>CM057344.1:223232574-225915516 GCA_030015575.1 Agapanthus africanus | reverse complement strand
GCTAGAAGCTAGTCGGCTCATCACTATCAATGATGCAATCCTCACTATCCCCGTCTATTAGAAAACCGTAGTATCTCTCGGGCGGATGAGACTGCCTACTACTCCTGTGGAGCGGTGTAGGAATGTCCTGTTCTTTCGAACCCTCTTGTTCTACTAAGCTTTCAGTAATAGCTCGTAGTTCTGGAATTTCTTCCAGCTCTATTGCGCTCCCACTTATCTGATTTTCCAAAAATTCAGTTTCCAAGAAGTGGGCATAACGAGAAACAAAAACCTTCTGTTCCTCTTCGCAATAGAAGAAATATCCCTTGGAGTTCTTTGGATATCCTACAAACTTGCACTGTACTGAGCGTGCCTCGAGTTTTTCCGCATGCTGCTTTTTGACAAAAGCTGGACATCCCCATGTCTTAATGTGCTTAAGATAGGGTTTCTTCCCACACCACATCTGATATGGTGTGGTAGGCACAGTCTTAGTTGGAACTCGGTTCAAAAAATATGCAGCTGATTCTAGCGCATATCCCCAAAATGATCGCGGCAACTCAGCGTTTCTCATCATGGAACGTACCATATCTAATAGGGTTCGGTTCCGTCTCTCCGATATACCGTTATGTTGCGGAGTGTATGGAGGAGTAAGCTGAGAGAGAATTCCATTCTCTTTTAATTAATCCAGGAACTCGGCACTCAAGTATTCACCACCTCGATCAGATCTCAGTATCTTGATACTTTTGCCTGTTTGTTTTTCTACTTCATTCTTGTATTCCTGAAACTTTCCGAAGGCTTCAGATTTATGTTTCATTAAGAAGACATATTCGTACCTTGAAAAATCCTCCGTAAAAGTAATGAAGTAAGAATAACCGCTCCGCGCATGTGTAGACATTGGACCGCACACATCGCTGTGTACGAGCCCCAAGAGCTCGCTCGCTCTTACTTCGTGTCCAGTGAACGGAGACTTTGTCATCTTTCCTTTGAGACAGGATTGACAAGTTGCATATGATTGATATTCGAACGGATCCAAATATCCTTCTGTATGTAATTTCGTCAACCTTCTCACATTGATGTGACCCAGTCTACAATGCCATAAGAAAGCATGATTGATTTCTGGAGACTTTCTTTTGTGTGTATTCTGGACATTGAAAATTCGTGTTTGGTTTAATACGTATATACGATTGCTTAATGTACCTAACCCAATCAGAACTTGATTAAGGTGAATGTTTACAACATTGCTTACAAATGCAAATTCATAACCTTCTTTAGATATTAAAGATACAAAAATGATATTACAAGTTGCATTGGGTACAAAATAACAATTACGCAAAACCAAAACGTGTCCAACTGACAATCCCAGGTGATAGTCCCCCACGAACTCAGCATCCATGCCAGCTCTGTTTGCAACTCTGAGGGTCATATCACCCGCCTCTAAAACCCTACGGTTTCTCAGTGCCTGCAAACAATTACAGATATGAGATCCTGATCTGGTATCCAATACCCAGGAAGTAGAGTTTATTGATAGACAGTTTTCAATAACATACACACCTGAAGCCGAAGCCGCAACTTGCTTCGGGTCCTGGTTTCTGGCCTTCCAAGCCCTGCAATCCTTTTTCCAGTGTCCACTATTGTGACAGTAAAAGCACCCTTCCTTTCCCACAAGCTTTCCCGCTACCTTTGTTGCCTTTGCGTTTCCCTTCGTTTCCACTTTACTAACACCGCCCCTTGGTTTGGTGGGGGTTTTCTTCTTCTTTCTCTTGGCTTTCGCCTTGGACCTAGAAGAGAAAGATCCTCCTACAAACAAAGTGGATATTTCCCTACCTTTCTGTAGGGTGCCCTCTGCACTCCTTAACATGTTGAGGAGTTCTGAAAGTTCAACTTCCTTTTCTTGCAAGTTGAAGTTCAGGATAAACTGGGCATAAGTGAAAGGAAGGGACTGGAGAATCAACTCCGTGTAGAGCTCGTTCTCTAACGTGGTCCCAAGGTCTGCGAGCTCCTCAATGAAGCCAATCATCTTAAGCACGTGTTCCGCTACGGATGATCCGATGGCCAATCTCGTCGAAAACAACTTTTTCGAGACTTCGTATCTGGCAATACGGGATTGCTCTCCATACAGTTCTTTTGTATGAAAAAATATGGATTCCAGGTCCATATTCTCGTGCCTCCTCTGATGTTCATTGTCCATAGAGGCAAGCACGAGGCACTTGGCCTTCGCGCAGTCGATCACCCAGGTCTTACGAATTTCCTTTTCCGCGACGCTGGTTTTAGGACATGGGATAGGGGGAGCTTTGGTGGTAAGGAGATACCCCAACTTGTCATAAGTGATTGCCATTTTGACATTCCTGAGCCAATCTTTGTAGTTTGGCCCTGTCAGTATATTTTTATCTAGTAGTAACTTAAGTCCGGTCATGATACTTGGTCGCTGCAATTAGGAGAGAGAGAAGAAACACTTTTAGCATGATTCTCTTGCAAGTTTAGAGTGGTTTTTAGTTTGTTTAAACAGGATGGCTCCCACTGTCTCTCGAATCCCTCCTCAAACCAAAAAGGAAGAATTAGTCGGGATCAATCTCACCGTACAATACTTGCTTAACCGTTCCGCCAGGCCAGTGTTGGTACTTCAAGGGAGGTTTTCCAACGCTTTCGCGAAGTTCCTTAATTAAATAACCTCTTTTCCCTGTGGGCGTAGCCCCGCTAACACCTTTCTAGACACCTACTTGGTTTATAGCATTGATCGTTAAGTGAGAAAGTTCCGGAGGAGTAGCATATACTCACAGTAGGATCGGGATCCAAATATCATCGTGTGACAAAACTGAAGGAATCCTACCAGAATCATCACACTCCAAATGGTATGCAGCGCTAGCAAGTTTCAGTTTCTTTAGAAACTCCCGATGTGGATTTTTTCCCCATGCTCTTATGACCTTGACTTTGGCCAACAAATCATAAGTCACATGTCAAGTTCTACCCGTCATTCTCCAGGTTAATTTGAACCCACCCGTACGTACGCTTGACTTTGGCCAACAAGGCAGTACGACTGTCCCAAACCAACGCATCTATCTATGCTGCATATGAACACCCAATAGCTACCAATCACTGTGCCTTGACTTTGGCCAACAAACACAGCTTGAATAGTATTGACTATCCATATGAAATGACGGAGGGCTACGAATGATTTTGGTAAAACCGTGAACGTAGTGAACTTGATATAATCGAAGGAATGAGATAACTTTTAAAAAAGAGTGGTTTAAGCTCCGCGTTCAAAAGTTGTTTTGAAAGGAAACCGAGTGGTTTTGAAATTGTTCCAAAGATTTTAACTTTGGTTTATTTTCTTGCATTAATTTAATGCGTCCCATTAATTAATCCTACCATTGCAGAAAACAACGAAAATATGACGTACGCTTATGCCATCTGCATTCGCCACGGGGTCCCGTCATCACCCGTTAGGTTACTTAACTAACGACAGAGCGGGGGCAGGACTAGCGCGGATGCAAAACATAAGCAACGCCTAAATAGATATCATATATAGATATATACATTCGTCAGATGCAATGATAGCCATTCCAGATCACAGATGAACACATTGGATATACTAGGAATCCGCGTTTCGTTCGAGCCTGCAACGAAAAGCGGATTACACGGTCACGATGAATAGCCAATACCCCACCCTAGACCCATACGGGTGCGGCAAACTACCCGCCAAGTACTCGAAGCGAAGCAACCTCCCTCAATAACGTGAGTAGGCCACTCGGCACTTCGAGGTACCCGGTAGTTTGTACACCCCACCTTGGGTCTATCCTAGGAGCAAAAACTGTAAAAAGAAATTATACAATGGCGGCTACAACCTCATCCCGGATGTGCGGCCATACAAATAATATTACATCAATTTACATATTACATCAAATGAAAGATAAAGAAAACTCTCATCTCACAACCCCCCGGCTATTCATCCGCGACAATCCAACGAATTCATATACACAAACCATCAACATTACAGATCACAGATATGTATAACCCCCACTAATCGACGTATAGCGATTAGCAGACGTTCAATACATATATCACATCATAGATATAACCCATTAGCCAAAGTCTAGAGAAGTTCGATCAAAATACGGATTTGTAACCTCCCCGAAAACAAATTTGTTCTCTGGAAAATCTGGGCAGAAACAAACCATCCTAAAAATCCCAAAACACCAATATAAGAACACTGCAGGAGAAACGACCCACGGCCGAGTCAATTCGGCCGCGGATCCGCGGCAAGAGCATGCTCTTGCTGCGTTTCCGCGGTGAGTTGGTCGAGTCGCTGGATCGTTTTTCATGGGTATACTAGCACAGGTATATGCAATGCAATGAGAATATCATGAACGTAGCATAAAGTACATCGTAAGCGAAATGCTATAAGCTATACGTATCTATAACATAACCGAGTCGGTGAATCTATCAATCGGCAATCCAGCCTCACAATGTCACGTACAGTCTAATCCATCGTACAACATCCTCTAGTCAAGGTATGGATCAATCATCAGGTAAAACTCATCATGTACGGTTATCCATCGTACGGCGGCATTAAATAATTAGCGATTCTATCAACCTATATGACAATGAGGGTATGGAGATAAAGTCTCGTATGACATCTCACTCATTATTCACATAATTATATATATATATATATATATACATATATCTCAGGTCACGTCCGTATCAGTCTCATATCATTGGACCGACAAAGGTATTAATTATCTCATATCGACTCGCATCCGTATGACGACATATCAAACCAAGTCATCATATCTCATCGTATACTCTTTTCTGTTGGGATACCTACAACGACAGCAAAGTTTCGGGAGGCATCATCCATGCCAATTTCAAATTTGTGCCGTTCTAGATAACCCTAGCCAAGAATCTTTAACTAGAGAATCAAACAAAATTTCATGTTAACAACTTAACATCTAAGAGTTAGGGATTACAACCTTTGTAGTCCGTTCCTTCGCTTTAAAAGCTCCGAGTTGAGGTCCCTTCGCTGCGATCATCAAGCTCCCGGACTCTATAGAGGCTCCATGATGTGAATGAGACATCCTTGCTTGAAGACTTCACAATCCAAGATGATCTACCTTGAGGAATCACAACCCAAGCTCTCACTTCACTAATGAGGTATTAGTGAAGCAAACACCATAATCTAAGTGGTTAGAATAGATGAGGATGATGAA
Source organism: Agapanthus africanus (assembly GCA_030015575.1). NCBI lineage: Eukaryota > Viridiplantae > Streptophyta > Magnoliopsida > Asparagales > Amaryllidaceae > Agapanthus > Agapanthus africanus. Next base: position 225,910,330 of record CM057344.1, on the reverse strand, counting down.
GTAGTAATTTTGCACTCTTTAGTTTTCTTTTTCTCTTAGTCATTCATCACAAAATAAAAGGCTTGAAAGCTTTTGTGAGGAGGAAGAAGAAGACCAAGTGTGATGAAAATGAAAATGAATTATTGTGTGAGGTAAGAAATGAAACCAAGGGTTAAACATGGCATGCTAACCCTTGTAGAGACTTAACCACGAGTTACGGTTAGGGTTGGGTTAATAATTATCTAAGAAATATCCAAAGGGGTGGACTTAGTCAAAGCATCATGAAGCTTCTTTAAAACTCATCCATGACTTAATCCATACAATTTGAAATTCCTTAATAATAAACATAAACCCTAATCTAACCCTAGCATGGTTCAAGTCTCATTAACCCTAGTTGCATTTGTAACATAGAATGTTACAATATCCTATATCACATATATAATATTTTGTAACAAAAGAAAATAATACATTTAACATATATCACATATATATCAATGTATCATCAAGTGAGAAAAAGAATTATTTAAGTGAGCTTAAATTAGTTAATGTAATGTAATATATCACATATATAATTATACATTAAATTATTAAATCAACACTTGATTTAATAACCCGGCTATATTACATATAACCGACTAATATAATACGTATCTTTTTATCGGATCAACAGTTGATCCGATAACCGGGCTATATCACATATACCCGGCCGATCTCACATATCGAGAGAATAGAATACAGTATCTCATACCGTATTAATCTCGGCCCCCACATGTCACATATGTGCTCCTACTCCATTTCGCCTGAGCCCGGAAACCTCGGTGTAGGACTTTAAAGACTCATCAATATGCCGGCAATAGGTGATGATCATATCAAACACCCACAAGCTGCAAGCGGTCAGCTAAACGTAACAGCCACCCGGGTATTGAGCGATCAGAAGATCAACAAGCAAGCCTGTACATATTCCTGTGAATCCAATCAATAACACTACCGTACAGTCCGGTCATTTCGTCTGATATGTCGCATATCCAGTCTCGGGGTGGTAAACGTCAGACCCCAATAACCTATAAGTCATATCAATGTGAGGCTCATAACGGGTCGAGAAACAACTGATAACACTTACCAGTAGATCTCCATATCAGTCCTGGCCAGGGACTTCCAGTTATACCCAATCAAACACAGCGCAACATCAACCCCCAATACCGGGAGAGGCAAAACCCTCCTATCGCTCATTGACTCCATGTGATTCGGAACTGCACCCAAAAGCCACCGTTTTGCACGTTCTCATGAACGTGGTAAGGTGGAAATCAAAGCACAGTGGGAATCACACAAGACTCTATGACGATCTCGGGTCTACAGACTAACCTGTACCAGTGTCACCAGAGAACTGCTATCTGACGATAGGTATAATACCATTTAGGAGTTTTCGGCGAGTCCGTTCAGTGTACCCAGTCTCCACTGAGCACCCGTACACCATCTTTGATGTCAAACACCGATAGATATGGGATCATCCATCGCCCATCATATGGGTCAAGATGCGTATATGCTAGTCTACTCCGGAGTATCGATGCCCTGTCTCGATACACTCTCGACTAGGAACAGTTATAGGATGTACTCTTAGACTACCCTGGCCCCACTAGTATGATCTGCATCATAGTCCCAGTAGTCAAGTACATATCCTAAGGGCTTTATCAACATGTAAGAGCAAGACAGTAAATCAATACAAGTCAACATGTTAAGACAAAGTGAAACCAGATAGCATACTATCATATCGAGCAAGAAAGTCATCTCTATATATATCCAAGCATCCACTATAATATACATCATATGTACAACAATTGCCTCTAGGGCATACACATAACTAACAATCTCCTACTTGCACTAAGGCCAGCTGTTGTAGTATCTCATATCCAATATCCTGAAGAGTCTCTCAAATTTTATCTGGGGTATGGCCTTCGTGAGTGGATCCGCAGTGTTGTCCTTCGTGTCAACTCTCCTAACCTCGATCTCTCGGCGATCAACTATCTCTCGGATCAGGTGATACCGCCTCAGAATATGCCTGGATCTCTGATGGGACCTGGGTTCCTTGGCTAAAGCTACAGATCCATTGTTATCACAATACAAAGGTATTGGATGCTCAATAGACGGAACCACACCAAGTTCAGTGAAGAACTTCTTGATCCAGACAGCCTCTTTGGTAGCATCGTTGGCAGCGATGTATTCATCCTCCATCGTCGAGTCTGCCACGGTTTCCTGTTTGTAACTCTTCCAACAAACCACCCATCCATTTAGGGTAAAGACAAATCCCGAGTGCGACTTAGAGTCGTCCTTATCATTTTGGAAGCTCGAATCGGTTAAGGACTCCACCTGGAGTTCTCCGTTACCATACACACAGAACATCTCTTTAGTCCTTCTCAAGTACTTGAGAATGTTCTTCACAGCTATCCAGTGACTCTCTCCTGGATCTACTTGATACCTACTCGCTACACTTGGTGAGTATGCTACATCGGGTGTGGTACATAGCATCGTGTACATGATAGAGCCTACTGCCGAAGCATAGGGTATCCCTTGCATCTGAGCTCTCTCCAAATCAGTCTTAGGAGACATCTCTTTGGAGAGAGCGAGTCTAGAGATCGTGGGTAAATACCCACGCTTGGATTCTTCCATACTAAACCTCTTTAGTATGGTGACAATGTACCTGGATTAGGACAATCCCGGTATCCGTTTTGATCTATTTCTATAGATCTTAATCCCCAAAATGCAGGAGGAATGTCACGACCCAAAATTGGGCACATGACCGGCACTTAACTACGTAACGTCAACAGGCGTAATGCAATTAAGTAAGCCGAAAAACCCAGCAATTGTTCATATCACAATTTTGCATTATTATATTCCGCATTCTTATTCATTTTGCAAATAAATAGGTGCTTTTGATCCATGTCTGCTACATAGTTGCAGGTTACAGGTTCTCGGAACAAAACAATGAAAATGATGAAAAGACGTTACAAAAGTGACACTACGACCAACAATTAGAAGAATCTTTATCATGCCTACAGTTTGAAGGACAAACAAAGATCAATGAACAATTCAACTGCACAAGGTACGAAGGCAGCACAAAGATTTAAGACTTCAACACGAAGCGAACGGTAAAAAGTCCACAACATTATGCACTGTGAAAATCTGGAAGAAACTAGAAGACATTCTGAAGAACCAAGTGAAGAAACTATAAGTAAAAAGCAATAGAAAGAACACCTGAAGAAACAGAGCCCAAGACCCCACTATAAAGCCGCGGATCTGCGGCCAAAAATGGCTTTTGGCCACGGTTCCGCGGCTATGATAAGCACGTGTCAGTGCAATCTTGTCGGTGATGGCGGTGCGTTTACCAGGCTTCTCAGGGTAGTTTTGTAAATGTAGATAGGGATCAAATGTAAACCCTTGGGTTTCTATAATCTATAAATAGAAACCCTACAGCTCTTTTTGGAGCATACCTCCTCTTATGCCTCTTTTTAATTCCTAATTTCAGAATTTTTATTCGCTGTAAATGTTTGAAGAGTGCATCAAATAAAAAGTTTGTTTTTCTTTCCTATGCCTTAGTTTAATTTCTTTTCTGCCCTAGTATAAATATTATTTATCTGCCCTAGTTATAAATTTTACTTATTTGCCGTAGTTTAGATGATTAGGTTATTAAAAACAAACAAAAAATGAATTCGTTTAACAATTCCCTAATGAGTGAGTAGTTCCTCACTTGTTAGGGTTAGATTTGGGGAAGATTTGAGAGATGAAAATCTCTCATCCATTTCTTGCCCGTTATACATTTTAAATAGGACTCTATGCATACATACACACACCGCTCACTATGGCACCCTATCCCACGAAGTAGCGGTGATACCATGGTTAAAGACCGGTTGTGTATGTTTTCTATGGAGGTTAGGGTAAGAGTTAAGAAAAGACGGACAAGGACCTAGAGGAAGAAACCTAGTTTCTTCCCGATCGTGCTAATCCCCTTTGTTAATTATTATCTTAACAACTAAATAGTTCTTAATTAGGGCATAGAAAGCGGAGAGACATATTGAGTTTCCAAACTTAACCTAATCCTAACCCTAGCAAGGTTTTAATCCTAATCTAAATCAACCTTAGTTTTTGTTGATAATCCAACCTACCACAATTGGAATTAACTCATTAGAACATCTAGAAAATACACAAAATCCCTGTGGACCGACCCGTACTCAACCGGATAGCTACCAAGTGACACCGTTATTGATTACGGTTAATATTCTTTGATTTATCTTTTAAATGCGCATAAGCACACATAAATCTCTCGATCAATCAAATGGCGCCGTTGCCGGGGATGGCGTAGTTATTTTCATTTTGTAGTTTCGGGTTAATATAAAAATTAAAAAATCATAAAAACTGAAAAATATTAAAAATATAAAAAATTTATCAACTTATTATTTTTTGAAGGGTTTTCGTTTGAATTGTGCAGGATCGAAGAGACGAACAAATTCAGATCTGGAAAAATCCAGTGAGCAAAGCAGCAAACAGCAGATCTGAACAAACAGAGGATAATCAGAACAGAAAAACAGAAGAATTTTTAGGATCTGAACCGCCAAGTCAACCGCGGAACCGCAGTCAAAGGAACGTTCCCGCGGCGGATCCGAGGCCTGGTGGTGATGTCAGCAAGCAAAAATGTCCCTGTAAGCATCTTTTCTTCTTCTGAACCCCCTGATCTCCTCTGAAAAAATTTTCCTGCAGGTTTTTTTGTGCAAAATCTTCTCTCCCTTCTCCAATAACTTGATCTTGTGCAGGATTCTTTGTGCCGTAGTAAAAAAAAATTTTTTTGCCAAGTTGCTTGATTGTGTTTTACTGCTTTGCATTCTTAAACTGACTTTTAAGGGGCTTTAACACCAATACAGATTGGGTGGGGATTTCATTACCCTTCCTAAGACCCCAAAGAGCATTTTGCATTAACTATCGAGTTAATTAAAAAAGATTAGACTCAGCCTATAAGGACTGTCGCGCTCAATAGGACAAAGGAATAGTTGTAGGCATCGATCGTTTATCTAAACAGTCTTTGTGGTGCCTAGGCTAGACAAGTGGGGAAAGGTAATTTTAAAAGGCCCGTCTCATGGTGATTCGTGAGCGGATCCCTCTTTTCTTTACTTATGCTTACCAGGCCACAATTGGCAGTGAAGAGGCGATTTGAGGACCTCACAACTTGCCCTTTGGAACAGTTAGGAGCAGTCTAGTTGACCTAGGAGACCCTAGATATAGGCTTGATTGTGCATATTGTGATTGCTTGAACGTGTGTCTAAGCTTCTTATTAAAAATCTTTTTGAAAAAGCTCCTTATAAAAAAAAACACAAAACAGAAAATTTTGCAAAAAAGACTTGCCAATTTTGTCGCTAGAAATCCTTTGCACCCACTTTCCTTCCATTGACGTTTTCTTACCCCTACCTTCTGTTTTCACTTTTTGACAACACCTCTTTAGTGTATGTCCAGTTGGACTAGGGACACTAGTGCCCGTTTAGTCCGTGTCTCGTTAGTGCCGACTGACAACGCTTTCGACTCCGAAGTCGAAATTCCATCCACTTCTTTACCTTCATCATCAACTTCATCATCTTATAAGGAGATGTCGGGATTTAATCCTAACAACCCCTTACCTCCAGGACTGATTCCACCTCCACTAGGTGCGAATAACCCACCACACCCTCCTGTCGAAGCGCCCCAACGAATCGCGCTCCAGGATCTTTTATGTCACATCCGCACCGCTTTACCCACTTGTCTTTCACTTCCACAAGCTAATGAGGAAAACTTTGAGATTAAACCCCACTTCATCAATATGTTGCCCGAATTTCACGGGCTGGAATCCGAAGATGCCTACATCTTCATTAACAAATTCCAGAATGTTTGCGTAATGATGAAGACCACACAACTTTCTGATGATGCTATAAGGCTACGTGTCATTCCATTCACCTTATGTGACCTAGCCGAAAAATGGTTATATAGCACATCATCACTCGATAAAAAATTGGGAAGCGTTTGTTAAGGCTTTCCTAAAAAAGTTTTACCCACACGACAAGACCGCGAGAATTCGAAACAAAATTATTCAATTTTCCCAGCTTCCTTCCAAACCTTTTTCGAAGTGTTTTGAAAGATTTAAGGACCTCCTTATTCAGTGCCCTCACCACGGTATCGAGAATTGGCAACTTTGCCAAAATTTATATGAAGGACTGAACCCAGCAACTATGCAGTTGCTGGAAACCATTTGTCAAAGTCACTTTCTTACAAAATCAAGCGATGAAGCTTGGAAATTTCTCGACGATCTTGCTGAACAAACACTTCAGTGGGAAAGCACTAAGAACACCTTATCTACTTCATCAGGTCAGTCTAGGGAAAGCATACATCAACTTGATATGTTGATTGCAATGAAGGCCGAAATGACTGCAGTTACGAAAAAGCTAGAAGCAATTGAGAGCAAATTCTCATCGCCTTCTCCTGCCCCTGCTTTACCCTCATGCACAGTTTGCACTTTTTCGGGTTCGTCACATCTTACCGAAGAGTGTCCGTACAATCCACCTATTCAAGGACAAGTTCAAGTCAATGCTACCTTTCAGCAAAGTCAAAGAAATGATCCATACTCTTCGACTTACAATACTGGTTGGAGGAGCCACCCAAATTTTGCTTGGAATCAAAATCAACAATTCCAAGGCAATAACAACTTTCAAAGACCTCCTTCTCCACAACAACAAGCACCTCAACAAAGTCAATATCAGCAACCTTTCCAATCCCAACCTTACCCATACCAAATGAACAATTTTGTGCCCAACTCTTATCTTCAAAACAATTTTGTTCAGTCGAATAACGATAAGGTTTTCTCGCTAGAATGAAGTTTGGATGCGTTTTTAAAACAACCTAGACAATCCGCAGCAAGGTTGGAGACTTCCATTCAGTCTTTTGTGCAAAACAATGCTTCACATGATCAGAGCATCAAATCAATTGGGGCCCAAATTGCACAACTGAATGCTGCGTTAAGTGAGCGAGAAAAGGGAAAGCTTCTGTCTCAACCATTGCCAAATCGCGGTCACACACACAACGCACATGTTGCTTATGAACAACAAAATCATAATGTAAATGCTGTGACCACGTTGAGATCTGAAAGAGTGTTGCACAATAATGTGGGTAATAGTGATGACACCCCTGCCGGTGCTTCTTCTTCATCTTCTTCTTCTTCATCTTCTTCGTCAGAGCCTGTTCCTCATCCTTCACAAGGCTCTACTTTTTTAATTCGAACGGAACCACATCTCATTTCACGAAAACACCAACACTGGGATCCGTTCCAACTCCACATTCTACTCCACAAACATTGGACTCAACAAATTTTCAAAATGTTCCATTTCCAAACAGGTTGAGATCCAATAAACCTACTCCACAAATGGAGAAGATTGTGGAGTTATTCAAATAGGTTAGCATTAACATACCTCTCTTGGATCCAATCCAACAAGTCCCTTCTTACGCTAAAATCTTGAAGGACTTGTGCACCAAGAAGTGGAAGTCTCGGGAACCCAAGAAAGTATTCGTAGCTAGTGCCGTGAGCAATGCTATTACCCAACCTTTACCTTTGCCCCAAAAACGAAAGGACCCTGGCTGTCCTACAATTTCAATAACAATTGGGGATAAGAACATAAATCGCGCACTTTTAGATCATGGTTCCAGTGTTAACTTGCTTCCCTATTCCGTTTATGAGCAATTAGGCGTTGGAGAGTTGAAACCCACTCATTGTACTCTCCAAATGGTCGATCGATCCATCACCCATCTTAGGGGTGAGTTAGAGGATGTGTTAATTAAAGTAGGGGATTTCATTTTCCCCGTTGATTTCATTGTTATGGACACACAGCCTGTGGCTAACCTACGGAACCAAATTCCGGTGATCCTCGGTCGACCATTTTTGGCCACTTCCAATGCTGTAATCAACTGTCGTAACGGCTCTATGACTCTATCCTTCGGGAAGATGTTGTTGGAGATAGTGCCCTCAGAGTCAATTATTGGATCACAGGCACGTGATTGCAATGATTGAGTGAGGACCTATCCCGGTAGAACAGTCTTACTCGAGATGATAGTATGCTATCTGGTTTATCTTTATCATCGTGTACTGCTTTAGGTGACCTTTCGAGTCGCTATTACACGTTGATAGAGCCCCTAGGATTCTTGCTTGACTACAGCAGTATGAGGGCGATCATATAAGTGAGAGCTGGAGTCTATAAGCACATCCTTAAAAGGTCCCTAGTCGTGGGTGTTTCGAGACAGGGCATCGATTCTCCACAGTAGACTAGTGTATACAGTCGAGACCCCGACGAGGGGCGGTGGCTGGTCTCACAAGCCACTGGTGTCAGTTGGTTCACCTAAGATGTATACAGGTGCTCATTGGGTTATGAGTACACCGGACAGGACTCGCCGGGAACCTGCTAGTTGGTATTATACCTGACGTCAGATAGCAGTTCCCTGGTGACATGTGTACAGGTTAGTTCATCGACCTGAGATCGTCATTTGTCTCGTGTGATTTCCCACTGTGCTTTGATTACTACCCTACCACGGCTCAAAGGAGTCGTGCAAACAGGTTTTAGTTGGGTACAGTCCCGAGCCACATGGAGGCAGTGAGTGGATCTGCAGGGGTTCGTCTCTCCCGGTATTGAGGGTGAGGTCGCGCTGTGTCTAGGAGAGGCAGAACATGAAAAGTGTAAGTTCACGGCGGCGCCCCGGCCTCCATCCCGAGGCCAAATGCGGAAGCGAAAAACTTTAATTTTGCAAACTAGCAAACCGGCACCACTGCGCACTAAACACCCGGATCGAACCATTAACTAGTCCTAGCTAACAACAAGATGGGGATGAGAGATATACCGACTGATCCAAGACCTCCGGTCTTCTCGTCGTCGTCCCGATCTCCTACGGAATGTCCTGGCTCCACCTCGTCGCCGGAAGTGCACCACATCGCCTACATCTTTTACGGGCTCCCACCTCAATGCCGAGGCAACTCGGGCACGAAGCTGGCTAGTCGACGTGCCCAAGGTTTGCTGTAGAATGTGTAGTGTTCAAGTCTCATTTGGGGTATTGGAAGTTGCCCTTTTTGTAGGAGAATGATATAAGTCTTTTTGGGGATGAACATGGGAATTTTTGTAGCATGGAATGAGCAAAAATTTCCACAAACTAAATTTGGACAGACCCATGGAGCTTGGCCGGCCATGCATTGTGAGGGGAGAGTGAGAATGAGAGAGAGACCAAAAGAATGAGTGGGAAACTCTATCATGCAAGAGAGAGGGAAAAAGAAATCATGTGAACCAATGATAACAAGGCAAAACCAACACTCAACTATTACTCATCACAAACAAAGTCCAACCATCATGAACCATCATGAAGTCAAGAAGTCAAGGTATGGAGCTCCCATCATGATGCAACAAAATGCAAAGGCCCCCTCCACAAATACTTATTTGCAACAATGCAAATAAGCCCTCCTCCACCAATCTTCGGCCAATGAACGATACAAAGGAAATCGGCCGAAACGGAAAGCATACTGGCAACTCCAGAAAACTGGTCCCGTAATAAATTACAGGAAAACCCCGATGCTGTGTATACACCCGCATTTGTATTCCGACCGAAATACAAATGAGACAAAATCTACACTGTACTAAACTAGGATCCGGCTTAAACCAAAGCCGGCTAGTATTATCCGTTCGATCCTGATCCGTGCAATACCGCACGTATCTGATCGAACCCTGCCATATAACCATACGGCCTGAAGTACAAACTGTCCGATCTTGATCTGTGCAATACCGCACGTATCTGATCGGACCTTGCTATATCTCCATACGGCCTCTGCAGCTTTTCGCCCGAAAGCTTGAGTAACTGAATGTGGGGGACTCTAAAGACTCGTCAACACCATGGTTATGGATTTAACCACTAGCACGTAAGAGGTATAAGCCAATACGTAACGGGCTACCAGGTATTGACCAAAAGGGACGTCGATGAGCGAACTCATCCTGACACCCTACTGAGCCTGTCAGTGACAATATCCGTACAGTCCGGTCCGTTAGTCTATGAGCATCGCATGGCGGGCCTAGGGGGTTGGTAAAAGTCAGACCCCCAATAGCGGTACAAGTCGTGTCGGAGTGTAGCCCAGAACACCCTGAGATACTACTGGAATACCAACCAGTAAATCTCCTGCCTCAGCCGAGGGCTTCGTGTAATGGCTCTCCTAGACACAGCGCGACCTCACCCCCAATACCGGGAGAGACGAACCCCTGAAGATCCGCTCACTGCCTCCATGTGGCTCGGGACTGTACCTAACTAAAACCTGTTTGCACGTCTCTTTTGAGCGTGGTAGGGTAGTAATCAAAGTACAGTGGGAACTCACACGAGACAAATGACGATCCTCAGGTCGATGAACTAACCTGTACACATGTCACCTGGGAACTGCTATCTGACGTCTGGTATAAGACCAACTAGCATGTTCCCGGCGAGTCCTGTCCGGTGTACTCATAACCCAATGAGCACCTGTATACATCTCAGGTGATCCAACTGACACCAATGGCTTGTGAGACCGGCCACCGCCCCTCGTCAGGGTCTCGACTGTATACACTAGTCTACTCTGGAGAATCGATGCCCTGTCTCGAAACTCCCACGACTAGGGACCTTTTAAGGATGTGCTTATAGACTACCAGCTCTCACGTATATGATCGCCCTCATACTGCTGGCAGTCAAGCAAGAATCCTAGGGGCTCTATCAACGTGCAATAGTGACCTGTCAGGTCACCTAAAGAAGTACACGATGATAAAAAAAACCAGATAGCATACTATCATCTCGAGTAAGACTGTCCTACCGGGATAGGTCCTCCCTCAATCATTGCAATCACGTGCCTGTGATCCAATAATTGACTCTGAGGGCACTATCTCCAACAATCTCCCACTTGCACTCAAGGCTAATTATTGCGATGTCGCATACTCACAGCCCGTGTGATACCGAACACCCAACTCCTCTACTAGTCAGTCTCATAAATTCCGTTTGCGAAACTATTGCGTTCGAGGAATAGCCTCAGTGAGTGGATCCGCCTTGATGTTTCTTTCTATGTCTCTCTATATCTCAAGTTCACGGAGAAAGCCATCTCCCGAAATGAGCAATACCTGTCTTAGAGTATGTCTGGATGTCTGATGGGACCTAGCTCATAAATGAACTCCAAATCCAAACTTCTTATACCGTATCGTCAACCGAACTTAATCAGTATCCTGTGCCATGCCTCCCTCAGTATTGCCTTGGACCACCTGTCCAAAATACTGCCCCTCGTCAGAAGGAAAAACTATAACTCTGACAACCTCCTTGTCGTCCAGGTCATCTTGGAAGCCTGGAATGATAACTGTCTCCCGAATGAGGCTGTCGTTATCATATCCCTAGAACATTCACTTATGTTCTAAAACTGCTTCCGACTGTTTCTCCCGGATTGGATCAATGTCAACTTATTGCATCTAGTGCAAGAACAACATCTGGTGTGGTACTTGATATCTCATGATTGACTCAATTGCCTGAGCAAGTGATCTGCCAATCATGCACATCCCTCTCCCCTTTAGTCTGTAAGACATCTTTAGAGAGGGTGACTCCATCACCTGCAGGTACACTACCGTGTCAGGAGTCGTCCATTCTAAATACTCTTAGAATGCTGACTAAGTACCCTGATTGGGAAACCACCCAAATCCAGATCTAAAACCATAGATCTAGTAACCAGTATGTCAGATATAAAATCCATTTCCTATGTGGAGAAACTACTGTGTGACGACCAAAGTATAACCGATCATAGTATAGGAATATCACTTCCTACTCTGTGTATGTCATCCAAATGCCAGGACATCACACCCTACTACCTTCTTAACAGATCCATCCCCTATTCTGATGAAGTCAAACCTATTACTGTCACATCAGAAATTGATGATCTATCTCCGCTATATCTACTTTAGTCTATAAATAGACATAAGCTACCTGTCCACCAATGTTTCCGCTGCTCCCACTGACTACGACAACCCTCTGGCAGAGTCATATACACGTACACTTCTAAAACTAGTTCAGAACGACGCTATACTCATCCTCCCGCCGGGTCTCGCAACCTGGAACAATAGCAATGGCAAGTGTGGGTAAACAAGAACTTCCCTGTCACCGTCCTTGAGGCTACCGAAGTATCTCTCGGGTGCCTGAAGTTACCCACCTTATCTGCGGAGTGGCCAATGGAATGTCAAACCAGATTGAATCTTTAGGTTCCTATCAAATCTTCAGTAATCGTTTGTGGTTCTGGAATCACTTCCAGTTCTACCATACTCCCACTACTGTTTTCTGAAAAAATCCATTTTTATTAAAACTGTGGCTAGTCTAGAACAATATCGCTATTGTCAATCCAGATGGTAGAAAATCAACCCGCGTCATAGCCTGGGTCAACCCACAAACTGCCATTACAGAAACATGCCTTGAGTTATCCAGAGTCTGGTTTTAAGCATAAACCGGACAACTCCCCGTACCTTAACATCGTTAAGATATGAACTGTTCTATATCCAATATAGAAACAGAGGCACTGATTTAATTGAACCAGATTCAAATCATGCAACTGTCTCCAGTGCATGTCAACTAAATGGAAGGAGGCCTATCAGCGTTACTCAACTTAGGAATGCTTCCAATTATGAGTAAACTGAAAGAGAAGCAAGTTCCCTAAATCATTACTATCAACTGAATACCATATACAAGTATCTACATCTTCGATCACTTTGATGAATCCCGATACTTGCTACACCTGGTTCTCTACTCTATTCAAATACCTATAACTTCTCAAAATTCGGACCCTGTGTTTCCTTGAAACACCTGTCTAAAAACTAGAGAAGTTATAAGTAAACCGAATATAGTACGAGGACCAACCCCACTGTCCTGATGGACCCTGGACAACATACAATACTCTGTATAAGTCCCTTGAGTCTGATAACTCATTCCCTGCGTGTCGTAGGTTGAAAACTGTACTTTTGGTTATGAAGAATTACACCGCTGTTTAATGCTCCTTACCTAACCATCCACTGATATGGGTAAATGTCATAGACATAATTTCAAAAAGGTATATCTCACTCTATGAAAATAGACGTACAGATATATCAATTTGAAATTGGTGCACAACAGCGGATATTCAAAACCAAATATTTGCCGTCCGGCAAACAACCCAGGTGACTTCCTCAAATATCACCGATTACAACGAATCCTGATATAATGAGGACGATCACCCAATTCCCAATAACTTACTCCCACTCATCATCTGTAAAACCATACAGATGTGAGAATCAGACTTGGTAAATACATATCCTGGAGCAAGTGTCTAATCGGGAAATCAGTTTTCTTTTAACAGTACACAGTGAAACTGAAACATTGAAATGTTTCGATGGGGTATCCCGGTATTCCTAGTAATGCCTCTTCCAGATTCACGACTGTAACCGTATAATTCTTTGCCACCTCTCCAAATCCCTTTATATGTCTTTAGTCATTACCTTCTGCACACCCCTTAGGCCAAATGGTTTTCTTCCTTCCCTACCGTTCGGCACCAGCCTATGGTTTGGAAGAGACTATCCAATAAGCATAATGGGTGTACTGTCCTAATCCCAGGAGCACTCGCAATGCGAGAGAAGGTGAAGATAAAAGACAACCGAATAAACCTTATTCCTATTTCTCCTGAACCAGAATCCATCCCCGAACTGGAACAAGTTCCTTTCGAGTTCGTATATAACCATACGATGGAGTATCCAATAAACTGTGGATCTTCGTAGTGATACGGAGTGTCCTGGAGAAATACAAAGGTGATTTAGGATTGGCGAAGAAATACCTGGTTTGGTCGTGAATATTAGTCGCAATTTACTTTGCCCTCTTACTAATCCCTTGCTTTGTCTTAACTTAATACCTTCTGCACACCATCGTTATGCTAATTGGTTTTCTTCATTCCCCACCGTTCGGCACCAGCCTAAGGTTTGGAAGAAGACTATCCAATTTGCGTAATAGGTGTACTACTCCTAAACCAAGGAGTACTCGCAGCCTGAGAGAAGGTAAAAGGAAATGACAACTGAATAGTCCTATCCGTTTTCTCCAGAACCTGAAACCATCCTCGAATAAATTCTTTCGAGTTCGTATCTAACCATACGATGGTATTGTCCAATGGAAGTGGACGTTCGTAGTAATACGGGATGTCCTGGAGAAAAGGGTAAAAGTAGGAGTGGCAATGAGGTTTGCAACTCTGACAATCCAAAAGCCAGTGTTTAAGAAGGTTCGGTCAACTTGGCCACTGAGTCATAGTCTTAGGGTCGAGTCAATGGTCGCTGCCGAAAAGAGAGAGAAAAGAAACACTCAGCGTGCACTCTAACCTAGATCAGAATGGTTACCAATTTATCTAATCTGGAAACCTCCCACTGTACCGTCAAATTCTCCTCCAAACCTGAAAGAAGAATTTGTCGGGGTCACCCGAGGAGTAAACTAACTCATCAGTGGGAATCGGGATCCAACTATCACCGCATGATAACGTGACGGAATCCGCTCACGTCTTCACACTCCAGAAGGTATGCGCATATCTAGCAAGTTTCAGTTCTTTTAAAACTCCCGATGTGATTTTTACCCCATGCTCTTATGACCTTGACTTTGGCCAACAAATCATAAGTCACATGTCAAGTTCTACCCGTCATTCTCCAGGTTAATTTGAATCCACCCGTACCTACCCTTGACTTTGGCTAACAAGGCAGTACGACTGTTCCAAACCAACGCATCTATCTATGCTGCATATGAATAACCAACAGCTACCAAACACTGTGCCTTGACTTTGGCCAACAAACACAGCTTGAATACTATTGACTACCCATATGAAACTACGGAGGTCTACGAATGGTTTCTGGCGAAAACCTTTAACGTAATGAACTTGATATCGTTGAAGGAATGGATAGCTTTTTAGAAATATAGTGACGAAAACCTTCGCTAAAGAGGTCACTCCCGGTGAAGGGATCTCGGCTCTTTTCCCGTAGAATGAGGTGCAGGATATTCCAACTGAATACCACGATGCAAAGCAAAAGTAATCGGCTATAATGAAGTTATTGCCCTGACGCAAACTTCTGTCCAAGGGGTCACTCCCGGTGAAGGGATCTCGGCCCTTGCCTCGTCGACTGAGGAGCAGGATATTCCAACTGAATACCACGATGCAAAACAAAAGTGAACGTCCTTGCAATAACAGCTTTTTGAAAAGTGTTCCAACAACATCAGATTAGATTTGTTTTTAACTTGCATTGATCCGAATCAACGCAGTCCCATCAATTAATCACACCACAAAGAACGAAAATATACTGATGTACGTATATGCCATCCGCATTCGCCACTGGGTCCCGTCATTACCCGTTAGGTTAGCTAACTAACGACAGAGCGGGGACTGGACTAGCGCGGATGCAAAACATATACAACATCTACTAATATATATACCAATATATTATATTTCGCTCAAGGCGTGATAAAAATGCAACATCACAGAAATGTACAGCATTACAGAAACAATACAGATATCTGGGATCCCCGGGTTTCACAGAGCCACTACTGAAACCCGACGTTCCCCTGGTCGTGTGGATAGCCTGTGCAATGAAATCCTAGACCCCTACGGGCACGGCAAGTTACCCGCCAAAACCTGAAGCGAGACAGCCCCCTTCAGCAACGTGAATGGACCACCCAGCACTTCACGGAATCCGGTAACTCGGGCACCCCTCCTGGGTCAACCTGTACCACCTACGAGTGCGGTGAATAGCCCGCCAATCCTAGAGTGAAGCCCCCTCCGTCCCAATGCCATGAGATGCGGGCTTGTTGCCCTCTAGAATCCGGCTGTCCGTGCACCCCTCCGCGGGGCAATCCTAGTACAGAAAGTAAAATATACATACAACGGGTACATCGACCGCAACCTGGTCGTGCCCCAAAATAATAATACAAACATGCAGTGACGGCAGTCCACACGTCGGACGCTCACCCCGCAATATCAAATGTACATAATACAACAAAAACTGTACTAGCATTGCATCCAGGCTATCCCCCACGACCGATCCGCAACATCACAGCAAAATCACAGAACATCAACGTGAAAGTCACGTTCGCAAATCCTTCTAACCGGGCTATAGCAGTTAGACAGGATTTACCGATCGAGTGACATTCACGGTCGCAGATATAATGTAAATACTGTGAAATAATGTGTTTAAAATATCCGATCGATCAAATTTTAACAAGTGGGCCCCAAGTACTACTGTAGCACATCAAGAAATTCTGGGCCCAAAATTAATATTCCAAAACCCCTAAAATCACCCCAGAAGCCTACTGAAAAAGTTTGACCAATTGAACTTTCCATACGGCGGCGGAACCGCAGCCCAAAGTGGGGTTTGGCCACGGTTCCGTGCTCCCCTTGAACGATCAATTTGTCGAATTTCTCCAGTAGTCTTAGAACTTCCAGTACATTAGTTTTTTACAACCTGAAAAAATTTTCGACTCCAAAAAATTTCAACAGAAAACTGATGCATGTGAAAAACGCGGATTTTGGAATTTTGGTCGATCGAAAATATAAACACATGAAACAAAGCTAGACAAAGTTAATGGCGAGGCTCTGATACCACTGTAAGTTCACGGCGGCGCCCCGGCCTCCATCCCGAGGCCAAATGCGGAAGCGAAAAACTTTAATTTTGCAAACTAGCAAACCGGCACCACCGCGCACTAAACACCCGGATCGAACCATTAACGAGTCCTAGCTAACAACAAGATGGGGATGAGAGATATACCGACTGATCCAAGTCCTCCGATCTTCTCTTCGTCGTTCCGATCTCCCGCGGAATGTCCTGGCTCCACCTCGTCGCCGGAAGTGCACCACATCGCCTACATCTTTTACGGGCTCCCACCTCAATGCCGAGGCAACTCGGGCACGAAGCTGGCTAGTCGACGTGCCCAAGGTTTGCTGTAGAATGTGTAGTTTTCAAGTCTCATTTGGGATATTGGAAGTTGCCCTTTTTGGAGGAGAATGATATAAGTCATTTTGGGGATGAACATGGGAATTTTTGTAGCATGGAATGAGCAAAAATTTCCACACACTAAATTTGGACAGCCCCATGGAGCTTGGCCGGCCATGCATTGTGAGGGGAGAGTGAGAATGAGAGAGAGACCAAAAGAATGAGTGGGAAACTCTATCATGCTAGAGAGAGGGAAAAAGAAATCATGTGAACCAATGATAACAAGGCAAAACCAACACTCAACTATTACTCATCACAAACAAAGTCCAACCATCATGAACCATCATGAAGTCAAGAAGTCAAGGTATGGAGCTCCCATCATGATGCAATAAAATGCAAAGGCCCCCTCCACAAATACTTATTTGCAACAATGCAAATAAGCCCTCCTCCACCAATCTTCGGCCAATGAACGATACAAAGGAAATCGGCCGAAACGGAAAGCAAACTGGCAACTCCAGAAAACTGGTCCCGTAATAAATTACAGGAAAACCCCGATGCTGTGTATACACCCGCATTTGTATTCCAACCGAAATACAAATGAGACAAAATCTACACTGTACTAAACTAGGATCCGGCTTAAAGCAAAGCCGGCTAGTATTATCCGTTCGATCCTGATCCGTGCAATACCGCACGTATCTGATCGAACCATGCCATATAACCATACGGCCTGAAGTACAAACTGTCCGATCTTGATCTGTGCAATACCGCACGTATCTGATCGGACCTTGCTATATCTCCATACGGCCTCTACAGCTTTTCGCCCGAAAGCTTGAGTAACTGAATGTGGGGGACTCTAAAGACTCGTCAACACCATGGTTGTGGATTTAACCACTAGCACGTCAGAGGTATAAGCCAATACGTAACGGGCTACCAGGTATTGACCAAAAGGGACGTCGATGAGCGAACTCATCCTGACACCTTACTGAGCCTGTCAGTAACAATATCCGTACAGTCCGGTCCGTTCGTCTATGAGCATCGCATGGCGGACCTAGGGGGTTGGTAAAAGTCAGACCCCCAATAGCGGTACAAGTCGTGTCGGAGTGTAGCCCAGAACACCCTGAGATACTACTGGAATACCTACCAGTAAATCTCCTGCCTCGGCCGAGGGCTTCGTGTAATGGCTCTCCTAGACACAGCGCGACCTCACCCCCAATACCGGGAGAGACGAACCCCTGAAGATCCGCTCACTGCCTCCATGTGGCTCGGGACTGTAACCAACTAAAACCTGTTTGCACGTCTCCTTTGAGCGTGGTAGGGTAGTAATCAAAGTACAGTGGGAACTCACACGAGACAAATGACGATCCTCAGGTCGATGAACTAACATGTACACATGTCACCTGGGAACTGCTATCTGACGTCTGGTATAAGACCAACTAGCATGTTCCCGGCGAGTCCTGTCCGGTGTACTCATAACCCAATGAGCACCTGTATACATCTTAGGTGATCCAACTGACGCCAATGGCTTGTGAGACCGGCCACCGCCCCTCGTCGGGGTCTCGACTGTATACACTGGTCTACTCTGGAGAATCGATGCCCTGTCTCGAAACTCCCACGACTAGGGACCTTTTAACGATGTGCTTATAGACTACCAGCTCTCACGTATATGATCGCCCTCATACTGCTGGCAGTCAAGCAAGAATCCTAGGGGCTCTATCAACGTGCAATAGTGACCTGTCAGGTCACCTAAAGCAGTACACGATGATAAAGATAAACCAGATAGCATACTATCATCTCGAGTAAGACTGTCCTACCGGGATAAGTCCTCCCTCAATCATTGCAATCACGTGCCTGTGATCCAATAATTGACTCTGAGGGCACTATCTCCAACAAAAAGTCCTTGGCCAGGGCAGGAGATTTGCTGGTAGGTATTCCAGTAGTATCTCAGGGTGTTCTGGGCTTCACTCCGACACGATTTGTACCGCTTTTGGGGGTCTGACTTTACCAACCCCCTAGGCCCGCCATACGATGCTCATAGACGAACGGACCGGACTGTACGGATATTGTCACTGACAGGCTCAGTAGGGTGTCAGGATGAGTTCGCTCATCGACGTCCCTTTTGGTCAATACATGGTAGCCCGTCACGTATTGGCTTATACCTCTGACGTGCTAGTGGTTAAATCCACAGCCATAGTATTGACGAGTCTTTAGAGTCCACCACACTCAGTTACTCAGGTTTCGGGCGAAACGCTGTAGAGGCCGTATGGAGATATGGCAGGGTTCGATTAGATACGTGCGGTATTGCACGGATCGTGATCGGACGGATTTTACTATCCGGCTTTGGCTTAAGCCGGATCCTAGTATTAAATAGTGTAGTTTTGTCTCTTTGCATTTGTGTTCAGTGGGAAGACAAATGAGGGCATGTATTTGCAGTAGCGGGGTTTTCCTGTAATTTATTACGGGATCGGTTTTCTGGGGTTGCCAGTTTACATTCCGTTCCGGCCGGTTTTTCTTTGTTCCTTCACGGCCGGACTTTTCGTTGGAGGGGGTTAATTGCATGTTTGCAATTAACTTACTTATGAGGGGCTTTATTGCCTTTGTGGCATTATGATGACACTAGCATCATGATGAGATTCTATTCTAGTCTTTTTCATTGCTTTTCTTGTGATGGGTTGTTGAAGGGATATGAGGTTTATCTTGTGATGATTTATGGTTTTTCTTTTTATCACTTGATATATTCCATCATTCTTTCTTGGGGGCCGGCCACTGTTGAAGAGGGGGAGAGGTTTTATTTGTGTGGAAATTTTTTATTTTTTTTCTTTTTCTTCATAAAAATTTCGTGGCCCCCACATTGGTGAGATGAGGGATTAATTTCCTAAGGTTGCCTGAGCTAAGGATTTTGCTCAGGGGCTGATTTTGATTAGAGAGAGAGAAGTCCAAGCTAATTGAAAGAGAGCTCATTTTTTTCACAGCAAGAAAAATTGGCATGCTCCATTTTTCCAGCAAGCATCCATGAAAATTCTTGTGCACAAATTCCTCCATAAATGGCAACCTCATAAACCCCAAAGAGACATGGCTACTACACTATTCTACAGCATCTCTTAGACGCGTCGGCTAGCCAACTTCGCGCCCGAGTTGCCTCGGTCAAGAGGTGGGAGCCCGTAAAAGACTTTGGCGATGTGGTGCCCGTTTCGACGAGGAGGTGACGGACGAAGTATCCGCGGGAGATCGGAGTGGAGACGAAGACCGAAGGACACGGATCGCTTGGTATACTTCTCTACTCACATTTTAGTTTGCTAGTTGCTAGGTTAATGGCCCGATCCGGGTGAAAAATGCGCGGTAGTGCCGGTTTACTAGTTTGCAAAATTTTTGTTTCCGCGTTTCCGGCGTCGGATCGACGGCCGGGGCGCCGCCGCGGACTTACATTGGTATCAGAGCCACGCCATTAACCATGCCTAGCTTGCTCTAGTATGTTTAAAACCCGATCGAACAAAAATCGCAAAAACTGTATTTCTAGTGCATGTGTTCTCTGTTGAAATTTTTCCAGATCCAAAATTTTTTCAGGTCATTGCAGAAAGACATGCAGGTAATTCTAAGAATTATGGGAAAATACGATTCACTGATTCCTTACTATGACCGCGGAAATGCGGCCAAACCCCTGGTTTGGCCGCGGTTCCGCGGTGGGTAAGTGGAATCGTTGAACCAAATTTTTCCGGTGGGCTTTTGAATAGGAAATAGGGGTTTTGGGATATTATTTTTTGGCCCAGATTTTCTGTAAGTGCTACAGTATTGCTTGGGGCCCACTTGATAGAATTTGTTCGATCGGATATTTTAAACATGCCAGTTCACCGTATTTACATTATATCTGCGACCGTGAATGTCACTTGATCGGTAAATCCAGTCTTACTGCTATAGCCCGGTTAGACGGATTTGCGAACGTGACATTCACGTTGATGTTCTGTGTTTTGCTGTGTCGTTGCGGATCGGTCGTGGGGATAGCCTGGATGCAATGTTAGTACAGTTTTGTTTTTATATGTACATTTGATATTGCGGGGCGAACGTCCGACATGTGGGCTGCCGTCGCTGCCGTCACTGCCTGTTTGTATTATTCTTTTGGGGCACGACCAGGTTGCGGTCGACGTACCCGTTGTATGTATATTTTACTTTCTGTACTAGGATTACCCCGCGGAGGGGTGCACGGATAGCCGGGTTCTAGAGGGCAACAAGCCCGCATCTCATGGCATTGAGACGGAGGGGGCTTTACTCTAGAATTGGCGGGCTATTCGCCGCACTCGTAGGGAGTATAGGGTTGACCCAAGGGGGGTGCCTAAGTTACCGGATTCCGTGAAGTGCTGGGTGGTCCATTCACGTTGCTGAAGGGGGCTGCCTCGCTTCAGGTTTTGGCGGGTAACTTGCCGCGCCCGTAGAGGTCTAGGATTTTCATTGCACAGGCTATCCACCTGACCAGGGGAATGTCGGGTTTCAGCAGCGGCTCTGTGAAACCCGGGGATCCCAGATATCTGTATTGATCTGTGTTGCTATACATTTCTGTGATGCTGCTTTTTATCACGCCTTGAGCGAAATATAATATATTGGTATATATATTAGTAGATGTTGTATATGTTTTGCATCCGCGCTAGTCCAGTCCCCGCTCTGTCGTTAGTTAGCTAATCTAACGGGTGATGACGGGACCCAGTGGCGAATGCGGATAGCATATACGTACGTCATTATTTTCGTTCTTTTTGGTGTGATCAATTGATGGGACTGCGTTGATTCAGATCAATGCAAGATAAACAAACCTATTTGATGTTGTTGGAACACTTTTTCAAAAAGCTGTTATTGCAAGGACGTTCACTTTTGTTTTGCACAGTGGTATTCAGTTGGAATATCCTGCTCCTCAGTCGATGAGGCAAGGGCCGAGATCCCTTCACCGGGAGTGACCCCTTGGACAGAAGTTTGCGTTAGGGCAATAACTTCACTATAGACGATTATTTTTGCTTTGTATCGTGGTATTCAGCTGGAATATCCTGCACCTCATTCTACGGGGAAAGAGCCGAGATCCCTTCACCGGGAGTGACCTCTCTAGCAAAGGTTTTCGTCACTATATTTTTCTAAAAGGCTATCCATTCCTTCAACGATATCAAGTTCATTACGTTAAAGGTTTTCGCCAGAAACCATTCGTAGCCCTCCGTCGTTTCATATGGATGATCAATAGTATTCAAGATGTGTATGTTGGCCAAAGTCAAGGCACAGTGATTGGTAGCTATTGGGTATTCATATGCAGCATAGATAGATGCGTTGGTTTGGGACAGTCGTACTGCCATTTTGGCCAAAGTCAACGGTAGGTACGGGTGGGTTCAAATTAACTTGGATAATGACGGGTAGAACTTGACATGTGACTTATGATATGTTGGCAAAAGCCAAGGTCATAAGAGCATGGGGCAAAAATCCACATCGGGAGTTTCAAAAGAACTGAAACTTGCCAGATATGCGCATACCTTCTGGAGTGTGATAGCGTGAGCGGATTCCGTCACGTTATCATGCGATGATAGTTGGATCCCGATTCCCACTGATGAGTTGGTTTGCTCCTCGGGTGATCCTGGCTAATTCTTCTTTCAGGTTTGGGGAAGAATTTGACGTTACAGTAGGAGGTTTCCAGATTAGATAAAGTGATAACCATTCTGATCTAGGTTAGAGTGCACGCTGAGTGTTTCTTTTCTCTCTCTCTTTGGCAGCGACCATTGACCCGACCCTAGACTATGACTCAGTGACCAAGTTGACCGAACCTTCTTAACACTGGCTTTTGGATTGTCAGAGTTGCAGACCTCATTGCCACTCCTACTTTTACCCTTTTCTCCAGGACACCCCGTATTACTACGAACGTCCACTTCCATTGGACAAAACCATCGTATGGTTATATACGAACTCGAAGGAATTTATTCGAGGATGGTTTCTGGTTCTAGAGAAAACGAATAGGACTATTCAGTTGTCTTTTCCTTTTACCTTCTCTCAGGTTGCGAGTACTCCTTGGTTTAGGAGATAGTACACCTATTATGCAAATTGGATAGTCTTCTTCCAAACCCTAGGCAGGTGCCGACCGGTAAGGAATGAAGAAAACCAGTTAGCCAAAACGGTGTACAGAAGGTATTAAGTTAAGACAAAGAAAGGGATTAGTAAGAGGGCAAAGTAAATTGCGACTGCTATTCACGACCAAACCAAGTATTTCTTCGCCAATCCTAAATCACCTTTGTATTTCTCCAGGACACTCCGTATCACTACGAAGATCCCAAGTTTATTGGATAATCCATCGTATGGTTATATACGAACTCGAAAGGAACTTGTTCCAGTTCGGGGATGGATCCTGGTTCAGGAGAAATAGGAATTAAGTTTATTCGGTTGTCTTTTATCTTCACCTTCTCTCACATTGTGAGTGTTCCTAGGACTGGGACAGTACACCCATTATGCTTATTGGATAGTCTTCTTCCAAACCATAGGCTGGTGCCGAATGGTAGGGAAGGAAGAAAACCATTTGGCCTAAAGGGGTGTGCAGAAGGTAATGACTAAAGACATATAAAGGGATTTGGAGAGGTAGCAAAGAATTATACGGTTACAGTTGTGAATCTGGATAATGGAAGAGGCATTACTAGGAATACCAGAATACCCCATCGAAACCTTTCAATGTTTCAGTTTCACTATGTACTGTTAAAAGAAAACTGATTTCCCAATTTGACACTTGCTCCAGGGTATGTATTTACTAGGTATGATTCTCACATCTGTATGATTTTACAGATGATGAGTGGGAGTAACTTATTGGGAATTAGGTGATCATCCTCATTATATCGGGATTCATTGTAATTGGTGATATTTGAGGAAATCACCTGGGTTGTTTGCCGGTCGACAAATATTTGGTTTTGAATATCCGTTGTTATGCACCAATTTCAAATTGACATATCTGTACGTCTATTTTTATAGAGTGAGATGTACCTTTTTGAAATTATGTCTATGACATTTACCTATATCAGTGGATGGTTAGGTAAGGAGCATTAAACGGCGGTGTAATTCTTCTTAACCATAAGTACAGTTTTCAACATACGACACACAGTGAATGAGTTATTAGACTCAAGGGACTTATACAGAGTATTGTATATTGTCCAGTGTCCATTAGGACAGAGGGGTTGGTCCTCGTACTATATTCGGTTTACTTATAACTTCTCTAGTTCTTAGACAAGTGTTTCGTAGAAACACATGGTCGAAGTTTTGAGAAGTTATAGGTATAAGAATAAAGTAGAGAACCAGATATTGCAAGTATCGGGATTCTTCAAAGTGATCGAAGATGTAGATACTTGTATATGGTATTCAGTTGATAGTAATGGTTAAGAGAACTTGCTTCTCTTTCAGGTTACTCATAATTGGAAGCATGCCTAAGTTGAGTAACGCTGATCGGCCTCCTTCCATTTAGTTGACATGCACTGGAGACAGCTGCATGATTTGAATCTGGTTCAATTAAATCAGTGCCTCTGTTTCTTGGATATAGAACTGTTCATATCTTGACATTGTTAAGGTACGGGGAGTTGTCCGGCTTATGCTTAAAACCAGACTCCGGATAACTCAAGGCACGTTTCTGTAATGGCTGTTTGTGGGTTAACCCGGGCTATGACGAGGGTTGATATTCTACCATCTGGAAGATCGATAGTTATATTGTTCTTGACTCGCCACAGTTTTAATAAAAATGGATTTTTTTTTCGGAAAACAGTAGTGGGAGTATGGTAGAACTGGAAGTGATTCCAGAACCACAAACGATTACTGAAGATTTGATAAGAACCTAAAGATTCAATCTGGTTTGACATTCCATTGGCCACTCCGCAGATATGGTGGGTAACCTCAGGCACTCGAGAGGTACTTCGGTATGCTCAAGGACGGTGGTAGGGAGGTTCTTGTTTACCCAGACTTGCCATTGCTGTTGTTCCAGACTGTGAGATCCGGCAGGAGGATGAGTATAGCGTCGTTCTAAACTGGCTTTAGAAGTGCACGTCTATATGACTCTGCCAGAGGGTTGTCGTAGTCAGTGGGAGCAGCGGAAGCATTGGTGGACATCAGGCTTATGTCTATTTATAGACTAAAGCAGATATAGCGGAGATAGATCATCTATTTCTGACGTGACATTCATAGGTTTGACTTCATCAGAATAGGGGATGGATCTGTTTAGAAGGTAGTAGGGTGTGATGTCCTGGTTTTTGATGACATACACAGAGTAGGAAGTAATATTCCTAAACTACGATCGGTTTTACTTTGGTCGTCACAATCGGAAGCAGTTTTAGAACATAAGTTGATGTTCTAGGGAATTGATAACGGCAGCCTCCTTTAGGAGACGGTTATCATTCCAGGCTTCCAAGGTGACCTGGATGGCAGAGTGGCTGTCAGAGTTATAGTTTTCCCTCTGACGAGGGGCAGTATTTTGGACAGGTGGTCCAGAAGGATACTGAGGGAAGGCATGGCGCAGGATACTGATTGAGTTCAGTTGACGATACAGTCTAAGAAGTTTGGATTTGGAGTCCATTTATGAGCTAGGTCGCATCAGACATCCAGACATTCTAAGACAGGTATTGCTCATTTCGGGAGATGGTTTTCTCCGCGAACTTGAGATATAGAGAGACATAGAAAGAAACACCAGAGCGGATCCACTCACTGAGGCTATTCCTTGAACGCAATCGTTTCGCAAACGAGCTTTGTGAGACTGACTAGTAGAGGAGTTGGGTGTTCGGTATCACACGGGCTGTGAGTATGCGACATCGCAATAATTAGCCTTGAATGCAAGTGGTAGATTGTTGGAGATAGTGCCCTCAGAGTCAATTATTGGATCACAGGCACGTGATTGCAATGATTGAGGGAGGACCTATCCCGGTAGAACAGTCTTACTCGAGATGATAGTATGCTATCTGGTTTATCTTTATCATCGTGTACTGCTTTAGGTGACATTTCGAGTCGCTTTTACACGTTGATAGAGCCCCTAGGATTCTTGCTTGACTACCACCAGTATGAGGGCGATCATATAAGTGAGAGCTGGAGTCTATAAGCACATCCTTAAAAGGTCCCTAGTCGTGGGAGTTTCGAGACAGGGCATCGATTCTCCAGAGTAGACTAGTGTATACAGTCGAGACCCCGACGAGGGGCGGTGGCTGGTCTCATAAGCCACTGGTGTCAGTTGGTTCACCTAAGATGTATACAGGTGCTCATTGGGTTATGAGTACACCGGACAGGACTCGCAGGGAACCTGCTAGTTGGTATTATACCTGACGTCAGATAGCAGTTCCCTGGTGACATGTGTACAGGTTAGTTCATCGACCTGAGATCGTCATTTGTCTCGTGTGAGTTCCCACTGTGCTTTGATTACTACCCTATCACGGCTCAAAGGAGTCATGCAAACAGGTTTTAGTTGGGTACAGTCCCGAGCCACATGGAGGTAGTGAGCGGATCTGCAGGGGTTCGTCTCTACCGGTATTGGGGGTGAGGTCGCGCTGTGTCTAGGAGAGCCAGAACATGAAAAGTCCTTGGCCAAGGCAGGAGATTTGCTGGTAGGTATTCCAGTAGTATCTCAGGGTGTTCTGGGCTTCACTCCGACACGACTTGTACCACTTTTGGGGGTCTGAGTTTACCAACCCCCTAGGCCCGCCATGCGATGCTCATAGACGAATGGACCGGACTGTACGGATATTGTCACTGACAGGCTCAGTAGGGTGTCAGGATGAGTTCGCTCATCGACGTCCCTTTTGGTCAATACCTGGTAGCCCGTCACGTATTTGCTTATACCTCTGACGTGCTAGTGGTTAAATCCACAGCCACAGTATTGACGAGTCTTTAGAGTCCACCACACTCAGTTACTCAGGTTTCGGGCGAAACGCTGTAGAGGCCGTATGGAGATATGGCAGGGTTCGATCAGATACGTGCGGTATTGCACCGATCGTGATCGGACGGATTTTACTAGCCGGCTTTGGATTAAGCCGGATCCTAGTATTAAATTGTGTAGTTTTGTCTCTTTGCATTTGTGTTCAGTGGGAATACAAATGCGGGCATGTATTTGCAGTAGCGGGTTTTTCCTGTAATTTATTACGGGATCGGTTTTCTTGGGTTGTGATTGGTATAGATTCTGCGTGTTCAAGTTTAGTTAATTACCGCAATCAAGACGGTTTCGCTTGTAGCTAGCCGGTTGAGTACGGGTCGCCCGCAGGGAGATGGGAATCTTTTTCTATGTGCTTTAACGAGTTAAGTCCAGTTTTCCAGATTTTGTTGTGATTAATTAAGTGTTAAAATGATATGTAAAGAGAGCTTGTTAGGGTTAGGATTAGGTTAGTTTGAGTTAGGAGTCGCTCACCTCTTTCGTTGCCACTCTTAATATCGGTGTTACGGTAATCGGCAACAACGGGGATTAGCACGACTAGGAAGGAACTTGCGAGTATAAGCTAGGCTTTCCAACGAATAAGTTCTTCCTTTTGGTGCTTGTCCGTCCATTCTTGGCTCTTAGCCATAACCTCCGGTTAATTCAACCACAACCGGTCTCACTACGGAATCACCGCTATCATGTAGGATAGGGTGCCGTAAGGAGCGGATTGTGGTTCAATTAACGGGAGTCGATTTAAGATGTTGGGCAAGGAAAGAGTGAGAGAGATTTCCTTCTCTCAAACTTCCCTTATCCTACCCTAACAAGTATGGAAACTACTCACCTATAATACGGAAAAATAAAACAAAAGAGGAAGATAGAAAGAAGGAGATTAGATGATAACAACTAGCTATTTGCGACCTCACCTTGGCAAGGATCAAGCGTAAGCGTCATGGTTGTTTAAGGATAAAGGAAAAGAGAAAAGAAAGAACAACAAGAAATAACAACAACTAAGTTAACAAATGAAAATTACAAGCAATAATAATTTAACTAAAGAACAAGACAAGATATAATAACACAAGGAACTTCTTTATTCATCATTCTTCACTCACAAAAGCTCACGACAAGTTTTTCAATGGAGAAGAGATGAGAAGAGGAAGAAGAAACAAGTATTCTAAACCTAGAAAAATACAAGATTATGCACCCTTGGCTTCACAAGGTTCTGGGGTATTTATAGGCTGGAAAATGAAAACCTAGGGCAACATTCAGAACTAAAATGAAAAGACCAAAACACCCACAAAAATTGGTCAACTGCCGCCACTATACGGCCGCGGTTCCGCGGCCTAAGCCTGCTTATGCCGCGGAACCGCGGCCCTTTAGTGTAGTTAGGTGACCCATTTTTGTAGAGTTCCCTGGTTTGCTGTTCCCATGAGTCTGGTATATATCTTTTTTCAGATTTTCTTCACGATTTTTCCAGAATTTCTGTTGAGCAAAAGGTGATTTGATGTGGATCTTTTTGTCATGATTTCCTCGAGCTCCGTGTAGATTTCTTGGATCTTGTGTTGCCATTGAGCCTTGTGCATGAAAACGACATCGATTTGCCATTTTGTCTCTTAAACTGGTGTGTGGCAACAGACGGATAAAGAGCGGAGATCCGTGTTTTATCTGTGGTTGGCAGGAACCCGGATTTTGTCGTGCTTTTCCATGAATTTCACCGTTTAGAGCCGAGAACCTGTATCCTGCAATTGACTAGCAAACACGGCTCAAGAGTACCTACCGATATGCAATGTGATAAAAATTGGGCGGTATGAAAATGCAAAAATCTGATATGAACAAATACCCCCAAACTTATCATTTGCTCGTCCCGAGCAAAGCCAATTTATTCACAAAAAATTTCCTAACCTCACTTTCGCAGGGAACGCGATTGCACTGAGCATGTGCAACAAGCCGTTAAACCTCTAGGTGTCCCTAGTAGGAGGAGTGTTGTCTCCTGAGGGTTTTCAGCGGATACTACCCACAAAATCCGGTCAAGCTAGTTTTGCAAAATAACTAAGATTCAAACCCTAAAGTTTTGTTTCAGAAAATAACAATTCTATTATCCTAAGTCTAGACCATCGAACCTTTATTTTTCACACCTCGCTTCTTATTTAACTACAGATTTTTTATGTCTTTACGTGCAGTGCAAATAGTGTCGTTAAGTTTCCAGAAGGATCGATTTACGTCATCATGTCACACAATAAAGCCCAGATAAAAATTTTGAAAGGATCACATAAGTTTTATAAAGAGTTAAGCATTTTTCAAGTTTCGTTTTCCAGTAAAGTTTCAACTTTAGAATTTCTATCTTCCTTAACAGGAAACTAGGTCTTATTTTTCACTCCACCTTTTTCTTGTTTTCATTTCATACACACCTCCGTGAACGTGCAATAGTCTTTATCATAGAATAAAACCTTCATATCTCCGCTACAATTTTTGTAAAAGCCTGTCTTTTATCAAGATTATTCTCACACAAAGGACCGTTAGGAATTTTAACTCGGAAAGAACACTTGCTTGACTTTGTTTTAACCTGGACTTTCTAGGCTTCTTAGCGAGCTTTGGGCCAATGCACCCAAACCAGTTGGCTTTAGGGCATTAGGTGTAAAAACACCCCAGCGGACTTAATTACTCAAGTTACCTAGGTCCAAAAACAAAAGACAGTTAGGCGTGAAAATCATGATGATTCAATACGAACGGAGACATAACCGGCAGTTCAATTATTTTTTTTAGATAAAAGACGTGTTTAGTAGGTTCGGTGTGTAATCATTCCAATCAAGTTTCAGATGGGTTATTTTTCAGACTTAGTTCCAATTAAGACATCAATAACATTCCTTCATATTCACTTCACTTCATAAACTATTCTTGATATTACTTATTTCCGAACAAACCTATTTGATCCTCAGAAAATCATTTATCCATTTAAAAGTTTTTAGACATAAAAAGACTTGTCATCTAATTTCCAAAACTCACGACACGTGTAGTGTGATGTAAAGACGTATATCAGCTATAGTTAATTTCAAAGGAGAGTTATCTTTCAGGTTTTCAAAATCTAAACATAAGATTTAGTTATTCTTATTTTATCAAACAAAACCGTCGAAATGTTGAATCAGAGTCCTCCCACTAGCTAACTTGACAAAAAAGTTTTTATGTTTTTAGAAAATTTTCAGATTTTTATGGATTTTATGGATTTTAATATGCAGATGCAAAATATACATATGAATGCGAAGGTAAAAAATGCGTACCGAGTGTATCCCCAAACTTAAACTGGACAGTGTCCTCACTGTCATTGCATGAAGAGCTCATTTGAAGGGTCAAAATTGTCGGTTAGCGATATACAATTTTTTTTTTTGTTTTTAAAGAAAAGAAAAAGAAAAAGAATATCCACAAATATATACAAAATGGTATATACATACCCCCAAACTTATTTGGAACAGTGTCCACTTGTTCTTGGCTGGATAACCGATGTTTGGAGGTAGGCAGAGGAAGATTAGGCAGGGTAAACTGGCTCCTGTAAGAACAGGAGCTCCTCAGTTGGTTCGGCGCTAAGGTACGGTTTAAGTCGGTGTCCGTTCACTTTGAAAAATGAACCGTCCTTTGGATTTTCCAAATCCACAGCGCCATGCGGATACACATTCCGCACAAAATACGGCCCTTTCCAGCGAGATCTGAGCTTTCCTGGATGGAAGTGAAGTCGGGTGTCGTAAAGATGTACCAGCTGACCAGGTGCGAAAGTTTTGCGCAAAAGGTGTTTATCGTGAAACACCTTCGTTCGGTTCTTAACGACAACCGCGTTATCGTAAGCCTCATCCCTAAGCTCGCTCAATTCGTTCAACTGCAGCTTCCGATGGCTGCCCGCATCTTCGAGAGACAGATTCAGCTCCTTTATCGCCCAAAATGCGCGATGCTCTATTTCGACAGGTAGGTGGCAGGCTTTTCCATACACAAGCCGAAAGGGAGACATGCCAAGGTCGGTCTTATAAGCGGTTCGAAATGAGTTTCAGCGACCAATCCTTACGGTTCTTGGAAACCGTCTTCTCCAGTATCTGCTTGATTTGCCGATTTGAAACTTCGGCCTGCCCACAGGTTTGGGGGTGGTAGGGCGTGGATAGCTTATGATTAATGGAGTATTTCCGCATCAAGGCCTCGAAAGTTTTGTTGCAGAAATGACTTCCATTGTCGCTAATGATCGCTCGGGGGTGCCCAAACCGGGAGAAAATGTTTTCTTTAAGAAACCTAACGACAACCTTGTTGTCGTTAGTCCGGCTGGGCACAGCCTCGACCCACTTAGAGACGTAATCAACAGCGAGAAGGATGTACAAGTTCCCGAAAGAGCTGGGAAACGGCCCTATGAAATCTATCCCCCAAACATCGAAAATCTCCACAACCAAGATTGGTTGGAGCGGCATCTCATTCCTCCGGGATATCCGGCCCAAGTGTTGGCACTGGGAGCAAGTCTTGCAATAGTCATGAGCGTCTTTGAAGAGTTGTGGCCAGTAGAAACCACATTGCAAGATCTTCTCAGCTGTCTTTCTGGGGCCAAAATGCCCGCCACATGCTTGATCGTGGCAAAATGACAGCACACTCTTGAATTCCTCGTCAGGGACACACCGACGAATAATCTGGTCGGGACAGTACTTGAACAAATAGGGTTCGTCCCAGTAAAAGTGTTTTACTTGGGATAAGAAGCGAAGTCTGTCCTGACTTGACCATTCAGTCGGTAGTAATACCGTGGCCAAATAGTTCACAATATCTACGAACAAGGGTTCGCAAGATACTGTCAAGAGCTGTTCATCCGGGAAAACGTCATTGATCGGAATTGGAAGCGAATGCGAAGAAGGAAGTCGTGAGAGATGGTCGGCAACTACGTTTTCACATCCTCGTTTGTCCTTAATGACAAGGTCAAACTCTTGAAGCAAGAGGATCCAACGTATTAACCGAGATTTTGCATCTTTCTTCGCAAAAAGATAGCGCAGAGCAGAATGGTCTGTGTAGACAATGACTGGAGAGCCGATGAGGTAGGGCCTGAACTTCTCTAAAGAAAATACAACAGCTAAGAATTCCTTCTCAGTTGTTGTATAATTGAGTAGGGCGTCATTCAGGGTTCGGCTCGCATAATAGATTACGTGCGGCATCTTGTTTATGTGTTGTCCAAGGACAGCACCAATGGCAAAGTCGGATGCATCGCACATAATCTCAAATGGGTGCGTCCAGTCAGGCGAAGAAAGAACGGGAGCAGAAGTGAGTGAGCTTTTCAATGACTCGAATGCAGTCACACAGCTCGAGTTGAAGTCGAATGGCGTATCCTTGGCCAGCAAAAGAGTCAAGGGCCTAGCAATCTTGCTAAAGTCCTTGATGAACCGTCTATAGAAACCGGCATGGCCAAGGAAGGCTCGGATGTCTCGGACGCATCTGGGAGGAGGTAGATTGGAAATGACCTCAATCTTTGCTTTGTCAACCTCTATGCCATTTTGCGAGATGATATGTCCTAATACAATACCTTTGCGCACCATGAAGTGGCACTTCTCCCAATTCAAAGTGAGATTCTTGTCCTTACATCGGGTAAGGACAGTGTCAAGATGCAGCAAACACTCGTTGAAGGAATCGCCGAAGATGGAGAAATCATCCATGAAAATCTCCAGAAATTTTTCCACCATGTCTGAGAAGATTCCCATCATACACCGCTGGAAGGTAGCGGGCGCATTGCATAACCCAAAGGGCATGCGACGATATGCAAACGTGCCGAAAGGACAAGTGAAAGTGGTCTTGTCCTGGTCTTTTTTGGCGATGGGAATTTGATTATAGCCGGAGTAGCCATCAAGAAAGCAGTAGTACTTGTGTCCGGCCAATCGTTCAAGCATCTGGTCAATGAAAGGTAGCGGAAAGTGGTCTTTCCGCGTTGCGGCGTTGAGTTTTCTGTAATCAATGCATACTCGCCACCCAGTTTGGGTGCGAGTAGGGATTAACTCGTTCGCCTCGTTGGTTATGACCGTGATGCCCGACTTCTTAGGGACAACATGAATGGGGCTCACCAACTGGCTATCAGAGATAGGGTAAATGATACCACTATCTAGACATTTTACGATCTCCTTCTTCACAGCCTCTTTAATGACTGGATTGAGACGTCTTTATGGATCCCGGGCTGGTTTGGCATCATCCATCAGATGAATGTGATGCTCAACGATCAGGGGACTAATCCCCTTGATGTCCGCCATGGACCAGCCAAAAGCTTGCCTGTTGCTGTGCAAGACCGTGAGAAGGGCTTTCTCTTGCTCTGGAGCTAGAGAAGCCGAGATGATGACAGGAAGGGTCTCGTTCTCACCTAAGTAAGCGTACTTAAGGTGAGACGGCAAAGGCTTGAGTTCGAGCGTTGGAGGTGAAATGATGGAAGGCAAGATTGGTGAAACGGTCTCGAACTCAAAAGATTCCAGCAAAGGTTCAAAACGAGTGTAAGCGACCGAGTCGGATGGTTCAGGTAACTCATCCGGAAATTCGAAGGATTCAAACTCGGGTTGCGAGCGGCTAAGATCGTTCAAGAATGTGAAACACTCGTAGTCGTTGTCGGGCGCAGAAACAGCAGTAGGTTCGAGGAGGAACGCACTAGTGGCGTCAAGATTATCGTGATCAAACAGAAACTCCTCGAATTCACACTCTTCTGGGGTGATCTCCTGGATCGAGCAGACGTCCAGTATATGAGCATTAGGTTCGGAGGGCTGATACCCCAACCTAAAAATGTTGAGTTCAATTGTCATGTTTCCAAAAGAGAGGTTCATCGAACCATTGCGACAATTGATCATAGCATTTGAGGTTGCAAGGAATGGGCGACCGAGTATCACCGGAATTTGATTCCGGGGGTTAGCTACAGGCTGTGTGTCTAATACAATGAAGTCAACGGGGAATATGAAGTCCCCGACTTTGATTAACACATCCTCTAGCTCACCCCTAGGATGGGTGATCGATCGGTCGGCCGTTTGGAGAGTACAGTGTGTTGGTTTCAGCTCTCCTACGCCTAATTGCTCGTATACTGAGTACGGAAGCAGGTTAACACTGGCACCAAGATCTAATAGTGCGCGGTTGATGTTCTTATCCCCAATGATAATGGAAATCGTAGGACAGCCAGGGTCCTTCCGTTTTTGTGGTAAAGATTGGGTAAGAGCATCACTCACAGCACTAGCCAAGAAAACTTTCTTTGGTACCTGAGACTTCCTCTTTTTCGTGCACAAGTCCTTTAAGATTTTCGCGTAGGATGGGACTTGTTGGACGGCATCTAAAAGAGGAATGTTAATGTTAACCTGCTTAAATAACTCCAGAATCTTCTCCATTTGAGGATTTTGTTTATTAGACCTCAACCGGTTTGGAAATGGGACGTTTTTATAATTAGTTGAGTCTAATGCTTGTGGAGGAGATTGTGGAGTAGGAACGGATCCCAGAACAGGTGTTTTCGTGGAGTGAGAAGTGGGTCCATTCAAAGCAGAAGAAGAGGAAGGTGAGCCTTGTGTAGAACGGAGAATAGGCTCAGAAGACGAAGAAGCAGGAGACGAAGAAGAAGAAGAAGTAGAAGAAGAAGCGGCCGGGGTGTCATCATTGATCCGTGTGCCGATGTTGTTTTGCAGCATCCTTCCCGATCTCAATGTGGTCACGGCACTCACATTATGATTCTGTTGTTCAAGAGCAACATGTACATCTTGTGGGTGACCGGGATTTGGGAGTGGTTGGGACGGGAGCTTCCCCTTCTCTCGCTCGCTTAAGGCCGCATTCAGTTGTGCAATCTGGGCCTTGATGGTTTTGATGCTTTGCCCGTGAGCGGCAGTGTGTTGCACTAAGGACTGAATGGAAGACTGGATGTTTGCGGTGGATTGAGTCGATTGTTTGACGAACGCCTCCAGACTTCGTTCAAGCGAGGAAACCTTATCGTTGTTTGACGGAACAAAGTTGTTTTGTGGAAAAGAATTGTTGGGTGCAAAGTTGTTCGTCTGATTTTGGAAAGGTTAGGGTTGGAAGGGTTGCTGAAACTGCTGTTGAGTTTGTTGTTGCGCTTGTTGTTGCGGCGGAGGGGGCCTTTGGAAATTGTTGCCTTGGAATTGATTCTGATTCTGATTCCAGGCGAAATTGGGGTGGTTCCTCCAACCGGGATTGTAGGTGGAAGAGTATGGATCATTCCTCGGTCTTTGCTGGAATGCAGCATTAACCTGATCCTGTCCTTGCGATGGTGGATTGTAAGGACACTCTTCGGTTAAGTGAGAAGGATCGGAACAACAAGAGCAGATGGTACGAAGGGGAAGAACAGGGGTAGGAGCAGGAGAAGAAAATTTGCTCTCTATGGCTTCAAGCTTTCTCGTTATTGCAGCCATTTCAGCTTTCATCGCAATAGAGACGTCAAGTTGGTGAATTCCTACCCTAGACTGACCGGTAGAAATGGAGGTAGAAGAAGAAGAAGTCGGTCTGGTGCTCTCCCATTGTAGCGTTTGCTCCGCAAGGTCGTCAAAGAATTGCCACGCTTCCTCGTCAGATTTTGATAGGAAGTGGCCCTGACAAATGGTTTCCAACAACTGCTTCGTTGCTGGGTTCAGGCCCTCGTATAAGGTTTGGCAAAGTTGCCATCTCTCGATACCATGGTGAGGATACTGAACAAGAAGGTCTTTGTACCTGTCAAAGCACTTCCAGAAGGGTTCAGAAGGAAGCTGAGAGAATTGGTTGATTTCATTGCGAATCCTTGCGGTTTTATGATTCGGATAAAATTTCTTTAGAAACGCTTTTACTAACTCGTCCCAACTGGTTATGGAGTGGGAAGCGGTGTTATACAGCCATTTTTCAGCAAGATCGCATAAAGTGAACGGAATGACTCGTAGACGTATAGCATCATCCGACAGTTGGATGGTTTTCATCATGGCACAAACGTTTTGAAATTTATTGATGAAGATATAGGCATCTTCAGATTCAAGCCCATGAAATCGTGGAAGCATGTTGATGAAGTGGGGCTTAATTTCAAAATTATCCCCATTGGCCAGTGGAAGAGAGAGATAGGTGGGAAGTGCAGAACGGGTGGGATAGAAACGATCCTGGAGCGCGATTCGCTGCGGCGCTACAACAGGCGGTGGTGGTGGGTTATTGGTCTTCGTAGGAGGTGGAGCCAATCCAGGGGTAGTCAAAGAGATGTTCGGATTAAATCCTGACATCACGGAAGAAGAGGTTGGTGATGGTGAAGGTGAAGATGTATGAACAGAATTCCGGTCAACGTCGGAGTTGGCCGGCAAAGGTAAAGGTGAAAGAGGAGTGGACGGAGTTTCGACATCTGAGTCGATCGCGTAGTCGGTAGCGACTAACGAAACGCGGACTAGACGGGCGCTAGTGTCCCGAGTCCAAGCGGACATACACTAAACGAGTTTAGTATAATCAAAGCGGAGAAGGTGAGGGTAAGAAAACGTCAATGGAGAAAGGCGATGGGTGGTGGGTGAAAAATGGATTTTGGCGACAAAGGGCAAGTTTTTATAAAAGTTTTTGATTTTTTCCTTTTTTTTTAGAAAGTGCTTTACAGAAATATGTACGGATTTACGGCTTTAAGCAATCACAAACAAGATATGCACAATCACACCTAGATCTAGGGTCACCTAGGTCAGCTAGACAGCTCCTAACTGTTCCAAAGAACTAGAAACAGGACCTCAAACCGCCTCTTCTCCGCCAATTGCGGCCAGATAAGTGCCAGGTAAGTGGGAGGTTGTCCAACGCTTTCGCGAAGTTCCTTAATTAAATAACCACTTGCCTTCGTCACAGTTGCCTAGACACCGCAAAGTCAGGATAAGATAAACGGCCGATGCCTGTAATTAGTCCTCTGTCCTATTGAGCGCGAAGTCCTTAGGGCTGAGTCTAGTATTTTTTAATTTAACAATGGTCAATGCATATGCTTTTTGTGATTTCTGGGGTCCTGGGAAGGGTGATGAAATCCCCACCCAATCTGAATTGGTTTCAAGCCCCTTAAGTCCGTATTAATGAATGCAAAGCGATAACAAATCAACTGCAAACAATTTTTATTTTGAGCGCGGCGCAAAGAATCCTGCACAAGAACAGTTTATTGGAAGGGGGAAGAGAGTTTGCGCAAAGAATGCTGCAGAAAACACAGTTTATTGGAGTCCAGAGGAGTGGGGAAGAAGAGAGAGACTCACCAGAAAAATTTAGCACCCCGAAGACACTAAATGGCCGCGGTTCCGCGGCCAGACACCTGCTTAGGCCGCGGTTCCGCGGCAATGTGGAGGGATCATGCTTCCAAAATTTTTGGGTGTTTTGTTCTAGGAGTCCTCTGCTTGTCTGGAGTTGCTGAATCTTAATTTGCTTACTGTATCTGCTCCAGATTTTTACAGTAGACCGTTTGCTTCGTTTTGATCCGTCGCGGTGTAGCCGCGAAATGTGGGTCTATCTTCCCACGTCTTTGGCACTGAACTCGAACTCCGTATTATCCTGCACACTTGCACAAAAACTAATCAAAAATAACAAAATGATTTTTTACAAAGTATATTTTTTTTTGTTTTGTTTTTCGGTTATATTTATATTCACAAGTTAACCCGAAATTACACAAAGAAATAAACTACCGTCTCCCCGGCAACGGCGCCATTTGATTGGTAGAGATTCTGCGTGTTCAAGTTTAGTTAATTACCGCAATCAAGACGGTTTCGCTTGTAACTAGCCGGTTGAGTACGGGTCGTCCGCAGGGAGATGGGAATCTTTTTCTATGTGCTTTAACGAGTTAAGTCCAGTTTTCCAGATTTTGTTGTGATTAATTAAGTGTTAAAATGATATGTAAAAAGAGCTTGTTAGGGTTAGGATTAGGTTAGTTTGAGTTAGGAGTCGCTCACCTCTTTCGTTGCCACTCTTAATATCGGTGTTACGGTAATCGGCAACAACGGGGATTAGCACGACTAGGAAGGAACTTGCGAGTATAAGCTAGGCTTTCCAACGCATAAGTTCTTCCTTTTGGTGCTTGTCCGTCCGTTCTTGGCTCTTAGCCATAACCTCCGGTTAATTCAACCACAACCGGTCTCACTACGGAATCACCGCTATCATGTAGGATAGGGTGCCGTAAGGAGCGGATTGTGGTTCAATTAACGGGAGTCGATTTAAGATGTTGGGCAAGGAAAGAGTGAGAGAGATTTCCTTCTCTCAAACTTCCCTTATCCTACCCTAACAAGTATGGAAACTACTCACCCATAATACGGAAAAATAAAACAAAAGAGGAAGATAGAAAGAAGGAGATTAGAAGATAACAACTAGCTATTTGCGACCTCACCTTGGCAAGGATCAAGCGTAAGCGTCATGGTTGTTTAAGGATAAAGGAAAAGAGAAAAGAAAGAACAACAAGAAATAACAACAACTAAGTTAACAAATGAAAATTACAAGCAATAATAATTTAACTAAAGAACAAGACAAGATATAATAACACAAGGAACTTCTTTATTCATCATTCTTCACTCACAAAAGCTCACTACAAGTTTTTCAATGGAGAAGAGATGAGAAGAGGAAGAAGAAACAAGTATTCTAAGCCTAGAAAAATACAAGATTATGCATCCTTGGCTTCACAAGGTTCTGGGGTATTTATAGGCTGGAAAATGAAAACCTAGGGCAACATTCAGAACTAAAATGAAAAGACCAAAACACCCACAAAAATTGGTCAACTGCCGCCACTATACGGCCGCGGTTCCGCGGCCTAAGCCTGCTTATGCCGCGGAACCGTGGCACTTTAGTGGAGTTAGGTGACCAATTTTTGTAGAGTTCCCTGGTTTGCTGTTCCCATGAGTATGGTATATATCTTTTCTCAGATTTTCTTCACGATTTTTCCAGAATTTCTGTTGAGCAAAAGGTGATTTGATGTGGATCTTTTTGTCATGATTTCCTCGAGCTCCGTGTAGATTTCTTGGATCTTGTGTTGCCATTGAGCCTTGTGCATGAAAACGACATCGATTTGCCATTTTGTCTCTTAAACTGGTGTGTGGCAACAGACGGATAAAGAGCGGAGATCCGTGTTTTATCTGTGGTTGGCAGGAACCCGGATTTTTTCGTGCTTTTCCATGAATTTCACCGTTTAGAGCCGAGAACCTGTATCCTGCAATTGACTAGCAAACACGGCTCAAGAGTACCTACCGATATGCAATGTGATAAAAATTGGGCGGTATGAAAATGCAAAAATCTGATATGAACAGGTTGCCAGTTTACATTCCGTTCCGGCCGGTTTTTCTTTGTTCCTTCACGGCCGGACTTTTCGTTGGAGGGGGTTAATTGCATGTTTGCAATTAACTTACTTGTGAGGGGCTTTATTGCTTTTGTGGCATTATGATGAGAATAGCATCATGATGAGATTCTATTCTAGTCTTTTTCATTGCTTTTCTTGTGATGGGTTGTTGAAGGGATATGAGGTTTATCTTGTGATGATTTATGGATTTTCTTTTTATCACTTATTTTCCCACTTGATATATTCCATCATTCTTTCTTGGGGGCCGGCCACTGTTGAAGAGGGGGAGAGGTTTTATTTGTGTGGAATTTTTTCTTTTTTTCTTTTTCTTCATAAAAATTTCGTGGCCCCCACATTGGTGAGATGAGGGATTAATTTCCTAAGGTTGCTTGAGCTAAGGATTTTTCTCAGGGGCTGATTTTGATTAGAGAGAGAGAAGTCCAAGCTAATTGAAAGAGAGCTCATTTTTTTCACAGCAAGAAAAATTGGCATGCTCCATTTTTCCAGCAAGCATCCATGAAAATTCTTGTGCACAAATTCCTCCATAAATGGCAACCTCATAAACCCCAAAGAGACATGGCTACTACACTATTCTACAGCATCCCTTGGACGCGTCGGCTAGCCAACTTCGCGCCCGAGTTGCCTCGGTCAAGAGGTGGGAGCCCGTAAAAGACTTTGGCGATGTGGTGCCCGTTTCGACGAGGAGGTGACGGACGAAGTATCCGCGGGAGATCGGAGTGGAGACGAAGACCGAAGGACACGGATCGCTTGGTATACTTCTCTACTCACATTTTAGTTTGCTAGTTGCTAGGTTAATGGCCCGATCCGGGTGAAAAGTGCACGGTGGTGCCGGTTTGCTAGTTTGCAAAATTTTTGTTTCCGCGTTTCCGGCGTCGGATCGACGGCCGGGGCGCCGCCGCGGACTTACAGATGTCAAGTGAGTTCAACATTTACAAGATAGGAAGTCTTCCCTCCGAGCCTAATGCTAGTATACTTGATGTTTGATCGATCCAAGAGATCACGCAGGAGGACTGTGAGCGCGAAAAATTTCTGTTCGATGACAGCAGTTTTGACGCTTCTAGTGCGTTCCTCCTTGAATCTGACGAAGTTTTCAAAACCGATATTGATTACGAGTGTTTCACTTTTTTGGACGATTTTGAAGACTCACCACCCGAGTTTGAGTCCTTTGATTTTTCGGATGAGTTAGATGAACCATCCGACTCGGTTGATTACACCTGCTTTGAACCATTGATGGAATCCTTCGAGTTCGAGACAGTTTCACCAATTTTTCAATTGTTTTGCCTCCAAAACTCGAACTCAAGCTATTGCCGTCTCACCTTAAATACGCACACTTAGGTGAGAATGAGACCTTTCCTGTTATCATATCGGCATCTTTAGCCCTCGGGCAAGAAACAACCCTCTTTACGGTCTTACAAAATAACCGACAAGCTTTTGGCTGGACTATGGCGGACATCAAGGGGATTAGTCCCCTCATAGTTGAACATTGTATACATATGATGGATGATACCAAGCCAGTAAAGAATCCACAGAGACACCTCGAGGATTTTTTGGTTAATCAACCTCCACCTATAGAAATTGAACCACCACCTTTTCTTCTAATAAAATACGAGAATGCCAATATTCCACTCATTTCTGATCATTACATTCTCGTTTTTATTTATCATCACCTCTTATCTCCTTACATTCACGTTCACGCAAAACATTTCCATACCACCACTTATCTCTTACCCACTTCTTCTTGGCCCTATATAACATATTTTTCTACCGACCTATATGTTACATTGATAAATTCTTCGAATGGTTGGTGTTGACTTTTGGTCTTTGCAGAGCTTGGCATTGACCGATAACTTTGACCTCCATCTTTAAAAAGCTTAGCATTGTTTAACTCAAGTTTGGGGGGGGGGTAATTTGGCCTTCGAAAATAAATTAAAAAAATTTTGAAAATAAAAAGAAAATTTTGGGGTATTTTTTTTGTAAATTTCCAGTTTTAATAAGAATAAATAAACAGGGGAGTGCCGACAATTTTGACCCTCTTGGTGTAGCCTGACAGTGAGGACACTGTCAAGTTTAAGTTTGGGGGTGTGCTCGGTAAGCTTTCTTCCTTCGCATTCATATGTAAATTTTTGCATTTGCATACTTATTTTAAAACCCATAAAAATAGAAAAATTTTAAAAATTATAAAAAATTATAAAAATTCAATTTTGGCCACAATTGACTTAAGTTTAACAAGACGGTTAACTAGTTAGGAAAAACTAGATCCTAAACTTAGTAAATTAAAAAACCTTAAAAATAACCTTTCTTAAAATTTAACGGTAGAAAATATATGTCCTTGTAGTTTACTTAGAAATAGGCAAATTTTGAGTTCACTTCTTGGGATAAGTCAAAATAAGGGAAGAGTATTGATATTTTTATTAAAGTATAAGTCTGAAAAATAATTCCTAAGCTTAAGTCTAAATTCTGAAAATATATACCCTACAACTTGCACAAAAATGAAGCTTGAAACTTGGAATAGTAGAGGAGACCTTGAAATGCTCTTGTCTAAAATACTTAGTATGAAGGAAAATAAAATTATAAGTGTGAATAAAGAGATATAAAAAAAATGAACACTGGTTTTGTAATTACTTAAGGCTGCGTAAAATAAAAAATATAT
This sequence comes from Agapanthus africanus, assembly GCA_030015575.1. Lineage (NCBI taxonomy): Eukaryota > Viridiplantae > Streptophyta > Magnoliopsida > Asparagales > Amaryllidaceae > Agapanthus > Agapanthus africanus. Next base: position 225,868,559 of record CM057344.1, on the reverse strand, counting down.
AGCGAGGGTGATTTATCACCTAGTGCCTTAGACCAACTGGTTTGGGAGTCACTGCTAAAAGCCTTAGGTATTACAAGATGAGGAATTACACCTTAATACGAAAACACATTTTGTAATCGGTCGTTAGTACCTCAAGAAGTATTAACGGTCGCATGAAGGATGTGTGAGCAATTTCATCTAAAAATTCACCAACTAAAAGTACTTTGGATGATGGACAAGAGTATGATAGTCTGAATTGAAGTTCCAAGTGTATGGGTGATACATATACATACGTAGGGGTATATGATTGGGTTTGGATGAGAGATACGAATGGAAAATAGGACTTTTATTTTTATTAGGGATGATAAAAATTCCGAAGTTGAGATGGAACCTTAGAAGGAAAACTCAAAAGATGCTAAAAGCTAAGTAAATTTACAGAACATATACTATCTTAAGTTAAATGATAAGGAAGCGTGAAAAATAAGGGTTGATAATTTCTGAGTTAAAGATAATAGAATTTCTTGCTAGAAAACCGAATTGGAGAGTAAAAGTCAATAGGCCGAATTGATAGGATTTTGTGGGTAGTATCCGCTGAAAACCCTCAAGAGACAACACTCCTACTAGGGACACCTAGAGCTTTAACGGCTTGTTGCATGAGCTCAGTGCAATCGCGTGTCCCTGCGAAAGTGAGGTTAGCTTTTTTTCTAGAATTAACTAGTTTTGCTCGAGGACGAGCAAAAGATAAGTTTGGGGGTATTTGTTCATATCATAATTTTGCATTATTATATTCCCCATTCTTATTCATTTTGCAAATAAATAGGTGCTTTTGATCCATGTCTGCTACATAGTTGCAGGTTACGGGTTCTCGGAACAAAACAGTGAAAATGATGAAAAGGCGTTACAAAAGTGAGACTACGACCAACAAATAGAAGAATCTTTATTATGCCTACAGTTTGAAAGACAAACGAAGATCAATGAACAATTCAACTGCACAAGGTACGAAGGCAGCACAAAGATTCAAGACTTCAACACGAAGCGAACGGTAAAAAGTCCATAACATTATGCACTGTGAAAATCTGGAAGAAACTATAAAACTTTCTGAAGAGCCAAATGAAGAAAATATTAGTAAAAAGCAACAGAAAGAACACCTGAAGAAACAGAGCCCAAGACCCCTCTATATGGCCGCGGATCCGCGGCCAAACATGGCTTTTGGCCGCGGTTCCGCGGCCATGATAAGCACATGTCGGAGCAATCTTGTCGTTGATGGCGGTGCGTTGACCTGGCTTCTTATGGTAGTTTTTTAAATGTAGATAGGGATCGGATATAAACCATAGGGTTTCTATAATCTATAAATAGGAACCCTACAGCTCATTTTGGAGCATGCCTCTTCTTATGCCTCTTTTTAATTCCTAATTTTAGAATTTTTATTCGCTGTAAATGTTTGAAGAGTGCATCAAATAAAAAGTATGTTTTTCTTTCCTATGCCTTAGTTTAATTTCTTTTTTGCCCTAGTATAAATTTTATTTATCTTCCCTAGTTATAAATTTTATTTATTTGTCGTAGTTTAGATAATTAGGTTATTAAAAACAAACATAAAATGAATTCGTTTAACAATTCCCTAATGAGTGAGTAGTTCCTCACTTGTTAGGGTTAGGTTTGAGGAAGGTTTGAGAGATGAAAATCTCTCACTCCTTTCTTGCCCGTTATACATTTTAAATGGGACTCTATGCATACATACACACACCGCTCACTATGGCATCATATCCCATAAGGTAGCGGTGATACCATAGCTAAAGACCGGTTGTGTATGTTTTCAATGGAGGTTAGGGTATGAGTTAAGAAAGGACGGACAAGTACCTAGAGGAAGAAACCTAGTTTCTTCCCGATCGTGCTAATCCCTTTTGTTAATTATTATCTTAACACCTAAATAGTTCTTAATTAAAGCATAGAAAGCGGTGAGACATATTGAATTTCCAAACTTAACCTAATCCTAACCCTAGCAAGGTTTTAATCCTAATCTAAATCAACCTTAGTTTTTATTGATAATCCAACTTACCACAATTGGAATTAATTCATTAGAACAACTAGAAAATACAAAAAATGCCTGTGGACCGACCCGTACTCAACCGGCTAGCTACCAAGCGACACCGTCATTGATTGCGGTTAATATTCTTTGATTTATCTTTTAAAAGCGCATAAGCACACATAAATCTATCGATCAATCAGCAATCTAAACCATTACAAGAAAGAAAGATAGATCACTTTTAAAATCTCGATGCAAAACCTTAAACTTAAGTTTGTTTTTCATAAAAATTTCGGCAGCACCTCCTTTGTAAAAACTAGCCCCGAAATGGGTGCAAACATAAGATAAAAGTAAAGCATCCCCAAACGGGAGAATATCTCGCCCAACAGCGGAACAACTACCACAACAGATATACGACGCCGTAGCGAAGAAACGATAAACCACATATATAAAAGGCCGGCTCACATGAGCACGACAACCAGAGTCATAAGAATATGCAACATCCATCCTCACAACTCACCTCTAAGTCAATACATGAAGGTGGTAAATGGAGAGTACTAGATACAAGAAATATACAATGTACATTATCGGATAACCGCAACCCACCTATAGAAAACGACTTCATAGCCAACCGTAGCGGTATCCGCAAAAGTAGAGATAATAAGGCGCCCTGCCGCGACCACTCTGATGATCAGAACTGAAAACCCCTGCGGCACAACGGGGGTGAGTTGCCAACTCGTGAATGGTAAATAACATCATATAGTAATCATGAGTACGTACTAAGAGCGATAATCTATCACATGTAATCTGATAGCATAAGTATGGCAATATGTATATGCAACAGGCATGAAAGGTACTCTATCAGGTATTACTAATACATGAAGCAATGCATATAGAATAAATGCGGAGTACAGGGTAAAACATGTCATCCTCGCGGAATCCTCATCATGGCGGACCAGTGTCCATCAAGACAATCTAAATCCCCAAATTCCCTCAAATCGGCCACATATCGGCCCTCATATCGGGCACATCGGCCCCTGACATCGGGCACATCGGCCCCTCATATCAGGCACATCGGCCCTTCATATCGGGCGCACTAGCACCTCATATCGGGCGCATCAGCCCCTCATATCGGGCTTATCAGCCCCTCATATCGGGCATATCAGCCCTCATATCGCAATGAATAAGAATACATGCACAGATCATTATGATGATATATATTATAGGTATACATATATAACAACGTCCCATACCACTGATATATATATATATATATATATTAGAGATGTACATATATAACAGCGTCCCATACCAATGATATATATATATACATTTATATATATTAGCGTCCCATACCACTGATATATATACACAAGAGTAACATCCAGAAACATCACGCGGTTCCAAATTCTCTGAAACCAGACGCAACATCATATAAAAGTGAACATGTAGCTATAGCCAGATATGCGTAACCATGTCGGTATAGCAAGATATGTGTATCTACCTATCAATAATGATGTAATACCCTCCAAGTATATGTGTAGCTATTCCAAGCTAGGTATGTGTATATACATGTCAATAATGATACAATACCCTCCAGGTATATGTATAGCTAGCATGTAGTCATGGCAAGGCATATGTGTAAGCATGTAGGTATACATGTATGCTATATGTCATATGCACAATGGAATATGAATCAATGTTTCAAAGTCCCTAACCATACGATATCACGTATGTATAGGTGTGTTGTGCGTATCATGGCAATTATTGACGGTGTGAGTGGCATACAATCAGTGCTCGTGCAACATGAACCGTTAATAATAGTGCAGTGTCCAAGGGTATAAGTCCAAGCACAACAAGTAATATTAAGCAATGAAGTTTATACGCAAACTCTATATGTGCAATATAAACATGCGGGTAATATCATATCATATCTAGCCCTGACGCATAACTCCATGCGGGCGATTCCCCTGTCGATGTTAAATCTACTCACCTACAGTCGCGGGCTAGGTAAATCCAATCACCTGCTTCCCTTTCTTCCCAGCGTCCGTAGTCCCCGCCTGCGTTTGATTGGTAGAGTTTTTGCGTGCTTAGTTAATTACCGCAATCAAGACGGTTTCGCTTGTAGCTAGCCGGTTGAGTACGGGTCGTCTGCAGGGAGATGGGAATCTTTTTCTATGTGCTTTAACGAGTTAAATCCAAATGTCCAGGTTTGTTTTTAGATTAACTATGTGCTAAAATGATATATAAAGAGAGCTTGTTAGGGTTAGGATTAGGTTGGTTTGAGTTAGGAGTCGCTCACTTCTTTCGTTACCACTCTTAATATCGGTGTTACGGTAATCGGCAACAACGGGGATTAGCACGACTAGGAAGGAACTTGCGAGTATAAGCTAGGCTTTCCAACGCATAAGTTCTTCCTTTTGGTGCTTGTCCGTCCATTCTTGTCTCTTAGTCTTAACCTCCGGTTAATTCAACCACAACCGGTCTCACTAAGGAATCACCGCTATCATGTAGGATAGGGTGCCGTAGGGAGCGGATTGTGGTTCAATTAACGGGAGTCCGAATTAAGATGTTGGGCAAGAAAAGACTGAGAGAGATTTCCTTCTCTCAAACTTTCCTTATCCTACCCTAACAAGTATGAAAACTAATCACCCATTATAAGAAAAAGAAAATAAAACAAAAGGAGGTGGATAGAAAGAAAGAGGTTAGAAGATTACAACTAGCTATTTGAGACCTCACCTTGGCAAGGATCAAGCTTAAGCATCATTTTTGTTAAGTATAAAGAAAAACTAGAAGAAGAAAGAAACAAACAACAAATAACAACAACTAGATTAGCAAAATGAGAATTACAAGCAATTATAATTAACAATAAGACAAGCATGGTAACAACAAGAATTACTAGATATCTAGCTAAGTTAAGCAACAATATTTTCTAAGGTGTACGTGACATGGCAATTACCGATGAAGATGTGTGTGAGCCGGCAATTAAGTGTACGTGGTACCTACGCATCATCGGTAATGGTGCTGGTGTCCTAACAGCATGATATCACTAATGGAGTATGAAACATAAAATAAGCATGCGATGCGAAGCGGACCATAAAAAAGAGCGGGAGCTGAAAACTAGACGCAACTATAACAATCTGCATTAATCTAATATAAGTCCTACAAATGGTGCCTTTTGAAATAACACGAATCATGGGTTTTGAAAATAGGGGCTACGGTGTTTTTATGAAAAGATACGTCTTTTGAAATATCCGTAGGATCCCTTGGGCTGTCTTTAAGAATGCCCACGATTCGTTGGTTTTTGAAATAGGTAAGAAGTCTAATCTAATCTAACAACTACACTAAACTATACGGCTGAACTAACAAGCTGAACTACAGGTAAGGGAACCGCCAATCATCTGAGTCGATACATATACATACCTGTATATGTATAGTCGGTGATCCCGCCTCAATAATATCATATCCGATACCATATCTATAATCAGGCATCCCAAGTCAAGAGTGCGGATCAATCATCAATATAGCTCGTACGTAAATCCGTCGTACGGCATCCCAATCTGGGTACGGGTCAATATCACATTCATCATACTATTCACCTGGTATCCTCGTTATCAAATATCATGATCGAGGTACTGATCTACGTCTAGTACCATACTGATACCGCCTACGTATGCATGGACGTGTGTGAAACACTACGTCAAGGACCCGCTACAACGTCATGTCGTATCTAAGATACGAACCCTGCAATATCACCGATCTCACGGCCTCAATCAAATCTCATCGACTCAGCTCAACCCCAAGTATCATCCTCAAATCCGTATGTGAACACATAGTTCCATACCCATGTGAACCCATAACTATAAAGAATCCCATGAGCACATATCAATAGGAATGTAGGCAAGTATGTATGTGTGTATGTGTGTGTGTATGTGTAGTGCAACACTATCCTAGGGTTCGCAACGCTAAAATAATCCAACACACCAATATCCATCCTAAGCATCGTTATTATTCCCAAATAACATATAATAATTGTTGGTGTGTATACGCATCCGTATACACCACCACGGACTGCGGGGGTGCTATACGCCATCCACCCGACTTCTCCCCGTAGATATAAATCTACTCACCTGGTCCTCGCTAGCCGGTGCCGACGTCGCCACGCGCTTGCTTATCGTCTCGAAGTCCACATGGGGGTACCTACATATCATAACGCACCATATCGCATTAAAACTAAATTCGAAATCGAAACGGCATACGAAAATCAAATCGGCACGCGTATCACGCATAGGTCCAAACCTATCGCCTACGCATGCAAGAATAGTCAAACCAACCCTCGATGTCGATGTACAAACGTCAAACCATCGAGAAAAATCCAATCACACTCATTTGCATATTTACGAACACTAATTTTAATATAAACTAGGTTAAAACTCACAAAAACCCCAATTTCACTTAAAAAGTCATTTTTCCGAAAATCTAGCAAGCACAAATCACCCGTTTTAGTACAAAACTCGACGTTTAAACAAATGTAGCGGCCATAATACTTATTAAATATCTTAAATAATTTATACAAACAATTTCCACATTTTTAATCCCAATTATATAACCAATTTCAAAAGCCTAGTTAGCAAATTAGCATAATTAACACAATTTCTTTAAACTAACCATTAACAACTAACTACTAATCTTGTTCTACAATTTTAGTGGCCACAATATTCACCAAATAACTTAATTAGGTCACAAAAATATTAAGTATATTTTTATTTCATCTAATTACATCTATCCTAAAACCTAGTTTCCAAAATATTTTCATTTGGACAATTACATGTTACAATTGGAAATAAGTAACAAATTTAAGTTGCATAGCTTAAGATGCTAAAAAAAACCATCACACAACCATGAACACATGATCACAACCTAACTTGATCCCAAACTCTTTCCATTACAAACTAAATCCCAATTAGAATCACATTTAAACTTAATTGACTTTGATCAAAGAAACTATCCAATAATTTAAATTTGGCTTGGGATTTATACCTCACAAAAACAAGAGACCAAGCTTGAAATCTAGCCTCCCAAAATGGCCTCCAAGCTCCTAGATCCATGCAAGAATAGCTATTGAAAAATGGATAGGAGTTAGATTTGAGTTTTGGTTTAATTTTTGATGGAAATTTGATGGATTTTGAAGACTTTTTGATGAGGAAAAGAGAGGGGAAGAAGGAGGAGGGGCTGCAGTTTGAGGGAGGATGGGGCTCGGCCAGCAGGTGGGGGAGGGGTGTGGAGTGTGTGGGTGTGGAAAAGAAAGTCCAAGTCAAGGTAAAATACCCCCCCAAGTCAACACCAACTTCTTCTCTCATTAATCTTTTCTGTTACTTTTTTTTTCTTCAATAATTTCTAAACCGTTTTGGCAAATGATTTCATTCCAAAAACCACATGACAAATTTTTATTTAATGTTTTATGATGCACAAAATTTGTTTCAACTCATTCCAATTTGTAATTTTCCCTAATTAAATGTATTAATGACGGCTTAAAATAATAATAAAATAATATTTTTTTCAGAAAATTTGAAATTTCACCAGCGGCTCAATAAACACCAAATAATAGCAATTACATAGCTAGAATATGTATATTTAATTTTTTATAATAAGATATTTGTATTTTGACTTTTTACAGAAAACCCCCTTATTTTACCGTTTTTTCGAAATTTCACCGAAACGATATTCAAAACGTTACAATCTTCCCCCCTTAAAGAAATTCGGTCCCCGAATTTAAATTAAAACTCTCCCCAAATACTAAAACATCTAAACCAAAACCATCAAGTCGTCGGGGCTCCGAAATTGTAAATACATAAAACAAATCGTAGCGCAGCGCATGCGCATGAAAAATGAGCATATAACTCAAATCACAACTCCGTCAAGCATCCCGCAATCATCGGAGTCATGGGGAAGACATCAATGCCAAATCCAAGGCAAAACCAATATGATATAACTCGAAACTATACATGTAAATATCGAATCTATATATGTAAGTATCTGAAGGAAATGCATGCCAAATCTCTTTAAGTCGCTGTGCACGCATATAACACTGCACAGTGGCGGACGTCTAACATAAGGAAATAACTATTTACATATATACCTTTGTTTGAAATGTACGTTCCGCCGTTTTGGAAACAATTTAGAAGGGTCACCTTGTTTTAAACATTTCGTGTCATATCAGACACGTAGGTAAATACTGAGGCTATAGCTCGCTTTTTGGAAATCCCTTCAATAATTATCAATGCATGCAAAATATATTCAGGTACTGTCCTCTGACTAGTCCTGCTCAGTACGAAAACACATAGCAATATCATAAAAACGTACTGCTCTATACGAAATCAATCCCAAAATATGCACATGAATGTTACGTGCGTCTGGTGCGCACGGAAATCAAAATCCATGAATCTGCCATACATGCGCACAGAAACAACATCTAAGTGCATCGGGTGTGCACGAAACATCTGTCGTAGGCAACGTGTGTGCCTGACAGCAAAATCAGGTGCATCTGACATGCACGAAAAATCTCGAATTAGTGCATCTGGTGTGCACCAAATCGCATCTCGTAACAGGCGCCCAACAAGCGCTAAAAATCCAATCCGGTGCATAAAATGCACAAAACAAATGTCGAGCATCACCCTCGAAATCGAAATCCAGTGTATCCATGTGCACAAAATACATGTCACTGCACTGCCAGCATATATAAACTATACAGAGTGCAGGAACCAAATCGCGTGCGTGCATACGCACAAAATCAACTCAACTGTTTAAAACCGTAAAATCACAAACATGTGAAACTAAAGCACGAAAACGATATCAAGTGCAACACTGTGCAAAGATCATAAATCCTCAATCATCAAGATCAAATCATACGAATAAATCACCCAAAACATCGAAATCAATAATGGCGGAACAGTACCGCTCAAGCGCATCCTCTAAGAATCTCGGCCAACTGTCACGGTCATTAGTGGGACGTCTCGTCGATGATCATGAACTCTATCCTGCTGATGTGCGTAACCATGACCAATCCTGGGTGAAGGTCTTCACTGTGAATTACCAATCTTTCGGTCCATCGGCTCATCGGCCCTGTCGGGTGTGCTAACGGGGATGATCCAGTTCTGGCACGTCTCTTGTCATCTCCCGGTCAATCATCACGACCACTCGTAAGACAGCATATCACTGGCGTCGGCCTCTGGCTCTCTGAATGTACGTGACACCTCTGATCCTGGGTGCAAGTATCATTGCAGCAGTGACCTGGAAGGAATCCTGCTCACGGTCTCTTCCATGTCTCGTCTCTGCCAACTGTCCGGAAGTCATTGTCCTTTCCTGTATCTGCATCTTGCTCTGGAACGACTGTATACTCATCGCAACTCCTTCTGGAAGGTAAGTCCAAGTACCATGCCTCGGCATGCGCATCGCGTCTCTGATGTCGGCGGAGTGGAACGTCATCTCATCTAGATCTGGTGCGAACCTCTTACTCCACTTTTTTCTAACGTCGTCTGCTTTGGACTCGTCTCGTCGCGGCTGCATGGACTGAGCTCCAACGACTATCCTCGTATCTGGAGTCTCCCAAGAATGTGTCCCACCACCTAGCATCCGAATTAAGTCGAACCATCAAATCGATTGTCAAAACCTCATAATCCCCCCAAGGGCTCAACATTTTGGGTACAGTTTAATAGTATCGAGTACATACCACAGCATCGGTGGTCCAGCCGTAGAAGGGCAAACCCAAGCCTCACTAATGGCGCCGTAGAACTGCCGCAAACCCGAAGGTTCAAAGGCTTTCACACGGTCATTAAGTCGAGTTAGGGTTTCATTCTTCTAGAGGGACCATAGAATTGCCTGCATGTCTTCCGACTACTTTAAACTTGGAATAATAGGTTTCCGACATTCGATCGTCTCTGTCGACCCTCACGTCTCTGCGTGAAGTCGTCTCTATCTGGAAGCAATCTATCTGATGACCTCGCATCGGGGTAAGCGAACGAACCACCTGTCCTAGTCATTCATCATCGGATGACTAGCGACCTTCTATCATCTATTCGTACAACTCGCCCCGCAATAGCTCCAACATATGGGGCGATAACTCGTCGCTCGCAGCAACCACTGGCTTGCTCGTCTGCATGCTGAACAGTGTCTCAATCATCAGGAGTAAGCAACACACCAACGGTCATCAAAATCTGGCTGGCCTCTATCATTGGCTCAATTCTCTAGTGTCGATCAGCACCTCCGAGTAACCTCATAAAGGCGATCCGCCAAACGCTCGTGGCGCGGAAACACAGTAAAAAGACACATCTCTGCAATCGTGTGTCGCCGGAATTTCGCCCTGGTCAGTCCTCGTTCGTGACGAGCTTGTGCTGACCGCAACTCTAGCCGTAGCTCTCCCTGCCCGTAACCGTAGCAGCAAAACCAAACTGGTACCGATGAGGCTAGATCAGGAAGGAATATAATACTGAACAAGGAAATGTACATCCTAAGTCTTCATAAGTGGAGTGGCGTGTCGTAAATATACCGCGGAACATACCAACGGTACGTCACTCTACTTTAGTCACCTGTTCCATCAACCAAGGGTCATCCTACGCACCGAAGGTTAAAACCTAACGCTCTGATACCAACCTTGTCACGACCCGAAAGTACGGAACATGACCGGCACTTAAACTACGAACGTCTCGAGGCGTACGTAATCTAAGTAAACCGAAAACCCAGAAATCCAAACCAAGAAAAGAAGTAGAGTGAAGGAAAACCAATTTAAAACAAGTAGTTTTAAAAGCATAAGCCGAATTATGCGGTTTTTAAGAACATCAAAATTTACTGAAAATTTCGGCAGAGTCTTCTTTGTAAATACTGGCTCCCAAACGGGATACAACATGAATAGTATACGAAATCAATAAAAAGGCATCCCCAAGCGGAAGCTAGCTCTTCGTCAATCGACGGTCACAACCACACAAGCAATATAAAATACAACGCCAACGGCGAGGATCAAAACTCAAAAGGAAATTCAAAACCACCAGAAATATAACGAGCGACTCTAAGGTCGAAAGAATAAACAACACTGGTCTCTATCTCAAAATAAATACATGTTTGGTTGATGGAATTAACTAGATACAACGGAATAATATTATACAAGGTAATATGATGGGTACGATACTAGAAAAACCCACCTACTAGCAAGTCACCCGAATGAAACTGAGCCCGCAAAGCCGTAATGAAACCTGTACGGCAAACCTGCAAGAAACTGGGGCACAACGGGGTGAGTTGCCAACTCGTGAATAGAAAAATATCTACGCACAGAAATCGCATAAATAATGCAACCTAGGTCAATGATCGTAATATATCCTCAAATATATGAATAACACGTAGCCTATAACAAGGCTAGGGTAAATATCTAACCCGAGTGTAATCTCATGTGCCCGTGTCAGTGCCTCAGGTAGTAATATATCATATGAATGAGGTATGCATGCATGAAAACAGAATACATGTACATGAAGAAACTGTTTTCATAAATTAGTGAGATTTCCTTCGTATTTTTAAACTGAGGTATCATAAATGAAATCAGTATCAACAGTGTCTAGCATCAACACAAAACATAAATCTCACTGTCTCGAAATATCAATGTCTCAATCTCAATACCTAGGGCGCCGTCAGTCCAGACCGGCCCCTACCATCCATCTCAAGACCACGACGGTATCCTCCGGATATCCGACGCTTCGGGTAATATCACCGGCAGGTAATCTGTCCCCTGCCAGGCTCAACGTCAACACCACATTCATCTTGCCCCGGGGTACCATACCGGGCCCACCATGTACCCGAAACGGTTCCTCCACTCCTCGAATCGGGTCTCGAAATCCATCAGCAAACTCATGGTGGATGACTCATACATCATAGGAAAACCGCACTTTTTATTTTAAAAGAGAGAAAATGTTTATTTATGTTTTTGCGGTTTTCCTCCAAATCCAGAAAATCTCATGGAAATCCGAATCCAAAACCTCAATAACACGTAAAATAGTGAATATATGCATGAGAATCCATGAATGCGGCATAACGAAGAATAACAGTATGCATGAAGTGACAAGTAATAACTACAATATCTAAGCTGGCATATAAGGTAAGTATACTAATATTATGTCAAACTACTAGCAATCTAGCTAAGTTAAGCAACAATATTTTCTAAGGTGTACGTGACATGGCAATTACCGATGAAGATGTGTGTGAGCCGGCAATTAAGTGTACGTGGTACCTACGCATCATCGGTAATGGTGCTGGTGTCCTAACAGCATGATATCACTAATGGAGTATGAAACATAAAATAAGCATGCGATGCGAAGCGGACCACAAAAAAGAGCGGGAGCTGAAAACTAGACGCAACTATAACAATCTGCATTAATCTAATATAAGTCCTACAAATGGTGCCTTTGAAATAACACGAATCATGGGTTTTGAAAATAGGGGCTACGGTGTTTTTATGAAAAGATACGTCTTTTGAAATATCCGTAGGATCTCTTGGGCTGTCTTTAAGAATGCCCACGATTCGTTGGTTTTTGAAATAGGTAAGAAGTCTAATCTAATCTAACAACTACACTAAACTATACGGCTGAACTAACAAGCTGAACTACAGGTAAGGGAACCGCCAATCATCTGAGTCGATACATATACATACCTGTATATGTATAGTCGGTGATCCCGCCTCAATAATATCATATCCGATACCATATCTATAATCAGGCATCCCAAGTCAAGAGTGCGGATCAATCATCAATATAGCTCGTACGTAAATCCGTCGTACGGCATCCCAATCTGGGTACGGGTCAATATCACATTCATCATACTATTCACCTGGTATCCTTGTTATCAAATATCATGATCGAGGTACTGATCTACGTCTAGTACCATACTGATACCGCCTACGTATGCATGGACGTGTGTGAAACACTACGTCAAGGACCCGCTACAACGTCATGTCGTATCTAAGATACGAACCCTGCTATATCACCGATCTCACGGCCTCAATCAATTCTCATCGACTCAGCTCAACCCCAAGTATCATCCTCAAATCCGTATGTGAACACATAGTTCCATACCCATGTGAACCCATAACTATAAAGAATCCCATGAGCACATATCAATAGGAATGTAGGCAAGTATGTATGTGTGTATGTGTGTGTGTATGTGTAGTGCAACACCACCCTAAGGTTCGCAACGCTAAAATAATCCAACACACCAATATCCATCCTAAGCATCGTTATTATTCCCAAATAACATATAATAATTGTTGGTGTGTATACGCATCCGTATACACCACCACGGACTGCGGGGGTGCTATACGCCATCCACCCGACTTCTCCCCGTAGATATAAATCTACTCACCTGGTCCTCGCTAGCCGGTGCCGACGTCGCCACGCGCTTGCTTGTCGTCTCGAAGTCCACATGGGGGTACCTACATATCATAACGCACCATATCGCATTAAAACTAAATTCGAAATCGAAACGGCATACGAAAATCAAATCGGCATGCGTATCACGCATAGGTCCAAACCTATCGCCTACGCATGCAAGAATAGTCAAACCAACCCTCGATGTCGATGTACAAACGTCAAACCATCGAGAAAAATCCAATCACACTCATTTGCACATTCACGAACACTAATTTTAATATAAACTAGGTTAAAACTCACAAAAACCCCAATTTCACTTAAAAAGTCATTTTTCCGAAAATCTAGCAAGCACAAATCACCCGTTTTAGTACAAAACCCGACGTTTAAACAAATGTAGCGGCCATAATACTTATTAAATATCTTAAATAATTTATACAAACAACTTCCACATTTTTAATCCCAATTATATAACCAATTTCAAAAGCCTAGTTAGCAAATTAGCATAATTAACACAATTTCTTTAAACTAACCATTAACAACTAACTACTAATCTTGTTCTACAATTTTAGTGGCCACAATATTCACCAAATAACTTAATTAGGTCACAAAAATATTAAGTATATTTTTATTTCATCTAATTACATCTATCCTAAAACCTAGTTTCCAAAATATTTTCATTTGGACAATTACATGTTACAATTGGAAATAAGTAACAAATTTAAGTTGCATAGCTTAAGATGCTAAAAAAAACCATCACACAACCATGAACACATGATCACAACCTAACTTGATCCCAAACTCTTTCCATTACAAACTAAATCCCAATTAGAATCACATTTAAACTTAATTAACTTTGATCAAAGAAACTATCCAATAATTTAAAATTGGCTTGGGATTTATACCTCACAAAAACAAGAGACCAAGCTTGAAATCTAGCCTCCCAAAATGGCCTCCAAGCTCCTAGATCCATGCAAGAATAGCTATTGAAAAATGGATAGGAGTTAGATTTGAATTTTGGTTTAATTTTTGATGGAAATTTGATGGATTTTGAAGACTTTTTGATGAGGAAAAGAGAGGGGAAGAAGGAGGAGGGGCTGCAGTTTGAGGGAGGATGGGGCTCGGCCTGCAGGTGGGGGAAGGGTGTGGAGTGTGTGGGTGTGGAAAAGAAAGTCCAAGTCAAGGTAAAATACCCCCCCAAGTCAACACCAACTTCTTCTCTCATTAATCTTTTCTTTTCCTTTTTTTTCTTCAATAATTTCTAAACCGTTTTGGCAAATGATTTCGTTCCAAAAACCACATGACAAATTTTTATTTAATGTTTTATGATGCATAAAATTTGTTTCAACTCATTCCAATTTGTAATTTTCCCTAATTAAATGTATTAGTGACGGCTTAAAATAATAATAAAATAATATTTTTTTCAGAAAATTTGAAATTTCACCAGCGGCTCAATAAACACCAAATAATAGCAATTACATAGATAGAATATGTATATTTAATTTTTTATAATATGATATTTGTATTTTGACTTTTTACAGAAAACTCCCTTATTTTACCGTTTTTTCGAAATTTCACCGAAACGATTTTCAAAACGTTACAGAACCGCAGCCCTTTAGAGGAATTGGCTCCTCCAATTTTTTGTGCTTCTTAGTGTTGATATTTAGATCAGTTTGGTACACTTTGTTTCTCAGAATCTCTCCATATTTCTTCCAGATTTGCAGTAGGTCAAAAGGTGATTTGATGTGGATCTTTTCCCATGATTTTCTTGAGCTCCGCATAGATATGTTGGATCTTGTGCTGACATTGAGCTTTGTGCATGAAAATGACATCGATTTGCCATTTTTTCCCTTAAACCGGTGTGCGGCAACATACAGATAGAGAGCGGAAAACCGTGTTTTATCTGTGGTTGGCAGTAATCCGAAATTTGTCGTGCTTTTCCATGAATTTCACTGTTTAGAGCTGAGAACCTGTATCCTGCAATTGACTAGCAAACACGGCTCAAGAGTACCTACCGATAAGCAATGTGATAAAAATTGGGCGGTATAAAAATGCAAAAATCTGATATGAACAGCGATCCTATTAACACAAAATATAACCAGTGAAAATCTCAGAAAGCGATCAATATCACGTACACAAGACGTTTGACAAACGCACCATCTCCAATCCGACCCACAAGTGTTCTAACGGCTAACGTGCGTAACGACACACCAACACCAGCCCAAGTGTAGCAGCACACCAGATCACGAACCGTGTCGGATAACGTAACACGCGTACACAAAACACTAGAATAAAGCAAAGTGGTCACAAATTTTGATACACAAATAATTGGTAAAAGTTGCAAGTACCACGAGACCACAAACAACCACAGAGACCCTACGCCCAAACCCTAACACCCCAGCCCCTACTCTGGCCGCAATTAGCGGCCAAAACCGTTAAATTTGCGGCCCAAACATTAAGGGGTGGTCTCATGTTTTTATGGTGGATTCTATACCTCAACACTATGTCACTGTGATGGGAACTTTTTCAGAAAATACCAGGTTCTGCAGCAGATCTCAGAGACTCAAAGTTGACACTAAAAATACGGATTTTGCACAAAATGCTACCTTTAGTGCTCTAATCCATAACAACAAGGCAACACAACAAAATCACTCTTAAATATCAGTTTGAGGTTGTTACCTAGCCACTCTTGCTCAAAAATCCTAGCTTTTCAGGCTCCAAGGCCACCAAGTGGCTAAAACAAGACTTTTAAAGTGTTTAAATGGGATTTTGTGAAGTTTAGCAAGGTTTTTGTGAAGAGGGAGTGAGGTTTCAGTTTGGGAGTTGAGAGAATGAACAACAATGAAAATGAGAGAAGAATGAGAGAGTGAGAGATCAATATGGTGAGAGGTGAGTGTAGGGTGAGTAAAAAACCTTATGCTCACTCTCCTCCCCTCACCTTATTAATGCCCATTAATGCATCATGACTCACTAGCCACCTCTCTCAAATCCAAACAAGATATTTTTTCAAACACAAATACCTTGGGAAGGTTAAGGCAAGGTTTATTTGGGCAAGGTTTAGCTTAAGGTGTTATGTTTGCTAAACAAGGTTAACACTAAATATACCCTCACATTAACATACACATATGTGTGCAAGCCATATCAAATAATAATAAACTATTAATTAATTGATATAAAATGTGAGGAACCCGATTTGGTAAACTTTAACTTAAAACCCCATATTATCGCTTAATTAACACTAATCGCATTCCAAGGTGTTACAATCTCCCCCCTTTAAAGAAAATTTGTCCGCAAATTAAAATTCTTACAAGCGTACCTTCAAAGAGATGAGAGAACTTCTTCTGCATCTCGCTTTCGGCCTCCCAAGTGATCTCCTCAATAGTCGGGCTACGCTAAAGAACCTTCACAGATTGCAAGACCTTTGACCGATGTTTATTCACCTGCCGATCCAATATAACTACCGGCTGCTCGTTGAACGAAAGTTCGCGCTCAAGCTGAACGGACTCAGGCTGAATCATGTAAGAAGGATCATGAATGTATCTACGAAGCATCAACACATGGAACACGAGGTGAACATCCGGAAATCTGGGACGGAGCGCCAAATGATAAGCAACATAACCCACTCGCTTAAGGATCTCGAAGGGACCTACAAATCTGTGACGGAGCTTCCCCTTCCTCCCAAATCTCATAACGCCCTTCATCGGAGAAATCCGAAGGAATACATGATCCCCCACTGCCAACTCAAGTCGGCGACGACGATGGTCGGCATATGATTTCTGTCTGCTCTGGGTTGCTCTCATCCTGTCCTGAATCAGCTGGATCATCTGTTGGATATATATGCCCTAGAGGCCTTCATTGTATAGGATGCTAGGGATATGTATGTATATGACAGTCTTGCTTAATATGATAGTACGCTATTTGGTTTGTCTTTATCTTAACATATGATATATTTTTCATAGTATTCATACATATATACATGTTGATAAAGCCCATAGGGTGTTTGGCTGACTACCGGCATTGTGATGGCAGCCGTACTAGTGGGAGCTGGATAGTCAATAGGCACATCCTTAGATGTCCCTGGTCGCAGGAGTATCGAGACTGGGTATCGATACTCCGGAGTAGACTGGTGTATACATATCTAGACCATGAGGAGGGGCGATGGATTGGTCCCGCAGCCATTGGTGGAGTGCACCTAAGATTGTATACAGATGCTCACTGGGTGTGAGTACACCGGACAGGACTCGCCGAGAACTGACTAGATGATATTTATACCTAACGTCAGATAGCAGTTCTCAGGTGACATGTGTGCAGATAGTCCGTTGACTTAAGGTCGTCATTTGTCTCGTGTGAGTTCCCACTGTGCTTTGATTACTACCCTACCACGGTTCAAAGGAGTCGTGCAAACAGGTTTTATTTGGGCACAGTCCCGAGCCACGTGGAGGCAGTGAGTGACTGTTAGGGATTCGTCTCTCCCGGTATAAGGAGTTGATATCGCACAGTGATCGGTTGGTCATTACCATAAGTCTCTGGCAGGGCTGATTAAGAATTACTGATAGATTGATCAGTAGATTCTCGGATGGTGATGGAGCCATACCGACACGACTTGTACGGTTATTAGGGGTCTGATGTTTACCACCTCCCTAGACCATACATGCGATACTCTTAGACGAACAGACCGGACTGCACGGATATTGTCACGGACAGGATCACTAGGAGTTCGGATGGGTTTCCTCATCGGCCTTCTTATCGACATCTACCTGGGGACCGTTACGTACAGCTAGTGCCGCTTGCGGTCTGTGGTTAAACCCACTGCCAGCATAGTAGTCGAGTCTTTAGAGTCCCACACAGAGTTTTCCCAACTCCAGGCGAAACCATATAGGGGTCGTACGGTTTTACGACAAGGGCTCGGACGAATACGTGTTTAAACGCACGTACGACATTCGAACAGTTTTTACTAGACGGCTTTGGTTTAAGCCAGATTCTAGTATCAGGTTATTGGATTTATACAGTCTAAAGTTTTTCTGTGTTTTCACGGCTGAGAGTGGCGTTCTCGTAATTTCCGGGAAGCTTCTAGAAGCATGGTGACTTGAGGGGTTAAGGTGGCATAGTCATTAATGTAAATTGTGACTCATTATGTATGATTCACTATGTCATTAATGCATCATTAAATGCTAAATGACTCACATAGTGAATCACTCATATTCATTTATGAAGCATGATGAATAATCTATTAATTATTCATTTTATTGATATTTCATTATGCTTGATATATTAAGTGAGAAGCAATTTTCATTTCATTATTCTAGTTCACCTTCTCTCTCCTCAAGCGCTCTCTTTCTTCAAGCTCTAATCCTACCACTCATGAGTTGAGTACAAGGCTTAGAAAAGACTAAACATCCCATAACCTAACTCTATTTGACCTAAGTCCCTTTGGTTAGCAACTAGAGAAACTTAGTTACCTCAAGTCTTGAGGTGGAGCTTGGATTAGGGTTCTCGGGTGGATCATCTATCACTTAGAGGAGGCCGAGGAGGACGAAGAGATCGTAAAGACGAAGGACACGTATCACTAGGTATAATCTCTTTACATAGTAGTTTAGAACTTCTATGGTAGTTGTTAATTATCGTTTAGCAAAGATCTTCGGTTAGTCGATGTATGCTTCAAGAAGAAGATCGTTTTTTCATATTTTCGCCTCCCCGCAACTCGTGGGGTGTTGCACATCGACTTACATCATCTTCGTAGTCTCCTGAACTAGCTGGGGTTCCAAAACCCTACTCTCACAGAGTTCGGTCCAACAAACCGGCGATCGACACTTCCTACCATACAAGGCCTCAAAAGGTGTGTTCATATCATATTATTGCATTTTTATACCGCCCAATTTTTATCATATTGTTTATCGGTAGGTACTCTTGAGCCGTGTTTGCTAGTCAATTACAGGATACAGGTTCTCGGCTCTTAACAATGAAATTCATTGAAAAACACGACAAAATCCGGGTTCCTGCCAACCACAGATAAAACACGGATCTCCGCTCTTTATCCGTCTGTTGCCACACACCAGTTTAAGAGAAAAAATGGCAAATCGATGTCACTTTCATGCACAAGGCTCTATGGCAACACAAGATCCAAGAAATCTACGCGGAGCTCAAGAAAATCATGGCAAAAAGATCCACATCCAATCACCTTTTGGTCTACTAAAATTCTGGAAGAAATGTGGAAAGATTATCAGAAAAATCATATACCAGACTGAAGTACATGAAAGACCAGGGAACCCCACAAAGTCCGAGAAGCCAATTCCACTAAAGTGCCGCGGTTCCGCGGCATAAGCATGCTTGGGCCGCGGAACCGCGGCCTTATAGCCTCCTCATGTGCTGATGTTTCAGGGGTAGTTTTGTCTTTTCATGAGGGGACAGTTTTTTGCCCTAGGTTTTCAGTTGCCTGCCCATAAATAGCCCAGCACTTGCCAAAGTGAAGTGTGCATAATCTTGTATTTTTCTAGGTTTAGAATACTTGTTTCTTCTTCCTCTTCTCATCTCTTCTCCATTGAAAAACTTGTAGTGAGCTTTTGTGAGTGAAGAATGATGAATAAAGAAGTTCATTTTATTATTATACTTGTCTTGCTCTTATGTTAATTGCTTGTAATTTTCATTTGTTAACTTAGTTGTTTTTATTTCTTGTTGTTTCTTTTTTTCTCTTTTTCTTTATCCTTAAAACAACCATGATGCTTACGCTTGATCCTTGCCAAGGTGAGGTCGCAAATAGCTAGTTGTTATCTTCTAATCTCTTTCTTTCTATCTTCCTCTTTGTTTTGTTTTCTTTTCATTATGATGTGTGAGTAGATTCCATACTTGTTAGGGTAGGATAAGGGAAGTTTGAGAGAAGGAAATCTCTCTCACTCTTTCCTTGCCCAACATCTTAAATCGACTCCCGTTAATTGAACTACAATCCGCTCCCTACGGCACCCTATCCTACATGATAGCGGTGATTCCGTAGTGAGACCGATTGTGGTTGAATTAACCGGAGGTCATGGCTAAGAGCCAAGAACGGACGGACAAGCACCAAAAGGAAGAACTTAAGCGTTGGAAAGCCTAGCTTATACTCGCAAGTTCCTTCCTAGTCGTGCTAATCCCCGTTGTTGCCGATTACTGTAACACCGATATTAAGAGTGGCAACGAAAGAAGTGAGCGACTCCTAACTCAAACTAACCTAATCCTAACCCTAACAAGCTCTCTTTACATATCATTTTAACACTTAGATAATCACAAACAAATCTGGAAAACTGGACTTAACTCGTTAAAGCACATAGAAAAAGATTCCCATCTCCCTGCGGACGACCCGTACTCAACCGGCTAGCTACAAGCGAAACCGTTTTGATTGCGGTAATTAACTAAACTTGAACACGCAGAATCTCTACCAATCAAATGGCGCCGTTGCCGGGGAGACGGTAGTTTATTTCTTTGTGTAATTTCGGGTTAACTTGTGAGTATAAATATAACCGAAAAACAAAACAAAAAAATATATACTTTGTAAAAAAATCATTTTGTTATTTTTGATTAGTTTTTGTGCAAGTGTGCAGGATAATACGGAGTTCGAGTTCAGTGCCAAAGACGTGGGAAGATAGACCCACATTTCGCGGCTACACCACGACGGATCAAAACAAAGCAAACGGTCTACTGTGAGATTCTGGAGCAGTTCCAGTAAGCAATTACAGATTCAAGGGCCTTGGAACAGAAGAAGAAACCCAACAGAACCCAACCAACAAAATTGAAGGCCTAATCCCACTATTGTGCCGCGGAACCGCGGCATAAGCTAGCTTAGGCCGCGGAACCGCGGCCATATAGTGTCTTCAGGAGGCCAAAATCTCTGGGTAAGTCTCTCTTGTCCTCCCCACTCCTCTGGACTCCAATAAACTGTGTTTTCTGCAGCATTCTTTGCGCAAACTCTCTCCCCCCTTCCAATAAACTGTTCTTGTGCAGGATTCTTTGCGCCGCGCTAAAAATAAAAATTGTTTGCAGTTGATTTGTTATCGCTTTGCATTCATTAATACGGACTTAAGGGGCTTGAAACCAATTCAGATTGGATGGGGATTTCATCACCCTTCCCAGGACCCCAGAAATCACAAAAAGTATATGCATTGACCATTGTTAAATTAAAAAATACTAGACTCGGCCCTAAGGACTTCGCGCTCAATAGGACAGAGGACTAATTATAGGCATCGGCCGTTTATCCTATCCTGACTTTGCGGTGTCTAGGCAAGTGTGACGAAGGCAAGTGGTTATTTAATTAAGGAACTTAGCGAAAGCGTTGGACAACCTCCCACTTACCTGGCACTTATCTGGCCGCAATTGGCGGAGAAGAGGCGGTTTGAGGTCCTGTTTCTAGTTCTTTAGAACAGTTAGGAGCTGTCTAGCTGACCTAGGTGACCCTAGATCTAGGTGTGATTGTGCATATCTTGTTTGTGATTGCTTAAAGCCGTAAATCCGTACATATTTCTGTAAAGCTCTTTCTAAAAAAAAAGGAAAAAATCAAAAACTTTTATAAAAACTTGCCCTTTGTCGCCAAAATCTATTTTTCACCCACCACCCATCGCCTTTCTCCATTGACGTTTTCTTACCCTCACCTTCTACGCTTTGACTATACTAAACTCGTTTAGTGTATGTCCGCTTGGACTCGGGACACTAGCGCCCGCCTAGTCCGCGTTACGTTAGTCGCTACTGACTACGCGATCGACTCAGACGTCGAAACTCCGTCCATTCCTCTTTCACCTTTACCTTTGCCGGCCAACTCCGACGTTGACCGAAATTCTGTTCATACATCTTCACTTTCACCATCACCAACCTCTTCTTCCGCGATGTCAGGATTTAATCCGAACATCTCTTTGACTACCCCTGGATTGGCTCCACCTCCTACGGAGACCAATAACCCACCACCACCGCCTGTTGTAGCACCGCAGCGAATCGCGCTCCAGGATCGTTTCTATCCCACCCGTTCTGGACTTCCCACCTGCCTTTCTCTTCCACCGGCCAATGGGGATAATTTTGAAATTGAGCCCCACTTCATTAACATGCTTCCACGATTTCATGGGCTTGAATCTGAAGATCCCTATATCTTCATTAATAAATTTCAAAACGTTTGTGCCATGATGAAGACTACCCAACTGTTGGACGATGCTTTACGCCTACGGGTCATTCCGTTCACTTTAAGCGATCTTGCTGAAAAATGGCTGTATAGCACTGCTTCCCATTCCATAACCAGTTGGG
This sequence comes from Agapanthus africanus, assembly GCA_030015575.1. Classification (NCBI taxonomy): domain Eukaryota; kingdom Viridiplantae; phylum Streptophyta; class Magnoliopsida; order Asparagales; family Amaryllidaceae; genus Agapanthus; species Agapanthus africanus. The sequence continues at coordinate 225,845,900 of CM057344.1, read as the reverse complement.
ACAAGTTTGTAAAAGCGTTTCTAAAGAAATTTTATCCGAATCATAAAACCGCAAGGATCCGCAATGAAATCAACCAATTCTCTCAGCTTCCTTCTGAACCCTTCTGGAAGTGCTTTGACCGGTACAAAGACCTTCTTGTTCAGTGTCCTCACCATGGTATCGAGAGATGGCAACTTTGCCAAACCTTATACGAGGGCCTGAACCCAGCAATGAAGCAGTTGTTGGAAACCATCTGTCAGGGCCACTTCCTATCAAAATCTGACGAGGAAGCGTGGCAATTCTTTGACGACCTTGCGGAGCAAACGCTACAATGGGAGAGCACCAGACCGATGACTTCTTCTTCTACCTCCACTTCTACCGGTCAGTCTAGGGTAGGAATTCACCAACTTGACGTCTCTATTGCGATGAAAGCTGAAATGGCCGCAATAACGAGAAAGCTTGAAGCGATAGAAAGCAAATTTTCTTCTCCTGCTCCTACCCCTGTTCTCCCACTTCGTACCATTTGCGCTTGTTGTTCCGATCCTTCTCACTTAACCGAAGAGTGTCCTTACAATCTACCATCGCAAGGACAGGATCAGGTTAATGCTGCATTCCAGCAAAGACCGAGGAATGATCCATACTCTTCCACCTACAATCCCGGTTGGAGGAACCACCCCAATTTCGCCTGGAATCAGAATCAGAATCAATTCCAAGGCAACAATTTCCAAAGGCCCCCTCCGCCGCAACAACAAGCGCAACAACAAACTCAACATCAATTTCAGCAGCCCTTCCAACCCCAACCTTTTCAAAATCAGACGAACAACTTTGCACCCAACAATTCTTTTCCACCAAACAACTTTGTTCTGTCAAACAACGATAAGGTTTCCTCGCTTGAACGAAGTCTGGAGGCGTTCGTTAAACAATCGACACAATCCACTGCCAACATCCAGTCTTCCATTCAGTCCTTAGTGCAACACACTGCCGCTCACAGGCAAAGCATCAAAACCATCGAGGCCCAGGTTGCACAACTGAATGCGGCCTTAAGCGAGCGAGAGAAGGGGAAGCTCCCGTCCCAGCCACTCCCAAATCCCGGTCACCCACAGAATGTACATGTTGCTCTTGAACAACAGAACTATAATGTGAGTGCCGTGACCACATTGAGATCGGGAAGGATGCTGCAAAACAACATTGGCACACGGATCAACGATGATACCCCGGCCGCTTCTTCTTCTGCTCCTTCTTCTTCTTCTTCTTCTGCTCTGAACGGACCCGCTTCTCACACCACGAAAACACATGTTCTGGGATCCGTTCCAACTCCACAATCTCCTCCACAAGCATTAGACTCAACCAATTTTAAAAACGTCCCATTTCCAAACCGGTTGAGGTCTAATAAACAAAATCCTCAAATGGAGAAGATTCTGAAGTTATTTAAGCAGGTTAACATTAACATTCCTCTTCTAGATGTTGTCCAACAAGTCCCGTCCTACGCGAAAATCTTAAAGGACTTGTGCACGAAAAAGAGGAAGTCTCAGGTACCCAAGAAAGTTTTCGTGGCTAGTGCTGTGAGTGATGCCCTTACCCAATCTTTACCACAAAAACGGAAGGACCATGGCTGTCCTACGATTTCTATTACCATTGGGGATAAGAACATCAACCGCGCACTATTAGATCTTGGTGCCAGTGTTAACCTGCTTCCGTACTCAGTATACGAGCAATTAGGCGTAGGAGAGCTGAAACCCACACACTGTACTCTCCAAATGGCCGACCGATCGATCACCCATCCTAGGGGTGAGCTAGAGGATGTGTTAATCAAAGTCGGGGACTTCATATTCCCCGTTGACTTCATTGTATTAGACACACAGCCTGTAGCTAACCCCTGGAATCAAATTCCGGTGATACTCGGTCGCCCATTCCTTGCAACCTCAAATGCTGTGATCAATTGTCGCAATGGTTCAATGAACCTATCTTTTGGAAACATGACAATTGAACTCAACATTTTTAGGTTGGGGAATCAGCCCTCCGAACTTAATGCTCATATACTGGACGTCTGCTCGATCCAGGAGATCACCCCTGAAGAGTGTGAATTCGAGGAGTTTCTGTTCGATCATGCTAACCTTAACGCCACTAGTGCGTTCCTCCTCGAACCTGCTGCTGTTTCTGCGCCCGACAACAACTACGAGTGTTTCATATTTTTGAACGATCTTAGCCGCTCGCAACCCGAGTTTGAATCCTTCGAATTTCCGGATGAGTTACCTGAACCATCCGACTCGGTCGCTTACACTCGTTTTGAACCTTTACTGGAATCTTTTGAGTTCGAGACCGTTTCACCAATCTTGCCTTCCATCATTTCACCTCCAACGCTCGAACTCAAGCCTTTGCCGTCTCACCTTAAGTATGCTTACTTAGGTGAGAACGAGACCCTCCCTGTCATCATCTCGGCTTCTCTAGCTCCAGAGCAAGAGAAAGCCCTTCTCACGGTCTTGCACAGGAACAGGCAAGCTTTTGGCTGGTCCATGGCGGACATCAAGGGGATTAGTCCCCTGATCGTTGAGCATCACATTCATCTGATGGATGATGCCAAACCAGCCCGGGATCCACAAAGACGGCTCAATCCAGTCATGAAAGAGGCTGTGAAGAAGGAGATCGTAAAATTTCTAGATAGTGGTATCATTTACCCTATCTCTGATAGCCAGTGGGTGAGCCCCATTCATGTTGTCCCCAAGAAGTCGGGCATCACGGTCATAACCAACGAGGCGAACGAGTTAATCCCTACTCGCACCCAAACTGGGTGGCGAGTATGCATTGATTACAGAAAACTCAACGCCGCAACGCGGAAAGACCACTTTCCGCTACCTTTCATTGACCAAATGCTTGAACGATTGGCCGGACACGAGTACTACTGCTTTCTTGATGGCTACTCTGGCTATAATCAAATTCCCATCGCCGAAAAAGACCAGGACAAGACCACTTTCACTTGCCCTTTTGGCACGTTTGCATATCGTCGCATGCCCTTTGGGTTATGCAATGCGCCCGCTACCTTCCAGCGGTGTATGATGGGAATATTCTCAGACATGGTGGAAAAATTTCTGGAGATTTTCATGGATGATTTCTCCATCTTCGGCGATTCCTTCAACGAGTGTTTGCTGCATCTTGACGCTGTCCTTACCCGATGTAAGGACGAGAATCTCACTTTGAATTGGGAGAAGTGCCACTTCATGGTGGGCGAAGGTATTGTCTTAGGACATATCATCTCGCAAAATGGCATAGAGGTTGACAAAGCAAAAATTGAGCTCATTTCCAATCTACCTCCTCCCCGATGCGTCAGAGATATCCGAGCCTTCCTTGGCCATGCCGGTTTCTATAGACGGTTCATCAAGGACTTTAGCAAGATTGCTAGGCCCTTGACTCTTTTGCTGGCCAAGGATACGCCATTCGACTTCAACTCGAGCTGTGTGACTGCATTCGAGTCATTGAAAAGCTCACTCACTTCTGCTCCCGTTCTTTCTTCGCCTGACTGGACGCACCCATTTGAGATTATGTGCGATGCATCCGACTTTGCCATTGGTGCTGTCCTTGGACAACACATCAACAAGATGCCGCACGTAATCTATATTGCAAGCCGATCCCTGAACGACGCCCAACTCAATTATACAACAACTGAGAAGGAATTCTTGGCTGTTGTATTTGCTTTAGAAAAGTTCAGGCCCTACCTCATCGGCTCTCCAGTCATTGTCTACACAGACCATTCTGCTCTGCACCATCTTTTTGCAAAGAAAGATGCAAAATCTCGGTTAATACGCTGGATTCTTTTGCTTCAGGAGTTTGACCTTGTCAGTAAGGACAAACGAGGATATGAAAACGTAGTTGCCGACCATCTCTCACGACTTCCTTCTTCGCCTTCACTTCCAATTCCGATCAACGACGTTTTCCCGGATGAACAGCTCTTGAAAGTATCTTGCGAACCCTGGTTCGCAGATATTGTGAACTATTTGGCCACGGGATTACTACCGACTGAATGGTCAAGTCAGGACAGACTTCGCTTCTTATCCCAAGTAAAACACTTTTACAGGGATGAACTCTATCTGTTCAAGTACTGTCCCGACCAGATTATTCGTCGGTGTGTCCCTGATGTGGAATTCAAGAGTGTGCTGTCATTTTGCCACGATCAAGCGTGTGGCGGGCATTTTGGCCCCAGAAAGACAGCTGAGAAGATCTTGCAATGTGGTTTCTACTGGCCACAACTCTTCAAAGACGCTCATGACTATTGCAAGACTTGCTCCCGGTGCCAACACTTGGGCCGGATATCCCGGAGGAACGAGATGCCGCTCCAACCGATCTTGGTTGTGGAAATTTTCGATGTTTGGGGGATAGATTTCATGGGGCCGTTTCCCAACTCTTTTGGGAACTTGTACATTCTTCTCGCTGTTGATTACGTCTCTAAATGGGTCGAGGCTATGCCCAGCCGGACTAACGACAACAAGGTTGTTGTTAGGTTTCTTAAAGAAAACATTTTCTCCCGTTTTGGGCACCCTCGAGCGATCATTAGCGACAATGGAAGTCATTTCTACAACAAGACTTTCGAGGCCTCGATGCGAAAATATTCCATTAATCATAAGCTCTCTACGCCCTACCACCCCCAAACCTGCGGGCAGGCCGAAGTTTCAAATCGGCAAATCAAGCAGATACTGGAGAAGACGGTTTCCAAGAACCGTAAGGATTGGTCGCTGAAACTCACTGATGCCCTTTGGGCATTTCGAACCGCTTATAAGACCGACCTTGGAATGTCTCCCTATCGGCTTGTGTACGGAAAAGCTTGCCACCTACCTGTCGAAATAGAGCATCGCGCATTTTGGGCGATAAAGGAGCTGAATCTGTCTCTCGAAGATGCCGGCAGCCATCGGAAGCTGCAGTTGAACGAATTGAGCGAGCTTAGGGATGAGGCTTACGATAACGCGGTTGTCGTTAAGAATCGAACGAAGGTGTTTCACGATAAACACCTTTTGCGCAAAACTTTCGTACCTGGTCAGCAGGTACTGCTTTACGACACCCGACTTCACTTCCATCCAGGAAAGCTCAGATCTCGCTGGAAAGGGACGTATTTTGTGCGGAATGTGTATCCGCATGGCGCTGTGGATTTGGAAAATCCGAAGGACGGTTCATTTTTTAAAGTGAACGGACACCGACTTAAACCGTACCTTAGCGCCGAACCAACAGAGGAGCTCCTGGTCTTACAGGAGCCGGTTTACCCTGCATAATCTTCCTCTGCCTACCTCCAAACTTCGGTTATCCAGCCAAGAACAGTGGACACTGTTCCAAATAAGTTTGGGGGTATGTATATACCATTTTGTACATTTTTGTGGATATTCTTTTTCTGAAAAACAAAAACAATAAACCAAAAAAATATATATTTTTTTGTATCGCTAACCGACAATTTTGACCCTTCAAATGATCTCTTCATGCAATGACAGTGAGGACACTGTCCAGTTTAAGTTTGGGGGTACGCTCGGTACGCATTTCTTACCTTCGCATTCATATGTATATTTTGCATCTGCATATTAAAATCCATAAAATCCATAAAAATCTGAAAAATTCCTAAAAACATAAAAACTTTTTGTCAAGTTAGCTAGTGGGAGAACTCTGATTCAACATTTCGACGGTTTTGTTTAAAAAATAAGAATAACTAAATCTTATGTTTAGATTTTGAAAACCTGAAAAATAACTCTCCTTTGAAGTTAACTATAGCTGATATACGTCTTTACATCACACTACACGTGCCGTGAGTTTTTGGGAATTAGATGACAAGTCTTTTTATGTCTAAAAACTTTTAAATGGATAAATGATTTTCTGAGGATCAAATAGGTTTGTTCGGAAATAAGTAATATCAAGAATAGTTTATGAAGTGAGTGATTATGAAGGAATGTATTGATGCCTTAATTGGAACTAAGTCTGAAAAATAACCCATCTGGAACTTGATTGGAATGATTACACACCAAAACCCACTAAACACGTCTTTTATCCAGAAAAATAATTGAACTGCCGGCTATATCTCCGTTCGTATTAAATCATTATGATTTTCATGCCCAACTGTCTTTTGTTTGTGGACCTAGGTAACTTGAGTAATTAAGTCCGCTGGGGTGTTTCTACACCTAATGCCCTAAAGCCAACTAGGTTTGGGTGTATTGGCCTAAAACTCGCTAAGAAGCCTAGAAAGTCCAGATTAAAACAAAGTCAAGCAAGTGTTCTCTCCGAGTTAAAATTCCTAACGGTTCTTTGTGTGAGAATAATCTTGATAAAAGACAGGCTTTTATAAAAAATTTTAGCGGAGATATGAAGGTTTTATTCTATGATAAAGACTATTGCACGTTCACAGAGGTGTGTATGAAATGAAAACAAGAAAAAGGTGGAGTGAAAAATAAGTCCTAGTTTCCTGTTAAGGAAGATAGAAATTCTAAAGTTGAAACTTTACTGGAAAACGAAATTTGAAAAATGCTTAACTCTTTATAAAACTTATGTGATCCTTTCAAAATTTTTATCTGGGCTTTATTGTGTGACATGATGACGTAAATCGATCCTTCTGGAAACTTAACGACACTATTTGCACTGCACGTAAAGACATATAAAATCTATAGTTAAATAAGAAGCGAGTTGTGAAAAATAAAGGTTCGATGGTCTAGACCTAGGATAATAGAATTGTTATTTTCTGAAACAAAACATTAGGGTTTGAATCATAGTTATTTTGCAAAACTAGCTTGACTGGATTTTGTGGGAAGTATTCGCTGAAAACCCTCAGGAGACAACACTCCTCCTACTAGGGACACCTAGAGGTTTAACGGCTTGTTGCACATGCTCAGTGCAATCGCGTTCCCTGCGAAAGTGAGGTTAGGAAATTTTTTGTGAATAAATTGGCTTTGCTCGGGACGAACAAATGATAAGTTTGGGGGTATTTGTTCATATCAGATTTTTGCATTTTTATACCGCCCAATTTTTATCATATTGTTTATCGGTAGGTACTCTTGAGCCGTGTTTGCTAGTCAATTACAGGATACAGGTTCTCGGCTCTTAACAATGAAATTCATGGAAAAACACGACAAAATCCGGATTCCTTCCAACCACAGATAAAACACGGATCTCCGCTCTTTATCCGTCTGTTGCCACACACCAGTTTAAGAGACAAAATGGCAAATCGATGTCACTTTCATGCACAAGGCTCTATGGAAACACAAGATCCAAGAAATCTACGCGGAGCTCAAGAAAATCATGGCAAAAAGATCCACATCCAATCACCTTTTGGTCTACTAAAATTCTGGAAGAAATGTGGAAAGATTATCAGAAAAATCATATACCAGACTGAAGTACATGAAAGACCAGGGAACCCCACAAAGTCTGAGAAGCCAATTCCACTAAAGTGCCGCGGTTCCGCGGCCTTATGGCCTCCTTATGTGCTGATGTTTCAGGGGTAGTTTTGTCTTTTCATGAGGGGACAGTTTTTTGCCCTAGGTTTTCAGTTGCCTGCCTATAAATAACCCAGCACTTGCCAAAGTGAAGTGTGCATAATCTTGTATTTTTCTAGGTTTAGAATACTTGTTTCTTCTTCCTTTTCTCATCTCTTCTCCATTGAAAAACTTGTAGTGAGCTTTTGTGAGTGAAGAATGATGAATAAAGAAGTTCATTTTATCATTATACTTGTCTTGCTCTTATGTTAATTGCTTGTAATTTTCATTTGTTAACTTAGTTGTTGTTATTTCTTGTTGTTTCTTTCTTTCTCTTTTTCTTTATCCTTAAAACAACCATGATGCTTACGCTTGATCCTTGCCAAGGTGAGGTCGCAAATAGCTAGTTGTTATCTTCTAATCTCTTTCTTTCTATCTTCCTCTTTGTTTTGTTTTTTTTTTCATTATGATGTGTGAGTAGATTCCATACTTGTTAGGGTAGGATAAGGGAAGTTTGAGAGAAGGAAATCTCTCTCACTCTTTCCTTGCCCAACATCTTAAATCGACTCCCGTTAATTGAACCACAATCCGCTCCCTACGGCACCCTATCCTACATGATAGCGGTGATTCCGTAGTGAGACCGGTTGGGGTTGAATTAACCGGAGGTTATGGCTAAGAGCCAAGAACGGACGGACATGCACCAAAAGGAAGAACTTAAGCGTTGGAAAGCCTAGCTTATACTCGCAAGTTCCTTCCTAGTAATGCTAATCCCCGTTGTTGCCGATTACCGTAACACCGATATTAAGAGTGGCAACGAAAGAAGTGAGCGACTCCTAACTCAAACTAACCTAATCCTAACCCTAACAAGCTCTCTTTACATATCATTTTAACACTTAGATAATCACAAACAAATCTGGAAAACTGGACTTAACTCGTTAAAGCACATAGAAAAAGATTCCCATCTCCCTGCGGACGACCCGTACTCAACCGGCTAGCTACAAGCGAAACCGTTTTGATTGCGGTAATTAACTAAACTTGAACACGCAGAATCTCTACCAATCAAGGTGCCATCTGAATAGTCTCCTAAATGCTGTTGTTGTAGGAGAACTCAATCAACGGCAAGTGACAATCCCAACTGCCACGGAAATCCAGCACGCACGCCCGAAGCATATCCTCTAGAGTTTGTATCGTCCGCTCTGACTGACCATCGGTCTGCGGATGGAAAGTGTTGCTAAAAATCAACAGGGTACCCAAAGCTTCCTGAAGCTTCTGCCAAAGACAGCTAGTAAACTGGGTGCCCCTGTCGGATACAATGCATGTCAGCACGCCGTGCAAATGCACAATCTCATCTATATACAACTGAGCATAACCGAAAGTGGTTTTCACTGGAAGGAAGTGAGCCGCTTTCATCAACCGGTCAATAATCACCCAAATGGAGTCATACCCCCGACTTGTCCTGGGTAGATGTTCATACCAGAATATTGCATTTTAATACCGCTCATTCATTATCTATTTTTTGTATATATCGGTGCCATTAACCGGTGTTTGCTCAATAATACAGATTACAGGTATCCGTGACAAAACACTAGAAATACATCCAGAATCACGGATATATCATTTGTGAGCTGACACTTCAACCAGAACCGCAAACCGACCGATATCCCAAGAGTTATTTTGCAAACAAGTGTGTGCACAATATTTTGGTCCAACACATCATATGTGTACACAAACTCTTGAAGCTTGGACCACGGACCTAGGGGGCAGCCATGGCATGATGGCTAGGAGCAAGTGGCATGGTGTGATGTGCATTAATGGTGCAATAAATGTATAAAGTGTTGATGTGATGCAAAGATATATTGTTCCCTCCAATCCCTAGTGTATCACAAGTCCAAAATAGACAAATCAAACTGCACCAATATGATGTTTGGGAGCAGACAAGTGTTCATACCATAATTTTGCATTCTTTTAGACCCCATTCTTATTCATTTTACAAATAAACAGGTGCTTTTCACCCATGTTTGCTATAAGGTTGCAGGTTACAATTTCTCGGAACAAAAACAGTGAAATTGACGAAAAGATGATACGAAGTGAGACTACGACCGATAAATGATGGAATCTTGATCGTGCCTACATTTTGAGGGACAGTGAAGATCCATGAACAAGTTCACAAAAGTACAAAGGCAGCACAAGGTTCAAGACTTCGACACGAAGCAACGGTAAAAGTCCACTACAATTATTCACTGTGGAGATCTGGACGAGAACTAGAAAACATTCTTAAGAACCAACTGAAGAAACAGGAAGAAAAATATAACCAGAAGTAGCACAACAAAAAACAGCCCACAAGACCACTACTTGGCCGCGGAACCGCGGCCAAACCTTGCTCTTGGCCGCGGTTCCGCAGCCGTGCTAGCCCGTATTGGTGGAAATTTCTGTAGCGGCTGGTGGCACGTTGACTAGTCTTCCTAGGGGTATATTTGTAAAAGCATATGTGTGTCAATTGTAACCCTAGGGTTTCTATGCTCTATAAATAGAAGCCCTAAAACTTGTTTTAGGACATGCCTCTTTTCATTGAATAAAATTCAGAATTCCTTCAAGTTTTCAGAGCATCAATTTTGTAAGTAGTTTCTTTTATTTGCCCTAGTCTTAATTTTTATTTCTGCCCTAATTTAAATTATTCTTTGCCCTACTTTAATTTAGATTAGAACTTTTTATTAATCTGCCATAGTTAGATAATTAATCTCTTAAATCAAAAACTCATAAAAATCATGTTTTTCATAGATCCCCTAATGAGCGAGTAGTTCCTCGCTTGTTAGGGTTAGGAATAGGGAAGGTTTGAGAGATGCAAATCTCTCTCCCCTTTCTTGCCCAACACATTATACATACAGATACCGCTCCCTACGGCACCCTACCCACGAGGTAACGGTGATACCGTAGTATAAAAGACCGGATGCACATGTTTTCCATGGAGGTTAGGGTAAGAATTAAGAAAGGACAGACAAGGACGTAGAGGAAGAAACATCGTTTCTTCCCGATCGTCCTAATCCCCTTTATTAATAATTACCATAACACCTAAAGAAGATCTAATTTAGGGCATTGAAAGCGGTGGGAAATCTTAATTTTCCAAACTTAACCTAAACCTAACCCTAGCAAGATTTCTAATCGTAGTCTAAGTCAACTTATTTTTTAGTGATTAAGATCCAAACACCATTTGGAATTAACTCGTTAGAACAATTAGGAAATACACAACATCCCTGTGGACCGGCCCGTATTCACCGGCTAGCTACCAAGCGACGCCGTTCTTGATTGCGGTAAAGATATTTTTTATCACAAAACATAGCACAAATCAAATGGCGTCGTTGCCGGGGATGGCGTAGTATTTTCTTTTTGCAATTTCGGGTTAATATAAAATATATAAATCATAAAAATCGAAAAATTAAAAAAATATAAAAAATTTATCATCTTTTTATTGTTTGAAGGGTTTTTCGTGTGAATTTTTGCAGGAACGACGAACCAGTTCGGATCTGGAAAAATCCAGAGAGCAAAACAGAAAACAGCATATCTGAACAACAGAGGAAAATAAGAACAGAGGAGCAGAAAATTTCTCGGGATCTAAACCACTCAACAGACCGCGGAACCGCGGCAAGGAAGGGCTTTTGGCGGCGAAACCGCGGCGGCCTGGTGACGTCAGAAGGTGGAAAAAGCGCTGTAAGTTTTCTTTTCTCCTTCTCTGCAACCCGAATATCTCCTCTGTAAAATTAGCCTGCAGGATTCTGTGCGCCTAAAAAATCTCTCCCCCTTCCAATAATTGATCTTGTGCAGGATTCTTAGCGCCGCGCTAAAAATAAAAAAAATTGTTTGCAAGTGGTTGTTTACTGTTTTGCATATTTAATCGGACTTTAGGGGGCTTGAAACCAATCCAGATTGGGTGGGGATTTTATCACTTTTCCCAGGACCCCAGAAATCACATAAGGCATATTGCATTGACCATCATTCAATTAAAAAAGATTAGACTCAGCCCTAAGGCCTTCGCGCTCAATAGGACAGAGGAATAGTTGTAGGCATCGACCGTTGATCCTAACCTGAGTTTGTGGTGTCTAGGCAAGTGTGTCTAAGGCAAGTGGTTATTTAATTAGACCCACTACTTATGTGGTGGTGAACCTCCCACTTACCTGGCCACAATTGGCGGTGAAGAGGCGGTTTGAGGTCCTATTTCTTGCCCTTTGGAACAGTTAGGAGCTGTCTAGCTGACCTAGGTGACCCTAGATCTAGGCCTGATTGTGTATTTATGGTTGATTGAACGTGTGTCTAAACCTTTTATCAAAAATATTTTTTTTGCAAAAAGCCCCACATATATAAAAAAAATGAATTTTTTTTACAAAAACTTGCAACTTGTCGCTAAGAAATCCATGCACACCACTTACACCCACTTTCTTCTCATTAACGTTTTCTTACCTCCACATTCTGTTTTTCACTTTTTTACTACACTACCTCTTTAGTGTATGTCCGGTTGGACTAGGGACACTAGTGCCCGATTAGTCCGTGTCTCGTTGGTACCGACCGACGAAGCTTTCGACTCCGAAGTCGAAGTTCCTTCCACTTCCTTACCTTCACCTTCACTTTCTTCCTTCGAAGGGATGTCGGGATATAATCCTAATAACACCTTACCCACGGGACTGATTCCACCTCCGTTAGGTGCGAATAACCCGCAACACCCGCCTGTTGAAGCGCCCCAACGAATCGCACTCCAGGATCTTTTCTACCCGATCCGCACCGCCTTACCTACTTATCTTTCACTCCCACCGGCAAATGGGGACAATTTTGATATCAAACCCCACTTCATCAATATGTTGCCAAAATTTCACGGACTGGAATCCGAAGATGCCTATATCTTCATAAACAGATTCCAAAACGTTTGCGCAATGATGAAAACAACCCAATTATCAGATGATGCAATAAGGCTAAGGGTCATTCCTTTCACCATATGTGACTTAGCCGAGAAGTGGTTATACAGCACAGCATCACATTCAATTAAAAATTAGGAAGAGTTTGTTAAAGCTTTTCTTAAAAAGTTTTATCCACATCACAAGACCGTGAGAATTCGCAATGAGATCGTTCAATTTTCCCAGCTTCCTTCCGAACCCTTTTGGAAGTGTTTTGAAAGATTCAAAGACCTACTTGTTCAATGCCCTCACCATGGGATCAAAAATTGGCAACTTTGCCAAACTTTATACGAGGGATTGAACCCAGCAACGAAGCAGTTACTAGAAACCATTTGTCAAGGTCACTTTCTAACAAAATCTAGTGAGGAAGCGTAGCAGTTTCTCGACGATCTTGCTGAACAAACACTTCAGTGGGAAAGCACCAAGACCACCTCATCTTCTTCAATTGGTCAGTCTAGGGTAGCATACATCAATTAGATATGTGGATTGCTATGAAGGCCGAGATGGCCGCACTTATGAAAAAGCTAGAAGCAATTGAGACCAAAATCTCATCGCCTTCTCTTGCCCGCTTTGCCCCCACGAACTGTATGCGCTTGATCCATCACATCTTACCGAAGAGTGTCCTTACAATCCACCTGCTCAAGGAGAAGATCACGTCAATGCTGCCTTTCAGCAATGACAAAGAAATGATCCATACTCTTCGACTTATAATCCGGGTTGGAGGAGTCACCTAAATTTTGCTTGGAATTAAAATCAGCAATTCCAAGGAAACAACAACTTTCAAAGGCCTCCTCCTCCACAACAACAAGCCCTTGCACAAACTCAATACCAGCAACAATTCCACCCACAACCTTACCAAAACCAAATTAACAATTTTGTGCCCAACAACTCTTACCCTCAAAACAATTTTGTTTAACCAAATAATGATAAGGTTACCTCGCTAGAAAGAAGCCTAGATGCGTTCCTAAAGCAATCTACACAATCCGCAGCAAGGTTGGAGACTTCCATTAAATCTTTGGTGCAAAACAGTGCTTCACACGATCAAAGTATCAAATCTATTGAGGCACAAATTGCACAACTCAATGCTGCATTGAGCGAGCGAGAAAAGGGAAAGCTTCCATCTCAACCACTGCCAAATCCCGGTCACGCACATGCTTCATATGAACAGCGAAATCATAACGTAAATGCTGTGACCACGTTGAGATCCAGAAAAGTGTTGCAAAATAACGTGGGTATTAATAATAACACCCATGCCGGTTGTTCTTCTTCATCTTCTTCTTCTTCTCCGTTAGAGCCTATTCTTCATTCTTCATAAGGCTCTACTTCTTCTACTTCGAACGGACCCACTTCTCACATCACGAAGAAATCCACATGGGGATCCGTTCCAACTCAACAATCTGATCCACAAAAATTGGACTCAACAAATTTTCAAAATATTCCTTTTCCAAACAGGTTGAGATCCAATAAACCAACTTCACAAATGGAGAAGATTGTAGAGTTGTTCAAACAGGTTAGCATAAATATACCTCTCTTGGATGCAATCCAACAAGTTCCTTCTTACGCGAAAATCTTAAAGGACTTATGCACCAAGAAGAGGAAGTCACAAGTACTAAAGAAAGTTTTCGTGGCTAGTGCTGTTAGTAATACTCTTGTCCAATCTTTACCCCAAAAACACAAGGACCCCGGCTGTCCTACTATTTCGATAACAATTGGGGACAAGAACATCAATATAGCACTATTAGATCTTGGTGCTAGTGTCAATTTGCTTCCCTATTCAGTGTACGAGCAATTAGGCATTGGAGAGCTTAAACCCACTCATTATACTCTACAAATGGCTGACCGATCCATCACCCATCCTAGGGGTGAGTTGGAGGATGTGTTAATTAGAGTAGGGGATTTCATTTTCCCTGTTGACTTCATCGTGATGGATACACAACCTGTAGCTAACCCCCGGAGTCAAATTCTGGTAATACTTGGTCGACCATTCCTTGCGACTTCCAATGCGGTGATCAATTGTCGTAATGGTTCAATGAACCTATCATTTGGAAATATGATGATTGAACTTAACATCTTTAAGTTGGGGAATCAGCCTTCCGAGCCTAATGCTAGTATACTTGATGTTTGCTCGATCAATGAGATCACGGAGGAGGACTGTGAGCTCGAAAAATTTCTGTTCGATCACGGCAGTGTTGACACCTCTAGTGCGTTCCTCCTAGAATCCGACACAGCTTTCACGCTGGACAACGATTTTGAGTGTTTCGCCTTTTTGGACGATTTTGATGACTCACCGCCTGAGTTTGAGTCTTTTGATTTTTCGGATGAGTTAGTTGAACCATCCGACTCGGTTGCGTACACTCGATTTGAACCGTTGATGGAATCCTTCGAGTTTGAAACAGTTTCACCTATGTTACCTTCAATTGTTTCACCTCCTAAACTCGAACTAAATTTTTTGCCGTCTCACCTTAAATATGCTTACCTAGGTGAGAATGAGACCCTTCCCGTTATCATATCGGCCTCTCTAGCTCTCGAGCAAGAGAAAGCCCTTTTAATGGTCTTACAAAATAACCGGCAAGCTTTTGGCTGGTCTATGGCGGACATCAAGGGGATTAGTCCCCTCATAGTTGAACATCATATACACTTGATGGATGATGCCAAGCCAGTGAGGGATCCACAAAGACGTCCCAACCCATAATGAAAGAGGCTGTCAAGAAGGAGATTGTTAAATGTTTTGATAGTGGTATCATTTACCCTATCTCTGATAGCCAGTGGGTTAGCCCCATTCATGTTGTCCCTAAGAAATCGGGCATTACAATCATAACCAATGAGGCAAATGAGTTAAAACCTACTTGCACCCAAACAGGGTGGCGAGTTTGCATCGACTATAGAAAACTCAATACCGCGACAAGGAAAGACCACTTTCCTTTACCTTTCATTAACCAAATGCTCGAACGATTGGCTGGGCACGAGTTTTACTGCTTTTTGGATGGCTATTCCGGCTATAAATAAGTCCCCATCGCCGAAAAGGATCAAGACAAGACCACATTTACTTGTCCTTTCGGTACTTTTGCTTATCGTTGCATGCCCTTTGGGTTATGCAATGCACCCGCTACATTTCAGCGGTGTATGATGGGGATCTTTTCAGACATGGTTGAAAAGTTTTTGGAGATCTTTATGGATGATTTCTCCATTTTTGGTGACTCCTTCGACGAGTGTTTGCTACACCTTGACGCAGTTCTTACCCGCTGTAGGGATAAGAACCTTACTTTAAATTCGGAGAAATGTCACTTTATGGTATGAGAGGGTATTGTCCTAGGACATGTCATCTCGCAAAACGGCATAGAGGTTGATAAAGCCAAGATTGAAGTCATTTCCAATCTTCCTCCTCCTAAATGCGTCAAAGACATCCGAGCTTTCCTTGGCCATGCCGGTTTTTATAGACGGTTCATCAAGGATTTTAGCAAAATTGCTAGACCCTTGACTCTCATATTGGCCAAGGACACAACATTTGATTTTGACTCAACTTGTATGGAAGCGTTCGAGTCATTGAAACACTCTCTTATTTCAGCGCCCATTCTTTCATCTCCAGACTGGACGCATCCTTTTGAAATTATGTGCGATGCATCAGATTTCGCCATTGGTACTGTTCTTGGACAACACATTAATAAGATACCGCACGTAATTTATTACGCTAGCCGAACATTAAATGAGGCTCAACTAAACTACACAACAACAGAAAAGGAATTTTTAGACGTTGTGTTTGTACTTGAAAATTTCGGCCTTATTTAATCGGCTCTCCAGTGATTGTGTATACGAACCATTCAGCTCTTCGCCACTTTTTGCGAAGAAGGATGCCAAATCGAGGCTAATACGTTGGATCCTCTTGCTATAAGAGTTTGATCTAGTCATAGGGGACAAAAGAGGATGTGAAAATGTAGTGGCCGATCACCTTACACGACTTCCTTCTTCGCCTACACTTGAAATTCCAATTAGAGATGTTTTTCCCGATGAGCAACTCTTAACCGTGTCTTGCGAACCTTGGTTCCCTAATATAGTAAACTATTTGGCCACCGGCTTGATACCTAAAGATTGGTCGAAACAGGATAAACTCCGATTCTTGTCCCAAGTAAAGCATTTTTACTGGGATGAACCATACCTTTTTAAATACTGTTCCGACCAAATCATTCGTCAGTATGTACCTGAAAATGAGTTTAAGAGTGTGCTGTCTTTTTGCCACGATCAAGCGTGTGGCGGGCATTTTGGCCCTTAGAAGACAGCAGAGAAAATCTTACAGTGTGGTTTCTACTGGCCACGACTCTTTAAGGATGCATATGAATACTGCAAGACATGCTCCCATTGCAAACACTTGGGCCGGATATCGCGGAGAAATGAAATGCCGCTCCAACCAATTTTGGTTGTAGATATTTTTGATGTTTGGGGAATAGACTTCATGGGACCATTTCCCAATTCCTTTGGGAATGTGTATATTCTTTTGGCTGTTGAGTATGTGTCAAAATAGGTCGAGGCTGTGCCTAGCCGAACTAACGATAACAAGGTTGTTGTTCGATTTCTTAAAGAACATATCTTTTCTCGGTTTGGGCACCTTCGAGCAATTATAAGTGATAATGGATCTCACTTCTGCAATAGGATTTTTGAGTCCTTAATGCGGAAATATTCCATTACTCACAAACTGTCAACGCCATATCCCCAAACATGTGGGAAAGCCCAGGTTTCGAATCGGCAAATTAAGCAGATCTTGGAGAAAACGGTTTCTAAAAACCGTAAAGATTGGTCACACAAACTGCTTGACGCACAATGGGCATTCCGTACTGCATACAAGACCGATCTTGGTATGTCTCCACACCGGCTTGTTTATGGGAAGGCTTGCCACCTCCCAGTTGAGATTGAGCACAAGGCATTTTGGGTGATCAAGGAGTTGAATTTATCAATAGGAGATGCGGGCAGCAATCGAAAGCTGCAACTAAATGAACTAGAAGAGCTACGGAATGAGACTTATGATAATGTTGTCATTGTTAAAAACCGAACTAAGGTGTTCCATGACAAACACCTTATGCGTAAAACGTTTAAACATGGTCAACAGGTTTTACTTTATAACACTCGGTTACACTTCCACCCCGGCAAGCTTAGATCTAGGTGGAAAAGACCGTTTTTAGTACGCACCGTATATCCGCACGGTGCGGTAGATATTGAAAATCCGGAGGACGGTACTTTACTTAAAGTAAACGGTCATCCACTGAAACCGTTCCTCACTGCGGACCCATCGGAGGAGCTCCTGTTTTTGCAGGAGCCGTTTTACACAGATTGATCTTCCTCCATTTTACCCCCAAATTTTCGACCATCTAGCCAAAACTTTGTTTCACACAAATTTGGGGGTATGTACCATTTGCAAATATATAAATACAAAATAATATAAAAAAAATAAAAATAAAAAACTAAAAAAGAAAATAAACAGGGAAGTGCCGACAATTTTGACCCTCTTGGTGTAGCCTGACAGTGAGGACACTGTCAAGTTTAAGTTTGGGGGTGCGCTCGGTAAGCCTTCTTCCTTCGCATTCGTGTGTATATTTTTACATCTGCATACTTATTTTAAAACACAAAAAAATTGGAAAATTTCTAAAATTATAAAAATTGAAAAGTTCAATTTTGGCCATAATTGACTTGAGTTTGACAAAAAGGTTAACTAGCTAGGAAAAACTAGATCCTAGACTTAGTAAATTAAAAACCCTAAAAATAACCTTTCTTAAAATTTAACGGTAGAAAGTATATGTCTTTGTAGTTTATTTAGAAATAGGCAAATTTCGAGTTGACTTATTGGGCTAAGTTAAAACAAGGGAAAAGTATTGATATCTTTATTAAAGTATAAGTTTGAAAAATAATTCCTAAGCTTAAGTCTAAATTCTGAAAATATATACCCTACAAATTGCACAAACACGAACCTTGAAAATTGGAATAGTAGGAGAGACCTTGAAAGGCTCTTGTCTAAAGTCCTTAGTACGAAAATAAAATAAAATAAAGTACAAGTGTGAATAAAAAAAATTAACACTGGTTTTTGTAATTACTTAAGGCTGCAAAATAGAAATAAATATTTAGCGAGGGTGCTTCATCACCTAGTGCCTTAGACCAACTGGTTTGGGAGTCACTACTAAAGCCTTAGGTGTTACAAGACTAGGAATTACGCTTTAATGTGCAAATACATTTTATAATCGGTTGTTGTTACATCAAGAAGTATTAACGGTCGCATGAAGGATGTGTGAGCAAATTTCATCTAAAAATTCACCGATTAAGAAGTGCTTTGGACGACGATCAAGAGTATGATAGCTTGATTTGAATTTCAAAGTGTACGGGTGATATATACACATACGTAGGGGTATGTGATTGGGGTTTAGTTAAGAGATAGGAATGAAGAATAAGACTTATATCTTTAATAGAGATGATAAAAATTCCTAAGTTAAGATAGAACCCTAGAAGGAAAACTTAAAAGATGCTAAAAGCTAAGTAAGTCTACAGAACATATATAAGCTTACGTTAAATAATAAGGAGGCGTGAAGAATACGGGTGGATAATTTATGAGTCGAAGATAATAGAATTCCTTGTTGGAAAACCTAATTGGAGAATAAAAATCAATAGAACAAATTGATAGGATTTTTTGTGGGTAGTATCCGCTGAAAACCTCATGAGACAACACTCCTCCTACTAGGGACACCTAGAGGTTTAACGGCTTGTTGAACGAGCTCAGTGCAATCACGTTTCCCTGCGAAAGTGAGGCTAGGTCTTTTTCGAGAATAAAAATAGGTTTGCTCGAGGACGAGCAAAAGATATGTTTGGGGGTATTTGTTCATACCATAATTTTGCATTCTTTTAGACCCCATTCTTATTCATTTTACAAATAAACAGGTGCTTTTGACCCATGTCTGCTACAAGGTTCAAGGTTACAGGTTCTCGGAACAAAAACAGTGAAATTGACGAAAAGATGATACAAAGTGAGACTAGGACCGATAAATGATGGAATCTTGATCGGGCCTACATTTTGAGGGACAGTGAAGATCAATGAACAAGTTCACAAAAGTACAAAGGCAGCGTAAGGTTCAAGACTTCGACACGAAGCAACGGTAAAAGTCTACTGCAATTATTCACTGCAGAGATCTGGAAGAGTACTAGAAGACATTCTGAAGAACCAACTGAAGAAAACAGGAAGACAAATATAACCAGAAGCAGCACAGCAAAAATCAGCCAACAAGCCCACTACTTGGCCGTGGAACCGCGGCCCCGTATTGGTGGAAATTTTTGTAGTGGCTGGCGGCGCGTTGACTAGTCTTCCTAGAGGTATATTTGTAAAAGCAGATGGGTGTCGATTATAACCCTAGGGTTTCTATGCTCTATAAATAGAACCCCTAAAACTTGTTTTAGGTCATGCCTTTTTTCATTGAATAAAATTCAGAATTCCTTCAAGTTTTGAGAGCATCAATTTTGTAAGTGGTTTCTTTTATTTGCCCTAGTCTTAATTTTTATTTCTGCCCTAGTTTAATTTATTCTTTGCCCTTGTTTAATTTAGATTAGAACTTTTTATTAATCGGCCGTAGTTAGATAATTAATCTCTTAAATCAAAAACTCATAAAAATCATGTTTTTCATATATCCCCTAATGAGCGAGTAGTTCCTCGCTTATTAGGGTTAGGAATATGGAAGGTTTGAGAGATGCAAATCTCTCACCCCTTTCTTGCCCAACACATACAAATTATTAGGACTCCATGCATGTCACGACCCGAAATTGGCACGTGACGGCCCTAATACTACGCAACGTCTACAGACGTAAAGCAGTAAAAGAAAGCCAAAACCCAGAAATCTAAACCATTAAAAGACAAGAAAAAGATAAGAAATATTTTTAAAAGTCTTTGAAATCATAACTCAAATTGATTAAAAGTCCAACTTTCTTTCTTTAAAATTTGGCAGCACCTCCTTTGTAAGAACTGGCCCCAAAATGGGTACAACATAAATAAAATAAAGCATCCCCAAACGGGAGCAAATACACGGCCAAAAGCGGAAAACAACCACCACAACAAATATACGACGCCGTGGCGAAGAAATAAAAGACGATAGAAAGAAAACTGTATAAAAGACAACAAGTCACAAATAATATACAATATCGTCCTCACCAAGTCTCTAAGTCAACAAGAAATTATAGTAGATGGAGAGTACAAGGATACAACGAATATACAATTCAACAATATGAATAACCACAAAACCCACCTAAGCAAAACTGCACACTATGAGCTGAAGCGGTATCCACAGCAAAAGGTGATCAGATAGATGAATAGCCAGCCTCGACTACTCTGGGGAACACCCTGCAAAACAACTGTGGCACAACGGGGGTGAGTTGCCAACTCATGAATAGTAAATAACATATGCAGGTAATCTCAAGTATGCACGTACAGCGCGAATCTAACATGTGCAACTAATAGTAATAAGAGATCATATGAATGCAGTAATCATGAAAGGTACACTAGCAGGTACAACTAATACATGAAGCAATAATAATATGACAAAGTATATATGCAACAGTCATGAAAGGTACTCAAGCAGGTACAAATAAAACATGAAACAATGCATATAAAATGAAGTATGTAAATGCAACAATCATGAAAGGTACACTAACAGGTACAACTAATACATGAAGCAGTGCATAAACAATAACTGTGAAGTATGGAATGAAACATGTCATTTCCACGGAATCCTGACATCGTGGTCGGACCAAAATCCATCAAGACAATCCAAATTACAAATCCTCAAATCAGCCCCCAAATTGGCTCTCATATCATGTAAGTCTCATATATCCTAAATGTACAAAATCAGCAATCTCATATATGTCCTGTATCCAATCTCAAATAAATCTCCTATAACCCAAATCCAATATCAAGTGAATCTCATATAGCCTAAATATAATTGCTTGAATAAATATGATGATGTATATAAAATACTATATCGAGCACATAGGCCCCGAGCACATAGGCCCCACACATCGACCATATAGGCCCCTCACATCGAGCACATAGGCCCCGAGCATATAGGCCCCTCTCATCGACCATATAGGCCCCTCAGATCGAGCACATAGGCCCCGAGCATATAGGCCCCTCTCATCGACCATATAGGCCCACTCATATAATGAATAAGTATATTTGCATATATCCTCATGATGATATATGATGTAGGTGTGTGTATATATATATCAGCGTCCCATACCACTGATATATATATATATATGATGGGTATACATATATATATCAGTGTCCCATACCACTGGTATGTTAGTTGTATGTATGCCCTAGAGGCCAGTATTGTACAGATGATCTATATTATATTGGATGCTTGGACATATATAGAGAGGACTTTCTTGCTCGATATGATAGTATGCTATCTGGTTGCACTTTACTTTAACATGTATACTTGTCTCTTTATACTGTCTTATAGTTACGTGTTGGTAAAGCCCTTAGGATGTATACTTGACTACCTGGACTATGATGCGGATCATACTAGTGGGGACATGGTAGTCCATAAGTACATCCTTCAAGGTCCCTAGTCCTGGGTGTATCGAGACGAGGCATCGATATACCAGTGTAGACTAGCGTATATGCTTCTCGACCCATGAGATGGGTGATGGATGATCCCGTATCCATTGGTGTCTGACATCAGAGATGGTATACGGGTGCTCAGTGGAGACTGGGTACACTGGACGGACTCGCCGAGAACTCCCAGATGGTATTATACCTCACGTCAGATGGCAGTTCTCTGGTGACACTTGTGCAGGTTAGTCTGTAGACCCGAGATCGTCATAGAGTCTTGTGTGATTCCCACTGTGCTTTGATTTCCACCTTACCACATCCATGAGGGCGTGCAAAACGGTGGTTTTTGGGTACAGTCCTGAGTCACATGGAGGCAATGAGCGATAGGAGGGGTTTCGTCTCTCCCGGTATTGGGGGTTGATGTTGCGCTGTGCTCGATTGGCCGTAACAGGGAAGTCCCTGGCCAGGGCTGATTTAGAGATTTACTGGTAAGTGTTACCAGTAGTTTCTCGACCCGTTATGAGCCTCACATCGGCACGACTTATCGGTTATTGGGGTCTGACGTTCACCACCCCAAGACTTGATATGCGACATATCAGACGAGGAGACCGGACTGTACGGGAAGTGTTACCGGCAGGCTTTTACAGGAGTTGGAGCGGGCTTGCTTGCTGATTTTCTGATCGCTCGATACCCGGGTAGCCGTTACGTCCAGCTAGTACCGTTGACGGCTTGTGGGTGCGTGATGTGATCATCACCTACTGCCGGCGTATTGACGATTCTTTAGAGTCCTACATAGAGGTTTTACTGGCTCAAGAAAAACGAAATAGGAGCACGTATGTGATATGTGCAAGAACGAGAATAAATGCGTGTATGTGATACCGTATTCTATTCCCATGACTTTTTGTATCAGTCGGTTATATGTGATATGACCGGGTTATCGAATCAAGTGTTGATTCGATAAAGTCGATACGATGGATGTTAGCCGGTTATATGAGATATGACCGGATTATTAAGTCAAGTGTTGATTTAATAATTAAGTGTATAATTGTATATTAGATATACTAATTTACATTTGCTAACACTTGTTCACTTTAGGGTTTTTCTCACATGTACACTACTTTAACTTGTATATGATATATGTTAAAATGTGTTATCATATTGTATCATGGTTGATGATACACATGACTTGTGAGTATGAGACATACACCATCCTAATTGTTATGATTGGGTTTAATATTTAAAAGCAATTACAAAATTAGTGGGAAATTGGAAAATGCATGAAGCTTGTGGAAGCTTGTGGATGCATTGACTAAAGTCCACTAGATTTGTTTTAACTTTGGACTTTAACCTAACCATCACACAATTAGCTATGGTTATGGCTCTACAAGGGTTAGTATATGATACTCACTCACCATGGTTACCCTTGACACTTGATCATTATCCTCATCTCTTTTCTTTTGTTCATCATCTTCTTTCTTTAGTTCAAAAGAAAAGCTTGCTAGGGTTTGATCAAAAGTGAGAAACAAAGTAAGAAACAAAATTCTAATGAGAACCCACTTCCTATTTCTCCATCCTCTACTAGACTAGCACTTTAGTTTAGGGTGTTTACTTCACTAATTCTCTAGTTAGTGAAGTAGGAGATTGAGTCGGAATTCCCTCGACGTAGATCATCTTCGGCCTCGGAGACTTCAAGCAAGGCCGCACCTTCTCGCCTCGTGAAGCCATGCAAGGGTCTGGGAGAACCACGATCGCAGCGAAGGGACTTCATTAAGGAGCTAAAGAAGTGGAGGACCGATCTACAAAGGTTGTATTTCATGATCTCTTAGAGTAAAGTTGTTTACTTGCCTTTCGATTCGCCTAAACTCTAGTATACGATCTTGCTTAGGGTTGTTCGGCACCTAAAAAATTTAATTTTGGCATGGTCGATGCCTTATAGAGCCTTGTTAGTGTGCCTAGTAACCCTACAGTGGTATCAGAGCCGAGCTAGAGCATTAGACGATGTGTTAACGAAGTTAACACTCCGAACGAACCCGACAACGTCGAAATCAACCCCTCTCTGGACTTTTTTCAAAATCTGGGTTTTTTCAGAATTAAAAATACTTAAAAAATGCAGCAGGGATTTCTAAGAATTACGGCGCAAAAATGATTACGTAATATGTACGGACCGCCGGGGTTCCGCGGCAATACCCTGCTTATGCCTCGGAACCACGGCCGTACAATAAGACTTTGACAGTTGGTTTGCACAGTAACTCTTGTATCTGATTGTGTTATTTTATGGGTATTTTTAAACTGACTCAAGTGTTGAGTATTCAGGGGTTCATTTTGTAATCGTCAATTCGATCGGAGAATTTAATTTTGTTTTGTTATTCCGGGTAATTTAGTAAGTATTAAAATGTTCGAACGGATATCACTAACTCAATTTTTCCTGGCACGAAAAAGTTTCAAGTGTTGAATTTTTCTCGGGTTTAAATCTTTCGGAAAAACGTGCAAGAAATGTGACGGACCCTCTAGAAGACAACAAACCTTAACTCGATTATGTGACCGTCTTGAACTGCCCTTTGAACCTTAGGGTTTGGGGCAGTACGGCGTGCCACATGTGAGGCGTTGGCTTGACCCTTCTACGGCTGGACCGTTGCTACTGTGACGTATTCTAGAATCTTTAAACTCCGCTCAAGTGTTGAGCTATTATGGAAATCTTGAGTATTTGATTATTCGATCGGAAAGTTTAATACTGTCTATTTATCTGGAATGTGATATAATATGTGGAATTCATACAAGTTAGGCACGAAATGCGAAATATGTGATATTTCGGATTTACGATGTCTAAAGAGATTGTGGATTCCAAATGTTGTAGTTTTACACTTTCTTTTCTGCGACCGTAAGTGTAATATGTGATCGCCGGTTTCGTTGCTATATGTCAACGACAATTGGGATGCGCATATTTACTTATGCTGATGACATGTGATGTTCTGTGTTGCTGGATATGTTATATTGGATCGTCGCGTTCTGAATAGCCGGGGGTTTTATGTGAGATGAGAGTTTTTCTTTTCATTCATGTAAAATAACGTGTATGTAATATTCTTTTATTGGGGCACTTCCGGGTCGAGGTTGGTGTCACCTTTTGTATATTATTTACTTTTCCGTACTAGGATAGACCCAAGGAGGAGACCACAAGTAACCGGGTTCTGGAGTCCAGTGGGAGACCAACTCGAGGAGTCGAGTCCGGGTCTCCTAACTCTAGAATTGATAGGGTTGCTTGCCGCTCTCGTAGGGGTCTAGGGGTGTGGGTTTGGCTATTCATCGCGACCGTGGAATCCGTGTTTTATAGAGGCTCAAAATAAAACACGGACGTCCTAGTATATCCAATGTTTCATATATTTCTTCTGCTGCGATATCTGTGATGTGATCATTTGATGTTCTGTGATAAATACTGTATATAGTATATATGATATATTATATAGGTGTTACTTATGTTTTACACCCGTGCTAGCCCTACCCTGCTCTGCCATTAGTTACTTAACATAACGGTGCACGATGGGACATCGAGGCGAATGCGGATGGCATAAGTGCACGTCGTATTTATCTGTGATGTTTAGGTGACTTAAATGATGGGACTTCATTAATGTGATTAATGAAAGAAAAGAAACCTAAAAGATGTTGTAGAATCAAATTTTCAAATAAAAGGGTAGCTACTGTTTTGCTTTGCATAGCGGTATATATGATATACCCTGCACCTTATTCGATGGGGAAAGAGCCGAGATCCATTCACCGGGAGTGACCTTTTTAGCAAAACTGGCAGATGCTACAACACTCGGTTTGACTTTTGACTGCTTTTGGAGTTTTGCTTTGCATAGTGATGTATATGATATATCCTGCACCTTATTCCATTAGGAAAGAGCCGAGATCCCTTCACCAGGAGTGACCTCTTTAGCAAAACTAATGAAAGACTCAAAATCACTCCATTTCAAAATTCACTCGATTCTACAACGATATCAAGTTCATTACGCAATATTTTTTTCAGAAAAAACCTGTCGTAACCCTCCGTCATTTCAGATAAGAACTGTTTAGTATTCGTGCTACGTTTGTTGGCCTTTGTCAAGGCGTAGTATGCGGTAGCTAAATAGTACTTATCTGCTTATGCATATGATGCAGATTGTTTTATGGTAGTCGTACGACCTTGTTGGCCTTTGTCAAGGGTCGTCCGGCTGGGTTTGATTCAATCAAGAAATGACGGGTTGAACTTGACTAGCATCCTATGATTTGTTGGCCTTTGTCAAGGTCATAGGGTTAGGGGCAAATTATTATCGGGAATTTCAAGTGTTGAAATTTGCAATGAGATTGCATACCTTCTATAAGATAGTTGGATCCCGATACCCACTGCGAGTAATTGTTACTCCCGGGAGAGTTTTACATAGGACAATTAGCCGATCAAGTAGGTGTCTAGAAAGGTGTCAACGGGGTTACGCCTCTGGGAAAACGAGGTTTACTTTAATTAGGTCCGTGCGATAGCACGGGGAACCTCTCTCAAAGTACCGACACTGGCCTGGCTGAAAGATTGGCGAAGTTGTAGGGTGTAATTAATCCCGGCTAGTCTTTCCTTTTAGGGTTTGAAGGAAGATTTGATAAAAAACAGAGGGAGGCATCCTGATTAGATAAGATAATAACCAATCTGATCTTGCAAGAGCATACGCTAAAGTGTTTTCTTCTCTCTCTCTCCTGGTAGCGACCATATCATGCCTTAATAAAGATAATAATATGGATGTATTGACCGAACCCGCATTTTATACTGTGCTGGGGAACGTTGGTTCCGTTCTTTCTTATAAGAGTTATAAGATTGAACAGGATATAAGGGAATACCAGGATTCCCATGCCACCCGTATGAAGAAAGTACATGTTGATGCATTTTCTTCAGGTGTGTTCGTTACAGAGAACTATTTCTCCATTTCCTCCATGTCCTGGGTATTAGATACCGAGTCAGGATCCCATATATGTAATCAGTTACATTGGCGTAGAAAAGGTAGAGAACTTGGAGAAGGTGATAAAGACATAAGGGTTGGAAATGGTGCAATTGTTGCAGCTAAAACCGTCGGGGAATATCACCTTGTATTGCCAACTGGTAATACATTGGTTCTGAACGAATGTTATTACATGCCGAACCTGATATGCAACATTATATCGGTTTCTTTACTAAGTAAAGAGGGATATAATTTTGTATTACAGGATAATGTTATGAACATTTTCCTTAACCAAAAGTTGGTTGGATCAGGCACGTTATGCAATGGCATTTATGTTTTAAATCAATCAACAGTTCTGAGCATAACAAACACACACAAGAGGAAGAGTTCAGAACTGAACGAATCCTTCTTGTGGCATTGTAGACTGGGTCACATTAATGCGACACGACTAGCAAAGTTGCATAAGGATGGATATTTAAATCCGTTTGAATTTTCCTCTTATGACACTTGCCGGTCATGTCTCAAAGGCAAGATGACCAAAACTCCATTTACGGGACACGGAGAAAGAGTTACTGAACTCTTGGGACTGATACATAGTGATGTATGCGGTCCCATGTCTACAAATGCCAGGGATAGTTCTTCGTACTTCATTACATTCACTGACGATCTCTCTAGATTCGGATATGTGTTCCTGATGAAACAAAAATCAGAAGCTTTTGAAAAATTTAGAGAATATAAACAAGAAGTCGAGAACCAAACCGGGAAAAGTATTAAATCCTTCGATCTGATCGAGGAGGTCAATACTTGAGCAATGAGTTCCTGGACTTCCTAAAAGAGAATGGGATTCTCTCTCAGCTAACTCCTCCATATACACCACAGCACAACGGTGTATCGGAACGAAGAAACCGCACCCTATTAGATATGGTGCGCTCTATGATGAGCACAGCTGAGTTACCTATTTCCTTCTAGGGGTATGCGCTGGAGACAGCTGCATACCTATTGAATCAAGTTCCATCTAAATCGGTACCTACCACACCATATGAGATATGGAGTGGGAAGAGACCATGTCTTAAACGAGTTAAGATATTGGGTTGTCCGGCCTATGTCAAAATGCAAAATCCGGACAAACTCGAGGCACGGTCAGTTTTATGCAAGTTTGTGGGATATCCAAAACATTCACATGGATATCTTTTCTACCATACTGTGAAACAAAAAGTGTTTGTTTCTCGACATGCCACCTTTTTAGAAAAGGAATTTCTTACAAAAGAAATTAGTGGCGACCAAGTAGAACTGGAAGAAATTCCGGCTACACAAACTCAAACTGAAGATTTAGCGGAACCGGAGGATTCAGTAGTTCCTAACAAACCTCAGCCTCTCCGCCGATCTAGTAGGGTTCCTCACCCACCCGAGAGATACTACGGTTTTCTCATAGACGGTGGGAGCGAGGATTGCATCATGGTTGATGATGACCCAACTAGCTTCGAACAGGCCATCATGAGTGGGGACTCAGTGAAATGGCTGGATGCAATGCGGTCCGAGATGGAATCCATGTACACCAACAAAGTGTGGACTTTGGAAGTTGCTCCTGAAGGGGTAAAACCTATTGGGAGCAAGTGGATCTTCAAGAAAAAACTTGGTGTAGATGGGAAAGTAGAGACTTTCAAAGCTAGACTTGTTGCAAAGGGTTTTCGTCAAAGACCAGTTGTGGACTATGACGAAACCTTTTCTCCAGTGGCTGTGCTTAAATCCATCCGGATCATGCTTGCCATCGCTGCATATCATGACTACGAAATATGGCAAATGGATGTTAAGACCGCCTTTCTAAACGGTGATTTAGAGGAGTGCGTGTACATGACTCAGCCAGAGGGCTTCGTAGATAGTGGGAGCAGCGGGAATGTGTGCAAGCAGCTTAAATCCATTTATGAATTGAAGCAAGCATCACGGAGTTGGAACATCTGCTTTGACGTCGTTATCAAAGAGTTTGATTTCGTCAAAAACGTAGATGAACCTTGTATCTACAAGAAGGTGGCAGAGAGTAAGGTTGTCTTCCTCGTATTGTACGTGGATGACATACTCTTGATAGGAAATAACATTCTTATGCTGCAATCGGTGAAGCTCTTCTTATCACAAAGATTCTCAATGAAAGATCTTGGTGATGCCTCCTGCATATTGGGAATTATGATCTATAGAGATAGATCTAAAAGGATATTGGGATTGTCCCAATCCAGGTACATTGACACCATACTAAAGAGGTTTAGTATGGAAGAGTCCAAACGTGGGTTTTTACCCACGATCTCAGGGTTCACTCTCTCCAAAGAGATGTCTCCCAAGACTGATTTGGAGAGAGCTCGCATGCAAGGGATACCCTATGCTTCGGCAGTAGGCTCTATCATGTACGCGATGCTATGTACCAGACCCGATGTAGCATACTCACTAAGTGTAGTGAGTAGGTATCAAGCTGATCCTGGAGAGAGTCTCTGGACAGCTGTGAAGAGCATTCTCAAGTACTTACGAAGGACTAAAGAGATGCTCTTGGTGTATGGTAACGGAGAACTCCAAGTGGTGTCCTTTACCGATTCGAGCTTCCAGAGTGATAAGGACGACTCTAAGTCGCAGTCAGGATTTGTCTTTACCCTTTACGGAGGGGCGGTTAGCTGGAAGAGTTCCAAGCAGGAAACCGTGGCAGACTCGACGATGGAGGCTGAATACATCGCTGCCAACGATGCTGCCAAAGAGGCTGTCTGGATCAAGAAGTTCATCACTGAACTTGGAGTGGTTCCATCTATTGAGCATCCAATACCTCTGTACTGCGATAACAATGGCGCGGTGGCTTTGGCCAAGGAACCCAGGTCCCATCAGCGATCCAGGCATATTCTGAGGCGGTATCACCTGATCCGGGAGATAGTTATCGCCGGGAGATCGAGGTCAGGAGGGTTGACACGAAGAACAACACAGCGGATCCACTCACGAAGGCCATTCCCCAGATACAGCTTAAGAGACTCTTCGGGATGCTCGGTATGCGATACTACAGCAGCTGGCCCTAGTGCAAGTGGGAGATTGTTAGTTGTATGTATGCCCTAGAGGCCAGTATTGTACAGATGATGTATATTATATTGGATACTTGGACATATATAGAGAGGACTTTCTTGCTCGATATGATAGTATGCTATCTGGTTGCACTTTACTTTAACATGTATACTTGTCTCTTTATACTGTCTTATAGTTACATGTTGGTAAAGCCCTTAGGATGTGTACTTGACTACCTGGATTATGATGCGGATCATACTAGTGGGGACATGGTAGTCCATAAGTACATCCTTCAAGGTCCCTAGTCATGGGTGTATCGAGACGGGGCATCGATATACCAGTGTAGTCTAGCGTATACGCTTCTCGACCCATGAGATGGGCAATGGATGATCCTATATCCATTGGTGTTTGACATCAGAGATGGTATACGGGTGCTCAGTGGAGACTGGGTACACTGGACGGACTCGCCGAGAACTCCCAGATGGTATTATACCTCAGGTCAGATGGCAGTTCTCTGGTGACACTTGTGCAGGTTCGTCTGTAGACCCGAGATCGTCATAGAGTCTTGTGTGATTCCCACCGTGCTTTGATTTCCACCTTACCACGTCCATGAGGGCGTGCAAAACTGTGGTTTTTGGGTACAGTCCCGAGTCACATGGAAGCAATGAGCGATAGGAGGAGTTTCGTCTCTCCCGGTATTGGGGGTTGATGTTGCGCTGTGCTCGATTGGACGTAACAGGGAAGTCCCTGGCCAGGGCTGATTTAGAGATTTACTGGTAAGTGTTACCAGTAGTTTCTCGACCCGTTATGAGCCTCACATCAGCACGACTTATCGGTTATTAGGGTCTGACGTTCACCACCCCTAGACTTGATATACGACATATCAGACGAGGAGACCGGACTGTACGGGAAGTGTTACCGGCAGGCTTTTACAGGAGTTGGAGCGGGCTTGCTTGATGATCTTCTGATCGCTCGATACCCGGGTAGCCGTTAGGTCCAGCTAGTACCGCTGACGGCTTGTGGGTGCGTGATGTGATCATCACCTACTGCCGGCGTAATGACGATTCTTTAGAGTCCTACATAGAGGTTTTACTGGCTCAGGCAAAACAAAATAGGAGCACGTATGTGATATATGCAAGACCGAGAATAAATGCGTGTATGTGATACCGTATTCTATTCTTGCGACTTTTTGTATCGGTCGGTTATATATGATATGACCGGGTTATCGAATCAAGTGTTGATTCGATAAAGTCGATACGATGGATGTTAGCTGGTTATATGAGATAAGACCGGATGATTAAGTCAAGTGTTGATTTAATAATTAAGTGTATAATTGTATATTAGATATACTAATTTACATTTGCTAACACTTGTTCACTTTTGGGTTTTTCTCACATGTACACTACTTTAACATGTATATGATATATGGTAAAATGTGTTATCATATTGTATCATGGTTGATGATACACATGACTTGTGTGTATGAGACATACACCATCCTAATTGTTATGATTGGGTTTAATGTTTAAATGTAATTACAAAATTAGTGGGAAATTGGAAAATGCATGAAGCTTGTGGAAGCTTGTGGATGCATTGACTAAAGTCCACTAGATTTGTTTTTACATTGGTCTTTAACCTAACCATCACACAATTAGCTATGGTTATGGCTCTACAATGGTTAGTATATGATACTCACTCACCATGGTTACCCTTGACACTTGATCATTATCCTCATCTCTTTTCTTTTGTTCATCATCTTCTTTCTTTAGTTCAAAAGAAAAGCTTGCTAGGGTTTGATCAAAAGTGAGAAACAAAATTCAAAAGAGAACCCACTTCCTATTTCTCTATCCTCTACTAGACTAGCACTTTAGTTTAGGGTGTTTAATTAACTAATTCTCTAGTTAGTGAAGTAGGAGCTTGAGTCGGAATTCCCTCGACGTAGATCGTCTTCGGCCTCGGAGACTTCAAGAAAGGCCGCTCCTTTTCGCCTCGTGAAGCCATGCAAGGGTCCGGGAGAACCAAGATCGCAACGAAGGGACTTCATCAAGGAGCTAAAGAAGTGGAGGACCGATCTACAAAGGTTGTATTTCGTGATCTCTTAGAGTAAAGTTGTTTACTTGCCTTTCGATTCGCCTAAACTCTAGTATACGATCTTGCTTAGGGTTGTTCGGCACCTAAAAAATTTAATTTTGGCATGGTCGATGTCTTGTAGAGCCTTGTTAGTGTGCCTAGTAACCCTACATGGTATATATATGTAGGAGTAAAACAATCCAGAAAACATCATATGAAAACCATATCTCAAAGCCAAATCCATGAATATAATATATGCACATGAAACAGTAATACTAGCATATAAGGAAAAATCGCTATTTAACTGCAACAATTTATAAAATAAAACGTGCGGTTCCTAAATTCTCCGAATCTATATAACATTAAGTAAAGGTAAACATGCAGCTATGTCATTATGTATGTATGCACCTATCGCTAATAGTACAATACCCTATAGGTATACAGGTATGCTATATGTTATTTGCGTAAAGAAATATGAATCAATGTCTCAATGTCCCTAACCAAACGATATCATATAGGTATGTGTATTGTGCGTAAGATAGCAACTATTGACGGTGTGTGTGGCACACAATCAGTGCTCGTGCAACATAAGTCATCAATAATATGTGCAGTGTCCTAAGGATACCGGTCGAAGCACAACAATCACTAAGCAATAAGGGTATGCGCAAACTATATATATGAAATTGAAAGTACGACAATATTAATATCTCTAGCCCAGACGCATAACGCCATCCGGGCGATTCCCTTGTAGATGTTAAATCTACTCACCGTGGTCTCGTGCTAAGTGTAGCCGACTACTTGCTTCTCCTTCCTTGCAGTGTCCGACGTACCCGCCTGCGAACCTAGAATTTACACAAAGAATACACATAAGCTAAAATCCTGCAAAAATGCGATATCAAAACCAAACGAGAAACTCGCGTCGTGAACTAAACGCGTGAATCCAATACGCTAAAACGTGTGAATACGCATCTGAAACTACCCCGACACGCGGTGACACGCAGCAAACACTAAACCCACACACATAACACACACGTCGTGCAAGCTTAAAAGTATAAGAAATACGGTAGTTTTCTCTAGATTTTGATAGAGACAGAATTTGAAAAAGTTGCATACACCAAAGACCTTAAATATGTAGCAGACTCCCACAGCCCAAACCCCAACACCCACACTCACCATCTGGCCGCGATTTGCGGCCAGAACCCTTTAATTTACGGCCTGGATTGGGAATGGTGGTCTCATGCTTCGTGTGTGTGGTCTAACTCTAGTATACATGCTCCAGTAAATGCAACTTTTGCCTGAAGCAACCGGGTTGAAAGCAGATCTAAAAAAGCACAAATCTTAACTAAAACTCTAATTTAACACTAATATAATACAAAATGGTATTTTAGTGTAACTTGAGAAATTAACTTGGTTTAAACAACATTAATGGCACCTAATTAAGTTAAACAAACAATAAAAACCCTAATTTAACTTAATCTCCACTTAAATCACATAATTAGCACAAAAACCCATTAAAACACTAATTTAAGCTAACCACACTACAAGTTTAGCAAGGAGGTAAATAGGGTAGGCTTTATACCTCAACTTGGTCCTAGGAGGGATCAATCTTGTTGTCCTTGCATCAAGAACCAAAAAGGGAAGGGTTTTGGTTGTTTAACAAGAGGTTTAGTGAAGAAAAGATGGATTTTTGATATGGAAATGTGCTTGGATGCAAGAATGAGAAGAAGAAGAAGAAGAAGAAGGAAAGGTGAGGGCTTTGTTGCTGCTGCTGCTGGGATTGTTGCTGCTGCTGCAAGTATTAGAGAGAGAGAGAGTGTGTGCAAAGAAGTCAAAAGCCCATGCCTCAATATAATATCCCACCATGCCTCTTTATCAATTCTTTTCTATTTTCTTTTATAGTTTTAGTTTTGTTTTCGGGTTATAAAATAAATTGGGACAAAGAGGGAAAAAGAAGAATGGTAGACATGTTAAAACTTAACCTAGGGTGAAAATGTGCATGCTACACAACTTTTTTTTTGGAAACAATTAATTAAGGAAACTTTCTAATTAAGTGAACACTAAGCAAATTATAATTAATAAAACCCATTGATATATAAAAACATACCTTATCACAATTAAATTAGATTTATTCCTGTTTATGTGGAAAATAACTATTAACGAAGTTTTTTGAAAAACACGCATTATCGCTAACTAACACGAAATTAACCTAAACGAATTTCAAAGCGTTACAATGAATACATACACATACCGCTCCCTACGACACCCTACCCACGAGGTAACGGTGATACCATAGTACAAAAGACCGGATGTGCATGTTTTCCATGGAGGTTAGGGTAAGGATTAAGAAAGGACAGACAAGGACCTAGAGAAAGAAACATCGTTTCTTCCCGATCATCCTAATCCCTTTTATTAATAATTACCATAACACATAAAGAAGATCTAATTTAGGGCATTGAAAACGGTGGGAAATCTTAATTTTCCAAACATAACCTAAATCTAACCCTAGCAAGATTTCTAATCCTAGTCTAAGTCAACTTAGTTTTTAGTGATAAAGATCCAAACACCGTTTGGAATTAACTCGTTAGAATAATTAGGAAATACACAATATCCTTGTGGACCGACCCGTATTCACCGGCTAGCTACCAAGCGACGCCGTTCTTGATTGTGGTAAAGATATTTTTAATCAAAGAACATAGCACAAATCAACAAGTCCACCACTGTAATACGGGACCCAGCCCTCGGATTTTGGCCGAGCACTCCCTTTTCCTAGCCGAGCTCACCGGCCCCCCTGATCCCAACCGCTCCTTTCTGTGGGGCCCTCCTTGCTACCACATGGCCCTATTTTTATTGTTTATTTTCTTTTCTTTTGTGCCTATATATAGCAGGCAGTGGGCAAGGGTTCAAGGGTTTCACTTTGTCCAAGTTTTTCCATACATTTTGTAACTCATTTTGTTTCTTTAGTTCTTGTACATAGCTTCCCCTTGAGTTCTTAACCTTCTCTTGATCTTGCAACCTCTTGATTGATCTTGCAAGTTTAAGGGTTGGTTATTGATTTCAAGGGTTGTGTCATTCTTCAAGTTTAATAAAGTTCTCTTTTATGTCTTCATCACCATGAGTTCTTTTCCTCTTCTTGATCTTGCAACCACTTAATTGAGCTTGCAAGTTTAAAATTAGGTTATTGAACCCGTGTCTTGTCTTGTGTTCTAATGGTTCTCAGTATATTTCTTACTTGCATTTACCTTTCTTGCAATTTAATTCATGCCCTTTACTTACTTGCTCTTTAAATTCCTTGCACTTACTTATAATGCTCTTTTCTTTTCTTTGTTCTTTTCTTTGTTCTTTTCTTTTGCTCTTTTTGGTTTGTGTTGTGAATGGTTGTTAATATGCTATTGTTAGGAATAAATACGATATTGTAAGTTAAGATTTCTTTGCTCATTTTCTTTTCCCGTATTTTCCATTGAACTCCGTCCAAACGGAACGTAAAATGCTCCATCTCCCTGTGGATCGATCCGTGCTCATCGTGGCTAGCTGTAAAGCGACACCGTCCTGATCGCTGTTAAACTTTAGAACTTCAAATACTCGACAAGCCGAAAGCGTGCGATCAAATGGTGTCATTGCCGGGGAGACGGTAACGTTTTTATTTTAGTTATTTCGGGTTAATCTCTGTACATTTCACTTATACAACTAACCCTATTTTCTAAAAACAAACTAAAAATTTAAAAAAAATTCAAAACCAAACAAAAAACTAACTAAGCTAACAATTTTGCTCTCTGGATTCTAGACCTGCTTGCATTCTGTAAGTCAACTGAAGAAACAAACAATACCAGTGTGACATTAGTATAAATGTGTGAACCCAGAAGACGATTGGAGCCCATTATCCAAAGGAAAACCAGCGGCATTAGCCTAGGATCCTAGCTCACTGGCCGTACCTCCTCTATTTGCCTCCAATTTTTTCTCTGTGCTCTATTGTTCTGTTTTTGTCCCTTTTTAATTGTTTGTTTTTTATAATTTTTAGTGTGCAGGTATTTGGGCATTCGTATCGCATTTCCGCACTAATATCCATTTTTCCGACATTTGTAGATTTTGCGGAATTGCGAACGGTGATTGTGGGGAGCAAAGTGTACATTCCAAGCAATGTTGATTTCGAAGTACAGTGCCAAAGATCCGGGTAGTTTGACCCGCGCAAGCGAACATTTCAAGTTTACCGGATTTGCTTCAACGGGGGTTTCTTAACCCAAAACTGATCGGTACGTACTTTACTAACACCTTCTTCTCAAATCCGTTGCATCCAATATAATATCTTTGCAGAATTCTTTTTAAATTCGCTTTCAAACGACAAAATTGACTAACACGTATTTGTTGCAGTGCCGTGCTTAATATAAAAAACCATTGTTTGATTCTTTATAGAATTTTTGTTGAATTGCGCATTGCATACATTAATACGGACTTAAGTGTTGGATATAGTGCCCTCAAAGTCAATTATTGGATCGCAGGTACGTGATTGTGATGATTGAGGAAGGGCCTATACTGATAAAACAGTCTTACTCGAGATGATAGTATGCTATCTGGTTTTTCTTTATCACTGTTACACTTTGATAGAGCCCTTAGGATCTTGCTTGACTACCAGCAGTATGATGGCGATCATATACGTGGGAGCTGGGGTCTATAAGCACATCCTTAAATGTCCCTAGTCGTGGGAGTATCGAGACTGGGCATCGATACTCCAGAGTAGACTGATGTATACTTATCTAGATCCTGACGAGGGGCGATGGCCGGTCTCACAAGCCATTGGTGTTAGTTGTTCACCTAAGATAGTATACAGGTGCTCATTGGGTTATGAGTACACTGGACGGACTCGCCGGGAACATGCTAGTTGGTATTATACCTACAGTCAGATAGCAGTTCCCTGGTGACATGTGTACAGGTTAGTTTGTCGATCTGAGATCATCATTTGTCTCGTGTGAGTTCCCATTGTGCTTTGATTACTACCCTACCACGGCTCAAAGGAGTCGTGCAAACAGGTTTTAGTTGGATACAGTCCCGAGCCATATGGAGGCAGTGAGCGGATCGTTGGGGATTCGTCTCTCCCTGTATTGTGGGTTGATGTCGTACAGTGCACAGATGGCCATCACCTAAAATCCTCGGTCGGGGTAATGGAGAATTACTGATTTGGATCAGTAGTTTCTCAGGAGGTGATGGGCTTTATACCGACACGAATTATCGCGTTATTAGGGGTCTGACTTTATCCACCCCCTAGACTCGATATGCGATACTCCTTAGACGAACGGACCGGACTGTATGGATATTTTCACTGTCAGGCTCAGTAGGGTTTCTGGATGAGTTCGCTCGTTAGCTTCCCTTCCAATCAATACATAAGCAACTATTACGTACAGCTAGTACCTCTGACGTGTTAGTGTATATGCCCTAGAGGCCATTACTGTATCATACTAGTTTGTATATTACTTAATGGAAGCTTGGGATATTATCCTTGTATATACAATCTTGCTCAAAATAGTAGTATGCTACTTGGTTTGTTTCTACTTCAATGTGTACATGTGTTTATTTTTGTATATCGCCTATACACATTAGTGGAGCCCTTAGGATCTTTGCTTGATTACCAGCGATGTGATGGCCGTCACACTAGTGGGGCTGGGTAATCTATAAGCACATCCTTATGCAGGTCCCTGGTCGCAGGACTATCAAGACAGGGCATCGATACTCCGGAGTAGACCAGCGCATGCGCTTCTCATCCCAGTGTGGGAGACGGTCTGTCCCACAGCCGTCAGTATGTCGTACTTGAGATAGTATGCGGGTGCTCGTTAGGTTACGGGTACACTGGACAGGACTCGTCGGGAACTGACTAGTTGGTATTATGCCTATCATCAGTTATCAGTTCCCAGGTGACATGAGTACAGCTTAGTCCGCTGACTTGACACTGTCACTTCGCCTCGAGTGTGTTCCCACTATACT
This sequence comes from Agapanthus africanus, assembly GCA_030015575.1. Taxonomy (NCBI): domain Eukaryota; kingdom Viridiplantae; phylum Streptophyta; class Magnoliopsida; order Asparagales; family Amaryllidaceae; genus Agapanthus; species Agapanthus africanus. The sequence continues at coordinate 225,807,955 of CM057344.1, read as the reverse complement.
TTGATCACTACCCTACCACGGCTCAAAGGAGTCGTGCAAACAGGTAGTGGTTGGGTGCAGTCCCGAAGCACTTGGAGGCAGTGACGGTTAGACAGGATTCGTCTCTCCCGGTATTGGGGGTTGACATCGCGCTGTGTGTAGGAGAGCCATTACACGAGTAGTCCCTGGCCAGGGCAAACGAGATATACTGGTAGGTTTCCAGTGTTATCTCAGGGTGTTTTGGGCTTCGCTCCGGCACGACTTGTACCGCTATTGGGGGACTGACGTTTACCGCCCCCTAGGCCCGCCATGCGATGTATCAGACGAACAGACCGGACTGTACGGAGAATGTCACACTCAGGCTCAGTAGGAGTTCAGATGGGTTTCGCCTCGTCGGTCTTCTTGTCGGCATTACCTGGGGACCGTTACGCACAGCTAGTGCCGCTTGCGGTCTGTGGTTAAACCCACTGCCAGCGTAGTGTCGAGTCTTTAGAGTCCCACACAGAAAGCTTTTCGCCTTTAGGCAAAAGAGTAGAGGTCGCATGGTTTTGCGACAGGGTTCGGTCACATCTGTGCACTTGTGCACGTACAGTGTCCGGACAGTATACACTAGCGGGCTTTGGTTTAAGCCAGATCCTAGTGTACCTTTTGGGATTGGATTTATCCAGTATGCATTCGTGTTCCTCGGAACGCGGATGCGGGTGTGTATGCACAGTTGACAGGGAGACAGAGGCAGCGGATTCTCATTAGGGTTGTTGGCAGTTGACCGTTGACAATTTGACTTTTTGGTCAACCCTAATGAGAATATGATATGTGATTAACTATTATATTAATTAAGTATTATGGTGACATGGTTGTGGAGGATTGACTTTGTTGACTTGTTGACTTTTGTTGACTTTGTTGACTTGTTGACTTTTTGTTGACTTGTTGACTTTTGTTGACTTGTTGACTTTGTTGACCGGTTGACTAGGCTTGACTAGTTGACCATCATGATAACCATAGCCATCATTTCATGGCAAGTCTTTTGTTTGCTTGCTCATTTGTGTAAAATGAGTGCATGAAATGATATGGTTATGGTTGCTTCAACCATCACATAAGACTTTTTTAGTATGTTGAGTTATCATGACTTTGGATTATGAGAAGGTGAGAGACAAAAGAGTTGCTCATTCTTTCTTGCTCATTCTCTCTCTTGTTCTTGAGCTCTCTTGTTTTTGCTCTCACCCTTTTGATCTTTTTCCCTCTCTTTGATCTATGGTTCTCTTGTCTCATGAGTTGAGAATCAAGAACCATAGATAAAATCCCACACAAACTATTCTCTACTCATTCTAGTTCACAAGGTTTGGAAAACCGAGTGAACTAGTTTCTTCAAAGAACGAAGAAGGAGCCAAAGGTTGGAGCTTTCAGGTGGATCTATCTTCGGCGTACGGAGACGACGGGAAGAAGCCAATCCGGACCACCATCGGAGCTTGAAGACGAAGGAGTTCAAGACAAGCAAGGTATAACCCCCTAACCGAGTAGCTAGAAACTCGTTGTTAGGTTGCTAGATAGATGTTTAACCAAGATCCGGGTTTTAGGTCCATGTTACCACCTCCGTAAAAATCGTTTTTTACCAAATTCCGCTTTCCCGAAAGTACCGGGAGAGGTAGCATGGACTTACAGTGGTATCAGAGACTAGTTAAACTCTATCTAACATGTTAGCAAGTAACTAGAAGATCGATCAAAGAAAAAGTCCCGAAAACGAACCCTAAAAATTCGAGTTTCTGTCGATTTTTTTACTGTTCAAAAGTTGATTATTTTAACACCTAAAATCGGCTCAGGCTTTTGTATGAATAACCACCAAAGATGGTCCCACGATCGAGTCAAAGCGCTGCGGAAACGCGGCGGGAGAACGCTCCCGCCGCGGATCCGCGGCCGAGTTGACTCGGCCGAGGACAATCTTTGGTGCAGTGTTATTCTGGGGGTATTTTGGGATTTTTAGTATATGTGTTTTCTGCCCAGATTTTCCAGAACGAAAATTTTATTTTGGGGTCCCGAAAATCCGTATTTTTGATCGAACTTCTAAAAGACTTGAGCTAACGGGTTTTCTGTAATGTGATATTTGTATTGAACGTCTACTAATCGCTATATGTCGATTAGTGGGGATTATACAAATCTGTGATCTGTAATGTTGGTGGAATGTGTATATGAATATGTTGGATTGTCGTTGGTGAATAGCCGGGGGTTGTGAGACGCGAGTTTTTCTTTTCTTTCAATTCATGTAAATTTGTAAATTGATGTAATAATTATTTGTATGGCCGCACAACCGGGTCGGGGATGTAGCCGTCATTGTATAATTTCTTTTTACTGTTTTCGCTCCTAGGATAGACCCATGGAGGGGGTGCACAAACTACCGGGTATGCCGAAGTGTCGAATGGCCTACTCATGGAGATGAAGGAGGTTGCTACGCTTCGGGTACTTGGCGGGTAGTTTTCCGCACCCATAGGGGTCTTGGGTGGGGTATTGGCTATTCACCGCGACTGTGTAATCTGTTTTTCGTTACAGGCTCGTGCGAATTACAGATTCCTAGTATATCCAATGTATTCATCTGTGATCTGAAATGTTTATCATTGCAGTATATCTATATATGATATTATTTAGGCGTTGCTTATGTTTTACAGCCGCGCTAGCCCAGCCCCCGCTCTGTCGTTAGTTAAGTAACCTAACGGGTAATGACGGGGCCCCGTGGCGAATGCGAATGGCATAAGCGTACGTCATATTTTGGTTGTTTTCTGCAATGGTAGGATTAAATGATGGGACGCATTAAAAGAACTAATGCAAGAATATCACGCATTAAAAGAACTAATGTAAGATAATAAACCAAGTTAAAGTCGTTGGAACACTTTCGAAAAACCACTCGGTTCTTTTCAAAACCAACTTTTAAATGCGGAGCTTGAGCCACTCCTTTTAAAAGCTATCTCGTTCCATCGACCAAATCAAGTTCACTACGTTCACGGTTTTGCCAAAACCATCCGTAGCCCTCCATCATTTCAGTTAAATATTCGGTAGTATTCAAGCTATGTATTTTGACCTCACGCCAAGGCATAGTGATTGGTAGCTGCCGGATATTTATCTGTTGCATAGATAGAATGCGTTGGTTTGAGACAGTCGTACTGCCATTTTGGCCTACGTCAAGGGTATGTACGGGTGGGTTCAAATTAACCTGGATAATGATGGGACGAACTTGACATGTGACTTGTGACATTTTGACCTCACGCGAAGGTCATAAGAGCATGGGGCAAAAATCCACATCGGGAGCTTCATAAGTACTGAAACTTGCTAGATTTGCATACCATTTGGAGTGTGATGATTCTGGTAGGATTCCTTCAGTTTCGTCACGCGATGATATTTGGATCCCGATCCTACTGTGAGTATATGCTACTCCTCGGGAAATTTATCACTAAACGATCAATGCTGTAAACCTAGTAGGTGCCTAGAAAGGTGTTAGCGGGGCTACGCCCCCAGGGAAAAGAGGTTCTTTAATTAAGGAACTTCGCGAAAGCGTTGGAAAACCTCCCTCGAAGTACCGACACCGGCCTGGCTGAACGGTTAAGCAAGTATTGTGCGGTGGGATTGATCCCGACTAATTCTTCCTTTATGGTTTGAGGAGGGATTCGAGAAACAGTGGGAGCCATCCTGTTTAGACAAACTAAAAACCACTCTAAACTTGCAAGTGCATCATGCTGAGTGTTTCTTCTTCTTCTCTCTCCTAATTGCAGCTACCAAATCGACATGACTGGACTTAAGTTACTCCTAGATAAAAACAAACTGACAGGGCCAAACTACAAAGATTGGCTCAGGAATGTCAAGATAGCAATCACTTACGACAAGCTGGGGTATCTTCTTACCACCAAAGCTCCCCCTGTCCCTGGTCCCACTTCCAGCGTCGCGGATAAGGAAATCCGTAAGACTTGGGAGATTGATAGCGCGAAGGCCAAGTGCCTCGTACTTGCCTCGATGGACAACGAACATCAGAGGAGGCACGAGAATATGGACCTTGAATCCATATTTCTCCATACAAAAGAACAGTATGGAGAGCAATCTCGTATCGCAAGATACGAAGCGTCGAAGAAGTTATTTTCGGCAAGAATGGCCGTCGGATCATCAGTAGCCGAGCACGTGCTAAAGATGATCGGCTACATTGAGGAGCTCGCGGACCTAGGGACCACATTGGAGAGTGAACTCTATACGGACATAGTTCTCCAGTCCCTTCCTTCCACTTACGCCCAGTTCATACTGAACTTCAACTTACAAGAAAAAGAGGTTGAACTTTCAGAGCTCCTCAACATGCTGAGGAGCGCAGAGGGCACCCTACAGAAAGGTAGGGAAACATCCACTTTGTTTGTAGGAGGATCATCTTCTTCTAGGTCCAAGGCGAAAGCCAAGGGAAAGAAGAAGAAAGCCCCCGCCAAACCAAGGGGCGGTGTTAGTAAAGTGGATACGAAGGGAAAAGCTACAGCAACAAAGAAAGCGGGGAAGCTTGTGGATAAGGAAGAATGCTTCTATTGTCATAAGAAAGGACACTGGAAGAATGATTGCAGGGCCTGGAAGGCCAGAAAACAGGAATTGAAGCAGGTTGCAGCTTCAGCTTCAGGTGTGTATGTTATTGCAAACTGTCTTTCAATAAACTCTACTTCCTGGGTATTGGATACCGGATCAGGATCTCATATCTGTAATTCTTTGCAGGCGTTGAGAAACCGTAGGGTTTTGAAGGCAGGTGACATGACCCTTAGAGTTGCGAACGGAGCTAGCATGGATGCTAAAGCCGTGGGGGACTATCACCTGGGAATGTCAGATGGACATGTTTTGGTTTTGCGTAATTGCTTTTTTGTACCCAACGCAACTTGTAATATCATTTCTGTATCTTTAGTTTCTAAAGAAGGTTATGAATTTGCGTTTGTAAGTAATGTTGTAAACATTCACCTTAATCAAGTTTTGATTGGGTCAGGTACATTGAGTAATGGTATATACGTATTGAACCAACCACAGATTTTCAATGTCCAGAATACACACAAAAGAAAGTCTCCAGAAATAAATCAGACTTTCTTGTGGCATTGTAGACTGGGTCACATCAATGAGAGAAGGTTGACGAAGTTATATACTGAAGGGTATTTGAATGCGTTCGAATATCAATCGTATGCCACTTGTCAATCCTGTCTCAAAGGAAAGATGACAAAGACTCCGTTCACTGGATACGGAGTAAGAGCGAGCGGGCTCTTAGGACTCGTACACAGTGACGTGTGCGGTCCAATGTCTACACATGCGCGAAGCGGTTATTCTTACTTCGTTACTTTTACGGATGACTTCTCAAGGTACGGTCATGTCTTCTTAATGAAACATAAGTCCGAAACCTTTGGAAAATTCCAGGAGTATAAGAATGAAGTAGAAAAACAGACCGGCAAAAGTATTAAGATTCTAAGATCGGATCGAGGTGGAGAATACTTAAGTGCCAAGTTCCTGGACTATTTAAAAGAGAACGGAATTCTCTCTCAGCTTACTCCTCCATACACTCCGCAACATAACGGTGTATCGGAGAGACGGAACCGCACCCTAATGGATATGGTGCGGTCCATGATGAGTAACGCTGAGTTACCGCGATCATTCTGGGGATATGCGCTAGAATCAGCCGCATACCTTTTGAACCGAGTTCCTACTAAGACTGTGCCTACCACACCGTATGAGTTATGGAGTGGGAAGAAACCCTATCTTCAATATCTGAAGATCTGGGGATGTCCGGCTTTTGTTAAAAAGCAGCATGCGGACAAACTCGAGGCACGCTCAGTTCTGTGCAAGTTTGTGGGATACCCAAAGAACACCAGGGGGTATCTTTTCTACTACGCAGAGGAACAAAAAGTCCTTGTTTCTCGTAATGCCCACTTTCTAGAACACTAGTTCTTAGAAAAGGAAATTAGTGGGAGCGCAGTAGAACTGGAAGAAGTTCCAGAACCACAGACTGTTACTGAAGGCTTAGTGGAACAAGAGGGTTCGGAAGAACAGGACATTCCTACGCCGCTCCACAGAAGTAGTAGGAAGACTCATCCGCCCGAGAGATACTACGGTTTTCTCATAGACGGGGATAGAGAGGATTGCATCATAGATTACGATGAGCCTACTAGCTTCCAGCAGGCCATTCAGAGCGTTGACTCAGTGAAATGGCTGGATGCAATGCGGACCGAAATGGAGTCCATGTACACCAACAAGGTATGGACGTTGGACATTGCTCCAGACGGGGTAAAACCCGTAGGATGCAAGTGGATCTTCAAAAGGAAGATTGGTGTAGATGGACAGGTTGAGACCTATAAAGCTAGGCTGGTAGCAAAGGGTTTTCGTCAAAGACCTGGCTTGGACTATGACGAAACCTTTTCTCCAGTAGCCATGCTGAAATCCATTCGGATCCTTCTTGCCATTGCTGCCTTCCACGATTATGAGATCTGGCAAATGGACGTAAAGACAGCTTTTCTAAATGGAAATTTAGAGGTGTGTGTCTATATGGACCAGCCAGAGGGTTTCATTCAGAGTGGGAGCAGCGGAAAGGTGTGCAAGTTGCTTAAGTCCATCTATGGACTAAAGCATGCATCGCGGAGTTGGAACATCTGCTTTGATGAAACGGTCAAAGAATTTGGCTTTATCAAAAATCCAGATGAACCATGCATCTATAGTAGATTTGTAGCGAGAACTGTAGTATTCCTCGTTTTATACGTGGATGACATTCTCTTAATAGGAAATGACATTCCTATGCTACAATCTGTCAAGGGGTTCTTGTCACACAGGTTCTCCATGAAAGACCTAGGTGATGCCTCATACATTCTGGGTATCCGGATCTACCGTGACAGATCCAAGAGGATATTGGGACTTTCTCAGTCCAGGTACATCGACACCGTGCTGAAAAGATTCAGTATGGAAGATTCCAAGCACGGTAACCTACCGGCTTGTCACGGGATCACCCTCTCTAAAGAGATGTCTCCCAAGAATGATTTGGAGAGGGATCGCATGTCTATTATACCCTACGCTTCTGCGGTAGGCTCTATAATGTATGCGATGTTGTGTACCAGACCGGATGTAGCTTATGCACTGAGTGTGGTAAGCCGGTATCAGTCAAACCCTGGAGAGAAACACTGGATAGCGGTAAAGAACATTCTCAAGTACGTGAGAAGGACTAAGGAGATGTTCTTGGTGTATGGCGGAAAAGACCTCCAGATCGAGGCCTTTGCTGACTCCAGCTTCCAGAGTGACAAGGATGATTCCAAGTCCATGTCGGGTTTTGTCTTTACCCTCAATGGAGGGGCGGTGTGTTGGAAGAGTTTCAAATAGGAAACCGTTGCAGACTCGACGATGGAAGCGGAATACATCGCTGCATCTGATGCCGCAAAAGAAGCTGTCTGGATGAGGAAGTTCTTGAAAGAACTTCAGGTGGTTCCGTCCATTGTTGATCCAATACCTCTGTATTGCGATAACAACGGGGCTATAGCTTTAGCGAAGGAACCCAGGTCCCATCAGAGATCCAGGCACATCTTGAGGCGGTATCACCTGATCAGGGAGATCGTAGATCGCCAGGAGATCGAGGTTCGGAGAGTCGCTTCAGAAGATAACACTGCAGATCCATTCACTAAGGCCCTGCCCCAGACTCAGTTCGAGCGGCTGATCGAGATGATAGGTCTTCGATACGCCAGTACATGGCCTTAGTGCAAGTGGGAGATTGTTAGTTTATATGCCCTAGAGGCCATTACTGTATCATACTAGTTTGTATATTACTTAATGGAAGCTTGGGATATTCACCTTGTATATACAATCTTGCTCAAAATAGTAGTATGCTACTTGGTTTGTTTCTACTTCAATGTGTATGCGGGTGCTCGTTAGGTTACGGGTACACTGGACAGGACTCGTCGGGAACTGACTAGTTGGTATTATGCCTATCGTCAGTTATCAGTTCCCAGGTGACATGAGTACAGCTTAGTCCGCTGACTTGACACTGTCACTTCGCCTCGAGTGTGTTCCCACTGTACTTTAATCACTACCCTACCACGGCTCAAAGGAGTCGTGCAAACAGGTAGTGGTTGGGTGCAGTCCCGAAGCACTTGGAGGCAGTGACGGTTAGACAGGATTCGTCTCTCCCGGTATTGGGGGTTGACATCGCGCTGTGTCTAGGAGAGCCATTACACGAGTAGTCCCTGGCCAGGGCAAACGAGATATACTGGTAGGTTTCCAGTGTTATCTCAGGGTGTTTTGGGCTTCGCTCCGGCACGACATGTACCGCTATTGGGGGACTGACGTTTACCGCCCCCTAGGCCCGCCATGCGATGTATCAGACGAACAGACCGGACTGTACGGAGAATGTCATACTCAGGCTCAGTAGGAGTTCAGATGGGTTTCGCCTCGTCGGTCTTCTTGTCGGCATTACCTGGGGACCGTTACGCACAGCTAGTGCCGCTTGCGGTCTGTGGTTAAACCCACTGCCAGCGTAGTATCGAGTCTTTAGAGTCCCACACAGAAAGCTTTTCGCCTTTAGGCAAAAGAGTAGAGGTCGCATGGTTTTGCGACAGGTCGCATGGTTTTGCGACAGGGTTCGGTCACATCCGTGCACTTGTGCACGTACAGTGTCCGGACAGTATACACTAGTGGGCTTTGGTTTAAGCCAGATCCTAGTGTACCTTTTGGGATTGGATTTATCCAGTATGCATTCGTGTTCCTCGGAACGCGGATGCGGGTGTGTATGCACAGTTGACAGGGAGACAGAGGCAGCGGATTCTCATTAGGGTTGTTGGCAGTTGACCGTTGACAATTTGACTTTTTGGTCAACCCTAATGAGAATATGATATGTGATTAACTATTATATTAATTAAGTATTATGGTGACATGGTTGTGGAGGATTGACTTTGTTGACTTGTTGACTTTTGTTGACTTTGTTGACTTGTTGACTTTTTGTTGACTTGTTGACTTGTTGACTTTTGTTGACTTGTTGACTTTGTTGTCCGGTTGACTAGGCTTGACTAGTTGACCATCATGATAACCATAGCCATCATTTCATGGAAAAGACTTTTGTTTGCTTGCTCATTTGTGTAAAATGAGTGCATGAAATGATATGGTTATGGTTGCTTCAACCATCACATAAGACTTTTTTAGTATGATGAGTTATCATGACTTTGGATTATGAGAGGGTGAGAGACAAAAGAGTTGCTCATTCTTTCTTGCTCATTCTCTCTCTTGTTCTTGAGCTCTCTTGTTTTTGCACTCACCCTCTTGCTCTTTTTCCCTCTCTTTGATCTATGGTTCTCTTGTCTCATGAGTTGAGAATCAAGAACCATAGATAAAATCCCACACAAACTATTCTCTACTCATTCTAGTTCACAAGGTTTGGCAAACCGAGTGAACTAGTTTCTTCAAAGAACGAAGAAGGAGCCAAAGGTTGGAGCTTTCAGGTGGATCTATCTTCGGCGTACGGAGACGACGGGAAGAAGCCAATCCGGACCACCATCGGAGTTTGAAGACAAAGGAGTTCAAGACAAGCAAGGTATAACCCCCTAACCAAGTAGCTAGAAACTCGTAGTTAGGTTGCTAGATAGATGTTTAACCAAGATCCGGGTTTTAGGTCCATGTTACCACCTCCGTAAAAATCGTTTTTCACCAAATTCCGCTTTCCCGAAAGTACCGGGAGAGGTAGCATGGACTTACATGACGTGCTAGTGGTTATACCCAGTGCCAGTATGTTGATGAGTCATTAGAGTCCCCCACACACAGTTTTCCAAGTTCGAGCGAAACGTTGTAGAGTCCGTATGGTTTTATGGTAGGGTTCGGAAAATGCACGTGCGTTTACGCTCGTGTCATATTTCGGGCAGATAATACCGGTGGGCTTTGGTTTAAGCCGGATCCGAGTATTATACTGTGTAGATATAATATCTTTCTCTCAGTTGCATTTGTATTCGGTCGTAATACAAATGCTGGTATGTTTATACTGTTACGGGGTTATCCTGAAATTCGTTTCGGGATCGCTTTTGGAAGTTGCCAGTTTCCAGTTTTCTATCACCCGTATTTAACATTCGGTTAAATGTGGATTTAACTTTTCGTCACTTGGGTGAGTCATGAGAGTGTGGAAGGTTCTAGAAGCATCTAGATGGTGACTAGGATGGTGAGGTGGTTAGTGACACATTAATGCATTAATTGTGCAATTAATGTATGATGACTAAGTTAGATGATTCATTTGTGTGCATTTAATGTTAATGCAAGGTGTTAACATGACTCATTCTTTCATTCATTGTTATGGTCACCCTCTCCACTTCTACGCTCACCTCCCTCATCCTATTAAGTGGCCGGCCCTTTCATTTGGGTATGATGATGGATTGGTAAAAAGATTATGGTTGTAGGAAAAAGATTATAGTAGTGGTTCATGGAAATTTCATATACCAATTTCTCATTTCATTCCACTCCAAAAGGCAACTTCATTAACCGTTCGTCCATGGCTTTGGATGAAGCGAGACAAAGTGTTCTACTCATTCTCTACATCAATCTTGGTCATCTCTTTTAGCAAACTTGATGATCGAGTTTCCTAGGTTCAGAGGCGGGAGCCCGTTTAAAGATCCGTTGACGTGGTGCCACCTGGATGAGAAGACTGGAGATCAAGGAGATCGGAGCAGCCGCAACAAAGCGTGGGATGATGGTTGAAGACCGAAGGACTCGGATCGTTCGGTATATCATTTATATCCACTTACTAGTATGTTAGTTTAGCTTTAATGGCAGATCCGGGTTTTAGTGTACGATAGCGCCAGTCAAAAAATTTTTGTTCCGCATTTGGCGTCTGTTAGACAGCCGGGGAGCTACCGTGTACTCACAGTGGTATCAGAGCCTCGCCATTAAGCTTTACTAACTTGTGCGCGTTTAAAATATCAATCGAACGGAATTTCGAATACTACAATTTTCTGTACAAAAGTTTCTGTCGATTTTAAATCTAGCCTAAAAATTATTTTGAGCATCACAGAAAATTGTGCAGGTAATTTTAAGCAAACTGGTGAAATTTGGTCACGTGATCCCACAGAACGGACGCGGATCCACGGCAAAAACCAGGGTTTGGCTGCTGATCCGCCGCGCTTTTATGGGAACAGTGAGCCAAATTTCTACAGTATGTTCTACATGGCAAATTGTGGCTTTTGGAATATTTCTTTTGGGCCCATATTTTGTTACTGTACACCAGATGTACGTGGGGCCCACTTCGGGAAGTTTTGTCGATCGAAATTTTAAACTTGTTAGTATGCAGTACTTATATTATATCTCCGACCGGGAATGTCATTCGAGCGGTAAATTGCGTCTAATTGCTATAGTCCTTTTAGACGGATTTGCGAACGTGACATTCGCGTTGATGTTCCGTGTTGTGCTGTGATGTTGCGGATTTGTCGTGGTGGATAGCAGTGTGCAATGGTAGTGCAGTTTGAATTTATTTGTACATTTGATATTGCGGGGCGAGCGTCCAACATATGGACTGCCGTCACTGCCTGTTTGTATAATATTCTTTTGGGGCACGACCGGGTTGAGGTCGATGTACCCGTTGTACATATTTTTATTTCTGTACTAGGTTTACCCCGCGACGGAGTGCACGGATAGCCGGGTTCTGGAGGGCAACGGGTCCGTATCTCATTGCTTTGAGAGGTAGAGGGGCCTCACTCTAGAATTAGCAGACTATTCGCCGCACTCATAGGAAGTACAGGTTGACCCAAGGAGGGGTGCTCAAATTACCGGATTCCGTGAAGTGCAGGGTGGTCCATTCATTTTGTTGTAGGAGCTACCTCGCTTCAGGTTTTGGCGGGTAACTTGCCGCACCCGTAGAGGTCTAGGTTTCATTGCACAGGCTATCCACACGACCAGGGGAACGTCGGGTTTCAGTAGCGGCTCTGTGAAACCCGGGGATCCCAGATTATCTGTATTGTTCTGTGATACTTATTACTTTTTCTGTAATCTTGCATATTATTACGCCTGGAGCGATTACTGTATATTGGTAAATATACTAGTAGATGTTGTATATGTTTTACACCCGCGCTAGTCCAGTCCCCGCTCTGTCGTTAGTTAAGTAACCTAACGGGTGATGACGGGACCCAGTGGCGAATGCGGATGGCATATACGTATATTATATTTTCGTTCTTTTCTGGTGTGTTTAATTGATGGGACTGCACTGATTCTTATCAATGGAAGGATAATACAAACCTTTTTTTATGTTGTTGGAACAAATTTTAAAAAGAGTTATTACAAAGGCGTTTCCTTTTGTTTTTCACAGTGGTATTCGGTTATGAATATCCTGCACCTCATTCGACGAGGCAAGGGTCGAGATCCCTTCACCGGGAGTGACCCCTTGGGCAGAAGTTTGCGTCAGGGTAATAACTTCAGTATAGTCGATCACAAGTTGCTTTGCATCGCGGTATTCAGCTAGAATATCCTGCACCTCATTCCACGAGGAAAGAGCCGATATCCCTTCACCGGGAGTGACCTCTTTAGCAAAGTTTTCGCCACTATATTTTTATTAAAAGCTATCAGGTTCCTTCAACGAGATCAATTTCATTACGTTAAAGGTTTTTCGCCAAAAACCAGCCGTAACCCTCCGTCATTTCTTATGGATGGTGAGTAGTATTCAAGCTATATTTGTTGGCCTACGTCAAGGCATAGTGTTTAGTAGCTGCTGGGGTATTCATTTGTTGCATAGATAGATGCATTAGTTTAGGACAGACGTACAGCCTTGTTGGCCTACGTCAAGGGCATGTACGATGGACCTAAATTAATCAGGACAACGACGGGTAGAACTTGACATGTGAATTATGATTTGTTGGTTTACGTCAAGGTCATAAGAGCATGGGATTAAAATTACATCGGGAGTTTCAAACATACAAGAAACTTGCCATACTTGCGCATACCTTCTGGAGTGTGATAACTTGAGTGGCTTCCATTAAGTTATCATGCGATGATAGTTGGATCCCGATTCTCACTGATGAGTTGGTTTACTCTTCGGGTGATCCCGACTAATTCTTCTTTCAGGTTTGGAGGAGAATTTGACGGTACAGCGGGTGGTTTCCTGATTAGATAAATTGATAACCATTCTTGTCTAGGTTAGAGTGCACACAAAGTGTTTCTTTTCACTCTCTCTTTGGCAGCGACCTTTGACCGACCCTAGACTATGACTCAGTGACCAAGTCGACCGAACCTTCTTAAAATACAGGTTTTTGGATTGTCTAAAGTTGCATAAGTCATTGTCGCTCCTTCTTTTACCCTTTGTATTTCTCAGAACACCCCGTAGTACTACAGACATCCACTTCCATTGGATAGATCCATCGTATGGTTATATACGAACTCGAAAGGACTTCATCGAGGATGGATCCAGGTTTAGAAGAAATAGAATTGGTTTGTTCAGATGTCTTTTATTATCACCTTCTCTCAGGTTGCGAGTGCTCCTTGGTTTAGGAGAGTACACCTATTACGCTTATTGGATAGTCTTATTCCAAACCATAGACAGGTGCCGAAAGGTAGGGAATGATGAAAACCAATTAGCCTAAGTAGGGTGTACATAAGGTAATAATTAAAGACAAAATAAAGGGATTAGAAAGAGGGCAAAGTAAATTGCGACTGCTACCATTCACGACCAAACCACGTACTTCATCGCCACTCCTATTTCACCTTTGCCTTTTCCCCAGTTCGGGAGAAATAGAATAAGGTATTATTCAGTTGTCTTTTATCATCACCTTCTCTCAAGTTACGAGTACTCCTTGGTTTAGGAGGGTACACCTATTATTCTTACTGGATAGTCTTCTTCCAAACCATAGGCTGGTGCCGAACGGTTGGGAAGGAAGAATACCATTTAGCCTAACGATGGTGTACAGAAGGTAACGACTAAAGACAAATAAAGGGATTTGGAAGATGGTAAAGAGATATACGGTTAAAGTCATGAATTGGATTATGGAAGAGGCATTATTAGGAATACCAGGATACCCCTACGAAACATTTTCATATTTCAGTGCATTGTTAAAGAAAAACTGTTTTCCCGATTAGATACTTACTCCAGGATATGTATTTACCAGGTTTCATTCTCATATCTGTATGGTTTTACAGATGATGAGTGGGAGTAAGTTATTGGGAATTAGGAGATCATCCTTATTATATCGGAATTCGTTGTAATTGGTTATATTTGAGGAAATCGCCTGGGTACAGTTTTCAACCTACGATGCACAGGTTTTGAGTTATTCAACTCAGCGGACTAATACAGAGTATTGTATGTTGTCCAGTGTCCATCAGGACAAAGGGGTTGGTCCTCGTACTTTGTTCTGTTTACTTGTAATATCTCTAGTTTTTAGATAAGTGTTTCGTTGAAATACAATGTCTAAGTTTTGAGAAGTTGTGGGTATAGGAATAAAGTAGAGCACCAGGTGTCACAAGTATCGGGATTCTTCATAGAAACCGAAGATGTAGATTCTTGTGATTGGCATTCAGTTGATAGTAACGGTTTTGAGAAACATGTTTCTCTTTCAGGTTACTCATAATTGGATGAATTCCTAAGTTGAGTAATGCAGATTAGCCTTTATCCGTTAAGTTGATATGCACTGCAGATAGCTGCATGATTTTTAAATCTGGTTCCAATTAAATAAGTGCCAATGTTTCTATATTGGATATAGAATGGTTCATATCTTAACGATGTTAGTTATATGTATGCCCTAGAGGCCATTACTATACATAGGATGTATATTGTAGTGGATGCTTGGACATACATAGGGATGACTTTCTTGCTCGATATGATAGTATGCTATCTGGTTACTCTTTACCTTAACGTGTACACTGATTGTCTCTCTGTTACATGTTGGTAAAGCCCTTAGGATGTGTACTTGACTACCTGGACTATGATGCGAATCATACTAGTGGGGACATGGTAGTCCATAAGTACATCCTTCAAAGTCCCTAGTCGTGGGTGTATCATGACGGGGCATCGATATACCAGAGTAGACTAGCGTGTACCTTCTCGACCCATATAGATGGGCGATGGATGATCCCATATCCATTGGTGTTTGACATCAGAGATGATATACGGGTGCTCAGTGGAGACTGGGTACACAGGACGGAGTCGCAGAGAACTCCCAGATGGTATTATACTTTATGTCAGATTGCAGTTCTCTGGTGACACCGGTACATGTTAGTCTGTATACCCGAGATCATCATAGAGTCTTGTGTGATTCCCACTGTGCTTTGATTTCCACCATACCACGTCCAAGTGGGCATGCAAAACGGTGGTTTTTGGGTACAGTCCCGAGTCACTTGGAGACAATGAGCGATAGGAGGGGTTTCGTCTCTCCCGGTATAGGGAGTTGATGTTGCGCTGTGCTCGATTGGCTATAACAGGAAGTCCTTGGCCAAGGATGCTTTAGGAATTTACTGGTAAGTGTTACCAATAGTTTCTCGACCCGTTATGAGCCTCATATCGACACGACTTATCGAGTTATTGGGGTCTGACGTTTACCACCTCTAGACGAGATATGCGACATATCAGACGAACAGACCGGTATGTACGGTAGTGTTACTGGTTGGATTCACAGGAGTGTGAGAGGGTTTGCTCGTTGATCTTCTGATCGCTTAATACCCGGGTGGCCGTTACGTTTAGCAGACCGCTTGCGGCTTGTGGGTGTTTGATATGATCATCACCTACTGCCGGCGTATTGACGAGTCTTTAGAGTCCTACATAGGGGTTTCCAGGCTCAAGCGAAACGAAATAGGAGCGCATATGGGATATGTGCGGGACCGAGAATAATACCAGTATGTGATACTGTATTCTATTCTCGCGATTGTGACATTGATCGGTTGTATGCGATATAGCCGGGTTATCGGATCAAGTGTTGATTCGATAAGTTGTTAATATATGATATTAGTCGGTTATATACGATATGACCGGATCGTTAAATCAAGTGTTGATTTAATAATTTAATGTATAATTATATATTTGATATATTACTTTACATTAACTAGTATTGGTTCACTTAAGATTGATTTTCTCACTTGAATGTGCACATTGTTTATATGTGATATATGCAAGTGTACATGTTTGTATCATGCTTGATGAAACAAACAAGTTATGTGTATGAGACTTGAACCAAATCAAGGTTAGATTAGGGTTTACTATTTTCCTAAGCATATAACAAAAGTGTGTGACTTTGGTCAAAGTTATCAAGCTTCATGAAGCTTGATAAATATTGACAAAGTCAACTCTTTTGTCATATGTTTAAAGATATTAGTGAACCCAACCTTTAACCTAATGGTTTGGTTAAATCTCTACATGAGTTAAGCATGAGGGCTTAACTCAACCATGGTGCCATTATTTATTGGAGAAGTTTCATTTTGGAAATATTCATATGATTCTTTCTTCTTCTTCATCTTCATCAAGCTTACAAAAGCTTGAGAGCTCCAATGGTGCCATGGGAAAAAGAGTGAGAAATCCAATTCTAAAATGAACGCACTTCCTATTTCTTCATCCTCTACAACTTGCCATGTTGTATAGGGTGTTCTCTTCACAAAGTTTTTGACCAAGTGAAGGAATAGCTTGAGTTTGAGTCTCCCCGACGTAGATCATCTTCGGCCTCGAAGTCAATGACCTAGCCCGATCATTTCTCCGACGAAACCATCGCTAGAGTCCGGGATCTGATGATCGCAGCGGAGGGACGTCAACACGGAGCTTTAGAAGTGGAGGACCGGATCTACAAAGGTTGTATTTCCATTCACTTAGTAGCAAAGTAGTTTGCTAGCTTGTTGTTTCGCCTAATCTCTAGTTAACGATCTAGTTTAGGGTTTCTCGGCACCGGAAAATTTGAATTTGGCATGGTTGATGCCTTGTGGAATCTCTTGTGTGTCCCTAGTAACCCTACAGTGGTATCAGAGCCTAGCTAGAGCTTTAGGCAAAGTGTAGACGATGTTAGAAGTCCGATCGAACCCGAAACCCTAATTCAAAACCCTTCTCTTTACAATTTTTCAAAACTGTGAATTTTGTGAATTAAAAATATCCAAAAAATTCAGCAGGGTTTTCTAGGGGTTACTGTGAAGCACGTGTCCCTGAATCGACTAAAGCGCCGCGGAACCGCGGCCATACCCTGGCATTTGCGGCGGTTCCGCGGCCATAAAGAAGCTTTTTGTCACGTTATTTGCACAGTAATCCCCGTATGTAATGCCTGTGTTTTTTGGGTAATTTTAATTACTGCTCAAGAGTTGAGTTTTCTGGGTTGTATTGGGAATTCGTAGATTCGATCGGATTGTCAAACTTTGTCTATGTGCTTTTCCGGGTAATTTTAGAATATGTTAAAAAGTTCGACCGGATATAAATACCCACTTTTTCCCCTGCCGGGAAATTTTCATGTGTTGGATTTTTCCGAAGTTTAAGAACGTCTAAGTAGTGCAAGTAACGCGATGGACCCTCTAGAAGACAACAAACCTTAACTCGATTATGTGACCGTCTTGAACTGCCCTTTGAACCTTAGGGTTTGGGGCAGTACGGCGTGCCACATGTGAGGCGTTGGCTTGACCCTTCTACGGCTGGACCGTTGGTACTGTGGCATGAAATGGATGTTTTTGAACTTATTTCAAGAGTTGAGCTGTTTCGGGAAAACTTGGGTGTTTGTTTGTTCGATCGGAAAGTTTATCATTTTCTATTTATCTGGAATGTGATATAATATTTAGAATCCACAAGTTGTTATGAGATAACTGTATGAATGTTATAAACATAGCAGTTTAGTCTCGATTGATCGGTTGCCATGAAATTTTGATGTGATCAAAAGTCCGTCGCAATCACGTAGCGTACGCGGATACTCGCCGGTAAACTTAATAGACAGCTACACCCCATAGACCCGACCAAGTGACTGTAGGAGAACCCCGTCGCCGAAAGCATCCGTTCGGGTGCTCGCGGCAGCGGTGTTTCGCCTTGATGCACTTCGTCGACGGCATCGGGGGTGCGGCCGTCTACTGAAGTTTGCGACGAGCATTCAATCAGGATGTCGGGAATCTTGTTGAATTGCCCGACTTGATATTGAAAATTGTTTTCGATAATGAGACTAAAATGCGGGGTTTATAATTGTTAAGCATGCGATGTCTAAGGAATTAATTTGATTAGGCATGCGATGTTTGAAAAGGTTGCGGATTCCAACTGTTGTAGTTTTACACTTTCTTTTCTGCGATCGTAAGTGTAATATGTGATATCGCCGGTTTCGTTGCTATATGTCAACGACAATTGGGATGCGCATATTTACTTACGTTGATGATATGTGATGTTATGTGTTGCTGGATATGTTATATTGGATCGTCGCGTTTTGAATAGCCGGGGTTTTTTATGTGAGATGAGAGTTTTTATTTTCATTCATGTAAAATTTTTTGTATGTAATATTCTTTTATTGGGACACTTCCAGGTTGCGGAAGATGTCACCATTGTATATTATTTACTTTTCCGCACTAGGATAGACCCAAGGAGGAGAGCATAAGTAACCGGGTTCTGGAGTCCAGTGGGAGACCAACTCAAGGAGTCGAGTCCGGGTCTCCTAACTCTATAACTGGTAGGGTTGCTTGCCGCTCTCATAGGGGTCTAGGGGTGTGGGTTTGGCTATTCATCGCGACCGTGGAATCCGTGTTTTATACTGGCTCGTATTGAAAACACGGACGTCCTAGTATATCCAATATTTCATATGTTTCTTCTTCTGCTATATCTGTGATGTAATCATTTGATGTTCTGTGATAAATACTGTATATAATATATATGATATATTATATAGGCGTTACTTATGTTTTACACCCACGCTAGCTCTGCCCCGCTCTGCCGTTAGTTACCTAACCTAACGGTGCACGAGGGGACATCGAGGCGAATGCGTATGGCATAAGTATACGTCGTATTTATCTGTGATGTGTAGGTGATTTAATTGATGGGACTTCATTAATGTGATTAATGAAAGAAAATAAACCTAAGATGTTGTGGAATCGAATTTTCAAAAACAGGTAGCTACAGTTCTTGCTTTGCATCGCGGTGTTCCTTGTAGAACATCGTACACCTTATTCGATAAGAAAAGGACCGAGATCCCTTCACCGGGGGTGACTCCTTTAGCAATAACTGGCAGATGCTACAACCCTCGGTTTGTCTTTTGATTGCTTCTATAGTTTTTGCTTTGCACAGCGGTATATATGATATATCCTGCATCTTATTCGATGAGGAAAGGGCCGACGGTCCCTTCACCGGGAGTGACCCCTTTAGCAAAACTAGAAAAGCCTCAAAAGCACTCCATTTTAAAATCATTTGATTCTACAACGATATCAAGTTCATTACGCAATAGGTTTTCAGAAAAACCTGTCGTAGCCCTCCGTCATTTCAGATAAGTACTAGTTAGTATTCGTGCTACGTTTCTTGACTATGTTAGGGCGTAGTGTGCGGTAGCTGATTAGTGCTTATTTGTATAAGCATATGATGCGATTGGATTAGGGTAGTCGTGCGACTTTGTTGACTATGTTAAGGGTCGTGCGGGTGGGTTTAATTCAATCGGGAAATGACGGGTTGAACTTGACAAGCACTTATGATTTGTTGACTATGTTAAGGTCATATAGCTGCTAGGGGCAAAATATTATCGGGAATTTCAAGTGTTGAAATTTGCAATGAGATTGCATACCTTTTATGAGATAGTTGGATCCCGATACCCACTGTGAGTAATTGTTACTCCTGGGAGAGTTTTACATATTACAATTAGCCGATCAAGTAGGTGTCTAGAAAGGTGTCAATGGGGTTAAGCCTCTGGGAAAACGAGGTTTACATTAATTAGGTCCGTGCGAAAGCACGGGGAACCTCCCTCAAAGTGCCGACACTAGCCTGGCTGAAAGATTGGCGAACTTGTAGCATGTAATTAATCCCGGCTAGTCTTTCCTTTTAGGGTTTGAAGGAAGATTTGATAAAACCAGTGGGAGCCATCATGATTAGATAAAATAATAACCAATCTGATCTTGCAAGAGCGCACGCAGAGTGTTTTCTTCTCTCTCTCTCCAGGTAGCGACCATATCACGCCTTAATCAAGATAATAAAACGGATATATTGACCGAACCCGCTTGTTATACTGAGCTGGGGAACGTTGGTCCCGCTCCGACTTATAATTGTTATAAGACAGAGCAGGAATTGGGGGATTACCAGAATTCCCGTGCCGCCAAAACGAAGAGAGTGCATGTTGATGCATCATCTTCGGGTGTGTTCATTACAGAGAACTGTTTCTCAATGTCCTTTACGTCCTGGGTATATGATACCGGATCAGGATCCCACATATGTAATATATTACATGGGCTACAGACAGGTAAAGAACTAAGAACGGGTGATAAGTTTCATAAGACAGAAAACGGTGCAAGTGTTGCAGCCAGGTCTGTTGGTCACTGTCACCCTGTATTACCAGAATACATTGATTCTGAACGAATGTTATTAGATACCGAACCTGATATACAAAATCGTATCAGTCTCTTTATTAGTAAAGAAAGGATACAATTTTGTATTGTTGGATAATGTTTTGAACATTTCCTATATCAAGAGTTGATCAGTTCAGGCACGTTATCTAAAAGCATTAATGTTCTAAATCAAACTACTGTTCTTAGTATACAGAACACACACAAGAGGAAGAGTTCAGAAATGAACGAATCCTTTTTGAGGCATTGTAGACTAGGTCATATCAATGCGACCCGACTAGCTGAAGTTACATTAAGATGCATATTTAAATTAGTTTGAATTTAAATCTTGTGAAACTTGCCTGTCATGTCACAAAGATAAGATGACCATAGCTCTGTTTAATGGAAACAGAGAAAGAGTTAGTGCACTCTTGGGATGATACATATTGATGTATGAAGGTCCCCTGTCTACAAATGCCAAGATCGGTTCTTTGTACTTCATTAAATTCTCTTATAATCTCTCGAGATTCAGACATATGTTCCTGTTGAAACACAAGTCCGAAACTTTTGAGATATTCACAGAATATAAGTTAGAAGTAGAGAACCAACAACGGGTATAAGTATTATGTCCTTTGATGTGATCAGGGAGGAGAATACTTGAGCACGGGATTCCTGGACTATTCTAAGAATAAGATTCTCTCTCAGCATTACTCCTCCGTATACACCATAGCACGATGGTATATCGGGGTGGAGCAATAGCACCCTATATGATATGGTGTGCTCTATGATGAGTACTACTGAGTTTCCTATTTCCTTTTAGGGAGTTATGCACTTATGAAGTTGCATACCTATTGAATAGGGTTCCGATCAAATCAGTTGCCTACCATTTCATATGAGATATGGAAAGGGAAGAGCCCATCTCTTAAGTCAGTTAAGATTTGGGGTTGTCCGGCCTATGTCTAAAAAGCAAAATCCGGACAAGCTTGAGGCAAAGTCAGATCTGTGGAAGTTTGTTGGATATCCCAAGCATTCACAAGGGAATATCTTCTACCTTACCGAGGAACAAAAATTTTTTGTTTCTCAGCATGCCACCTTTATGAAAGGGAATTTCTTATGAAGAAATTTATGGACATGAGGTAGAACTGGAAAGAGTTCCAGCTATACAAACTGCAGCTGATGATTTGGTAGAACCAAAGGATTCAATAGCAACCAACGAACATCAGCCTCTCCGCCGATCTAGTAGAGTTCCTCACCCACCTGAGAGATACTTCGGTTTCTCTATGACAGTGGGAGCGAGGATTGCATCATGAGATGATGACCCAACTAGTTTCGAGCTGGCCATCAGGAGTGGGACTCTGTAAGAATGGCTGGATGTTTATCGACCTGAGATGGAATCCTTATATACCAACAAAATATGGACTTTGGTTGCTTTATCTGAAGGGTTAAATCCCCATCAGGAGCAAGTATATCTTGAGAAGATTACTTGGTGTACATAGAAAAGTTAAGACTTTCAAAGCTAGACTTGTTAAAGGTTTGCATCATTGACCAGGAATGGATTAAGATGAAGCCTTTTCTAAGTAGCTATGCTTAAGTCCATCCAGATCCTACTTGCCACGGCTACATACCATGACAACGATATCTGGCGGTTGGGTGTCATGACTGCTTTTCTAAATAAAGATTTAGAAGAGAGAGTCTATAAGTACACAGTCAGAGGGCTTCGTAGACAAATGGGAGCAGCGGAAACATGTGCAAGATGTTTTATGTGATAAAACAGGCATTGCGGAGTTGGAACATCTGTTTTGATGAGATAGTCAAGGAGTTTGACATCATCAAAATGGTAGATGAACCTTGTATATACAAAAAGGTAGTAGGGAGTATACTGGTGATCCTCGTAGAGTACGTAGATGACATACTCTTGATAGGGAAGGAGTTTCCTATGCTACGCTCGGTCAATCTCCGCTTATCACAAGGATTCACCATATAGGATCAAGTGATACCTACTAAATCCTAGGTTTTGGATCTATGAGATAGATCTAATTGGATGTTAGGATACTCACTAGTTGTAGTGAGATGGTATCAATTGATCCTGGGGAGAATCACTGGAAAGGTTCCAGGATGATAAGGATGACAGAATGTCAGTCACAGGCATTGTCTTTACCCTCTGTGAAGGGATGGTATGTTGGAAGAGTTCCAAGCTAGATACCGTGGAATACTAGACGATAAAGGCTGGATACATCGCTACCAAAGAAGCTACCAAAGAGGCAGTCTGGGTGTATATAAGTTCATGAGATGAACTTCATTTCTCCCATTGTGTTACAATGGAGTTATGGCTTATGCCAAAGAACTCCCGTCCCATCAGTGATCCAGACATATTCTAAGGCAGTGTCACCTGATCATGGAGATGGTTGATCTCCAGGTGATCGAGGTTAGGAGAGTAGACTCAAAGGACAACACGGCGGATCCACTCACAAATGCCTTTGCCCAGAAAGAGACTTTTATGGGATGGTTGAGTATGAGATACTTCGACTACTGCTATCAGATGGCCCTAGTGCAAGTGGGAGATTATTAGTTATATGTATGCCCTAGAGGCCATTACTATACATAGGATGTATATTGTAGTGGATGCTTGGACATATATAGGGATGACTTTCTTGCTCGATATGATAGTATGCTATCTGGTTACTCTTTACCTTAACGTGTACACTGATTGTCTCTCTGTTACATGTTGGTAAAGCCCTTAGGATGTGTACTTGACTACCTGGACTATGATGCGGATCATACTAGTGGGGACATGGTAGTCCATAAGTACATTCTTCAAAGTCCCTAGTCGTGGGTGTATCGAGACGGGGAATCGATATACCAGAGTAGACTAGCGTGTACCTTCTCGACCCATATAGATGGGCGATGGATGATCCCATATCCATTGGTGTTTGACATCAGAGATGATATACGGGTGCTCAGTGGAGACTGGGTACACTAGACGGACTCGCAGAGAACTCCCAGATGGTATTATACCTTACGTCAGATGGCAGTTCTCTGGTGACACTGGTACAGGTTAGTCTGTATACCCGAGATCGTCATAGAGTCTTGTATGATTCCCACTGTGCTTTGATTTCCACCTTGCCACGTCTAAGAGGGCGTGCAAAACAGTGGTTTTTGGGTACATTCCTTAGTCACATGGAGGAAATGAGCGATAAGATGGGTTTCGTCTCTCCCGGTATAGGGAGTTGATGTTGCGCTGTGCTCGATTGGCTATAACAGGAAGTCCTTGGCCAAGGCTGCTTTAGGGATTTACTGGTAAGTGTTACCAGTAGTTTCTCGACCCGTATGAGCCTCATATCGACACGACTTATCGAGTTATTAGGGTCTGACGTTTACCACCCCTAGACGAGATATGCGACATATCAGACGAACAAACCGGTATGTACGGTAGTGTTACTGGTTGGATTCACAGGAGTGTGAGCGGGCTTGCTCGTTGATCTTCTGATCACTCAATACCCGGGTGGCCGTTATGTTTAGCAGACCGCTTGCGGCTTGTGGGTGTTTGATATGATCATCACCTACTGCCGGCGTATTGACGAGTCTTTAGAGTCCTACACAGGGGTTTCCTGGCTCAAGCGAAACGAAATAGGAGCGCATATGAGATATGTGCGGGACCGAGAATAATACCAGTATGTGATACCGTATTCTATTCTCGCGATTTGTGACATTGATCGGTTGTATGCGATATAGCCGGGTTATCGGATCAAGTGTTGATTCGATAAGTTGTTACTATATGATATTAGTCGGTTATATATGATATGACCGGATCGTTAAATTAAGTGTTGATTTAATGATTTAATGTATAATTATATATTTGATATATATTACTTTACATTAACTAGTATTTGTTAACTTAAGATTGATTTTCTCACTTGAATGTGCACATTGTTTATATGTGATATATGCAAGTGTACATGTTTGTATCATGCTTGATGATACAAACAAGTTGTGCGTATGAGACTTGAACCAAATCAAGGTTAGATTAGGGTTTACTATTTTCCTAAGCATATAACAAAAGAGTATGACTTTGGTCAAAGTTATCAAGATTCATGAAGCTTGATAAACATTGACAAAGTCAACTCTTTTGTCATATGTTTAAAGATATTAGTGAACCCAACCTTTAACCTAATGGTTTGGTTAAATCTCTACATGAGTTAAGCATGAGGGATTAACTCAACCATGGTGCCATTATTTATTAGAGAAGTTTCATTTTGGAAATATTCATATGATTCTTTCTTCTTCTTCATCTTCATCAAGCTTACAAAAGCTTGAGAGCTCCAATGGTGCCATGGGAAAAACAGTGAGAAATCCAATTCTAAAATGAACCCACTTCCTATTTTTTCATCCTCTACCACTTGCCATGTTGTATAGGGTGTTCTCTTCACAAAGTTTTTGACCAGGTGAAGGAATAGCTTGAGTTTGAGTCTCCCCGACGTAGATCATCTTCGGCCTCGAAGTCAATGACCTAGCCCGATCATTTCTCCAACGAAACCATCGCTAGAGTCCGGGATCCGATGATCGTAGCGGAGGGACGTCAACACGGAGCTTTAGAAGTGGAGTACCGGATCTACAAAGGTTGTATTTCCATTCACTTAGTAGCAAAGTAGTTTGCTAGCTTGTTGTTTCGCCTAATCTCTAGTTAACGATCTAGTTTAGGGTTTCTCGGCACCGGAAAATTTGAATTTGGCATGGTTGATGCCTTGTGGAACCTCTTGTGTGTGCCTAGTAACCCTACAAACGATGTTAAGGAACGGTGAGTTGTCCAGCTTATGCTTAAAACCAGACTCTGGATAACTCAAGGCACGTTTCTGTAATGGCAGTTTGTGGGTTGACCCTGGCTTTGACGATGGTTGACTTTCTACCATCTGGAAGATCAATGGTGATATTGTTCTTAACTCGCCACAGTTTTAGAAAAATGGATTTTTCATAAAACAGTAGTGGGAGTATGGTAGAACTGGAAGTGATTCCAGAACCGCAAACGATTACGGAAAATTTAATAGGACCTATATATTTTATCAGGTTTGACATTCCAATAGCCACGCCGCAGATATGGTGGGTAAACTCAGACACCCGAGAGGTACTCCGGTACCCTCAAGGACGGTGACAGGGAGGTTCTAGTTTACCCAGACTTGACACTACTGTTGTTCCAGGCTATGAGACCCGGCAGGAGGTTAAGTATAGCGTCGTTCTAAACTAGATTTAGAAGTGCACGTGTATATTATTCTACCAGAGGGTTGTCGTAGTCAGTGGGAGCAGCAGAAGTATAGTGGGAAAGTAGCTTATATCTATTTATAGGCTTGAGCAAAGATAGCGGAGATAAGATCATCTATTTTTGATGTGACAGTCATGGGTTTGACTTCATCAGTAAAGGGGATGGATCTGTTAAGGAGGTAGTAGGGTGTGATGTCCTGGTATTTGGATGACATACACACAGTAGGAAGTAAAATTCCTATACTACTATCGGTTATACTGTGGTTGTCACACAGTTGTTTCTTCACAAAGGACATGGATATAATAACTGACATTCTGGTTACTAGATCTATGGTATTAGATCTAGATTTGGGTAGTTTCCCAATGGGGGTACTTTGACTGTATTCTAATAGTATTTTAGAATAGATGACTCCTAACATGGTGGTGTACCTGCAGTTGATGGAGTCACCCTCTCTAAAGGTGTCTTACAGACTAAAGCAGAGAGGGATGTGCATGATTGGCGGATCACTTGCTTAGGCAATTGAGTCAATCGTGAAAAGTCAAGTACCATACCAGATGTTGTTTTTGCACTAGATGCGATAAGTTTATATTAATCCAATCCTGAAGAAACATAAGGAAGCAGTTTTAGAACATAAGTGAATGTTCTACGGATTTGATGACGGCAGCCTCATTCGGGAGACGGTTATCATTCCAGGCTTCAAAGGTGACATGAATGACAGAGTGATTGTCAGAGTTATAATTTTCCCTCTGACGAGGGACAGTATTATGGACAGTTGGTCAAAGAGGATACTGTGGGAGGCATGGTGTTGGATACTGATTAGGTTCAGTTATCGATACAGTCTAAGAAGTTCGGATTTAGAGTTCATTTATGAACTAGGTCCCATCAAATATCTAGACATATTCTAAGACTAGTATTACTCAATTCGGGAGATGGCATTCCCCGCGAATTTGAGATTAAGAGAGACAAAGAAAGAAACATCAGGGCGGATCCACTCACTAAGGCTATTTCTCAAACATAATAGTTTTAGAAACGAGCTTTGTGAAATTGATTAGTAGAGGAGTTGGATGTTCGGTATCACACGGGCTGTGAGTATGCGACATCGCAATAATTAGCCTTAAGTGCAAGTGGGAGATTGTTGGATATAGTGCCCTTAAAGTCAATTATTGGATCGCAGGTACGTGATTGTGATGATTGAGGAAGGGCCTATACCGATAAGAAAGTCTTACTCGAGATGATAGTATGCTATATGGTTTGTCTTTATCACTGTTACACTTTGATAGAGCCCTTAGGATCTTTCTTGACTACCAGCAGTATGATGGCTATCATATACGTGGGAGCTGGGGTCTATAAGCACATCCTTAAATGTCCCTAGTCGTGGGAGTATCGAGACTGGGCATCGATACTTCAGAGTAGACTGGTGTATACTTATCTAGACCCTGACGAGGGGCGATGGCCGGTCTCACAAGCCATTGGTGTTAGTTTTTCACCTAAGATAGTATACAGGTGCTCATTGGGTTATGAGTACAATGGACGGACTCGCCGGGAACATGCTAGTTGGTATTATACCTACAGTCAGATAGCAGTTTCCTGGTGACATGTGTACAGGTTAGTTTGTCGACCTGAGATCGTCATTTGTCTCGTGTGAGTTCCCACTGTACTTTGATTACTACCCTACCACGGCTCAAAGGAGTCGTGCAAACAGGTTTTAGTTGGGTACAGTCCCGAGCCACATGGTGGCAGTGAGCGGATCGTTGGGGATTCGTCTCTCCCGGTATTGGGGGTTGATGTCGCACAGTGCACGGATGGCCATCACCAGAAATCATCGGCCGGGGTAATAGTGAATTACTGATTTGGATTAGTAGTTTCTCAGGAGGTGATGGGCTTCATACCGACACGAATTATCGCGTTATTAGAGCTCTGACTTTATCCACCCCCTTAAATTCGATATGCGATACTCTTTAGATGAATGAACCGGACTGTACGGATATTTTCACTGTCATGCTCTGTAGGGTTTCTGGATGAGTTCGCTCGTCAGCTTCCCTTCCAATCAATACATAGGCAACCGTTACGTACAGTTAGTACCTCTGACGTGCTAGTGGTTATACTCAGTGCAAGGGTGTTGATGAGTCATTAGAGTCCCCCACACACAGTTTCCCAAGTTCGGGCGAAACGTTGTAGAGGCCGTATGGTTTTATGGCAGGGTTCGGAAAATGCACGTGCGTTTACGCACGTGCCATATTTCGGGCAGATAATACCGGTGGGCTTTGGTTTAAGCCGGATCCGAGTATTATACTGTGTAGATATAATATCTTTGTCCCAGTTGCATTTGTATTCGGTCGTAATATAAATGCGGGTATGTTTATACTGTTACGGGGTTATCCTGAAATTCGTTTCGGGATCGCTTTTGGAAGTTATCAGTTTCCAGTTTTCTATCACCCGTATTTAACATTCGGTTAAATGCGGATTTATCTTTTCGTCACTTAGGTGAGTCATAAAAGTGTGGAAGGTTCTAGAAGTATCTAGATGGTGACTAGGATGGTGAGGTGGCTAGTGACTCATTCGTGCATTAATTGTGCAATTAATGTATGATGACTAGGTTAGATGATTCATTTGTGTGCATTTAATGTTAATGCAAGGTGTTAACATGACTCATTCTTTCATTCATTGTTATGGTCACCCTCTCCACTTCTACACTCACCTCCCTCATCCTATTAAGTGGCCGGCCCTTTCATTTGGGTATGATGATGGATTGGTAAAAAGATTATGGTTGTAGGAAAAAGATTATAGTAGTGGTTCATGGAAACCTCATATACCAATTTCTCATTTCATTCCACTCCAAAAGGCAACTTCATTAACCGTTCGTCCATGGCTTTGGACGAAGCGAGACAAAGTGTTCTACTCATTCTCTACATCAATCTTGGTCATCTCTTTTAGCAAACTTGATGATCGAGTTGCCTAGGTTCAGAGGGGGGAGCCCGTTTAAAGATCCGTTGACGTAGTGCCACCTGGATGAGAAGACTGGAGATCGAAGAGATCGGAGCAACCGCAGCAAAGCGTGGGATGATGGTTGAAGACCGAAGGACTCGGATCGTTCGGTATAACATTTATACCCACTTACTAGTTTGTTAGTTTAGCTTTAATGGCAGATCCGGGTTATAGTATACGATAGCGCTAGTCAAAAAGTTTTTATTCCGCATTTGGCGTCTGTTAGACGGCCGGGGCGCTACCGTGTACTCACATTAAGGGCAAGTGAACCCCACAACATACGGTAAATGATTTCATCACCTTTTCCGTGGCCTACAAATCACGAAACTGTGCATAAACGTCTACCCACACAAATTTTTAAAAGAAACTAGATTTTAAGCCTTAAGGACTTCGTGCTCACTAGGAGAAGTTAACTGTGTTTAGAACACCGCTTAACGGTATATCGTTTATGGGGTGTCTAGGAGAGTGTTAATTGCGAAACCGCCAAAAGAGAAAGGGTTATTTAATTAAGGACCTTCACGAAAGCGTCGGAAAACTTCCCCTTATCTCTGCACTTACCTGGCCTCGTGATCAGTATATCTTAAGCCCGCTTTTCGACACAGTTTTACTTCAACGATCATGTTCTGGAGCAGGGCTAGTTGACCTAGGTGAACCCTAGAACGATTAGGTGTGTGGTATTTTTGTGTCGTGATTATTTTGTCCAGATTCTTTTTTGTATACTTCATTCTTTTGTTAATAACTAACTAAAAAAAACCAAATTCTTTTTCCCCTCTTTTCTCTTATTCTTCTTCATCTCTTCATATCATGGGTACCCCACCTCGAAAACCCTTGCCGAACTTTGGTACCCACAACCAGACATAACTTCTTACGGTTCTTGCTTTGGTCGAATTTCGAACGTCCCCTCCATGCCCAAAATTTCATTGAAAGATCGTATAGACGCATCTAGGACAAACACTTGCACTCCGCAATCTACTTTGTATCAACCTTTTCAACCTCGCCCACCCTCTTATGTTGATACCCCTTTTGGAAGTCGTCCTTTGTCCATCGCTGAACATATTGAACAATCCTGTAGCCGATCTTTCACTCCTTTCACCACTACAAATTCTTTGGATCAACAATTCCATTCACCATCTTATTTGTATGTTGATCCTACCCCTGTCCAGTCATTCAATTCCTACCAGTCCTACCCGACTATTACACCTTCCTTAGACATTGCTTCTGAACCGCCATTTGGGAGTTTTCAGTATCCAAACAACTTTGAATCTTTTACTAAAACCCTTTACAACCTATGTCTAGTCTGGAACAGTCATTGGAAGACTTTAGGGTAGCGTCATGCCAACAGATGATGGATTTGAATGCGCACATGGCCGCCCTCATACAACCTACTGACCCTGTAGCTAGTTTTCTACTAGCTCCACATTTTCCAATGTATGATGAGGAGGTAGGACAAGCTGAGAATTTGAGTAGAGAGAGTGAGCTGTACAACCTTCCAAATCAAACCTACCCATTGCAAATTGAATCCCACAACTCCGGTTTTGAATGTCTATCTAATGTTCCAAACGATTCACCGATTGAAGATAGAAGGGTTAATGAGTTATGCGACTTTGTAGTGTTTGATTTACCCGATTGTGAAAGGTCCCTTTTGAGTGAAACCACACCCAATCCTTTTGACCTCTACACCTCCATCTTAGAACCGAAATCTATTGAAATCCATGCTTTTGATGAGGTGTCTGAGAAAATTGATTTTCACTTAATTGAGGATATTGACGCTGGGGATATTTTGGATGATGAACCCACAGATTTGGCGGAGTTTTTCTCTCCAATTCATCATCTTGAGTCATTAACCGTTTTTCCCAAATTCCATATGCGTCTTGATTTTGATGAAATATGCATGGATAAGAAGAATTTTGAGGATAATTTTGAGGATGAAACAGTTCTAGATGATGAGTCGAATTTTCTAATTCATCCTGTTAGTTTCACTGATTGTGTACACCCTCCTGAACCGTTAATTTTGACCCTTCCTTAAACACTTCCCTCCATCCTTTCCATCGTTTCGACCTTACAAGAAATCGTATCACTTTCACTTCCAGTGTCTGGTTTACCAAGTTCGGCGTACCCATGTTTTCCTACAAATCTTGAGGGATTTGACCCCATCTCTTGACGAGTTGATAGATTAACACAATCGCTTTTCACACACCGGTCATCACAAATTGTGCTGATCTATTCACTCCATTTTTACCCTCAAGTTCGTACTCCATTTCTTTTTCCCTTCCGCCATTCTTCTTCTCATATACAGGGACCATATACCACTTCTACCCGCACACGGTCTCGCGTATTCTCCATTTCTTTCCTCTCCGTATTCTTTCACCAACAACACCATTATAATGATAAATTTTTTGAATGGTTGGTGCTCACTTTTGGCCTGTGTAAGGTCTTGTATAGATTGATAGTGTTCTATCCCCCCTAATCTTGGACTTCAATGCTTAACAGTGGAAACACTATTTTGCTTAAGTTTGGGGGGACCCTTTTTGTGTATATATTTTTGGTTTTCTTTTTTTGTTTTGTACATAATTTGCTTTAGGGAGCGCCGACAATTTTGACCCTCTTGGTGTAGCCTGACAGTGAGGGCACTATCAAGTTTAAGTTTGGGGGTGTGCTCGGTAAGCTTTCTTCCTTCGCATTCATTTGTATATTCTGCATTTGCATACTTATTTAAAAACCCACAAAAATCAAAAAATTTTCCAAAAATATAAAAACTTTGTCGTCAAATTAGCAAATAGGGTAACTGAGAATTTTTATTCTGAAAGTATAGTTGATATGTTAGAAATAACTAAATTTTATGCTTAGAAATTGAAAACCCAAAAAATAACCCTCATTCTGTTTAACATTGGCAAGTATACGTCCTAACAGTTTTTTTATAGAAGTAGGTAACCTTGAGTTCAGTTCTTGAGTTAAGTCAAGATGATGGGAAAGTTTTGAAGCTTTACTAAAGAATAAGTCTGAAAAATAGTTTCTATTCTTGAGTCCAAATTTAGAAAGTATATACCCTATAAACTGCACTTACACGCACCTTGAAACTTAGGATAGTAGAGAATACCTAGAAATACTCTTGTCTGAAAACCTAGTATGAAAGAAAAAAAAACGTTAATTAAAGCTAAACACCTAAAAGAGCATCATTGAAAAATATATCTGGTCTTGAAAGAGAATCACGGATATATCATTTGTGAGCTGACACTGCAACCAGAACCGCAAACCGACCAATATCCCAAGAGTTATTTTCCAAACAAGTATGTGCACAATATTTTGGTCCAATACATAACATGTGTACTCACTAACTCTTGGAGCTTGGACCATGGACCTAGGGGGCAGCCATGGCATGATGGCTAGGAGCAAGTGGCATGGTGTGATGTGCATTAATGGTGAAATAAATGCATAAAGTGTTGATGTGATGCAAAGCTATATTGTTCCCTCCAATCCCTGGTGCACCACAAGTTCAAAATAGACAATCAAACTGCACAAATGTGATGTTTGGGAGCAGACAAGACCACCACTGCAATACGGGACCCAGCCCTCGGATTTTGGCCGAGCACTCCCTTGCCCTAGCCGAGCTCGCTGGCCCCCTGATCCCAACTGCTTCCATCTTTCTGTGGGGCCCTCCTTGCTGCCATGTAGCCCTATTATTTTTGTTTATTTTCTTTTCTTTTGTTCCTATATATAGCAGGCAGTGGGCAAAGGTTCAAGGGTCTCACTTTGTCTAAGTTTTGCCATACATTTTGTAACTCTTTTTGTTTCTTTAGTTCTTGTACATAGCTTCTCTTTGAGTTCTTAACCTTCTCTTTATCTTGCAACCTCTTGATTGAGCTTGCAAGTATAAGGGTTGGTTATTGATTTCAATGGTTGTATCATTCTTCCAGTTTAATAAAGTTCTCTTTTATGTCTTCATTCACCATGTGTTCTTTGCCTCTTCTTGATCTTGCAACCTCTTAATTGAGCTTGCAAGTTTAAGATTAGGTTATTGAAACCATGTCTTGTCTTGTGTTCTAATGGTTCTTAGTATTTCTTACTTGCTCGTTTTACTTACTTGCATTTTCATTCTTTTCTTTTATTACTTGCAATTTATTGCCATGTCATTTACATTCTTGTAATGCTTTTCTTTTCTTTGTTTATCTTCTCTTTTGTTTTCTCTTTTCTGGTTTGTTATTGTAAGATGTTGTTAGGAAAAGAGAATGATATTGTAAGTTAAGGTTTTGTTTCTCATATCCATTTCACGTATTTTCCATTTGAAACTTTGCCCAAACCTTACGCAAGCGCTCCGTTAGGCACCTACCCAACCAAGGTAACGGTGATTCCTAACTGCGACCGATTGCGTTCGGATTGGCCAGAGGCGAAAGAAGGAGATAAGAACGGACGGACAAGGGTCAATAAGCCAGATTCTACGAATATCGTGCTTAAGCACCCTAATCCACGTTGTTGCCGATTGCTCTAGCTTCATTGGTTGAGTTTGGCTCAAAGGATTGTGTACGGAATCCACTAGCTTACACTATCTTTTCTATTCCTAACAATTTATAATTTTGCATATATACACTTATGATAGATACGAACATTCCGCCTCGCGCATTAACTCGTTACAATAAGAACCTAAAACGCTCCGTCTCCTTGTGGATCGACCCGTGCTCATCGCAGCTAGCTGCAAAGCGACACCGTCCTGATCGTGGTTAAACTTTAGAACTTAAAATACTCGACACGCCGAAAGCGTCCGATCAGTAAACCCACAATAAAGTCCATGGAAATCTGCTCCCATTTCTACTCAGGAATGGGTAAAGGCTGCAATTCTCCAGCTGGTCTCTGATGCTCAGCCTTGACTTGCTGACAAGTCAGGCACCTCGAAACGAAGTCCGAAATATCGCGCTTCATCCCTTCCCACCAGTAAAAGTCTCTCAAGTCACGGTACATCTTAGTGGAACCTGGATGAACGTTAAAGGCTGACTGATGTGCCTGCTCTAGGATCTCGCGTCTCAACCCATCAATATCTGGTACATACAAGTGTGTCCCGCAACATAGCACACCCTGGTCATCAATCATGAACTCCGAAGTTGTACCCTGTCGAACAAATTCAAGAATCTCAACCAAACGGGCATCACTGGGCTTCGCCTCACGGACACGATCCAAAAGAAACGGATGAGCACAGACTTGAACAAGCTGTCCCCCAGTGGAAGTGAACTCAAACTGTACTCTACCATCGCACAAGGTCTGCCAATCCGCAGAAGACTGCCTCTGAACTGCGCTCAACTGGGACAAGCTACCCTCGGGCCTACGACTCAAAGCGTCAGCTACCACATTGACCTTGCCCGGGTGATAAAGGATCTCACAATCATAATCCTTCACAAGCTCCATCCACCGGCGCTGTCTCAGATTCAGATCTCGCTGTTGGAAGATGTACTTCAAGCTTTTATGGTCCGTGAAAATCTGACACGACTCCCCATACAAGTAGTGTCTCCAAATCTTCAATGCAAAGACCACCACAGCCATCTCAAGATCGTGAGTGGGGTAATTCTGCTCGTACTTCTTTAGCTGCATAGAAGCATAAGCAATCACTCTATCATGCTACATCAGCACACACCCGAGCCCCACTCGAGACGCATCACAGTAAACTACAAAGCCACCTAATCCAGAAGGCAAAGATAGGACGGGTGAAGTCGTCAACCGAGTCTTCAACTGTTGAAAACTCTGCTCGCATGCATCAGTTCAAAGAAAAGGAAACCCCTTCTGGGTCAGTCCGGTCAGCGGTGCAGCGATACTCGAAAAATCCTGCACGAAACGACGGTAATAACCGGCTAAGCCCAAAAAGTTGCGGACCTCTGTCACGGAAACAGGTCTGGACCAAAGCTGCATAGCCTCGATCTTTCTCGGGTCAACAAGAATACCGACTCCTGTCACCACATGACCTAGGAAGTCAACTCGATCAAGCCAAAATGCGCACTTTGAGAATTTAGCATACAACTGGTGCTCTCCCAATATCTGCAAAGCAATCCTCAAGTGTTGCTCGTGCTCCTCTCGACTCTTAGAGTAGACCAGAATGTCATCAATAAACATAATAATGAACTAGTCGAGGAATAGCCTGAAAATCCGGTTCATCAGATCCATGAACGCTGCTGGGGCATTGGTGAGTCCGAACGACATCACTAGAAACTCATAATGCCCGTAGCATGTATGAAAACAAGTCTTCGGAATGTTATCATTCCGAACCCGCAACCGATGATAACCCGAACGTAAATCAATCTTGGAAAAATGTTTCGCACCCTGGAGCTGATCAAACAAATTGTCAATGCGAGGTAAAGGATACCTATTCCGAACCGTAACTCGGTTCAATTGACGATAATCAATACACAACCTCAAACTGCTGTCCTTTTTCTTGACGAACAACAAAGAAGCTCCCCAAGGCGAAACACTCGGACGCACAAGTCCCCCATCAAGCAATTCTTGCAATTGATCTTTGAGCTCTCGAAGCTCCGCTAAAGCCATCCGGTAAGGCGGTATAGAAATAGGTCCCGTGCAATTAATTAGATCAATGCAAAACTCAATATCGCGCTCTGGCGGCAAACCAGGTAACTCATCGTGAATAACGTCGGGAAACTCTCAAACGATAGGAACCCGGTCCAACGAACCTACTGTGGCCCCAGTATCATAAATGAAAACCAAGAATCCTCGACATCCCCTCCTCAAAAGCCGACTAGCGCAAAGGGAAGAAATCAAACTGTGAGGGGCGCGCCACGGTCCCCCTGCACAATCCGAACAGACTCTCCCAGAAAACTGAGACCGACCGTTTTCTCACGGCAGTCTACCGACACATAACAACCTGACAACCAGTCCATGCCAAGGAGAACGTCGAAGTCCAACATATCTAGAAGGATCAAATCGACGGACGAATCTCTATCTCCAATCTGAATGGCACAAGACCGAAACACATAACGCGCGACAAAAGAATCGCCAACAGGTGTAATCACAACAAGAGGCTGATCTAGCAAACTCGACTCTCGGCCCAAACTCGGCACGAAGCGCGTCGAAACATACGAATGCGTAGATCCCCGATCAAACAAAACATGAGCCTCAAAAGAACATACAGAAAGAGTACCTGAAACCACTGCATTGGACGCCTGCGCGTCCTGATGAGTCAAGGCAAACACCCGAGCCTGTCCTCTACCGGCGACTGGCTGACCTCTGCCTCGACCACCCTGCCCTCTCGGCACAAAACCACCGCGTCCTCAACCTCTCTGCATAAGAGTCTAACGCAGAGCAACAACAGACATAAGGGACAATGCCCTCTGCGGTGGATAAGGTGGTAAGGTAACCTGCGGTACAGCTGCCTCGCGCTCATGTGGCCAAGTACAATCTCAAACTCGACAACCCAAACTCCTGCACCTGTAACATCCAGATGAAAACTGCTGACTCCCCTGAGAATAAGAGATAAAAATCTGTCCCTGTCCCGGACCTCTACTACCCCCAGTATCTGAACGGGAACAGTCACGACGTCTAAATGCCCGCCTCCCTGTTGAGTCATAAGTATGAACCCTCTTTGGTTCTGGAGCAACCGACGCCTCAGAAAGACGCTCCTCAACTAACCGGGCTGCGTCCACCGCTGCTGCATAGGTGTCGCAATGCTGAATGCTGATAGCGAGGAACAAATGGGTAAGCAGGCCTCGAACAAACCTCTTGACCCGCATCTCCTCCGTAGCCACTAAATACGGGGCATACACAGACAGCTCGGTAAAGAGCACATCATACTCGGCCACCGTCATACCCTCAGTCTGGCGTAATGATTCGAATCTGCGCGCTCGAGCATCCCTGACGCTCAGTGGAACAAAACGGGCAAGAAACACCGTCACGAACTCCGCCCAGGTCATATGAGAAAGACCTGCAGCTCTTTCCTTCTCTAAGGACTCGCACCACTTCTGGGCCAGACCCTCCAAACGAAAGCTTGCGAACTCCACCAATCTCGCGTCAGAGCATCTAAGAGAACAACATATCCTGGCTATCCGGTCGATAAACGACTGCGGATCCTCAGTTGCATCGGTACTAGTGAAAACCGGAGGCCTCAGCCTCATGAACTCCGATAATGATACAGTGATCACCTCCGTAGCTGCAGGTACAACCGCCTAAACAGTAGGCACCGACACGGTCCCCGTAACAGGTGGAACAATTGCCTGCCCCTACGCTCGAATGGCCTCAACTAACGATTCCATCATCTGGCGCAAATCCTGCATACCAGCCCCTAGCATAGCCATATGGTCTATCGAAGGTAGAACAATCTGCTCCTGCACAACGGGCGTACCGCCCTGGTCAGTCCTCATCTCAGACGAGTCAACTCTGACCTCGGCCCTCACGGCCGCTCTCTGCACCCTCGTAGTCTTCGGCGGCATAAAGACAGGAAATGGAAACAGGATTCGATAAGAACACTGAAATCGGATCAAAAGGTTATGTAAACACAGAAGGAATTTCAAGAAATAAGTTCTAAGGTCACTTAAGCAGAGTACCGTATTGTAAGTATGCCGCGGAACATACGCACGCTACGTTACTCTGGTTAAGCTACCTACTCCATCATACCAAGGTCATGCTACACTCCGAAAGGTAAAAACCTAGCGCTCCGATGCCAACTTTGTCACGACCCAATATTGGGCACATGACCGGCACTTAACTACGTAACGTCAACAGGCGTAACGCAATTAAGTAAGCCGAAAAACCCAGCAATCTAAACCATTACAAGAAAGAAAGATAGATCACTTTTAAAATCTCGATGCAAAACCTTAAACTTATGTTTTTTTCATAAAAATTTCGGCAGCACCTCCTTTGTAAAAACTAGCCCCGAAACGGGTACAAATATAAGATAAAATTAAAGAATCCCAAAACAGGAGCAAATCTCACCCAACGGCGGAACAACCACCACAACAGATATACGACGCCGTAGCGAAGAAAAGATAAACCACATATATAAAAGGCCGGCTCGCATGAGCACGACAACCAGAGTCATAAGAATATGCAACATCGATCCTCACAACTCGCCTCTAAGTCAATACATGAAGGTGGTAGATAGAGAGTACTAGATACAAGAAATATACAATGTACATCATCGAATAATCATAACCCACCTATAGCAAACGGCTTCACAGCCAAGCGTAGAGGTATCCGCAAAAGTAGAGATAATAAGGCGCCCTGCCGCGACCACTCTGATGATCAGACCTGAAAAACCCTGCGGCACAACGGGGGTGGGTTGCCAACTCGTGAATAGTAAATAGCATCAAACAGTAATCGCGAGTATGTACTAACAGCGATAATCTATCACATGTAATCTGATAGCATAAGTATGGCAATATGTATATGCAACGGTCATGAAAGGTACTCTATCAGGTACTACTAATACATGAAGCAATGCATATAGAATAAATGCGTTGTACGGGATAAAACATGTCATCCTCACGGAATCCTCATCTTGGTGGACCAATGTCCATCAAGACAATCTAAATCCACAAATTCCCTCAAATCGGCCTCATATCGGCCTTCATATCAGGCACTTCGGCCCCTCATATCGGGTGCATCAGCCCCTCATATCGGGCGCATCGGCCCCTCATATCGAGCCCAATCAGCCCCTCATATCGGGCATATCAGCCCCTCATATCAGGCGCATCAGCCACTCATATCGCAATGAATAAGAATACATTCATAGATCATTATGATGATTTATATTATAGGTATACATATATAACAGCGTCCCATACCACTGATATATATATATATATATATATATATTAGAGATGTACATATATAATAGCATTCAGAAACATCATATGAAATCCATATATCAATGCGAAATACATGAAATGAAATATATGCAACAAGAAACGGTAATATGAGCATATAGAGGAAATCCGCTATTTAACAGCAACAAGTTATTGAATATATCATGTGGTTCCAAATTCTCTGAAACCAAACACAACATCATATAAAGGTGAACATGTAGCTATAGCCAGGTATGCGTAACCATGTCAGTATAGCAAGATATGTGTATCTACCTATCAATAATGATGTAATACCCTCCAGGTATATATGTAGCTATATCAAGCTTGGTATGTATATATACATGTCAAAAATGATACAATACCCTCCAGGTATATGTGTAGCTAGCATGTAGTCATGGCAAGGCATATGTGTAAGCATGTAGGTATACACGTATGCTATATGTCATATGCACAATGGAATAATAATTAATGTCTTAATGTCCCTAACCATACAATATCACGTATGTATAGGTGTGTTGTGCGTGTCATGGCAATTATTGATGATGTGAGTGGCATATAATCAGTGCTCGTGCAACATGAACCGTCAATAATAGTGCAATGTCCAAGGGTACAAGTCCAAGCACAACAAGTAATATTAAGCAATGAATTTTATACGCAAACTCTATATGTGCAATATAAACATGCGGCTAATATCATATCATATGTAGCCCTGACGCATAACGCCATGCGGGCGATTCCCCTGTAGATGTTAAATCTACTCACCGACAGTCGCGGGCTAGGTAAATCCAATTACCTGCTACCCTTTCTTCGCAGCGTCCGAAGTCCCCGCCTGCGATCCTATTAACACAAAACATAACCAGTGCAAATCTCAGAAAGCGATCAATATCACGTACACAAGACGTTTGACCAACGCACCAACTCCAATCTGACCCACAAGGGTTCGTCCAACGGCTAACGTGCGTAACGACACACCAACACCAGCCCAAGTGTAGCAGCACACCAGATCATGAACCGTATCAGATAGCGTAACACGCGTACACAAAACACTAGAATAAAGCAAAGTCGTCCCAGATTTTGATACACAAATAATCGGTAAAAGTTGCAAGAACCACGAGACCACAAACAACCACAGAGACCCTAAGCCCAAACCCCAACACCCCAGCCACCACTCTGGCCACAAATTGCGGCCAGAACCATTAAATTTGCGGCCCAAACATTAAGGGGTGGTCTCAGGTTTTTATGGTGGGTTTTATACCTCAACACTATGTCACTGTGATGGGAACTTTTCCAGAAAATACCTGATTCTACAGCAAATCTCAGAGACTCAAAGTTGACACTAAAAATACGGTTTTTGCACAAAATTCTACCTTTAGTGTTCTAATCCATAACAACAAGGAAACACAACAAAATCACTCCTAAATATCAGTTTGTGGTCGTTACCTAGCCACTCTTGGTAAAAATCCTAGCTTTCCAAGCTCCAAGACAACCAAGTGGCTAAAACAAGTCTTTTGAAGTGTTTAAATGGTATTTTATGAAGTTTTGCAAGGTTTTTGTGAAGAGGGGGTGATGTTTCAGTTTGGGAGTTGAGAGATGAAACAAAAATGAAAATGAGAGAAGAATGAGAGAGTGAGAGATCAATATGGTGATGTTGGGTCACCTACAACGGCTACAAGGTTTCGGGAGGTATCATCCATGCCAAGTTAAAAAATTTCCATTGAAGATAACCCTAAACCTAGGAACTTTAACTTGAGAATCAAACAAAACTAGCATGTTAACACATTAACATCTAAGAGTTACGGATTACAACCTTTGTAGTACATTCCTTCTTTTCATAAGCTCCGAGTTGAGGTCCCTTCGCTGCGATCATCAAGTACCCAGACTCTAGAGAGGCTCTATGAAGAGAATAATGCAACCATGCTTCTAATCTTCAATAATTAAGATGATCTACATTGAAAAATCTCAAACCTAAGCTCTTGCTTCACTAATCAAGTATTATTAAAGCAAACACCCT
Organism: Agapanthus africanus; assembly: GCA_030015575.1. Classification (NCBI taxonomy): domain Eukaryota; kingdom Viridiplantae; phylum Streptophyta; class Magnoliopsida; order Asparagales; family Amaryllidaceae; genus Agapanthus; species Agapanthus africanus. The sequence goes on along the minus strand of CM057344.1, from coordinate 225,767,511 downwards.
AATCTAAGTGGCTAGAATAGATGAGGATGATGAAGTCGGAATTTTGCTCTCTTTTGTTTTCGATTTCTCACAAAATATCCATCTAGATGACAAAAGTCAATGCATCATGAAGCTTCATCCAAAAGCTAACCCAAAAGCTAACCCTAATACAAACCCTAACTTGGTTTAAACTCAACAACCATGTTGCATTTGTAACCCTAACTTGTTACAGCATTATATATCACATATATAATATATATAGTAACAAAATATAATAATACAATTAACATATATCGCATATACATCAATGTATTATCCAGGTGAGAAAAAGAATCTTTAAGTGAGCTTATATTAGTTAATGTAATATAATATATCAAATATATAATTATACATTAAATTATCGAATCAACACTTGATCCGATAATCCGGCTATTTCACAAATAACCGACTAATATAACAAGTATCAGTTCATCGAATCAACACTTGATCCGATGATCCGGCTATATCACATATACCCGGCCGATATCACATATCACAAGAATCTAATAAGGTATCACATACACGTATTGTTCTCGGTTCCGCACATATCACATATGTGCTCCTACTACGTTTTTCCTGAGCCAGGAAACCTCTGTGTAGGACTCTAAAGAATCGTCAATACGCCGGCAGTAGGTGATGATCATATCAAACACCCACAAGCTGCAAGCAGTTAGCTAAACGTAATAGCCACCCAGGTATTGAGCGATCAGAAGATCAACAAGAAGCCTGTACATTCTCATGTGAATCCAATCAGTAACACTCCCGTATAGTCCGGTCTCTTCGTCTGATATGTCGCATATCAAGTCTAGGGATGGTAAACGTCAGACCACAGTAACCGATAAGACGTGTCGATATGAGGTCCATAACAGTTCGAGAAACTACTGATGACACTTACTAGTAAATCTCAGCAACCCTGGCCAGGAATTTCCAGTTATAGCCAATTGAACACAGCACAACATCAACTCCCAATACCGGGAGAGACGAAACCGCTCCTATCGCTCATTGCCTCCATGTGATTTGGGACTGTACCTAAAAGCCACCGTTTTGCACGCCCTTTTGGATGTTGTAAGGTGGAAATCAATGTACAGTGAAAATCACACAAGACTCTATGACGATCTCGGGTCTACAAACTAACCTGTACCAGTGTCACCAGAGAACTGCCATCTGACGTGAGGTATAATACCATCTGGGAGTTCTCGGCGAGTCCGTCCAGTGTACCCAGTCTCCACTGAGCACCCGTATACTATCTCTGATGTCAAACACCAATGGATATGGAATCATACATCGCCCGTCTACGTGGGTCGAGTAGCTATACGCTAGTCTACTCGGGTATATCGATGCCATGTCTCGATACACCTACGACTAGGAACATTTGAAGGATGTACTTAGCGACTACACTGTCCCCACTAGTATGATCTGCATCATTGTCCTAGTAGTGAAGTACTCATCCTAAGGGCTTTATCAACATGTAACATAGAGACAATTAGAGTATATGTTAAGATAAAGAGCAACCAGATAGCATACTATCATGTCGAGCAAGAAAGTCCTCTATATATATGTCCAAGCATCCACTACAATATACATCGTATGTACAGTAATGGCCTCTAGGGCATACATATCACTAACAATCTCCCACTTGCACTAAGGCCATCTGTTATAGTATCTCATATCCAACAATTAGCTATGGTTGAAGTATCTCATACTCAACCATCCTATAAAAGTCTTTAATGGGAAATAGGCATTTGTGAGTGGATCCGCGATGTTGTCCTCTGTATCTACTCTCCTAACCTCGATCTCCCTAGAAATCAACCATCTCCATGATCAGGTGATACTGCCTAAGAATATGTCTGGATCTCTGATGGGATGGGGGGTTCTTAGGCATATGCCACAACTCCATTGTCACACAATGGTAGGAACGAAGTTCATCTCATGAACTCATATATATCCAGACTACATCTTTGGTAGTATTCTAGGTAGCCATGTATCCAGTCTTTATCATCTAGTATGCCACGGTATCTAGCTTGGAACTCTTCCAACATACCATCCCTCCACTGAGGGTACAGACAATGCCTATGACTGACGTTCAGTCGTCCTTACCACCCTGGAAGTTATCCAGTGATTCTCCCCAGGATCAAATGATACCATCTCACTACACCTAGTGAGAATCCTAACATCCAATTAGATCTATCTCATAGATCGAAAACCCAGGATTTAGCAGGTATCAACTTGATCCTATATGGAGAATCCTTGTGATAAGAGGAGATTGATTGAGCATTGCATAGGAAACTCCTTTGCGTTGCATAGGAAACTCCTTCCCTATCAAGAGTATGTCATCGACGTACTATACGAGGATCACCACCATACTTGCTACTACCTTTTTGTATATACTAGGTTCATCTACCATTTTGATGAAGTCAAACTCTTTGACTACCACATCAAAATAGACGTTCCAACTCCGCGATGCCTGATTTATCCCATAAAACAACTTGCACACGTTTTCGCTGCTCCCACTGTCTATGAAGCCCTCTGGCTGTGTACTTATAGACGCTCTCTTCCAAATCACCTTTTAGAAAAGCAATCCTGACACCCAACCGCCAGATATCGTAGTCATGGTATGTAGCAGTGGCAAGTAGGATCTGGATGGACTTAAGCATAGCTTTGAAAGTCTCAACTTTTCCATGTACACCAAGTAATCTTCTCAAGATATACTTGCTCCTGATGGGGATTTAACCCTTCAGATAAAGCAACCAAAGTCCATACTTTGTTGGTGTATATGGATTCCATTTCAGATAGCTAAGCATCCAGCCATTCTTACAGAGACCCCACTCTTGATGGCTTGCTCAAAACTAGTTGGGTCATCATCTCATAATACAATCCTCGCTCCCACTGTCATAGAGAAAACCGAAGTATCTCTCAGGTGGATGAGGAACCCTACCAGATCGGCAGAGAGGCTGAGGTTCATTGGAAACTATTGAATTCTCCGGTTCTACCAAATCATCAGCTGCAGTTTGTATAGGGAACTCCTTCCAGTTCTACCTCATGACCACTAATTTCTTCACAAGAAATTCCCTTCCCAAAAGGTGGCATGCTGAGAAAACAAAACACCTTTTTTTCCTCGGTATGGTTGAAGATATTTCCTTGCGAATGCTTGGGATATCCAACAAACTTCTACAGAACTGACCTTGTCTCGAGCTTGTCCGGATTCTGCTTTTGACATAGGCCGGACAGCCCCAAATCAAAACATACTTAAGAGATGGACTCTTCCCATACCATATCACATATGGAGTGATACGCTCCTGATTTAGTTGGAACCCTACTCAATAGGTATGCAGCTTCACAAGTGCATAACCCCAAAAATAAAATAGGCAACTCAGTAGTACTCATCATAGAGCGCACCTTATCACATAGGGTGCAATTGCTCTGCCCCGATATACCAACGTGCTGTAGTGTATACGGAGGAGTAATGCTGAGAGAGAATCTCATTCTCCTTTAGAATAGTCCATGAATTTCGTGCTCAAGTATTCTCCTCCTTGATCTCATCAAAGGACATAATACTTATATCCGTTTTGGTTCTCTACTTCTTGTAGGGTTCCTAGGCATCCTAATGAGGTCTCACAAGGCATCAACCATGCCAATTTCAAAAAATCTAGGTGCCGAGAAACCCGACTACGGATCGTTTGCTAGAAAACTAGGCGAAAAGATAACTAGTTAACACTTAACTAAGGGAATACGGAAATACAACCTTTGTAAATCCGGTGCTCCACCTCCATAGCTCCGCAACGAAGTCCTCTCCGCTGTCCAAATCAAATCCGGGCTCTAGCGTCGGCTTCGTCGGAGAATGGGCAAGCTAGGTCGTCGATGTCCATGCCGAAGATGATCTACGTCGAGGCATCGCTAAATCAAGCTCCGACTTCACCAAGTCAAGAAACTTGTGAAGAAAACACACTCTACTACTTGGCAAGAGGTAGAGGATGAAGAAATAGGAAGTGGGTTAACTTTAGTTTTGGATTTCTCACTCTTTTCCAACAATCACCATTGATGGAGCTTGGTTTTCTTCAAAGAAGAATGAAGAAGAAGAAGAGCAAGAAGAAGATAAGTATTATGATAAGAATAAAAGAATAAATAAAAATCCATTCTTATCATAATTCTCACCATGGTTAGGTGTAGAGAATTAACTTGAGTTAATTGAATTGGTTAGGGTTAAGCATGAGACAAAATGGTGACTAAGTCAAAAGTTCATGAAGCTTCATGAAAGAAAACAAAAGAAGCCACCATTCTATTTTATGCAATTTTATTTTCCAAAAATAAAAACAAATGAATAAATGAATAATCAAATAAAAACCCTAACCATTTCTTTAACCAAGGTTTAATTCTTTACACAAACCCTAATTTGCATGTATCATCAAATATGATACAAACAAGTGCACAAAATCATATCGCATATGCAATGCGCACAACCGAGCGAGAAAATCCATTTAAAGTGAACCGATACTAGTTAATGCAAAGTAATATATCAAATATATAATTATGCATTAAATCATTAAATCAACGCTTGATTTAACGATCCGGTCATGACGCACATAACCGACTGGTACCATTAGTAACATCTTATCGAATCAACACTTGATCCGATAACCCGGCTATATCTAATATAACCGATCAATGTCACATCGCGAGAATCGAATACAGTATCACATACTGGTATTATTCTCGGTCCCGCACATATCTCATATGCGCTCCTATTTCGTTTCGCTTGAGCCAGGAAACCTCTGTGTAGGACTCTAAAGACTCGTCAATACGCCGGCAGCGGATGATGATCATATCAAACATCCACAAGCCGCAAGCGGTCTGCTAAACATAACGGCCACCCGGGTATTGAGCGATCTGAAGATCGACGAGCAAGCCCGCTCACACTCCAGTGAATCCAACCAGTAACACTACCGTACAGTCCGGTCTGATCGTCTGATATGTCGCATATCGCGCCTAGGGGTGGTAAACGTCAGACCCCAATAGCTCAATAAGTCGTGTCGATATGAGGTCTATAACAATTCGAGAAACTACTGGTAACACTTACCAGTAAATCTCAGCAACCCTGGCCAGGGATTTCCTGTTATAGCCAATCGAACACAGCGCAACATCAACCCCCTATACCGGGAGAGACGAATCCCCTCCTATCGCTCATTGCCTCCATGTGACTCGGGACTGTACCCAAAAACCACCGTTTTGCATGCCCTCTTGGACGTGGTAAGATGGAAATCAAAGCTCAGTGGGAACCACACGAGACTCTATGACGATCTCGGGTCAACAGACTACTCTGTACCAGTGTCACCAGAGAACTGCCATCTGACGTGAGGTATAATACCATCTGGGAGTTCTCGGCGAGTGCGTCCAGTGTACCCAGTCTCTACTGAGCACCCGTATATCATCTCTGATGTCAAACACCAATGGATATGGGATCATCCATCGCCCATCTATATGGGTCGAGAAGGTATACGCTAGTCTACTCTGGTATATCGATGCCCCGTCTCGATACACCCACGACTAGGGACTTTGGAGGATGTACTTATGGACTACCATGTCCCCACTAGTATGATCCGCATCATAGTCTAGGTAGTCATGCACACATCCTAAGGGCTTTACCAACATGTAACAGAGAGACAATCAGCATACACGTTAAGGTAAAGAGCAACCAGATAGCATACTATCATGTCGAGCAAGAAAGTCCTTCCTATATATGTCCCAGCATCCACTACAATATACATCCTATGTACAGTAATGGCCTCTAGGGCATACATATAACTAACAATCTCCCACTTGCACTAGGGCCATCTGTAGCAGTGGTTGCAGTATCTCATACTCAACCATCCCATAAAAGTCTCTCTCTGGGAAAAGGCCTTTCGTGAGTGGATCCGCTGTGTTGTCCTCTGAGTCTACTCTCCTAACCTCGATCACCCTGGAGATCAACCATCTCCATGATCAGGTGATACTGCCTTAGAATATGTCTGGATCACTGATGGGATAGGCGTTCCTTGGCATAAGCTACAACTCTATTGTCACACAATGGGAGGAACAATGTTCATCTCATGAACAAATAAACATCCAGACTACCTCCTTGGTAGCATCTCAAATAGCGATGTAACCAGCCTTTATCGTCTAGTATGTCACGGTATCTAGTTTGGAACTCTTCCAACATACCGTCCCTTTACTGAGGGTAAAGACAATGCCTGTGACTGACACTCAGTCGTCTTTATCACCCTGGAACCCTTCCAGTGATTCTCCCCAGGATCGGTTGATACTGTCTCACTACAACTAGTGAGAATCCTAACATCCATTTAGATCTATCTCATAGATCCAAAAACCCAGGATTTAGGAGGTATCACTTTGATCCTATGTGGAGAATCATTGTGACAAGCGGAGATTGATCGAGCGTAGCATAGGAAACTCTTTCCTTATCAAGAGTATGTCATCCACGTACCCTACGAGGATCACCACCATACTCCCTACTACCTTTTCGTTTATACAAGGTTCATCTACCATTTTGATGATGTCAAACTCTTTGACTACTTCATCAAAACAGATTTTCCAACTCCGCGATGCCTGCTTTATCCTATAAAACATCTTGCACACGTTTCCGCTGCTCCCACTGTCTACGAAGCCTTCTGGCTGTGTACTTATAGACGCTCTCTTCTAAATCATCATTTAGAAAAGCAGTCATGACACCCAACCGCCAGATATCGTAGTCATGGTATGTAGCCGTGGCAAGTAGTATCTGGATGGACTTAAGCATAGGTACTAGAAAAGGTTTCATCATTATCCACGCCTGGTCGATGACGAAAACCCTTAACAGGTCTAGCTTTGAAAGTCTCAACTTTTCCATGTACACCAAGTAATCTTCTCAAGATATACTTGCTCCTGATGGGGATTTAACCCTTCAGATATAGCAGCTAAAGTCCATACTTTGCTGGTGTATAAGGATTCCATCTCAGATCACTAAGCATCCGGCCATTCTTACAGAGTCCCACTCCTGATGGCCAGCTCGAAACTAGTTGGGTCATCATCTCATGATGCATTCCTCGCTCCCACTGTCATAGAAAAACCGAAGTATCTCTCAGGTGGGTGAGGAACCCTACTAGATCGGCGGAGAGGCTGAGGTTCGTTGGTTTCTACTGAATCCTCTGGTTGTACCAAATCATCTGCTGCAGTTTGTATGGCTGGAACATTTCCAGTTCTACATTACAGACCTTGCCTCGAGCTTGTCCAGATTTTGCTTTTAAACATAGTCCGGACAACCCCAAATCTTAACTAACTTAAGAAATGGGCTCTTCCTTTTCCATATCACATATGAAGTGGTAGGCAACTGATTTGATTAGAACCCTATTCAATAGGTATGCAGCTTCTCAAGTGCATAACACCCAAAAGGAAATAGGTAGCTCAGTATTACTCATCATAGAGCACACCTTATCAAATAGGGTGTATCTGCTCCGCCCCGATATACCATCGTGCTATGGTGTATACGGAGGAGTAATGCTGAGAGAGAATCTCATTCTCCTTTAGAATAGTCCAGTATTTCCGTGCTCAAGTATTCTCCTCCTTAATCTCATCATGGGACATAATACTTATACCCGTATTCTGGTTCTCTACTTCTCGCTTATATTCTGTGAATATCTCAAAAGGTTCGGACTTGTGTTTCAACAGGAACATATGTCTGAATCTTGAGAGATTATCAGAGAATGTAACGAAGTACAAAGAACCGGTCTTGGCATGTGTAGACAGGGGACCTTACATACATCAACATGTATCATCCCAAGAGTTCACTAACTCTTTCTCTGTTTCCAATAAACAGAGCGGGTGTCATTATATCTTTGTGATATGACTGGCAAGTTTCATAAGATGTAAATTCAAACTAATTTAAATATGCATCTACATGTAACTTTAGCTAGTCGGGTCGCATTGATATGACCTAGTCTACAATGCCTCAAGTAGGATTCGTTCATTTCTGAACTCTTCCTCTTGTGTGTGATCCGTATACTAAAAACTGTAGTTTGATTTAGAACATCAACGCTTTTAGATAACGTGCCTGAACCGATCAACTTTTGATATAGGAAATGTTCAAAACATTATCCAACAATACAGAATTTTATCATTTCTTTACTAATAAAGAGACTGATATGATTTTGTATATCAGGTTCGGTATCTAATAACATTCGTTCAGAATCACTGTATTGTAATACAGGGTGACAGTGACCAACAGACTTGGCTGCAACTCTTGCCCCGTTTTCTGCCTCATGAAACTTATCACCCGTTCTCAGTTCTCTACCTATCTGTAGCCCTATGTAACAGATTACATATCTGGGATCCTGATCTGGTATCACATACCCAGGACGCAAAGGATACTGAGAAACAGTTCTGTATAATGAACACACCCGAAGATGATGCATCAGCATGCACTCTCTTCGTTTGGGCGGCACGGGAATTCTGGTAATCCCCAATTTCCTTCTCTGTCTTATAACAATTATAAGTTGGAGCGGGACTAACGTTCCCCAGCTCAGTATAACAAGCGGGTTCGCTCAATATTCCGTATTATTATCTTGATTAAGGCGTGATATGGTCGCTACCAGGAGAGAGAGAGAAGAAAACACTCAGCGTGCGCTCTTGCAAGAATAGATTGGTTATTATTTTATCTAATCAGGATGGCTCCCACTGCTTTTTATCAAATCTTCCTTCAAACCCTAAAAGGAAAGAATAGCCGGGATTAATTACACACTACAAGTTCGCCAATCTTTCAGCCAGGCCAGTGTCGGTACTTTGAGGGAGGTCCCCCGTGCTTTCGCACGAACCTAATTAATGTAAACCTCGTTTTCCCAGAGGCGTAACCCCGTTGACACCTTTCTAGACACCTACTTGATCGGCTAATTGTAATGTATAAAACTCTCCCAGGAGTAACTCTTACTCGCAGCAGGTATCGGGATCCAACTATCTCATAGAAGGTATGCAATCTCATTGCAAATTTCAACACTTGAAATTCCCGATAATATTTTGCCCCTAGCAGCTATATGACCTTAACATAGTCAACAAATCATAAGTGCTAGTCAAGTTCAACCCGTCATTTCCCGATTGAATTAAACCCACCCGCACGACCCTTAACATAGTCAACAAAGTCGCACGACTACCCTAATCCAATCACATCATATGCTTATGCAGATAAGCACTAATTAGCTACCGCACACTATGCCTTAACAAAGTCAACAAACGTAGCACGAATACTAACCAGTACTTATCTGAAATGACGGAGGGCTACGACAGGTTTTTCTGAAAACCTTTTGCGTAATGAACTTGATATCGTTGTAGAATCAAATGATTTTAAAATGGAGTGCTTTTGAGGCTTTTCTAGTTTTGCTAAAGGAGTCACTCCCGGTGAAGGGATCGTCGGTCCTTTCCTCGTCGAATGAGGTGCGGGATATATCACATATATCACTATGCAAAGCAAAAACACTTAAAAGCAATCAAAAGACAAACCGAGAGTTGTAGCATCTGCCAGTTATTGCTAAAGGAGTCACTCCCGGTGAAGGGATCTCGGTCCTTTCCTTATCGAATAAGGTGCAGGATATATCACATATACCGCTGTGCAAAGCAAGAACTGTAGCTACCTGTTTTATTTTGAAATTCGATTCTACAACATCTTAGGTTTCTTTTATTTCATTAATCACATTAATGAAGTCCCATCATTGATACCAGCATCACAGATAAATACGACGTACGCTTATGCCATCCGCATTCGCCTCGATGTCCCCTCGTGCACCGTTAGGTTAGGTAACTAACGGCAGAGCAGGGCAGGGCTAGCGCGGGTGTAAAACATAAGTAACGTCTATATAATATATCATATATATACTATATACTGTATCTATCACAGAACATCACATGATCACATCACAGATATCGCAGCAGAAGAAACATATGAAATATTGGATATACTAGGACATCCGTGTTTTCAATACGAGCCAGTATAAAACACGGATTCCACGGTCGTGATGAATAGCCAAACCCACACCCCTAGACCCCTACGAGAGCGGCAAGCAACCCTACCAATTCTGGAGTTAAGAGACCCGGACTCGACTCCTCGAGTTGGTCTCCCACTAGACTCCAGAACCCGGTTACTTGTGCTCCCCTCCTTGGGTCTATCCTAGTGCAGAAAAGTAAATAATATACAAACGGTGACTACTTCCGCAACCTGGAAGCGCCCCTATAAAAGAATATTACATACAAGTTTTTACATGAATGAAAATGAAAAACACTCATCTCACATAAAAACCCCCGGCTATTCAAACACGACGATCCAATATAACATATCCAGCAACACATAACATCACATGTCATCAACGTAAGTAAATATGTCCATCCCAATTGTCGTTGACATATAGCAACGAAACCGGCGATATCACATATTACACTTACGGTTACAGAAAAAAAGTGTAAAACTACAACAGTTGGAATCCACAACCACCTCAGACATCGCATGCCTGACCAAATGAATTACTTAGACATCGCATGCCTAACAATTATAAACCCCGCATTTTAGTCTCATAATCGAAAACACTTTTCAATATCAAGTCGGGCAATTCAACAAGATTCCCGACATCCTGATCGAATACTCGTCGCAAACTTTAGTAGGCGGCCGCACCCCCGATACCGTCGACGAAGTGCACCAAGGCGGAACACCGCTACCGCGAGCACCCGAACGGATGCTTTCGGCGACGGGGTTCTCCTACAGTCACTTGGTCGGGGCAATGGGGTGAGGCTGTCTATTAAGTTTACCCGGCGAGTATCCGCGTACGCTACGTGATTGCGACGGACTTTTGATCACATCAAAATTCCGTGGCAACCGATCAAGTGAGACTAAACTGCTATGTTTATAACATTCATTTAATTATCTCATAACTTTTGTGAATTCCAATTATTGTATCCCATTCCAGATAAATAGAAAATGTTAAACTTTCCGATCGAACAATCGAACACCCAAGTTTTCCCAATACAGCTCAACACATGAAACAAGTCTAACAACATTCCGTTCGTGCCTCAGTACCAACGGTCCAGCCGTAGAAGGGTCAAGCCAACGCCTCACATGTGGCACGCCTTACTGCCCCAAACCCGAAGGTTCAAAGGACAGTTCAAGACGGTCACATAATCGAGTTAAGGTTTGTTGTCTTCTAGAGGGTCCATCGCATTACTTGCACTACTTAGAACGTCGTCAAACTACGGAAAAATCCAACACTTGGAAATTTCCCGGCAGGGGAAAAAGTGGGTATTTATATCCGGTCGAACTTTTTAACATATTCTAAAATTTATCCGGAAAGCCACACAGACAAAATTTGATACTCCGATCAAAACACCGAATCCCCAAAACAACTCCAGAAAATTCAACTCTTGAATAAATATTAAAAATTCCCAGAAACACCATAAATAATATATAAGAATTACTGTGCAGAAAAGGATGCACAACACGACAAAAGGGCCGCGGATCCGCCGCCTGAGCCTACTGTAAGGCCGCGGATCCGCGCCCCATTTAATGAATCTTTCGCCTGAGTTTGCACAGTAATTCTTATATTATTTTACTAAGTTTTCTGAATATTTTTAATCTGGAAAAATCCCAGAATTTGGAAAACGTCCAGAGAGCTATTTGTAATAGGGTTTCGGGTTCGTTCGGAGTTCAAAATCCGTCTAGACTTCGCCTAAGGCTCTAGCTAGGCTCTGATACCACTGTAGGGTTCCTAGGCATCCTAATGAGGTCTCACAAGGCATCAACCATGCCAATTTCAAAAAATCTAGGTGCCGAGAAACCCGACTACGGATCGTTTGCTAGAAAACTAGGCGAAAAGATAACTAGTTAACACTTAACTAAGGGAATACGGAAATACAACCTTTGTAGATCCGGTGCTCCACCTCCATAGCTCCGCAACGAAGTCCTCTCCGCTGTCCAAATCAAATCCGGGCTCTAGCGTCGGCTTCGTCGGAGAATGGGCAAGCTAGGTCGTCGATGTCCATGTCGAAGATGATCTACGTCGAGGCATCGCTAAATCAACCTCCGACTTCACCAAGTCAAGAAACTTGTGAAAAAAACACACTCTACTACTTGGCAAGAGGTAGAGGATGAAGAAATAGGAAGTGGGTTAACTTTAGTTTTGGATTTCTCACTCTTTTCCAACAATCACCATTGATGGAGCTTGGTTTTCTTCAAAGAAGAATGAAGAAGAAGAAGAGCAAGAAGAAGATAAGTATTATGATAAGAATAAAAGAATAAATAAAAATCCATTCTTATCATAATTCTCACCATGGTTAGGTGTAGAGAATTAACTTGAGTTAATTGAATTGGTTAGGGTTAAGCATGAGACAAAATGGTGACTAAGTCAAAAGTTCATGAAGCTTCATGAAAGAAAACAAAAGAAGCCACCATTCTATTTTATGCAATTTTATTTTCCAAAAATAAAAACAAATGAATAAATGAATAATCAAATAAAAACCCTAACCATTTCTTTAACCAAGGTTTAATTCTTTACACAAACCCTAATTTGCATGTATCATCAAATATGATACAAACAAGTGCACAAAATCATATCGCATATGCAATGCGCACAACCGAGCGAGAAAATCCATTTAAAGTGAACCGATACTAGTTAATGCAAAGTAATATATCAAATATATAATTATGCATTAAATCATTAAATCAACGCTTGATTTAACGATCCGGTCATGACGCACATAACCGACTGGTACCATTAGTAACATCTTATCGAATCAACACTTGATCCGATAACCCGGCTATATCTAATATAACCGATCAATGTCACATCGCGAGAATCGAATACAGTATCACATACTGGTATTATTCTCGGTCCCGCACATATCTCATATGCGCTCCTATTTCGTTTCGCTTGATCCAGGAAACCTCTGTGTAGGACTCTAAAGACTCGTCAATACGCCGGCAGCGGATGATGATCATATCAAACATCCACAAGCCGCAAGCGGTCTGCTAAACGTAACGGCCACCCGGGTATTGAGCGATCTGAAGATCGACGAGCAAGCCCGCTCACACTCCAGTGAATCCAACCAATAACACTACCGTACAGTCCGGTCTGATTGTCTGATATGTCGCATATCTCGCCTAGGGGTGGTAAACGTCAGACCCCAATAGCTCAATAAGTCGTGTCGATATGAGGTCTATAACAATTCGAGAAACTACTGGTAACACTTACCAGTAAATCTCAGCAACCCTGGCCAGGGATTTCCTGTTATAGCCAATCGAACACAGCGCAACATCAACCCCCTATACCGGGAGAGACGAATCCCCTCCTATCGCTCATTGCCTCCATGTGACTCGGGACTGTACCCAAAAACCACCGTTTTGCACGCCCTCTTGGACGTGGTAAGATGGAAATCAAAGCACAGTGGGAACCACACGAGACTCTATGACGATCTCGGGTCAACAGACTACTCTGTACCAGTGTCACCAGAGAACTGCCATCTGACGTGAGGTATAATACCATCTGGGAGTTCTCGGCGAGTCCGTCCAGTGTACCCAGTCTCTACTGAGCACCCGTATATCATCTCTGATGTCAAACACCAATGGATATGGGATCATCCATCGCCCATCTATATGGGTCGAGAAGGTATACGCTAGTCTACTCTGGTATATCGATGCCCCGTCTCGATACACCCACGACTAGGGACTTTGAAGGATGTACTTATGGACTACCATGTCCCCACTAGTATGATCCGCATCATAGTCTAGGTAGTCAAGCACACATCCTAAGGGCTTTACCAAAATGTAACAGAGAGACAATCAGCATACACGTTAAGGTAAAGAGCAACCAGATAGCATACTATCATGTCGAGCAAGAAAGTCCTCCCTATATATGTCCCAGCATCCACTACAATATACATCCTATGTACAGTAATGGCCTCTAGGGCATACATATAACTAACACTTCTAACTTATATTCATTGAATTTCTAGAAAGGTTCAGACCTGTGTTTCAACAGGAACATATGTCCGAATCTTGAGAGATAATCAGTGAATGTAATGAAGTACAAAGAACCGATCCTGGCATGTGTAGACAGGGGACCTTACATACATCTTTATGTATCAATCCCAATAGTTCACTAACTCTTTCTCTGTTTCCAATAAACGGAGCTATGGTCATCTCATCTTTGTGACATTACTGGCAAGTTTCACAAGATGTAAGTTTAAGCTGATTTAAATATGCATCTCTATGTAACTTTGCTAGCCGGGTCGCAATGATATGACCTAGTCTACAATGTCTCAAGAAGAATTCGTTCATTTCTGAACTCTTCCCTTTGTGTGTGTTCTGTATGTTAAGAACCGTGGTTTGATTTAGAATGTATATGCTTTTAGATAACGTGCCTGAACCGATCAACTCTTGATATAGGAAATGCTCAAAACATTATCCAACAATACAAAATTATATCCTTCTTTACTAAATAAAGAGACTGATATGATGTTTTACATCAGGTTCGGTATCTAATAACATTCGTTCAGAATCAACGTATTTTCGTAACACAGGGTGATAACTTCCAACAGACTTGGCTGCAACACTTGCACCATTTTTAACTCTTAAAACTTATCACCCTTTCTAAGTTCTCTACCTATCTGTAGCCCATGTAACATATTACATTTGCGGGATCCTGATCCGGTTTCTCATACTCAGGACGTAAAGGATACTGAGAAACAGTTCTTTGTAATAAACACACCCGAAGATAATGCATCAGCATGCACTTTCTTCGTTTGGGCGGCACGGGAATTCTGGTAATCCTCAATTTCCTGCTCGGTCTTATAACAATTATAAGTTGGAGCGGGACCAACGTTCCTTAGCGCAGTATAATAAGCGGGTTCGGTCAATACATCCATATTATTATCTTGATTAAGGAGTGACATGGTCGCTACCTGGAGAGAGAGAGAAGAAAACACTCAGCGTATGCTCTTGGAAGATTAGATTTGTTATTAATATAGCTAATCAGGATGGCTACCGCTGTTTTAGTCAAATCTTCCTTCAAACCCTAAAAGGATAGACTAGCCGGGATTAATTACACCCTAAAATTTCGCTAATCTTTCAGCCAGGCCAGTGCCGGTACATTGAGGGAGGTTCCCCATGCTTTCGCACGGACCTAATTAAAATAAACCTCGTTTTTCCAGAGGCATAACCCCGTTAACACCTTTCTAGACACCTACTTGATCGGCTATTTGTAATGTGTAAACCTCTCCCAGGAGTAAATCTTACTCGCAGTGGGTATTGGGATCCAACTATCTGATAGAAGGTATGCAATCTCATTGCAAATTTCAACACTTGAAATTCCAAATTTTAATTTACCTCTAGCAGCTATTTGACCTTAACATAGTCATCAAATCATAAGTGCTAGTCAAGTTCAACCCGTCATTTCCCGATTGAATTAAACCCACCCGCACGACCCTTAACATAGGCAACAAAATTGCACGACTACCCTAATCCAATCGCATCATATACTTATACAGATAAGTACTAATCAGCTACCGCAAACTACGCCTTAACATAGTCAACAAATATAGCACGAATACTAACTAGTACTTATCTGAAATAACGGAGGGCTACGACAGGTTTTGAAGAAAAACCTTTGTGTAATGAACTTGATATCGTTGTAGAATCAAATAATTTAGAAAAGGATTTCTTTTTAGGCTTTTACTAGTTTTGCTAAAGATGTCACTCCCTGTGAAGGGATCTCGGCTCTTTCCTTATCGAATAAGGTGCAGGATATTTCACAAAAATCACTATGCAAAGCAAAAACTATAGAAGCAATCAAAAGACAAAACGAGTGTGTAGTATCTGCTAGTTATTGCTAAAGAGGTCATTCCCGGTGAAGGGATCTCGGCTCTTTCCTTATCGAATAAGGTGCTGGATGTTCTACAAGGAACACCGCTATGCAAAGCAAAAACTAGAGCTACCTGTTTTTGAAAATTCGATTCCATAACATCTATAGGTTTCTTTTATTTCATTAATCTCACTAATGAAGTCACATCATTTTAGTTTACCTAAACATCACAGATAAATACAACGTACGCTTATGCCATCTGCATTCGCCTCGATGTCCCCTCGTGCACCGTTAGGTTAGGTAACTAACGGCAAAACGGGACAGTGCTAGCGCTGGTGTAAAACATAAGCAACGTCTATATAATATATCACATATACTATATCCTGTATTCATCTCATCAATATATCAAATGATCACATCACAGATATCGCAGCAGAAGAACATATATGAAATATTGGATATACTAGGATTTCCGTGTTTTATATCTAGCCAGTATAAAACACGGATTCCACGGTGGCGATGAATAGCCAATCCCATACCCCTAGACCGCTACGAAAGTGGCAAGCAACCCTACTAATTATAAAGTTAGGAGACCCGGTCTCGTCTCCTCGAGATAGTCTCCCACTGGACCCTAGAACCCGGTTACTTGTGCTCCCCGCCTTGGGTCTATCCTAATGCGGAAGAGTAAACAATATACATTGGTGACATCATCCTCAACCCGGAAGTGCCCCAATAAAAGAATATTACATATAATGAATTTTACATGAATGAAAATGAAAAACTCTCATCTCACATAAAACCCCCGGCTATTCAAAACACGACGATCCAATATAACATATCACAGCAACACATAACATCACATGTCATCAACGTAAGTAGCTATGCGTATCCCAATTGTCGTCGATGTATAGCAACGAAACCGGTGATACACCACATATTACACTTACGGTCGCAGAAAAGAAAGTGTAAAACTACAACAGTTGGAATCTACAACCTCCTTAGACATCACATGCCTAACCAAATGAATTCCTTAGACATCGCATGCCTAATAATTATAAACCCCGCATTTTAATCTCGATCTCGAAAACACTTTTCAATATCAAGTCAGGCAATTCAACAAGATTCCCTACATCATGATCGAATGCTCTCGGAAACTTTAGTAGACGGCCGCACCCCCGATGCCGTCGACGAAATGCACTAAGGCGGAACACCGCTGCCGCGAGCACCCGAACGGATGCTTTTGGCGGCGGGGTTCTCCTACAGTCACTTGGTCAGGGCTATGGTGTGTGGCTATAAATTAAGTTTACCCGGCGAGTATCCGCGTACGCTACGTGATTGCAACGGACTTTTGATTGCATCAAAATCCCGTGGCAACCGATCAACTGAGACTAAACTGCTAGATTTATAACATTCAAATTAGTTATCTAATAACCACTTGTGGATTACAAATATTGTATCACATTACAGAAAAAGTTAGACGATGTTAAACATTCCGATCGAATCAACAAACACCCAAAATTTCCTTATTTTCTCAACTCTTGAACTTAGTTTAAAATCATCCATCAGAGTCCACAGTACCAATGGTCCATCCGTAGAAGGGTCAAACCAACGCCTCACATGTGGCAACGCCGAACTACCACAAACCCTAAGGTTTAGAGGTGGTTCTGACGGTCGCATAATCGAGTTAAGGTTTTGTTCTTTTAGAGGTTCCACCGTGTTACCTGCACGACTTTGAATGTTCTTTAACTAAGGAAAAATCCAACACTTGGAAATTTTCCGACAGGAGAAAAAATGAGTTATTGATATCCGTTCGAACTTTTTAACACTGTCTAAACAAACCGAAACAAAGCTAGAATTGAGAATACGAAACACTCCGAACTTATAATGCAGTAAATTAACATCACATGTAATTTTAGCAAAAATAAACAACACCACAAGTACCAAACCCCAGAACCTGGAGCACACCATAAAACCCAAGCCCTAACCCTTTGCCAAAACCGACGTCGCCGGAATTGGGGCCTTGGATGCCGGCCAAGATCCGAGCAGGGGGGTGGGTTTTGGTGTATGTTTATATTGTATCTCATACAACATTCTGCAACTGTTTGAAAATTTTTTTGACTCCTGAAATAATTCGACAGAAAATAGGGTTATGCATCGGGTGTTTTGGAGTTGTTTCGGTTTCGTAATCCTACACTTATCCGTCTAATTCTCTAACCAGGAGCTAATACCACTGTTGGGTTACCTAACAGCGGCAGCAAGGTTTCGGGAGGCATCATCCATGCCAAGTTAAAATTTGGCCATTGAAGAGAACCCTAAACCTAGGAACTTTAACTAGAGAATCAAACAAAACAAACATGTTAACACTTTAACATCTAAGAGATAGGGATTACAACCTTTATATTCCGTTCTTTCGCTTCATAAGCTTCGAGTTGAGGTCCCTTCGCTGTGATCATCAAGTACCCGGACTCTAGAGAGGCTCCATGAAGAGAATGATGCAACCTTGCTTCTAATCATCCATAACTAAGATGATCTACCTTGAAGAATCTCAAACCCAAGCTCTTGCTTCACTAATCAAGTATTTGTAAAGCAAACACCCTAATCTAAGTGGCTAGAATAGATGAGGATGATAAAGTAGGAATTTTGCTCTCTTTTGTTTTCGATTTCTCACAAAATATCCATCTAGACAACAAAAGTCAAAGCTTCATGAAAGCTTCATCCAAAAGCTAACCCTAATCCAAACCTTAACTTGGTTTAAACTCAACAACCATGTTGCATTTGTAACCCTAACAGGTTAAAGTATTATATATCACATATATAATATATATAGTAACAAAATATAATAATACAATTAACATATACCGCAAATACATCAATGTATTATCGAAGTGAGAAAAAGAATCTTTAAGTGAGCTTATATTAGTTAATGTAATATAATATATCAAATATATAATTATACATTAAATTATCGAAGCAACACTTGATCCTATAATCCGGCTATTTCACAAATAACCGACTAATATAACAAGTATCAGTTCATCGAATCAACACTTGATCCGAAGACCCGGCTATATCACATATACCCGGCCGATATCACATATCGCGAGAATCTAATACGGTATCACATACAAGTATTGTTCTCCGTCCCGCACATATCACATATGTGCTCCTACTCCGTTTTGCCTGAGCCAGGAAACCTCTGTGTAGGACTCTAAAGAATCGTCAATACGCCGGCAGTAGGTGATGATCATATCAAACAACCACAAGCTGCAAGCGGTCAGCTAAACGTAACATCCACCCAGGTATTGAGCGATCAGAAGATCAATAAGCAAGCCTGTACATTTTTCTGTGAATCCAATCAGTAACACTCCCGTACAGTCCGGTCTCTTCGTCTGATATGTCGCATATCCAGTCTAGGGATGGTAAATGTCAGACCCTAGTAACCGATAAGTCGTGTCGATATGAGGTCCATAAGAGTTCGAGAAACTACTGATAACACTTACCAGTAAATCTCAGCAACCCTGGCCAGGGATTTCCAGTTATAGCCAATCGAACACAGCGCAACATCAACTCCCAATACCGGGAGAGACGAAACCCCTCCTATCGCTCATTGCCTCCATGTGATTCGGGAATGTAGCCAAAAGCCACCGTTTTGCACGCCCTCTTGGACATGGTAAGGTGGAAATCAAAGTACAGTGGGAATCACACAAGACTCTATGACGATCTCGGGTCTACAGACTAACCTGTACCAGTGTTACCAGAGAACTGCCATCTGACGTGAGGTATAATACCATCTGGGAGTTCTCGGCGAGTCCGTCCAGTGTACCCAGTCTCCACTGAGCACCCGTATACTATCTCTGATGTCAAACACCAATGGATATGGGATCATACATCGTCCGTCTACGTGGGTCGAGAAGCTATACGCTAGTCTACTCTGGTATATCGATGTCCTATCTTGATACACCTACGACTAGGAACATTTGAAGGATGTACATAGCGACTACACTGTCCCCACTAGTATGATCTGCATCATAGTCCTGGTAGTCAAGTACTCATCCTAAGGGCTTTATCAACATGTAATATAGAAACAATCAGAGTACATGTTAAGATAAAGAGCAATCAGATAGCATATTATCATGTCGAGCAAGAAATTCCTCCATATATATGTCCAATGATCCACTACAATATACATCGTATGTATAGTAATGGCCTCTAGGTCATACATATCACTAACAGGTGATAGGTGAGTGTAGGGTGAGTCAAAAACCTTAGGCTCACTCTCCTCCCCTCACCTCATTAATGCCCATTAATGCATCATGACTCACTAGCCATCTCTCTCAAATCCAAACAAGATATTTTCTCATACACAAATATCTTGGGAAGGTTAAAGAAAGGTTAATTTGGGCAAGGTTTAGCTTAAGGTGTTATGGTTGCTAAATAAGGTTAACATTAAATATACCCTCATAATAACATGCATGTGTGTGTGCAAACCATATCAAATAATAATAAACTATTAATTAATTGATATAAAATGTGAGGAACCCGATTTGGTAAACTTTTCCTTAAAAACCTGCATTATCGCTTAACTAACACTAATCGCATTCCAAGGTGTTACAAGGCATCACCTAGATCTTTCATTGAGAATCTATACAATAAGAAGAGCTTGACCGAATGCAGCATAAGAACATCATTTCCTATCAAGAGTATGTCATCCACGTACAATACGAGGAAGACAGCCTTACTCTCTGCCAACCTTCTTGTAAATACAAGGTTCATCTATGTTCTTGATGAAGTCAAACTCTTTGACTAAACATCAAAACAGATGTTCCAACTCCGCGATGCCTGCTTTAACCCGTAGATGGATTTAAGAAGCTTGCATAACTTTCCGCTGCTCCCACTGTCTACGAAGCCCTCTGGCTGAGTCATGTACATGCACTCCTCTAAATCACCATTTAGAAAGGCGGTCTTAACATCCATTTGCCAGATTTCATAGTCATAGTATGCGGCAATAGAAAGTAGGATCTGGATGGACTTAAGCATAGCTACAGGAGAAAATGTTTCATCATAATCCACACCTGGATGTTGACGAAAACATTTTGCAACAAGCCTAGCTTTGAAAGTCTCAACTTTTCCATCTACACCATGTTTCTTCTTAAAGATCCATTTGCTCCCAATGGGTTTTACCCCTTCAGGAGCAATTTCCAAAGTCCATACTTTGTTAGTATATATGGATTCCATCTCAGATCGCATTACATCTAGCCATTTCACAGAGTCACCACTCGTGATGGCCTGCTCGAAGCTAGTCGGGTCATCATCTTCCATGATGCAATCCTTTCTCCCACCGTCTATGAGAAAACCGTAGTATCTCTCAGGTGGATGAGGAACCCTATTAGATCGGCGGAGAGGCTGGGGTTCGTCAGGAATTACTGAATCCTCTGGTTCCACCAAATCATCTGTAGCAGTTTGTGTAGCTGGAACTTCTTCCAGTTCTACCTCATTGCCAATAGTTTCTTTCATAAGAAAACCCTTTTCTAAAAAGGTGGTATGTCGAGAAACAAACACCTTTTGTCCTCGGAGTGGTAGAAGATATACCCTCACGAATGTTTGGGATATCCAATAAACTTGCACAGAATACACCTTTCCTCGAGCTTGTCCGGATTTTTGGTTTTTACATAGGCCGGACAACTCTATATCTGAATAAAATTAAGACATGTCCTCTTCCCATTCCATATCTCATATGGAATGGTAGGCACTGATTTAGTGGGAACTCTAATCAATAGATATGCTGCTGTCTCAAGCGCATTGCCCTAAAAGGAAATAGGCAACTCAGCAGTGCTCATCATAGAGCGCACCATATCTAATAGGGTGCGATTCCTCCGCTCCAATACACCATTGTGCTGTGGTGTATATGGAGGAGTAAGCTGAGAAAGAATCCCATTCTCTTTTAGATAGTCCAGGAACTCATTGCTCAAGTATTCTCCTCCTCGATCAGATTGAAGGATCTTTATACTTTTACCCATTTGGTTCTCGACTTCGTGCTTATATTCACTGAATTTCTCAAAAGCTTCAGACTAGTGTTTCAACAGGAACACATATCCGTATCTTGAGAGATCGTCAATGAATGTAATGAAGTATGAGGTACCAGTCCTGGCATGTGCAGACATGGGACCACACGCATCACTATGTATTAGTCCCAAGAGTTCTGTAACTTTTTCTCCGTGTCCACCAAATGGAGTTTTGGTCATCTTTCCTTTGAGACACGACTAGCAAGTATCATAAGATTATAATTCGAACGGATTCAAATATCCATCCTTATGTAACTTAGCTAGTCGTGTCGCATTGATATGACCTAGTCTACAATGCCACAAGAAGGATTCATTCATTTCTGAACTCTTTCTCTTGTGTGTGTTTTGTACATTAAGTACTGTAGTTTGATTGAGAACGTATATGCCATTATTTAACGAGCCTGATCCAATCAACTTTTGATTCAGGAAGATGTTCATAAAATTATCCTGTACTACAAAAGTATATCCTTCTTTACTCAATAAACATACTGATATAAGATTGCATATCAGGGTCGGAATGTAATACCATTCGTTCAGAATCAATGTATTGCCATTTGGCAATACATGGTGATATTCGCCAACAGCCTTGGCTGCAACATTTGCACCATTTGCACCATTCCCTACTCTTATGGAATGATCACCCTCTCCCAGTTCTCTACCTTTCCATAGCCTATGTAATATATTACATATGTGAGATCCCGATCCGGTATCTAATACTCAGGACGTAGAATGAACTGAGAAACAGTTCTCGATAACTAACACACCTGAAGAAGATGCATCAACATGCTTGTTCTTCATTTGGAAGGCTTGGGAATCCGGATATTCCCCTATTTCATGTTCAGTCTTATAAAAATTATAAGAAAGAACGGAACCAACGTTCCGCTGCTTAGTATAATAAGCTGGTTCAGTCAATACATCCATATTATTATTTTGATTAAGGCCTGACATGGTCGCTACCTGTAGAGAGAGAGAAGAAAACACTTTAGCGTATGCTTTTGCAAGAATAGATTGGTTATTATCTTATCTAATCAGGATGGCTCCCACTGTTTTCATAAAATCTTCCTTAAAACCCTAAAAGGAAAGACTAGCCGGGATTAATTACACCTTACAAGTTCGCCAATTTTTCAGCCAGGTCAGTGTTGGTACTTTGAGGGAGGTTTCCCGTGCTTTCGCACGGACCTAATTAAAATAAACCTCAATTTCCCAGAGGCATAAACCCATTAACACCTTTCTAGACACCTACTTGATCGGCTAATTGTCATGTGTAAAACTCTTCCAGGAGTAACTCTTACTCGCAGTGGGTATCAGGATCCAACTATCTTATAGAAGGTATGCAATCTCATTGCAAATTTCAACAATTGAAATTCCCGATAATACTTTTGCCACTAGCGTCCTATGACCTTGACGGAGGCCAAACTACCCATAAGGCGCTTAGTCAAGTTCAACCCGTTCATTTCTTGATTGAATTAGACCCACCCACACGACCCTTGACGGAGGCCAAACTATGCCGTACGAATACCCTAATCTAATCGCTTCATATGCTACAGATAAGTACTAATCAGCTACCATACACAACGCCTTGACGGAGGCCAAACTACCGTAGCACGAATACTAAATAATACTTATCTGAAATGACGGAGGGCTACGCATGTTTTTATGAAAACCATGAGCGTAATGAACTTGATATCGTTGTAGAAACAAGTGATTTTGAAAAGGAGTGTTTTTTTTATGCTTTTACTAGTTTTGCTAAAGAGGTCACTCCCGGTGAAGGGATCTCGGATCTTTCCTTATCAAATAAGGTGCAGGATATTTCCCAAATAACAGTATGCAAAGCAAGAACTATAGAAGCAATCAAAAACAAAACCAAGTGAGTTGTAGTATCTGCTAGTTTCGCAAAAGAGGTCACTCCCGGTGAAGGAATCTTGGCTCTTTCCCTATCGAATATGGTGATGGACATTCTACAAGGAATACCGCTATGCAAAGCAAAAACTAGAGATACCCTTTTTTATAAATTTGATTCTACAAAATCTTTTAGATTTCTTTATCATTCATTAATCTCATTAACGAAGTCCCATCATTTATGCTTCCTAAGTATCACAGAAGAAACGAAAATACAACGTACGCTTATGCCATTGGCATTCGCCACAGTGTCTCGTTATGCACCGTTAGGTTACTTAACAAACAACATACTGGGGCGGGAATAGTGTGGGTGCAAAACATAAACAACGTTTATTATATGTCATATATATAATAATAAAGCATTTGTCTCATGCATATAAAATGATCACATCACAGAATATCAGCAGCAGAAGATAACATATGAAATATTGGATATACTAGGAGCTCCGTGTTTTATTTTGAGCCTGTATAAAACACCGATTCCATGGTCGCGATGAATAGCCAAATCCACATCTCTAGACCCCTACGAGTGCGGCAAGCAACCCTCCCAATTTTAGAGTTAGGAGACCCAGTCTCGACTCCTCGAGATGGCCTCCCACTGGACCCTAGAACCCGGCTG
The DNA here is from genome assembly GCA_030015575.1 of Agapanthus africanus. Lineage (NCBI taxonomy): Eukaryota > Viridiplantae > Streptophyta > Magnoliopsida > Asparagales > Amaryllidaceae > Agapanthus > Agapanthus africanus. The sequence continues at coordinate 225,743,059 of CM057344.1, read as the reverse complement.
CTTGTGCTCTCCTCCTTAGGTCTATCCTAATGCGGAAAAGTAAATAATATACAATGGTGACATCATCCTCAACCCGGAAGTGCCGTAATAAAAGAATATTACATACAATGAATTTTACATGAATGAAAATAAAAACTCTCATCTCATATAAAACCCCCGGCTATTCAAAACACGACGATCCAATATAACATATCACAGCAACACATAACATCACATGTCATCAACGTAAGTAAATATGCGTATCCCAATTGTCATTGATGTATAGCAACGAAATCGGCGATACACCGCATATTACACTTACGGTCGCAGAAAAGAAAGTGAAAAACTACAACATTTGGAATCCACAATCACCTTAGACATCGTAAACCCGAAATATCACATATTACGAATTTCATGCCTAACTATATGAATTCCACATATTGTATCACATTATAGAAAAAGCTAGATGACGTTAAACATTCCGATCGAATCAACAAACACCAAAAAATTCCCAAAAGCTCACCACTTGAGCGTAGTTTAAAAATACTCAGTACATGCCACAGTAACAATGAACCAGCCTTAGAAGGGCCAACCAATGCCTCACATGTGGTACGGCTAAACTACTACAAACCCTAGGGTTTAGTGGCGGTTCTGACGGTCACATAATCGAGTTAATCTTTCGTTCTTCTAGAGGGTTCACCTAATCACTTGCACGATATTTGAATATTCTTTAACTAAGGATAAATTCAACACTTGAAAATTTTCCGGCAAGGGTGAAATTGGGTATTTGATATCCGATCGAACTTTTTAACACCGTTTAAAATAACCGAAACAAAACCTAGAATTATGAATAAGAAACACTCCAAATTTCCTTTGCTAAAAGATAACATCACATGAAAAATTAGAAAAAACAAACAACACCTAAAGTGCCAAAACCCAGAGTCTTAAACACTGTAAAAATTTCAACCCTGAACAGCCCGATCTGGCCGGTTTTGGTAGTGATGGGCTCGGCCATTTTCCGAGGGAATGGGGTGAATTTTGTAGAGTGCTCAATATGTATATCATACATCATTTTGCAACTGTTTAAAAAAAAATTTGACATCTTAAAAAAATCGACAGAAACTAGGGATTCGATTCGGATGTTTCGGAGTTGTTTCGGTTTTGTAATCCTACACTTATCCGTCTAATTCTCTAGCTAGGCTCTGAAACCACTGTTGGGATACCTACAACGGTAGCAAGGTTTCGGGAGGTGTCGTCCATGCCAATTTCAAATTTTTTCCATTCTAGATAACCCTAGCCATGAATCTTTAACTAGAGAATCAAAAAAAACTTCTTGTTAACAACTTAACATCTAAGAGTTAGGGATTAGAACCTTTGTAGTTTATTCCTTCGCATCATAATCTTCATGTTGAGGTCCCTTCGTTGCGATCATCAAGCTCCCGGACTCTATAGAGGCTCCATGAGGTGAATGAGACATCCATGCTTGAAGACCTCACAATCTAAGATGATCAACCTTGAGGAATCACAAACCCAAGCTCTCACTTCACTAATGAGGTATTAGTGAAGCAAACACACTAATCTAAGTGTCTAGAATAGATGAGGATGATGAAGTAGGAATTTTGCACTCTTTAGTTTTCTTTTTCTCTTAATCATTCATCACAAAATAAAAAGTTAGAAAGCTTTTGTGAGGATGAAGAAGAAAACCAAGTGTGATGAAAATGAAAATGAATTATTGTGTGAGGTTAGAAATGCAACCAAAGGTTAAGCATGGCATGCTTAACCATTGTAGAGACATAACCATGAGTTAGGGTTAGGGTTGGATTAATAAATATCTAAGAAATATCCAAAAGGGTGGACTTAGTCAAAGCATCATGAAGCTTCTTCAAAACTCATCCATGACTTAATCCATACAATTTGAATTTCCCTAATAATAAACATAAACCCTAATCTCAAGTCATTAACCCTAGTTGCATTTATAATATAGCATGTTACAATATCATATATCACATATATAATATTTTGTAAGAAAAGAAAATAATACATTTAACATATATCACATATATATAATGTATCATCAAGTGAGAAAAAGAATCATTTAAGTGAGCTCATATTAGTTAATATAATGTGATACATCACATATATAATTATACATTAAATTATTAAATCAACACTTGATTTAATAACACGGCTATATTACATATAACTGACTAATATAATATGTATCTTTTTAATGAATCAACACTTGATCCGATAAACCGGCTATATCACATTTACCCGGCCGATATCATATATCGCGAGAATAGAATACGGTATCTCATATCGTATTAATCTTGGTCCCGCACATATCACATATGTGCTCCTACTCCGTTTCGCCTGACTCCGGAAACCTCTGTGTAGGACTCTAAATATTCGTCAATATGCCGGCAGTAGGTGATGATCATATCAAACACCGACAAGCTGTAAGCGGTCAGCTAAACGTAACAGCCACCCGGGTATTGAGTGATCAGAAGATCAACAAACAAGCCTATACACACTCCTGTGAATCCAATCAGTAACACTACCGTACAGTCCGATCTCTTTGTCTGATATGTCACATATCCAGTCTAGGGGTGGTAAACGTCAGACCCCTGTAACCGATAAGCCGTGTCGATGTGAGGCTCATATACGTTCTCGAACAAACTACTGTCCTTAATGTAGAAAACACGCACAAGAGGAAGAGTTCAGAAATGAGCGAATCCTACTTGTGGCATTGTAGATTAGGTCACTGTCACGACCCGAAATAGCACGTGACTGGCCCTTGAATCATATGAAGTCTGTAGGACCCCATTTAATTCAAGTAAGCCAAAAGCCCAGAAATCTAAAACCATTTTAAATAATAAATGAAGGAAAAATAGTATTAAACAAGTGAAGAAAACATGTTTTAAAAACAAGGTTTTTAAATAAATAAGCCGAATATGCATTTAAAAAAAATCCCAAGTCATTTCTAAAAATTTCGGCATAGTTTCCTTCGTAAATACTGGCTCCGAACGGGGTACAACACGATAAATATATGCACAATGATAAAAGGCATCCCCAAGCAGGAGCTAGCTCTTCGTCAATCGACGGTCACAACCACGCAAGCAATATAATATACAACGCCGAAGGGCGAGAATCAAAACTCAAAAGGGAACTCAAAATTATCAAGAAAACCATAATACTACAACACGCGACTCTAAGGTCGAAATAATACACAACTAGTTTCTAACTCTTAATAAATATACAAGTTTGGTTGATGGAATTAGTAGATACAACTGATTAAAATAATACAAGGGTGGTCATGATGCGAGTGGACCCACCTACCATACCAATCACCCAGAAAGGAAGCAGTATGCCAGAAAGCCGCAATGAAACCTGTATGGCAAAACCTGCAAGAACTGTGGCATAACGGGGGTGAGTTGCCAACTCATGAATACAAAACATCACAGAGCCGAAATCGTATGTATGACTCAATCCTAGGTCAATACGATCAGTAATAATATATCCTCAATATGAATAAGTCTGAAGCATGCTAAGGTGGCAAAGGTAAACATCTATACATAAGTGTAGTACCAAGTGCTAGTGCCAGTGCCTCAGGTAGCAACATGAATCAATGGCAACTATATCATGAAGTTTAAAAGTATGTGGATATCATCCAACTATGTAATCAATGTCCGTATATATATGGATCTCGTCCACGTGTCACCCAATGACACAAAACATCATGCAGGTAAATATCATAAAGCATATACATGGGAGTATGAGGATGTAAATCAACGTGTGTCCCTCGAGACACATCAAAATCATAGAACCTGAGTGTCCAGCATCGACACTCGAAAACAACATGAAACCCGTACCCAGCATCGGCACGTAAATCCTCATATATCGGGCTCCGTCAGTCCGGATCGGCCCATATCATCTCTCGACTCCGGTCGGTATCCTCTGGATATCCGCCGAGCCCAAATACTATCACCGGTAGGTAGTAGTCCCACTGCCAAGCTCACCGTCTGTAGCACAGCAATCCATTCTCGCCTAGGGGTACCATACCGGGTCCACCATGTACCCGCAATCGGCCTCATCTGCCTTCTCGAATCGGGTTTCACATGTCGCTCTCAGAACCAAGAAAACACATGGTGGACACACTGAAATATCATATCAAGAGAAACCGGGTTTTTAAACAGTACATGCTTTCTTTTGAAATCGCCACGGTTCTCAAATCCAGAAATCTCATGAAAACAGCATATCTCAATGCATAAAATCATAAAGAATGATGTATGCGACATATGATAGAAAAGTAAGCATATCCGTATGTCATGCAACATAAAGCAATAATATGTACACATTGAGGGGAAAACTGCTCTTTTAAATTAATCCAGTTTTAAAATATATCTTGCGGCTCCCAAATCTCCAAAATAAAGCCAGAATCATATATGTATGTGCAAATACATATGTATGCAAGCATGGGTGTACAATATGTGTACAAGTAGGTACATATGTAAGTATAAGTGTACAATATGTATGTGTGCCAGTATGGATGTACAAGTAGTTATATCCTGATACAACAATCCTACTGTGTAGTGACATGGCAATTATCGAAGATGAAGTGTGTGAGCCGGCAAGCAGGTATATGTGGAACATATGCATCATCGATAATGGTGCTAGTGTCCTGACAGCATGGGTTTAATGTAACAATAAACACATTTACACATGCAATGTGATGCAACTAGAAAGAAATGCAGAAATCGAGCAACAAACGCAATAGTGAAGAATCTACATCAATATGTAGATGTCATACAGTTATGCCATTTGAAATAAGACGAATCGGGGTTTTTAGAAAAATAAGGGCTAAGGTGTTTTTAAGATAAGATGCATCCTTTGAAAATATCCATAGAATCCCTTAGCCTGCCTTTAAAATACTCACAATTCGTTAGTTTTGAAAATAAGTATGACTCGGGTCTAATCTAACATCTACAAGTAACTACAGATCTTACTAACAAGCTAATCGAAGGGTATGGAAACCACCTAAATCAGAGTCGATATATATATATAAATATAATAGTCGGTGATCCCGCCTCAATAGTATCACATACGATATGGTATAAAATATGACATCCTCGAGTCAAGACTGCGGATCAATCATCAATATATAGCTCATACGTAAATCCGTCGTACGGCATCCCAAATCTGGGTATGGGTCGAATCTCACATTTATCTCATCAATTATCTGGTATCCTTATCATCATATCTGATGAACTGGGGTACTGATCAACGTCTAGTACGAACTCATACCATCTATATAAATATAAATGCGTGCGTAAAACACACGTCCAAAAGCCCACAAAAATCTTATGTCGTATCTCATCATACGAACCACATCATATCACCGATCTCATGGTACCATACCCAATCTCATCTACTCATCTCCAAATATCATCCACTATCCTCATCATCCAAGTATACGTATACGTATACGTGTGTGTGTATATATATATATATATATATATACCTAGACCCATACTTGTGTGTGTGTGTATATATGTATCCCCATGTACGCACAAGTATAACCAAGTAAGCATGTGTGTGCGTTTGGGTGTACACCTATTCTAGGGTTCGCAACTAAGAAGCTATACTAGTTTACTTCTAAGAACCCTAATCTAACCATTGAACACCTAATCAAATCCTGAAAATCCATGTCACACATAAAAGATATCATATATATATATATAGCATACTAAACAATGAACTGCGGGGGTACTATACGCCATCCACCCGACATCCACCGTAGATATAATCTACTCACATTGCTTCTTTTGTGCCGATGCTGATGTCGCCATCATCTTCTACATCGTCTCGAATCATCGTGGGTGTACCTACATATCACACACATCGTATTGCATAAAAACCAAATCGAAACAAAAACGACACACGGAACTCACATAAGTCAAATCCTATGTTCTACTCCCGCAAATCAACCCGATATCACTCTATATAGACGTACAAACGTCACGTGATCGAGATAAAGCATAAATACAAAAATCCAGAATTTAAAATACGGAAAACCATTGCTCGAATCAAAGCAGCAACTAGAGAAAGTGGTCCCAGATTTTGACTCAGGCCAAAACAAGGCAAGCAAACAACACTGGGGTGATATATAGGGTACATATGAGCTACTGGAACAACTTGAACACATCCCACCACCAAGTGGCCGGCCACTTCCTTGCTAAAACCGGCCTCCTCGGTTTTCCTGGGGATTTGGGGTGTCGTCATCACTGGGTTGTCTCGTGGTGGTCTGTCTAGGTCTCTGAAGTTGTTTATTTATCTCGTAAATGTTCCAGTTCATTCCAGATTCACCTGCACGCTCCAATTCCTCAAAAACCGACATGAAAGTTCCGAAATTCCGTATTTTGGGTTCCAGTTGGGTTGGTCTGGGTTTCCTACCATATATGGGGGTTTAGGTCACCAATAAGGCTTATTAGCACTAACCGAACTCAATATTCTACATAACCTCTTCTAGGAAATTAAAAAGTGCACAAAACTTCCCGAAATTGAAACTAAACTTGAGTAGATGTAACATTTCAAAAAAATAAAATATTATTTTTGGGAATTTTTATAATTTAATATTGTTTTAATGAATATTTTAATATTTCGGTATAATTAAATACCGATAAATTGGGGAATTTTTTTGAAATTATAGAAATTACTAAGAGAGTGTGTTTTATGTGAATTAAGCAATTTTTAAGTTTTTAAGATTAGTTTGACACTAATTTAGTGCTAATCGCGATTAAAAATCGCTAATCGGATTTTTAGCATATTTGTGCAAAACATGCACCATATTTGTTTATTTGTACTTGTTACATATTTTCCATGGCTTTCCTACATGTTTTATCATGGTTGATAATTTAATGAGAGAAGAAAAGAAAAGAAAAGAAAAGAAAAGGGATATAATAAGAAAATGGGTATGGGCATGAGAGAGAGTGAGGTGAGGGTTCTCTTGACTTGGTCTCCCTTCATCATCTTCTTCATTTTCTCTTTTCCTCTCCCTCTCAAGCTGCTGCCCTCTCTCCCTCCTACTATACACCCTCACAAACACCCTCATTCTTTCATCAAAACATCATCCCCACTTCATTAAAATGATGCACAAGCCCACAAGCAACACATTGGACCAAGAAAGCTTGCATTTTGGACACTTGGGGCAACTCAAGAATTTTCCTGAGTTGCCAAATGAGGTATTTTCTGAACCACTAGCTTAGTTTTCCCATTGCTTTCACATCCATGTTAAAGTTGTAACCGATATTGTGTGGTTTTGGGGAGTTTGAAAACTTGAGTTGAGAATTTGGGTTTTAGTTGAAATAAAAGGTGAAATTAGGGTTACTAAAGGCTATACAACCCCTGTGGTGATGTTATTTTGGATTAAAACCGTAGAAAAACCCCAGGTTGCGAACTTTGAATTCTGCAGATACGGAAAATTGTGAGAATTGTGTAGGGAAATTGGAATCTGCTATCACCCCGAGAATCTGATAATTATTTTGCAAACACAGAGGGATGTGCAGGCATCTAGGAAACTACCACCAAAACCCTGGCCCCTATCCCCCAACCCAGGCCGCCAATTAATTTTTTCTGGCCACAATTTGCGGCCAGAGTAGGGAGGATGTGACTCGTTTTTGTTCCAGGGCTTTATCATCAGTAAACTAGACCCTTGGTATATGCAAAATTGTCCAATTTGACATAGGGTAGAATCTGGAGCCTGTTTCCTGAGTTGCTGTTTTTATTCGTGTTTTCGTTTCTCGTATTTTGAATTCTGGAATTGCGTATTGGTGTTTTACCTCGATTACTTGGCGTTTGTACGACGATATCGATGATTGTTTGATGGTTTTGAAAGCGTAGTTTATAGGTTCTAACCTATATGCCTTAGCGTGTCGTTTTGGTATTCCCGATGTGATATTAATACGCATTCCGATTATGTTATCTATGTAGGTACCTTCATGTGGATTCCAGATGATGAAGAAGATGAAGGCGATGTCGACACCGACGCGCAGGATGCAATTTGAGTAGATTATATCAACGGGGGAAGTCGGGTGGATGGCGTATAGCACCCCCGCAGTTCGATACTTAGTATACTAGTTATATAATATATTATACTTATGATAGCTTATTGTGTGTCGTGGATATTTGAAATGAGATTAGGTGTACTATGACTAGATTAGGGCGTAGAAGTAAACTAGTATAGTACCTAGTTGCGAACCCTAGAATAGGTTTACACACACACGCACACACCTGCTTATTTGTTATGGTTGTACCTAGATGATGAGGATTATGGATGTTATTTGGAAATGATTCGATGATATTGGGCATAGTGCCATAGGATCGGTGATATAATGTGATTCGTATTTGGGATACGACATGTGATTTTAGCGGGCCTTCGGACGTGTGTTCCACAAACGCATTTATATTTATATAGACGGTATCAATTTGTACTAGACTTAGATCAGTACCCCAGATCATGAGATATGATGATAAGGATACCAGATAATTGATGAGATGAATGTGATATTGACCCGTACCCAGCTTTTGGGATGTCGTACGATGATTTGCCGTACGAGCTTTGTATTGATGATAAATCCACACTCATGACTCGAGGATGTCATATGATATTGTATCATACGCGGTACCTTTGAAACGGGATCACTGACTATTATATATATATATATATATATATATATATATATCGACTCAGATTTAGGTGTTTTCCATACCTCTCCCGATTGACTTGTTAGTTAGAGCGGTAGTTTTGCTAGTAGATGTTAGGCTAGGCCGATATCATACCTATTTCAAAACTAACGAATCGGGAGTATTTTAAAGACAGGCAAAAGGATTCTACGGATATTTTCAAAAGACGCATCTTTTCTTAAAACATTATAGCCCTTATTTTACTAAAAACCCCGATTCGTCTTATTTCAAAAGGCAAACAGTATGACATTTTATTATTGATGCAGATGCGTCACTGTTGCATTTATTAGTCGATTTCTGCATACTCTTGTTATTCGCATCGCATTGCATGCGCAATTGGTTATTGTTATATAAAGATCATGCTGTTAGGACACCAGCACCATTATCGATGATGCATATGTTCCACGTAGACCTGCTTGCTGGCTTACACACTTCATCTTCGATAATTACCATGTCACAACACTGTAGTACTGTTGCATTCAGGATATGATCCCTTGCATGGCATACTTGTGTACATACATATTGTACACCCATACATGTATACATACGTATTCGCACATGCATAGATGATTCTGGTTTGACTTGGAGATCTGGGAACCGCAAGATACTTTCTAAAACTGATTCATTTTAAAGAAGCGGTCTTCCCTAAATATGTGCATATTACTATTCCATGTTGCATGATATACTGGTATGCTTACATTTCTTTTATATGTCGCATACATCATGCTTTCTGATTATACGCATTGAGATATGTTGTTTTCATGATATTTCTGGATTTGGGAACTGTGGGTATTTCAAAAGGGAGTATATATTGTTTTAAAAACCTGGTTACCCTTGATATGATATTTCAGTGCGCCTACAATGAGTTCTATCGGTTCTTATTGTTAGTTATATGTATGCCCTAGAGGCCATTACTATACATAGGATGTATATTGTAGTGGATGCTGGGACATATATAGGGAGGACTTTCTTGCTCGACATGATAGTATGCTATCTGGTTGATCTTTACCTTAACGTGTATACTAATTGTCTCTCTGTTACATGTTGGTAAAGCCCTTAGGATGTGTACTTGACTACCTGGACTATGATGCAGATCATACTAGTGGGGACATGGTAGTCCATAAGTACATCCTTCAAAGTCCCTAGTCGTGGGTGTATCGAGACGGGGCATCGATATACCAGAGTAGACTAGCGTATACCTTCTCGACCCATACAGATGGGAGATGGATGATCCCATATCCATTGGTGTTTGACATCAGAGATGATATACGGGTGCTCAGTAGAGACTGGGTACACTGGACGGACTCGCCGAGAACTCCCAGATGGTATTATACCTTACGTCAGATGGCAGTTCTCTGGTGACACTGGTACAGAGTAGTCTGTTGACCCGAGATCGTCATAGAGTCTTGTGTGGTTCCCACTGTGCTTTGATTTCCATCTTACCACGTCCAAGAGGGCGTGAAAAATGGTGGTTTTTGGGTACAGTCCCGAGTCACATGGAGGCAATGAACGATAGGAGGGGATTCGTCTCTCCCGGTATAGGGGGTTGATGTTGCGCTGTGTTCGATTGGCTATAACAGGAAATCCCTGGCCAGGGTTGCTGAGATTTACTGGTAAGTGTTACCAGTAGTTTCTCGAATTGTTATAGACCTCATATCGACACGACTTATCGAGCTATTGGGGTCCGACGTTTACCACCCCTAGGCGAGATATGCGACATATCGGACGATCAGACCGGACTGTACGGTAGTGTTACTGGTTGGATTCACTGGAGTGTACGCGGGCTTGCTCGTCGATCTTCTGATCGCTCAATACCCGGGTGGCCGTTACGTTTAGCAGACCGCTTGCGGCTTGTGGGTGTTTGATATGATCATCATCTGCTGCCGGCGTATTGACGAGTCTTTAGAGTCCTACACAGAGGTTTCCTGGCTCAAGCGAAACGAAATAGGAGCGCATATGAGATATGTGCGGGACCGAGAATAATGCGTGTATGTGATACCGTATTCCATTCTCGCGATGAATGTATCGAATGGTTATATGCGATATAACCTAGTTATCGAATCGAGGGTTGATTCGATAAGCCGATACATTGGATACTAGTCGGTTATATGCGATATGACCGGATCATTGAATCAAGTGTTGATTTAATGATTTAATGCATAATTATATATTTGATATATTACTTTGCATTAACTAGTATTGGTTCACTTTAAAGGATTTTCTTACTTGGATGTACAAGTTGTATATGTGATATACTTTTTGTGCATATTATTGTATCATGTTTGATGATACATGTTTACTTGGTTAAGTGTAAAGAATTAAACCATGGTTAAACTTATGATTAGGGTTTTATTTCCTTTTCTCATTTATTTATCTATTTATTCATTTTGGAAATAAATAAAAAGGGCATGAAAAGAAAATGGCGGCTTGTTTTGTTTCATATTGAAGCTTCTTGAAGACTTTGACCAAGTGGCCATTTTGTCTCATGCTTAACCCTAACCATTCCATTTAACCATGATTAACTCTCTACACTTGACCATGGTTCATTATATGATAAGTATTGATTTTCTTTTCAATTTTAAAATGAACTTATCATAACACTTTCTTCTTCTTCTTCTTCTTCTTCAATGAAGAAGCTTGCTTCATCAATGGTGATTGATGAAAACAAGTGAGAAATCCAATTCTAAAGTCAACCCACTTCCTATTTCTTCATCCTCTACCTCTTGCCAAGTAGTAGAGTGTGTTTTCTTCACAAGTTTCATCACTTGGTGAAGTTGGAGCTTGATCTAGCGATGTCTCGACGTAGATCATCTTCGGCATGGACATCGACGACCTAGCTCGCCATTTCTCCGACGAAGCCGACGCTAGAGCCCGAGAATTCATTTGGACAGCGAGGGGACTTCGTTGCGGAGCTATGGAGGTGGAGCACCGGATCTACCAAGGTTGTATATCCGTATTCTCTTAGTAAAGTAGTTTACTAGCTTCTTTTTCGCCTAGAAATCTAGCCAACGATCCGTTCTAGGGTTTCTCGGCACCGTTTAAATTTGAAATTGGCATGGTTGATGCCTTGTGAGACCTCATTAGGGTGCATAGGAACCCTACAGTGGTATCAGAGCCTAGCTAGAGCCTTAGGCGAATTCTAGACGCAATTTGAAGTCCGAACGAACCCGAAACCCTATTCCAAACATGCTCTCTATCCTTTTTCTAAAATCTGGGTTTTTTCAACATTAAAAATGTGCAGAAAAATCAGCAGGGATATCTAAGAGTTACGGTGAATTTTGATGACCTAATTCCATCATTACGCCGCGGATCCGCGGCACGAGCATGGCTTGTGCGGCGGATCCGCGGCCGTTTTGTCGTATTGCTCATCGAAATTTGCACCATAATCAATAATAGTCAGTGCTGGTTTTCCTGGGAATATTTTAATATTTATTCCAGAGTTTTATTTTCTGGGTTGTTTTGGGGATTCGGTGTTTCGATCGGAGTATCAGATTTTGTCTATGTGGCTTTCCGGATAATTTTAGAATATGTTAAAAAGTTCGACCGGATATAAATACCCACTTTTTCCCCTGTCGGGAAATTTCCAAGTGTTGGATTTTTCCGTAGTTTAAAGACGTTCTAAGTAGTGCAAGTAACTCGATGGACCCTCTAGAAGACAACAAACCTTAACTCGATTATGTGACCGTCTTGAACTGCCCTTTGAACCTTCGGGTTTGGGGCAGTACGGCGTACCACATGTGGGGCGTTGGCTTGACCCTTCTACGGCTGGACCGTTGGTACTGAGGCACGAACTGAATGTTTTTAGACTTGTTTCATATGTTGATCTGTATCGGGAAAACTTGGGTGTTCGAATGTTCAATCGGAAAAGTTTAACATTTTCTAATTATCCGGAATGGGATACAATAATTGGAATTCACAAAGTGTTATGAGATAACTGAATGAATATTATAAACATAGCAGTTTAGTCTCACTTGATCGGTTGCTACGGAATTTTGATGTGATCAAAAGTCCGTCGCAATCACGTAGCGTACGCGGATACTCGCCGGGTAAACTTAATAGACAGCTACACCCCATAGCCCCGACCAAGTGACTGTAGGAGAACCCCGTCGCCGAAAGCATCCGTTCGGGTGCTCGCGGCAGCGGTGTTCCGCCTTGGTGCACTTCGTCGACGGTATCGGGGGTGCGGCCGTCTACTGAAGTTTGCGACGAGCATTCGATCAGGATTTCGGGAATCTTGTTGAATTGCCCGACTTTATATTGAAAAGTGTTTTCGATTTTGAGACTAAAATGCTGGGTTTATAATTGTTAGGCATGCGATGTCTAAGGAATTCATTTGGTAAGGCATGCGATGTCTGAGGTGGTTGCGGATTCCAACTGTTGTAGTTTTACACTTTCTTTTCTGTGACCGTAAGTGTAATATGTGATATCGCCGGTTTCGTTGCTATATGTCAACGACAATTGGGATGGACATATTTACTTACGTTGATGACATGTGATGTTATGTGTTGCTGGATATGTTATATTGGATCGTCGTGTTTGAATAGCCGTGGTTTTTTATGTGAGATGAGTGTTTTTCATTTTCATTCATGTAAAAACTTGTATGTAATATTCTTTTATTGGGGCGCTTCCAGGTTGCGGAAGTTGTCACCGTTTGTATATTATTTACTTTTCTGCACTAGGATAGACCCAAGGAGGGGAGCACAAGTAACCGGGTTCTGGGGTCCAGTGGGAGACCAACTCGAGGAGTCGAGTCCGGGTCTCCTAACCTTAGAATTGGTAGGGTTGCTTGCCGCTCTCGTAGGGGTCTTGGGGTGTGGGATTGGCTATTCATCACGACCGTGGAATCCGTGTTTTATACTGGCTCGTATTGAAAACACGGACGTCCTAGTATATCCAATATTTCATATGATTCTTCTGCTGCGATATCTGTGATGTGATCATCTGATGTTCTGTGATAGATACAGTATATAGTATATATGATATATTATATAAGCGTTACTTATGTTTTACACCCGCGCTAGCCCTGCCCCGCTCTGCCGTTAGTTACCTAACCTAACGGTGCACGAGGGGACATCGAGGCGAATGCAGATGGCATAAGTGTACGTCGTATTTATCTGTGATGTTTAGGTACTTAAATGATGGGACTTCATTAATGTGATTAATGAAATAAAAGAAACCTAAGATGTTGTAGAATCGAATTTCAAAATAAAACAGGTAGCTACAGTTCTTGCTTTGCACAGAGGTATATATGATATATCCTGCACCTTATTCTATGAGGAAAGGACCGAGATCCCTTCACCGGGAGTGACTCCTTTAGCAATAACTGGCAGATGCTACACACTCGGTTTGTCTTTTGATTGCTTTTAAGTGTTTTTGCTTTGCACAGTGATATATATGATATATCCCGCACCTCATTCGACGAGGAAAGGACCGACGATCCCTTCACCGGGAGTGACTCCTTTAGCAAAACTAGAAAAGCCTCAAAAGCACTCCATTTCAAAATCATTTGATTCTACAACGATATCAAGTTCATTACGCAATAGGTTTTCAGAAAAACCTGTCGTAGCCCTCCGTCATTTCAGATAAGTACTAGTTAGTATTCGTGCTGCGGTTGTTTGGCATGCGTCAAGGCGTAGTGTACGGTAGCTAACTAGTGCTTATCTGCTAGCATACGATGCGATTGGATTAGGGTATTCGTACGGCGTTGTTTGGCATGCGTCAAGGGTCGTGCGGGTGGGTTTAATTCAATCAAGAAATGTACGGGTTGAACTTGACTAGCGGACTATGGGTTGTTTGGCATGCGTCAAGGTCATAGCGAGCTAGGGGCAAAATATTATCGGGAATTTCAAGTGTTGAAATTTGCAATGAGATTGCATACCTTCTATGAGATAGTTGGATCCCGATACCCGCTGTGAGTAATTGTTACTCCTGGGAGAGTTTTATACATTACAATTAGCCGATCAAGTAGGTGTCTAGAAAGGTGTCAACGGGGTTACGCCTCTGGGAAAACGGGGTTTACATTAATTAGGTTCGTGCGAAAGCACGGGGGACCTCCCTCAAAGTACCGACACTGGCCTGGCTGAAAGATTGGCGAACTTGTAGTGTGTAATTAATCCCGGCTAGTTTTTCCTTTTAGGGTTTGAAGGAAGATTTGATAAAAAGCAGTGGGAGCCATCCTGATTAGATAAAATAATAACCAATCTATTCTTGCAAGAGCGCACGCTGAGTGCTTTCTTCTCTCTCTCTCCTGGTAGCGACCATATCACGCCTTAATCAAGATAATAATACGGAATATTGACCGAACCCACTTGTTATACTGAGCTGGGGAACGTTGGTCCCGCTCCAACTTATAATTGTTATAAGACAGAGAAGGAAATAGGGGATTACCAGAATTCCCGTGCCGCCCAAACGAAGAGAGTGCATGCTGATGCATCATCTTCGGGTGTGTTCATTACAGAGAACTGTTTCTCAGTATCCTTTACGTCCTGGGTATGTGATACCAGATCAGGATCCCAGATATGTAATATGTTACATAGGGCTACAGAAAGGTAGAGAACTGAGAACGGGTGATAAGTTTCATGGCAGAAAACGGGGCAAGTGTTGCAGCCAAGTCTGTTGGTCACTGTCACCCTGTATTACCAATACATTGATTCTGAACGAATGCTGTTAGATACCGAACCTGATATACAAAATCATATCAGTCTCTTTATTAGTAAAGAAATGATAAAATTTTGTATTGTTGGATAATGTTTTGAACATTTCCTATATCAAAAGTTGATCGGTTCAGGCACGTTATCTAAAAGCATTAATGTTCTAAATCAAACTACAGTTCTTAGTATACGGAACACACAAAAGAGGATAAGTTCAGAAATGAACGAATCCTTCTTAAGGTATTGTAGACTAGGTCAGATCAATGTGACCCGACTAGCTGAAGTTACATTTTTGATGCATATTTAAATCAGTTTGAATTTACATCTTGTGAAACTTGCCAGTCATGTCACAAAGATTAGATGACCATAGCCCTGTTTATTGGAAACAGAGAAAGAGTTAGTGAACTCTTGGGATGATACATGTTGATGTATGTAGGCCCCCTGTCTACACATGCCAAGACCGGTTCTTTATACTTCATTATATTCTCTGATAATCTCTCAAGATTCAGACATATGTTCCTGTTGAAACACAAGTCCGAACCTTTTGAGATATTCAGAGAATATAAGTTAGAAGTAGAGAACCGATACGGGTATAAGTATTATGTCCTTTGATGAGATCAAGGAGGAGAATACTTGAGCACGGAATTCCTGGACTATTCTAAAGGAGAATGAGATTCTCTCTCAGCATTACTCCTCCGTATACACCATAGCACGATGGTATATCGGGGCGGAGCAGATACACCCTATTTGATATGGTGTGCTCTATGATGAGTATTGCTGAGTTACCTATTTTCTTTTGGGAGTTATGCACTTGAGAAGTTGCATACCTATTGAATAGGGTTCCATTCAAATCAGTTGCCTACCATTTCATATGTGATATGGAAAGGGAAGAGCCCATGTCTTAAGCTAGTTAAGATTTGGGGTTGTCCGGTCTATGTCTGAAAAGCAAAATCCGGACAAGCTCGAGGCAAGGTCAGTCATGTAGAACTGGAAATGTTCCAGCTATACAAAACTGCAGCTGAAGATTTTACAGAACCAAAGGATTCAATAGTTGCCAACGAACCTCAGCCTCTCCGCCGATCTAGTAGGGTTCCTCACCCACCTGAGAGATACTTCGGTTTCTCTATGACAGTGGGAGCGAGGACTGCATCATGAGATGATGACCCAACTAGCTTCAAGCTGGCCATCAGGAGTGGGACTCTGTAAGAATGGCTGGATGCTTAGCGATCTGAGATGGAATCCATGTACACCAGCAAAGTATGGACTTTGGCTGCTATATCTGAAGGGTTAAATCCCCATCAGGAGCAAGTATATCTTGAGAAGATTACTTGGTGTAGATAGAAAGGTTGAGACTTTCAAAGATAGACTTGTTAAAGGTTTTCGTCATCGACCAGGCGTGGATAATGATGAAACCTTTTCCAGTGCCTATGCTTAAGTCCATCCAGATCCTACTTGCCATGGCTACATACCATGACTATGATATCTGGTGGTTGGGTGTCATGACAGCTTTTCTAAATGATGTTTTAGAAGAGGGAGTCTATAAGTACACAGCCAGAGAGCCTCGTAGACAGTGGGAGCAGCGGAAACGTGTGCAAGATGCTTTATAGGATAAAGCAGGCATCGCGGAGTTGGAACGTCTGTTTTGATGTCGTAGTCAAAAAGTTTGACTTCATCAAAATGGTAGATGAACCTTGTATATACAAAAAGGTAGTAGGGAGTATGGTGGCGATTCTCGTAAAGTACGTGGATGACATACTCTTGATAGGGAAAGAGTTTCCTATGCTACGCTCGATCAATCTCCGCTTATCACAATGATTCTCCACATAGGATCAAAATGATACCTACTAAATCCTAGGTTTTGGATCTATGAGATAGATCTAAATGGATGTTAGGATTCTCACTAGCTGTAGTGAGATGGTATCAATCGACCCTGGGGAGAATCACTGGAATGGTTCCAGGGTGATAAAGACGACTGAATGTCGGTCACAGGCATTGTCTTTACCCTCGGTAAAGGGACGGTATGTTGGAAGAGTTCCAAGCTAGATACCGTGACATACTAGACGATAAAGGCAGGATACATCGCTACTTAAGATGCTACCAAAGAGGATGTTTGGGTGTATATTAGTTCATGAGATGAACTACGTTCCTACCATTGTGAGACAATGGAGTTGTGGCTCATGCCGAGGAACGCCGGTCCCATCAGTGATCCAGACATATTCTAAGGCAGTATCACCTGATCATGGAGATAGTTGATCTCCAGGGAGATCGAGGTTAGGAGAGTAGACTCAGAGGACAACACAGCGGATCCACTCACAAAGGCCTGTTCCCAGAGAGAGACTTTTATGGGATGGTTGAGTATGAGATACTGCAACCACTGCTATCAGATGGCCCTAGTGCAAGTGGGAGATTGTTAGTTATATGTATGCCCTAGAGGCCATTACTATACATAGGATGTATATTGTAGTGGATGCTGGGACATATATAGGGAGGACTTTCTTGCTCGACATGATAGTATGCTATCTGGTTGATCTTTACCTTAACGTGTATACTGATTGTCTCTCTGTTACATGTTGGTAAAGCCCTTAGGATGTGTACTTGACTACCTGGACTATGATGCAGATCATACTAGTGGGGACATGGTAGTCCATAAGTACATCCTTCAAAGTCCCTAGTCGTGGGTGTATCGAGACGGGGCATCGATATACCAGAGTAGACTAGCGTATACCTTCTCGACCCATACAGATGGGCGATGGATGATCCCATATCCATTGGTGTTTGACATCAGAGATGATATACGGGTGCTCAGTAGAGACTGGGTACACTGGACGGACTCGCCGAGAACTCCCAGATGGTATTATACCTTACGTCAGATGGCAGTTCTCTGGTGACACTGGTACAGAGTAGTCTGTTGACCCGAGATCGTCATAGAGTCTTGTGTGGTTCCCATTGTGCTTTGATTTCCATCTTACCACGTCCAAGAGAGCGTGCAAAACGGTGGTTTTTGGGTACAGTCCCGAGTCACATGGAGGCAATGAACGATAGGAGGGGATTCGTCTCTCCCGGTATAGGGGGTTGATGTTGCGCTGTGTTCGATTGGCTATAACAGGAAATCCCTGGCCAGGGTTGCTGAGATTTACTGGTAAGTCTTACCAGTAGTTTCTCGAATTGTTATAGACCTCATATCGACACGACTTATCGAGCTATTGGGGTCTGACGTTTACCACCCCTAGGCGAGATATGCGACATATCAGACGATCAGACCGGACTGTACGGTAGTGTTACTGGTTGGATTCACTGGAGTGTGAGCGGGCTTGCTCGTCGATCTTCTGATCGTTCAATACCCGGGTGGCCGTTACGTTTAGCAGACCACTTGCGGCTTGTGGGTGTTTGATAAGATCATCATCTGCTGCCGGCGTATTGACGAGTCTTTAGAGTCCTACACAGAGGTTTCCTGGCTCAAGCGAAACGAAATAGGAGCGCATATGAGATATGTGCGGGACCGAGAATAATGCGTGTATGTGATACCGTATTCCATTCTCGCGATGAATGTATCGAATGGTTATATGCGATATAACCTAGTTATCGAATCAAGGGTTGATTCGATAAGCCGATACATTGGATACTAGTCGGTTATATGCGATATGACCGGATCGTTGAATCAAGTGTTGATTTAATGATTTAATGCATAATTATATATTTCATATATTACTTTGCATTAACTAGTATTGGTTCACTTTAAAGGATTTTCTCACTTGGATGTACAAGTTGTATATGTGATATACTTTTTGTGCATATTATTGTATCATGTTTGATGATACATGTTTACTTGGTTAAGTGTAAAGAATTAAACCATGGTTAAACTTATGATTAGGGTTTTATTTCCTTTTCTCATTTATTTATCTATTTATTCATTTTGGAAATAAATAAAAAGGGCATGAAAAGAAAATGGTGGCTTGTTTTGTTTCATATTGAAGCTTCTTGAAGACTTTGACCAAGTGACCATTTTGTCTCATGCTTAACCCTAACCATTCCATTTAACCATGATTAACTCTCTACACTTGACCATGGTTCATTATATGATAAGTATTGATTTTCTTTTCAATTTTAAAATGAACTTATCATAACACTTTCTTCTTCTTCTTCTTCTTCTTCAATGAAGAAGCTTGCTTCATCAATGGTGATTGATGAAAACAAGTGAGAAATCCAATTCTAAAGTCAACCCACTTCCTATTTCTTCATCCTCTACCTCTTGCCAAGTAGTAGAGTGTGTTTTCTTCACAAGTTTCATCACTTGGTGAAGTTGGAGCTTGATCTAGCGATGTCTCGACGTAGATCATCTTCGGCATGGACATCGACGACCTAGCTCGCCATTTCTCCGACGAAACCGACGCTAGAGCCCGGGAATTCATTTGGACAGCGAGGGGACTTCGTTGCGGAGCTATGGAGGTGGAGCACCGGATCTACAAAGGTTGTATTTCCGTATTCTCTTAGTAAAGTAGTTTACTAGCTTCTTTTTCGCCTAGAAATCTAGCCAACGATCCGTTCTAGGGTTTCTCGGCACCGTTTAAATTTGAAATTGGCATGGTTGATGCCTTGTGAGACCTCATTAGGGTGCCTAGGAACCCTACACTTATGTGTATATATACCCCATCCGAGGAGTGTAAGTGCACGGCGGCGCCCCGGCCGTCAATCCGACGGCCAAATGCGGAAGCGGTGAAAAACATAAATTTTCTTGAACTGGCAAACCGCCGCGCACTAATACCCGGATCGAACCATTAATTAGTCCTAGCTAACTACAAGATGGGAAAGAGATATACCGACGATCCAAGTCCTCCGGTCTTCTCGTCATCGTCCCGATCTCCTGCGGAGGCTCCGGTCTCCACCTCGTCGCCGGAAGTGCACCACATCGCCTACTTCTTTTACGGGCTCCCACCTCAATGCCGAGGCAACTCGGGCACGAAGCTGGCTAGTCGACGTGCCCAAGATTTGCTGTAGAATGTATAGTAGAGCTCAAGTCTCATTTGGGGTTGCAGGAATTGCCTTTTGGTGGAGGGATGAACTATGGAGTTTAGAGATGGAACTTGTGGGATTTTTGCAACATCAAATGAGCCAAAAACCCACCACCAAAATTTTGGACAGCCCACTTTTGGGAGTGGCCGGCCATGACCATTGGAGGGAGGAGAATGAGAGTGTCATTTGATTGAAATGAGAGAGCCATCCAATAATGCAAAAAAATGGGGAGAGAGAGAAAGCTATCATAAGGAAAATAATGATCACGAAGAAAAGTCCTCACTCAACAACCATACCATCTCCCATCATCAACAATCATCAAGCATGATGACTTCAAAAAGTCAAGCCATCATGAAGAGGTTAAGGTCAAGGAATGGTGCAACCATCATGACATGATAAAATGCAAAGACCCCCTCCACAAATGCCTATTTGCAACAATGCAAATAAACCCTCCTCCACCAATCTTCGGCCAATGAACGGAACAATGGAAATCGGCCGAAACGGAAAGCAAACTGGCAACTCCAGAAAACTGGTCCCGTAATAAATTACAGGAAAACCCCGATACTGTGCATACACACCCGCATTTGTATTCCGACCGAAATACAAATGCAATGAGACAAAATCTACACTGTACTATACTAGGATCCGGCTTAAACCAAAGCCGGCCAGTAATATCCGTTCGATCCTGATCCGTGCAATACCGCACGTATCTGATCGAACCCTGCCATATAACCATACGGCCTATAGTACAAACTGTCCGATCCTGATCCGTGCAATACCGCACGTATCTGATCGGACCTTGCCATATCTCCATACGGCCTCTACAACCTTTCGCCCGAAAGCTGAGTAACTGAATGTGGGGAACTCTAAAGACTCATCAACACCTTGGTTGTGGATTTTACCACTAGCACGTTAGAGGTATAAGCCAATACATAACGGGCTACCAGGTATTGACCAAAAGGGACGTCTGTGAGCGAACTCTGCCTGACTCCCTACTGAGCCTGTCAGTGACAATATCCGTACAGTCCGGTCCGTTCGTCTATGAGCATCGCATGGCGGGCCTACGGGGTTGGTAAAAGTCAGACCCCCAAAAGCGGTACAAGTCGTGTCGGAGTGTAGCCCAGAACACCCTGAGATACTACTGGAATACCTACCAGTAAATCTCCTTGCCTCGGCCGAGGGCTTCGTGTAATGGCTCTCCTAGACACAGCGCGACCTCACCCCCAATACCGGGAGAGACGAACCCCTGAAGATACGCTCACTGCCTCCATGTGGCTCGGGACTGTACCCAACTAAAACCTGTTTGCACGACTCCTTTGAGCCATGGTAGGGTAGTAATCAAAGTACAGTGGGAACTCACACGAGACAAATGACGATCCCCAGGTCGATGAACTAACCTGTACACATGTCACTAGGGAACTGCCATCTGACGTCTGGTATATGACCAACTAGCATGTTCCCGGCGAGTCCTGTCCGGTGTACTCATAACCCAATGAGCACATGTATACATCTTAGGTGATCCAACTGACACCAGTGGCTTGTGAGACCGGCCACCGCCCCTCGTCGGGGTCTCGACTGTATACACTAGTCTACTCTGGAGTATCGATGCCCTGTCTCGAAACTCACACGACTAGGGACCATTTAAGGATATGCTTATAGACCCCCAGCTCCCACTTATATGATCGCCCTCATACTGCTGGTGGTCAAGCAAGAATCCTAGGGGCTCTATCAACGTGTAATAGCGACGTGTCAGGTCACCTAAAACAGTACACGATGATAAAGGTAAACCAGATAGCATAATATCATCTCGAGTAAGACTGTCCTACCGGGATAGGTCCTCCATCAATCATTGCAATCACGTACCTGTGACCTAATAATTGACTCTGAGGGCACTATCTCCAACAATCTCCCACTTGCACTCAAGGCTAATTATTGCGATGTCGCATACTCACAGCCCGTGTGATACCGAACACCCAACTCCTCTACTAGTCAGTCTCATAAAGCTCGTTTGCGAAACTATTGCGTTCGAGGAACAGCCTCAGTGAGTGGATCCGCTTTGTTGTTTCTTTCTATGTCTCTCTATATCTCATGTTCGCGGAGAAAGCCATCTCCCGAAATGAGCAATACCTGTCTTAGAATGTGTTTGGATGTCTGATGGGACATAGCTCATAAATGAACTCCAAATCCAAACTTCTTAGACTGTATCGTCAACTGAACTTAATCAGTATCCTGCGCCATGCCTCCCTCAGTATTGCCTTGGACCACCTGTCCAAAATACTGCCCCTCGTCATAAGGAAAACTATAACTCTGACAACCTCCCTATCGTCCAGGTCACCTTGGAAGCCTGGAATGATAACTGTCTCCCGAATGAGGCTGTCGTTATCATATCCCTAGAACATCCACTTATGTTCTAAAACTGCTTCCGACTGTTTCTCCAGGATTGGATCAATGTCAACTTATTGCATCTAGTGCAAGAACAACATCTGGTGTGGTACTTGACATCTCATGATTGACTCAATTGCCTAAGCAAGTGATCTGCCAACCATGCACATCCCTCTCCACTTTAGTCTGCAAGACACCTTTAGAGAGGGTGAATCCATTACCTGCAGGTACACTACCGTGCCAGGAGTCGTCCATTCTAAATACTCTTAGAATGCTGTCTAAGTACCCAGATTGGGAAACCACCCAAATCTAGATCTAAAACCATAGATCTAGTGACCAGTATGTCTAATACAAAATCCATTTCCTTTGTGGAGAAACCACTGTGTGACGACCAAAGTATAACCGATTGTAGTATAGGAGTTTTCTTTCCTACTCTGTGTATGTCATCCAAATACCAGGATATCACACCCTACTACCTTCTCAACAGATCTATCCCCTATTCTGGTGAAGTCAAACCTATGACTGTCACATCAGAAATAGATGATCTATCTCCGCTATATCTGCTTTAGTCTATAAATAGACATAAGCTTCCTGTCCACCAATGCTTCCGCTGCTCCCACTGACTACGACAACCCTCTGGCAGAGTCATATAGACGTCCACATCTAAAACTAGTTTAGAACGACGCTATACTCATCCTCCCGCCGGGTCTCGCAGCCTGGAACAACAGCAATGGTAATTGTGGGTAAACAAGAACTTCCCTGTCACCGTCCTTGAGGCTACCGTAGTACCTCTCGGGTGCCTGAAGTTACCCACCTTATCTGCGGAGTGGCCAATGGAATGTCAATCCAGATTGAATCTTTAGGTTCCTTATCAAATCTTCAGTAATCGTTTGTGGTTCTGGAATCACTTCCACTTCTACCATACTCCCACTACTGTTTTCTGAAAAAATCCATTTTTAATAAAACTGTGGCGAGTCTAGAACAATATTGCTATTGTTCATCCAGATGGTAGAAAGTCAACCCTCGTCATAGCCTGGGTCAACCCACAAACAGCCATTACAGAAACGTGCCTTGAGTTGTCCAGTGTCTGGTTTTAATCATAAACCGGACAACTCCCCGTACATTAACAACGTTAAGATATGAACTGTTCTATATCCAATATAGAAACAGAGGCACTGATTTAATTGAACCAGATTCAAATCATGCAGCTGTCTCCAGTGCATGTCAACTTAATGGAAGGAGGCCGATCAGCGTTACTCAACTTAGGAATGCTTCCAATTATGAGTAACCTGAAAGAGAAGCAATTTCTCTTTATCATTACTATCAACTGAATACCATACACAAGTATCTACATCTTCGATCACTTTGAAGAATCCCGATACTTGCTATACCTGGTTCTCTACTCTATTCAAATACCTATAACTTCTCAAAATTCGGACCCTGTGTTTCCACGAAACACCTGTCTAAAAACTAGAGAAGTCATAAGTAAACCGAATATAGTACGAGGACCAACCCCTCTGTCCTGATGGACCCTGGACAACATACAATACTCTGTATAAGTCCCTTGAGTCTGATAACTCATTCACTGTGTGTCGTAGGTTGAAAACTGTACTTATGGTTAAGAAGAATTACACCGCTGTTTAATGCTCCTTACCTAACCATCCACTGATATAGGTAAATGTCGCAGACATAACTTCATAAAGGTATATCTCACTCTATGAAAATAGACGTACAGATATATCAATTTGAAATTGGTGCATAACAGCGGATATTCAAAACCAAATATTTGCCGACCGGCAAACAGCCCAGGTGATTTCCTCAAATATCACCGATTACAACGAATCCCGATATAATGAGGATGATCACCCAATTCCCAATAACCTACTCCCACTCATCATCTGTAAAACCATACAGATGTGAGAATCATACCTGGTAAATACATACCCTGGAGCAAGTGTCTAATCGGGAAATCAGTTTTCCTTTAACAGTACACAGTGAGACTGAAACATTGAAATGTTTCGATGGGGTATCCCGGTATTCCTAGTAATGCCTCTTCCAGATTCACGATTGTAACCGTATAATTCTTTGCCACCTCTCCAAATCCCTTCATATGTCTTTAGTCTTTACCTTCTGCACACCCCTTTAGGCCAAATGGTTTTCTTCCTTCCCTACCGTTCGGCACCAGCCTATGGTTTGGAAGAAGACTATCCAATAAGCATAATGGGTGTACTGTCCCAATCCTAGGAACACTCGCAATGAGAGAGGGTGAAGATAAAAGACAACCGAATAAACCTTATTCCTATTTCTCCTGGACCAGAATCCATCCCCGAACTGGAATAAATTCCTTTCGAGTTCGTATATAACCATACGATGGAGTATCCAATAAATTGTGGATCTTCGTAGTGATACGGAGTGTCCTGGAGAAATACAAAGGTGATTTTAGGATTGGCGAAGGAATATTTGGTTTGATCGTGAAAATCTGTTGCAATTTACTTTGCCCTCTTACTAATCCCTTGCTTTGTCTGAACTTAATACCTTCTGTACACCATCGTTAGGCTAATTGGTTTTCTTCATTCCCTACCGGTCGGCACCAGCCTAAGGTTTGGAAGAAGACTATCCAATTTGCGTAATAGGTGTACTATCTCCTAAACCAAGGAGTACTCGCAACCTGAGAGAAGGTAAAAGGAAAAGACAACTGAATAGTTCTATCCGTTTTCTCCAGAACCGGAAACCATCCTCGAATAAATCCCTTCGAGTTCGTATATAACCATACGATGGTTTTGTCCAATGGAAGTGGACGTTCGTAGTAATACGGGGTGTCCTGGAGAAAAGGGTAAAAGTAGGAGTGGCAATGAGGTTTGCAACTCTGACAATCCAAAAGCCAGTGTTTAAGAAGGTTCGGTCAACTTGGTCACTGAGTCATAGTCTAGGGTCGGGTCAATGGTCGCTGCCAAAGAGAGAGAGAAAATAAACACTCAGCGTGCACTCTAACCTAGATCAGAATGGTTACCAATTTATCTAATCTGGAATCCTCCCACTGTACCGTCAAATTCTTCTCCAAACCTAAAAGAAGAATTAGTCGGGATCACCCGAGGAGTAAACCAACTCATCAGTGGGAATCGGGATCCAACTCTCATCGCATGATAACGTGACGGAATCCGCTCACGTCATCACACTTCAGAAGGTATGCGCATAGCTGGCAAGTTTTAGTTCTTTTGAAACTCCCGATGTGATTTTTACCCCATGCTCTTATGACCTTGACTTTGTCCAACATATCATAAGTCACATGTCAAGTTCAACCCGTCATTCTCCAGGTTAATTTGAATCCACCCGTACCTACCCTTGACTTTGGCCAAAATGGCAGTACGACTGTCCCAAACCAACGCATCTCTCTATGCTGCATATGAATATCCAATAGCTACCAATCACTGTGCCTTGACTTTGGCCAACATACACAGCTTGAATACTATTGACTACCCATATGAAACGACGGAGGGCTACAAATGGTTTCTGGCGAAAACCTTTAACGTAATGAACTTGATATCGTTGAAGGAACGGATAGCTTTTAAAAATATAGTGACGAAAACCTTTGCTAAAGAGGTCACTCCCGGTGAAGGGATCTCAGCTCTTTCCCCGTAGAATGGGGTGCAGGATATTCCAACTGAATACCACGGTGCAAAGCAAAAGTAATCGGCTATAGTGAAGTTATTGCCCTGACGCAAACTTCTGTCCAAGGGGTCACTCCCGGTGAAGGGATCTCGGCCCTTGCCTCGTCGACTGAGGAGCAGGATATTCTAACTGAATACCACGATGCAAAACAAAAGTGAACGTCCTTGCAATAACAGCTTTTTGAAAAGTGTTCCAACAACATCACATTAGGTTTGTTTTTAACTTGCATTGATCCGAATCAATGCAGTCCCATCAATTGATCACACCAAAAAGAACGAAAATATACTGATGTACGTATATGCCATCCGCATTCGCCACTGGGTCCCGTCATTACCCGTTAGGTTAGCTGACTAACGACAGAGCGGGGACTGGACTAGCGCGGATGTAAAACATATACAACATCTACTAATATATATACCAATATATTATATTCGCTCAAGGCGTGGAAAAATGCAACATCACAGAAATGTACAGCATCACAGAAACAATACAGATATCTGGGATCCCCGGGTTTCACAGAGCCGCTGAAACCCGACGTTCCCCTGGTCGTGTGGATAGCCTGTGCAATGAAATCCTAGACCCCTACGGGCGCGGCAAGTTACCCGCCAAAACCTGAAGCGAGGCAGCCCCCTTCAGCGACGTGAATGGACCACCCGGCACTTCACGGAATCCGGCAACTTGGGCACCCCTCCTGGGTCAACCTGTACCCCTTACGAGTGCGGCGAATAGCTCGCCAATCCTAGAGTGAAGCCCCCTCCGTCCCAATGCCATGAGATGCGGGCTTGTTTCCCCCTAGAACCCGGCTATCTGTGCACCCCTCCGCGGGGCAATCCTAGTACAGAAAGTAAAATATACATACAACGGGTACATCGACCGCAACCTGGCCGTGCCCCAAAATAATAATACAATCAGGCAGTGACGGCAGTCCACATGTCGGACGCTCGCCCCGCAATATCAAATGTACATAATACAACCACAACTGTACTAGCATTGCATCCAGGCTATCCCCCACGACCGATCCGCAACATCACAGCAAAAACAGAACATCAACGTGAAAGTCACGTTCGCAAATCCGTCTAACCGGGCTATAGCAGTTAGACCGGATTTACCGATCAAGTGACATTCACGGTCGCAGATATAATGTAAATACTGTGAAATAATGTGTTTAAAATATCCGATCAATCAAATTTTAACAAGTGGGCCCCCAAGCATTACTGTAGCAGATCAAGAAATTCTGGGCCCAATATTAATATTCTAAAACCCCAATTTTAACCCCAGAAAGATACTGTAGAAATTTGGTGCAGGGAACCCAACAGTGTGCGGCGGATCCGCGGCCCAAAGGGGTGTTTGGCCGCGGTTCCGCGCTCCAACAGTGGACTTAGTGCATCGAATTTTCACAGAACTCTTAGATTTTCCAGTACATCACTTTTCTGTAACCTGAAAAAATTTTCGACACCAAAAAATTTCAACAGAAAACTGATGCAAGTAAAAATGTAGATTTTGGAATTTTGGTCGATCGGAAGTGCAAAACAAATTAAGGAAAGCTAGACTAAGTTAATGGCGAGGCTCTGATACCACTGTAAGTGCACGGCGGCGCCCCGGCCGTCAATCCGACGGCCAAATGCGGAAGCGGTGAAAAACTTAAATTTTCTTGAACTGGCAAACCGCCGCGCACTAATACCCGGATCGAACCATTAATTAGTCCTAGCTAACTACAAGATGGGAAAGAGATATACCGACGATCAAAGTCCTCCGGTCTTCTCGTCATCGTCCCGATCTCCTGCGGAGGCTCCGGTCTCCACCTCGTCACCGGAAGTGCACCACATCGCCTACTTCTTTTACGGGCTCCCACCTCAATGCCGAGGCAACTCGGGCACGAAACTGGCTAGTCGACGTGCCCAAGATTTGCTGTAGAATGTATAGTAGAGCTCAAGTCTCATTTGGGGTTGCAGGAATTGCCTTTTGGTGGAGGGATGAACTATGGAGTTTAGAGATGGAACTTGTGGGATTTTTGCAACATCAAATGAGCCAAAAACCCACCACCAAAATTTTGGACAGCCCACTTTTGGGAGTGGCCGGCCATGACCATTGGAGGGAGGAGAATGAGAGTGTCATTTGATAGAAATGAGAGAGCCATCCAATAATGCAAAAAAATGGAGAAAGAGAGAAAGCTATCATAAGGAAAATAATGATCACAAAGAAAAGTTCTCACTCAACAACCATACCATCTCCCAACATCAACAATCATCAAGCATGATGACTTCAAAAAGTCAAGCCATCATGAAGAGGTTAAGGTCAAGGAATGGTGCAACCATCATGACATGATAAAATGCAAAGACCCCCTCCACAAATGCCTATTTGCAATAATGCAAATAAACCCTCCTCCACCAATCTTCGGCCAATGAACGGAACAATGGAAATCGGCCGAAACGGAAAGCAAACTGGCAACTCCAGAAAACTGGTCCCGTAATAAATTACAGGAAAACCCCGATACTGTGCATACACACCCGCATTTGTATTCCGACCGAAATACAAATGCAATGAGACAAAATCTATACTGTACTATACTAGGATCCGGCTTAAACCAAAGCCGGCCAGTAATATCCGTTCAATCCTGATGCGTTGCATTACCGCACGTATCTGATCGAACCCTGCCATATAACCATACGGCCTATAGTACAAACTGTCCGATCCTGATCCGTGCAATACCGCACGTATCTGATCGGACCTTGCCATATCTCCATACGGCCTCTACAACCTTTCGCCCGAAAGCTGAGTAACTGAATGTGGGGAACTCTAAAGACTCATCAACACCTTGGTTGTGGATTTAACCACTAGCACGTTAGAGGTATAAGACAATACATAACGGGCTACCAGGTATTGACCAAAAGGGATGTCTGTGAGCGAACTCAGCCTGACTCCCTACTGAGCCTGTCAGTGACAATATCCGTACAGTCCGGTCCGTTCGTCTATGAGCATCGCATGGCGGGCCTAGGGGGTTGGTAAAAGTCAGACCCCCAAAAGCGGTACAAGTCGTGTCGGAGTGTAGCCTAGAACACCCTGAGATACTACTGGAATACCTACCAGTAAATCTCCTTGCATCGGCCGAGGGCTTCGTGTAATGGCTCTCCTAGACACAGCGCGACCTCACCCCCAATACCGGGAGAGACGAACCCCTGAAGATACGCTCACTGCCTCCATGTGGCTCGGGACTGTACCCAACTAAAACCTGTTTGTACGACTCCTTTGAGCCGTGGTAGGGTTGTAATCAAAGTACAGTGGGAACTCACACGAGACAAATGACGATCCCCAGGTCGATGAACTAACCTGTACACATGTCACCAGGGAACTGCCATCTGACGTCTGGTATATGACCAACTAGCATGTTCCCGGCGAGTCCTGTCCGGTGTACTCATAACCCAATGAGCACCTGTATACATCTTAGGTGATCCAACTGACACCAGTGGCTTGTGAGACCGGCCACCGCCCCTCGTCGGGGTCTCGACTGTATACACTAGTCTACTCTGGAGTATCGATGCCCTGTCTCGAAACTCACACGACTAGGGACCATTTAAGGATATGCTTATAGACCCCCAGCTCCCACTTATATGATCGCCCTCATACTGCTGGTGGTCAAGCAAGAATCCTAGGGGCTCTATCAACGTGTAATAGCGACGTGTCAGGTCACCTAAAACAGTACACGATGATAAAGGTAAACCAGATAGCATACTATCATCTCGAGTAAGACTGTCCTACCGGGATAGGTCCTCCATCAATCATTGCAATCACGTACCTGTGACCTAATAATTGACTCTGAGGGCACTATCTCCAACAAGGAGGAGTCGTGAGCCGTGTACGGGTACATGGTGGGGCCCGGTATGGTACCCCTGGGCAAGAAAGGGATGCTGTGTATACAGACGGTGAGCCTGGCAGAGGGACTACTACCTACCGGTGATATTATTTGGGCTCGGCGGATATCCGTAGGATACCGACCGGAGTCGAGAGATGATACGGGGATATCTGGACTGACGGAACTCGTGGGCCGATCCAGACTGACGGAGCCCGATATATGAGGATTTACGTGCCGATGCTAGGCATAGGTTTCATGATGTTTTCGAGTGTCGATGTTAGACACTCAGGTACCATGATTTTGATATGTCGCGAGCGGCACATGTTGATTTATATTCTCATATTTCCATGCATATGCTTTATGATATTTATATGCATGATGTTTAATGTCATTGGGTGACACGTGGACGATTTCCACATACATATATTGGCATTGATGACATTGATCACATAGTTGGATGATATCCACTTTTTCATAGACTTCATGATATAGTCGACATTAGTCATACCTGTAAGTGCATGGCGGCGCCCCGGCCGTCAAACCGACGGCCAAATGCGGAAGCGGTGATAAACTTTAATTTTGCGGACTTAGCAAACCGGCACCACGGCGCACTAAACACCCGGATCGTGCCATTAAACTAGTCTAGCTAACAAGAAGAAAGGGAAGAGATATACCGACAGATCCGAGTCCTCCGGTCTTCTCGTCGTCGTCCCGATCTCCCGCGGATCCTCCGGTCGTCGCCTCCTTGCCGGAAGGGCACCACATCGCCTGTATCTTTTACGGGCTCCCACCTCAATACCGAGGCAACTCGGGCGCGAAGTTGGCTAACCGACGCGCCCAAGATATGCTGTAGAATTTATAGTATAGTTGTCTCTTTGGGGTTTAGGATAGTTGCCATTGTGGAGGAATTTTGTAGACAAGAATTTTTCCATGGATGCTTAAGAAAAATGGAGCATCCATGCACCATTGAGCTCGGCCAGCCCCCTGTTTGCTCACTGGAAATGTGAAAAATAAAGCAAGCTCTCACCCACTCAAAGCAACCCAAATGAATATATATATTAATTCATCCACACCTCAAATCTCAATTCCTGCACACACTTATTTTAACACCATGCCATCATAAATATATTAAATACCAACCCCTTGAAACAATTCCAGCAGCACATTAAAAGAGCTCAAAACAATCAAGATAAATTAATCCACACTCCATCATGCCAACAGCAACAGTGGCCGGCCATTCCCAAACCCATACCCCATCATGTCAAATTAATGCAAGTGATGGTAAAGAGAATGGTGATGGTCAAATCAAAAACCCACATATGCAAGAAACCCCCTCCTCAAAAGTAATTTGCAAAACTGCAAATTACCCCCTCCATCGGAAAAGTCCGGCCGGGAAAGAACAAAGGAAAACCGGCCGGAACGGAATGCAAACTGGCAACTCCAGAAAACTGGTCCCGTAATAAATTACAGGAAAATCCCGATACTGTGCATACACACCCGCATCTGTATTCCGTCCGGATACAAATGCGAAAAGACAAAACTACACTATCAAATACTAAGATCCGGCTTAAGCCAAAGCCGGCTAGTAAAAACCGTCCGATCACGATCCGTGCAATACCGCACGTATCTGATCGAACCCTGCCATATCTCCATACGGCCTCTACAACGTTTCGCCCGAAACTTGAGTAACTGAAAGTGTGGCGGACTCTAAAGACTCGTCAATACAATGGCTGTGGATTTAACCACTAGCCCGTCAGAGGTATAAGCCAATACGTAACGGGCCACCAGCAATTGACTAAAAGGGACGTCGATGAGCGAACTCATCCTGACACCCTACTGAGCCTGTCGGTGACAATATCCGTGCAGTCCGGTCCGTTCGTCTATGAGTATCGCATGGCGGGCCTAGGGGGTTGGTAAAAGTCAGACCCCCAAAAGCGGTACAAGTCGTGTCGGAGTGTAGCCCAGAACACCCTGAGATACTACTGGAATACCTACCAGTAAATCTCCTTGCCTTGGCCAAGGACTTTGTGTAATGGCTCTCCTAGACACAGCACGACCTCACCCCCAATACCGGGAGAGACGAACCCCTGAAGATACGCTCACTGCCTCCATGTGGCTCGGGACTGTACCCAACTAAAACCTGTTTGCACGACTCCTTTGAGCCGTGGTAGGGTAGTAATCAAAGTACAGTGGGAACTCACACGAGACAAATGACGATCCCCAGGTCGATGAACTAACCTGCACACATGTCACCAGGGAACTGCCATCTGACGTCTGGTATATGACCAACTAGCATGTTCCCGGCGAGTCCTGTCCGGTGTACTCATAACCCAATGAGCACCTGTATACATCTTAGGTGATCCAACTGACACCAGTGGCTTGTGAGACCGGCCACCGCCCCTCGTCGGGGTCTCGACTGTATACACTAGTCTACTCTGGAGTATCGATGCCCTGTCTCGAAACTCCCACGACTAGGGACCTTTTAAGGATATGCTTGTAGACTCCAGCTCTCACTTATATGATCGCCCTCATACTGCCGGCAGTCAAGCAAGAATCCTAGGGGCTCTATCAACGTGCAATAGCGACCTGTCAGGTCACCTAAAGCAGTACACGATGATAAAGGTAAACCAGATAGCAAACAATCATCTCGAGTAAGACTGTTCTACCGGGATAGGTCCTCCCTCAATCATTGCAATCACGTGCCTGTGATCCAATAATTGACTCTGAGGGCACTATCTCCAACAATCTCCCACTTGCACTCAAGGCTAATTATTGCGATGTCGCATACTCACAGCCCGTGTGATACCGAACATCCAACTCCTCTACTAGTCAGTCTCACAAAGCTCGTTTGCGGAACTATTGCGTTCGAGGAATAGCCTCAGTGAGTGGATCCGCTTAGTTGTTTCTTTCTATGTCTCTCTATATCTCAAGTTCGTGGAGAAAACCATCTCCCGAAAAGAGCAATACCTGTCTCAGAATATGTCTGGATGTCTGATGGGACCGAGCTCATAAATGAACTCCAAATCCAAACTTCTTAGACTGTATCGTCAACTGAACTTAATCAGTATCCTGCGCCATGCCTCCCTCAGTATTTCCTTGGATCACCTGTCCAGAATACTGCCCCTCGACAGAAGGAAAAACTATAACTCTGACAACCTCCTTGTCGTCCATGTCACCTTGGAAGCCTGGAATGATAACTGTCTCCTGAATGAGGCTGTCGTTATCATCTCCCTAGAACATCCACTTATGTTCTAAAACTGCTTCCGACTGTTTCTCCAGGATTGGATTAATATCAACTTATTGCATCTAGTGCAAGAACAACATCTGGTGTGGTACTTGACATTTCACGATTGACTCAATTGCCTGAGCAAGTGATCTGCCAATCATGCCCGTCCCTCTCCCCTTTAGTCTGTAAGACACCTTTGGAGAGGGTGACTCCATTACCTGCAGGTACACTACCGTGCCAGGAGTCGTCCATCCTAAATACTATTAGAATGCTGTCAAGTACCCTGATTGGGAAACCACCCAAATCTAGATCTAAAACCATAGATCTAGTAACCAGTATGCCTGATATAAAATCCATTTCCTTTGTGGAGAAACAACTGTGTGACGACCAAAGTATAACCGATTGTAGTATAGGAGTTTCCTTTCCTACTCTGTGTATATCATCCAAATACCAGGATATCACACCCTACTACCTTCTCAACAGATCCATCCCCTATTCTGATGAAGTCAAACCCATGACTGTCACGTCAGAAATAGATGATCTATCTCCGCTACATCTGCTCTAGTCTATAAATAGACATAAGCAACCTGTCCACCAATGCTTCCGCTGCTCCCACTGACTACGACAACCCTCTGGCAGAGTCATATAGACGCACACTTCTAAAACTGGTTTAGAACGACGCTATACTCATCCTCCCGCCGGGTCTCGTAACCTGGAACAACAGCAATGGCAATTGTGGGAAAACAAGAACTTCCCTGTCACCGTCCTTGAGGCTACCGTAGTACCTCTCGGGTGCCTGAAGTTACCCACCTTATCTGCGGAGTGGCCAATGGAATGTCAATCCAGATTGAATCTTTAGGTTCCTTATCAAATCTTCAGTAATCGTTTGTGGTTCCGGAATCACTTCCAGTTCTACCATACTCCCACTACTGTTTTCCTGAAAAAATCCATTTTTAATTTAAAACTGTGGCGAGTCAAGAACAATATTGCTATTGATCTTCCAGATGGTAGAAAGTCAACCCGCGTCATAGCCTGGGTCAACCCACAAACAGCCATTACAGAAACGTGCCTTGAGTTATCCAGAGTCTGGTTTTAATCATAAGCCGGACAACTCCCCGTACCTTAACAATGTTAAGATATGAACTGTACTATATCCAATATAGAACCAGAGGCACTGATTTAATTGAACCAGATTCAAATCATGCAGCTATCTCCAGTGCATGTCAACTAAATGGAAGGAGGCCGATCAGCATTATTCAACATAGGAATGCTTCCAATTATGAGTAACCTGAAAGAGAAGCAATTTCTCTTTATCATTACTATCAACTGAATACCATACACAAGTATCTACATCTTCGATCACCTTGAAGAATCCCGATACTTGCTACACCTGGTTCTCTACTCTATTCAAATACCTATAACTCCTCAAAACTTAGACCCTGTGTTTCTACGAAACACATGTCTAAGAACTAGAGAAGTTAAAAGTAAACAGAATATAGTATGAGGACCAACCCCTCTGTCCTAATAGACACTGGACAACATACAATACTCTGTATAAGTCCGCTGAGTCTAACAACTCTTTCACTGTGTGTCGTAGGTTGAAAACTGTACTTATGGTTAAGAAGAATTACACCGCTGTTTAATACTCCTTACCTAACCATCCACTGATATAGGTAAATGTCGTAGACATAATTTCAGAAAGGTATATCCCACTCTATGAAAATAGACGTACAGATATATCAATTTGAAATTGGTGCATAACAGCGGATATTCAAAACCAAATATTTGCCGACCGGCAAACAGCCCAGGTGATTTCCTCAAATATCACCGATTACAACGAATCCCGATATAATGAGGATGATCACCCAATTCCCAATGACTTACTCCCACTCATCATCTGTAAAACCATACAGATGTGAGAATCAAACCTGGTAAATACATACCCTGGAGCAAGTGTCCAATCGGGAAATCAGTTTTCTTTTAACAGTATACAGATGAACTGAAACATTGAAATGTTTCGATAAGGTATCCTGGTATTCCTAGTAATGCCTCTACCATTATCCAGATTCACAACTATAACCGTATAATTCTTTGCCACCTCTCCAAATCCCTTTATATGTCTTTAGTCATTACCTTCTGCACACCCCTTAGGCCAAATGGTTTTCTTCCTTCCCTACCGTTCGGCACCAGCCTATGGTTTGGAAGAAGACTATCCAATAAGCATAATGGGTGTACTGTCCTAATCCTAGGAGCATTCGCAATGCGAGAGAAGGTGAAGATAAAAGACAACCGAATAAACCTTATTCCTATTTCTCCTGGACCAGAATCCATCCCCGAACTGGAACAAGTTCCTTTCGAGTTCGTATATAACCATACGATGGAGTATCCAATAAACTGTAGATCTTCGTAGTGATACGGAGTGTCCTGGAGAAATACAAAGGTGGTTTAGGATTGGCGAAGAAATACTTGGTTTGGTCGTGAATAGCAGTCGCAACTTACTTTGCCCTCTTACTAATCCCTTTCTTTGTCTTAACTCAATACCTTCTGTACACCGTTTAGGCTAATTAGTTTTCTTCATTCCCTACCGGTCGGCACCAGCCTATGGTTTGGAAGAAGACTATCCAATTTGCGTAATAGGTGTACTACTCCTAAACCAAGGAGTACTCGCAACCTGAGAGAAGGTGAAAAGAAAAGACAACTGAATAATCCTATTCGTTTTCTCCAGAACCAGAAACCATCCTCGAATTCCTTCGAGTTCGTATCTAACCATACGATGGTTTTGTCCAATGAAAGTGGACGTTCGTAGTAATACGGGGTGTCCTGGAGAAAAGGGTAAAAGTAGGAGTGGCAATGAGGTCTGCAACTCTGACAATCTAAAAGCCGGTGTAAAGAAGGTTCGGTTAACTTGGTCTCTGAGTCATAGTCTTAGGGTCGGGTCAATGGTCGCTGCCAGAGAGAGAGAGAAAAGAAACACTCAGCGTGCACTCTAACCTAGATCAGAATGGTTACCAATTTATCTAATCTGGAAACCTCCCACTGTACCTCAAATTCTCCTCCAAACTTGAAAGAAGAATTAGTCGGGGTTACCCGAGGAGTAAACTAACTCATCAGTGGGAATCGGGATCCAACTCTCATCGCATGACAACGTGACGGAATCCGCTCACGTCATCACACTCCAGAAGGTATGCGCATATCTGGCAAGTTTCAGTTCTTTTGAAACTCCCGATGTGATTTCTGCCCCATGCTCTTATGACCTTGGCGAAGGTCAACAAATCATAAGTCACATGTCAAGTTCTACCCGTCATTATCCAGGTTAATTTGAATCCACCCGTACAAGCCCTTGACGAAGGTCAACAAGGCTATACGACTGTCCCAAACCAACGCATCTATCTATGCAACAGAAAGGTAACAAGCAGCTACCATACACTATGCCTTGACGAAGGTCAACAAACATAGCATGAATACTACGTGCTACCCGTCTGAAACGACGGAGGGCTACGAATGGTTTCTGGCGAAAACCTTTAACGTAATGAACTTGATATCGTCGAAGGAACGGATAGCTTTTAAAAATATAGTGACGAAAACCGTTGCTAAAGAGGTCACTCCCGGTGAAGGGATCTCGGCTCTTTCCCCGTAGAATGGGGTGCAGGATATTCCAACCGAATACCACGATGCAAAGCAAAAGTAATCGGCTATAGTGAAGTTAATGCCCTGACGCAAACTTCTGTCCAAGGGGTCACTCCCGGTGAAGGGATCTCGGCCCTTGCCTCGTCGACTGAGGAGCAGGATATTCCAAATGAATACCACGATGCAAAACAGAAATGAACGTCCTTGCAATAACAGCTTTTTGAAAAGTGTTCCAACAACATCAGAATAGGTTTGTTTAACTTGCATTGATCCGAATCAACGCAGTCCCATCAATTGATCACACCACAAAGAACGAAAATATACTGACGTACGTATATGCCATCCGCATTCGCCACTGGGTCCCGTCATCACCCGTTAGGTTAGCTTACTAACGGCAGAGCGGGGACTGGACTAGCGCGGATGAAAAACATATACAACATCTACTAATATATATACCAATATATTATATTCGCTCAAGGCGTGAATAAAATGCAACATCACAGAAAAGTACAGCATCACAGAACAATACAGATATCTGGGATCCCCGGGTTTCACAGAGCCACTACTGAAACCCGACGTTCCCCTGGTCGTGTGGATAGCCTGTGCAATGAAATCCTAGACCCCTACGGGTGCGGCAAGTCACCCGCCAAAACCTGAAGCGAGGCAGCCCCCTTCAGCTCCGTGAATGGACCACCCAGCACTTCACGGAATCCGGTAACTTGGGCACCCCTCCTGGGTCAACCTGTACCCCCTACGAGTGCGGCGAATAGCCCGCCAATTCCAGACTGAAGCCCCCTCCGTCCCAATGCCATGAGATGCGGGCTTGCTGCCCTCCAGAACCCGGCTATCCGTGCACCCCACCGCGGGGTAATCCTACTACAGAAAGTAAAATATACATACAACGGGTACATCGACCGCAACCAGGTCGTGCCCCAAAAGAATAATACAAACAGGCAGTGACGGCAGTCCACATGTCGGACGCTCGCCCCGCAATATCAAATGTACATAATACAACAGAAACTGTACTAGCATTGCATCCAGGCTATCCCCCACGACCGATCCGCAACATCACAGCAAAAACACAAAACATCAACGTGAAAGTCACGTTCGCAAATCCGTCCAACCGGGCTATAGCAGTTAGACCGGATTTACCGATCGAGTGACATTCACGGTCGCAGATATAATGTAAATACTGTGAAAAATGTGTTTAAAATTTTCCGATTGATCAAACAATTAACAAGTGGGCCCCAAAGAAAACTGCAGCAGTTAAAGAAAAACTGGACCCAATTTTAATATCCTAAAACCCCTGAAATAAGCCCATAAGCCCACTGCAAAAAAATAAACACACGAGCCCACAAACTTGCGGCGGAAGCGCGGCCAGAAGAGGGTTTTGGCCGCCCTTCCGCGGTCGTACGGAGGGATCGTGCTACGAAATTTTTCCAGTGTTCTTACATCTCCCTGCACATCATTCTGAGACCAAAAATTTTCAACAGAAACTGATGCGAAGGTAATACGGGTTTTGGAACTTTTTGATCAATCGGAAATGCAAACACATTACACAAAGCTAGACGAAGTTAATGGCGTGGCTCTGATACCACTGTAAGTGCATGGCGGCGCCCCGGCCGTCAAACCGACGGCCAAATGCGGAAGCGGTGATAAACTTTAATTTTGCGGACTTAGCAAACCGGCACCACGGCGCACTAAACACCCGGATCGTGCCATTAAACTAGTCTAGCTAACAAGAAGAAAGGGAAGAGATATACCGACAGATCCGAGTCCTCCGGTCTTCTCGTCGTCGTCCCGATCTCCCGCGGATCCTCCGGTCGTCGCCTCCTTGCCGGAAGGGCACCACATCGCCTGTATCTTTTACGGGCTCCCACCTCAATACCGAGGCAACTCGGGCGCGAAGTTGGCTAACCGACGCGCCCAAGATATGCTGTAGAATTTATAGTATAGTTGTCTCTTTGGGGTTTAGGATAGTTGCCATTGTGGAGGAATTTTGTAGACAAGAATTTTTCCATGGATGCTTAAGAAAAATGGAGCATCCATGCACCATTGAGCTCGGCCAGCCCCCTGTTTGCTCACTGGAAATGTGAAAAATAAAGCAAGCTCTCACCCACTCAAAGCAACCCAAATGAATATATATATTAATTCATCCACACCTCAAATCTCAATTCCTGCACACACTTATTTTAACACCATGCCATCATAAATATATTAAATACCAACCCCTTGAAACAATTCCAGCAGCACATTAAAAGAGCTCAAAACAATCAAGATAAATTAATCCACACTCCATCATGCCAACAGCAACAGTGGTCGGCCATTCCCAAACCCATACCCCATCATGTCAAATTAATGCAAGTGATGGTAAAGAGAATGGTGATGGTCAAATCAAAAACCCACATATGCAAGAAACCCCCTCCTCAAAAGTAATTTGCAAAACTGCAAATTACCCCCTCCATCGGAAAAGTCCGGCCGGGAAAGAACAAAGGAAAACCGGCCGGAACGGAATGCAAACTGGCAACTCCAGAAAACTGGTCCCGTAATAAATTACAGGAAAACCCCGATACTGTGCATACACACCCGCATCTGTATTCCGTCCGGATACAAATGCAAAAAGACAAAACTACACTATCAAATACTAAGATCCGGCTTAAGCCAAAGCCGGCTAGTAAAAACCGTCCGATCACGATCCGTGCAATACCGCACGTATCTGATCGAACCCTGCCATATCTCCATACGGCCTCTACAGCGTTTCGCCCGAAACTTGAGTAACTGAAAGTGTGGCGGACTCTAAAGACTCGTCAATACAATGGCTGTGGATTTAACCACTAGCCCGTCAGAGGTATAAGCCAATACGTAACGGGCCACCAGCAATTGACTAAAAGGGACGTCGATGAGCGAACTCATCCTGACACCCTACTGAGCCTGTCGGTGACAATATCCGTGCAGTCCGGTCCGTTCGTCTATGAGTATCGCATGGCGGGCCTAGGGGGTTGGTAAAAGTCAGACCCCCAAAAGCGGTACAAGTCGTGTCGGAGTGTAGCCCAGAATACCCT
This sequence comes from Agapanthus africanus, assembly GCA_030015575.1. Lineage (NCBI taxonomy): Eukaryota > Viridiplantae > Streptophyta > Magnoliopsida > Asparagales > Amaryllidaceae > Agapanthus > Agapanthus africanus. Next base: position 225,702,862 of record CM057344.1, on the reverse strand, counting down.
GAGATACTACTGGAATACCTACCAGTAAATCTCCTTGCCTTGGCCAAGGACTTTGTGTAATGGCTCTCCTAGACACAGCACGACCTCACCCCCAATACCGGGAGAGACGAACCCCTGAAGATACGCTCACTGCCTCCATGTGGCTCGGGACTGTACCCAACTAAAACCTGTTTGCACGACTCCTTTGAGCCGTGGTAGGGTAGTAATCAAAGTACAGTGGGAACTCACACGAGACAAATGACGATCCCCAGGTCGATGAACTAACCTGCACACATGTCACCAGGGAACTGCCATCTGACGTCTGGTATATGACCAACTAGCATGTTCCCGGCGAGTCCTGTCCGGTGTACTCATAACCCAATGAGCACCTGTATACATCTTAGGTGATCCAACTGACACCAGTGGCTTGTGAGACCGGCCACCGCCCCTCGTCGGGGTCTCGACTGTATACACTAGTCTACTCTGGAGTATCGATGCCCTGTCTCGAAACTCCCACGACTAGGGACCTTTTAAGGATATGCTTGTAGACTCCAGCTCTCACTTATATGATCGCCCTCATACTGCCGGCAGTCAAGCAAGAATCCTAGGGGCTCTATCAACGTGCAATAGCGACCTGTCAGGTCACCTAAAGCAGTACACGATGATAAAGGTAAACCAGATAGCAAACTATCATCTCGAGTAAGACTGTTCTACCGGGATAGGTCCTCCCTCAATCATTGCAATCACGTGCCTGTGATCCAATAATTGACTCTGAGGGCACTATCTCCAACAATACCATATACTTACAATATGTTATTACCTGAGGTACTGGCACGAGCACTTGACACCATACACAAGTATAGATGTTATATTGCCACCTTATCCTACTTCAGACTTATTCATTGAGGTTTATATATATTGATCGTATTGACCTAGGATAGTGTCATACATATAATTTCTGCTCTGTGATGTTTTCTATTCACGAGTTGGCAACTCACCTCCGTTGTGCTACAGTTCTTTCAGGTTTTGCCGTACAGGTTTCATTACGGCTTTTCTGGCACACTGCTTCATTTCTGGGTGATTGCATTGGTAGGTGGGTTCACTCGCATCGTGACCACCCTTGTGTTATTTTATTCAGTTGTTTCTAGAAATTCCATCAACCAAAACTTGTATATTGTTTCAGACTTAGAAAACCAGTTGTGTATTATTTCGACCTTAGAGTCGCGCGTTGTAGTATTATGGTTTTCATGCTGATTTTTGAGTTTTGATCCACGCCCTTCGGCGTTGTATATTATACTGCTTGCATGGTTGTGACCGTCGATTGACGAAGAGCTAGATCCCTCTTGAAGATGCCTTTTATCATTGTATATATGCTTTTATCATGTTGTACCCCGTTCGGCGCCATTATTTACAAAGGAAACTCTGCCGAAATTTTCAGAAAAGAATATAGATTTTAAAAATGCATATTCGGCTTACTTATTTAACAACCTTGTTTTAAAACATGTTTCCTTCACTTCTTAAAACTAGTTTTCCTTATTTACTCCTTAAAAATGGTTTTAGATTTCTGGGCTTTTGGCTTACTTGGATTAGATGGGGTCCTATAAACTTCATATGATTCATGTGCCAGTCACGTGCTATTTTGGGTCGCGACAATGTTGGTATTAGAGCGCTAGGTTAATTTTGGTTCGAGTCTAAATTTGACTATGTGGAGCCTAGAGCGTTTATAAATATACGGAACTTATGCTTGACCTTATGGAACATAGACTTAGTCGAGGGGGTATTATACCCGAACTTTCGTCGCATAGGATGGCCCTTGGTTGATGGAGTAGGTAGCTTGAGTAGAGTGACGTACCGTACGTATGTTCCGCGGCATACTTACGATACGCTACTCCGCTTAAGAAACCTTAGAATGTACATTTCCTTGCACAGTATTATATTCATTCCTATGATCTATCCTCATCGTATTGGTTATGATTTTGCTGCCACGATTGCACGGGCAGAGAGAACTACGACTAGAGTTGCATCAGCTTGAGCTCGTCACGGACGAGGACTGGCCAAGGCGTGATTCCAGGGACGTACGATTGCATAGAGAGGCGTCGTCTTATTGTGTTTTCGCGCCATGAGCGTTTGACAGATCGCTTTTACGAGATTTTTCGGATGTGCAGATTGGCACCAAGGGATCAGGATACTGCTAGAGGCCAGCCAGAATATGATGACCTTTGATATACCGCTTACTTAGAGATATGATGGAAGGTCGCTAGTCACCCGAGGGTGAATGACTAGGACATGTGGTTCGTTCGCTCACCCCGATGCAATGTCATCAAATAGATTGATTCCAGCTAGAGACGACTTCACGCAGGTACGTTGAGAGTCGATGGAGGCGATCAAATGTCAGAAACCCATATTCCAAGTTTAAAGTATTCGGAAAGACATGCAAGCGATTCTATGGACCCTCTAGAAGAATGAAATCCTAACTCGACATAATGACCGTGTGAAAGCCTTTGAACCTTAGGGTTTGTGGCAGTTCCGCGGCGCCATTAGTGAGGCTTGGGTTTGCCCTTCTACGGCTGGTCCACCGATGTTGTGGTATGTACTCGATACTATTAAGCTGTACCCAAGATGTTGAGCTCTTGAGAGATTATGAGGTTTTGACGAATCGATCAAAAGGTTCGACATCATTCGGATGCCATATGGTGGGATGCATTTCTTAGGAGACACCAGATATAAGTATGGCCGTTGCAGCGCAGTCCATGCAGCCACGAGAAGACAAGTCCGAATCAGTCGACATTGGAACAAAGTGGAGTAAAGAGGTTGATCATCACTGAAAACTGCATTTTAATACCACTCATTCGTTATCTCTTTTGTTATATATCGGTGCTATTAATAAGTGTCTGCTCTGTAATTACAGTTTATAGGTATTCGTGATAAAACGCCAGAAACACATTCAAAATCACGGATATATCGTCTGTGAGCCGACACTACAAGCAGACCAGAAAAACGACCGATATACCAAGAGCTTTTGTAAAATAAATGTGTGCACACACTTTTTGGTCTAACACAATGCATGTTGCATACAACTCTTGGGCAAAGACCATGTGGGGACAGCCATGGCATGATAGGTTATGCAAGTGGGCATGTGTTGGTGTGATGTGCATTAATGGGCATTGAATGCATAAAGATACGATGTGATGTGAAGCATCTCATTTCCCTCCAATTCTCTGCATACAAACCAGGTGAAATAAGACCAAGCAAATAGCATCATAGGCTTATTGGAGTGCACACAAACCCACACACCCAATACGAGCCCCTCTCCTTGGATTTGACCCGGTGACCATCCCATAAAAACCGGCGACGCCTTCCCCATTGTCCCCAAAGTGCACCAAATTTCTGTGGGCCCCCCTTATTGCCACATCAGCTCATTTTTATTGTTTGTTTATGTAGGGTTACTAGGCACTCTAACAAGGTTCTACAAGACATCAACCATGCCCGATTAAATTTTTAGCCGTGCTGAACAACCCTAAACAAGTTCTTTGCGAGATTATTAGGGTTTCACATGCAAGTAAATATCAATTACAACTAAATGAATACGAAATACAACCTTTGTAGATCGATCCTTCACTTCTAAAGCTCCTTTTTGTAGTCCCTTCGCTGCGATCATGGTTCTCCCGGGCTCTTGCATGGCTTCACGAGGCGAAAGAAGCGTCCTTGCTTGAAGTCTTCGAGGCCGAAGATGATCTACGTCGAGGGAATACCAACTCAAGCTACTACTTCACTAATCTAGAGAATTAGTGAAGCAAACACCCTAAACTAAAGTGTTAGTCTAGTAGAGGATGGAGAAATAGGAAGTGGGTTCTCTTTAGAATTTGTTTTCTCACAATCTCTCACTCTCTTTTGAAAACCCTAGCAAGCTTTTCTTTTGCTCAAAGAAGAAGAAGATGAACCAAAGAAAAGATGAGGATAATGTTCAAGTCAAGAGAGCTAACCATGGGTGAGTGAGTATCATATACTAACTCATGTAGAGACATAACCATGGCTAATTCTAATGGTTGGGTTAACTAAATATCTTAAGTAAAACAAATTGAGTTGAATTTGTCAAAGCACTAAAAGCTTCTACAAGCTTCATGCACTTAACAAATATCAACCAATTTAGATTTACTTTAAATATAAAAATCCCTCCACTAAAATTAGAATGGTGTATGTCTTATACACCCATGTCAAGTGTATCAACAACCATGATACAAAAAGAAAACACATTTTAATAAATATCATATATATATTAAAGTTGTGCACATGTGAGAAAAATCCTTAAGTGAACAAATGTTAGTTAATGTAAATTAGTATATCATATATACAATTAAACACTAAATTATTAAATCAACACTTGACTTAATAATCCGGTTATATCTCATATAACCGACTAACATCCAATGTATCGACTTATCGAATCAACACTTGATTCGATAACCCGGCTATATCTCATACAACCGACCGATACAAAAAGTCGCGAGAATAGAATAAGGTATCACATACAAGCATTATTCTCGGTCCCACACATATCACATATGCGCTCCTATTTCGTTTTGCCTGAGCCAGTAAAACCTCTATGTTGGACTCTGAAGACTCGTCAATACGCCGACAGTAGGTGATGATCACATCAAACACCCACAAGCCGTCAGCGGTACTAGCTGGACGTAACGGCTACCGGGGTATTGAGCGATCAGAAGATCAGCAAGCAAGCCCGCTCCAACTCCTGTAAAAGCCTAACGATAACACTTGCCGTACAGTCCAGTCTCCTCGTCTGATATGTCGCATATCAAGTCTAGGGGTGGTAAACGTCAGACCCCAATAACCGATAAGTCGTGCCGATGTGAGGCTCATAACGGGTCGAGAAACTACTGGTAACATTTACCAGTAAATCTCTAAATCAGCCCTGGCCAGGGACTTCCCTGTTATGGCCAATCGAGCATAGCGCAACATCAACCCCCAATACCGGGAGAGACAAAACCCCTCCTATCGCTCATTGCCTCTATGTGACTCGGGACTGTACCCAAAAACCACCCTTTTGCATGCCCTCTTGGACATGGTAAGGTTGAAATCAAAGCACAGTGGGAATCACACAAGACTCTATGACGATCTCGGGTCTACAGACTAACTTGCACAAGTGTCACCAAAGAACTGCCATCTGACGTGAGGTATAATACCATCTGGGAGTTCTCGGTGAGTCTGTCCAGTGTACCCCGTCTCCACTGAGCACCCGTATACCATCTCTGATGTCAAACACTAATGGATATGGGATCATCCATCGCCCATCTCATGGGTCGAGAAGCGTATACGCTAGTCTACTCTGGTATATCGATGCCCTGTCTCGATACACCTATGACTAGGAACATTAAAGGATGTACTTATGGACCACCATGGCCCCACTAGTATAATCTGCATCGTAGTCCTGGTAGTCAAGTACACATCCTACGGGCTTTACCAACATGTAACTATAAGACAGTATCAAGAGACAAGTATACATATTAAGATAAAGAGCAACCAGATAGCATACTATCATATCGAGCAAGAAAATCCTCTCTATATATGTCCAAGCATCCAATATAATATACATCATCTGTACAATACTGGCCTCTAGGGCATACATACAACTAACAATCTCCCACTTGCACTAGGGCCAGCTGCTGTAGTATCGCAAACCAAGCATCCCGAAGAGTCTCTCAAACTGTATCTGGGGAATGGCCTTCGTGAGTGGATCCACAGTGTTGTTCTTCGTGTCAACCCTCCTGACCTCGATCTCCCGGCGATCTACTATCTCCCGGATCAGGTGATACCACCTCAGAATATGCCTGGATCGCTGATGGAACCTGGGTTCCTTGGCCAAAGCCACCGCTCCATTGTTATCACAATACAAAGGTATTGGATGCTCAATGGATGGAACCACTCCAAGTTCAATAATGAACTTCTTGATCCAGACAGCCTCTTTGGCAGCATCTTTGGCAGCGATGTATTCAGCCTCCGTCGTCGAGTCTGCCATGGTTTCCTACTTGGAACTCTTCCAGCTAACCGCCCCTCCATAAAGGGTAAAGACAAATCCCGAGTGCGACTTAGAGTCGTCCTTATCACTCTGGAAGCTCGAATCGGTAAAGGACTCAACTTGGAGTTCTCCGTTACCATATACCAAGAGCATCTCTTTAGTCCTTCGTAAGTACTTGAGAATGCTCTTCACAGCTGTCCAGTGACTCTCTCCAGGATTAGCTTGATACCTACTCACTACACTTAGTGAGTATGCTCCATCGGGTCTGGTACATAGCATCGCGTACATGATAGAGCCTACAGCCGAAGCATAGGGTATCCCTTGCATGCGAGCTTTCTCCAAATCAGTCTTGGGAGACATCTTATTGGAGAGAGTGAGTCCAGAGATCGTGGGTAAGTTCCCACGCTTGGATTCTTCTATACTAAACCTCTTTAGTATGGTGTTAATGTACCTGGATTGGGACAATCCCAATATCCTTTTAGATCTATCTCTATAGATCATAATTCCCAGTATGCAGGAGGCATCACCTAGATCTTTTATTGAGAATCTTTGTGATAAGAAGAGCTTGACCGATTGAAGCATAGGAATGTCATTTCCTATCAAGAGTATATCGTCCACATACAATACGAGGAAGACAACCTTACTCTCTGCCACCTTCTTGTAGATACAAGGTTCATCTACATTTTTGACGAAATCAAACTCTTTGATAACGACGTCAAAGCAGATGTTCTAACTCCGCGATGCTTGCTTTAATCCATAAATAGATTTAAGCAGCTTGCACACCTTCTCGCTGCTTCCACTAGCTATGAAGCCCTCTAGCTGAGTCATGTACACGCTCTCTTCTAAATCATCGTTTAGAAAGGCGGCCTTAACATCCATTTGCCAGATTTCGTAGTCATGATATGCAGCGATGGCAAGCATGATCTGGATGGATTTAAGCATAGCCACTGGAGAAAAGGTTTCGTCATAGTCCACACCTGGTCTTTGACGAAAACCCTTTGCAACAAGTCTAGTTTTGAAAGTCTCCACTTTCCCATCTACACCAAGTTTTTTCTTGAAGATCCACTTGCTCCCAATGGGTTTTACCCCTTCAGAAGCATCTTCCAAAGTCCATACTTTGTTGGTGTACATGGATTCTATCTCAGACCGCATTGCATCCAGCCATTTCACCGAGTCCCCACTCGTGATGGCCTGCTCGAAGCTAGTTGGGTCATCATCAACCATGAAGCAATCCTCGCTCCCACCATCCATGAGAAAACCGTAGTATCTCTCAGGTGGGTGAGGAACCCTACTAGATCGGCGGAGAGGCTGAGCTTCGTTGGGAACTACCGAATCCTCTGGTTCCACTAAATTTTCGGTTGCAGTTTGTGTATCTGGAACCTCTTCCAGCTCTACCACTTTGCCACTAATTTCTTTTACAAGAAATTCCTTTTCTAAAAAGGTGGCATGTTGAGCAACAAACACCTTTTGTTCCTCACTGTGGTAGAAAAAATACCCATATGAGTTCTTTGGATATCCCACAAACTTGCAAAGAACTGACCGTGCCTCGTGTTTGTCCGGATTTTGTCTTTCGACATAGGCCGGACAACCCTATATCTTAACTCGTTTAAGATATGGCCTCTTCCCACTCCATATCTCATATGGTGTGGTAGGTACAGATTTAGATGGAACTTTATTCAATAGGTATGCTGCTGTCTCCAGCGCATACCCCCAGAAGGAAACAGGTAACTCAGCTGTGCTCATCATAGAGCGCGCCATATCCAATAGGGTGCGGTTCCTCCGTTCCGATACACCGTTGTGTTGTGGTGTATATGGAGGAGTCAGCTGAGAGAGAATCCCATTCTCTTTTAGATAATCTAGGAACTCATTGCTTAAGTATTCACCTCCTCGATCAGATCGAAGAATCTTAATACTTTTGCCCGTTTGGTTCTCTACTTCGTGTTTATATTCCCTGTATTTCTCAAAAGCTTCAGACTTGTGTTTCATCTGGAACGCATGTCCGAATCTTGAGAGATCGTCAGTGAATGTAATAAAGTAGGAAGAACCGTTCCTGGCGAGTGTAGACATGGGACCGCATACATCACTATGTACCAATCCTAAGAGTTCAGTAACTCTTTCTTCGTGTCCCTTAAACGGAGTTTTGGTCATTTTACCTTTGAGACATGAATGGTAAGTATCATAAGATGATAATTCGAACAGATTTAAATATCCATCCTTATGTAACTTAGCTAGCCGTGTCGCATTTATATGACCAAGTCTACAATGCCATAAGAAGGATTCATTCATTTCTGAACTCTTCCTCTTGTGTGTGTTTTGTATATTAAGGACTGTATTTTGATTGAGAATGAATATGCCATTATGTAACGAGCCTGATGCAATCAACTTTTGATCCAGGAATATATTCATAATATTATCCTGTACTACAAAATTATATCCTTCTTTACTTAATAAAGAAATTGATATAATGTTGCACATCATGTTCGGTATATAATAGCACTCATTCGGAATCTGTGTATTACGACTTGGTAATACTAGGTGATATTCGCCAACTGCTTTGGCTGCAATACTTGCACCATTCCCTACTTGTACGGAATGATCACCTTTTCCCAGTTCTCTACCTTTCCGTTGCCCACGTAACAATTTACATATGTGGGATCCTGATCCGGTATCTAATACCCAGGACGTAGGGTGAACTGAGAAACCGTTTTCAATAACTAACACACCTGAAGAAGATGCATCAGTATACATGTTCTTTGTTTGGGCGGCGTGAGAATCCAGATATTCTCCTGTTTCCTGTTCAGTCTTATAACTCTTATAAGAAAGAACGGGTCCAACGTTCCCCGGCTCAGTATAATAAGCGGGTTCAGTCAATACATCCATATTATTATCTTGATTAAGGCATGATATGGTCGTTACCTGGAGAGAGAGAAGAAAAACACTTTAGTGTATGCTCTTGCAAGATCAGATTGGTTATTATTTTATCTAATCAGGATGGCTCCCACTGTTTTTATCAAATCTTCCTTCAAACCCTAAAAGGAAAAACTAGCCGGGATTAATTACACCCTGCAATTTAGCCAATTTTTCAGCTAGGCCAGTGTCGGTACTTTGAGGGAGGTTCCCCGTGCTTTCGCACGGACCTAATTAAAGTAAACCTCATTTTCCCAGAGGCGTAACCCCGTTGACACATTTCTAGACACCTACTTGATCGGCTAATTATCCTGTGTAAAACACTCCCAGGAGTAACAATTACTCGCAGTGGGTATCGGGATCCAACTATCTCATAGAAGGTATGCAATCTCATTGCAAATTTCAACACTTGAAATTCCCGATAATGTTTTGCTCCAAACGATCAATGACCTTGACAAGGTCAACAAACCATAGACCGTAAGTCAAGTTTAACCCGTCATTTCTTGATTGAATTAAACCCACCCGCACGACCCTTGACAAGATCAACAAGGCTGTACGACTACCCTAATCCAATCTGCATCATATGCATAAGCAGATAAATACTAGTCAGCCACCGCACACTACGCCTTGACAAGGTCAACAAACGAAGCACGAATACTAAGCAGGACTTAACTGAAATGACGGAGGGCCACGACAGGTTTTTCTGAAAACCTATTGCGTAATGAACTTGATATCGTTGTAGAATCGAGTGAATTTTGAAATGGAGTGATTTTGAGGCTTTCATTAGTTTTGCTAAAGAGGTCACTCCCGGTGAAGAGATCTCGGCTCTTTCCTTATGGAATAAGGTGCAGGATATATCATATATATCGCTATGCGAAGAAAAACTACAAAAGCAATCAAAAGACAAACCGAGTGTTGTAGCATCTGCAAGTTTTGCTAAAGAGGTCACTCCCGGTGAAGGGATCTCGGCTCTTTCCTCATCGAATAAGGTGCAGGATATATAATATATATCGCTATGCAAAGCAAAAACTGTAGCTACCCTTTTTGAAAATTTGATTCTACAACATCTATTAGGTTTCTTTTCTTTCATTAATCATATTAATGAAGTCCCATCATTTAAGTTACCTAAGCATCACAGATAAATACGACGTACACTTATGCCATCCGCATTCGCCTCGATGTCCCCTCGTGCACCGTTAGGTTAGGTAACTAACGGCAGAGCGGGGCAGGGCTAGCGCGGGTGTAAAACATAAGTAACGTCTATATAATATATCATATATACTATATACAGTATCTATCACAACATATCAAATGATCACTTCACAGATATCGCAGCAGAAGAAACATATGAAACATTGGATATACTAGGACGTCCGTGTTTTATTTTGAGCCTCTATAAAACACGGATTCCACGGTCGCGATGAATAGCCAAACCCACATCCCTAGACCCCTACGAGAGCGGTAAGCAACCCTACCAATTCTAGAGTTAGGAGACCCGGACTCGACTCCTCGAGTTGGTCTCCCACTGTACCCTAGAACCCGGTTACTTGTGCTCCCCTCCTTGGGTCTACCTAATGCGGAAAAGTAAATAATATACAATGGTGACATCAACCTCATCCCGGAAGTGCCCCAATAAAAGAATATTACATACATTTAATTTTACATGAATGAAAATAATGACCCTCATCTGACATAAAACCCCCGGCTATTCAAAAACGCGACGATCCAATATAACATATCCAGCAACACATAACATCACATGTCATCAACGTAAGTAAATATGCGCATCCCAATTGTCGTTGACATATAGCAACGAAACCGGCAATTTCACATATTATACTTACAGTCGCAGAAAAGAAAGTGTAAAACTACAACATTTGGAATCCACAATCTCTTTAGACATCGTAAATCCGAAATATCACATACTTCGCATTTCATGCCTAACTATATGAATTCCACATATTGTATCACATTCCAGATAAATAGACAGTATTAAACTTTCCGATCGAATAATCAAATACCCAAGGTTTCCTAAATAGCTCAACACTTGAGCGGGGTTTAAAAATTCCAGAATACGTTACAGTACCAACGGTCCAGCCGTAGAAGGGTCAAGCCAACGCCTCACATGTGGCAACGCCGTACTGCCCCAAACCCTAAGGTTTAGAGGCAGTTCAGACGGTTACATAATCGAGTTAAGGTTTGTGTTCTTCTAGAGGGTCCATCGCGTTACATGCACGTTTTTCCGAAAGATTTAAAATCAAGAAAAATTCAACACTTGAAAGTTTTTCGTGTCGGGAAAAAGCGAGTCAATGATATCCGTTCGAACATTTTAATACTTTCTAAATTATCCGAAAAACAGAACGAAATTAAATTTTCCGATCGAATCAACGAAATCAAAATAGTCCCCAGATCACTCAACACTTGAGTCAGATTAAAAGTACCCAGAAATATGCAGAAACACCTACGGATTAAACTGTAGAAAAATAAAACCCCAATTCACAGAGATGGCCGCGGAACTGCGGCGCAAGCAGGGGTCTTGCCGCGGTTCTGCGGTGCTTTGATTGAATTAGAGAGTCGTATTTTACAAGTATCCTTAGAATTCCCTGCTGATTTTTTTGAGTATTTTTAATGCAGAAAAAATCACATTTTTAAAAATTTTCCAGAGAGGGTGTCCACTTTGTCGTATCGGGGTTCAATCGGAGTTTTAACTTCGTAAACATGTTGCCTAATGCTCTAGCTAGGCTCTGATACCACTGTAGGGTTACTAGGCACTCTAACAAGGTTCTACAAGGCATCAACCATGCCCGATTAAATTTTTAGCCGTGCCGAACAACCCTAAACAAGATATTTGATAGATTATTAGGGTTTCACATGCAAGTAAATATCAATTACGACTAAGTGAATACGAAATACAACCTTTATAGATCGGTCCTTCACTTCTAAAGCTCCTTGTTGTAGTCCCTTCGCTGCGATCATGGTTCTCCCGGGCTATTGCATGGCTTCACGAGGCGAAAGAAGCATCCTTGCTTGAAGTCTTCGAGGCCGAAGATGATCTACGTCGAGGGAATACCAACTTAAGCTACTACTTCACTAATCTAGAGAATTAGTGAAGCAAACACCCTAAACTATAGTGCTAGTCTAGTAGAGGATGGAGAAATATGAAGTGGGTTATCTTTAGAATTTTTTTTCTCACAATCTCTCACTCTCTTTTGAAAACCCTAGCAAGCTTTTCTTTTGCTCAAAGAAGAAGAAGATGAACCAAAGAAAAGATGAGGATAATGATCAAGTCAAGAGAGCTAACCATGGGTGAGTGAGTATCATATACTAACGCATGTAGAGACATAACCATGGCTAATTCTAATGGTTGGGTTAACTAAATATCTTAAGTAAAACAAATTGAGTTCAATTTGTCAAAGCACTAAAAGCTTCTACAAGCATCATGCACTTAAGAAATATCAACCAATTTAGATTTACTTTAAATATAAAAACCCCTCCACTAAAATTAGAATGGTGTATGTCTTATACACCCATGTCAAGTGTATCAACAACCATCATACAAAAAGAAAACACATTTTAATATATATCACATATATATTAAAGTTGTGCATATGTGAGAAAAATCCTTAAGTCAACAAATATTAGTTAATGTAAATTAGTATATCATATATACAATTATACACTAAATTATTAAATCAACACTTGACTTAATAATCCGGTTATATCTCATATAACCGACTAACATCCAATGTATCGACTTATCGAATCAACACTTGATTCGATAACCCGGCTATATCTCATACAACCGACATTTCACATATGCGCTCCTATATTATTTTGCCTGAGCCAGTAAAACCTCTATGTAGGACTCTAAAGACTCGTCAATACGCCGGCAGTAGGTGATGATCACATCAAACACCCACAAGCCGTCAGCGGTACTAGCTGGACGTAACGGCTACCCGGGTATTGAGCGATCAGAAGATCAGCAAGTAAGCCCGCTCCAACTCCTGTAAAAGCTTAACGGTAACACTTGCCGTACAGTCCGGTCTCCTTGTCTGATATGTCGCATATCAAGTCTAGGGGTGGTAAACGTCAGACCCCAATAACCGATAAGTCGTGCCGATGTGAGGCTCATAACGGGTCGAGAAACTCCTGGTAACACTTACCGGTAAATCTCTAAATCATCCCTGACCAGGGACTTCCCTGTTTTGGCCAATCGAGCACAGCGCAACATCAACCACCAATACTGGGAGAGACGAAACCCCTCCTATCGCTCATTGCCTCCATGAGACTCGGGACTGTACCCAAAAACCACCCTTTTGCATGCCTTCTTGGATGTGGTAAGGTGGAAATCAAAGCACAGTGGGAATCGCACAAGACTCTATGACGATCTCGGGTCTACAGACTAACCTGCACAAGTGTCACCAGAGAACTGCCATCTGACCTAAGGTATAATACCATCTGGGAGTTCTCGGCGAGTCCGTCCAGTGTACCCAGTCTCCACTGAGCACCCGTATACCATCTCTGATGTCAAACACCAATGGATATGGGATCATCCATCGCCCATCTCATGGGTCGAGAAGCGTATACGCTAGTCTACTCAGGTATATCGATGCCCTGTCTCGATACACCCACGACTAGGAACATTAAAGGATGTACTTATGGACTACCATGGCCCCACTAGTATGATCTGCATCATAGTCCTGGTAGTCAAGTACACATCCTAAGGGCTTTACCAACATGTAACTATGAGACAGTATCAAGAGACAAGTATACATGTCAAGATAAAGAGCAACCAGATAACATACTATCATATCGAGCTAGAAAGTCCTCTCTATATATTTCCAAGCATCCAATATAATATACATCATCTGTACAATACTGGCCTCTAGGGCATACATACAACTAATAGTTTATTTTTCTTTTGAGCCTATAAATACAGATCAGTCGGTAAGGGATGGAGTCTACCTATGTATATACCACTTCTCATTTTCATAGTTGTTTTTTTTTGGTTTAGCTTGAGGGGAGTGAACATCAGTTGGTTTCTTCTTCTTCATCCCTTTTGAAGCTCTCTTTGGAGAGCTTCATCAAGGAGGTTGAACAAGTTACCAAACATTGTATCTTGTTCTTAAGTGTTTATAATATATTGTTGCTTTCTTTTATTTATTTGCTCTCTTTTCTTACTTTCTTTTCATTATGCTTAACTAAATCTTCATTTTGGTTGTGGTGTGCGTGAGGAAATGAGATGAAAGGCTTTGCCTCCTCCACCTCTTGTTTATGTTTCATGAGCTTAAATTCCATTTTGTGTTAAGTTTGCTAAGCTAGGATATGGTATGTTGTGATAAAAAGCTTGACAAACTCTTTCATACACTATATACCTTCACAAACCCTTAGCAAACTCAACACCAATATCTTTTGCTCTCACTAACCTCTTTGTGTTTTCATTGTTGCGGTATGCTTGCAAAACCTCGTGTTTAGTGTTGATACCCCAAGCACGGACATACAAACGGTAAGTTACCAAAACGGACTCGTTTCGTGCTTTGCGGCGAATGTCGGACTTTGACGGTTTGTGCTCCGCAACCGCATTGACAAGTCGTACTTCATGCCGAAATCAAGGTAAGGCCGGACAACTCATAACCAAGAGAGCGTAAAGGTAAACGTCGCGATTTAAGCTTCCGAACCAAGCCACAACCATTCTTTCCTTACACTTGTTTTCTTTCCTTTCTTGCTTTTCTTGTTTTCATATTGTTCTTATTATTTTTGTGACAACCACCCAATTCATTAATTTGTTAACCTTAAACAACGATACCTAATACTCAATTCCCTGCGGATCGACCCGTGCTTGCCGGCTCGCTACAACGCGCCGTGCACTTGCGTTTATAAATAGTAAAACGAGAACGATCTCGTGCGCGCATTCCGTTTTCCATAAAAACATACACATTTCCAAAACAATACGCGTTTGCGCGCGCGGGAGGATTCCCAACAAGTTTTTGGCGCAGTTACTGGTGAGTTGTAGTTATTAGATATTGTTATTTCTGGTTTTACTAACAAAACTAACTTCTAATTCAAATTTTTTTTCAAAACTAACAAAATACGATTTTTTGGGACTTCTTTCAACTGTTCTCTTTTTTTTATACCTGCTATCACTCTGTGCTGAAATTAAAAAAATCCTGTAAGACCATTAGAACACTAATATAAGCTAAAGATCCCACTACAAATTGCACCCCTTCTCATCGGATTTTGGCCGGTGACCTTACCCCTAGATCCGGTGAGATCGGCCCCTCTTTGAGGGTTTTGGTTTTTTCTTTTTCAGTGGTCTCTAGTTCTGTGCTGGTAGTCTTTTGGTCTTGTTTGATTTTTCTGATTAAGTGTGCAGGAATTGGTGCACACGTATCGCTTTTGATACTAAATATCGTATTTTCCGACATTTTAGGTTTTTCACGGAATTAGGACCAGCGATCGTGCGGAGCGAGGTTCAATTGCAATTTCAAGACGTTGGGGAAGATTAGTTCCAAAGATCCGGTAGTTTGACCCGCGCAAGCGAACATTCAACGACTTGGCTCACTTTCAAAGGGTTTTTCTAAAACCAAATCCTATTGGTACGTATTTCCTAACACCTCCTCTCGAATCAGACGCGATCCAATTTTCTATCTTTTGCAGGATTCTACGCACAATTTTGCCGCCAATTGTAAAGAGAACTAACCTGTATTTATTGCAGCGCTTAAAACTTAACCGAAAAAGAAATATTTGAATATCATGATTTCTTGAATTCTTTGATTTGATTGCGCATTGCATCTTAAATACGGAAAATAAGGGCCAAATGACCAAACAAGATACGGTAAAGGATTTCATCACCTTTTCTCCGTAGCCCACAAATCACAAAACTGCATTCTTGCACACCCTCAGTAATTAAAATCAATTATATTTTGACTCTAAGGACTTCACGCTCATTAGGTGAAGTTAATTATGTTTAGAACTTTGCTTAACGGTATATCGTTCACGGGGTGTCTAGGCAAGTGTTAACGGCGCAACCGCCAAAAGAGAAAGGGTTATTTAATTAAGGACCTTCGTGAAAGCGTCGGAAAACCTCCCCTTATCTCTTGCACTTACCTGGCTTCGTAATCTGTATATCTTGAGCCTATTTCTCGACACAGTTTTATTTCGACAATCAGGTTCTTGAGCAGGTCTAGTTGACTTAGAATACCGTAGACTGCTAGGGGTGTGATATTCGTTGTTTTTGTGATTTCTGTGCATTCTTGTTAAAATGGGTGACACACAACACAATTCAATTTTTCACGATTCCTATTCTTTTGTTCATACTCAATCCCAAATTATTTGTTCAAATTGCCAAAATTCATCCTACATTCATGATGATTGTCCTTTCCTATGGGGTGATCAACCGTTCCAAATTCTTAACGGTCACCTACCTAACACTCCTGAACCCAGCCCCATTTCAACCATTGACCAACTGATTGAAAATTTAGAGAAAGAGCTCGAAAGAATGACTGCTATAGGATCACCACCATCACAACCCCTCCAACCCGAAACCATTGAACCATCCGTAGGGTATGATAGTGAGATGGATGCTAGGTTGACCGCTCTAGAAAAAAGTATTGAAGTAATGACCGCGGTCGAGAATCAAACAGCTTCTACGTTAGCCCTATTCATACAGCAGTCTGAGCAATTATTTCTTGCTCAGGCCCAATCTTTGGCTAACATAGAGGAACAAGTGAAACATTTAGCTGAGAGGATTCTAGGAAGTGAGCACAGTCAATCAGAACCCGATAATGTTAATGTCTGTCATTTAGGGAGTCACCCAAGTGAGGTAAATGATCAATCAAACATTGATGATTTCTTAGATGATGATACGATTGAATTGACTGAGTGCTACCAGGACACACAAAAAAACCCTCTAAGTCAGTCCACCACTAGCCTTCAAGTATCCACTGATCCTCTTGTCACTTTAGAGATTGATTTAACTGAAATAATACTTGATGAGGAAATTCTTGAACCGACTGATTACTGCTTTCCAATTTTAGAGGAGGAACCTTATGAATTTGTCGGGTATGGTTGGGATAAATTATTAAAAAAGATCAATGATCAGGAACCCACAATTTTTGTATCACCTAGTGATATTGTTTTGGAAGAAACCTTAGGGTGGGAACCTACTTTTTTAGATGATATGAACCTACCCAGTTATGAATGTGATAGGGAAAGAATCTTTTTGGGAGTGAGTGTAAATAATGAGTGTAGGATAGTGAAAAATAATCAGGAGGAAGACAACATTGAAAATTATTCTTCCATGTCGAGTTTTGAGGAAATTTTTGCGGATGAACTTGATATTTTTGGTGAGTTGGAGTCAGGATCATTTTAGGATCATCCTTTGAACCTTTCTTTTTCTGAACATTTTGCAGATGAACTCCAGTTTTTACACTAACTTGACTTCGGAACTCCACATATGCTTATTGAACATTCAATTCATTCAGAAAACAACTCATTGACTTCCTCAAAATTTTATCTTCACCTTCAGCGTCTTCTGACCCCTATTTTTTCACGCCCATGCCCTTCACTAACAACTAACATATACATATTCTTTTTCTTCTTCTTCTTTTTATACACATTCTTTTACCAGCCCCTAAATTATATAGACAAAATCTTTTTGTGGCTGGTATTAATTTCTGCACTAACCCAGTCTTTTAACTTGTAAATGTTGTAATTAATCTTACGTTTTTTTTTACTTTTTTCTTGAATAAAATTCTCACACTGGTGTCTAAGTCTAGCTACCGGACGCGGGGCAATGATGAGGACATCGTAAAACTCAGGTTTGGGGGTGAGCACTGCGTTTATCTGCATCATGTGTATATTGTATATTCTGCATTGCATACATATTAAAAGAAACCCCATAAAAATTGAAAAAATTTACAAACATATAAAAACTTTTCGTCAGGCTAGCTAATAAGGTAACTTAGATTTTATTCCGAAAATTTAGTTGATATGTTAGAGGTAACTAAATCCTAAGCTTAGGAATTAAAAATCCTAAAAATAACTCTCATTCTATTTAAACTTGGTAATTATACGTCCTTATAGTTTTTTTTTGAGAAATAGGTAATCTTGAGTTCGGTTCTTTAGTTAAGTCAAGATGAAGGGAGAGTATTGAGGCTTTACTGAAAGATAATTCTGAAAAATAGTTTCTGTTCTTAAGGCCAAATTTAGAAAGTATATACCCTACAAATTGCACAGACACGCACCTTGAAACTTGCGATAGTAGAGGATACCTAGAACTGTAAGTCCACGGTAGCGCCCCGACCGTCTAACAGACGCCAAATGCGGAAAAAAAACTTTTTACAACTGGCGCTATAGCGTACCGTAACCCGGATCTGCCATGAAAGCTAAACTAACAAATTTCAAAGTAGGTAGAAATGTTATACCGAACGATCCGAGTCCTTCGGTCTTCAACCATCATCCCACGCTTTGTTGCGGCTACTCCGATCTCCTCGATCTCCAGTCTTGTCGTCCAAGTGGCACCACGTCGACGGATCTTTAAACGGGCTCCCGCCTCTGAACCGAGGCAACTCGATAGTCAAATTTGCTAAAAGAGACGACCAAGATGAAGTAGAGAATGAGTAGAGCACTTTGTCTCATTACGTCCAAAGTCACGGGCGAACGATTATGGAAGTTGCCTTTTGGATCGGGTGAAATGAGAAAGAGGCTATCTAATTTTCATGAACCCGAATCTATCATAATCTTTTTCCTAGTGAACAACAACCATGAGCCAAGAGTGGGGGGAGGCCGGCCACTTTATAGCAAGAGGGAGGTAAGTGTAGGATACAAGAGAGTGACCATTAGCACTAAACCAAAAGAATGAGTCTCAAGACACCTTGTATGAATGCATTAAATGATAACCAATGAACTTAAACCTAGTCACAAAAGCATTTAATGCAATAATCGATGCACTGATGACTCACCAAGATGCATGAACCTAGTCACCACCTTCTAGAAGCTTCTACACTCATCCAAAGAAAAGATAAATCCGCATTTAACCGAATGTCAAATACGGCAGATAGAAAACTGGAAACCGGCAATTTCCAAAAGTGATCCTGAAATGAATTTCAGGATAACCCTCTATCAGTATAAACATACCCGCATTTGTATTACGACCGAATATAAATGCAACTGAGACAAAGATATTATATCTACACAGTATAATACTGGGTTTCGGCTTAAACCAAACCCTACCAGTATTATCTGCCCGAAAAACGACACGTGCGAAAACGCACGTGTTTTTTTCGAACCTTGCCATATCACCATACGGCCTCTACAATGTTTCGCCCGAACTTGGGAAAGTGTCTGTGGGGGGACTCTAATGACTCATCAACACACTGACACTGGGTATAACCACTAGCACGTCGGAGGTACAAGCTGCACGTAACGTTTTGCCTATGTATTGATTGGAAGGGAAGCTGACGAGCGAACTCATCTATAAACCCTACTGAGCCTGACAGTGACAATGTATATACAGTCTGGTCCGTTCGTTTAAAGAGTATCGCATATCGAGTCTAGGGGGGTGGATAAAGTCAGACCCCTAATAACGCGATAAATCGTGTCGGCATGAAGCCCATCACCACCTGAGAAACTACTGATCCAAATCAGTAATTCTCCACTACCTCGGTCGAGGATTCCTAGTGATTGCCATCCGTGCACTGCGCGACATCAACCCCCAATACCGGGAGAGACAAATCCACGACGATCCGCTCACTTGCCTCCAATGTGGCTCGGGACTGTACCCAACTAAAACCTGTTTGCACAACTCCTTTGAGTGTGGTAGGGTAGTAATCTAAGCATAGTGGGAACTCACACGAGACAAATGACGATCTCAGGTCGTTGAACTAACCTGTACACATGTCACCAGGGAATTGCTATCTGACGATATGTATAATACCAACTAGCAGATTCCCGCCGAGTCCTGTCCGGTGTACTCATAACCCAATGAGCACCTGTATACATCTTAGGTTAACCAACTAACACCAATGGCTTGTGAGACCGGCCATTGCCCCTCGTCGCGGTCTTGACTGTATACACTAGTCTACTCTGGAGTATCGATACCCTGTCTCGAAACTCCTACGACTAGGGACACTTTAAGGATGTGCTTACAGACCCTAGCTCCCATATATATGATCACCATCATACTGCTGGTAGTCAAGCAAGAATCCTATGGGCTCTATCATCATGCAATAGTGAACTAAAGCATGTATACGATGATAAAGACAAACTAGATAGCAAACTATCATCTCGAGCAAGACTGTCATATCGGTATAGGTCCTGCCTCAATCATTGCAATCACGTACCTGCGATCCAATAATTGACTTTGAGGGCACTATCTCCAACAATCTCCCACTTGCACTGAAGGCTAATTATTGCGATGTCGCATACTCACAGCCCGTGTGATACCGAATATCCAACTCCTCTACTAATCAGTTTCACAAAGCTAGTTTGTAAAACTCTTGTGTTCGAGAAATAGCCTCAGTGAGTGGATCCGCCCTGATGTTTCTTTCTATGTCTCTCTTAATCTTAAGTTCGCGGAGAAAGCCATCTCCCGAATCAAGTAATACCTGTCTTAGAATATGTCTGGATATCTGATGGGACCTAGTTCATAAATGAACTCCAAATCCAAATTTCTTAGACTGTATCGATAACTGAACCTAATCAGTATCCAGCACCTTGCCTCCCACAGTATCCTCTTGGACTACCTGTCCATAATACTGTCCCTCGTCAGAGCGAAAACTATAACTCTGACAATCACTCTGTCATCTATGTCACCTTTGAAGCCTGGAATGATAACCGTCTCCCGAAGGAGGCTGCCGTCATCAAATCCATAGAACATGCACCTTATGTTCTAAAACTGCTTCCTTACGTTTCTTCAGGATTGGATTAATGTAAACTTATCGCATCAAGTGCAAAAACTACATCTGGTGTGGTACTTGACATCTCATGATTGACTCAATTGCCTAAGCAAGTGATCTGCCAATCATGCACATCCCTCTCTTTTAGTCTCTAAGACACCTTTAATGGGGGTGACTCCATCACCTGCAGGTACACCACCATGCCAGGAGTCATCTATTCTAAATACTATTAGAATACAGTCAAAGTACCCATATTGGGAAACTACCCAAATCCAGATCTAAAACCATAGATCTAGAAACCAGAATGTCTGATATTAAATCCATATCCTTTGCGGAGAAACATCTGTGTGACGACCAAAATACAACCGATTGTAGTATAGGAATGTTACTTCCTACTCTGTGTATGTCATCCAAATACCAGGACATCACACTCTACTACCTTCTTAACAGATCCATCCCCTATTCTGATGAAGTCAAAGCTATGACTGTCTCATCAAAATTAGATGATCTTATCTCCGCTATATCTGCCCAAGCCTATAAATAGACATAAGCTACTTGCCCACTATGCTTCCGCTGCTCCCACTGACTACGACAACCCTCTGGCAGAATAATATATACGTACACTTCTAAAGCTAGTTTAGAACGACGTTATACTTATCCTCTTGCCGGGTCTCATAGTCTGGAACAACAGTAGTGTCAGGTTTGGGTAAACAAGAACCTCTCTGTTACCGTCCTTGAGTCTACCGGAGTACCTCTTGGGTGTCTGAGGTTACCCACCATATCTGCGGAGTGGCTAATGGAATGTCAAACCTGATTGAATATATAGGTCCTATTAAATTTTCCGTAATCGTTTGCGGTTTCTGGAATCACTTCCAGTTCTACCATACTCCCACTACTGTTTTCTGAAAAAGTCCATTTTAATAAAACTGTGGCGAGTCAAGAACAATATCACTATTGATCTTCCAGATGGTAGAAATGCCAACCCTCGTCAAAGCCAGGGTCAACCCACAAACTGCCATTACAAAAACGTGCCTTGAGTTATCCAGTGTCTGGTTTTAAGCATAAGCTGGACAACTCCCGGTATCTTAGCATCGTTAAGATATGAACCATTCTATATCCAATATAGAAACAGATGCACTAATTCAATTGGAACCAGATTCTAATCATGCAGTGCATAACAACTTAATGGAAAAAGGCTAATCAGCATTGCTCAACTTAGGAATCCATCCAATTATGAGTAACCTGAAAGAGAAACAAGTTTCTCAAAAACCATTACTATCATCTGAATACCAATTATAAGAATCTACATCTTCGACCTCTTTGAAGAATCCCGTTACTTGTGATACCTGGTTCTCTACTTTATTCTTATACCCACAACTTCTCAAAATTTAGACATTGTATTTCTACGAAACACTTGTCTTAAAAACTAGAGAAGTCATAAGTAAACAGAACATAGTACGAGGACCTACCCCTCTGTCCTGACGGACACTGGACATACAATACTCTGTATAAGTCCGCTGAGTTGAACAACTCAAAACCTGTGCATCGTAGGTTGAAAACTGTACCCAGGCGATTTCCTCAAATATCACCAATTACAACGAATTCCGATATAATGAGGATGATCACCTAATTCCCAACAACTTACTCTTACTCATCATCTGTAAAACTATACAGATATGAGAATATAAAACCTGGTAAATACATACCCTGGAGTAAGTATCTAATCGGGAAATCAGTTTTCTTTTAACAATGCACAGAAACATGAAAATGTCTCGTTGGGATATCCTGGTATTCCTAGTAATGCCTCTTCTATAATCCAATTCATGACTATAACCGTATATTTCTTTGCCATCTCTCCAAATCCCTTTATTTGTCTTTAGTCATTACCTTCTGTACACCACCGTTAGGCTAAATGGTTTTCTTCCTTCCCTACCGTTCGGCACCAGCCTATGGTTTGGAAGAAGACTATCCAGTAAGCATAATAGGTGTACCCTCTTAATCCTAGGAGTACTCGCAACTTGAGAGAAGGTGATGATAAAAGACTACTGAATAAAACCTTATTCTATTTCTCCCGAACTGGGGAAAAATCAAA
The DNA here is from genome assembly GCA_030015575.1 of Agapanthus africanus. Taxonomy (NCBI): domain Eukaryota; kingdom Viridiplantae; phylum Streptophyta; class Magnoliopsida; order Asparagales; family Amaryllidaceae; genus Agapanthus; species Agapanthus africanus. Next base: position 225,679,953 of record CM057344.1, on the reverse strand, counting down.
GGTGAAATAGGAGTGGTGATGAAGTACGCGGTTTGGTCGTGAATGATAACAGTCGCAATTTACTTTGCCCTCTTTCTAATCCCTTTATTTTGTCTTTAGTTATTACCTTCTGCACACCCTATTTAGGCTAATTGGATTTCTTCATTCCCTACCTTTCTGCACCAGCCTATGGTTTGGAATAAGACTATCCAATAAGCGTAATAGGTGTACTCTCCTAAACTAAGGAGCCCTCGCAACCTGAGAGAATGTGATAATAAAAAACAACTGAATAAACCAATTCTATTTCTCCTAAACCTGGATCCATCCTCGATGAAGTCCTTCCGAGTTCGTATATAACCATACGATGGATCTATCCAATGGAAGTGGATATCCGTAGTAATACGGGGTGTTTTGAGAAATACAAAGGGTAAAAGAAGGAGCGGCAATGACTTATGCAACTCGGACAATCCAAAAGCCAGTATTTTAAGAAGGTTCGGTCAACTTGGTCACTGAGTCATAGTCTAGGGTCGGTCAAAGGTTGCTGCCAAAGAGAGAGAGAAAAGAAACACTCTGCGTGCACTCTAACCTAGATCAGAATGGTTATCAATTTATCTAATCAGGAAACCTCCTACTGTAATCTCAAATTCTCCTCCAAACCTGAAAGAAGAATTAGTCGGGATCACCCGAAGAGTATACCAACTCATCAGTGAGAATCGGGATCCAACTATCATCGCATGATAACTTGATGGAAGCCATTCAAGTTATCACACTCTAGAAGGTATGTGCATGCCTGGCAAGTTTCCTCTATGTTTGAAACTCCCGAAGTTGAGTTTTGCCTCATGCTCTTATGACCTTGACGAAGGTCAACAAATCATAAGTCACATGTCAAGTTCTACCCGTCATTGTCCAGGTTAATTTGAACCAACCCGCACAAGCCCTTGACGAAGGTCAACAAGGCTATACGACTGTCCCAAACCAACACATCTATCTATGCAACAAATGAATACCCCGTAGCTACCAAACACTATGCCTTGACGAAGGTCAACAAACATAGCTTGAATACTACTGACTATTCATAAGAAATGACGGAGGGCTACGGCTGGTTTTAGGCGAAAAACCTTTAACGTAATGAACTTGATATCGCTGAAGGAACCTGATAGCTATTTATAAAAATATAGTGGCGAAAAACCTTTGCTAAAGAGGTCACTCCCGGTGAAGGGATCTCGGCTCTTTCTTCGTGGAATGAGGTGCAGGATATTCCAACTGAATACCGCGATGCAAAGCAACTTGTAATCGACTATATTGAAGTTATTACCCTGACGTAAACTTCTGCCCAAGGGGTCACTCCCGGTGAAGGGATCTTGGCCCTTGCCTCGTCGAATGAGGTGCAGGATATTCTAACTGAATATCACTATACAAAACAATGTAAGGCTTGTGTAGCACCCTATGAAGAGTTTTGAAGCATCACATGTCCAAAAGTTTAAATTTTTATGGTGCTAAACGAACATGCAAACGAATCGATCCTAGAAAATTAGGGTTTCGAAATTTAAAGCGAACTAATCTAGGGTTTCGAGACTACAACCTTTGTATCTCCCTTTCGCTGGGCTCCTTGGTCTCTAGGGTGTTGAATGGAAGTCCTCTTGAAGTCCTCTTGTGTCCACGACGATCCACCACGGAGTTCTCCGTCCAAGCTCGCAACTTCGTAAAACCGAAGAGAACACTCTAAACAAGTTGGCTAAACTTGTGTAGAATGAAGTTGTGGTTAAGATTCTCACTTCAAAAACCTTTCTTTAAGTGTGATTTACTCACTAGAAAAAACTAGAGAGCAAATGAGAAAGAGGAAGAAGATGGTGGCAATATTTTTCACAAGAGGTAATAAGATAAAGATAACTCTCTAGAAGAAAAGAAATATATCAATATATATTTTATTTCTTCTTACTATGAACCATGGTTAAAATGATGGAGACATTATTTAACTTGAGTTTTAAATGATAAAGAGAAGGATAACTCAAGTTAAGAGGTGGGTAAGCATGGTTAGGTCAAAGGAAGAATGTAGAAGCTAGAATGATTATCCTTTCCTTTTCATTTTGTTTTAAAACCAAAATTAAATAATAATCCATAATTTAATCCATGGTGTGAGTCTTATATTGCCACCATTTCCATATGCTAAAAACCATGATGGATGGGTGTATGTATATATGCATGTATGCACATCCACATGTGCATGAAACTAGAATGAAAGAAAGAAACACATGCATGCATGCATACATCCATCAAACTTTAGAAAGGTTTCAAGTGAGAAAACTAATGGTTAGATGATAAATCAACATTTAATTTATCAATCCGGTCATATCTCATACGACCCCACCAAAAGCAGGCCACCCGATCAATGTTCGGTATCATATACGCACATTTTAATCGGGTGCATGCGCATATCGCATACGCGCACCACAACGTTTCGCCTGGACTGGGTAACTCCTTTGTGGGACTCTAAGACTCGTCAATACGCCGGCAGAGGGTGATGATCATATCAGGTACCCTCAAGCCGCAAGCGGTCAGCTAAACGTAACGGCCACCCATGTATTGAGCGATCAGAAGAAAACAAGCGAACCTGCTACAACTCCCGTCGAGCCATCCGGCAACACTACCGTACAGTCCGGTCTCTTCGTCAGATATGGTGCATATCGAGCCTAGGGATGGTCATGTCGACCCTAATAACTCAATAAGTCGTGCCGGTGAATGGTCTATAACAGATTGAGAAACTACCGATAACACTTATCAGCAAATCTCAGCAGCCCTGGCCAGGGACTTACTGATATAACCAGTCGGGCACAGCACAGCATCAACCCCAATACCGGGAGAGACGAAACCCCTCCTATCGCTCATTGCCTTCGTGTGTCTCGGGACTGTACCCAACGGCCACCTGTTTGCACGACTCAGTAGAGCCGTGGTAGGGTGGCAATCAAAGTACAGTGGGAGAACACACAAGACTCTATGACGATTTCGGGTCTACAGACTAACCTGTACCAGTGTCACCTGAGAACTGCTATCCGACGATAGATATAATTCCATATAGGAGTTCTCGGCGAGTCCGTCCAGTGTACCCAGTCACCACTGAGCACCCGTATATGATCTTGATGTCAAACACCAATGGATATGGGATCATCCATCGCCCATCACATGGGTCTAGTATCATATACGCTAGTCTACTCTGGTATATCAATGCCCCGTCTCGATATACCTACGACTAGGGACTTTCCAGGATATGCTTATAGACTACAGATGTCCCACTAGTATGATCTCCATCATAATCAGAGCAGTCAAGCCAATATCCTCAGGGCTTTATCAGCATGTATGAGTGAATAACAAGCATGATCAAATCAACATGTCAGATAAAGAAGAACCAGATAGCATACTATCATGTCGAGCAAGAATGCATACTGAATATATATATATATATATATATATATATATATATATACATGTATAGATACATCCACTATCACATAATGGCCTCTAGGGCATACATATATCCAACAATCTCCCACTTGCACTAAGGCCAGTTATTGGCGTATCTCATACCCAACTTCTCAAAAAGTCGCTCATGTTGCGGCTGAGGGAGGGCCTTGGTGAATGGATCCGCGGCGTTATTCTTTGTGTCTACCCTCCTAATCTCGATCTCGCGGCGATCTACAATCTCCCGGATCAAATGAAAATGCCTCAGGATGTGTCTGGACCGTTGATGGGATCTGGGCTCCTTGGCTAACGCCACAGCCCCATTATTGTCACAATACAAAGGTATTGGATCAATAATGGTTGGAACTACTCCTAGCTCCGAGACGAACTTCTTCATCCAGACGGCTTCCTTGGCGGCATCATTTGCAGCAATGTACTCAGCTTCCATCATAGAGTCTGCAACGGTATCTTGTTTGGAACTCTTCCAACTCACCGCCCCTCCATTGAGGGTAAATACAAACCCAGAGATAGATTTGCTGTCGTCCTTATCGCTCTGGAAGCTCGAATCGGTAAAGGCCTCCATTTGGAGATCTCCATTACCATACACCAAGAACAATTCTTTAGTCCTTCGCAAGTACTTAAGAATGTTCTTCACTGCTGTCCAGTGATTCTCTCCTGGGTTGGATTGATACCTGCTTACTACACTAAGTGCGTAAGCTACATCTGGGCATGTACATAACATCGCATACATTATAGATCTTACTGCCGAAGCATAGGGTATAATACTCATGCGAGCTCTCTCTTCATCGGTCTTTGGACAAGAATCCTTGGAGAGAGTGACCCCATGGCAAGCGGGTAAGGCACCCCGCTTGGAGTCCTCCATACTAAACCTTTTTAGGATGGTGTCAATGTACCTGGTTTGGGACAATCCCAATAACCTTTTGGATCTATCCCTATAGATCCTTATGCCCAGAATGTACGTGGCATCACCCAGGTCCTTCATGGAGAACCTCAGTGATAAGAAAGATTTGACCGACTGTAGCATAGGAATATCATTTCCTATCAGAAGAATGTCGTCCACGTACAATACGAGGAATGTGACAGCTCTCCCTACACACAAGGTTCATCTGGATTTTTGATGAAATCAAACTCTTTGATGAAATCATCGAAACAGATGTTCCAACTCCGTGATGCCTGCTTTAACCCATATATGGATTTATGCAATTTACATGCTTTCCCGCTGCTCCTACTGTCAATGAAGCCCTCTGGCTGATCCATATAAACACATTCTTCTAAATTTCCATTTAGAAATGCGGTTTTAACGTCCATCTGCCAGATTTCATAGTCGTAGTGAGCAGCAATAGCAAGTAGGATCCGAATGGATTTAAGCATGGCTACGGGAGAAAAAGTCTCGTCATAGTCCAAACCTGGTCTTTGACGAAAACCCTTCGCCACAAGTCTTGCCTTATAGGTCTCCACCTGCCCATCTACACCAATCTTTCTTTTAAAGATCTATTTGCACCCTACAGGTTTTACCCCAGGGGGTACAACGTCCAAAGTCCACACTTTGTTGGTGTATATAGACTCTATTTCAGATCTCATGGCATCCAGCCACTTCACAGAGTCTTTACTCGTGATAGATTGCTGAAAACTGATAGGATCATCATCATCCATGATGCAATCTTCTCCGTTACCATCAATGAGGAAACCGTAGTACCTCTCCGGTGGGCGAGAAGTCCTACCAGACCTACGGAGTGGCCGAGGTTCTTCAGTTTCTGTTTCAACAGCCGGTTCAACCAAATCGTCATTTGTAGTTTGTGTCTCTAGAACCTCTTCTAGATCCATCACCTTGCCATCATCTTTGTCTGTGAAAAACTCTTTTTCCAAGAATGTGGCATGTTGAGAAACGAACACTTTTTGTTCCTCTTTGTGGTAGAATAGATATCCATAAGAATTCTTTGGATATCCCACAAAGTTACACATGACAGACCGTGTCTCGAGTTTGTCCGGATTCTGCTTTTTAACATAGGCCTGGCAACCCCAAATCTTAATTCTCTTAAGAGATGGTCTCTTCCCATGCCATATCTCATATGGCGTGGTAGACACGGTTTTGGTTGGAACCCTGTTTAGCAGAAACGCTGCAGTCTCCAATGCATGCCCCCAAAACGAGACTTGTAACTCAGCGTCACTCATCATGGACCGCACCATATCTAATAGGGTCCTATTCCGTCGTTCTGACACACCGTTGTGCTGTGGTGTGTAAGGAGGAGTGAGCTGAGAGAGAATCCCATTCTCTTTTAGGAAGTGTGCAAATTCTGTACTGAGATACTCACCACCTCGATCTGATCGAAGCATTTTGATACTCAAGTCGGTTTGTTTTTCTACTTCTTGTTTATATTCAATGAATTTCTCGAAAGCTTCGGACTTGTGCTTTAATAAAAATACATGACCGAATCTTGAGAAATCGTCAGTGAACGTAATGAAGTATGAAAAACCGCCTCTGGCCTGTGTAGACATTGGCCCACATACATCACTATGTATGAGGCCCAGGAGCTGAGTAGCTCTTTCTCCGTGTCCGGTAAACGGAGTTTTGGTCATTTTACCCTTGATACAAGACTGGCAAGTCGCATAAGATTTATATTCAAAAGAATTTAAATATCCATCTTTGTGTAATTTGTTTAGTCTTGTTTCGTTAATATGACCAAGTCTACAGTGCCAAAGAAAAGCTTCATTTAATTCTGAAAGTTTTCTTTTATTAGTGTGTTGTATACTGAAAACTGTGTGTTGATTTAGGACATATATTCCGTTGTTAAGCGTACCATACCCAACCAACATTTGATTCAGGTTAATGTTCATAACATTGTTCTGCAATACAAAATTATACCCTTCATTGTCCAACAAAGAAATGGATATTATATTACATAGCATACTTGGTACAAAATAACATGGATTTAAAACCAAAATACATCCAGATGGCAACCCCAAGTGATACTCTCCCACTGCGACTGTATGTACATTGGAACCATTTCCAACGCGGAGAGTATGGTCACCTGTCCTCAAAACCTTGCTATTTCTCAGCCCCTGCATAGAATTGCAAATGTGAGAACCTGAACCGGTATCCAATACCCAGGAAGCAGAGTTTATAGAAAAACAGTTTTCAGTCACAAACGCACCTGAAGCAGAAGCATCACCATGCTTCTTCTTGAGACTTAAGTACTCCGTGCAATTGCGCTTCCAATGTCCTGTCTTGTGGCAGTGAAAACATTCGCCCTTCCCCGAGTCTCCAGCCTTGGACTTTCCCTTTCCCATCACCTTTTTAACTCCGCCCTTAGGATTAGTGGGTTTCTTCTTTTTCTTTCCCTTGGCCTTGGCTTTCGGGCGAGAAGAGGAAGACTGTCCAATAGTCATAACGGGAGTTTTTGCTAACTTCATAGTGCTCTCTGCACTCCTTAACATATTAAGGAGTTCAGGGAGGTCCTTCTCCATGCCATGCATGTTGAAGTTCACTATGAACTGAGCAAAGGTGGAGGGGAGGGACTGCAGAATAATATCTATATATTGTTCATTATCCATCGTCCATCCAAGGTCCTCAAGCTCTTCTATAAGAGCTATCATCTTCAGAACATGGTCTCCTACTGGTGTGCCAGGGGCCATTCGCATCTGAAACAATTTCTTTGATGCTTCGTATCGTAATATGCGGGATTGCTCCCCATACAACTCCTTTGTATGGAGCAATATACCATGAATGTCCATGTCCTCGTGCTGCTTTTGATGTGTGTTATCCATCGATGCAAGCGCGAGGCATGTAGCTGTGGCACAGTCAGCGTCCCATGTCTTGCGGACTTCAATGTCCGCAACTGAGGATTTTGGACCAGGGACGGGTGGGGCTGAAGCCGTGAGGACATATGATACTTTATCATAAGTCAAGGCGATTTTCAGATTCCTCATCCAGTCTTTATAGTTGGTCCCATTCAGTTTGTTTTTATCTAGTAAAAGCTTGAGTCCAGTCATGGGTATCTGCCATTAAGAGAGAGAAAAGAATACACTCAGCGAAAGCTCTTGCATAGATTAGATTGGTTTATTATCTTGTCTAATCGATGTTTCCCACTGCTTTTATCGAGTTTTTCTTTCAAACCTTAAAAAGAAAAACTAGCCAGGATTAATTACAGTCTACAACTTCGCTAAACGTTCAGCCAGGCCAGTGTCGGTACTTTGAGGGAGGTTCCCCGTGCTTTTGCACGGACCTAATTAGAGTAAACCTCTTTTTCCCAGAGGCGGAGCCCCGTTAACACCTTTCTAGACACCTAATGAGTTAGCTAATTGTAAACTGTAAAACTCTCCTAGGAGCAACTATTGCCCACAGTGGGATCGGGATCCAACCATCATATGGAAGGTATGCAATCTCATTGCAAATTTCAACTATTGAAATTCCCGATGTGGTTTTTACCCCTAATACTCGTGACCTTGGCTAAGGTCAACAAATCACGAGCACTAGTCAAGCTCAACCCGTCATTTCTTGATTAATTAGACCCGTTCACATGACCCTTGGCTAAGGTCAACAAAGTCATATGCCCGTCCTAATTAATCTGCATCATATGCGTTTGTAGGAAGACATCACTTAGCTACCGTACACTACGCCTTGGCTAAGGTCAACAAACGTAGCACGAATACTAAGTACTCTACTTCCTAAAATGACGTAGGGTTGCGGATGATTTTTAAGAAAATCTTTAACGCTTTGAACTTGATATCGTTGTAGAATCAAACGGTTTCCAAAAGGAGTGGCTTAAGCTCCGCAGTTTTGAAATATAGCTTTTTCATAAATAGCCGAGTAGTTTTCAAATCCGATTCTACAACATCTTTTTAGGTTTATTTTCTTTACATTAATCACATTATTGTAATCCCATCATTTAAGTCCTTAAGCCAATCACAGAAAAGAAACGAAAATAATACGTACGCTTATGCCATCCGCATTCGCCGCAATGTTCCGTTATGCACCGTTAGGTTACTTAACTAACGGCATACCGGGACGGGACTAGCGCGGGTGTAAAACATAAGCAACGTCTACTATATATCATATATATAATATGCCATTCGTCTCAGATATCACAGAACACAGGCAGCAGAAATATAGATATAACGTGGGATATACTAGGACGTCCGTATTTAGTATTTAGCCAGAATAGAAAATACGGATTCCACAGTCGCGATGAATAGCCAAGCCCACACCCTGGACCCCTACGAGAGCGGCAAGTGACCCTGCCAATTCTGGAGTTTAGGAGACCCGGTCTCGACTCCTCGAGATGGCCTCCCACTGAACCCCAGAACCCGGTCACCTGTGCTCCCCTCCTTGGGTCCATCCTAATGCGGAAAAGTAAATAATATACAACACTGGTAACACAACCTCAACCCGGAAGTGCCCCAAATAAAAGAATATTACATTACATTTGAATTTACATGAATGAAAATATAAAACTCTCATCTCACATAAAAACCCCCGGCTATTCAATCGCGACAATCCTGCACATCATATCTCAGCAACACATAATATCTCATATCATCAACGTAAGTAAGTATGCATACCCCAATTGTCGTTGATGTATAGCAACGAAACCGGCGATATCGTACATACTACACTTACGGTCACAGAAAAGAAAGCGTAAAACTGCAATATCTGGAATCCACATTCTCTTTAGACATCGCAAATACAAAATATCACATATTCCGTATTTCATGTCTAGTAATATGAATTCCACACATTGCATCACATTCCGGATAAACAGACAGTATCGAAGTTTTCGAACGAACGATCAAATACCCAGGATTCACTAAAGCCCAACACTTGAGCAGAGTTCAAACACCGTAGAAGGGTCAAGCCAACGCCTCACATGTGGCACGCCGTACTGCCCCAAACCCTAAGGTTCAAAGGGCAGTTCAAGACGGTCACATAATCGAGTTAAGGTTTGTTGTCTTCTAGAGGGACCACCACAAAAAGACTTGCACGTATTTCCAAAGTATTTAAACCCCGTGAATAGTGAGCAAATGATACTCGTTCAAACACTTCAATACTTTCTTATTTACCCGGAAAAGCTACGAAATGAAAATACCGATCAAAATAACGCGTCCAAAACCATCTCCAGATAATGCAGTACAACATTCAGATTAAACATACCTAAAACACTATACAAGCAGAAATATGAATTACAGTGAAATTCCCATGCAATAATACTACAGTACGGCCGCGGAACCGCGGCCTAAGCAAGGATTTGCCGCGGTTCAGTGGCCAAATTAACTGTTCATGTCTTCGTATTTCACCATAATTCTTATATTTCCTTGCTGTATTTTTTAAGTATTTTTAATTCTGAAAAAGGTCAGATTTTAGAATTTGTCCAGAGAGGGTCAAGAAAACCGTATTTTTGTCCGATCGGGATTTTTACTTCGTAAAAGCGACGCCTAATGTTCTAGGTCGGCTCTGATACCAATGTAAGGCTTGTGTAGCACCCTATGAAGAGTTTTGAAGCATCACATGTCTAAAAGTTTAAATTTTTATGGTGCTAAACGAACATGCAAAGGAATCGATCCTAGAAAATTAGGGTTTTGAAATTTAAAGCGAACTAATCTAGGGTTTCGAGACTACAACCTTTGTAGCCCCCTTTCGCTGGGCTCCTTGGTCTCTAGGGTGTTGAATGGAAGTCCTCTTGAAGTCCTCTTGTGTCCACGACGATCCACCACGGAGTTCTCCGTCCAAGCTCGCAACTTCGTAAAACCGAAGAGAACACTCTAAACAAGTTGGCTAAACTTGTGTAGAATGAAGTTGTGGTTAAGATTCTCACTTCAAAAACCTTTCTTTAAGTGTGATTTACTCACTAGAAAAAACTAGAGAGCAAATGAGAAAGAGGAAGAAGATGGTGGCAATATTTTTCACAAGAGGTAATAAGATAAAGATAACTCTTTAGAAGAAAAGAAATATATCAATATATATTTTATTTCTTCTTACTATGAACCATGGTTAAAGTGATGGAGACATTATTTAACTTGAGTTTTAAATGATAAAGAGAAGGATAACTCAAGTTAAGAGGTGGGTAAGCATGGTTAGGTCAAAGGAAGAATGTAGAAGCTAGAATGATTATCCTTTCCTTTTCATTTTGTTTTAAAACCAAAATTAAATAATAATCCATAATTTAATCCATGGTGTGAGTCTTATATTGCCACCATTTCCATATGCTAACAACCATGATGGATGGGTGTATGTATGTATGCATGTATGCACATCCACATGTGCATGAAACTAGAATGAAAGAAAGAAACACATGCATGCATGCATACATCCATCAAACCCTAGAAAGGTTTCAAGTGAGAAAACTAATGGTTAGATGATAAATCAACACTTAATTTATCAATCCGGTCATATCTCATACGACCCCACCAAAAGCAGGCCACCCGATCAATGTTCGGTATCATATACGCACATTTTAATCGGGTGCATGCGCATATCGCATACGCGCACCACAACGTTTCGCCTGGACTGGGTAACTCCTTTGTGGGACTCTAAGACTCGTCAATACGCCGGCAGAGGGTGATGATCATATCAGGTACCCTCAAGCCGCAAGCGGTCAGCTAAACGTAACGGCCACCCGGGTATTGAGCGATCAGAAGAAAACAAGCGAACCTGCTACAACTCTCGTCGAGCCATCCGGCAACACTACCGTACAGTCCGGTCTCTTCGTCAGATATGCTGCATATCGAGCCTAGGGATGGTCACGTCGATCCTAATAACTCAATAAGTCGTGCCGGTGAATGGTCTATAACAGATCGAGAAACTACCGATAACACTAATCAGCAAATCTCAGCAGCCCTGGCCAGGGACTTACTGATATAACTAGTCGGGCACAGCACAGCATCAACCCCAATACCAGGAGAGACGAAACCCCTCCTATCGCTCATTGCCTTCGTGTGTCTCGGGACTGTACCCAACGGCCACCTGTTTGCACGACTCAGTAGAGCCGTGGTAGGGTGGCAATCAAAGTACAGTGGGAGAACACACAAGACTCTATGACGATCTCGGGTCTACAGACTAACCTGTACCAGTGTCACCTGAGAACTGCTATCCGACGATAGATATAATTCCATATAGGAGTTCTCGGCGAGTCCGTCCAGTGTACCTAGTCACCACTGAGCACCCGTATATGATCTTGATGTCAAACACCAATGGATATGGGATCATCCATCGCCCATCACATGGGTCTAGTATCATATACGCTAGTCTACTCTGGTATATCAATGCCCCGTCTCGATATACCTACGACTATAGACTTTCCAGGATATGCTTATAGACTACAGATGTCCCACTAGTATGATCTCCATCATAATCAGAGCAGTCAAGCCAATATCCTCAGGGCTTTATCAGCATGTATGAGTGAATAACAAGCATGATCAAATCAACATGTCAGATAAAGAAGAACCAGATAGCATACTATCATGTCGAGCAAGAATGCATACTGAATATATATATATATATACATGTATAGATACATCCACTATCACATAATGGCCTCTAGGGCATACATATATCCAACAAACAAAAGTAAATATCTTTGTAATAACACCTTTTAAAATTTGTTCCAACAACATCAAATATAGGTTTGTTTTATCCTTGCATTGATAAGAATCAATGCAGTCCCATCAATCAATCACACCAGAAAAGAACGAAAATGTAATGTACGTATATGACATCCGCATTCGTCACTGGGTCCCGTCATCACCCGTTAGGTTACTTAACTAACGACAGAGCGGGGGCTGGACTAGCGCGGGTATAAAACATATACAACATCTAATAGTATATATACGAATATACAATAATCGCTCCAGGCGTGATAATATGCAACATTATAGAAAAGTAATAAGAATCACAGAACAATACAAATAATCTGGGATCCCCGGGTTTCACAGAGCCGCAACTGAAACCCGACGTTCCCCTGGTCGTGTGGATAGCCTGTGCAATGAAACCTTGACCCCTACGGGTGTGGCAAGTTACCCGCCAAAACCTGAAGCGAGGTAGTCCCCACAGCATAGTGAATGGAACACCCGGCACTTCACGGAATCCGGTAAATTGAGCACCCCTCCTTGGGTCAACCTGTACCCCATACGAGTGCGGCGAATAGTCTGCCAATTTTAGAGTGAGGTCCCTCTGCCTCTCAATGCCATGAGATACGGACCCGTTGCCCTCCAGAACCCGGCTGTCCGTGCACTCCGTCGCGGGGTAAACCTAGTACAGAAATAAAAATATGTACAATAGGTACATCGACCTCGACCCGGTCGTGCCCCAAAAGAATATTATACAAACAGGCAGTGACGGCAGTCCACATGTTGGACGCTCATCCCGCAATATCAAAAGTACAAATAAATACAAACAGCACTATCATTGCACCCTGCTATCCACCACGACATATCCGCAACATCACAGCACAACACAGAATATCAACGTGAATGTCACGTTCGCAAACCCGTCTAAAAGAACTATAGCAATCAGACGCGGTTTACTGATCAAATGACATTCCCGGTCGGAGATATAATGTAAATACTGCATACTAACAAATCGACAGAAGAAATATTACCCTCTGAAGCTCCAATATGGCCGCGGATCCGCGGCCAAAGCATGGCTTTGGCGGCGGTTCCGCGGCCGTACGGATGAATCAGGGAATCAAATTTCTGGAGTTTTCATCAAAAAGCCTGCTTGTTTTTTTGTGATATGTCATATAATTTTTAGACACTTTAAAAAATCGACAGAAACCCAGGTGCTTGAAAAATGTGATTTCGGAAATTCCGTTCGATCGATCTTTTAAACGCGTTAGCACAAGTTAGTAAAGCTTAATGGTGAGGCTCTGATACCACTGTAAGTCCACGGTAGCGCCCCGGCCGTCTAACAGACGCCAAATGCGGAACAAAAACTTTTTACAACTGGCGCTATCGCGTACCGTAACCCGGATCTGCCATTAAAGCTGAACTAACAAATTACAAAGTGGGTAGAAATGTTATACCGAACAATCCGAGTCCTTCGGTCTTCAACCATCATCCCACGCTTTGTTGTGGCTGCTCCGATCTCCTCGATCACCAGTCTTGTCGTCCAGGTGGCACCACGTCGACGGATCTTTAAACGGGCTCCCGCCTCTCAATCGAGGCAACTCGATAGTTAAATTTGCTAAAAGAGACGACCAAGATAAAGTAGAGAATGAGTAGAACACTTTGTCTCGTTACGTCCAAAGTCACGGACGAACGGTTATGGAAGTTGCATTTTGGATCGGGTGAAATGAGAAAGAGGCTATCTAATTTTCATAAACCCGAATCTATCATAATCTTTTTCCTAGTGAACAACAACCATGAGCCAAGAGTGGGGGGGAGGCCGTCCACTTTATAGCAAGAGGGAGGTGAGTGTAGGATACAAGAGAGTGACCATTAGCACTAAACCAAAAGAATGAGTCACAAGACACCTTGTATGAATGCATTAAATGATAACCAATGAACTTAAACCTAGTCACAAAAGCATTTAATGCAATAATCAATGCACTAATGACTCACCAAGATGCATGAACCTAGTCACAACCTTCTAGAAGCTTCTACACTCATCCAAAGAATAGTTAAATCCGCATTTAACCGAATGTCAAATACGGCAGATAGAAAACTGGAAACTGGCAACTTCCAAAAGTGATCCTGAAATGAATTTCAAGATAACCCTGTGTCAGTATAAACATACCCGCATTTGTATTACGACCGAATACAAATTCAACTGAGACAAAGATATTATATCTACACAGTATAATACTGGGTTCCGGCTTAAACCAAAGCCTACCAGTATTATCTGCCCGAAAAACGACACGTGCAAAAACGCACGTGTTTTTTTCGAACCTTGCCATATCACCATACGGCCTCTACAACGTTTCGCCCGAACTTGGAAAGTGTCTGTGGGGGGACTCTAATGACTCATCAACACACTGGCACTGGGTATAACCACTAGCACGTCGGAGGTACAAGCTGCACGTAACGTTTTGCCTATGTATTGATTGGAACGGAAGCTGACGAGCGAACTCATCTATAAACCCTACTGAGCCTGACAGTGACAATGTAAATACAGTCCGGTCCGTTCGTCTAAAGAGTATCGCATATCGAGTCTAGGGGGGTGGATAAAGTCAGACCCCTAATAACGCGATAAATCGTATCGGCATGAAGCCCATCACCACCTGAGAAACTACTGATCCAAATCAGTAATTCTCCACTACCTCGGTCGAGGATTCCTAGTGATGGCCACCCGTGCACTGCGCGACATCAACCCCCAATACCGGGAGAGACGAATCCCCGACGATCCGCTCACTTGCTTCCAATGTGGCTCGGGACTGTACCCAACTAAAACCTGTTTGCACAACTCCTTTGAGCGTGGTAGGGTAGTAATCTAAGCACAGTGGGAACTCACACGAGACAAATGACGATCTCAGGTCGATGAACTAACCTGTATACATGTCACCAGGGAATTGCTATCTGACGATATGTATAATACCAACTAGCAGTTTCCCGGCGAGTCCTGTCCGGTATACTCATAACCCAATAAGCACATGTATAGATCTTAGGTGAACCAACTAACACCAATGGCGTGTGAGACCGGCCATCGCCCCTCATCGGGGTCTTGACTGTATACACTAGTCTACTCTGGAGTATCGATGCCCTGTCTTGAAACTCCTACGATTAGGGACACTTTAAGGATGTGCTTACAGACCCCAGCTCCCACATATATGATCGCCATCATATTGCTGGTAGTCAAGCAAGAATCCTATGGGCTCTATCATCATGCAATAGTGAACTAAAGCATGTATACGATGATAAAGACAAACCAGATAGCAAACTATCATCTCGAGCAAGACTGTCATATCGGTATAGGTCCTGCCTCAATTATTGCAATCACGTACCTGCGATCCAATAATTGACTTTGAGGGCACTATCTCCAACAAGAAATACTCTTGCCTGAAATCCTAGTATGAAAGAAAAATCGGTATTTAAAGCTAAACACCAAAAAAGAGCATCATTGAAAAATATATCCGGTCTTGAAAAGAAAAAGAAAAAGAAAATAATAATGTCAAGACCTGGAGACTGCTATTTGCGCTTTAATGCTCATACATTCAGTAATCGGCTTTTACTGTCTCAAGAAGCATTAATGGCCGCTTGAAAGGTGTATGAGCAACACCGTCCATCTATTAATGAAAAGAAGTAGTATTAGGTATTAAGGCAAGGGTACTATATCTTGAATTGAATTCTTAAGCATAGAGGTGCAAATTTACACACACGTAGGGGTATACAATCGATATTTGGAGGAAAGATAAAAACGAAGAATAAGACTTTTGTTTCAGTAAAGTTGATAAAAATTCCTGACTTGAGACCGCACTTTTAGAAGGAAAACTTAGGAGTTACCGATATCTTTCTAAACTGTAAATACGTATAGGATCTAGGGATAAATAGATAGGAGGCTTAAAACATAAGGGTTGAGTATTTCTATCTTAGGATAATAGAATTTCTAATTTAGATACTAAACTGTAGGAGTTGAATCGACGTTAACTTATGAAACTAGCTTGACGGGATTTTGTGGGTGTAATCCGCTGAAAACCCTCAGGAGACAACACTCCTCCTACTAGGGACACCTAGAGGTTTAACGGCTTGTTGCACGTGCTAAGTGCAATCGCGTTCCCTGCGAAAGTGAGGCTAGGATTTTTTGTATTGCTCGGGACGAGCAATAGATAAGTTTGGGGGTATTTGTTCAACACGGAAAACTGCATTTTAATACCACTCATTCGTTATCTGTTTTATTATATATCGGTGCTATTAATAAGTGTCTGCTCTATAATTACAGTTTACAGGTATTCGTGATAAAACGCCAGAAACACATTCAAAATCATGGATATATCGTCTGTGAGCCGACACTGCAAGCGGACCAGAAAACCGACCGATATCCCAAGAGCTTTTGTAAAATAAATGTGCGCACACACTTTGTGGTCCAACACAATGCATGTTGCACACAACTCTTGGGCAAAGACCATGTGGGGGCAGCCATGGCATGATAGGTTATGCAAGTGGGCATGTGTTAGTGTGATGTGCATTAATGGGCATTGAATGCATAAAGATATGATGTGATTTGAAGCATCTCATTTCCTTCCAATTCTCTGCATACAAACCAGGTGAAATAAGCACAAGCAAACAGCATCAGAGGCTTATTGGAGTGCGCACATGTTAGTTATATGTATGCCCTAGAGGCCATTACTGTACATAGGATGTATATTGTAGTGGATGCTGGGACATATATAGGGAGGACTTTCTTGCTCGACATGATAGTATGCTATCTGGTTGCTCTTTACCTTAACGTGTATACTGATTGTCTTTCTGTTGCATGTTGGTAAAGCCCTTAGGATGTGTACTTGACTACCTGGACTATGATGCAGATCATACTAGTGGGGACAGATAGTCTATAAGTACATCCTTCAAAGTCCCTAGTCGTGGGTGTATCGAGACGGGGCATCGATATACCAGAGTAGACTAGCGTATACCTTCTCGACCCATACAGATGGGCGATGGATAATCCCATATCCATTGGTGTTTGACATCAGAGATGATATACGGGTGCTCAGTGGAGACTGGGTACACTGGACGGACTCGCCGAGAACTCCCAGATGGTATTATACCTTATGTCAGATGGCAGTTCTCTGGTGACACTGGTACAGAGTAGTCTGTTGACCCGAGATCGTCATAGAGTCTTGGATGGCTCCCACAGTTTTTATCAAATCTTCCTTCAAACCCTAAAAGGAAAGACTAGCCGGGATTAATTACACGCTACAAGTTCGCCAATCTTTCAGCCAGGCCAGTGTCGGTACTTTGAGGGAGGTCCCCCGTGCTTTCGCACGAACCTAATTAATGTAAACCTCGTTTTCCCAGAGGCGTAACCTCGTTAACACATTTCTAGACACCTACTTGATCGGCTAATTGTAATGTGTAAAACTCTCCCAGGAGTAACTCTTACTCGCAGCGGGTATCGGGATCCAACTATCTCATAGAAGGTATGCAATCTCATTGCAAATTTCAACACTTGAAATTCCCGATAATATTTTGCCCCTAGCTCGCTATGACCTTGACGCATTATTCTCGGTCCTGCACATATCTCATATGCGCTCCTATTTCGTTTTGCTTGAGCCAGGAAACCTCTGTGTAGGACTCTAAAGACTCGTCAATACGCCGGCAGCAGGTGATGATCATATCAAACACCCACAAGCCGCAAGCGGTCTGCTAAACGTAACGGCCACCCGGGTATTGAGCGATCAGAAGATCGACGAGCAAGCCCGCTCACACTCCTGTGAATCCAACCAGTAACACTTACCGTACAGTCCGGTCTCGTCGTCTGATATGTCGCATATCTCGCCTAGGGGTGGTAAACGTCAGACCCCAATAGCTCGATAAGTCGTGTCGATATGAGGTCTATAACAGTTCGAGAAACTACTGGTAACACTTACCAGTAAATCTCAGCAACCCTGGCCAGGGATTTTCGGTTATAGCCAATCGAACACAGCGCAACATCAACCCCCTATACCGGGAGAGACGAATCCCCTCCTATCGCTCATTGCCTCCATGTGACTCGGGACTGTACCCAAAAACCACCGTTTTGCACGCCCTCTTGGACGTGGTAAGATGGAAATCAAAGCACAGTGGGAACCACACAAGACTCTATGACGATCTCGGGTCAACAGACTACTCTGTACCAGTGTCACCAGAGAACTGCCATCTGACGTAAGGTATAATACCATCTGGGAGTTCTCGGCGAGTCCGTCCAGTGTACCCAGTCTCCACTGAGCACCCGTATATCATCTCTGATGTCAAACACCAATGGATATGGGATCATCCATCGCCCATCTGTATGGGTCGAGAAGGTATACGCTAGTCTACTCTGGTATATCGATGCCCCGTCTCGATACACCCACGACTAGGTGTTAGTTATATGTATGCCCTAGAGGCCATTACTGTACATTGGATGTATATTGTAGTGGATGCTGGGACATATATAGGGAGGACTTTCTTGCTCGACATGATAGTATGCTATCTGGTTACTCTTTACCTTAACGTGCACACTGATTGTCTCTCTGTTACATGTTGGTAAAGCCTTTAGGATGTGTACTTGACTACCTGGACTATGATGCGGATCATACTAGTAGGGACATGGTAGTCCATAAGTACATCCTTCAAAGTCCCTAGTTGTGGGTGTATCGAGACGGGGCATCGATATACCAGAGTAGACTAGCGTATACCTTCTCGACCCATACAGATGGGCGATGGATGATCCCATATCCATTGGTGTTTGACATCAGAGATGATATACGGGTGCTCAGTGGAGACTGGGTACACTGGACGGACTCGCCGAGAACTCCCAGATGGTATTATACCTTACGTCAGATGGCAGTTCTCTGGTGACACTGGTACAGAGTAGTCGGTTGACCCGAGATCGTCATAGAGTCTTGTGTGGTTCCCACTGTGCTTTGATTTCCACCTTACCACGTCCAAGAGGGCGTGAAAAACGGTGGCTTTTGGGTACAATCCCGAATCACATGAAGGCAATGAGCGATTGGAGGGGATTCGTCTCTCCCGGTATAGGGAGTTGATGTTGCGCTGTGTTCGATTAGCTATAACCGGAAATCCTTGGCCAGGGTTGCTGAGATTTACTGGTAAGTGTTACCAGTAGTTTCTTGAATTGTTATAGACCACATATCGACACGACTTATCAAGCTATTGGGGTCTGACATTTACCACCCCTAGGCGAGATATGCGACATATCAGACGATCAGACCGGACTGTACGGTAAGTGTTACTGGTTGGATTCATAGGAGTATGAGCGGGCTTGCTCGTCGATCTTCTGATCGCTCAATACCCGGGTGGCCGTTACGTTTAGCAGACCGCTTGCGACTTGTGGGTGTTTGATATGATCAACACCTGCTGCCGGCGTATTGACGAGTCTTTAGAGTCCTACACAGAGGTTTCCTGGCTCAAGCGAAACGAAATAGGAGCGCATATGAGATATGTGCGGGACCGAGAATAATGCGTGTATGTGATACCGTGTTCTATTCTCGTGATGAATGTATCGAATGGTTATATGCGATATAACCTAGTTATCGAATCGAGGGTTGATTCGATAAGCCGATACATTGAATACTAGTCGGTTATATGCGATATGACCGGATCGTTAAATCAAGTGTTGATTTGATGATTTAGTGCATAATTATATATTTGATATATTACTTTGCATTAACTAGTATTGGTTCACTTTAAATGGATTTTCTCACTTTATGTGCACATTGTATATGTGATATACTTTTGTACACTAGTATGTATCATGTTTGATGATGCATGCTCATTAGGGTTTGTGTAAAGATTAAACCATGGTTGTGTAATGGTTAAGGGTTTTCATTTTATTTATTTATTTATTTATTTATTTATTTTATTCATTTTGGAAATGAGAGAAAATGGTGGCTTTCTTTGTTTGACATTGAAGCTTCATGAAGGTTTGACTAAGTGACCATTTTGTCTCATGCTTAACCCTAACCATTCCCACTAACCCTAGTTTAGTCTCTACACTTAACCATGGTTTGAATATGATAAGTATTGATTTTCTTTTCCATTTTTAATTAACACTTATCATATTCTTTCTTTCTTCTTCTTCTTCTTCACTTGAAGAAAGCTTGCTTCATCAATGGCAACTTGAGCAATTGAGTGAGAAATCCAATTCTAAAGTGAACCCACCTCCTATTTCTTCATCCTCTACCTCTTGCCAAGTAGTATAGGGTGTTTTCTTCACAAGTTTCATGACTTGGTGAAGTGGGAGCTTGATCTTGTGATGCTTCGACGTAGATCATCTTCGGCACGAAGCCGACGACCTTGCCCGCCCATTTCTCCGATGAAGCCGACGCTAGAGCCCGGGATTCCGTTTGGACAGCGAGGAGACTTCATTGCGGAGCTATGGAGGTGGAGGACCGGATCTACAAAGGTTGTATTTCGGTTCTTTTAGTTATATTGTTAACTAGTTGCATATTTCTCCTAAGATCTAGTTCACGATCCGTAGTCTAGGGTTTCTCGGCACCGTAAAATTTGAAATTGGCATAGTTGATACCTTGTGAGACCTCATTAGTGTGCCTAGGAACCCTACAGTGGTATCAGAGCCTAGCTAGAGCCTTAGGCGATGCGTTGACGGAGTTAGAAATCCGATCGAACCGAAACCGTAACCCTAATATTGCTCTCTGTACATTTTTGAAAATCGTGGATTTTTGAGAATTAAAAATATGCAGAAAACTCAGTAGAAGATTCTAAGAATTACTGTATAAAACGGGGCCCCTGAATCCATAAAAGCGCGGCGGAACCGCGGCATTAGCATGCTAATGCGGCGGTTCCGCGGCCCTTTTGTCTCTTCTTGCAATCAATTTTGCACAGTAATTCTTAGTTTGCAGTGCTGGTTTTCCTGGGAATTTTTAATGTTTTTTCAAGAGTTGAATTTTCTGGGTTGTATTGGGGACTCGGTGTATCGATCGGATTGTCTAATTTTGTCAGTGTGTTTTTCCGGGTATTTTTAGAATATGTTAAAAAGTTCGACCGGATATAAATACCCACTTTTTCCCCTGCCGGAAAATTTCCAATTGTTGGATTTTTCCGTTGTTTAAAGACGTTCTAAGTAGTGCAAGTAACGCGATGGTCCCTCTAGAAGACAACAAACCTTAACTCGATTATGTGACCGTCTTGAACTGCCCTTTGAACCTTCGGGTTTGGGGCAGTACGGCGTGCCACATGTGAGGCGTTGGCTTGACCCTTCTACGGCTGGACCGTTGGTACTGAGGCACGAAGTGAATGTCTTTGAACTTATTTCATGAGTTGAGCTGTTTCGGGAAAACTTGGGTGTTCGATTGTTCGATCGGAAAGTTTAACATTTTCTATCTTATTCGGAATGTGATACAATAATTGGAATTCACAAGAAGTTATGAGATAACTGAATGAATGTTATAAACATAGAAGTTTAGTCTCACTTGATCGGTTGCCATGGAATTTTGATGTGATCAAAAGTCCGTCGCAATCACGTAGCGTACGCGGATACTCGCCAGGTAAACTTAATAGACAGCCTCGCTCCATAACCCCGACCAAGTGACTATAGGAGAACCCCGTCGCCGATAGCATCCGTTCGGGTGCTCACGGTAGCGGTGTTCCGCCTTGGTGCACTTCGTCGACGGTATCGGGGGTGCGGCCGCCTACTAAAGTTTGCGACGAGCATTCGATCAGGATGTCGGGAATCTTGTTGAATTGCCCGACTTGATATTGAAAAGAGTTTTCGATAATGAGACTAAAATGCGGGGTTTATAATTGTTAGGCATGCGATGTCTAAGTAATTCATTTGGTCAGGCATGCGATGTCTGAGGTGGTTGCGGATTCCAACTGTTGTAGTTTTACACTTTCTTTTCTGTGACCGTAAGTGTAATATGTGATATCGCCGGTTTCGTTGCTATATGTCAACGACAATTGGGATGGGCATATTTACTTACGTTGATGACATGTGATGTTATGTGTTGCTGGATATGTTATATTGGATCGTCGTGTTTGAATAGCCGGGGGTTTTTATGTGAGATGAGTGTTTTTCATTTTCATTCATGTAAAAACTTGTATGTAATATTCTTTTATTGGGGCACTTCCAGGTTGCGGAAGATGTCACCGTTTGTATATTATTTACTTTTCCGCACTAGGATAGACCCAAGGAGGGGAGCACAAGTAACCGGGTTCTGGAGTCCAGTGGGAGACCAACTCGAGGAGTCGAGTCCGGGTCTCCTAACTCTAGAATTGGTAGGGTTGCTTGCCGCTCTCGTAGGGGTCTAGGGGTGTGGGTTTGGCTATTCATCACGACCGTGGAATCCGTGTTTTATACTGGCTCGTATTGAAAACACGGACGTCCTAGTATATCCAATATTTCATATGATTCTTCTGCTGCGATATCTGTGATGTGATCATGTGATATGTTCTGTGATAGATACTGTATATAGTATATATGATATATTATATAGATGTTACTTATGTTTTACACCCGCGCTAGCCCTGCCCCGCTCTGCCGTTAGTTACCTAACCTAACGATGCATGAGGGGACATCGAGGCGAATGCGGATGGCATAAGTGTACGTCGTATTTATCTGTGATGTTTAGGTACTTAAATGATGGGACTTCATTAATGTGATTAATGAAATAAAAGAAACCAAAGATGTTGTAGAATCGAATTTCAAAATAAAACAGGTAGCTACAGTTCTTGCTTTGCACAGCGGTATATGTGATATATCCTGCACCTTATTCGATAAGGAAAGGACCGAGATCCCTTCACCGGGAGTGACTCCTTTAGCAATAACTGGCAGATGCTACACACTCGGTTTGTCTTTTGATTGCCTTTAAGTGTTTTGCTTTGCACAGTGATATATATGATATATCCCGCACCTCATTCGACGAGGAAAGGACCGACGATCCCTTCACCGGGAGTGACTCCTTTAGAAAAACTAGAAAAGCCTCAAAAGCACTCCATTTTTAATATCATTTGATTCTACAACGATATCAAGTTCATTACGCAATAGGTTTTCAGAAAAACCTGTCGTAGCCCTCCATCATTTCAGATAAGTACTAGTTAGTATTCGTGCTGCGGTTGTTTGGCATGCGTCAAGGCGTAGTGTACGGTAGCTAACTAGTGCTTATCTGCTAGCATACGATGCGATTGGATTAGGGTATTCGTACGGCGTTGTTTGGCATGCGTCAAGGGTCGTGCGGGTGGGTTTAATTCAATCAAGAAATGTACGGGTTGAACTTGACTAGCGGACTATGGGTTGTTTGGCATGCGTCAAGGTCATAGCACGCTAGGGGCAAAATATTATCGGGAATTTCAAGTGTTGAAATTTGCAATGAGATTGCATACCTTCTATGAGATAGTTAGATCCCGATACCTGCTGCGAGTAATTGTTACTCCTGGGAGAGTTTTAAACATTACAATTAGCCGATCAAGTAGGTGTCTAGAAAGGTGTCAACGGGGTTACGCCTCTGGGAAAATGAGGTTTACATTAATTAGGTTCGTGCGAAAGCACGGGGGACCTCCCTCAAAGTACCGACACTGGCCTGGCTGAAAGATTGGCGAACTTGTAGTGTGTAATTAATCCCGGCTAGTCTTTCCTTTTAGGGTTTGAAGGAAGATTTGATAAAAAGCAGTGGAAGCCATCCTGATTAGATAAAATAATAACCAATCTATTCTCGCAAGAGCGCACGCTGAGTGTTTTCTTCTCTCTCTCTCCAGGTAGCGACCATTTCACGCCTTAATCAAGATAATAATACGGATGAATTGACCGAACCCGCTTGTTATACTGAGCTGGGGAACGTTGGTCCCGCTCCAACTTATAATTGTTATAAGACTGAGCAGGAAAATTGGGAATACCAGATTTCCCGTGCCGCCCAAACGAAGAGAGTGCATGCTGATGCAACATCTTCGGGTGTGTTCATTACAAAGAACTGTTTCTCAGTATCCTCTACATCCTGGGTATATGATACCGGATCAGGATCCCGCATATGTAATATGTTACATGGGCTACAGATAGGTAAAGAACTGAGAACGGGTGATAAGTTTCATGAGACAGAAAACGGGGCAAGTGTTGCAGCCAAGTCTGTTGGTCACTGTCACCCTGTATTACCAATACATTGATTCTGAACGAATGTTATTAGATACCGAACCTGATATACAAAATCATATCACTCTCTTTAATAGTAAAGAAATGATAAAATTTTGTATTGACGGATAATGTTTTGAACATTTCCTATATCAAAAGTTGATCGGTTCAGGCACGTTATCTAAAAGCATTGATGTTCTAAATCAAACTACAGTTCTTTAGTATACTGAACACACAAAAGAGGAAGAGTTCTGAATGGATCCTTCTTGAGGCATTGTAGACTAGGTCATATCAATGCGACCCGACTGGCTGAAGTTACATTTAGATGCATATTTAAATTAGTTTGAATTTACATCTTATGAAACTTGCGAGTCATGTCACAAAGATAAAATGACCTAAGCTCTGTTTATTAGAAACAGAGAAAGAGTTAGTGAACTCTTAGGATGATACATGTTGATGTATGTAGGTCTCCTGTCTACACATACCAGGACTGGTTCTTTGTACTTCATTACATTCTCTAATGATCTTTCGAGATTCAGACCTATGTTCCTGTTGAAACATGAGTCCGAACCTTTTGAGATATTCACAGAATATAAGCTAGAAGTAGAGAACTAATACGGGTATAAGTATTATGTCCTTTGGTGTGATCAGGGAGGAGAATACTTGAGCACGGAATTCCTGGACTATTCTAAAGGAGAATGAGATTCTCTCTCAGCATTACTCCTCCGTATACACCATAGCACGATGGTATATCAGGGCGGAGCAGATACACCCTATTTGATATGGTGTGCTCTATGATGAGTACTGCTGAGTTACCTTTTTCCTTTTGGGAGTTATGCACTTATGAAGTTGCACACCTATTGAATAGGGTTCCAATTAAATCAGTTGCCTACCATTTCATATGTGATATGGAAAGGGAAGAGCCCATGTCTTAAGCTAGTTAAGATTTGGGGTTGACCGGCCTATGTCTGAAAGCAAAATCCGGACAAGCTCGAGGCAAAGTCTGTAATGTAGAACTGGAAAGGTTCCAGCTATACAAACTGCAGCTGATGATTTGATAGAACCAAAGGATTCAGTAGATTCCAACGAACCTCAGCCTCTCCTCCGATCTAGTAGGGTTCCTCACCCACCTGAGAGATACTTCTGTTTCTCTATGACAGTGGGAGCGATGATTGCATCATGAGATGATGACCCAACTAGCTTCGAGCAGGCCATCGAGAGTAAGACTCTATAAGAATGGCTGGATGTTTATCGATCTGAGATGGAATCCTTATACACCAACAAAGTATGGACTTTGGTTGCTATATCTGAAGGGTTAAATCCCCATCAGGAGCAATTATATCTTGAGAAGATTACTTGGTGTAGATAGAAAAGTTGAGACTTTCAAAGCTAGACTTGTTAAAGTTTTTTGTCATCGACCAGGCGTGGATAATGATGAAACCTTTTCCAGTGGCTATGCTTAAGTCCATCCGGATCCTACTTGCCACGGCTACATACCATGACTACGATATCTGGTGGTTGGGTGTCATGACAGCTTTTCTAAATGATGTTTTAGAAGAGAGCGTCTATACGTACACAGCTAGAGGGCCTCGTAGACAGTGGGAGCAGCGGAAACGTGTGCAAGATGCTTTATAGGATAAAGCAGGCATCGCGGAGTTGGAACATCTGTTTTGATGAAATAGTCAAAGAGTTTGACATCATCAAAATGGTAGATGAACCTTGTATATACAAAAAGGTAGTAGGGAGTATGGTGATGATCCTCGTAGAGTACGTGGATGACATACTCTTGATAGGGAAAGAGTTTCCTATGCTACGCTCGATCAATCTCCGCCTATCACAATGATTCTCCACATAGGATCAAAGTGATACCTACTAAATCCTGGGTTTTGGACCTATGAGATAGATCTAAATGGATGTTAGAAAACTCACTAGCTGTAGTGAGATGGTATCAATTGATCCTGGGAAGAATCACTGGAAGTGTTCCAGGGTGATAAAGACGATTGAGTGTCAGTCACAGGCATTGTCTTTACCCTCAATCGAGGGACGGTATGTTGGAAGAGTTCCAAGCTAGATACCGTGACATACTAGACGATAAAGGAAGGATACATCGCTACTTAAGATGCTACCAAAGAGGCAGTCTGGGTGTATATTGGTTCATGAGATGAACTACGTTCCTACCATTGTGAGACGATGGAGTTGTGGCTTACGCCAAGGAACGACGGTCCCATCAGTGATCCAGACATATTCTAAGGCAGTGTCACCTGATCACGGAGATGGTTGATCTCCAGGGTGATCGAGGTTAGGAGAGCAGACTCAGAGGACAACACGGCGGATCCACTCACGAAGGCCTATTCCCAGAGAGAGACTTTTATGGGATGGTTGAGTATAAGATACTACAACCACTGCTATCAGATGGCCCTAGTGCAAGTGGGAGATTGTTAGTTATATGTATGCCCTAGAGGCCATTACTGTACATTGGATGTATATTGTAGTGGATGCTGGGACATATATAGGGAGGACTTTCTTGCTCGACATGATAGTATGCTATCTGGTTACTCTTTACCTTAACGTGCACACTGATTGTCTCTCTGTTACATGTTGGTAAAGCCCTTAGGATGTGTACTTGACTACCTGGACTATGATGCGGATCATACTAGTGGGGACATGGTAGTCCATAAGTACATCCTTCAAAGTCCCTAGTCGTGGGTGTATCGAGACGGGGCATCGATATACCAGAGTAGACTAGCGTATACCTTCTCGACCCATACAGATGGGCGATGGATGATCCCATATCCATTGGTGTTTGACATCAGAGATGATATACGGGTGCTCAGTGGAGACTGGGTACACTGGACGGACTCGCCGAGAACTCCCAGATGGTATTATACCTTACGTCAGATGGCAGTTCTCTGGTGACACTGGTACAGAGTAGTCTGTTTACCCGAGATCGTCATAGAGTCTTGTGTGGTTCCCACTGTGCTTTGATTTCCACCTTACCACATCCAAGAGGGCGTGCAAAACGGTGGCTTTTGGGTACAGTCCCGAATCACATGAAGGCAATGAGCGATAGGAGGGGATTCGTCTCTCCCGGTATAGGGAGTTGATGTTGCGCTGTGTTCGATTGGCTATAACCGGAAATCCCTGGCCAGGGTTGCTGAGATTTACTGGAAAGTGTTACCAGTAGTTCCTCGAATTGTTATAGACCACATATCGACACGACTTATCGAGCTATTGGGGTCTGACGTTTAGCACCCGTAGGCGAGATATGCGACCTATCAGACGATCAGACCGGACTGTACGGTAAGTGTTACTGGTTGGATTCATAGGAGTATGAGTGAGCTTGCTCGTCGATCTTTTGATCGCTCAATACCCGGGTGGCCGTTACGTTTAGCAGACCGCTTGCGGCTTGTGGGTGTTTGATATGATCAACACCTGCTGCCGGCGTATTGACGATTCTTTAGAGTCCTACACAGAGGTTTCCTGGCTCAAGCGAAACGAAATAGGAGCGCATATGAGATATGTGCGAGACCGAGAATAATGCGTGTATGTGATACCGTATTCTATTCTCGCGATGAATGTATCGAATGGTTATATGCGATATAACCTAGTTATCGAATCGAGGGTTGATTCGATAAGCCGATACATTGAATACTAGTCGGTTATATGCGATATGACCGGATCGTTAAATCAAGTGTTGATTTGATGATTTAATGCATAATTATATATTTCATATATTACTTTGTATTAACTAGTATTGGTTCACTTTAAATGGATTTTCTCACTTTATGTGCACATTGTATATGTGATATACTTTTGTACACTAGTATGTATCATGTTTGATGATGCATGCTCATTAGGGTTTGTGTAAAGATTAAACCATGGTTGTGTAATGGTTAAGGGTTTTCATTTTCTTTATTTATTTATTTATTTTATTCATTTTGGAAATGAGAGAAAATGGTGGCTTTCTTTGTTTGACATTGAAGCTTCATGAAGGTTTTACTAAGTGACCATTTTGTCTCATGCTTAACCCTAACCATTCCCACTAACCCTAGTTTAGTCTCTACACTTAACCATGGTTTGAATATGATAAGTATTGATTTTCTTTTCCATTTTTAATTAACACTTATCATATTCTTTCTTTCTTCTTCTTCTTCTTCACTTGAAGAAAGCTTGCTTCATCAATGGCAACTTGAGCAATTGAGTGAGAAATCCAATTCTAAAGTGAACCCACCTCCTATTTCTTCATCCTCTACCTCTTGCCAAGTAGTATAGGGTGTTTTCTTCACAAGTTTCATGACTTGGTGAAGTGGGAGCTTGATCTTGTGATGCTTCGACGTAGATCATCTTCGGCACGAAGCCGACGACCTTGCCCGCCCATTTCTCCGATGAAGCCGACGCTAGAGCCCGGGATTCCGTTTGGACAGCGAGGAGACTTCATTGCGGAGCTATGGAGGTGGAGGACCGGATCTACAAAGGTTGTATTTCGGTTCTTTTAGTTATATTGTTAACTAGTTGCATATTTCTCCTAAGATCTAGTTCACGATCCGTAGTCTAGGGTTTCTCGGCACCGTAAAATTTGAAATTGGCATGGTTGATACCTTGTGAGACCTCATTAGTGTGCCTAGGAACCCTACACTAGGGACTTTGAAGGATGTACTTATAGACTATCTGTCCCCACTAGTATGATCTGCATCATAGTCTAGGTAGTCAAGTACACATCCTAAAGGCTTTACCAACATGTAACAGAGAGACAATCAGTATACACGTTAAGGTAAAGAGCAACCAGATAGCATACTATCATGTCGAGCAAGAAAGTCCTCCCTATATATGTCCCAGCATCCACTACAATATACATCCTATGTACAGTAATGGCCTCTAGGGCATACATATAACTAACAATCTCCCACTTGCACTAGGGCCATCTGTAGTAGTGGCTGCAGTATCTCATACTCAACCATCCCATAAAAATCTCTCTCTGGGAATAGGCCTTCGTGAGTGGATCCGCCGTGTTGTCCTCTGAGTCTACTCTCCTAACCTCGATCACCCTGGAGATCAACCATCTCCATGATCAGGTGATACTGCCTTAGAATATGTCTGGATCACTGATGGGACGGGCGTTCCTTGGCATAAGCCACAACTCTATTGTCACACAATGGGAGGAACTAAGTTCATCTTATGAACAAATATACATCCAGACTGCCTCTTTGGTAGCATCTCAAGTAGCGATGTATCCTGCCTTTATCATCTAGTTAGCCACGGTATCTAGCTTGGAACTCTTCCAACACACCGTCCCTTTACTGAGGGTAAAGACAATGCCTGTGACTGAAATTCAGTCGTCTGTATCACCCTGGAACACTTCCAGTGATTCTCCACAGGATCGATTGATACCATCTCACTACAACTAGTGAGTATCCTAACATCCAATTAGATCTATCTCATAGATCCAAAGCTTATGTTTTAGTAGGTATCACTTTGATCCTATATGGAAAATCATTGTGATAAGCGGAGATTGATCGAGCGTAGCATAGGAAACTCCTTCCCTAACAAGAGTATGTCATCCACATACTCTACGAGGATCATCACCATACTCCCTACTATCTTTTTGTTTATACAAGGTTCATCTACCATTTTGATGATGTCAATTTCTTTGACTAATCCATCAAAACAGATGTTCCAACTACGCGATGCCTGCTTTATCCTATAAAGCATCTTGCACACGTTTCCGCTGCTCCCACTGTCTACGAGGCCCTCTGGCTGTGTACTTATAGACGCACTCTTCTAAAACATCATTTAGAAAAGCAGTCATGACACCCAAACACCATATATCGTAGTCATGGTATGTAGCCGTGACAAGTAGGATCTGGATGGACTTAAACATAGGTACTGGAAAAGGTTTCATCATTATCCACGCCTGGTTGATGACGAAAACCTTTAACAAGTCTAGCTTTGAAAGTCTCAACTTTTCCATCTACACCAAGTAATCTTCTCAAGATATACTTGCTCCTGATGGGGATTTAACCCTTCAGATATAGCAACCAAAGTCCATACTTTGTTGGTGTACATGGATTCCATCTCAGATCACTAAGCATCCAGCCATTCTTACAGAGTCCCTACTCTCGATGGCCTGCTCGAAACTAGTTAGGTCATCATCTCATGATGTAATCCTCGCTCCTACTGTCATCGAGAAACCGAGGTATCTCTCAAGCGGATGAGGAACCCTACTAGATCGGCAGAGAGGCTGAGGTTCGTTGGTAACTATTGAATCCTTCGGTTCTACCAAATCATTGGCTGTAGTTTGTATAGCTGAAACACTTCCAGTTCTACATTACAGACCTTGCCTCGAGCTTGTCCGGATTTTGCTTTTGACATAGGCCGGACAATCCCAAATCTTAACTTACTTAAGACATGGGCTCTTCCCTTTCCATATCACATATGAAATGGTAGGCAACAGATTTGATTGGAACCTAATTCAATAGGTATGCAGCTTCTCAAGTGCATAAACCCCTAAAAGGAAATAGGTAACTCAGTAGTACTCATCATAGAGCACACCTTATCATATAGGGTATGATTGCTCCGCCCCGATACACCAATGTGCTATGGTTATTCGGAGGAGTAATGCTGAGAGAGAATCTCATTCTCCTTTAGAATAATCCAGGAATTCCATGCACAAGTATTCTCCTCCTTGATCTCATCAAAGGACATAATACTTATACCTGTATTCTGGTTCTCTACTTCTAACTTATATTCTGTGAATATCTCAAAAGGTTCGGACTTGTGTTTCAACAGGAACATAGGTCTGAATCTCAAAAGATCATCAGAGAATGTAATGAAGTACAAGGAACCGGTCTTGACATGTATAGACAGGGGACCTACATACATCAACATGTATCATCCCAAGAGTTCACTAACTCTTTCTCTGTTTCCAGTAAACGGAGCTATGGTCATCTTATCTCTGTGACATGACTGGCAAGTTTCACAAGATGTAAATTCAAACTGATTTAAATATGCATCTACATGTAACTTCAGCTAGTCGGGTCGCATTGATATGACCTAGTCTACAATGCCTCAAGTAGGATTCGTTCATTTCTGAACTCTTCCTCTTGTGTGTGTTACGTATACTAAAGAACTGTAGTTTGATTTAGAACATCAATGCTTTTAGATAACGTGCCTGAACCGATCAACTTTTGATATAGGAAATGTTCAAAACATTATCCAACTATACAAAATTTTATCGTTTCTTTACTAATAAAGAGACAGATATGATTTTGTATATCAGGTTCGGTATCTAATAACATTCGTTCAGAATCAATGTATTTGGAATACAGGGTGACAGTGACCGACAGACT
The DNA here is from genome assembly GCA_030015575.1 of Agapanthus africanus. Classification (NCBI taxonomy): domain Eukaryota; kingdom Viridiplantae; phylum Streptophyta; class Magnoliopsida; order Asparagales; family Amaryllidaceae; genus Agapanthus; species Agapanthus africanus. The sequence goes on along the minus strand of CM057344.1, from coordinate 225,648,444 downwards.
TGGCTGCAACACTTGCCCCGTTTTCTGCCTCATGAAACTTATCACCCGTTCTCAGTTCTCTACCTATCTGTAGCCCTATGTAACAGATTACATATCTGGGATCCTGATCCGGTATCATATACCCAGGATGCGGAGGATACTGAGAAACAGTTCTTTGTAATGAACACACCCGAAGATGATGCATCAGCATGCACTCTCTTCGTTTGGGCGGCACGGGAATTCTGGTAATCCCCAATTTCCTACTCTGTCTTATAACAATTATAAGTTGGAGCGGGACCAACGTTCCCCAGCTCAGTATAACAAGCGGGTTCGGTCAATATTCCGTATTATTATCTTGATTAAGGCGTGATATGGTCGCTACCAGGAGAGAGAGAGAAGAAAACACTCAGCGTGCGCTCTTGCAAGAATAGATTGGTTATTATTTTATCTAATCAGGATGGCTCCCACTGTTTTTATCAAATCTTCCTTCAAACCCTAAAAGGACCGACGATCCCTTCACCGGGAGTGACTCCTTTAGCAAAACTACAAAAGCCTCAAAAACACTCCATTTTAAAATCATTTGATTGAAATAGGAGCGCATATGAGATATGTGTGGGACCGAGAATAATGCGTGTATGTGATACCGTATTCTATTCTCGCGATGAATGTATCGATTAGTTGTATGCGATATAACCTAGTTATCGAATCAAGGATTGATTCGATAAGCCGATACATTGGATATTAGCCGGTTATATGCGATATGACCGGATCGTTAAATCAAGTGTTGATTTAATGATTTAATGTATAATTATATATCTGATATATTACTTTGCATTAATTAATATTGGTTCACTTTAAATGGTTTTTCTCACTTGTTTGTGCACATTGTATATGTGATATATTTTTGTGCACAAGTTTGTATCATGTTTGATGATACATGATTACTTGGGTTTGTGTAAAGATTAAACCATGGTTATATGAATGGTTAGGGTTTTATTTTCTTATTTATTTATTTATTTATTCTTTTTGGAAAATAAATGGCATAATGAGAAAAATGGTGGCTTTCTTTGTTGCATCTTGAAGCTTCATGAAGCTTTGACTAAGTGACCATTTTGTCTCATGCTTAACCCTAACCACTCCATCTAACCTTAGTTAAATCTCTACACTAAACCATGGTTTGTATATGATAAGAATTGATTTTTCTTTTCTATTTTATTATTCTTATCATATCATTATCTTCATCTTCTTCTTCTTCTTCAAGAAGAAAAAGCTAGCTACCATCAATGGCAACTAGTGAAAATCAAGTGAGAAATCCAATTCTAAAGTGAACCCACTTCCTATTTCTTCATCCTCTACCTCTTGCCAAGTAGTATAGGGTGTTTTCTTCACAAGTTTCATGACTTGGTGAAGTGGGAGCTTGATCTAGTGATGCCTCGACGTAGATCATCTTCGGCACGAAGCCGACGACCTTGCCCGCCCATTTCTCCGATGAAGCCGACGCTAGAGCCCGGGTTTCCATTTGGACAGCGAGGAGACTTCATTGCGGAGCTATGGAGGTGGAAGACCGGATCTACAAAGGTTGTATTTCCGTTCTTTTAGTTAAATTGTTAACTAGTTGCATGTGTTCGCCTAAAATTCTAGTTAACGATCTAGTCTAGGGTTTCTTGGCACCGTAAAATTTGAAATTGGCATGGTTGATGCCTTGTGAGACCCCATTAGCGTGCCTAGGAACCCTACAGCACAAACCCACACACCCAATACGAGCCCCTCTCCTCGGATTTGACCCGGTGACCATCCCATAAAAACCGGCGACGCCTTCCCCTTTGTCCCCAAAGTGCACCAAATTTCTGTGGGCCCCCCTTATTGCCACATCTGCTCATTTTTATTGTTTTTTTATTTTTCTTTTGAGCCTGTAAATACAGATTAGTGGGCAAGGGATGGAGGCTACCTATGTATATACCACTTCTCATTTTCATAGTTGTTTTGCTTTTGGTTTAGCTTGAGGAGAGTGAACATCAGTTGGTTTCTTCTTCTTCTTCCTTTTTGAAGCTCTCTTTGGAGAGCTTCATCAAGGGGGTTGAACAAGTTACCAAACATTGTATCTTGTTCTCAAGTATTTATAATATATTGTTGCTTACTTTTATTTATTTGCTCTCTTTTCTTACTTTCTTTTCATTATGCTTAACAAAATCTTCCATTTTGGTTGTGGTGTGCGTGAGGAAATGAGATGAAAGGCTTTGCCTTCTCCACCTCTTGTTTATGTTTCATGCGCTTAAATTCCATTTTGTGTTAAGTTTGCTAAGCTAGGATATGGTATGTTTGTATAAAAAGCTTGACAAACTCTTTATTTCATACACTATATACCTTCACAAACCCTTAGAAAACTCAACACCAATATCTTTTGCTCTCACTAACCTCTTTGTGTTTTCATTGTTGCGGTATGCTTGCAAATCCTCGTGTTTAGTGTTGATACCCCGAGCGCGGACATACAAATGGTAAGTGACCAAAACGGACTCGTTTCGTGCTTTGCGGCGAATGTCGGACTTTGACGGTTTGTGCTCCGCAACCGCGTTGACAAGTCGTACTTCATGCCGGAATCAAGGTATGGCCGGGCAACTCATAACCAAGCGAGCGTAGAGGTAAACGTCGTGATTCAAGCTTCCGAACTAAGCCACAACCATTCTTTCCTTACAATTGTTTTCTTGCCTTTCTTGATTTTCTTGTTTTCATATTGTTCTTATTATTTTTATGACAACTACCCAATTCATTAAATTGTTAACCTTAAACAACGATACCTAATACTCAATTCCCTGCGGATCGACCCGTGCTTGCCGGCTCGCTACAACGCACTATGCACTTGCGGTTATAAATAGTAAAATGAGAACGATCTCATGCGCGCATTCCGTTTTCCATAAAACATACCCATTTCCAAAACAATACGCGTTTGCGTGCACGGGAGGATTCCCAACAGAGGTCGCACGAGAACTCGACGAGATGACGTTCCACTCCGCTGACATCATAGATGCGACACGCATAAAGAGGCGTTGGGATGCGACCAGCTTCCGAGTAAATGCTGTACTGAGAATGCAGATGTCCAGAGAGCGAGAAAAGATTATGTAAGAGTACCAGCCTCCGTACAGTTCGGCATTGGCGAGATCGGAAGAGGCCCTGAGCAGGATTCCATCGAGGACACTGTTGCAATAAGATTTGCACCCAGGCGTAGAAGTGTGATGTGCATTCAGAGGACCAGAGGTTGGCGCCAGTGACGTGCTGCTTTACGAGTGGCCGTGAGGGTTGACCGAGAGATGACCAGAGATGTGCCAGAACGGAATCGTCCCCGTTAACACACCTGACAGGGCCGATGAGCCGATGAATTGCGAGATTGGTAATCCACAGAGGAGATAAGGACCCAGAGACAGAGGACGCCAGACCATGAACAGGAGGCAAGTGGATATCTTGCTCTGCTAGCATTGGATGCACTGACACCTTCTCGACTTTGAAAGAGGATATACCGACGGTGGTATTTATGATTTGTGATTTTGTGATTCGATTATCACGTATCCATCACCTTGGATTTCGGTATTTTGGGCGATCTATTCGCATGATTTAGTCTTGATGGCTGAGCTCCATGATATTTGTTTTCGTGCACCATGGTTGCACCTACTGGGTATTGATATTCTGCGCATATTTATTACGCTTGAGGTATTGATTGTGATTTCATGCCTATTTTATGCCGGTGATTTGATTTACACTTCCAGCATAGTTTTCATGCACTTTTAGTGTTTTGATTTGATTTGTGCACGCTGATGCAAATGGTTGTAAGCTTATACACCGCGGTATACCTGTTTTTGATTGAGCCGTATTGTATACCGTCGACTTTGATACTGATATTGATGTTGATTTCTTGCACTCCATGCATTTGATGTGGACTTTCGCGCGTGATGAGCGTATGTTTTGAGATACGATTTTGGTGCACACCAGATGCGCTAAATCGAGATTTTTCGTGCATGTCTGATGCACCTGATTTTGCTGTCAGGCACACGCGTTGCCCTTGGCAGATGTTTCTGTGCACATGTATGGCACATATACGGATTTTGATTTTCGTGCGCACCAGACGCACAGGGTATTCTTATATACATTTTTGGGATTTATTCCTTATGGAGCAGTACGCTTTCATGATATTTTCTATTCGTTTTCGTACAGAGAAGGACTAGTCAGAGGACCGTACCTGGATTTATTTTGCAGACATTGATAGTTATCGAAGGGATTTCCAAAAAAAAGCGAGCTATAGTCTCAGTATATACCTACGTGTCTGATATGACACGAAACGTTTAAAATAAGGAAACCCTTCTAAATTGTTTTCAAAATGGCGGAACGTACATATTAAACAAAGGATATATACATAAATGGTTATTTTATTATAATAGACATCCGCCACTGTGCAGTGTTATGCGCATCGCACAACGACTTAAAAAGGTTTAGCATGCATTTCCTCCAGATATTTACATGTATAGTTCTGATTTATATCATATTGGTTTTGTTTCGGATTTGACATTTATGTCTTTACCATGACTCCGATGATTACGGGATGCTTGATGGAGTTTTGATTTTGAGTTATCTACTCATTACTCATGCGCGTGCATTGCGCCATGATGTGTCTTATGTATTGATGATTTCGAAGCCCCGATGACTTGGACTTTTTATTGAAATGTTTTAGAATTTAAGGGTTAAAATTTAAATTCGGGGACCGAATTTCTTTAAGGGGGAAGATTGCAACATTTTAAAAAAATAAAATATTATTTTTGGGAATTTTTATAATTTAATATTATTTTAATGAATATTTTGATATTTCGGTATAATTAAATACCGATAAATTAGAGAATTTTTTTGAAAATTATAGAAATTACTAAAAGAAGGTGTTTTATGTGAATTATGCAAATTTTAAGTTTTTAAGATTAGTTTGACACTAATTTAGTGATAATCGCGATTAAAAATCGCTAATCGGATTTTTAGCATATTTGTGCAAAACATGCACCATATTTGTTTATTTGTGCTTGTTACATATTTTCCATGGCTTTCCTACATGTTTTATCATGGTTGATGATTTAATGAGAGAAGAAAAGAAAAGAAAAGAAAAGAAAAGGGATATAGTAAACAAATGGGTATGGGCATGAGAGAGAGTGAGGTGAGGGGTTCTCTTGACTTGGTCTCCCTTCATCATCTTCTTTATTTTCTCTTCTCCTCTCCCTGTAAAGCTGCTGCCCTATCTCCCTCCTACTATACACGCTCACAAACACCCTCATTCCTTCATCAAAACATTATCCCCACTTTATTAAAATGATGCACAAGCTCACAAGCAACATATTGGACCAAGAAAGCTTGCATTTTGGACACTTGGGGCAACTCAAGAATTTTCTTGAGTTACCAAATGAGGTATTTTCTGAACCACTAGCTTAGTTTTCCCATTTCTTTCGAATCCATGTTAAAGTTGTAACCGATATTGTGTGGTTTTGGGGAGTTTGAAAACTTGAGTTGAGAATTAGGGTTTTAGTTGAAATCAAAGGTGAAATTAGGGTTACTAGAGGCTATACAATGCCAGTGGTGATGTTATTTTGGATTAAAACCTTAGAAAAACCCCAGGTTGTGAACTTAGAATTCTGCAGATACGGAAAATTATGAGAATTGTGCAGGGAAATTGGAATCTGCTATCACCCCGAGACTCTGATAATTATTTTGCAAACACAGTGGGATGTGCAGGCATCTAGGAAACTACCACCAAAACCTTGGCCCCTATCCCCAACCCAGGATGCCAATTAATTCTTTATGGCCGCAATTTACGGCCAGAGTAGGGAGGATGTGACTCGTTTTTGTTCCAGGGCTTTATCATCAGTAAACTAGACCCTTGGTATATGCAAAATTGTCCAATTTGACCTAGGGTAGAATCTGGAGCCTGTTTCCTGAGTTGTTGTTTTGATTCGTGTTTTCGTTTCTCGTATTTTGAATTCTGGAATTGCGTATTGGTGTTTTACCTCGATTACTTGGCGTTTGTACGATGATATCGAGAATTGTTTGATGGTTTTGAAAGCGTAGTTTATAGGTTCTAACCTATAGGCCTTAGCGTGTCGTTTTGGTATTCCCGATGTGATATTAATACGCATTCCGATTATGTTATCTATGTAGGTACCTTCATGTGGATTCCAGATGATGAAGAAGGTGAATGCGACGTCGACACCGACGCGCAGAATGCAATGTAAGTAGATTATATCTACGGGGGAAGTCGGGTGGATGGCGTATAACACCCCCGTAGTTCGATACTTAGTCTACTAGTTATATACTATATTATATTTATGATAGCTTATTATGTGTCGTGGATATTTGAGATGAGATTAGGTGTACTATGACTAGATTTGGGCGTAGAAGTAAACTAGTATAGTATCTAGTTGCGAACCCTAAAATAGGTTTACACCCATACGCACACACCTGCTTATTTGTTATGGTTGTACCTAGATGATGAAGATTGTGGATGATATTTGGAGATGAGTCGATGATATTGGGCATAGTGCCATGGGATCGGTGATATAATTTAATTCATATTTGGGATACGACATGTGATTTTAGAGGGACTTCGGACATGTGTTCCACACACGCATTTATATTTAAATAGACGGTATCGATTTGTACTAGACATAGATCAGTACCCCAGATCATGAGATATGATGATAAGCATACCAGATAATTGATGAGATAAATGTGATATTGACCCGTACCCAACTTTTGGGATGCCGTACGATGATTTGCCGTACGAGCTTTGTATTAACGATAGATCCACACTCATGACTCGAGGATGTCATATGATATTGTATCGTACGCAGTACCGTTGAGGCGGGATCACCGACTATTATTTATATATATATATATCGACTCAGATTTAGGTGGTTTCCATACCCCTCCCGATTAACTTGTTAGATAGAGCGGTAGTTTTGCTAGTAGATGTTAGGCTAGGCCGATATCATATATATGTCAAAACTAACGAATCGGGAGTATTTTAAAGACAGGAAAAAGGATTCTACAGATATTTTCAAAAGACGCATCTTTTCTTAAAACACCGTAGCCCTTATTTTACTAAAAACCCCGATTCGTCTTATTTCAAAAGGCAAACTGTATGACATTTTATTATTGTTGCAGATGCGTCACAGTTGCATTTTTTAGTCAATTTCTGCATACTCTTGTTATTCGCATCGCATTGCATGCACAATTGGTTAATGTTATATAAAGATCTTGCTGTTAGGACACCAGCACCATTATCGATGATGCATATGTTCCACGTACACCTGCTTGCCGACTCACACACTTCATCATCGAAATTGCCATGTCATTACATTGTAGTACTGTTGCATTCAGGATATGATCCTTTGCATGGCATACTTGTGTACATACCTATTGTACACCCATACGTGCATACATACGTATTCACACATGCATAGATGATTCTTGTTTGACTTGGAGATCTGGGAACCGCAAGATACTTTCTAAAACTGATTCGTTTTAAAGAAGCGGTCTTCCCTAAATATGTGCATATTAATATTCCATGTTGCATGATATACTGGTATGATTACATTTCTTTTATACGTCGCATACATCACGCTCTCTGATTATACGCATTGAGATATGTTGTTTTCATGATATTTCTTGATTTGGGAACCGTGGGTATTTCAAAAGGGAGAATGTATTGTTTTAAAAACCCGGTTACCCTTCATATGATATTTCAATGTGCCCACCATGAGTTTTATCGGTTATGATGTGTATATACCCCTTGCGAGGAGGAGTCGTGAGCCGTATGCGGGTACATGGTAGGGCCCGGTATGTTACCCCGGGGCAAGAACGGGATTCTGTGTATACAGACGGTGAGCCTGGAAGACGGACTACTACCTACTGGTGATATTATTTGGGCTCGGCGGATATCCGCAGGATACCGACAGGAGTCGAGAGATGATACGGGGCTATCTGGACTGACAGAACCCGTGGGCCGATCCAGAATGATGGAGCCCGATATATGAGGATTTACGTGCCGATTCTAGGCACAGGTTTCATGATGTTTTCGAGTGTCGATGCTAGACACTCAGGTTCCATGATTTTGATATGTCGCGAGCGGCACATGTTAATTTATGTCCTCATATTTCCATGCATATGCTTTATGATATTTACACGCATGATATTTATTGTCATTGGGTAACACGTGGACGATTTCCACATACATATATTGGCATTGATGACATTGATCACATAGTTGGATGATATCCACTTTTTCATAGACTTCATGATATAGTCGACATTGGTCATACCTCAAACTTATGATATGTTATTACCTGAGGCACTGGCATGAGCACTTGACACCACACTCATGTATAGATGTTATATTGCCACCTTATCCTACTTCAGACTTATTCATTGAGGTTTATATATATATAGATCGTATTGACCTAGGATTGTGTCATACATACGATTTCTGCTCTGTGATGTTTTGTATTCACGAGTTGGAAACTCACCCCCGTTGTGCCACAGTTCTTGCTGGTTTTGCCGTACAGGTTTCATTGCGGCTTTTCTGGCACACTGCTTCTTTTCTAGGTGATTGCATTGGTAGGTGGGTTCACTCGCATCGTGACCACCCTTGTATTATTTTATTCAGTTGTATCTAGAAATTCCATCAACCAAAACTTGTATATTGTTTCAGACTTAGAAAACCAGTTGTGTATTATTTCGACCTTAGAGTCGTGCGTTGTAGTATTATGGTTTTCATGCTGATTTTTGAGTTTTGATCATCGCCCTTCGGCGTTGTATATTATACTGCTTGCGTGGTTATGACCGTCGATTGACGAAGAGCTAGCTCCCGCTTGAGGATGCTTTTTATCATTGTATATATGCTTTTATCATATTGTACCCCGTTCGGGGTCATTATTTACAAAGGAAACTCTGCCGAAATTTTCAGAAAATAATATAGATTTTAAAAATGCATATTCGGCTTACTTATTTAACAACCTTGTTTTAAAACATGTTTCCTTCACTTCTTAAAACTATTTTTCCTTATTTACTCCGTAAAAATGGTTTTAGATTTCTGGGCTTTTGGCTTACTTGGATTAGATGGGGTCCTATAGACTTCATATGATTCAAGTGCCAGTCACGTGCTATTTTGGGTCGTGACAGTAGAGGCTAAAACAAATGAAATACTACACTAAGTGTGAAGGGATTACCTCATTTGACACTCACGAATCCTCTACAGCGCCAAAATGCGAAGTTTCTTGGTACAAAGTGTAGCTTGTGAGCTTGTGCACATTTTTTGTGAAGTGGGGATAGGCTTTTGGTGAAAAATTGATGATGATTTGGGGGTTTGAAGTGGAGGGGGAGGTGCTGCCATGGAGCAAGAAGAAGAGGAAAAATGAAGGTGATGATGAATGAAATGGGAGCCATGACTAATGGTTGACCCCCCACCCTCTCTCTCTCATGCCCATACCTCACACTATTCCATTCTTTAATCATTTTTCTTTTCTTTTCTTTTCTTTAATTCTTTTCTCCTTGCAATAGTAAACCCAAAACAAAGAATGAAAAATGAAGATAAAGCCATGTAGGAAAATGTAATACAAGTATGAAATGATATGGTGCATGTTTTGCACAAAACACGCTTAAAATCCGATTAGCGATTTTTAATCGCGATTAGCACAAAATTAGTGTATAATTAATCATAAAAACTTAAAATTTGCATAATTCACATAAAACACTCTCGTTTTAGTAATTTCCATAATTTTCCAAATTTTTTCCAATTTATCGGTATTTAATTATACAGCAGTATTAAAATATTCAATATAATATTATTTAATTATAAAAATTCCACAAAAAAATATTATTTTTCTGAAATGTTACAATCTTCCCCCTTAAAGAAATTCGATCCCCGAATTTAAATTTAAATCTCTCAAATACTAAAACATTTCAGTAAAAAGTCTAAGTCGTCGGGGCTCCGAAATCATCAATACATAAAACACATCATAGCGCGATGCATGCGCATGAACAATGAGCAGAAAACTCAAAATCGAAACTTCGTCAAGCATCCCGCAATCATCGGAGTCATGGTGAAGGCGCCAATGTAAAATCCAAAACAAAAACCAATATGATATAAATCAAAACTATACATGTAAATATCAATTTTTTTTATACATGTAAATATCTGAAGGAAATGCATGCCAAATCTTTTTAAGTCGCTGTGCGATGCGCATAACACTACACAGCGACGGACGCCTATTGTATGAAAATAATCATATATGTATATATATTTTGTTTAATATGTACGTTTCGCCGTTTGAAAACAATTTAGAAGGGTTTCATTGTTTTAAACGTTTCATGTCGTTACAGACACGTAGGTAAATATTGAGACTATAGCTCACTTTTTGGAAATCCCTTCGATAACTATCAATGCATGCAAATATATCCAGGTACTGTCCTCTGACTAGTCCTGCTCAGCTGCTTTATCAATAGTAAATATCATAAAAACGTACTGCTGCATAAGAAATAAATCCCAAAATGTAAATAAGAATACCCTGTGCGTCTGGTGCGCACGGAAATCGAAATCAACAAATGTGTCATACATGTGCACGAAAACAACATCTAAGTGCAATGGGTGTGCACGAAACACCTGTTAAAGGCAATGGGTGTGCCTAAATACAAACTCAGGTGCATCTGATATGCACGAAGAATCCCGACTTAGTGCATCTGGTGTACACCAAAATCGCATATCATAATATGCGCCCAACATGCGCGAAAATCCAAATCAGGTGCATCCATCATGCACGAATAAAATCTAAATCATGTGCATCCAACATGCACGAAATCACGAAATCCAATCTCAAGCGCCGAACATGCGCAAAATGCAATCCAAGCACGCCAAATATGCGCAAGAATCCAAATCAAATGCACAAAGTGCACGAAATCAACATCAATATCAGAATCGAAATCGATGGTATACAATAAAGCTCAATCCAAATCAAGTATACCGCAGTATATAATCTCACAACCATGTGCATCAGCGTGCACAAATCAAATCAAAACACTAAAAGTGTATGAAAACTATGCCAAAAGCATAAGTCAAATCACATGCATAACATAGGCATGAAATCAGAATCAACATATCGAATGACATCAAACCCAAGTCAGGTGCATTCGTGGTGCACAAAAATAAATATCATGAAACTCAGTCATCAAGACTAAATCATGCGAATAGATCGCCCAAAATACCGAAATCTACGGTGACGGATACGTGATAATCGAATCACCAATCACAAATCATAAATACCGTCGTCGATATTTCCTTCCTCTAAGGTCGAGAAGGTTCGGTGCATCTAATGCTAGCAGAGCAAGATATCTACTTGCCTCCTGTTCATGGCCTGGCGCCTGGTGCTTTTAGGCTCTTGTCTCTCACTGTGCATGCTAGATATAGCTTCTCGGCTCAACGGCCCAATATGGAATGACGACGGAAACAGTCCCGCTCTGGCACATCCTCTACAAATCTATGGCCAACTATCTCGTCGACGATGCCGAACTCTGGCCTGCTGGGTTTGCGCAATATGACTGCTCCTGGGTCCAAGTCTTCTCGTAGTATTCAAGAAAGGTCCTGTCGAGGTCTCTCTTAAATCTCGTTTCTGCCGAACTGCCCGGAAGTTATCACCCTTCACTAAATCTGTTTCTTGTTCCGGAACGTTTGCATACTCATCACGACTTTTTCTGGAAGATATATCCATATACGACGCCTCTACATGCGTATCACAACTCTGATGTCGGCGGAGTGGAACGTCGTCTCATCAAGGTCTCGTACGAACCTTTTACTCCGCTTTTCTCTAATGTCAACTACTTTGGACTCGTCTCATCGTGGCTGCATGGACTGTGCTCCAACGGCTATACTCGTATCTGGAGTCTCCCAAGCAATGCATCCCATCGCATTGCATCCGAATGAAATCGAACCATTCGATCGATTCGTCAAGACCTCATGATCCCCTAAGAGCTCCACATCTTGGGTACAGTTTAATAGTATCGAGTACATACCACAGGATCGGTGGACCAGCCGTAGAAGGGCAAACCCAAGCGTCACTAATGGCACCGCGGAACAGCCACAAACCGTAAGGTTCAAAGGCTTTCACACGGTTATTATGTCGAGTTAGGGTTTCATTCTTCTAGAGGGTCCATAGAATCGCTTGCATGTCTTTCCGAATACTTTAAACTTAGAAAATGGGCTCCTGACATTCGATCGTCCCCATCGACTCTCAACGTACCTGCATGAAGTCGTCTCTAGCTTGAATCAATCTATCTGATGACCTCGCATCTGGGTAAGCGAACGAACCACATGTCCTATTCATTCATCCTCGGGCGACTAACGACCTTCCATCATATCTCTAAGTATATACTCATGCTGCAGTAGCTCCAACATCTAGACGATATCTCGTTAATTGCAGCAATACCTGGCTCATTCGTCTGCATGCTGAACGGCACCTCAATCATCAAATAATCGGTGCATCGATGGTCATCACATTCTGGCTGGGCTCTAGCAGTAGCCTGATCCTCTGGTGCTGATCTGCACGTCTGAGAAATATCATAACAGCGATCCATCAAACGCTCATGGCGCGAAAACACAATAACACGGCGCATCTATGCAAATCGTATGTCCCTGGAATTACGCCCTGGTCAGTCCTCGTCCGTGACGAGCTCATGCTGACCGCAACTCTAGTCGTAGCTCACTCTGCCCGTAATCGTGGCAGCAAAACCATAACCAATATCGATGAGGATAGATCATCGGAATGAATATAATGCTGTGCATGGAAATGTACATCCTATGGCTCCTTAAGCGGAGTGGCGTATCGTAAGTATGCCACGGAACATACACACGGTACGTCACTTTACTGAAGTCACCTACTCCATCAACCAAGGTCAACCTATGCGACGAAACTTCGGGTCTAATACCCCTCGACTAAGTCTAAGTTCCGTAAGGTCAAGCCTAAGTTCCGTATATATACAAACGCTCTAGGCTCCGCATAGTCAAACTTAGACTCGAACCAAGGTTAACCTAGCTCTCTGATACCAACTTTGTCACGACCCGAAATAGCACGTGACTGGCCCTTGAATCATATGAAGTCTATAGGACCCCATCTAATTCAAGCAAGCCAAAAACCCAGAAATCTAAAACCATTTTAATAAATAAATGAAGGAAAACTAGTTTTAAAGAAGTGAAGAAAACATGTTTTAAAAATAAGGTTTTTAAATAAGTAAGCCGAATATGCATTTTAAAAAAATCCCAAGTCATTTCTAAAAATTTCGGCAGAGTTTCCTTTGTAAGTACTGGCCCCGAACGGGATACAACATGATAAATATATGCACAATGATAAAAGGCATCCCCAAGCGAGAGCTAGCTCTTCGTCAATCGATGGTCACAACCACGCAAGCAATATAATATACAACGCCGAAGGGTGAGGATCAAAACTCAAAAGGGAACTCAAAATCAACAAGAAAACCATAATACTACAACACGCGACTCTAAGGTCGAAATAATACACAACTGGTTTCTAAGTCTGAATAAATATACAAGTTTGGTTGATGGAATTACTAGATACAACTGATTAAAATAATACAAGGGTGGTCACGATGCGAGTGAACCCACCTACCAAACCAATCACCCAGAAAGGAAGCAGTGTGCCAGAAAGCCGCAATGAAACCTATACGGAAAAATCAGCAAGAACTGTGGCACAACGGGGGTGAGTTGGTAACTCATGAATAGAAAGCATCATAGAGCAGAAATCGTATGTATGACTCAATCCTAGGTCAATACGATCAGTAATAATATATCCTCAATTTGAATAAGTCTGAAACATGCTAAGATAGTAAGGGTAAACATCTATACATAAGTGTAGTACCAAGTGCTCGTGCTAATGCCTCGGGTAGCAACATGAATCAATTTCAACTATATCATAAAGCCTAAAAATATGTGGATATCATCCAACTATGTAATCAATGTCCGTATGTATGTGGATCTCGTCCACGTGTCACCTAATGACACAAAACTTCATGCTGGTAAATATCATAAAGCATATGCATGGGAGTATGAGGATGTAAATCAACGTGTGTCCCTCGCGACACATCAAAATCATGGAACCTGGGTGTCCAGCATCAACACTCGAAAATATCATGAAACCCGTGCCCAGCATCGACACGTAAATCCTCATATATCGGGCTCCGTCAGTCCGGATCGGCCCACGGGCTCCGTCAGTCCGGATCGGCCCATATCATCTCTCGACTCTGGTCGGTATCCTCCGGATATCCGTCGAGCCCAAATACTATAACCGGTAGGTAGTAGTCCCACTGCCAGTCTCACCGTCTACAGCACAGCAATCCGTTCTCGCCTCGGAATACCATACTGGGTCCACCATGTACCCGCAATCGGCCTCATCTGCCTCCTCGAATCGGGTTTCACATGTCGCTCTCAGAACCGAGAAAACACATGGTGGACGCACTGAAATATCATATCAAGAGAAACCGGGTTTTTAAAACAGTACATGCTTTCTTTTGAAATCGCCACGGTTCTCAAATCCAGAAATCTCATGAAAACAACATATCTCAATGCGTAAAATCATAAAGAATGATGTATGCGACATATGATAGAATTGTAAGCATATCCTTATGTCATGCAACATAAAGCAGTAATATGCACACATTGAGGGGAAAATCGCTCTTTTAAATGAATCCAGTTTTAAAATATATCTTGCGGTTCCCAAATCTCCAAAATAAAGCCAAAATCATATATGTATGTCCAAATACGTATGTATGCTAGTATGGGTGTACAATATGTGTACAAGTAGGTATATACGCAAGTATAAGTGTACAATATGTATGTGTGTCAGTATGGATGTACAAGTAGTCATATCCTGATGCAACAATCCTACTGTGTAGTGACATGGCAATTATCGATGATGAAGTGTGTGAGCCGGCAAGCAGGTGTACGTGGATCATACGCATCATCGATAATGGTGCTAGTGCCCTGACAACATGGGTTTAATGTAACAATAAACACATTTACACATGCAATGCGATGCAACTAGCAAGAAATGCAGAAATCGAGAAAAAACCGCAACAGTGAAGAATCTACATCAATATGTAGATGTCATACAGTTATGCCATTTGAAATAAGACGAATCGGGGTTTTTAGAAAAATAAGGGCTACGGTGTTTTTAAGAACAGATGCATCCTTTGAAAATATCCGTAGAATCCCTTAGCCTGTCTTTAAAATACTCACGATTCGTTAGTTTTGAAAAAAGGTATGACTCGGGTCTAATCTAACATCTACAAGTAACTACAGATCTAACTAACAAGGTAATCGAAGGGTATGGAAACCACCTAAACCTTAGTCGATATATATATAAATATTATAGTCGGTGATCCTGCCTCAACAGTATCATATACGATACGGTATACAATATGACATGCTCGAGTCAAGAGTGCGGATCAATCTTCAATATATAGCTCGTACGTAAATCCGTCGTACAGCATCCCAAATCTGGGTACGGGTTGAATCTCACATTTATCTCATCAATTATCTGGTATCCTTATCATCATATCTCATGAACTGGGGTACTGATCTACATCTAGTACAAACTGATACCATCTATATAAATATAAATGCGTGTGTAAAACACACGTCTAAAGGCCCGCAAAAATCTCATGTCGTATCTCATCATACAAACCACATCATATCACCGATCTCATGGCACCATACCCAATCTCATCTACTCATCTCCAAATATCATCCACTATCCTCATCATCCAAGTATAAGTATACGTATATATATATATATACCTAGTCCCATACCTGTGTGTGTGTGTGTGTATCCCCATGTACGCACAAGTATAACCAAGTAAGCATGTGTGCGCGTGTGGGTGTAAACCTATTCTAGGGTTCGCAACTAAGAAGCTAAACTAGTTTACTTCTAAAAACCCTAATCTGACCATTCAACACCAAATCAAATCCTGAAAATCCATGTCACACATAAAAGATATCATATATATATAGCATACTAAATATCGAACTACGGGGGTGCTATACGCCATGCACTCGACTTCCCCCGTAGATATAATCTACTCACATTGCTTCTTGTATGCCGATGCCGATGTCGCCATCATCTTCTTCATCATCTCGAATTATCATGGGGGTACCTACATATCATACGCATCGTATCGCATTAAAACCAAATCGAAACCAAAACGACACGCGGAACTCACATAGGTCAAAACCTTTGGTCTACTCCAGCAAATCAACCCGATATCACTCGATATAGACGTACAAACGTCACGTGATCGAGATAAAGCACAAATACAAAAATCCAGAATTTAAAATACGGAAAACCATTGCTCGAATCAAAGCAGCAATTAGAGAAAGTGGTCCCAGATTTTGACTCAGGCCAAAATAAGGCAAGCAAACAACACTAGAGTGATATATAGGGTACATATGAGCTACTGGAACAACCTGGAAACATCCCACCACCAAGTGGCCGGCCACTCCCTTGCCAAAACCAGCCTCCTTAGTTTTCCTGGGGATTTGGGGTGTCGTCTTCACAGGGTGGTCTCGTGGTGGTCTATCTAGGTCTCTGAAGTTGTTTATTTATCTCGTAAATGTTCCAGTTCATTCCAGATTCACCTGCACGCTCCAATTCCTCACAAACCGACATGAATGTTCTGAAATTCCGTATTTTGGGTTTCAGTTAGGTTGGTCTGGGTTTCCTACCATCTATGGGGGTTTAGGTCACCAATAAGGCTTATTAGCACTAACCCAACTCAATATTCCACATAACCTCTTCTAGGAACTTCCAAAGTGCACAAAACTACCCGAAATTGAAACTAAACTTGAATAGAGGCTAAAACAAATGAAATACTACACTAAGTGTGCAGGGATTACCTCATTTGACACTCACGAATCCTCTACGGCGCCAAAATGCGAACTTTCTTGGTCCAAAGTGTAGCTTGTGAGCTTGTGCACATTTTTTGTGAACTGGGGATGGGCTTTTGGTGAAAAATTTATGATGATTTGGGGGTTTGAAGTGGAAGGGGGAGGTGCTACCATGGAGCAAGAAGAAGAGGAAAAATGAAGGTGATGAAGAATGAAATGGGAGCCATGACCAATGGTTGACCCCTCACCCTCTCTCTCTTATGCCCATACCTCACACTATTCCATTCTTTAATCATTTTTCTTTTCTTTTCTTTTCTTCTCCTTGCAATAGTAAACCCAAAACAAAGAATGAAAAATGAAGATAAAGCCATGTAAGAAAATATAACACAAGTATGAAATGATATGGTGCATGTTTTGCACAAAACACGCTTAAAGTCCTATTAGCGATTTTTAATCGCGATTAGCACAAAATTAGTGTATAATTAATCATCAAAACATAAAATTTGCATAATTCACATAAAACACTCTCTTTTTAGTAATTTCCATAATTTTCCAAAATTTTCCCAATTTATCGGTATTTAATTATACCGCAATATTAAAATATTCAACATAATATTATTTAATTATAAAAATTCCCAAAAATAATATTTTATTTTTCTGAAATGTTATAGTCACATCAATGCGACACTACTGGCTAAGTTACATAAGAATGGATATTTGAATCCGTTTAAATTTTCATCTTATGACACTTGCCACTCATGTCTAAAAGGCAAAATGACCAAAACTCCGTTTAGTGGACACGGAGAAAGAGTTACAGAACTCTTGGGACTGATACATAGTGATGTATGCGGTCCCATGTCTACACATGCCAGGAATGGTTCTTCGTACTTCATTACATTCATTGACGATCTCTCAAGATACGGACATGTGTTCATGTTGAAACACAAGTCTGAAGCTTTTAAGAAATTCAAAGAATAAAAACACGAAGTCGAGAACCAAACGGGTAAAAGTATTAAAATCCTTCGATCTGATCGATGAGGAGAATACTTGAGCAATGAGTTCCCGGACTATCTAAAAGAGAATGGAATTCTCTCAGCTTACTCCTCCCTATACACCACAGCACAACGGTGTATCGGAGCGGAGGAATCGCACCCTATTAGATATGGTGCACTCTATGATGAGCACCGATGAGTAACCTATTTCCTTTTGGGGTTATGCTCTTGAGATAGCTGCATGCCTATTGAATCAAGTTCCGTCTAAATCTGTACCTACCACACCATATGAGATATGGAGTGGGAAGAGACCATGTCTTAAACGTGTTAAGATATGGGGTTATCCGGCCTATGTCAAAAGAAAAAATCCGGACAAACTCGAGGCAAGGTAAGTTCTTTCCAAGTTTGTGGGATATCCCAAACATTCACATGGATATCTATTCTACCACGGCAAGGAACAAAAGGTGTTTGTTTCTCTACATGCCACCTTTTTAGAAAAGGAATTTCTTGCAAAAGAAATTAGTGGCAATGAGGTAGACTTGGAAGAAGTTCCAGCACCACAAACTACAACTGAAGATTTAGTGGAACCAGAGGATTCGATAGTTCCCGACGAACCCCAGCCTCTCCACCGATCTAGTAGGGTTCCTCACCCACCTGAGTGATACTACGGTTTTCTCATAGATGGTGCGAGCAAGGATTGTATCATGGAAGATGATGACCCGACTAGCTTCAAACAGGCCATCACGAGTGGGTACTCTATGAAATGGCTGGATGCAATGCGATCTGAGATAGAATCCATGTACACCAACAATGTATGGACTTTGGATGTTGCTCCTGAAGGGGTAAAACCCATTTGGAGCAAATGGATCTTTAACAAGAAACTTGGTGTAGATGGAAAAGTTGAGACTTTCAAAGCTAGACTTGTTGCAAAGGGTTTTCATCAACGACCAGGTGTGGATTATGACGAAACCTTTTTTCCAGTGGCCATGCTTAAGTCCATCCGGATCCTACTTTCCATTAATACATACCATGACTACGAAATCTGGTAGATGGATGTTAAGACCGCATTTCTAAATGGTGATTTAGAGGAGTGCGTGTATATGACTCAGCCAGAAGGCTTCGTAGACAGTGGGAGCTGCGGAAAGGTATGCAAGCTGGTTAATCCATCTACGGGTTAAAGCTGACATCGCGGAGTTGGAACATCTGCTTTGATGTGGTAGTCAAAGAGTTTGACTTCATCAAGAACGTAGATGAACCTTGTATCTACAAGATGGTTGCAGAGAGTAAGGTTGTCTTCCTCGTATTGTACGTAGATGACATACTCTTGATAGGAAATGATGTTCATATGCTACACTCGGTCAAGCTCTTCTTATCACATAGATTCTCAATGAAAGATCAAGGTGATGCCTCCTGCATTTTGGGGATTAAGATCTATAGAGATAGATCTAAACGGATACTGGGATTGTCTCAATCCAGGTACATTGACACCATACTAATGAGGTTTAGTATGGAAGAATCCAAGCGTGGGAACCAACCCACGATCTCTGTACTCACTCTCTCCAAAGAGATGTCTCCTAAGATTGATTTGGAGAGAGCTCGCATGCAAGGGATACCCTATGCTTCGGCAGTAGGCTCTATCATGTACGCGATGCTATGTACCAGACCTGATGTAGCATACTCACTAAGTGTAGTGAGTAGGTATCAAGCAGATCCAGGAAAGAGTCACTGGACAGCTGTGAAGAACATTCTTAATTACTTGAGAAGGACTAATGAGATGTTCTTGGTGTATGGTAACGGAGAACTCCAGGTGGAGTCCTTTACCGATTCAAGCTTCCAAAGTGATAAGGACGAATCAAAGTCGCACTCGGGATTTGTCTTTACCCTAAATGGTGGGGCGGTTTGTTGGAAGAGTTCTAAGCGAGAAACCGTGGCAGACTCGACGATGGAGGCTGAATACATCGCTGCTAACGATACTGCCAAAGAGGCTATCTGGATGAAGAAGTTCATAACTGAACTTGGAGTGGTTCCGTCCATTGAGCATCCAATACCTTTGTATTATGATAACAATGGAGCTGTGGCTTTAGCCAAGGAACCAAGATCCCATCAAAGATCCAGACATATTCTGAGGCAGTATCACCAGATCCGGGAGATAGTTGATCGCCGAGAGATCGAGGCCAGGAGAGTTGACAAGAAGGGCAACACAGCGGATCCACTCACGAAGGCCATACCCCAAATACAATTTGAGAGACTCTTCGGGATGTTTGGTATGAGATACTACAACTGCTGGCCTTAGTGCAAGTGGGAGATTGTTAGTTGTATATCTGCCCTAGAGGCCATTGTTGTACATATGATGTATATTATAGTGGATGCTTGGATATATATAGAAAGGACTTTCTTGTTCGACATGATAGTACGCTGTTTGGTTTCACTTTGTCTTAACATGTTGACTCGTATTGGTTTACTGTCTTGCTCTCACATGTTGATAAAGCATTTAGGATATGTACTCGACTACTGGGACTATGATGCAGATCATACTAGTGGGGCCAGGGTAGTACAAGAGTACATCCTATAACTGTTCCTAGTCGAGGGTGAATCGAGACAAGGCATCGATACTCCAGAGTAGACTAGCGTATACGCATCTTGACCCATATGATGGGCGATGGATGATCCCATATCCATTGGTGTTTGACATCAAAGATGGTGTATGGGTGCTCAATGGAGACTAGGCACACTGAACGGACTCGCCGAGAACTCCTAGATGGTATTTTACCTATCGTCAGATAGCAGTTCTCTGGTGACACTGGTATAGATTAGTCTATAGACCTGAGATCATCATAGAGTCTTGTGTGATTTCCACTGTGCTTTGATTTCCACCTTACCACATTCATAAGAATGTGCAAAACAGTGGCTTTTAGGTACAGCCCCGAAGCACATGGAGGCAATGAGCGATAGGAGGGGTTTCGTCTCTCCCGGTATTGGGAGTTGATGTTGCGCTGTGTTCGATTGGTTATAACTGGAAGTCCCTGGCCTGGGCTGATATGAAGTGCTACTGGGAAGTGTTATCAGTAGTTTCTCGACCCGTTATGAGCCTCACATCGATACGATCTATCGGTTACTGCGGTCTGACATGTACCACCCCTAGACTGGATATGCGACATATCAGAAAAAGAGACCGGACTGCACGATAGTGTTACTGATTGGATTCATAGGAGAATATACAGGCTCTCTTGTTGATCTTCTGATCGTTCAATACACGAGTAGCTGTTACGTTTAGCTGACCCCTTGCAGCTTGTGGGTGTTTGATATGATCATCACCTACTGCCGGCGTATTAATTATTCTTTAGAGTCCGACACAGAGGTTTCCTGGCTCAGGCAAAACGGAGTAGGAGCACATATGTGATATGTGCGGGACTAAGATTAATACGATATGAGATACCGTATTCTATTCTCGCGATATCTGATATCGGTCGGGTATATGTGATATAGCCGGGTTATCGGATCAAGGGTTGATTCGATAAAATGATACATGTTATATTAGTCGGTTATATGTAATATAGCCGGATTATCGGATCAAGTGTTGATTCGTTAATTTAATGTATAATTATATATGTGATATATTACATTACATTAACTAATATAAGCTCACTTAAATGATTTTTTTCTCACTTGGTAATACATTGATATATATGTGATATATGTTAATCGTATTATTTTCTTTTGTTATATTATATATTATATATATGATATATAATATTGTAACATGTTAGGGTTACAAATGCAACTAGGGTTTTTAAATTAAACCATGCTAGGATTTGGATTAGGTATAATGTTTTGTTTTGGGTTTTTACCAAATTGTGGAGATATTTTCTTTTGTTTACTTTGTCAAACCTTCTTGATATTTACATGATATTTATTAACCCAACCCTAACCCTAACCTATGGTTTAGTCTCTACAAGGTTTATGGATGCCCTAGAGGCCATTACTGTACATACGTTGTATATTGTAGTGGATTCTTGGACATATATTGGGAGGACTTTCTTGCTCGACATTATAGTATGGTATCTGGTTACTCTTTATCTTAACATGTACTCTGATCATCTCTATGTCACATGTTGATAAAGCCCTTAGGATGAGTACTTGACTACCAGGACAATGATGCAGATCATACTAGTGAGGACAGTGTAGTCGCCAAGTACATCCTTCAAATGTTCCTAGTTGTGGGAGTGCCGAGACAGGGCATCGATACTCTAGAGTAAACGAGCGTATGCGCTTCTTGACCCATATGATGGGCGATGGATGATTCCATATCCATTGGTGTTTGACATCAGAGAAGGTATACGGGTGCTCAGTGGAGACTGGGTACACTGGACGGACTCGCCGAGAACTCCCAGATGGTATTATACCTCACGTCAGATGGCAGTTCTCTAGTGACACTAGTACATGTTAGTCTGTAGACTCGAGATCGTCATAGAGTCTTGTGTAATTCCCACTGTGCTTTGATTTCCATCATACCACGTCCAAGAGGGCGTGCAAAAAGGCAGCTTTTGGGTACAGTCCCGATTCACATGGAGGCATGAGCGATAGGAGGGGTTTCGTCTCTCCCGGTATAGGGAGTTGATGTTGCGCTGTGTTCGATTGGCTATAACTAGAAATACCTAGCCAGGGTTGCTGAGATTTACTGGTAAGTGTTATCAGTAGTTTCTCGAACTGTTATGGACCTCATATCGACACGACTTATCAAGCTACTGGGGTTTGACGTTTACCACCCCTAGGCGAGATATGTGACATATCAGACGAAGTTACCGGACTGTACGAGAGTATTACTGGTTGGATTCACGGGAGAATGTACAAGCTTGCTTGTTGATCTTCTAATTGCTCAATACCTCGGTGGCTGTTACGTTTAGCTGACCGCTTGCAGCTTGTGGGTGTTTGATATGATCATCACCTACTGCCGGCGTATTGACGATTCTTTAGAATCCTACACAGAGGTTTCCTGGCTCAGGCAAAACGGAGTAGGAGCACATATGTGATATGTGCGGGACCAAGAACAATACGTGTATGTGATACCGTATTAGATTCTCGCGATATGTGATATCGGCCGGGTATATGTGATATAGCCGGGTCATCGGATCAAGTGTTGATTCGATGAACTGATACAGATTATATTAGTCGGTTATTTGTGAAATAGCAGGATTATCGGATCAAGTGTTAATTTGATAATTTAATGTATAATTATATATTTGATATATTAAATTACATTAACTAATATAAGCTCACTTAAAGATTCTTTTTCTCACTCGGATAATACATTGATATATATGTGATATATGTTAATTGTATTATTTTATTTTGTTACAATAAATATTGTATATGTGATATATAATATTGTAACATGTTGTGGTTATAAATTCAACATGATTTGTGGAGTTTAAATATGGTTAGGGTTTGGATTAGGGTTAAGCTTTCATGAAGCTTTTAAGAAGCTTCTTGAAGCTTTGACTTTGACCTTGATATTTTGTGATATTTTGCAAAGATATTTCTTTAACCCAACCCAACCTTTTAACCATAGTTAAATCTCTACATGGGTTAAGTCTTCTTACTTAACCCATGGTTGCATTTCTAACCACACACTTGATTGATTATTCATCACATAAGGATTTGATCATCATCTTCTTCTTTCTTGCTTGATGAAAAGCTTCACTAGCTTTTTCATATGTGATGATTTTGAGTGAGATAAAGAAAACAAATGAGAGCTAAATTCCTACTTCATCATCCTCATCTATTCTAGCCACTTAGATTAGGTTGTTTGGTTTGCTAATATTTGATTAGTGAAGCAAAAGCTTGGGCTTGAGTTTCTTCAAGGTAGATCATCTTTGTTATCGAAGATCGGAAGCAAGCTTGCATCTTTCTCTTCATGGAGCCTCTCTTGAGTCCGAGTACTTGATGATCGCTGCGAAGGGACCTCAATACGGAGCTTTAGAAGTGAAGGAAACGAACAACAAAGGTTGTAATCCATAACTCTTAGAAGTAAAGTTGTTTACTTGCTTTGTTTTGCATAATCTCTAGTCTAAGATCTTGGTTAAGTTTGTTCGGCACGTCTAAAATTTAAATCGGGCATGGTTGATGCTTTTAGACCCGTGTGATAGTGCCTAGTAACCCTACAGTGCTATCAGAGCCAAGCTAGAGCTTTAGACGAAATCTAGACGAAGTTTAAAGTCCGATCGAACCCCGAAACGTCGATATACAACCCCCCCTCTGGAAATTTTTTAAAATGTTGATTTTTTCTGTATTAAAAATACTCAGAAAATTAAGCAGGTGATTTTATGGATATGGGTGAAAAACGACCCCCTGAAGCCATCAAAGCGCCACGGAACCGCGGCCAAACCAGGGTATTGGCGGCGGTTCCTGTTAGTTATATGTATTCCCTAGAGGCCATTACTACACATAGGATGTATATTGTAGTGGATGCTTGGACATATATAGGGAGGACTTTCTTGCTCGACATGATAGTATGCTATCTGGTTGCTCTTTACCTTAACGTGTACACTGATTGTCTCTCTGTTACATGTTGGTAAAGACCTTAGGATGTGAACTTGACTACCTTGACTATGATGCGGATCATACTAGTGGGGACATGGTAGTCCATAAGTACATCCTTCAAGGTCCCTAGTCGTGGGTGTATCGAGACGGGGCATCGATATACCAGAGTAGACTAGCGTATACCTTCTCGACCCATACAGATGGGCGATGGATGATCCCATATCCATTGGTGTTTGACATCAGAGATGATATACGGGTGCTCAGTGGAGACTGGGTACACTGGACGAACTCGCCGAGAACTCCCAGATGGTATTATACTTCACGTCAGATGGCAGTACTCTGGTGACACTGGTACAGAGTAGTCTGTTGACCCGAGATCGTCATAGAGTCTTGTGTGATTCCCACTGTGCTTTGATTTCCACCTTACCACGTCCAAGAGGGCGTGCAAAATGGTGGTTTTTGGGCACAGTCCCGAATCACATGGAGGCAATGAGCGATAGGAGGGGATTCGTCTCTCCCGGTATAGGGAGTTGATGTTTCCCAGTGTTCGATTGGCTATAACCGAAAATCCCTGGCCAGGGTTGCTGAGATTTACTGGTAAGTGTTACCAGTAGTTTCTCGAACTATTATAGACCTCACATCGACACGACTTATCGAGCTACTGGGGTCTGACATTTACCACCCCTAGGCGAGATATGCGACATATCAAACGAACAGACCGGACTGTACGGTAAGTGTTACTGGTTGGATTCACAGGAGTGTGAGCGGGCTTGCTCGTTGATCTTCTGATCGCTCAATACCCGGGTGGCCGTTACGTTTAGCAGACCGCTTGCGGCTTGTGGGTGTTTGATATGATCATCACCTGCTGCCGGAGTATTGACGAGTCTTTAGAGTCCTACACAGAGGTTTCCTGGCTCAAGCGAAACGAAATAGGAGCGCATATGAGATATGTGCGGGACCGAGAATAATGCGTGTATGTGATACCGTATTCTATTCTCGCGATGAATGTATCGAATGGTTGTATGCGATATAACCTAGTTATCGAATCGAGGATTGATTCGATAAGTCGATACATTGGATATTAGTCGGTCATATACGATATGACCGGATCGTTAAATCAAGTGTTGATTTAATGATTTAATGTATAATTATATATTTGATTTATTACTTTACATTAACTAGTATTGGTTCACTTAAGATTATTTTCTCACTTGAATGTGCACATTGTATATATATGATATAGTTTTGTGTACTAGTTTGTATCATGTTTGATGATACAAGCAAACTTGGGTGTGTATGCATCATACCATGGTTTTGGTTAATGGTTAAGGTATTATTTTATTTTCTTTATTTATTTTTGGAAAAACAAAATGGTGGCTTTTCTTATTTTTGGCTGGAAGCTTCATGACTTTTCTAGCATCTTTGAATAAGTCTTACCATTTTGTTTTATTCCTAAACCCTAACCATTTAGCTTAACCCTAGTTTATTCTCTACATGAGTTTATCTCACCCATGGTTGCAATATGATAGATATCACTTGGATTTTCTTTTTGTAATAATTCTTTTTCTTTCTTCTTCTTCATCTTCTTCATGAAGAGAAGAAACCATGGCTAGAAAATTCTAAGTGATGATTCCAAGTGAGAAATCCAAATCCAAAGTGAACCCACTTCCTATTTCTTCATCCTCTACCACTTTCCATGTAGTATAGGGTGTTTTCTTTACAAGTTTCATGACTTGGTGAAGTTGGAGCTTGATCTTGAGTTGCCTCGACGTAGATCATCTTCGTCATCGAAGTCGACGACCTAGCCCGATCATTTCTTCGACGAAACCATCGCTAGAGTCCAGGATCCGATGATCGCAGCGGAGGGACATCATCATGAAGCTAAGGAAGTGGAGGACCGGATTTACAAAGGTTGCAGTCCCTTTCACCTTTTTGTTAAGTTGTTAACATGCTTGTAGTTTCGCCTATATCCTCTAGTTAACGATCTAGTTTAGGGTTTCTCGGCATATATTTTTTGAATTTGGCATGGTTGATGCCTTGTGGAACCTCATTAGCGTGCCTAGGAACCCTTCAGTGGTATCAGAGCCTAGCTAGAGCCTTAGGCGAAGTGTAGACGATGTTAGAAATCCGATCGAACCCCGAAACCCTATCTCAAACTCTTCTCTGTACATTTTCTGAAATCGTGAATTTTTGTGAATTAAAAATATGCAGAAAAATCAGCAGGGTTTTCTAGGAGTTACTGTGCAAAACGAGCGCCTAAATCGATCAAAGAGCCATGGAACCGCGGCAATAGCATGGCTATTGCGGCGGTTCCGCGGCCGTACGGTCGCTACTTTCTTCAATTTTTGCACAGTAATGTTAATCTGAATTTCCTGTGTTTTCTGGGAATTTTTAATTTGCACTCAAGAGTTGAGTTTTCTGGGTTGTATTGGGAGTTCGTTGATTCGATCGGATTGTCAAACTTTGTCTATGTGTTTTTCCGGGTATTTTAGAACATGTTAAAAAGTTTGACCGGATATAAATACCCACTTTTTCCCCTGTCGAGAAATTTCCAAGTGTTGGATTTTTCCATAGTTTAAAAACGTTCTAAGTAGTGCAAATAACGCGATGGACCCTCTAGAAGACAACAAACCTTAACTCGATTATGTGACCGTCTTGAACTGCCCTTTGAACCTTAGGGTTCGGGGCAGTACGACATGCCACATGTGAGGCGTTGGCTTGACCTTTCTACGGCTGGACCGTTGGTACTGTGGCATGAAGTGAATGTTTTAAAACTTGTTTCAAGTGTTGAGCTGTTTCGGGAAAACTTGGGTGTTTGACTGTTCGATCGAAAAGTTTAACATTTTCTATTTATCTGGAATGTGATACAATATTTGGAATCCACAAGTAGTTATGAGATAACTGAATGAATGTGATAAATCTAGCGGTTTAGTCTCACTTGATCGGTTGCCACGGAATTTTGATGCGATCAAAAGTCCGTCGCAATCACGTAGCGTACACGGATATTCGTCGGGTAAACTTAATAGATAGCTACACCCCTTAGCCCCGACCAAGTGACTGTAGGAGAACCCCGTCGCCGAAAGCATCCGTTCGGGTGCTCGCGGTAGCGGTGTTCCGCCTTGGTGCACTTCGTCGACGGTATCGGGGGTGCGGCCGTCCACTAAAGTTTGCGACGAGCATTCGATCAGAATGTCGGGAATCCTGTTGAATTGCCCGACTTGATATTGAAAAGAGTTTTCGATAAATGAGACTAAAATGCGGGGTTTATAATTGTTAGGCATGCGATGTCTAAGGAATTCATTTGATTAGGCATGCGATGTCCAAGCAGGTTGCGGATTCCAACTGTTGTAGTTTTACATATTCTTTTCTGTGACCGTAAGTGTAATATGTGATATCGCCGGTTTCGTTGTTATATGTCAACGACAATTGGGATGCGCATATTTACTTACGTTGATGTCATGTGATGTTATGTGTTGCTGGATATGTTATATTGGATCGTCGTGTTTGAATAGCCGGGGTTTTTTTATGTGAGATGAGTGTTTTTCATTTTCATTCATGTAAAAACTTGTATGTAATATTCTTTTATTGGGGCATTTCCAGGTTGCGGAAGATGTCACCATTTGTATATTATTTTTTTTTCCGCACTAGGATTGACCCAAGGAGGAGAGCACAAGTAACCGGGTTCTGGAGTCCAGTGGGAGACCAACTCGAGGAGTCGAGTCCGGGTCTCCTAACTCTAGAATTGGTAGGGTTGCTTGCCGCTCTCGTAGGGGTCTAGGGGTGTGGGTTTGGCTATTCATCGCGACCGTGGAATCCGTGTTTTATACTTGCTCGTATTGAAAACACGGACGTCCTAATATATCCAATATTTCATATGTTTCTTCTGCTGCGATATCTGTGATGTGATCATTTGATATGATGTGATGGATACTGTATATAGTATATACGATATATTATATAGACGTTACTTATGTTTTACACCCGCGCTAGCCCTACCCCACTCTGCCGTTAGTTACCTAACCTAACGGTGCACGAGGGGACATCGAGGCGAATGCGGATGGCATAAGTGTACGTCGTATTTATCTGTGATGTTTAGGTAACTTAAATGATGGGACTTCATTAATGAGATTAATGAAATAAAAGAAACCTAAAGATGTTGTGGAATCGAATTTCAAAAATAAAACAGGTAGCTACAGTTCTTGCTTTGCACAGCGGTATATATGATACATCCTGCACCTTATTCGATGAGGAAAGGGCCGACGATCCCTTCACCGGGAGTGACCCCTTTAGCAATAATTGGCAGATGCTACAACTCTCGGTTTGTATTTTGATTGCTTCTATAGTTTCTGCTTTGCACAGCGATATATATGATATATCCCGCACCTCATTCGACGAGGAAAGGGCCGACGATCCCTTCACCGGGAGTGACCCCTTTAGCAAAACTAGAAAAGCCTAAAAAACACTCTATTTCAAAATTCATTCGATCCTACAACGATATCAAGTTCATTACGCAATAGGTTTTCAGAAAAACCTGTCGTAGCCCTCCGTCATTTCAGATAAGTCCTGCTTAGTATTCGTGCTGCGTTTGTTGACCTTGTCAAGGCGCAGTGTGCGGTAGCTAACCAGTATTTATCTGCTTATGCATATGATGCAGATTGGGTTAGGGTAGTCGTACGGCCTTGTTGACCTTGTCAAGGGTCGTGCGGGTGGGTTTGATTCAATCAAGAAATGACGGGTTGAACTTGACTTACGGTCTATGGTTTGTTGACCTTGTCAATGTCATATATCGTTAGGGGCAAAATATTATCGGGAATTTCAAGTGTTGAAATTTTTAATGAGATTGCATACCTTCTATGAGATAGTTGGATCCCGATACCCGCTGCGAGTAATTGTTACTCCTGGGAGAGTTTTACACATTACAATTAGCCGATCAAGTAGGTGTCTAGAAAGGTGTTAACGAGGTTATGCCTATGGGAAAACGATGTTTACATTAATTAGGTTCGTGCGAAAGCACGGGGGACCTCCCTCAAAGTACCGACACTGGCCTGGCTGAAAGATTGGCGAACTTGTAGCGTGTAATTAATCTCGGCTAGTCTTTCCTTTTAGGGTTTGAAGGAAGATTTGATAAAAACAGTGGGAGCCATCCTGATTAGATAAAATAATAACCAATTTGATCTTGCAAGAGCGCACGCAGAGTGTTTTCTTCTCTCTCTCTCTCCAGGTAGCGACCATATCACGCCTTAATCAAGATAATAATACGGATATATTGACCGAACCCGCTTGTTATACTGAGATGGGGAACGTTGGTCCTGCTCCAACTTATAATTGTTAAAAGACAGAGCAGGAAATTGGGGAATAACAGATTTCCCGTGCCGCCCAAACGAGGAAAATGCATGTTGATGCATCTTCTTCGGGTGTGTTCGTTACATAGAACCGTTTCTCAGTATCCTTTACGTCCTGAGTATGTGATACAGGATCAGGATCCTGCATATGTAATCTGTTACATGGGCTACAGAAATGTAGAGAACTGAGAATGGGTGATAAGTTTCATGAGACAGAAAACGGTGCAAGTGTTGCAGCCAAGTCTGTTGGTCACTGTCACACTGTATTCCAAATACATTGATTCTGAACGAATGTTATTAGATACCGAACCTGATATACAAAATCCCATCAGTCTCTTTATTAGTAAAGAAATGATATAATTTTGTATTGTTGGATAATGTTTTGAACATTTCCTATATCAAAAGTTGATCGGTTCAGGCACGTTATCTAAAAGCATCGATGTTCTAAATCAAACTACAGTTCTTAGTATACAGAACACACACAAGAGGAAGAGTTCAGAAATGAACGAATTCTTCTTGAGGTATTGTAGAGTAGGTCATATCAATGTGACCCGACAAGCTGAAGTTACATATAGATGCATATTTAAATCAGTTTGAATTTACATCTTGTGAAACTTGTCAGTCATGTCACAAAGATAAGATGACCATAACTCCGTTTACTGGAAACAGAGAAAAAGTTACTAAACTCTTGGGATTGATACATGTTGATGTATGTAAGGTCCCCCGTCTACATATGCCAGAACCGGTTCTTTGTACTTCATTACATTCTCTGATGATCTCTCAAGATTCTGTCATATGTTCCTGTTGAAACACAAGTCCGAACCTTTTGAGATATTCACAGAATGTAAGTTAGAAGTAGAGAACCAATACGGGTATAAGTATTATGTCCTATGATGAGATCAAGGAGGTGAATACTTGTGCATAGAATTCCTGGACTATTCTAAAGGAGAATGAGATTCTCTCTCAGCATTACTCCTCCGTATACACCATAGCACGATGGTATATCGGGGCGGAGCAATTGTACCCTATTCGATATGGTGCGCTCTATGATGAGTACTACTGAGTTACCTGTTTCCTTTTGGGGGTTATGCACTTGAGAAGCTGCATACCTATTGAATTAGGTTCGAATCAGATCACTGCCTACCACTCCATATAAGATATGGTATGGGAAGAGCCCATGTCTTAAGCTAGTTAAGATTTGGGGTTGACCGGCCTATGTCTAAAAGCAAAATCCGGACAAGCTCGAGGCAAGGTCTGTAATGTAGAACTGGAAAGGTTCCAGCTATACAAACTACAGCAGATGATTTGATAAAACTGTTAGTGTATATGCCCTAGAGGCCATTACTGTATCATACTAGTTTGTATATTACTTAATGGAAGCTTGGGATATTCACCTTGTATATACAATCTTGCTCAAAATAGTAGTATGCTACTTGGTTTGTTTCTACTTCAATGTGTACATGTGTTTATTTTAGTATATCACCTATACACATTGGTGGAGCCCTTAGGATCTTTGCTTGATTACCAGCGTTGTGATGGCAGTCACACTAGTGGGGGCTGGTTAATCTATAAGCACATCCTTATGCAGGTCCCTAATCGCAGGACTATCGAGACAGGGCATCGATACTCCGGAGTAGACTAGCGCATGCGCTTCTCATCCCAGTATGGGAGACGTTCTGTCCCACAGCCGTTAGTACGTCGTACTGGAGATAGTATGCGGGTGCTCGTTAGGTTATGAGTACACTGGACAGGACTCGTTGGGAACTGACCGGTTGGTATTATACCTATCGTCAGTTATCAGTTCCCAGGTGACATGAGTACAGCT
Organism: Agapanthus africanus; assembly: GCA_030015575.1. NCBI lineage: Eukaryota > Viridiplantae > Streptophyta > Magnoliopsida > Asparagales > Amaryllidaceae > Agapanthus > Agapanthus africanus. Next base: position 225,616,800 of record CM057344.1, on the reverse strand, counting down.
TAGTCCGCTGACTTGATACTGTCACTTCGCCTCTAGTGTGTTCCCACTGTACTTTGATTACTACCCTACCACGGCTCAACGGAGTCGTGCAAACAGGTAGTAGTTGGGTGCAGTCCCGAAGCACTTGGAGGCAGTGACGGTTAGACAGGATTTGTCTCTCCCGGTATTAGGGGTTGACATCGCGTTGTGTCTAGGAGAGCCATTACACGAGTAGTCCCTGGCCAGGGCAAGCGAGATATACTGGTAGGCTTCCAGTGTTATCTCAGGGTGTATTGGGCTTCACTCCGACACGACTTGTACCGCTATTAGGGGACTGATGTTTACCGCCCCCCTAGGCCCGCCATGTGATGTATCAGACGAACAGACCGGACTGTACGAAGATTGTCACATTCAGGCTCAGTAGGAGTTCAGATGGGTTTCACCTTGTCAGTCTTCTTGTCGGCATCTACCTGGAGACCGTTACGCACAGCTAGTGCCGCTTGCGGTCTGTGGTTAAACCCACTGCCAGCGTAGTGTCGAGTCTTTAGAGTCCCACACAGAAAGCTATTCGCCTTTAGGCAAAAGAGTAGAGGTCGCATGGTTTTGCGACAGGTCGCATGGTTTTGCGACAGGGTTCATTCACATCCGTGCACTTGTGCACGTTTAGTGTCCGGACAGTTTACACTAGCGGGCTTTGGTTTAAGCCAGATCCTAGTGTACGTATTGGGATTGGTTTTATCCAGTTTATATTCGTGTTCCTCAGAACGCGGATGCGGGTGTGTATGCACAGTTGACGGAGAGACAGAGGCAGAGGATTCTCATTAGGGTTGTTGACCGTTGACTGTTGACTATTGACTTTTTGCTCAACCCTAATGAGAATATGATATATGATTAACAATAATATTAATTAAGTATTGTGGTGACATGATTGTTGAGGGGTTGACTTTGTTGACTTGTTGACTTTGTTGACCGGTTGACTAGGTTGGACTAGTTGACCATCATGATGACAATGGCTATCATTTCATGGCAAAGACTTTTCACTTGCTTGTTCTCTTGTGCAATATGAGTGCATGAAATGATATAGCCATTTTGACTTAAACCATTTACACAATACTTGATTACTATTTTTGTGATGATGGTTTTGGATTATGAGAGCCAAGAGAGAAAAGTCTTTCTCATTCTATCATTTTCATTCTCTCTCTTGTTCTTGAGCTCTCATCTTCTTCCTTTTGCTCTCCCTCTCTTTAGTCTATGGTTCACTTGTCTCATGTGTTGAGAACCAAGAACCATAGAGAAAATCCCAACACACTCTCCTCTACTCACACTAGTTCACAAGGTTTAGCAAACCGAGTGAACTAGTTTCTTCAAAGACCGAAGAAGAAGCCAAAGGTAGAAGCTTTCAGGTGGATCGATCTTCGGCGCAAGGAGACGACGGGGTGAAGCCGATCCGGACAACCATCGAGGCTTGAAGACGAAGGAGTTCAAGAAAGAAAGGTATAACCCCCTAACCGAGTAGTTAACAACTCCTAGTTAGGTTGTTAGTTAGATGTTTAACAAAGATCCGGTTTTGAGTCCATGTTACCACCTCTAGAAAATTGTTTTTCACTAAATTCCGCATGCCCGAAAGTACCGGGAGAGGTAGCTTGGACTTACAGTGGTATCAGAGCCAGGTTAAACTTTATCTAACATGTTAGCAAAGTAACTAGAAGATCGATCAAACAAAAAGTCACGAAATACACCAAAAATTCATCCTTGCTGTCGATTTTCAAAGTACTGTAAATGTAATAAATCATGAATCAAAAATCGACTCAGGGTTTTTATAGCAAACTGCAAAAATTTTATCCACTGAACCGATCAAAGCGCCGCGGAAACGCGGCGGGAGCGTGCTCCGCGGCCGAGTTGACTCGGCGGTGGGAAATTTTGCTTGCAGTTTGTTCAGTGGGGTATTTTGGGAATTTTGGAATATGTCTTTTTAGCCCAGATTTTCCAGAACGAAAATTTTGTGTTTGGGGCCTGAAAATCCGTATTTTTGATCGAACTTCTAAAAGACTTAAGCTGACGGGTTTTTCTTTGATGTGATATTTGTATTGAACGTCTGCTAATCGCTATATGTCGATTAGTGGGGGTTATACAAATCTGTGATCTGTAATGTTATAGGAATGTGTATATGAATTCATTGGATTGTCACGGGTGAATAGCCGGGGGGTTGTGAGACGAGAGTTTTCTTTTCTTTCAATTCATGTAAATTTGTAAATTGATGTAATAATTATTTGTATGGCCGCACAACCGGGTCGGGGTTGTAGCCGTCATTGTATAATTTCTTTTTACTGTTTTTGCTCCTAGGATAGACCCATGGAGGGGGTGCACAAACTACCGGGTATGCCGAAGTGCCGAGTGGCCTACTCACGGAGTTGAGGGAGGTTGCTTCGCTTCGGGTACTTGGCGGGTAGTTTGCTGCACCCGTAGGGGTCTTGGGTGGGGTATTGGCTATTCACCACGACAGTGTAATCTGCTTTTCGTTACAGGCTCGTACGAATTGCGGGTTCCTAGTATATCCAATGTGTTCATCTGTGATCTGAAATGGCTATCATTGCAATATATCTATATATGATATTATTTAGGCGTTGCTTATGTTTTACATGTTAGTGTATATGCCCTAGAGGCCATTACTGTATCATACTAGTTTGTATATTACTTGATGGAAGCTTGGGATATTCACAGTTGTATATACAATCATGCTCGAAATGGTAGTATGCTACTTGGTTTGTCTCTGCTTTAATATATGCATGTGTTTCTTTTAGCATATTGCTGATATACATATTAGTAGAGCCCTTAGGATCTTTGCTTGATTACCAGCGTTGTGATGGCGCTCACACTCGTGGGAGCTGGGTGATCTATAAGCACATCCTTATACAGGTCCCTAGTCGTTGGACTGTCGAGATAAGGCATCGATACTCCGGAGTAGACTAGCGTATGCGCTTCTCATCCCAGCGTGGGAGACGGTCTGTCCCACAGCCGTCAGTACGTCGTACTTGAGATAGTATGCGGGTGCTCGTTAGGATACGAGTACACTGGACAGGACTCGTCGGGAACTGTTGGTTGGTATTATACCTATCGTCAGTTATCAGTTCCCAGGTGACATGAGTACAGCTTAGTCCGTTGACTTGACACTGTCACTTCGCCTCGAGTGTGTTCCCACTGCACTTTGATTACTACCCTACCACGGCTCAAAGGAGTCGTGCAAACAGGTAGTTTTTGGGTGCAGTCCCGAAGCACTTGGAGGCAGTGACGGTTAGACAGGATTCGTTTCTCCCGGTATTGGGGGTTGACATCGCGCTGTGTCCAGGAGAGCCATTACACGAGTAGTCCCTGGCCAGGGCAAGCGAGATATACTGGTAGGTTTCCAGTGTTATCTCAGGGTGTTCTGGGCAACACTCCGACACGACTTGTACCGCTATTAGGGGACTGACGTTCACCGCCCCCTAGGCCCGCCATGCGATGTATCAGACGAACAGACCGGACTGTACGGAGATTGTCACATACAGGCTCAGTAGGAGTTCAGATGGGGTTCACCTCGTCAGTCTTCTTATCGACATCTACCTGGGGACCGTTACGTACAGCTAGTGCCGCTTGCGGTCTGTGGTTAAACTCACTGCCAGCGTAGTGTCGAGTCTTTAGAGTCCCACACAGAGAGCTATTCGCCTTTAGGCAAAATGAGTAGAGGTCGCATGGTTTTGCGACAGGGTTCGTTCACATTCGCGCACTTGTGCACGTTTGCTGTCCGGACAGTTTATACTAGCGGGCTTTGGTTTAAGCCGGATCCTAGTATATGATTTGAGATTGGTTTTTCTCAGAGTATTCGTGTTCCTCGGATCACGAATGCGGGTGCGTATGCACAGTTGCTTGAGATTGAGGGAGAGGACCTTGTTTAGGGTTAATGGCTATTGTCATTTTATTAACCCTATTACTTTTGTGTGTATTATAGTTAATTGATAATTAGCTTAATAATTGTGCATGGTTGTTGTTGTTGACCATTTGACTTCATTGACTTGTTGACCTTGTTGACAACTTGACCATAATCATTTCATTTGGAAGATGCTCTTTGATCCTTGCAATTTGCATTAATATTGAAATGATAATGGTCATGTCTTGATTAAACCATGACAATTTTCTTGCTAATTATTGAATTAAAATAATGCACACATATTAGTGAGAATGGCTCACTAATAATTCATTCTCTCATATCATTTCTCTCTCTTGCTCATCCTCTCCCTCAAGCTCTCTCCCTCTCATGTGTTGAGAAACAAAAAGCTTGAGAAAAACCCTCACTTGATCTTCTCTACTCTGTTCTAGGGTTCAAGTCTTAGCATTTCTTGCACTCTAGTTACTCCTAGCTTGGAGTTGAAGCTAAAGGTCGAGGCTTTCGGGTGGATCCTTCTTTGACGGGAGAAGACAAGCAAGGTGACCTCTTTCTACCATTCCAAGGAGCAAGGAGAGAAGGACTTTGAGCTCAAGGTATAACCTTTCCATCACTTAGCTAGTTACTAGTTAGGGTTAGCTTGTTTTTGTTTAGCAAAGATCCTTAAAGCTTGGTCCATGTTGCCTATAGTTGATAAAAATCCAATTTTTATTATGTTTTCCGCCTCTCCGTAAGCACCGGGGTGGGCAACGTGGACTTACAGTGGTATCAGAGCCTAACTAAACATAAACTAGCTAAGTAGTAAAGTGTAACGAAGTTTCGAAACCGGAAAATCGAAAAACCAAACTCGCAAAACCCTAAGTTTCTGTTAATTTTTTTTCTGGTCAAAATAAAATTTGTTACACACCAAAAATTATCTCAGGGTTTTGTGTAGAAAACCACCAAAGACGAACCAGAGAGGCGACCAAAGGACCGCGGATCCGCGGCAATAGGAAGCTCTTGCCGCGGAACCGCGGCCGTCTTGTCCCCTCTCTGCTTCGATTTTGGTGCAGTGTGTTTCTGTGTTGGTTTTGGGATTTTTAGGATATGTTATATGTGTCCAGATTTTCCAGAACTAAAATTTACTTTTGGGGGCCTATAAATCCGTATTTTTTCGGAACTTCACTACACTTTAACTATATCGGTTATATCTGTGATGCTTGTATGTATTGAACGTCGGCTAATCGCTATAAGTCGATTAGTCGGGGTTATACATCTCTGTGATCTGTGATTGATATTGGTATGTGTATATGAATGGGTTGGATCGTCGCGGGTGAATAGCCGGGGTGGATGTGAGATGAGTGTTTCTTTTCTTTCATTCATTTGTAACATGTAAATTGATGTAATAATATTATTTGTATGGCCGCACAACCGGGTCGGGGTTGTAGCCGTCATTGTATAATTCTTTTTACTGTTTTTGCTCCTAGGATAGACCCATGGAGGGGGTGCACAAACTACCGGGTATCTCGAAGTGCCGAGTGGCCTACTCACGGTGGTGAGGGAGGTTGCTTCGCTTCGGGTGCTTGGCGGGTAGTTTGCCGCACCCGTAGGGGTCTTGGGTGGGGTATTGGCTATTTACCGCGACCGTGTAATCCGCTTTACATTGCAGGCTCGAACGCATTGCGAATTCCTAGTATATCCAATGTATTCATCTGTGATCTGTAATGTCTATCATTGCTATATATTTATATATGATAACTATTTAGGCGTTGCTTATGTTTTACAGCCGCGCTAGCCCAGCCCCCGCTCTGTCGTTAGTTAAGTAACCTAACGGGTGATGACGGGGCCCCGTGGCGAATGCGAATGGCATAAGCGTACGTTATATTTTGGTTGTTTTCTGCAATGGTAGGATTAAATGATGGGATGCATTAAAAGAACTAATGCAAGAAAATAAACCAAGTAAAAGTCGATTGGAACACTTTAAAAACCACTCGGTTCTTTTCAAAAATAAGCATTTTAAACGCGGAGCTTGAACCACTCCTTTTAAAAGCTATCTCGTTCCATCGACTATATCAAGTTCACTACGTTCACGGTTTCGCCAAAACCATCCGTAGCCCTCCGTCGTTTCATATAAATATTCAACAGTATTCAAGCTGTGTTTGTTGGCCTTAGTCAAGGCACAGTGTTTGGTAGCTGGTGGGTATTCATATGTTGCATAGATAGAATGCGTTGGTTTGGGACAGTCGTATTGCTTTGTTGGCCATAGTCAAGGGTATATACGGGTGGGTTCAAATTAACCTGGATAACGACGGGTAGAACTTGACATGTGACTTATGATTTGTTGGCCTTAGTCAAGGTCATAAGAGCATGGGGCAAAAATCTACATCGGGAGTTTCAAAAGTACTGAAACTTGCTAGCGCTGCATACCATTTGGAGTGTGATGATTCTGGTAGGATTCCTTTGGTTTTATCACGCGATGATATTTGGATCCCGATCCTACTGTGAGTATATGCTACTCCTCGGGAAAACTCTCACTTAACGATCATTGCTATAAACCTAGTAGGTGCCTAGAAAGGTGTTAGCGGGGCTACGCCCATAGGGAAAAGAGGTTACTTAATTAAGGAACTTCGCGAAAGCGTTGGAAAACCTCCCTCGAAGTACCGACACTGGCCTGGCTGAACGGTTAAGCAAGTATTGTACGGTGAGATTGATCCTGACTAATCCTTTCTTTACGGTTTGAGAAGGGATTCGAGAGACAGTGGGAGCCATCCTGTTTAGATAAATTAAAAACCAATCTAAACTTGCAAGAGCATCATGCTAAGTGTTTTCTTCTCTCTCTCTTAATTGCAGCGACCCAGTGACCACACCTAGGTTACATCTAGATAATAAGATGACTGAATCTGACTGTTATGACTGGCAATGGTCTGTCCAGATGTCCATTGCCCAGGACAAGCTGGGACACCTCTTAACTGATCCAACCCCTGCCGTCTCAGGACCAGTTTCCCTTGTCACAGATATTGATATTCGTAGGACATCGGAAGAAGACTGTGCGAAAGCCAAGTGCCTCGTGTTAGCCTCAGTTGATGGTATATACCAGAGGCAGCACGAGAAGATGGACTCAGCTTCTATCTTCCTCCATAACAAAGTTTTATATGGAGAGCAATCTCGTATCGCATTATATGAGACCTCGAACGAATTGCTTCCAGCGAGGTTGGCTATCGGGTCATCTGTAGGGGGCAACGTCCTTACAGAGACCAGCTCTTTTGAGCTCTCGGACCTGAAGACCACGTTGAAGAACAGGTCAGATGCTGACTCAGTTCAACAGTCTCTGCCTACTACCCTAAAGGAAACTAGGGAAGTAGAAAGAATGGGAAGGGCAGAAGTTTCAGGAACAGATGTAGTAAAAGAAGGATGTTCCTATTGTTACGGGAATGAACATGGACAGAAGGATTGCAGGGCTTGTAAAGCCAGTAGCCAGAATTCGAAGCATGTTGTGGCTTCGGCTTCGGGTGTGTTTGTGATTGAGAACTGTATGTCAGTTAACCCTACTTCCTGGGTATTGGATACCGGATCAGGATCTCATATCTGTAATTCGTTACAGGCTTTGAGAAACCGTAGGGTTATCAGGAAAGGTGATATGACTCTCAGGGTTGCTAACGGAATGAGCATGTATGCTGAATCCGTAGGGGAATATCATCTAGGACTGACAACTGGGCAGATATTGATTCTGCGTGACTGTTTTTATGTGCCAGGTGCGACTTGTAACATCATATCTGTATTCTTACTTTCTAAGGAAGGATATGATTTTACTTTTGTAAGCGATGTAGTAAACATCCACATAAATCAAGTGCTGATTGGGTCAGGTACATTGAAATACGGTATATACGTTTTGAATCAAGCTCAGGTCTTCAGTGTCCAGAACACACTTAAAAGAAAGTCTCCGGAATTAAATCAGGCTTTCTTATGGCATTGTAGACTGGGTCACATTAATGAGACACGGTTGACAAAGTTACATAAAGAAGGATACTTGGATCCGTTCGAGTACCAGTCTTATGCCACTTGTGAATCATGTCTCATGGGAAAGATGACAAAGACTCCGTTCACTGGACACGGAGAAAGAGCGAGCGAGCTCTTGGTACTCATACACAGTGATGTGTGTGGTCCAATGTCTACACATGCGCGAAGTGGTTATTCATACTTCATTACTTTCACAGATGATTTCTCTAGGTATGGGCATGTCTTCTTAATGAAGCACAAATCCGAGGCCTTTGAGAAATTTCAGGAATACAAGAATGAAGTTGAAAAACAAACAGGCAAAAGTATCAAGACACTGAGATCTGATCGAGGTGGCGAATACTTGAGTGCCGAGTTTCTGGGCTTCTTAAAAGAGAATGGAATTCTCTCTCAACTTACTCCCCTATACACACCACAACACAACGGTGTATCGGAAAGGAGGAATCGAACCCTATTGGATATGGTTCGTTCCATGATGAGTAAGGCTGAGTTGCCGCGATCCTTCTGGAGTTATGCACTAGAAACAGCTGCATATCTTTTGAACCAAGTTCCTACTAAGACAGTGCCTACCACACCATATCAGATGTGGAGTGGGAAGAAACCCAGTCTTAAACACTTTAAGACATGGGGGTGTCCAGCTTTTGTAAAAAAGCAGCATGCGGACAAGCTCGAGGCACGTTCGGTACAGTGTAAGTTTGTGGGATACCCAAAGAACTCCAAGGGGTATCTTTTCTATTACGCAGAGGAACAGAAGGTTTTTGTTTCTCGTCATGCCCGCTTCTTGGAAACTGAGTTTTTGGAAAATCAGATAAGTGGGAGCGCAATAGAACTGGAAGAAATTCCAGAACCACAAGCTATTACTGAAAGCTTGGTAGAACCAGAAGGTTCGAAAGAACAGGACATCCCAGCGCCACTCCGCAGGAGTAGTAGGCAGTCTCATCCGCCCGAGAGATACTACGGTTTTCTCATTGACGGGGATAGAGAGGATTGCACTATGGATCATGGTGAGCCTACTAGCCTCCAGCAAGCCATTCAGAGCGGTGACTCAGTAAAATGGCTGGATACAATGCGGGCCGAGATGGAGTCCATGTACACCAACAAAGTTTGGACTTTGGACTTTGCACCAGAAGGGGTAAAACCCGTAGGCTGCAAATGGATCTTCAGAAAGAAGATTGGTGTAGATGGGCAGGTTGAGACCTATAAAGCTAGACTTGTAGCAAAGGGTTTTCGTCAAAGACCTGGTTTGGACTATGACGAGACCTTTTCTCCAGTGGCTATGCTGAAATCCATTCGGATCCTTCTTGCCATTGCTGCCTTCCACGATTATGAAATCTGGCAGATGGACATAAAGACGGCTTTCCTAAATGGAAATTTGGAAGAGTGCGTCTATATGGATCAGCCGGAGGGATTCAATCAGAGTGGGAGCAGCGGTAGAGTGTGCAAGTTGCTCAAGTCCATTTATGGACTTAAGCAGGCATCGCGGAGTTGGAACATCTGCTTTGATGATACTGTCAAAGAATTCGACTTTATCAAAAACCCAGATGAACCACGCATTTACAGTAAGATTGTAGAGAGAACTGTGGTATTCCTCGTCTTGTACGTGGATGACATTCTCCTAATAGGAAATGATAATCCTATGCTACAGTCAGTCAAAGGATTCTTGTCGCAGAGGTTCTCCATGAAGGACCTGGGCGATGCCAACTACATTCTGGGGATCCAGATCTATCGTGATAGATCTAAGAGGATGTTGGGACTTTCACAGTCAAGGTACATTGACACCATACTGAAAAGATTCAGTATGGAAGATTCCAAGCGCGGTAATCTACCGGCTTGTCACGGGATCACCCTCTCCAAAGAGATGTCTCCCAAGACTGATTTGGAAAGGGATCGCATGTCTATTATACCCTACGCTTCTGCGGTAGGCTCTATAATGTATGCGATGTTGTGTACCAGACCAGATGTAGCATACGCATTGAGCGTTGTAAGCCGGTATCAGTCAAACCCAGGGGAGAAACACTGGATAGCGATAAAGAACATTCTCAAGTACCTGAGAAGGACTAAGGAGATGTTCTTGGTGTATGGCGGAAAAGACCTCCAGCTCGAGGCCTTTGCTGACTCCAGCTTCCAGAGTGACAAGGATGACTCCAAGTCCATGTCGGGTTATGTCTTTACCCACAATGGAGGGGCGGTTTGTTGGAAGAGTTCCAACCAGGAGACCGTTGCAGACTCAACAATGGAAGCGGAGTACATAGCTGCTTGCGATGCCGCAAAGGAAGCTGTCTGGATGAAGAAGTTCCTCATGGAGCTTCAGGTGGTTCCTACCATTGTTGATCCAATACCGCTGTATTGCGACAACAACGGAGCTATAGCTTTAGCGAAGGAACCCAGGTCCCATCAGAAGTCCAGGCATATTTTGAGGCGGTACCACCTGATCAGGGAGATCATAGATCGCCAGGAGATCATAGATCGCCAGGAGATCGAGGTGAAGAGAGTTAATACGGAGAATAACACTGCAGATCCACTCACGAAGGCCCTACCCCAGACTCAGTTCGAGCGGCTGATCGAGATGATAGGTCTTCGATACGCCAGTACATGGCCTTAGTGCAAGTGGGAGATTGTTAGTGTATATGCCCTAGAGGCCATTACTGTATCATACTAGTTTGTATATTACTTGATGGAAGCTTGGGATATTCACAGTTGTATATACAATCTTGCTCGAAATGGTAGTATGCTACTTGGTTTGTCTCTGCTTTAATATGTGCATGTGTTTCTTTTAGCATATTGCTGATATACATATTAGTAGAGCCCTTAGGATCTTTGCTTGATTACCAGCGTTGTGATGGCGCTCACACTCGTGGGAGCTGGGTGATCTATAAGCACATCCTTATACAGGTCCCTAGTCGTTGGACTGTCGAGATAGGGCATCGATACTCCGGAGTAGACTAGCGTATGCGCTTCTCATCCCAGCGTGGGAGACGGTCTGTCCCACAGCCGTCAGTACGTCGTACTTGAGATAGTATGCGGGTGCTCATTAGGTTACGAGTACACTGGACAGGACTCGTCGGGAACTGTTGGTTGGTATTATACCTATCGTCAGTTATCAGTTCCCAGGTGACATGAGTACAGCTTAGTCCGTTGACTTGACACTGTCACTTCGCCTCGAGTGTGTTCCCACTGCACTTTGATTACTACCCTACCACGGCTCAAAGGAGTCGTGCAAACAGGTAGTTTTTGGGTGCAGTCCCGAAGCACTTGGAGGCAGTGACGGTTAGACAGGATTCGTCTCTCCCGGTATTGGGGGTTGACATCGCGCTGTGTCCAGGAGAGCCATTACACGAGTAGTCCCTGGCCAGGGCAAGCGAGATATACTGGTAGGTTTCCAGTGTTATCTTAGGGTGTTCTGGGCTACACTCCGACATGACTTGTACCGCTATTAGGGGACTGACGTTCACCGCCCCCTAGGCCAGCCATGCGATGTATCAGACTAACAGACCGGACTGTATGGAGATTGTCACATACAGGCTCAGTAGGAGTTCAGATGGGGTTCACCTCGTCAGTCTTCTTATCGACATCTACCTGGGGACCGTTACGTACAGCTAGTGCCGCTTGCGGTCTATGGTTAAACCCACTGCCGGCGTAGTGTCGAGTCTTTAGAGTCCCACACAGAGAGCTATTCGCCTTTAGGCAAAATGAGTAGAGGTCGCATGGTTTTGCGACAGGGTTCGTTCACATTCGCGCAGTTGTGCACGTTTGCTGTCCGGACAGTTTATACTAGCGGGCTTTGGTTTAAGCCGGATCCTAGTATATGATTTGAGATTGGTTTTTCTCAGAGTATTCGTGTTCCTCGGATCACGAATGCGGGTGCGTATGCACAGTTGCTTGAGATTGAGGGAGAGGACCTTGTTTAGGGTTAATGGCTATTGTCATTTTATTAAACCTATTGCTTTTGTGTGTATTATAGTTAATTGATAATTAGCTTAATAATTGTGCATGGTTGTTGTTGTTGACCATTTGAATTCATTGACTTGTTGACCTTGTTGACAACTTGACCATAATCATTTCATTTGGAAGATGCTCTTTGATCCTTGCAATTTGCATTAATATTGAAATGATAATGGTCATGTCTTGATTAAACCATGACAATTTTCTAGCTAATTATTGAATTAAAATAATGCACACATATTAGTGAGAATGGCTCACTAATAATTCATTCTCTCATATCATTTCTCTCTCTTGCTCATCCTCTCCCTCAAGCTCTCTCCCTCTCATGTGTTGAGAAACAAAAAGCTTGAGAAAAACCCTCACTTGATCTTCTCTACTCTCTTCTAGGGTTCAAGTCTTAGCATTTCTTGCACTCTAGTTACTCCTAGCTTGGAGTTGAAGCTAAAGGTCGAGGCTTTCGGGTGGATCCTTCTTTGACGGGAGAAGACAAGCAAGGTGACCTCTTTCTACCATTCCAAAGAGCAAGGAGAGAAGGACTTTGAGCTCAAGGTATAACCTTTCCATCACTTAGCTAGTTACTAGTTATGGTTAGCTTGTTTTTGTTTAGCAAAGATCCTTAAAGCTTGGTCCATGTTGCCTATAGTTGATAAAAATCCAATTTTTATTATGTTTTCCGCCTCCCCGTAAGCACCGGGGTGGGAAACGTGGACTTACATTACAGCCGTGCTAGCCCAGCCCCCGCTCTGTCGTTAGTTAAGTAACCTAACGGGTAATGACGGGGCCCCGTGGCGAATGCGAATGGCATAAGCGTACGTCATATTTTGGTTGTTTTCTGCAATGGTAGTATTAAATGATGGGACGCATTAAAAGAACTAATGCAAGAATATCACGCATTGAAAGAACTAATGCAAGAAAATAAACCAAGTTAAAATCGTTGGAACACTTTCGGAAAACCACTCGGTTCTTTCCAAAACTAACTTTTAAATGCGGAGCTTGAGCCACTCCTATTAAAAGCTATCTCGTTCCATCGATTATATCAAGTTCACTACGTTCACGGTTTTGCCAAAACCATTCGTAGCCCTCCGTCGTTTCACATGAATAGTCAATAGTATTCAAGCTGTGTATGTTGGCCAAAGTCAAGGCATAGTGATTGGTAGCTATTGGGTATTCATGTGTAGCATAGATAGATGCATTGGTTTGGGACAGTCGTACTGCCATTTTGGCCAAAGTCAAGGGTAGGTACGGATGGATCCAAATTAACCTGGAGAATGACGGGTAGAACTTGACATGTGACTTATGATATTTTGGCCAAAGTCAAGGTCATAAGAGCATGGGGCAAAAATCCACATCGGGAGTTTCAAAAGAACTGAAACTTGCTAGTGTTGCATACCATTTGGAGTGTGATGATTCTGGTAGGATTCCTTCAGTTTCGTCACGCGATGATATTTGGATCCCGATCCTACTGTGAGTATATGCTACTCCTCGGGAAATTTCTCACTTAACGATCAATGCTATAAACCAAGTAGGTGTCTAGAAAGGTGTTAGCGGGGCTACGCTCCCAGGGAAAAGAGGTTATTTAATTAAGGAACTTCGCGAAAGCGTTGGAAAACCTCCCTCGAAGTACCGACACTGGCCTGACTGAACGGTTAAGCAAGTATTGTACGGTGAGATTGATCCTGACTAATTCTTCCTTTTTGGTTTGAGGAGGGATTCGAGAAACAGTGGGAGCCATCCTGTTTAGACAAACTAAAAAACATTCTAAACTTGCAAGAGCATCATGCTGAGTGTTTCTTCTCTCTCCTAATTGCAGCGACCAATCGACATGACTGGACTTAAGTTACTCCTAGATAAAAACATACTGACAGGGCCAAACTACAAAGATTGGCTCAGGAATGTCAAGATGGCAATCACTTACAACAAGCTGGGGTATCTTCTTACCACCAAAGCTCCCCCTGTCCCAGGTCCCAAAACCAGCGTCGCGGATAAGGAAATCCGTAAGACGTGGGAACTAGACTGCGCGAAGGCCAAGTGCCTCGTGCTTGCCTCTATGGACAACGAACATCAGAGGAGGCACGAGAATATGGACCTGGAATCCATATTTCTTCATAGAAAAGAATTGTATTGAGAGCAATCTCGTATCGCAAGATACGAAGTGTCAAAGAAGTTATTTTCGGCAAGATTGGCCGTCGGATCATCGGTAGCGGAACACGTGCTTAAGATGATTGGCTACATTGAGGAGCTCGCGGACCTTGGGACCACGTTGGAGAATGAGCTCTATACGGACTTGATTCTCCAGTCCCTTCCTTCCACTTACGCCCAGTTTATACTGAACTTCAACTTACAAGAAAAGGAAGTTGAACTTTTAGAACTCCTCAACATGCTGAGGAGCGCAGAGGGCACCCTACAGAAAAGTAGGGAAACATCCACTTTGTTTGTAGGAGGATCTTCTTCTTCTAGGTCCAAGGCGAAAGCCAAGGGAAAGAAGAAGAAAGCCCCCGCCAAACCAAGGGGCGGTGTTAGTAAAGTGGATACGAAGGGAAAGGCAAAAGCAACAAAGAAAGTGGGAAAGCTTGTGGATAAGGAAGAATGCTTCTATTGTCATAAGAAATGACACTGGAAGAATGATTGCAGGGCTTGGAAAGTCAGGACACAGGAATTAAAGCAGGTTGCTGCTTCAGCTTCAGCTGTGTATATTATTGAAAACTGTCTTTCAATAAACTCTACTACCTGGGTATTGGATACCGGATCAGGATCTCATATCTGTAATTCTTTGCAGGCGTTGAGAAACCGTAGGGTTTTGAAGGCAGGTGACATGACCCTCAAAGTTGCAAACGGAGCTAGCATGGATGCTAAGGCCGTGGGGGACTATCACCTGGGAATGTCAGATGGACATGTTTTGGTTTTGCGTAATTGCTTTTTTGTACCCAACGCAACTTGTAATATCATTTCTGTATCTTTGGTTTCTAAAGAAGGTTATGAATTTGCGTTTGTAAGTAATGTTGTAAACATTCACCTTAATCAAGTTCTGATTGGGTCAGGTACATTAAGCAATGGTATATACGTGTTAAACCAACCACAGATTTTCAATGTCCAGAATACACACAAAAGAAAGTCTCCGGAAATCAATCAGACTTTCTTATGGCATTGTAGACTGGGTCACATCAATGAGAGAAGGTTGACGAAGTTACATACAGAAGGATATTTGAATCCGTTAGAATATCAATCGTATGCCACTTGTCAATCCTGTCTCAAAGGAAAGATGACAAAGACTCCGTTTACTGGACACGGAGTAAGGGCGAGCGAGCTCTTGGGACTCGTACACAGCGACGTGTGCGGTCCAATGTCTACACATGCGCGAAGCGGTTATTCTTACTTCATTACTTTTACGGATGACTTTTCAAGGTACGGTTATGTCTTCTTAATGAAACTTAAGTCCGAAGCCTTTGGAAAATTCCAGGAATATAAGAATGAAGTAGAAAAACAAACCGGCAAAAGTATCAAGATTCTAAGATCGGATCGAGGTGGAGAATACTTAAGTGCCGAGTTCCTGGACTATTTAAAAGAGAACGGAATTCTCTCTCAGCTTACTCCTCCATTCACTCCGCAACATAACGGTGTATCGGAGAGACGGAACCGAACCTTATTGGATATGCTACGGTCCATGATGAGTAACGCTGAGTTACCACGATCATTCTGGGGGTATGCGCTAGAATCAGCTGCATACCTTTTGAACCGAGTTCCCACTAAGACTGTGCCTACTACACCATATGAGATGTGGTGTGGGAAGAGACCCTATCTTAATCACATTAAGACATGGGGAAGTACAGCTTTTGTCAAAAGCAGCATGCGGACAAGCTCGAGGCACGCTCAGTACAGTGCAAGTTCGTGGGATATCCAAAGAACTCCAAGGGATATTTCTTCTATTGCGAAGAGGAACAAAAGGTTTTTGTTTCTCGTCATGCCCACTTTCTAGAACACCAGTTCTTAGAAAAGGAAATTAGTGGGAGCGCAGTAGAACTGGAAGAAATTCCAGAACCACGAGCTATTACTGAAAGCTTAGTGGAACCAGAGGGTTTAAAAGAACAGGACATTCCTACGCCGCTCCGCAGGAGTAGTAGGCAGTCTCATCCGCCCGAGAGATACTACGGTTTTCTCATAGACGGGGATAGAGAGGATTGCATCATAGATTATGATGAGCCTACTAGCTTCCAGCAGGCCGTTCAGAGCGTTGACTCAGTAAAATGGCTAGATGCAATGCGGACCGAAATGGAGTCCATGTACACCAACAAGGTATGGACGTTGGACATTGCTCCAGACGGGGTAAAACCCGTAGGATGCAAGTGGATCTTCAAAAGGAAGATTGGTGTAGATGGACAGGTTGAGACCTATAAAGCTAGACTTGTTGCAAAGGGTTTTCGTCAAAGACCTGGTTTGGACTATGACGAAACCTTTTCTCCAGTGGCTATGCTGAAATCCATTCGGATCCTTCTTGCCATTGCTGCCTTCCACGATTATGAGATCTGGCAAATGGACGTAAAGACCGCTTTTCTAAATGGAAATTTAGAGGAGTGTGTCTATATGGACCAACCAGAGGGTTTCATTCAGAGTGGGAGCAGCGGAAAGGTGTGCAAGTTGCTTAAATCCATCTATGGACTAAAGCAGGCATCGCGGAGTTGGAACATCTGTTTTGATGAGACGGTCAAGGAATTTGGCTTTATCAAAAATCCAGATGAACCATGCATCTACAGTATATTTGTAGCGAGAACTGTAGTATTCCTCGTTTTATACGTGGATGACATTCTCTTAATAGGAAATGACATTCCTATGCTACAATCTGTCAAGGGGTTCTTGTCACACAGGTTCTCCATGAAAGACCTGGGTGATGCCTCATACATCCTGGGGATCCGGATCAATCGTGATAGATCCAAGAGGATATTAGGACTTTCACAGTCCAGGTACATCGACACCATACTGAAGAGATTCAGTATGGAAGATTCCAAGCGCGGTAACCTACCGACTTGTCACGGGATCACCCTCTCTAAAGAGATGTCTCCCAAGACTGATTTGGAGAGGGATCACATGTCTATTTTACCCTACGCTTCTGCGGTAGGCTCTATAATGTATGCGATGTTGTGTACCAGACCGGATGTAGCTTATGCACTGAGTGTGGTAAGCCGGTATCAGTCAAACCCTGGGGAGAAACACTGGATAGCGGTAAAGAACATTCTCAAGTACTTAAGAAGGAATAAGGAGATGTTCTTGGTGTATGGCGCAAAGGACCTCCAGATCGAGGCCTTTGCTGACTCCAGCTTCCAGAGTGACAAGGATGATTCCAAGTCCATGTCGGGTTTTGTCTTTACCCTCAATGGAGGGGCGGTGTGTTGGAAGAGTTCCAAACAGGAAACCATTGCAGACTCGACAACGGAAGCGGAATACATCGCTGCATCTGATGCCGCAAAGGAAGCTGTCTGGATGAGGATGTTAGTTATATGTATGCCCTAGAGGCCATTACTGTACATTGGATGTATATTGTAGTGGATGCTGGGACATATATAGGGAGGACTTTCTTGCTCGACATGATAGTATGCTATCTGGTTGCTCTTTACCTTAACGTATACACTGTTTGTCTCTCTGTTACATGTTGGTAAAGCCCTTAGGATGTGTACTTGACTATCTGGACTATGATGCGGATCATACTAGTGGGGACATGGTAGTCCATAAGTACATCCTTCAAAGTCCCTAGTCGTGGGTGTATCGAGACGGGGCATCGATATACCAGAGTAGACTAGCGTATACCTTCTCGACCCATACAGATGGGCGATGGATGATCACATATCCATTGGTGTTTGACATCGGAGATGATGTACGGGTGCTCAGTAGAGACTGGGTACACTGGACGGACTCGCCGAGAACTCCCAGATGGTATTATACCTTACGTCAGATGGCAGTTCTCTGGTGACACTGGTACATAGTAGTCTGTTGACCCGAGATCGTCATAGAGTCTTGTGTGATTCGCACTGTGCTTTGATTTCCATCTTACCACGTCCAAGAGGGCGTGCAAAACGGTGGTTTTTGGGTACAGTCCCGAATCACATGGAGGCAATGAGCGATAGGAGGGGATTCGTCTCTCCCGGTATAGGGAGTTGATGTTGCGCTGTGTTCGATTGGCTATAACCGGAAATCCCTGGCCAGGGTTGCTGAGATTTACTGGTAAGTGTTACTAGTAGTATCTCGAACTGTTATAGACCTCATATCGACACGACTTATCGAGCTATTGGGGTCTGACGTTTACCACCCCTAGGCGAGATATGCGACATATCAGACGATCAGACCGGACTGTACGGTAAGTGTTACTGGTTGGATTCACTGGAGTATGAGCGGGCTTGCTCGTCGATCTTCTGATCGCTCAATACCCGGGTGGCCGTTACGTTTAGCAGACCACTTGCGGCTTGTGGGTGTTTGATATGATCATCACCTGCTGCCGGCGTATTGACGAGTCTTTAGAGTCCTACACAGAGGTTTCCTGGCTCAAGCGAAACGAAATAGGAGCGCATATGAGATATGTGCGGGACCGAGAATAATGCGTGTATGTGATACCGTATTTCATTCTCGCGATGAATGTATCGAATGGTTGTATGCGATATAACCTAGTTATCGAATCAAGGATTGATTCGATAAGCTGATACATTGAATATTAGTCGGTTATATGCGATATGACCGGATCGTTAAATCAAGTGTTGATTTGATGATTTAATGCATAATTATATATTTGATATATTACTTTGCATTAACTAGTATTGGTTCACTTTAAATGGATTTTCTCACTCGGGTGTGCACATTGTATATGTGATATATTTTTGTGCACTTGATTGTATTATGTTTGATGATACATGATTGCTAGGGTTTGTGTAAAGAGTTAAACCATGGTTAAGTAAATTGTTAGGGTTTTTATTCATTTATTCTTTCATTTATCTTTTAATTTGGATTAAAAGAAAAAGTGAAAAGAAAATAAAAAGGTTGCTTTCTTACATGAAGCTTCTTGAAGCTTCATGCAACTTTGACTCATGTAACCTTTTTGTCTTCTTCTTCAAACCCTAACCATTCATCTAACTTGAGTTAACTCTCTACATCAAACCATGGTTCAAGTTATGATAAGAATAATTCTTTTTCAATTATTCTAGAAAACTTATCATAACAATATTCTTCTTCTTCTTCATTTTTCTTCATGTGAAGAAAGCTTGCCTCCATCAATGGCAAGTGATGATAAAGAGTGAGAAATCCAATTCTAAAGTGAACCCACTTCCTATTTCTTCATCCTCTACCTCTTGCCAAGTAGTATAGGGTGTTTTCTTCACAAGTTTCATGACTTGGTGAAGTGGGAGCTTGATCTAGCGATGCCTCGACGTAGATCATCTTCGGCATGGACATCGACGACCTAGCCCGCCTATTCTCCGATGAAGCTGATGCTAGAGCCCGGGAATTCATTTGGACAGCAAGGGGACTTCGTTGCGGAGCTATGGAGGTGGAGCACCGGATCTACAAAGGTTGTATTTCCGTATAAACCTTAGTTAAGTTGTTAACTAGTTCTGTTTCGCCTAGACATCTAGCCAACGATCCGTAGTTTAGGGTTTCTCGGCACCGTAAAATTTGAAATTGGCATGGTTGATGCCTTGTGAGACCTCTTGAGAGTGCCTAGGAACCCTACAGTGGTATCAAAGCCTAGCTAGAGCCTTAGGCGAAGTCTAGAAGCAATTTGAAGTCCGAACGAACCTGAAACCCAATTCCAAACATGCTTTCTGTCCTTTTTCTAAAATCTGGGATTTTTCAACATTAAAAATATGCAGAAAAATCAGCAGGGATATCTAAGAGTTACGGTGAATTTTGATGACCTAATTCCATTATTACGCCGCGGATCCGCGGCACGAGCATGGCTTGTGCGGCGGATCCGCGGCCGTTTTGTCGTATTGCTCATCGAAATTTGCACCATAATCAATAATAGTCAGTGCTGGTTTTCCTGGGAATATTTTTAATATTTATTCAAGAGTTGAATTTTCTGGGGTTGTTTTGGGGATTCGGTGTTTCGATCGGAGTATCGGATTTTGTCTATGTGGCTTTCCGGAAAATTTTCGAATATGTTAAAAAGTTCGACCGGATATAAATACCCAATCTTTCCCCTGCCGGAAAATTTCCAAGTGTTGGATTTTTCCGAGGTTTAATGACGTTCAAAGTAGTGCAAGTAACGCGATGGACCCTCTAGAAGACAACAAACCTTAACTCGATTATGTGACCGTCTTGAACTGCCCTTTGAACCTTCGGGTTTGGGGCAATACGGCGTGCCACATGTGAGGCGTTGGCTTGACCCTTCTACGGCTGGACCGTTGGTACTGAGGCACAAAGTGAATGTCTTTGAACTTATTTCATGAGTTGATCTGTTTCGGGAAAACTTGGGTGTTTGAATGTTCGATCGGAAAGTTTAACATTTTCTAATTATCTGGTATGTGATACAATAATTGGAATTCACAAGTAGTTATGAGATAACTGAATAAATGTTATAAACATAGCAGTTTAGTCTCACTTGATCGGTTGCCACGGAATTTTGATGTGATCAAAAGTCCGTCGCAATCACGTAGTGTACGCGGATACTCGCCGGGTAAACTTAATAGACAGCCTCACTCCATAGCCCCGACCAAGTGACTGTAGGAGAACCCCGTCGCCGAAAGCATCCGTCCGAGTGCTCGCGGTAGCGGTGTTCCGCCTTGGTGCACTTCGTCGACGGTATCGGGGGTGCAACCGTCTACTGAAGTTTGCGACGAGCATTCGATCAGGATGTCGGGAATCTTGTTGAATTACCCGACTTGATATTGAAAAGTGTTTTCGATAATGAGACTAAAATGCGGGGTTTATAATTGTTAGGCATGCGACGTCTAAGAAATTCATTTGGTCAGGCATGCGATATTTGAGGTGGTTGCGGATTCCAACTGTTGTAGTTTTACACTTTCTTTTCTATGACCGTAAGTGTAATATGTGAAATCGCCGGTTTCGTTGCTATATGTCAACGACAATTGGGATGCGCATGTTTACTTACGTTGATGACATATGATGTTATGTGTTGCTGGATATGTTATATTGGATCGTCGTGTTTGAATAGCCGGGGGGTTTTATGTGAGATGAGCGTTTTTCATTTTCATTCATGTAAAAACTTGTATGTAATATTCTTTTATTGGGACACTTCCAGGTTGCGGAAGATGTCACCCTTTGTATATTATTTACTTTTCCGCACTAGGATAGACCCAAGAAGGGGAGAACAAGTAACCGGGTTCTGGAGTCCACTGGGAGACCAACTCGAGGAGTCGAGTCCGGGTCACCTAACTCTAGAATTGGTAGGGTTGCTTGCCGCTCTCGTAGGGGTCTAGGGGTGTGGGTTTGGCTATTCATCACGACCGTGGAATCCGTGTTTTATACTGGCTCGTATTGAAAACACGGACGTCCTAGTATATCCAATATTTCATTTGATTCTTCTGCTGCGATATCTGTGATGTGATCATGTGATGTTCTGTGATAGATACAGTATATAGTATATATGATATATTATATAGATGTTACTTATGTTTTACACCCGCGCTAGCCCTGCCCCGCTCTGCCGTTAGTTACCTAAACTAACGGTGCATGAGGGGACATCGAGGCGAATGCGGATGGCATAAGTGTACGTCGTATTTATCTGTGATGTTTAGGTACTTAAATGATGGGACTTCATTAATGTGATTAATGAAATAAAAGAAACCTAAGATGTTGTAGAATCGAATTTCAAAATAAAACAGGTAGCTACAGTTCTTGCTTTGCACAGCGGTATATATGATATATCCTGCACCTTATTTGATAAGGAAAGGACCGAGATCCCTTCACCGGGAGTGACTCCTTTAGCAATAACTGGCAGATGCTACACACTCGGTTTGTTTTTTTACTGCTTTTAAGTGTTTATGCTTTGCACAGTGATATATATGATATATCCCGCACCTCATTCGACGAGGAAAGGACCGACGATCCCTTCACCGGGAGTGACTCCTTTAGCAAAACTAGAAAAGCCTCAAAAACACTCCATTTTTAAAATCGTTTGATTCTACAACGATATCAAGTTCATTACGCAATAGGTTTTCAGAAAAACCTGTCGTAGCCCTCCGTCATTTCAGATAAGTGCTAGTTAGTATTCGTGCTACGTTTGTTGGCATGCGTCAAGGCGTAGTCTGCGGTAGCTAACTAGTATTTATCTGCTTATGCATATGATGCTGATTGGATTAGGGTAGTCGTGCGACTTTGTTGGCTTTCGTTAAGGGTCGTGCGGGTGGGTTTAATTCAATCAAGAAATGACGGGTTGAACTTGATTTGCGGTCTATGGTTTGTTGACCTTGTCAAGGTCATAGATCGTTCGGGGCAAAATATTATCGGGAATTTCAAGTGTTGAAATTTGCAATGAGATTGCATACCTTCTATGAGATAGTTGGATCCCGATACCCGCTGCGAGTAAGTGTTACTCCTGGGAGAGTTTTATACATTACAATTAGCCGATCAAGTAGGTGTCTAGAAAGGTGTTAATGAGGTTACGCCTCTAGGAAAACGATGTTTACATTAATTAGGTTCGTGCGAAAGCACGGGGGACCTCCCTCAAAGTACCGACACTGGCCTGGCTGAAAGATTGGCGAACTTGTAGTGTGTAATTAATCCCGGCTAGTCTTTCCTTTTAGGGTTTGAAGGAAGATTTGATAAAAAGCAGTGGGAGCCATCCTGATTAGATAAAATAAAAACCAATCTATTCTTGCAAGAGCGCACGCTGAGTGTTTTCTTCTCTCTCTCTCCAGGTAGCGACCATATCACGCCTTAATCAAGATAATAATACGGATTATTGACCGAACCCGCTTGTTATTCTGAGCTGGGGAACGTTGGTCCCGCTCCAACTTATAATTGTTATAAGACAGAGCAGGAAATTGGGGAATACCAGATTTCCCGTGCCGCCCAAACGAAGAGAGTGCATGCTGATGCATCATCTTCGGGTATGTTCGTTACAAAGAACTGTTTCTCAGTATCCTCCGCATCCTGAGTATCTGATACCAGATCAGGATCCCAGATATGTAATCAGTTACATAGGGCTACAGAAAGGTAGAGAACTGAGAATGGGTGATATGTTTCATGAGACAGAAAACGGGGCAAGTGTTCCAGCCAAGTCTGTCGGTCACTGTCACCCAGTATTACCAATACATTGATTCTGAACGAATGTTGTCAGATACCGAACCTGATATACAAAATCATATCAGTCTCTTTATAAGTAAAGAAATGATAAAATTTTGTATTGTTGGATAATGTTTTGAACATTTCCTATATCAAAAGTTGATCGGTTCAGGCACGTTATCTAAAAGCATTGATGTTCTAAATCAAACTACAGTTCTTAGTATACGGATCACACACAAGAGGAAGAGTTCAGAAATGAACGAATTCTTCTTGAGGCATTGTAGACTAGGTCAGATCAATGTGACCCGACTAGCTAGAGTTACATATAGATGCATATTTAAATCAGTTTGAATTTACATCTTGTGAAACTCGCCAGTCATGTCACAAAGATAAGATGACCATAGCTCCGTTTACTGGAAACAAAGAAAGAGTTAGTGAACTCTTGGGATGATACATGTTGATGTATGTAGGTCCCCTGTCTACACATGCCAAGACCGGTTCTTTGTACTTCATTACATTCTCTGATGATCTCTCAAGATTCAGACATATGTTCCTGTTGAAACACAAGTGCGAACCTTTTGAGATATTCACAGAATATAAGTTAGAAGTAGAGAATCGATAAGGGTATAAGTATTATTTCCTTTGATGTGATCAAGGAGGAGAATACTTGTGCACCGAATTCCTGGACTATTCTAAAGGAGAATGAGATTCTCTCTCAGCATTACTCCTCTGTATACACCATAGCACGATGGTATATCGGGGCGGAGCAATAACACCCTATATGATAAGGTGTGCTCTATGATGAGTACTACTGAGTTACCTATTTCCTTTTTGGGAGTTATGCACTTGAGAAGCTGCATACCTATTGAATAGGGTTCGAATCAAATCAGTTGCCTACCATTTCATATGTGATATGGAAAGGGAAGAGCCCATGTCTTAAGCTAGTTAAGATTTGGGTTGTCCGGCCTATGTTTAAAAGCAAAATCCAGACAAGCTCGAGGCAAGGTCTGTTATGTACAACTGGAAAGGTTCTAGCTATGCAAACTACAGAAGATGATTTGATAGAACCAAAGGATTCAATAGTTACCAACGAACCTCAGCCTCTCCACCGATCTAGTAGGGTTCCTCACCCACCTGAGAGATACTTCGGTTTCTCTATGACAGTGGGAGCGAGGATTACATCATGAGATGATGACCCAACTAGCTTCGAGCAAGCCATCGAGAGTAAGACTCTGTAAAAATGGCTGGATGTTTAGCGATCTAAGATGGAATCCTTATACACCAACAAAGTATGGACTTTGGTTGCTATATCTGAAGGGTTAAATCCCCATCAGGAGCAAGTATATCTTGAGAAGATTACTTGGTGTAGATGGAAAAGTTGAGACTTTCAAAGCTAGACTTGTTAAAGGCTTTCGTCATCAACCAGGCGTGGATAATGATGAAACCTTTTCAAGTATCTATGCTTAAGTCCATCCAGATTCTACTTACCACGACTACATACCATGACTCCGATATCTGGTGGTTGGGTGTCATGACTGCTTTTCTAAATGATATTTTGGAAGAAAGCGTCTATAAGTACACAGCCAGAGGGCTTCGTAGACAGTGGGAGCAGCGGAAACGTGTGCAAGATGCTTTATTTGATAAAGCAGGCATCGCGGAGTTGGAACATCTGTTTTGATGAATTAGTCAAAGAAGTTGACATCATCAAAATGGTAGATGAACCTTGTATAAACAAAAAGGTAGTAGGGAGTATGGTGACGATCCTCGTAGAGTACGTGGATGACATACTCTTGATAAGAAAAGAGTTTCTTATGCTACGCTCGGTCAATCTCCGCTTATCACTAGGATTCTCCATATAGGATCAAAGTGATACCTACTAAATCCTGGATTTTGGATCTATGAGATAGATTTAATTGGATGTTAGGATTCTCACTAGTTGTAGTGAGATGATATCAATTGATCCTGGGGAGAATCGCTGGAAGTGTTCCAGAGTGACAAGAACGACTGAATGTCAGTCACAGGCATTGTCTTTGCCCTCAAAAGGGACGGTATGTTGGAAGAGTTCCAAGCTAGATACCGTGACATACTAGACGATAAAGACAGGATACATCGCTACTTAAGATGCTACCAAAGAGGCTGTTTGTGTGTATATTGGTTCATGAGATGAACTATGTTCCTCCCATTGTGTGACAATGGAGTTGTGGCTTATGCCAAGGAACGCATGTCCCATCAGTGATCCAGACATATTCTAAGGCAGTATCACTTGATCATGGAGATGGATGATCTCTAAGGGATCGAGGTTAGGAGAGTAGACTAAGAGGAAAACACGGCGGATCCACTCACGAAGGCCTATTCCCAGAGAGAGACTTTTATGGGATGGTTGACTATGAGATACTACAACCACTGCTACAGATGGCCCTAGTGCAAGTGGGAGATTGTTAGTTATATGTATGCCCTAGAGGCCATTACTGTACATTGGATGTATATTGTAGTGGATGCTGGGACATATATAGGGAGGACTTTCTTGCTCGACATGATAGTATGCTATCTGGTTGCTCTTTACCTTAACGTATACACTGTTTGTCTCTCTGTTACATGTTGGTAAAGCCCTTAGGATGTGTACTTGACTATCTGGACTATGATGCGGATCATACTAGTGGGGACATGGTAGTCCATAAGTAGATCCTTCAAAGTCCCTAGTCGTGGGTGTATCGAGACGGGGCATCGATATACCAGAGTAGACTAGCGTATACCTTCTCGACCCATACAGATGGGCGATGGATGATCACATATCCATTGGTGTTTGACATCGAAGATGATGTACGGGTGCTCAGTAGAGACTGGGTACACTGGACGGACTCGCCGAGAACTCCCAGATGGTATTATACCTTACGCCAGATGGCAGTTCTCTGGTGACACTGGTACAGAGTAGTCTGTTGACCCGAGATCGTCATAGTGTCTTGTGTGATTCGCATTGTGCTTTGATTTCCATCTTACCACGTCCAAGAGGGCGTGCAAAACGGTGGTTTTTGGGTACAGTCCCGAATCACATGGAGGCAATGAGCGATAAGAGGGGATTCGTCTCTCCCGGTATAGGGAGTTGATGTTGCGCTGTGTTCGGTTGGCTATAACCGGAAATCCCTGGCCAGGGTTGCTGAGATTTACTGGTAAGTGTTACCAGTAGTATCTCGAACTGTTATAGACCTCATATCGACACGACTTATCGAGCTATTGGGGTCTGACGTTTACCACCCCTAGGCGAGATATGCGACATATCAGACGATCAGACCGGACTGTACGGTAAGTGTTACTGGTTGGATTCACAGGAGTATGAGCGGGCTTGCTCGTCGATCTTCTGATCGCTCAATACCTGGGTGGCCGTTACGTTTAGCAGACCGCTTGCGGCTTGTGGGTGTTTGATATGATCATCACCTGCTGCCGGCGTATTGACGAGTCTTTAAAGTCCTACACAGAGGTTTCCTGGCTCAAGCGAAACGAAATAGGAGCGCATATGAGATATGTGCGGGACCGAGAATAATGCGTGTATGTGATACCGTATTTCATTCTCGCGATGAATGTATCGAATGGTTGTATTCGATATAACCTAGTTATCGAATCAAGGATTGATTCGATAAGCTGATACATTGAATATTAGTCGGTTATATGCGATATGACCGGATCGTTAAATCAAGTGTTGATTTGATGATTTAATGCATAATTATATATTTGATATATTACTTTGCATTAACTAGTATTGGTTCACTTTAAATGGATTTTCTCACTCGGGTGTGCACATTGTATATGTGATATATTTTTGTGCACTTGATTGTATTATGTTTGATGATACATGATTGCTAGGGTTTGTGTAAAGAGTTAAACCATGGTTAAGTAAATGGTTAGGGTTTTTATTCATTTATTCTTTCATTTATCTTTTAATTTGGATTAAAAGAAAAAGTGAAAAGAAAATAAAAAGGTTGCTTTCTTACATGAAGCTTCTTGAAGCTTCATGCAACTTTGACTCATGTAACCTTTTTGTCTTCTTCTTCAAACCCTAACCATTCATCTAACTTGAGTTAACTCTCTACATCAAACCATGGTTCAAGTTATGATAAGAATAATTCTTTTTCAATTATTCTAGAAAACTTATCATAACAATATTCTTCTTCTTCTTCATTTTTCTTCATGTGAAGAAAGCTTGCCTCCATCAATGGCAAGTGATGATAAGGAGTGAGAAATCCAATTCTAAAGTGAACCCACTTCCTATTTCTTCATCCTCTACCTATTGCCAAGTAGTATAGGGTGTTTTCTTCACAAGTTTCATGACTTGGTGAAGTAGGAGCTTGATCTAGCGATGCCTCGACGTAGATCATCTTCGGCATGGACATCGACGACCTAGCCCGCCTATTCTCCGATTAAGCCGATGCTAGAGTCCGGGAATTCATTTGGATAGCAAGGGAACTTCGTTGCGGAGCTATGGAGGTGGAGCACCGGATCTACAAAGGTTGTATTTCCGTATAAACCTTAGTTAAGTTGTTAACTAGTTTTGTTTCGCCTAGACATCTAGCCAACGATCCGTAGTTTAGGGTTTCTCGGCACCGTAAAATTTGAAATTGGCATGGTTGATGCTGTAGGGTTCCTAGGCATCCTAATGAGGTCTCACAAAGCATCGGACATGCCAATTTAAAAAAATCTAGGTGCCGAGAAACCCAACTACGGATCGTTTGCTAGAAAACTAGGCGAAAAAGCTAACTAGTTAACACTTAACTATGAGAATACGGATATACAACCTTTGTAGATCCGGTGCTCCACCTTCCCGGCTCCGCAATGAAGTCTTCTCGCTGTCCAAGACGGATCCCGGGCTCTAGCGTCGGCTTCATCGGAGAATGGACGGGCTAGGTCATCGACAACGTGCCGAAGATGATCTACGTCGAAGCATCACTAGATCAAGCTCCACCTTCACCGAGCCTTGAAAACTTGTGAAGGAAACACACTCTACTACTTGGCAAGAGGTAGAGGATGAAGAAATAGGAAGTGGGTAGACTTTAGAATTGGATTTCTCACTTGTTTTCATCAATCACCATTGATGAAGAGAAGCTTTCTTCTTTGAAGAAGATGAAGAAGAAGAAGAAAGAATTATGATAAGAATCATTAAAAAGAAAAGAATAATCCAATCTTTATCATAACATGACCATGGTTATGTGTAGAGACTAAACCCAAGTTAAGTGAATGGTTAGGTTAGGAATGAAGACAAAAATGGTGACTAAGTCAAAGTATTCATGAAGCTTCATGAATGAACAAAAGAATGCCACCATTTTTCTTTTCTTTTCCTTAAATGAATAATGAATATAAATAAATGAATAAGTATATAAAACCCTAACCATTCATATAACCATGGTTTAATCTTTACACAAGCACAAGTCAACATGTATCATCAAACATGATACAAAGTATATGCACAAAAGTATATCACATATACAACTTGCACATCGAGTGAGAAAATCCATATAAAGTGAACCTATACTAGCTAATGCAAAGTAATATATCAAATATATAATTATGCATCAAATCATTAAATCAACACTTGATTTTAACCATCCGGTCATATCGTATATAACCGACTAGTATGCAATGCATCGGCTTATCGAATCAATCCTCGATTCGATAACTAGGTTATATCGCATACAACCATTCGACACATTCATCGCGAGAATGGAATACGGTATCACATACACGTATTATTCTCGGTCCCGCACATATCTCATATGCGCTCCTATTTCGTTTCGCTTGAGCCAGGAAACCTCTGTGTAGGACTCTAAAGACTCGTCAATACGCCGGCAGCAGGTGATGATCATATCAAGCATCCACAAGCCGCAAGCGGTCTGCTAAACGTAACGGCCACCCGGGTATTGTGCGATCTGAAGATCGACGAGCAAGCCCGCTCACACTCCAGTGAATCTGACCAGTAACACTACCGTACAGTCCGGTCTGATCGTCTGATATGTCGCATATCTCGCCTAGGGGTGGTAAACGTCAGACCCCAATAGCTCGATAAGTCGTGTCGATATGAGGTCTATAACAGTTCGAGAAACTACTGGTAACACTTACCAGTAAATCTCAGCAACCCTGGCCAGGGATTTCCTGTTATAGCCAATCGAACACAGCGCAACATCAACCCCCTATACCGGGAGAGACGAATCCCCTCCTATCGCTCATTGCCTCCATATGACTCGGGACTGTACCCAAAAACCACCGTTTTGCACGCCCTCTTGGACGTGGTAAGAGGGAAATCAAAGCACAGTGGGAACCACACAAGACTCTATGACGATCTCGGGTCAACAGACTACTCTGTACCAGTGTCACCAGAGAACTGCCATCTGACGTGAGGTATAATACCATCTGGGAGTTCTCGGCGAGTCCGTCCAGTGTACCCAGTCTCTACTGAGCACCCGTATATCATCTCTGATGTCAAACACCGATGGATATGGGATCATCCATCGCCCATCTGTATGGGTCGAGAAGGTACACGCTAGTCTACTCTGGTATATCGATGCCCCGTCTCGATACACCCATGACTAGGGACTTTTAAGGATGTACTTATGGACTACCATGTCCCCACTAGTATGATCCGCATCATAGTCCAGGTAGTCAAGTCTCGATACACCGCATCAACCCCCTAAGGGCTTCACCAACATGTAACAGAGAGACAATCAGTATACACGTTAAGGTAAATTTCAACCAGATAGCATACTATCATGACGAGCAAGAAAGTCCTCCCTATATACGTCCTAGCATCCACTACAATATACATCATATGTACAGTAATGGCCTCTAGGGCATACATATAACTAACAATCTCCCACTTGCACTAGGGCCATCTGACAGCAGTGGTTGTAGTATCTCATACTCAACCATCCCTTAAAAATCTCTCTCTGGGAACAGGCCTTTGTGAGTGGATCCGCTGTGTTGTCCTCTGAGTCTACTCTCCTAACCTCGATCTCCCTGGAGATCAACCATCTCCATGATCACGTGATACTGCCTTTAGAATATGTCTGGATCACTGATGGGACCGGCGTTCCTTGGCATAAGCCACAACTCCATTGTCACACAATGGGAGGAACATAGTTCATCTCATGAACCAATATACACCCAAACACCCTCTTTGGTAGCATCTTAAGTAGCGATGTATCCAGCCTTTATCGTCTAGTATGCCACGGTATCTAGCTTGGAACTCTTCCAACATACCGTCCCTCCACTGAGGGTAAAGACAATGTCTGTGACTGACATTCAGTCGTCTTTATCACTCTGGAACCCTTCCAGTGATTCTCCCCAGGATCGGTTGATACCGTCTCACTACAACTAGTGAGAGTCCTAACATCCAATTAGATCTATCTCATAGATCCAAAAAACAGGATTTAGTAGGTATCATTTTGATCCTATATGGAGAATCACAGTGATAAGCGGAGATTGCTCGAGCGTAGCATAGGAAACTCCTTCCCTATCAAGAGTATGTCATCCACGTGCTCTACGAGGATCGTCACCATACTCCCTACTACCTTCTTGTTTATACAAGGGTCATCTACCATTTTGATGATGTCAACTTCTTTGACCGCTTCATCAAAACAGATGTTCCAACTCCGTGATGCCTGCTTTATCCTATAAAGCATCTTGCACACGTTTCCGCTGCTCCCACTGTCTACGAAGCCCTCTGGCTGTGTACTTATAGACACTCTCTTCCAAATCATCATTTAGAAAAGCAGTCATGACACCCAACCACCAGATATCGCAGTCATGGTATGTAGCCGTGACAAGTAGGATCTGGATGGACTTAAGCATAGATCCTTAGAAAAGGTTTCATCATAATCCACGCCTGGTCAATGACGAAAACCTTTAACAAGTCTAGCTTTGAAAGTCTCAACTTTTCCATCTACACCAAGTAATCTTCTCAAGATATATTTGCTCCTGATGGGGATTTAACCCTTCAGATATAGCAACCAAAGTCCATACTTTGTTGGTGTATAAGGATTCCATCTCAGATCGCTAAGCATCCAGCCATTCTTACAGAGTCTCACTCCTGATGGCCAGCTCGAAACTAGTTGGGTCATCATCTCATGATGCAATCCTCGCTCCCACTGTCATAGAGAAACAGAAGTATCTCTCAGGTGGGTGAGGAACCCTACTAGATCGGCGGAGAGGCTGAGGTTCGTTGGTATCTATTGAATCCTTTGGTTCTACCAAATCATCTGCTATAGTTTGCATAGCTGGAACCTTTCCAGTTGTAGATAACAGATCTTGCCTCGAGCTTGTCCGGATTTTGCTTTTAAACTTAGGCCGGACAACCCCAAATCTTAACTAGCTTAAGACATGGGCTCTTCCCTTTCCATATCACATATGAAGTGGTAGGCAACTGATTTGATTGGAACCCTATTCAATAGGTATGCAGCTTCTCAAGCGCATAACTCCCAAAAGGAAATAGGTAACTCAGTAGTACTCATCATAGAGCACACCATATCAAATAGGGTGTATCTGCTCCGCCCTGATATACCATCGTGCTATGGTGTATACGGAGGAGTAATGCTGAGAGAGAATCTCATTCTCCTTTAGAAAAGTCCAGGATTTCCGTGCTCAAGTATTCTCCTCCTCGATCACATCAAAGGACATAATACTTATACCCTTATTGGTTCTCTACTTCTAACTTATATTCTATGAATATCTCAAAAGGTTCGGACTTGTGTTTCAACAGGAACATATGTCTGAATCTTGAAAGATTATCA
Source organism: Agapanthus africanus (assembly GCA_030015575.1). Taxonomy (NCBI): domain Eukaryota; kingdom Viridiplantae; phylum Streptophyta; class Magnoliopsida; order Asparagales; family Amaryllidaceae; genus Agapanthus; species Agapanthus africanus. Next base: position 225,584,976 of record CM057344.1, on the reverse strand, counting down.
TAGAATGTAATGAAGTACAAAGAACCGGTCTTGGCATGTGTAGACAGGGGACCGACATACATCAACATGTATCATCCCAAGAGTTCACTAACTCTTTCTCTGTTTCCAATAAACAGAGCTAGTGTCATTTTATCTTTGTGACATGACTGGCGAGTTTCACAAGATGTAAGTTCAAACTAATTTAAATAAGCATCTTTATGTAACTCTAGCTAGTCTGGTCACATTGATATGACCTAGTCTACAATACCTCAAGAAGGAAACGTTCAATTCTGAACTCTTCCTCTTGTGTGTGTTCCATATACTAAGAACTGTTGTTTGATTTAGAACATCAATGCTTTTAGATAACGTGCCTGAACCGATCAACTTTTGATATAGGAAATGTTCAAAACATTATCCAACAATACAAAATTTTACCGTTTCTTTACTAATAAAGAGACAGATATGATTTTGTATATCAGGTTCGGTATCTAATAACATTCGTTCAGAATCAATGTATTGTAATACAGGGTGACAGTGACCAACAGACTTGGCTGCAACTCTTGCCCCGTTTTCTGCCTCATGAAACTTATCACCCGTTCTTAGTTCTCTACCTTTCTGTAGCCCTATGTAACAGATTACATATCTGGGATCCTGATCTGGTATCACATACCCAGGACGTAAAGGACACTGAGAAACAGTTCTATATAATGAACACACCCGAAGATGATGCATCAGCACGCACTCTCTTCGTTTGGGCGGCACGGGAAATCTGGTATTCCCCAAACTCCTGCTGTGTCTTATAACAATTATAAGTTGGAGCGGGACCAACGTTCCCCAGCTCAGTATAACAAGCGGGTTCGGTCAATATTCCGTATTATTATCTTGATTAAGGCGTGATATGGTCGCTACCAGGAGAGAGAGAGAAGAAAACACTCAGCGTGCGCTCTTGCAAGAATAGATTGGTTTTTATTTTATCTAATCAGGATGGCTCCCACTACTTTTTATCAAATCTTCCTTCAAACCCTAAAAGGAAAGACTAGCCGGGATTAATTACACACTACAAGTTCGCCAATCTTTCAGCCAGGCAAGTGTCGGTACTTTGAGGGAGGTCCCCCGTGCTTTCGGACGAACCTAATTAATGTAAACCTCGTTTTCCCAGAGGCGTAACCCCGTTGACACCTTTCTAGACACCTACTTGATCGGCTAATTGTAATGTATAAAACTCTCCCAGGAGTAACTCTTACTCGCAGCGGGTATCGGGATCCAACTATCTCATAGAAGGTATGCAATCTCATTGCAAATTTCAACACTTGAAATTCCCGATAATCTTTTGCCCCGAACGATCTATGACCTTGACAAGGTCAACAAACCATAGACCGCAAGTCAAGTTCAACCCGTCATTTCTTGATTGAATCAAACCCACCCGCACGACCCTTGACAAGGTCAACAAGGCCGCACGACTACCCTAACCCAATCTGCGTCACATGCATAAGCAGATAAATACGGGTTAGCTACCGCACACTGCGCCTTGACAAGGTCAACAAACGCAGCACGAATACTAAACAGGATTTATCTGAAATGACGGAGGGCTACGACAGGTTTTTCTGAAAACCTATTGCGTAATGAACTTGATATCGTTGTAGGATCGAATGAATTTAAAATGGAGTGCTTTTGAGGCTTTTCTAGTTTTGCTAAAGGAGTCACTCCCGGTGAAGGGATCGTCGGTCCTTTCCTCGTCGAATGAGGTGCGGGATATATCATATATATCACTGTGCAAAGCAAAAACACTTAAAAGCAATCAAAAGACAAACCGAGTGTGTAGCATCTGCCAGTTATTGCTAAAGGAGTCACTCCCGGTGAAGGGATCTCGGTCCTTTCCTTATCGAATAAGGTGCAGGATATATCATATATACCGCTATGCAAAGCAAGAACTGTAGCTACCTGTTTTATTTTTGAAATCCGATTCTACAACATCTTAGGTTTCTTTTATTTCATTAATCACATTAATGAAGTCCCATCATTTAAGTACCTAATCATCACAGATAAATACGACGTACACTTATGCCATCCGCATTCGCCTCGATGTCCCCTCGTGCACCGTTAGGTTAGGTAACTAACGGCAGAGGGGGGCAGGGCTAGCGCGGGTGTAAAACATAAGTAACGTCTATATAATATATCATATATACTATATACTGTATCTATCACAGAACATCACATGATCACATCACAGATATCGCAGCAGAAGAAACATATGAAATATTGGATATACTAGGACGTCCGTGTTTTCAATACGAGCCAGTATAAAACACGGATTCCACGGTCGTGATGAATAGCCAAACCCACACCCCTAGACCCCTACGAGAGCGGCAAGCAACCCTACCAATTCTAGAGTTAGGAGACCCGGACTCGACTCCTCGAGTTGGTCTCCCACTGGACTCCAGAACCCGGTTACTTGTGCTCTCCTCCTTGGGTCTATCCTAGTGCGGAAAAGTAAATAATATACAAACGGTGACAACTTCCGCAACCTGGAAGCGCCCCAATAAAAGAATATTACATACTATTTTTTACATGAATGAAAATGAAAAACACTCATCTCACATAAAAACCCCCGGCTATTCAAACACGACGATCCAATATAACATATCCAGCAACACATAACATCACATGTCATCAACGTAAGTAAATATGCGCATCCCAATTGTCGTTGATATATAGCAACGAAACCGGCGATATCATATATTACACTTACGGTCACAGAAAAGAAAGTGTAAAACTACAACAGTTAGAATCCGCAACCTCCTCAGACATCGCATGCCTGACCAAATGAATTTCTTAGACATCGCATGCCTAACAATTATAAACCCCGCATTTTAGTCTCATAATCGAAAACTCTTTTCAATATCAAGTCGGGCAATTCAACAAGATTCCCGACATCCTGATCGAATATTCGTCGCAAACTTCAGTAGACGGCTGCACCCCCGATACCGTCGACGAAGTGCACCAAGGCGGAACACCGCCACCGCGAGCACATGGACGGATGCTTTCGGCGACGGGGTTCTCCTACAGTCACTTGGTCGGGGCAATGGCGTGAGGCTGTCTATTAAGTTTACCCGGCGAGTATCCGCGTACGCTACGTGATTGCGACGGACTTTTGATCACATCAAAATTCCGTAGCAACCGATCAAGTGAGACTAAACTGCTATGTTTATAATATTCATTCAGTTATCTCATAACTTATTGTGAATTCCAATTATTGTATCCCATTCCAGATAATTAGAAAATGTTAAACTTTCCGATTGAACATTCGAACACCCAAGTTTTCCCGATACAGATCAACACATGAAATAAGTCTAACAACATTCCGTTCGTGCCTCAGTACCAACGGTCCAGCCGTAGAAGGGTCAAGCCAACGCCTCACATGTGGCACGCCGTACTGCCCCAAACCCGAAGGTTCAAAGGGCAGTTCAAGACGGTCACATAATCGAGTTAAGGTTTGTTGTCTTCTAGAGGGTCCATCGCGTTACTTGCACTACTTAGAACGTCGTTAAACTACGGAAAAATCCAACACTTGGAAATATCCCGACAGGGGAAAAATTGGGTATTTATATCCGGTCGAATTTTTTAACATATTCTAAAAAAATATCCGGAAAGCCAAATAGACAAAATTTGATACCCCGATCGAAACACCGAATCCCCAAATCAACTCCAGAAAATTCAACACTTGAATAAATATTAAAAATTCCCAGGAAAACCACCACAGAAAAATGAGAATTACAGTGAAAATTAAAATGCACAAAACGACAAATCCGCCGCACGAGCCATGCTCGTGCCGCGGATCCGCGGCTATTTGATGGAATTAAGAGCACGAATTTCACAGTATCTCTTAAATTCACCTGCTGATTTTTCTGCATATTTTTAATGTTGAAAAACTCACTGTTTTCAAAAAAGGACAGAGAGCAAGTTTGGTTTGGGGTTTCGGGTTCGTTCGGACTACAAATTCCGTCTGGACTTCGCCTAAGGCTCTAGCTAGGCTCTGATACCACTGTAGGGTTCCTAGGCATCCTAATGAGGTCTCACAAAGCATCGAACATGCCAATTTAAAAAAATCTAGGTGCCGAGAAACCCGACTACGGATCGTTTGCTAGAAAACTAGGCGAAAAAGCTAACTAGTTAACACTTAACTATGAGAATACGGATATACAACCTTTGTAGATCCGGTGCTCCACCTCCACGGCTCCGCAATGAATTCTCCTCGCTGTCCAAGACGGATCCCGGGCTCTAGCGTCGGCTTCATCGGAGAATGGACGGGCTAGGTCATCGACAACGTGCCGAAGATGATCTACGTCGAAGCATCACTAGATCAAGCTCCACCTTCACCGAGCCTTGAAAACTTGTGAAGGAAACACACTCTACTACTTGGCAAGAGGTAGAGGATGAAGAAATAGGAAGTGGGTAGACTTTAGAATTGGATTTCTCACTTGTTTTCATCAATCACCATTGATGAAGAGAAGCTTTCTTCTTTGAAGAAGATGAAGAAGAAGAAGAAAGAATTATGATAAGAATCATTAAAAAGAAAAGAATAATCCAATCTTTATCATAACATGACCATGGTTATGTGTAGAGACTAAACCCAAGTTAAGTGAATGGCTAGGTTAGGAATGAAGACAAAAATGGTGACTAAGTCAAAGTATTCATGAAGCTTCATGAATGAACAAAAGAATGCCACCATTTTTCTTTTCTTTTCCTTAAATGAATAATGAATATAAATAAATGAATAAGTATATAAAACCCTAACCATTCATATAACCATGGTTTAATCTTTACACAAGCACAAGTCAACATGTATCATCAAACATGATACAAAGTATTTGCACAAAAGTATATCACATATACAACTTGCACATCGAGTGAGAAAATCCATATAAAGTGAACCTATACTAGCTAATACAAAGTAATATATCAAATATATAATTATGCATCAAATCATTAAATCAACACTTGATTTTAACGATCCGGTCATATCGTATATAACCGACTAGTATGCAATGCATCGGCTTATCGAATCAATCCTCGATTCGATAACTAGGTTATATCGCATACAACCATTCGACACATTCATCGCGAGAATGGAATACGGTATCACATACACGTATTATTCTCGGTCCTGCACATATCTCATATGCGCTCCTATTTCGTTTCGCTTGAGCCAGGAAACCTCTGTGTAGGACTCTAAAGACCTGTCAATACGCCGGCAGCAGGTGATGATCATATCAAGCACCCACAAGCCGCAAGCGGTCTGCTAAACGTAACGGCCACCCGGGTATTGAGCGATCTGAAGATCGACGAGCAAGCCCGCTCACACTCCAGTGAATCCGACCAGTAACACTACCGTACAGTCCGGTCTGATCGTCTGATATGTCGCATATCTCGCCTAGGGGTGGTAAACGTCAGACCCCAATAGCTCGATAAGTCGTGTCGATATGAGGTCTATAACAGTTCGAGAAACTACTGGTAACACTTACAAGTAAATCTCAGCAACCCTGGCCAGGGATTTCCTGTTATAGCCAATCGAACACAGCGCAACATCAACCCCCTATACCGGGAGAGACGAATCCCCTCCTATCGCTCATTGCCTCCATGTGACTCGGGACTGTACCCAAAAACCACCGTTTTGCACGCCCTCTTGGACGTGGTAAGATGGAAATCAAAGCACAGTGGGAACCACACAAGACTCTATGACGATCTCGGGTCAACAGACTACTCTGTACCAGTGTCACCAGAGAACTGCCATCTGACGTGAGGTATAATACCATCTGGGAGTTCTCGGCGAGTCCGTCCAGTGTACCCAGTCTCTACTGAGCACCCGTATATCATCTCTGATGTCAAACACCGATGGATATGGGATCATCCATCGCCCATCTGTATGGGTCGAGAAGGTACACGCTAGTCTACTCTGGTATATCGATGCCCCGTCTCGATACACCCACGACTAGGGACTTTTAAGGATGTACTTATGGACTACCATGTCCCCACTAGTATGATCCGCATCATAGTCCAGGTAGTCAAGCACACATCCTAAGGGCTTCACCAACATGTAACAGAGAGACAATCAGTATACATGTTAAGGTAAAGTTCAACCAGATAGCATACTATCATGACGAGCAAGAAAGTCCTCCCTATATACGTCCTAGCATCCACTACAATATACATCATATGTACAGTAATGGCCTCTAGGGCATACATATAACTAACAGATGCCTTGTGAGACCTCTTGAGAGTGCCTAGGAACCCTACAGAGGAAGTTCTTGAAAGAACTTCAGGTGGTTCCGTCCATTGTTGATCCAATACCTCTGTATTGCGACAACAACGGGGCTATAGCTTTAGCGAAGGAACCCAGGTCCCATCAGAGATCCAGACACATCTTGAGGCGGTATCACCTGATCAGGGAGATCATGGATCGCCAGGAGATCGAGGTTCGGCGGGTTGCTTCAGAAGATAACACTGCAGATCCATTCACCAAGGCCTTGCCCCAGACTCAGTTCGAGCGGCTGATCGAGATGATAGGTCTTCGATACGCCAGTACATGGCCTTAGTGCAAGTGGGAGATTGTTAGTGTATATGCCCTAGAGGCCATTACTGTATCATCCTAGTTTGTATATTACTTAATGGAAGCTTGGGATATTCACCTTGTATATACAATCTTGCTCAAAATAGTAGTATGCTACTTGGTTTGTTTCTACTTCAATGTGTACATGTGTTTATTTTAGTATATCACATATACACATTGGTGGAGCCCATAGGATCTTTGCTTGATTACCAGCGTTGTGATGGCAGTCACACTAGTGGGGGCTGGGTAATCTATAAGCACATCCTTATGCAGGTCCCCAGTCGCAGGACTATCGAGACAGGGCATCGATACTCCAGAGTAGACTAGCGCATGCGCTTCTCATCCCAGTATGGGAGACGGTCTGTCCCACAGCCGTTAGTACGTCATACTGGAGATAGTATGCTGGTGCTCGTTAGGTTACGAGTACACTGGACAGGACTCGTCGAGAACTGACCGGTTGGTATTATACCTATCGTCAGTTATCAGTTCCCAGGTGACATGAGTACAGCTTAGTCCGCTGACTTGACACTGTCACTTCGCCTCGAGTGTGTTCCCACTGTACTTTGATTACTACCCTACCACGGCTCAAAGGAGTCGTGCAAACAGGTAGTAGTTGGGTGCAGTCCTGAAGCACTTGGAGGCAGTGACGGTTAGACAGGATTCGTCTCTCCCGGTATTGGGGGTTGACATCGCGCTGTGTCTAGGAGAGCCATTACATGAGTAGTCCCTGGCCAGGGCAAGCGAGATATACTGGTAGGCTTCCAGTGTTATCTCAGGGTGTATTGGGCTTCACTCCGGCATGACTTGTACCGCTATTAGGGGACTGACGTTTACCGCCCCCCTAGGCCCGCCATGCGATGTATTAGACGAGCAGACCGGACTGTACGGCGATTGTCACATTCAGGCTCAGTAGGAGTTCAGATGGGTTTCACCTCGTCAGTCTTCTTGTCGGCATCTACCTGGGGACCGTTACGCACAGCTAGTGCCGCTTGCGGTCTGTGGTTAAACCCACTGCCAGCGTAGTGTCCAGTCTTTAGAGTCCCACACAGAAAGCTATTCGCCTTTAGGCAAAAGAGTAGAGGTCGCATGGTTTTGCGACAGGTCGCATGGTTTTGCGACAGGGTTCAGTCACATCCGTGCACTTGTGCACGTTTAGTGTCCGGACAGTTTACACTAGCGGGCTTTGGTTTAAGCCAGATCCTAGTGTACGTATTGGGATTGGTTTTATCCAGTTTGTATTCGTGTTCCTCGGAACGCGGATGCGGGTGTGTATGCACAATTGACGGAGAGACAGAGGCAGAGGATTCTCATTAGGGTTGTTGACCGTTGACTGTTGACTATTGACTTTTTGCTCAACCCTAATGAGAATGTGATATATGATTAACAATAATATTAATTAAGTATTGTGGTGACATGGTTGTTGGGGGGTTGACTTTGTTAACTTGTTGACTTTGTTGACCGGTTGACTAGGTTGGACTAGTTGACCATCGTGATGACAATGGCTATCATTTCATGGCAAAGACTTTTTACTTGCTTATTCTCTTGTGCAATATGAGTGCATGAAATGATATAGCCATTTTGACTTAAACCATTTACACAATACTTGATTACTATTTTTGTGATGATGGTTTTGGATTATGAGAGCCAAGAGAGAAAAGTCTTTCTCATTCTATCATTTTCATTCTCTCTCTTGTTCTTGAGCTCTCATCTTCTTCCTCTTGCTCTCCCTCTCTTTAGTCTATGGTTCACTTGTCTCATGTGTTGAGAACCAAGAACCATAGAGAAAATCCCAACACACTCTCCTCTACTCACTCTAGTTCACAAGGTTTAGCAAACTGAGTGAACTAGTTTCTTCAAAGACCGAAGAAGAAGCCAAAGGTAGAAGCTTTCAGGTGGATCGATCTTTGGCGCAAGGAGACGACGGGGTGAAGCCGATCCGGACAACCATCGAGACTTGAAGACGAAGGAGTTCAAGAAAGAAAGGTATAACCCCCTAACCGAGTAGTTAACAACTCCTAGTTAGGTTGTTAGTTAAATGTTTAACAAGGATCCGGTTTTGAGTCCATGTTACCACCTCTAGAAAATTGTTTTTCACCAAATTCCGCATGCCCGAAAGTACCGGGAGAGGTAGCATGGACTTACAAAAACTAAAGGATTCAATAATTACCAACGAACCTCAGCCTCTCCGCCGATCTAGTAGGGTTTCTCACCCACCTGAAAGATACTTCTGTTTCTCTATGACAGTGGGAGCGAGGATTGCATCATGAGATGATGACCCAACTAGTTTCGAGCAGGCCATCGAGAGTAGGGACTCTGTAAGAATGACTGGATACTTAGCGATCTGAGATGGAATCTATGTACACCAACAAAGTATGGACTTTGTTTGCTATATCTGAAGGGTTAAATTCCCATCAGGAGCAAGTATATCTTGAGAAGATTACTCGGTGTAGATGGAAAAGTTGAGACTTTCAAAGCTTGACTTGTTAAAGGTTTTCGTCATCGACCAGGCGTGGATAATGATGAAACCTTTTCCAGTGGCTATGCTTAAGTCCATCCGGATCCTACTTGCCACGGCTACATACCATGACTACAATATTTGGCGGTTGGGTGTCATGACTGCTCTTCTAAATGATATTTTAGAAGAGAGAGTCTATAAGTACACAGTCAGAGGGCTTCGTAGACAGTGGGAGCAGCGGAAACGTGTACAAGATGCTTTATAGGATAAAGCAGGCATCGCGGAGTTGGAACATCTGTTTTGATGTAATAGTCAAATAGTTTGACTTCATCAAAATGGTAGATGAACCTTGTATATACAAATAGGTAGTAGGGAGTATGGTGGTGATCCTCGTAGAGTACGTGTATGACATACTCTTGATAAGAAAGGAGTTTCCTATGCTACGCTCGGTCAATCTCCGCTTATCACAATGATTCTCCATATAGGATCAAAGTGATACCTCCTAAATCCTGAGTTTTGATCTATGAGATAGATCTAAATGGATGTTAGGATTCTCACTAGATGTAGTGAGATGGTATCAGTTGATCCTGGGGAGAATCACTGGAAAGGTTCCAGAGTGATAAGGACGACTGAAAGTCAGTCACTGACATTGTCTTTACCCTCAGTAAGGGGACGGTATGTTGGAAGAGTTCCAAGCTAGATACCGTGGCAAACTAGACGATAAAGGCTGGATACATCACTACTTAAGATGCTACCAAAAAGGCTGTCTGGGTGTATATTAGTTCATGAGATGAACTTAGTTCCTCCCATTGTGTGACAATGGAGTTATGGCTTATGCCAAGAAACGTCAGTCACATCAGTGATCCAGACATATTCTGAGGCAGCATCACCTGATCATGGAGATAGTTGATCTCCAGGGTGATCAAGGATAGGAGAGTAGACTCAGAGGACAACACGGCTGATCCAATCACAAAGGCCTTATCCTAGAGAGAGACTTTTATGGGACGGTTGACTATGAGATACTACAACCACTGCTATCAGATGGCCCTAGTGCAAGTGGGAGATTGTTAGTTATATATATGCCCTAGAGGACATTACTATACATAGGATGTATATTGTACTGGATGCTTGGACATATATCGGGAGGACTTTCTTGCTCGACATGATAGTATGCTATCTGGTTGCTCTTTACCTTAACGTGTACACTGATTGTCTCTCTGTTACATGTTGGTAACGCCCTTAGGATGTGAACTTGACTACCTGGACTATGATGTGGATCATACTAGTGGGGACATGGTAGTCCATAAGTACATCCTTCAAGGTCCCTAGTCGTGGGTGTATCGAGACGGGGCATCGATATACCAGAGTAGACAAGCATATACCTTCTCGACCCATACAGATGGGCGATGGATGATCCCATATCCATTGGTGTTTGACATCAGAGATGATATACGGGTGCTCGGTGGAAACTGGGTACACTGGACGGACTCGCCGAGAACTCCCAGATGGTATTATACCTCACGTCAGATGGCAGTTCTCTGGTGACACTGGTACAGAGTAGTCTGTTGACCCGAGATCGTCATAGAGTCTTGTGTGATTCCTACTGTGCTTTGATTTCCACCTTAACACGTCCAAGAGGGCGTGGAAAACGGTGGTTTTTGGGCACAGTCTCGAATCACATGGAGGCAATGAGCGATAGGAGGGGATTCGTCTCTCCCGGTATAGGGAGTTGATGTTGCGCTGTGTTCGATTGGATATAATCGGAAATCCCTGGCCAGGGTTACTGAGATTTACTGGTAAGTGTTACCAGTAGTTTCTCGAACTGTTATAGACTTCATATCGACACGACTTATCAAGCTTCTGTGGTCTGACGTTTACCACCCCTAGGCGAGATATGCGACAAATCAGACGAACAGACCGGACTGTACGTGTATGTGATACCGTATTCTATTCTCGCGATGAATGTATCGAATGGTTGTATGCGATATAACCTAGTTATCGAATCGAGGATTGATTCGATAAGTCGATACATTGGATATTAGTCGGTCATATAAGATATGACCGGATCGTTAAATCAAGTGTTGATTTAATGATTTAATGTATAATTATATATTTGATATATTACTTTACATTAACTAGTATTGGTTCACTTAAGATTATTTTCTCACTTGAATGTGCACATTGTATATATATGATATAGTTTTGTGCACTAGTTTGTATCATGTTTAATGATACAAGCAAACTTGGGTGTGTATGCATTAAACCATGGTTTAGGTTAATGGTTAAGGTATTATTTTCTTTTCTTTATTTATTTTTGGAAAAACAAAATGGTGGCTTTTCTTATTTTTGGCAAGAAGCTTCATGACTTTTCTAGCATCTTTGAATAAGTCTTACCATTTTTTTTTATTCCTAAACCCTAACTATATAGCTTAACCCTAGTTTATTCTCTACATGAGTTTATCTCATCCATGGTTGCAATATGATAGATATCACTTGGATTTTCTTTTTGTAATAATTCTTTTTCTTTCTTCTTCTTCATCTTCTTCATGAAGAGAAGAAACCATGGCTAGAAAATACTAAGTGATGATTCCAAGTGAGAAATCCAAATCCAAAGTGAACCCACTTCCTATTTCATCATCCTCTACCACTTGCCATGTAGTATAGGGTGTTTTCTTTACAAGTTTCATGACTTGGTGAAGTTGGAGCTTGATCTTGAGTTGCCTCGACGTAGATCATCTTCGGCATCGAAGTCGACGACCTAGCCCGATCATTTCTTCGACGAAACCATCGCTAGAGTCCAGGATCCGATGATCGCAGCGGAGGGACATCATCATGGAGCTAAGGAAGTGGAGGACCGGATCTACAAAGGTTATAGTCCCTTTCACCTTTTAGTTAAGTTGTTAACATGCTTGTAGTTTCGCCTATATCCTTTAGTTAACAATCTAGTTTAGGGTTTCTCGGCATATATTTTTTGAATTTGGCATGGTTGATGCCTTGTGGAACCTCATTAGCGTGCCTAAGAACCCTTCAGTTCCGCTGCAAGTCTTGGGGATTGAGGGAACGTTTTTGAACAGTTGATCCGTAGGTACTTTTGCATGTTTCTAGAAATTTTTAATTTTACTCAAGTGTTGAGTTTTCTGGAGATCTTTTGTATTCGTTGATTCGATCAGAAAGTTTGACTTCATTTAACTTTTTTTTGGGTAATTTAGAACGCGTTAAAAAGTTCGAACGGATATCAATAACTCACTTTTTTCCCTGCCGGAAAATTTCCAAGTGTTGGATTTTTCCTTAGTTATAGAACGTTCTAAGTCGTGCAAGTAACGCGGAACATAAATCTTAACTCGATTATGTGACCGTCTGAACCACCTCTAAAGCTTAGGGTTTGGGGCAGTACGACGTTGCCACATGTAAGGCGTTGGTTGGACCCTTCTACGGCTAGACCATTGGTACTGTGGCATGTAATTGATACTTTTTGAACTCCGCTCAAGTGTTGAGCTATTTGGGAAATCTTGGGTGTTTGTTTATTCGATCGGAAACTTTAACACTGTCTATTTATCTGGAATGTGATACAATATTTGAAATCCACAAGTAGTTATGAGATAACTAATTTGAATGTTATAAATCTAGCATTTTAGTCTCAGATGATCGGTTGCCACGGGATTTTGATGCGATCAAAAGTCCGTCGCAATCACGTAGCGTACGCGGATACTAGCCGGGTAAACTTAATAGATAGCCACGCCCCATAGCCCCGACCAAGTGACTGTAGGAGAACCCCATCGCCAATAGCATCTGTTCGGGTGCTCGCGGCAACGGTGTTCCGCCTGAGTGCACTTCGTCGACGGCATCCGGGGGTGCGGCCGTCTACTAAAGTTTGCGACGAGCATTTGATTAGGATGTCGGGAATCTTGTTGAATTGCCCGACTAGATATTGAAAAGTGTTTTCGATATTGAGATTAAAATGCAGGGTTTATAATTGTTAGGCATGAGATGTCTAAGGAATTCATTTGGTTAGGCATGCGATGTCTAATGAGGTTGCGGATTCCAACTGTTGTAGTTTTACACTTTCTTTTCTGTGACCGTAAGCGTAGTATGTGGTGTATCGCCGGCTTCGTTGCTATACATCAACGAAAATCGGGATACATATGCTTGCTTACGTTGATGATATGAGATATTATGTGTTGCTGTGATATGTTATATTGGATCGTCGCATTTTGAATAGCCGGGGGTTTTATGTGAGATGAGGGTTTTTATTTTCATTCATGTAAAATTCATTGTATGTAATATTCTTTTATTGGGTCACTTCCGGGCTGAAGATGATGTCACCATTGTATATTATTTACTTTTCCGCATTAGGTAGACCTAAGGCGGGGAGCATAAGTAACCGGGTTCTAGGGTCCAGTGGGAGGCCATCTCGAGGAGTCGAGACCGGGTCTCCTAACCCTAGAATTGGCAGTGTTGCTTGCCGCTCTCGTAGGGGTCTAGGGATGTGGGTTTGGCTATTCATCATGACCGTGGAATCCGTGTTTTATGCAGGCCCGATATAAAACACGGACGTACTGGTATATCCAATATTTCATATGTTATCTTTTGCTGCAATGTTCTGTGATGAGATCATATTACTGCCTGAGACGAATGTTTATATTATATATATGAGATATATGCTATATTGCTAATTTCGTTTCAAATGTGATGCTTGTGAAGCATATTAAAATAGGACTTCATTAATGAGATTAATGAAACTAAAAGAAACCTAAAGATTTTGTAGAAACTTGTTTAAAAACTGGTAGCTCTAGTTCTTGCTTTGCATAGCGGTATTCCTTGTAGAATATCCAGCACCTTATTCGATAAGGAAAGAGTCGAGATCCCTTCACCGGGAGTGACCCTTTTAGCGAAACTAGAAGATGCTACAAACTCGGTTTGTCTTATGATTGTTTCTATAGTTTTTGCTTTGCATAGTGATATTTATGAAATATCTTGCACCTTATTCGATGAGGAAAGAGCCGAGATCACTTCACCGGGAGTGACCTCTTTAGCAAAACTAGAAAAGGCCTCAAAAACATTCCATTTAAAATCACTCGATTCTACAACGATATCAAGTTCATTACGCTCATGGTTTTCTTAAAAACTTGCGTAGCCCTCCGTCATTTCAGATAAGTACTACTTAGTATTCCTGCTACGGTAGTTTGGCATGTGTCAAGGCGTAGTGTATGGTAGCTAACTAGTGCTTATCTGCTAGCATACGATGCGATTGGATTAGGGTATTCGTACGGCGTTGTTTGGCATGCGTCAAGGGTCGTACGGGTGGGTTTAATTCAATCAGGAAATGCACAGGTTGAACTTGACTAGCGGACTATGGGTTGTTTGGCATACGTCAAGGTCATAGCACGCTAGGGGTAAAAGAATTATCGGGAATTTCAAGTGTTGAAATTTGCAATGAGATTGCATACCTTCTATGAGATAGTTGGATCCCGATACCCGCTGCGAGTAAGAGTTACTCTTGGGTGAGTTTTACACATTACAATTAGCCGATCAAGTAGGTGTCTAGAAAGGTGTTAACGGGGTTACGCCCCTGGGAAAATGAGGTTTATTTTAATTAGGTCCGTGCGAAAGCACGGGGAACCTCCCTCAAAATACCGGCACTGGCCTGGCTAAAAGATTTGCGAACTTGTAGGGTGTAACTAATCCCGGCTAGTCTTTCCTTTTAGAGTTTGAAGGAAGATTTGACTAAAACAATGGGAGACATCCTGATTAGATATATTAATAACCAATCTAATCTTGCAAGAGCATATGCTGAGTGTTTTCTTCTATCTCTCTCTAGGTAGCGACCATATCACGCCTTAATCAAGATAATAATACGGATGTATTGACCGAACCCGCTTGTTATACTGCGCTAAAGAATGTTGGTCCCGCTCCAACTTATAATTGTTATAAGACAGAGCAGGAAATAGGGGATTACCAGAATTCCCGTGCCACCCAAACGAAGAAAGTACATGCTGATGCATCTTCTTCAGGTGTGTTCATTACCGAGAAATGTTTCTCTGTATCCTTTACGTCCTAGGTATGAGATACCAAATCAGGATCCTGCAAATTTAATTTGTTGCATGGGCTACAGATAGGTAGAGAACTGAGATCGGGTGATAAGTTTCAAGAGTTGGAAATGATGCAAGTGTTGCAGCCAAGTCTGTTGGCAGTTATCACCCTGTATTGTCAGAATACAATGATTTTGAACGAATGTTATTAGATACCGAACCTGATATACAACATCATATCAGTCTCTTTATTAGTAAAGAAGGATATAATTTTGTATTGTTGGATAATGTTTTGAACATTTCCTATATCAAGAGTTGATCGGTTCAGGCACGTTATCTAAAAGCCTAGACGTTCTAAATCATACTACAGTTCTTAACGTACAGAACACACACAAGAGAAAGAGTTCAGAAATGAACGAATCCTTCTTGAGGCATTGTAGACTAGGTCAAATCAATGCCACCCGACTAGCTGAAGTTAAATTTAGATGCATATTTAAATTAGTTTGAATTTACATCTTGTGAAACTTGCCGGTCATGTCACAGAGATAAGATGACCACAGCTCCGTTTATTGGAAACAAAGAAAGAGTTAGTGAACTCTTGGGATTGATACTTGCTGATGTATGAAAGTCCCCTATCTACATATGCCAGGACCGGTTCTTTATACTTCATTACATTCACTGATTATCTCTCAAGATCCGGACATATGTTCTTATTGAAACACAAGTCCGAAACTTTTGAGATAATCACAGAATATAAGTTAGAAGTAGAGAACCAAAAACGGGTATAAGTATTATATCCTTTGATGAGATCAAGGAGGAGAATACTTGAGCACGGAATTCCTGGACTATTCTAAAGGAGAATGAGATTCTCTCTCAGCATTACTCCTCCGATGAGTACTACTGAGTAGCCTATTTTCTTTTAGGGTTATGAACTTGAGAAGTTGCATACCTATTGAGTAGGGTTCCAAACAAATCAGATGCATACCACTCCATATGTGATATGGTATGGGAAGAGCCCATCTCTTAAAGATGTTAAGATTTGGGGTTGTCCGGCCTATGTCAAAAGCAAAATCCGGACAAGCTCGAGGAAAGGTCAGTTCTGTGGAAGTTTGTTGGATATCCCAAGCATTCGCAAGGGAATATCTTCTACCACACCGAGGAACAAAAGATGTTTTATTTCTCGGCATACCACTTTTTGAGTAAAAGGGAATTTCTTGTGAAAAAATTAGTGGTCAAGAGGTAGAATTGGAAGGAGTTCCAGCTATACAAACTGCAGCTGATGATTTGGTAGAACAGGAGGATTCAATAGTTTCCAACGAAGCTCAGCCTCTCCGCCAATCTAGTAGGGTTCCTCATCCACCTGAGAGATACTTCGTTTTCTTTATGACAGTGGGAGCGAGGATTGCATCATAAGATGATGACCCAACTAGTTTCGAGCAGGCCATCAGGAGTGAGGACTCTGTGAGGATGGCTGGATGCTTAACGATCTGAGATGGAATCCTTATACACCAACAAAGTATGGACTTTGGTTACTTTATCTGAAGGGTTAAATTCCCATCAGGAGCAAGTATATCTTGAGAAGATTACTTGGTGTACATGGAAAAGTTAAGACTTTCAAAGCTATGCTTAAGTCCATCCGGATCATACTTGCCACTGCTACATACCAAGACTATGATATCTGGCGGTTGGGTGTCATGACGGCTTTTCTAAATGATAATTTGGAAGAGAGCGTCTATAAGTACACAGCTAGAGGGCTTCGTAGATAGTGGGAGCAGCGAAAATGTGTGCAAGTTGTTTTATGTGATAAATCAGGTATCGCGGAGTTGGAACGTATGTTTTGATGAGGTAGTCAAAGAGTTTGACTTCATCAAAATGGTAGATGAACCTTGTATATATAAAAAGGTAGTAGAGAGTATGGTGGTGATCCTCGTAGAGTACGTGGATGACATACTCTTGATAGGGAAGGAGTTTCCTAAGCTACGCTCGGTCAATATCCTCTTATCATAAAGATTCTCCATATGGGGATCAAGGTGATACCTCCTAAATCCTGGGTTATGGATCTATGAGATAGATCTAATTGGATGTTAAGATTCTCACTAGTTGTAGTGAGATGGTATCAACCGATCCTGGGGAGAATCACTGGAAAGGTTCCAGGGTGATAAGGACGACTGAATGTCAGTCGCAGGCATTGTCTTTACCCTCAGTGGAGGCATGGTATGTTGGAAGAGTTCCAAGCTAGATACCGTGACTTACTAGACGATTAAAGGCAAGATACATCGTTACCAAGGATGCTACCAAAGAGGCAGTCTGGATATATTTTAGTCCATGAGATGAACTTCGTTCCTACCATTGTGTGACAATGGAGTTGTGGCTTAGGCCTAGGAACCCCCATCCTATCTGTGATCCAGACATATTCTTAGGCAGTATCACCTGATCATAGAGATGTTTGATCTCCAGGGAGATCTAGGTTAGGAGAGTAGACACAGAGGACAACAACGCGGATCAACTCACAAAGGCCTATTTCCCAGTAGAGACTTTTATGGGATGGTTGAGTATGAGAT
Source organism: Agapanthus africanus (assembly GCA_030015575.1). Classification (NCBI taxonomy): domain Eukaryota; kingdom Viridiplantae; phylum Streptophyta; class Magnoliopsida; order Asparagales; family Amaryllidaceae; genus Agapanthus; species Agapanthus africanus. Next base: position 225,567,345 of record CM057344.1, on the reverse strand, counting down.
ACTTCAACCACAGCTTATTATTGGGTATGAGATACTACAACAGATGGCCCTAGTGCAAATGGGAGATTGTTAGTTATATGTATGCCGTAGAGGCCATTACTGTACATACGTTGTATATTGTAGTGGATGCTTGGACATATATAGAGAGGACTTTCTTGCTCGACATGATAGTATGCTATCTGGTTACTCTTTATCTTAACATGTACTCTGATCATCTCTATGTCACATGTTGATAAAGCCCTTAGGATGAGTACTTGACTACCAGGACTATGATGCAGATCATACTAGTGGGGACAGTGTAGTCGCCAAGTACATCCTTCAAATGTTCCTAGTCGTGGGAGTGCCGAGACAGGGCATCGATACTCCAGAGTAGACTAGCGTATGCGCTTCTTGACCCATATGATGGGCGATGGATGATCCCATATCCATTGGTGTTTGACATCATAGAAGGTATACGGGTGCTCAGTGGAGACTGGGTACACTGGACGGACTCGCCGAGAACTCCCAGATGGTATTATACCTCACGTCAGATGGCAGTTCTCGGGTGACACTGGTACAGGTTAGTCTGTAGACCCGAGATCTTCATAGAGTCTTGTGTGATTACCACTGTGCTTTGATTTCCATCATACCACGTCCAAGAGGGCATGCAAAAAGGTAGCATTTTGGTACAGTCCCGAATCACATGGAGGCAATGAGCGATAGGAGGGGTTTCGTCTCTCCCGGTATAGAGAGTTGATGTTGCGCTGTGTTCGATTGGCTTTAACTAGAAATCCCTGGCCAGGGTTGCTGAGATTTACTGGTAAGTGTTATCAGTAGTTTCTCGAACTGTTATGGACCCCATATCGACACGACTTATCAAGCTACTGGGGTCTAACGTTTACCACCCCTAGGCGAGATATGCGACATATCAGACGAAGTTACCAGACTGTACGGGAGTGTTACTGGTTGGATTCACGGGAGAATGTACAGGCTTGCTTGTTGATCTTCTAATTGCTCAATACCTGGGTGGCTGTTATGTTTAGCTGACCGCTTGCAGCTTGTGGGTGTTTGATATGATCATCACCTACTGCCGGCGTATTGACGATTCGTTAGAGACCTACATAGAGGTTTCCTGGCTCAAGCAAAACGGAGTAGGAGCACATATGTGATATGTGCGGGACCAAGAACAATACGTGTATGTGATACCGTATTAGATTCTCGCGATATCTGATATCGGCCGGGTATATGTGATATAGCCGGGTCATCGGATCAAGTGTTGATTCGATGAACTGATACAGATTATATTATTCGGTTATTTGTGAAATAGCAGGATTATCGGATCAAGTGATGATTTGATAATTTAATGTATAATTATATATTTGATATATTAAATTATATTAACTAATATAAGCTCACTTAAAGATTCTTTTTCTCACTCGGGTAATACATTGATATATATGTGATATATGTTAATTGTATTATTTTATATTATTACAATAAATATTGTATATGTGATATATAATATTGTAACATGTTGTGGTTATAAATGCAACATGATTTGTGGAGTTTAAATATGGTTAGGGTTTGGATTAGGGTTATGCTTTCATTAAGCTTTCAAGAAGCTTCTTGAAGCTTTGACTTTGACCTTGATATTTTGTGATATTTTGCAAAGATATTTCTTTAACCCAACCCAACCTTTAACCATAGTTAAATCTCTACATGGGTTAAGTCTTCTTACTTAACCCATGGTTGCATTTCTAACCACACACTTGATTGTTTATTCATCACAAAAGGATTTGATCATCTTCTTCTTTCTTGCTTGATGAAAAGCTTCACTAGATTTTTCACATGTGATGATTTTGAGTGAGATCAAGAAAACAAATGAGAGCTAAATTCCTACTTCTTCATCCTCATCTATTCTAGCAACTTAGATTAGGGTGTTTGCTTTGCTAATACTTGATTAGTGAAGCAAAAGCTTGGGCTTGAGTTTCTTCAAGATAGATCATCTTTGTTATCGAAGATCGGAAGCAAGCTTGCATCTTTCTCTTCATGGAGCCTCTCTTGAGTCCGGGTAGTCGATGATCGCAGTGAAGAGACCTCAACACGGAGCTTTAGAAGTGAAGGAACGGGCTACAATGGTTGTAATCCCTAACTCTTAGAAGTAAAGTTGTTTACTTGCTTTGTTTCGCATAATCTCTAGTCTAAGATCTTGGTTAGGATTGTTCGGGACGTCTAAAATTTAAATCGGGCATGGTTGATGCCTTATAGACGCTTGTGATAGGGCCTAGTAAGCCTATACCTCACATCGACACGATTTATCGGTTACTGGGGTCTGACGTTTACCACCACTAGACTGGATATGTGACATATCAGACAAAGAGACCGGACTGCACGATAGTGTTACTGATTGGATTCCCACGAGAATATACAGGCTTTCTTGTTGATCTTCTGATTGCTTAATACCCGGGTGGCTGTTACGTTTAGCTGACCAGCTTGCAGCTTGTGGGTGTTTGATATGATCATCATCTACTGCCGGCGTATTAACGATTCTTTAGAGTCCTACACAGAGGTTTCCTGGCTCAGGAAAAACGGAGTAGGAGAACATATGTGATATGTGCGGGACCGAGATTAATACGATATGAGATACCGTATTCTATTCTCGCGATATGTGATATCGGTCTGGTATATGTGATATAGCCGGGTTATCGGATCAAGGGTTGATTCGATAAAATGATACATGTTATATTAGTCGGTTATATATAATATAGCCGGATTATCGGATCAAGTGTTGATTCGATAATTTAATGTATAATTATATATGTGATATATTACATTACATTAACTAATATAAGCTCACTTAAATGATTTTTTTCTCACTTGGTAATACATTGTTATATATGTGATATATGTTAATTGTATTATTTTCTTTTGTTAAATTATATATTATATATGTGATATATAATATTGTAACATGTTAGGGTTACAAATGCAACTAGGGTTTTGAGATTAAACCATTCTAGGGTTTGGATTAGGTATAATGTTTTGTTTTGGGTTTTTACCAAATTGTGGAGATATTTTCTTTTGTTTACTTTGTCAAACCTTCTTGATATTTACTTGATATTTATTAACTCAACCCTAACCCTAACCAATGGTTTAGTCTCTACAAGGGTTAAGCATGACATGCTTAACCCTAGGTTGCATTTCTAACCAAAACAATAAGTCATTTTTCATCACTCATTCTTCTTTATCTTCTTCAAGCTCACAAAAGAGATTGCTTGATTTTTGATTTGTGATGAAACAATGTGCGAAATAGAAAACAAAAGAGAGCAAAATTCCTACTTCATCATCTTCATCTATTCTAGCCACTTTGATTAGGGTGTTCACTTCACTAATACTTTCATTAGAGAAGTGTGAGCTTGGGTTAGTGTTTCTTCAAGATAGATCATCTTAGAAAGTGAAGACTTCAAGAAAGATGCCTCATTCATCCCATGGAGCCTCTCTAGAGTCCGGGTTCTTGATGATCGCAGCGAAGGGACCTCAACTTGGAGCTTATGAAGCGAAGGAACGGACTACAAAGGTTGTAATCCCTAACTATTAGAGGTAAAGTTGTTTACTTTGATGTTTTTGTTTGATTCTCTAGTTAAGATCCTTAGTTTAGGGTTATCTTTAATGGAAATTTTTTAACTTGGCATGGATGATACCACCCGAAACCTTGCTTCCGTTGTAGGTAACCCAACACACTTGTGACTCATGGTGATGTGATATGGTGGCAGGATGGCTATTGTTTTGGGTGAGATATTTGTGCAAGATATTTTGTGTTTTGTTTTTGGTGAGATATTTTTGGGGGAAAAGGCAGATCCATTTTAGTGTGGGGTTTTTCTTTAGTTGCTCATAACAAATACTCACACAACACAATACTTAGCCACTTCTTCACTTGCTTTTTCTTGAGCTCACACTCTTCACACATGGCATCTTCTTCAACCTCCACCCTACCCTTTCATTAGTTGAGAATCCTTGGGTGTATTGAGACAAAGTATTCACAAACATTCTCAACTTCATCTTGGTTATCTAGGATAGCTAACTAGATACCCGAGTTCCTTCGGTTTAGAGGTGGGAGCCTATGTTACGATCCCTCGACATAGAACTTCTTCGATGTGGGGAGACCGGAGATCAAACTTGATCGGGAAAACTGCGAGAAGCTTGGGACAGAGGTTGAAGACCGAAGGACACGGATCGATCGGTATAACCTCTCTAAACTTATTTCTAAGAACTAGTATAGGGTTTATGGTACGATCCGTTGATTAAAGTTCCGATAGCGCCGGTTTCTAAAAGTTTTTGTTCCGCATTTAGCCACGGAATGATGGCCGGAGTGCTGCCGTAACCTAACAAAAAATAGATGATCTATCTCCACCATACCTTCTTTAGTCTATGAATAGACATAAGCTACCTCTCCACCATGCTTCCGCTGCTCCCTCTGACTACAATAACCCTCTGGCAGAGTCATATACACGTGCACTTCTAAAGCTAGTTTAGAACGATGCTATACTCATCCTCTTGCCGGGTTTCATAGTCTAGAACAGCATCAATGGCAAGTCTAGGTAAAGAAGAACCTCCCTGTCACCGTCTTTGAGGATACCGAAGTACCTCTCGGGAGCCTGAAATTACCCACCATATCTGCGGAGTGGGTAATGGAATGTCAAAAACCAATTGAATCTTTAGGCTCTATTAAATCTTCAGTAATCGTTTGTGGTTCTGGAATCACTTCCAGTTCTACCAGACTCCCACTACTGTTTTCTTAAAAAAGTCCATTTTGCTAAAACTGTGACGAGTCAAGAACAATATCACTATTGATTTTTCAGATGGTAGAAAGTAATCCTTCGACATAGCCCGGGATAACCCACAAATAGCCATTACTGAAACGTGCCTTCAGTTTATCCAGAGTCTGGTCTCAAGCATAAGCCGGACAACTCCATATACCTTACATCGTTAAGATATGAACCATTCTATATACAATATAGAAACAGAGGCACTAATTTAATTAGAACTAGATTCAAATCATTCAGCTGTCTCCAGTGCATGTCAACTAAATGGAGAGAGGCCGATCAGTATTACTCAACTAAGAGTGCATCCAAATAAGAGTAACCTGAAAGAGAAGCAAGTTCTCAAAACCATTACTATCAACTGAATACTAAACACAAGTATCTATATCTTCGATCACCTTGAAGAATTCCGATACTTGCAACACATGGTTCTCTACTTTGTTCTTGTACCTATGTAACATTTCAGAAAAAACAAAATATTATTTTTCGGAATTTATATAATTAAATATTAAATATTATGAATATTTTAATGAAGCGGTATAATTTTATACCGATAAATTGGGAAATATATGGAAATTTATAAGAATTACTGGAATGAGGGTCTTTTGTATGATATGAGCATTTATAGATTTTTAAATACTCATTTAAAATAGGGTTAAGTGCTAAACTCGATTTGTTTTCACTAATCATGCATTTATCTTGATTAGGCTTCATGACATGCACCATGTCATATTTTATAAAAATACTTGTTACATTTCTTTTCTACCATGACTTTTTATTTTTCCAAGCATGGCTTTGTTTTTGAAAAAGAAAAGAAAAAGAAAATAAAAGAAAAAGAATAAAGTATTGAGGTATGGGCAAAAGAGAGAGAGGTGATGGGTCTTCTTTGACCATGGCTCTTTATTAATCATTCGTCGTCATCATCATTTCCCTCCCCATCTCCTCAACCTTGGCTACCCTCTCCCTCCACCACCTCCACCCCTTCACTTCACCCCATTCCCACATCAAAACACATCATTCCCTTCACTAAAACTGTGCACAAGCTCACTACAAGCATGGGAGATCAAGCAAGTTTGGATTTTTAGCACTTGGGGCAACTCAAGAATTTTCTTGAGTTGCCAAATGAGGTAATTCCTTAACCATTAGTATAGTATTTCATTCACTTTAGCATCCATACATGTTTAGAAGTGTTTTAGTGAGGACTAGTGAACTTGGAAAATTCTAAGATGTGGTCTTGGAGATTTCTTGGGTTGTGATTGTGTAATTGAGGTTAGTATAGGCCACACAACCCCTCTAGTGCTAGAATTCAGGACAAAACCTGAGACTAAACCCCAAATTGCGAACTTTAGATTCACCGATATCGGAATTGTGTAGGAATTTTTATGTGTTTTAGAGATCTGCTATGAGCCGAGGGACCTAAAAAATATTTAGCGATTACAGTGATAAAAGCAGGCATCCGAGAAGCTACAACTGAAACCCGGGACCCCAATTACATCTTGTGGCCGCAGATTAATTCTTTCTGGCCGCAAATTTCGGCTAGGGTAGGGGTGAGTGGTTTGGTGTTTGGTCCATGGCTTTATCTTCAGTAAATTAGACCCTCCACATATGCAAAATTGGCTAATTTCACCAAGGATAAAATCTGGAAGTGTTTTACATCGTTTCTGATTTCGGTTTTATGAATTCTGTAACTTGAATTTGGGTATTTGTGTGTTGTCTCGATCGATTGACGTTTGTATGTCGATATCGGGAGATGTTTGGTTATTCTTGCATGTGTAGACCATAGGTTTTAACCTATGTGTGATATGCGTGCCGTTTTGGTTTTCATGTGCGATTTCCTTTTATGATACTACTTGTGATATGTAAGTACCTCCGCGTGGACTTCAGACGGCGAGCAAGATCAAGGCAGCATCGACTTCGGCAAGTAAGGATTAAGGTGAGTAGATATATATCTACGGGGGAAATCGAGTGGATGGCGTATAGCACCCCCGCAGTTTCGTAGTGTAGTATACAAATACGTATATATATATATATATATAGATATATATGTGAGTGTGTGTGTACTGTGAGACTAAATGATTATCAAGATAGGCTTTATGTGTTCATGGCTTAGTTTTAGTGTAATTGGAAGTAACAACATTTAGTTTCTTAGTCACGAAACCCTAGAGTAAGGATTTGCACACACGCACGCACACGCATACATTTGATTTTCTTGTACGTATATGGGGATATATATATATATATATATATATATATATACATACATATATGTATGTGAGTATGTATATATATATATACGAATACATGTATGATGAGGATGGTATATGATACTTGGAGATGAGTCGATGTGATTGGACATGATGCTGTGAGATCGGTGATGTGACTTGGATCGTATTATGAGATACGACATGATATTATAGCGGGTCGTTGAGCGATGTGTTTTCATACACACACGGATTATGTTGATGGTATCAGTATGTACTAGACTTTAGATCAGTACTCCCAGTTCTTGAGATGTGATGATGATACCATATGGATGTCGTGTTATATGTGATATTCGACCCGTACCCTGATTTGGGATGCCGTACGATGGATTTACCACACGTGATATAATTATGATGATATATCCGCACTCTTGACTCGAGTTTGTCATATTATATATATTGTATCTTACGTGACACTATTGAAGCGAGATCACCAACTACTAGATATAAATATCGACTCAGACTTAGGAGGTTTTCATTACCCTTTCGATTTGTCTGTTTGTTTAGTCATGTAGTTTACTTAGTAGATGTTAGACTGGGCTTGAGTCATACTTATTTCCAAAACTAACGAATCGTGAGTATTTTAAAGACATGCCAAGGGATACTACAGATATTTCAAAGGACGTATCTTTTCTTAAAAACACCGTAGCCCCTATTTTCTAAACACCACGATTTGTGTTATTTCAAATGCCAAAAATGTATGACTCATATATATATTGTGCATTCTTTATTGTTGCGTTTACAATTCATTTTCCGTATATTCTTACTATTTGCATCGCATTGCAAGCACAAATGTGTTTTCGTAGTTATTATGAAATCCTGCTGTTAGGACACCAGCACCATTACCAATTGTGCGTATGCTCTACGTACACTTACTTGCCGGCTCACACACATCATCATTGGTAATTTTATGTTACGTACACATTAGAAAACACTATTTTATTAGTATAATTTGCTTGCTAATAGTTTCGACATAGTACTAGTGCGCTTCCTTTTATATGTTAGTTTAATTATTACATTCTTTGTTTGATATCCGTTCCATTCATATATTCATTTGTCATGCAATATTATGGTATTCACTGTTTACTGACTCTTGATTAAGGGATTCGGATTTTTCCATGAGATTCATGGAATTGGAGAAACCGCAAGGATTTTATAAACTCATTATCATTTTCAAATGATAGAAATTGTGGTTTTCTCATGTTATGATGTGAGATATGTCCACCATGAGTTTTCTCGACTCTTGAGCGATATCATACACCCAATTCGTGGAGGAGGAGGAACCGTTTGTAGGTGCACGGTGGGCCCGGTGCGGTACCTCGGGGCAAGATGGTCGCAAATGATGGCGTTAAGCCTGGCAGGGGAGCACTACCGACCTGTTATTGTGACACGGCAGATATCCGGAGCATACCGACGTAGTCTTGAGATTTGATGATATAGGCCAGTCCGGATTGCCGGAGCCTGAGGTATTAAGATTTGACGATACGGGCCAGTCCGGATTGCCGGAGCCCGAGATTTCGAGATAGTGAGATATATATTTTGTGTCGATGCTAGACACTGATTCTCTGTTGATTTCATTGATGATACTTTGATTTTATACAGAAATCTCACTGAGATAAGAAAACAGTTTTCTCATTTAGATGTATTCTGTTTTCATGAATTCATAGATCATATAAATGATATGTTGATACCTGAGGCAATGACACGAGCACTTGGTATTACACTCATGTATAGATGTTTACCCTTACCATTATTATATGCTTCAGGCTATATTATTTGAGGATATTACTACCGTATGTACTAGGATAGAGTCATACATGCGATTTCTTCTCGGTGATGTTTTCTACTCACGAGTTGGCAACTCACCCCCGTTGTGCAGGTTTTGCCGTACAGGTTTCCTTGGAGGCTTTGCTGGCACACTGCTTCTTTTCGGGTGATTGCATTGTTAGGTGGGTTCACTCGCATCGTGACCACCATTGTATTTTATTTATATTCAGTTGTATCTAGTAACTCCATCAACCAGACTTGTAAATTTAGTAGACTTAGAAAACCAGTATGTTTATTCTTTTGACCTTAGAGTGCCACTTGTATTATTATGGTTTTCTGGTGGATATTGGTTTTCTTTTTAGTTTTGATCCTCGCCCTTTGGCGTTGTATATTATATGTCTTGCGTGGTTGTATCCGCCGATTGGCGAAGAGCTAGCTCCCGCTTGGGGTTGCATTTATTCATTATGTTTATTATTCATCTTTGTACCGATTTGGGGCCAGTATGAGACTCTGCCGAAATTTTCAGGAAAATATGATTTTGTTTTTAAATGTTTAATTCTATCTATTTTATTTAAACCACTCTCTTTAAACAAGTTTTTTCTTCACTTCTTCCTTAAAATGGATTAGATTTCTGGGATTTTTGGCTTATTTTTATTAGATAGGGTCCTATAGACTTCATATGATTCAAGTGTCAGTCATGTGCCTTTTCGGGTCATGTCAAAGTTGGTATCAGAGTGCTAGATTTAACCTTGGTTCGAGTCTATGTTTGACCATGCGGAGTCTAGGATGTATATATATATTCAGAACCTAGGCTTGACCTTACGGAACTTAGACTTGGTCGAGGGGGTATTAGACCCGAACTTTCATCGTGTGGGTTGACCTTGGTTGATGGAGTAGATGACTTAAGTAGAGTGACGTACTGTGTGTATGTTCCGCGGCATATTACGATACGCTACTCCGCTTAAGAATCCTTAAGATATACATTTCTTTGCACAGTATTATATTCATTCCTATGATCTATCCTCATCGATATCGTTTGGTGATTTGTTACCATGATTACATAGGCAGAGAGAGCTGCAGCTAGAGTTGCTGTCAGCATGAGCTCGTTTTGGACGAGGACTAACCAGAGCGTAATTCCGGTAACACACGATTGCATAGATGTGTCGCTATTGTGTTTTCGCGTCTTGAGCGTTTAATGGATTGCTTTTACAAAATTTCTCGAACGTGCAGATCAGTACCATAGGATTGGGCCACTGCTAGAGGCCAGCCAGAATGTGATGACCGTCAATGCACCGATTATTCTTGATGATTGAAGCACTGTTCAGCGTGAGGACGAATGATTCAATTGTTGCTGCGACTGACGTGATATCGCCCAGATGTTTGAAGCTAATGCAGCATGAGTTGTACTTAGAGATGTGATAGAAGATCGCTAGTCATCCAAGGAGGAATGACTAGGATATGTGGTTCGGTGCCACCCCGATACGAGGTCATCAGATTGATTGATTCCAGCTTGAGAAGACTTCACACAGGTATGTTGAGAGTCGATAGAAGACGATCGAATTGTTAGTTATATGTATGCCCTAGAGGCCATTACTGTACATTGGATGCAAATTGTAGTGGATGCTGGGACATATATAGGGAGGACTTTCTTGCTTGACATGATAGTATGCTATCTGGTTGCTCTTTACCTTAATGTGTATACTGATTGTCTCTCTGTTACATATTGGTAAAGCCCTTAGGATGTGTACTAGACTACCTGGACTATGATGCGGATCATACTAGTGTAGGGTTCCTAGGCACCCTAATGAGGTCTCACAGGGCATCAACCATGCCATTTTCAAATTTTATGATGCCGAGAAACCCTAGACTACGGATCGTCAGCTAGATGTCTAGGCGAAAATGAAACTAGTTAACAACTTAACTAAAGTTTAATGGAAATACAACCTTTGTAGATCCGGTGCTCCACCTCCATAGCTCCGCAACGAAGTCCCCTCGCTGTCCTAGTGAATTCCCGGGCTCTAGCGTCGGCTTCATCGGAGAATGGATGGGCTAGGTCGTCGACGACGTGCCGAAGATGATCTACGTCGAAGCATCACTAGATCGAGCTCCACCTTCACCAAGCCATGAATACTTGTGAAGGAAACACACTCTACTACTTGGCAAGAGGTAGAGGATGAAGAAATAGGATGTGGGTAGACTTTAGAATTGGATTTCTCACTCATTTCATCAATCCACCATTGATGAAGTCATGGTTTTCTTCTTGAGTTCAAGGAAGAAGAAGAAGAAATATTATGATTAGTCCTCTTGAAAATAGAAAATAAAAGAATACTTATCATAATCAACCATGATCAAGTGTAGAGAATAAACTAGGGTTAGGTCAATGGTTAGGTTAGGCATGAAACAAAAATGGTGGACTTTTCAAACCTTCATGAAGTTTCAATGTAAAACAAAGCTAGCCACCATTTCTTTTCTTTTGCCAAAATGAAATAAATAAATAAATAAATGAGTAAGTAAATAAAAACATAACCCTAACCATCACATAACCATGGTTTAATCTTAACATACACTTAAACAACCATGTATCATCAAACATGATACAATCATATGTACAAATGTATATCACATATACAATGTGCACAAACCAAGTGAGAAAATCCATTTAAAGTGAACCAATACTAGTTAATGCAAAGTAATATATCAAATATATAATTATGCATTAAATCATTAAATCAACACTTGATTCAATGATCCGGTCATGTCGCACACAACCGACTAGTATACAATGTATCGGCTTATCGAATCAATTCTTGATTCGATAACTAGGTTATATCGCATACAACCATTCGACACATTCATCGCGAGAATGAAATACGGTATCACATACACGCATTATTCTCGGTCCCGTACATATCTCATATGCGCTCCTATTTCGTTTCGCTTGAGCCAGGAAACCTCTGTGTAGGACTCTAAAGACTCGTCAATACGCCGGCAGCAGGTGATGATCATATCAAACACCCACAAGCCGCAAGCGGTCTGCTAATTGTAACGGCCATCCGGGTATTGAGCGATCTGAAGATCGACGAGGAAGCCCGCTCACACTCCGGTGAATCCAACCAGTAACACTACCGTACAGTCCGGTCTGATCGTCTGATATGTCGCATATCTTGCCTAGGGGTGGTATACGTCAGACCCCAATAGCTCGATAAGTCATGTCGATATGAGGTCTATAACAATTCGAGAAACTACTGGTAACACTTACCAGTAAATCTCAGCAACCCTGGCCAGGGATTTCCTGTTATAGCCAATCGAACATAGCGCAACATCAACTCCCTATACCGGGAGAGACGAATCCCCTCCTATCTCTCATTGCCTCCATGTGACTCGGGACTGTACCCAAAAACCACCGTTTTGCACGCCCTCTTGGACGTGGTAAGATGGAAATCAAAGCACAGTGGGAACCACACGAGACTCTATGACGATCTCGGGTCAACAGACTACTCTGTACCAGTGTCACCAGAGAACTGCCATCTGACGTAAGGTATATTACCATCTGGGAGTTCTCGGCGAGTCCGTCCAGTGTACCCAGTCTCCACAGAGCACCCGTATATCATCTCTGATGTCAAACACCAATGGATATGGGATCATTCATCGCCCATCTGTATGGGTCGAGAAGGTACACGCTAGTCTACTCTGGTATATCGATGCCCCGTCTCGATACACCCACGACTAGGGACTTTGAAGGATGTACTTATGGACTACCATGTCCCCACTAGTATGATCCGCATCATAGTCCAGGTAGTCAAGTACAGATCCTAAGGGCTTTACCAACATGTAACCGGGAGACAATCAGTGTACACGTTAAGGTAAAGATCAACCAGATAGCATACTATCATGTCGAGCAAGAAAGTCCTCCCTATATATGTCCCAGCATCCACTACAATATACATCCTATGCATAGTAATGGCCTCTAGGGCATACATATAACTAATAATCTCCCACTTGCACTAGGGCCATCTGATAGCAGTGGTTGTAGTATCTCATACTCAACCATCCCATAAAAGTCTCTCTCTGGGAACAGGCCTTTGTGAGTGGATCCGCTGTGTTGTCCTCAGAGTCTACTCTCCTAACCTCGATCTCCTTGGAGATCAACCATCTCCATGATCAAGTGATACTGCCTTAGAATATGTCTGGATCACTGATGGGACCTGCGTTCCTTGGCATAAGCCACAACTCCATTGTCACACAATGGGAGGAACATAGTTCATCTCATGAACCAATATACACCCAAACAGCCTCTTTGGTAGCATCTTAAGTAGCGATGTATCCTGCCTTTATCGTCTAGTATGTCACGGTATCTAGCTTGGAACTCTTCCAACATACCGTCCCTTTACTGAGGGTAAAGACAATGCCTGCGACTGACATTCAGTCGTCTTTATCACCCTGGAACCCTTCCAGTGATTCTCCCCAGGATCGATTGATATCATCTCAGTACAACTAGTGAGAATCCTAACATCCAATTAAATCTATCTCATAGATCCAAAACTCAGGATTTATGAGGTATCATTTTGATCCTACACGGAGAATCTTTGTGATAAACGGAGATCGATCGAGCGTAGCATAAGAAACTCCTTTCTTATCAAGAGTATGTCATCCACGTACTCTACGAGGATCACCACCATACTCCCTACTACCTTTTTGTTTATACAAGGTTCATCTACCATTTTGATGATGTCAAACTCTTTGACTAATCCATCAAAACAGATGTTCCAACTCCGCGATGCCTGCTTTATCCTATAAAGCATCTTGCACACGTTTCCGCTGCTCCCACTGTCTACGAGACCCTCTGGCTGTGTACTTATAGACGCACTCTTCTAAAACATCATTTAGAAAAGCAGTCATAACACCCAACCACCAGATATCGTAGTCATGGTATGTAGCCGTGACAAGTAGGATCTGGATGGACTTAAGCATAGCTCCTTAGAAAAGGTTTCATCATTATCCACGCCTGGTTGATGACGAAAACCTTTAACAAGTCTAGCTTTGAAAGTCTTAACTTTTCCATCTACACCAAGTAATCTTCTCAAGATATACTTGCTCCTGATGGGGATTTAACCCTTCAGATATAGCAACCAAAGTCCATACTTTGTTGGTGTATAAGGATTCTATCTCAGATCGATAAACATCCAGCCATTCTTACAGAGTCTTACTCTCGATGGCCAGCTCGAAGCTAGTTGGGTCATCATCTCATGATGCAATCCTCGCTCCCAATGTCATAGAGAAACCGAAGTATCTCTCAGGTGGGTGAGGAACCCTACTAGATCGGCGGAGAGGCTGAGGTTCGTTGGAATCTACTGAATCCTTTGGTTCTATCAAATCATCAGCTGTAGTTTGTATAGCTGGAACCTTTCCAGTTGTACATAACTGACCTTGCCTCGAGCTTGTCCGGATTATGCATTTAGACAAAGCCTGGACAACCCCAAATCTTAACCAACTTAAGATATGGGCTCTTCCTTTATCATATCAAATATGAAGTGGTAGGCAACTGATTTGATTTGAACCCTATTCAATAGGTATGCAGCTTCTCAAGTGCATAACCCCTTAAAAGGAAAATAGGAAACTCAGTATTACTCATCATAGAGCACACCTTATCATATAGGGTGTGATTGCTCCACCCCGATATACCATCGTGCTATGGTGTATACGGAGGAGTAATGCCGAGAGAGAATCTCATTCTCCTTTAGAAAAGTCCGAGAATTCCGTGCTCAAGTATTCTCCTCCTTGATCTCATCATAGGACATAATACTTATACCCGTATTCTGGTTCTCTACTTCTAGCTTATATTCTGTGAATATCTCAAAAGGTTCGGACTTGTGTTTCAACAGGAACATTTGTCTGAATCTTGAGAGATCATCAGAGAACGTAATGAAGTACAAAGAACCGGTCCTGGCATGTGTAGACAGGGGACCTTACATACATCAACATGTATTATCCCAAGAGTTTGCTAACTCTTTCTCTGTTTCCAGTAAACGGAGCTTTGGTCATCTTATCTTTGTGACATGACTGGCGAGTTTCACAAGATGTAAATTCAAACTGATTTAAATATGCATCTATATGTAATTCTAGCTAGTCGGGTCACATTGATCTGACCTAGTCTATAATGCCTCAAGAAGAATTCGTTCATTTCTGAACTCTTTCTCTTGTGTGTGATCCGTATACTAAGAACTGTAGTTTGATTTAGAACATCAATGCTTTTAGATAACGTGCCTGAACCGATCAACTTTTGATATAGGAAATGTTCAAAACATTATCCATCAATACAAAATTATATCCTTTCTTTTCTAACGAAGAGAGTGATATGATTTGGTATATCAGGTTCGGTATCTAATAACATTCGTTTAGAATCAATGTATTGGTAATACAGGGTGACAGTGACCGACAGACTTGGCTGCAACTCTTGCCCCATTTTCTGTCTCATGAAACTTATCACCCGTTCTCAGTTTTTCTACCCTTTTGTAGCCCTATGTAACAGATTACATATCTGGGATCCTGATCCGGTATCATATACCAGGATGCGGAGGATACTGAGAAACAGTTCTGTATAATGAACACACCCGAAGATGATGCATCAGCATGCACTCTCTTCGTTTGGGCGGCACGGGAAATCTGGTATTCCCCAATTTCCTTCTCTGTCTTATAACATTTATAAGTTGGAGCGGGACCAACGTTCCCCAGCTCAGTATAACAAGCGGGTTCGGTCAATAATCCGTTTTATTATCTTGATTAAGGCGTGACATGGTCGCTACCAGGAGAGAGAGAGAAGAAAACACTCAGCGTGCGCTCTTGCAAGAATAGATTGGTTATTATTTTATCTAATCAGGATGGCTCCCACTGCTTTTTATCAAATCTTCCTTCAAACCCTAAAAGGAAAGACTAGCCGGGATTAATTACACACTACAAGTTCGTCAATCTTTCAGCCAGACCAGTGTCGGTACTTTGAGGGAGGTCCCCCGTGCTTTCGCACGAACCTAATTAATGTAAACCTCGTTTTCCCAGAGGCGTAACCTCGTTAACACCTTTCTAGACACCTACTTGATCGGCTAATTGTAATGTGTAAAACTCTCCCAGGAGTAACTCTTACTCGTAGCGGGTATCGGGATCCAACTATCTCATAGAAGGTATGCAATCTCATTGCAAATTTCAACACTTGAAATTCCCGATAATATTTTGTCCCTAGCTCGCTATGACCTTGACGCATGCCAAACAACCCATAGTCTGCTAGTCAAGTTCAACCCGTACATTTCTTGATTGAATTAAACCCACCCGCACGACCCTTGACGCATGCCAAACAACGCCGTACGAATACCCAATCCAATCGCATCGTATGCTAGCAGATAAGCACTAGTTAGCTACCGTACACTACGCCTTGACGCATGCCAAACAACCGCAGCACGAATACTAACTAGTACTTATCTGAAATGACGGAGGGCTACGACAGGTTTTTCTGAAAACCTATTGCGTAATGAACTTGATATCGTTGTAGAATCAAATGATTTTTAAAATGGAGTGTTTTTGAGGCTTTTCTAGTTTTGCTAAAGGAGTCACTCCCGGTGAAGGGATCGTCGGTCCTTTCCTCGTCGAATGAGGTGCGGGATATATCATATATATCACTATGCAAAGCAGAAACTCTTAAAAGCAATCAAAAGACAAACCGAGTGTGTAGCATCTGCCAGTTATTGCTAAAGGAGTCACTCCCGGTGAAGGGATCTCGGTCCTTTCCTCATCGAATAAGGTGCAGGATATATCATATAAACCGCTGTGCAAAGCAAGAACTGTAGCTACCTGTTTTAATTTGAAATTCGATTCTACAACATCTTAGGTTTCTTTTATTTCATTAATCACATTAATGAAGTCCCATCATTTAAGTACCTAAACATCACAGATAAATACGACGTACACTTATGCCATCCGCATTCGCCTCGATGTCCCCTCGTGCACCGTTAGGTTAGGTAACTAACGGCAGAGCAGGGCAGGGCTAGCGCGGGTGTAAAGCATAAGTAACATCTATATAATATATCATATATACTGTATACTGTATCTATCACAGAACATATCACATGATCACATCACAGATATCGCAGCAGAAGAAACATATGAAATATTGGATATACTAGGACGTCCGTGTTTTCAATACGAGCCAGTATAAAACACGGATTCCACGGTCGCGATGAATAGCCAAACCCCACACCCCTAGACCCCTACGAGAGCGGCAAGCAACCCTACCAATTCTAGGGTTAGGAGACCCGGACTCGACTCCTCGAGATGGTCTCCAACTGGACCCCAGAACCCGGTTACTTGTGCTCCCCTCCTTGGGTCTATCCTAGTGCAGAAAAGTAAATAATATACATCAACGGTGACAACTTCCGCAACCTGGAAGCGCCCCAATAAAAGAATATTACATACAAGTTTTTACATTAATGAAAATGAAAAACACTCATCTCACATAAAAACCCCCGGCTATTCAAACACGACGATCCAATATAACATATCCAGCAACACATAACATCACATGTCATCAACGTAAGTAAATATGCGCATCCCAATTGTCGTTGACATATAGCAACGAAACCGGCGATATCACATATTACACTTACGGTCACAGAAAAGAAAGTGTAAGACTACAACAGTTGGAATCCGCAACCACCTCAGACATCGCATGCCTGACCAAATGAATTACTTAGACATCGCATGCCTAATAATTATAAACCCCGCATTTTAGTCTCAAAATCGAAAACACTTTTCAATACCAAGTCGGGCAATTCAACAAGATTCCTGACATCCTGATCGAATGCTCGTCGTAAACTTCAGTAGGCGGCCGCACCCCTAACGCCGTCGACGAAGTGCACCAAGGAGGAACACCGCTACCGCGAGCACCCGAACGGATGCTTTCGGCGACGGGGTTCTCCTACAGTCACTTGGTCGGGGCTATGGAGTGAGGCTGTCTATTAAGTTTACCCGGCGAGTATCCGCGTACGCTACGTGATTGCAACGGAATTTTGATCACATCAAAATTCCGTAGCAACCGATCAAGTGAGACTAAACTGCTATGTTTATAACATTCATTCAGTTATCACATAACTTTTGTGAATTCCAATTGTTGTATCAGATTCCGGATAAACAGAAAATGTTAAACTTTCCGATTGAACATTCGAACACCCAAGTTTTCCCAATACAGATCAACACATGAAACAAGTCTAAAAACATTCAGTTCGTGCCTCAGTACCAACGGTCCAGCCGTAGAAGGGTCAAGCCAACGCCTCACATGTGGCACGCCGTACTGCCCCAAACCCGAAAGTTCAAAGGGCAGTTCAAGACGGTCACATAATCGAGTTAAGGTTTGTTGTCTTCTAGAGGGTCCATCGCGTTACTTGCACTACTTAGAACGTCTTTAAACTACGAAAAAATCCAACACTTGGAAATTTCCAGACAGGGGAAAAATTGGGTATTTATATCCGGTCGAACTTTTTAACATATTCTAAAATTTATCCGGAAAGCCACATAGACAAAATCTGATACTCCGATCGAAACACCGAATCCCCAAAACAATCCCAGAAAATTCAACTCTTGAATAAATATTAAAAATTCCCAGAAAATCCAACTCCAGAAAATAGGAATTACTGTGCAAACAGAAGAAGCTGATGTCATCAATGGGCCGCGGAACCGCTGCAGAAGCTAGGCTTCTGCCGCGGTTCCGCCGCAGTTTGGGCTGTTCATCAGAAAATTTTTGCGCCGTAATTCTTATATTTCCCTGCTGAATTTTTTAGCAATTTTTAATTTGGAAAAATCCCAGTTTTTGAAAAAAGGACAGAGAGCAATTTTGAAATGGGTTTTCGGGTTCGTTCGGACTTCAAACTCCGTCTAGACTTCGCCTAAGGCTCTAGCTTGGCTCTGATACCACTGTAGGGTTCCTAGGCACCCTAATGAGGTCTCACAAGGCATCAACCATGCCATTTTCAAATTTTATGATGCCGAGAAACCCTAGACTACGGATCGTTAGCTAGATGTCTAGGCGAAAATGAAACTAGTTAACAACTTAACTAAAGTTTAACGGAAATACAACCTTTGTAGATCCGGTGCTCCACCTCCATAGCTCCGCAACGAAGTCCCCTCGCTGTCCTAGTGAATTCCCGGGCTCTAGCGTCGGCTTCATCGGAGAATGGATGGGCTAGGTCGTCGACGACGTGCCAAAGATGATCTACGTCGAAGCATCACTAGATCGAGCTCCACCTTCACCAAGCCATGAATACTTGTGAAGGAAACACACTCTACTACTTGGCAAGAGGTAGAGGATGAAGAAATAGGAAGTGGGTAGACTTTAGAATTGGATTTCTCACTCATTTCATCAATCCACCATTGATGAAGTCAAGGTTTTCTTCTTGAGTTCAAGGAAGAAGAAGAAGAAATATTATGATTAGTCCTCTTGAAAATAGAAAATAAAAGAATACTTATCATAATCAACCATGGTCAAGTGTAGAGAATAAACTAGGGTTAGGTCAATGGTTAGGTTAGGCATGAAACAAAAATGGTGGACTTTTCAAACCTTCATGAAGTTTCAATGTAAAACAAAGCTAGCCACCATTTCTTTTCTTTTGCCAAAATGAAATAAATAAATAAATAAATGAGTAAGTAAATAAAAACATAACCCTAACCATCACATAACCATGGTTTAATCTTAACATACACTTAAACAACCATGTATCATCAAACATGATACAATCATATGTACAAATGTATATCACATATACAGTGTGCACAAACCAAGTGAGAAAATCCATTTAAAGTGAACCAATACTAGTTAATGCAAAGTAATATATCAAATATATAATTATGCATTAAATCATTAAATCAACACTTGATTCAATGATCCGGTCATGTCGCACACAACCGACTAGTATACAATGTATCGGCTTATCGAATCAATTCTTGATTCGATAACTAGGTTATATCGCATACAACCATTCGACACATTCATCGCGTGAATGAAATACGCTATCACATACACGCATTATTCTCGGTCCCGTACATATCTCATATGCGCTCCCATTTCGTTTCGCTTGAGCCAGGAAACTTCTGTGTAGGACTCTAAAGACTCGTCAATACGCCGGCAGCAGGTGATAATCATATCAAACACCCACAAGCCGCAAGCGGTCTGCTAAACGTAACGGCCACCCGGGTATTGAGCGATCTGAAGATCGACGAGCAAGCCCTCTCACACTCCAGTGAATCCAACCAGTAACACTACCGTACAGTCCGGTCTGATCGTCTGATATGTCGCATAGCTTGCCTAGGGGTGGTATACGTCAGACCCCAATAGCTCGATAAGTCGTGTCGATATGAGGTCTATAACAATTCGAGAAACTACTGGTAACACTTACCAGTAAATCTCAGCAACCCTGGCCAGGGAATTCCTGTAATAGCCAATCGAACACAGCGCAACATCAACTCCCTATACCGGGAGAGACGAATCCCCTCCTATCGCTCATTGCCTCCATGTGACTCGGGACTGTACCCAAAAACCACCGTTTTGCATGCCCTCTTGGACGTGGTAAGATGGAAATCAAAGCATAGTGGGAACCACACGAGACTCTATGACGATCTCGGGTCAACAGACTACTCTGTACCAGTGTCACCAGAGAACTGTCATCTGACGTAAGGTATATTACCATCTGGGAGTTCTCGGCGGGTCCGTCCAGTGTACCCAGTCTCCACTGAGCACCCGTATATCATCTCTGATGTCAAACACCAATGGATATGGGATCATCCATCGCCCATCTGTATGGGTCGAGAAGGTACACGCTAGTCTACTCTGGTATATCGATGCCCCGTCTCGATACACCCACGACTAGGGGCTTTGAAGGATGTACTTATGGACTACCATGTCCCCACTAGTATGATCCGCATCACAGTCCAGGTAGTCAAGTACAGATCCTAAGGGCTTTACCAACATGTAACAGGGAGACAATCAGTGTACACGTTAAGGTAAAGATCAACCAGAAAGCATACTATCATGTCGAGCAAGAAAGTCCTCCCTATATATGTCCCAGCATCCACTACAATATACATCCTATGCATAGTACTGGCCTCTAGGGCATACATATAACTAACAACTAGTGGGGACATGGTAGTCCATAAGTACATCCTTCAAGGTCCCTAGTCGTGGGTATATGGAGACGGGGCATCGATATACCAGAGTAGACTAGCGTATACCTTCTCGACCCATACAGATGGGCGATGGATGATCCCATATCCATTGGTGTTTGACATCAGAGATGATATACGGGTGCTCAGTGGAGACTGGGTACACTGGACGGACTCGCCGAGAACTCCCAGATGGTATTATACCTTGCGTCAGATGGCAGTTCTCTGGTGACACTGGTACAGAGTAGTCTGTTGACCCGAGATCGTCATAGAGTCTTGTGTGGTTCCCACTGTGCTTTTATTTCCATCTTACCACGTCCAAGAGGGCATGCAAAACGGTGGTTTTTGGGTACAGTCCCGAGTCACATGGAGGCAATGAGCGATAGGAGGGGATGCGTCTCTCCCGGTATAGGGGGTTGATATTGCGCTGTGTTCGATTGGCTATAACAGGAAATCCCTGGCCAGGGTTGCTGAGATTTACTGGTAAGTGTTGCCAGTAGTTTCTCGAATAGTTATAGACCTCATATCGACACGACTTATCGAGCTATTGGGGTCTGAAGTTTACCACCCCTAGGCGAGATATGCGACATATCTGACGATCAGACCGGACTGTACGGTAGTGTTACTGGTTGGATTCACTGGAGTGTGAGCGGGCTTGCTCGTCGATCTTCTGATCGTTCAATACTCGGGTGGCCGTTACGTTTGGCAGACCGCTTGTGGCTTGTGGGTGTTTGATATGATCATCACCTGCTGCCGGCGTATTGACGAGTCTTTAGAGTCCTACACAGAGGTTTCCTGGCTTAAGCGAAACGAAATAGGAGCGCATATGAGATATGTGCGGGACCGAGAATAATGCGTGTATGTGATACCGTATTCTATTCTCGCGATGAATGTATCGATTGGTTGTATGTGATATAACCTAGTTATCGAATCAAGTATTGATTCGATAAGCCGATACATAGGATACTAGTCGGTTATATGCGATATGACCGGATCGTTAAATCAAGTGTTGATTTAATGATTTAATGTATAATTATATATTTGATATATTACTTTGCATTAACTAGTATCGGCTCACTTTAAATGGATTTTCTCACTTGAAGTTCACAAGTTGTATATGTGATATACTTTTGTGCACTTGATTGTATCATATTTGATGATACATGTTAACTTGGTTAAGTGTAAAGATTAAACCATTGTTAAGTTAATGATTAGGGTTTTGCTTTTTCTTTCTTATTTATTTATTTATTTATTTTGGAAAGAAAAAGGGAAAATGGTTGCTAGTTTTGTTTTATCTTTGAAGCTTCATGAAGCTTTGACTAATGTGACCATTTTGTCTCATGCTTAACCCTAACCACTTCATTTAACCTTAGTTTAGTCTCTACACTTGACCATGGTTATTATGATGATAAGTATTCTTTTTATTATTCTTTTTGAATAACTTATCATAATATTATCTTCATCTTCTTCTTCTTCTTCACTTGAAGAAAACCTTTCTTCATCAATGGTGATTGATGAAAATGAGTGAGAAATCCAATTCTAAAGTCTACCCACTTCCTATTTCTTCATCCTCTACCTCTTGCCAAGTAGTAGAGTGTGTTTCCTTCACAAGTTTTCTAGACTTGGTGAAGTTGGAGCTTGATCTAGCGATGCCTCGACGTAGATCATCTTCGGCACGTCGTCGATGACCTAGCCCGCTTCTTCTCCGATGAAGCCGACGCTAGAGCCCGGGATTGCATGAGGACAGCGGAGAGCACTTCATCATGGAGCCATGAAGGTGGAGGACCGGATCTACAAAGGTTGTATTTCCGTATTCTTGTAGTTAAGTGTTAACTAGTTTGTTTTTCGCCTAGACATCTAGCCAACGATCCGTAGTTTAGGGTTTCTCGGCACCGTAAATTTTGAAATTGGCATGGTTGATGCCTTGTGAGACCTTATTAGGGTGCCAAGGAACCCTACATTGGTATCAGAGCCTAGCTAGAGCCTTAGGCGAAGTCTAGACGGAGTTTGAAGTCCGAACGAACCCGAAAACCCATTTCCAAATTGCTCTCTGTCCAATTTTTAAAAATCTGGTTTTTTCCATATTAAAAATATGCAGAAAATTAAGCAGGGTTTTTTATGAATTACTGTGCAAAACGGAGCCCTAACTCCGTCAAACCGCCGCGGAACCGCGGCCTTACCCCACGTGGCGCGGCGGTTCCGCGGCCGTTATGTTGAATCTTTGACTTTTGTCTGCACAGTAATTGTTATATTTGACTCCTGTGTTTTCTGGATAATTTTAATATTTATTCAAGAGTTGAATATTCCAGGGTGTTTTGGAGCTTGGATGATTCGATCGGATTATCAAATTTTGTCTGTGTGGCTTTCCGGATAATTTATGGATATGTTAAAAAGTTCGACCGGATATAAATACCCAACTTTTCCCCTGTCGGGAAATTTCCAAGTGTTGGATTTTTCCGTGGTTTAACGACGTTCTAAGTAGTGCAAGTAACGCGATGGACCCTCTAGAAGACAACCAACCTTAACTCGATTATGTGACCGTCTTGAACTGCCCTTTGAACCTTCGGGTTTGGGGCAGTACGGTGTGCCACATGTGAGGCATTGGCTTGACCCTTCTACGGCTGGACCGTTGGTACTGAGGCACGAACTGAATGTTTTTAGACTTGTTTCATGTGTTGATCAGTATCGGGAAAACTTGGGTGTTTGAATGTTCGATCGGAAAGTTTAACATTTTCTAATTATCTGGAATGTGATACAATAGTTGGAATTCACAAGTAGTTATGTGATAACTGAATGAATGTTATAAACACAACACTTTAGTCTCAATTGATCGGTTGCCACGGAATTTTGATGTGATCAAAAGTCCGTCGCAATCACGTAGTGTACGCGGATACTCGCCGGGTAAACTTAATAGACAGCCTCGCTCCATAGCCCCGACCAAGTGACTGTAGGAGAACCCCGTCGCCGAAAGCATCCGTTCGGGTGCTCGCGGCAGCGGTGTTCCGCCTTGGTGCACTTCGTCGACGGTATAGGGGGTGCGGCCGTCTGCTGAAGTTTGCGACGAGCATTCGATCAGGATGTCGGGAATCTTGTTGAATTACCCGACTTGATATTGAAAAGTGTTTTCGATAATGAGACTAAAATGCGGGGTTTATAATTGTTAGGCATGCGATGTCTAAGGAATTCATCTGATTAGGCATGCGATGTCTATGCAAGTTGCGGATTCCAACTGTTGTAGTTTTACACTTTCTTTTCTGTGACCGTAAGTGTAATATGTGATATCGCCGGTTTCGTTGCTATATGTCAACGACAATTGGGATGCGCATATTTACTTACGTTGATGACATGTGATGTTATGTGTTGCTGGATATGTTATATTGGATCGTCGTGTTTGAATAGCCGGGGGTTTTTATGTGAGATGAGTGTTTTTCATTTTCATTCATGTAAAAACTTGTATGTAATATTCTTTTATTGGGGCACTTCCAGGTTGCGGAAGCTGTCACCGTTTGTATATTATTTACTTTTCCGCACTAGGATAGACCCAAGGAGGAGAGCACAAGTAACCGGGTTCTGGAGTCCAGTGGGAGACCAACTCGAGGAGTCGAGTCCGGGTCTCCTAACTCTAGAATTGGTAGGGTTGCTTGCCGCTCTCGTAGGGGTCTAGGGGTGTGGGTTTGGCTATTCATCACGACCGTGGAATCCGTGTTTTATATTGGCTCGTATTGAAAACACGGACGTCCTAATATATCCAATATTTCATATGATTCTTCTGCTGCGATATCTGTGATGTGATCATGTGATGTTCTGTGATAGATACTTTATATAGTATATATGATATATTATATAGGCATTACTTATGTTTTACACCCGCGCTAGCCCTGCCCTGCTCTGCCGTTAGTTACCTAACCTAACGGTGCACGAGGGGACATCGAGGCGAATGCGGATGGCATAAGTATACGTCGTATTTATCTGTGATATTTAGGTAACTTAAATGATGGGACTTCATTAATGTGATTAATGAAATAAAAGAAACCTAAGATGTTGTAGAATCGAATTTCAAAATAAAACAGGTAGCTACAGTTCTTGCTTTGCATAGCGGTATATATGATATATCCTGCACCTTATTCGATGAGGAAAGGACCGAGATCCCTTCACCGGGAGTGACTCCTTTAGCAATAACTGGCAGATGCTACACACTCGGTTTGTCTTTTGATTGCTTTTAAGTGTTTTTGCTTTGCACAGTGATATATATGATATATCCCGCACCTCATTCGACGAGGAAAGGACCGACGATCCCTTCACCGGGAGTGACTCCTTTAGCAAAACTAGAAAAGCCTCAAAAGCACTCCATTTTAAAATCATTTGATTCTACAACGATATCAAGTTCATTACGCAATAGGTTTTCAGAAAAACCTGTCGTAGCCCTTCGTCATTTCAGATATGTACTAGTTAGTATTCGTGCTGCGGTAGTTTGGCATTCGTCAAGGCGTAGTGTACGGTAGCTAACTAGTATTTATCTGCTTGAGCATATGATGCGATTGGATTAGGGTATTCGTACGGCGTTGTTTGGCATTCGTCAAGGGTCGTGCGGGTGGGTTTAATTCAATCAAGAAATGTACGGGTTGAACTTGACTAGTGAACTATGGGTTGTTTGGCATTCGTCAAGGTCATAAAACACTAGGGGCAAAATATTATCGGGAATTTCAAGTGTTGAAATTTGCAATGAGATTGCATACCTTCTATGAGATAGTTGGATCCCGATACCCGCTGCGAGTAAGAGTTACTCCTAGGAGAGTTTTACACATTACAATTAGCCGATCAAGTAGGTGTCTAGAAAGGTGTCAACGGGGTTACACCTCTGGGAAAACAAGGTTTACATTAATTAGGTTCGTGCGAAAGCACGGGGGACCTCCCTCAAAGTACCGACACTGGCCTGGCTGAAAGATTGGCGAACTTGTAGTGTGTAATTAATCCCGGCTAGTCTTTCCTTTTAGGGTTTGAAGGAAGATTTGATAAAAAGCAGTGGGAGCCATCCTGATTAGATAAAATGATAACCAATCTATTCTTGCAAGAGCGCACGCTGAGTGTTTTCTTCTCTCTCTCTCCAGGTAGCGACCATATCACGCCTTAATCAAGATAATAATACGGAATATTGACCGAACCCGCTTGTTATACTGAGCTGGGGAACGTTGGTCCCGCTCCAACTTATAATTGTTATAAGACAGAGCAGGAAATTGGGGAATACCAGATTTCCCGTGCCGCCCAAACGAAGAGAGTGCATGCTGATGCATCATCTTCGGGTGTGTTCTTTATACAGAACTGTTTCTCTATTCTTTACGTCCTGGTTATGTGATACCGGATCAGGATCCCGCATATGTAATATGTTACATGGTCTACAGATAGGTAAAGAACTGAGAACGGGTGATAAGTTTCATGAGGCAGAAAACGGGGCAAGTGTTGCAGCCAAGTCTGCTGGTCACTGTCACCCTGTATTACCAATACATTGATTCTGAACGAATGTTATTAGATACCGAACCTGATATACAAAATCATATCAGTCTCTTTATTAGTAAAGAAATGATAAAATTCTGTATTGTTGGATAATGTTTTGAACATTTCCAATATCAAAAGTTGATCGGTTCAGACACGTTATCTAAAAGCGTTGATGTTCTAAATCAAACTACAGTTCTTTAGTATACAGAACACATACAAGAGGAAGAGTTCAGAAATGAACGAATTCTTCTTGAGGCATTGTAGACTAGGTCATATCAATGTGACCCGACTAGCTGAAGTTACATAAAGATTCATATTTAAATAAGTTTGAATTTACATCTTGTGAAACTTGCCAGTCCTGTCACAGAGATAACATGAACACAGCTCTGTTTATTGGAAACAGAGAAAGAGTTAGTGAACTCCTAGGATGATACATGTTGATGTATGTAGGTCCCCTGTCTACACTTGCCAAGACCGGTTCTTTATATTTCATTACATTCTCTGATGTTCTTTCAAGATTCAGACCTATGTTCCTGTTGAAACACAAGTCTGAACCTTTTGAGATATTCACAGAATATAAGTTAGAAGTAGAGAACCAATAAGGGTACAAGTATTATGTCCTTTGATGTGATCAGGGAGGAGAATACTTGAGCACGGAATTCCTGGACTATTCTAAAGGAGAATGAGATTCTCTCTCAGCATTACTCCTCCGTATACACCATAGCACGATGGTATATCGGGGCGGAGCAAATACACCCTATTTGATATGGTGTGCTCTATGATGAGTACTACTGAGTTACCTATTTCCTTTTGGAGTGATGCACTTGAGAAGCTGCACAGCTATTGAATAGGGTTCCAATCAAATCAGTTGCCTACCATTTCATATGTGATATGGAAAGGGAAGGGGCCATTTCTTAAGCTAGTTAAGATTTAGGGTTGTCCGGGCTATGTTTAAAAGCAAAATCCGGACAAGCTCGAGGCAAGGTCTGTTATGTACAACTGGAAAGGTTCCAGCTATACAAAACTGCAGCTGATGATTTGATAGAACCAAAGGATTCAGTAGATTCCAACGAACCTCAGCCTCTCCGCCGATCTAGTAGGGTTCCTCACCCACCTGAGAGATACTTCTGTTTCTCTATGACAGTGGGAGCGAGGATTGCATCATGAGATGATGACCCAACTAGTTTCGAGCTGGCCATCGAGAGTAAGACTCTGTAAGAATGGCTGGATGTTTATCGATCTGTGATGGAATCCTTATACACCAACAAAGTATGGACTTTGGTTGCTATATCTGAAGGGTTAAATCCCCATCAGGAGCAAGTATATTTTGAGAAGATTACTTGGTGTATATGGAAAAGTTGAGACTTTCAAAGCTAGACTTGTTAAAGGTTTTCGTCATCAACCAGACATGGATAATGATGAAACCTTTTCAAGTATCTATGCTTAAGTCCATCCAGATCCTACTTACCACGGCTACATACCATGACTACGATATCTGGTGGTTGGGTGTCATGACTGCTTTCCTAAATGATGTTTTGGAAGAGAGCGTCTATAACTACACAGCCAGAGGGCTTCATAGACAATGGGAGCAGCGGAAACGTGTGCAAGATGATTTATAGGATAAAGCAGGCATCGCGGAGTTGGAACATCTGTTTTGATGGATTAGTCAAAGAAGTTGACGTCATCAAAATGGTAGATGAACCTTGTATAAACAAAAAGGTAGTAGGGAGTATGGTGACGATCCTCGTAGAGTACGTGGATGACATACTCTTGATAGGGAAGGAGTTTCCTATGCTACGCTCGATCAATCTCCGCTTATCACAATGATTCTCCAGATAGGATCAAAGTGACACCTACTAAATCCTAGGTTTTGGATCTATGAGATAGATCTAAATGGATATTAGGATTCTCACTAGTTGTAGTGAGAAGGTATCAATCGACCCTGGGGAGAATCACTGGAATGGTTCCAGGGTGATAAAGACGACTGAGTATCAGTCACAGGCATTGTCTTTACCCTCAGTAAAGGGACGGTATGTTGGAAGAGTTCCAAGCTAGATACCGTGACATACTAGACGATAAAGGCAGGATACATCGCTACTTAAGATGCTACCAAAGAGGCTGTTTGGGTGTATATTGGTTCATGAGATGAACTACGTTCCTACCATTGTGAGACAATGGAGTTGTGGCTTATGCCAAGGAACGCAGGTCCCATCAGTGATCCAAACATATTCTAAGGCAGTATCACTTGATCATGGAGATGGTTGATCTCCAGGGTGATCGAGGTTAGGAGAGTAGACTCAGAGGACAACACGGCGGATCCACTCATGAAGGCCTATTCCCATAGAGAGAATTTTATGGGATGGTTGAGTATGAGATACTACAACCACTGCTACAGATGGCCCTAGTGCAAGTGGGAGATTGTTAGTTATATGTATGCCCTAGAGGTCATTACTGTACATTGGATGCATATTGTAGTGGATGCTGGGACATATATAGGGAGGACTTTCTTGCTTGACATGATAGTATGCTATCTGGTTGCTCTTTACCTTAACGTGTATACTGATTGTCTCTCTGTTACATGTTGGTATAGCCCTTAGGATGTGTACTTGACTACCTGGACTATGATGCAGATCATACTAGTGGGGACATGGTAGTCCATAAGTACATCCTTCAAGGTCCCTAGTCGTGGGTATATGGAGACGGGGCATCGATATACCAGAGTAGACTAGCGTATACTTTCTCGACCCATACAGATGGGCGATGGATGATCCCATATCCATTGGTGTTTGACATCAGAGATGATATACGGGTGCTCAGTGGAGACTGGGTACACTGGACGGACTCGCCGAGAACTCCCAGATGGTATTATACCTTACGTCAGATGGCAATTCGCTGGTGACACTGGTAGAGAGTAGTCAGTTGACCCGAGATCGTCATAGAGTCTTGTGTGGTTCCCACTGTGCTTTGATTTCCATCTTACCACGTCCAAGAGGGAGTGCAAAACGGTGGTTTTTGGGTACAGTCCCGAGTCACATGGAGGCAATGAGCGATAGAAGGGGATTCGTCTCTCCCGGTATAGGGGGTTGATGTTCCGCTGTGTTCGATTGGCTATAACAGGAAATCCCTGGCCAGGGTTGCTGAGATTTACTGGAAAGTGTTACCAGTAGTTTCTCGAATAGTTATAGACCTCATATCGACACGACTTATCGAGCTATTGGGGTCTGACGTTTACCACCCCTAGGCGAGATATGCGACATATCAGACGATCAGACCGGACTGTACGGTAGTGTTACTGGTTGGATTCACTGGAGTGTGAGCGGGCTTGCTCGTCGATCTTCTGATCGCTCAATACCCGGGTGGCCGTTACGTTTGGCAGACCGCTTGCGGCTTGTGGGTGTTTGATATGATCATTACCTGCTGCCGGCGTATTGACGAGTCTTTAGAGTCCTACACAGAGGTTTCCTGGCTCAAGCGAATCGAAATAGGAGCGCATATGAGATATGTGCGGGACCGAGAATAATGCGTGTATGTGATACCGTATTCTATTCTCGTGATGAATGTATCGATTGGTTGTATGTGATATAACCTAGTTATCGAATCAAGTATTGATTCGATAAGCCGATACATAGGATACTAGTCGGTTATATGCGATATGACCGGATCGTTAAATCAAGTGTTGATTTAATGATTTAATGTATAATTATATATTTGATATATTACTTTGCATTAACTAGTATCGGTTCACTTTAAATGGATTTTCTCACTTGAAGTTCACAAGTTGTATATGTGATATACTTTTGTGCACTCGATTGTATCATGTTTGATGATACATGTTAACTTGTTTAAGTGTAAAGATTAAACCATTGTTAAGTTAATGATTAGGGTTTTGCTTTATCTTTCTTATTTATTTATTTATTTATTTTGGAAAGAAAAAGGGAAAATGGTTGCTAGTTTTGTTTTATCTTTGAAGCTTCATGAAGCTTTGACTAATGTGACCATTTTGTCTCATGCTTAACCCTAACCACTTCATTTAACCTTAGTTTAGTCTCTACACTTGACCATGGTTATTATGATGATAAGTATTCTTTTTATTATTCTTTTTGAATAACTTATCATAATATTATCTTCATCTTCTTCTTCTTCTTCACTTGAAGAAAACCTTTCTTCATCAATGGTGATTGATGAAAATGAGTGAGAAATCCAATTCTAAAGTCTACCCACTTCCTATTTCTTCATCCTCTACCTCTTGCCAAGTAGTAGAGTGTGTTTCCTTCACAAGTTTTCTAGACTTGGTGAAGTTGGAGCTTGATCTAGCGATACCTCGACGTAGATCATCTTCGGCACGTCGTCGATGACCTAGCCCGCTTCTTCTCCGTTGAAGCCGACGCTAGAGCCCGGGATTGCATGAGGACAGCGGAGAGCACTTCATCATAGAGCCATGAAGGTGTAGGACCGGATCTACAAAGGTTGTATTTCCGTATTCTTGTAGTTAAGTGTTAACTAGTTTGTTTTTCGCCTAGACATCTAGCCAACGATCCGTAGTTTAGGGTTTCTCGGCACCGTAAATTTTGAAATTGGCATGGTTGATGCCTTGTGAGACCTCATTAGGGTGCCAAGGAACCCTACATTGGTATCAGAGCCTAGCTAGAGCCTTAGGCGAAGTCTAGACGGAGTTTGAAGTCCGAACGAACCCGAAAACCCATTTCCAAATTGCTCTCTGTCCAATTTTTAAAAATCTGGTTTTTTCCATATTAAAAATATGCAGAAAATTAAGCAGGGTTTTTTATGAATTACTGTGCAATACGGAGCCCTAACTCCGTCAAACCGCCGCGGAACTTCGGCCTTACCCCACGTGGCGCGGCGGTTCCGTGGCCGTTATGTTGAATCTTTGACTTTTGTTTGCACAGTAATTGTTATATTTGACTCCTGTGTTTTCTGGATAATTTTAATATTTATTCAAGAGTTGAATATTCCAGGGTGTTTTGGTGCTTAGATGATTCGATCGGATTATCAAATTTTGTCTGTGTGGCTTTCCGGATAATTTATGGATATGTTAAAAAGTTCGACCGGATATAAATACCCAACTTTTCCCCTGTCGGGAAATTTCCAAGTGTTGGATTTTTCCGTGGTTTAACGACGTTCTGAGTAGTGCAAGTAACGTGATGGACCCTCTAGAAGTCAACAAACCTTAACTCGATTATGTGACCGTCTTGAACTGCCCTTTGAACCTTCGGGTTTGGGGCAGTACGGCGTGCCACATGTGAGGCGTTGGCTTGACCCTTCTACGGCTGGACCGTTGGTACTGAGGCACGAACTGAATGTTTTTAGACTTGTTTCATGTGTTGATCAGTATCGGGAAAACTTGGGTGTTTGAATGTTCGATCGGAAAGTTTAACATTTTCTAATTATCTGGAATGTGATACAATAGTTGGAATTCACAAGTAGTTATGTGATAACTGAATGAATGTTATAAACACAACACTTTAGTCTCAATTGATCGGTTGCCACGGAATTTTGATGTGATCAAAAGTCCGTCGCAATCACGTAGTGTACGCGGATACTCGCCGGGTAAACTTAATAGACAGCCTCGCTCCATAGCCCCGACCAAGTGACTGTAGGAGAACCCCGTCGCCGAAAGCATCCGTTCGGGTGCTCGCGGCAGCGGTGTTCCGCCTTGGTGCACTTCGTCGACGGTATAGGGGGTGCGGCCGTCTGCTGAAGTTTGCGACGAGCATTCGATCAGGATGTCGGGAATCTTGTTGAATTACCCGACTTGATACTGAAAAGTGTTTTCGATAATGAGACTAAAATGCGGGGTTTATAATTGTTAGGCATGCGATGTCTAAGGAATTCATCTGATTAGGCATGCGATGTCTATGCAAGTTGCGGATTCCAACTGTTGTAGTTTTACACTTTCTTTTCTGTGACCGTAAGTGTAATATGTGATATCGCCGGTTTCGTTGCTATATGTCAACGACAATTGGGATGCGCAT
Organism: Agapanthus africanus; assembly: GCA_030015575.1. Classification (NCBI taxonomy): domain Eukaryota; kingdom Viridiplantae; phylum Streptophyta; class Magnoliopsida; order Asparagales; family Amaryllidaceae; genus Agapanthus; species Agapanthus africanus. Next base: position 225,534,837 of record CM057344.1, on the reverse strand, counting down.
ATTTACTTACGTTGATGACATGTGATGTTATGTGTTGCTGGATATGTTATATTGGATCGTCGTGTTTGAATAGCCGGGGGTTTTTATGTGAGATGAGTGTTTTTCATTTTCATTCATGTAAAAACTTGTATGTAATATTCTTTTATTGGGGCACTTCCAGGTTGCGGAAGCTGTCACCGTTTGTATATTATTTACTTTTCCGCACTAGGATAGACCCAAGGAGGAGAGCACAAGTAACCGGGTTCTGGAGTCCAGTGGGAGACCAACTCGAGGAGTCGAGTCCGGGTCTCCTAACTCTAGAATTGGTAGGGTTGCTTGCCGCTCTCGTAGGGGTCTAGGGGTGTGGGTTTGGCTATTCATCACGACCGTGGAATCCGTGTTTTATACTGGCTCGTATTGAAAACACGGACGTCCTAATATATCCAATATTTCATATGATTCTTCTGCTGCGATATATGTGATGTGATCATGTGATGTTTTATGATAGATACTTTATATAGTATATATGATATATTATATAGGCGTTACTTATGTTTTACACCCGCGCTAGCCCTGCCCTGCTCTGCCGTTAGTTACCTAACCTAACGGTGCACGAGGGGACATCGAGGCGAATGCGGATGGCATAAGTATACGTCGTATTTATCTGTGATATTTAGGTAACTTAAATGATGGGACTTCATTAATGTGATTAATGAAATAAAAGAAACCTAAGATGTTGTAGAATCGAATTTCAAAATAAAACAGGTAGCTACAGTTCTTGCATTGCATAGCGGTATATATGATATATCCTGCACCTTATTCGATGAGGAAAGGACCGAGATCCCTTCACCGGGAGTGACTCCTTTAGCAATAACTGGCAGATGCTACACACTCGGTTTGTCTTTTGATTGCTTTTAAGTGTTTTTGCTTTGCACAGTGATATATATGATATATCCCGCACCTCATTCGACGAGGAAAGGACCGACGATCCCTTCACCGGGAGTGACTCCTTTAGCAAAACTAGAAAAGCCTCAAAAGCACTCCATTTTAAAATCATTTGATTCTACAACGATATCAAGTTCATTACGCAATAGGTTTTCAGAAAAACCTGTCGTAGCCCTCCGTCATTTTAGATATGTACTAGTTAGTATTCGTGCTGCGGTAGTTTGGCATTCGTCAAGGCGTAGTGTACGGTAGCTAACTAGTATTTATCTGCTTGAGCATATGATGCGATTGGATTAGGGTATTCGTACGGCGTTGTTTGGCATTCGTCAAGGGTCGTGCGGGTGGGTTTAATTCAATCAAGAAATGTACGGGTTGAACTTGACTAGTGAACTATGGGTTGTTTGGCATTCGTCAAGGTCATAAAACACTAGGGGAAAAATATTATCGGGAATTTCAAGTGTTGAAATTTGCAATGAGATTGCATACCTTCTATGAGATAGTTGGATCCCGATACCCGCTGCGAGTAAGAGTTACTCCTAGGAGAGTTTTACACATTACAATTAGCCGATCAAGTAGGTGTCTAGAAAGGTGTCAACGGGGTTACGCCTCTGGGAAAACAAGGTTTACATTAATTAGGTTCGTGCGAAAGCACGGGGGACCTCCCTCAAAGTACCGACACTGGCCTGGCTGAAAGATTGGCGAACTTGTAGTGTGTAATTAATCCCGGCTAGTCTTTCCTTTTAGGGTTTGAAGGAAGATTTGATAAAAAGCAGTGGGAGCCATCCTGATTAGATAAAATGATAACCAATCTATTCTTGCAAGAGCGCACGCTGAGTGTTTTCTTCTCTCTCTCTCCAGGTAGCGACCATATCACGCCTTAATCAAGATAATAATACGGAATATTGACCGAACCCGCTTGTTATACTGAGCTGGGGAACGTTGGTCCCGCTCCAACTTATAATTGTTATAAGACAGAGCAGGAAATTGGGGAATACCAGATTTCCCGTGCCGCCCAAACGAAGAGAGTGCATGCTGATGCATCATCTCCGGGTGTGTTCTTTATACAGAACTGTTTCTCTATTCTTTATGTCCTGGGTATGTGATACCGGATCAGGATCCCGCATATGTAATATGTTACATGGTCTACAGATAGGTAAAGAACTGAGAACGGGTGATAAGTTTCATGAGGCAGAAAACGGGGCAAGTGTTGCAGCCAAGTCTGTTGGTCACTGTCACCCTGTATTACCAATACATTGATTCTGAACGAATGTTATTAGATACCGAACCTGATATACAAAATCATATCAGTCTCTTTATTAGTAAAGAAATGATAAAATTCTGTATTGTTGGATAATGTTTTGAACATTTCCTATATCAAAAGTTGATCGGTTCAGGCACGTTATCTAAAAGCGTTGATGTTCTAAATCAAACTACAGTTCTTTAGTATACAGAACACACACAAGAGGAAGAGTTCAGAAATGAACGAATTCTTCTTGAGGCATTGTAGACTAGGTCATATCAATGTGACCCGACTAGCTGAAGTTACATAAATATGCATATTTAAATAAGTTTGAATTTACATCTTGTGAAACTTGCCAGTCATGTCACAGAGATAACATGACCACAGCTCTGTTTATTGGAAACGGAGAAAGAGTTAGTGAACTCTTGGGATGATACATGTTGATGTATGTAGGTCCCCTGTCTACACTTGCCAAGACCGGTTCTTTATACTTCATTACATTCTCTGATGATCTTTCAAGATTCAGACCTATATTCCTGTTGAAACACAAGTCTGAACCTTTTGAGATATTCACAGAATATAAGTTAGAAGTAGAGAACCAATAAGGGTACAAGTATTATGTCCTTTGATGTGATCAGGGAAGAGAATACTTGAGCACGGAATTCCTGGACTATTCTAAAGGAGAATGAGATTCTCTCTCAGCATTACTCCTCCGTATACACCATAGCACGATGGTATATCGGGGCGGAGAAAATACACCCTATTTGATATGGTGTGCTCTATGATGAGTACTACTGAGTTACCTATTTCCTTTTGGAGTGATGCACTTGAGAAGCTGCACACCTATTGAATAGGGTTCCAATCAAATCAGTTGCCTACCATTTCATATGTGATATGGAAAGGGAAGGGCCCATGTCTTAAGCTAGTTAAGATTTGGGGTTGTCCGGGCTATGTTTAAAAGCAAAATCCGGACAAGCTCGAGGCAAGGTCTGTTATGTACAACTGGAAAGGTTCCAGCTATACAAAACTGCAGTTGATGATTTGATAGAACCAAAGGATTCAGTAGATTCCAACGAACCTCAGCCTCTCCGCCGATCTAGTAGGGTTCCTCACCCACCTGAGAGATACTTCTGTTTCTCTATGACAGTGGGAGCGAGGATTGCATCATGAGATGATGACCCAACTAGTTTCGAGCTGGCCATCGAGAGTAAGACTCTGTAAGAATGGCTGGATGTTTATCGATCTGAGATGGAATCCTTATACACCAACAAAGTATGGACTTTGGTTGCTATATCTGAAGGGTTAAATCCCCATCAGGAGCAAGTATATTTTGAGAAGATTACTTGGTGTATATGGAAAAGTTGAGACTTTCAAAGCTAGACTTGTTAAAGGTTTTCGTCATCAACCAGACAAGGATAATGATGAAACCTTTTCAAGTATCTATGCTTAAGTCCATCCAGATCCTACTTACCACGGCTACATACCATGACTACGATATCTGGTGGTTGGGTGTCATGACAACTTTCCTAAATGATGTTTTGGAAGAGAGCGTCTATAAATACACAGCCAGAGGGCTTCGTAGACAATGAGAGCAGCGGAAACGTGTGCAAGATGCTTTATAGGATAAAACAGGCATCGCGGAGTTGGAACATCTGTTTTGATGGATTAGTCAAAGAAGTTGACGTCATCAAAATGGTAGATGAACCTTGTATAAACAAAATGGTAGTAAGGAGTATGGTGACGATCCTCGTAGAGTACGTGGATGACATACTCTTGATAGGGAAGGAGTTTCCTATGCTACGCTCGATCAATCTCCGCTTATCACAATGATTCTCCATATAGGATCAAAGTGACACCTACTAAATCCTAGGTTTTGGATCTATGAGATAGATCTAAATGGATATTAGGATTCTCACTAGTTGTAGTGAGAAGGTATCAATCGACCCTCGGGAGAATCACTGGAATGGTTCCAGGGTGATAAAGACGACTGAGTATCAGTCACAGGCATTGTCTTTACCCTCAGTAAAGGGACGGTATGTTGGAAGAGTTCCAAGCTAGATACCGTGACATACTAGACGATAAAGGCAGGATACATCGCTACTTAAGATGCTACCAAAGAGGCTGTTTGGGTGTATATTGGTTCATGAGATGAACTACGTTTCTACCATTGTGAGACAATGGAGTTGTGGCTTATGCCAAGGAACGCAGGTCCCATCAGTGATCCAAACATATTCTAAGGCAGTATCACTTGATCATGGTGATGGTTGATCTCCAGGGTGATCGAGGTTTGGAGAGTCGACTCAGAGGACAACACAGCGGATCCACTCACGAAGGCCTATTCCCATAGAGAGACTTTTATGGGATGGTTGAGTATGAGATACTACAACCACTGCTACAGATGGCCCTAGTGCAAGTGGGAGATTGTTAGTTATATGTATGCCCTAGAGGCCATTACTATACATTGGATGCATATTGTAGTGGATGCTGGGACATATATAGGGAGGACTTTCTTGCTTGACATGATAGTATGCTATCTGGTTGCTCTTTACCTTAACGTGTATACTGATTGTCTCTCTGTTACATGTTGGTAAAGCCCTTAGGATGTGTACTTGACTACCTGGACTATGATGCAGATCATACTAGTGGGGACATGGTAGTCCATAAGTACATCCTTCAAGGTCCCTAGTCGTGGGTATATGGAGACGGGGCATCGATATACCAGAGTAGACTAGCGTATACCTTCTCGACCCATACAGATGGGCGATGGATGATCCCATATCCATTGGTGTTTGACATCAGAGATGATATACGGGTGCTCAGTGGAGACTGGGTACACTGGACGGACTCGCCGAGAACTCCCAGATGGTATTATACCTTACGTCAGATGGCAGTTCTCTGGTGACACTGGTACAGAGTAGTCTGTTGACCCGAGATCGTCATAGAGTCTTGTGTGGTTCCTACTGTGCTTTGATTTCCATCTTACCACGTCCAAGAGGGCGTGCAAAACGGTGGTTTTTGGGTACAGTCCCGAGTCACATGGAGGCAATGAGCGATAGGAGGGGATTCGTTTCTCTCGGTATATGGGGTTGATGTTGCGCTGTGTTCGATTGGCTATAACAGGAAATCCCTGGCCAGGGTTGCTGAGATTTACTGGTAAGTGTTGCCAGTAGTTTCTCGAATAGTTATAGACCTCATATCGACACGACTTATCGAACTATTGGGGTCTGACGTTTACCACCCCTAGGCGAGATATGCGACATATCAGACGATCAGACCGGACTGTACGGTAATGTTACTGGTTGGATTCACTGGAGTGTGAGCGGGCTTGCTCGTCGATCTTCTGATCGCTCAATACCCGGGTGGCCGTTACGTTTGGCAGACCGCTTGCGGCTTGTGGGTGTTTGATATGATCATCACCTGCTGCCGGCGTATTGACGAGTCTTTAGAGTCCTACACAGAGGTTTCCTGGCTCAAGCGAAACGAAATAGGAGCGCATATGAGATATGTGCGGGACCGAGAATAATGCGTGTATGTGATACCGTATTCTATTCTCGCGATGAATGTATCGATTGGTTGTATGTGATATAACCTAGTTATCGAATCAAGTATTGATTCGATGAGCCGATACATAGGATACTAGTCGGTTATATGCGATATGACCGGATCGTTAAATCAAGTGTTGATTTAATGATTTAATGTGTAATTATATATTTGATATATTACTTTGCATTAACTAGTATCGGTTCACTTTAAATGGATTTTCTCACTTGAAGTTCACAAGTTGTATATGTGATATACTTTTGTGCACTTGATTGTATCATGTTTGATGATACATGTTAAATTGGTTAAGTGTAAAGATTAAACCATTGTTAAGTTAATGATTAGGGTTTTGCTTTTTCTTTCTTATTTATTTATTTATTTATTTTGGAAAGAAAAAGGGAAAATGGTTGGTAGTTTTGTTTTATCTTTGAAGCTTCATGAAGCTTTGACTAATGTGACCATTTTGTCTCATGCTTAACCCTAACCACTTCATTTAACCTTAGTTTAGTCTCTACACTTGACCATGGTTATTATGATGATAAGTATTCTTTTTATTATTCTTTTTGAATAACTTATCATAATATTATCTTCATCTTCTTCTTCTTCTTCACTTGAAGAAAACCTTTCTTCATCAATGGTGATTGATGAAAATGAGTGAGAAATCCAATTCTAAAGTCTACCCACTTCCTATTTCTTCATCCTCTACCTCTTGCCAAGTAGTAGAGTGTGTTTCCTTCACAAGTTTTCTAGACTTGGTGAAGTTGGAGCTTGATCTAGCGATGCCTCGACGTAGATCATCTTCGGCACATCGTCGATGACCTAGCCCGCTTCTTCTCCGATGAAGCCGACGCTAGAGCCCGGGATTGCATGAGGACAGCGGAGAGCACATCATCATGGAGCCATGAAGGTGGAGGACCGGATCTACAAAGGTTGTATTTCCGTATTCTTGTAGTTAAGTGTTAACTAGTTTGTTTTTCGCCTAGACATCTAGCCAACGATCCGTAGTTTAGGGTTTCTCGGCACCGTAAATTTTGAAATTGGCTTGGTTGATGCCTTGTGAGACCTTATTAGGGTGCCAAGGAACCCTACACGAATGTCAGAAACCCATTTTTCCAATTTTAAGGTATTCAGAAATAACATGCAAGTAATTCTGTGGACCCTCTAGAAGAATGAAACCCTAACTCGATATAATGACCATAGGAACGCTTTTGAACCTTAGGGTTTGCGGCAGTTCTGCGGTGCCGTTAATGAGGCTTGGGTTTGCCTTTCTACGATTGGTCCATAAGTACTGTGGCATGTACTGGATATTATTAAACTGTATTCAAGGGTTGAGCTCTCGTGGAATTTTGGGACCTTGATGAATCGATCGAAAAGTTCGACGTCGTCCGGATATCATGTGTTGGGATACATTACTTGGGAGATTCCAGATATGAGTATAACCATTGGAGCGCAGTCCATACAGCTACGAAGAGACGAGTCCGAATCAGTCGACATTAGAGAAAAAGGGAGTAAGAGATTCGTACGAGATTTCGACGAGATGACGTTCTACTCCATTGACACAAGAGATGTGATACGCATGCAGAGGCGTTGAATATGGATATATCTTCCAGAAGGAGTCATGGAGTATGCAGCCGTTCCGAAACAAGAAATAGATTTAGTAAAGGATGATAACTTCCGGACAGTTCATTAGAAACGAGATTGGGAGGGACCCCGAAAAGATCTTTCTGGAAATACTAAACGAGAAGACCTGGACCCAGGATCTGTCGTATTGTTGTAGGCTTCCTAGGCACTCTCAAGATGTCTCACAAGGCATCAACCATGCCAATTTCAAATTTTACCGGTGCCGAGAAACCCTAATACGGATCGTTAACTAGAATTTTAGGCGAAAAGATAAGCTAGTTACAACTTAGCTAAAGGTGAGAAGCTACAACCTTTGTAGATCCGGTTCTCCACTTCCTTAGCTCCACGTAGACTTTCTCTCGCTGTCCAAGTCGGATCTCGGACTCTAGCATCGGCTTCATCGGAGAAATGAGCGGACAAGTCGTCGGCTACGATGCCTAAGATGATCTACGTCGAGGTTGCACTAGATCAAGCTCCAACTTCACCAAGTTGTGAAACTTGTGAAGAAAACACCCTATACTACTTGGCAAGAGGTAGAGGGTGAAGAAATAGGAGGTGGGTTCACTTTAGAATTGGATTTCTCACTCTTTTGCTCAAAGTGCCAATAAAGCTAGTAAGCTTTTTCTTGAAGATCAAGAAGAAGAAGAAGATATAATGATAAGTATATCTTATTTAAAATGCAAAAGAAATGAATACTTATCATAATATGAACCATGGTTAGGTGTAGAGAATTGACTAAGGTTAGATGAATGGTTAGGGTTAAGCATGAAGACAAAATGGTCACTTTGGTCAAAGCTACATGAAGCTTCAACACGCTTCAAGAATAATAGCAACCATTTTGTTTTCTTTTGAAATTTCTTTTTAATTAAAAAGATAAATGAATGAATAAATAAAAACCCTAACCATTTACTTAACCTAGGTTTAATTCTTTACACTTAACCAAATGAGCAAGTATTATCAAACATGATATAAACATGTGCACAAAAGTATATCACATATACAACTCGCACATCAAGTGAGAAAATCCATTTAAAGTGAACCAATACTAGTTAATGCAAAGTAATATATCAAATATATATAATTATACATTAAATCATTAAATCAACACTTGATTTAACGATCCGGTCATATCGCATATAACCAACTAGTATCCTATGTATCGGCTTATCGAATCAATCCTTGATTCGATATCTAGGTTATATCGCATATAACCAATCGATACATTCATCGCGAGAATGGAATATGGTATCACATACACGCATTATTCTCGGTCCTGCACATATCTCATATGCGCTCCTATTTCGTTTCGCTTGAGCCAGGAAACCTCTGTGTAGGACTCTAAAGACTCGTCAATACGCCGGTAGCAGATGATGATCACATCAAGCACCCACAAGCCGCAAGCGGTCTGCTAAACGTAACGGCCACCCGGGTATTGAGCGATCAGAAGATCGACAAGCTAGCCCGCTCACACTCCTGTGAATCCAACCAGTAACACTTACCGTACAGTCCGGTCTGTTCGTCTGATATGTCGCATATCAAGTCTAGGGGTGGTAAACGTCAGACCCCAATAACCGATAAGTCGTGCCGATGTGAGGCTCATAACGGGTCGAGAAACTACTGGTAACACTTACCAGCAAATCTCTGATCAGCCCTGGCCAATCGAGCACAGCGCAACATCAACCCCCAATACCGGGAGAGACGAAACCCCTCCTATCGCTCATTGCCTCCATGTGACTCGGGACTGTACCCAAAGACTACCGTTTTGCATGCCCTCATGGACATAGTAAGGTGGAGATCAAAGCACAGTAAGAATCACACAAGACTCTATGACGATCTCGGGTCTTCAGACTAACCTGCACAAGTGTGACCTGAGAACTGCCATCTGACGTGAGGTATAATACCATCTGGGAGTTCTCGGCGAGTCCGTCCAGTGTACCCAGTCTCCACTGAGCACCCGTATACCATCTCTGATGTCAAACACCAATGGATATGGGATCATCCATCGCCCATCTCATAGGTCGAGAAGCGTATACGCTAGTCTACACTGGTATATCGATGCCCCGTCTCGATACACCCACGACTAGGGACCTTGAAGGATGTACCTATGGACTACCATGTCTCCACTAGTATGATCTGTATCATAGTCCAGGTAGTCAAGTACACATCCTAAGGGCTTTACCAACATGTAACTATAAGACAGTTTAAAGAGACTAGTGTACATGTTAAGATAAAGAGCAACCAGATAGCATACTATCAGATCGAGCAAGAAAGTCATCTCTATATATGTCCAAGCATCCAATATAATATACATCATCTGTACAATACTGGCCTCTAGGGCATACATACAACTAACAATCTCCCACTTACACTAGTGCCAGCTGCTGTAGTATCGCATACCGAGTATCCCGAAGAGTCTCTCAAACTGTATCTGGGGAATGGCCTTCGTGAGAGGATCCGCCGTGTTGTTCTTCGTGTCAACCCTCCTGACCTCGATCTCCCGGCGAACAACTATCTCCCGGATCAGGTGATACCGCCTCAGAATATTCCTGGATCGCTGATGGGACCTAGGTTCCTTGGCCAAAGCCACCGCTCCATTGTTATCGCAATACAAAGGTATTGGATGCTCAATGGATGGAACCACTCCAAGTTCAGTAATGAACTTCTTGATCCAGACAGCCTCTTTAGCAGCATCGTTGGCAGCGATGTATTCAGCCTCCATCGTCGAGTCTGCCACGGTTTCCTGCTTGGAACTCTTCCAGCTAACCGCCCCTCCGTAAAGGGTAAAGACAAATCCCGACTGCGACTTAGAGTCGTCCTTATCACTCTGGAAGCTCGAATCAGTAAAGGACTCCACTTGGAGTTCTCCGTTACCATAAACCAAGAGCATCTCTTTAGTCCTTCGCAAGTACTTGAGAATGCTCTTCACAGCTGTCCAGTGACTCTCTCCAGGATCAGCTTGATACCTGCTCACTACACTTAGTGAGTATGCTACATCGGATCTGGTACATAGCATCGCGTACATGATAGAGCCTACAGCCGAAGCATAGGGTATCCCTTGCATGCGAGCTCTCTCCAAATCAGTCTTGGGAGACATCTCTTTGGAGAGAGTGACTCCAGAAATCGTGGGTAAATTCCCACGCTTGGATTCTTCTATACTAAACCTCTTTAGTATGGTGTCAATGTACCTGGATTGGGACAATCCCAATATCCGTTTGGATCTATCTCTATAGATCCTAATTCCCAATATGCAGGAGGCATCACCAAGATCTTTCATCGAGAATCTTTGTGATAAGAAGAGCTTGACCGATTGCAGCATAGGAATATCATTTCCTATCAAGAGTATGTCGTCCACGTACAATACGAGGAAGACAACCTTACTCTCTGCTACCTTCTTGTAGATACAAGGTTCATCTGGATTTTTGACGAAATCAAACTCTTTGATAACGACGTCAAAGCAGATGTTCCAACTCCGCAATGCTTGCTTTAATCCATAAATGGATTTAAGCAGCTTGCACACCTTCCCGCTGCTCCCACTGTCTACGAAGCCCTCTCTGAGTCATGTACACGCACTCTTCTAAATCACCATTTAGAAAGGCGGTCTTAACATCCATTTGCCAGATTTCGTAATCATGATATGCAGCGATGGCAAGCATGATCCGGATGGATTTAAGCATAGCCACTGGAGAAAAGGTTTCGTCATAGTCCACACCTGGTCTTTGACGAAAACCCTTTGCAACAAGTCTAGCTTTGAAAGTCTCCACTTTCCCATCTACACCAAGTTTCTTCTTGAAGATCCACTTGCTTCCAATGGGTTTTACCCTTTCAGGAGCAACATCCAAAGTCCATACTTTGTTGGTGTACATGGATTCCATCTCGGACCGCATTTCATCCAGCCATTTCACTGAGTCCCTACTCGTGATGGCCTGCTCGAAACTAGTTGGGTCATCATCCTCCATGATGCAATCCTCGCTTCCACCTTTAATGAGAAAACCGTAGTATCTCTCAGGTGGACGAGATACCCTACTAGATCGGCGGAGAGGCTGGGGTTTGTCGAGTTCTACTGAATCCTCTAGTTCTACCAAGTCTTCTGTTACAGTTTGTGTTGCTGGAACCTCTTCCAGTTCTACCTCAATGCTACTTGTCTGTTTCATAAGAAAACTCTTTTCTAAGAAAGTGGCATGTCGAGAAACAAACACTTTTTGTTCCTCGGAGTGGTAGAAAATATACCCTCGCGAATGTTTGGGATATCCAACAAACTTATATTGAACAGACCTTGCCTCGAGCTTGTTCGGATTTTGTGTTTTAACATAGGCCGGACAACCCCATATCTGAATAAAATTAAGACATGGTCTCTTGCCATTCCATATCTCATATGGAGTGGTAGGCACTGATTTGGTTGGAACTCTATTCAATAGGTATGCAGCAGTCTCCAGTGCATATCACCAGAAGGAAATAGGTAACTCAGCTGCACTCATCATAGAGCGCACCATATCTAATAGGGTGCAATTTCTCCGCTCCGATACACCGTTGTGCTGTGGTGTATAAGGAGGAGTAAGCTGAGAGAGAATCCCATTCTCTTTTAGATAATCTCTGAATTCGTTACTTAAGTATTCTCCTCCTCGATCAGATCGAAAGATCTTAATACTTTTGCCCGTTTGGTTCTGTACTTCTTGTTTATATTCTCTAAATTTCTCAAAAGCTTCTGATTTGTGTTTCATCAGGAACACATATCCGAATCTATAGAGATCGTCAGTGAATGTAATGAAGTAGGAAGAACCGTTCCTGGCATGGGTAGACATGGGACCGCATACGTCACTATGTACCAGTCCTAAGAGTTCAGTAACTCTTTCTCCGTGTCCACTAAATGGAGCTTTGGTCATTTTTCCTTTGAGACATGAATGGCAAGTATCATAAGATGATAATTCGAACGGATTCAAATAACCATCCTTGTGTAACTTAGCCAGTCGTGTCGCATTGATATGACCAAGTCTACAATGCCACAAGTAGGATTCGTTCATTTCTGAACTTTTCCTCTTGTGTGTGTTTTGTATATTGAGGACTGTATTTTGATTTAGAATGAATATGCCATTATGTAACGAGCCTGATGCAATCAATTTTTGATCTAGGAATATGTTGATAAAATTATCCTGTACTACAAAATTATATCCTTCTTTACTCAATAAAGAAACTGATATAATGTTGCACATCATGTTCGGTATATAATAGCACTCATTCAGAATCATTGTATCACCACTTGGTAATACTAGGTGATATTCGCCAACTGCTTTGGCTGCAACATTTGCACCGTTCCCTACTTGAACGGAATGATCACCTTTACCCAGTTCTCTACCTTTCCATAGCCCATGTAACTGCTTACATATGTGGGATCCTGATCCGGTATCTAATACCCAGGACGTAGGGTGAACTGAAAAACAGTTCTCAATAACTAACACACCCGAAGAAGATGCATCAACATGCATGTTCTTTTGGGCGGCTTGAGAATCTAGATATTCTCCTATTCCCTGTTCAGTCTTATAACTCTTATAAAAAAGAACGGGTCCAACGTTCCCCTGCACAGTATAACATGCGGGTTCGGTCAATACATCCATATTATTATCTTTATTAGGGCATGACATGGTCGCTACCTGGAGAGAGAGAGAAGAAAACACTTTAGCATATGCTCTTGCAAGATCAGATTGGTTATTATCTTATCTAATCAGGATGGCTCCCATTGGTTTTTATCAAATCTTCCTTCAAACCCTAAAAGGAAAGATAGCCGGGATTAATTACACACTACAAGTTCGCCAATCTTTCAGCCAGGCCAGTGTCGGTACTTTGAGGGAGGTCCCCCGTGCTTTCGCACGAACCTAATTAATGTAAACCTCGTTTTCCCATAGGCGTAACCCCGTAGACACCTTTCTAGACACCTACTCGATCAGCTAATTGTAATGTGTAAAACTCTCCCAGGAGTAACTCTTACTCACAGTGGATATCGGGATCCAACTATCTCATAGAAGGTATGCAATCTCATTGCAAATTTCAACACTTGAAATTCCCGATAATACTTTTGCCCCTAGCGTCCTGTGACCTTGACGGAGGCCAAACTACCCACAGGGCGCTAGTCAAGTTCAACCCGTCATTTCTTGATCGAATTAAACCCACCCGTATGACCCTTGACGGAGGCCAAACTACGCCGTACGAATACCCTAATCCAATCGCATCATATGCGGGCAGATAAGCACTAGTTAGCTACCATACACTACGCCTTGATGGAGGCCAAACTACCGCAGCATGAATACTAAGTAGTACTTATCTGAAATGACGGAGGGCTACGCAGGTTTTTCTGAAAACCATGAGCGTAATGAACTTGATATCGTTGTAGAATCAAAATGAAGTTTTGAAATGGAGTGATTTTGAGGCTTTTCTAGTTTTGCTAAAGGGGTCACTCCCGGTGAAGGGATCGTCGGCCCTTTCCTCGTCGAATGAGGTGCGGGATATATCATATATATCACTGTGCAATGCAGAAACTATAGAAGCAATCAAAAGTCAGACCGAGTATGTAGCATCAGCCAGTTATTGCTAAAGGAGTCACTCTCGGTGAAGGGATCTCGGTCCTTTCCTCATCGAATAAGGTGCAGGGTATATCATATATACCGCTATGCAAAGCAAGAATTGTAGCTACCTGTTTTGTTTAAAATTTGATTCTACAACATCTTAGGTTTCTTTTCTTTCATTAATCACATTAATGAAGTCCCATCATTTAAGTCACCTAAACATCACAGATAAATACGACGTACACTTATGCCATCCGCATTCGCCTGGATGTCCCCTCGTGCACCGTTAGGTTAGGTAACTAACGGCAGAGCAGGGCAGGGCTAGTACGGGTGAAAAACATAAGTAACGTCTATATAATATATCATATATACTATATACAGTATCTATCACAGAACATCACATGATCACATCACAGATATCGCAGCAGAAGAAACATATGAAACATTGGATATACTAGGACGTCCGTGTTTTCAATACGAGCCAGTATAAAACACGGATTCCACGGTCGTGATGAACAGCCAATCCCACACCCCTAGACCCCTACGAGAGCGGCAAGCAACCCTACCAATTCTAGGGTTAGGAGACCCGGACTCGACTCCTCGAGATGGTCTCCCACTGGACCATAGAACCCGGTTACTTGTGCTCCCCTCCTTGGGTATATCCTAATGCGGAAAAGTAAATAATATACAAAAGGTGACAACTTCCGCAACCTGGAAGTGCCCCAATAAAAGAATATTACATACAAGTTTTTACATGAATGAAAATGAAAAACACTCATCTCACATAAAAAACCCCGGCTATTCAAACACGACAATCCAATATAACATATCCAGCAACACATAACATCACATGTCATCAACGTAAGTAAATATGCGCATCCCAATTGTCGTTGACATATAGCAACGAAACCGGCGATATCACATATTACACTTACGGTCACAGAAAAGAAAGCGTAAAACTACAACAGTTGGAATCCGCAACCTCTTTAGACATCGCATGCCTAATCAAATGAAATACTTAGACATCACATGCCTAACAATTATAAACCCCGCATTTTAGTCCCATTATCGAAAAATCTTTTCAATATCAAATGAGACTAAACCGCTAGATTTATAACATTCATTCAGTTATCTTATAACTGTTTGTGAATTCCAATTATTGTATCCCATTCCGGATAAATAGAAAATATTAAACTTTCCGATCGAACATTCGAACACCCAAGTTTTCCGGAAACCGTTCAACACATAAAATAGGTTCAAAGACATTCACTTCATGCCTCAGTACCAACGGTCCAGCCGTAGAAGGGTCAAGCCAACGCCTCACATGTGGCACGCCGTACTGCCCCAAACACGAAGGTTCAAAGGACAGTTCAAGACGGTCACATAATCGAGTTAAGGTTTGTTGTCTTCTAGAGGGACCATCGCGTTACTTGCACTACTCAGAACGTCCTTAAACCACAGAAAAATCCAACACTTGGAAATTTTCCGGCAGGGGAAAAAGTGGGTATTTATATCCGGTCGAACTTTTTAACATATTCTTAAATATCCGGAAAAACACATAGACAAAGTCTGATAATTCGATCGAATCTACGAACTCCCAATATACCCCAGAAAATTCAACTCTTGAATAAATTTTAAAAATTCCCAGAAAATCCAACACCTGAAGAAATCAGTTACTGTGCAAAAATTATATGATAATTCAATAAATTGGCCGTGGAACCGCTGCAAAAGCAAGGCTTCTGCCGCGGTTCCGCCGCACTGTAGACACTTCATTAATTAATTTTTGCACCGTAATTCATAGATTTTCCTGCTGAATTTTTTAGCAATTTTTAATCTGGAAAAATCCCAGTTTTTGAAAAAAGTCCAGAGAGCATGGAAAAATTAGGGTTTCGGGTTCGATCGGGTTTCAAACGTCGTCTGCACTTCGCCTAAGGCTCTAGCTAGGCTCTGATACCACTGTAGGCTTCCTAGGCACTCTCAAGAGGTCTCACAAGGCATCAACCATGCCAATTTCAAATTTTACCGGTGCCGAGAAACCCTAATACGGATCGTTAACTAGAATTTTAGGCGAAAAGATAAGCTAGTTAACAACTTAACTAAAGGTGAGAAGCTACAACCTTTGTAGATCCGGTTCTCCACTTTCTTAGCTCCACGTAGACTTCCTCTCGCTGTCCAAGTCGGATCTCGGACTCTAGCATCGGCTTCATCGGAGAAATGAGCGGACAAGTCGTCGGCTACGATGCCTAAGATGATCTACGTCGAGGTTGCACTAGATCATGCTCCAACTTCACCAAGTTGTGAAACTTGTGAAGAAAACACCCTATACTACTTGGCAAGAGGTAGAGGGTGAAGAAATAGGAGGTGGGTTCACTTTAGAATTGGATTTCTCACTCTTTTGCTCAAAGTGCCATTAAAGCTAGTAAGCTTTTTCTTGAAGATCAAGAAGAAGAAGAAGATAGAATGATAAGTATATCTTATTTAAAATGCAAAAGAAATGAATACTTATCATAATATGAACCATGGTTAGGTGTAGAGAATTGACTAAGGTTAGATGAATGGTTAGGGTTAAGCATGAAGACAAAATGGTCACTTTGGTCAAAGCTTCATGAAGCTTCAACAAGCTTCAAGAATAATAGCAACCATTTTGTTTTCTTTTGCAATTTCTTTTTAATTAAAAATATAAATGAATGAATAAATAAAAACCCTAACCATTTACTTAACCTAGGTTTAGTTCTTTACACTTAACCAAATGAGCAAGTATCATCAAACATGATACAAACATGTGCACAAAAGTATATCACATATACAACTCGCACATCAAGTGAGAAAATCCATTTAAAGTGAACCAATACTAGTTAATGCAAAGTAATATATCAAATATATATAATTATACATTAAATCATTAAATCAATACTTGATTTAACGATCCGGTCATATCGCATATAACCAACTAGTATCCTATGTATCGGCTTATCGAATCAATCCTTGATTCGATATCTAGGTTATATCGCATATAACCAATCGATACATTCATCGTGAGAATGGAATACGGTATCACATACACGCATTATTCTCGGTGCTGCACATATCTCATATGTGCTCCTATTTCGTTTCGCTTGAGCCAGGAAACCTTTGTGTACGACTCTAAAGACTCGTCAATACGCCGGTAGCAGATGATGATCACATCAAGCACCCACAAGCCGCAAGCGGTCTGCTAAACGTAACGGCCACCCGGGTATTGAGCGATCAGAAGATCGACAAGCTAGCCCGCTCACACTGCTGTGAATCCAACCAGTAACACTTACCGTACAGTCCGGTCTGTTCGTCTGATATGTCGCATATCAAGTCTAGGGGTGGTAAACGTCAGACCCCAATAACCGATAAGTCGTGCCGATGTGAGGCTCATAACGGGTCGAGAAACTACTGGTAACACTTACCAGCAAATCTCTTATCAGCCCTGGCCAGGGACTTCCCTGTTACGGCCAATCGAGCACAGCGCAACATCAACCCCCAATACCGGGAGAGACGAAACCCCTCCTATCGCTCATTGCCTCCATGTGACTCGAGACTGTACCCAAAGAACACCGTTTTGCACGCCCTCATGGACATGGTAAGGTGGAGATCAAAGCACAGTGGGAATCACACAAGACTCTATGACGATCTCGGGTCTACAGACTAACCTACACAAGTGTCACCTGAGAACTGCCATCTGACGTGAGGTATAATACCATCTGGGAGTTCTCGGCGAGTCCGTCCAGTGTACCCAGTCTCCACTGAGCACCCGTATACCATCTCTGATGTCAAACACCAATGGATATGGGATCATCCATCGCCCATCTCATGGGTCGAGAAGCGTATACGCTAGTCTACACTGGTATATCGATGCCCCGTCTCGATACACCCACGACTAGGGACCTTGAAGGATGTACCTATGGACTACCATGTCCCTACTAGTATGATCTGCATCATAGTCCAGGTAGTCAAGTACACATCCTAAGGGCTTTACCAACATGTAACTATAAGACAGTTTAAAGAGACTAGTGTACATGTTAAGATAAAGAGCAACCAGATAGCATACTATCATATCGAGCAAGAAAGTCATCTCTATATATGTCCAAGCATCCAATATAATATACATCATCTGTACAATACTGGCCTCTAGGGCATACATACAACTAACAATTGTGTACACCTAGTAGGCCAGAGTTCGACATCGTCTATGAGACATGTTATATGTGACCATGATAGTTGGCCAGAGATCTTAGAGGATGTGCCAGAGCGGAACTATTTCCGTCATCGTTCTATAATGGGCGATTTATTTGCATGATTGAGATTTTGTGCACCACAGTTGCACTCGGTTTCGATTTGATATCATTCAAGATGTTGATTTTGATTTCATGCCTCTGGTATGCATGTGATATGACTTGTGCTTTCGGCATAGTTTTCATGCACTTTCAGTATTTGGATTCGATTTTTTTACACGCCGATGCACGTAGTTGCGAGATTATATACCACGGTATACCTGATTTGGATTGAGATGTGTTGTATACCGTCAATTTCGATTGTGATACTCGGTATTTGTTTTCGTGCAACTTGTGCACTTGATTTGGATTCTTGCACATACTTGACACGCTTGATGCGATTTTGGTGCACACCAGATGCACTAAATCGGGATTCTTCGTGCAAATCAGATGCACCTGATTTTGTTGTGAGGCACACCGTTACCCTTGACAGGTGTTTCGTGCACACCCGTTGCACTTAGATTTTGTTTCTGTGCCAATGTATGGCATATTCATGGATATCGATTTCCATGCGCACCAGGCGCACGTGGCATTCTTATACACATTTTGAGTACGATTTCTCTTGAGCATTATGTTTTATGATATTTACTATTTGGTATAGTGGCTGAGCAGGACTAATTAGAGGATAGTACCTGAATAT
This sequence comes from Agapanthus africanus, assembly GCA_030015575.1. Taxonomy (NCBI): domain Eukaryota; kingdom Viridiplantae; phylum Streptophyta; class Magnoliopsida; order Asparagales; family Amaryllidaceae; genus Agapanthus; species Agapanthus africanus. The sequence continues at coordinate 225,516,018 of CM057344.1, read as the reverse complement.
ATTTTTGCATGCATTGATAGCTATCGAAGGAATTTCCAAAGAGGAGATATAGTCTCAGTATTTACCTACATGTCCGAGATAACACGGAAAATTTTACAAGGAAACCCTTATATATATATAGTTATTTTCTTACAATAAACATCCGCCACTGTGTCGTGATACGCGCATCGCACAACGACTTGAAAAGATTTGGCATGCATTTCTTTCAAATGTTTTGACGAATTTACAGCGATGTGTACTTGTATAGTTTTGATGTATATCACGTTGGTTTTCGTATTGGACTTTGACATTAGTGTCTTCACCATAACTTTGATGATTGCGGGATGCTTGACGGAGTTTTGATTTTTGATTTATACACTCGTTTTTCATGCGCATGCATTACGCTACGATGTATTTTATGTATTTATGATTTCGGAGCCTCGACGACTTGATCATTTTACTGAAATGTTTTAGTATTTGAGGGGATTAAATTTAAATTTGGGGACCGAATTTATTTAAGGGTGGATACTGTAACATTTCAGAAAAAACAAAATATTATTTTTGGGAATTTATATAATTAAATAATAAATATTATGAATATTTTAATGACGCGGTATAATTTTATACCGATAAATTGGGAAATATTTGGAAATTTATAAGAATTACTGAAATGACGGTGTTTTATATGATATGAGCATTTATAGATTTTTAAATACTAATTTAAAATAGGGTTAAGTGCTAAACTCGATTTATTTTCACTAATCATGCATTTATCTTGATTAGGCAACATGACATGCACCATGTCACATTTTCTAAAAATACTTGTTACATTTCTTTTCTACCATGACTTTTTATTTTTCCAAGCATGGCTTTGTTTTTGAAAAAGAAAAGAAAAAGAAAATAAAAGAAACAGAATAAAGTATTGAGGTATGGGCAAGAGAGAGAGGTGAGGGGTCTTCATTGACCATGTAGGGTTCCTAGGCACTCTAATGGAGTCTCACAAGTGATCAAACATGCACAAATCAAATTTTACAAGTGCCTACAAACCCTAATACGGATCGTTAACTAGATATATAGGCGAAGCAAGCATGTAAACGGAAATATAGCTAAAGGAAAGGGGCTACAACCTTTGTAGATCCGTTCCACCACCTCCTAAGCTCCGTGATGAAGTCCCCTCGCTGTCCAAATCATATCTTGGGCTCTAGCGTCGGCTTCATCGGAGAAAAACGGGCTAGGTCATCGACGACGATGCCGAAGATGATCTACGTCGAGGCATCGCTAGATCAAGCTCCAACTTCACCAAGTCAAGAAAACTTGTGAAAGAAACACCCTATACTACTTGGCAAGAGGTAGAGGATGAAGAAATAGGAAGTGGGTAGACTTTAGATTTGGATTTCACACACTTTTTCATCAATCACCATTGATGTAGCAAGCTTTTTTCTCATGTTGAAGAAGAAGAAGATAAAGAAAAAGAATATGATAAGTATTAAGTAAATGATAAATAAATCAATACTTATCATTTACTAACCCTTGGTTAGTTGTAGAGAATGGACCATGGTTAACTTGAATGGTTAGGGTTAAGGATGAGACAAGAATGGTGGACTAATTCAAAGCTTCAAGAATCTTCAACTAGCAAACAAAAATAGCAACCATTCTTTTCTCATCTTTTTCCAAAATAAATAAATAAATAAATAAGAAAAAAGAAAACCCTAATCATAATCTTAACCATGGTCTAATTCTTTACACTAACCCTAGCTTGCATGTATCATCAAACATGATACAATCATGCGCACAAAATATATCACATATGCAATGTGCACAAACCAAGTGAGTAAATCCATTTAAAGTGAACCAATACTAGTTAATGCAAAGTAATATATCAAATATATAATTATACATTAAATCATTAAATCAACACTTGATTCAATGATCCGGTCATGTCGCATATAACCGGCTAGTATGCAATGTATCGGCTTATCGAATCAATCATTGATTCGATAACTAGGTTATATCGCATACAACCATTCGACACATTCATCGCGAGAATGAAATACGGTATCACATACACGCATTATTCTCGGTCCCGCACATATCTCATATGCGCTCCTATTTCGTTTCGCTTGAGCCAGGAAACCTCTGTGTAGGACTCTAAAGACTCGTCAATACGCCGGTAGCGGATGATGATCATATCAAGCACCCACAAGCCGCAAGCGGTCTGCTAAACGTAACGGCCACCCGGGTATTGAGCGATCAGAAGATCGACGAGCAAGCCCTCTCACACTCCTGTGAATCCAACCAGTAACACTTACCGTACAGTCCGGTCTGTTCGTCTGATATGCCGCATATCTCGCCTAGGGGTGGTAAACGTCAGACCCCAATAGCTCGATAAGTCATGCCGACGTAAGGCCCATAACATTCGTGAAACTACTGATAACTCTTACCAGTATATCACTGCAACCCTGGCCAGGGATTTCCTGTTATGGCCAGTCGAGCATAGCACAACATCAACCCCCAATACCGGGAGAGACGAATCCCCTCCTATCGCTCATTGCCTCCATGTGAATCGGGACTGTACCCAAAAACCTCCCGTTTGCACGACTCAGTAGAGCTGTGGTAGGGTGGAAATCAAAGCACAGTGGGAGACACACAAGACTCTATGACGATCTCGGGTCAACAGACTAAGCTGTACCAGTGTCACCAGAGAACTGCCATCTGACGTGAGGTATAATACCATCTGGGAGTTCTCGGCGAGTCCGTTCAGTGTACCCAGTCTCCACTGAGCACCCGCATACCATCTTCGATGTCAAACACCAATGGATATGGGATCATCCATCGCCCATCGCATGGGTCGAGAAGATATGCGCTAGTCTACTCTGGAATATCGATGCCCCGTCTCGATATTCCCATGACTAGGAACAATGAAGGATGTACTCATTGACTACCCAGGCCCCACTAGTATGATCTGCATCATAGTCCTGGAAGTCGAGTACACATCCTAAGGGCTTTATCAACATGTAATCAGAGAGACAGAAAGTATACATGTTAAGATAAAGAGCAACCAGATAGCGTACTATCATGTCGAGCAAGAAAGTCCTACCTATATATGTCCCAGCATCCACTACAATATACATCCAATGTACAGTAATGGCCTCTAGGGCATACATATAACTAACAATCTCCCACTTGCACTAGGGCCATCTGTAGCAGTGGTCGCAGTATCTAATACTCAACCATCCCCTAAAAGTCTCTCTTTGGGAAAAGGGCCTTCGTGAGTGGATCCGCCGTGTTGTCCTCTGAGTCTACTCTCCTAACCTCGATCACCCTGGAGATCAACTATCTCCATGATCAGGTGATGCTGCCTTAGATTATGTCTGGGTCACTGATGGGACCAGGGTTCCAGGGCCAAAGCCACAGTTCCATTGTCACACAATGGTAGGAACCTAGTTCATCCTATGAACCAATATACACCCAAACTGCCTCTTTGGTAGTATCTTTAATAGCGATGTTACCAGCCTTTATCGTCTAGTTTGCCACGGTATCGAGCTTGGAACTCTTCCAACATACCGTCCCTTTACTGAGGGTAAAGACAGTGCCTGTGACTGACATTCAGTCATCTTTATCACCCTGGAACACTTCCAGTGATTCTCCCCAGGATCGATTGATACAATCTCACTATACCTAGTGAGAACCCTAATATCCCTTTAGATCTATCTCATAGGTCCAAATCTCAGGATTTGGGAGGTATCATCTTTATCCTATTTGGAGAATCCTTGTGATAATAGGAGATTGACCGATCGTAGTATAGGAAACTCCTTCCCTAACAAGAGTATGTCATCCACGTATTCTACGAGGATCGTCACCATACTCCATACTACCTTTTTGTTTATACAAGGTTCATCTACCATTTTGATGATGTCAACTTCTTTGACTAATCCATCAAAACAGATGTTCCAACTCCGCTATGCCTGCTTTATCCTATAAAGCATCTTGCACACGTTTCCGCTGCTCCCACTGTCTACGAGGCCCTCTGGCTGTGTTCTTATAGACATTCTCTTCTAAATCATTATTTAGAAAAGTTGTCATGGCACCCAACCACCAGATATCGTAGTCATGGTATGTAGCCGTGGCAAGTAGGATCTGGATGGACTTAAGCATAGTCCCTGGAAAAGGTTTCATCATTATCCGTGCCTGGTTGATGACGAAAACCTTTAACAAGTCTCGCTTTGAAAGTCTCAACTTGTCCATCTACACCAAGTAATCTTCTCAAGATATACTTGCTCCTGATGGGGATTTAACCCTTCAGATATCGCAACCAAAGTTCATACTTTGTTGGTGTATATGGATTCCATCTCAGATCACTAATCATCCAGCCATTCTTACAGAGTCCCTACTCTCGATGGCCTGCTCGAAACTGGTTGGGTCAACATCTCATGATGCAATCCTCGCTCCCACTGTCATCGAGAAACCGAGGTATCTCTCAGGTGGGTGAGGAACCCTACTAGATCGGCGGAGAGGCTGAGGTTCGTCGGAAACTATTGAATCCTTTGGTTCTGTCAAATCATTAGCAGTTTTGTACAGCTGGAACCTTTCCAGTTCAACAGAACTGATCTTGCCTCGATCTTGTCCGGATTTTGCTTTTGACATAGGCCGGACAATCCCAAATCTTAACTTACTTAAGAGATAGGATCTTCCCATACCATATCTCATATGGAGTGGTAGGCATTGATTTGATTCAAACATAATTCAATAGGTATGCAGCTTCTCAAGTGCATAACCCCCAAAAAGGAAATAGGTAACTCAGTAGTACTCATCATAGAGCACACCTTATCATATAGGGTGTGATTGCTCCGCCCCGATATACCATCGTGCTATGGTTTATACGGAGGAGTAATGCTGAGAGAGAATCTCATTTTCTTTTAGAATAGTCCAGGAATGCTACGCACAAGTATTCTCCTCCCTGATCTCATCATAGGACATAATACTTATACCCGTATTTTGGTTCTCTACTTCCTACTTATATTCTGTGAATATCTCAAAAGGTTCGGACTCATGTTTCAACAGGAACATACGACTGAATCTTGAGAGATTATCAGAGAATATAATGAAGTATAAAGAACCAGTCCTGGCATGTGTAGACAGGAGACCTTACATACATCATCATGTATCAGTCCCAAGAGTTTACTAACTCTTCCTCTGTTTCCAATAAACAGAGCTATGGTCATCTTATCTTTGTGACATGACTGGCAAGTTTCACAAGATGTAAATTCAAACTGATTTAAATATGCATCTAAAATGTAACTTCAGCCAGTCAGGTCGCATTGATATGACCTAGTCTACAATGCCTCAAGAATGATTCGTTCATTTCTGAACTCTTCCTCTTGTGTGTGTTCTGTATACGAGGAATTGTAGTTTGATTTAGAACGTCAATGCTTTTAGATAACGTGCCTGAACCGATCAACTTTTGATATAGGAAATGTTCAAAACATTATCCAATAATACAAAATTATATCATTTCATTACTAAAAAAGAGACTGATATGATTTTGTATATCAGGTTCGGTATCTAATAGCATTTGTTCAGAATCAATGTATTGGTAATACAGGGTGACAGTGACCAACAGACTTGGCTGCAACACTTGCCCCGTTTTCTGCCTCATGAAACTTATCACCCGTTCTCATTTTTTCTACCCTCTTGTAGCCCTATGTAACAGATTACATATCTGGGATCCTGATCCGATATCATATACCCAGGATGCAGAGGATACTGAGAAACAGTTCTTTGTAATGAACACACCCGAAGGAGATGCATCATATGCACTTTCTTCGTTTGGGCGGCATAGGAATTCTGGTATTCCCCTATTTCCTGCTCTGTCTTATAACAATTATAAGTTGGAGCGGGACCAACGTTCCCCAGCTCAGTATAACAAGCGGGTTCGGTCAATACATCCGTATTATTATCTTGATTAAGGCGTGATATGGTCGCTACCAGGAGAGAGAGAAGAAAACACTCTGCGTGCGCTCTTGCAAGATCAGATTGGTTATATATTTTATCTAATCAGGATGGCTCCCACTGTTTTTATCAAATCTTCTTTCAAACCTTAAAAGGAAAGACTAGCCGGGATTAATTACACTCTACAAGTTCGCCAATCTTTCAGCCAGGCCAGTGTCGGTACTTTGAGGGAGGTTCCCCGTGCTTTCGCACGGACCTAATTACAGTAAACCTCGTTTTCCCAGAGGCGTAACCCCGTTGACACCTTTGTAGACACCTACTTGATCGGCTAATTGTAAAGTGCAAAACTCTCCCAGGAGTAACAATTACTCGCAGTGGGTATCGGGATCCAACTATCACATAGAAGGTATGCAATCTCATTGCAAATTTCAACACTTGAAACTCCCGATAAAGGTTTTTACCCCTAGCACCTATGACCTTAACTATGGTCAACAAATCATAAGTACTAGTCAAGTTCTACACGTCATTTCGTGATTAATCAGACCCACCCACATGACCCTTAACTAAGGTCAACAAAGTCACGCGACTGTCCTAACTAATCGCATCATATGCGGTGTAGGAAGACATCACTTAGCTACCGTACACTGTGCCTTGACTATGGTCAACAAACACAGCACGAATACTAAGTACTCTACTTTCTAAAATGACGGAGGGTTGCGGCTGGTTTTTGTGAAAACCTTTAACGCTTTGAACTTGATCTCGTTGCGGAATCAAATGGTTTTTAAATGGAATGTTTTTGAGGCTTTTCTAGTTTTGCTAAAGGGGTCACTCCCGGTGAAAGGATCGTCGGCCCTTTCCTCGTCGAATGAGGTGCGGGATATATCATATATATCACTGTGCAAAGCAGAAACTATAGAAGCAATCAAAGGACAAACCGAGAGTGTAGCATCTGCCAGTTATTGCTAAAGGAGTCACTCCCGGTGAAGGGATCTCGGTCCTTTCCTCATCGAATAAGGTGCAGGATGTTCTATAATGAACACCGCGATGCAAAGCAAGAACTGTAGCTACCTGTTTTTATTTTGAAATTCGATTCCACAACATCAATTAGGTTTATTTTCTTTCATTAATCTCATTAATGAATATCCCATCATTTAAGTCCACCTAAACATCACAGATAAATATAACGTACGCTTATGCCATCCGCATTCGCCTCGATGTCCCGTCTGCACCGTTAGGTTAGGTAACTAACGCCAGAGCGAAGCAGGGCTAGCGCGGGTGTAAAACATAAGCAACGTTTATATAATATATCATATATACTATATATAATATCTGTCACAGAACATCACATGATCACAGATAAATCACAGCAGAAGAAACATATGAAATATTGGATATACTAGGACGTCCGTGTTTTCAATACGAGCCAGTATAAAACACGGATTCCACGGTCGTGATGAATAGCCAAGCCCACACCCCTAGACCCCTACGAGAGCGGCAAGCAACCCTACCAATTCTAGGGTTAGGAGACCCGGACTCGACTCCTCGAGTTGGTCTCCCACTGGACCCCAGAACCCGGTTACTTGTGCTCCCCTCCTTGGGTCTATCCTAGTGCAGAAAAGTAAATAATATACATCAGCGGTGACATCTTCCGCAACCTGGAAGTGCCCCAATAAAAGAATATAACATACAAGTTTTTACATGAATAAAAATGAAAAACACTCATCTCACATAAAAACCCCCGGCTATTTGAACACGACGATCCAACATAACATATCCAGCAACACATAACATCACATGTCATCAACGTAAGTAAATATGCGCATCCCAATTGTCGTTGACATATAGCAACGAAACCGGCGATATCACATATTACACTTACGGTCACAGAAAAGAAAGTGTAAAACTACAACAGTTGGAATCCGCAACCACCTCAGACATCGCATGCCTGACCAAATGAATTACTTAGACATCGCATGCCTAACAATTATAAACCCTGCATTTTAGTCTCATTATCGAAAACTCTTTTCAATATCAAGTCGGGCAATTCAACAAGATTCCCGACATTCTGATCGAATGCTCGTCGCAAACTTTAGTAGGCGGCCGCACCCCCGACGCCGTCGACGAAGTGCACCAAGGCGGAACACCGCTGCCGCGAGCACCCGGACGGATGCTTTCGGTGGCGGGGTTCTCCTACAGTCACTTGGTCGGGGCTATGGGGTGAGGCTGTCTATTAAGTTTACCCGACGAGTATCCGCGTACGCTACGTGATTGCGACGGACTTTTGAACACATCAAAATTCCGTGGCAACCGATCAAGTGAGACTAAAGTGCTATGTTTATAACATTCATTCAGTTATCACATAACAATTTGTGAATTCCAATTATTGTATCACATTCCGGATAAACAGAAAATGCTAAACTTTTCGATCGAACAATCGAACACCCAAGTTTTCCCGATACAGCTCAACACATGAAATAAGTCTAACAACATTCAGTTCGTGCCTCAGTACCAACGGTCCAGCCGTAGAAGGGTCAAGCCAACGCCTCACATGTGGCACGCCGTACTGCCCCAAACCCGAAGGTTCAAAGGGCAGTTCAAGACGGTCACATAATCGAGTTAAGGTTTGTTGTCTTCTAGAGGGTCCATCGCGTTACTTGCACTACTTAGAACGTCGTTAAACTACGGAAAAATCCAACAATTGGAAATTTCCCGGCAGGGAAAAAGTGGGTAATTATATCCGGTCGAACTTTTTAACATATTCTAAAAATACCCGGAAATACACACCGACAAAATTAGACAGTCCGGTCGAATATACTGAGTTCCCAATACAACCCAGAAAATAAAACTCTGGAATAAATATTAAAATATTCTCAGGAAAACCAGCACTGTATACTAAGAATTACCGTGCAAATTTCATCAAATAAAGATACATTATGGCCGCGGATCCGCCGCATAAGCCATGCTTATGCGGCGGAAACGCGGCTCTTTGATGGACACAGGAGCTCGAATTTCACAGTATGTCTTAGATCTTCCTGCTGATTTTTCTGAATATTTTTAATTCACAAAAAAACACGAATTTCAAAAAAGTCCAGAGAGCATGTTAAAATCAGGGTTTCGGGTCGATCGGACTTCTAACTCCTTCGGGACTTCGCCTAAGGCTCTAGCTAGGCTCTGATACCACTGTAGGGTTCCTAGGCACTCTAATGGAGTCTCACAAGTGATCAAACATGCACAAATCAAATTTTACAAGTGCCTACAAACCCTAATACGGATCGTTAACTAGATATATAGGCGAAGCAAGCATGTAAACGGAAATATAGCTAAAGGAAAGGGGCTACAACCTTTGTAGATCCGTTCCACCACCTCCTAAGCTCCGTGATGAAGTCCCCTCGCTTTCCAAATCATATCTTGGGCTCTAGCGTCGGCTTCATCGGAGAAAAACGGGCTAGGTCATCGACGACGATGCCGAAGATGATCTACGTCGAGGCATCGCTAGATCAAGCTCCAACTTCACCAATTCAAGAAAACTTGTGAAGGAAACACCCTATACTACTTGGTAAGAGGTAGAGGATGAAGAAATAGGAAGTGGGTAGACTTTAGATTTGGATTTCACACACTTTTTCATCAATCACCATTGATGTAGCAAGCTTTTTTCTCATGTTGAAGAAGAAGAAGATAAAGAAAAAGAATATGATAAGTTTTAAGTAAATGATAAATAAATCAATACTTATCATTTACTAACCCTTGGTTAGTTGTAGAGAATGGACCATGGTTAACTTGAATGGTTAGGGTTAAGGATGAGACAAGAATGGTGGACTAATTCAAAGCTTCAAGAATCTTCAACTAGCAAACAAAAATAGCAACCATTCTTTTCTTATCTTTTTCCAAAATAAATAAATAAATAAATAAGAAAAAAGAAAACCCTAATCATAATCTTAACCATGGTCTAATTCTTTACACTAACCCTAGTTTGCATGTATCATCAAACATGATACAATCATGTGCACAAAATATATCACATATGCAATGTGCACAAACCAAGTGAGTAAATCCATTTAAAGTGAACCAATACTAGTTAATGCAAAGTAATATATCAAATATATAATTATACATTAAATCATTAAATCAACACTTGATTCAATGATCCGGTCATGTTGCATATAACCGGCTAGCATGCAATGTATCGGCTTATCGAATCAATCCTTGATTCGATAACTAGGTTATATCGCATACAACCATTCGACACATTCATCGCGAGAATGAAATACGGTATCACATACACGCATTATTCTCGGTCCCGCACATATCTCATATGCGCTCCTATTTCGTTTCGCTTGAGCCAGGAAACCTCTGTGTAGGACTCTAAAGACTCGTCAATACGCCGGTAGCGGATGATGATCATATCAAGCACCCACAAGCCGCAAGCGGTCTGCTAAACGTAACGGCCACCCGGGTATTGAGCGATCAGAAGATCGACGAGCAAGCCCGCTCACACTCCTGTGAATCCAACCAGTAACACTTACCGTACAGTCCGGTCTGTTCGTCTGATATGCCGCATATCTCGCCAACGGGTGGTAAACCTCAGACCCCAATAGCTCGATAAGTCATGCCGACGTAAGGCCCATAACATTCGTGAAACTACTGATAACTCTTACCAGTATATCACTGCAACCCTGGCCAGGGATTTCCTGTTATGGCCAGTCGAGCATAGCACAACATCAACCCCCAATACCGGGAGAGACGAATCCCCTCCTATCGCTCATTGCCTCCATGTGAATCGGGACTGTACCTAAAAACCACCTGTTTGCACGACTCAGTAGAGCCGTGGTAGGGTGGAAATCAAAGCACAGTGGGAGACACACAAGACTCTATGACGATCTCGGGTCAACAGACTAAGCTGTACCAGTGTCACCAGAGAACTGCCCTCTGACGTGAGGTATAATACCATCTGGGAGTTCTCGGCGAGTCCGTTCAGTGTACCCAGTCTCCACTGAGCACCCGCATACCATCTTCGATGTCAAACACCAATGGATATGGGATCATCCATCGCCCATCGCATGGGTCGAGAAGATATGCGCTAGTCTACTCTGGAATATCGATGCCCCGTCTCGATATTCCAATGACTAGGAACAATGAAGGATGTACTCATTGACTACCCAGGCCCCACTAGTATGATCTGCATCATAGTCCTGGAAGATGAGTACACATCCTAAGGGCTTTATCAACATGTAATCAGAGAGACAGAAAGTATACAAGTTAAGATAAAGAGCAACCAGATAGCGTACTATCATGTCGAGCAAGAAAGTCCTACCTATATATGTCCCAGCATCCACTACAATATACATCCAATGTACAGTAATGGCCTCTAGGGCATACATATAACTAACAGACCATGTCTCTTTATTAATCATTCATCATCTTCATCATTTCCTCCCTTTCTCCTGAACCTTGGCTGCCCTCTCCCTCCACCCCCTCCACCATTTCACTTCACCCCCATTCCCATATCAAAACACATCATTCCCTTCACTAAAAATGTGCACAAGCTCACTACAAGCATGTGAGATCAAGCAAGTTTGGATTTTGAGCAATTGGGACTACTCAAGAATTTTCTTAAGTTGCCAAATGAGCTAATTCCTTAACCATTAGTATAGTATTTCATTCACTTTAGCATCTATACATGTTTAAAAGTGATTTGGTGAGGATTAGTGAACTTGGAAAATTCCAAGATGAGGCCTTGTGCATTTCTTGAGTTGTGATTGTGTAATTGAGCTTAGTAGAGGCTATACAACCCCTCTAGTGCTAGAATTCAGGACAATAATGATTGATCTCAAAAACTATCTATTACTGCAATCAAGAACGGCGTCGTTTGGTAGCTAGCCGGTGAGTACGGGTCGGTCCACAGGGATGTTGTGAATCTCCTATTTACGCTAACGAGTTAATTCCGAAGGGTGTTCGGATTAATTATTAAATCTAAAAAGCTAAATTAATATAGGGCAATTGAATTAAAGATCTAACTATCTAACTAGGGCAAGGAATTAAATTTAATCCAGGGCAGAGAATGAAAAATTACTTAGGGCAAGAATTGAAATTACTTACTTACTTTACAGATGGCTCTCTCCAAACATCAACACAAGACTTGTCAGATCTGAATTTCTGAAATGAAAAGAGGCACCGATACTCTCCAAAAGATTTCTAAATTTTATTCATAGAAAGAGGCATAGGGAGGCATGGGCTTTACAATGATTTAGAGTTCCTATTTATAGAGGATAGGAGACCCTAGGTTACAATTGATTCGCACGTCTACATTTACCAAAATATCCTTAGGAAGACCTAGTCAAAGTAGACTCCAAGCTTTGGTAAAATTTTATGTCTCTGTCTCTTTAAAAGGAAGTATTGGGCCTTGAAATTTCCTTTGTTGGCTCTTCTGTCTTTGGGCTTCCTTATAATTTGGTTATTTTATTAAAATAGCTTCTATGTTTCTTCCAGATCTCCAGTGAATAATTTGCAATGGATTTTTAACCGTTCGCTTTGTATTCTTGGACCTTGCGTTGCCTTGTACATTATAAACTGTTCTTCGTCTAGGCTTGACTAAGATCCTCCCATTTGTTGGTCAAAAGTCCATATTTTCATCGTCTTTACATCGTTTTCACTGTTTCCTGTCCAAGAACCTGTAACCTGTAATATGTAGCAGACATGCGTCAAAAGCACCTGTTTATTTATAAAAAGAATAAGAATGGGGAATATAATAATGCAATATACTGGTGTGAACAAATACCCCCAAACTTATCTTTTGCTCGTCCTCAAGCATACTTATTTTTATTCACTAAAATCCTAGCCACACTTTCGCAGGGAAACGCGATTGCACTGAGCTCGTGCAACAAGCCGTTAAACCTCTAGGTGTCCCTAGTAGGAGGAGTGTTGTCTCCTGAGGATTTTCAGCGGATACTACCCACAAAATCTTATCAATTCGGCCCATTGAATTTTGTTCTCCAATTAGGTTTTCTAGTAGGTTTTCTAGCAAGGAATTCTATTATCGTCGACTCGTAAATTATCCACCCATATTCTTCACGCTTCCTCATCATTTAACTTAAGATTATATATGTTCTATAGATTTAATTAGCTTTCGGCATCTCTTAAGTTTTCCTTCTAGGGTTCCATCTCCACTTAGGAATTTCTATCAACTCTACTAAAGATACAAGTTCTATTCTTCACTCCTTTCTCTCATCTAAACTCCAATCACATATTCCTACGTGTGTGTATAAATCACGCCTACACTTGGAAATTCAAATCAAGCAATCATACACTTTGTCCGTTGTCCAAAGCACTTATTAATTGGTGAATTTTTAAATGAATTTTGCTTACACATTCTTCATGCGACCGTTAATACTTCTTGAGGTACCAACAACCGATTACAAGATGTGTTTGCATATTAAAGCGTAATTCCTAGTCTTGCAACACCCTAGGCTTCTTAGCAGTGACTCCCAAACTAATTGGTCTAAGGCACTAGGTGATGAAGCACCCTCGCTAAATATTTTTCTATTTTCATAGCCTTAAGTAATCACAAAAACCAATGTTCATTTTTTTTCTTTATTCACATTTTTTTTCATTTTTCATTGTACTAAGGACTTTAGACAAGAGCATTTCAAGGTCTCCTCTACTATTCCAAGTTTCAAGGTGCGTGATTGTGCAATTTGTAGGGTATACATTTTCAGAATCTAGACTTAAGCTAGGAATTATTTTTCAAACTTACACTTTAATAAAGATATCAATACTTTTCCTTTGTTTTAACTTAGCCCAAGAAGTGAACTCAAAATTTGCCTATTTCTAAATAAACTATAAAGACATATACTTTCTACCTTTAAAATTTAAAGAAGGTTATTTTTAGGGTTTTTAATTTACTAAGTCTAAGATCTAGTTGTTCCTAGCTAGTTAACCTATCTGTCAAACTCAAGTCAATTAGACAAAAATTGAATACAATAATTTTTATAATTTTTGAAAATTTTCAATTTTTATGGGTTTTCAAATAAGTATGCAAATGCAAAAATATACATATGAATGCGAAGGAAGAAGACGTACCGAGCGTGCCCCCAAACTTGAACTTGACAGTGTTCTCACTGTCATGCTAAACCACGAGGGTCAAAATGCCGGTACTCCCCTGTTTATTTATTTATAAAAAAAAAATTTAATAATTTTTTATGTTTTGAATTTTTTTTTATTTATAGAAAAAGAAAACAAAAAATATATATAAATATATACAACATGTTTCCCCCCAAACTTAAGCTTGGCCTTACACAAGCCAAAGGTTAGCACCAACCATTCAAAAATCTTATCGTGGTAATGGCCGAGTTGGTGAAATAATGGGGTGTAAAGAAGGGAAATGAGAAGCACACGAGACCGTGTGGGAAGAAAGGTAGAATATGGTCTCGGTGGAGGAGAAGAATGACGAAAAGGAGAAAGAAGGAGCGTGCGATCTTGAGGGTGTAAGTCGAGAGAATAAATTAGCGCAATTTGTGATGACCGATGTGTTAAAAGCGATTGCGCTAACTTATCAACCCGTCGAGAAATGGGGTCAAATCCCTCAAGATTCGCAAGAAAGCATGGGTACGCTGAACTTGGTATAGGAGATGAAAGCGTAACGGTCTCTTGTACGGTCGGAACGATAGGAATGACGACAGGGAGTGAATTAGGGATAGTCTCTTTCTCACCGTAGTAAACTGTCTCGAAATTGAAAGATTCCATTAATGGTTCGAAATAACTGTAAGCAACCGAGTCTGATGGTTCAATTAACTCATCTGAAAATGTAAAGGACTCAATCTCGGGCGGTGAGTCATCAACATCGTCTGAAAAAGTGAAACACTCGTAAGTGTTATCGTCTGTGAGAACTGTGTCAGATTTGAACGAAAATTTTTCAAGCTCACAGTCTTCAAGCGGGGTCGGAACGATGGAAAGGAGGGAGGGTGATATAACAGTCAAATGTTCAGGAGGATGAATTGGAAAATCAGACACATCAAATAAAAATGGTTCAACCTCAATATGGTCCTCAAAACTCTCCTCAATACTTTTCTTATAATTCTCCTCAATATTTGTCCCATCCATGCCATTATCATCAAAATCAAGACGCATATGAATTTTGGGAGAAACAATTAATGACTCGGGATGATGAGTTGGACATAAAATTTCAATCAAATCGACAGGTTTATCATCCGAAATATTCCCGGCGTCTATATCCTCAATCAAGTGAAAATTAATTTCGTTAGACACCTCATCAAAAGCATGGATATTTATCGATTTAGGTTCTAGAGTGGAGGTGTAAAGAACGAAAGGATTAAGTGTGGTTTCACTCGAAAGGTGTTCTTCACAATTTGCCAAATCAAGCACTAAAAAATCATACAACTCATTTTTATTTTCAACTGGTGAATCATTTAGGACAATCGATGGAAAACCGGAGTTGTGGGCTTCAATTGGGTAAGGGTAGGTTTGATTTGGAAATTCTCTCACATTCTCACTCTGTCCAACCGCCTCCTTATACATTGAAAAATTTGAATCTAGTTGGAAACTAGCTACCGGTTCACTAGGTTGCATAAGGGCGGCCATAGACGCTTCCACATTCCTCACCATTTTGTTTGTTGCTGCAATATAAGCCTCCAACGACTCTTCCAAACTAGACTAGGGTGGTAAGGAGGTTTAGGTAAAAGATTTGAAATTGGTTGGATATGTGAAACTCCCAAAAGGCTGTATAGAAACAGTGTCTAGTGACGGTGGGAAAGTCGGGTAGGACTGGTAGGAAATGGGTGGTTGGGCAGGTGTAGGGTCAACATGTGGATAAAACGGTGAATAATCGTGCGGATCCCTAGAACTAGATGAGCGGAGAGGGGTGAAAGATCGGCTGCAAGATTGAGCAATATGCTCAGCAATGGTCATCGGCTTAGGAGTGACAGAAGGACTTGAAAAAGTGGTATCAACGTATGGAGGTGGTAAAAGTTGACTTGGTTGACACAAAATGGGTTGAAAAGTCGAACTGTTTCTCATAGACGCTTCTATTTGATCTTTCAAAGATTTTTTAGGCATGGAAGGATCGTCTTTAAATTGACCGAACAAGTTGACGTACGACACAAAATTAGGTTCGGGATACCAAAGTTCGGCAAGTGATTTATTATGTGGGGTACCCATGTTGTAAGAAGAAAGGGTGAAAGAAAGAAAGATGGGTGGTGGTGGAAGGATTTTACGCGACAAGTTGCAAGTTTTTTTATAAAAAATTTTCCTTTTTTTTCTTTATTTGAAACTGTTTGCAACAAAAAATTTTCGATAAAAGGCTTAGAAACAAATGCAATCAACCAGAAATGCACAATCAGACCTAGATCTAGGGTCACCTAGGTCAGCTAGACAGCTCCTAACTGTTCCAAAGGGCTAGAAATAGGACCTCAAACTGCCTCTTCACCGCCAATTGCGTCCAGGTAAGTGGGAAGGAACCACAGTAGTGGGCCTAATTAAAAACCACTAGCCTTTGACACACTTGCCTAGGCACCGCAGAGTCAGCTTAGGATAAACGGCTGATGCCTATAGTAGTCCTCTGTGCTAGTGAGCGCGACGTCCTTAGGGCCGAGTCTAGTATTTTTTAATTTAAGAGTGGTCAATGCAATTGCTTTAAAGTGATTTCTGGGGTCCTGGGAAGGGTGATGAAATCCCCACCCAATCTGAATTGGTCAAAAGCCCCTTAAAGTCAGTTTTAAAGATATGCAAAACAGAAAAATCACTTGCAATCAAATCTTTTTTATTTTATGTGCGGCGCAAAGAATCCTGCACAAGATTTTTTATTTGGAAGGGAAAAGATTTTTAAGCGCAAAGAATCCTGCAGGAGATTTTACAGAAGATATATCGAGATTTACAGAGGAGGAGATCAGAATACTTACAGAGTTTTTTTTTAGTGAACCGCAGAGGAAGTTTGGGGATCTGATCCGCTGAGATGACCGCGGAACCGCCGCCTGAACCCACCAAAGACCGCGGATCTGCCGCAAGGAGATGACGTCAGTAGGAGAAATTTTTTATTTTTAATTTTTTTGCACCAGATCGCGCGGTTGACTTGTTGACTCGGTCCTCCAAATTTTTTTCTGCTCTTCTATTGTTGCAATCTTCTGTTGATAGGATCGTCTATTTGCTGTTTCTCTTTCTGTAGATTTCCAGATCTGAATTTGTGCGTAGATCCTGCAAAATTCACACAAAGATACCCATTCCAAAAATAACAGATGATATATTTATATATATATTTTTTTCCGATTTTTATGATTTTTTAATTTTAGAGTAACCCGAAATCGCAAAAAGGAAAGTTCTACGCCATCCCCGGCAACGGCGCTATTTGGTTGATCTCAAAAACTATCTATTACCGCAATCAAGGACGGCGTCGCTTGGTAGCTAGCCGGTGAGTACGGGCCGGTCCACAGGGATGTTGTGGATCTCCTATTTGCGCTAACGAGTTAATTCCGAAGGGTGTTCGGATTAATTATTAAATCTAAAAAACTAAAATAATCTAGGGCAATTGAATTAAAGATCTAACTATCTAACTAGGGCAAGGAATTAAATTTAATCCAGGACAGAGAATGAAAAATTACTTAGGGCAAGAATTGAAATTACCTACTTACTTTACAGATGGCTCTTTCCAAACATCAACACAAGACTTGTCAGATCTGAATTTCTGAAATGAAAAGAGGCACCGATGCTCTCCAAAATATTTCTAAATTTTATTCATAGAAAGAGGCATAGGGAGGCATGGGCTTTACAATGATTTAGAGTTCCTATTTATAGAGGATAGGAAACCCTAGGTTACAATTGATTCGCACGTCCACATTTACCAAAATATCCTTAGGAAGACCTAGTCAAAGCAGACTCCAAGCTTTGGTAAAATTTTATGTCTCTGTCACTTTAAAAGGAAGTATTGGGCCTTGAAATTTCCTTTGTTGGCTCTTCTGTCTTTGGGCTTCCTTATTATTTGGTTCTTTTATTAAAATAGCTTCTATATTTCTTCGAGATCTCCAGTGAATAATTAGAAATGGATTTTTAACCGTTCGCTTTGTATTCTTGGACCTTGCGTTGCCTTGTATATTGTGAACTGTTCTTCGTCTAGACTTGACTAAGATCCTCCCATTTGTTGGTCAAAAGTCCATATTTTCATCATCTTTACATCGTTTTCACTGTTTCCTGTCCAAGAACCTGTAACCTGTAATATGTAGCAGACATACGTCAAAAGCACCTATTTATTTATAAAAAGAATAAGAATGGTGAATATAATAATGCAATATTCTGATGTGAACAAATACCTGAGACTAAACCCCAAATTGCAAACTTTAGGTTTGTCGATATCGGAATTGTGTAGGAATTTTGGTGTGTTTTCGAGATCTGCTATGACCCGGGGGACTTGAAAAATATTTAGCGATTACAGTGATACAAGCAGGCATCCTAGAAGCTACAACTGAAACCCGAGACCGTAATTCCATCTTGTGGATGTAGATTATTTCTTTCTGGCTACAAATTGCGGCCAGGGTAGGGGTGAGTGGTTTGGTGTTCGTTCCATGGCTTTATCTTCAGTAAATTAGACCATCCACATATGCAAAATTGGCTAATTTCACCTAGGGTAAAATCTGGAAGTGTTTTACATCGTTTCTGATTTCAGTTTTGTGAATTCAGTAACTTGAATTTTGGTAATTGTGTGTTTTCTCGATCGATTGATGTTTGTACGTCGATGTCGGGAGTTGTTTGGTTTTTCTTGAATGTGTTAACCATATATTTTAACCTATGTGTGATACGCGTGCCATTTTGGTTTTCGTGTGTGATTTCAGTTTACGATACTACGTGTGATATGTAGGTACCTCCGCGTGGACTTCGGACGACGAGCAAAAGCAAGTCGGCATCGACTTCGGCAAGCAAGGATCAAGGTGAGTAGATATATATCTATGGGGGAAGTCAGGTGGATAGCGTATAGCATGTGTGTGTGTGTGTGTATAAATATGTGTATTGTGAGACTAACTAATTATCAAGATAGGTTTTAGGTGTTCATGGGTTAATTTTATTGTAATTGGAAGTAATTTAGTTTAGATTCTTAGTCGCGAAACCCTAGAGTAATGACTTGCACACACTCACACACACACACATACATTTGATTTTCTTGTGCGTATATGGGGATATATATATAAATATATATATATATATATATATATATGTATGTATGTATGTGAGTATGTATATATATGTGTGTGTGTGTGTATACGTATACATGTATGATGAGGATGGTATATGATGCTTGGAAATGAGTCGATGTGATTGGACATGATGCTGTGAGATCGGTGATGTGACTTGGGTCGTATTATGAGATTCGAAATGATATTATAGTGGGTCGTTCAGCGATGTGTTTTCATACACACACGGATTATGTTGATGGTATCAGTATGTACTAGACTTTAGATCATTACCCCCAGTTCATGAGATGTGATGATGATACCATATGGATGTTGTGTTATATGTGATATTCGACCCGTACCCTGATTTGGGATGCCGTACGATGGATTTACCGTACGTGATATAATTATGATGATAGATCCGCACTCTTGACTCAAGAATGTCATATTATATATATTGTATCGTACGTGAAACTATTGAGGCGGGATCACCGACTACTAGATATAAATATCGACACAGACTTAGGTGGTTTTCATTACCCTTTCGATTAGTCTGTTAGTTTAGTCTTGTAGTTTACTTAGTAGATGGTAGACTGGGCTTGAGTCATACTTATTTCCAAAACTAACGAATCGTGAGTATTTTAAAGACAGACCAAGGGATACTATGGATATTTCAAAGGACGTACTTTTTCTTAAAAACACCGTAGCCCATATTTTCTAAACACCACGATTTGTGTGATTTCAAATGCCAAAAGTGTATGACTCATATATATATATATATATTGTACATTCTTTATTGTTGTGTTACAATTCATTTTCCGTATATTCTTGCTTTTCGCATCGCATTGCATGCTCAAATGTGTTTTCGTAGTTATTATGAAACCCTGCTGTCAAGACACCAGCACCATTTGCGATGATGCGTATGCTCCACGTACAGTTACTTGCCAGCTCACACACATCATCATCGGTAATTTTATGTCACGTACACTGTAACGTTTTGAAAATCGTTTCGGTGAAATTTCGGAAAAACGGTAAAATAAGGGGGTTTTCTGTAAAAAGTCAAAATACAAATATCTTTATTATAAAATTAAATATACATATTCTAGCTATGTAATTGCTAGTATTTAGTGTTTATTGAGCCATTGGTGAAATTTCAAATTTTCTGAAAAATTTGCCGAAATTAATTATTTTAATATTATTTTAAGCCGTCCCTAATACATTTAATTAGGGAAAATTACAAATTAGAATGAGTTGAAACAAATTTTGTGAATCATAACACATTAATCAAAATTTTAACATGTTGTTTTTGAAATGAAATGGTTTGCTAAAACGGTTTAGAAATTATTGAAGAAAAAAGGTTTTTTTAGTGAATTTAGTGTAAATGGATGTTTGGGGTATAGTATTTATCTTTCTCCCTAACCCACACACCCACACCTCACCCTCTCTCCCTCTCCCCATGTGGCCGACCCCACCTTGAACAGCCCTCCCTCTCTCTCTCTCTCTCTCTCTCTCTCCAATCACCTCCTTTTTGAATAGAAAGGAAAAGAAAATGAAAGAAGTAAGGTAGACTTTGACTTTTTCAACACTTTCTCCATCTTGCTCTCTCTCCTCCCTCACCCCCCTCCAATTTCTGGCCGAAAATCCACAGGCCCCAACAGCAACCCCCCCTTCCTTCTTCTCCTCTCTTTTCCATCAAAAAAATTGTCAAAAAATCAAGTAAAACCTCACCGAAATCAAAATCCAACTCTTACTCATTTCTCATTTGCCTATCTAGCATGGATCTAGGGGACAAGGTTTCAATTTCGGAGGCTATGGGTGCTTGTAGATCTTCAAATGTTTTTGGGTATAATTCTTAACCTTATGGCTAATTGTTGTTTAATTATGATAAGTTATCTTATTCAAGTGTTGATTTGGGTGTAATTGCTAGTTTAGGATATTCTAGAAAAGGGTTTGATTTTGGGATTAGGGTTTGTAAAATTCAAGTGAGGGTTTCTAGCATTAGATTATGGTTCTAATGAGTGATTAACATGTTAATTCTATGCAAAACTAAACCTTGTTGCTTATTGCTAGATTGTTAAATTTAAATTGTCCTAATTATGTTTGTTTTGCAAACTAGATTTTTGTAATTAATATTAAGAGTGAGATTAAAATCTAGATAACGGTTGTGTGGCTTAGTGAACATGTTTTAATGAGAATTATGGCCACTAGAATTGTTAAAATATTTAAAGTTGATTAAAACACCAAGTTTTGAGCTAAAATGGAAAATTGTGCTAATTTTGTTAACTAGGTTTTGTAAATATATATATTTTGATGAGAATAAATTATTGGGATTGTATATATGACTTGGTTATGATATTGAGTGGATATTGCGGCTGCTAGATTTGTTTAAACGTCGAGTTTTGTACTAAAACGGGTAATTTTGCTTGCTGGATTTTCGGAAAAAATGGCTTTTAAACTGAGTTTGGGGTTTTTGTGAATTTTAACCTATTTTATAGTATAATTAGTGCTTGTGATCGTGCAAATGAGTGTGTTTGGGTTTTTCTCGATGGTTTGGTGTTTGTACGCCGACGTCGAGGGTTTTTGGATTGAATTGTGAAAGCAGCCATAGGTTTTGACCTATGTGGGATTCGTGTGTCGTTCTGGTCATGAGTCAGATTTTAATGCGATATGGTGCGTTATGATATGTAGATACCCCATGTGGACTTCGAGACGACAAGCAACGGCGAGCAAGGACCAGGTGAGTAGATTTATATCTACGGGGAGAAGACGGGTGGATGGCGTATAGCACCCCCGCAGTTCGTTGTGATGTATACGAATACGTATACACACATATATTTTGATTATATATATTATGGTAATATGAGACTTGATGATAAAGGTAGATTCTAGGTGTTCATGGATTAGTTTAGTGTTAGTTGCGAAACCCTAGAGTAGTTGTTATACCCACACACGCACACAGACACATGCATACATCTATGTTATTACCTGTGCGTATATGGGGATATGTGTTATATGTTCACCTGGGTATGGGACTAGGTGTTCACATACTAGATTTGCGGATGATACTTGGGATTGAGATGAGTCGATGAGATTTGAGTTGAGGCCGTGAGATCGGTGATATGGCAGGATTCGTACTTGAGATACGTCCTGATGTTATAGCGGATCTTTGGATGACGATGCCATGTGAATAGTGATATTAGTAGTGTACTAGACGTAGGTCAGTACCCCAGATGATGATCATGATAAAGAGGATACCAGATGAACAGTGTGATGAGTATGATATTGAACCGTACCCAGATTTGGGGATGTCGTACGACGGATTTACGTACGAGCTATATATTGATGCTTGATCCGCACTCTTGACTTGGGATGTCTGATTTTAGATATGGTATCGGATATGATATTATTGAGGCGGGATCACCGACTAATATATATACAAGTATGTATATGTATCGACTCAGATGTTAGGCGGTTTCCTTACCTGTAGTTCAGCTTGTTAGTTCAGCCGTATAGTTTAGTGTAGTTGTTAGACTAGATTAGACTCCTACCTATTTCAAAACTAACAAATCGTGGGTATTTTAAAAGACAGGTCAAGGGATTCTACGGATATTTCAAAAGACGTATCTTTTCTTAAAAACATAGTAGCCCTTATTTTCAAAACACCGCGATTCGTGTCATTTCAAAAGGTACTATTGTAGGACTTATATTAGGGTAATGCAGATTAGTTATCGTTGTGTCTAGTATTCAGTTCCCGCATATTATTGTTGTTTCTCCGCATCGCATACTTATTGTAATTCATATTTCATTATTGATATCATGCTGTTAGGACACCATCACCATTACCGATGATGCGTATGTACCACGTACACTTACTTGCCGGCTCACACACATCTTCATCAGTAATTGCCATGTCACGTACACTTAGAAAATACTATTACATTGACATAGCCTGTTAGCTAATAGTTTAGACATGATATTAGTGTACATGCCTTATATGCTAGTATAGACATTGTAGTTATTACCTGCTACTTCATGCATGTTATTATTCACTGTTATGCCGCATTCATGGATTCTCATCCATATATTCACTATCTTACGTGCTATTGAGGTTTTGGATTCGGATTTCCATGAGATTTTCTGGATTTGGGGGAAAACCGCAAAACTTATACAAACTTCTCTCTTTTTAAATAAAAAGCGCGGTTTTCCTATAATGTATGAGTCGTCCACCATGAGTTTGCTGATGGATTTCGAGACCCGAGTTCGAGGAGTGGAGGAACCGTTTCGGGTACATGGTGGACCCGGTGCGGTATCACGGGGCAAGAGGATCGCAGATGATGGCGTTGAGCCTGGCAGGGGAGTACTACCGACCGGTGATTTTACCCGACGCGTCGGATATCCGGAGGATACCGTCGTATTCTTGAGATGGATGGTAGGGGCCGGTTTGGACTAACGACGCCCTAGATATTGAGATTGAGACATTGAGATTTCGAGCTATTGAGGTACTGAGATTTGATGATACAGGCCAGTCCGAATAGCCGGAGCCTGAGATTTTGAGACATTGAGATTTATGTTTTGTGTCGATGCTAGACACTGTTTATGCTGATTTCACTTATGATGCCTCTTTTAAAAAAGGATACAGAAATCTCACTAATGTATGAAAGCAGTTTTCTTCAGTACATGCATTCTGTTTCATGCATTCATACATCATCCATATGATACATTGCTACCTGAGGCACTAACACGAGCACTTGGTATTACCGTTGTTTAGAGGTATACCCTAACCATTGTTATAGGCTGCTGGTTATATATTTGAGGATATATTATGATTGTATGACTTAGGATACGTTGTTCATGCGATTTCTGTTCGTAGATGTATTCTATCCATAAGTTGGCAACTCACCCCCGTTGTGCCACAGTTCTTGCAGGTTTTGCCGTACAGGTTTCATTACGGTTTTGCTGGCACTGCTTCTTTTCGGGTGACTTGCTAGTAGGTGGGTTTATTTGTATCGTACCCATCATTATGCATTGCATATTATTATTCAGTTGTATCTAGAAGTTCCATCAACCAAACATGTATTTATTTTGAGATAGAGACCAGTGATATTATTCTTTCGACCTTAGAGTCGCGCGTTATATTTCTGTGGATTTCTTGTTGTTTTGAGTTTCCTTTTGAGTTTTGATCCTCGCCCTTGGCGTTGTATATTTTTTTTTGCTTGTGCGGTTGTGACCGTCGATTGACGAAGAGCTAGCTCCCGCTTGGGGATGCCTTTTATTGATTTCGTATACTATTCATGTTGTATCCCGTTTGGGGGCCAGTATTTACAAAGGAGACTCTGCCGAAATTTTCAGGAAATATTTGATGTTTTTTAAAAACGCATAATTCGGCTTATGCTATTAAAACTACTTGATTTAAATTGGTTTTCCTTCACTCTACTACTTTTCTTGGCTTGGATTTCTGGGTTTTCGGCTTACTTAGATTACGTACGCCTCGAGACGTTTCGTAGTTTAAGTGCCGGTCATGTTCCGTACTTTCGGGACGTGACATACACATTAGAAAACACTATTTCATTAGTATAATTTGCTAGCTGATAGTTTCGACATAGTACTAGTGCGCTTGCTTTCATATGCTAGTTTAATTATTGCATTCTTTGTTTGATATCCGTTGCAATCATATATTCATTTGTCATGCAATATTATGGTATTCACTGTTTACTAACTCTTGATTATGGGATTCGGATTTTTCCATGAGATTTATGGATTTGGAGAAACCGCAAGCATTTTATAAACTCATTATCATTTTCAAAAGATAGAAATTGCGGTTTTCTCATGTTATGATGTGGGATATGTCCACCATGAGTTTTCTCGGCTCTTGAGAGATATTATACACCCAATTCGAAGGGGAAGAAGAACCATCTTTGGGTGCTTGGTGGATCCGGTGCGGTACCCCGGGGCAAGATGGTCGCAGATGATGGCATTGAGTCTGGAAGGGGAGCACTACCGACCGATTATTGTGACGCGGCGGATATCCGGAGGATACCGACGTATTCTTGAGATTTAATGATATAGGCCAGTCCGGATTGCCGGAGCCAGAGGTATTGAGATTTGATGATACGGGCCAGTCCGGATTGCCGGAGCCCGAGATATCGAGATAGCGAGATATATATTTTGTGTCGATGCTAAACACTAATTCTCTGTTGATTTCATTGATAATACTTCGATTTTATATAGAAATCTCACTGAGATAAGAAAACAGTTTTCTCATTTAGTTGTATTCTGTTTTCATGCATTCATAAATCATATATATGATATGTAGCTACCTGAGGCATTGACACGAGCACTTGGTATTACACTCATGTATAGATGTTTACCCTTGCCATTATTATATGCTTCAGACTATATTATTTCAGGATATTACTACCGTATGCCTAGGATAGAGTCATACATGCGATTTCTTCTCAGTGATGTTTTCTACTCACGGATTGGCAACTCACCCCCGTTGAGCCACAGTTTTTTGCAGGTTTTGCCGTACAGGTTTCCTTAGCGGCTTTGTTGACACACTGCTTCTTTCAGGATGATTGCTTTGTTAGGTGGGTTCACTCGCATCGTGACCACCACTGTATTTTATTTATATTCAGTTGTATCTAGTAACTCCATCAACCAGACTTGTATATTTAGTAGACTTAGTGTCACGACCCGAAATTGGCACGTGACGGGCCTTAAACTACGCAATGTCTGTAGGCGTAACACAATTTAAGTAAGCCGAAAACCCAGCAATCTAAACCATCAAAAGAACTAAGAAAGTGATAATAGCATTTTCAAAACCTTTGAAATCTCAACCCAAATTCCTTAAAGTCCCAATTTTATTTGCTATAAAATTTTGGAAGCACCTCTTTTGTAAAAACCAATCCCAAAAATGGGTACAACATAAATATAATTAATGCATCTCTAAACGGGAGTGAAAACACGCCTAAAGACGGAAAACAACCACCACAACAGATATACGACGCCGTAGCGAATAAATAAAAGATGATATAAATAAAACTGAATAAAAGACATCCAAGTCACAAAATAATATACAATATCATCCACACATCAAGTCTCTAAGTCATACATGATAATGGTAGATGGAGAGTACAGGATACAAAGAATATACAAAGAACATAAACGGATAACCACAAAACCCACCTAAAGCAAAAACTGCACACTGTGAGCCGAACCGGTATCCACAGCAAAAGGTGATACGATAGATGAAAATAGCCCTGCCTCTGACTACTGTGAGGAACAACCTGCAAAACACTTTGGCGGAACGGGGGTGAGTTGCCAACTCGTGAATAGTAAATAACATATGCAGGTAATCGTAAGTATGCACGTACATCGCGAATCTAATGCATGGAAGCTGATAACAATAAATACCAATATATGTTTAACAGTATGAAAGGTACTCTATCGGGTACTACTAATACATAAAGCATTGTGTATAAAATAACAGTATGTAAATGCAACAGTCAAGAAAGGTACCCTATCAGGTACTACTAATACATGAAGCAATGCGTATAAAATAACAGTTTGTTAATTCAACAGTCATGAAAGGTACTCTATCAAGTACTACTAATACATGAAGCAGTGCATAAACAATAAATGCGAAGTATGGAATAAAACATGTCATTTCCACAGAATCCTGACCTCGTGGTAGGACCAAAGTCCATCAAGACAATCCAAATCCCAATTTCCTCAAATCAGCCCCCAAATTGGCTCTCATACCATGTAAGACACATATATCCTGAGTATCCAATATCAAGTAAATCTCATATATCCTGTATCCAATATCAAGTAAATCTCATATATCCTATGTCCAATATAAAGTAAATCTCATATAAATTCAATATCGAGTAAATCTTATATATATATATATACTATATCGAGCACATAGGCCCCGAGCACATAGGCCCCTCACATCGACCATATAGGCCCCTCACATCGAGCATATAGGCCCCGAGCACATAGGCCCCTCTCATCGACCATATAGGCCCCTCACATCGAGCACATAGGCCCTTCTTATTGACCATATAGGCCCCCCACATCGAGCGCATAGGCCCTTTTCATCGACCATATAGGCCCCTCATATCGAGCACATAGGCCCCTCTCATCGACCATATAGGCCCACACATATAATGAGTAAGTATATTTGCAAATATCATCATGATGATATATGATGTAGGTGTGTGTGTGTGTGTATCAGCGACCCATACCACTGATATATAAATATACGATAGGTATATATATATATATATATATATATATATATTAGCGTCCCATACCACTGATATATATACGCAGGAGTAAAACAATCCAGAAAATATCATATGAAAACCATATCTCAATGCGAAATCCATGATTATAATATATGCAACATGAAACAGTGAAATGAGCATATAAGGAAAAATCGCTATTTAACTGCAACAAGTTATAAAATATATCATGCGGTTCTTAAATTCTCCAAGTCTATATTGTAGGGTTACTAGGCACTCTAACAAGGTTCTACAAGGCATCAACCATGCCCGATTAAAAATTTAGCCGTGCCGAACAACCCTAAACAAGATCTTTGCTAGATAATTAGGGTTTCACATGCAAGTAAATACCATTTACGACTAAGTGAATACGAAATACAACCTTTGTAGATCGGTCATTCACTTCATATGCTCCTTGTAGTAGTCCCGTCGCTGCGATCATCGTGCTCCCGGACTCTCGGACGGCTCCATGAGAAGATAGCAACGGTATTGCTTGAAGTCTTCGAGGCCGAAGATAATCTATGTCGAGGGAATACGAACTCAAGCTTCTACTTCACTAACTAGAGAATTAGTGAAGCAAACACCCTAAACTAAAGTGCTAGTCTAGTAGAGAATGATGAAATAGGAAATGGGTACTCTTTAGAATTTCTTTTCTCGCTATATCTCTCTCTTTATCAAACCCTAGCAAGCATTTGAAGGAGGAAAAAGATGAGCTCAAAAATGAGAATGAAAAACTAATCAAGAGAGAGAGAGAGCTAACCATAGGTGAGTGGGTATCATATACTAACTCATGTAGAGACATAACCATGGCTACATTAAAATGGTTAGGTTAATTAATATCTCAAGTAATCCAAAACTAGTAGACTAAGTCAATGCAACCCTAAGCTTCATGAAGCTTCATGCATGTGAGCTCATCATCCACTAATTTTAGAATTACTTTAAATATAAAAACCTAACACTATAATTAGTATGGTATAAGTCTTATACACCCATGTAAGTTGTATCAACAACCATGATACAAAATGAACACAAATAAATATATATCACATATATATTAAGTTGTGCACAAGTGAGAAAAACAAATGCTTAAGTGAACCAATGTTAGTTAATGTGAATTAGTATATCACATATACAATTATACACTAAATTATTAAATCAACAGTTGACTTAATAATCCGGTTATATCACATATAACCGACTAACATCCAATGTATCGACTTATCGAATCAACCCTTGATTCGATAACCTGGTTATATCACATATAACCGATCGATACAAATATCACGAGAATTGAATACGGTATCACATACTCGCATTATTCCCGGTCCCGCACATATCACATATGCGCTCCTATTTCGTTTTTCCTGAGCCAGTAAAACCTCTATGTAGGACACTAAAGACTCGTCAATACGCCGGCAATAGGCGATGATCATATCAAGCACCCACAAGCCGTCAGCAGTACTAGCTGGACGTAACGGCTACCCGAGCATTGAGCGATCAGAAGATCAGCAAGCAAGCCTGCTCTAACTCCTGCAAAAAGCCTGACAGTGACACTACCGTACAGTCCGGTCTCCTCGTCTGATATGTCGCATATCAAGTCTAGGGGTGCTAAACGTCAGACCCCAATAACCGATAAGTCATGCCGATATGAGGCTCATAACGGGTCGAGAAACTACTGGTAACACTTACCAGTAAATCTCTAAACCAGCCCTGGCCAGGGACTTCCCTGTTATGGCCAATCGAGCATAGCGCAACATCAACCTCTACTACCGGGAGAGACGAAACCCCTCCTATCGCTCATTGCCTCCATGTGACTCGGGACTGTACCCAAAAACCACCGTTTTGCAAGCCCTCTTGGACGTGGTAAGGTGGAAATCAAAGCATAGTGGGAATCACACAAGACTCTATAACGATCTTGGGTCTACAGACTAACCTGTACCAGTGTCACCAGAGAACTGCCATCTGACGTAAGGTATAATACCATCTGGGAGTTCTCGGCGAGTCCGTCCAGTGTACCCAGTCTCCACTGAGCACCCGTATATCATCTCTGATGTCAAACACCAATGGATATGGGATCATCCATCGCCCATCTACATGGGTCGAGAAGGTATACGCTAGTCTACTCTGGTATATCGATGTCCCGTCTCTTTACACCCACGACTAGGGACCTTGAAGGATGTACTTATGGACTACCATGTCCCCACTAGTATGATCCGCATCATAGTCTAGGTAGTCAAGTACACATCCTAAGGGCTTTACCAACATATAACAGAGAGACAATCAGTGTACACGTTTAGGTAAAAGGTGACCAGATAGCATACTATCATGTCGAGAAAGAAAGTCCTCCCTATATATGTCCAAGCATCCACTACAATATACATCTCATGTATAGTAATGGCCTCTAGGGCATACATATAACTAACACATATAACATCAAATAAAGGTAAACATGTAGCTATAGCCTGATATTCTAACACCTTAGGATGTGGTTAATGGCTATTTATACTCTAAAGTATGGTTTTTAATAAAAGGTTTACCAAATCGATTTTCAAATATTTTATCCTATTTAATGAATATTTTATTAGATTTTTCCTAGGCTTGCACACACTTGTGCAAGTAAACTAGGGTCAAACCATGATTAGCAACCATGGTGGATTAACCCATTTGCCTTAAGCTAAGTCAAAATTTGATTTAATTGTTTTCGTTTTTTTTTTAAAATGGAAAATGTTTTAGTTTAAGTTGACAATTAGAGAGAGAGAGAGAGAAGGAATGGGCTTCATGGCTTGTGCCATACTTGCAATAAATGAAGAAAGATAGAGAGGAGGGGTTGACTAGCCTTGAATCTCTTTCCTTTGTTTGCTTGCCTCTCATTTTCTCACAACACTCTCCCTCTCACTCACAACCAGCAGCTGAAGAAGCAGCAACAGCTCCAGCATCAGCAACAGTAGCAACATCAGCAGCAGCAGCCTAAAGCTTCAGGCATCAGCAGCAGCAGCTACATGCAGCACCAGCAGTAGCAAGCAGCAGCAACACAGCTTCTTCTCCTCCTCCTTGCACCTAGGGTCAAGTGAGGTATACTTCTTAGGCTTAACTTCCTAGCATGCTAATCTTGTGTGTTGATTAGCTTCGATTAGTGTTAAATGTGCGTTTTAGTGTTAAAATGGTAATCTGTGTGGAGTTTTTGCAAAGTGGTGACTTTGATGGCTAGATTAACTTGATTAAGTGTTATTAGGGCCACATAAACCTAACTTAACCCCAGATTTCACTAATATACGATAGGGTTCCAAATTGGTGTAAATTAAACGTTTTAAAGCAAAATATAGCCTTTCTGAGATCTGCTTTTGACCCGGCTCCTTCAGAGAAAAATTGAGAAAGCTGGAGCATGTACACTAGGTCTAGACCACACACACCAAGCACGATTCCTTGATTCCACACTTTGGCCGCCGTTTTATTCGTTCTGGCCGCAATTTGCGGCCAGATAGGGGATCTGGGTGTTGGGGTTTTGGCTAGGGTAGTCTGCTGCATATTCCAGTGTTTTGGCATGTGCAACTTTGTATGTTTTCACCTGAGTAAGAATCTGGAACCATATATCGTTTTTCTAATACGTTTTGTTTGCGCGACACGTGTGATACGTGAGTGAGTTTTGTGTTCCAGCGTATCGCGATGTGTCGGGGTAGTTTTAGACGCGTATACACACGTTTTAGCATATCGGACACACGCGCGTTTAGTTCGCGACGCGAGTTTCTCGTTTGATTTCAATATCACGTTTTTGCGAGATATTTTCTTATGTGGATTCTCTATATGAATTCTAAGTTCGCAGGTGGGTACATCGGACGCCGCAAGGAAAGGGAAGCAGGTGGTCGGCTACGCTTAGCACGCGACTAGGTGAGTAGATTTAACATCTACTGGGAAATCGCCCGTATGGCGTTAAGCGTTAGAGCGATGTTTAGTCGTGGATGTTTATAGATATTCATATTAGTGCATAGCTTCATTGATATATCACTTGCGCACATGCACACTGTATATTCATACCAGTGCACACATATATTGATATCTTCATACCTGCACACATGCACACTGTATATTCATACCAGTGCGCACGTATATTGATATCTTCATACCTTCAGACATTCACACTGTATATTCATATCAGTGCACACGTATATTGATATTTTCATACCTGCACACATGCATACTGTATATTCATACCAGTGCACACATGTATTGATATCTTCATACCTGCGCACATGCATACTGTATATTCAAACCAGTGCACACATATATTGATATCTTCATACTTGCGCACATGCACACTGTATATTCATACCAGTGCACACATATATTGATATTTTCATACTTGCGTACATGCACACTGTATATTCATACTAGTGCTACACTCATATTCGCGTATATATCCATTTACACATCCATACCTACATACATACATATGTCACATACATGGATGATATTGATTTGATTTCATGAAAATAGGGACCGCATGAGATATTTTCAAAACTGGATTCTTTTAAAAGTGCGGTTTTCCCTTTTTACTCTTAGTGTCATACGACACATTGCATAGATTTATGCATTGAGTTGGATTTATAGGATTTCTGGATTTCAGAACCGTGGTATTATTTTAAGAAATTACGTACTGTTTTAAAAACCCGGTTTCTCTTGATATGATATTTCAGTGCGTCCACCATGAGTTTTCTCGGTTCCATAGAGCTTGTATGAGTATACCCGATTCGAGGAGTGGTAGGCACCGATTGCGGGTACATGGTGGACCCGGTATGGTACCCCGGGGCAAGAAGACTCGTATTGTTAGACGGTGAGCCCGACGGAGGGACTACTACCTACCGGTGATTGGTTGGACCTGGCGGTTATCTAGAGGATACCCACCAGAGTCGATAGATGGATACAGGATAACACATACTACCGGGGCCGAGGGCCGATTCCGCAGACGGAGCCCGTGGGCCGATTCGGATTGACGGAGCCCGATACATGAGGATTTGCGTGTCGATGCTGGACACGATCATTTTATGATATTTCGAGTGTCGATGTTGGGCACTCACGATTCTATGAGATTTACATGATTTAAGGGCCGATTGGAGTGACAGCGCCTGAGTTTTACTGGGATTTGGGTGTATTGATGGACACCGGTTATTTTCATTGTGAGCCGACTTTATTTATGCAGTTTTATCTTTCATGATATTTGTTTTCACTTATTTTTGCTCATTCTTCGCTATGACGTCGTATATTATCATTGTGGTGATTGTTTCCGCCGTTGGGCGTGATTGCTCCCGTTTGGGATGCTTTATTCATATTGTATATCATTTTACTCATATACTGTCTTGTACCCGATTTCGGGGCTAGTTTTTACAAAGGAAATGCTGCCAAAATTTTTAAGAAAATAACTTGAACTTTAAAGAATTTTTACTAAGTTACTTAAGGTTTTCTAAACGTTTTAAAAAATGTTTCTATTAAATGTTTTAACACTCCATACTTTTAATGGTTTTGATTTCTGGGTTTCGGCTTACTTAGTCGCGTTACGTCTGTAGACGTTACGTGGTTAAGTGCCGGTCATGGGCCGAACTTTGGGTCATGACAAAGTTGGTATCAGAGCGTAGGTTTTACCTTCGGTGTGTAGGATGACCCTAGTATGATGGAGTAGGTAGCCGAAGCAGAGTGGCGTAGCGTGTGTATGTTCCGCGGCATACTCACGACACGGTACTCCACCTAAGTGACCTTAAGACTTATTGATTAGAAATTCCCTCGTGATTGTATATATTCATGTGATTCGATTTCCGTATCCTTATCGAATCCTACTTTCTTTTTAGCCATTATGCCGCCAAAGACTACGAGGGCGTAGAGAGCGGCCGCGAGAGCCGAGATTCGAGTTGACTCGTCCGAGACGAGGACTGATCCGGGTAGTACAGCTGTTGTACCAGAGCAGACTGTTCCTCCAACGACAGATTAGATCGCCATGCTAGGGGCCGATATGCAGGAGATGCGCAAGATGATAGGATCGCTAGTCGAGACGCTTCGAGCGCAGAGACCAGAGGTAGTTCCACCCGTCACGGGGACCGCGATGGTACCTACAGTACAGGCAGTTGCCCCTGCAGCTACGGAGGTTATTACGGTATCTCTATCAGAGTTCATGAGGCTGAAGCCTCCGGTCTTCACAGGCACCGATGCAGCCGAGGACCCACAGTCTTTCATTGATAGGATGTCCCGGATATGTCCTTCACTTAGATGCTCAGATGCGAGATGGGCAGAGTTCGCGAGCTTTCGCCTGGAAGGTCTTGCGTAGAAATGGTGTGAATCGATCGAGAAGGGCAGAGCAGCAGGTCTTCCTCCTATGACCTGGACCGAGTTTGTGACGGTATTTCTATCCCGTTTCCTTCCGCAGAGTGTTAGGGATGCCCGAGCACGCAGGTTCGAGTCTTTGCGCCAGACGCCCGAGATGACAGTGGCAGAGTACGATGTGCTTTTCACCGAGCTATCTGTTTATGCCCCATACTTAGTAGCTACTCAGTAGATGCGAGTCAAGAGGTTTGTTCGAGGCTTGCTTACCCCACTGTTTCTTGCGATCAGCGCACAGCATTGCGAGACTTATGTAGCAGCTGTAGACGCAGCCTTATTAGTCGAGGAGCGCCTTGCAGAGACTTCGGTAGTTCCAGGGCCGAAGAGGGTTCGTACTGATACAGCAGCACAGAGACTTCTATTCAGACGCCGTGATAGACGTCGTACAGGTAGCAGAGACTCAGGGCGAGGTCAGATGTTTAGCTCTTATCCCCAGGAGGGTCAGCGGTCGTCGCGTGGATGCTTTGGGTGTGGTAGTCCCCATCACCGCGTCAGAGATTGTACCGAGATACGCCGGAGGGAGGCAGCAGTACCGCATGTCATACTTCCACCTTCCCTACCCCAGAGGGCGTTGCCTATTGTACCTACTGTTGCTCCGCGTCAAAATCATGCACAGAGAGGCCGTGGTCGCGGAGGGTTTTCTCAGAGAGGGCAAGGTGGCCGAGGCAGGGAACAGCCAGCTGCCGGCAGAGTACAGCCAGTTGCTAATAGGGGACCGCCAGCCGCAGGTGGAGGACAGGCATGGGTTTTCGCATTGACGCATCGGGACGCGCAGGCGTCCAATGCAGTGGTCTCAGGTACCCTATTAGTATGTTCTGTTGATGCACACGTGTTGTTTGATCCCGGATCCACGCACTCGTACGTTTCCACACACTTCGTGCTGAGTTTGGGTAGAGAGTCCGGTTGGCTTGATCAGCTGCTTGTTGTGACCACTCCCGTGGGAGAGTCGTTTGTTGCTAGGCACGTGTTCCGATCCTGTTCTGTCCGTATTGGCGAGAGAAGGTTGCCTGTCGACTTGATCCTTCTTGAGATGTTAGACTTCGACGTTCTTTTGGGCATGGATTGGTTACCCACATGCTATGCATCTGTGGACTGCCGCGAGAAGACAGTTAGATTTTGTTTTCCCGGCGAGTCAGGTTTTGTTATGCTGGGAGACCGTGGTGCCGCCCTTCACGGTTTGATTTCTTCTCTTCGCGCTGGACAGCTTTTGAGGAAGGGATGTTAGGGATTTCTAGCCTATGTTTGCGATACTAGAGCTACAGATGTTCCATTGGACCAGGATCCGATTGTTTGTGAGTTCCCTGATGTTTTCCATGACGAGCTTCCTGGGCTACCGCCTGAGCACGATATTGTTTTCTGTATTGACTTGATTGCCGGCACAGGGCCTATTTCTATACCACCTTATCGGATGGCCCCGGCGGAGCTTAGAGAGTTGAAAGGTCAGTTGCAAGATTTGCTGGATAAGAGACTTATTTGACCCAGTGTTTCTCCTTGGGCTGCTCCGGTCCCGTTTGTCAAGAAGAAGGACGACAGTTTGCGTTTGTGTATCGACTACCGCCAGCTGAACCAGGGTTACCGTGCGGAAAAAATATCCTTTGCCACGCATCGACGACTTGTTCGACCAGCTTCAGGGGGAAGGATATTTTTCGAGGATCGACTTGCGATTAGGATACCATCAGCTGCGGGTTCGATAAGAGGATATACCGAGGACAGCTTTCCGCACGCGCTACGGCCATTATGAGTTTTTGTTGATGTCGTTCGGACTCACCAATGCCCCAGCAGCATTCATGGACTTGATGAACCGTATTTTCCGGCCATATCTTGATTTTTTCATCATCGTATTCATTGACGATATTTTGGTGTATTCCCGGAGCCGAGAGGAGCACGAGCAGCACCTGCGGATCACACTGCAGACTTTGAGGGAGCACCAGCTATTCGCAGAATTCTCCAAGTGTGCATTCTGGATTGACAGCGTAGACTTCTTGGGCCACGTGATTACACGAGATGGTATATGTGTGGACCCGAAGAAGATCGAGGCCGTTCAGCGTTGGCCCAGACCCGCATCATTTACGGAGATCCGCATCTTTCTAGGATTGGCCGGCTATTACAGACGATTTGTACAGGATTTCTCCCGTATTGCTGCACCTTTGACCAGGTTGACCCGGAA
Organism: Agapanthus africanus; assembly: GCA_030015575.1. NCBI lineage: Eukaryota > Viridiplantae > Streptophyta > Magnoliopsida > Asparagales > Amaryllidaceae > Agapanthus > Agapanthus africanus. The sequence continues at coordinate 225,480,106 of CM057344.1, read as the reverse complement.
GGGAGTTCCTTTCGATTGGATGGAGGAGTGCGAGCACAATTTTCAGCAGCTACGGACTTGTTTGACTACGGCGCCGGTGTTATCATTGCCTTTAGGATCAGGCGGATTTGTGGTCTATTTTGATGCTTCTCGAGTGGGACGAGGGTGCGTATTGATGCAGTATGACAGGGTGATCGTGTATGCTTCACGGCAGTTAAAGAAACATGAACAGAACTACCCTACCCACGATTTGGAGATGGCTGCAGTGGTCTTTGCACTCAAAATCTGGCGACATTACCTATACGGCGAGTCGTGCCAGATATTCACTGATCACAAGAGCTTAAAGTATATATTTCAGCAGCGAGGCCTGAATCTCAGACAGCGCCATTGGATGGAACTAGTAAAGGACTACGATTGCGAGATCTTGTATCACCCGAGCAAGGCTAATGTAGCGGCGGATGCTTTGAGCAGGAGGCCCGGGGGCAGTCTATCTTGTTTGAGTGCAGTGTAGAGGTAGTCATCGGCAGATTGGAAGATATAATGCGACAGCCGAGTGTAGTTCGAGTTCACGCCGATCGGGGGACAGCTTGCGCATGTTCGTGCATGCACACAGTTGCTTGACCGTATATATGAGGCACAGTACAGTGATGACCATTGTTCAGAGATCATGGCACAGATTGGAAAGGGAAGATTTTCCAAGTTCGTGATCGATGATCAGGGGATACTGCAATTTGGGACTAGACTGTACGTACCAGATGCTGATGGACTGCGGCGTGAGATTCTTGAGGAGGCACATCGATCGGTGTACAGTGTTCATCCGGGTTCCACCAAGATGTACCAAGATATGAGAGATGTTAATTGGTGGGACGGAATGAAGAGGGACATCGCAGGCTTCGTGTCGAGATGCCTGACTTGTCAGCAAGTCAAGGCCGAGCACCAAAGGCCAGCGGGAGAGCTACAGCCGTTACCCATTCCGGAGTGGAAATGGGAACAGATTTCGATGGATTTCGTGGTGGGTCTACCCAGGACTAGGCGAGGGTATGACTCCATTTGGGTGATCGTGGATCGTTTGACGAAAGCGGCTCACTTCCTGTCGGTGAAGATGACTTTCGTATTTGCTCAGTACGCCCAGATATACATCGACAAGATTGTACGACTGCATGGAGTCCCGACGTGTATCGTGTCCGACCGAGGCACCCAGTTTCCCAACCGACTATGGCAGAGCCTTCACGAGGCCTTAGGCACCCGCTTGAGTTTCAGCACAGCATTGCATCCGCAGACCGACGATCAGTCAGAGCGGAATATTCAGACTCTCGAGGACATGCTCCGAGCGTGCATTTTAGATTTTAGCGGTAGCTGGGATCATCATTTACCCTTGGTGGAGTTCTCCTATAACAATAGTTTCCTGGATACTATTCAGATGGAACCTTTCGAGGCCTTGTATGGGAGGAGATGTAGATTGCCCGTCTGTTGGACAGAGCTCAGTGAGAGCAGTATTTTGGGGCCACAGATCGTACATGAGACGACCGAGAAGATACTGCTGATTCGAGATAGGATGAGGACAGCTCAGAGCAGGCAGAAATCGTATGCTGACAGACGCCGCCGCAGATTAGAGTTCGCAGTTAGCGATCATGTTTTTCTGAGGGTCTCTCTGATGAAGGGAGTGATGAAGTTTGGACGGATGGGGAAGCTTGGCCCCAGATTCATAGGACCCTTCGAGATCCTCGAGCGTGTGGGCGCAGTAGCATATCGTTTGGCTCTTCCACCCGACTTCCAAGATGTTCACCCCGTATTCCATGTGTCGGTGCTTCGCGGATACCTACATGACCTTTCGCACATGATTCAGCATCAGACCGTTCAGGTCGAGCGCGATCTTTCGTTCACCGAGCAGCCAGTCGTGATATTGAACCAGCAGGTGAAGAAAATTCGATCGAAGGTCTTGCCATCTGTGAAGGTGCTTTGGCGCAGCCCGAATGGTGAAGAGATCACTTGGGAGGCCGATGGCGGGATGCGGAAGATGTTTCCTCATCTCTTCGAAGGTATGCGTAGCTTTATATTTTTAAATTCGGGGACGAATTTCTTGAAGGGGGGAAGATTGTAACACCTTAGGATGTGATTAATGGCTAATTATACTCTAAAGTATGGTTTTCAATAAAAGGTTTACCAAATCGATTTTCAAATATTTTATCCTAATTAATGAATATTTTATTAGATTTTTCCTAGGCTTGCACACACTTGTGCATGTAAACTAAGGTTAAAACTAGGGTTAGACCATGATTAGCAACCATGGTGGATTAACCTATTTTCCTTAAGCTAATTCAAATTTGATTTAATTGTTTTGGGTTTGTTTTTTTTTAAATGGAAAATGTTTTAGTTTAAGTTGACAAGGAGAGAGAGAGAGAGAGAGAGAGAGAGAGAGAGAAGGAATGGGCTTCATAGCTTGTGCCATACTTGCAAAAAATGAAGAAAGAGAGAGGGGGGGTTGACTAGCCTTAACTCTCTTTCCTTTGTTTGCTTGCCTCTCATTTTCTCACAATACTCTCCCTCTCACTCATAACCAGCAGCTGAAGAAGCAGCAGTAGCTCCAGCATTAGCAACAGCAGCAACATCAGCAGCATCAACACCAGCAACATCAGCAGCAGCAGCCCAAAGCTTCAGGCATCAGCAGCAGCAGCTCCATGCAGCACCAGCAGTAGCAAGCAGCAGCAACACAGCTTCTTCACCTCCTCCTTGCACCTAGGGTCAAGTGAGGTATACTTCTTAGGCTTAACTTCCTAGCTTGCTAATCTTGTGTGTTGATTAGCTTCGATTAGTGTTAAATATACGTTTTATTGCTAAAATGGTGATTTGTGTGGAGTTTTGGCAAAGTGGTGACATTGATGGCTAGATTAACTTGATTAAGTGTTATTAGGGCCATATAAACCTAGCTTAACCCCAGATTTCACTAAAATACCATAGGGTTCCAAATTGGTGTAAATTAAACATTTTAAAGCAAAATATAGCCTTTCTGTGATCTGCTTTTGACCCGGTTCCTTCAGAGAAAAATTGAAAAAACTGGAGCATGTATACTAGGTCTAGACCACACACACCAAGCACGATTCCCTGAATCCACACTTTGGCCGCCGTTTTATTCGTTCTGGCCGCAATTTGCGGCAAGATAGGGGCTCTGGGTGTTGGGGTTTTGGATAGGGTAGTCTGCTGCATATTCCAGTGTTTGGTATGTGCAACATTATAAGTTTTCACCTGAGTAAGAATCTGGAACCATATATCGTTTTTTTAATACGTTTTGTTTGCGCGACACGTGTGATACGTGAGTGGGTTTTGTGTTCCAGCGTATCGCGACGTGTCGGGGTAGTTTTAGACGCGTATACACACTTTTTAGCGTATCGGACACACGCACGTTTAGTTCGCGACGCGAGTTTCTCGTTTGATTTCGATATCGCATTTTTGCGAGATATTTGCTTATGTGGATTCTCTATGTGAATTCTAGGTTCGCAGGCGGGTATGTCGGACGCCGCAAGGAAAGAGAAGCAGGTGGTCGGTTACACTTAGCACACGACCAGGTGAGTAGATTTAATATCTACGAGGAAATCGCCCTTATGGCGTTAAGCGTCAGGGCGTAATTGGATGTTTAGTCGTAGATGTTTATAGATATTCATATTAGTGCATAGCTTCATTGATATATCACTTGCGCACATGCACACTGTAAATTCATACCAGTGATCATATATATTGATATCTTCACACCTGCGCACATGCACACAGTATATTCATACCAGTGCACACGTATATTGATATCTTCATACCTCCGCACTTGCACACTGTATATTCATACCAGTGCACACGTATATTGATATCTTCATAACCGCGCACATGCACACTGTATATTCATACCATTGCACACATATATTGATATCTTCATACCTGCGCACATGCACACTGTATATTCATACCAGTGCACACATATATTGATATCTTCATACTTGCGCATATGCACACTGTATATTCATACTAGTGCTACACTCAGATTCACATATATATCCATTTGCACATCCATACCTACATACATACATATGTCACATACATGAATGATATTGATTTGATTTCATCAAAATAGGGAGCGCATGAGATATTTTCAAAACTGGATTCTTTTAAAAGAGCGGTTTTCCCTTTTTACTCTTAGTGACATAGGACACATTGCATGGATTTACGCATTGAGTTGGATTTATGGGATTTCTGGATTTGAGAACCGTGGTATTATTTTAAGAAATTACGCACTATTTTAAAAACCCAGTTTCTCTTGATATGATATTTCAGTGCGTCCACTATGAGTTTTCTCGGTTCGAGAGAGCTTGTGTGAGTATACCCGATTCGAGGAGTGGTAGACACCGATTGCGGGTACTTGGTGGACCCGGTATGGTACCCCGGGGCAAGAAGACTCGTATTGTTAGACGGTGAGCCCGGCGGAGGGACTACTACCTACAGCTGATTGGTTGGACCTGGCGGTTATCCGGAGGATACCGACCAGAGTCGATAGATGGATACGGGTCAACGCGTACTGCAGGGGCCGAGGGCCAATTCCGCAGACGGAGCCCGTGGGCCGATCCGGATTAATGGAGCCCGATACAAGAGGATTTGCATGTCAATGCCGGACACGATCATTTTATGATATTTCGAGTGCCGATGTTGGGCACTCACGATTCTATGAGATTTACAGGATTTGAGAGACAATTGGAGTTACGGCGCCTGAGTTTTACTAGGATTTGGGTGTATTGATGGACAGCGGTTATTTTCCACGTTGACATTCCGTGTAGATGTTATTTATTCCCATGCTCAGCATTCAGTGTTATACATTTCATCCTGTATCTATAGTACCTGATAGAGTACACTTGCTATGCATGATTATTGCATACCCTGCTCATCCTATATAGATGCTATTAGATTGCACATGCTATGCATGATTATTGCATACCCTGCTCATCATATAGAGATGTTATTAGATCGCACTTGGTACATGATTATTGCTCATCTAGTTCATCATATAGATGTTATCAGTTGGCATAGGTTAGAGTATCGCAGCATGTGCATACTCGCGATTACCTTTATATGTTATCTACTATTCACGAGTTGGCAACTCACCTCCGTTGTGCCACAATGTTTGCAGGTTGCCCCTCGGAGTAGTCGCGGCAGACTGTTTTATTGCATCTTTTGATACAGATACCACTGTAGTTGGCGTGCTAGCCCTTTTGCTGATAGGTGGGTTTTTGTGCGGTATCTGTTTATTTTTCTGTTGTATACATTGTTGTATCTAGTATTCTCCATCTACTTTCATGTATTGACTTAGAGACCAGTTGTGAGGACGATGTATATTATTTTGTACTCTGGTGTCGAGCTCATTGTGAGCCGTCTTTATTTATGCAGCTTTATCTTTCATGATATTTTTTTCACTTATTTTTGCTCATTCTTCGCTACGGCATTGTATATTATCATTGTGGTGATTTTTTCCGCCATTGGACTTGATTGCTCCCGTTTGGGATGCTTTATTCTTATTGTATATCATTTTGCTCATATACTGTCTTGTACCCGATTTCGGGGCTAGTTTTTACAAAGGAAATGCTGCCAAAATTTTTAAGAAAATAACTTGAACTTTAAAGAATTTTTACTAAGTTACTTAAGGTTTTCTAAACGTTTTAACAAATGTATCTATTAAATATTTTAACACTCCATACTTTTAATGGGGTTTTGTTTTCTGGGTTTCGGCTTACTTAGTCGCGTTACGCCTGTAGACGTTACGTGGTTAAGTGCCGGTCACGGGCCGAACTTTGGGTCGTGACAGATATATGATTAAACATGAAGGTATAACAAGGTATATGTATCTACCTATCAGTAATGATGTACTATACCCTCCAGGTATAAGTGAAGTATGTATGCACGGTATACATGTATGCTCTATGTCATATGCATGAAGGAATATGAATCAATGTCGCAATGTCCCTCACCAAAATATATCATATCTGTATGTGTGTTGCGCGTGTCATGGCAATTATTGACGGTGTGTGTGGTATACAATCAGTGCTCGTGCGACATGAGCCGTCAATAATAGTGCAGTGTCTTAAGGGTACTAGTCCAAGCACAAAAAGTAACTAAGCAATAAGGTGTATGCGCAACTCTATATATGCAATAGAATATGCTACAATATCATGTCATTTCTAGCCCAGATGTATAACGCCAGGTGGACGATTCCCCTGTAGATGTTAAATCTACTCACCGGTGATCTCGAGCTAGGTGTATCCGACCACCCGTTTCCCTTTCTTCACGGCGTACGAAGTCCCTGCCTGCGATCTTAGAATTTACACAAGGCAACACATATAAGGCTAAAGTCCTGCAAAAACATGATATCAAAACTATATGAAAACTAGCGTCGCAAGCTAACACGTGTGCAAACGTGACACCAAAACGTGTGTGCAAGCGCCTGGAACCTCCCTGACACGCCGTGATACACAGAACACACCAGACCCAAACTCTGAACATGTGTGTCACGCAAGTCTAAAAGTATTGAAAACAAGGTATTAGATCCTAGATTTTGACTGGAGTGGAAATAGGAAAAGGTGTATATACCAAACACCTACAAAACCGAGCAGACACCTACAGAAAAAACCCCGACATCCAACTCACCTTTCTGGCCGCAATTTGCGGCCAGAACGAATTTTTCTGCGGCCTGGGATGGAAGGTGGAGTCTCATGCTTTGTGTATGTGTTTCTAGCTCAGTAACTAAGTCCCAGTATTTGCAACTTTTGCCTGAAGCACTCGGTTCAAAAGCAGATCACAAAACTACCCAACAACTTAACTAAAACGTTTAATTAACCCTAAACTAAAACATTATGGTATTTTAGTGTAAACTGAAGCAAAAATTTGGGTTAAACGACAATAATAGTACTTAATTAAGTTAATCAAGCCAAAACAACCCTAACTTAAACTAATCTTCACTTAAACCACCTAATTAGCACTAAAACTCACAAAAACACTACTTTAAGCTAATTAAACTACATGTTTAGCAATTAAGTGATTAGGGTGAGCTTAATACCTTAAGTTGGTCTTAGGGGAGTCTAAACTTGCCGCACTTGCTTTTAAAGACAAAGACTTGCCATTTAAAACCAACAAGGAGGTGTTTTTGCAAGGGTTTAATGAAGAAAAAAGGATTTTAAATTGGGGATTGGGGCTTAGAGTGCAAGAAGAAGAAGAAGAAGAAGTCGAAGCTGCTGCTGGTGCTGAGTTGCTGCTGCTGCTGAAGTGAGTGGAGAGAGAGTGAGAGAGAGAGAGAGAGAGTGCCCCAAAGTCAAATTCTCCCATGCCTATTTAATGCACCATACTCTCTCTTTTTCTTTTCTTTTCTCTTATTTCTTATTAGTTTTAGTTTTTGTTTGTTATGGTTTTATTTAAAAAGGAAGGAAATGAAAATTTTAAATGAAGAGGGAAAAATGAAGAATGTGTTACAATATGTGTTAAGTTGTGCATGCTACACCAATTTTTTTGCTTAGGAAAATATAATTAAGGAAATTTTCTAATTAAGTGAACACTAAACTAATTAATAATTAATAAAACACAATTATATACATAATTACATATTTTCACAATTGAAATTTGATTTATTCCAGTTTATGTGGAAATTAATTAATTACGAGATTTATGAAAAAAAACACGCATTATCGCTAATTAACACAAAATTAATTTAAACAAATTTCAAAGCGTTACAATCTTCCCCCCTTAAAGAAATTCGGTCCCCGAATTAAAAAATCTTGCTGCGCGTACCTTCAAAGAGATGAGTGCAAAACTCACAATTCTCGCTCGTAGCCTTCCAAGTGATCACATCACTATACGGCTACGCCCAAGAAAACCCTCACAGATAGAAAGACCATTGACCGAAGTTTCTCCACCTGCCGAACCACTAACACAATTGACTGCCGGTGAACAAAAAGATCGCGTCCTAATTAAATGGTTTGGTGCTGAATCATGTGAGAAAGGTCATGAAGGTATTTGCAAAGTATCGACACAAGGAATACGGGGTGAATACCCAATAATCTGGGCGGAAGTGCCAAATTATAGGCAAGAGAACTAACTCGCTTTAAGGATCTCAAAAGGACCTACAATCCTGGGATAAGCTTCCCAAAACTCAACACGTCATTCATCGAAAAATCCGTAGGAATATATGATCCCCCACTGTGAACTGAAGTCGGCGACCACCACGGTCGGCATAAGACCTCTATCTACACTAGGCTATTCTTATGTTGACCTAAACCAACTGGATCATCTCCAAAGTCTCTAGACTAGCTGGGGTCCAAAAATCCTACTCTCGCAGAGTCAGAAAAACAGAATAGCGATCGACACCACCTACCAAAAAAAATCTAAAGGTTGCCAATTGTAATGTCTCCTGATAACAGCTATCGAAGGATAACCCTAACAATAGCAAGTGACGATCCCAACTGCCAACAACAACTAGTACGCACACACAACTAGTACGCACGCACAAGCATATCCTCCAGAGTCTGTACGGCCCACTCTCACAAACCCTCGTCCTGCGGAGGAAAAAGCGGAGATAAAGCTCAACCAGTACCCAAGGCTTCCTGAAACTTCTGCCCAAGACGGCAAGCGAACAGGGCGCCTCTACTGGATACAACGCATGAAGGAACTCCGTGCAAACGCACAAACTTAATAAAGAACAACTGAGCAAACTGAGCATATTCAGACAACCAACACCCGAATGGAGTCAGACCCTGTCTAGACCGGGGTAGACACCACAACAAAATTCATGGAGATCTGCGCCCATTCCCACTCCGGAACGGTTAAAGGTTGCAACTCTCCAGCCGGTCTCAAATGCTTAACCATAGCCCACAATAAGACTGACACATTGAAACGAAATCCGAAACTTCATTCTTCATTCCTGCCCACCCATAACTATCTCAAAAGTCACATCACATATTGGTGGAACTTGAATGAACACAGAAAGCTGACTGATGTGACTACTCTAGGATTTCGCGTTTCTACCCAACGGTATTAGGTACACACAAGCGCGTCCTTAAACGTAGCACACCCTGGTCACAAATCAAGAACTCCAAATCCTTACCCAGCCGAGTATGCTCAAGAATCTCTGACAAACGAGCATTGTCGGGCTGTGTCTCGCGAAAACGATTAAGGAAAAAAAATGGACGGGCGCGGACATGAGCAAGCTGTCCCCTCAGTAGAAGCGAACTTAAACTGTACTCAACGATCGCACAAGAACTGTAAATCTGCAGAAGATTGTTTCAACACCCAAAACCCACTGCAGGAAGATGTACATTAAGCTCTGGTGGTCCGTGAAAATATGACACGACTCTCCACACAAGTAGTGTCTCCAATTCTCCAACGCACGACCACCGTGGCCATCTCCGGATCATGAGTGTGATATCCTGCTCGTACTTCGTCCAACTTTCGGGAAGAAAAAGCGATAACTCTATAATGCCACATCAACGCAAAATCGAGCCCCACTCGTGAAACATCACAGTTAAACAACAAAGTCGCCCGAACCAGAAAGCAAAGAAAGAACTGGTGCAGTCGCCCGAACCAGAATGCAAAGAAAGAACTGGTGCAGTTGTCAACCGAGTCTTCAACTGCCGAAAACTCCGCACGCATGCCTCAGTCCAAAGAAAAGAACCTCCTTTCCGGTCATTTCAGTCAACGGTGCAGCGATACACTAGCAACCCTGCACGAAACGGCGGTAAAAACCTGCTAAGCCCAAAAATCTGCGAACCTCCGCCCTGTACACAAGTCTGGGCCAAAGCTGTACGACCTCGATCTTCCTCGGGACCATACGAAACCGTCTCCCATAACTACAAGACCTAGGAGTCAACACAATCAAGCCTGAAAGAACACTCCGAGAATTTAGCAAACAGTGGTGCTCTCCCAATGTTTGCAAAACAAATCCTTAAGTGTTAGTTATATATATGCCCTAGAGGCCATTGTTGTACATATGATGTATATTATGATAGATGCTTGGATATATACAGAAAGGACTTTCTTGCTCGTCATGATAGTATGCTATTTGGTTTCATTTTATCTTAACATGTTGACTTGTATTGGTTTACTGTCTTACTCTCACATGTTGATAAAGCCCTTAGGATCTGTACTCGACTACTGGGACTATGATGACATCATACTAGTGGGGCCATAGTAGTCGATGAGTACATCCTATAACTGTTCCTAGTCGAGGGTATATCGAGACAGGGCATCGATACACCAGAGTAGACTAGCGTATACGCATCTTGACCCATATGATGAGCGATGGATGATCCCATATTCATCGGTGTTTGATATCAAGGATGGTGTACGGGTGCTCAGTGGAGACTGGGTACACTGGACGAACTCGCCGAGAACTCCCAGATGGTGATATACCACACGTCAGATGGCAGTTCTCCGGTGACACTGGTACAGGGTAGTCTGTAGACCCAAGATCGTCATAGAGTCTTGTGTGATTCCAACTATGCTTTGATTTCCACCTTACCATGTCCAAGAGGGCGTGCAAAACGGTGGCTTTTGGGTACAGTCCCGAATCACATAGAGGCAATGAGCGATAGGAGGGGATTCGTCTCTCCCGGTATAGGGAGTTGATGTTGTGCTGTGTTCGATTGGCTATAACTGGAAGTCCCTGGCCAGGGCTGATATAGAGATATACTGGTAAGTGTTACTAGTAGTTTCTCGACCTGTTATGAGCCTCACATCGACACGACTTATCGGTTACTGGGGTCTGACGTATACCACCCCTAGACTTGATATGCGACAGATCAGACGAACAGACCGGACTGTAGGGAGTGTTACGGATTGGATTCACAGGAGAACGGATAGGCTAGCTTGTTGATCTTCTGATCGCTCAATACCTGGGTGGCTGTTACGTTTAGCTGACCGCTTGCAGCTTGTGGGTGTTTGATATGATCATCACCTGCTACCGGCGTATTGACGATTCTTTAGGGTCCTACACAGAGGTTTCTTGGTTCAGGCAAAACGGAGTAGAGGCACATATGTGATATGTGCAGGACCGAGGATAATGCGATATGAGATACCGTATTATATTCTCGCGATATTAAGATATGAATCAGGACATCGGATCAAGTGTTGATTCGATAAATCGGTACATGATATATTAGTCGGTTATATTCGATATAGCCGGATCGTTGGATCAAGTGTTGATTCGATGATTTAATGTATAATGATATATATGATATATTGTATTACATTATCTAATATTGGCTCGCTTTATTATTTCATTTTCTCACCGGATAAATACATTGATATATATGCGATATATGTTAATTGTATTATTTTCTTTTGTTGCAAATATATAATATATATGTGATATATATTATTGTGACATGATATGATTTATTATAAAACATGTTTAAGGCTGATAAAAAGGGATTAGGGTTTAATTAGGGTTAGCTCCTTCTTGTTCATTCTAGAAGGATTCTATTTTGTCTTGGTTAAGATATTATGGTTGATACTTATCCTTAACCTAACCAAACCCTAACTCTAGTTTATTCTCTACAAGTTTTAGCCTCTCATCCTTGACCATGGTTCTATAATCAATTATATACTCTTGACTACTATGTAAGTCAATGTGCAACACCCCACGAATTGCGGGGAGGCGGAAATATGAAAAACGATCTTGTTCTTTGCTTAAACATCGACTAACCGCATGAATCGAAGCTAAACGATAACTAACATCAAACATAGAAGTTCTAAACTACTATGTGAAGTGATTATACCTCAAGAACCGTGTCCTTCGGGTCTTCATCGCTGTCCTCCACTCCTCGTAGGCTCCTTGGAACATCGGCACCTCAACAACCTCCTCGAATCAAAGACGATCCACCCGAAAGTTCCTACGCCAAGCTTAATCTCAAACTTGAGATAACTAGTTTGCTCAAATCGCTAATCTAAGCTAACTAGGTGATATAGAGTGAGGTTATGGATGTATTAGTCTAACTAATCCTTGTACTCAACACATGAGACGGGAGGATTAGGGTTTGAAGAGAGAGAGAGCTTGAGGAGAGAGAAGACGAACATAATAATGAAATGAGAAAAATGAGCTATCATAATATATATCAGGCATTATTGTTTTTCAAGAAAAGAAAAGAAAATCATTTACAACCATGCTTGATAAATATCTTATGGTGATTCATCACCATGAGTCATTAAGCAATTATGAAGCATTAATGACATGGATGAATCATCCATATGACTCACTAATCTCATTCAATGTATATGCCACCTAAACCTCCTTAGTCACCATCTTCTAGAAGCTTCTCGCGCAATTACGAGAACGCCCCTCCTATCCGTGAAATCACGGAAAAACTTTAGACTGTATAAATCCAATAACCGGATACTAGTAACTGGCTTAAACCAAAGCCGACTAGTAAAAACTGTCCGGATGTTGTACGTGCGTAAACACACGTATGTGTCCGAACCCTTGTCGTAAAACCATACGACCTCTATATCGTTTCGCCTGGAGTAGGGAAACTCTCTGTGTGGGACTCTAAAGACTCGACACTACGCTGGCAGTGGGTTTAACCACAGACCGCAAGCGGCACTAGCTGTACGTAACGGTCCCTAGGTAGATGTCGATAAGAAGGCCAATGAGGAAAATCATCCGAACTCCCACTGAGCCTGAAGTGACAATCTTCGTACAGTCCGGTCTGTTCGTCTAAGACTATCACATATCAAGCCTAGGGGGCGGCAAGCGTCAGTCCCCTAATAGCTGTATAAGTCGTGTCGGAGCGAAGCCCATTACACCCTGAGTAGCTACTGGAACCTACCAGTATATCTCGCTTGCCCTGGCCAGGGACTTTGCGTAATGGCTCTCTGACACAGTGCGATATCAACTCCCAATACCGGGAGAGACGAATCATATCTAACCGCCACTGCCTCCAAGTGCTCGGGACTGCACCCAACTGCTACCTGTTTGCACGACTCCTTTGAGCCGTGGTAGGGTAGCAATCTAAGAACAATGGGACACACTCGAGGCGAAATAGCAGTGTCAAGTCTGCGGACTATGCTGTACTCATGTCACCTGGGAACTGTTAACTGACGATGGGTATAATACCAACCAATCAGTTCCCCGGCGAGTCCTGTCCGATGTACCCGTAACGTAACGGGTACCTGCATACTATCTCCAGTACGACGTACTAATGGCTGTGGGACAGACCATTTCCCCAACTGGGATGAGAAGCGTACACACTTAGTCTACTCCGGAATATCGATGCCCTATCTCGATAATCCAACAACCAGGGACCTGTATAGGATGTTGCTTACAGACTACCCAGCCCCCACTAGTGTGACTGCCATCACGACCCTGGTAATCAAGCAAAGATCCTATGGGCTCTACTAATTTGTATAAGTGATACGTTATAAGAAACATATGCACATATTAAAGTAGACACAAACCAAGTAGCATAGTTCCATTTTTAGCAAGACGTATATATATAACTGTGAATATCCCAAGCTTCCATTAAGTAATATACAATCTAGTATGATACAATAATGGCCCCTAGGGCATATACACTAACAATCTCCCACTTGCACTAGGGCCATGAGCTGGCATATCTTAGACCTATCATCTCGAATAGCCTCTCGAACTGCGTCTGAGGAAGGGCCTTTGTGAATGGATCAGCAATGTTATTCTCCGTCTCTACTCTCTTCACCTCGATCTCCCAGCAATCTACGATCTCCCTGATCAGGTGATATCGCCTTAAGATGTGTCTGGAATTCTGATGGGACCTGGGTTCCTTCGCTAAAGCTATAGCGCCGTTGTTGTCACAATACAGAGGTATTGGACCAACACTGGTAGGAACAACCTGAAGTTCTGTGAGGAACTTCTTCATCCAGACTGCTTCTTTTGTGGCATCGCAAGCAGCTATGTACTCTGCTTCCATCGTTGAGTCAGCAACGGTCTCCTGTTTGGAACTCTTCCAACAGACCGCCCCTCCATTGAGGGTAAAGACATAACCGGACATGGACTTGGAGTCATCTTTGTCACTCTGGAAGCCGGAGTCGGCAAAGGCCTCTATCTGAAGGTCTTTTCCGCCATACACCAAGAACATCTCCTTAGTCCTTCTCAGGTACTTGAGAATGTTCTTTACTGCTATCCAGTGCTTCTCCCCTGGGTTTGCCTGATACCGGCTTACAACACTTAGTGCGTATGCTACATCTGGTCTGGTACATAACATCGCATACATTATAGATCCTACCGCAGAAGCGTAGGGTATAATCAACATGCGATCCCTTTCCAAATCAGTCTTGGGAGACATCTCTTTGGAGAGGGTGATTCCGTGACAAGCCGGTAGGTTACCGCGCTTAGAATCATCCATACTGAATCTCTTCACTATGGTGTCTATGTACCTGGACTGTGAAAGTCCCAATATCCTCTTTGATCTATCACGATAGATCCGGATCCCCAGAATGTAGGTGGCATCACCCAGGTCTTTCATGGAGAATTTATGTGATAAGAATCTTTTGACTGACTGTAACATAGGAATATCATTTCCTATTAGGAGAATGTCATCTACGTACAAGATGAGGAATACTACAGCTCTCCCTACAATCTTACTGTATATGCATGGTTCATCTGGATTTTTGATAAAGTCAAATTCTTTGACAGCATCATCAAAACAGATGTTCCAACTCCGTGATGCTTGTTTTAGTCCATAAATGGACTTAAGCAGCTTGCATACTTTACCGCTGCTCCCACTCTGAATGAATCCCTCTGGCTGATCCATATAGACGCTTTCTTCCAAATTACCATTTAGAAAGGTCGTCTTTACGTCCATCTGCCATATTTTATAATCGTGGAAGGCAGCAATAGCAAGAAGGACCCGAATAGATTTAAGCATAGCCACTGGAGAAAAGGTTTCGTCATAGTCCAAACCAGGCCTTTGACGGAAACCTTTTGCAACAAGTCTAGCCTTATAGGTTTCAACCTGTCTATCTACACCAATCTTCTTTTTGAAGATCCATTTGCATCCTACAGGTTTTACCCCATCTGGAGAAACGTCCAAAGTCCATACTTTGTTAGTGTACATGGACTCCATTTCGGTCCGCATTGCATCAGCCATGTTACCGAGTCGCCGCTCTGAATGGCTTGCTGGAAGCTAGTAGGGTCATCTTCATCAATGACACAATCCTCTCTATCCCCATCTATGAGAAAACCGTAGTATCTCTCAGGCAGATGAGACGGCCTACTACTCCTGCGGAGTGGCGTCGGGATGTCATGTTCTCCTGAACCTTCTGGTTCTTCCAAGCTTTCAGTAATAGCTTGTGGTTCTGGAATTTCTTCCAGTTCTATTTCGCTCCCATTTGTATCCTTTTCTAAAACTTGCTGTTCTAAAAATTGGGCATTACGAGAAACAAAAACCTTTTGTTCCTCTGCGTAATAGAATAGATATCCCTTAGAGTTCTTTGGATATCCCACAAACCTGCACTGTACTGATCGTGCCTCGAGCTTGTCCGCATGCTGTTTTTTAACAAAAACCGGACATCCCTAAATCTTCAGATACTGAAGATAGGGTTTCTTCCCACTCCACATCTGATATGGGATGGTAGGCACTGTCTTGGTAGGAACCCTGTTCAGAAGATATGCCGCTGATTCTAGCGCATATCCCCAGAATGATCGCGGTAACTCAGCATTACTCATCATGGAACGAACCATATCCAATAGGGTTCGATTCCTCCTTTCCGATACACCGTTATGTTGTGGTGTGTGCGGAGGAGTAAGCTGAGAGAGAATTCCATTCTCTTTTAAGTAACCCAGGAACTCGGCACTTAAGTATTCACCACCTCGATCAGATCTTAGTGTCATTATACTCTTGCCTGTTTGTTTTTCCACTTCATTCTTGTATTCTTGGAATTTCTCAAAGGCCTCGGATTTATGCTTCATTAAGAAGACATATCCATACCTAGAAAAATCATCCGTAAAAGTAATGAAGTCGGAATAACCACCTCGCGCATGTGTAGACATTGGACCGCACACGTCACTGTGTACAAGTCCCAAGAGCTCGCTTGCTCTTACTCCATGTCCAGTGAATGGAGTCTTTGTCATCTTTCCTTTGAGACAAGATTCACAAGTAGCATAAGATTGATATTCGAACGGATTCAAATATCCTTCTCTATGTAACTTAGTCAACCTTCTCTCATTGATGTGACCTAGTCTACAATGCCATAAGAAAGCCTGATTTATTTCTGGAGATTTTCTTTTAAGTGTGTTCTGGATATTGAAAACCTGAGCTTGACTTAATACGTATATACCGTTATCTAATGTACCGGACCCAATCATAACTTGATTTAGGTGGATGTTAACTACATCGCTTACGAATGAAAAATCATATCCCTCTCTTGAAAGTGAGGATACTGATATGATATTACATGTCATACTAGGTATATATAAACAGTTACGTAGAATTAATATATGCCCACTGGTCAAACCTAGGCGATATTCTCCCACGGATTCAGCGTCTATGCTCATTCCGTTTGCAACTCTGAGAGACCAATCACCTACCTTTATAACTCTACGGTTTCTCAAAGCATGAATTGAATTACAGATATGAGATCCTGCTCCGGTATCTAGTATCCAGGAAGTAGAGTTAATTGACAAGCAGTTCTCAATTACAAACACACTTGAGGTTGAAGCCACAACAAGCTTCCTATCCTGGTTACTGGCTTCTAAAGCCCAGCAATCTTTCTGCCAATGTTCATTCCTGTAACAATAGGAACATACATGTTTTACTATATCCAGTCCCGAAACTTTTGCCTTTCTCTTTCCTTCTCCTTCCCTGGTTTTCTTCAGGGTAGAAGGGAGAGACTGTAGAATCAAGTCAGTATTTGACTCGTTTCCCAACGCGGTCTCCAGGTCCTGGAGCTCATCAATACAGCTAGTCATTGCAAGGACGTTGTCCCTTACAGATGACCCGTCAGCTAACCTCGCTTGAATTTAATTCGTTCGAGGTTTCATATCTAGTGATATGAGATTGCTCTCCATATAAATCTTTATTATGGAGAAAGATGGAAACTAAGTCCATCTTCTCATGCTGCTTCTGGTATACACCATCAACTGAAGCTAACACGAAGCACTTAGCTTTCGCTTTATCTTTTTCCCTTGTCTGACGGATATCCATATCCGCGGCAGTGGAAACTGGACCTGAGACGGCGGGATCTTCAGTAGTAATAGGGTGGTCCAGCTTGTCATAGCCAATGGACATCTGGACAGACCTTTGCCAGTCATATAAGTCAGATTCAGTCAATTTGTTATCTAGATGTAACCTATGTATGGTCACAAGGTCGCTGCAATTAAGAGAGAGAGAAGAAAACATTTTAGCATGATGCTGTTGCAAGTTTAGATTGGTTTTTAATTTATCTAAACAGGATGGCTCCCACTGTTTCTCGAATCCCTCCTCAAACCATAAAAGAAGAATTAGCCAGGACAATTCTCACCGCACAATACTTGCTTAACCGTTCAGCCAGGCTAGTGTCAATACTTCGAGGGAGGTTTTCCAACGCTTTCGCGAAGTTCCTTAATTAAATAACCTCTTTTCTCTGGGGGCGTAACCCCGCTGATACCTTTCTAGGCACCTACTTGGTTTATAGCATTGATCGTTAAGTGACGAATCTCCTGATAAGTAGCATATACTCACAATAGGATCGGGATCCAAAATATCATCGTATGATAATGTTGAAGGAATCCTACCAACATTCATCAAACTCCAAAATGGTATGTATCTTTCTGCAAATTTCAGTTTCTTTAGAAATTCCCGATATATGTATTTATGCCCTATGCTCTTATAACCTTGGCGGTGGTAAAAATGTCATAAGTCACATGTCAAGTTCTACCCATCATTGTCCTAGTTAATTTGAACCCATCCGTACATATCCCTGACGTTGGCCAAATGATAATACGATTGTCCCAAACTAACATATCTATCTATGCAAACAAATGAAATACTCCAGCAGCTACCAAACACTATGCCATGGCGTTGGTCAAATGCATAGCTTGAATACTACTAAATATCCAAATGAAATGACGAAGGGCTACGAATGGTTTTGGAAAAACCGTGAACTTAGTGAACTTGATATAATCGAAGGAACCTGATACTTTTTAAAAGGAGTGGTTAAAGCTCCGCAATTAAAAATTCTGCTCTTTTAAAATAACCGAGTGGTTTCTTTTAAATTTGTTCCAACGATTTAAACTTTGGTTTATTTTCTTTGCATAATAATGCGTCCCATCATTTAACCTATCATTGCAGAAAACAACGAAAATACCACGTCCTCTTATGCCATCCGCATTCGCCACGGGGGTCCCATCATCACCCGTTAGGTTACTTAACTAACGACAGAGCGGGGGCTGGGCTAGCGCGGGTGTAAAGCATAAGTTATGTCTAAATAGCTATCATATATAGATATTGTACATTCGTCAGACGCAATAATATTCATTCCAGATCACGGATGAACTTTATTGGATTTGCAAGCAATCCGTGTTTGTTTTGAGCCTGCAACAAAAGACGGATTACACAGTTGTGATGAATAGCCATTATCCCACCCAAGTCCCCTACGGGTACGGCAAACTACCCGCCCGGCAGTCTGTGCACCCCACCTTGGGTCTGTCCTAGGAGCAAAAACAGTAAAATGAAATAATACAACGGTGGCTACAACCGCAACCTGGATGTGCCCCGCAAAATAATATTACAACAAATTACACTTACATCAAATGAATTAAATAATAACCCATCACATAACCCCGGCTATACAACACAACAGTCCAACACAGTTCATATACACAAACAGATAAAATCCATTACAGAAATGTGCAACCCCCTGCCAACCGACATACTAGCAGTTATGGGAGGTTTACAAACACATTATACAAACACAGATATAATCCATCAAGCAAATACCGTATAATTTCGATCGATTAAACACATTTAATTTTGCTCCAATACTTCTCTGTAAATCTGAAAGCTGAGCAAAAATTAAAAAATTCCAGAAAATACCAAATATCACATAGAACCCACACAAGAAAATTGGGCTGATGAATCGGCAACTCGGCGGCGGAATCGCGGCGGATCGGTGGGATCCGCCGCGGTTCCGCGGCGCTTTAGCCGATTCATGAGCCCAGTTTTCTTGGGTGTTCTTATACTATCATTTAGGGCGTTCTGAACCTCCCTGAAAAATTTTTGTACTTCATTTAAAAATCGACAGAAACTCATGATATCGGGGTTTTCCGGTTTTGTTTTTTCCGTTCGAAATTCATACAATTTTGCAAGTGAGTTATTTATTATTTAGCGAGGCTCTGATACCATTGTAAGTCAATGTGCAACACCCCACGACTTCCGGGGAGGCGGAAATATGAAAAACGATCTTGTTCTTTGCTTAAACATCGACTAACCGCATGAATCGAAGCTAAACGATAACTAACATCAAACATAGAAGTTCTAAACTACTATGTGAAGTGATTATACGTCAAGAACCGTGTCCTTCGGGTCTTCATCGCTGTCCTCCACTCCTCGTAGGCTCCTTGGAACATCGGCACCTCAACAACCTCCTCGAATCAAAGACGATCCACTCGAAAGTTCCTACGCCAAGCTTAATCTCAAACTTGAGATAACTAGTTTGCTCAAATCGCTAATCTAAGCTAACTAGGTGATATAGAGTGAGGTTATGGATGTATTAGTCTAACTAATCCTTGTACTCAACACATGAGAGGGGAGGATTAGGGTTTGAAGAGAGTGAGATTGAGGAGAGAGAAGATGAACATAATAATGAAATGAGAAAAATGAGCTATCATAATATATATCAAGCATTATTGTTTTTCAAGAAAAGAAAAGAAAATCATTTACAACAATGCTTGATAAATATCTTATGGTGATTCATCTCCATGAGTCATTAAGCAATTATGAAGTATTAATGACATGGATGAATCATCCATATGACTCACTAATCTCATTCAATGTATATGCCACCTAAACCTTCTTAGTCACCATCTTCTAGAAGCTTCTCGCGCAATTACGAGAACGCCCCTCCTATCCGTGAAAACACGGAAAAACTTTAGACTGTATAAATCCAATAACCGGATACTAGTAACGGGCTTAAACCAAAGCCGACTAGTAAAAACTGTCCGGATGTCGTACGTGCGTAAAGACACGTATGCGTCCGAACCCTTGTCGTAAAACCATACGACCTCTATATCGTTTCGCCTGGAGTAGGGAAACTCTCTGTGTGGGACTCTAAAGACTCGACACTACGCTGGCAGTGGGTTTAACCACAGACCGCAAGCGGCACTAGCTGTACGTAACGGTCCCCAGGTAGATGTCGATAAGAAGGCCGATGAGGAAAATCATCCGAACTCCCACTGAGCCTGAAGTGACAATCTTCGTACAGTCCGGTCTGTTCGTCTAAGACTATCACATATCAAGCCTAGGGGGCGGCAAGCGTCAGTCCCCTAATAGCTATATAAGTCGTGTCGGAGCGAAGCCCATCACACCCTGAGAAGCTACTGGAACCTACCAGTATATCTCGCTTGCCCTGGCCAGGGACTTTGCTTAATGGCTCTCTGACACAGTGCGGTATCAACTCCCAATACCGGGAGAGACGAATCCTATCTAACCGCCACTGCCTCCAAGTGCTCGGGACTGCACCCAACTGCTACCTGTTGCACGACTCCTTTGAGTCGTGGTAGGGTAGCAATCTAAGAACAGTGGGACACACTCGAGGCGAAATAGCAGTGTCAAGTCTGCGGACTATGCTGTACTCATGTCACCTGGGAACTGTTAAC
Organism: Agapanthus africanus; assembly: GCA_030015575.1. Lineage (NCBI taxonomy): Eukaryota > Viridiplantae > Streptophyta > Magnoliopsida > Asparagales > Amaryllidaceae > Agapanthus > Agapanthus africanus. The sequence goes on along the minus strand of CM057344.1, from coordinate 225,459,288 downwards.
TGACGATGGGTATAATACCAACCAATCAGTTCCCCGGCGAGTCCTGTCCGGTGTACCCGTAACCTAACGGGCACCTCCATACTATCTCCAGTACGACGTACTAATGGCTGTGGGACAGACCATTTCCCCAACTGGGATGAGAAGCGTACACACTTAGTCTACTCCGGAATATCGATGCCCTATCTCGATAATCCAACGACCAGGGACCTGTATTGGATGTTGCTTACAGACTACCCAGCCCCCACTAGTGTGACTGCCATCACGACGCTGGTAATCAAGCAAAGATCCTATGGGCTCTACTAATATGTATAAGTGATACGTTACAAGAAACATATGCACATATTAAAGTAGACACAAACCAAGTTGCTTACTACCATTTTTAGCAAGACTGTATATATATAACTGTGAATATCCAAAGCTTCCATTAAGTAATATACAATCTAGTATGATACAATAATGGCCCCTAGGGCATATACACTAACATACTATTCATCACAAAAGGATTATCATTTTCATTTCATCATCTTCTTCTCTCTTAGCTTTGAGAAAGCTTACTAGTTAATTCTTTTGTGATGATTTCTTATGAGAAAATGAATTAAAAAGAAAGCATAAATACTACTCCATCATCCTCATCTAATCTAGCCAATTAGATTAGGGTGTTCATCTCTTTAGAGCGAGAAAGCTTGGGTTTTAGCAACTTCGACGTAGATCATCGGAGAAGCGGAACACTTCAAGCTAGCATGGATCGTTCGAGTCGTGGAGCCTCTCTTGAGTCCGGGAGATCGTGGATCGCGGAAAATGGACTTCTACTCGGAGCTTGTGAAGTGAAGGAGCGGACTACAAAGGTTGTAATCCTTCACACTTAGGTTTAAAGATGTTATCTTGCATGCTAAACCCTAATATTCTAGCAAAGATCCCGTCTTTGGGTTGTTCGGCACATGTAAAATTTTATTCGGGCATGTTTGATGCTTTATGAACCTTCATAAGTGTGCCTAGGAACCCTACATCAAGTGCTGCCCTAGTTCCTCACGACTCATGGAATAGACCAGAATGTCATCAATAACACAACAATCAACTGGTCGAGGAACGGCCTGAAGAAATCTGGTTCATCACATCCACAAATGTTGCTAGGGCATTGGTGAGTCCAACGACACCACCAAAGCACATACGGCCCGTAGCACGCACAAAAGAAGTCTTCGGAATGTTATCACACCAAACCCGCAACCAATGATGACCTGATCCCAAACAAACATAGAAAATGTCTCGCGCTCTGGAGCAAGTCGAACAAATCGTCAATGCGAGGTAAAGGATACCTATCCACACCGTAAATCGGTTCAATTGACGATCAATAAATACACAGCCTCGACTGTCGTCCTTCTCTTGACGAACAAAAAAGGAGCTCCCCAAAGCGAAACACTCAGACACACAAGTACCTCAACAAACAACTGTGCAGCTGATCCTTAAGCTCCCTAAGCTCCGCCGGCTCATCTGGAACAACGTCGGAAAAGTCTCGCACGATTGAAAAGCCGGTCCAAAAAACCCACTGTGGCTCCGGTATCACGAATGAAAGCCAAGAATCCTCGACATCCTCTCCTCAAAAGCCGACTACCGAAAAAGGCTGAATTCAAGCTGTGAGAGGCGGCACCACTGTCCCCCTACACCACGAGAACTGACTCGCCGGGAAAATAAAACCTGACTGTTTCCTCGAGGCTGTCCACAGACGACAAGCATGTAGCTAACCAGTCAGTGCTCAGGAGAACGTCAAACCCAACATCTCTAGAAGGATCAAAACGACAGACGAATCTTTATCTCCTATCCGATTGGCACACGACCGAAATACGTGTCGCGCAACAAAAGAATCGCTGACAGAAGTTAACACAACAAACGGCTGATCTAGCTAACCGACTCTCGGCCCAACCACGGCACAAAGTGTGTATAACAATAAGTACATCAAAAGAACACACGAATTAGGAATACCTGAAAACTCTGCATTGGACGTATGTGCGTCCCGATGAGTAGAAGCAAACCCTCATGTCTGCTCCCTACCTGCAACTGGCTAAACTCCTCCTCTGCCAACCTATCCCCTCTGAGCGAACCCTCCACATCAACGACCTCTCTGAATATGACCCTGACGCGGTGTTAGGGAACAACTCCTGTTGTGGTGATGAAGGTCCACGCACCGATAGCATCCTCTCCATGGTTGCCGACCCTTATGGAAATACGAGCTAAAAGACTGACCTCGTCCTAAGCCTCTGTTACTCCCACGGCGATCACGAAATCTGTCACGGTGACTGAACCTCTGTCTCGGGGCTGACACTCCTGCACGAGTCCTCCTCTGCTCCGGAACTCCCAAAGTCTCTGGAAGACGTGCCTCGTCAACTAGGGCTGCATCCACTGTGTTAGTGTATATGCCCTAGAGGCTATTACTGTATCATACTAGCTTGTATATTACTTAATGGAAGCTTAGGATATTAACAGTTGTATAGACAATCTTGCTCAAAATGGTAGTATGCTACTTGGTTTGTCTCTACTTCAATATGTGCATGTGTTTCTTTTAGCATATCGCTCATATACATATTAGTGGAGCCCTTAGGATCTTTGCTTGATTACCAGCGTTGTGATGGCAGTCACACTTGTGGGGGCTGGGTAATCTATAAGCACATCCTTATACAGGTCCCTAGTCGTAGGATTATCGAGAAAGGGCATCGATACTCCGGAGTAGACTAGCGTATACGCTTCTCATCCCAGCAGGGGAGATGGTCTGTCCCACAGCCATCAGTACGGCATACTGGAGATAGTATGTAGGTGCTCGTTAGGTTACGAGTACACTGGACAGGACTCGTCGGGAACTGTTGGTTGGTATTATACCTATCGTCAGTTATCAGTTCCTAGGTGACATGAGTACAGCTTAGTCTGTTGACTTGACACTGTCACTTCGTCTCGAGTGTGTTCCCATTGTTCTTTGATTACTACCCTACCACGGCTCAAAGGAGTCGTGCAAACAGGTAGTAGTTGGGTGCAGTCCCGAAGCACTTGGAGGCAGTGACGGTTAGACAGGATTCGTCTCTCCCGGTATTGGGGGTTGATATCGCGCTGTGTCTAGGAGAGCCATTACACATAGTCGTCCCTGGCCAAGGCAAGCGAGATATATGTAGGGTTCCTAGGCATCCTCAAGAGATCTCACAAGGCATCAACCATGCCAATTTCAAATTTTACGGTGCCTACAAACCCTAAACTACGGATCGTCGGCTAGATGTCTAGGCGAAAAACTAACTAGTTAACACTTAACTAAAAGTTTAACGGAAATACAAACTTTGTAGATCCGGTCCTCCACCTCCACGGCTCCGCAACGAGGTCGTCTCCGCTGTCCAAATCAAATCCGGGCTCTAGAGTCGGCTTCGTCGGAGAATGGGCAAGCTAGGTCGTCGATGTCCATGCCGAAGATGATCTACGTCGAGGCATCGCTAGATCAAGCTCACAACTTCACCAAGTCATGAAACTTGTGAAGTAAACACACTCTACTACTTGGCAAGAGGTAGAGGATGAAGAAATAGGAAGTGGGTAGACTTTAGAATCGGATTTCTCACTCATTTCCATCACTTGCCATTGATGGGGCAAGCTTTCTTCACTTGAAGAATGAAGAAGAAGAAGGAAATAGTTATGATAAGTTAATTGAAAAAGAAAAGAAAATGAATTCTTATCATAAAATTAACCATAGTCAAGTGTAGAGAATGAATCATGGTTAGTGGGAATGGTTAGGGTTAAGGAAGAGATAAGAATGGTTGACTTGATCAAAGCTTCATGAAGCTTCAACTAAACTCCAAAACTAGCAACCATTCTTTTCTCTTCTTTTCCAAAATGAATAAACAAATAAATAAATGAATAAATAAAGGAAATGAAACCCTAGCCATTCTTTTAACCATGGTTTAATTCTTTGCACTTAACCAAGTAAACATGTATCATCAAACATGATACAATCAAGTGCACAAAATCATATCGCATATGTAATGTGCACAATCCAAGTGAGAAAATCCGTTTAAAGTGAACCAATACTAGTTAGTGCAAAGTAACATATCAAATATATAATTATGCATTAAATCATTAAATCAACACTTGATTCAATGATCCGGTCATGTCGTACACAACCGACTAGTATTCAATGTATCGGCTTATCGAATCAATGCTTGAATCGATAACTAGGTTATATCGCATACAACCTTTCCGATACATTCATCGCGAGAATGGAATGCGGCATCACATACACGCATTATTCTCGGTCCCGCACATATCTCATATGCGCTCCTATTTCGTTTCGCTTGAGCCAGGAAACCTCTGTGTAGGACTCTAAAGACTCGTCAATACGCCGGCAGCGGATGATGATCATATCAAACATCCACAAGCCGCAAGCGGTCTGCTAAACGTAACGGCCACCCGGGTATTGAACGATCTGAAGATCGACGAGCAAGCCCGCTCACACTCCAGTGAATCCGACCAGTAACACTACCGTACAGTCCGGTCTGATCGTCTGATATGTCGCATATCTCGCCTAGGGGTGGTAAACGTCAGACCCCAATAGCTCAATAAGTCGTGTCGATATGAGGTCTATAACTGTTCGAGAAACTACTGGTAACACTTACCAGTAAATCTCTGCAACCCTGGCCAGGGATTTCCTGTTATAGCCAATCGAACACAGCGCAACATCAACCCCCTATACCGGGAGAGACGAATCCCCTCCTATCGCTCATTGCCTCCATGTGACTCGGGACTATACCCAAAAACCACCGTTTTGCACGCCCTCTTGGACGTGGTAAGATGGAAATCAAAGCACAGTGGGAACCACACAAGACTCTATGACGATCTCGGGTCAACAGACTACTCTGTACCAGTGTCACTAGAGAACTGCCATCTGACGTGAGGTATAATACCATCTGGGAGTTCTCGGCGAGTCCGTCCAGTGTACCCAGTCTCTACTGAGCACCCGCATATCATCTCTGATGTCAAACACCAATGGATATGGGATCATCCATCGCCCATCTGTATGGGTCGAGAAGGTATACGCTAGTCTACTCTGGTATATCGATGCCCCGTCTCGATACACCCTCGACTAGGGACTTTGAAGGATGTACTTATGGACTACCATTTCCCCACTAGTATGATCCGCATCATAGTCCAGGTAGTCAAGTACAAATCCTAAGGGCTTTACCAACATGTAACAGAGAGACAATCAGTATACACGTTAAGGTAAAGAGCAACCAGATAGCATACTATCATGTCGAGCAAGAAAGTCCTCCCTATATATGTCCCAGCATCCACTACAATATACATCCTATGTACAGTAATAGCCTCTAGGGCATACATATAACTAACAATCTCCCACTTGCACTAGGGCCATCTGTAGCAGTGGTTGTAGTATCTCATACTCAACCATCCCATAAAAGTCTCTCTCTGGGAACAGGCCTTTGTGAGTGGATCCGCTGTGTTGTCCTATGAGTCTACTCTCCTAACCTCGATCTCCCTGGAGATCAACCATCTCCAAGATCAAGTGATACTGCCATAGAATATGTCTGGATCACTGATGGGACGGACGTTCCTTGGCAAAAGCCACAACTCCATTGTCACACAATGGGAGGAACAAAGTTCATCTCATGAACCAATATACACCCAGACTACCTCTTTGGTAGCATCTTAAGTAGTGATGTATCCAGCCTTTATCGTCTAGTATGCCACGGTATCTAGCTTGGAACTCTTCCAACATACCGTCCCTTTACTGAGGGTAAAGACAATGCCTGCGACTGACATTCAGTCGTCTTTATCACCCTGGAACACTTCCAGTGATTCTCTCCTGGATCAATTGATACCATCTCACTACAACTAGTGAGTATCCTAATTTTGAATTAGATCTATCTCATAGATCCAGAATCCAGGATTTAGGAGGTATCACTTTGATCCTATATGGAGAATCATTGTGATAAGCGGAGATTGATCGAGCGTAGCGTAGGAAACTCCTTCCCTATCAAGAGTATGTCATCCACGTACTCTACGAGGATCGTCACCATACTCCCTACTACCTTTTTGTTTATACAAGGTTCATCTACCATTTTGATGATGTCAAACTCTTTGAGTACTTCATCAAAACAGACGTTCCAATTCCGCGATGCCTGCTTTATCCTATAAAGCATCTTGCACACGTTTCCGCTGCTCCCACTGTCTACGAGGCCCTCTGGCTGTGTACTTATAGACGCACTCTTCTAAAACATCATTTAGAAAAGCAGTCATGACACCCAACCGCCAGATATCGTAGTCATGGTATGTAGCCGTGGCAAGTAGGATCTGGATGGACTTAAGCATAGCTACTTGAAAAGGTTTCATCATTATCCGTACCTGGTCAATGATACAAACTTTTAACAAGTCTAGCTTTGAAAGTCTCAACTTTTCCATTTACACCAAGTAATCTTCTCAAGATATACTTGCTCCTGATGGGGATTTAACCCTTCAGATATAGCAACCAAAGTCCATACTTTGTTGGTGTATATGGATTCCATCTCAGATCGCTAAACATCCAGCCATTCTTACAGAGTCTTACTCTCGATGGCCTGCTCGAAACTAGTTGGGTCATCATCTCATGATGCAATCTTCGCTCCCACTGTCATAGAGAAACCGAAGTATCTCTCAGGTGGGTGAGAAACCCTACTAGATCGGCGGAGAGGCTGAGGTTCGTTGGAATTTACTGAATCCTTTGGTTCTATCAAATCATCAGCTGTAGTTTGTATGGCTGGAACTTTTCCAGTTCTACATTACAGATCTTGCCTCGAGCTTGTCCGGATTTTGCTTTTAGACATAGGCCGGACAACCCCAAATCTTAACTAGCTTAAGACATGGGCTCTTCCCTTTCCATATCACATATGAAGCGGTAGGCCACTGATTTGATGTGAACCCTATTCAATAGGTATGCAGCTTCTCAAGTGCATAACTCCCAAAAAGAAAAAGGTAACTCAGTAGTACTCATCATAGAGCACACCATATCAAATAGGGTGTATCTGCTCCGCCCCGACATACCATCGTACTATGGTATATACGGAGGAGTAATGCTGAGAGAGAATCTCATTCTCCTTTAGAATAGTCCAGGATTTTCGTGCTCAAGTATTCTCCTCCCTGATCTCATCATAGGACATAATACTTATACCCGTATTTTGGTTCTCTACTTCTAGCTTATATTGTGTGAATATCTCAAAAGGTTCGGACTTGTGTTTCAACAGGAACATAGGTCTGAATCTCGAAAGATCATCAGAGAATGTAATGAAGTATAAAGAACCAGTCCTGGCATGTGTAGACAGGGGACCTACATACATCAACATGTATCATCCCAAGAGTTTACCAACTCTTTCTCTGTTTCCAGTAAACGGAGCTATGGTCATCTTATCTTTGTGACATGACTGGCGAGTTTCACAAGATGTAAATTCAAACTGATTTAAATATGCATCTATATGTTACTCTAGCTGGTCGGGTCACATTGATCTGACCTAGTCTACAATGCCTCAAGAAGAATTCGTTCATTTCTGAACTCTTCCTCTTGTGTGTATTCCATATACTAAGAATTGTAGTTTGATTTAGAACATCAATGCTTTTAGATAACGTGCCTGAACCGATCAACCTATGATATAGGAAATGTTCAAAACATTATCCATCAATACAAAATTATATCCTTTCTTTTCTAACAAAGAGAGTGATATGATTTGGTATATCAGGTTCGATATCTAATAACATTCGTTCAGAATCAATGTATTGGTAATACAGGGTGACAGTGACCAACAGACTTGGCTGCAACACTTGCCCCGTTTTCTGCCTCATGAAACTTATCACCCGTTCTCAGTTCTCTACCTTTCTGTAGCCCTATGTAACAGATTACATATCTGGGATCCTGATCTGGTATCACATACCCAGGACGTAAAGGATACAGAGAAACAGTTCTTTGTAACGAACACACCCGAAGATGATGCATCAGCATGCACTCTCTTCGTTTGGGCGGCACGGGAATTCTGGTAATCCCCAATTTCCTGCTCTGTCTTATAACAATTATAAGTTGGAGCGGGACCAACGTTCCCCAGCTCAGTATAACAAGCGGGTTCAGTCAATTATCCGTATTATTATCTTGATTAAGGCGTGATATGGTCGCTACCTGGAGAGAGAGAGAAGAAAACACTCAGCGTGCGCTCTTGCAAGAATAGATTGGTTATTATTTTATCTAATCAGGATGGCTCCCACTGCTTTTTATGAAATCTTCCTTCAAACCCTAAAAGGAAAGACTAGCCGGGATTAATTACACACTACAAGTTCGCCAATCTTTCAGCCAGGCCAGTGTCGGTACTTTGAGGGAGGTCCCCCGTGCTTTCGCACGAACCTAATTAATGTAAACCTCGTTTTCCCAGAGGCGTAACCTCGTTGACACCTTTCTAGACACCTACTTGATCGGCTAATTGTAATGTATAAAACTCTCCCAGGAGTAACTCTTACTCGCAGCGGGTATCGGGATCCAACTATCTCATAGAAGGTATGCAATCTCATTGCAAATTTCAACATTTGAAATTCCCGATAATATTCTGCCCCAAGCATCCTATGACCTTGACAAAGGCCAACAAACCATAGGATGCTAGTCAAGTTCAACCCGTCATTTCCTGATTGAATTAAACCCACCCGCACGGCCCTTGACAAAGGCCAACAAGGTCGCACGACTACCCTAACTCAATCTGCATCATATGCATAAGCAGATAAGCACCAGTTAGCTACCACACACTGCGCCTTGACAAAGGCCAACAAACGCAGCACGAATACTAACTACTACTTATCTGAAATGACGGAGGGTTGCGACAGGTTTTTCTGAAAACCTATTGCGTAATGAACTTGATATCGTTGTAGAATCAAATGATTTTAAAATGGAGTGCTTTTGAGGCTTTTCTAGTTTTGCTAAAGGAGTCACTCCCGGTGAAGGGATCGTCGGTCCTTTCCTCGTCGAATGAGGTGCGGGATATATCATATATTTCACTGTGCAAAGCAAAAACACTTAAAAGCAATCAAAATACAAACCGAGTGTGTAGCATCTGCCAGTTATTGCTAAAGGAGTCACTCCCGGTGAAGGGATCTCGGTCCTTTCCTCATCGAATAAGGTGCAGGATATATCACATATACCGCTGTGCAAAGCAAGAACTGTAGCTACCTGTTTTATTTTGAAATTCGATTCTACAACATCTTAGGTATCTTTTATTTCATTAATCTCATTAATGAAGTCCCATCATTTAAATACCTAAACATCACAGATAAATACGACGTACACTTATGCCATCCGCATTCGCCTCGATGTCCCCTCGTGCACCGTTAGGTTAGGTAACTAACGGCAGGGCAGGGCAGGGCTAGCGCGGGTGTAAAACATAAGTAACGTCTATATAATATATCATATATACTATATACTGTATCTATCACAGAACATCACATGATCACATCACAGATATCGCACCAGAAGAATCATATGAAATATTGGATATACTTGGACGTCCGTGTTTTCAATACGAGCCAGTATAAAACACGGATTCCACGGTCGTGATGAATAGCCAAACCCACACCCCTAGACCCCTACGAGAGCGGCAAGCAACCCTACCAATTCTGGAGTTAGGAGACCCGGACTCGACTCCTCGAGTTGGTCTCCCACTGGACTCCAGAACCCGGTTACTTGTGCTCCCCTCCTTGGGTCTATCCTAGTGCGGAAAAGTAAATAATATACAAACGGTGACTACTTCCGCAACCTGGAAGTGCCCCAATAAAAGAATATTACATACAAGTTTTTACATGAATGAAAATGAAAAACACTCATCTCACATAAAAACCCCCGGCTATTCAAACACGACGATCCAATATAACATATCCAGCAACACATAACATCACATGTCATCAACGTAAGTAAATATGCGTATCCCAATTGTCGTTGACATATAGCAACGAAACCGGCGATATCACATATTACACTTACGGTCACAGAAAAGAAAGTGTAAAACTACAACAGTTGGAATCCGCAATCTTTATAGACATCGCATGCCTAATCAAATGAACTCCTTAGACATCGCATGCCTAACAATTATAAACCCCGCATTTTAGTCTCAAAATCGAAAACACTTTTCAATATCAAGTCGGGTAATTCAACAAGATTCCCGACATCCTGATCGAATACTCGTCGCAAACTTTAGTAGGCGGCCGCACCCCCAATACCGTCGACGATGTGCACCAAGGCGGAACACCGCTACCGCGAGCACCCGAACGGATGCTTTCGGCGACGGGGTTCTCCTACAGTCACTTGGTCGGGGCTATGGAGTGAGGCTGTCTATTAAGTTTACCCGGCGAGTATCCGCGTACGCTACGTGATTGCGACGGACTTTTGATCACATCAAAATTCCGTGGCAACCGATCAAGTGAGACTAAACTGCTATGTTTATAACATTCATTTAGTTATCTCATAACTATTGTGAATTCCAATTATTGTATCCCATTCCAGATAAACAGAAAATGTTAAACTTTTCGATCGAACAGTCAAACACCCAAGTTTTCCCAATACAGATCAACACATGAAATAAGTCTAACAACATTCAGTTCGTACCTCAGTACCAACGGTCCAGCCGTAGAAGGGTCAAGCCAACGCCTCACATGTGGCACGCCGTACTGCCCCAAACCCGAAGGTTCAAAGGGCAGTTCAAGACGGTCACATAATCGAGTTAAGGTTTGTTGTCTTCTAGAGGGACCATCGAGTTACTTGCACTACTTAGAACGTCGTTAAACTACGGAAAAATCGAACACTTGGAAATTTCCCGACAGGGGAAAAATTGGGTATTTATATCCGGTCGAACTTTTTAACATATTCTAAAATTTATCCGGAAAGCCAAATAGACAAAATTTGATACCCCGATCGAAACACCGAATCCCCAAAACAATCCCAGGAAATTCAACTCTTGAATAAATATTAAAAATTCCCAGAAAACTCAGCAGAATTTATCAGGAGTTACTGTGCAAACAAAGTGGGCTGACGTCACCAAGTGGCCGCTGATCAGCCGCAGAAGCCATGCTTCTGCCGCTGATCCGCCGCTAAAAATACTGTTCACCAGAAACTTTTTGTACCGTAATTCTTATTTTTACCTGCTGAATTTTTTAGCAATTTTTAATTTGGAAAAATCCACTGTTTTCAAAAAAGTACAGAGAGCATATTTTGGGTTTCGGTTTTGGGTCGTTCGGACTTCAAATTCCGTCTACGCTTCGCCTAAGGCTCTAGCTAGGCTCTGATACCACTGTAGGGTTCCTAGGCATCCTCAAGAGATCTCACAAGGCATCAACCATGCCAATTTCAAATTTTACGGTGCCTACAAACCCTAAACTACGGATCGTCGGCTAGATGTCTAGGCGAAAAACTAACTAGTTAACACTTAACTAAAAGTTTAACGGAAATACAACCTTTGTAGATCCGGTCCTCCACCTCCACGGCTCCGCAATGAGGTCGTCTCCGCTGTCCAAATCAAATCCGGGCTCTAGAGTCGGCTTCGTCGGAGAATGGGCAAGCTAGGTCGTCGATGTCCATGCCGAAGATGATCTACGTCGAGGCATCGCTAGATCAAGCTCACAACTTCACCAAGTCATGAAACTTGTGAAGTAAACACACTCTACTACTTGGCAAGAGGTAGAGGATGAAGAAATAGGAAGTGGGTAGACTTTAGAATCGGATTTCTCACTCATTTCCATCACTTGCCATTGATGGGGCAAGCTTTCTTCACTTGAAGAATGAAGAAGAAGAAGGAAATAGTTATGATAAGTTAATTGAAAAAGAAAAGAAAATGAATTCTTATCATAAAATTAACCATAGTCAAGTGTAGAGAATGAATCATGGTTAGTGGGAATGGTTAGGGTTAAGGAAGAGATAAGAATGGTTGACTTGATCAAAGCTTCATGAAGCTTCAACTAAACTCCAAAACTAGTAACCATTCTTTTCTCTTCTTTTCCAAAATGAATAAACAAATAAATAAATGAATAAATAAAGGAAATGAAACCCTAGCCATTCTTTTAACCATGGTTTAATTCTTTGCACTTAACCAAGTAAACATGTATCATCAAACATGATACAATCAAGTGCACAAAATCATATCGCATATGTAATGTGCACAATCCAAGTGAGAAAATCCGTTTAAAGTGAACCAATACTAGTTAGTGCAAAGTAACATATCAAATATATAATTATGCATTAAATCATTAAATCAACACTTGATTCAATGATCCGGTCATGTCGTACACAACCGACTAGTATTCAATGTATCGGCTTATCGAATCAACGCTTGAATCGATAACTAGGTTATATCGCATACAACCTTTCCGATACATTCATCGCGAGAATGGAATGAGGAATCACATACACGCATTATTCTCGGTCCCGCACATATCTCATATGCGCTCCTATTTCGTTTCGCTTGAGCCTGGAAACCTCTGTGTAGGACTCTAAAGACTCGTCAATACGCCGGCAGCGGATGATGATCATATCAAACATCCACAAGCCGCAAGCGGTCTGCTAAACGTAACGGCCACCCGGGTATTGAACGATATGAAGATCGACGAGCAAGCCCGCTCACACTCCAGTGAATCCGACCAGTAACACTACCGTACAGTCCGGTCTGATCGTCTGATATGTCGCATATCTCGCCTAGGGGTGGTAAACGTCAGACCCCAATAGCTCAATAAGTCGTGTCGATATGAGGTCTATAACTGTTCGAGAAACTACTGGTAACACTTACCAGTAAATCTCTGCAACCCTGGCCAGGGATTTCCTGTTATAGCCAATCGAACATAGCGCAACATCAACCCCCTATACCGGGAGAGACGAATCCCCTCCTATCGCTCATTGCCTCCATGTGACTTGGGACTGTACCCAAAAACCACCGTTTTGCATGCCCTCTTGGACGTGGTAAGATGGAAATAAAAGCACAGTGGGAACCACACAAGACTCTATGACGATCTCGGGTCAACAGACTACTCTGTACCAGTGTCACTAGAGAACTGCCATCTGACGTGAGGTATAATACCATCTGGGAGTTCTCGGCGAGTCCGTCCAGTGTACCCAGTCTCTACTGAGCACCCGCATATCATCTCTGATGTCAAACACCAATGGATATGGGATCATCCATCGCCCATCTGTATGGGTCGAGAAGGTATACGCTAGTCTACTCTGGTATATCGATGCCCCGTCTCGATACACCCTCGACTAGGGACTTTGAAGGATGTACTTATGGACTACCATGTCCCCACTAGTATGATCCGCATCATAGTCCAGGTAGTCAAGTACAAATCCTAAGGGCTTTACCAACATGTAACAGAGAGACAATCAGTATACGCGTTAAGGTAAAGAGCAACCAGATAGCATACTATCATGTCGAGCAAGAAAGTCCTCCCTATATATGTCCCAGCATCCACTACAATATACATCCTATGTACAGTAATGGCCTCTAGGGCATACATATAACTAACAATATACTGGTAGGTTTCCAGTGTTTTCTCAGGGTGTTTTGGGCTACACTCCGACACGACTTGTACCGCTATTAGTGGACTGACGTTCGCCACCCCCCTAGGCCCGCCATGTGATATTCTTAGACGAACAGACCGGATTGTACGGTGATTGTCACATACAGGCTCAGTAGGAGTTCGGATGGGTTTACCTCATCGGCCTTCTTGTCGACATCTACCTGGGGACCGTTACGTACAGCTAGTGCCGCTTGCGATCTGTGGTCAAACCCACTGCCAGCATAGTGTCGAGTCTTTAGAGTCCCACACAGTGAGTTTCCCTGCACTGAGCGTAACGTGTAGAGGCCGTATGGTTTTACGGCAGGGCTACGATCACTTACGTGCACTTGTGTGCGTATGCTGTTTGGGCAGGAAATACTAGTGGGCTTTGGTTTAAGCCGGATCCTAGTATTGCACGGATGAATTTGTTTTGTCTTCTGTGTATTCGTATTCTACGGAATGCGGATGCGGGTGTGTATACACAGTTGTGAGGAGCGAAGAGGAAGGAGGTGCCTCATTAGGGTTTTGACAGATGATTCGGTCGAAGCCATAATGAGGCAGACTCATTAGGGTTTTGGCAGTTCGTTCGGTCAAAACCATAATGAGCCGGGGACAATATTTACTAATCTTTTTAGTGATTATTGTGTGATGGCTAATTGCTTTGACCATTTGACCATACTTGACTTTGTTGACCATTTGACCAAAGTTGACTTGGACCTTCATGAGAGGTCTAGAGTATTCTTTGGATTTTTTTATTATTTTTGGATTATGATAATGGTCAAGTCAATTATTGCCATCAACTTAATATTGAAAAGATTAGTAATGATGATAGTGGTGTATTATTGCAACCATGGTTCATTCTCTCTAGAACAATAATTCATTTCTCATTTTCTCATTCTCTCTCTTGAAAAGAAATGAGAATGCTCCATGATTGTTCTCCTTCATCTTCCTCCTCTTGAAAAATTCCTTTGATCTCATGTGTTGAGAGAAAAAGGATCCATATAAACAAACACTTCCATCTACCTCTTCTACACTACCTAAGACATCAAGACTAGCGATCTCGTTGCCCTAGTTTCCTCGGTTCGAGGTGGAGCTCGGAGTACATCTCTCGGGTGGATCGTCTTCGACTCAAGAAGGCCGCGGAGGTGATCAAGATCCGGATCGACCCTTGGAGCGTGGATGGATGAGCCGGACAGCGGAATGAAGACCCGAAGGACCGGTGTCGTGAGGTATAATCTCTATGACATAGTAGATAGAACCTCAAGTAGTTTGCTAGTTTGTAGTTTAGCAAAGATCCGTCTTTTAGTCCATGTTGCCTTTGCGCCACAAATAGTTTTTCGCCGTTTCCGCCTCCCCATAAGCACCGGGGTGAGCAACATGGACTTACAGTAGTATCAGAGCCTAGCTAAAGATAAACTAGCATGTTAGCAAAGTATTTTGAATCTCGATCGGAAAAAATTCGCAAAACATGTCCGGAAAAATCAACTTTCTGCCGATTTTTTATACTGCTTTAAAAATTATTTAACATACATGAAAAATCGGCTCAAGGTTTTCTAAAGACACTCACCAAAAACGATCCACTGACTCGGTCAAAGGGCCGCGGAACCACGGCAAGAACATGCTTCTTGCCGCGGATCCGCGGCCGAGTTGACTCGGCCGTGGACCGTTTTTAGTGCAGTGTTCTTAGTTGGATGTTTTGGGATTTTTAGTATATTTTGTTTCTGCCCAGATTTTCCAGAGAACAAATTTGTTTTTGCGGTGATTACAAATCCGTATTTTGATCGAAATTCCGTAGACTTTGGCTAATGGATATTATCTGTGATGTGATATATATATTGAACGTCTGCTAATCGCTATACGTTGATTAGTGGGGGTTATACATATCTGTGATCTGTAATGTTGATGGTTTGTGTATATGAACTCAGTGGATTGTCGCGGATGAATAGCCGGGTGGATGTGAGATGAGAGTTTCTTTTTCTTTCATTCATGTAAAATTTTGTAATTGATGTAATATTATTTGTTTGGCCGGACATCCGGGATGAGGTTGTAGCCACCATTGTATAATTTCTTTTTACTGTTTTTGCTCCTAGGATAGACCCAAGGTGGGGTGCACAAACTACCGGGTATCTCGAAGTGCCGAGTGGTCTACTCACGTTGTTGAGGGAGGTTGCTTCACTTCGGGTACTTGGCGGGTAGTTTGCCGCACCCGTAGGGTTCTAGGGTGGGGTTTGGCTATTCATCGCGACTGTGTAATCCGTCTTTCATTGGAGGCTCGAACGAAACGAGGATTCCTAGTATATCCAAAGTGTTCATCTGTGATCTGGAATGGCTATCATTGCATCTGACGAATGTATATATCTATATATGATATCTATTTAGGCGTTGCTTATGTTTTGCATCCACACTAGTCCAGCCCCCGCTCTGTCGTTAGTTAAGTAACCTAACGGGTGATGACGGGACCCCGTGGCGAATGCGGATGGCATAAGCGTACTTCATATTTTCGTTGTTTTCTGCAATGGTAGGATTAAATGATGGGACGCATTAAAATTAATGCAAGAAAATAAACCAAGGAAAAGTCGTTGGAACAATTTCAAAACCACTCGGTTTCTTTTCAAAAACAACTTTTAAACGCGGAGCTTAAACCACTCCTTTTAAAAGCTATCAATGTTCCTTCGATTATATCAAGTTCACTACGTTCACGGTTTCGCCAAAACTATTCATAGCCCTCCGTCGTTTCGTATGAATATTCAATAGTATTCATGCTATGTTTGTTGACCTTCGTCAAGGCATAGTGATTGGTAGCTGTTGGGTGTTCATATGTAGCATAGATAGATGCGTTGGTTTGGGACAGTCGTATTACCTTGTTGACCTTCATCAAAGGTATATACGAGTGGGTTCAAATTAACCTGGACAATGACGGGTAGAACTTGACATGTGACTTATGATTTGTTGACCTTCATCAAGGTCATAAGAGCATGGGGAAAAAATCCACATCAGGAGTTTCTAAAGAAATTGAAACTTGCTAGTGCTGCATACCATTTGGAGTGTGATGATTCTGGTAGGATTCCTTCAGTTTTATCACACGATGATATTTGGATCCCGATCCTACTGTGAGTATATGCTACTCCTCGGGAACTTTCTCGCTTAACGATCAGTGCTATAAACCAAGTAGGTGTCTAGAAAGGTGTTAGCGGGGCTACGCCCACAGGGAAAAAAGGTTACTTAATTAAGGAACTTCACGAAAGCGTTGGAAAACCTCCCTCGAAGTACTAATACTGGCCTGGCTGAACGGTTAAGCAAGAATTGTACGGTGAGATTGATCCCGACTAATTCTTCCTTTATGGTTTGAGGAGGGATTCGAGAGACAGTGGGAGCCATCCTGTTTAGATAAATTAAAAACCAATCTAAACTTGCAAGAGCATCATGCTAAGTGTTTTCTTCTCTCTCTCTTAATTGCAGCGACCCAGTGACTAGACATAGGTTATATCTAGATAATAAAATGACTGAATCTAACTGTTATGACTGGCAAAGGACTGTCCAGATGTCCATTGCCCATGACAAGCTGGGACACCTCTTGACTGATCCAACCCCTGCCGTCTCAGGTCCAGTTTCCTCTGTCACGGATAGTCATAGCTGCAAGACATTGGAAAAAGACTGTGCGAAAGCCAAGTGCCTCGTGTTAGCCTCAGTTAATGGTGCATACCAGAGGCAGCACGAGAAGATGGACTTAGTTTCTATCCTCCTCTATAACAAAGATTTATATGGAGAGCAATCTCGTATCGCAAGATATGAGACCTCGAACGAATTGCTTCCAGCGAGGTTGGCTATCGGGTCATCTGTAGGGAGAAACGTCCTTACAGAGACCAGCTATTTTAAGCTCACGGACCTGAAGACCACGTTGAAGAACGGGTCAGATGCTAACTTGATTCTACAATCTCTACCTTCTACCGTGAAAGAAACCAGGGAAGTAAAATGAAAGGAAAGGGCAGAAGTTTCGGGACTGGATGTAGTAAAAGAGGGACGTTCCTATTGTTACAGGAATGAACATTGGCAGAAGGATTGCAGGGCTAGCATAGCCAGTAGCCAGGATTCGAAGCATGTTGTGGCTTCGGCTTCGGGTGTGTTTGTGATTGAGAACTGTATGTCAGTTAACCCTACCTCCGGGGTATTGGATACCGGATTAGGATCTCATATCTGTAATTCGTTACAGGCTCTGAGAAACCGTAGGGTTATCAAGATAGGTGATATGACTCTCAGGGTTGCTAACGGAATGAGCATGTACGCTGAATCCGTAGGGGAATATCATTTGGACTGACAACTGGGCAGATATTGATTCTGCGTAACTGTTTTTATGTACCAGGTGAGACTTGTAATATCATATCTGTATCCTTACTTTCTAAGGAAGGATATGATTTTACTTTTATAAGCGATGTGGTCCACATCCACCTAAATCAAGTTCTGATTGAGTCAGGTACATTAGAAAACGGAATATACGTATTAAATCAAGCTCAGATTATCAGTGTCCAGAACACATTTAAAAGAAAGTCTCCGGAAACAAATCAGGCTTTCTTATGGCATTGTAGACGGGGTCACATTAATGAGACACGGTTAACAAAGTTACATAAAGAGGGATACTTGAATCCGTTCGAGTATCAGTCTTATGCCACTTGTGAATCTTGTCTCATGGGAAAGATGACAAAGACTCCGTTCACTGGACACGGAGAAAGAGCAAGCGAGCTCTTGGGACTCATACACAGTGATGTGTGTGGTCCAATGTCTACACATGCGCGAAGTGGTTATTCATACTTCATTACTTTCACAGATGATTTCTCTAGGTATGGACATATCTTCCTAATGAAGCATAAATCCGAGGCTTTTGAGAAATTTCGGGAATACAAGAATGAAGTTGAAAAACAAACAGGCAAAAGTATCAAGACACTAAGATCTGATCGAGGTGGTGAATACTTGAGTGCGGAGTTTCTGGGCTACTTAAAAGGGAATGGAATTCTCTCTCAGCTTACTCCTCCATACACACCACGACACAACGGTGTATCGGAAAGGCGGAATCGAACCTTATTGGATATGGTTCGTTCCATGATGAGTAAGGCTGAGTTGCCGCGATCTTTCTGGGGTTATGCACTAGAAACAGCTGCATATCACTTGAACAAGGCTCCAACCAAGACTGTGCCTACCACCCAATATCAGATGTGGAGTGGGAAGAAACCCTGTCTTAAGTATCTTAAGACATGGGGGTGTCCAGCTTTTGTAAAGAAGCAGCATGCAGACAAGCTCGAGGCACGCTCAGTACTGTGTAAGTTTGTGGGATACCCAAAGAACTCCAGGGGGTATCTTTTCTATTCCGCAGAGGAACAAAAGGTTTTTGTTTCTCAGCATGCCCACTTCTTGGAAACTGAATTTTTAGAAAATCAGATAAGTGGGTGCGCAATAGAACCGGAAGAAATTCCAGAACCACAAGCTATTACTGAAAGCTTGGAAGAACCAGAAGGTTCAGGAGAACCGGACGTCCCAGCGCCACTCCGCAGGAGTAGTAGGCAGTCTCATCCGCCCGAGAGATACTAAAGTTTTCTCATAGACGGGGATAGAAAGGATGCACTATTGATTATGGTGAGCCTACTAGCTTCCAGCAAGCCATTCAGAGCGGTGACTCGGTAAAATGGCTGGATGCAATGCAGACCGAAATGGAGTCCATGTACACCAACAAAGTTTGGACTTTGGACTTTGCTCCAGAAGGGGTAAAACCCGTAGGCTGCAAATGGATCTTCAGAAAGAAGATTGGTGTAGATGGGCAGGTTGAAACCTATAAAGCTAGACTTGTTGCAAAGGGTTTTCGTCAAAGACCTGGTTTGGACTATGACGAGACCTTTTCTCCAGTGGCTATGCTCAAATCCATTCGGATCCTTCTTGCCATTGCTGCTTTCCATGATTATGAAATCTTGCAGATGGATGTAAAGACGGCTTTCCTAAATGTAAATTTAGAAGACTGCGTCTATATGGATCAGCCGGAGGGATTCATTCAGAGTGGGAGCAGCGGTAAAGTGTACAAGTTGCTCAAGTCCATCTATGGACTGAAGCAGGCATCGCGGAGTTGGAACATCTGCTTTGATGATACTGTCAAGGAATTCGACTTTATCAAAAACCCAGATGAACCATGCATTTATAGTAAGATTGTAGGGAGAACTGTGGTATTCCTCGTCTTGTACGTGGATGACATTCTCCTAATAGGAAATGATATTCCAATGCTACAGTCAGTCAAAAGATTCTTGTCACAGAGGTTCTCCATGAAGGACCTGGGCGATGCCAACTACATTCTGGGGATCCAGATCTATCGTGATAGATCTAAGAGGATGTTGGGACTTTCACAGTCCAGGTACATCGACACCATACTGAAATGATTCAGTATGGAAGATTCCAAGCGCGGTAATCTACCGGCTTGTCACGGAATCACCCTCTCCAAAGAGATGTCTCCCAAGAATGATTTGGAAAGGGCTCGCATGTCATCTATACCCTACGCATCTGCGGTAGGCTCTATAATGTATGCAATGTTGTGTACCAGACCAGATGTAGCATACGCATTGAGCGTTGTAAGCCGGTATCAGTCGGACCCAGGGGAGAAACACTGGATAGCAGTAAAGAACATTCTCAAGTACCTGAGAAGGACTAAGGAGATGTTCTTGATGTATGGCGGAAAAGACCTCCAGATTGATGCCTTTGCTGACTCCAGCTTCCAGAGTGACAAGGATGACTCCAAGTCCATGTCGGGTTATGTCTTTACCCTCAACGGAGGGGCGGTTTGCTGGAAGTGTTCCAAGCAGGAAAGCATTGCTGACTCAACTATGGAAGCGGAGTACAAAGCTGCTTGCGATGCCGCAAAGGAAGCTGTCTGGATGAAGAAGTTCCTAACGGAGCTTCAGGTGGTTCCTACCATTGTTGATCCAATACCGATGTATTGTGACAACAACGGAGCTATAGCTTTAGCGAAGGAACCCAGGTCCCATCAGAAGTCCAGGCACATTTTGAGGCGGTACCACCTGATCAGGGAGATCGCAGATCGCCGGGAGATCGAGGTGAAGAGAGTGAATTTGGAGGATAACACTGCAGATCCACTCACGAAGGCCCTACCCCAGACTCAGTTCGAGCGGCTGATCGAGATGATAGGTCTTCAATACGCCAGTACATGGCCTTAGTGCAAGTGGAAGATTGTTAGTGTATATGCCCTAGAGGCCATTACTGTATCATACTAACTTGTATATTACTTAATGGAAGTTTGGGATATTCACAGTTGTATAGACAATCTTGCTCAAAATGGTAGTATGCTACTTGGTTTGTCTCTACTTCAATATGTGCATGTGTTTCTTTTAGCATATCGCATATATACATATTAGTGGAGCCCTTAGGATCTTTGCTTGATTACCAGCGTTGTGATGGCAGTCACACTTGTGGGGGCTGGGTAATCTATAAGCACATCCTTATACAGGTCCCTAGTCGTAGGACTATCGAGACAGGGCATCGATACTCCGGAGTAGACTAGCGTATACGCTTCTCATCCCAGCAGGGGAGATGGTCTGTCCCACAGCCATCAGTACGTCGTACTAGAGATAGTATGCGGGTGCTCGTTAGGTTACGAGTACACTGGACAGGACTCGTCGGGAACTGTTGGTTGGTATTATACCTATCGTCAGTTATCAGTTCCCAGGTGACATGAGTACAGCTTAGTCTGTTGACTTGACACTGTCACTTCGCCTCGAGTGTGTTCCCACTGTTCTTTGATTACTACCCTACCACGGCTCAAAGGAGTCGTGCAAGCAGGTAGTAGTTGGGTGCAGTCCCGAAGCACTTGGAGGTAGTGGCGGTTAGACAGGATTCGTCTCTCCCGGTATTGGGGGTTGATATCGCGCTGTGTCTACGAGAGCCATTACACATAGTCGTCCCTGGCCAGGACAAGCGAGATATACTGGTAGGTTTCCAGTGTTATCTCAGAGTGTTCTGGGCTACACTCCGACACGACTTGTACCGCTATTAGGGGACTGAAGTTCGCCACCCCCCTAGGCCCGCCATGCGATATTATTAGACGAATAGACCGGACTGTACGGAGATTGTCACATACAGGCTCAGTAAGAGTTCGGATGGGTTTACCTCATCGGCCTTCTTGTCGACATCTACCTGAGGACCGTTACATACAGCTAGTGCCGCTTGCGATCTGTGGTTAAACCCACTGCCAGCGTAGTGTCGAGTCTTTAGAGTCCCACACAGAGAGTTTCCCTGCACTGAGCGAAACGTGTAGAGGCCGTATGGTTTTACGGCAGGGCTACGATCAGTTACGTGCACTTATGAGCGTATGCTGTTCGGGCAGGCAATACTAGTGGGCTTTGGTTTAAGCCGGATCCTAGTATTGTTCGGATGGATTTGTTTTTTCTTTTGTGCATTCACATTCTACGGAATGCGGATGCGGGTGTGTATGCACAATTGTGAGGAGCGAAGAGGAAGGAGGTGCCTCATTAGGGTTTTGACAGATGATTCGGTCAAAGCCATAATGAGGCAGACTCATTAGGGTTTTGGCAGTTCGTTCGGTCAAAACCATAATTAGCCAGGGACATTATTTACTAATCTTTTTAGTGATTATTGTGTGATGGCTAATTACTTTGACCATTTGACCATACTTGACTTTTTTGACCGTTTGACCAAAGTTGACTTGGACCTTCATAAGAGGTCTAGAGTATTCTTTGGATTTCTTATTAATTTTGGATTATGATAATGGTCAAGTCAATTGTTGCCATCAACTTAATCTTGAAAAGATTAGTAATGATGATAGTGGTGTATTATTGCAACCATGGTTCATTCTCTCTAGCACAATAATTCATTTCTCATTTTCTCATTCTCTCTCTTGAAAAGAAATGAGAAAGCTCCATGGCTGTTCTCCTTCATCTTCCTCCTCTTGAAAAATTCCTTTGATCTCATGTGTTGAGAGAAAAAGGATCCATATAGACAAACACTTCCATCTACCTCTTCTACACTACCTAGGACATCAAGACTAGCGATCTCGTTGCCCTAGTTGCCTCGGCTCGAGGTGGAGCTCGGAGTACATCTCTCGGGTGGATCGTCTTCGACTCAAGAAGGCCGCGGAGGTGATCAAGATCCGGATCGACCCTCAGAGCGTAGATGGACGAGCCGGACAGCGGAATGATGACCCGAAGGACCGGTGTCGTGAGGTATAATCTCTATGACATAGTAGATAGAACCTCAAGTAGTTTGCTCGTTTGTAGTTTAGCAAAGATCCTTCTTTTAGTCCATGTTGCCTTTGCGCCAAAAATTGTTTTTCGCCGTTTCCGCCTCCCCGTAAGCACCGGGGTGAGCAACGTGGATTTACACACTGTTGCTGTGTAAGTGACGAAATGTTGTATACTGACCACAAGGAACAACTGGGTCACAGGGGTGCAACCTCCTGTCGCTGCGCTCTGCTGGCCTCTACCAAGGACCTCATCGTCTGGCGTAAGTCCTACATCTCTGCCACAAGCCTGTCAATATGATCTATCGAAGGCGAATCCATCTGCTCCAGTGCAACGAGTGTGCCATCTTAATTAGTCCTTGTCCCACCCGAGTCGACTCTGACCTCAGCCCTCGCTGCATCACTCTGAGTCCCCATAGTAATCGGTGGCAAAGGCTATACATGGAAAAAAGATTCGATAAGAACACGTAAATCGAATCACAAGGATATGTATCATCAAGAAAGGGATTTCAAGCAATTTGTACTTAGGTCACTTCAGGAGGAATACCGCGTCGTGAATATGCCGCGGACATACACACACTACGTTACTCTGCTTAATCTACCTACTCCATCATACCAAGGTCATCCTACACTCCGAAAGGTAAAACCTATCGTTCTGATACCACCATTGTCACGACCCGAAATTGGCACGTGACGGCCCTTAAACTACGCAACGTCTATAGGCGTAACGCAATTTAAGTAAGCCGAAAACCCAGCAATCTAAACCATCAAAAGAAGTAAGAAAGTGATAATAGCATTTTCAAAACCTTTTAAATCTCAACCCAAATTCCTTAAAGTCCCAATTTTATTTTCTTTAAAATTTTGGCAGAACCTCCTCTGTAAAAACCAACCCCAAAAATGGGTACAACATAAATATAAGTAAAGCATCCCCAAACGGGAGCAAAAACACGCCCAAAGGTGGAAAACAATCACCACAACAGATATACGACGCCGTAGCGAAGAAATAAAAGACGATATAAATTAAACTGCATAAAAGACATCCAAGTCACAAAATAATATACAATATCGTCCTCACATCAAGTCTCGAAGTCATACATGATTATGGTAGATGGAGAGTACAGGATACAACGAATATACAAAGAACATAAATGGATAACCACAAAACCCGCCTAAAGCAAAACTGCACACTGTGAGCCGAAACGGTATCCGCAGCAAAAGGTGATACGATAGATGAAAATAGCCCTGCCTCTGATTACTGTGAGGAGCAACCTGCAAAACACTGTGGCACAACGGGAGTGAGTTTCCAACTCGTGAATAGTAAATAACATATGCCGGTAATCGCAAGTATGCACGTACAGCGCGAATCTAATGCATCCAAGCTGATAACAATAAATGCCAATATATGTGCAACAGTATGAAAGGTACTCTATCGGGTACTATTAATACATGAAGCAATGCGTATAAAATAATAGTATGTAAATGCAACATTCATGAAAGGTACTCTATCAGGTACTACTGATACATGAAGCAATGCGTATAAAATAACAGTATGTAAATGCAACAGTCATGAAAGGTATTTTATCAGGTACTACTAATACATGAAGCAGTGCATAAACAATAAATGCGGAGTATGGAATAAAATATGTCATTTCCACGGAAACCTGACCTCGTGGTAGGACCAAAGTCTATCAAGACAATCCAAATCCCAATTTCCTCAAATCAGGCCCCAAATTGGCTCTCATATCATGTAAGTCTCATATATCCTGAGTATCCAATATCAAGTAAATCTCATATATCCTGTATCCAATATCAAGTAAATCTCATATATCCTATATGTAATATCAAGTAAATCTCATAAATTTAATATCGTGTAAACCACACACACACACACACACACACACACACACACACACACTATATCGAGCACATAGGCCCCGAGCATATAGGCCCCGAGCATCGACCATATAGGCCCCTCACATCGAGCACATAGGCCCCTCTCATCGACCATATAGGCCGCTCACATCGAGCACATAGGCCCCGAGCACATATGCCTGTCACGACCCGAAAGAGCACGTGACTGGCCCTTGAATCCTATAAAGTCTATAGGACTCCATCTGATCCAAGTAAGCCAAAAGCCCAGAAATCTAAACCATTTAAGGAGTAAATAGGGAAAACTAGTTTTAAGAGGTAAAGAAAACATGTTTGAAAATCAAGTTTTTAAATAACTAAGCCGAATATGAATTTTTTTAAAATGTGTAATTTTTTCCTGAAAATTTCGGCAGAGTTTCCTTTGTAAAAACTGGCCCCGAACGGGGTACAACAAGAATAATATAGATGACATGATAAAAGGCATCCCCAAGCGGGAGCTAGCTCTTCGTCAATCGACGGTCACAACCACATAAGCAATAACAATATACAACGCCAAAGGGCGAGGATCTAAACTGAAAAGAAACTCAAAAACAGCCAGAAAACCGCAATACTACAAGCGTGACTCTAAGGTCAAAATAATACAACACTGTTTTCTAAGTCTGAAACAATATACAAGTTTTGGTTGATGGAAATTCTAGATACAATAAATAATACATGAACAATGGCGGTTCTGATACAAAAGAACCCACCTATCCAAGCAAGTCACCCATAAGGAAGCAGTGTGTCAGAAATGCCGCTATGGAATCTGTACGGCAAACCTGCAAGAACTGGGGCACAACGGGGGTGAGTTGCCAACTCGTGAATAGAAACATATCTACAAGCAGAGATCGAATGCATGACCCATCCTAGGTCAATACGATCAGATGTAAATAAACCTCAATATGAATAAAGCTGAAGCATGCTAAACTGGCAAGGAAAACTCTACACATGAGTGTAGTGCCAAGTGCTCGTGCTAGTGCCTCAGGTAATAGCATGTCATGAATATGAGGTATGATCAATGTAATCAAATCTGTATACACGTGGATCCCGTCCACTAGTCACCCACTTACAATAACCATCATGCAAGTAAATATCATAAAACCTGTGCATGGAAATATGAGGATATAATCCGCCCGTGTCCCTCGCGACACGTCAAAATCATGGAACCGGAGTGCCCAGCATCGGCACTCGAAAACATCATGAAAACTGTGCCCAGCATCGGCACGTAAATCCTCATATATCGGGCTCCGTCAGTCCGGATCGGCCCTCCGGCTCTGTCTGCGGTGTCGGCCCTCGGCCCCGGCAGTACGCCTAAATCCATCTATCGACTCTGGTCAGTATCCTCCGGATAACCGCCAGGTCCAACCAATCACCGGTAGGTACTCGCCCGCCTCCAGGCTCAATCGGCAAAGCTCATCGATCATCTTGCCGAGGGGAACCATACCGGGTCCACCATGTACCCGCAATCGGCTCGTCCACTCCTCGATTCGGGTTTCACATGTCGCTCTCAGCACCGAGAAAACACATGGTGGACGCACTGAAATATCATATCAAGGGTAACCGGGTTTTTAAAGTAATGACATATTCTCTTTGAAACACCCTCGGTTCCCAAATCCAGAAATATCATAGAAACAACATATCTCAATGCGTATAATCAAAAAGCACGAAGTATGCGACATGTAAAGGAAGGTATGCACATCATCATGTCATGCAAGGATCATATACTGAATGCAATAGTACTACAGTGTAGTGACATGGCAATTATCGATGATGAGTGTGTGAGCCGGCAACAAGTGTACGTGGAACATATGCATCATCGATAATGGTGCTAGTGTCCTAGCAGCATGACTGAAATATAACCACAGTACAAGCGACGCAATGCAAATAGCATGAATATGCGGAAACTAACAATCAACGCAAAAGTACAGAACCTGCCCCAAAAGATATGTCATGCAACCTTGCCTTTTGAAATAAGACGAATCAGGGCTTTTAGTAAAATAAGGGCTACGGTGTTTTAAGAAAAGATGCATCATTTGAAAATATCCGTATAACCCTTCTGCCTATCTTTAAAATATCCCCGATTCGTTAGTTTGAAATAGGTATGACTCGGTCTAGTCTAATGTCTACCAAGTAATCTAGACAGGAGGGGTATGAAACCACCTAATCTGAGTCAATGTATATAGATATGATAGTCGGTGATCTCGCCTCAATAACATATCGTAAGATATCCTCGAGTCATGAGTGCGGATCTATCATCAATATCGGCTCGTACGGTAGATCGTCGTACGGCATCCTAATAGCTGGGTAGGGGTCAATATCATACTATCTCATCCCATATCAGGTATCACTATCATCAGATCGCATAATCTGGGGTACTACTCTAAGTCTAGTACAATCGATACCATCTATAAAAATATGAATGCGGGTGAAGCACATGTCCAAAGGCCCGCTAAAACTATCATATCGCACCTCAAAGACAAGCTATGTCACATCGCCGATCTCACGGCCTCACATCAAGTATCATCTCAAACCCCGTATATGAACACATGGTCCCATACCCACGTGTAGATATACGCACCATCAATGAAAGAATGTATGCAAGTATGTGTGTAAGTGTGAGTGCAACCACTACTCTAGGTTTCGCACTATACTAAACCAATATATTCTTATCACCAATAATACCATTATTACTATCAATAATCCTAAACAACACATAATAAATATACGTGTGTATACGTATTCGTATACAGCACCACGGACTGCGGGGGTGCTATACGCCATCCACCCGACTTCTCCCCGTAGATATAAATCTACACACCTGGTCTTCGCTTTCTGAAATCGATGACGCCAAGCTCTTTCACCTCGGAATCCTTGCGAGGGTACCTAGAATAATAAACAGTCGCAATACGTATTATCATCAAGGCAGAAAACCGATACAGCGCACGGTGTGCTCATAGATTGGAACCTATGGCCCAAACATGCAAATCCAATACTTAACCCATGTTTTCGATGTATGAACACCCGACAACCAAGTACAAATCCAAATACCAAGAAAGTGCATTTAAAAATACGGAAAACATCGCCTAAAACACCCCAAAATGCCTCCAGATTTTCCCCAGATGACCATTAGCCAAAACTATATATAGGAGGGGTCTAATCTAGTGCTAAATGAGCCCTGGAACAAAAATGGAACCATTCCCCTCTACTCTGGCCGCAAATTGCGGCCAGAATGATTAAATTTGTGGCCAAGGTTTGGAGTTAGGGGCTCGGGTCTTGGTGGTAGCTTCCTAGGTGCCTGCACGACTCACTGTCAGCTCAATTTTATTTTTGGTGCCCCCGGGTTGCTCCAGATTCCAGAACACCTTCACAGATCACACAAACCGACATGAAAAGTTCCATAATTCCGTATTTTTGGGTTTCAGGTTGTGCTAGGTCAGGGTCTTGGTCAATATAGGGTCTAAGGTCACCATTAGAGTCTAATTGCACAGCCACAACTAAATTTTACCCTAACCCTCTCTAGTTTTTCCAAAGTGCACAAAATCACACGATATCGATATGAAACTTGAATTAGAGCCTAAGCACAAGAATTACAGTACTTAATGTGAAGGAAATACCTCAATAGACCCTCATGAATCCTTAACAGCGCCAAAACACCATCTTTCTTGGTCCATTGCGTAGATCATGGGCTTGTGTGCATTTTTCGTGAAAGGAATGTAAGGTTTTGAGATTGTTTTTGAGATGAAGTGAGGGGGTTTATGGAGGGAAGAATGGGGGCAGTAGCAGCAGCAGCACTAAGGGGAAGAGGGGAGAGACAAATGAGAGGAAGAGATGAAGGAGAAATGGCTAAGTCAACAGACCCCTACCTACTCTTTCTCTCTCTCACCATGCTTCATATTCTATTCCATTTTTCATTTTCTTTTCTCTTTTCCTTTTCCTTTTATTTAATTCCTTCTCACCCAAATAGTGATCCCAAAATAAAACCATCGCAAGAAAAATGTAACACAAGTCCAAAAATGATATGTGCATGCTTTGCACAAAAGTGTCAAAAATCCGATTAGCGATTTTTAATCGCGATTAGCGCTAAATTAGCATATAAATGATCATAAAACTTTTAAATAGCATAATTCTAATAAATACCCCATTTTAGAATTTTCCATAATTTTCCATAATTTTTCTCCATTTATTTGTATTTAATTATGCCGGAATATTAAAATATTCATTAAAATAATATTAAATTATAAAAATTCCCGAAAATAATATTTTATTATTTTGGAAACGTTACAATCTACCCTCCTTAAAGAAATTCGGTCCCCGAATTTAAACTTAAACCTCCAAATACTAAAACATTTCAATACAAATCCAAGTCGTCGGGGCTCCGAAACCATCACTACATAAAACATCATAGCGCAATGCATGCGCATGAGTACTGAGAAGATAACTCAAAAACTCCATCAAGCATCCCGCAATCATCGGAGTCATGGTAAAGACACAAATGTCAAATCCAATACAAAACCAATATGATATGGATCAGAACTATACATGTAAACATCCAACCTTTACATGTGAATAGCTGATGTAAAAGCATGCCAAATCTTTTTAAGTCGCTGTGCGATGCGCGTAACACCGCACAGTGGCGGACGTTTTTCATAAGAAAAAATAACTATATACGTATACATATATCCTTTGTTTAAAAGGTACGTTCCGCCGTTTTGAAAGCAATTTAGAAGGGTTTCCTTGTTTTTCAAACGTTTCGTGTCATAAGGGACACGTAAGTATATATATATATATCGAGACTATAGCTCGCTCCTTGGAAATCCCTTCAAACTATCAATGCATGCAAAATACATCCAGGTACTGTCCTCTGACTAGTCCTGCTCAGTATGAAAACAAATATCCGATATCATAAAAATGTACTGCTCCAAAAGGAATAAATCCCAAAAATGCACATAACACAATCCTGTGCGTCTGGTGCGCACGGAAATCAAAATCCATATTTGTGCTAAACAGGGCACAAAAACAACATTTAGGTGCAAAGGGTGTGCACAAAGCATCTGTCATAGGCAACGTGTGTGCCTGACAGCCAAAAATCCGGTGCATCTAACATGCACGAAGAATCTCGATTTAGTGCATCGGGTGTGCACCAAAATCGTATCTCAAAACATGCTCCCAACATGCGCGAAAATCCAAATCGGTGCATCTATCGTGCACGAATGAAAATCTAAACCCTGCGCACTTAACATGCACGGAATCGCGAAATCCAATAGCAATCGTCGAACACGCGTAAGTCCAGTCGAAAACACGGAGTGCAAGAATCAATCATCAATATCAGGGTAAAAGTCGACGATATAATGCGGCGCAATCGAAATCAGGTGTACCGCGGTAGAAAACCTCACAACCGTGTGCATCAGCGTGCACAAATCAAATCAAAATACTAAAAGTACATGAAAACTAAGCTGGAAGCGTAAATCAAATCACCGGCATAAAATAGGCATGAAATCAAAATCAATACCTCAAGAGTAATAACTCCGCACAAAATATGAATACCCAGTAAGTGCAACCATGGTGCACAAAATCAAATATCATGGAACTCAGTCATCAAGACTAAATCATGCAAATGGATCGCCAAAATACCGAAATCCAAGATGATGGATACATGATAATCAAATCACAAAACCACACGTCATAAATCATAAATACCGTCATCGGTATATCCTCTCTCGAAGTCGAGAAGGTGCCGGTACATCCAATTCTAGCGGCCCAAGATCTCTACTTGCCTCTTGCTCGCGGCTGGCGTCCTCTGCCTCTGGTTCCCTGAATGCACATCACACATCTGATCCTGGGTGCAAACATCATTGCAGCAATGTCCTGGAAGGAATCCTGCTCAAGGTCTCTTCCGATCTTGCCTAAGCCGAACTGTACGGAGGCAAGCTCTCCTGCACTATCTCTTCTCGCTTGATAGACATCTGTGTCCTCAGCACAACATTTCTCGGAAACTGGTCGCATCCCAACGCCTCTGTAAGCACATCACGTCTCTGGTCTCGACGGAAAGTAATGACAGCTCGTCAGTATCTCAGACGAACCTCTGGTTCCACTTGTCTCTATCGTCGACCAATATGACGTCACGCCATGCTATCCACGCACTGCACTGTTCCTCGGCCACGGTCAATCCGAAATCTCTCACACGGACTCGGATTCGCGTACTCTGTACCTTCATCATTCTGTAGAAGATGTCTGGCCAAACAGGTCCTCGGGAACGCGTCCCAACCGTCGGAGGAATTTACAATACTCATCCGTCTTGATCAATTCGCAACGCATCTGGGTAAGTTCCTTTATCCGAACCTGGTCAACTACCTCGTCGACGATGCCGAACTCTGGCCTGCTGGGTGTGCGCTACATGACCACCCCTGGGTCTAGGTCTTCTCGTATCGTTTTCCAGAAAGGTCCTGTCGAGGTCTGTCTCTCAAATCTCTTTCCTGCCGGATTGCCCGGAAGTCATCATCTATTGCTGTAGCTAATCCTCATTCCGGAACGGCTGCATACTTATCGCGCTTCTTTCTGGAAGATATATCCATATACCACACCTCTGGGTGCGTATCACATCTCTGATGTTAGCGGAGTGGGACGTCATCTCGTCGAAATATCTTGCGAACTCTTTTCTTCACTCTGCTTCAATGTCGACTGACTCGGAGTCGTCTCATCATGGCTGCATGGACTGTGCTCCAACGGCTACACTCGTATCTGGAGTCTCCCAAGCAGTGCATCCCATCACACGATATCCGAATGATGTCGAATCATCCGTTCGACTCGTCAGAACTTCATAATCCCCCAAGAGATCAACATCATAGGTACAGTTTAATAGTATCGAGTACATGCCACAGCGTCGGTGGTCCAGCCGTAGAAGGGCAAACCCAAGCCTCACTAATGGCGCCGCGGAACTGCCGCAAACCCTAAGGTTCAAAGGCTTCCACATGGTCATTAAGTCGAGTTAGGGTTTCATTCTTCTAGAGGGTCCATAGAATCACCTGCATGTCTTTCCGTATACTTTAAACTTGGAAAATAGGCTCTTGACATTCGATCGTCTCAATCGACTCTCAACGAATCTGCGTGAAGTCGCCTCTATCTGGAATCAATCTACCTGATGACCTCGCATCGGGGTAGGCGAACGAACCACATGTCCTAGTCATTCATCCTCGGTGACTAGCGACTCACCATCATATCTCCAAGAACATGCCCATGCTGCAGTAGCTCCAATCATCTGGGCGATATCTCATCATTAGCAGCAACAACTGGCTCCTTCGTCTATATGCTAAACAGCGCCTCAATCTCCCTGGATAAGCGACAATATCAACGGTCATCACAACCTGGCTGGCCTCTATCAGTGGCTTAATCCTCTGGTACCGACCGGTACGTCCTAGAAATCTCGCGACAGCGATCTGTCGAACGCCCATAGTGCGGAAACACAATAAGACGACGCCTCAATATGCAATCGTATGCCTCGGGAGTCACGCCCTGGTCAGTCCTCGTCCACGACGAGCTCATGCTGACAACTCGAGCCGTAGCTCACTCTGCCCGTGCAAACGCGGCAGCAAAACCATAACCAGTATCGATGAAAATGGATCATAGGAAAGAATATAATACAGTGCAAGGAAATGTACAACCTAAGGTTTCTTAAGCGGAGTGGCGTGTCGTAAGTATGCCGCGGAACATACCAACGGTACGTCACTCTACTTTAGTCACCTATTCCATCAACCAAGGGTCATCCTACGCGACGAAAGTTCGGGTCTAATACCCCCTCGACCAAGTCTAAGTTCCGTAAGGTCAAGCCTAAGTTCCGTATATATAAACGCCCTAGGCTCCACATAGTCAAACTTAGACTCGAACCAAGGTCAACCTAGCGCTCTGATACCAACTTTGTCACGACCCGAAAGAGCACGTGACTGGCCCTTGAATCCTATGAAGTCTATAGGACTCCATCTGATCCAAGTAAGCCAAAAGCCCAGAAATCTAAACCATTTAAGGAGTAAATAGGGAAAACTAGTTTTAAGAGGTAAAGAAAACATGTTTGAAAATCAAGTTTTTAAATAACTAAGCCGAATATGAATTTTTTTAAAATGTGTAATTTTTTCCTAAAAATTTCGGCAGAGTTTCCTATGTAAAAACTGGCCCCGAACGGGGTACAACAAGAATAATATAGATGACATGATAAAAGGCATCCCCAAGCGGGAGCTAGCTCTTCGTCAATCGATGGTCACAACCACATAAGCAATAACAATATACAACGCCAAAGGGCGAGGATCTAAACTGAAAAGAAACTCAAAAACAGCCAGAAAACCGCAATACTACAAGCGCGACTCTAAGGTCGAAATAATACAACACTGTTTTCTAAGTCTGAAACAATATACAAGTTTTGGTTGATGGAAATTCTAGATACAATAAATAATACATGAACAATGGCGGTTCTGATACAAAAGAACCCACCTATCCAAGCAAGTCACCCATAAGGAAGCAGTGTGCCAGAAATGCCGCTATGGAATCTGTACGGCAAACCTGCAAGAACTGGGGCACAATGGGGGTGAGTTGCCAACTCGTGAATAGAAACATATCTACAAGCAGAGATCGAATGCATGACCCATCCTAGGTCAATACGATCAGATATAAATAAACCTCAATATGAATAAAGCTGAAGCATGCTAAACTGGCAAGGAAAACTCAATACATGAGTGTAGTGCCAAGTGCTCGTGCTAGTGCCTCAGGTAATAGCATGTCATGAATATGAGGTATGATCAATGTAATCAAATCTGTATACACATGGATCCCGTCCACTCATCACCCACTGACAATAACCATCATGCAAGTAAATATCATAAAACCTGTGCATGGAAATATGAGGATATAATCCGCCCGTGTCCCTCGCGACACGTCAAAATCATGGAACCGGAGTGCCCAGCATCGGCACTCGAAAACATCATGAAAACTATGCCCAGCATCGGCACGTAAATCCTTATATATCGGGCTCCGTCAGTCCGGATCGGCCCTCGGGCTCTGTCTGCGGTGTCGGCCCTCGGCCCCGGCAGTACGCCCAAATCCATCTAACGACTCTGTTCAGTATCCTACGGATAACCGACAGGTCCAACCAATCACCGGTAGGTACTCGCCCGCCTCCAGGCTCAATCGGCAAAGCTCATCGATCATCTTGCCGAGGGGAACCATAACGGGTCCACCATGTACCCGCAATCGGCTCGTCCACTCCTCGATTCGGGTTTCACATGTCGCTCTCAGCACCGAGAAAACACATGGTGGACGCACTGAAATATCATATCAAGGGTAACCGGGTTTTTAAAGCAATGACATATTCTCTTTGAAACACCCTCGGTTCCCAAATCCAGAAATATCATAGAAACAACATATCTCAATGCGTATAATCAAAAAGCACGAAGTATGCGACATGTAAAGGAAGGTATGCACATCATCATGTCATGCAAGGATCATATACTGAATGCAATAGTACTACAGTGTAGTGACATGGCAATTATCGATGATGAGTGTGTGAGCCGGCAACAAGTGTACGTGGAACATATGCATCATCGATAATGGTGCTGGTGTCCTAGCAGCAAGACTGAAATATAACCACAGTACAAGCGACGCAATGCAAATAGCATGAATATGCGGAAACTAACAATCAACGCAAAAGTACAGAACCTGCCTCAAAAGATATGTCATGCAACCTTGCCTTTTGAAATAAGACGAATCAGGGCTTTTAGTAAAATAAGGGCTACGGTGTTTTAAGAAAAGATGCATCATTTGAAAATATCCGTATAACCCTTCTGCCTATCTTTAAAATATCCACGATTCGTTAGTTTGAAATAGGTATGACTCGGTCTAGTCTAATGTCTACCAAGTAATCTAGACAGGAGGGGTATGAAACCACCTAATCTGAGTCAATGTATATAGATATGATAGTCGGTGATCTCGCCTCAATAACATATCGTAAGATATCCTCGAGTCATGAGTGCGGATCTATCATCAATATCGGCTCGTACGGTAGATCGTCGTACGGCATCCCAATAGCTGGGTAGGGGTCAATATCACACTATCTCATCCCATATCAGGTATCACTATCATCAGATCGCATAATCTGGGGTACTACTCTAAGTCTAGTACAATCGATACCATCTATAAAAATATGAATGCGGGTGAAGCACATGTCCAAAGGCCCGCTAAAACTATCATATCGCACCTCAAAGACAAGCTATGTCACATCGCCGATCTCACGGCCTCACATCAAGTATCATCTCAAACCCCGTATATGAACACATGGTCCCATACCCACGTGTAGATATACGCACCATCAATGAAAGAATGTATGCAAGTATGTGTGTAAGTGTGAGTGCAACCACTACTCTAGGTTTCGCACTATACTAAACCAATATATTCTTATCACCAATAATACCATTATTACTATCAATAATCCTAAACAACACATAATAAATATACGTGTGTATACGTATTCGTATACAGCACCACGGACTGCGGGGGTGCTATACGCCATCCACCCGACTTCTCCCCGTAGATATAAATCTACTCACCTGGTCTTCGCTTTCTGAAATCGATGACGCCAAGCTCTTTCAACTCGGAATCCTTGCGAGGGTACCTAGAATAATAAACAGTCGCAATACGTATTAACATCAAGGCAGAAAACCGATACAGCGCACGGTGTGCTCATAGGTTGGAACCTATGGCCCAAACATGCAAATCCAATACTTAACCCCTGTTGTCGATGTATGAACACCCGACAACCAAGTACAAATCCAAATACCAAGAAAGTGCATTTAAAAATACGGAAAACATCGCCTAAAACACCCCAAAATGCCTCCAGATTTTCCCCAGATGACCATTAGCCAAAACTATATATAGGAGGGGTCTAATCTAGTGCTAAATGAGCCCTGGAACAAAAATGGAACCATTCCCCTCTACTCTGGCCGCAAATTGCGGCCAGAATGATTAAATTTGCGGCCACGGTTTGGAGTTAGGGGCTCGGGTCTTGGTGGTAGCTTTCTAGGTGCCTACACGACTCACTGTCAGCTCAATTTTATTTTTGGTGCCCCCGGGTTGCTCCAGATTCCAGAACACCTTCACAGATCACACAAACCGACATGAAAAGTTCCATAATTCCGTATTTTTGGGTTTCAGGTTGTGCTAGGTCAGGGTCTTGGTCAATATAGGGTCTAAGGTCACCATTAGAGTCTAATTGCACAGCCAAAACTAAATTTTACCCTAACCCTCTCTAGTTTTGTCCAAAGTGCACAAAATCACACGATATCGATATGAAACTTGAATTAGAGCCTAAGAACAAGAATTACAGTACTTAATGTGAAGGAAATACCTCAATAGACCCTCATGAATCCTTAACAGCGCCAAAACACCATCTTTCTTGGTCCATTGCGTAGATCATGGGCTTGTGTGCATTTTTCGTGAAAGGAATGTAAGGTTTTGAGATTATTTTTGAGATGAAGTGAGGGGGTTTGTGGAGGGAAGAATGGGGGCAGTAGCAGCAGCAGCACTAAGGGGAAGAGGGGAGAGAAAAATGAGAGGAAGAGATGAAGGAGAAATGGCTAAGTCAACACACCCCTACCTACTCTTTCTCTCTCTCACCATGCTTCATATTCTATTCCATTTTTCATTTTCTTTTCTCTTTTTCTTTTCCTTTTCTTTAATTCCTTCTCACCCAAATAGTGATCCCAAAATAAAACCATCGCAAGAAAAATGTAACACAAGTCCAAAAATGATATGTGCATGCTTTGCACAAAAGTGCCAAAAATCCGATTAGCGATTTTTAATCGCGATTAACGTTAAATTAGTATATAAATGATCATAAAAACTTTAAAATAGCATAATTCTAATAAATACCCCATTTTAGAATTTTCCATAATTTTCCATAATTTTTCTCCATTTATTTGTATTTAATTATGCCGGAATATTAAAATATTCATTAAAATAATATTAAATTATAAAAATTCCCGAAAATAATATTTTATTATTTTGGAAACGTTACAATGCCCCTCTCATCGACCATATAAGACCCTTACATCGAGCACATAAACCCCGAGCACATAAGCCCCTCTCATCGACTATATAGGCCCCTCACATCGAGCACATAGGCCCCAAGCACATAGGCCCCTCTCATCGACCATATAGGCCCACACATATAATGAATAAGTATATTTGCATATATCATCATGATGATATATGATGTAGGTGTATATATATATATCAGCGTCCCATACCACTGATATATATATACGATGGGTATACATATATATATCAGCGTCCCATACCACTGATATATATACGCAGGAGTAAAACAATCTAGAAAATATCATATGAAAATCATATCTCAATGCGAAATCCATGAATATAATATATACAACATGAAACAGTAATATGAGCATATAAGGAAAAATCGCTATTTAACTGCAACAAGTTATAAAATATATCATGCGGTTCCTAAATTCTCCAAGTCTATATTACATCAAATAAAGGTAATCATGTAGCTATAGCCCGATATATGTGTAAACATGAAGGTATAGCAAAGTATATGTATCTACCTATCAGTAATGATGCACTATACCCTCTAGGTATAAGTGAAGTATATATGCAAGGTATACATGTATGCTAAATGTCATATGCATGAAGGATTATGAATCAATGTCGCAATGTCCCTAACCAAACAATATCATATCTGTATGTGTGTTGTGCCTGTCATGGTAATTATTGACGGTGTGTGTGGTATACAATCAGTGCTCGTGCGACATGAGCCGTCAATAATAGTGCAGTGTCCTAAGGGTACTAGTCCAAGCACAAAAAGTAACTAAGCAATAAGGTGTATGTGAAACTCTATATATGCAATAGAATATGCTACAATATCATGTCATCTCTAGCCCTGACGCATAACGCCATGCGGACGATTTTCCCGTAGATGTTAAATCTACTCACCGGTGATCTTGAGCTAGGTGTATCCGACCACCTGTTTCCCTTCCTTCGCGGCGTCCGAAGTCCCCGCCTGCGATCCTAGAATTTTTACAAGGCAACATACATATGGCTAAAGCCCTGCAAAAACACGATATCAAGACTATATGAAAACTAGCATCGCAAGCTAACGCGTGTGCAAACGTGACACCAAAACGTGTGTGCAAGCGCCTGGAACCACCCTGACACACCGTGATACGCAGAACACACCAGACCCAAACTCAGAACATGTGTGTCGCGCAAGTCTAAAAGTATTGAAAACAAGGTATTAGATCCCAGATTTTGACTCGAGTGGAAATTGGAAAAGTTGCATATACCAAACACCTACAAAACCTAGCAGACACCTACAGAAAATACCCCGACATCCAACTCACCCTTCGGGCCGCAATTTTCGGCCAGAACGAATTTTTCTGCGGCCTGGGATGGAAAGTGGAGTCTCGTGCTTTGTGTGTGTGTTCCTAGCTCAGTAACTAAATCCCAGTATTTGCAACTTTTGCCTGAAGCACTGGGTTGAAAAGCAGATCACAAAACTACCCAAAATCTTAACTAAAACGTTTAATTAACCCTAAACTAAAACAATATGGTATTTTAGTGTAAACTGAAGCAAAAACTTGGGTTAAACGACACTAATAGCACTTAATTAAGTTAATCAAGCCAAAACAACCCTAACTTAAACTAATCTTCACTTAAACCACCTAATTAGCACTAAAACTCACAAGAACACTAATTTAAGCTAATTAAACTAAAAGTTTAGGAATAAAGTGATTAGGGTGAGTTTAATACCTCAAGTTGGTCTTATGGGAGTCTAAACTTGCTGCACTTGCCTTCAAAGGCAAAGACTTGCCATTTAAAACCAACAAGGAGGTGTTTTTGCAAGGGTTTAATGAAGAAAAATGGATTTTATAGTAGGGATTGAGGCTTGGAGTGCAAGAAGAAGAAGAAGAAGTTGAAGCTGCTGCTGCTGCTGAGCTGCTGCTGTTGCTGCTGAAGTGAGTTCTAGAGAGAGTGAGAGAGAGCGAGTGCCCCAAAGTCAAATTCTCCCATGCCCATTTAATGCACCATACTCACTCTTTTTCTTTTCTTTTCTCTTATTTCTTATTAGTTTTAGTTTTTGTTTGTTATGGTTTTATTTCAAAAGGAAGGAAAAGAAAATTTTGAATGAAGAGGGAAAAATGAAGAATGTGTTACAATATGTGTTAAGTTGTGCGTGCTACACCAATTTTTTTGGTTAGGAAAATATAATTAAGGAAATTTTCTAATTAAGGGAAGACTAAACTAATTAATAATTAATAAAACACAATTATATACATAATTACATATTTTCACAATTAAAGTTTGATTTATTCCAGTTTATGTGGAAAGTAATTAATTACGAGATTTATGGAAAAAACACCCATTATCGCTAATTAACAAGAAATTAATCTAAACGAATTTCAAAGCGTTACACTTAGAAAACCAGTATGTTTATTCTTTCGACCTTAGAGTTGCGTTTGTATTATTATGGTTTTCTGGTGGATAATTGTTTTCTTTTGCGTTTTGATCCTCGCCCTTTGGCGTTGTATATTATATGTCTTGCGTGGTTGTATCCGCCAATTGGCGAAGAGCTAGCTCCCGCTTGGGGATGCCTTTATTCATTATATATATTATTCATGTTTGTACCTATTTGAGGCCAGTATTTACAAAGGAGGCTCTGCCGAAATTTTCGAGAAAATATGATGCTGTTTTTAAATGTTTAATGCTATCTATTTTATTTAAACCACTCTCTTTAAACAAGTTTTTCTTCACTTCTTCCTTAAAATCATTTAGATTTCTGGGATTTTTGGCTTACTTGAATTAGATAGGGTCCTATAGACTTTATATGATTCAAATGCCAGTCACGTGCCTTTTCGGGTCGTGACAATCTATAACTTCTCAAAACTTGGACCTCATATTTTTACGAAATACTTGTCTAAAAACTAAAGAAGTCACAAGTAAACATAATATTTTACGAGTACCAACTCCTTTATCCTAATAGACACTGGACAACATACAATACTTTGTATAAGCCCCTGAGTTTAATAACTCAAACCCTGTGTGTCGTAGGTTGAAAACTGTACTATGGTTAAGAAGAATTACACCGTTGTTGAATACTCATTACATAACCATCAACTGTTATTGGTAAATGTCATGGACATAATTTCAGAAAGTTATATCTCACATTATAAAATAAACGTACAGATATATCAGTTTGAAATTGGTGCATAACAACGGATATTCAAAACCAAATATTTGCCATCAGGCAAAACCCCAGGTGATTTCCTAAAATATCACCAATTACAACGAATTTCGATATAATGAGGATATAATCACCTAATTCCCAATATCTTATTCCTACTCATCATCTGTAAAACCATACAGATGTGAGAATCAAACCTGGTAAATACATACCTTGGAGTATGAATCTAATTGGGAAATTAGTTTTCAATTAACAACTCACAGTGAAACTGAAACATAAAAATGTTTCGAAGGGATATCTTGGTATTCTTAGTAATGCCTCTTCCACTATCCAGATTCATGACTGTAACCATATATTTCCTTTCCATCTCTCCAATCCCTTTATTTGTACTTAGGCTAAATGTTTTCTTCCTTCCCTACCGTTCGACACCAGCCTATGGTTTGGAAGAAGACTATCCATTAACCGTAATAGGTTTACTCTCCAAATCCTTGGAGCCCTCGCAACCTGAGAGAAGGTAAAGGGAAAAAACAACTTAATAATCCTTATTCTATTTCTCCTGAGCCAGAATCCATTCTCGAACTGGGAAAAGTTCCTTCGAGTTCGTACGTAACTATACGATGGATTATCCAATAAATGTGGATCTTCGTAGTAATACGGGGGGTTCTGGAGAAATGCAAATGTGAAGTAGGAGTAGTGATGATATACGCCGTTTGGTCGTGAATGATAGCAGTCGCAATTTACTTTTCCTTCTTTCTAATCACTTTATTTGTCTTTACTTATTACCTTCTGTACACCTCACTTAGACTAATTGATTTTCTTTCTTCCCCACTTTTCGGCACATGCCTATGGTTTAGAAGAAGACTATCCAATAAGCGCAATAGGTGTACCCTATCCCAATCCTAGGAGCCCTCACAACCTGAGAGAAGGTTAAAGGAAAAGACAACTGAATCGTCCTATTCAATTTCTTCAGAACCGAAAACCATTCTCGAATCTGAAACAAGTTTCTTCGAGTTCGTATGTAACAATACGATGGTCATATCCAACAACTGTGGATCTTCGTAGTGGTACGGAATGTTCCGGAGAAAAGCAAAGGGTAAAAGTAGGAGTGGAAATGAAATATGCAATTCTGACAATCCAAAAGCCAGTTTGTTTTAAGAAGGTTCGGTTAACTTGGTTTATGAGTTCTAGTCTAGGGTCGAGCCATGGTCGCTGCCAAAGGGAGAGAGAAAAGAAACACTCAGCGTGCACTCTAACCTAGATCAAAATGGTTAATCACTTTATCTAATCAGGATGTCTCCCACTGTATCCTCAAATTCTCCTCCAAACCCAAAAGAAGAATTAGTCGGGTTCATCTAAAATCACCCGAGGAGTAAACCAACTCATCAGTAGGAATTAGGATCCAACTATCATCGCATGATAAATTGATGGAATCCACTCAAGTTATCACACTCTAGAATGTTGTGCATGCCTGGAAAGTTTCCTGTATGTTTGAAACTCCCGATGTGATTTTTGCCCCATGCTCTTATGACCTTGACAAAGGCCAACATATCATAAGTCACATGTCAAGTTCTACCAGTCATTGTCAAGGTTAATTTGAACCCACCCGTACATACCCTTGACGAAGGAGAACATAGTAGTACGACTGTCCCAAACCAAGACATCTAACTATGTAACAGAAAAGTAACAAATAGCTACCATACACTATGCCTTAACGAAGGCCAACAAACATAGCATGAATACTAAGTGCTACCCGTCTGAAATGAAGAAGGGCTACGAATGGTTTTTGGCGAAAAACCTTTAACGTAATGAACTTGATATTGTTGAAGGAACTGGATAGCTTTACAAATATATAGGGCGAAAACCTTTGCTAAAGATCTCACTCCCCGTGAATGGATCTCGGCTCTTTCCTCGTCAAATAAGGTGCAGGACATTCCCAATTGAATACCTCGATACAAAGCAAAAAAGTAATCGACTATAGTGAAGTTATTAGCCTGACTCAAACTTCTACCCAAGAGGTGACTCCTGGTGAAGGGCTCTCAGCTCTTGCCTCGTCGAATGAGGTGCTGGATATTCATAACCGAATACCGCTATGCAAAACAAAAGAAAACGTCCTTGTAATAACAGCTTTTGAAAATTGTTCCGGCAACATCATATAGGTCTGTTTTCCTTGGACTGATCAGAATCAACGCAGTCCCATCAATCAATCACACCAGAAAAGGACGAAAATATGATGTACGTATATGCCATCCGCATTCGCCTATGGGCCCCGTCATCACCCGTTAGGTTACTTAACTAATGACAGAGCGGGGGGTGGACTAGCGCGGGTGCAAAACATATACAACATCTACTAGTATATATATAACAATATATAATAATCGTTCCAAGTATGATATATGCAACATCACAGATAAGCGATAAGCATCACAGAACAATATTGATAATCTGGGAGCCCCGGGTTTCCATTGAGCCGCAAGTGAAACCCGATGTTCCCCTGGTCGTGTGGATAACCTGTGAAATGAAAACGTAGACCCCTACGAGCACGGCAAGTTTCCCGCCAATCCCAAAAGTGAGGAAACCCCAATCAACAACGTGAATGGGTCACCCGGCACTTCACGGAATTCGGTAACTTGACCACCCCTCCATGGGTCAACCTGTACCCCCTACAAT
Source organism: Agapanthus africanus (assembly GCA_030015575.1). Taxonomy (NCBI): domain Eukaryota; kingdom Viridiplantae; phylum Streptophyta; class Magnoliopsida; order Asparagales; family Amaryllidaceae; genus Agapanthus; species Agapanthus africanus. Next base: position 225,416,656 of record CM057344.1, on the reverse strand, counting down.
TATGACGAATAGCCAACAAATTCTAGAGTAAGGCCCCCTCCGTCTCACCGTCATGAAATACGAGACCGTTGTCCTCTAGAACCTGGCTAACCGTGCACTCCACCGCGGGTAATCCTAGTACAGAAAAGAAAAGAATATGTACAACTGTGACATCGACCTCAACCCGGTCGTGCCCCAAACAAATAATATACAAACTGGCAGTGACGGCAGTCCACTTGCAGGATACTCGCCCAGCAATGTCATATGTACAAATAAACCCAAACTGTACTACCATTGCACCCTAGCTATCCACACGACAATCCCGCCACAACCACAGCACAACACAGAACATAAACGTGAATGTCACGTTCACAAACCCGTCTAAAAGTCATATAGCAATTAGACAAGTTGTAACACTCTAATGACATTTACGGTCGCAGAAAGTAATGTATATACTGAAAACCACGACATTAAAATTCCGCGCGCAATTAGCAAACTAAACCAATTTCCAATACCTTGAAAAACATTGAGCTAAAGTTCTAAAAACCGACCGTTTAAAGCCAATTCGGAAGTCCGAATCAAAACGAAACGCGTCTGAACCATCGTGGGGAGTTAGAGAACGAAATTAACTTCGAGTCAAAGGGCCTAGAAGGGGTACCCCACCCCCGAGGCCACCACGAGGTGGCCAGGGGGTGAGGTAGACCCGAAACTGCCCAAGGTGTGGCAGTTTCGGGTCCCCACCGCCAAGACCACCTTGTGGTGATCTTGGAGAGTCGGCCCAGCCATTCGGTAGCCACCGGGGGTTCCCCCGGGTGTCATGCACCACCCCGCGGTTTCTCAGTTCAAACCAAGATCCCGCAGGGTGTGCAAACATCTCAAACTTTCAGTTTTTGGAACTGTTTTTGTCGGCAGTTTTTGCATGACAAAAATGGCGGATTTATAATGTCGCAATGAGTTAACTAAGGCTTATGGAATGGCTCTGATACCTTGTTGGGTTACAGCAGCACCCCGGTCATCAATCCGTGACCAAATGCGGAACAAAAATTTATAAAACTTCGCACTACAACAACCAATTACACGGATCTACCCATAAGCCCTAGATAACAAAACATGCAAAGGAGTTAGAATGGTTATACCGAATAGATCCGTGTCCTTCGATCTTCAACTATCATCCCAAGCTCCTAGGGGCTTCCTTGATCAAGCTTGATCTCCGGTCTCCCTTCATCGAAGATGATCCACCCGAGAGTCTATGCAACGAGGTCCAACCTCATATCCAAGGCTACTAGGGCATCTAGATCGCTACTCTAGATACCGTAGATGAAGTAGAGAATGATGAAGGATTAATTTATCTCAAGACACCAAAGGAATCTCAACTCAGGAGGGCGTTTGGGTGGTGCTAGAGGAAGAAGAAGACGTCATAAGAATGAGGTGTTGAGAGCAACTCAAGAGAGAGAAAATGAAATGAATAATTGTTGTGTTTTTTTTTGTTGTGTGAGTGTGATAAGAAATATTGAAGCCATCACATAAATGTCCATGTCTCCAAAATATCTTAGTCAACAAAAAATATCTTAAGTCAACATAATCTCACAACAAACAAAAACCCTAAGCATAGTAGAATAGTAACCATGGGTCACTAATTGGCCATGCCACAAAAATGCAATAAACACCTCATCCTACACCTCAATAACCTTTTAATCCAAAAAGGTCTAAACCATAATGAGGTATAATCTTCTAAAAGTAATCTTGTAAGAAATTACAAGAATACCCTCCATCCGTATATACATACCCGCATCCGTATTTCGAAGAATAAAAATACAAAGAGACCACAAATAATACAACAAATATAATATTAGGATCTGGCTTAAACCAAAACCCACTAGTATTATCCGTCCGAACAACATCCATGCATAAGTACACGTATGTGATCGAACCCTGCCGTAAAACCATACGGCCTCTACATTATTTTTGTAGGGTTCCTATGAATGACAGCAAGGTTTCGGGAGGCATCGTCCATGCCATTCTGAAAATTTTGCCATTTTAAAGAACCCTAAACTAGAATCGATAACTAGAGAATCATATGAAACACAAAGAAAACTACTTTACATCTAAGTTTTTGCGGAATACAAACTTTGTAGACCGGTCCTTCGCTTCTAAAGCTCCGAGTTGAAGTCCCTTCACTGCGATCCAAGTCTTGGACTCTTGCATGGCTTCACAAGGTGAAAAGAACGATCTTGCTCGAAGTCTTCGAGGCCGAAGATGATCTACGTCGAGGAGACACTAACTCAAGCTACTACTTTACTAATTGAGATATTAGTGAAGGTAACACCCTATACTAAAGTGCTAATCTAGTAGAGGATGATGAAGTAGGAGGTGGGATAACTTTAGTTTTATTTTTCTCACAATATTTTCTCTCTTTTTAAAACCCTAGCAAGCTTTTGCTTAAGCAAGAAGAAGATGAGCACAATAGATGAGAATGAACTAATGAGGTGAGAGAAAAAACCATGGGTGAGTTTGTATTATATACTAACTCATGTAGAGACATAACCATGGGTTAATTATAATGGTTAGGTTAATAAATATCTTAAGTAAAACAAAACTAGTGGACTCAGTCAAAGCATCCACAAGCTTCTCAAACCTTCATGCATGTGGCTAATAATCCATTAATTTGGAATTACTTTAAATATTAAAACCTTACATTATAATTAGTATGGTGTAAGTCCCATACACCCATGTAGTATATATCAACAACCATGATACAAAATAAAACACAATTAATATATATCACATATATATTAAGTGTGCACATATGAGAATAATAAATGCTTAAGTTAGCTAATATTAGTTAATGTAGATTAGTATATCAAATATACAATTATACACTAAATTATCAAATCAACACTTGATTTAATAATCCGGCTATATCACATATAACCGACTAATATTAAATGTACCAACTTATCGAATCAACACTTGATTTGATAACCCGGCTATATCACATATAACCGTCCGATACAAAAATCGCGAGAATAGAATACGGTATCAAATAGTCGCATTATTCTCGGTCCTGCACATATCACATATGTGCCCCTGCTTCGTTTTTCCTGAGCCAGTAAAAGCAAGCACCCACAAGACGTCAGCGGTACTAGCTGGACGTAACGGCTACTCGGGTATTGAGCGATCAGAAGATCAACAAGCAAGCCCGCTCTAGCTCCTGTAAAGCCTGTCAGTAACACTACCGTACAGTCCCGTCTCCTCATCTGATATGTCGCATATCCAGTCTATTGGTGGTAAACGTCAGACCCCAATAACCGATAAGTCATGCCGATATGAGGCTCATAACGGGTCGAGAAACTACTGATAACACATACCAGTAAATCTCTAAATCAGCCCTGGTCAGGGACTTCCCTGTTATGGCCAATCGAGCACAGCGCAATATCAACCCCCAATACCGGGAGAGAAGAAACCTCTCCTATCGCTCATTACCTCTATGTGACTCGGGTCTGTACCTAAAAACTACCGTTTTGCACGTCCTCTTGAACGCGGTAAGGTGGAAATCAAAGCACAGTGGGAATCACAAAAGACTCTATGAAGATCTCGGGTCTACAGACTAACCTGTACCAGTGTCACCAAAGAACTGCCATCTGACGTGAGGTATAATACCATCTGGGAGTTCTCGGTGAGTCCGTCCAGTGTACCCAGTCTCTACTGAGCACCCGTATACCATCTCTGATGTCAATCACCAATGGATATGGGATCATCCATCGCCCATCTCATGGGTCGAGAAGCGTATACGCTAGTCTACTCTGGTATATCGATGCCCTGTCTCGATACACCCACGACTAGGAACATTAAAGGATGAACTTGTGGACTACCATGGCCCCACTAGTATGATCTGCATCACAATCTTGGTAGTCAAGTACACATCCTAAGGGCTTTACCAACATGTAACCATAAGATAATATAAAGAGACAAGTATACATGTTAAGATAAAGAGCAACCAGATAGCATACTATCATGTCGAGAAAGAAAGTTTTCTCTATATATGTCCAAGAAACCACTATAAAATACATCATATGTACAATAATGGCCTCTAGGGCATGCATACAACTAATAATCTCCCACTTGCACTAGGGCCAGCTGCTGTAGTATCGCATACCCAGCATCCCGAAGAGTCTCTCGAACTATATCTCAGGAATGGCCTTCGTGAGTGGATCCATGGTGTTGTTCTTCGTGTCAACTCTCCTGACCTCGATTTCCCGGCGATCAACTATCTCCTGGATAAGGTGATATCGCTTCAGAATATGCCTGGATCGCTGATGTGACCTAGGTTCCTTGGCCAAAGCCACTGCTCCATTGTTATCACAATACAAAAGTATTGGATACTCAATGGATGTAACCACTCCAAGTTCAGTTATGAACTTCTTCATCCAGACAGCCTCTTTGGAAGGATCGTTGGCAGCGATGTATTCAGATTCCATCGTCGTGTCTGCCACGGTTTCCTGCTTGGAACTCTTCCAGCATACCGCCCCTCCATTGAGGGTAAAGACAAATCCCGAGTGCGACTTAGAGTCATCCTTATCACTCTGGAAGCTCGAATCGGTAAAGGACTCCACTTGGAGTTCTCCGTTACCATACACGAAGTGCATCTCTTTAGTCCTTCTCAAGTACTTGAGAATGCTCTTCACAGCAGTCCAGTGACTCTCTCCAGGATCTGCTTGATACCTGCTCACCACACTTAGTGAGTATGCTACATCGGGTCTGGTATATAGCATCGCGTATATGATAGTGCCTACTGCCAAAGCATAGGGTATCCCCTGCATGCGAGCTCTTTCCAAATCAGTCTTGGGAGACATCTCTTTGGTGAGAGTGAGTCCTGAGATCGTGGGTAAAAGCCTACGCTTGGATTCTTCCATACTAAATCGCTTTAGTATGGTGTCAATGTACCTGGATTGGGACAATCCCACTATCCGTTTAGATCTATCTCTATAGTTCTTAATCCCCAAGATGTAGGAGGCATCCCCTAGATCTTTCATTGAGAAACTTTGTGATAGGAAGAGCCTGACCGATTGCATCATAGGAATGTCATTTCCTATCAAGAGTATGTCATCCACGTACAATATAAGGAAGACAACCTTACTCTCTGCCACCTTCTTGTATATACAAGGTTTATCTATGTTTTTGACGAAATCAAACTCTTTGATAACGACATCAAAACAGATGTTCCAACTCCGCGATGCTTGCTTTAACCCGTAGATGGATTTAAGAAGCTTGCACACCTTTCCGCTGCTCCCACTGTCTACGAAGCCCTCTGACTGAGTCATTTACACACACTCTTCTAAATCACCATAGCGGTCTTAACATCCATTTGCCAGATTTTGTAGTCATGGTATGCAGCAATGGCAAGCATGATCCGGATGGATTTAAGCATAGCCACTAGAGAAAAGATTTCGTCATAATCCATACCTAGTCGTTGACGAAAACCCTTAGCAACAAGTCTAGCTTTGAAAGTCTCCACTTTCCCATCTACACCAAGTTTCTTCTTGAAGATCCGCTTGCTCCCAATGGGTTTTACCCTTTCAGGAGCATCTTACAAAGTCCATACTTTGTTGGTGTACATGGATTCCATCTCGGACCGCATTGCATCCAGCCACTGAGTCCCCACTCGTGATGGCCTGCTCGAAACTAGTTGGGTCATCATCCTCCATGATGCAATCCTCTCTTCCACCATCAATGAGAAAATCATAGTATCTCTCAGGTGGATGAGGAACCCTACTATATCGGCGTAGAGGCTGGGGTTCGTTGGGCACTACTGAATCCTCTGGTTCCTCCAAATCATCTGTCGTAGTTTGTATAGCTGGAACTTCTTCCAGTTCTACCTCCCTACCATTAATTTCTTTCATAAGAAAACCCTTTTCTAAAAAGGTGGCATGTCGAGAAACAAACACCTTTTGTTCCTTGGAATGGTAGAAGATATACCCTCGTGAATGTTTGGGATATCCTATAAACATACACAGAACTGATCTTGCCTCGAGCTTTTCCGGATTTTGTGTTTTCACATAGGCCGGATAACCCCATATCTGAATAAAATAAAGATATGGCCTCTTCCCATTCCATATCTCATATGGAGTGGTAGGCATTGATTTGGTGGGAACACGATTCAATAGATATGCTGCTATCTCAAGTGCATACTCCCAAAAGGAAATAGGTAACTCAGCAGTGCTCATCATAGAGCGCACCATATTTAATAGGGTGCGATTCCTCCATTCCGATACACCGTTGTGCTGTGGTGTATACGGAGGAGTAAGCTGAGAGAGAATCCCATTCTCTCTTAGAAAATCCAGGAACTCCGTGCTCAAGTATTCACCTCCTCGATCAGATCGCAGGATTTTAATACTTTTACCCGTTTCGTTCTCGACTTCGGATTTATATTCCTTGAATTTCTCAAAATCTTCGGACTTATGTTTCATCAGGAACACATGTCCGAATCTTGAGAGATCGTCAGTGAATGTAATGAAGTATAAGGAACCATTCCTGGAATGTATAGACATAGGACCACATACATCACTATGTATCAGTCCCAAGAACTCACTAGCTCTTTCTCCATGTCCTGTAAATGGAGTTTTGGTCATCTTGCCTTTGAGACATGACTGGCAAGTGTCATAAGATGAAAATTCGAACGAATTCAAATAACCATTTTTATGTAACTTAGCGAGTTGTGTCGCATTGATATGACCTAGTCTACAATGCCACAAGAAGGATTCGTTCATTTCTGAACTCTTCCTCCTGTGTGTGTTTTGTACATTAAGAACTATGGTTTGATCTAGAACGTATATGCCATTATTTAACAAGACTGATCCAATCAACTTTTGATTCAGGAAGATGTTCATAACATTATCTTGTAATACAAAATTATATCCCTCTTTACTTAAAAAAGAAACTGATATAAGGTTGCATATCAGGGTCGGACTATAATAGCATTCGTTCAGAATCAATGTATTACCATTTGGTAATACAAGGTGATATTCGCCAACTGCTTTGGTTACAACATTTGCACCATTCCCTACTCTTACGGAATGATCACCCATTCCCAGTTCTCTACCTTTCCTTAGCCCATGTAGTATATTAAATATGTGGGATCCTGATCCGGTATCTAATATCCAGGACGTAGAGTGAACTGAGAAACAGTTCTCAATAACTAACACACCCAAAGAAGATGCATCATCATGCTTATTCTTCGTTTGGACAGCGTGGGAATCCGGATATGTCCCTATTCCCTGTTCAGTCTTATAACAATTATAAGAAAGAACGGAACCAATGTTCCCTAGCACAGTATAACATGACGGTTCTGTCAATACATCCATATTATTATCTTGATTAAGACGTGACATGGTCGCTACCTGGAGAGAGAGAGAAGAAAACACTTTAGCGTATGCTCTTGCAAGATCAGATTGGTTATTATTTTATCTAATCAGGATGGCTCCCACTATTTTTATCAAATCTTCCTTCAAACCCTAAAAGGAAAGACTAGCCGGGATTGATTACACCCTACAACTTCGCTAATCTTTCAGCCAGGCCAGTGCCGATACTTTGAGGGAGGTTCCCCGTGCTTTCGCACGGACCTAATTAAAATAAACCTCATTTTCCCAGAGGCATAACCCCGTTGATACCTTTCTAGACACCTACTTGATCGTCTAATTGTCCTGTGTAAAACTCTCCCAGGAGCAACTCTTGCTCGCCGCGGGATCGGGATCCAACTATCTCATAGAAGGTATGCAATCTCATTGCATGTTTCAACACTTGAAACTCCCGATATATTTTTCCCCTAGTGTCCTATGACTTTGACGGAGGCCAAACTACCTATAGTCCGCTAGTCAAGTTCAACCCGTCATTTCTAGATTGAATTAGACCCACCCGTACGACCCTTGACGGAGGCCAAACTACGCCATACGAATACCCTAATCCAATGACATCGTATGCTGCAGATAAGCACTAATTTAGCTGCCGTACACTACGCCTTGACGGAGGCCAAACTACCGTAGCACGAATACTAAAATAGCACTTATCTGAAATGATGGAGGGCTACGACAGGTTTTTGCGAAAACCTTTTGCGTAATGAACTTGATATCGTTGTAGAATCGAGTGATTTTGAAAAGGAGTAGTTTTGAGGCTTTTACTAGTTTTGCTACAGAGGTCATTCCCGGTGAAGGGATCTCGGCTCATTCCTCATCGAATAAGGTGCGGGATATATCACATATATCACTATGCAAAGCAAATACTCCAAAAAGCAATCAAAAGACAAACCGTGTATTGCAACATCTGCTAGTTATTGATAAAGAGGCCTCTCCCGGTGAAGGGATCTCGGTTCTTTCCTTATCAAATAAGGCGCGGGATATATCACATATATCACTATGCAAAGCAAGAAATTGTAGCTACCCTTTTTGAAAATTTGATTCTACAACATCTTTTAGGTTTCTTTTTCTTTCATTAATCATATTAATGAAGTCCCTTCATTTGAGCTTCCTAAGCATCACAAAAAATGAAACGAAAATACAATGTATGCTTATGCCATCTGCATTCGCCATAGTGTCCCGTTATGCACCGTTAGGTTTCTTAACTAACGGCATACCGGGACGGAACTAGCGCGGGTGTAAAACATAAGCAACGTCTACTATATATCTTATATATAATGTATATCCATTCGTCTAAGAATCCATAGTTATCACATCACAAAGAAGCAGAAGAAACATATGAAATATTGGATATACTAGGAGGACAGCGTTTTATTTTGAGCCTGTATAAAACACGGATTCCACGGTCGAGATGAACAGCCAAACCTACATCCCTAGACCCCTACAAGAGCACTAAGAAACCCTACTAATTCTAGAGTTAGGAGACCCAGACTCGACTCCTCGAGTTGGTCTCCCACTGGACTCTAGAACCTGGTTACTTGTACTCCCCTCCTTGGGTCTATCCTAATGCAGAAAATTAAATAATATACAACAACGGTGACAACTTCCTCAACCCGGAAGTGCCCCAATAAAAGAATATTACATACATTGAATTTTACATGAATGAAAATAAAAACTCTCATCTCACATAAAACCCCCGGCTATTCAAAACGCGACGATCCAATATAACATTTCACAGCAACACATAACATCACATGTTATCAATGTAAGTAAATATGCGTATCCCAATTGTCGTTGACATATAGCAACGAAACCGGCGATATACCACATATTACACTTACGGTCGCATAAAAAACTAGACGATGTTAAACATTCCGATCGAATCAACAAACACCCATAATTACCCAAAAATCTCAACACTTAAGCGTAGTTTAAAATTATTCAGCACATGCCACTGTACCAATGAACCAGCCGTAGAAGGGTCAACCAAGGCCTCACATGTGGCACCGCTGAACCACCACAAACTCTTGGGCTTAGTGGCGGTTCTGACGGTCACATAATCGAGTTAGGGTTTCGTTCTTCTAGAGGGTCCCTCGAATAACTTACATGATATTTGAATGCTTTTTAACTACGGAAAAAATCCAACACTTGGAAAATTTTCCGACAAGGGTTAAAGCGGGTATTTGATATTCGATCGTACTTTTTAATACCGTCTAAAATAACCCGAAAACAGTTAGAATTATGACTACGAAACACTACGAGTTGCCATTTCAGTAAGTTAATCATCACATAATAAATTAGCAAAAACAAACAACACCTGAAACAAAAAAACCAAGAGCACAGAACATGAAAAAAATTTGGGACCAGAATACCCCACTAGGGCCGGCCTGGTCGGAAATTCCCCCCATGTGCTCGGCCAAAATCCAAGCACTAGGTCCCAATTTTCTTCTATGCTCCTATATTCACTCATATATGATTCTGCACTTGTTTACAAAAAATTTAGAGCTCATTTAAAAATCGACAGAATGCAGGTTTTAATGTTTCAAGTTTCGGAGTTCGTTTCGGTTTCGTAATCTAACACAATCCGTCTAATTCTCTATCTAGGCTCTGATACCACTGTAGGGTTCCTATGAACGACATCAAGGTTTGGGGAGGCATCTTCCATGACATTTTCAAAAAATTTCTGTTTTAAAGAACCCTAAACTAGAATCGATAACTAGAGAATCATACGAAACACAAAGAAAACTACTTTACATCTAAGTGTTTGCAGAATACATCCTTTGTAGACCGGTCCTTCGCTTCTAAAGCTTTGAGTTGAAGTCCCTTCGCTAAAATCCAAGTCCCGGACTCTTGCATGGCTTCTTAAGGTGAAAAGAACGATCTTGCTTGATGTCTTCGAGGCCGAAAATGATCTACGTCGAGGAGACACTAACTCAAGCTATTACTTCACTAATTGAGAGATTAGTGAAGCTAACACCCTATACAAAAGTGATAATCTAGTAGAAGATGATGAAGTAGGAGGTGGGCTCACTTTAGTTTTATTTTTCTCACAATATTTTCTCTCTTCTTAAAACCCTAGCAAGCTTTTGCTCAAGCAAGAAGAAGATAAGCTCAAGAGATGAGAATGAACTAATGAGGTGAGAGAAAAAACCATGGGTGAGTTTGTATCATATACTAACTCATGTAGAGACATAACCATTGGTTAATTATAATGGTTAGGTTAATAAATTTCTTAAGTAAAACAAAACTAGTGGACTTAGTCAAAGCATCCACAAGCTTCTCAAAGCTTCATGCATGTAGCTAATAATCCATTAATTTGGAATTACTTTAAATATTAAAACCTTACATTATAATTAGTATGGTGCAAGTCTCATACATCCTTGTAGTGTGTATCAACAACCATGATACAAAATAAAACACAATTAATATATATCATATATATATTAAGTGTCCACATGTGAGAATAATAAATGCTTAAGTGAGCTAATATTGGTTAATGTAAATTATTATATCAAATATACAATTATACACTAAATTATCAAATCAACACTTGATTTAGTAATCCGGCTATATCACACATAACCGACTAATATTAAATGTACCAACTTATCGAATCAACACTTGATTCGATAACCCGGCTATATCACATATAACTGTCCGATACAAAAATCGCGAGAATAGAATAAGGTATCAAATACTCGCATTATTCTCGGTCCCGCACATATCACATATGTGCCCCTACTTTGTTTTACCTGAGCCAGTAAAACCTCTAAGTAGGACTCTGAAGACTCGTCAATACGCCGGCAGTAAGTGATGATCACATCAAGCACCCAAAAGCCGTCAGCGGTACTAGCTGGACGTAACGGCTACCCTGGTATCAAGCGATCAGAACATCAACAAGCAAGCCCGCTCTATCTCGTGTAAAGCCTGTCAGTAACACTACCGTACAGTCCGGTCTTCTCGTCTGATATGTCGCATATCCTGTCTAAGGGTGGTAAACGTCTGACCCCAATAACCGATAAGTCATGCCGGTATGAGGCTCATAACGGGTCGAGAAACTACTGATAACACTTACCTGTAAATCTCTAAATCAGCCCTGGCCAGGGACTTCCCTGTTATGGCCAATCGAGCATAACGCAACATCAACCCCTAATACCGGGAGAGACGAAACCTCTCCTATCGCTCATTGCCTCCATGTGACTCGGGACTGTACCCAAAAACCACCATTTTGCACGTCCTCTTGAACGTGGTAAAGTGGAAATCAAAGCACAGTGGGAATCACACAAGACTCTATGGCGATCTTGGGTCTATAGACTAACCTGTACCAGTGTCACCAGAGAACTGCCATCTGACGTGAGGTATAATACCATCTGGGAGTTCTCGGCGAGTCCATCAAGTGTACCTAGTCTCTACTGAGCACCCGTATACCATCTCTGATGTCAAACACCAAAGGATATGGGATCATCCATCGCCTATCTCATGGGTCGAGAAGCGTATACGCTAGTCTACTCTGGTATATCGATGCCCTGCTTCGATACACCCACGACTAGGAACAATAGAGGATGAACTTATGGACTACCATGGCCCCACAAGTATGATCTGCATCACAATCCTGGTAGTCAAGTACATATCCTAAGGGCTTTACCAACATGTAACCATAAGACAATATAAAAAGACAAGTATACATGTTAAGATAAAAAGCAAACAGATAGCACACTAACATGTCGAGCAAGAAAGTCCTCTCTCTATATGTCCAAGCATCCACTATAATATACATCATATGTATAATAATGGCCTCTAGGGCATACATACAACTAAAAATTTTGCCCGAAGTAGCGAAACCCTCTGTATGGGACTCTAAAGACTCGTCAATATGCTGGCAGTGGGTTTAATCACAAGCACGTCAGCGGCACTAGCTGTACGTAACGACTACCCAGGTATTGAGCGAAAGGGAGGCCGACGAGCAAACTCATTCTGAAACCCCTACTGAGCCTGACAGTGACAATATCCGTACAGTCCAGTCTGCTCATCTATGAGTATCTCATATCGAGTCTAGGGGCGGATAAAGTCAGACCCCTAATAACACGACATTTAGTGTCGGTATGAAGCCCATCACCACCTCAGAAACTACCGATCCTAGATCATTAATTCTCTACTATCTTGGTCAAGGATTTCTGGTGATGGCCACCCGTGCACAACAGCGACATCAACCTCCAATACCGGGAGAGACGAATCCCCCGACGATCCGTTCACTGCCTCCATGTGGCTCGGGACTGTACCCAACTAAAACCTGTTAGCACGACTCCTTTGAGCCGTTGTAGGGTAGTAATCAAAGCATAGTGGGAACTCACACGAGACAAATGACGATCTCAGGTCGATAGAATAACCTATACACATGTCACCATGGAACTGCTATCTGACAATAGGTATAATACCAACTAGTATGTTCCCGGCAAGTCCGTCTGGTGTACTCATAACCCAATGAGCACCTGTATACATCTTAGGTGAACAAACTGACACCAATGGCTTATGAGACCGGACACCGCCCCTCGTCGGGGTCTCGATCAGTATACACTAGTCTACTCTGAAGTATCGATGCCTAGTCTCGAAACTCCCTCGACTAGAGACATTTAAGGATATGCTTATAGACCACCCAGCTCCCACGTATATGATCGCCATCATACTGCTAGTAGTCAAGCAAGAATCCTATGGGCTCTGTCAAAATGTAATAGTGATCTGTAATGCCACCTAAGGATGTACATGATGATAAAGACAAACCAGATAGCATACTATCATCTCGAGTAAGACTGTTCTACCGGTATAGGTCCTTCCTCAATCATCATAATCACCTTCCTGCGACTATGATAATTGCCTTGAGGGCACTATAGCTAACATGACATATGTTTCTGTTGAAACACATGTCTGAAACTTTTAAGAAATTCAAGGAATATAAGCTTGAAGTTGAGAACCAGACGGGTAAAAGTATTAAAGTCCTTCGATATGATCGGGGAGGAGAATACTTGAGCACGGAGTTCCTGGATTATTTAAAAGAGAATAGGATTCTCTCTCTGTATACACCACAGCACAACGGTGTATCGGGATGGAGGTATTGCACCCTATGAGATATGGTGCGCTTTATGTTGAGTACTGTTGAGTTGCCTATTTCTTTTTGTTGTTATGCACTTGAGAAGCTGCATACCTATTGGATGGAGTTCCATCCAAATCTGTGCCTACCACTCCATATGAGATATAGAATGGGAAGAGACCATGTCTTAAACGAGTTAAGATATTGGATTGTCCGGCCTATGTTGAAAAGCAAAATCCGGACAAACTCGAGGTAAGGTCAGTTCTGTAAGTTTGTTGGATATCCCGAACATTTGCGAGGGTATATCTTCTACCACACTGAGGAGCAAACTATGTTTTGTTTCTCAACATGCCACTTTTTTAGAAAAGGTATTTCTTATGAAAGAAATTAGTGGTCATGAGGTAGAACCAGAAGAAGTTCCAGCTAGACAAACTAACAACTAATAATTTGGTGAAACCAAAGGATTGAATAGACTCCAACGAACCTCAGCCTCTCCACGAATCTGGTAGGGTTCCTCATCCACCTGAGAGATACTGGGGTTTCCTCAGTGACGGAAGGAGCGAGGATTGCATCATGGTAGATGATGACCCAACTAGGTTCAGGCAGGCCATCACGAGTGGGGACTCTTTAAAATAGCTGTATGCTATGCGATCAAAGATGGAATCCATGTACACCAACAAATTATGACTTTGAAAGTTGTATCTGAAGGGGTAAAACCCATCGGGAGCAAGTGGATTTTTAGAAGATTCTTGGTGTAGATAGAAAAGTTGAGACTTTCGAAGCTAGACTTGTAGTAAAAGTTTTTCGTTAATAACCAGGTGTGGATTATGATGAAACCTTTTCTCCAGTGGCTAAGCTTAAGTCCATCAGGATTAAAGCACACATCGCGGAATTGGAAAATCTATTTTGATGTGGCAGTCAAAGACTTTGACTTCATCAAAACGGTAGATGAACCTTATATATTGATTGATGGGATTTTTGCGTGCTTAGTTAATTACCGCAATCAAGACGGTTTCGCTTGTAGCTAGCCAGTTGAGTACGGGTCGTCCGCAGGGAAATGGGAATCTTTTTCTATATGCTTTAACGAGTTAAGTCCAAATGTCCAGGTTTGTTTTCAGATTAACTATGTGCTAAAATGTTATATAAAGAGAGCTTGTTAGGGTTAGGATTAGGTTAGTTTGAGTTAGGAGTCGCTCACTTCTTTCGTTGCCACTCTTAATATCGGTGTTACGGTAATCAGCAACAACGGGGATTAGCACGACTAGGAAGGAACTTGCGAGTATAAGCTAGGCTTCTCAACGCTTAAGTTCTTCCTTTTGGTGCTTGTCCGTCCGTTCTTGGCTCTTAGCCTTAACCTCCGGTTAATTCAACCACAACCGGTCTCACTAAGGAATCACCGCTATTATGTAGGATAGGGTGCCGTAGGGAGCGGATTGTGGTACAATTAACGGGAGTCCGAATTAAGATGTTGGGCAAGAAAAGAGTGAGAGAGATTTCCTTCTCTCAAACTTTACTTATCCTACCCTAACAAGTGAGAAAACTACTCACCCATTACAAGAAAAAGGAAAATAAAACAAAAGGAGGAAGATAGAAAGAAAGAGGTTAGAAGATTACAACTAGCTATTTGAGACCTCACTTTGGCAAGGATCAAGCTTAAGCATCATTGTTGTTAAGGATAAAGAAAAAGAGAACAAGAAAGAAACAAACAACAAATAACAACAACTAGATTAGCAAATGAAAAATACAAGCAATTATAATTAACAACATAACAAGACAAGCATGATAACAACAAGAACTCTTTTATTCATCACTTCACTCATGAAACCTTACTACAAGATTTTAATGGAGAAAAGATGAAGAGAGGAAGAAGAACAACAAAATATATCTAAAATTTTACACAAGAAAATAAGCACTCTTGGCTTGGCAAGTTCTGGGCTATTTATAGGCAGGAAACTGAAACCCTAGGGCCACATTCTGACCCTTCATGAAAAGACCCAACTACCCCCGAAAAAGTTTAATCTGACGAGCCTATATGGCCTCGGATCCGCGGCCATGACCCAATGGTGTCCGCAGATCCGCGGCCATATTGATGATTTGTCATGTCATTTTTGGTGTATTTGCCTGTGTTGATGTTCTCTTTCGTGTAGTATAAGTTTTTTCTCAGAAGCTCTTCATAATTTTTCCAGAATTTTAGCTGATCAAAAGGTGATGTGATGTGGATCTTTTGCCATGATTTTTCTTGAGCTCCGCGTAGATATCTTGGATTTTGTGTTGCCATTGTGCTTTGTGCATGAAAATGACATCGATTTGCCATTTTGTCCCTTAAACTGGTGTGCGGCAACATACGGATAGAGAGCGGAGACCCGTGTTTTATCTGTGGTTGGCAGTAATCCGGAATTTGTCGTGCTTTTCCATGAATTTCACTGTTTAGAGCTGAGAACCAGTATCCTGCAATTAACAAGCAAACACGGCTCAAGAGTACCTACCAATAAGCAATGTGATAAAAATTGGGCGGTATAAAAATGCAAAAATCTGATATGAACAAATACCCCCAAACTTATCATTTGCTCATCCCGACCAAAGCCAATTTATTCACAAAAATTCCTAACCTCACTTTCGCAGGGAACGCGATTGCACTGAGCATGTTCAACAAGCCGTTAAACCTCTAGGTGTCCCTAGTAGGAGGAGTGTTGTCTCCTGAGGGTTTTCAGCGGATACTACCCACAAAATCCGGTCATGCTAGTTTTGCAAAATAACTATGATTCAAACCCTAAGGTTTTGCTTCAGAAAATAAAAATTCTATTATCCTAAGTCTTGACTATCGAACCTTCATTTTTCACACCTCGCTTCTTATTTAACTTAAGATTTTATATGTCTTTACGTGCAGTGCAAATAGTGTCGCTAAGTTCCAGAAGGATCGATTAAAGTCATCATGTCACAAAATAAAGCCCAGATAAAATTTTTAAAAGGATCACATAAGTTTTATAAGGAGTTAAGTATTTTTCAAGTTTCGTTTCCAGCAAGATTTCAATTTTAGAATTTCTATCTTCCTTAACAGGAAACTAGGTCTTATTTTTCACTCCACCTTTTTCTTGTTTTCATTTCATACACACCTCTGTGAACGTGCAATAGTCTTTATCATAGAATAAAACCTTCATATCTCTGCTAGAAATATTTTTTTTTATAAAAACCTGTCTTTTGTCAAGATTATTCTCACACAAAGAACCGTTAGGAATTTTAACTCGGAGAGAACACTTGCTTGACTTTGTTTTAATCTGGACTTTCTAGGCTTCTTAACGATCTTAGGGCCAATGCACCCAAACCAGTTGGCTTTAGGGCATTAGGTGTAGAGACACCCCAGCGGACTTAATTACTCAAGTTACCTAGGTCCAAAAACAAAAGACAATTTAGCGTGAAAATCATGATGATTCAATGCGAACGGAGATATAACCAGCAGTTCAGTTATTTTTATGATAAAAGACGTGTTTAGTGGGTTAGGTGTGTAATCATTCCAATCAAGTTTCAGATGGGTTATTTTTCAGAATTAGTTCCACTTAAGGCATCAATAACATTCCTTCATATTCGCTTCACTTCATAAACTATTCTTGATATTACTTATTTCAGAACAAACCTATTTGATCCTCAGAAAATAATTTATCCATTTAAAAGTTTTTAGACATAATAAACTTGTCATCTAATTTTCAAAACTCGCGACACGTGTAGTGTGATGTAAAGACGTATATCAGCTATAGTTAACTTCAAAGGAGAGTTATCTTTCAGGTTTTCAAAATCTAAAAATAAGATTTAGTTATTCTTATCTTATCAAACAAAACCGTCGAAATGTTGAATCTGAGTTCTCCCACTAGCTAACTTGACAGAATTTTTTTTATGTTTTTAGAAAATTTTCTGATTTTTATGGATTTTATGGATTTTAGTATGCAGATGCAAAATATACATATGAATGCGAAGGTTAGAAATGCGTACCGAGCGTACCCCCAAACTTAAACTGGACAGTGTCCTCACTGTCATTGCATGAAGAAATCATTGAAGGGTCAAAATTGTCGGTTAGATATACACATTTTTTTTTTGTTTTTAAAGAAAAGAAAAATAGTAAAATTGGAAAAGAATTGTAACGTTTTGAAAATCGTTTCGGTGAAATTTCGAAAAAACGGTAAAATAAGGGGGTTTTCTGTAAAAAGTCAAAATACAAATATTTTTTTTATAAAATTAAATATACATATTCTAGCTATGAAATTGCTAGTATTTGGTGTTTAAGAACCACTGGTGAAATTTCAAATTTGCTGAAAATTTTTCCGAAATTAATTGTTTTAATATTATTTTAAGCCGTCACTAATATATTTAATTAGGGAAAATTACAAATTGGAATGAGTTGAAAAAAATTTTGTGCATCATAAAACTTTAAATAAAATTTTATCATGTGGTTTTTGAAACGAAATCGTTTGCCATAACGGTTTAGAAATTATTGAAGAAAAAGGCTTTTTTTCGGTGAAATTAGTGTAATGGAAGTGGGTTACTACACTTTTCTCTTTTTCTCACCCAAACAAAATCCACACCCATTCCCCCTACATGCTTTGGCCGGCCCCCCCTGATCATCCCAACATTCATGGGCCTCCCATTTCACACAATAAAGCAAACAAAAGAAAAGGAAATGAATGAAATTAGATAATAAGGTATGGGCTTAGTTGACTTTGACAATTCCATTGACCCACACCATACATTCTCTCTCTCCCCCTCCCCATACCCAGCCGAAACCCACAGCCCCTTCTCAACAGCAGCCCCTCCCCCTTTTCTCCTCTCATTTCTCTTCAAAAAAATGCTTCAAAATTGCCTCAAAATCCCTCAAAAAAATCCCAAAATCCAAATCCAACTCTTACCCATTTTAGCTTAGCCTAACAAGCCTGGATTGTGGTGAAAAGAGAGCATTTTGAGAGGCTAGATTTCATGATTGATCCATGATCATGAGGTATAATTTAAACCTTATTCATATATTGTTGTTTAATTGCTTCTATGTTAACAAATTTGATATTTAATTGGGTTTTATTGCAACTTTAGGAAATTCAAGACTAGGGTTTGAATTTAATTAGGGTTTTTATCATTAGTTTATGGTTGTAATGAGGAGATTAACATGTAATTGTATGCAAAATCTAAGTTGGTTGCTACTTGCTAATTTGTTAAATTAAAATGGTGATAATTTTGCTAAATTGCTAACTAGGTTTTTAAAAATTGTTTAAATATTGGGTTTAAAAATCTAATTAGGGTATTCATGGCATTATTAACATTTTAAAGTGTAGTTTAATACTTTAGTTCATGAAAATCCAAGCTAGATTGTGGTTGTGCATTTTTTTGCTATAAAATTGTTAAAATTTGGGTATATTGTAAACTAGAATTTTGGAATTTATGGAAATTGATGAGAATAAATTATAGGAATGGTTTATATGACTTTGCTATGATATTTAGTGAATATTGTGGCCGCCAGATTCGTTTAAACATCAGGATGTTGTATTAAAGCGGTTAATTTTGCTTATTAGGTTTTCGGAAAAATAGCTTTAAAGCGAATTTGAAGTTTTGGTGATTTTAACCCTATTATATATATATAATTAAGGTGTTGTGAAACCACGATTGATACGTTTAAGTTTTTCTCGATGGTTTGGCGTTTGTACGCCGACGTCGAGGGTTTTTGGGTTGATTTGTGAAAGCAACCATAGGTTTTGACCTATGTGGGATTCACGTGTCGTTTTGGGTCATGAGTCGGATTTTAATACGACACGGTGCATTATGATATGTAGGTACCCCATGTGGATTTCGAGACGACAAGCAAGCGCGTGGCGACGTCGGCACCGGCGAGCGAGGACCAGGTGAGTAGATTTATATCTACGGGGAGAAGTCGGGTGGATGGCGTATAGCACCCCCGCAGTTCGTGGTGATGTATACGAACACGTATACACACATATATATATTGTTTATTTATTGTTTGAGTTATTGATGATAAATATGGATATTTGGTGTTCTTGGATGATTGAGTGTCGCGAAACCCTAGAGTAGCGGTCGCACCACACTTGCACACACCCACCCATACTTGCATGCTTTCTTCTTTCTTTTGTGCTCATGCGGGAATATATAGTTATGTGTTCACATAGGTATGGGACTATGTGTTCACATACGGATTTGAGAATGATACTTGGGATTGAGATGAGTCGATGAGATTTGTGTTGAGATTGTGATATCGGTGATATGGCAAGATTCGTACTTGAGGTACGTCCTGGTGTTATAGCGGATCTTGGGGCGACGATACGGGTGAATAGTGTTATAAATAAAGTGGTCGACATATGATCGTGATGAGATATGATATGCTAGGATATTGATCCTAGGTTGTATTGGGCGATGTATACCCCTTTATGATGATATGTGCTGATGATATCAGTATTGTACTAAACATAGGTCAGTACCTTAGACTATGATCTTTGATAAAGAGGATACCGGATGAATAGTGTGATGAATATGATATTGACCCGTACCCAGATTTGGGGATGTCGTACGACGGATTTACGTACGAGCTATATTTTGATGATTGATCCGCACTCTTGACTTGGGATGTCTGATTTTAGATATGGTATCGGATATGATATTATTGAGGCGGGATCACCGACTAATATATATACAGGTATGTATATGTATCGACTCAGATGTTAGGCGGTTTCCTTACCTGTAGTCCAGCTGGTTAGCTTAGCCCTTTAGTTTAGTTTAGTTGTTAGATTAGATTCGATTCTTACCTATTTCAAAAAAACTAACGAATCGTGGGCATTTTAAAAGACAGCCCAAGGGATCCTACGGATATTTCAAAAGACGTATCTTTTCATAAAAACAACGTAGCCCTATTTTCAAAACCCCACGATTCGTGTTATTTTCAAAAGGCACCATTGTAGGACTTATATTAGGTTAATGCAGATTAGTTATCGTTGCGTCTAGTGTTCAACTCCCGCTCATTATTGTGGTTCACTCCGCATCGCATTCTTATATTATGCTTCATATTCTACTGTTGATATCTTGTGGTTAGGACACCAGCACCATTACCGATGATGCGTATGTACCACGTACACTTACTTGCCGGCTCACACACATCTTCATCGATAATTGCCATGTCACGTACACCTTAGAAAATATTATTGCTTGACATAGCATGTTAGCTAATAGTTTAGACATGATATTAGTGTACTTGCCTTATATGTTAGTTTAGACATTGTAGTTATTACCTGCTACTTCATGCATACTGTTATTCATTGTTATGCCGCATTCATGGATTCTCATGCATATATTCACTTTTTACGTGCTATTGAGGTTTTGGATTCGGATTTCCATGAGATTTTCTGGATTTGGGGAAAACCGCAAAACATATACAAACTTCTTCTTTCTCTTTTTAAATGAGAAGCGCGGTTTTTCCCATGATGTATGAGTCGTCCACCATGAGTTTGATGATGGATTTCGAGACCCGATTTGAGGAGTTGGATGAACCGTTTCGGGTACATGGTGGGCCCGGTACGGTACCCCGGGACGAGAAGGCCGTGTTGTTGACGTTGAGCCTGACAGGGGAGCACTACCGACTGGTGATATTACCCGACGCGTCGGATATCCGGAGGATACCGTCGTAGTCTTGAGATGGATGGTAGGCCGGTCTGGACTGACGGCGCCCTAGATATTGAGATTGAGACATTGAGATTTCGAGATACTGAGGTACTGAGATTTGATGATACAGGCCAGTCCGGATAGCCGGAGCCTGAGGTTTTGAGATATTGAGATTTATGTTTTGTGTCGATGCTAGACACTGTTGTTGCTGATGTCATTTATGATACCTCATTTTAAAAATACAAAGGAAATCCCACTAATTTATGAAAACAGTTTCTTCATTTACATGTATTCTGTTTTCATGCATTCATACCTCATTCATATGATATATTGCTACCTGAGGCACTGACACGGGCACATGAGATTACACTCGGGTTAGATATTACCCTAGCCATTGTTATAGGCTGCATGTTATACATATATTTGAGGATATATTATGATCATTGACCTAGGTTGCGTTATTTATGCGATTTCTGTGCATAGATGTTTTTCTATTCACGAGTTGGCAACTCACCCCCGTTGTGCCCCAGTTTCTTGCAGGTTTGCCGTACAGGTTTCATTACGGCTTGCGGGCATAGTTTCCTTCGGGTGATTTGCTAGTAGGTGGGTTTACTTATATCGTACCCCCATTATATATCTTGTATATTATTATTCTGTTGTATCTAGAAGTTCCATCAACCAAACATGTATTTATTTTGAGATAGAGACCAGTGATGTTATTCCTTCGACCCTAGAGTCGCGCGTTATATTTCTGTGGTTTTCTTGTGCTTTTGAGCTTCATTTTGAATTTTGATTCTCGCCGTTGGCGTTGTATATTATATTGCTTGTGTGGTTGTGACCGTCGATTAACGAAGAGCTAGCTCCCGCATGGGGATGCCTTTTTATTGAGTTCGTATGCTATTCATGTTGTATCCCGTTTGGGGGCCAGTATTTACAAAGGAGACTCTGCCGAAATTTTCAGGAAATTTTTGATGTTTTTAAAAACCGCATAATTCGGCTCATGCTATTGAAACTACTTGCTTTAAGTTGGTTTTTCCAGCATTCTACATCTTTTCTTGGTTTGGATTTCTGGGTTTTCGGTTTGCTTAGATTACGTACGCCTCGAGACGTTCGTAGTTTAAGTGCCGGTCATGTTCCGTACTTTCGGGTCGTGAAAAGAATATCCACAATGTTAGTGTATATGCCCTAGAGGCCATTACTGTATCATACTAGTTTGTATATTACTTAATGGATGCTTGGGATATTCACCTTGTATATACAATCTTGCTCAAAATAGTAGTATGCTACTTGGTTTGTTTCTACTTCAATGTGTACTTGTGTTTATTTCAGTATATCACTTATACGCATTAGTGGAGCCCTTAGGATCTTTGCTTGATTACCAGCGTTGTGATGGCAGTCACACTAGTGGGGGCTGGGTAATCTATAAGCACATCCTTATTCAGGTCCCTGGTCGCAGGACTATCGAGACAGGGCATCGATACTCCGGAGTAGACCAGCGCATGCGCTTCTCATCCCAGTGTGGGAGACGGTCTGTCCCACAGCCGTCAGTACGTCGTACTTGAGATAGTATGCGGGTGCTCGTTAGGTTACGGGTACACTGGACAGGACTCGTAGGGAACTGACTAGTTGGTATTATACCTATCGTCAGTTATCAGTTCCCAGGTGACATGAGTACAGCTTAGTCCGCTGACTTGACACTGTCACTTCGCCTCGGGTGTGTTCCCACTGTACTTTGATCACTACCCTACCACGGCTCAAAGGAGTCGTGCAAACAGGTGGTGGTTGGGTGCAGTCCCGAAGCACTTGGAGGCAGTGACGGTTAGACAGGATTCGTCTCTCCCGGTATTGGGGGTTGACATCGCGCTGTGTCTAGGAGAGCCATTACACGAGTAGTCCCTGGCCAGGGCAAACGAGATATACTGGTAGGTTTCCAGTGTTATCTCAGGGTGTATTGGGCTTCACTCCGGCACGACTTGTACCGCTATTGGGGGACTGACGTTTACCGCCCCCTAGGCCCGCCATGCGATGTATCAGACGAACAGACCGGACTGTATGGAGAATGTCACACTCAGGCTCAGTAGGAGTTCAGATGGGTTTCGCCTCGTCGGTCTTCTTGTCGGCATTACCTGGGGACCGTTACGCACAGCTAGTGCCGCTTGCGGTCTGTGGTTAAACCCACTGCCAGCGTAGTGTCGAGTCTTTAGAGTCCCACACAGAAAGCTTTTCGCCTTTAGGCAAAAGAGTAGAGGTCGCATGGTATTGCGACAGGTCGCATGGTTTTGCGACAGGGTTCGGTCACATCCGTGCACTTGTGCACGTACAGTGTCCGGACAGTTTACACTAGCGGGCTTTGGTTTAAGCCAGATCCTAGTGTACCTTATGGGATTGGATTTATCCAGTTTGCATTCGTGTTCCTCGGAACGCGGATGCGGGTGTGTATGTACAGTTGACAGGGAGGCAGAGGCAGCGGATTCTCATTAGGGTTGTTGACAGTTGACCGTTGACTTTTTGACTTTATGCTCAACCCTAATGAGAATATGATATGTGATTAACTATTATATTAATTAAGTATTATGGTGATATGGTTGTTGACTTGTTGACTTTTGTTGACTTGTTGACTTTGGTGACTTGTTGACTTTTGTTGACTTGTTGACCGGTTGACTAGGCTTGACTAGTTGACCATCATGATAACCATGGTTATCATTTCATGCCAAAGACTTTTTCTTGCTTGTTCATTTGAGTAAAATGAGTGCATGACATGATAAGGTTATGGTTACTTCAACCATCACATAAGACTTTTGTTGATATGATGAGTTATCATTGCTTTGGATTATGAGAGGGTGAGAGACAAAATACTTGCTCATTCTTTCTTGCTCATTCTCTCTCTTGTTCTTGAGCTCTCCTCTTGCTCTCATCCTCAACCTCTTACTCCCTCTCTTGATCTATGGTTCTCTTGTCTCATGAGTTGAGAATCAAGAACCATAGATAAAATCCCATTCTAAATCATCTCTACTCATTCTAGTTCACTAGGTTTAGCAAACCAAGTGAACTAGTTTCTTCAAAGAACGAAGAAGGAGCTAAAGGTTGGAGCTTTCAAGTGGATCTATCTTCGGCGTACGGAGACAACGAGAAGGAGCCATCGAACCACCATCGGAGCTTGAAGAGAAGGAGTTCAAGTTTAGGTATAACCATCTTCATCCGAGTAGCTAACTCTCTTTAGCATAGTTTGCTAGTTTTAGTTTAGACAACGATCCCGACCATAGTTTAGTCCATGTTGCCTCTTGCGATAAAAATTCGTTTTTTATACCGTTTCCGCCTCCCCGTAAGAACCGGGGGTCGCAATATGGACTTGCAGTGGTATCAGAGCCTAACTAAACTTAAACTAGCTTAGTAGTGAAGTGTAACGAAGTTCGGAACCGAAAAAAATCACAAAACCGGATAATCACAAAAACTGAGTTTCTGTTGAAATTTTTTCTGCTCAAAATGAAAAACTTTACACTTGTAAATTCGGCTCAGGGTTTTGTGTGAACACCCAAGAAAAACGATACAGTGATTCTCCTAAAGTGCCGCGCTTCCGCCGCGTGATCCTTCTTAGCCGCCGCGGAACCGCCGCGACTTGGTGTCTTCTCTGCATCGTTTTTCGTGCAGTTTGTTTGTGTGTTGGTTTTGGGATTTTTAAAATATATTATATGTGCCCAGATTTTCCAGAAAAGAAATTTCCTTTTGGGGTCCTATAATTCCGTATTTTTTCCGAACTTCACTGCACTTTGACTATGATGGTTATATCTGTGATGCTTGCATGTATTGAACGTCGGCTAATCGCTATAAGTCGATTAGTCGGGGTTATACATGATCTGTAATGTGCTGGAATGTGTATATGAATGTGTTGGACTGTCGTGGGTGAATAGCCGGGGTGGATGTGAGATGAGCTTTTGTTTTTCTTTCATTCATTGTAAATGTAAATTGATGTAATAATATTATTTGTTTGGCCGCACAACCGGGTCGGGGTTGTAGCCGTCATTGTATAATTCTTTTTACTGTTTTTGCTCCTAGGATAGACCCATGGAGGGGTGCACAAACTACCGAGTACTTGGCGGGTAGTTTGCCGCACCCGTAGGGGTCTTGGGTGGGGTATTTGGCTATTCACCGCGACCGTGTTATCCGCTTTTCGTTTCAGGCTCGAAAGGATTGCGGATTGCTAGTATATCCAATGCATTCATCTGTGATCTGTAATGTCTATCATTGCTTACTATTTAGGCGTTGCTTATGTTTTACAGACGCGCTAGCCCAGCCCCCGCTCTGTCGTTAGTTAAGTAACCTAACGGGTAATGACGGGGCCCAGTGGCGAATGCGAATGGCATAAGCGTACGTCATATTTTGGTTGTTTTCTGCAATGGTAGGGTTAAATGATGGGACGCATTAAAAGTACTAATGCAAGAATATCACGCATTAAAAGAACTAATGCAAGATAATAAACCAAGTTAAAGTCGTTGGAACACTTTCGAAAAACCACTCGGTTCTTTTCAAAATAACTTTTAAATGCGGAGCTTGAGCCACTCCTTCTAAAAGCTATCTCGTTCCATCGATTAAATCAAGTTCACTACGTTCACGGTTTCGCCAAAACCATTCGTAGCCCTCCGTCGTTTCGTATGAATATTCAATAAGTATTCAAGCTGTGTTTGTTGACCTTCGTCAAAGCATAGTGATTGGTAGCTATTGGGTATTCATATGTAGCATAGATAGATGCGTTGGTTTGGGACATTCGCATTACCTTGTTGACCTTCGTCAAGGGTACATACGGGTGGATTCAAATTAACCTGGATAATGACGGGCAGAACTTGACATGTGACTTATGATTTGTTGACCTTCGTCAAGGTCATAAGAGCATGGGGAAAAAATCCACATCGGGAGTTTCATAAGTACTGAAACTTGCTAGATTTGCATACCATTTGGAGTGTGATGATTCTGGTAGGATTCCTTCAGTTTCGTCACGCGATGATATTTGGATCCCGATCCTACTGTGAGTATATGCTACTCCTCGGGAAATTTCTCACTTAACGATCAATGCTATAAACCTAGTAGGTGCCTAGAAAGGTGTTAGCGGGGCTACGCCCCCAGGGAAAAGAGGTTCTCTAATTAAGGAACTTCGCGAAAGCGTTGGAAAACCTCCCTCGAAGTACCGACACCGGCCTGGCTGAACGGTTAAGCAAGTATTGTACGGTGGGATTGATCCTGACTAATTCTTCCTTTATGGTTTGAGGAGGGATTCGAGAAACAGTGGGAGCCATCCTGTTTAGACAAACTAAAAACCACTCTAAACTTGCAAGAGCATCATGCTGAGTGTTTCTTCTTCTCTCTCCTAATTGCAGCGACCAATCAACATGACTGGACTTAAGTTACTCCTAGATAAAAACAAACTGACAGGGCCAAACTACAAAGATTGGCTCAGGAATGTCACGATAGCAATCACTTATGACAAGCTGGGGTATCTTCTTACCACCAAAGCTCCCCCTGTCCCTGGTCCAACTTCCAGTGTCGCGGATAAGGAAATCCGCAAGACTTGGGAGATTGATAGCGCGAAGGCCAAGTGCCTCCTGCTTGCCTCGATGGACAACGAACATCAGAGGAGGCATGAGAATATGGACATGGAGTCCATATTGCTCCATACAAAAGAACTGTATGGAGAGCAATCACGTATCGCAAGATACGAAGCGTCGAAAAAGTTATTTTCGACAAGAATGGCCGTCGGATCATCAGTAGCCGAGCATGTGCTAAAGATGATCGGCTTCATTGAGGAGCTCGCTGACCTAGGGATCACATTGGAGAGTGAGCTATATACGGATATAGTTCTCCAGTCCCTTCCTTCCACTTACGCCCAGTTTATACTGAACTTCAACCTACAAGAAAAAGAGGTTGAACTATCAGAGCTCCTCAACATGCTGAGGAGCGCAGAGGGCACCCTACAGAAAGGTAGGGAAACATCCACTTTGTTTGTAGGAGGATCATCTTCTTCTAGGTCCAAGGCGAAAGCCAAGGGAAAGAAGAAGAAGGCCCCCGCCAAACCAAGGGGCGGTGTTGGTAAAGTGGATACGAAGGGAAAAGGCAAAGCAACGAAGATAGCGGGGAAGCTTGTGGATAAGGAAGAATGCTTCTATTGTCATAAGAAAGGACACTGGAAGAATGATTGCAGGGCCTGGAAGGCCAGAACACAGGAATTGAAGCAGGTTGCAGCTTCAGCTTCAGGTGTGTATGTTATTGAAAACTGTCTTTCAATAAACTCTACTTCCTGGGTATTGGATACCGGATCAGGATCTCATATCTGTAATTCTTTGCAGGCGTTGAGAAACCGTAGTGTTTTGAAGGCAGGTGACATGACCCTCAAAGTTGCGAACGGAGCTAGCATGGATGCTAAAGCCGTGGGGGACTATCACCTGGGAATGTCAGATGGACATGTTTTGGTTTTGCGTAATTGCTTTTTTGTACCCAACGCAACTTGTAATATCATTTCTGTATCTTTAGTTTCTAAAGAAGGTTATGAATTTGCGTTTGTAAGTAATGTTGTAAACATTCACCTTAATCAAGTTTTGATTGGGTCAGGTACATTGAGTAATGGTATATACGTGTTAAACCAACCACAGATTTTCAACGTCCAGAATACACACAAAAGAAAGTCTCTGGAAATAAATCAGACTTTCTTATGGCATTGTAGATTGGGTCACATCAATGAGAGAAGGTTGACTAAGTTACATACAGAAGGATATTTGAATGCGTTCGAATATCAATCGTATGCCACTTGTCAATCTTGTCTCAAAGGAAAGATGACAAAGACTCCGTTTACTGGACAAGGAGTAAGAGCGAGCGAGCTCTTAGGACTCGTACACAGTGACGTGTGCGGTCCAATGTCTACACATGCCCGAAGCGGACATTCTTACTTCATTACTTTTACGGATGACTTCTCAAGGTACGGTTATGTCTTCTTAATGAAACATAAGTCCGAGGCCTTTGGAAAATTCCAGGAGTATAAGAATGAAGTAGAGAAACAGACCGGCAAAAGTATTAAGATTCTAAGATCGGATCGAGGTGGAGAATACTTAAGTGCCGAATTCCTGAATTACTTAAAAGAGAATGGTATTCTCTCTCAGCTTACTCCTCCATACACTCCGCAACATAACGGTGTATCGGAGAGACGGAACCGAACCCTATTGGATATGGTTCGGTCCATGATGAGTAACGCTGAGTTACCGCGATCATTCTGGGGATATGCACTAGAAGCAGCTGCGTATCTCTTGAACAAGGCTCCTACCAAGACTGTGCCCACCACCCCATATGAGATGTGGACTGGGAAGAAACCCTGTCTTAATTATCTTAAGGTATGGGGATGTCCAGCTTTTGTAAAAAAGCAGTATGCGGACAAGCTTGAGGCACGTTCAGTACAGTGTAAGTTTGTGGGATACCCAAGGAACTCCAGGGGGTATCTTTTCTATTCCGCTGAGGAACAAAAGGTTTTTGTTTCTCAGCATGCCCGCTTCTTGGAAACTGAGTTTTTGGAAACCCAGATAAGTGGGAGCACAATAGAACTGGAAGAAATTCCAGAACCACAGACTGTTACTGAAAGCTTAGTGGAACCAGAGGGTTCAACAGAACAGGACATTCCTACGCCGCTCCGCAGGAGTAGTAGGCAGTCTCATCCGCCCGAGAGATACTGCGGTTTTCTCATAGACGGGGATAGAGAGGATTGCATCATAGATTATGATGAGCCTACTAGCTTCCAGCAGGCCGTTCAGAGCGTTGACTCAGTGAAATGGCTGGATGCAATGCCGACCGAAATGGAGTCCATGTACACCAACAAGGTATGGACGTTGGACATTGCTCCAGACGGGGTAAAACCCGTAGGATGCAAGTGGATCTTCAAAAGGAAGATTGGTGTAGATGGACAGGTTGAGACCTATAAAGCTAGGCTGGTAGCAAAGGGATTTCGTCAAAGACCTGGCTTGGACTACGACGAAACCTTTTCTCCAGTAGCCATGCTGAAATCCATTCGGATCCTTCTTGCCATTGCTGCCTTCCACGATTATGAGATTTGGCAGATGGACGTAAAAACCGCTTTTCTAAATGGAAATTTAGAGGAGTGTGTCTATATGGATCAGCCAGAGGGTTTCATTCAGAGTGGGAGCAGCGGAAAGGTGTGCAAGTTGCTTAAGTCCATCTATGGACTAAAGCAGGCATCGCGGAGTTGGAACATCTGTTTTGATGAGACGGTCAAGGAATTTGGCTTTATCAAAAATCCAGATGAACCATGCATCTATAGTAGATTTGTAGCGAGAACTGTAGTATTCCTCGTTTTATACGTGGATGACATTCTCTTAATAGGAAATGACATTCCTATGCTACAATCTGTCAAGGGGTTCTTGTCACAAAGGTTCTCCATGAAAGACCTGGGTGATGCCTCATACATCCTGGGGATCCGGATCCATCGTGATAGATCCAAGAGGATATTGGGACTTTCTCAGTCCAGGTACATCGACACCGTACTGAAAAGATTCAGTATGGAAGATTCCAAGCGCGGTAACCTACCGGCTTGTCACGGGATCACCCTCTCTAAAGAGATGTCTCCCAAGACTGATTTGGAGAGGGATCGCATGTCTATTATACCCTACGCTTCTGCGGTAGGCTCTATAATGTATGCGATGTTGTGTACCAGACCGGATGTAGCTTATGCACTGAGTGTAGTAAGCCGGTATCAGTCAAACCCTGGGGAGAAACATTGGATAGCGGTAAAGAACATTCTCAAGTACCTAAGGAGGACTAAGGAGATGTTTTTGGTGTATGGCGGAAAAGACCTCCAGATTGAGGCCTTTGCTGACTCCAGCTTCCAGAGTGACAAGGATGATTCCAAGTCCATGTCGGGTTTTGTCTTTACCCTCAATGGAGGGGCGGTGTGTTGGAAGAGTTCCAAACAAGAAACCGTTGCAGACTCGACGATGGAAGCGGAATACATCGCTGCATCTGATGCCGCAAAAGAAGCTGTCTGGATGAGGAAGTTCTTGAAAGAACTTCAGGTGGTTCCGTCCATTGTTGATCCAATACCTCTGTATTGCGACAACAACGGGGCTATAGCTTTAGCGAAGGAACCCAGGTCCCATCAGAGATCCAGGCACATCTTAAGGCGGTATCACCTGATCAGGGAGATCGTAGATCGCCAGGAGATCGAGGTTCGGAGAGTCGCTTCAGAAGACAACACTGCAGATCCATTCACCAAGGCCTTGCCCCAGACTCAGTTCGAGCGGCTGATCGAGATGATAGGTCTTCGATACGCCAGTACATGGCCTTAGTGCAAGTGGGAGATTGTTAGTGTATATGCCCTAGAGGCCATTACTGTATCATACTAGTTTGTATATTACTTAATGGATGCTTGGGATATTCACCTTGTATATACAATCTTGCTCAAAATAGTAGTATGCTACTTGGTTTGTTTCTACTTCAATGTGTACTTGTGTTTATTTCAGTATATCACTTATACGCATTAGTGGAGCCCTTAGGATCTTTGCTTGATTACCAGCGTTGTGATGGCAGTCACACTAGTGGGGGCTGGGTAATCTATAAGCACATCCTTATTCAGGTCCCTGGTCGCAGGACTATCGAGACAGGGCATCGATACTCCGGAGTAGACCAGCGCATGCGCTTCTCATCCCAGTGTGGGAGACGGTCTGTCCCACAGCCGTCAGTACGTCGTACTTGAGATAGTATGTGGGTGCTCGTTAGGTTACGGGTACACTGGACAGGACTCGTAGGGAACTGACTAGTTGGTATTATACCTATCGTCAGTTATCAGTTCCCAGGTGACATGAGTACAGCTTAGTCCGCTGACTTGACACTGTCACTTCGCCTCGGGTGTGTTCCCACTGTACTTTGATCACTACCCTACCACGGCTCAAAGGAGTCGTGCAAACAGGTGGTGGTTGGGTGCAGTCCCGAAGCACTTGGAGGCAGTGACGGTTAGACAGGATTCGTCTCTCCCGGTATTGGGGGTTGACATCGCGCTGTGTCTAGGAGAGCCATTACACGAGTAGTCCCTGGCCAGGGCAAACGAGATATACTGGTAGGTTTCCAGTGTTATCTCAGGGTGTATTGGGCTTCACTCCGGCACGACTTGTACCGCTATTGGGGGACTGACGTTTACCGCCCCCTAGGCCCGCCATGCGATGTATCAGACGAACAGACCGGACTGTATGGAGAATGTCACACTCAGGCTCAGTAGGAGTTCAGATGGGTTTCGCCTCGTCGGTCTTCTTGTCGGCATTACCTGGGGACCGTTACGCACAGCTAGTGCCGCTTGCGGTCTGTGGTTAAACCCACTGCCAGCGTAGTGTCGAGTCTTTAGAGTCCCACACAGAAAGCTTTTCGCCTTTAGGCAAAAGAGTAGAGGTCGCATGGTATTGCGACAGGTCGCATGGTTTTGCGACAGGGTTCGGTCACATCCGTGCACTTGTGCACGTACAGTGTCCGGACAGTTTACACTAGCGGGCTTTGGTTTAAGCCAGATCCTAGTGTACCTTATGGGATTGGATTTATCCAGTTTGCATTCGTGTTCCTCGGAACGCGGATGCGGGTGTGTATGCACAGTTGACAGGGAGGCAGAGGCAGCGGATTCTCATTAGGGTTGTTGACAGTTGACCGTTGACTTTTTGACTTTATGCTCAACCCTAATGAGAATATGATATGTGATTAACTATTATATTAATTAAGTATTATGGTGATATGGTTGTTGACTTGTTGACTTTTGTTGACTTGTTGACTTTGGTGACTTGTTGACTTTTGTTGACTTGTTGACCGGTTGACTAGGCTTGACTAGTTGACCATCATGATAACCATGGTTATCATTTCATGCCAAAGACTTTTTCTTGCTTGTTCATTTGAGTAAAATGAGTGCATGACATGATAAGGTTATGGTTACTTCAACCATCACATAAGACTTTTGTTGATATGATGAGTTATCATTGCTTTGGATTATGAGAGGGTGAGAGACAAAATACTTGCTCATTCTTTCTTGCTCATTCTCTCTCTTGTTCTTGAGCTCTCCTCTTGCTCTCATCCTCAACCTCTTGCTCCCTCTCTTGATCTATGGTTCTCTTGTCTCATGAGTTGAGAATCAAGAACCATAGATAAAATCCCATTCTAAATCATCTCTACTCATTCTAGTTCACTAGGTTTAGCAAACCAAGTGAACTAGTTTCTTCAAAGAACGAAGAAGGAGCTAAAGGTTGGAGCTTTCAAGTGGATCTATCTTCGGCGTACGGAGACAACGAGAAGGAGCCATCGAACCACCATCGGAGCTTGAAGAGAAGGAGTTCAAGTTTAGGTATAACCATCTTCATCCGAGTAGCTAACTCTCTTTAGCATAGTTTGCTAGTTTTAGTTTAGACAACGATCCCGACCATAGTTTAGTCCATGTTGCCTCTTGCGATAAAAATTCGTTTTTTATACCGTTTCCGCCTCCCCGTAAGAACCGGGGGTCGCAATATGGACTTACACACAAATATATACAAAATGGTATATACATACCCCCAAACTTATTTGGAACAGTGTCCACTGTTCTGGCTGTATAACCGAAGTTTGGTGGTAGGCAGAGGAAGATTATGCAGGGTAAACCGGCTCCTGTAAGACCAGGAGCTCCTCTGATGGTTCGGCGCTAAGGTACGGTTTTAGTCTGTGTCCGTTTACTTTGAAAAATGAACCATCCTTTGGATTCTCCAAATCCACAGCGCCATGCGGATACACATTCCGTACAAAATATGACCCTTTCCAGCGAGATCTGAGCTTACCTGGATGGAAATGTAGCCGGGTGTCGTAAAGCAGTACCTGTTGACCAGGTGCGAATGTTTTGCGCAAAAGGTGTTTATCGTGAAACACCTTCGTTCGGTTCTTAACGACAACCGTGTTTTCGTAAGCCTCATCCCTAAGCTCGCTCAATTCGTTCAACTGCAGCTTCCGATGGCTGCCCACATCTTTGAGAGACAGATTCAGCTCTTTTATCGCCCAAAATGCGCGATGCTCTATTTCCACAGGGAGGTAGCAAGCCTTTCGGTACACAAGCCGATAGGGAGACATGCCAAGATCGGTCTTATAAGCAGTTCGAAATGCCCAAAGGGCATCAATGAGTTTCAACGACCAATCCTTACGGTTCTTGGAAACTGTCTTCTCCAGTATCTGCTTGATTTGCCGATTTGAAACTTCGGCTTGCCCACAGGTTTTGGGGTGGTAGGGCGTAGATAGCTTATGATTAATGGAATATTTCCGCATCAAGGCCTCGAAAGTCTTATTGCAGAAATGAGTTCCATTGTCGCTAATGATCGCTCGTGGGTGCCCAAACCGGGAGAAAATGTTTTCCTTAAGAAATCTAACGACAACCCTGTTGTCGTTAGTCCGGCTGGGCACATCCTCGACCCACTTAGAGACATAATCAACAGCGAGAAGGATGTACAAGTTCCCAAAAGAGCTGGAAACGGCCCCACGTCGAAAATCTCCACAACCAAGATTAGTTGGAGCGGCATTTCATTCCTCCTGCATATCCAGCCCAAGTGTTGGCATCGGGAGCAAGTCTTGCAGTAGTCATGAGCGTCTTTGAAGAGTTGTGGCCAGTAGAAACCATAGTGCAAGATCTTCTCAGCTGTCTTTCTGGGGCCAAAATGCCCGCCACTTGCTTGATCGTGGCAAAATGACAACACACTCTTGAATTCATCGTCAGGGACACACCGACGAATAATCTGGTCGGGACAGTACTTGAACAGATAGGGTTCGTCCCGGTAAAAGTGTTTTACTTGGGATAAGAATCGAAGTTTGTCCTGACTTGACCATTCAGTCGGTAGTAATCCTGTGGCCAAATAGTTCACAATATCTGCGAACCAGGGTTCGCAAGATACTGTCAAGAGCTGTTCATCCGGAAAAACGTTGTTGATCGGAATTTGAAGCGACGGTGAAGAAGGAACTCGTGAGAGATGGTCGGCGACTACATTTTCACATCCTCTTTTGTCCTTGATGACAAGGTCAAACTCTTGAAGCAAGAGGATCCAACGTATCAGCCGAGATTTTGCATCTTTCTTCGCAAAAAGATGGCACAGAGCAAAATGGTCTGTGTAGACAATGACTGGAGAGCCGATGAGGTAGGGCCTGAACTTTTCTAAAGCAAATACAACAGCCAAGAATTCCTTCTCAGTTGTTGTATAATTCAGTTGGGCGTCGTTCAGGGTTCGGCTAGCATAATAGATTATGTGCGGCATCTTGTTGATGTGTTGTCCAAGGACAGCACCGATGGCAAAGTCGGATGCATCGCACATAATCTCAAATGGGTGCGTCCAGCCAGGAGAAGAAAGAACGGGAGCAGAAGTGAGTGAGCTTTTTAATGACTCGAACGCAGTCACACAGCTCGAGTTGAAGTCGAATGGCGTGTCCTTGGCCAGCAAAAGAGTCAAGGGCCTAGTAATCTTGCTAAAGTCCTTGATGAACCGTCTATAGAAACCGGCATGGCCAAGGAAGGCTCGGATGTCTCTGACGCATCGGGGAGGAGGGAGATTGGAAATGACCTCAATCTTCGGTTTGTCAACCTCTATGCCAATTTGTGAAATGATATATCCTAAGACAATACCTTCGCGCACCATGAAGTGGCACTTCTCCCAATTCAAACTGAGGTTCTTGTTCTTACATCAGGTAAGGACAGCGTCGAGATGCAGCAAACACTCATCGAAGGAATCGCCAAAAATGGAGAAATCGTCCATGAAGATCACCAAGAAATTTTCCACCGTGTCTGAGAATATTCCCATCATACACCGCTGGAAGGTAGCGGGCGCATTGCATAACCCAAATGGCATGCGACGATATGCAAACATGCCGAAAGGACAAGTGAATGTGGTCTTGTCCTGGTCTTTTTCGGCGATGGGAATCTGATTATAGCCGGAGTAGCCATCAAGAAAGCAGTAGTACTCGTGTCCGGCCAATCGTTCAAGCATCTGGTCAATGAAAGGTAGCGGAAAGTGGTCCTTCCACGTTGCGGTGTTGAGTTTTCTGTAATCGATGCATACTCGCCACTCAGTCTGGGTGCGCGTAGGGATTAACTCGTTTGCCTCGTTGGTTATGACTATTATGCCTGATTTCTTAGGGACAACGTGAATGGGGCTCACCCACTGGCTATTAGAGATAGAGTAAATGATACCACTATCTAGACACTTTACGATTTCCTTTTTTACAGCCTCCTTTATGACTGGGTTGAGTCGCCTTTGTGGATCCCTAGCTGGTTTTGCATCATCCATCAGATGAATGTGATGTTCAACGATCAGGGAACTAATCCCCATGATGTCCGCCATGGACCAGCCAAAAACTTGCCTATTGCTGTGCAAGACCGCAAGAAGGGCTCTCTCTTGCTCGGGAGCTAGAGAAGCCGAGATGATAACAGGGAGGGTCTCGTTCCCACCCAAGTAAGCGTACTTAAGGTGAGACGACAAAGGCTTGAGTTCGAGCGTTCGAGGTGAAACGATTGAAGGCAAGATTGGTGAAAAGGTCTCGAACTCAAAGGATTCCAGCAAAGGTTCAAAACGAGTGTAAGCGACCGAGTTGGATGGTTCAGGTAACTCATCCAGAAATTCGAAGGATTCAAACTCGGGTGGTGAGTGGCTAAGATCGTTCGAGAAAGTGAAACACTCGTAGTCATTGTCGGGCGCAGAAACAGCAGCAGGTTCGAAGAGGAACGCACTAGTGGCGTTCAGGTTGTCGTGATCGAACAAAAACTCCTCGAATTCACACTCTTCCGGGGTGATCTCCTGGATTGAGCTAACGTCTAGTATATGAGCATTAGGTTCGGAGGGCTAATTCCCCAACCTAAAAATGTTGAGTTCAATTGTCATATTTCCAAAAGATAGGTTCATCGAACCATTTCGACAATTGATCACAGCATTTGAGGTTGTAAGGAATGGGCGACCGAGTATCACCGGAATTTGATTCCGGGGGTTAGCTACAGGCTGTGTGTCTAATACAATGAAGTCAACAGGGAATATGAAGTCCGCAACCTTGATTAACACATCCTCTAGCTCACCCCTAGGATGGGTGATCGATCGGTCGGCCATTTGGAGAGTGCAGTGTGTGGGTTTCAGCTCTCCTACACCTAGTTCCTCATATACTGAGTACGGAAGCAGGTTAACACTGGCACCAAGATCTAATAGTGCGCGGTTGATGTTCTTATCCCCAATGGTAATAGAAATCGTAGGACAGCCAGGGTCCTTCCGTTTTTGATGTAAAGATTGGGTAAGAGCATCACTCACAGCACTAGCCAAGAAAACTTTTTTGGGTACCTGAGATTTCCTCTTTTTCGTGCACAAGTCCTTTAAGATTTTTGCGTAGGAAGGGACTTGTTGGACAGCATCTAAAAGGGGAATGTTCAAGTTAACCTGCTTAAACAACTCCAGAATCTTCTCCATTTGTGGATTTTGTTTATTGGACCTCAACCGGTTTGGAAATGGAACGTTTTTAAAATTGGTTGAGTCCAATGCTTGTGGAGGATATTGTGGAGTTGGAACAGATCCCAGAGCTGGTGTTTTCATGGAGTGAGAAGTGGGTCCATTCAGAGCAGAAGAAGAAAAAGAAGAAGAGCCTTTTGAAGAATGAAGAATAGGCTTAGAAGATAAGGAAGGAGAAGAAGAAGACGAAGCGCCCGGGGTGTCATTATCCTCAATTGTTGTGCCGATGTTGTTGTGCAGCATCCTTTCAGATCTCAATGTAGTTACGGCACTCACATTATGCTTCTGTTGTTCAAAAGAAACATGCACATTATGTGGGTGACCAGGATTTGGGGGTGATTGAGATGGAAGCTTCCCCTTTTCTCGCTCTCTTAACGCCGCATTCAGCTGTGCAATCTGGGTCACGATGGTTTTGATGCTTTGCCCGTGTGCAGCAGTGTGTTGCACCAAAGACTGAATAGACGAATGGATGTTTGCGGTGGATTGTGTCGATTGTTTAACGAACGCCTCCAGACTTCATTCTAGCGAGGAAACCTTATCGTTGTTTGACGGAACAAAGTTGTTTTGCGGAAAAGAATTGTTGGGTGCAAAGTTGTTCGTCTGATTTTGAAAAGGTTGGGGTTGGAAGGGCTGCTGAAATTGATGTTGAGTTTGTTGTTGAGCTTGTTGTTACGGCGGAGGGGGCCTTTGGAAATTGTTGCCTTGGAATTGATGCTGGTTCTGATTCCAGGCGAAGTTGGGGTGGTTCCTCCAACCGGGATTATAGGCGGAAGAGTATGGATCATTTCTCGGTCTTTGCTGAAATGCAGCATTAACGTGATTCTGTCCTTGAGATGGTGGATTGTAAGGACACTCATCGGTTAAGTGAGAAGGATCGAAATAACAAGCACAAATGGTACGAAGGGGAAGAACAGGGGCAGGAGCAGGAGATGAAAATTTGCTCTCAATCGCTTCAAGTTTTCTCGTTATTGCAGCCATTTCAGCTTTCATCGCAATAGAGACATCGAGTTGGTGAGTGCCTACCCTATACTCACTAGTAGGAGTGGAGGAAGAAGAAGAAGAAGTTGGTCTGGTGCTCTCCCATTGAAGCGTTTGTTCCGCAAGGTCGTCGAAGAATTGCCACGCTTCCTCGTCAGATTTCAATAGGAAGTGGCCATGACAAATGGTTTCCAACAACTGCTTGGTTGCTGGGGTTCAGGCCCTCGTATAAGGTTTAGCAAAGTTGTCATTTCTCAATACCGTGGTGAGGGCACTGAACAAGAAGGTCTTTATACCGGTCAAAGCACTTCCAAAAGGGTTCAGTAGGAAGCTGGGAGAATTGGTTGATTTCGTTACGGATCCTAGCGGTTTTATGATTCAGATAGAATTTCTTGAGAAACGCTTTCACAAACTCGTCCCAACTGGTTATGGAGTGGGAAGCAGTGCTATACAGCCACTTTTCAGCAAGATCGCACAAAGTGAACGGAATGACCCGTAGCCGTATAGCATCGTCCGACAGCTGGGTAGTTTTCATCAAGGCACAAACATTTTGGAACTTGTTGATGAAGATATAGGCATCTTCAGATTCAAGCCCATGAAATTTCGGAAGCATGTTAATGAAGTGGGGCTTAATTTCAAAATTATCCCCATTGGCCGGTAGAAGGGAAAGACAGGTAGGAAGTGCAGAGCGGGTGGGATAGAAACGATCTTGGAGCACGATTCGCTGTGGCGCTACATTAGGCGGTGGTGGTGGGTTATTCGCATCAATAGGAGGTGGAATCAATCCCGGGGGAGTCAAAGAGATGTTGGATTAAATCCTGACATCGCAGAAGAAGAGGTTGGTGATGGTGAAGGTGAGGATGTATGAACGGAAATCCGGTCAACGTCGGAGTTGGCCAGCAAAGGTAAGGGTGAAAGAGGTGTGGAAGGAGTTTCGACGTCAGAGTCGATCGCGTAGTCGGTAGCGACTAACGTAACGCGGACTAGGCGGGCGCTAGTGTCTCAAGTCCAAATGGACATACACTAAACTAGTTTAGTGTAGTCAAAGCGGAGAAGGTGAGGGTAAGAAAATGTCAATGGAGAAACACGATGGGAGGTGGTTGAAAAAATGGATTTTGGCGACAAAGGGCAAGTTTTTATAAAAGTTTTTGTTTCGTTTTTTTTTCTCTTTTTTGAAAGAGCTTAACAAAAATATGTACGGACTCACGGCTTCAAACAATCACAGATAAAATATGCACAATCACACCTAGATGTAGGGTCACCTAGGTCAGCTAGACAGCTCCTAACTGTTCCAAAGGGCTAGAAATAGGACCTCAAACCACCTCTTCTCCGCCAATTGCGGCCAGGTAAGTGTCAGGTAAGTGGGAGGCTCCCCACTACGTATGTAGTGGTCCTAATTAAGTAACCACTTGCCTTGGACACACTGGCCTAGACACCGCAAAGTCAGGATAGGATAAACGGCCGATACCTGTAACTAGTCCTCTGTCCTATTGAGCGCAAAGTCCTTAGGGCTGAGTCTAGTATTTTTTAATTAAACAATGGTCAATGCATATGCTTTTTGTGATTTCTGGGGTCCTGGGAAGGGTGATGAAATCCCCACCCAATCTGGATTGGTTTCAAGCCCCTTAAAGTCCGATTAAAATATGCAAAGCAGTAATAATCAACTGCAATCAATTTTTTTATTTTTTTAGCGCGGCGCAAAGAATCCTGCACAAAAACAATTTATTTGGAAGGGGGAAGAGAATTTGCGCAAAGAATGCTGCAGAAAACACAGTTCAGTGGAGTCCAGAGGAGTGGGGAAGATGACAGAAAGCCTTACAGAAATTTTTAGATGCTGACGGCAGCAAGTGGCCGCGGTTCCGCAGCTATAGCCTGCTTATGACGTGGTTCCGCGGCTATAAAGTGGAGATGGGCCTTGTAATTTCTGTGCTATGCTGGGTTGGGTGTCCTCTTCTTGTCTGGAGCTCCTGAATCTTGATTTGCTTACTGGGTTTGCTCCAGAATTTTACAGTAGACCGTTTGCTCCGTCTTGATCCGTCGCCGTGTAGCCGCGAGATATGGGTCTAACTTCCCACGTCTTTGGCACTGAACTCGAACTTCTTTTTATCCTGCACACTTGCACAAAAACTAATCAACAATAACAAGATAATATTTTTTTACAATGTATATTTTGTTTTGTTTTGTTTTTCGGTTAGATTTATATTCACAAATTAACCTGAAATTACACAAAGAAATAAACTACCGTCTCCCCGGCAACGGCGCCATTTGATTGATGGGATTTTTGCTTGCTTAGTTAATTACCGCAATCAAGACGGTTTCGCTTGTAGCTAGCCGGTTGAGCACGGGTCGTCTGCAGGGAGATGGGAATCTTTTTCTAAGTGCTTTAACGAGTTAAGTCCAAATGTCCAGGTTTGTTTTGAGATTAACTATGTGCTAAAATGTTATATAAAGAGAGCTTGTTAGGGTTAGGATTAGGTTAGTTTGAGTTAGGAGTCGCTCACTTCTTTCGTTGCCACTCTTAATATCGGTGTTACGGTAATCGGCAACAACGGGGAATAGCACGACTAGGAAGGAACTTGCGAGTATAAGCCAGGCTTTCCAACGCTTAAGTTCTTCCTTTTGATGCTTGTCCGTCCGTTCTTGGCTCTTAGCCTTAACCTCCGGTTAATTCAACCACAACTGGTCTCACTAAGGATTCACCGCTATCATGTAGGATAGGGTGCCGTAGGGAGCAGATTGTCGTTCAATTAACTTCCAAAAGGGTTTAGAGCTGAGAACCAGTATCCTGCAATTAACTAGCAAACACGGCTCAAGAGTACCTACCGATAACCAATGTGATAAAAATTGGACGGTATAAAAATGCAAAAATCTGATATGAACATATATATAAGAAGATTGTAGAGAGTATGGTTGTATTCCACGTGTTGTACGTAGATGACATACTCTTGATAGGAAATGGTTTCCTATTCTACACTCGGTCAAACTCCACTTATCACGAAGATTCTCCATAGAAGATATGGATGATACCTACTACATCTTATGGATTATGATCTATAGTGATAGATCTAAGTGGATGTTGGGAGTGTTCCAAATCCAGGTACATTAACACCATACTAAAGGGGTTTAGTATGGAAGATTCTAAGCATGGTGGTTTGCCCACTTACTCACGAATCACTCTCTCCAGAAAGATGTCTCCCGAGACTGATTCGGAGAGAGCTCGCATGCAAGAGATATCCTATGCTTTGGTAGTAGTCTCTATCATGTATGTGATGTTATGTAACAGACCAGATGTAGATAACTCACTAGGTGTCGTGATAAGGAATCAATTGGATCTTAGGAGAATCACTGACGGCTGTGAAGGACATTCTTAAGTACTTGAGAAGCACCAAAGAAATATTCTTATTGTTTGGTAACGGTGAACTCCAGTGGGAGTCCTTTACCAATTCGAGCTTCCAGAGTGATAAGGTCGACTGAAAGTCAGTCTCGGGCTTTGTCTTTACCCTCAGTGGAGGGACGATATGTTGGAAGAGTTCAAAGCTAGATACCGTGGCAAACTAGACTATAAAAGCTGAATACATCGCTACCAACGATGCTGCCAAAGTGGTTGTCTGGATATTTCTTGTTCATAAGATGAACATGGTTCCTACCATTGAGCGTCCAATAACTGTTATCGTGACAATAATGGAGTTGTGGTTTTGTCCTGGGAACCCCGGTCCCATCAGCAATCCAGACATATTCTGAGGCAGTATCACCTGATCAGGAAGATGGTTGATCTCCAGGGGATCGAGATTATAAGAGTTGATGCGAAGGATAACCCGGCGGATCCACTCACAGAGGCCTTTCCCTAGAGAGACTTTTATGGGGCGTTGAGTATGAGATACTACAACAAATGGGCTTAGTGCAAGTGGGAGATCGTTAGTTATATGTATGCCCTAGAGGCCATTATTGTACATATGATGTATATTATAGTGATTTCTTGGATATATATAGGGCGGACTTTCTTGCTCAACATGATAGTATGCTATCTGGTTGCTCTTTATCTTAACATGTACACTTATTGTCTCTCTGTTACATGTTGATAAAGCCCTTATGATGTGTACTTGACTTCCAGGATTATGATGCAGATTATACTAGTGGGGCAAAGGTAGTCTATAAGTACATCCTTCAATTGTTCCTAGTCGTGGGAGTATCGAGACAGCGCATCGATATTCCAGAGTATACTAGCGTATACGCTTCTTGACCCATATGATGGGCGATGGATGATCCCACATCCATTGGTGTTTGACATCAAAGATGGTATAAAGGAGCTCAGTGGAGAATGGGTACACTGAACAGGACTCGCCGAGAACTCCTAGATGGTAGTATACCTCACATCAAATAGCAGTTCTCTAGTGACACTGGTATAAGTTAGTCTGTAGAACCGAGATCGTCATAGAGACTTGTGTGATTCCCACTGTGCTTTGATTTCCACCTTACCACGTTCAAGAGATCGTGCAAAACGGTGGTTTTTGGGTACAGTCCCGAGTCACATGGAGGCAATGAGCGATAGGAGGGGATTTCGTCTCTCCCGGTATTGGGGGTTGATATTGCGCTATGCTTGATTGGCCATAACAGGAAATCCCTAGCCAGGGTTGCTGAGATTTACGTGTAAGTGTTATCAGTAGTTTCTCGAATTGTTATGGGCCTCACATCGGCATGACTTATCAGGCTATTGGGGTCTGATGTTTACCACCCCCAGGATGGATATGCGACATATTAGACGAAGAGACCGGAATTTACGCTAGTGTTACTTATTGAATTCGCAGGAGTATGAGCAGGCTTACTTGTTGATCTTCTAATCGTTCAATACCCGGGTGTCCGTTACGTCTAGCAGTGTCGCTGACGGCTTGTGGGTGACTGATATTATCATCACCTACTGCCGGCGTATTGACGAGTTTTTAAAGTCCTACACAGAGGTTTCCTGGCTTAGGCGAAACGAAGTAGGAACATATATGTGATATGTCCGGGACCGAGATTAATACGTGTATGTGATACC
Organism: Agapanthus africanus; assembly: GCA_030015575.1. Classification (NCBI taxonomy): domain Eukaryota; kingdom Viridiplantae; phylum Streptophyta; class Magnoliopsida; order Asparagales; family Amaryllidaceae; genus Agapanthus; species Agapanthus africanus. The sequence continues at coordinate 225,374,026 of CM057344.1, read as the reverse complement.
GTATTCTATTCTCGCGATATGTGATATCGGTCGGTTATATGTGATATAGCCGGGTTATCAAATCAAGTTTTGATTCGATAAGTTGATACAAATAATATTAGTCGGTTATATATGATATAGCCGTATTATTAAATAAAGTATTGATTTAATAATTTAATGTATTCTTATATATTTGATATATTAATTTTACATTAACTAATATTAGCTCACTTAAGCACTTCTTTTTCTCACTTGTGTACACTTAATATATATATGTGTTATATATTATTGTGTCATACTAGTTGCTACATGCTACATGGGTGTATGAGACTCATACCATACAAATAATAATGTGGGGTTTTATTTATTAAGATTAAAAGAAAATTAGTTGGAAATTAGTCAAGGTTAGAAGCTTGGAGAATCTTTGTGCTAACCTTTGACTAAGTCCATTAATTTTGTCTCACTCTAAATATTTATTAACCTAACAATTATTGTTAGCCATGGTTTAGTCTCTACATGAGTTATATGAGACATTTCTCACCCATGGTTGCCATCTACGCTTGCTTCTCTCCATGGTTACTTTTCTTCATCTCCTTCCTCAAACTCTCTAGGTTTTTGGGGAGGTGAAGAAAATTCGTGAGAAAAATTATTCTAAAGTGAGAAAAAATCTTACTTCATCAACCTACACTAGATTAGCCATTTAGTTTAGGTTGTTTGCTTCACTAATTTCTAAGAGGTAGCATGAGTTAGTGTCTTGTCGACGTAGATCATCTTCGGCCTCGAAGATTTCAAGCAAGTTTGTTCCTTTCATCTTGTCGAGCCTTTCTAGAGTCTGGGAGTTCAGTACTTGGAGCGAAGGGACTACTACACGGAGCTATTGAAGTGAAGGACCGGTCTACAATGGTTGTATTCCTTGTTCACTTAGATGTAAAGATGTTTACATGCATGTTTCGTCTAATTCTCTAGTTAAGGTTATAGGTTAGGGTTCTTTACCGCGCTAATTTTTTGAAAACGGCATGGATGATGCATCCCGAAACCCAGTGGTTGTTCTAGGGAACCCAGCAAAGCGAACCATTTCCAATAGGGTAAGGATCCTTTGAAAGTATTTCTTAGCACCTCTACTAGGTTTATACAAGAATCAAGTATACAATTTTAGAAAATCTAGAGGTCTAAGCTATATGTTAAGTCGAAAATACTGCACTTTCAACACATCAATTTCCCTAGTCTTTCTAATCATCTAAAGGTGTTTGGTATAAATATAACACATATTTTCAGTTTATCTGGAAAAGATCATTTAACATGTGTTATACTTTATAACCGGCATTATGAAGGAAATTGTGTGTTCATTACTTCACGCGTGATATTGTATATCTCAACATTTTTTATCGAGATTGTGTGCAGAAAATTACTTAGGTCAAAGAACCGGAATCGCAAAATTGCCTATAAAACGCAGCAAGTCAAAGGCTTAAAATCTGGAAGAGATTCAGAAGAGATTAAATGATTAGAGACATCAAAAGAACACCCCTAGACCAACACCAAGCTACCACAGGAAAATAAGCCAGAGATCTCCTTAAACGGCCGCGGAATCGCGGCCGATCCAGCTCGATCCACCGCGGATCCAAGGCCGAGTTGGGGGCACCGGTGACGTAACTTCTCCAGAACCTTCTCTGTAACCACCTAGCTTCCTCAAGACGCTTCATTTCCACGTGGCTTCTTCTGGAAGGCTCTGCATAACAACCAAGCTTGTTATGGAAGCTTAATTTGAGGCTATAAAAGGGGATCTACATCTACATTTCAAATGTGGTTCAATAGGTTACTCATTATTACACAATTGAGCCACAATTACAATTCAATTCAAGTTGAGTGACACAACTTGAGATCCAATCCCAATCCAATCAAAATCAAGATCCATTGAGAGCAAAATCAAGCGACAATCGAAGATCCTTTATCGCAACGCCGATCGTCATCAAGAACACGAGATCCGTATCCGATCAACGAATCACGGCGATCGAGCCACGCAAAGATTGACGACAAATTCCCTTTCAAAGGAGCGATCAAAAGCTAGTCTTGTAAACTCGAATTGAGATGTGTAATTTGAAGGAGATTTAATAAAGGTGATAATTGTAATTCTCGCTTTCTTTACATTCTTGCATTATGAAATTTCTCGTTCTTGATTCTTTAATTTTCATGATGCATGAGTGAAATCTCTGCTTTTAAAGGAATTGAGAGAATCAGTAGATCTAATGATGATGAAATCCTAAACTAATCTTAAGTCTTATGAGGATTGTGAAGCTTAGGAAAAAGAATCATCTATGATCTTAATTGGAGCGAGATCACCTTCTTGATAATTTCGTTGCAAATTAGGGATCGAATGATTGATGATTTTCTTTGCTAGAGACTAGATTTGAATGATGATCAATGAAAAGATAAGGGATGGTGAAGGAGAAACCCTAGTTTCTTCAATAGACACCTAATCTTCATTCATCGTCATCGATCTAGCTACAATTCATCAATAGATAAAATTCGTAATTTTTAGTATTCATCATTGCTACTAATTTGATCGATTCCTACAAACTATTCTTCATATTATTGATAATTCAATTTGATTTTGGACACTTTCTTGATTTCTAATTCTTGATCATACTCTTGATTTTCTTGAAATGACAACTCGATTAAATCTCAAATTACGTTCTTGAATTTTCTTTTATATTTTCTTTCAATTCATCTAAAACAAGATCAAATAAAACACGCATCTCAGTGGACGATCCATATTCATTAACGAGCTACATCGACACCATTAATTGATTATGGTTACAAATTCTTTGATTGTGATTATATTTTCAAAACACGATCCGAAATTCAGATCAATCAAATGGCGTCGTTGCCGGGGATCGTGTGCTATTTTGTTTGTTCTTGTTATTTGAGTTGAAAATTTATTATTCCATCAAAATTTGAATCAAAATCGAATCAAGTGCTTAACGATTAGTGTTTGAATTTTGCAAGGAAATCTGGAATCTCTGCAGCAAGAGGAAAAATATTCAGATCATTTCAGATAGGACAGAGGAGCAACAAGAGCAAAAGTACCAAAAATCATGCAAGGAACCGTTCATGAGACCACGGAACCGCGGCAATAAGCTACATTCTGCGGCAGATCCACGGCGTATTTGACGCTTCAGAGCTCCTGTTCTCTGTGGTATAAATCTTACTTTCTTATCTCTTCCCTGCTCTGGTCCGATAACCATTTTCTGCAGGATTCTTTGCAAAAATTCGCAGCGCCGCTAAAAAGAAAAAAAATTGTTGCGTATTCTGATATTGGTTGTTTGCATATTTTAACACGGAATTAAGGAGCGAAGACCAAATTCAGATTAGGTAGGGATTTCATTATCCTTCTTAAGCCCCAAAAATCACAAAACTAGCATCTTCGATTGATCTGAATTTCGGATCGTGTTTTGAAAATATAATCACAACCAAAGAATTTGTTACCGCAATCAATTGACAGTGTCGATGTAGCTCGTTAATGAATATGGATCGTCCACTGGGATGCGTGTTTTATTCGATCTTGTTTTAGATGAATTGAAAGAAAATATAAAAGAAAATTCAAGAACGCAATTCGAGATTTAATCGAGTTCTCATTTTAAGAAAATCAAGAATATGATCAAGAATTAGAAATCAAGAATGTGTCCAAAATCAAATTGAATTATCAATAATATGAAGAATAGTTTGTAGGAATCGATCGAATTAGTAGCAATGATGAATACTAAAAATTACGAATTTTATCTATTGATGAATTGTAGCTAGATCGATGATGATGAATGAAGATTAGGGATCTATTGAAGAAACTAAGATTTCTCCTTCACTATCCCTTGTCTTTTCATTGATCATCATTCAAATCTAGCCTCTAGAAGAAAAAAATCATCAATCATTTGGTCCCTAATTTGCAACGAAATTATCAAGAAGGTGATCTCGCTCCAATTAAGGTCATAGATGATTCTTTTTTCTAAAGTTCACAATTCTCATAAGACTTAAGATTAGTTTAGGATTTCATCATCATTAGATCTACCGATTCTCTCGATTCCTTTACAAGCGGAGATTTCACTCACGCATCATGAAAATTAAAGAATCAAGAACGAGAAATTTCATAATGCAAGAATGTAATGAAAGCGAGAATTACAATTATCACCTTTATTGTAATGATTTTATACAGAAATCTCACTGAGATAAGAAAACAGTTTTCTCATTTAGATGTATTCTGTTTTTATGCATTCATACATCATATATATGATATGTTGCTACTTGAGGCATTGACACGAGCACTTGGTATTATACTCAAGTACAGATGTTTACCCTTACCATTTTTATATGCTTCAGGCTATATTATTTTAGGATATTACTAACGTATGACCTAGGATAGAGTCATACATGCGATTTCTTCTCGGTGATATTTTCTACTCACGAGTTGCCAACTCACCCCCGTTGTGCCACAGTTTCTTGCAGGTTTTGCCGTACAGGTTTCATTGCGGATTTTCTGGCACACTGCTTCCGTTCTGGGTGATTGCTTTGGTAGGTGGGTTCACTCGCATCGTGACTTCCCTTGTATTTATTTTAATCAGTTGTATCTAGTAATTCCATCAACCATACTTGTATATTTATTTCAGACTTACAAAACCAGTTGTGTATTATTTCTACCTTAGAGTCGCGCGTTGTAGTATTATGGTTTTCATGATGATTTTGAGTTTCCTTTTGACTTTTGATCTTTGGCCTTCGGCGTTGTATATTATATTGCTTGCATTGTTGTGACCGTCGATTGACGAAGAGCTAGCTCCCGCTTGGGGATGCCTTTATCATTGATGTATATAATATTCATGTTATACCCCGTTCGGGGCCAGTATTTACAAAGGAAACTCTGCCGAAATTTCAGAAAAGACTTGGGATTTGCGTAGTCGGCTTATGTTATTTAAAAAAACTTGTTTTAAAACTAGTTTTCTTTACTTCTTCTTTAAAATGGTTTTAGATTTCTGTGCTTTTGGCTTACTTGAATTAGATGAGGTCCTATAGACTTCATATGATTCAAGGGCCAGTCACGTGCTATTTCGGGTCGTGACAAAGTTGGTATCAGAGCGCTAGGTTAACCTTGGTTCGAGTATAAGTTTGACTATGCGGAGCCTAGAGCGTTTGTATATATTCGGAACTTAGGCGTGACCTTACGGAACTTAGACTTAGTCGAGGGGGTATTAGATCCGAACTTTCGTCGCATAGGTTGACCTTGGTTGATGGAGTAGGTGACTTCAGTAGAGTGACGTACCGTGTGTATATTCTACGGCATACTTACGATATGCTACTCCACTTAAGAAGCCTTAGGATGTACATTTCCTTGCACAGCATTATATTCATTCATGATCTATCCTCATCGATATTGGTTATGATTTTTCTGCCTCGATTACACGAGTAGAGAGAGCTACGGCTAGAGTTGCGTCAGCACGAGCTCGTCACGGACGAGGACTGACCAGGGCGTGATTCCAGGGATATACGATTGCATAGAGACGTCGTTTTATTGTGTTTTCGCGCCATGAGCTTTTGATGGATCGCTTACATAAGATTATTCGGACGTGCAGATCAGCACCTGAGGATTGAGCCACTGATAGAGGCTAGCCAGATTTTGATTACCATTGATGTATCACTTATTCATGATGATTGAGGCACTGTTCAGCGTGCAGACGAGTGAGCCAGTTGTTGCTGCGAACGACGAGATATCGCCCAGATGTTGGAGCTACTGCAGCCGGAGTATATACTTAGAGATATGATGGAAGGTCGCTAGTCACCCGAGGATGAATGACTAGGACATTGTTTCGTTCGCTTACCCCGATGCGAGGTCATCAGATAGATTGATTCCAGCTAGAGGCGAATTCACGTAGGTACGTTGAGAGTCGATGGAAACGATCGAATGTCAGGAACCCATTTCCAAGTTTAAAGTATTCGGAAGACAATGCAAGTAATGCTATGGACCCTCTAGAAGAATGAAACCCTAACTCGACATAATGACCATGGAACGCCTCTGAACCTTAGGGTTTGCGGCAGTTTAGCGGTGCCATTTGTGAGGCTTGGGTTTGCCCTTCTACGGTTGGTCCACAGGTGTTGTGGCATGTACTGGAATACTATTAAACTGTACTCAAGATGTAGAGCTCTTGGGGGATTATGAGGTTTTGACAAATCGATCGAAAGGTTCGACATCTTTCGGATATCATGTGATGGGATGCATTGCGTGGGAGACACCAGATACGAGTATAGCCGTTGGAGCACAGTCCATGCAGCCACGATGAGACGAGTCCGAAGCAGTCAACAGCAGAGAAAAAGTGGAGTAAGAGGTTCGTACGAGATCTTGATGAGATGACGTTCCAATCCGCCGACATCAGAGATGCGGTACGCATGCAGAGGCGTTGATTATTGATATATCTTCCAGAAGGAGCCGCGATGAGTATGCAGCCGTTCCGGAACAAGAAACATATATAGTAAAGGATGGTAACTTCCGGGCAATTCGGCAGAAATGAGATTTGAGAGAGACCTCGACAGGACCTTTCTGGAATACTATACGAGAATACTTGGACCCAGGAGCGGTCATATTGCGCACCCCCAGCAGGCCAAAGTTCGGCATCGTCGATGAGATAGTTGGCCAGAGATCTGTAGAGGATGTGCCAGAGCGGGACTGTTTCCATCGTCATTCCATATTGGGCCGTTGAACCGAGGAGCTATATATCTAGCAATGCACAGTGAGAGACAAGAGCCTAAAAGCACCAGGCGCCAGACCATGAATAGGAGGCAAGTAGATATCTTGCTCTGCTAGCATTGGACACACCGATACCTTCTCGACCTTGAAGGAGGAAATATCGACGACGGTATTTATGATTTGTTATTTGGTGATTCGATTATCACATATCCATCACCTTGGATTTTGGTATTTTGGGCGATCTATTCACATGATTTAGTCTTGATGACTGAGTTTCATGATATTTGTTTTCATGCACCAGGGTTGCACCTGACTTCGGTTTGATGTCATTCGGTACGTTGATTTTTATTTCATGCCTATGTTATGCATGAGATTTGACTTATGCTTTCGGCATAGTTTTCATGCACTTTTAGTGTTTTGATTTGATTTGTGCACGCTGATGCACATGGTTGTGAGATTATATAACGCGGTATACCTGATTTGGATTGAGCTTTATTGTATACTGTCGATTTCGATTCTGATATTGATGTTGATTTCGTGCACTCTGTGCATTTGATTTGGATTCTTGCGCATACTTGGCGCGCTTGGATTGGATTTTGCGCATGTCCGGCGCTTGATATTGGATTTCGTGATTTCGTGCATGTTGGATGCATATGATTTAGATGCGATTTTGGTGCATACCAGATGCACTAAATCGGGATTCTTCGTGCATATTAGATGCACCTGATTTTTTGTTGTCAGGCACACACGTTGCCTCTGACAAGTGTTTCGTGCACACGCGTTGCACTTAGATGTTGTTTCTGTGCACATGTATGGCACATATATGGATTTTGATTTCCGTGCGCACCAGACGCACGTAGCATTCTTATGCACATTTTGGGATTGATTTCTTATGGAGCAGTACGTTTTTATGATATTTGCTATTGTTTTTGTACTGAGCAGGACTAGTCAGAGGACAGTACCTGGATATATTTTGCATGCATTGATAGTTATCGAAGGGATTTCCAAAAAGAGAGCTATAGACTCGGTATTTACCTACGTATCTGATATGACATGAAACGTTTAAAACAAGGAAACCCGTTCTAAATTGTTTTCAAAACGGCGAAACGTAAATATTAAACAAAAGATATATACATATATAGTTATTTTCTTACAATAGACGTCCGCCACTGTGCCGTGATACGCGCATCGCACAGTAACATGAAAGGTTTGGCATGCATTTCTTTCAGATGTTTACATGTACAGATTTGATGTTTATATGTATAGTGTTGATGTATATCATATTGGTTTTCATATTGGATTTAGACATTGATGTCTTCCCCATGAATCCGATAATTACAGGATGCTTGACGGAGTTTTGTTTTGAGGTATCTGCTCATTTTCCATGTGCATGTATTGCGCTACGATTTGTTTTATGTATTGATAATTTTAGAGCCCCGACGACTTGGACTTTTTACTGAAATGTTTTAGTATTGAGGGGTTTAAAATTAAAATTTAAATTCGGGGACCGAATTTCTTTAAGGGGGGAAGATTATAACATTTTAAAAAATTATTTTTGGGAATTTTTATAATCAAATAATATTATATTGAATATTTTAATAAGGCGGTATAATTAAATACCGATAAATTGGAAAAAAAATTTGGAAAATTATGGATATTACTGAAATAAAGGTGCTTTATGTGAATTATGCGAATTATAAGTTTTTATGATTAATTATACGCTATTTAGTGCTAATCGCGATTAAATATCGCTAATCGCGCATTAAGCTTGTTTTGTGCAAAACATGCACATGTCTTTTTTTAGCACTGGTTACATTTTCTTTTATGGTTTCCTTCTTGTTATCATGCATGGGCTTGTATTTAAAGAGAAGAGGAGTAAAGGAAAAGAAAAGAAAAGAAAAAGGAATATGAATAAAGAAATGGGGTATGGGTGAGAGAGAGAAAGGTGAGGGGTTAACATTGACTTGGCTATTCTTTCATCTCACCATCTTCATCACATTCTCTCCTCTCCCTCACTCTCTTGCTGCTACTGCTGCTCTCTCCCTCCCTTTGCTTCACTACCTCCTCACAATCCACCATTAAAAACACCTCAAACCCAATGCCCATTTCATTAAAATGGTGCATGAGCTCACTAGCAACACATTGGACCAAGGAAGCTTTCATTGTGGACACTTGGGCAACTCAAGAAAATTCTTGAGTTTCTAAATGAGGTATTCTCTTAACCATTAGCATAGTATTTCCATTGCTTTTACATCCATGTTTGTTTAGAACCAATTCGGTGTCGTTTAGTGAGACTTGGGAAATTCTAGTTAGGGTTTATGGAATTTTTGAGTTGTGATGTGTAATTGAGCTTAGTACAGGCCACACAAACCCCCTAGTGCTAGAATTCAGACCTAAACCAGAGACTAGAACTTCGGAATACGGATTTACAAACCCGATATCGGAAGAATTGTAGATTCTATGAGTGTTAAATGAAATTTGCTATCACCCGGAGCCTCTGAAAATTTTTTAGAAAGTACAGAGGAGTGTGCAGGCAGCTAGGAAGCTAACCCCAAGACCCCAGCCCCTGACTACACTCTATGGCCGCAAATTTAATCTTTCTGGCCGCAAATTGCGGCCAGACCTGGTCCAAATAGGTTCGTGTTTGGTCTGTAGCTCTATCTCCTGTAAACTAGACCCTTGGCTTATGAAAAATTGACTGATTTGACCTAGGGTAAAATCTAGGACCATTTTCAAGAGTTGCTGCTTTGATTCGAGCTTTCGTTTTGCGTATTTTGCATTCTGGATTTTTGTATCTGTGTTGTACCTCGATCATTCGACGTTTGTACGACGATATCGAGGGTTGGTGGTGGTTTTGAAGGCGTGGTCCATAGGTTCTAACCTATAGGCCTTTAGAGTGTCGTTTTGGTTTTCCGACGTGATTTTAATACGCAGTTGCGATACGTTATGATTGTGTAGGTACCCCACGAAGACTTCGAGACGACAAGCATGCACGTGGCGACGTGGGCAACGGAAAGCGAAGAGCAAGGTGAGTAGATTATATCTACGCGGGAAGTCGGGTGGATGGCGTATAGCACCCCCGCAGTTCGATGTATAGTATGCTATATATATATATATACTATATATATATGATATCTTTTATGTGTGACATAGATATTCAAGATATGATTAGGTGTTCAATGGTTAGATTAGGGTTTTTAGAAGTGAACTAGTATAGCCCCTTAGTTGCGAACCCTAGAATAGGTTTTCACCCACACGCACACACATGCTTACTTTGTTATACTTATGCGTATATGGGGATACGTGTATACACACACACACACACATAGGTATGGGAAGAAGTATATATATACACGTATACCTACAGTTGGATGATGAGGACAGTGGATGATATTTGTGTTAGTTGTATGTATGCCCTAGAGGCCAGTATTGTACAGATGATGTATATTATATTGGATGCTTGGACATATATAGAGATGACTTTCTTGCTCGATATGATAGTATGCTATCTGGTTGCTCTTTATCTTAACATGTACACTTGTCTCTTTAAACTGTCTTATGCTTACATGTTGGTAAAGCCCTTAGGATGTGTACTTGACTACCTGGACTATGATGCAGATCATACTAGTGGGGACATGGTAGTCCATAGGTACATCCTTTAAGGTCCCTAGTCGTGGGTATATCGAGACGGGGCATCGATATACCAGAGTAGACTAGCGTATACGCTTCTCGACCCATGAGATGGGCGATGGATGATCCCATATCCATTGGTGTTTGACATCAGAGATGGTATACGGGTGCTCAGTGGAGACTGGGTACACTGGACGGACTCGCCGAGAACTCCCAGATGGTATTATACCTCACGTCAGATGGCAGTTCTCAGGTGACACTTGTACAGGTTAGTCTGTAGACCCGAGATCGTCATAGAGTCTTGTGTGATTCCCACTGTGCTTTGATCTCCACCTTACCACGTCCATGAGGGCGTGCAAAACGGTGGTCTTTGGGTACAGTCCCGAGTCACATGGAGGCAATGAGCGATAGGAGGGGTTTCGTCTCTCCCGGTATTGGGGGTTGATGTTGCGCTGTGCTCGATTGGCCGTAACAGGGAAGTCCCTGGCCAGGGCTGATCAGAGATTTGCTGGTAAGTGTTACCAGTAGTTTCTCGACCCGTTATGAGCCTCACATCGGCACGACTTATCGGTTATTGGGGTCTGACGTTTACCACCCCTAGACTTGATATGCGACATATCAGACGAACAGACCGGACTATACGGTAAGTGTTACTGGTTGGATTCACAGGAGTGTGAGCGGGCTAGCTCGTCGATCTTCTGATCGCTCAATACCCGGATGGCCGTTACGTTTAGCAGACCGCTTGCGGCTTGTGGATGCTTGATATGATCATCATCTGCTACCGGCGTATTGACGAGTCTTTAGAGTCCTACACAGAGGTTTCCTGGCTCAAGCGAAACGAAATAGGAGCGCATATGAGATACGTGCGGGACCGAGAATAATGCGTGTATGTGATACCGCATTTCATTCTCGCGATGAATGTTTCGATTGGTTATATACGATATAACCTAGTTATCGAATTGTAGATTGATTCGATAAGTCGATACATTGGATACTAGTCGGTTATGTGCGACATGACCGGATCATTGAATCAAGTGTTGATTTAATGATTTAATGTATAATTATATATTTGATATATTACTTTGCATTAACTGGTATTGGTTCACTTTAATAGGATTTTCTCACTTGTAGTTCACAAGTTGTATATGTGATATACTTTTGTGCACTACTATGTGTCATGTTTGATGATGCATGTAGTTTGGTTTTGTGTTAAGACTTAAACCATGGTTATGATAATAATTAGGGTTTTTATTTATTTATTTATTTATTTATCTATTCTTTTTGATAAATAAATAAATGATAACAAAATGGTTTCTTTCATGAAGCTTGATGAAGCTTCATGAAGCTTTGACTAAAGTGACCATTTTGTTATCATCCTTAACCCTAACCATTCTCATTTGACCATGGTTTATTCTCTACACTTAACCAAGGTTAGAAGATGATAAGTATTGATTATATTATTCTTTTTATAACACACTTATCATATTCTATCTACTTCTTCTTCTTCATCTTCAAGAGAAAAAGCTTGATGCCATCAATGGCATCTTGAGTTCCAAAGTGAGAAATCCAATTCTAAAGTGAACCCACCTCCTATTTCTTCACCCTCTACCTCTTTCCAAGTTGTTTTGGGTCTTTTCTTCACAAGTTTCTTAACTTGGTGAAGTTGGAGCTTGAACTTGTGCAACCTCGACGTAGATCATCTTCGGCACGAAGCCGACGACCTATTCCGCTCATTTCTTCGATGAAACCGATGCGAGAGTCCGAGATCTAACTAGGACAGCGAGAGGACGCCTACATGGAGCTTAGGAAGTGGAGAAACGGATCTACAAAGGTTGTAGTCTCTCTCCTTTAGTTAAACTGTTAACTAGTTTAATGTATCGCCTAGAAATCTAGCCGACGATCCGTATTAGGGTTTCTCGGCACCCATAAAGTTTTAAATTGGCATGATCGATGCCTTGTGAGACCTCTATAGTGTGCCTAGGAACCCTACAGTGGTATCAGAGCCTAGCTAGAGCCTTAGGCGAAGTCTAGACGACGTTTGAAACCCGAACGAACCCGAAACCCAAAAACCCAAGTGCTCTCTGGACTTTTTCTAAAATCTGGGATTTTTCCATATTAAAAATGCCTAAAAAATTCAGCAGGAAGATCTAAGAATTATGGTGCAACACGTGCTCATGATGCGTCTAAACCGCCGCGGAAACGCGGCAGAAGCATGGCTTCTGCCGCGCTTCCGCCGCCTACTGTTCACAGTGCACAATATTTTTTGCACAGTAATTCCTCTTTTCTGATGCTGGATTTTATGGGAATTTTTAAATATTATTCAAGAGTTGAATTTTCTGGGGTTGTTTTGGGGATTCAGTGTTTCGATCGGGTATCAGATTTTGTCTATGTGGCTTTCCGGATAAATTTTAGAATATGTTAAAAAGTTCGACCGGATATAAATACCCAATTTTTCCCCTGTCGGGAAATTTCCAAGTGTTGGATTTTTCCATAGTTTAACTACGTTCTAAGTAGTGCAAGTAACGCGATGGACCCTCTAGAAGACAACAAACCTTAACTCGATTATGTGACCGTCTTGAACTGCCCTTTGAACCTTCGGGTTTAGGGCAATACGGCGTGCCACATGTGAGGCGTTGGCTTGACCCTTCTACGGCTGGACCGTTGGTACTGAGGCATGAAGTGAATGTCTTTGAACTTATTTCATGTGTTGGACGGTTTCGGGAAAACTTGGGTATTCGACTGTTCGATCGGAAAGTTTAACATTTTCTGTTTATCTGGAATGTGATACAATAATTGGAATTCACAAACAGTTATGAGATAACTGAATGAATGTTATAAATCTAGCAGTTTAGTCCCACATGATATTGAAAAGAGTTTTCGATAATGAGACTAAAATGCGGGATTTATATCTGTTAGGCATGTGATGTCTAAGCATTTCATTTGATTAGGCATGTGATGTCTAAAGAGGTTGCGGATTCCAACTGTTGTAGTTTTACCCTTTCTTTTCTGTGACCGTAAGTGTAGTATGTTCATATCGCCGGTTTCATTGCTATACGTCAACGACAATTGGGGTATGCATACTTACTTACGTTGATGACATGTGATGTTATGTGTTGCTGGATATGTTATATTGGATCGTCGTGTTTGAATAGCAGGGGGTTTTTATGTGAGATGAGTGTTTTTCATTTTCATTCATGTAAAAACTTGTATGTAATATTCTTTTATTTGGGGCACTTCCAGGTAGCGGAAGTTGTCACCTTTTGTATATTATTTACTTTTCCGCATTAGGATAGACCCAAGGAGGGGAGCACAAGTAACCGGGTTCTGGGGTCCAGTAGGAGACCAACTCGAGGAGTCGAGTCCGGGTCTCCTAACCCTAGAATTGGTAGGGTTGCTTGCCGCTCTCGTAGGGGTCTAGGGGTGTGGGATTGGCTATTCATCACGACCATGGAATCCGTGTTTTATACTGGCTCGTATTGAAAACACGGACGTCCTAGTATATCCAATATTTCATATGTTTCTTCTGCTGCGATATCTGTGATGTGATCATGTGATGTTCTGTGATGGATACAGTATAGTATATATGATATATTATATAGACGTTACTTATGTTTTACACCCGCGCTAGCCCTGCCCCGCTCTGCCGTTAGTTACCTAACCTAACGGTGCACGAGGGGACATCGAGGCGAATGCGGATGGCATAAGTGTACGTCGTATTTATCTGTGATGTTTAGGTACATAAATGATGCGACTTCATTAATAAGATTAATGAAAGAAAAGAAACCTAAGATGTTGTAGAATCAAATTTTAAATAAAACAGGTAGCTACAGTTCTTGCTTTGCACAGCGGTATATGTGATATATCCTGCACCTTATTCGATGAGGAAAGGACCGAGATCCCTTCACCGGGAGTGACTCCGTTAGCAATAACTGGCAGATGCTACACACTCGGTTTGGTTATTGATTGCTTTTAAGAGTTTTTGCTTTGCACAGTGATATATATGATATATCCCGCACCTCATTCGACGAGGAAAGGACCGAGATCCCTTCACCGTGAGTGACTCCTTTAGCAAAACTAGAAAAGCCTCAAAATCACTCCATTTCAAAACTTAATTTTGATTCTACAACGATATCAAGTTCATTACGCAATAGGTTTTCAGAAAAACCTGTCGTAGCCCTCCGTCATTTCAGATGAGTAGTAGTTAGTATTCGTGCTACGTTTGTTGGCCTGCGTCAAGGCGTAGTGTGCGGTAGCTAACTAGTATTTATCTGCTTATGCATATGATGCAGATTAGATTAAGGTAGTCGTGCGACTTTGTTGGCCTGCGTCAAGGGTCGTACGGGTGGGTTTAATTCAATCAGGAAATGACGGGTTGAACTTGACTAGCGCACTATGGTTTGTTGGCCTGCGTCAAGGTCATAGGATGCTAGGGGCAAAATATTATCGGGAATTTCAAGTGTTGAAATTTGCAATGAGATTGCATACCTTCTATGAGATAGTTGGATCCCGATACCCACTGCGAGTAAGAGTTACTCCTGGGAGAGTTTTGCACATTGCAATTAGCCGATCAAGTAGGTGTCTAGAAAGGTGTCAACGATGTTACGCCTCTGGGAAAATGAGGTTTACATTAATTAGGTTCGTGCGAAAGCACGGGGGACCTCCCTCAAAGTACCGACACTGGCCTGGCTGAAAGATTGGCGAACCTGTAGTGTGTAATTAATCCCGGCTAGTCTTTCCTTTTAGGGTTTGAAGGAAGATTTGATAAAAAGCAGTGGGAGCCATCCTGATTAGATAAGATAATAACCAATCTGATCTTGCACGAGCATACGCTAAAGTGTTTTCTTCTCTCTCTCTCCAGGTAGCGACCATTTCATGCCCTAATGAAGATAATAATATGGATGTATTGACCGAACCCGCATGTTATACTGTGCTGGGGAACGTTGGTTCCGTTCTTTCTTATAAGAGTTATAGGAATGAACAGGAAATAGGGGAATACCAGGATTCCCATGCCACCCGATTGAAGAAAGTACATGTTGATGCATTTTCTTCGGGTGTGTTCGTTACAGAGAACTGTTTCTCCATTTGCTCTACGTCCTGGGTATTAGATACCGGGTCAGGATCCCATATATGTAATCAGTTACATGGGCTTAGGAAAGGTAGAGAACTTGGAGAAGGTGATAAAGACATTAGAGTTGGAAATGGTGCAATTGTTACAGCTAAGACTGTCGGGGAATATCACCTTGTATTACTAACTGGTAATACATTGGTTCTGAACGAATGCTATTACATGCCGAACCTGATATGCAACATTACATCGGTTTCTTTGTTGAGTAAAGAGGGATATAATTTTGTATTACAGGACAATGTTATGAACATTTTCCATAACCAAAAGTTGGTTGGATCAGGCACGTTGTGCAATGGCATTTATGTTCTAAATCAATCAACAGTTCTGAGCATAACAAACACACACAAGAGGAAGAGTTCAGAACTGAACGAATCCTTCTTGTGGCATTGTAGGCTGGGTCACATCAATGCGACACGACTAGCTAAGTTGCATAAAGATGGATATTTAAATCCGTTTGAATTTTCATCTTATGACACTTGCCAGTCATGTCTCAAAGGCAAGATGACCAAAACTCCGTTTACGGGACACGGAGAAAGAGTTACTGAACTCTTGGGGCTGATACATAGTGATGTATGCGGTCCCATGTCTACACATGCCAGGGATGGTTCTTCATACTTCATTACATTCACTGACGATCTCTCTAGGTTCGGGTATGTGTTCCTGATGAAACACAAATCAGAAGCTTTTGAGAAATTTAGGGAATATAAACAAGAAGTTGAGAACCAAACCGGAAAAAGTATTAAAATCCTACGATCTGATCGAGGAGGTGAATACTTGAGCAATGAATTCCTGGACTTCCTAAAAGAGAATGGGATTCTCTCTCAGCTGACTCCTCCATATACACCACAGCACAACGGTGTATCAGAACGGAGGAACCGCACCCTATTAGATATGGTGCGCTCTATGATGAGCACAGCTGAGTTACCTATTTCCTTCTGGGATATGCACTGGAAACAGCTGCAGACCTATTGAATATGGTTCCCACCAAAACCGTGCCGACCACTCCATATGAGATATGGAAAGGAAAGAGACCATGTCTTAATTATGTTA
The DNA here is from genome assembly GCA_030015575.1 of Agapanthus africanus. Classification (NCBI taxonomy): domain Eukaryota; kingdom Viridiplantae; phylum Streptophyta; class Magnoliopsida; order Asparagales; family Amaryllidaceae; genus Agapanthus; species Agapanthus africanus. Next base: position 225,357,521 of record CM057344.1, on the reverse strand, counting down.
AGATATGGGGTTGTCCGGCCTATGTAAAAACGCAAAATCCGGACAAACTCGCGGCAAGGTCCATTCTGTGTAAGTTTATTGGATATCCCAAACATTCGCGCGGGTATATCTTCTACCACACCGAGGAACAAAAGGTGTTTGTTTCTCGACATGCCACCTTTTTAGAAAAGGAATTTCTTGAAAAGGAGATTAGTGGCAAGGAGGTAGAACTGGAAGAGGTTCCAGCAATACAGACTACAACAGAAGATTTGGTTGAACCAGAGGATTCAATAGCTCCCGATGAACCTCAGCCTCTCCGCCGATCTAGTAGGGTTCCTCGCCCACCTGAGAGATACTACGGTTTTCTAATGGATGGTGGGAGCGAGGATTGCATCATGGATGATGATGACCCAACTAGCTTCGAGCAGGCCATCACGAGTAGGGACTCAGTGAAATGACTGGATGCTATGCGGTCTGAGATGGAATCCATGTACACCAACAAAGTATGGACTTTGGACGTTGCTCCTGAAGGGGTAAAACCCATTGGGAGCAAGTGGATCTTCAAGAAGAAACTTAGTGTAGATGGGAAAGTGGAGACTTTCAAAGCTAGACTTGTTGCAAAGGGTTTTCGTCAAAGACCAGGTGTGGACTATGACGAAACCTTTTCTCCAGTAGCTATGCTTAAATCCATCCGGATCATGCTTGCCATCGCTGCCTATCATGATTACGAAATCTGGCAAATGGATGTTAAGACCGCCTTTCTAAATGGTGATTTAGAAGAGTGCGTGTACATGACTCAGCCAGAGGGCTTCGTAGATAGTGGGAGCAGCGGGAAGGTATGTAAGCTGCTTAAATCCATTTATGGATTAAAGCAAGCATCGCGGAGTTGGAACATCTGCTTTGACGTCGTTATCAAAGAGTTTGATTTCGTCAAAAATCCAGATGAACCTTGTATCTACAAGAAGGTGGCAGAGAGTAAGGTTGTCTTCCTCGTATTGTACGTGGACGACATACTCTTGATAGGAAATGATATTCCTATGCTGCAATCGGTCAAGCTCTTCTTATCACAAAGATTCTCAATGAAAGATCTTGGTGATGCCTCCTGCATATTGGGGATTAGGATCTATAGAGATAGATCCAAACGGACATTGGGATTGTCCCAATCCAGGTACATTGACACCATACTAAAGATGTTTAGTATGGAAGAATCCAAGCGTGGGAACTTGCCCACGATCTCTGGAGTCACTCTCTCCAAAGAGATGTCTCCCAAGACTGATTTGGAGAGAGCTCGCATGCAAGGGATACCCTATGCTTCGGCAGTAGGCTCTATCATGTATGCGATGCTATGTACCAGACCCGATGTAGCATACTCACTAAGTGTAGTGAGCAGGTATCAAGCTGATCCTGGAGAGAGTCACTGGACAGCTGTGAAGAGCATTCTCAAGTACTTGCGAAGGACTAAAGAGATGCTCTTGGTGTATGGTAACGGAGAACTCCAAGTGGAGTCCTTTACCGATTCGAGCTTCCAGAGTGATAAGGACGACTCTAAGTCGCAGTCGGGCTTTGTCTTTACCCTTTACGGAGGGGCGGTTAGCTGGAAGAGTTCCAAGCAGGAAACCGTGGCAGACTCGACGATGGAGGCTGAATACATCGCTGCCAACGATGCTGCCAAAGAGGCTGTCTGGATCAAGAAGTTCATTACTGAACTTGGAGTGGTTCCATCCATTGAGCATCCAATACCTTTGTATTGCGATAACAATGGAGCGGTGGCTTTGGCCAAGGAACCCAGGTCCCATCAGCGATCCAGGCATATTCTGAGGCGGTATCACCTGATCCGGGAGATAGTTGATCGCCGGGAGATCGAGGTCAGGAGGGTTGACATGAAGAACAACACGGCGGATCCACTCACCAAGGCCATTCCCCAGATACAGTTTGAGAGACTCTTCGGGATGCTCGGTATGCGATACTACAGCAGCTGGCCTTAGTGCAAGTGGGAGATTGTTAGTTGTATGTATGACCTAGAGGCCAGTATTGTACAGATGATGTATATTATATTGGATGCTTGGACATATATAGAGATGACTTTCTTGCTCGATATGATAGTATGCTATCTGGTTGCTCTTTATCTTAACATGTACACTTGTCTCTTTAAACTGTCTTATGGTTACATGTTGGTAAAGCCCTTAGGATGTGTACTTGACTACCTAGACTATGATGCAGATCATACTAGTGGGGACATGGTAGTCCATAGGTACATCCTTTAAGGTCCCTAGTCGTGGGTATATCGAGACGGGGCATCAATATACCAGAGTAGACTAGCGTATACGCTTCTCGACCCATGAGATGGGCGATGGATGATCCCATATCCATTGGTGTTTGACATCAGAGATGGTATACGGGTGCTCAGTGGAGACTGGGTACACTGGACGGACTCGCCGAGAACTCCCAGATGGTATTATACCTCACGTCAGATGGCAGTTCTCAGGTGACACTTGTACAGGTTAGTCTGTAGACCCAAGATCGTCATAGAGTCTTGTGTGATTCCCACTGTGCTTTGATCTCCAACTTACCACGTCCATGAGGGCGTGCAAAACGATGGTCTTTGGGTACAGTCCCGAGTCACATGGAGGCAATGAGCGATAGGAGGGGTTTCGTCTCTCCCGGTATTGGGGGTTGATGTTGCGCTGTGCTCGATTGGCCGTAACAGGGAAGTCCCTGGCCAGGGATGATCAGAGATTTGCTGGTAAGTGTTACCAGTAGTTTCTCGACCCGTTATGAGCCTCACATCGGCACGACTTATCGGTTATTGGGGTCTGACGTTTACCACCCCTAGACTTGATATGCGACATATCAGACGAACAGACCGGACTATACTGTAAGTGTTACTGGTTGGATTCACAGGAGTGTGAGCGGGCTAGCTCGTCGATCTTCTGATCGCTCAATACCCAGATGGCCGTTACGTTTAGCAGACCGCTTGCGGCTTGTGGATGCTTGATATGATCATCATCTGCTACCGGCGTATTGACGAGTCTTTAGAGTCCTACACAGAGGTTTCCTGGCTCAAGCGAAACGAAATAGGAGCGCATATGAGATATGTGCGGGACCGAGAATAATGCGTGTATGTGATACCGCATTTCATTCTCGCGATGAATGTTTCGATTGGTTATATACGATATAACCTAGTTATCGAATCGTAGATTGATTCGATAAGTCGATACATTGGATACTAGTCGGTTATGTGCGACATGACCGGATCATTGAATCAAGTGTTGATTTAATGATTTAATGTATAATTATATATTTGATATATTACTTTGCATTAACTGGTATTGGTTCACATTAATAGGATTTTCTCACTTGTAGTTCAGAAGTTGTATATGTGATATACTTTTGTGCACTACTATGTGTCATGTTTGATGATGCATGTAGTTTGGTTTTGTGTTAAGACTTAAACCATGGTTATGATAATAGTTAGGGTTTTTATTTATTTGTTTATTTATTTATCTATTCTTTTTGATAAATAAATAAATGATAACAAAATGGTTTCTTTCATGAAGCTTGATGAAGCTTCATGAAGCTTTGACTAAAGTGACCATTTTGTCATCATCCTTAACCCTAACCATTCTCATTTGACCATGGTTTATTCTCTACACTTAACCAAGGTTAGAAGATGATAAGTATTGATTATATTATTCTTTTTATAACACACTTATCATATTCTATCTACTTCTTCTTCTTCATCTTCAAGAGAAAAAGCTTGATGCCATCAATGGCATCTTGAGTTGCAAAGTGAGAAATCCAATTCTAAAGTGAACCCACCTCCCATTTCTTCACCCTCTATCTCTTGCCAAGTTTTTTTGGGTGTTTTCTTCACAAGTTTCTCAACTTGGTGAAGTTGGAGCTTGAACTTGTGCAACCTCGACGTAGATCATCTTCGGCACGAAGCCGACGACCTATTCCGCTCATTTCTTCGATGAAACCGATGCGAGAGTCCGAGATCCAACTAGGACAGCGAGAGGACGCCTACGTGGAGCTTAGGAAGTGGAGAAACGGATCTACAAAGGTTGTAGTCTCTCTCCTTTAGTTAAAGTGTTAACTAGTTTAATGTATCGCCTAGAAATCTAGCCGACGATCCGTATTAGGGTGTCTCGGCACCCATAAAATTTTAAATTGGCATGATCGATGCCTTGTGAGACCTCTATAGTGTGCCTAGGAACCCTACAATTTGGAGATGATTCGATGAGTTTGGGCATGGTGCCATGAGATCGGTGATATGATGTGGTTCGTATTATGAGATACGACATGAGTTATAGCGGGCCTTTGGGCGTGTGTTTCACACACGCATATATATATATATATATATATATGGTATCAGTTTGTACTAGACTTTGGTCCGTACCCAGTTCATGAGAGATGATAATAAGGATACCAGATAAATGATGAGATGAATGTGATATTTGACCTGTACCCTGATTTGGGATGCCGTACGACGGATTTACATACGAGCTATGTACTGATGATAGATCCGCACTCTTGACTCGAGAATATCATATTGTATATTGTATCGTATGTGATACTATTGAGGCGGGATCACCGGCTATTATATATATATATATATATATATATATATATCGACTCAGATTTAGGTGGTTTTTCTTACCCTTTTGGTTAGGCTGTTCGTTTGGTTCTGTAGCACTTAGTAGATGTTAGACTAGACCAGAGTTATACCTATTTCAAAACTAACGAATCGTGAGTATTTTAAAGACAGGCTAAAGGATTCTACGGATATTTTCAAAAGACGCAATTTTTCCTAAAAATACCATAGCCCTTATTTTTCTAAACACCACGATTCGTGTTATTTCAAATGGCATAGCTGTTTGATATATATATATATATATATATATATATATTGATGTAGATTCTTCACTGTTGTGTTTATTATTCATTTTCCGCATATTCCTGCTATTCGCATCGCATTGCATGTTTAAATTTGTTATTGTTATAATAAACCCTTGCTGTCAGGACACCAGCACCATTATCGATGATTGTATGTTCCACGTACACCTACTTGCCGGCTCACACACTTCATCATCGATAATTTCCATGTCACTACACAGTAGAACTGTTGCATCAGGATATGACTCCTTGCACTCATACTTGCGTACACACATATTGTACACCCTTACTTGCATACATACATATTTATACATACATAGATGATTCTGGATTGATTTTGGAGATTTGGGAACCACATGATATACTTTTTTAAAACTGGATTCACTTTAAAAGAGCGGTTTCCCTCGATTTGTTGCATGAGATACTTATGCTTACATTTCTATTATATGTTGCATACATCATGCCTTATAATTTTACGCATTGAGATATGTCATTTTCATGAGATTTCTGGATTTGAGAACCGTGGTCATTTTAAAAGAAAGTATGCATTGTTTAAAAACCCGGTTTCTTTTGATATGATATTTCAGTGCATCCACCTTGCGTTTTTTCGGTTCTGAGACGTGGGACATGTGAAACCCGATTCGAGGAGCTGGATGATGTCGATTGCGGGTACATGGTGGACCCGGTATGGTACCCCGCGGCGAGAACGGATCTTTCGTGCAGTAGGCGATGAGCCTGGCAGAGGGACCACTACCTACCGATGATTGTATTTGAGCTCGGCGGATATCCGGAGGATACCGACCGGAGTTGAGAGATGATATGAGCCGATCCGGACCGACGGAGCCCGATATATGAGGATTTACGTGCCGATGCTGGGCATGGGTTTCATGATGTTTTCGAGTGTCGATGCTGGACACTCAGGTTCCATGATTTTGACGTGTCGCGAGGGACACACGTTGATTTACATCCCCATACTTCCATGCAAATGCTTTAGGATATTTACCTGCATGATGTTTTGTGTCATTGGGTGACACGTGGACGAGATCCACATACATACAGACATGATTACATTGATGATACCTTATATTTATGATATGTTGCTACCTGAGGCACTGACACGAGCACTTGGAATTACACTGATGTATAGATGTTTACCCTTGCCAGCTTATCATGCTTCAGACTTTATCATATTGAGAATATATATTATTACTAATCTTTTGACCTAGGGTGAGTCATACATACAATTTCTGCTCTGTGATATTTTCTACTCACGAGTTGGCAACTTACCCCCGTTGTGCCACAGATTCTTGCAGGTTTTGCTGTACAGGTTTCATTGCGGCTTTTCTGGCACACTGCTTCCGTTCTGGGTGATTGCTTTGGTAGGTGGGTTCACTCGCATCGTGACCACCATTGTATTTATCTTAATCAGTTGTATCTAGTAATTCCATCAACCAGACTTGTATATTTATTTCAGACTTAGAAAACCAGTTGTGTATTATTTCGACCTTAGAGTCGCGCGTTGTAGTATTATGGTTTTCATGATGATTTTGAGTTTCCTTTTGAGTTTTGATCCTCGCCCTTCGGCGTTGTATATTATATTGCTTGCATGGTTGTGACCATCGATTGACGAAGAGCTAGCTCCCGTTTGGGGATGCCCTTATTATTGATGTATATATTATTCATGTTGTACCCCGTTCGGGGCCAGTATTTACAAAGGAAACTCTGCCGAAATTTTAGAAAAGACTTGGGATTTTTAAAATGCATATTCGGCTTATGTTATTTAAAAACACTTGTTTTAAAACTAGTTTTCTTTACTTCTTCTTTAAAATGGTTTTAGATTTTTGGCCTTTTGGCTTATTTGAATTAGATGAGGTCCTGTAGACTTCATATGATTCAAGGGCCAGTCACATGCTATTTCGGGTCGTGACAGCATCACCCTCATTAACTAAAAAAATATCTAGACAAGAAACTAAGGACCGTCGCGCTCAATTAGGACAGAAGAAGGTCGTGAGTAACCTATTGCTTATCCGCATTTCTTTTATGGTGTCTAAGGCAACTGTGTCTAAGAAAAGTGGTTACTTAATTAGGCCCGCTACTTACATAGCGGAGAACCTCCCACTTACCTTGCCACAGAAGGGATAAAGAGGCAGTAGAGGATTTATCCTACGATTTTTCTTCTGGAAGTCTAGGAGCGGTCTAGTGACTTGACTTAGGTGACCATTAGATCTAGGGTTGCTTGTGCATTTTTTGTGTGAATTTATCACAATTCGTCTTTTTCAAAACCAAACACCAAACCAACTTTTCTCTAATTATCACTTATGCTGCCACTTGTGCTAAACCGTTTAGTGCATGCTCGGCTGGATACGGGATTCTAGTGCCCGTCTTGTCCGTGTTTCTCCTATCGACTCCGAAGTCGGTAATTCTACATCTTCTTTTTCCTCACCACACACCACATCCACCGCGATGGACGGATTTCCATCAAATTTTAACACCACTTTGCCACCGTCCGCAGGTGCGCAAACTCTACCGTGTATATCTCTCCAAGAGAGATGTTACCCGATATATGGTCTTCTTTCTACTTGTCTTTCCATTCCACCAGCCAATGAGGACAATTTCGAAATCAAACCTCAATACATCAATCTTTTACCTAAATATCACGGTCTTGAGTCTGAAGACGAATATGTTTTTATTACCAAATTTGAAAACGTATGTGCTCTGATGGGCACTTCACAACTTTCTGTGGATGCTATGCGTCTACGTCTTTTCCCGTTCACTTTGTGCGATTTAGCCGAGAAGTGGCTTTATAACACAGCTGCACATTCTATTTAAAACTAGGATGAATTCGTCATAGCATTCCTTAAGAAATTCTATCCCAGTCATAAGACTGCCCGAATCCATTGCGAAAGGACAGTGTAAGTCAACCATCGTCTACGGATGGTATCCATCAACTGGATGTTTCCATAGTAGTCAAAACTGAAATGGCAGCAATACAAAAGAAACTTGAAGCTATGGAACACAAATTTTTATTAGCCTCCCTAAACCAGATGACACTCCCTAAAATTGCTTGTGGATGCTGTTCTGATCCATCACATTTGACGGAAGAATGTCCTTTGAATTCTCCATTTCAAGGTCAAGGGCACACTAATGCTGCTTTTCAACAACGACATAGAAACGATCCTTAATCTTCTACTTATAATCAGGATTGGAGGAATCACCCTAATTTTTCTTGAAACCAACACCAAACTCAAAACATGGTTCCAAACCAAAATAATTTTCAAAGGGTCCCTCCACAACAATAGCAACCACTACAATTGACTCAGCACCCCTATCAACCACAAAATTTTCAAAATTCGGCTATCACGTCTGCACCGTATAATAATTCTTTGCAATTGGCCGGTACTGATAACTCCTCTTCACTCGAACAAACCATGAATTTGTTTTTGAAAAATTTCATGCATGTTTCGGCTGAGATGAAGTCTTTTGTCGATGACATAAAGAAGAACTCCGCCACCCAAGGTGAGAGTATTGAATCGATGGATGCACAAATTGCACGATTAAATTCCAAAATGAGTGCTAGAGAGAAAGGAAAATTTCCATCTCAACCACTACCGAATCCTGGGCATCCACAATACTACAATGTGAGTGCCATTACAACGTTGAGATCTGGAAGAGTGCTGAATAACCAAGTCGGTGAAGAGATTGATGATAATAATGAATCTATCAATAAAACCCCGGCTTCCACTTCCACTTCCACTTCTGACCCCAGTTCGTCTACCCTACCATCTTTGTCATGACCCGAAATGGCACGTGACTGGCACATGAATCATATGAAGTCTATAGGACTCCATCTAATTCAAGTAGGCCAAAAATCCCTGAAATCTAAACCATTTAAAGAAGAAAGTGAAGGAAAAATTTAGTTTTAAAGCATGTAATTTAACAACATAAGCCAAAGTATTGCATTTTTAAAATCTCAAATCTTTTCTAAAAATTTCGGCAAAGTATCCTTTGTAAATACTGGCCCCAAAAGGGTACAACATTCATAATATGAATAAAGGCATCCCCAAGCGGGAGCTAGCTCTTCGCCAATTGGCGGTCACAACCACGCAAGAAAAATAATATATAACGCCGAAGGGAGAGGATCAAAACTCAAAAGGAAACTCAAAATCATCAAGAAAACCATAATAATACAAGCACGACTCTATGGTCGAAAGAATATACACTGGGCTTCTGAGTCTAATAAATATACAAGTCTGGTTGATGGAGTTTACTAGATACAACTGAATATAAAAAATACAACGGTGGTCACGATGCGAGTGAACCCACCTACCAAAGCAATCACCCGGAAGGAACAGTGTGCCAGCAAGCCGCAATGAAAACCTGTACGGTAAAACCTGCAAGAAACTGTGGCACAACGGCGGTGAGTTGCCAACTCATGAATAAAAAACATCACCGAGCAGAAATCGCATGTATGACTCAATCCTAGGTCATACGATCAGTAATATCTGGAAATAATATAGCCTGAAGCATATAATAATGGCAAGGGTAACATCTATGCATAAGTGTAATCCCATGTGCTCGCGTCGGTGCCTCATGTAGCAAAATATTATAAATATGAGGTATGAATGCACTATAATGAATACAGAATACATCATGAATGAGAAAACTGTTTTCTTAATTTAGTGATATTTCTGTATATTTAAATCGAGGTATCATCAATGAAATCATCATAGAATCAGTGTCAAGCATCGACACAAAATATAAATCTCAATATCTCAGCCTTCGGCTATCCGGACTGGCCTGTATGATCAAATATCAATATCTGGGGCTCCGGCTATCCGGAGTGGCCCATATAATAAAATCTCAAGACCACGTCCGTATCCTCCGGATATCTGGCGCGTCACATTAAAATCACCGGTCAGTAGTGCTCCCCTGTCTCAGGCTCAACGTCATCATCTGCGACCTTCTCGTCCCGGGGTACCGCACCGGGTCCACCATGCACCCACAGGCGGTTCCTCCTCCTCCTCGAATAAGGTATATGGTAATGCTCAAGAGCCGAGAAAACTCATGGTGTACATATCTCAAATCATATCAGAAGAAAACCACAATTTTCTATCCTTGAAAATGATAATCGGTTTGTAAATCTTTGCGGTTTCTCCAAATCCTGAAATCTCATGGAAATCCGAAATAACAATCTCAAAAGTAAATAATAGTAAATACTGGGCTCCGGCAATCCGGACCGGCCCTATAATAGTGCATGACGAATGAATATATGAATGCATCTGATATCAAGCAAAGAATGCAATAATTAAACTATCATATGAAAACAATAACATATAGGAACTATCAGCTAGCAAGCTATGTCAATGAAATAATATTCTCTAAAGTGTACGTTACATAGCAATTACCGATGAAGATGTGTGTGAGTCGGCAAGCAAGTGTACGTGCAGCATACGCATCATCGGTAATGGTGCGGGTGTCCTAACAACAGGTTTCATCATTTCTCACGACAATATATATATGCATGTAATGCAATGCGAACGGTAGAATAAATGGAAATGAATAGTAAATATAGAAATAATGAAATATACATTCCTATATATGAGTGATACAGTTTTTGATATCTGAAATCGCACGAATCGTGGTGTTTAGAAAATAGGGCAACAGTGTTTTTATGAAAAGTACAACCTTTGAAATATCCGTAGTATCCCTTGGAATGTATTTAAAATACTCACGATTCATTAGTTTTGGAAATAAGTATGACTCATGCTCAGTGTAACATCTACTAAGTAACTACAGGACTAAATTAACAGACTAGTCGAAAAGGTAAGGAAATCCACCTAACTCTGAGTTGATCTATCTATCTATATATAATACTCGGTGATATCGCCTCAATAGTATCGCGTACGATACAATATACATATCATATGACATCCTCGAGTCAAGAGTGTAGATCTATCATCATAATTATATCTCGTACGGTAAATCCCTCGTACGGCATCCCAAATCAAGGTATGGGTCAATATCACTTTTATCTCATTATTCAACTGGTATCCTTATCATCATATATCATGAGCTGCGTACCGATCTACGTCTAGTACATACTGATACCATCAATAATATATATGCGTGTGTCTTAAAACACACCGCCTAAAGATCCGCTATAAAATCATGTCGTATCTCAAAATACGAACCAAATCACATCACCAATCTTATGGCATCATGCCCAATCACATCGACTCATCTCCAAGTACTATATACTATCCTCATCATCCATGTATATGTATACGTACACACACACACACACACACACAGCCCTATACCTATGTGTGTGTATATATATATATACACATATCCCCATATACGTACAAGAAATAAAATGTATGCGTGTATGCGTGCGCGTATGCAAATCACTACTCTAGGGTTCGTGACTAAGAAACTAACTAAATGCGTTTTCCTACAAGTATGCTAAAACTATCCTAAAGTTCACCCAGCATTTCTTACTAAGTATACACATCTCATAACACATAAGTGTGTGTGTGTGTGTGTGTGTGTGTGTGTGTGTATCACAACGCATTCGCGTTCTATTGTACGAAACTGCGGGGGTGCTATACGCCATCCACCCGACTTCCCCCGTTGATATATATCTACTCACCTTGATCTTCGCTTACCGATGCCGATATCGCCACACGCTTTCTTGTCGTCTCGAAGTCCTCATGAGGGTACCTACATATCATAACACATCGTATCTCATTAAAATCCGACTCATGACCAAAACGACAAACGAATCTCACATAGGTCAAAACCTATGGTCTGCTCATGCAGAAAAACCAAATAACCCTCGACATCGGCGTACAAATGCCGATTGATCGAGAAAAACACAAACGTATCAATCGTGGTTTCACAACTCAATAAATGTTATAAGAAATAGGGTGCAAATCATCAAAGCTTAAAATTAATCAAATCGATTTATTTCCAAAAAGCCTAATAAGCGGTCGTTAACCGTTTTAATACAAATCTTGATGTTTTAGTAAAACTAGTGGTCACAATATTCACTAATTATCTTAATTAGGCCACATAAACATTTACTAGATTTTTAATCTCGCTAAATTACATTAATCCAAAAACCTAGTTAGCACAATTTCCATTTTTGTTCAAAACTTCATGTTTTAACCAATCTAAATATTTTAACAATTCTAATGGCCATAATGTTCATTAAACATTTTAACTAAGTCATACAGCCCATTACCATAATTTTATCTCTCCTATTTATTTTATTTATAAAAACCTAGTTTGCAATATTATGCAATTTGGGAAATTTTAAATGTTACAATTAGCAATAAGCAACAAGATTAAGTTTTTACATGTCATAAGATCTTAAATACATCACACAACTATGAACAAATGATCACAACCCTAGTTCAGTTCAAAATTCTCACTTGAATTTCCAAACTCCTAAATAAACCCATAATTAAACTCCTAATAAATTTAATTAAGCAACTAACCAACAATCCAATCATAGGGCAAAGATTTATACCTCACAAATTGAGATTTAGCATGTACCTCATAGCCTCCAAAACATAAACTTTTCTCCAAGATCCATACTAGATAGGCTAAGGAATAATGGGTAGAGCTTGGATTTTGATTTTTGAGGGTTTTGATGGAATTTTGATGAAATTTGGAAGAGTTTTGTCATGGAAATAGATAGGGAATTAGGAGGGGCTACTGCTGGAAGAGGGGTCGGCTTAAGTGGGAGAGAGAAGAGAGAGTGTGTGGGTGCAAGTAAAGAAAAGCCCATACTTTAACTATCTCACACCATACTTCTTTAATTATTCATTTCCTTTTTTGTTCTTTTCTTTTGTGAAATGAGGGGACCAATTTTTGGGGCTGCCAAGGGGGGGGCTCGGCTAGCAGCCTAGGGGAGAGGAGAGAGGGTGTGGGTGACTGTGGGTGAGGAAAAAAAAGATAAATACTATACCCCAATTTCCATTTACATTAATTTCACTATTTAAGCCTTTTTCTATCATATTTTTAAAACCATCTTAACAATTTCTTTTCATTTCAAAAACAACATGTTACATTTTGGTTTAATATGTCATGATACACAAAACTTGTATTAACCCATTCCATTTGTAATTATCCCTAATTAAATGTATTAGTGAAGTCTCAAAATAATATTTAAAATAATTAATTTCGGAAAATATTTCAGCCAACTAGAAATTTTACAACTGACTCAATAAACACCCAATACTAGCAATTACATAGCTAGAATAGGTATATTTGATCTTATGATGAAAGATAATTATATCTTGATTTTTACGGAAAACACCCGCTATTTTACCGATTCTCCGAAATTTCACCTAGACGATTTTCAAAACGTTACAATCTTCCCCTCTTAAAGAAATTTGGTCCCTGAATTTAAATTAAAACTCCCCCAAATACTAAAACATTTCAGCAAAACAATCAAGTCGTCGGGGCTCTGAAATCATAAATACATAAAATATATCGTAGCGCAATGCATGCGCATGAAAAAGAGTGTATAACTCAAAAATCAAAACTCCGTCAAGCATCCCGCAATCATCGGAGTTATGGTGAAGACACCAATGTCAAAATCCAATATGAAAACCAACATTATATACATCAAAACTAGGACATGTACATTATACGCATCATCGTAAACTCGTCAAAACAACTGAAGAAATGCATGCCAAACCTTTTTCAAATTGCTGCGCGATGCGCGTATCACAGCACAAGTAGTGGACGTTTATTGTAAGAAAATAACAATATGTATATATCCTTTGTTTAACATACATGTCCTGCCATTTTTGAAAACAATTCGGCAGGGTTTCCTTTGTAAAAAGTTTCGTGTCATCTCAGACAGACAGGAAAATACTGAGACTATAGCTCTTTTCGGAAATCCCTTCGGTAACTATCGATGCATGCAAAACATAATCAGGTACTGTCCTCGGACTAGTCCTGGTCAGTTACTATACCAAATAGTAAATATCATAAAACATCAGCTCAAAGGGGAAAAATCAATCCTAAAATATATATAAGAATGCCACGTGCGTCTGGTGCGCACGAAAATCGAAATCAATGAACGTGCCATACATGTGCACAGAAACAAAATCTAAGTGTAACGGGTGTGCACGAAACTCCTGTCAAGGGCAATGGGTATGCTTGACAACAAAACCAGGTGCATCTGATATGCACGAAGAATCCCGATTTAGTGCATCTGGTGTGCACCAAAGTCGCATCAAGTGCGTCAAATATGCGCAAGAATCCAAATCAAGTGCACAAGGTACACGAAAACAATATCGAATATCATAATCGAAATCGACGATATACAACAAACCTCAATCTAAATCAGGTATACCATGGTATATAATCTCACAACCATGTGCATCAGCGTGTACAAAATCGAATCAAAATACTAAAAGTGCATGGAAACTATACCGAATGCACAAGTCAAATCACATACATACCATAGGTATGGAATCAAAATCAATATCTCGAATGACCTCAAATTGATGTCGAGTGAAACTATGGTGCACAAAATCTCAATCATGCAAATAAATTGCCCCAAAACACCGAAATCCGAAACAACAGACATGATATTCAAATCACCAAATTGCAAATCGTAAACACCGTCGTCGATATGTCCTTCCTTCGCAGTCGAGAAGGTGTCGTTGCATCCAAATCTAGGAGAGCAATATATCTTCTTGCCTCCTGCTCATAGCCTGACGCCTGGTGCCCTTAGGTTCTCGTCTTCCACTGTGAATTACCAGCTACATAACTCTTCGGTTCAACGGCTAAATATAGAAATGATGACGGGAACTGTTCCGCTCTGGCACATCCTCTAAAAGATCTCTAGCCAACTATCAGGGTCGCTCATAACATATATCGTCAATGATGCCAAACTCTGGTCTACTGGGTGTGCGTAATATGACCGATCCTGGGTCCAAGTCTTCTCGTGAAGTATCCCATCATATGATGTCCGGATGACGTCGAATTTTTTCGATCAATTCATCAAAGTCCCATAATTTCCCGAGAGCTCAACACACGTGCACAGTTTAATAATATCCGGTATATGCCACAGTACCTATGGACCAACCGTAGAAGGGCAAACTCAAGCCTCACTAATGGCATGGCTGAACTGCCGCAAACCCTAAGGTTCCAAGGCATTCTCATGGTCATTATGTCGAGTTAGGGTTTCATTCTTCTAGAGGGTCCACCGAATTACTTGCATGTTTTTCCGAATACTTTAAACTTGGAAAAATGGGTTTCTGACATTCGATCGTTTCTTTTCAACTCATCAACGTATCTGCGTGAAGTCTCCTCTAGCTGGAATCAATGAATATGATGACCTCGCATCGGGGTATGCAACTAACCATAAGTCCTAGTCTTTCCTCCATGGGTGACTAGCGATCCTTTATCACATCTCTAAGCACAACTTGTGTTGCAATAGCTCCAAGCATCTGGGGTGATATCTTGCCAGTCGCATCAACAACTAGCTCATTCGTCTATATGCTAAACAGTGCCTCAATTATGAAAAATAATACTGCTTGACAGTCATCACATTCCGGCTGGCCTCTTGCGGTAGCCCAATCCTCTGGTGCTGATCTGCACGTCCGAGAAATTCTTGTACACGCAATCCATCAAACGCTCATGGCATGAAAAAAAAATAAAACGACACCTTTATGCAATCGTGTGTCGTTGGAAATATGTTCATATCATAATTTTGCATTATCATATTCCCCATTGTTATTCATTTTACAAATAAACTGGTGCTTTTGATCCATGTTTGCTATATTGTTGCAGGTTACAGGTTCTCGGAACAAAAACAGTGAAAATGATGAAAAGACGGTACAAAAGTGATACTACGACCGATAACTGGAAGAATCTTGATCATGCCTACATTTTGAGGGACAATGAAGATCAATGAACAAGCTCACAAAGTACAAAGGCAGTGCAAGTTTCAATACTTCGACACGAAGCAAACGGTAAAGTCCACGACATTATTCATTGTGGAAATCTTGAAGAAATCTAGAAGACAATATGAGAAACCAAGTGAAGAAACAAAAAGCCAAAAGCAACAGAAAGAACCCCAGAAAAAACCAACCAAGAAGCCCACAGTATGGCCGCGAAACAGCGGCCTAACATGCCTTCTGGCCGTGGATCCGCGGCCATATGGAGCACGTGTCGGTGCAAAAATTCAACAGTGGCGGTGCGTTGACTAGGTTTCTTAGGGGTAAATTTGTAAATACAGATCTGTATCGAATGTAACCCTAGGGTTTCTATGCTCTATAAATAGAAATCCTAAACCTTTTTTTGAGGTATGCCTCTTTTTATTTCATCTATTCAGAATTTTAATTCGGTGTAAATGTTTGGAGAGAGCCATCAAATAAAGTAAGATTTTTATTATCTGCCCTAGTTCTTAATTTTATTTCTGCCTTAGTAATATTTTTATTATCTGCCCTAGTTAATTAGTTTAGAACATGTTTATCAATTCCCTTATGAGTGAGTAGTTCATCACTCGTTAGGGTTAGGAATAGGGAAGGTTTGAGAGATGAAAATCTCTCACCCCTTTCATTCCCATCACATAATAATTCATAAGACTCCATGCATACATACACACACCGCTCCCTACGGCACCCTACCCTACGAGGTAGCGGTGATACCGTAGTTTAAAAGACCGTTTGTATATGTTTTCCATGAAGGATAGGGTAAGAATTGAGAAAGGAAGGACAAGAATCTAGAGGAAGAAACATCGTTTCTCCCCGATGGTACTAATCCACTTTATTAATCATTACTATATCACCTAAATAGATCTAAATTAGGGCATTGAAAGCGGTGGGAAATCTTAACTTTCCAAACTTAACCTAAACCTAACTCTAGCAAGATTGTAATCCTACTTTAAATCAACTTAGTTTTAGTGATAATCAGCCAACACCGTTTGGAATTAACTCGTTAGAACAAATTGAGAATACACAAAATCCCTGTGGACCGACCCGTACTCACCGGCTAGCTACCAAGAGACGCCGTTCTTGATTGCGGTAATTAATTTCTTTGATTCATCTTTTAAAAAAGCGCATACGCAAAATCATATCAATCAAATGGCGCCGTTGCCAGGGATGGCATAGTATTTTCTTTTTGCAATTTCGGGTTAATATAAACTCATAAAACTCATAAAAACTGAAAAATTTAAAAAATATATATATAATTTTTTATCATCTTGTTATTGTTTGAAGGGTGCTTCGTGTGAATTTTGCTGGATCGACGAACGAGTTCGTATCTGGAAAAATTCATAGAGCAAAACAGAAAACCCTAAATCTGAACAAGAGAGAAAAATCAGTACAGAGGAGTAGAAAAAATCTCGGGAACTGAACCACATATCAAACCGCATTTCCGCCGTGAAAACTACCCTTCTGCCGCGGATTCACCGCGGGTTGCGTACGTCAGCAACCCGAAATCCCTCTGTAAGCTCCCTTTCTCCTTCTCTGCAACCCCATTATCTCCTCTGTAGAAATTTGCCTGCAGGATTCTTTGCGCCAAAAAATTCTCCCCTTCTCAATAATTGATCTTGTGCAGGATTCTTTGCGCCGCGGTAAAAAAAATTGTTTGCAAGTGATTGTGTTTACTGCTTTGCATATTTTAGATTGACTTTAAGGGGCTTGAACACCAATCTCGATTGGGTGGGATTTCATCACCCTTTCCAGGACCCCAAAAATCATATAAGTCATATTGCATTGATCATCAAGTAATTAAAAAAGATTAGACTCAGCCCTAAGTACTTTGTGCTCAATAGGACAAAGGAATAGTTGTAGGCATCGACCGTTGATCCTAACCTGACTTTGTGGTGCCTAGGCTAGACAGGTAGGGAAAGGTAACTTTAAAAGGCCCGTCTCACGGTGATTCGTGAGCGGATCCCTCCTTTCTCTACTTGTGCTTACCTGGCCACAATTGGCGGTGAAGAGGCGGTGAAGAGGTCTTACTTCTTGCCCTTTGGAACAGTTAGGAGCTGTCTAGCTGACCTAGGTGACCCTAGATCTAGGCTTGATTGTGCATTTGTGATTGATTGAACGTGTGTCTAAGCCTTTTATCAAAAATCTTTTTTGCAAAAAGCTCCACATAAAAAAAACACAAAAAGAAAAAAGGAAATTTTTTTACAAAAACTTGAAATTTGTCGCTAAGAAATCCGTGCACCCCACTTACACCCACTTTCTTTCCATTCACGTTTTCTTACCCCCCCACCTTCTGTTTTTCACCTTTTTGACTACACTACCTCTTTAGTGTATGTCCGGTTGGACTATGGACACTAATGCCCGATTAGTCCGTGTCTCGTTGGTACCGACTGACGACGCTTTCTACTCCGAAGTCGAAATTTCTTCTACTTCCTTACCTTCACCTTCACATTCTTCGTCTTCTAAGGAGATGTCGGGATTTAATCCTAACAACACCTTACCCGCGGGATTGATTCCACTACCGCTAGGTGCGAATAACCCACAACACCCGCCTATTGAAGCGCCCCAATGAATCGCGCTCCAGTATCTTTTCTACCCTATTCGCACCGCCTTACCTACTTGTCTTTCACTCCCACCGGCAAATAGGGATAACTTTGAGATCAAACCCCACTTTATCAACAAGTTGCCAAAATTTCATGGAATGGAATCCGAAGATGCCTATATCTTCATAAACAAATTCCAGAATGTTTGTGCAATGATGAAAACAACACAACTTTCAGATGATGCTATTAGGCTAAGGGTCATTCCTTTCACCTTATGTGACCTAGCCGAGAAATGGTTGTATAGCACAGCATCACACTCAATTAAAAATTGGGATGAATTTGATAAAGCTTTTCTTAAAAAATTTTATCCACATCACAAGACCGCGAGAATTCGTAATGAGATTATTCAATTTTCCCAGCTTCCTTCCGAACCCTTTTGGAAGTGTTTTGAAAGATTTAAAGACCTACTTGTTCAATGCCCTCACCACGGTATCGAGAATTAGCAACTTTGCCAAACTTTATATGAAGGATTGAACCCAGCAACGAAGCAGTTGTTGGAAACCATTTGTCAAGGTCACTTTCTAACAAAATCTGGCGAGGAAGCTTGGCAGTTTCTCGACGATCTTGCTGAACAAACACTTCAGTGGGAAAGCACCATGACCACCTCATCTTCTTCAACAGGTCAGTCTAGGGCAGGCATACATCAATTAGATATGTCGATTGCAATGAAGGCCGAAATGGCCACACTTACGAAAAAGCTAGAAGCAATTGAGACCAAAATCTCATTGCCTTCTCCTGCCCCTGCTTTACCCCCACGAACTGTTTGTGCTTGTTATTCGGATCCATCACATCTTACTGTAGAGTGTCCTTACAATCCACCTGTCCAAGAACAAGATCAAGTCAATGCTGCCTTTCAGCAAAGACAAAGAAATGATCCATACTCTTCGACTTATAATCCGGGAGGAACCACCCAAATTTTGCTTGGAATCAAAATCAACAATTCCAAGGAAACAACTTTCAAAAGCCTCTTCCTCCACAACAACAAGCACCCCAACAAACTCAATACCAGCAACCGTTCCAACCACAACCTTATCCAAACCAAATGAACAATTTTATGCCCAACAACTCTTACCCTCCAAGCAATTTTGTTCAACCAAATGACGATAAGGTTACCTCGCTAGAAAGAAGTCTAGATGCGTTTCTAAAACAATCTACACAATCCGCAACATGGTTGGAGACTTCCATTCAGTCTTTGGTACACAACAGTGCTTCACATGATCAAAATATCAAATCAGTCGAGGCCCAAATTGCACAACTAAATGCTGCGTTGAGCGAGCAAGAAAAGGGAAAACTTCCATCTCAACCATTGCCAAATCCTGGTCACACACATAACGCACATGTTGCATATGAACAACAAAATCATAATGTAAATGCTGTGACCACGTTGAGATCTGGAAGAGTGTTGCACAATAACGTGGGTATTAATAATGACACCCCCGCCGGTGGTTCTTGTTCATCTTCTTCTTCATCTTCTTCTTCATCGTTAGAGCCTATTCTTCATTCTTCACAAGGCTCTACTTCTTCTACTTTGAACGGACCCACTTCTCACTTCACGAACACAACAACACCGGGATCGGTTCCAACTTAACATTCTACTCCACAGACATTGGACTCAACAAATTTTCAAAATGTTCCTTTTCCAAACAGGTTGAGATCCAATAAACCAACTCCCCAAATGAAGAAGATTGTGGAGTTATTCAAACAGGTTAGTTTAAACATACCTCTTTTGGATGCAATCCAACAGGTCCCTACTTACGCGAAAATCTTAAAGGGCTTATGCACCTCGAAGAGAAAGTCTCAGATACCCAAGAAAGTGCTAGTAGCTAGTGCTGTGAGCAATGCTATTAACCAACCTCAACCCTTACCCCAAAAACTAAAGGACCCTGGCTGTCCTACAATTTCAATAACAATTGGGGATAAGAACATTAATCGAGCACTTTTAGATCTTGGTTCCAGTGTTAACCTGCTTCCCTACTCCGTGTATGAGCAATTAGGTGTTGGAGAGTTGAAACCCACTCATTGTACTCTCCAAATGGCTGATCGATCAATCACCCATCCTAGGGGTGAGTTAGAGGATGTGTTGATCAAAATTGGGGACTTCATATTCCCCATTGATTTTATTGTTATGGACACACAACCTATTGCTAACCCACGGAACAAAATTCCGGTGATCCTCGGTCGACCATTTTTGGCCACTTCCAATGCCGTTATCAATTGTCGCAATGGCTCTATGACTCTATCCTTCGGGGAGATGTCTAGTGAGTTCAATATTTACAAGATAGGAAGTCTTCCCTCCTTGCCTAAAGCTAGTATACGAGAAGTTTGCTCGATCCACGAAATCATGCAGGAGGACTGCGAGCTTGAAAAATTTCTGTTTGATCACAACAGTTTTGATGACACTAGTGCGTCCCTCCTTGAATCTGACACAGTTTCCACAACCGATAACGATTACGAATGTTTCACTTTTTCGGACGATTTGGACGACTCACCGCCCGAATATGAGTCCTTTGAATTTTCGGACGAGTTAGTTGAACCATCAGACACTGTTACTTGCAGTGATTTCGAACCATTGTTGGAATCCTTCGAGTTCGAGATAGTTTCACCAATTTTACCTTCAATTGTTTCGCCTCCGAAACGCGAACTCAAGCTCCTGCCGTCTCACCTTAAATACGCTTACCTAGGTGAGAATGAGACCTTTCCCGTTATCATATCGGCCTCTCTAGCCCTCGAGCAAGAGAAAGCCCTTTTAATGGTCTTACAAAATAATCCGCAAGCTTTTGGCTGGAGTATGGAGGACATCTAGGAGATTAGTTCCCTCATAATTGAACATCATATACATCTGATGGATGATGCCAAGCCTGTAAAGGATCCACAGAAATATCTCTGGGATTTTTTGGTTAATCAACCTCACCCTATAGAAGTTGAACCACCCCCTTGTCTTCTAATAAACTACGAGAATGCCAATATTCCACTAATTTTTTATCATTCACATTATCGTTTTTATTCATCATCACCTCCTATCTCTTCACTTCCACGTACATGCAGACACTTTCCATACCACCACTTATCTCTTCCCCACTTCTTCTTGGCTCTGTACAACATGTTCTTCCACCGAACGATACTTTACACAGATAAATTTTTCAACTGGTTGGTGTTGACTTTTAGTCTTTGCAAAGTTTGGCATTGACTTGTAACATTGTTTAACTTAAGTTTGGGGGGACCTTGTTTTGTTTTGTTTTAACAATAAAAAAATAATAATAAAAAAAAAATTTGAAAAATTTGGAAATTTTTTTAGGTACTTTTGTAAATTTACAGATTAAATAAATAAAATAAATTTTTTTTATTTGCAAATAATTTCCTCTTTTTAGAGGGGTTTATTTGCAAATATCCATATATTCCCCCCTATATAAAGGCCCCGGCCCCTCTCTGTGTTTCTAAACCCTAAAACATATTTCCTCTGAAACCCTAGCGCCGCCGCCGAAATTTTTCTGAACGATCCCGTCGCTGCACCGCCGATCCGCTGCAGATAGCACCTTAACGCCGCGCATCCGCCGCACTCTGCTGTCATCTCCCCATGAATTTTTCACAGGAGGTACGATCTCTCCATACCCTCTCTGTTCTTATATTTTTAGATCTGTAGAACACCCAATGGCACACAGCATGCAGCTTGAACGCGATTTTTCACAAGTATTTTCACACGAGTTGTATGGTAGTTATTTTGCAAACGAAATAGCCCGTAGGGGTTGGAACTTTCTGATTTATAATCACCCTTATGCGTATGCATTGCCGAAATTAGTCACTCGTTTTTACGAGTGTATGGAGGATGGGTGTCTCACCCTATTTGGTATTATTAAATTGGAATGGGGTGATCGAGAAATTATCATTGATAGGGATATTATACACGAAGTCACACTAATCCCTCGCATACCCGCACATGACCAACCCTTGCAATTTGAGGATTACATGCCCTTGATGGGCAACGATTGCTCAAGGGAGTCGCGGAAAGGTATCCAAGCGAGAACCCTTTTCGCAAATGTCTTAACTGTGTGCCGATGGGCACAAAATAATATTTTCGGTACCTCCCACAACACAACATTTTTTACACCCTCCTTGCATATTGTGCATACACTTATAACAAAGAACCCCCGTTTCGACATGTGCATAGTTTTGCTAAACTCCATAGGTGCGAGAAAACGAGCTGCAAATTACCCTTGTCCAATGCTTGTCACACAACTTTGTCGATATTTCCTACCCGTAGAGGAATTCGAATTTTACATGATGGGAGACATACCTATCCGGCCTCTTATTGAGGGCGTTTCTACGTCATATTCACGATTGACAAATGTATGGTCGAGGACCGAACCGGCGGAGCATGTACTCGCCCGCACACCTAGCTCTAGCTCGACCGTGAGCGAAGGAGAAATGACCCATCTAGAACATGCACAGTTGATGAGGAGAGCTGTTAGGGGCATAGAAGAGTTGAGGGCGACATCGAGGGAGCACGACCGTCGATTGACGGAGGTTGAGCAGGGGATTCAAACCCTATTGGGTAGGGCTGAGCGTTCACGTTCATGCTCGAGAGCGCGGCGTAGGGCCGAGCAGTGAGGACACTGCTTTGGATAAGTTTGGGGGAGTTGGTGGTTGTATATAGTTATCTTTTGCATTGCATACTTTTTTTTAAATTTTTTGTATATATTTTTTTCTTTTCTTTTGCATGTTTAAATTCTGCATTGCATCCTTATATAAAAATTGAAAAAATTGAAAAACTATAAAAATTAAAACATTCAATTTTGGCCCTAATTGACTTGAGTTTGACAAAAAGGTTAACTAGCTCGGAACAACTAGATCTTAGACTTAGGAAATTAAAAACCTTAAAAAATAACCTTTCTTCAAATTTAACGGTAGAAAGTATATGTCTTTGTAGTTTATTTAGAAATAGGCAAATTTCAAGTTGACTTCTTGGGCTAAGTTAAAAAAAGCGAAAAGTATTGATATTTTTATTAATGTATAAGTTTGAAAAATAAAATCCTAAGCTTAAGTCTAAATTCTGAAAATATATACCCTACAAATTGCACAAACATGAACCTTGAAACATGGAATAGTAGAAGAAACCTTGAAATGCTCTTGTCCAAAGTCCTTAGTACGAAGAAAAATAAAATAAAAATACAAGTGTGAATAAAGAGATTAAAAAATGAACACTGGTTTTTGTAATTACTTAAGGCTGCATTAATAAAAAAAAATATTTAGCGAAGGTGCCTTATCACCTAGTGCCTTAGACCAACTGGTTTGGGAGTCACTGCTAAAAGCCTTAGGTGTTACAAAGACTAGGAATTACGCTTTAATATGCAAACACATTTAGTAATCGGTCGTTGTTACCACAAGAAGTATTAACGGTCGCATGAAGAATGTGTGAGCAATTTCATCTAAAAATTAACCATTTGAAAAGTACTTTGGACAATGGACAAGAGTATAATAGCTTGATTTGAATTTCCAAGTGTAGGGGTGATATATACACACACGTAGTGGTATGTGATTGGGGTTTAGATAAGAGATAGGAATGAAACATAGGACTTATATTTTTAATAGAGATGATAAAAATTCCTAAGTTGAGATAGAACCCTAGAAGGAAAACATAAAAGATGTTAAAAGCTAAGTCAGTCTACAGAACATAAATAATCTTAAGTTAAATGATAAGGAAGCGTGAAAAATATGGGTTGATAATTTCTGAGTCGAAGATAATAGAGTTTCTTGTTAGAAAACCTAATTGGAGAATAAAAGTCAATAGGCCGAATTGATAAGATTTTGTGGGTAGTATCCGCTGAAAACCCTTAAGAGACAACACTCCTCCTACTAGAAACACCTAAAGGTTTAACGACTTATTGCACGAGCTCAGTGCAATCGCGTTTCCCTGCGAAAGTGAGGCTAGGTCTTTTTCGAGAATAAAACTAGGTTTGCTCGAGAACGAGCAAAAGATAAGTTTGGGGGTATTTGTTCATATCATAATTTTTTTATTATTATATTCCCCATTCTTATTCATTTTACAAATAAACAGGTGCTTTTGATCCATGTCTGCTACACAGTTGCAGGTTACAGGTTATCGGAACAAAAACAGTGAAAATATTGAAAAGACGATACAAAAGTGAGACTACGACCGATAAATGGTAGAATCTTGATCATGCCTACATTTTGAGGGACAATGAAGATCCATGAACAAGTTCACAAAGTACAAAGGCAGCGCAAGTTTCAAGACTTCGACACGAAGCAAACGGTAAAGTCCACGACATTATTCACTGTGGAAATCTGGAAGAAATCTAAAAGACAATCTGAGAAACCATGTGAAGAAACAAGAATCCAAAAGCAACAGAAAAAACCCAGAAAAAACCAACCAAGAAGCTCACAGTATGGCCACGGAACCGCGGCCAAACATGCCTTCTGGTCGCGTATCCACGGCCATATGGAGCACGTGTCGGTACAAAAATTCAACAGTTGCGGTGCGTTGACTAGGTTTCTTAGGGGTAAATTTGTAAATGCAGATCTATATCGAATGTAACCCTAGGGTTTCTATGCTTTATAAATAGAAATCATAAACCTCTTTTTGAGGTATGGCACTTTTTATTTCATCTATTCAGAATTTTAATTCGGTGTAAATGTTTGGAGAGAGCCATCAAATAAAGTAAGATTTTTATTATCTGCCCTAGTTCTTAATTTTATTTCTGCCTTAGTATAATTTTTATTATCTGCTCTAGTTAATTAGTTTAGAACAAGTTTATCAATTCCCTTATGAGTGAGTAGTTCCTCACTTGTTAGGGTTAGGAATAGGGAAGGTTTGAGAGATGGAAAATCTCTCACCCCTTTCATGCCCATCACATAATAATTCATAGGACTCCATGCATACATACACACACCGCTCCCTACGGCATCCTACCCCACGAGGTAGCGGTGATACCGTAGTTTAAAAGACCGGTTGTATATGTTTTCCATGGAGGTTAGGGTAAGAATTGAGAAAGGAAGGACAAGAACCTAGAGAAAGAAACATCGTTTCTCCCCGATGGTACTAATCCACATTATTAATTATTACCATATCACCTAAATAGATCTAAATTAGGGCATTGAAAGCGGTGGGAAATCTTAAATTTCCAAACTTAACCTAAACCTAACCCTAGCAAGATAAAAATCCTAGTTTAAATCAACTTAGTTTTAGTGATAATCAACCAACACCGTTTGGAATTAACTCGTTAGAACAGATTGAGAATACACAAAATCCCTGTGGACCGACCCGTACTCATCGGCTAGCTATCAAGCGACGCCGTTCTTGATTGCAGTAATTAATTTCTTTGATTCATCTTTTAAAAAAGCGCATACGCAAAATCATATCAATCAAAATACGCCGTAGTCAGTCCTCGTCCATGGCGAGCTCGTGCTGACCGCAACTCTAGCCGTAGCTTTCCATGCCCGTACAACCACGATATCAAAATCGTAAACCGATACTGATGAGGATAGATAATAAGAATGAATATAATACTGTGCAGGGAAATGTACATCCTAAGGCTTCTTAAGCGGAGTAGCGTATCGTAAGTATGCCGCGGAACATACACACGGTACGTCACTCTTTTTAAGTCACTTACTCTATCGACCAAGGTCAACCTATGCGACGAATGTTCGGGTCTAATACCCCCTCGACCAAGCCTAAGTTCCGTAAGGTCAAGCCTAGGTTCCGAATATACATACGCCCTAGACTCCGCATAGTCAAACATAGACTCGATCCGAGGTTGAACCTAGAGCTCTGATACCAACTTTGTCACGACCCGAAATGGCACGTGACTGGCACATGAATCATATAAAGTCTATAGGACCCCATCTAATTCGAGTAGGCCAAAAATCCCATAAATCTAAACCTTTTAAAGAAGAAAGTCAAGGAAAACTTTAGTTTTAAAGTATGTAATTTAACAACATAAGCCGAAGTATTGCATTTTTAAAATCTCAAGTCTTTTCTGAAAATTTCGGCAGAGTTTCCTTTGTAAATACTGGCCCCAAAAGGATACAACATTCATAATATGAATAAAGGCGTCCCCAAGTGGGAGCTAGCTCTTCGCCAATTGGCGGTCACAACCATGCAAGCAAAATAATATACAACGCCGAAGGGCGAGGATCAAAACTCAAAAGGAAACTCAAAATCATCAAGAAAACTATAATAATACAAGCGCGACTCTAAGGTCGAAAGAATATATACTGTTCTTCGAAGTCTAATAAATGTACAAGTCAGGTTGATGGAGTTTACTAGATACAACTGAATATAAATAAAATACAACGGTGGTCACGATGCGAGTGAACCCACCTACCAAAGCAATCACCCGGAAGGAACAGTATGCCAGCAAGCCGCAATGAAAACCTATACGGCAAAACCTGCAAGAAACTGTGGCACAACGGGGGTGAGTTGCCAACTCGTGAGTAGAAAACATCACCGAGCAGAAATCGCATGTATGAATCAATCCTAGGTCATACGACCAGTAATACCCGCAAATAATATGGCCTGAAGCATATAATAATGGCAAGGTAACATCTTTGCATAAGTGTAATCCCATGTGCTCGTGTCGGTGCCTCATGTAGCAATATATCATAAATATGAGGTATGAATGCAATATAATGAAAACAGAATATATCATGAATGAGAAAACTGTTTTCTTAATTTAGTGAGATTTCTGTATATTTAAATCGAGCTATCATCGATGAAATCATCATAGAATCAGTGTCAAGTATCGACAAAAAATATAAATCTCAATGTCTCAATATCTCAGGCTCCGGCTATCCGGACTGGCCTGTATCATCAAATATCAATATCTGGGGCTCCGGCTATCCGGACTGGCCCATATAATCAAATCTCAAGACCACGTCGGTGTCCTATGGATATTCGGCACATCACAATAAAATCACCGGTCAGTAGTTGCAGGGTTACCTAGCATGGCAACAAGGTTTCGGGAGGCATCTCTCATGTCAAATTCAGAATTTTGCCATTCTAGCTAACCCTAACATAGAATCGTTCACTAGAAATCGACGGAAAAAGAATATGTAAACACTTTACATCCTATGTGAGTAAGGAATACAACCTTTGTAGACCGGTCCTTCACTTTAATAGCTCTGTGTAGTAGTCCCTTTTGCTGCGATCGTGAACTCCGGACTCTAGAAAGGCTCCCATGAAGAAATGAACATGCTTGCTTCGAAGAATTCGAGGACGAAGATGATCTACGTCGAGAAGACACTAACCCAAGCTATCTCTTCACTAACTATGGAATTAGTGAAGCAAACACCATATACTAAATGGCAAGTAGTAGAGGATGATGAAGTAGGAAGTGGGCTCACTTTAGATCTCATTTTCTCACACTTTTTCCATCAACTCCATTGAAGCTAGAAAGCTTTGAGGAAGAAGAAGAAGAATATAAATGAACTCATCATTTGAGTTGTTTTTGTGAGGTTAGAAATGCAACCAAGGGTTAAGCATGTCATGCTTAACCCTTGTAGAGAGTTAACCATGAGCTAGGGTTAATGGTTAGGTCAAATAATATCTTAAGCTAGACAAAAGGAGTGGACAAAGTCAAAGATGCTTACAAGCTTTTATAAGATTTCAACAAATATCAACCATGACTAATTCCACAATTTTTGAATTATTTAATGATAAAATTATAATCCCTAATCGTAACCCTAGCATGGTTTAACCATCATTAACCCTAGTTGCATTTGTAACCTTGCTTGATACATTTAACATATATCACATATACATCAATGTATCCAAAGTAAGAAAAGAAATCATAAGTGAGCTAATACTAGTTAATGTAATGTAACATATCAAATATATAATTATACATTAGATTATCAAATCAACTCTTGATTTAATAATCCGGCTATATCATTTATAACCGACTAATATCATATGAATCAACGTATCGAATCAACACTTGATCCGATAACCCGGTTATATCATATATAATCGACGATCGCGAGAATGGAATATGGTATCTCATATCGTATCAATCTCGGTCCCGCACATATCACATATATGCTCCTACTCCATTTCGCTTGAGCCAGGAAACCTCTGTGTAGGACTCTAAAGCCTCGTCAATACGCTGGCAGTAGGTGATGATCATATCAAACACCCACAAGCCGCAAGCGGTCTGCGAAACGTAACGGCCACCCGGGTATTGAGCGATCAGAAGATCAACAACCAAGCCTGATAACACTCCTACGAATCCAATCAGTAACACTACCGTACAGTCCGGTCTCTTCGTCTGATATGTGGCATATCTCGTCTAGGGGTGGTAAACGTCAGACCCCAGTAACTCGATATGTCGTGTCGATATGAGGCTCATAACGGGTCGAGAAACTACTGATAACACTTACCAGTATATCTCTGAATCAGCCTTGGCCAAGGACTTCCTGTCATAGCCAATCGAGCACAGCGCAACATCAACAAGGACTTCTTGTTATAGCCAATCGAGCACAGCGCAACATCAACTCCCAATACAGGGAGAGACGAAAACCCTCCTATCGCTCATTGCCTCCATGTGACTCGGGACTGTACCCAAAAGCCACCATTTTGCACGTTCTCTTGAACATGGTAAGGTGGAAATCAAAGCACAGTAGGAATCACACAAGACTCTATGACGATCTCGGGTCTACAGACTAACCTGTACCAGTGTTACTAGAGAACTGCCATCTGACGTTAGGTATAATACCATCTGGGAGTTCTCAGCGAGTCCATCCAGTGTACCCAGTCTCTACTGAGCACCCATATACTGTCTCTGATGTCAAACACCAATGGATATCTGATCATCCATCGCCCATCTACATAGGTCGAGAAGCTATACGCTAGTCTACTCTGGTATATCGATGTCCTGTCTCGATACACTAACGACTAGAAACATTTGAAGGATGTACTTAGCGACTACTCTGTCCTCACTAGTATGATCTACATCATAGCCCTGGTAGTCAAGTACTCATCCTAAGGGGTTTATCAATATGTAACATAGAGACAATCAATGTGCATGTTAAGATAAAGAGCAACCAGATAGCATACTATCATGTCGAGCAAGAAAGTACTCCTTATATATGTCCAAGCATCCACTACAATATACATCGTATGTACAGTAATGGCCTCTAGGGCATACATATAACTAACAATCTCTAACTTGCACTAGGGCCATCTGTTGTAGTATCTCATACGCAACAATCAGCAGTGGTTGAAGTATCTCATACTCAACCATCACATAAAAGTCTCTCCTGGAAATAGGCCTTTGTGGGTGGATCCGCCATGTTGTCCTCTGTATCTACTCTCCTAACCTCGATCTCCCTGGAGATCAACCATCTCCATGATCGGGTGATACTACCTAAGAATATGTCTGGATCACTGATAGGACGGGTGTTCCTAGGCCAAAGCCACAACTCCATTGTCACACAATGGTAGGAATGAAGTTTATCTCATGAACTTATATATATCCAGACTGCCTCTTTGGTAGCATCCTTTGTAGCAATGTATCTATCCTTTATCGTCTAGTTTGCCACGGTATTTAGCTTGGAACTCTTCTAACATACCGTCCCTCCATTGAGGGTAAAGACAATGCATGTGACTGACATTCAGTCGACCTTACCACCCTGGAAGCTATCCAGTGATTCTCCCCAGGATCGATTGATACCATCTCACTACACCTTGTGAGAATCCTAACATCCACTTAGATCTATCTCATAGATCCAAAACCCAGGATTTAGGAGCTATCACCTTAATCTTATATGGAGAATCCTTGTGATAAGAGGAGATTGACCGAGTGTAGCATAGGAAACTCCTTTCCTATCAAGAGTATGTCATCCACGTACAATACGAGGATCACCACCATACTCCTTACTACCTTTTTGTATATACAAGGTTCATCTACCATTTTGATGAAGTCAAACGCTTTGACTACCACATCAAAACAGATGTTCCAACTCCGCGAAGCCTGCTTTAACCCATAAAGAAACATGCACACGTTTCCACTGCTCCCACTGTCTACGAAGCCCTCTGGCTGTATACTTATAGACGCTCTCTTCTAAATCAAGATTTAGAAAAACAGTCATGACACCTAACTGCCAGATATCGTAGTCATAGTATGTAGCAATGGAAAATAGGATCTGGATGGACTTAAGCATAGGGACTCTTTCTCTGTTTCTAATAAACAGAGCTATGGTCATCTTATCTTTGTGACATGACTGGAAAGTTTCACAAGATGTAAGTTCAAACTGATTTAAATATGCATCTAAATGTAACTTAGCTAGTTGGGTCGCATTGATATGGCCTAGTCTACAATGCCTCAAGAAGGATTCGTTCATTTCTGAACTCTTTCTCTTGTGTGTGTTTTGTACGTTAAGAACTGTGGTTTGATTTAGAACGTATATGCTTTTAGATAACGTTCCTGAACCGATCAACTTTTGATATAAGAAATGTTCAAAATATTATCCAACAATACAAAATTATATCCTTCTTTACTAAATAAAGAGACTGTATGATGTTTTATATTAGGTTCGGTATCTAATAACATTCGTTCAAAATCAATGTATTTGGTAATACAGAGTGATAACTGCTAACAAGCTTGGCTGCAACACTTGCACCGTTTCCAACTCTTGAAACTTATCACCCGTTCCCAGTTCTCTATCTTTCTGTAGCCCATGTAACATAGTACATATGCGGGATCCTAATCCGGTATCACATGCCTAGGACGTAGAGGATACTGAAAAACAGTTCTCGGTAATGAACACACCAGAAGAAGATGTATCAACATATACTTTCTTCGTTTGGGCGGCACGGGAATACTGGTAATCCCCTATTTCCTGCTCGGTCTTATAACAATTATAAGTTGGAGTGGAACCAGCGTTCCTTAGCACAGTATAACAAGCGGGTTTGGTCAATACATCCGTATTATTATCTTGATTAAGGCGTGACATGGTCGCTATCTGGAGAGAGAGAGAAGAAAACACTCAGCGTATGCTCTTGGAACAGTAGATTGGTTATTAATTTATCTAATCAGGATGGCTCCCACTGTTTTAATCAAATCTTCCTTCAAATCCTAAAAGGAAAGACTAGCCAGGATTAATTACACCCTATAATTTAGCCAATCTTTCAGCCAGGCCAGTGCCGGTACTTTGAGGGATGTTCCCCGTGCTTTCGCAGGGACCTAATTAAAATAAACTTCGTTTTCCCAGGGGCGTAACCCCGTTGACACCTTTGTAGACACTTACTTGATCAGCTAATTGTAATGTGTAAAACTCTCCCAGGAGTAACTCTTACTCGCAGTGGGTATCGGGATCCAACTATCTCATAAAAGGTATGCAATCTCATTGAAAATTGCAACACTTGAAATTCCCAATAATATTTTGCTCCTAACATCCTATGACCTTAACAAAGGCCAACAAACCATAGGATGCTAGTCAAGTTCAACCCATCATTTCCTGATTGAATTAAACCTACCCGCACGACCCTTGACAAAGGCCAACAAGGTCGCATGACTACCCTAACTCAATCGCATCATATGCTTATGCAGATAAGCAGTAATCAGCTACCGAACACTACGACTTGACAAGGGCCAACAAACACAGCACAAATACTAACTATTACTTATCTGAAATGACGGAGAGCTACGACAAGTTTTTATGAAAACCTTTTGTGTAATGAACTTGATATCGTTGTAGAATCGAGTGATTTTGTAAAGGAGTGTTTTTTAGGCTTTTACTAGTTTTGCTAAAGAGGTCACTCCCGGTGAAGGGATCTCGGCACTTTCCTTATCGAATAAGGTGTAGGATATTTCACAAATACCGATATGCGAAGCAAAAACTATAAAAGTAATCAAAAGACAAACCGAGTTTGTAGCATCTTCTAGTTTCGTTAAAGAGGTCACTCCCGGAGAAGGGATCTCGGCTCTTTCCTTATCGAATAAGGTGCTGGATATTCTACAAGGAATACCGCTATGCAAAGCAAGAACTAGAGCTACCAGTTTTCTAGACAAGTTTCTACAACATCTTTAGGTTTTTTTTATTTTATTAATCTCATTAATGAAGTCCCATTTATTATGCTTCCCAAGCATCATATATGAAACGAAAGCAGCAATATTAATTACATCTCATATATATAATATAGGCATTCGTCTCAGAATATAATCAATGTCACATCACAGAATATCGCAGCAGAATAAAAACATATGAAATATTGGATATACTAGGATTTCCGGGTTTTATTTTAAGCCGGTATAAAACACGGATTCCACGGTCGTGATGAATAGCCAATCTCACACCCCTAGACCCCTACGAGAGCGGCATGTAACCCTACCAATTCTAGAGTTAGGAGACCCAGTCTCGACTCCTCGAGATGGTCTCCCTCTAGACCCTAGAACCCGGTTACTTATGCTCCCCGCCTTGGGCTATCCTAATGCGGAAAAGTAAATAATATACAATGGTGAAATCATCCTTAACCCGGAAGTGCCCTAATAGAAGAATATTACATACAATGAATTTTACATGAATGAAAATAAAAAACTCTCATCTCACATAAAACCCCCGGCTATTCAAATACGACGATCCAATATAACATATCACAGCAACACATAACATTGTCATCAACGTAAGTAAATATGCATATCCCAATTGTCGTTGACATATAGCACTGAAACCAGCGATACACCACATATTACACTTACGGTCGCAGAAAAGAAAGTGAAAAACTACAACAGTTGGAATCCGCAACCACCTTAGACATCATAAACCCAACGTATCACAAGCTTTGGATTTAATGCCTAACCAAATGAATTCCTTAGACATCACATGCCTAACAAATATAAACCCCGCATTTTGGTCTCGATCTCGAAAACACTTTTCAATATCTAGTCGGGCAATTCAGCAAGATTCCCGACATACTGATCGAATTCTCGTCGGAAACTTTAGTAGACGGACGCACCCCCCGATGCCATCGACGAAGTGCACTAAGGCGGAACATCGCTGCCGCGAGCACCCGAATGGATGCTTTTGGCGACGGTGTTCTCCTATAGTCACTTGGTCGGGGCTATGGGGCATGGCTATCTATTAAGTTTACCCA
Source organism: Agapanthus africanus (assembly GCA_030015575.1). NCBI lineage: Eukaryota > Viridiplantae > Streptophyta > Magnoliopsida > Asparagales > Amaryllidaceae > Agapanthus > Agapanthus africanus. The sequence goes on along the minus strand of CM057344.1, from coordinate 225,323,976 downwards.
GCGAGTATCCGCGTACACTACGTGATTGCGACGAACTTTTGATCACATCAAAATCCCGTGGCAACCGATCAAATGAGAATAAATTGCTAGATTTGTAACATTCAAACTAGTTATCTCACAACTACTTGTGGATTCCAAATATTGTATCCTAATATATAATATCCGGACGACGTTAAACTTTTCGATTGATTCATCAAAGTCCCACAATTTCCCAACAGCTCAACACTTGAGCACAGTTTTAATAATACCCAGAATATACCACAGTACCTATACACCAGCCGTAGAAGGGCAAACCCAAGCCTCACTTATGTCGCCACGGAACTACAGCAAATCCTAGGGTTTAACCGCGGTTCCACGATCCAAAAAGTCGAGTTAGGGTTTCATTCTTCTTAAGGGTTCATAGAATCACTTGCATGTTTTTCCAAATACGTTAAACTTGGAAAAATGGGTTTTTGACATTCGATCGAACTTTTTAACTTCGTCTAGACAAAATGCGAATAACCCGAAACATTGTTAAAAATACGAATATGAAACACCTCGAATTGTTTATAGTGTAAGATTACATCACATGCAAAATTAGCAAAAACAAACAACACCTGAAACATCAAACCCAAGTCACTGGAACACACAAAAATTTTCAGGGGGATGTGCTCGGTTTTGGCCGAGATGTGGGTGTTGGTGGCCGGCCAAAATTTTTGAGAATGCCCTGAAATTTTGACTGTGTTCATAATATATCTCATACATCACTCTGTATTTGTTTAAAACTTTTTTTTGAATAACTTTTAAAATCGACAGAAACTAGGGTTTCACGTTGCAAGTTTCGTAGTTGTTTCGGTTTCGTAATTCTGACAAAGTCCGTCTAATTTTCTAGCATTTCTCTGATACCACTGCAGGGTTACCTAGCACGGTAGCAAGGTTTCGAGAGGCATCTCTCATGCTAAATTCAAAATTTTGCCGTTCTATCCAACCCTAACATAGAATAGTTTACTAGAAATCAACGGAAAATGCATATGTAAACACTTTACATCCTAAGTGAGCAAGGAATGCAACCATTGTAGACCGGTCCTTCACATCAATAGCTTCGTGTAGTATTCCCTTTTGCTACGATCATGAACTCCGGACTCTAGAGAGGCTCCTATGAAGAAACGGATATGCTTGTTTCGAAGACTTCGAGGCCGAAGATGATCTACGTCGAGGAAACACTAAACCAAGCTATCTCTTCACTAACTATGGAATTAGTGAAGCAAACACCTTATACTAAATGGCAAGTAGTAGAGGATGTTGAAGTAGGAAGTGGGCTCATTTTAGATTTCATTTTCTCACACTTTTCCATCAACTCCATTGAAGCTAGAAAACTTTGAGGAAGAAGAAGAAGAAGAAGAATGAACTCATCATATGAGTTATTTTTGTAAGGTTAGAAATGCAACCAAAGGTTAAGCATGTCATGCTTAACCCTTGTAGAGAGTTAACCATGAGCTAGGGTTAAAAGTTAGGTCAAATAATATCTTAAGCTTGACAAAAGGAGTGGACAAAGTCAAAGATGCTTACAAGCTTCTACAAGCTTTCAACAAATATCAACCATGACTAATTCCACAATTTTTAAATTACTTAATGATAAAATTATAAGCCCTAATCTTAACCCTAGCATGGTTTAACCCTCATTAACCCTAGTTGCATTTGTAACCTAGCTTGATACATTTAACATATATCACATATACATCAATGTATCCAAAGTGAGAAAAGAAATCATAAGTGAGCTAATACTAGTTAATGTAATGTAATATATCAAATATATAATTATACATTAGATTATCAAATCAACTCTTGATTTAATAATCCGGCTATATCATCTATAACTGACTAATGTCATATGAATCAACTTATCGAATCAACACTTGATCTGATAACCCGGTTATATCAAATATAACCGACCGATGTCTCATATTGCGAGAATAGAATACGGTATATCATATCGTATCAATCTCGGTCCCGCACATATCACATATGTGCTCCTACTCCGTTTCGTTTGAGCCAGGAAACCTCTGTGAAGGACTCTAAAGACTCGTCAATACGCTGGCAGTAGGTGATGATCATATCAAACACCCACACACCGCAAGCGGTCTGCTAGACGTAACGGCCACCCGGGTATTGAGCGATCAGAAGATCAACAAGCAAGCCTGCTCACACTCATGCGAATCTAATCAGTAACACTACCATACAGTCCGGTCTCTTCGTCTGATATGTCGCAAATCTCATCTAGGGGTGGTAAACATCAGACCCCTGTAACTCGATATGTCGCGTCGATATGAGGCTCACAACATGTCGAGAAACTACTGATAACACTTACCAGTATATCTTTGAAGCAGCCTTGGCCAAGCACTTCCTGTTATAGCCAATCGAGTACAGCGCAACATCAACTCCCAATACTGGGAGAGACGAAACCCCTCCTATTGCTTATTGCCTCCATGTGACTCGGGACTGTACCCAAAAGCCACCGTTTTGCACGTTCTCTTGAACGTGGTAAGGTGGAAATCAAAGCACAGTGGGAATCACACAAGACTCTATGACGATCTCGGGTCTACAGACTAACTTGTACCAGTGTCACCAGAGAACTGCCATCTGACGTTAGGTATAATACCATCTGGGAGTTCTCGGCGAGTCCGTCTAGTGTACCCTATCTCCACTGAGCATCCGTATACTGTCTCTTATGTCAAACACCAATGAATATGGGATCATCCATCGCCCATCTACATGGGTCGAGAAGCTATGCGCTAGTCTACTCTGGTATATCGATGCCCTGTCTCGATACACCCACGACTAGGAACATTTGAAGGATGTACTTAGCGACTACTCTATCCCCACTAGTATGATCTACATCATAGTTCTGGTAGTTAAGTACTCATCCTATGTGCTTTATCAACATGTAACATAGAGACAATCAGTGTGCATGTTAAGATAAAGAGCAACCAGATAGCATACTATCATGTCGAGCAAGAATGTCCTCCCTATATATGTCCAAGCATCCACTACAATATATACCGTATGTACAGCAATGGCCTCTATGACAAACATATAACTAACAATAGTGCTCCCCTGTCTCAGGCTCAACGCCATCATCTGCGACCTTCTCGCCCTGGGATACCGCACCGGGTTCACCATGCACCCACAGACAGTTTATCCTCCTCCTCGAATCGGGTGTATGATATCACTCAAGTACCGAGAAAACTCATGGTGGACATATCTCAAATCTTATCAGGAGAAAACAGCAATTTTCTATCGTTGAAAATGATAATCAGTTTATAAATCTTTGCGGTTTCTCTAAATCTAGAAATCTCATGGAAATCCGAAATAACAATCTCAAAAGTAAATAATAGTAAATACTGGGCTCCGGCAATCCGGACTGGCACTATAATACTGTATGACGAATGAATATATGAATGCATCTGATATCAAGCAAAGAATGCAATAATTAAACTAGCATATGAAAACAATAACATATAGGAACTATTAGCTTGCAAGCTATGTCAATGAAATAATATTCTCTAAAGTCTACGTGACATAGCAATTACCGATGAAGATGTGTGTGAGCCGGCAACCAAGTGTACGAGGAGCATACACATCATCGGTAATTGTGCGGGTGTCCTAACAACAGGTTTCATCATTTCTCACGACAATATATATATATATATATATATATATATGCATGCAATGCAATGCGAACATCAGAATAAATGGCAATTTATAGTAAATGCAGGAATACTGAAATACACATTCCTATATACGAGTCATATAGTTTTTGATATCTGAAATCGCACGAATCGTGGTGTTTAGAAAATAGGGCTACGGTGTTTTTATGAAAAAAGTACATTCTTTGAAATATCCGTAGTATCCTTTGGCCTATTTTTAAAATACTCACGCTTCGTTAGGTTTGGAAATAAGTATGACTCGTGCTCAGTCTAACAACTACTAAGTAACTACAAGACTAAACAAACAGACTAATCGAAAGGGTAAGGAAATCCACCCAACTCTGAGTCGATCCATATATATATATATATATATATATATAATAGTCGGTGATCTTGCCTCAATAGTAGCGCGTACGATACAATATATATATCATATGACATCATCGAGTCAAGAGTGCGGATTTATCATCATAATTATATCTCGTACGGTAAATCCCTCGTACGACATCCCAAATCAGGGTACGGGTCAATATCACATTTATTTCATTATTCAACTTGTATCCTTATCATCATATATCATAAGCTGGGTACCGATCTACGTCTAGTACATACTGATACCATCAATAATATATATGCGTGTGTCTGAAAACACACCGCCAAAAGATCCACTATAAAATCATACCGTGTCTCAAAATACGAACCAAATCACATCACCGATCTCATGGCATCATGCCCAATAACATTGACTCATCTTCAAGTACTTTATACTATCCTCAACATCCATGTATATATATACACACACACACACACATAGCCCCATACCTATGTATGTGTATATATATATATACATATCCCCATATACGTACAAGAAATAAAATGTATGCGTGTATGCAAATCACTACTCTAGGGTTCGCGATTAAGAAACTAACTAAATGTGTTTTCCTACAAGTATGCTAAAACTATCCCAAAGTTCACCTAGCATTTCTTACTAAGTATACACATCTCATAACACATAAGTGTATATATATATATATATATATATATATATATATATATATATATATATCTCAACGCATTCGCGTTCTATACTACGAAACTGTGGGGGTGCTATACGCCATCCACCCGACTTCCCCCGTAGATATATATCTACTCACCTTGATCTTCGCTTGCCGATGCCGATGTCGCCACGCACTTGCTTGTCGTCTTGAAGTCCTCATGAGGGTACCTACATATCATAACACATCGTATCGTATTAAAATCTGACTCATGACCAAAACGACACACGAATCTCACATAGGTCAAAACCTATGGTCCGCTCATACAGAAAAACCAAATAACCCTTTACATCGGCGTACAAACGCCGATTGATCGAGAAAAACCCAAACGTATCAATCATAGTTTCACAACTCACTTAATGTTATAAGAAATATGGTGCAAATCATCAAATCTTATGATTAATCAAATTGATTTATTTCCAAAAAGCCTAGTAAGCGGTCGTTAACCGTTTTAATACAAATCTTGATGTTTAGCAAAACTAATGGTCACAATATTCACTAATTATCTTAATTAGGCCACATAAACATTTACTTGATTTTTAATATCGCTAAATTACATTAATCCAAAAATCTAGTTAGCACAATTTCCATTTTTATTCAAAACTTAATGTTTTAACCAATCTAAATATTTTAATAATTCTAGTGGCCATAATGTTCATTAAACATCTTAACTAAGTCATACAACCCATTACCATAATTTTATCTCCCCTATTTATATTATTTATGAAAACCTAGTTTGCAATATTTTGCAATTTGGGAAATTTTAAATGTTATAATTAGCAATAAGCAACACGATTAAGTTTTTACATGCCATAAGATGTTAAATACATCACACAACCATGAACAAATGATAACAACCCTAGTTCAATTCAAAATCCTCACTTGAATTTCCAAACTCTTAAATAAACCAATAATTAAACACTTGATAAATTTAATTATGCAACTAACCAACAATCCAATCATAGGGCAAATATTTATACCTCACAAATTGAGATCTAGCATGCAACTCATAACCTCCAAAACATCAACTTTACTCTAAGATCCATACTAGATAGTGTTGGAGATAGTGCCCTCAGAGTCAATTATTGGGTCACAGGCACGTGATTGCAGTGATTGAGGGAAGGACCTATCCCGGTAGGACAGTCTTACTCGAGATGATAGTATGCTATCTGGTTTATCTTTATCATCGTGTACTGCTTCAGGTGACCTTTCGAGTCGCTATTACACGTTGATAAAGCCCCTTGGATTCTTGCTTGACCACCAGCAGTATGAGGGCGATCATATAAGTGGGAGCTGGGGGTCTACAAGCACATCCTTAAAAGGTCCCTAGTCGTGGGAGATTCGAGACAGGGCATCGTTTCTCCAGAGTAGACTAGTGTATACAGTCGAGACCCCGACGAGGGGCGGTGGCCGGTCTCACAAGCCACTGGTGTCAGTTGGTTCACCTAAGATGTATACAGGTGCTCATTGGGTTATGAGTACACCGGACAGGACTCGCCGGGAACCTGCTAGTTGGGATATACCAGACGTCAGATAGCAGTTCCCAGGTGACATGTGTACAGGTTAGTTCATCGACCTGGGATCGTCATTTGTCTCGTGTGAGTTCCCACTGTACTTTGATTACTACCCTACCACGGCTCAAAGGAGTCGTGCAAACAGGTTTTAGTTGGGTACAGTCCCGAGCCACATGGAGGCAGTGAGCGGATCTGCAGGGGTTCGTCTCTCCCGGTATTGGGGGTGAGGTCGTGCTGTGTCTAGGAGAGCCAGAACATGAAAAGTCCTTGGCCAAGGCAGGAGATTTGCTGGTAGGTATTCCAGCAGTATCTCAGGGTGTTCTGGGCTACACTCCGACACGACTTGTACCGCTTTTGGGGGTCTGACTTTTACCAACCCCCTAGGCCCGCCATGCGATACTCATAGACGAACGGACCGGACTGTACGGATATTGTCACTGACAGGCTCAGTAGGGTGTCAGGATGAGTTTGCTCATCGACGTCCCTTTTGGTCAATACCTGGTGGCCCGTCACGTATTGGCTTATACCTCTGACGTGCTAGTGGTTAAATCCACAGCCACAGTATTGACGAGTCTTTAGAGTCCACCACACAGACAGTTACTCAAGTTTCGGGCGAAACGCTATAGAGGCCGTATGGAGATATGGCAGGGTTCGATCAGATACGTGCGGTATTGCACGGATCGTGATCGGACGGTTTTTACTAGCCGGCTTTGGCTTAAGCCGGATACTAGTATTAGATAGTGTAGATTTTATCTCTTTGCATTTGTGTTCAGTGGGAATACAAATGCGGGCATGTATTTGCAAGTGCGGGGTTTTCCTGTAATTTATTACGGGATCGGTTTTCTGGGGTTGCCAGTTTGCATTCCGTTCCGGCCGGTTTTCTCTTTTTCCTTCACGGCCGGACTATCTGATGGAGGGGGTTAATTGCTGTTGGCAATTAACTTTTAGTGGAGGGCTTCTTTGCATTTTGTAGCCTTTGTCATGATTATATTCCATTCCTTTCATTTGATGGCTTGTGATGGAGATATGATTGTGACCATTATTCTTTTTGGATTTTCCTTTTCTCCATTTGTTTTTTCCCTTCCCCACTCACTTGTAGGGGCCGGCCACTGTATGTGTGGTGTGAGTGGGGCCGGCCACACTCTTTTGTGTGTGCATGAGGCTTAATTAGTGTGTGTGATTTATTTCTTTCATGTTTTTTTTTGGTGGCCCCCTCTTCTGTGTGTGCAGTGAAGAAATTTTTTTGATATTAATTCATACACACTTTCTTCACATGCTAGAGTTTTGCTAATTTCATTTTTCCAGCAAGCCTTTTTTTTTCCTTGGCCGAGCTCACTTTTGGAGAGGAAGCTCCATTCTTTATCTAGCATCAATCCATGAATTTCTTTGTGCAAAATTCCTCCAACCATGGCAACCTCATAACCCTAAAAGAGACAAGCTTCTACACTATTCTATAGCAAGTCTTGGACGCGTCGGCTAGCCAACTTCGCGCCCGAGTTGCCTCGGTCAAGAGGCGAGAGCCCGTAAAAGATTCCGGCTACGTGGTGCCCTTTCCGACGAGCGAGGAGGTGACGGAGATTCCGCGGGAGATCGGAGCGGAGACGAAGACCGAAGGACACGGATCGTTTGGTATAGCATCTCTACTCTTTTCTTTTTGCTAGCTAGCTAGGTTAATGGCCCGATCCGGGTAAAAAGTCCGCGGTGGTGCCGTTTTGCAAAGTTCGCAAAGTTTTTGTTTTCCGCGTTTCCGGCGTCGGATCGACGGCCGGGGCGCCCCCGCGGGCTTACAATGGTATCAGAGACACGCCATTAACCTTCACTAGCTTGCTCTAGCGCGTTTAGAACTCGATCGAACAAAATCCCCAAAAACCGTATTTTGTGCACATGTGTTCTCTGTTAAAATTTTTTGAGCTCCTAAAATTTTTCAGGTTGTTTCAGAGGCATGTACAAGCAATTATAAGAATTCTGGGAAAATACGATCCACTGATTACTCACTTCGACCGCGGAAGCGCGGCCAAACCCCTGGTTTGGCCGCGCTTGCGCGGCGGAAAAGAGGAATCGTGGCACCATATTTTCCCAGTAAGCTTATGAGTTGAAAATAGGGCATTTGGGATATTTTCTTTGGGCCCAGATTTTCTGTAAGTGCCACAGTAGTGTGTGGGGCCCACTTTGATAAATTTGTTCGATCGGATATTTTAAACATGCTAGTTCACAGTTTTTACATTATATCTGCGACCGTGAATGTCACTCGATCGGTAAATCCGGTCTAACTGCTATAGCCCGGTTAGACGGATTTGCGAACGTGACTTTCACGTTGATGTTCTGTGATTGTACTGTGTTGTTGCGGATCGGTCGTGGGGGATAGCCTGGTTGCAGTGGTAGTACAGTTCTGTCTTTTTATGTACATTTGATATTGCGGGACGAGCGTCCGACATGTGGACTGCCGTCACTGCCAGTTTGTATTATTCTTTTGGGGCACGACCTTGTTGCGGTCGATGTACCCGTTGTATGTATATTTTACTTTCTGTACTAGGATTACCCCGCGGAGGGGTGCACGGATAGCCGGATTCTAGAGGGCAACAAGCCCGCATCTCATGGCATTGAGACGGAGGGGGCTTCACTCTAGGATTGGCGGGCTATTCGCCGCACTCGTAGGGGGTATAGGGTTGACCCAGGAGGGGTGCCCAAGTTACCGGATTCCGTGAAGTGCTGGGTGGTCCATTCACGTAGCTGAAGGGGGCTGCCTCGCTTCAGGTTTTGGCGGGTGACTTGCCGCGCCCGTAGGGGTCTAGGATTTTCACTGCACAGGCTATCCACACGACCAGGGGAACGTCGGGTTTCAGCGGCTCTGTGAAACCCGGGGATCCCAGATATCTGTATTGATCTGTGTTGTTATACATTTCTGTGTTGCTTTTATCACGCCTTGAACGAAAATTATATATTGGTATATATATATTTATAGATGTTGTATATGTTTTTCATCCGCGCTAGTCCAGTCCCCGCTCTGTCGTTAGTTAGCTAACCTAACGAGTGATGACGGGACCCAGTGGCGAATGCGGATGGCATATACGTACATCAGTATATTTTCGTTCTTTGTGGTGTGATCAATTGATGGGACTGCATTGATTCGGATCAATGCAAGTTAAACAAACCTATTCTGATGTTGTTGGAACACTTTTTCAAAAAGCTGTTATTGCAAGGGCGTTCTCTTTTGTTTTGCACAGTGGTATTCATTTGGAATATCCTGCTCCTCAGTCGACGAGGCAAGGGCCGAGATCCCTTCACCGGGAGTGACCCCTTGGACAAAAGTTTGCGTCAGGGCAGTAACTTCACTATAGCCGATTACTTTTGCTTTGCATCGTGGTATTCAGTTGGAATATCCTGCACCTCATTCTACGGGGAAAGAGCCGAGATCCCTTCACCGGGAGTGACCTCTTTAGTAAAGGTTTTCGTAACTATATTTTTAAAAGCTATCAGTTCCTTCAACGATATCAAGTTCATTACGTTAAAGGTTTTCGCCAGAAACCATTCGTAGCCCTCCGTCGTTTCATATGGATGGTCAATAGTATTCAAGCTGTGTATGTTGGCCAAAGTCAAGGCACAGTGTTTGGTAGCTGTTGGGTATTCATATGCAGCATAGATAGATGCGTTGGTTTGGGACAGTCGTACTGCCATTTTGGCCAAAGTCAAGGGTATGTACGGGTGGGTTCAAATTAACCAGGAAAATGACGGGTAGAACTTGACATGTGACTTATGATATGTTGGCCAAAGTCAAGGTCATAAGAGCATGGGGCAGAAATCCACATCGGGAGTTTCAAAAGTACTGAAACTTGCCAGATATGCGCATACCTTCTGGAGTGTGATACCGTGAGCGGATTCCGTCACGTTATCATGCGATGAGAGTTGGATCCCGATTCCCACTGATGAGTTGGTTTACTCCTCGGGTTATCCCGGCTAATTCTTCTTTCAGGTTTGGGGAAGAATTTGACGTTACAGTGGGAGGTTTCCAGATTAGATAAATTGGTAACCATTCTGATCTAGGTTAGAGTGCACGCTGAGTGTTTCTTTTCTCTCTCTCTCTGGCAGCAACCATTGACCCGACCCTAGACTATGACTCAGTGACCAAGTTGACCGAACCTTCTTAACACTGGCTTTTGGATTGTCAGAGTTGCAGACCTCATTGCCACTCCTACTTTCACCCTTTTCTCCAGGACACCCCGTATTACTACGAACGTCCACTTCCATTGGACAAAACCATCGTATGGTTATATACGAACTCGAAGGACTTCGAGGATGGTTTCAGGTTCTGGAGAAAACGAATAGGACTATTCAGTTGTCTTTACCTTTTACCTTCTCTCTCAGGTTGCGAGTACTCCTTGGTTTAGGAGTAGTACACCTATTACGCAAATTGGACAGTCTTCTTCCAGACCCTAGGCTGGTGCCGAACGGTAGGGAATGAAGAAATCCAATTAGCCTAAACGGTGTACAGAAGGTATTAAGTTCAGACAAAGCAAGGGATTAGTAAGAGGGCAAAGTAAATTGCGACTGCTATTCACGACCAAACCATGTACTTCTTTGTCAATCCTAAATCACCTATGAATTAAGTACATTCGGTTGTCTTTTATCCTCACCTTCTCTCGCATTGCGAGTGCTCCTCGGACTAGGACAGTACACCCATTATGCTTATTGGATAGTCTTCTTCCAAACCATAGGCTGGTGCCGAACGGTAGGGAAGGAAGAAAACCATTTGGCCTAAAGGGGTGTACAGAAGGTAATGACTAAAGACATGTAAAGGGATTTGGAGAGGTGGCAAAGAATTATACGGTTATAGTTGTGAATCTGGATAATGGAAGAGGCATTACTAGGAATACCAGGATACCCTATCGAAACATTTCAATGTTTCAGTTTCACTGTGTATTATTAATAGAAAACTGATTTCCCGATTAGACACTTACTCCAGGGTATGTATTTACCAGGTATGGTTCTCACATCTGTATGGTTTTACAGATGATGAGTGGGAGTAAGTTATTGGGAATTAGGTGACCATCCTCATTATATCGGGATTCGTTGTAATCGGTGATATTTGAGGAAGTCACCTGGGTTGTTTGCCGGTCGGCAAATATTTGGTTTTGAATATCCGTTGTTGTGCACCAATTTCAAATTGATATATCTGTACGTCTATTTTTATAGAGTGAGACATACCTTTTTGAAATTATGTCTATGACATTTACCTATACCAGTGGATGGTTAGGTAAGGAGCATTGAACAACGGTGTAATTCTTCTTAACCAAAAGTACAGTTTTCAACCTACGACACACAGTGAATGAGTCACAAGACTCAAGGGACTTATACAGAGTATTGTATATTGTCCAGTGTCCATTAGGACAGAGGGGTTGGTCCTCGTACTATATTCTGTTTACTTTTAACTTCTCTAGTTCTTAGACATGTGTTTCGTAGAAACACAGGGTCTAAGTTTTGAGGAGTTATAGGTATAAGAGTAAAGTAGAGAACCAAGTGTTGCAAGTATCAGGATTCTTCAAGCTGATCGAAGATGTAGATACTTGTGTATGGTATTCAGTTGATAGTAATGATTAAGAGAACTAGCTTCCCTTTCAGGTTACTCATAATTGGAAGTACTCCTAAGTTGAGTAACGCCGATCGGCCTCTATTCCATTTAGTTGACATGCACTGGAGACAGCTGCATGATTTGAATCTGGTTCAATTAAATCAGTGCCTCTGTTTCTTGAATATAGAACAGTTCATATCTTGACATTGTTAAGATACGGGGAGTTGTCCGGCTTATGCTTGAAACCAGACTCTGGACAACTCAAGGCACGTTTCAGTAGTGGCTGTTTGTGGGTTGACCCGGGCTATGACGAGGGTTGATTTTCTACCATCTGGAAGATCAATAGTGATATTGTTCTTGACTCGCCACATTTTTTAAAGAAATGGATTTTTCAGAAAACAGTAGTGGGAGTATGGTAGGACTGGAAGTGATTCCAGAACCACAAACGATTACTGAAGATTTGATAAAGAACCTAAAGGTTCAATCTGGTTTGACATTCCATTGGCCACTCCGCAGATATGGTGGGTAACCTCAGGCACTCGAGAGGTACTTCGGTATGCTCAAGGACGGTGGCAGGGAGGTTCTTGTTTACCCAGACTTGCCATTGCTGTTGTTCCAGGCTGCGAGACCCGGCGGGAGGATGAGTATAGCGTCGTTCTAAACTGGCTTTAGAAGTGCACGTCTATATGACTCTGCCAGAGGATTGTCGTAGTCAGTGGGAGCAGCGGAAGCATTGGTGGATATCAGGCTTATGTCTATTTATAGACTAAAGCAGATATAGCGGAGATAGATCATCTATTTCTGATGTGGCAGTCATAGGTTTGACTTGATCAGAATAGGGGATGGATCTGTTGAGAAGGTAGTAGAGTGTGATGTCCTGGTATTTGATGACATACACAGAGTAGGAAGTGATATTCCTATACTACGATCGGTTATACTTTGGTCGTCACACAATAGTTTCTCCACATAGGATTTGGATATTATATCAGACATTCTGGTTACTAGATCTATAGATTTAGATCTAGATTTGGGTGGTTTCCCAATCTGGGTACTTTGACAGCATTCTATGAGTATTTAGAATGGACGACTCCTGGCATGGTAGTGTACCTGCAGGTAATGGAGTCACCCTCTCTAAAGGTGTCTTACAGACTAAAGGGGAGAGGGACACGCATGATTGACAGATCACTTGCTTAGGCAACTGAGTCAATCATGAGATGTCATGTACCACACCAGATGTTGTTCTTGCAGTAGGTGCAATAAGTTGATATTGATCCAGTCCTGGAGAAACAATCGGAAGCAGTTTTAGAACATAAGTTGATGTTCTAAGGAATTGATAACGGCAGCCTCCTTTAGGAGACGGTTATCATTCCAGGCTTCCAAGGTGACCTGGATGGCAGAGTGGCTGTCAGAGTTATAGTTTTTCCTCTAACGAGGGGCAGTATTTTGGACAGGTGGTCCAGGTGGAAACTGAGGGAAGGCATGGCGCAGGACACTGATTAAGTTCAGTTGTCGATACAGTCTAAGAAGTTTGGATTTGGAGTTCACTTATGAGCTAGGTCCCATCAGACATCCAGACATTCTAAGACAGGTATTGCTCATTTCGGGAGATGGTTTTCTCCGCGAACTTGAGATAAAGAGAGACATAGAAAGAAACATCAAAGCGGATCCACTCACTGAGGCTATTCCTCGAACGCAATAGTTTCGCAAACGAGCTTTGTGAGACTGACTAGTAGAGGAGTTGGGTGTTCGGTATCACACGGGCTGTGAGTATGCGACATCGCAATAATTAGCCTCGAGTGCAAGTGGGAGATTGTTGGAGATAGTGCCCTCAGAGTCAATTATTGGGTCACAGGCACGTGATTGCAGTGATTGAGGGAAGGACCTATCCCGGTAGGACAGTCTTACTCGAGATGATAGTATGCTATCTGGTTTATCTTTATCATCGTGTACTGCTTCAGGTGACCTTTCGAGTCGCTATTACACGTTGATAAAGCCCCTTGGATTCTTGCTTGACCACCAGCAGTATGAGGGCGATCATATAAGTGGGAGCTGGGGGTCTACAAGCACATCCTTAAAAGGTCCCTAGTCGTGGGAGATTCGAGACAGGGCATCGTTTCTCCAGAGTAGACTAGTGTATACAGTCGAGACCCCGACGAGGGGCGGTGGCCGGTCTCACAAGCCACTGGTGTCAGTTGGTTCACCTAAGATGTATACAGGTGCTCATTGGGTTATGAGTACACCGGACAGGACTCGCCGGGAACCTGCTAGTTGGGATATACCAGACGTCAGATAGCAGTTCCCAGGTGACATGTGTACAGGTTAGTTCATCGACCTGGGATCGTCATTTGTCTCGTGTGAGTTCCCACTGTACTTTGATTACTACCCTACCACGGCTCAAAGGAGTCGTGCAAACAGGTTTTAGTTGGGTACAGTCCCGAGCCACATGGAGGCAGTGAGCGGATCTGCAGGGGTTCGTCTCTCCCGGTATTGGGGGTGAGGTCGTGCTGTGTCTAGGAGAGCCAGAACATGAAAAGTCCTTGGCCAAGGCAGGAGATTTGCTGGTAGGTATTCCAGCAGTATCTCAGGGTGTTCTGGGCTACACTCCGACACGACTTGTACCGCTTTTGGGGGTCTGACTTTTACCAACCCCCTAGGCCCGCCATGCGATACTCATAGACGAACGGACCGGACTGTACGGATATTGTCACTGACAGGCTCAGTAGGGTGTCAGGATGAGTTTGCTCATCGACGTCCCTTTTGGTCAATACCTGGTGGCCCGTCACGTATTGGCTTATACCTCTGACGTGCTAGTGGTTAAATCCACAGCCACAGTATTGACGAGTCTTTAGAGTCCACCACACAGACAGTTACTCAAGTTTCGGGCGAAACGCTATAGAGGCCGTATGGAGATATGGCAGGGTTCGATCAGATACGTGCGGTATTGCACGGATCGTGATCGGACGGTTTTTACTAGCCGGCTTTGGCTTAAGCCGGATACTAGTATTAGATAGTGTAGATTTTATCTCTTTGCATTTGTGTTCAGTGGGAATACAAATGCGGGCATGTATTTGCAAGTGCGGGGTTTTCCTGTAATTTATTACGGGATCGGTTTTCTGGGGTTGCCAGTTTGCATTCCGTTCCGGCCGGTTTTCTCTTTTTCCTTCACGGCCGGACTATCTGATGGAGGGGGTTAATTGCTGTTGGCAATTAACTTTTAGTGGAGGGCTTCTTTGCATTTTGTAGCCTTTGTCATGATTATATTCCATTCCTTTCATTTGATGGCTTGTGATGGAGATATGATTGTGACCATTATTCTTTTTGGATTTTCCTTTTCTCCATTTGTTTTTTCCCTTCCCCACTCACTTGTAGGGGCCGGCCACTGTATGTGTGGTGTGAGTGGGGCCGGCCACACTCTTTTGTGTGTGTATGAGGCTTAATTAGTGTGTGTGATTTATTTCTTTCATGTTTTTTTTTGGTGGCCCCCTCTTCTGTGTGTGCAGTGAAGAAATTTTTTTGATATTAATTCATACACACTTTCTTCACATGCTAGAGTTTTGCTAATTTCATTTTTCCAGCAAGCCTTTTTTTTTCCTTGGCCGAGCTCACTTTTGGAGAGGAAGCTCCATTCTTTATCTAGCATCAATCCATGAATTTCTTTGTGCAAAATTCCTCCAACCATGGCAACCTCATAACCCCAAAAGAGACAAGCTTCTACACTATTCTATAGCAAGTCTTGGACGCGTCGGCTAGCCAACTTCGCGCCCGAGTTGCCTCGGTCAAGAGGCGAGAGCCCGTAAAAGATTCCGGCTACGTGGTGCCCTTTCCGACGAGCGAGGAGGTGACGGAGATTCCGCGGGAGATCGGAGCGGAGACGAAGACCGAAGGACACGGATCGTTTGGTATAGCATCTCTACTCTTTTCTTTTTGCTAGCTAGCTAGGTTAATGGCCCGATCCGGGTAAAAAGTCCGCGGTGGTGCCGTTTTGCAAAGTTCGCAAAGTTTTTGTTTTCCGCGTTTCCGGCGTCGGATCGACGGCCGGGGCGCCCCCGCGGGCTTACAGATAGGCTAAGGAATAACGGGTAGAACTTGGATTTTGATTTTCTGAGGTTTTTGATGGATTTTTGATGAAATTTGCAAGAGTTTTGTCATGGAATTAGATGGGAAATTGGGAAGGGCTGCTGCTGGAAGAGCGGTCGGCTGAAGTGGAAGAGAGAAGAGAGACGGTGTGGGTGTGTGAGTGCAAGTAAAGAAAATCCCATACATTAACTATCTCACACCATACTTCTTTAATTATTCATTTCCTTTTTAATTCTTTTCTTTTGTGAAATGAGGGGACCAAGTTTTGGGGCTGCCAAGGGGGGTTCGGCCAGCAGCCTAAGGGGGAGGAGAGAGGGTGTGGGTGAGTGTGGGTGAGGAAAAAAAAGATAAATACTATACCCCAATTTCCATTTACATTAATTTCACTATTTAAGTCTTTTTCTATCATATTTTTAGAACCATCATAACAATTTCTTTTCATTTCAAAAACAACATGTTATATTTTGGTTTAATGTGTCATGATGTACAA
Source organism: Agapanthus africanus (assembly GCA_030015575.1). Taxonomy (NCBI): domain Eukaryota; kingdom Viridiplantae; phylum Streptophyta; class Magnoliopsida; order Asparagales; family Amaryllidaceae; genus Agapanthus; species Agapanthus africanus. The sequence continues at coordinate 225,307,588 of CM057344.1, read as the reverse complement.
AACTTGTGTTAACCCATTTCAATTTGCTATTATCCCTAATTAAATGTATTAGTGAAGGCTTAAAATAATATTTAAAATAATTAATTTCGGAAAATATTTCAGTCAACTAGAAATTTTACAAGCGACTCAATAAACATCAAATAGTAGCAATTACATAGCTAGAATCGGTATATTTGATTTTAAGATGAAAGATACTTATATCTTGATTTTTACAGAAAACACCCGTTATTTTACCGGTTCTCCGAAATTTCACCTAAACGATTTTCAAAATGTTACAATCTTCTTGCGAGCCTATTCTTCGTTTTCCTAAAGGCTTGAACCATCATCCCACTACTTCTAGTCCACCAAATACGATCCTCACTCCTATTCTGGGATCTGTTCCACACACACAACCTTCTCCAATGTTGGACCCCGCTCTTATTGCTAAAGCACCTTATCCGAATTGGTTAAGGGGAAAGAAACCGAGTCCACATATGGAGAAGAATATGGAAATGTTTAAACAGGTTAACATCAATATCCCTCTCCTAGATGATATTCAACAAGTTCCGTCTTATGCGAAAATTCTTAAGGACTTGTGCACTAGGAAGAGGAAGACTCAAGTGCCCAAAAAGGTATTCATGACAAATAATGTTCGCACAGCGTTTACCCCACAATTACCAAAGAAGCGTAAGGACTCTGGCTGTCCTACAATCTCGATTTCTATTAGGGGTAAAAACATTAACCGTGCTTTACTTAACCTTGGCGCAAGTATTAAACTGCTTCCATATTCGGTCTACGACCAGTTAGGGATTGGAGAGTTGAAACCAGCTCATTGTACTCTCCAAATAGCAGACTGATCAATCACCAAACCTAGGGGTGAACTTGAGGATGTGTTGATTAAAGTCAGGGAATTCATATTCCCTGTGGACTTTATTGTTCTTGATACACAACTTGTTGCGAACCCACGGAACCAAATTCCGGTGATTCTTGGCCGACCCTTCCTAGCCACTTCCAATACTGTCATAAATTGTTGAAACGGTTCTATCACCCTATCCTTCGGGAAGATGTCAATTGAGCTGAACATTTATAAGATTGGAAGTCAGCCGTCGAACCCTCTGCTCACATTCTTGATGTCTGTTCTGTCCACGAGATAGCTCCTGAAAGCTGCGAAGTTGATGAACTTTTCTTTGATGATCTCGATGAAATTCGCACATCAATGTTTGATCTTGCACATCTTAGCCAGGACAATTTTGACGAGTCCACTCCTGAGTCTGAATCTTTTGACTCATCACTTTCCGATTCTGTATCCTTTGCAGGCCACGAGCTTCTTCGTGAATCTGAATGTCATTCTCTTACCCCACCTTCTATTGTTTCTCCGCCGACATTAGATCTCAAATTGTTACCTTCTCATCTTAAATATGCATATTTAGGTGAGAATGAGTCTTTACCCGTGATCATATCCGCTTCTCTATCCTCAGATCAAGAGAATGCGCTTTTGACGGTCTTGAGATTTAATAGTTAGGCTTTTGGTTGGACTATGGCTGACATCAAAAGGATTAGTCCCTTGATTGTTGAACATCATATACATTTGATGGATGAAGCCAAGCCATCCCGAGAACCACAGAGACGGTTAAACCCCCTAATGAAGGATGCGGTAAAGAAAGAAATCGTCAAATGTCTTGACAGTGGTATCATTTACCCAATCTCTGATAGCCAATGGGTAAGTCCTATTCATATAGTCCCTAAGAAATCTGGTATCACGGTCATAACAAATAAGGCTAATGAGTTGATCCAGACACGCACTCAAACTGGGTGGCGTGTATGTATTGATTATAGAAAACTCAATGCCGTAAGGAGGAAAGACCACTTCTCTCTACCTTTCAATGACCAGATGTTAGAACGATTAGCTGGACGTAAATATTATTATTTCATGGACGGATACTCTGGCTATAACCAGGACCCTATTGCCGAGAAGGATCAAGATCAAAACCACATTTACTTATCGTTTCGGTACCTTTGCTTATAGACACATGCCCTTTGGGTTATGCAAAGCTCCCGCTACATTTCAGTGGTGTATGATGGGGATATTCTCGGACATGGTGGAGAATTTTCTGGAGATTTTCATGGACGATTTCTCGATATTCGGAGATTCTTTTGATGACTGCCTATCTCATCTTGACGCAGTTCTTACTCGTTGTAAAGATAAGAACTTAACCTTGAATTGGGAAAATGCCATTTCATGGTCTAAGAGGGAATTGTTCTTGGACATGTTATTTCACGGAAAGGCATTGAGGTTGACAGAGCTAAAATATATTTCATTCATAACCTTCCTCTTCCCAAATGTGTCAAAGATATACGATCTTTTTTTGGCCATGAAGGCTTTTATCAGAGATTCATTAAGGATTTTTGCAAAATTGCTAGACCCTTAACTCTTCTCTTGGCCAAGGACACAACCTTTCAGTTTGACTCGGACTGTGAGGCTGCTTTTGACTCACTTAAAAATTCACTCACTGCAGCCCCTGTTCTATCATCTCCTGATTGGAACAACCCGTTCGAGCTTATGTGTGATGCATCAGATTTCGCTGTTGGTGCAGTCTTAGGACAGCACATTTATAAGATGCCACATGTGATTTATTATGCAAGTAAGACCTTGAATGATGCTCAAATTAATTATACAACTACCAAATAAGAACTTTTTGCAGTTGTATTTGCATTAGAAAAATTCAGGCCTTACTTGATTGGCTCACCAATTGTTGTGTACACTGACTACTCCGTCTTAAAACATATTTTATCGAAGAAGTATGCTAAAGGTAGGTTAATACGTTGGATACTTCTATTATAAGAATTTGATCTTGTCATTCGAGATAAGAAAGGATGTAAAAATGTAGTAGCCGGCCATCTTTCACGCATCTCTTCTTCACCTGTGACCCTGCCAATTAATGACTCTTTCCCAGATGAACATCTCTTGAATGTATCCGGCGAACCTTGGTTCGTGGATATTGTGAATTATCTTGCAACAGGACTTATTCCCAGCGAATGGTCTAATCTGGAGAAACATCGATTTCTATCCTAAGTAAAACATTTTTACTGGGATGAACCCTATTTGTTTAAATATTGTCCTGAACAAATCATTCGTAGATGTGTCCCTAATGACGAATTCAAGAGCGTTATATCTTTTTGTCATAATCAAGCATGCGGTGGTCATTTTGGTCCACGAAAAACGGCGGAGAAGGTTTTGTAATGCGGTTTTTACTAACCAACTTTATTCGAAGATGCATTTGATCATTGCAAAACCTCTCCACAATGTCAACACACGGGTTGGATTTCTCAGAGAAATGAGATGCCTCTTCAACCGATCTTGGTTGTTGAAATTTTTGGCGTTTGGGGTATTGATTTTATGGGTCCTTTTCCCAACTCTTTTGGGAATTTGTACATATTGCTTGTGGTTGATTACGTCTCGAAATGGGTGGAAGCTATACCTTGTCGCACTAATGACCACAAGGTTGTCATTAAGTTCCTTAATGAAAATATCTTTTCGCGATTTGGATACCAACGCGCTATCATTAGCGACAACAGGACGCATTTCTGTAATCGGTATTTCGAGACTTTGATGCGGAAATATGCAATCAACCACAAACTTTCCACACCCTATCATCCCCAAACGAGCGGGCAAGCTGAGGTTTCCAATAGGCAAATCAAACAGATTTTGGAGAAAACAGTTTCTAAAAACTGGAAAGATTGGTCAACCAAATTGACGGATGCTCTTTGGGCATTCCGTATTGCTCATAAAACTGATCTCGGTATGCTTCCTTATCTTCTAGTGTTTGGTAAGGCTTGCCACCTTCTGGTCAAAATTGAGGACAAAGCAATGTGGGCCATTAAAGAACTGAACTTTGACTTAAATCAAGCATGCAACTTTCGGAAGCTGCAATTAAATGAGCTAAGCGAACTCCGCGATGAAGCTTACGATAATGCTGTAATTGTAAAGAATCGGACTGAGGTATTTCACGATAAAAACATTTTGAGAAAAACTTTTACACCTGATTAACAAGTCCTTGTTTACGATTCCCGTCTCCATCTTCATACGGGGAAGCTACAATCTCGATGGAAAGGACCCTTTGTTGTGCAGTATGTATACCCGCACGGGGCAGTTGAGGTTGAAAATGTTGAAAATGGTTCAATTTTCAAAGTGAATAGACATAGATTAAAACCGTATTTTTCTACTGACCCCACGGAGGAGCTCCTGTTTTTACAGGAGCCGCTTTATCTTGAATAAATTTCCTCTGTCTCATCTCCATGACTTGAAAATACTGTATAATCCTTAGAATGGAGCTGAGTAATAAAAGAATAAGTTTGGGGGAGATTTTCACGATCATATTTCATGTCCCCGTTAATAAATTTTTACTCCCGAGTTTATAGGTTTCTGAGATTTAACAGATAGCAATAGTGAGGACACTGTTGTAAACAAGTTTGGGGGAGGTTTGTATTTATTTACGCATCACTTTGCATCATACTTTGCATAAGCACAAAACATATAAAAAATATATTAATATTTAAAATTTTATAATAAAAGATTAGAAAGTGAAAAATTACATTTAAAAGGTTAGAAAAGTTTATGAAAACCATGAATGTTAGATGTTTTCTTAGACGAACTGGTAATAAGTAGTTATGAGCCGTTGTCCCAAGGGTTAGTAAAATGAAAGAAGTCACTAATCTGAGGATAAAAATAAGTCTGAAAAATAGTTCATATTCTAAAAGCCAAAAATTTGAATATTGATACCCTACTATACGCACTTACACATATCTTGAAGCTCGGAATAGTAGAGGATGTCTTGAAATGCTCTTGTCTAAAAGCCAAAGTACGAAGAAAATTCAAATGAAGTATAAAAGATAAAATGGTGTTGAGAAAAATGAACATTGGTTTTTTAATCACCAAGGCAACATAAAAAATATAGCGAGGGTGCTTCATCACCTAGTGCCTCAGACCAGCTGGTTTGGGAGTCACCGCTAAGCCTTAGGTGTTGCAAGACGAGGAAAATACTATTTACGCCTAACCTGTGAGCACATTTAGTAATCGGTCGGTTAGTACCTCAAGAAGTATTAACGGTCGCATGAAAAATGTGTGAGCAATTCCATCTAATTATTCATCGTTTAAAAAGTACTGATGTAGATGGACAAGAGTATGATAGCTTGAATTGAATTCTCCGAGTGTAGGGATGTCTTTTACATACACGTAGGGGTATATGATCAATATTTGGAAGAAAGGTATGGATGAAGAATAAAGGCGATATTTTATTGAGGGATTATGTGATTTCTAACATTTTTTCATGACTATTAAGATAGGGCTCATGACAACCTAAAAGCTAGTGTAGTTGGAAACTCTGATTTTCAAAGATTTTCTTTTACAATTCTTATCTTTATATGTAACTTTCACAGTCTTCCTTTTATTATAGGATTTTGTGAGTGCAATCCGCTGAAAACCCACAGGAGACAACACTCCTCCTACTATGGACACCTAGAGGTTTATAGGCTTGTTGCACGTGCTCATTGCAATCGTGTTTGCCTATGAATGTGTGCCAGTTAGTTTTTCTTTTTCTTAATAGAATTTTCTCCTTCTCCTGAATAAAAGATGTTTGCTCGAGACGATCAAAATTAATTTTCGGGGAATTTGTTCAGTCGAAAATACTGCACTTTCAACACATCAATTTCCCTTCTCTTTCTAATCATCTAAAGGTGTTTGGTATAAATATAACACATATTTGTAGTTTTTCTGGAAAAGATCATTTAACATGTGTTGTCCTTTATAACTGGAATTATGAAGGAAATTGTGTGTTTATTACTTCACGCGTGATATTGTATATCTCAACACTTTTTATCGAGATTGTGTGCAGAAAATTACTCAGGTCAAAGAACCGGAATAGCAAAATTGACGATAAAACGCAGCATGTCAAAGACTTAAAATATGGTAGAAATTCAGAAAAGATTAAATGATTATAGACATCAAAAGAACACCCCCAGACCAATACCAAGTTACCACAGGAAAATAAGCCAGAGATCTCCTTAAACGGCCGCGGAACCGCTGCTGATCCAGCCCGATCCGCCGCGGATCCGCGGCCGAGTTGGGGGCACAGGTGACGTAACTTCTCCAGAAGCTTCTCTGTAACCACCTAGCTTCCTCAAGACGTTTCATTTCCACGTAGCTTCTTCTGGAAGGCTCTGCATAACAAAAAAGCTTCTTGTGGAAGCTTAATTTGAGGCTATAAAAGGGGATCTAGATCTACATTTCAAAGGTGGTTCAATAGGTTACTCATTATTACACAATTGAGCCACAATTACAATTCAATTCAAGTTGAGTGACACAATTTGAGATCCAATCCAAATCCAATCAAAATCAAGATCCATTGAAAGCAAAATCAAGCGACAATCGAAGATCCTTTATCGCAACGCCGATCGTCATCAAGAGCAAGAGATCCGCATCCGATCCATGACCTACGGCGATCGAGCTACGCAAAGATCGACGATAAATTCCCTTTCAAAGAAGCGATCGAGAGCTAGTCTTGTAAACTCGAATTAAGAGGTGTAATTTGAAGGAGATTTAATAAAGGTGATAATTGTAATTATCGCTTTCTTTACATTCTTTCATTATGAAATTTATCGTTCTTGATTCTTTAATTTTCATGATGCTTGAGTGAAATCTACGCTTGTAAAGGAATCGAGAGAATCGGTAGATCTAATGATGACGAAATCCTAAACTAATCTTAAGACTTATGAGGATTGTGAACTTTAGGAAAAAGATTCATCTATGACCTAAATTCGAGCGAGATCACCTTCTTGATAATTGCGTTGCAAATTAGGGATCAAATGATTGATGATTTTCTTTTCTAGAGGCTAAATTTGAATGATGATCAATGAAAAGATAAGAGATGGTGAAGGAGAAACCCTAGTTTCTTCAATAGACCCCTAATCTTCATTCATCGTCATCGATCTAGCTACAATTCATCAATAGATAAGATTCGTAATTTTTAGTATTCATCATTGCTACTAATTCGATCGATTCCTACAAGCTATTCTTCATATTCTTGATAATTCAATTTGATTTTGGACACTTTCTTGATTTCTAATTCTTGATCATATTCTTGATTTTCTTGAAATGACAACTCGATTAAATCTCGAATTACGTTCTTGAATTTTCTTTTATATTTTCTTTAAATTCATCTAAAACAAGATCGAATAGAACACGCATCTCAGTGGACGATCCGTATTCATTAACGAGCTATATCGACACCGTTAATTGATTGCGGTTACAAATTCTTTGGTTGTGATTATATTTTCAAAACACGATCCGAAATTCAGATCAATCACTATACTAACCGAGAAGCGAACTAGAGAATTAGGGTATAAATGTAAGGAAACAAGTTATACACCATGTGAAAAGTGAATACAACATTTGTAGACCGATTGTAACGTTTTGAAAATCGTTTCGGTGAAATTTCGAAAAAACGGTAAAATAAGAGGGTTTTCTGTAAAAAGTCAAAATGCAAATATCTTTATTATAAAATTAAATATACATATTCTAGCTATGTAATTGCTAGTATTTGGTGTTTATTGAGCCACTGGTGAAATTTCAAATTTTCTGAAAATTTTTCCAAAATTAATTATTTTAATATTATTTTAAGCCGTCCCTAATACATTTAATTAGGGAAAATTATAAATTTGAATGGGTTAGTTTTAATCTTTAGAACCATTACAACTAAAATCTAGTTTGTAATATAAATTTTTAGTAATTTATTTCAAGTTCTTATTAGTTATAATCGAAGGGAATTAAATTTTTTAATTAATTAAACTAAAACTTGCATTTTTGTAACTTGAGGTGTTCTTTTTGCATGGATTTCTTTTGTGCAATCTCTCACACTCTTTCCTCACTCAATTGGCCGGCCCACCACCAGCAGCAGCCCATGAAATTTCCCCTATCCAATTTGTTTCTTCAACTCTTTTTATGAGAGGAAATGAGTTAAATAGGTGTAGGTTAAGATGTATTGTTTTGGAGGCTTATTGTACCTTGATTTGAGGGGGGTTGACTTGGCCAATTTTGCACAACACCCACACCAATCCCCCCATCATCCTCTGGCCGAAATTTAGCAGCCCTCCCCTCTTGAAAAATCCTCACTTCTTCACATCAAAAATCTACAAGAATGCACTCAAAAATCCAAACTCAAACCTTCCAAACTCCTAACTAAGCCTTACCCATTTCTCCTCAACCTATACTAGCATGATTCTTGGAGCAAGTTAGCATTTTGGAAGTCAAGATTTGTCAAGCTAGATCTACAAATTGAGGTATAAATCCTAACCCTTTTATTCAATTGTTGGTTATTGCTTTAATCTAGCTTAATTAGGAAATTAATCTTGGTTCTAATTGCAAGTTTTGGAATTTCAAGAGGGGGTTGTGAATTAAAATTAGGGTTTTTGTTGTGTAATTATGGTTGCAAGTGTAATTCATCTTATTGTGAAATGAAAAACCTAATCAAATTGCTAGTTTGTAAATTGTTAGGTTGAAATTGTGATAATTAAGCTATTTTGCTAACTAGGTTTTTGTAAACCATGAATTTGTTTAAGAGAAAAATGTAAATAGGTTTTTCATGACTTCATTAACATTCTAAAAGGTAGTTTAATGTTTTAGATCATGCAAATCCAAGTTAGATTGTTGTATGTGCATTTTTGCTATAAAATTGTCGAAATTGGTTAAAAGTGCAAACTAGGTTTTTGAAATTGAATTAAATTGTGGGTTTAAAATTTACGTAATGGTTTGTATGGCATAATTAAGATATTAAGTTATCATCTTGGTCACTAGAATTGTTAAAACCTCATATTTTGTACAAAAACGGTAAACCTTGCTTGCTAGGTTTTCGGAAAAATAGCTTTTAAAGTGCGTTTGGGGTTTATGTGAATTGTAACCTATTTCATATTATAATTAGTGTTTGTGAATGTGCAAATGAGTGTGTTTGGATTTTTCTCGATGGTCTGGCGTTTGTACGCCGATGTCGAGGGTTTTTGGGTTGATTTGTGGAAGCAACCATAGGTTTTGACCTATGTGGGATTCGTGTGTCGTTTTGGTCATGTGTCGGATTTTAATGCGATGCGGTGCGTTATGATATGTAGGTGCCCCCATGTGGACTTCGAGACGGCAAGCAAGCGCATGGCGACGTCGGTACCGGCGAGCGAGGACCAGGTGAGTAGATTTATATCTACGGGGAGAAGTCGGGTGGATGGCGTATAGCACCCCCGCAGTCCGTGGTGGTGTATACGGATGCGTATACACACCAACAATTATTATATGTTATTTGGGATTAATAACGATGTTAGGATGGATATTGGTGTGTTGGATTACTTTAGTGTTGCGAACCCTAGGGTAGTGTTGCACTACACATACACACATACATACACACATACATACTTGCATACATTCCTATTTATATGTGCTCATGGGATTCTTTATAGTTATGTGTTCACATGGGTATGGGACTATGTGTTCACATACGGATATGAGGACGATACTAGGGATTGAGCTGAGTCGATGAGATTTATTTTGTGGTTGTGATATTGGTTTGTACGAGAATGTCGATCAGTAGTCAGATCATGACTATATTGATGATATTAGTATTGTATTAGACATAGGTCAGTAACCTGGACTATGATCTTGGATAAAGAGGATACCAGATGAATAGTGTGATGAATATGATATTAACCCGTACCCAGATTTGGGGATGCCGTACGAGCTATATTTTGATGATTGATCCGCACTCTTGACTTGGGATGTCTGATTATAGATATGGTATCGGATATGATATTATTGAGGTGGGATCACCGACTAATATATATACAGGTATGTATATGTATCGACTCAGATGTTAGGCGGTTTCCTTACCTGTAGCCCAGCTGGTCAGCTTAGCCCTTTAGTTTAGTTTAGTTGTTAGATTAGATTCGATTCTTACCTATTTCAAAACTAACGAATCGTGGGTATTTTAAAGGACAGCCCAAGGGATCCTATGGATATTTCAAAAGACGTATCTTTTCATAAAAACACCGTAGCCCTATTTTCAAAACCCCATGGTTCGTGTTATTTCAAAAGGCACCATTTGTAGGACTTATATTAGATTAATGCAGGTTAGTTACAGTTGCGTCTTGTATTCAGCTCCCACTTATTATTGTGGTTCGCTTCGCATCGCACACTTATGTTATAATTTCTTATTGCAATGTTGATATCATATTGTTAGGACACCAGCACCATTACCGATGATGCGTATGTACCACGTACACTTACTTGCCGGCTCACACACATCTTCATCGGTAATTGCCATGTCACGTACACCTTAGAAAATATTATTGCTTGACTTAGCTTGTTAGTTAGTAATTTGACATGATATTAGTGTACCTGCCTTATATGCCAGCTTAACATTGTAGTTATTACTTGCCACTTCATGCATACTGTTATTCATTGTTATGCCTATATTCATGGTTTTACATGCTATTGATGATTTGGATTCGGATTTCCATGAGATTTTCTAGATTTGGGGGGGGGGGGAACCGCAAAACTTATATAAACTGATTTCTCTCTTTTTAAATAAAAAGTGCGGTTTTTCCCATGATGTATGAGTCGTCCACCATGAGTTTGCTGATGGATTTCGAGACCCGATTCGAGGAGACGGATGAACCGTTTCGGGTACATGGTGGACCCGGTAAGGTACACCGGGGCAAGAAGCGCGTGATGATGACGATGTGAGCCTGGCAGGGGAGCACTACCTACCGGTGATTTTACCTGACGTGTCGGATATCCGGAGGATACCGTCGTGGCCATGAGATGGATGGTAGGGGCCGGTCTGGACTGACGGCGTCCTAGATATTGAGACTGTGATATTGAGATTTCGAGATATTGAGGTACAGAGACTGTGATACAGAGATATCGTGATGTTGGGATTACGTTTTGTGCCGATGCTAGGCACTGTTTTATGCCGATTTCATTATGATACCTCATTTTAAAAATACAAAGGAAATCTTACTAAATTATGAAAATAGTTCTTCCTTTACATGTATTCTGTTTTCATGCATTCATACCTCATTCATATGATATATTGCTACCTGAGGCACTGACACGGGCACATGAGATTACACTCGGGTTAGATATTTACCCTAGCCTTGTTATAGGTTGCATGTTATTCTTATATTTGAAGATATATTATGATCATTGACCTAGGTTGCGTTATTTATGCGATTTCTTTTCGTAGATGTTTTTCTATTCACGAGTTGGCAACTCACCCCCGTTGTGCCCCAGTTTCTTGCAGGTTTGCCGTACAGGTTTCATTACGGCTTTGCGGGCATAGTTTCTTTCGGGTGATTTGCTAGTAGGTGGGTTTACTTGTATCGTACCCCCATTATATATCTTGTATATCATTATTCTGTTGTATCTAGAAGTTCCATCAACCAAACATGTATTTATTTTGAGATAGAGACCAGTGATGTTATTCCTTCGACCTTAGAGTCGCGAGTTATATTTCTGTGGTTTTCTTGTGGTTTTGAGTTTCCTTTGAATTTTTTAATCCTCGCCGTTGGCGTTGTATATTATATTGCTTGTGTGGTTGTGACCGTCGATTGACGAAGAGCTAGCTCCCGCTTGGGGATGCCTTTTTATTGATTTCGTATACTATTCATGTTGTATCCCGTTTGGGAGCCAGTATTTACAAAGGAGACTCTGCCGAAATTTTCAGGAAATATTTGATGTTTTTAAAACCGCATAACTCGGCTTATGCTATTAAAACTACTTGATTTTAAATTGGTTTTCCTTCACTCTACTACTTTTCTTGGTTTGGATTTCTGGGTTTTCGGCTTACTTAGATTACGTACGTCTCAAGACGTCTCGTAGTTTAAGTGCCGGTCATGTTTCATACTTTCGGGTCGTGACACCGATCCATCACTTCTAAAGCTCCAAGTAGTAGTCTCTAGAACTCTTCTTAGACTCTACTTAGTGAAAAGAACAAGCTTGCTTTATAGTTTTCGAAGCCGAAGATGATCCACCATGAAGTCTTTCTAACTTAAGCTCGGTCTTCACTAATCAATGTATAAGTGAAGTAAACAACCTAAACTAATAGGCTAGATTACTGTAGGTTGATGAAGTGGGAATTTTTCTCACTTTAGAAATCTTTTTCTCTTTTTTTTCAACTCAAGAAAAACCCTAGAGAGCTCAAGAGAAGGAGATGAACTTGGGTGTGTGAGTGAATGTGAGAGTGTGGTTCAATGAACCATGACTCAAGTCATTTAAAGTGATGAGAATGAGAGAGATCAATATCTTTGAATAAGCCAAGAATCAAGAGGTGAGTCATGGCTTCTACGGCTTCTACAAGTTTCTAAAACTCATGACTCATTCTCCAATTCTCTTAATTCAAAAATGTTTATTATTTTCTCATTCTCATTTGATTCTCATACACCCATGTTCTATGTATTATCTACCATGATACAATAATCCATTTATATATAAATACATATATATATATAAATACATACATATATATAAATACATACATACATATATATATATATATAATTGTATATCAAGAGAAGAAAATCTTTAATGAGCTATATTAGTTAATATATATGTATATATCAAATATATTAGTATATATCAAATTATTAAATCAACACTTGATTCAATAATTCGGTTATATTATATATAACCGGCTAATAACATTTATATATATGTATATCATATTATCAAATCAACACTTGATTTAATAACCCGGTTATATCACATATAACCTACTAATATTCAATACTAGATACTAAATCAACAATTGATTCAGTTATCCGGTCATATCATATATAACCGGCCAATATCAAATATATATACATATAACAAATCATTGAACCAACACTTAATTCAATAACCCGGTTATATCACATATAACCTAACTGATATCAAATATCGTGAGATTAGAATACAGTATCACATACTCGTATTTAATCAAGCTCTCTCACATATCACCATATGTGCCCTACTTCGTTTCGCTTGAGCTAGGAAACCTCTGTGTGGGACTCTAAAAACTCGTCAATATGCCAGCAGTAGGTAATGATCACATCAAATACCCACAAGCCATCAGCTGTACTAGCTGGACGTAATGGCTACCCAGGTATTGAACGAATAGAAGATCAACAAGCAAACTTGTCCAAACTCATATAAAGCCTATATGAAACACATCCCGTACAATTCGGTCTCTTCGTCTGATATGTCGCATATTAAGTCTGAGGGTGTGATTGATTATGTATTTAAAGAAGTGTTTGTAGAATAACCACAATCAATAATGGTGTCGGGTGTAGCTAGACCGAGATGAGTACATGTCGTCCTTAGGGAAACGTTGAATCTTTCAATCTTACTTTAGACGTGTTGAAAAATAGGAAGAATAAAACAATAAAGAATAGTGGAGAATAGTTTCTAGATCTACGTCGAAATATGGATGTAGAATACAGATCTAGTTTAAAGACGGATGTAGATTTTATATCAGAAGAGGGCTTGTAAGATTCTTTAAGATTTAGTAGTAATGGATGATTAATAAAAATGACTCTTTTTATCTATTGATAGATTTAAAACTAGATTGATAGTGATGAATGAGGATTAGGGTTCTTAGAAGAAACTAGTGTTTCCACACTATTGACCCTTGTCCTTTCATTGATCTCTATTCATGTCTAGCCCTTAACAAAACAATTGTTAATCTAATCTCAAATCACGGTCAAGACTATCAATAAATTGATAGCGCGCCCGATTAGCATGTTAACATTTATTTTGCTTAAGTTTGTAAACTTCATAAGATTTAAAAGGAGTTAAGAAATTCTTAATCTTCCATTGATCCACCCTAATCATACGAACCTTATCAAGCGGTGAATTACTCGCACATGATGGAGATAGAAGAACGGATAGAGATCATGATGTAAATATTGAAAATAAATGCAATAAGAATAAAACAACTACCTTTATTAATCAACTTGATCAATTACACTTTTTGTTCCTTTAGAAAGTGGAATACAAAACCCAAGTTTGCTTCTCGATCTATCTTGAAGGAGGTAACTGAACAACAGATTGATCAACCTGGATGCGTGAGTCAACTTGAACTTCGCAATCTCTTCGGTTTGATAATTATCACGACCCGAAATAGCACGTCACTAGCTTTTGAATCATGTGAAGTCTATAGGACCCCACCTAATTCATGTAAGCCAAAAGCCCAGATATCTAAACCATTTTAAATAAGAAGTGAAGGAAAACTTATTTAAAGCAAGTGCTTTAAATAAAATAAATGGCATTAAACATTTAAAAGCAACATCATATTTTCCCGAAAATTTCGGCAGAGACTCCTTTGTAAATACTGGCCCCAAACGGGTATAAACATGAATAATATACATAATGAATAAAGGCATCCCCAAGCGGGAGCTAGCTCATCATCAATTGGTGGACACAACCACGCAAGCAATATAATATACAATGCCAAAGTGCGTGGATCAAAACTCAGAAGAAAACCAATATCCTCCAAAAAACCATAATAATACAAGCGCGACTCTAAGGTCGAAAGAATATACACAGGTCTTCTCAGTCTATCAACAATATAAGTCTGGTTGATGGAGTTTACTAGATACAACTGAATGTAAATACAAATGCTACGGTGGTCACGATACAAGTGAATCCACATACCAAAGCAATCATTCGGAAAGAAGTAGTGTGCCAGCAAAGCCGCCAAGGAAACCTGTACGGCAAAACCTGCAAGAAACTATGGCACAACGGGGGTGAGTTGCCAACTCGTGTGTAGAAAATATCACCGAGCAGAAATCGCATGTATGACTCTATACTAGGTCATACCATAATATCCATAAAATATATAACCTGAAACATCTGATAATGGCCAAGGTAAACATCTAACAGAAGTGTAATACCAAGTGCTCGTGTCAGTGCCTCAGGTAGCAATATATCATATATATGATGTATGAATGCATGAAAACAGAATACATCTAAATGAGAAAACCATTTTCTTATCTCAGTGAGATTTCTGTATAAAACCGAAACACCCTCATTTCAGTAATTCTTACAAATTTCCAAATATTTCTCAATTTACGGTATATAATTATACCATATCATTAAAATTAATTTCATACATTAAAATATTCATAATATTTATTATTTTAATTATTTAACTTCTCAAAAATAATATCTTATTTTCTGAAATGTTACAATAATTTCTAAGTTTAGCCCTTGGTCCTTTATATAGCCCCAAAGCCAGAAACTAATGATCCCCAGAATTAGGGTTAGTTGTAGAAAATCCAACCTGAAAATCACAACTCCTGACTCGGTGAATCGGCCGCGGATCCGCCGCATATTGCATGCTTTGGTTGCGGATCCCCGGCCGTTTGGTGGGATCTTGGCTTCAAAATTCTGGGTATGCTTCGATGCGACATATGGAGATTTATTTGATGTCTGGAACTTGAAAATATTTCCTGATTCTCTTCCAGTATTGATTCTTCGATTTTATCTAACTTCATCAGCATATTTCTAATTCCCGATATCTCAAAATCTCGATCTCTTGACCTGAACTAAACTTTGCACAATATATCAATGAATAATATTAGTAATATTTGGTATTTTTGAGATATTATCCTAACCATTTGATATGATATTATATTTTGAGAATATTGGTTGAGGATATTTGATATGATATGCATATTTAAATTATCAAAATATTATATAAATATTATATGCATACATTTTCCTTTATAATGTTAATTATAGTATATAAACATATGAAAATAGATATTTTGCAGATAAACCCTCATATGTTTCATATTTATAATAAACACCTTTAAATATCTACGAAAGGTCACGAAAATGTCAAATCAAAAGTGCAGTTTTATCGACTGAACAAATACCCCTAAACTTAACTTTGATCGTCCCGAGCAAACTATTTATTCAAGAGAGGGAGAAAAAGAAAAAGAAAAACCTAAGTAGCACACTTTTGTAGGCAACACGATTGCACTGAGCACGTGCAACAAGCCGTTAAATCTCTAGGTGTCCCTAGTAGAAGGAGTGTTGTCTCCTGAGGGTTTTCAGCGAATTACACCAACAAAATCCTATAATAAAAGAAAGATGGTGAAAGTTATATATAAAAATAAGAACTATAAAAGAAAGAACTTGAAAAGAAGACACTAGCTTTTCAGTTTCTATGAGCCCTATCTTAATGGTCATGAAAAGATGTTAGAAATCACACCATCCCTCAATAAAACATCGTCTTTATTCTTCCTCCCTATCTTTCTTCCAAATATTGATCATATACCCCCACGTGTGTGTAAAAGACATCCCTACACTTAGAGAATTCAATTCAAGCTATCATACTCTTGTTCATCTTCTAAAGTACTTTATAGTTGGTGAATATTTTCGATAAAATTGCTTACACATTCTTCATGCGACCGTTAATACTTCTTTAGGTACTAACCAACCAATTACAAAATATGCTCACGCATTTAAGCGTAATTTTCTCGTCTTGCAACACCTAAAGCTTAGAAGTGGCTCCCAACTAGTTGGTCTAAGGCATTAAGTGATAAAGCACCCTCGCTATATATTTTATTTTTTTGCTACCTTGGTAATTACAAAAATCAGTGTTCATTTTTTTTCTTCACCACTTATATATATATATATATATATATATATATTCCCTTCATACTAAGTCTTTTAGACAAGAGCATTTCATGGTATCCTCTACTATCCCAAGTTTCAAGATGTGTGCAAGTGCGTATAGTAGGATATCAACATTCAGATGTTTGTCCTCAAGAATAAGGACTATTTTTCAGACTTATTTTTATCCTCAGATTAGTAATTTCCTTAATCTTACTTACCCTTGGGACAACGGTTCATAACTACTTATTACTAGTTCCGTTTAAGTAAACATCTAACTTTCTTGCTTTTCTTAAACTTTTCCTATCTTTCATATGTAATTTTTCACTTTCTACTCTTTTATTATCAATAAAAATTGTATAGTGCCAAGTGCCAATAGATAATTTAGTGAATACAAAGCTCTCCCCAAACCTGTTTTCAGCAGTGTCCTCACTGATGTCATTTTTTAATGTATTGACCTGTAGACTTAGGGAGAGAAATTAAGAGGGGTAAAATAATAGTCAAATGAAAACTACCCCCAAACTTGTACTTTGGCACGCATAGATATTCAGTTAAGTTCCTTTTCACTCACCTCCATTCTTAAAATGAGAAAATGTTACCGAAACATGGAGGTGAGGCGGAGGAAATTTAGTTATGATAAAGCGGCTCCTGTAAAAACAGGAGCTCTTCTGCTGGGTTAGCAGAAAAATACGGTTTCAATCTATGCCCATTTACTTTAAAAATTGAACCGTTTTTAATATTTTCAACTTCTACTGCCCCGTGCGGGTATACATATCGCACCACAAAAGGTCCTTTCCAACGAGATTTTAGCTTACCCGGATGAAGATGGTGACGGGAATCGTAAAGATGGACTTGTTTTCCCGGTGTGAAGGTTTTTCTAAAAAGGTTTTTATCGTGGAACACTTTAGTTCGGTTCTTTACTATAACTGTATTATCGTAAGCATCATCGCGGAGATCGCTTAGCTCATTTAATTGCAGCTTCCGATAGCTGCTGGCTTGATCAAAATCGAAGTTAAGCTCTTTAATAGCCCACATTGCTTTATGTTCGATCTCGACAGGAAGGTGGCAAGCATTTCCAAACACTAGGCGGTATGGAGACATACCAAGATCGTTCTTATAAGCGTTACGAAATGCCCAAAGAGCATCCGTCAATTTGGTTGACCAATCTTTACGGTTTTTAGAAACCGTCTACTCCAAAATTTGTTTGATCTACCTATTTGAAATCTCAGATTGCCCGCTCGTTTGGGGATGATAGGGCATAGAAAGTTTGTGGTTGATTGAATATTTCCGCATCAAAGTTTTGAAAGACCGATTACAAAAATGCGTCTCATTGTCGCTAATTATAGCGCGAGGGTGCCCGAATCACGAAAAGATATTTTCTTGAAGGAACTTAATAACAACCTTGTTGTCATTAGTGTGACACGGTATTGCTTCCACCCATTTTGAGACATAATCTACTACTAACAAGATATTACTAACAAGATATATAAATTCCCAAAAGAGTTGGGAAAATGGCCCATAAAATCAATATCCCAAATATCGAATATCTCCACAACCAAGATATGTTAGAGCGGCATCTCATTTCTCTGTAAAATCTGACCCATGTGTTGACACCGATGACAAGTTTTGCAATGATCATAAGCATCTTTAAATAATGCGGGCCAATAAAAACCACATTGCGAAACTTTCTCCGCCGTTTTACGTGGACCGAAATGACCGCCACATGCCTGATCATGATAAAAAGACAATACACTCTTGAATTCATCGTTAGGGATACATCTGTGAATGATTTGATCGGAAAAATAATTAAACAAATAAGGTTCATCCCAGTAAAATTGTTTTACTTGGCATAGAAATCGAAGGTTGTCTTGTTTCGACCAATTGCTAGGAATAAGTCCTGTCACTAGATAATTCACAATATCCATGAACCAAGGTTTGTAGGATACAGTCAAGAGTTGTTCATCTGGGAAGGAGTCATTTATTGGCACGGTCAACGTTGGTGAAGAATTGATGCGTGAATGATGGTCGGCTACAATGTTTTCACATCCACTCTTGTCTCGTATGACAATATCAAATTCTTGCAATGACATGATCGAACGTATTAGCCTGGCCTTAGCATCCTTCTTCGATAAAAGGTGTCATAGGGCGGAGTGATCGGTGTAAACCACTATTGGTGAGCCAATCAAGTAGGGCCTGAATTATTCTAATGCAAATACAACTGCCAAGAGTTCTTTCTCGGTAGTTGTGTAATTAATTTGTGCATCGTTCAAGATCCTACTTGCATAGTAAATTACATGTGGCATCTTATCAATGTGTTGTCCTAAGACTGCACTAATAGAAAAATCGGATGCATCATACATAAGCCCGAACGAGTGGTTCCAATCCGGAGATGATAGAACGGGGGCTGTAGTGAGAGATCTTTTAAACGATTCAAAAGCAGCCTCACAATCCGAATCGAAGTGAAATATTGTATCCTTGGCCAAGAGAAAAGTTAAGGGTCTAACAATTTTGCTAAAATCATTAATGAATATCCTATAAAATCCTGCATGACCAAGGAAAGATCGTATATCTTTGACGCATTTGGAAGGAGGAAGGTTATGGATGACATCAATTTTAGCCCTGTCAACCTCAATGCCTTTTCTTCAAATGATATGTCCAAGGACAATACCTTCTTGGACCATGAAATGACATTTTTCCCAATTCAAAGTTAAGTTCTTATCCTTACAGCGGGTAAGAACCGCGTCATGATGACGTAGGCATTCCATAAAGGAGTACCCAAATATGGAGAAATCGTCCATAAATATCACCAGAAAATTCTCAACCATGTCTGAAAATATCCCCATCATACACCGCTGAAATGTAGCGGGAGCGTTGCATAACCTAAAGGGCATACGTCTATAAGCAAAAGTACCAAAAGGACAAGTAAATGTTGTTTTATCTTGATCCTTTTCGGCGATGGGGATCTGGTTATAGCTAGAGTATCCTTCCAAAAAAGAATAGTAATCATGTCGAGCTAATCGTTCTAATATCTGGTCAATGAAAGATAGAGGGAAGTGATCTTTTTTCGTTGCGGCATTGAGTTTTCTGTAATCAATACATACGCGCCACCCAGTTTGGGTGCGTGTTTGGATTAACTCATTAGCCTCATTAGTTATGACCGTGATGCCAGATTTTTTAGGGACCACATGAATAGGACTTACCCATTGGCTATCAGATATTGGGTAAATTATACCACTATCTAGTCACTTGACGATTTCTTTCTTTACCGCCTCCTTCATAACGGGATTCAACCGTCTTTGTGGGTCTTGGGTTGGTTTAGCTTTATCCATAAAATGTATATAATGTTCAACAATGAAGGGACTAATCCCTTTGATGACATCCATTGTCCAACCAAATGCTTGCCGATTTGATCTTAATACCGCTAAAAGTACGTTCTCTTGCTCTAAAGTTAGAGAAGCAGATATGATCACGAGCAAAGACTGATTATCACCTAAATATGCATATTTAAGATTAGAAGGTAGCGGTTTGAGATCTAGTATCGGCGGAGAGACGATAGAAGGTGGGGTAAGGGAATGATACTCGGACTACCTAAGAGGTTCATAACTCGCATAAGATATTGACTCGGAAAGCGCTACTGACTTTGGCGATGAGTCAAAAGATTCAAACTCGGGGATGGACTCATCGAAGATATCCTCATTATAATAATTTGCCAGATCAAACAATGTCACACTAGTGTTGTCGAGATCATCATAGCAAAGTACTTCAGCTTCGCAGCAGTCGGAAGCTATCTCGTTGATGGAACAGACATCTATTAAATGAGCAAAAGGTTCAGATTGTTGACTTCCTAGCTTGTAAATACTAAGCTCAATTGTCATCTTCCCGAAAGATAAGTTCATAGAACCGTTATGACAATTAATGACAGCGTTGGAAGTTGCTAGGAAAGGTCTGTTAGTGTATATGCCCTAGGGGCCATTATTGTATCATACTAGCTCGTATACTACTTAATGGAAGCTTGGGATATTCACAGTTATATTAACAGTCTTGCTAAATATGGTAGTACGCTACTTCGTTTATATCTATCTCAATATGTGTATATGTTAGCATATCAAGAATACATATTGATAGAACCCTTAGGATCTTGCTTGACTACCAGCGTTGTGATGGCAGTCACACCAGTGGGGGCTGGGAAGTCTACAAGCACATCCTTTTTCAGGTCCCTAATTGTAGGATTATCGAGACTGGGCATCGATACTCCGGAGTAGACTAGTGTGTACGCTTCTCATCCCAGTTGGGGAGATGGTCTGTCCTACAGCCATCAGTACGTTATACTGGAGATAGTATACAGGTGCTCGTTGGGTTACGGGTACACAGGACAGGACCCGCAGGGAACTGTTGGTTGGTATTATACGCGTCGTCAGTTAACAGTTCCCAGGTGACATGAGTACAGCATAGTCCGCAAACTTGACATTGCTGCTTCACCTCGAGTGTGTTCACACTGTTCTTAGATTGCTACCCTACCACGGCTCAAAGGAGTCGTGCAAACAGGTAGCAGTTGGGTGCAGTCCCAAAGCACTTGGAGGCAGTGGCGGTTACATAGGATTCGTCTCTCCCGGTATTGGGAGTTGATATCGCGCAGTGTTTGGAAAGCCATTACGCAAAGTCCTTAGCCTGGGCTAACGAGATTTACTGGTAGGATTTCCAGTAGCTTCTCAAGGTGTAATGGGCTTCACTCCGACACGACTTATACCGCTTATAGGGGACTGACGCTTCCCACCCCCTAGGATGGATATGCGATAGTCATAGACGAACGGACCGGACTGTACAGAGATTGTCATATGAGGCTCAGTAGGAGTTCAGATGGGTTTCCTCATCGGCCTTCTTATCGACATCTACCTGGGGACCGTTACGTACAGCTAGTGCCGCTTGCGGTCTATGGTTAAACACACTGCCAGCGTAGTGTCGAGTCTTTAGAGTCCCACAAAAAGAGTTTCCCTGCTTCGGGCGAAACGATATAGAGGTCGTATGGTTTTACGATAGGGTTCGGACACATACGTGTTTTTACGCACGTACGATGTTCGAACAGTTTATACTAGCAGGCTTTGCTTTAAGCCAGATTCTACTATTGGATTATTGGATTTATACAGTCTCAGTATTTCCGTGTTTTCAAGAATGGGAGGGGCATTCTTATAATTAGTCGAGAAGCTTCTAGAAGATTGATGAGTTGGAGGCTTAGGTGGAATTTGTATTAAATGGATTAATGACTCATGGTGTGATTCATCCAAATGAGTTAATGAAGCATTTATTGCTTAATGACTCATGTGGTGATTCACACATAGTGAGTTAATGAAGCATGGTTGATATTATCATATGTTATTCATTTAATAATTATCATGCTTCATATATATTCACAAATGAGATATTATTCATATAATTCTCACTCTCACCTTCTCTCTCCTCAAGCTCTCTCTCTTCAAAGAACTAACCCTAACCTCTAATGTGTTGAGATCCAAGGGTTAGAAAGACTAATAGATCCCTAATCCCTTTCTATATCCTCTAGGTTACCTTGATTAGCACTCATAGCAACCTAGTTATCTCAAGTGAGAGGTTAAAGCTTGGAGAAGTAGCTCTCGGGTGGATCTTCTATCACAACGAGGAGGCCGACGAGGAGGTGGTCAACGAGAACAAGAAGGACTTGATTCATTAGGTATAACCATCTATCATAATAGCTAATCACTTCTAGATAGTTGTTAGTTAGGGTTTAGCAAAGATCCGTAAAGTTAGTCGATGTTAGTTTAAACAAAATGATTGTTTTACCTATTCCGCCTTCCCGTATCATGTGGGGTGTCTAACGTTGACTTGCAGTGGTATCCTAGCCTCGCTAAACCATAACTAACTTGTTAGCAAAGTCGTTAGAAATTCGATTACAAAATGAACCCGAAAAAACATCATTTTCACCATGTTTCTGTTGTTTTTAATATGGGGTCTAAAAGTTTTTCAGGGACCCTTAAAATTATAAGCAGGGAATTCTAAGAATTGTGAAGAAATTTGGAACAGTGACTCGACCATAGTGCCGCGGAACCGCCGCCAATCCAAGCGATCCGCCGCGGATCCGCGGCCGAGTTGACTCGGAGTCAGCCTAAATTTGCTCAGTTATTCTTCTGTGTTGATATTGTATTTTCTGGGATGTTTTGTTTTTGCTCAGGTTTCAGATGCACAGAGAATTATTTGGAGTAGAATCATTTGTGTTTGCTTGATCGAAATTCTAAGATGTTTGGCAAACTTGGTTATATCTGTGATGTGTTTAATGTGTTCGTAAACCTCCCTTAACTGCTAGTATGTTGGTTAGCAGGGGGTTGCACATTTCTGTAATGGTTTTTACTGGTTTGTGTTTGTGGACTTGTTGGATTGTCGTGAATGGATAGCCGAGGATGTGATACGAGTGTTTCTTTCATTCAAATGTAATTTGTAAATTGTTATATTCTTTTGCGGGGCACATTCGGGTTGAGGTTGTAGCCACCGTTGTATTATTTCATTTACTGTTTTCTGCTCCTAGGATAGACCCAAGATGGGGTGCACAAACTACCAGGTACTTTGAAGTGTTTAGTGGCCTACTCACGTTGTTGAGGGAGACCGCTTCACTTCGGGTACTTGGCGGGTAGTTTGCCGTACCCGTAGGGGTCTAGGGTGGGGTTTTGGCTATTCATCGCGACTGTGTAATCCTTCTTTCTTTGCAGGCTCAAAAGGAATGCGGATTCGTAGAAAATCCAATATGTTCATCTGTGATCTGGAATGCCTATTATTGCATCTAACGAATGTACAATATCTATATATGATATCTATTAGGTGTCACTTATGTTTTACACCCGCGCTAGCCCAGTCCCCGCTTTGTCGTTAGTTAAGTAACCTAACGGGTGAATGATGTGACCCAGTGGCGAATACGGATGGCATAAGAGGACGGTGTGTTTTCGTTGTTTTCTGCAATGATAGGTTAATTGATGGGACACATTATATTAATGCAAAGAAATTAAACCAAAGTTGAATCGTTGGAACAGTTTAAAAGAAACCACTCGGTTATTTTAAAACAGAAGATATTTTTTAAATTGCGGAGCTTAAGCCACTCCTTTTAAAAGCTATCAGGTTCCTTCGATCATATCAAGTTCACTACGTTCACGGTTTCGCCAAAACCATTCGTAACCCTCCATCATTTCATTTGGGTATTCAGTAGTATTCAAGCTATGTATTTTGACCAACGCCAAGGCATAGTGTTTGGTAGTTACTGGGTATTCATTTGTTGCATAGATAGATGAGTTAGTTTGGGACATTCGTATTATCATTTGGCCAACGTCAGGGGTATGTACGGATGGGTTCAAATTAACAAGATAATGATGGGTAGAACTTGACATGTGACTTATGACATTTTGACCAACGCCAAGGTCATAAGAGCATGGGGCAGAAATCCATATCGGCAATTTCTAAAGAAACTGAAATTTGCAAAGAGATGCATACCATTTGGAGTGTGATAATTTTGGTAGGATTCCTTCAGCTTTATCACACGATGATATTTGGATCCCGATCCTACTGTGAACATCCGCTACTCATCAGGAGATTCGTCACTTAACGATCAATGCTATAAACCAAGTAGGTGTCGAGAAAGGTGTCAGCGGGGCTACGCCCCCAGAGAAAAGAGGTTATTTAATTAAGGAACTTCGTGAAAGCGTCGTAAAACCTCCCTCTAAGTACCGACACCAGCCTGGCTGAACGGTTAAGCAAGAATTGTACGGTGAGAATAGTCCTGACTAGTTCTTCCTTTTTGGTGTGAGGAGGGATTCGAGAAAAAGTGGGAGCCATCCTGTTTAGATAAACTAAAAACCACTCTAAACTTGCAAGAGCATCATGCTAAAGTGTTCCCTCTCTCTCTCATTGCAGCGACTCAGAACATGACAGGCCTTAAGTTACTATTAGATAAAAATATTTTGACAGGACCAAACTATAAAGATTGGTTCCGGAATGTTAAGATGGCTATTACTTAGAACAAATTGGGGTATGTCCTTACCACTAAGGCACCTGCTGTCCCTGGTCCAGAATCCAGTGTCGCGGATAAGGAAATCCGCAAGATCTGGGAGATTGATTGCACGAAGGCCAAATGCATCGTGCTTGCCTCTATAAATAATGAACATCAGAGGAGGCACGAGAATATGGATCTTGAATCCATATTTCTCCACACCAAGGAACTGTATGGAGAGCAATCTCATATAACTAGATACGAGACCTCGAAGAACTTGTTTCATTCGAGGCTGGCTGTCGGATCATCTGTAGGAGAACATGTCCTAAAGATGATTAGCTATATATAAGAGCTCGCGGACCTTGGAATGACTTTAGAGAATGAGCTCTATACAGACTTGGTTCTTCAGTCCCTTCCTTCCACCTACGCCCAGTTTATTCTGAATTTCAATATTTAAGGAAAAGAAGTTGAACTTCTAGAACTCCTTAACATGTTGAGGAGTGCAGAGGGCACCTTGCAGAAAGCAAGGAAAACACCCACTATGTTTGTTCGCGGTGCTTCCTCTTCCGGGTCCAAGGCAAGGGCCGAAGGAAGGAAGAAGAAGGCCGCTACCACACCGAGAGGTGGTGTTGGTAAGGTGGGAGTTAAGGGAAAGACAAAGGTTGCGGTGCCAGTAGTGGCAAAGGACGAGTGCTTCCACTGTCGTAGGAAAGGCCATTGGAAGAAAGATTGCAAAGAACCAGGACCCGAAGCAAGCTGTGGCTTCGACTTCAGGTGTGTTTGTAATTGAAAATTGTCTGTCAATAAACTCTACTTCCTGGGTATTGGATACCGGATCAGGATCACATATATGCAATTCATTGCAGGCACTGAGAAACCGTAGAGTGCTGGAGGTTGGTGATATGACCCTCTAGGTTGCTAACGGAGCTAGCGTGGGTGCTGTGTCCGTAGGGGATTATCACCTAGGATTGACGAGTGGACATATTTTGGTTTTGCGCAACTGTTTTTATGTACCTAGTTTAACGTGTAATATCATATCAGTATCGTTGTTGTTATCAAAAGAAGGTTATAATTTTACGTTGTAAGTGATGTTGTTAAGTACACTAGATCACGGTATATACGTGCTAAACCAATTACAGATTTTCAATGTCCAGAAAACACAAAAAAGAAAGTCTCCAGATATAAATCAGGCTTTCTTATGGCATTGTAGACTGGGTCACATCAATGAGACAAGGTTAACTAAGTTACATAGAGAAGGATATTTGGATCCGTTCGAATATCAATCTTATGCAACTTGTCAATCATGTCTCAAAGGAAAGATGACAAAGACTCCATTCACTGGACATGGAGTAAGAGCGAGCGAGCTCTTAGGACTCATACACAGTGATGTATGTGGTCCAATGTCTACACATGCAAGAGGTGGTTTTTCATATTTCATTACTTTTACGGACGATTACTCTAGGTATGGATTCATTTTCTTAATGAAACATAAATCCGAGGCCTTTGAGAAATTCCAAGAATATAAGAATGAAGTAGAAAACCAAACCGACAAAAGTATCAAGACACTGAGATATGATCGAGGTGGTGAATACATAAGTGCCGAGTTCCTGGGTTACCTAAAAGAGAAAGGAATTCTCTCTCAGCTTACTCCTCCATACACTCTACAGCATAACGGTGTATCGGAGAGATGGAACCGAACCCTATTGGATATGGTACGTTCCATGATGAGTAATGCTGAGTTATCACGATCTTTCTGGGGTTATGCGATAGAATCAGCTGCATATCTTTTGAACAGGGCTCCTACCAAGACTGTGCCTACCACAACATATCAAATGTGGAGTGGGAAGAAACCCTATTGTAGGGTGTTTTTCGTCAACCCATTGAGATGGGAATACGCGCGCTTGTTAGGCGTACTACAGATTCCCCCTGCCTAGGGTAGGCGGGGATTTAATGATTGTAGGGATCCGAATCTCCGGCAGCCGCGGACTAAGCTGCCGTTAATTACCCCTCGCCTTTGGAGCGAGGGAACCTCCGATTGACGGGTTAATCTGGTCATGCGAACTCAATGTGCAGTGTACGTGTGTTTTGTTTTGGAGGGGGGCTTGGATATATCGGGGGTCCGGCAGAGTTTTTACGGGGGCCCCGTAGAGTTTTTTGAAGGGTATAGTGTTGTAGAGTATGTGTGTGTGTATATATGTATACATATGTATATATATATATATAAATGGGGAAAAGGCATCCAAAGGATGCGTGGGGCCAGCGCCAGTGCTTTGAGAGCAAGAGCACTAATGCTTTGAGCGCTCGCGCTTTGAGCGCTCGCGCTTTGAGCGCTAGCGCACCACGTTTTAGCACGTGGACGCTCGGGCGCTAGCGCTTTGGGCTCTAGCGCTCTGAGCGCAAGAGAGCTAGCGCTTTGAGCGCTAGCACGCCACGTGTCAGCACGTGGGCGCTCGGGCGCTAGCGCTCCGAGCGCAAGAGCGCTAGCGCACCACGTGTCAGCACATGGGCGCTCGGGCGCTAGCGCTTTGGACGCTAGCGCTCCGAGCGCAAGAGAGCTAGCGCGCCACGTGTCAGCACATGGACGCCCGAGCAGCAAAAAGGACTTGGTCCCTGCAATGGGAGTTGTACTCCCAGAAAGGAGCACTTATTATTCTGTGTGTGTGTGTGTATGTGTGTGTGAGGTATTAAACTCCTAGGATGTTTTGAAGCTGATGAAGGGCTTCTCCCCTTGAGCCCGAGTTCTTCCCCAAAGTGGGGTTTCTGGAGATGTGTCTCCTTCTTCTTCCTTTCTTGGCCGGATCTTGAAGATCAAGAAATAGGAGATTTTAAAAATCTCTCCTTTTTAAGATCTGATAGGAGATCTGAGTTCCCCTTTGTGGGTTTTGTGGTGGAAAACTATTTAGTTTTGGAAAAGAAAGAGTAAAACTCTTGATTTAATTCAAAAGAAATGAGAAGGTTTAGAACCTTGGAGAAGGAGCTGGAGGCACAAAGTACCCTAGTTTTTTGGGGGAATGAAAAAGTATCTTAGATATTTTCATCATATTGCCTTATGTAGGCTTACATATTTACATATAGCCCCTTGGGCTTTACAAAATGGTATTTTGCCCATCCCATGGCTCATGTGCCATTTCTTTTTGCATATAAGACATGGGCTTTACCAAAATATGGCTTTACGCCCATCTTGCATACATTCATGCATAAAAAATTACATAAAAATTATTTATTACATGATCTATATTTTGGCATGGCGGAAGGCCGGACGCTTCATGTGCGGGCTCGACCTGGGCATTGGCCCACTTGCTTGGGCTTGGGCCCACCTCGCTTGGGGTTGACCCTGACTTAGACTTGGTAAACCGGGGTGCAAATTTTGAATTCAACAAAGTGCCCCTCATCAATAAATGCACACCACGCATATGAGTCATGTGCATGAAATTGATGGATCTTCGTTCGCGTGGAGGCAACTTGCTTTGGTTCCCTCTTTTTGGGATGCATTGCCCTTTTTACGACATGGACGGTCGACGCTTGACGCGTCTCCGATATGGAGTGTCTGTGGTAGACGTTTCTCTGGCCCACAGTGATTTGATAGACGTGCCCCCGGCATGGAGTGTCGCTGGTCGACGTTTCCCCAAGGAAGAGTGTCTGTTGGTGGACGTGTCCCCGGCAAGGAGTGTCTGTAGTCGACGTGCCCCAGGCACGGAGTGTCTGCTTGACGTTTCCCCGAGGCGGAGTGTCTGTTGGTTGACGTGTCCCCGGCAAGGAGTGTCTGTAGTCGACGTGCCCCCGGCACGGAGTGTCTGCTTGACGTTTCCCTGAGGCGGAGTGTCGGCTGGTTGACGTGTCTCCGAGATGGAGTGTCTGCTTGACGTGTCCCCGAGACGGAGTGTCTGCTTGACGTTTCCACAATACGGAGTGTCGTTGATCGACTTTTCCCCGGCACGGAATGTCGCTGATGTTCGACTTGTCCCCGGCACGAAATGTCGTTGATCGACTTTTCCCCAGCACGGAGTGTCGCTGGTCGACTTGTCCCTGGCACGGAGTGTCGCTGATGTTCGACTTGTCCCCGGCACGGAGTGTCGCTGATCGAGTTGTCCCCGGCATGGAGTGTCGCTGATCGACTTATTCCCGGGCACGGAGTGTCGCTGTTCGACTTGTCCCCGGCACGGAGTGTCGTCGTTGATCGACTTTTCCCCGGCACGGAGTGTCGCTGGTCGACTTGTCTCCGGCACGGAGTGTCGCTGGTGGACTTTTCCTCGGCACGGAGTGTCGCTGTTCGACTTGTCCCCGACACGGAGTTTCGCTGATCGACTTTCCCCGGCATAGAGTGTCGCTGTTCGACTTGTCCCCGGCACGGAGTGTCGCTGTTCGACTTGTCCCCGGCACGGAGTGTCGCTGATCGACTTTTCCCCGGCATGGAGTGTCGCTGATGTTCGACTTGTCCCCAGCACGGAGTGTCGCTGGTTGATTCCGAGTCGAAGCATAATTCCGACAGGGAAGGCAGATACGCTGAGGCGAAGCATGATTTCGACACTGGGTATATTCTGGGACGAAGCATTATTCCGCCGCAGAGATTGTTGGTTTGATTTGGGTTGGCATTAGCATCGCCATACTGGAATATGGTACCAGAAGCGAATCATTATTTTCCATGAGAGGAATTTAGGATTTTGTTTTGGTTTGGCATCAGCATTGCTGCACTGGAATAATGCCAGGAGAAACTCATCATTTGCCCCGAGAGGATTTGGGAATTGGTTTTTGCTTGGCATCAGTATCGCTACACTGGAATATGGTACCAGGAGAGAATCATCATTTGTGCTTTCTTATCAGGAAGCGATGTCTTAGGAGACAGGTTTTAAGTCCCTATCACCTAAGACTTTTCAATTTTGTGAGCCCTGAGGGTCTCACAAAGCATTTTCTCCCTACGGGTCGTAAGGATCCCGTAGCTGTATTTTCTCCTTAGGAGTCGTGAGGACCCCCAAGTGTGTTGCTCCTTTGTGAGTCGTAAGGATCTTACGCAGGAATTTTCTCCTCATAAAGCCGAGAGGACTTCACGGGTGCATTTCATCTCTTTTCTTTACGAGTTTGCGCCCTTTCGGGTTTTCACAAACTCGCCGGCAGTCCTGCTGTTTTTACTCATGGAGCCCTTTCGGGTTTTCATCCGTGCCCATCTTTCTTGTGGACACACCATTTATTTTATTTTTTTTATTGTTGGTGGGACTTTGAATGTTGTCTCACCGGTTGGACTTGGGAGAGATTGGGATTGTTTTTACGCCCGTGGATTGTATACAGTTTTGCAGGATGCATGATCCAGACCGTAGGGCCGGAAAAATTTTGGGACTTTGTTGGCGTCTGCATCGCTGCACGGGAATATGGTACCAGGAGCGACTCATCATTCGCCGTTGGTGTATGGGATTTGGAATTTGGCTGGCGTCTGCATCGCTGCACTGGAATATGGTACCAGGAGCGACTCATCATTCGCCATTGGGGTATGGGTTTTAAAATTTGGTTAGCGTCTGCATCGCTGCACTGGAATATGGTACCAGGAGCGACTCACCATTCGCCATTGGGGTATGGGTTTTAAAATTTGGTTGGCGTCTGCATCGCTGCACTGGAATATGATACCAGGAGCGACTCATTATTCGCCACTTAGGGATTAGGGATCGATGGCTTAGGAGACTGGTTTAGATCCCTATCGCCTAAGGCTTTTCAATTTTATTGGCCGTGAGGGTCCCATAAAAGCGTTTTCTCCCTACGAGTCTTAAGGATCCCGCAGGTGTATTTTCTCCTTAGGAGTTGTGAGGACTCCTAAGTGTCTTTTTCCTTTATGAGTCGTAAGAGGATCCCACAAAGGTTTGTTCTCCTCGTGTATTGTGAGGACACATGAGTGGGTCTTCTCAATGGAACATAATTCCAAAGGCGGAGAACGGCCGCGTAACTGGTGATTGCGGTGTGATATGGGTATGATGAGAATTATTTGAGCCCGTGGATTGTATATGGTAGTCAATTTGGGGACTGGCCGTAGGGCCGGGAGAATTTTGAGAAATTGGATTTTGGCTGGCGTCTACATCGCTACACTAGAATATGGTACCAGGAGCGACTCATCATTCGCCGTTTTTTTGTTTTTGTTGTTTTTTTTTGTTTTACCGCGATTGCTCTATCATTTCGGCTTTTATTCGCGGTTGCCCCATCATTTCGGCTTTTATTCGCGGTTGCCCCATCATTTCGGCTTTTATTTTCATCTTTATTTTGCTCGCTGATTTTTATTGCGAGTTGCCCCATCATTTTGGCTTTTCTTTATTTTTCTTTTATTTACACATTTTTCGTTTATTTACATATTTTTTTTTTACATTCCCAGTTTAACGACTTAGAGGTCGATTGTTCCCAGTTTAATGACATGGTGGTCGATTGTTCCCAGTTTAATGACGTGGTGGTCCTCTTTGCTTATCCTAGCCCCGTGAACTTTGATCTTGGCGGAGCTGTGTTGATGACCGCAGCCCTGTGGCTTGCTGATACATCCGAGGACTGTGCGGTTTTTCCAAGCTTGTATTGGTTCTCCACCCAATCTTTGAAAATATAGTAGTCTTCGATGGTATGACTCACCATTCTATGATATGGGCAGTATATATGATTATCGGTCATGTTCATTTCATGTGGCTCTTTGGAACGGGCAGTTGCAGACGATTGTTCAAGGCGTCTACAAAAATTTTGCGGACTTCATCCCTCCTGAAGGAGTATACCTTCTTCTTTCTCTCCATTGGAGTAGGTGCTTTTACTGATGCTGGTCCTCGAGGCCAATCAGTCTTTGGTTCGTCCTTTTCAGATAATGACACATGTCCGGGAGGATTAGGTTCCCGAAAGGCTTCGGTCTCCATTTGCATGAGATCGGCGGTCGTAGCTTGACTGTTTGCTAACACGCCTTTAGACAGTTCTATCTCTCCCGTCTTGTATTGCCTTTCAACCCAATCTTTGAAGACGAAGCAGTCCTCAATAGCATGACCTATCACCCTGTGATAGGGGAAATATTCTGGGTCGTCGGTCATATTCGCTTCTTGCGGTCTCTTTGATTCTGGCAGTTGTACACCGTTTCTTAGGGCGTCCCTGAATATCTTGTGGACCTTTTCCCTTTTGAAGGAATAGACTTTTTCCAGTTTCTCTTTCAGAGGCGATTCCCACCCTGCGTATGTATCGGAGGGACTGGAGGCTGATTGCGGCCGTTTTCCGCGAAGGCGCTCTGCTCTTAGGTTGAAGGGGTATCAGTTGGCTGCCTCCGGGTATCAATCCCTGGCTCATGAACCAAAATTTGATTCCGCTGTAATTGCAATCGGGCGACCTAGGTCGCGAGATCTGCAGCGACGTTTGCCAATTCGTCGACCTTGGACTGTACCTTGGCTAACTTCTCGTCCCTGTCCTGAAGCTGCCTCTGAAGCCATCGGAATAACGCTTGTTCTGTAGTTCTGGCTATGACAATCGGGTCGTCTTTATTGCCTGAGCTCAATTCCACAGGAACCACGGGCTCCTCTGGCTTATCGGACTGAGCGGGCTCTTCATCACTTAGAACGAGCCAATGCCGGGTTGCGTCAATCATATCATCACCATGGCTGTGAAGAAGAGGAGGACTCGTTTCTTCATGTCCGACCATGTAGACAGTGCGAACCACATACCCAGCCATCTCTTTATCTTTGGCGGCTGATTTCGCGGAGCAGTTCGGGCTTTGGAAATTCATAAATTTTAACATGGCCAGAGCCCTAGCCCTTTTGTTCGCTCTGTATCTGAGCCGCTTCTGCCTCAGCTTCTCTGCCTTGAGCGCTTGGCAGGCTTCAGCTCTTCGGGAAGCCTCCATAGGCTGAGTGATGGGGAGGCTTAAGAAGACACCCAATCGAGCAGTTGTCGGAGGCGCCGCTGGACCATGCCTAAGATGCCTTGTTGCTTTGTTGGTGTTGATGTCCTTGCCCCCAGCTGGGGCCAAGGAAAGTCGCTCAAACACCGACATGTGTTTGAGTTGGGGCACCTTCGAGACCACCAAATTTGGCCTCTTACCTTTCTAGACCGGTTTGTCTGTCACCGGGGCTTGAGGAGCTGGGATGGCGTTAGCTGACACGAATAGGATAGAGCCGAATGGTAGCGACGGCTCTTCCCATTGTCGCCCGAGACTGGCCGGAAGGACCGTCTTGGAGTCTATCTTCATCGTGTAGGAGATGTGAGCTGAGTTCATCTTTGGAGACACTGCTGAAAGGTGATTGCTTGAAAACCAGCATGAAAGAGCATTATTTTAGTATAAATATAGACATGTATATTTATTGAGCTCGCATGAACGTTTAATCCGAAATATGGGAGGAGTGACTCATCCCACCGGGCGTGCCAGAATCTGTAGGGTGTTTTTCGTCACCCCATTGAGATGGGAATACGCGTGCGCTTGTCAGATGTACTACAGATTCCCCCTGCCTAGGATAGGCGGGGGTTTAATGATTGTGGGGATCCGAATCTCCGGCAGATGCGGACTAAGCTGCCGTTAATTACCCCTCGCCTTTGGAGCGAGGGATCCTCCGATTGATGGGTTAAACCGGTCATGTGAACTCAATGTGCAGTGTACGTCTGTTTTGTTTTGGAGGGGGGCTTGGAAATATCGGGGGCCCTGCAGAGTTTTTACGAGGGTCCCGCAGAGTTTTTTGAGGGGGATAGTGTTGTAGAGTATGTGTGTGTATATACGTATACATATGTATATATATATATATATATGTATATATATATATATAAAAGGGGGGAAAGGCATCCAAAGGATGCGTGGGGCCAGCGCCAGCGCTTTGAGCGCAAGAGCGCTGGCGCTTTGAGAGCTAGCGCACCACGTGTCAGCACGTGGATCCTCGGGCGCTAGCGTTTTAGGCGCGAGCGCTTTGGGCGCTAGCGCTCTGAGCCCAAGAGCGCTAGCGCTTTGAGCGATAGCACGCCATGTGTTAGCATGTGGGCGGTCAGGCACTAGCGCTGTGGGCGCTAGCGCTCTGAGCGCAAGAGCGTTAGCACTTTGAGCGCTAGCGCACCACGTGTCAGCACATGGGCGCTGGGGCGCTACGCTTTTGGCGCAAGCACTCTGAGCGTAAGAGCGCTAGCGCTTTGAGTGCTAGCGCACCACGTGTTAGCACGTAGTCGCTTGGCCGCTAGCGCTTTGGGTGGTAGCGCTCTGAGCGCAAGAGCGCTAGCGCACCATGTGTCAGCATGTGGGCGCTCGGGCACTAGCGCTTTGGGCGCTAGCTCTCCGAGCGCAACAGCGCTAGCACGCCACGTATCAGCATGTGGGCGCTCGAGCAGCAAAAGGGACTTGGTCCCTGCAATGGGAGTTGTACTCCCAGAAAGGAGAACTTATTATTCTGTGTGTGTGTGTGTGTGTGTGTGTGTGTATATATATATGAGGAGTTAAACTCCTAGGATGTTTTGAAGCTGATGAAGGGCTTCTCTCTTTGAGCCCTAGTTTTTCCCCAAAGTGGGGTTTCTGGAGATGGGACTCCTTCTTCTTCCTTTGTTGGCTGGATCTTGAAGATTAAGAAGTAGGAGATTTTAAAAATCTCTCCTTTTTGAGATCTGATAGGAGATATGAGTTCCCCTTTATGGGTTTTGTGGTGGAAAACTACTTAGATTTGGAAAAGAAAGAGTAAAACTCTTGATTTAATTCAAAAGAAATGAGAAGGTTTAGAACCTTGTAGAAGGAGCAGGAGGCACAAAGAACCCTAGTTTTTTGGGGGAATGAAAAAGTATCTTAGATATTTTGATCATGTTGCCTTATATAGGCTTATATATTTACATATAGCCCTTTGGGCTTTACAAAATAGCATTTTACCCATCCCATGGCTCATGTGCCATTTCTTTTTGCACATAAGACATGGGCTTTACAAAAAATTGGCTTTATACCCATCTTGAATACATTCATGCATAAAAAATTACATAAAAATTATTTATTACATGATCTATATTTTGGCATGGCGGAAGGCCGGACACTTCATGTTCGGGCTCGACCTGGGCATTGGCCCACTTGCTTGGGCTTGAGCCCACCTGGCTTGGGGTTGACCTTGACTTTGACTTGGTCAACCGGGGTGCAAATTTTGACTTCAACACCTATCTTCAGTATCTGAAGATATGGGGATGTCCAGCTTTTGTTAAAAAGCAGAATGCGGACAAACTCGAGGCACGATCGGTACAGTGTAAGTTTGTGGGACATCCAAATAACTCCAAGGGGTATTTTTTCTATTACGCAGAGGAACAAAAGGTTTTTGTTTCTCGTAATGCCTATTTTCTAGAACAATAGTTTTTAGAAAAGGAAACAAGTGGGAGCGAAATAGAACTGGAAGAAATTCCAGAACCATAAACTACAACTGAAAGTTTGGTAGAACCAGTAGTTCAAGAAGAACAGGACATTCCCGCACCCCTCCGCAGGAGTAGTAGGCCGTCTCATCCGCCTGAGAGATACTACGGTTTTCTCATAGACGGGGATAGAGAGGATTGCGTCATTGATAATGATGAACCTACTAGCTTCCAGCAGGCCATCCAGAGCGGCGACTCGGTAAGATGGCTGGATGCAATGCGGACCGAGATGGAGTCCATGTACACCAACAATGTATGGACTTTGGACTTTGCTCCAGATGGGGTAAAACCCATAGGATGCAAGTGGATCGTCAAGAAAAAGATTGGTGTAGATGGACAGGTGGAAACCTATAAGGCTAGACTTGTTGCAAGGGTTTTCATCAAAGACCTGGTTTGGACTATGACGAAACTTTTTCTCCAGTGGCTATGCTCAAATCCATTCGAGTCCTTCTTGCTATTGCCGCCTTCCATGATTATGAGATCGGGCAGATGGACGTAAAGACGGCTTTTCTAAATGGTAATTTGGAAGAGTGCGTCTATATGGATCAGCCAGAAGGTTTCAATCAGAGTGGGAGCAACGGGAAAGTATGCAAGTTGCTTAAGTCCATTTATGGACTAAAGCAGGCATCGCGGAGTTGGAACATCTGTTTTGATGAAACGGTCAAAGAATATGACTTTATCAAAAATCCAGATGAACCATGTATATATAGTAAAATTGTAGCACGAACTGTCGTATTCCTCGTCTTGTACATGGATGACATTCTATTAATAGGAAATGACATTCCTATACTACAATCTGTCAAAGGATTCTTGTCACACAGGTTCTCCATGAATGACCTGGGTGATGCCTCTTACATTCTAGGGATCCAAATCTATCGTGATAGATCTAAGAGGATGTTGGGACTTTCGCGGTCCAGGTATATCAACACTATACTGAAAAGATTCAGTATGGAAGATTCTAAGCGCGGTAATTTACAGGCCTGTCACGGAATCACCCTATCCAAAGAGATGTCTCCCAAGACTGATTTGGAAAGGGATCGCATGTCAGTTATACCCTACGCTTCTGCGGTAGGCTCTATAATGTATGCGATGTTGTGCACCAGACCAGATGTAGCTTACGCACTGAGCGTGGAAAGCAAGTATCAGTCAGACCCAGGGAAGAAGCACTGGATAGAACTAAAGAACATTCTCAAGTACCTGAGAAGGACTAAGGATATGTTCTTGGTTTACGGCGGAAAAGACCTCCAGATCGAGGCTTTTGCCGACTCCAGCTTCTATAGTGACAAGGATGACTCCAAGTCCATGTCAGGTTATGTCTTTACCCTCAATGGAGGGGCGGTGTGCTGGAAGAGTTCCAAGCAGGACACCGTTGCTGACTCGACGGTGGAAGCGGAGTATATCGCTGCTTGTGATGCCGCAAAAGAAGCAGTCTGGATGAAGAAGTTCCTAACAGAACTTCAGGTGGTTCCTACCATTGCTGATCCAATACCGCTGTATTGTGACAACAACGGAGCTATAGCTTTAGCAAAGGAACCCAGGTCCCATCAGAAGTCCAGACACATCTTGAGGCGGTATCACCTGATCAGGAAGATCATAGATCTCCAGGAGATCGAGGTCCAGAGAGATCCTACAGAGGAGAACACTGCAGATCCATTCACTAAGGCCTTACCTCAGATTCAGTTGGAGAGGCTACTCGAGATGATAGGTCTTCGATACGCCAGTACATGGCCCTGGTGCAAGTGGGAGATTGTTAGTGTATATGCCCTAGGGGCCATTATTGTATCATACTAACTTTTATATTACTTAATGGAAGCTTGGGATATTCACAGTTATATTAACAGTCTTGCTAAATATGATAGTATGCTACTTGGTTTATATCTATCTTAATATGTGTATATGTTAGCATATCGAGAATACATATTGATAGAGACCTTAGGATCTTGCTTGACTACCAGCGTTGTGATGGCAGTCACACTAGTGGGGGCTGGGTAGTCTACAAGCACATCCTCTTTCAGGTCCCTAGTCGTAGGATTATCGAGACAGGGCATTGATACTCCGGAGTACACTAGTGTGTACGCTTCTCATCCCAGTTGGGGAGATGGTCTGTCCCACAGCCATCAGTACGTTGTACTGGAGATAGTATACAGGTGCTCGTTGGGTTACGGGTACACCGGACAAGACACGTAGGGAACTGTTGGTTGGTATTATACCTGTCGTCAGTTAACAGTTTCTAGGTGACATGAGTACAGCATTGTCTGCAGACATGACACTGTTGCTTCGCCTCGAGTGTGTTCCCACTGTTTTTAGATTGCTACCCTACCACGGCTCAAAGGAGTCGTGCAAACAGGTAGCAGTTGAGTGCAGTCCCGAAGCACTTGGAGGCAGTGGCGGTTAGATAGGATTCGTCTCTCCCGGTATTGGGAGTTGATATCGCGCTGTGTTTGGAAAGCCATTACGCAAAGTCCCTGGCCAGGGCAAACGAGATTTACTGGTAGGATTTCCAGTAGCTTCTCAAGGTGTAATGGACTTCACTCCAACACGATTTATACCGCTTATAGGGTACTGACGCTTGCCGCCCCCTAGGCTGGATATGCGATAGTCTTAGACGAACAGACCGGACTGTAAGGAGATTGTCATATCAGGCCCAGTAGGTGTTCGGATGGGTTTCCTCATCGGCCTTCTTATCGACATCTACCTGAGGACCGTTACGTACATCTAGAGCCTCTTGCGGTCTGTGGTTAAACCCACTGCCAGCGTAGTGTCGAGCCTTTAGAGTCCCACACAGAGAGTTTCCCTGCTTCGGGCGAAACAATATAGAGCCCGTATGGTTTTACGACAGGGTTCGGACACATACGTGTTTTTACACACGTACGATATTCGGACAGTTTATACTCGCAGGCTTTGGTTTAAGCCAGATTCTAGTATTAGATTATTGGATTTATACAGTCTCAGTATTTCCGTGTTTTCACGGATAGGAGGGGCATTTTCGTAATTAGTCGAGAAGCTTCTAGAAGATTGATGAGTTGGAGGCTTAGGCGGAATTTGCATTAAATGGATTAATGACTCATGGTGTGATTCTTCCAAATGAGTTAATGAAGCATTTATTGCCTAATGACTCATGAGGTGATTCACATATAGTGAGTTAATGAAACATGGTTGATATTATCATATGTTACTCATTTAATAATTATCATGCTTCATATATATTCACAAATGAGATATTATTCATATAATTCTCACTCTCACCTTCTCTCTCCTCAAGCTCTCTCTCTTCAAAGAACTAAACCTAACCTCTCATGTATTGAGATCCAAGGGTTAGCAAGACTAATAGATCCCTAATCCTCTTCTATATCCTCTAGGTTACCTTGATTAGCACTCATAGCAACCTAGTTATCTCAAGTGAGAGGTTAAAGCTTGGAGAAGTAGCTATCGGGTGGATCTTCTATCACAACGAGGAGGCCGACGAGGAGGTGGTCAACGAGAACAAGAATGACCTTATTCATTAGGTATAATCATCTATCATAGTAGCTAATCACTTCTAGATAGTTGTTAGTTAGGGTTTAGGAAAGATCCGTAAAGTTAGTCGATGTTAGTTTAAACAAAATGATTGTTTTACCTATTCCACCTCCCCGTATCATGTGGGGTGTCTAACGTTGACTTACATGGTCGACCGAGTATCGCCGGGATTTGATTAAGTGGGTCTGCCACAGGCTGTGTATGTAAAACAATAAAGTCCATATCCTCTGGTTCACCCCTAGGTTGGGCGATAGATCGTTATGCCATCTGGAGAGTGCAGTAGGTAGGTTTCAACTCTTCTATACCTAGCTGCTCATAGACGGAATATAGAAGCAAGTTAACACTAGTGCCGAGGTCAAGTATAGCACGATTGATGCTTTTACCTCCAATAGTTATAGATATTGTAGGACAACCGGGGTCCTTACGTTTCTTAGCTTAAGTTTTTCTCTTCCTAGTGCACAAGTCCTTAAGGATTTTTGCATAAGATGGAACTTGTTGAATAGCATCTAGGAGAGGGATATTTATGTTAACTTTCTTAAACATTTCCACAATCTTCTCCATTTGTGCGTTAGGTTTGTTGCTCCTCAACCTGTTTGGAAATGGAGCTTTATCAATAAGTTTTGGGTCCAACATTTGTGGAGAAGTTTGTGGGGATGGAATCGATCCTAGAATTAGAGTAGGGATCATTTTAGGTTGACTCGAGGAAGTGGGCGAAGGGTTCGAACCTTGGGGAAAACGGAGAATAGGCTCGGAAGAAGGTGGGAGACTAGACGAATTAGGGCAAGAAGTGGAAGCCGGGGTATCAATTGATTCCACATCATCAATTTGTTCACCCATTTGATTGTTCAACACACTTCCCGATCTCAACATGGTAATGGCATTCACATTATGACTTTGTGAGCGGCCGGGATTCGGTAGGGGTTGAGATGGAAGTTTCCCTTTTTCTCTCGCACTCATCGCGGCATTTATTTGTCCAAGTTGTGCTTCAATCGATTTTATACTTTCACCGTGGGAGGTGGTGGTTTGTGTTAATGCTCGGATAGATGACTGTATATCATCCGTTGATTGCATGGAATGTTTAATAAACATATCCATGCTTCGTTCGAGTGTAGATGAGTTTTCGTTACCGGCCGTTTGGAAAGAATTATTATAAGGTGTAGAATTGTTGGCCGGATTTTGAAAAGATTGCGATTGAAAGGGATGCCGACTCTATGGGTGTGGTTGTTGCTTCTGTGGTGGAGGTCTTTGATAATTGCTTTGGAACTGGTTTTTATTTTGGGTTTGGTTTTGGTTCCAAAGAAAATTAGGATGATTCCTCCATCCCTAATTGTTCGTGGAAGAATAAGGATCGTTTTTAGGTCGCTGCTGAAAAGTAGCATTAGTGTGTTCTTGACCTTGAAACGGTGCATTTAAAGGACATTCTTCCGTCAGATGTGATGGATCGGAACAACAACCACAAACGGTCTTGGGAAGCGTAACCTGGTTTTGGGAGATTGATGAGAATTTGTTCTCCATAGCGTCGAGTTTCTTTTGCAATGCTGCCATTTCGGATTTTTCTGCGATGGAAATATCGAGCTGATGGATACCTCCCTTAGATGATGGTCTAACGCTTTCCCACTTCAAAGTGTGTTCAGCGAGATCTTCTAGAAATTTCCAAGCTTTACCATCGTCTTTCGACATGAAATTGCATTGACACATGGTTTCAAGCATCTGCTTTGTCGCTAGAGTAATGCCCTCATATATAATTCTACACAGATCCCATCTATGTATTATATGATGAGGACATTGGACAAGAAGATCCTTAAACCATTCAAAGCACTTCCAAATTGGTTCATTGGGAAGCTGGGTAAACTGGTTGATTTCGCTCCGAACACGGGAGGTCTTATGATTGAGATAAAATTTCTTAAGGAATGCAATCACGAATTAATCCCAATTGGTAATAGAGTGTGCGGCGGTGTTATAAAACCATTTTTCTGCTAAATCGCACAAAGTGAAAGGGAGAAGACGTAAGCGCATAGCATCCACAGACAGTTGTGACGTACCCATCATTGCGCACACGTTTTTAAATTTGGTGATAAAAACGTATGCGTCTTCAGACTCAAGCCTGTGAAATTTAAGCAACAGGTTGATGAAGTGGGGTTTAATTTCAAAATTATCTTCATTGGCTAGTGGAATAGATAAACAGGTAGGAAGGGGACCGCGTATAGGATAGCATCTCTCTTGGAGAGAAATGTGCGGTGGATTCTGCACACCGACGGATGGTGGCAGGGTGGTGTTATAATCTGATCGAGAACCGTCCATCTCGGTCGATGTGGTGGGCGGAGGGGAAAAAGAAGATGAAGAAGTATCGACTTCGGAGTCGATAGCAGAAACGCGGACAAGACGGGCACTAGAATCCCGTGTCCAGCCGAGCATGCACTAAGCGGGTTTAGCGCAAGTGGCAGCGTGTGTATAATTTAAAATTGGTTTGTTTTGAAAAGTGTCGGACGTGAGACAAATCACACAAAAATGCACAATCAACCCTAGAACTAAGGTTAGCTAGGTCAAGTCTCTAGACCACTCCTAGACTTCCAAAGGAAAAGCCGCAGGATCAATCCTCTACCACCTCTTTATCACTCTTGTGGCCAGATAAGTGGGAGGTATCTGCTATACGAATCACCGAAAATAGCGGGCCTAATTAAGTAACCACTTGGCTTAGACACACTTTCCTAGACACCACAAAAGAAAAGCGGAGAAGCGATAGATTGCCCATGACCTTCCTCTGTCCATAATGAAGGGTCACGGCAGCGCCCCGGCCATCGAAACGCGGCCAAAATGCGGAACAAAAATTTATTAAACCGGCGCTACCGCTACCCGATTTCCAGATCAACTTTAAACCCTATTCTAGCGAGCTAACTAAGAGTTAGAAAGGTTATACCGAGATGATCCGAGTCCTTCGGTCTTCATTCCAAGCTCCTAGCGGTCCTTTGATGATGTTTGGTTGCCGGTCTTCCTCTATCTCCGATGATCCACCCGAGGAAAACGGCGCAAGCTCCAACCTCGACAAACGAGGTAACTGACGCTCCAAAGTCGCTAGCTATGGAGAGTGGGGGTGTATGAAAATGTCACTACAATTTTCTCTCAACTTTTTTTCTCAATGAGCAAGCTTAGAAGATCAATGAGGTGAACCTTTTGTATGAGCTAAAATGGCTAAGTTTTTGTGAGAATGAGAGTGTGACGGAGTGATGAATAATGAAGTGTAATGTAACAAATGAAATTAAGCCCCCCCCCAAAGTAGTGGCCCCCCCAATTCTCTCATTCCCATAAAAAATCATTTGCTTTTTACAAATAAACAAATCAAATCCATGCTTTGCAACATGCTTTGACTCATGCCCATACCATGAACAATGTTCATGCCACCTCACATATTCCACCTCATTTATAAAACCAAATGAATTTCTATAAATGGAAAATCATATAAATGATGTGGCATCTTCTAGAAGCTATTCCGTATAAAATATGGAATACTTCCCGGTACATGTACCGAAATACATATACCCGTATTCGTACCAAAATACGAATAGCCGAGAGAGGAAACGAATAGTGAACAATAATACTAGAATACGTATATACAAATACATATATAAATTAATAAATCAAAACCCGATTTAATAATCCGGTTTAATCCTAAGCCGCAAGTATTATCAACCGTCCGATTAAAGTCTGCGCAGCATGTGCACATATTTAATCGGACACCTGTATGTATCAACATACCTTATGTACACCATATCGCCTGAACCGTGAAAACCCTCTGTTTGGGACTCTAAAGACTCGTTAGTACGGTGGCAGTGGGTTTAACCACAAGCACGTCAGCGGCACTAGCTGTACGTAACAGCAACTCAGGTATTGAGCGAAAGGGAGGCCGACGAGCAAACTCATCCTAAAACAATACAGTGCCTGACAGCGACAATATCCGTACAGTACGGTCTGTTCGTCTGAGAGTATCGCATATCGAGTCTAGGGGGTGGATAAAGTCAGACCCCCAACAACGCAATATTTAGTGTCGGTATGAAACCCATCACCACCTGAGAAACTATCGATCCTGGATCGATAATTCTCATCCACCGTGGCCACGGATTTATGGTGATGGCCATCCGTACACAACGCGACATCAGCCCCCAATACCGGGAGAGACGAATCCCCGACGATCCGATCACTGCCTCTATGTGGCTCGGGACTGTACCCAACTAAAACCTGTTTGCACGACTCCTTTGAGCCGTGGTAGGGTAGTAATCAAAGCACAGTGGGAACTCACACGAAACAAATGACGATCTCAGGTCGACAGACTAACCTGTACACATGTCACCTGGGAACGGCTATCTGACAATAGGTATAATACCAACTAGCAGGTTCCCGGCGAGTCTGTCCAATGTACTCATAACCCAATGAGCACCTGTATACTATCTTAGGTGAACAAACTAACACCAATGGCTTGTGAGACCTGGCCACCGCCCCTCGTCAGGGTCTCGATTAGTATACACTAGTCTAAACTGGAGTATCGATGCCCGCTCTCGATACTCCTACGACTAGGACATTTAAGGATGTGCATAGAGACCCCCAGCTCCTACGTATGTGATCGCCATCACAATGCTGGTAGTCAAGCAAGAATCCTATGGGCTCTATCAACATGTATATGATAATAATGACAAACCAGATAGCATACTATCATCTTGAGTAGGGCTGTTTTATCGGTATAGGTCCTCACTCAATCATTATAATCACAAGTCCGCGACTATGATAATTGCCTTGAGGGCACTATAGCCAACAATCACCCACTTGCACTTAAGGCCAATTATTGCGATGTCGCATACTCACAGCCTGTGTGATACCGAACACCCAACTTCTCTACTAATCAGTTTCGCAAAGCCCGTTTGCGAAAATGATTGCGTTCAAGAAATAGCCTCAGTGAGTGGATCCGCTCGAATGTTTCTTTCTGTATCTCTCAATATCTCAACTTCGCGGAGAAAGCTATCTCCCGAAATGAGCAATACCCGTCTTAGAATTTGTCTGGATATCTGATGGGACCCAGTTCTCAAATGAACTCCAAATCCAGCAAACTACTTAGACTGTATCGTCCACTGAATTTAATCAGTATCCTGCGCCTTGCCTTTCCTCAGTATCCGCTTGGACCACCTGTCCAACATACTATCCCTCAAAAGAGGGAAAACTATAACTCTGACAGTCACTCTGTCACCCAGGT
Organism: Agapanthus africanus; assembly: GCA_030015575.1. Classification (NCBI taxonomy): domain Eukaryota; kingdom Viridiplantae; phylum Streptophyta; class Magnoliopsida; order Asparagales; family Amaryllidaceae; genus Agapanthus; species Agapanthus africanus. The sequence continues at coordinate 225,263,815 of CM057344.1, read as the reverse complement.
CACCTTGAAAGCCTGAAATGATAACCGTCTCCTGAAAAAGGATGTGGTTACCATATCGCAAGAACATCCATTTATGTTCAATAACTGCTTCCCAATGTTTATCCAGAATTGGATTAATATATCTGCTTATTGCATCTAGTGCAAAAGCAACATCTGGTGTGGTACTTGACATTTCATGATTAACTCAATTGCCAAAGCAAGTGATATGCTAATCATGCAGATCCCTCTCCCCTTTAGTCTGTAAGACACCTTTAGAGAGGGTGACTCTATCACATGCAGGTACACCACCATGCCAGGAGTCGTCCATTTAATATCAAAGTACCCAGATTAGGATACTTCCCAAATCTAGATCTAAAACCATAGATCTAGTAACCAGAAACCCTGATATTACATCCATATCCTGTGTGGAGAAACAACTTTGTGACAACCATAGTACAACCGATCGTAGTATAGGAATGTCTCTTCCTATCAAGTGCATGTCTTCCCAAATACCTGGACATCACTCTCTACTACCTTCTTACTAGATCCATCTCCTATTCTGATGAAGTCAAAGCCTATGACTGTCACATCAAAATTAGATGATCTATTTCCGCTATACCTGCTTTGGTCTATAAATAGACATAAGCTACTTGCTCACTTTGCTTCCGCTGCTCCCACTGACTACAACAACCCTCTGGCAGAGTCATATATACGTGAACTTCTAAAGATAGTTTAGAACGACGCTATACTCATCTTCCTGCTGGGTCTTATAGTCTAGAACAGCAGCAAATGGCAAGTCTGGGTAAACAAGAACCTCCCTGTCACCGTCTCTGAGAAGACCGAAGTACCTCTCAGGGGCCTGAGGTTACCCACCAAATCTGCGGAGTTGCTAATGGAACATCAAATCCAATTGAATCTTTAGGTTCTATTAAATTTCCAGTAATCGTTTTTGGTTCTGGAATAACTTCCAGTTCTACTATACTCCCACTTCTGTTTTCTGAAAAAATCCATTTTATTAAAACTGTGGCGAGTCAAGAACAATATAAATATTGATCTTCCTGATGGTAGAAAGTTAACCCTCGTCAAAGCCCGGGATAACCTACAAACAGCCATTACTGAAAACGTGCCTTGAGTTTATCCGGATTCTGGTTTTAAGCATCAGCCGGACAACTCCCTATACCTTAACATCGTTAAGATATAAATTGATTCTATATAAAACTAATATAGAAACAAAAGCACTAATTTAATTGGAACCAGATTCAAAATCATGCATCTGTCTCCAGTGCATATCAACCAATATGGAAAGAGGACAATCAGCATTATTCATCTAGGAGTGCATCCATATATGAGTAACCCGAAAGAGAAGCAAGTTCTCGAAACCATTACTATCAACGGAATACCAAACACAAGTATCCACATCTTCGACTTCATTGAAGAATCCTGATACTTCCAACAAATGGTTTTGTACTTTATTCTTATACCTATAACTTCTCAATATCTAGACCTTGCATTTCAACGAAATACATGTCTAGAAGTAGAGAAGTTATGAGTAAACAGAATATAGTACGAGCACCAACCCCATTGTCCTAATGGACACTGGACAACATACAACACTTTGTATAAGTCCCCTGAGTTCAATAACTCAGACCCTGTGCGTCGTAGGTTGAAAAACTGTACTATGGTTAAGAAGAATTACACCGCTGTTGAATGCACCTTACCTAATCTCTAGCTGATATAGGTAAATGTCACAGACATAATATTAAAAAGTTATATCTCACTTTATAAAATAAATGTACAGATATATCAGTTTGAAATTGGTGCATAACAACGGATATTCAAAACCAAATACTTTGTCGTCCGGCAAACACCGGATGATTTCCTCGAATATCACCAAATGCAACGAATTCCGGTATAATAAGGATACAATCACCCAATTTCCAATATCTTACTCCCACTCACCATCTGTAATAACATACAGATGTGAGAAACTGATCTGGTAAATACATACCCTGGAGTTAGATTCCAATTGGGAAAACAGTTTTCAATTAACATCGCTCAGTCAAACCGAAACATGAAAATGTTTCAAAAGGGTTAACTGGTATTCCTAGTAACGCCTCTTCCAATATCCTGATTCACGACAGTAACCATATACTTTTCCTGCCTTCACTCCAATCCCTTTATTATGTCTTTACTTGTTACCTTCTGTACACCTTCTTTACGCTAATTGGTTTTCTTCATTCCTTACCCTTCGGCACCAGCCTAAGGTTTGGAAGAAGACTATCCAATAAGCGTAATAGGTGTACTCTCCTAATCCTAGGAGCCCTCGCAACCTGAGAGAAGGTAAAGAGATAAAACATCTGAATAATCCTATCCTATTTCTCTTGAACCAGAATCCATCCTCAAAAAAGTTCCTTCGAGTTCGTATGTAACTATACGATGGATTTATCTAATGGAAGTGGATATCCATAGAGATACGGAGTGTCCTAGAGAAATGCAAAGTGGATGTAGGAGTGGCAGGGGTATACATGGTCTTAGTCGTGAATGATGGTGATCGCAATATCCTTTTCCATTATTCTAATCCCTTTATATGTCTTTACTTATTACCTTCTGTACACCATACTTAAGCTTAATTGGTTTTCTTCCTTCCCTACCGTTCGGCGCCTGCCTATGGTTTGGAAGAAGACTATCTAATAAGCTCAATAGGTGTATCCTCTCCTAATCCTAGGAGCCCTCAACACCTGAGAGAAGGTAAAGAGAAAAGACAACCGAATAATCCTATTCAATCTCTCCTTAACCAGAATCCATCCTCGAAAAGGTTCCTTCGAGTTCGTATGTAACTATACGATAGATTTATCTAATGGAAGTGGATGTTCGTAGTGATATGAGGTGTTCTGGAGAAATGCAAAGGTGATATAGAAGTGGCAATGATATATGCGACACCGTGACATTCCCAAAGCCAAAGTGTTTTAAGAAGGTTCGGTTAACTTGGTTTCAGGAGTTTTAGTCAAAGGTCGGGTCATAGACGCAGCCAGAGAGAGAGAGAAAAGAAACACTCAGCGTGCACTCAAACCTAGATCAGAATGGTTAATCAATTTATCTAATCTGGATGGCTCCCACTGTTTCCTCGAATTCTCCTCCAAACCTAAAAGGAGAATTAGTTGGAATCACCCGAGGAGTAATCCTACTCATCTGTGGGAATCGGGATCCAACTATCATCGCATGATAACTCGATGGAAGCCACTCAAGTCACCACACTCCAGAAGGTATGCGCAAGCCTGGCAAGTTTCCTGTATGTTTGAAACGCCCGATGTGATTTTTACCCCTAGGACCCATGTGACCTTGACACAGTCAACATATCAAAGGCTCCTAGTCAAGTTCAACCCGTCATTATCTTGATTGCATTAGATCCACCCGTACGAGTCCTTGACACATTCAACATGACCGTACGACAGTCCTAACCAATCCACATATCCATGCGACAGAAAAGCAATACAGAGCTACCGCACACTACGCCTTGATACAGTCAACAAACGCAGAACGAATACTAAGCAATACTAATATGAAATGACGGAGGGCTACGGCTGGTTTTTGGCGAAAAACCTTTAACGTAATGAACTTGATATCGTTGAAGGAATCCAAGTGGTTTTATAAATATATAGTGGGGAAAACTTTTGCTAAAGTGGTCACTCCCGATGAAGGGATCTCGTCTCTTTCCCCGTCGAGTGGGGTGCTGGATATCCCAAAATGAATACCACGATGCAAAGCAAAAGTAATCGACTATAGTGAAGTTATTACGTTGACGCAAACTTTTACTCAAGGGGTCATTCCCGATGAAGGGATCTCGGCCCTTTCCTTGTCGAATGAGGTGCTGGATATTCAAACTGAATACCACTGTACAAAGCAAAAGAGAACGTCTGTAATGTCAGTTTTTAAAAAAACTTGGTTCCAACAACATCATATATAGGTTTGTTTTATCCTTGCATTGATAAGAATCAATACAGTCCGATCAATTAATCACACCAGAAAAGAACGAAAATAAAATGTACGTATATGCCATTCGCATTCGCCACTGGGTCCCGTCATCACCCGTTAGGTTACTTAACTAACGACAGAGCGTGGACTGGGATAGCGTGGGTGCAAAACATATACAACATCTACTAATATATATAAATATATAAAACAATCGTCCCAGGCATGATATAAAGCAACATCACAGAAACAATACAGAATGGTGGATAATCTGGAGCCCCGGGTTTCACTTGAGCCGCAAGTGAGACCCGACATTCCCTGTCGTGTGGATAGCATGTGCAATGAACCTATACCCCTACGAGCGCAGAAAGTTACCCGCCAAAACTAGAAGTGAGGCAGCCCCCTTCAGCAACGTGAATGGACCACCCAGCACTTCACGAAATCCGGTAACTTGAGTACCCCTCCTGGGTCACCTATACCCCCTAAGAGTGCGGCGAATAGCCCGCCAATTCGAGAGTGAGGTCCCCTCCGTCTGAATGCCTTGAGATGTGGACCAGTTGCCCTCTAGAACCGGCTATTCGTACACTCCACCGCGGGGTAATCCTAGTACAGAAAATAAAATATATACAAGGGTGACATCGACCTCAGCCCGGTCGTTCCCCAAAAGAATAATATACAAACAGGCAGTGACGGCAGTCCACATGTCGGACGCTCGCCCCGCAATATCAAATGTACAAATGAATGAAAACTGTACTAACATCGCACCATTTCTATCCACCACGACGATCCAACCAACATAACAGCACAACACAGAACATCAACGTGAATGTCACGTTCGCAAACCCGTCTAAGAGACATATAGCAGTTAGACGGGTTTACCGATCAAATGACATTCGCCGTCACAGATAGAAATGTATGTACTGTTAAACGCACACTTAAAATATCGATCGACTAAGTTCCAAATTGTCCCCAATAGCAAAACAACACTTCACTGAAACCTGGGCCAAAACCGAATATCACAAAAATCACAATTCCAAGTCAGGGGGCTACAGTGAAAATTTGAAGGCCCTTCGCCAATAAATGGCCGCGGAACCGCCGCCAATAGGGGGTTAGCGCGGCGTATCCGTGGCAGTTTAGTGACATCACGAGCTCGAATTTTTTGTGTAGCCTTATATTTGCCTGCACGGATTTTTAAGAAGCCTGAAATAATTTTTTGACCACTTTTGAAAATCGACAGCAAACAGAAAATGGAAAACGTGATTTTGGCAATTTCCGTCGATCGATATTTTAAGCACGTTTAAACAAGCTAGTAAGGGGTTTAAAGTGTGGCTCTGATACCATGAAGGGTCACGGCAGCGCCCCGGCCGTCGAAACGTGGCCAAAATGCGGAACAAAAATTTATTAAACCGGCGCTACCGCTACCCGATTTCCGGATCGACCTTAAACCCTATTCTAGAGAGCTAACTAAGAGTTAGAAAGGTTATACCGAAATGATCCGAGTCCTTCGGTCTTCTTTCCAAGCTCCTAGCGGTCCTTTGATGATGTTTGGTTGCCGGTCTTCCTCCATCTCCGATGATCCACCCGAGGGAAACGGCGCAAGCTCCAATCTCGACAAACGAGATAACCGACGCTCCAAAGTCGCTAGCTATGGAGTGTGGGGATGTATGAAAATGTCACTACAATTTTCTCTCAACTTGTTTTGCTCAATGAGCAAGCATAGAAGATCAATGAGGTGACCTTTTGCATGAGCTAAAATGGCTAAGTTTTTGTGAGAATGAGAGTGTGAGGGAGTGATGAATAATGAAGTGTAATGTAATAAATGAAATTAACCCCACCCCAAAAGTATTGCCCCCCCCCCAATTCTCTCATTCCCACAAAAAATCATTTCCTTTATACAAATAAACAAATCAAAGCCATGCTTTGCAACATGCTTTGACTCATGCCCATACCATGAACAATGTTCATGCCACCTCACATATTACACCTCATTTATAAAAACAAATGAATTTCCATAAATGGAAAATCATATAAATGATATGGCATCTTCTAGAAGCTATTCCGTATAAAATACGGAATACTTCCCGGTACATATACCGAAATACATATACGCGTATTCGTACCAAAATACGAATAGCCGAGAGAGAAAAGGAATAGTGAACAATAATACTAGAATACGTATATACGAATACATATATAAATTATTAAATAAAAACCCGATTTAATAATCCGGCTTAATCCTAAGCCGCTAGTATTATCAACCGTCCGATTAAAGTCTGCACAGCATGTGCACATATTTAATCGGACACCTGTATGTATCAACATACCTCATGTACACCATATCGCCTCAACCGTGAAAACACTCTGTGTGGGACTCTAAAGACTCGTCAATACGCTGGCAGTGGGTTTAACCACAAGCACGTCAGCGGCACTACCTGTACGTAACGGCTACCCAGGTATTGAGCGAAAGGGAGGCCGATGAGCAAACTCATCCTGAACCCCTACTGAGCCTGACAGTGACAATATTCGTACAGTCCGGTATGTTCGTCTAAGAGTATCGCATATCGAGTCTAGGGGGTGGATAAACTCAGACCCCCAACAACGCAATATTTAATGTCGGTATGAAACCCATCACCACCTGAGAAACTATCGATCCTGGATCGATAATTCTCGTCCACCGTGGCCAAGGATTTATGGTGATGGCCATCCGTACACAACGCGACATCAGCCCCTAATACCGGGAGAGACGAATCCCCGACGATCTGATCACTGCCTCCATGTGGCTCGGGACTGTACCCAACTAAAACCTATTTGCACGACTCTTTTGAGCCGTGGTAGGGTAGTAATCAAAGCACAGTGGGAACTCACACGAGACAAATGACAATCTCAGGTCGACAGACTAACCTGTACAAATGTCACCTGGGAACGACTATCTGATAATAGGTATGATACCAACTAGCAGGTTCCCGGCGAGTCCGTCCAGTGTACTCATAACCAAATGAGCACCTTTATACTATCTTAGGTGAACAAACTAACACCAATGGCTTATGAGACCTAGCCACCGCCCCTCGTCGGGGTCTCGATCAGTATACACTAGTCTATACTGGAGTATCGATGCCCGGTCTCGATACACCCATGACTAGGGACATTTTAGGATGTTCTTATAGACTCCCAGCTCCCACGTATGTGATCGCCATCACATTGCTGGTAGTCAAGCAAGAATCCTATGGGCTCTATCAACATGTATATGATGATAAAGACAAACCAGATAGCATACTATCATCTTGAGTAAGACTGTTTTATCGGTATAGGTCGTCACTCAATCATCATAATCACAAGTCCGCGACTATGGTAATTGCCTTGAGGGCACTATAGCCAACACATAATGAGTGTGACGGTCCTTAGAGTCTTGGTCTAGATATATTTAATTAATGTAGGGTGATGCGGATGCTCGTTTTGTGATTTATGGGGCCTACGAAGGGTGATGAAATCCCCACCTAATCTGAATTTGGTCTTTGCTCCTTAATGTCCGAATTAAAATATGCACAAAACACGCAAAAAGATTTTATTTTAGCGGCGATATTTTGCAAAGAATCCTGCAGAATAATATATCATTGGATTTTTCAGAAGAGAGAAAAAGTATAGAGGAAGTTACCAAAGAAAAATGAACCTCTGGATCCCCAAATCGACCGCAGTTTCGCCGCCAAAGCGCACTTCTTACCGCGGTTCCGCCGTGGATTTGAGGGATCGCTTGAAAAAAATTTGTACTGTAGCCTCCTTTGCTCCTATTGTCCTCTCTGAAAGTCTCTGAATCTCTGTTTTCTCATTCTATTGTCTTCATATTCCCTCACAAAAATCGCACACTAATCGTTAAATACACAATTTTATGTTTTGTTTTATTTATGATATTGATCGAATAAGAATTCAACACGAATAGTAAGAAAAAAAATATTACGCACGTATCCCTGACAACGGTGCCATTTGATTGATTCTGTATTTAAAGAAGTGTTGGTAGAATAACCGCAATCAATATCGGTGTCGCGTGTAGCTAGACCGAGATGAGTACGGGTCATCCTCAGGGAAACGTTGAATCTTTTAATCTTACTTTAGACTTGTTGAAAAAGAGAAAGAATAGAAGAATAAAGAATAGTGGAGAATAGTTTCTAGATCTACGTCAAATTACGGATGTAAAAAACAGATATAGTTTAAAGACGGGTATAGATTTTATATCAGAAGAGGGCTTGTAAGGTTCGTTAAGATTTCGTAGTAATGGATGATTAATAAAAATGACTCCTTTTATCTATTGATAGATTTAAAACTAGATTGATAGTGATGAAAGAGGATTAGGGTTCTTGGAAGAAACTAGTTTTTCCACAGTATTGACCCTTATCCTTTTATTTATCTCTATTCATGTCTAGCCCTTAACAAAACACTTGTTAATCTAATCTCAAATCGTGGTCAAGACTATCAATAAATTGATAGCGCGCCCTGATTAGTCGAAAATATTGTATTTTTAACACGACAATTTCCCTATCATTTGCATTCATATAGAAGTGTTCGGCTTTCATATTTCACATATTAGAAAAAAAGTCGTCAAATATCAGATTACATGTGTTAGACTCTAAAACCAGCACTATAAAGGAAATTGACCGCATTTCATGGCATCGCATCATCTCTATATTGCGCAACACTTGTTTTAAGATCTGTGCAGGAAAATCCAGAAGAAAGGCCAAAAATTTACATGGTACCGATCAAACATTACGCCAACTCAATGATTTCAGTTCTGGTATCAATCCAAAGGGACAAATACAAATCAACATATCAGATAAAGCTCCAAATATCATCCCAAGACCACACCAGAAGAACCAAGCCACAAAGAGCCCAAAAGGCCGCGGAACCGCGGCCTAAGCCGCCTTGTGCCGCGGTTCCGCGGCGGTTTGTCGACATCACCTCCTCAATTTTGCACCATAATTCCTAGCTCAAGGCCTACAGCTCAGAATGACATGTCAGTTTCCAGAAGACTCCAGGGACTTCTGCCAGATCAGCAAGCTTTGGGATCAACACTAAACTAGCCTTGTATTCTAGAAACTTCTCCCTAAACCCTAGCTTAAACCCTAAGCTAAGCCTAACTAACTACTTCTAGAAGTCTTTCAACAAACTTTTGGAGGGAACTTCTCAAGGCTTAGGGTTTGGGAGATCTATAAATAAGACCCTAGGCTCACTTGTAAAGGGGATAGAGAGATCCCTCCATTAGTTCATTTTAGTAGCCAATCTAGAGCCATTCTATCTCTTTCTTCATCTTCTTCCACAAGTCTAGTGAGAGGACTTGTGTGAAACCCTAACCCTAATTCCAATCAAAAGCGAAGATCCCGAGTACCCCATCAAGCAAGAAGTCTTGCAACCTTTTATGAGCCGAGCCGATCTTCAACAGAGCAAGTGGTCAAAGCCGATCCGCGACTCATGGAGCCGAGCGACGCCAAATCGACAATTTAGTTCTTCCTCTTGTAGTTCTTGAGCGACTGTAATCAAATTGTTGATATAAATAAAATGTGATATTCTTTAATCTTGTTTTCTTTAAATTCTTGCATCATGATATCTTTTCAATTCTTGAATGATTTCTGTGTGATAATGTTTGAGTAATACTCCGCTCGTCGAGGAGTCGAGACGATCAATAGAATGATGATGTAACATATCTTAAATCGATTCTTGAATCCTACGAGTTGTGTAAACCCTAGCAAGTTCAAGAATCGACGACCCATTTTGTTGCGATGCTTTCTTGATTGATATCGCTCGAAATTGGGGAGTTACGATCGTTTCTTGAAATTGCTAGAGGCTAGAATGTGAATGATATCGACGAAAGAAAAAGGGTTAAATGATGAAACCCTAGTTTTACGAGAAAGCCCTAACTCTCATCGATCATCATCGATCTAGTATCAATCCTTCGAAGGACAAGAACACGGAATCTTGAGATTACATCACGTCTATAAATCCGATCGATTCCTACGAGCCTCATTTAGATTCTTGATATTTGGTTGGAAATATCATCGAAACCCGATTCTTGATTGTTTATCATTTTCTTGATTCTTGAATAGAATAGTGACACTTGAAACAATTGATAAATCTTGAATCATGCTTTCTTTTCTTTTCGATTAACTTTTTAATTCAAACAAATCGAACATTGAAACAAATCGCACAATCCCTGTGGACGATCCGCACTCGCTTACGATCTACAACTGACACCGTAATTGATTGCGGTCAAATATAATTCTTTAGTTGTGATTTCTTTATACAATTTTTAAATACTGATACACGATACTGTTATCGATTAAATGAAACCGTTATCGGGAAACAATTGATTCGATACACGCTTTTACTACACAAACAATGAGAATTTATCATCAATCAAATGGCGCCGTTACCGGGGATTACGCGCTAATTCGTTTCATATTATAGTTTGAATTGAAAGATTTATTCCATTGTTATTTTGAGATCAAAATTCGTGCAAACCCTAAACGATTTGTTGTGGTTCATTGCAAGGAAATCTGGAGCTGTTTGGCAATTGAGGAAATTTTTCTGAAAATACCAGAGAGTCGAGGGAATCTACAGAAGCTCTCTGGTGAAATTTGGTGCAGTGTTCCTTTCAAACGACCGCGGAAGGGCGGCATTAGCCAGTATATGCGGCGGAACCGCAGCAAGCTTGAGGGGACTCTAAGAAATTTTTGCCTCAGGTACTTTCTTACCTTCTCCTCTCTCCTCTTTTTAGCTCCAACTAATAATTTTCTGCAGGATTCTTTGCAAATAATCGCAGCGCCGCAAAAAGCAAAAATTAAATTTGTGCGTGATTTTGTTTCTTGGTTGTTTGCATTCTAATACGGAAATTAAGGGGCACGGCCAAATCCAAATTAGGTGGGGATTTCATTACCCTTCCTAGGCCCCGAAAACCGCAAAACTTGCATCCGCATTGACCTACATTAACTAAAAAATATCTAGAGATGACTCTAAGGACCGTCGCGCTCAATTAGGACAGAAGAAGGCCGTGGGTAATTCATTGCTTATCCGCGTTTTCTTGTGGTGTCTAAGGCGAGTGTGTCTAAGGCTAAAGGTTTTTAATTAGGCCCACTACTTACGTAATGGAGTACCTTCCCACTTATCTGGCACTTATCCGGCCACAGGGGGACAATGAGGCAGTGGAGGATTCTATCCTGCGACTTGTCTTTTGGCAGTTAGGAGCGGTCTAGAGCCGGACCTAGGTGACCACTAGATTCTAGGGTTGTGTGCTGCATTTGTTGTGTCGCATCATTTTTTCAAAAATCCGTCCCTTTTTCAAAAGCAAACACTGCATTCATTCATTACCCCTAATTATAAGTCAACGCTGCCACTTGCACTAACCCTTTTTAGTACAAGATAGGCTGGACACGGGATTCTAGTGCCCGTTTAGTCCGCGTACCCTTTATCGACTCCGAAGTCGATATTTCTCCATTTACCTTTTCTTTACCCACTACCACACCCACTCTGATGGATCCGAATCCATCAAACTTCTTTAACCCTAATCTGCCGCCGTCCGTTGGTGCGCAGAATCCACCCCGCATCTCTCTCCAGGAGAGGTGTTACTCTATTCGAGGTCCTCTTTCCACCTGCTTATCCACACCACCAGCCAACGGGGATAACTTTGAGATTAAGCCCAAGTATATCAATCTTTTACCCAAATTCCACGGACTCGAGACTGAGGACGCTTACGTTTTCATTACCAAATTTGAAAACGTATGCGCAATGATGGGTACGTCACAACTTTCAGTGGATGCTATGCGTATACGACTTCTTCCATTTACTTTGTGCGATATAGCCGAGAAGTGGCTATATAACACTACCGCACACTCTATTACGAATTGGGAAGAATTCGTAGCGGCATTCCTTAAGAAATTTTACCCAATACAAAAGACAGCTCGAATCCGTAGCAAACTGAATCAATTTGCCCAGCTCCCTACTGAACCATTTTCAAAATGCTTTGAACGTTTCAAGGATCTATTAGTTCAGTGTCCTCATCACGGCATCCCGAGATGGGAGCTTTGCCGAATCATTTATGAGGGCATTAACCCAAACACTAAACAGAGCCTTGAAAACATGTGTCAAGGTACTTTTATGACCAAGGATGATGGGGAAGCTTGGAAGTATTTAGAAGAGTTCGCTGAAAAATCACTACAGTGGGAGAGTGGAACCCAACCATTGAATAGGGGTGGCATACACCAAATAGATGTGTCCATAGGTGTTCGAGCTGAGATGGCAGCAATGCAAAAGAAGCTTGACGCTATGGAACACAAATTTGCAGCAGCCTCCCTAAACCCAATGTCGCTCCCCAAAACTGTTTGTGGGTGCTGTTCTGATCCGTCTCGTTTAACGGAAGAATGTCCATTAAACTCTGCGTTTCAAGGTCATGAGCATTCTAATGCCGCATTTCAAAGACCTAGAAACGATCCATATTCTTCCACGTACAATCAGGGTTGGAGGAATCAACCGAATTTTGCTTGGAACCAACAACAATCTCAAAACACGGTTCCAAACACGAATCAATTTCAAAGGGCTCTTCCTCCACCACAGCAACCCCTTCAACTCACTCAGCACCCCTACCAGTCACAAAACTTCCAAAATCAGGTCAACACTCCTGCACAGTCTAATCCTATGACCTGTTCTGACGAGTTCTCTCAATTCACTCAAACCATGAAATCACTTTTGTCAAATTTCATAGAGGTTTCGGCTGAGGTTAGATCTTCCATCGGTGAGATAAAGAAAAACTCAGCGTCCCAAGCTGAGAGTATCAGAACGATGGAAGCTGAAATCGCACGACTTAAAGCCGAAATGAGTGCGAGAGAAAAAGGGAAACTTCCCTCTCAACCCCTACAGAATCCTGGGCATTACAATGTAAATGCCGTCACAACGTTGAGATCGGGAAGAGTGCTGAACAATCATGTTGGGGAAGGAATTGATGATACTGAAAATCATATCAACACCCCGGCTAAGACCTTTCCACACACACACTTCTCCTTCTGATCCTTCTTCTTCTACCACACCACCTTCTCGCGAGCCTATTCTCCATTTCCCACTAGGCTCGACACCTCAGTATAGCCCTTCTAGTTCTCCACAGATGGTCCCCACACCTCTTTTGGGATCTCGTCTACCCCCTCTTCCTTCTCCTATGATGGACCCGACGCTCATTGCGAAAGCACCTTACCCGAATCGGTTAAGGGCTAACAGAACGAGTCCTCATATGGAGAAAATTATAGAAATGTTCAAACAGGTTAACATCAATATCCCTCTCCTAGATGCAATTTAACAAGTCCCCGCTTATGCGAAAATTCTTAAGGACTTGTGCACGAGGAAGAGGAAGACTCAAGTGCCGAAGAAGGTCTTCATGTCTAATAATATTAGCACTTCTTTTATTCCCCAGCTACCAAAGAAACGTAAGGATCTAGGATGTCCTACGATATCGATTTCTATTGGGGGTAAAAACATAAATCGTGCTCTTTTAGACCTTGGCGCAAGTGTTAACCTACTTCCATATTCTGTATGAGCAATTATGGATTGGAGAGTTGAAACCTGCTCACTGCACTCTCCAAATGGCAGACCGTTCAATCACCAAACCAAGGGGTGAACTAGAGGATGTGTTTATAAAGGTCGGGGAATTTGTTTTCCCTGTAGACTTCATTGTACTCGATACACAGCCTGTAGCAAACCACCGGGGCCAAATTCCGGTGATTCTGGGTCGTCCTTTCCTTGCCACTTCCAATACTGTTATAAACTGTAGAAATGGTTCAATGAACTTATCATTTGGAAATATGACCATTGAACTAAACATCTACAAAGTTAGAAGTCAGCTATCAGAACCCTCTGCTCATATTCTAGATGTGTGCTCTGTCCACGAGATCGCTCCCGATAGTTGTGGAGCTGAGGATCTTTTCTTTCTAGATCTCGACGACATTACCACATCTCTGCTGATCTTACACATGATCTTAGTGAGGACACTTTTGCTACACTTGAGTCCTGCACTCCTGACTTTTCTCCACCCGAGTCTGTATCTTTCACAGGCTCTGAGCTTCTTTGTAACTCCAAAAATCATTCGATGATCCCACCTTCTATTATTTCTCCGCCCACTTTAGATCTCAAAATTTTACCTTCTCACCTTAAATATGCTTATTTAGGTGAGAATGAGTCTTTACCGGTTATCATTTCCGCTTCTTTTGCATCAGAGCAAGAGAATGCACTTTTATCGGTATTGAGATCTAACAAAGAGGCGTTTGGTTGGAGTATGGCGGGCATCAAAGGGATTAGTCCCTTGACTGTTGAACATCATATACATGTAATGGATGATGCCAGTCCAACCCGAGAACCACAGAGACTGTTAAATCCCGTCATGAAGGAAGCGGTGATGAAAGAGATCGTCAAATGCCTAGATAATGGTATTATATATCCCATCTCCGATAGCCAATGGGTGAGTCCTATACATGTCGTTCCTAAGAAATCCGGCATCACTGTTATAACCAATGAGGCAAATGAGTTGATTCAGACACGCGCCCAAACTGGGTGGCGTGTATGTATTGATTATAGAAAACTCAATGGTGCCACGAGGAAAGACCATTTTCCTCTACCCTTCATTGATCAGATGCTGGAACGCTTAGCAGGACGAGAGTATTATTGCTTTATGGACGGATACTCAGGCTATAATCAGGTCCCCATCGCCAAAAAGGATCAAGATAAAACCACTTTTACTTGTCCTTTTGGTACCTTTGCTTACAGTCGCATGCCCTTTGGGTTATGCAATGCTCCCACTACCTTTCAGCGGTGTATGATGGGGATATTCTCTGATATGGTAGAGAATTTTCTGGAGATCTTTATGGACGATTTCTCGATTTTTGGAGACTCTTTTTCTGATTGCCTATCGAATCTGGACGCTGTTCTTACTCGTTGCAAAGAGAAGAACTTGACTTTGAACTGGGAAAAATGCCATTTCATGGTCCAAGAAGGAATTGTACTTGGACATGTTATTTCACAGAAAGGCATTGAGGTTGACAGAGCTAAAGATAGATGTCATTAAAAACCTCCCTCATCCCAAAAGCGTCAAAGATATTCGATCTTTCCTTGGCCATGCGGGCTTTTATAGGAGATTCATCAAGGATTTTAGCAAAATTGCTAGACCTTTAACTCTTCTCCTGGCCAAGGATACAACCTTCCACTTTGACTCGGAATGTGAGACAGCTTTCGACTCACTTAAACTCTCACTCACTTCAGCCCCCGTTCTATCGTCTCCAAATTGGGACTACCCCTTTGAGCTGATGTGTGACGCATCTGACTTTGCAGTAGGTGCAGTCTTAGGACAGCACATTGAAAAGATGCCACATGTGATTTACTATGCAAGTAAGACCCTGAACGATGCACAAATCAACTATACAACCACCGAGAAAGAACTTTTAGCGGTTGTATTTACATTAGAAAAATTCAGGCCTTACTTAATTAGCTCTTCTATAGTTATGTACACTGACCATTCCGCCTTAAAACATCTTCTGGCGAAGAAAGATGCAAAATGTCGTCTAATACGTTGGATCCTTCTGTTACAAGAATTTGATCTTGTTATCAAAGATAAGAAAGGATGTGAAAACGTCGTAGCCGACCATCTTTCACGCATCATTTCTTTCCCTGTGACCCTGCCGATCAATGATTCGTTCCCTGATGAACAACTCTTGAACGTATCCGCTGAACCATGGTTCAGGGATATTGTGAACTATCTTGTCACGGGACTTATACCGAGCGATTGGTCAAAACAGGACAAATACCGTTTTCTATCCCAAGTAAAACACTTTTACTGGGATGATCCCTATTTGTTTAAATATTGTCCTGATCAGATCATTCGCCGATGTGTCCCGAAAGAAGAGTTCAAGAGTGTTCTCTCTTTTTGTCATGATCAGGCCTGTGGGGGTCACTTCGGTCCTAAAAAGACAGCGGAAAAGGTTTTGCAATGTGGATTTTATTGGCCGACCTTATTCAAGGACGCATTTGAGTATTGCAAAACCTGTACACAGTGTCAGTACACGGGTAGAATATCCCGGAGAAATGAAATGCCTCAGCAACCCATTCTGGTTGTTGAAATATTCGATGTTTGGGGCATTGATTTTATGGGTCCTTTTCCCAACTCCTTTGGGAATTTGTACATACTGCTGGCGGTTGATTATATCTCAAAGTAGGTTGAAGCCATTCCATGTCGCACTAATGACAAGAAAGTTGTCATTAAGTTCTTAAAAGAGAATATCTTTTCGCGATTTGGACACCCACGCGCTATTATTAGCGATAATGGGACACATTTCTGCAACAAATCCTTCGAGACTCTGATGCGGAAATACTCAATCAACCATCGACTTTCTACACCCTATCATCTCCAAACGAGCGGGCAGGCTGAAATTTCGAATAGACAGATCAAACTTATCCTGGAGAAGACTGTTGCTAAGGATAGAAAAGACTGGTCGACCAAACTGACGGATGCTCTTTGGGCATTCAGAACTGCATATAAAACCGACCTAGGGATGTCTCCATATAGGATAGTGTTTGGGAAGGCATGTCATTTACCAGTCGAGATAGAGCATAAAGCATTGTGGGCTATAAAGGAAATAAACTTTGATCTAAAAGAAGCCTGCAACTTTCGGAAGCTGCAACTAAATGAGCTAAGCGGACTCCGCGATGAAGCTTATGATAACGCTGTAATTGTAAAGAATAGGACTAAGGTTTTTCACGATAAAAACAATTTGAGGAAAGCATTTTCACCTGGTCAACAAGTCCTTCTTTATGATTCACGATTACACCTTCACGCGGGTAAGCTTCGATCTCGGTGGAAGGGACCTTTTGTTGTGCAGTCTGTATACCCGCATGGGACAGTAGAAGTAAAAAATGTTAAAAACGGCACATTTTTCAAAGTGAATGGACATAGACTAAAGCCGTATTTTTCCACTGACCCCACGGAGGAGCTCTTGTTCTTACAAGAGCCAGTTTATTTGGATTAAATTTCCTCCGTCTCACCTTCATATCCTGTATATCATTGCATCATCTTTTGGATGAAGGTGAGTGAAAAGAATAAGTTTGGGGGAAGTTCTTCACTTATATATTTTGCCCCCACTAATAATTCCCCCCAGGCTTACAGTTTTTGTAGGTATAGCGATTAGCAACAGTGAGGACACTGTTGAAATCAAGTTTTGGGGAGGTTTGTGCTTATTTTTGCATCATTTGCATATCATCTGCATAAGCACAAAACATTTCTTTTAAAAATCTATAAAAATATGTAAAAAAAATTTCAATACCCATAAAAATTTAAAAAAATTTCAAATATAAAAATAATTTTAATATTTACACTTTTTTGTACATAGATAAGATAATAAAAGTTTAGATAATGAACAATTACATCCATGAGATTAGAAAAATTTAAGAAAACTAAGAAAATTAGAAGTTTTCTTATACGAACTAGTAATAAGTAGTTATGAGCCGTTGTCCCAAGGGTTAGTAAGATGAAGGACGTCACTAATCTGAGGATAAAACTAAGTCTGAAAAATAGTTTCTATTCTGGAAGCCAAACATTTTGAACGTTGATACCCTACTATTCGCACTTACACACGTCTTGAAGCCTGGGATAGTAGAGGATACCTTGAAATGCTCTTGTCTTAAAGCCGATGTATGAAGGAAATAAAAAGAAAAAAGTGAATAAAAATATAAAGTGGTGAGAAAAATGGACACTGGTTTTGTTATCACCGAGGGCAATAAAAATGTATAGCGAGGGTGCTTTTTCACCTAGTGCCCTAATGCCAACTGGTCTGGGAGTCACTGCTATGCCTGAGGTGGTGCAAGACGAGGAAAATGCACCAAGTAAGCAAGCACAGGAGTAATCGGTCGGTTAGTACCTCAAGAAGTATTAACGGTCGCATGAAAGTGTGTGAGCAATCTCATCTAAATATTCATTAATTAAAAAGTACTGAGACTGACGGGCAAGAGTATGATAGCTTGAATTGAATTCTCCGGGTGTAGGGATGTCTTTACACACACGCAGGGTTATATGATCGATGTTTGGAAGAAAGATAGGAATGAAGAATAAGATGATGTTTTATTGAGGGAGGACGTGATTTCTAACATCTTTTCATGACCATTAAGATAGGGCTCATGACAACCGAAAAGCTAGCTTAGTTGGAAACCCTAATTTTCAAAGCTTTTCTTTTACGATTCTTTTCTTTAAATGTAATATTCATGATCTTTCTTTTATAATTGGATTTTGTGGGTGCAATCCGCTGAAAACCCTCAGGAGACAACACTCTTCCTACTAGGGACACCTAGAGGTTTAAAGGCTTGTTGCACGTGCTCAGTGCAATCGTGTTGCCAACGAAAGTGTGCTAGTTAGTTTTTCTCTTTCTTTATTTTCTCCTTCTCTTTTTAATAAAACAGTTCGCTCGAGATGATCGAAATTAAGTTTGGGGGAATTTGATTAGTCGAAAATATTGTATTTTTAACACGGCAATTTCCCTATCGTTTGCATTCATATAGAAGTGTTCGGCATTCATATTTCACATATTAGCAAAACAGTCGTCAAATATCAGATTACATGTGTTAGACTCTAAAACCAGCACTATAAAGGAAATTGACCGCATTTCATGGCATCGCATCATCTCTATATTGCGCAACACTTGTTTTAAGATCTGTGCAGGAAAATCCAGAAGAAAGGCCAAAAATTTACATGGTACCGATCAAACATTACGCCAACTCAATGATTTCAGTTCTGGTATCAATCCAAAGGGACAAATACAAATCAACATATCAGATAAAGCTCCGAATATCATCCCAAGACCACACCAGAAGAACCAAGCCACAAAGAGCCCAAAAGGCCGCGGAACCGCGGCCTAAGCCGCCTTGTGCCGCGGTTCCACGGCGGTTTGTCGACATCACCTCCTCAATTTTGCACCATAATTCCTAGCTCAAGGCCTACAGCTCAGAATGACATGTCAGTTTCCAGAAGACTCCAGGGACTTCTGCCAGATCAGCAAGCTTTGGGATCAACACTAAACTAGCCTTGTATTCTAGAAACTTCTCCCTAAACCCTAGCTTAAACCCTAAGCTAAGCCTAACTAACTACTTCTAGAAGTCTTTCAACAAACTTTTGGAGGGAACTTCTCAAGGCTTAGGGTTTGGGAGATCTATAAATAAGACCCTAGGCTCACTTGTAAAGGGGATAGAGAGATCCCTCCATTAGTTCATTTTAGTAGCCAATCTAGAGCCATTCTATCTCTTTCTTCATCTTCTTCCACAAGTCTACTGAGAGGACTTGTGTGAAACCCTAACCCTAATTCCAATCAAAAGCCAAGATCCCGAGTACCCCATCAAGCAAGAAGCCTTGCAACCTTTTATGAGCCGAGCCGATTTTCAACAGAGCAAGTGGTCAAAGCCGATCCGCGACTCATGGAGCCGAGCGACGCCAAATCGACAATTTAGTTCTTCCTCTTGTAGTTCTTGAGCGACTGTAATCAAATTGTTGATATAAATAAAAGGTGATATTCTTTAATCTTGTTTTCTTTAAATTCTTGCATCATGATATCTTTTCAATTCTTAAATGCTTTCTATGTGATGATGTTTGAGTAATACTCCGCTCGTCGAGGAGTCGAGACGATCAATAGAATGATGATGTAACATATCTTAAATCGATTCTTGAATCCTACGAGTTGTGTAAACCCTAGCAAGTTCAAGAATCGACGACCCATTTTGTTGCGATGCTTCCTTGATTGATATCGCTCGAAATTGGGGAGTTACGATCGTTTCTTCAAATTTCTAGAGGCTAGAATGTGAATGATATCGACGAAAGAACAAGGGTTAAATGATGAAACCCTAGTTTCACGAGAAAGCCCTAACTCTCGTCGATCATCATCGATCTAGTATCAATCCTTCGAAGGACAAGAACACGAAATCTTGAGATTACATCATGTCTATAGATCCGATCGATTCCTACGAGCCTCATTTAGATTCTTGACATTTGGTTGGAAATATCATCGAAACCCGATTCTTGATTGTTTATCATTTTCTTGATTCTTGAATAGAATAGTGACACTTGAAACAATTGATAAATCTTGAATCATGCTTTCTTTTCTTTTCGATTAACTTTTTAATTCAAACAAATCGAACATTGAAACGAATCGCACAATCCCTGTGGACGATCCGCACTCGCTTACGATCTACAACTGACACCGTAATTGATTGCGGTCAAATATAATTCTTTGGTTGTGATTTCTTTATACAATTTTTAAATACTGATACACGATACTGTTATCGATCAAATGAAACCGTTATCGGGAAACAATTGATTCGATACTTGCTTTTACTACACAAACAACGAGAATTTATCATCAATCACGCCCGATTAGCGTGTTAACATTTATTTTGCTAAAGTTTTTAAACTTCATAAGACTTAAAAGGAGTTAAGAAATTCTTCATCTTCCATTGATCTACCCTAATCCTACGAACCCTATCAAGCGGTGAATTACTTGCGCATGATGGAGATAGAAGAATGGATAGAGATAATGATGTAAATATAGAAAATAAATGCAATAAGAATAAAACAACTATCTTTATTAATCAACTTGATCAATTACACTTTTTGTTCCTTTAGAATGTGGAATACAAAACCCTAGTTTGCTACTCGATCTATCTTGAAGGAGATAACTGAACAGCCGATTGATCAACCTGGATGCGTTAGTCTACTTGAACTTCGTGATCTCTTCGATTTCAGAATTTCTAGATTTAGCCCTCGGACATTTATATAGCCCCAAAGCCAGAAACTAAAGATCCCCAGAATTAGGGTTAGTTGTAGCAAATCCAACCTGAAAATCCCAACTCCTGACTCGGTGAATCAGCCGCGGATCCACCGCATATTGCATGGTTTGGTCGTGGATCCACGGCCGTTTGGTGGGATCTTGGCTTCAAAATTCTGTGTATGTTTCGATGTGACATATAGAGATTTATTTGATGTGTGGAACTTGAAAATATTTCCCGAGTCTCTGCCAGTATTGATACTTCGATTTTATCTAACTTCATCAGCAGATTTCTGGTTCCAGATTTCTCAACATCTCGATCTCCTGACCTGAACTAAACCTTGCACAATATCTCAATGAATAATGTTAGTAATATTTGGTATTTTTGACATATTATCCTAACCATTTGATATCATATTATATTTTGAGAATATTGGTTGAGAATATTTGATATGATATGCATATTTAAATTATCAAAATATTATATAAATATTATATGCATACATTTTCCTTCTTAATGTTAATCATAGTATATAAACATATGAAAATAGATATTTTGCAGATAAACCCTCATATGTTCTATATTTATAATAAACACTTTTAAATATCTAAGAAAAGTAAGGAAAATGTCATATCAAAAATGCAGTTTTATCGACTGAACAGGGTGGAATCGTCAGACCCCAGTAACTTGATGAGTCATGCTGGTGTGTGGCCTATAACCTTTTGAGAAACTACCGATAACACTTACTAGTAAATCTCATCAGCCCTGGCCAGGGACTTGCCATTATAGCCAATCGAGCAAAGCGCAACATCAACTCCAAACACCGAGAGAGATGAAACCCCTCCTATCGCTCACTGCCTCCATGTGACTCGGGACTGTACCTAAAATCCACTTGTTTGCACGACTCCTTTGAGCCTTGGTAGGACGAAATTAAAGCATAGTAGGAACCACACAAGACACTATGACAATCTCGGGTCTACAAACTAATCTGTACAAGTTTCACCAGAGAACTGCTATTTGACGATAGGTATGGTACCATCTAGGAGTTTTCGGCGAGTCCTGTTCGGTGTACCCATTCTCTAATGAGCACCTGTGTACAATCTTTGATGTCAAACACCAATGGTTGTGGGATCAACCATCGCCCCATACAGGGTCAAGAAATGTACACACTAGTTTACTCTGGAATATTGATGCCCTGTCTCGAAACTCTCTCGACTAGGAATTGTTAAAGGATTTGCTTGTGGACTACACAAGCCCCACTAGTATGATCTGCATCATTGTCGTGGTAGTCAAGCCAACATCCTAAGGGATTTATCAACATGTATCATAGAGACAATATAATAATACAATTGTATATGTTAAGATAAAGAGCAACCAGATAGCATACTATCATGTCGATGAAGAAAGTCCTCTATATATATGTCCAAGCATCCACTATATCATACAATAATGGCCTCTAAGGCATACATATTCCTAACAATCTCCCACTTGCACTAAGGCCAGTTGTTGTAGTATCTCATACCCAACATCCTAAAAAGTCTCTCAAACTGCGTCTGGGGAGGGCCTTCGTTAATGGATCCGTTGTGTTGTCCTTCGTGTCAATTCTCCTGACCTTGATCTCGCGGCGATCAACTATCTTCCGGATCAGGTGATACCGCCTCAGAATATGTCTGGATCACTGATGGGACCGGGGTTCCTTGGCTAAAGCCACAGATCCACTGTTATCACAATACAATGGTATTGGACGCTCAATGGATGAAACCACACCAAGTTCATCTATGAACTTCTTCAAACAAACAGCCTCTTTGGCAGCATCATTGGCAGCGATGTATTCAGCCTTCATCGTTGAGTCTGCCATAGTATCTTGGTTGGAACTCTTCCAACATACCACCCCTCCATTGAGGGTGAAGACAAAACCCAAGACCGACTTGCTGTTGTCCTTATCACTCTAAAAGCTCGAATTGGTAAAGGACTCCACCTAAAGTTCACCGTTACCATACACCAAGAACATCTCTTTAGTCCTTCTCAAGTACTTAAGAATGTTCTTCACAGCTGTCCAATACTTCTCTCCTGGGTCTGATTGAAACCTACTTTCCACACCTAGTGCGTAAGCTAAATCCGGTCTGGTACATAACATCGCGTACATGATAGACTCAACTGCAGAAGTATAGGGTATCACAGTCATGCGAGTCATCTCCGAATCAGTCTTGGGAGACATCTTTTTGGAGAGAGTGATTCTGTAGGGTTCCTAGGCACACTCATGAGGATCTACAACTGATCAACCATGTCCAATTCAAAAAATTCCATGTGCCGAGAAACCCTAAACTAGATCGTTACTAGAGGTAAGGCGAAACAACAAGCAAGTTAACAACTTAACTACAAGTGAAAGTGACTACAACCTTTGTAGATCCGGTCTTCCACCTCTTTAGCTCCGTGATGACGTCTCTCCGCTGCGATCAACCGGATCCCGGACTCTAGCGATGGTTTCGTCGGAGAAATGATCGGGCTAGGTCGTTGACTTCGATGCCGAAGATGATCTACATCGAGGCAACTCAAACTCAAGCTCCATCTTCACTAAGTCATGAAACTTGTGAAGAAAACACCCTATACAACATGGCAAGTGGTAGAGTATGAAGAAATAGGAAGTGGGTTCACTTTGGATTTGGATTACTCACTTGGATTCATCACTTGTAATTTTCTAGTAAGCTTTCTTCACCACTTGAAGAAGATGAAGAAGAAGAAAAGAAAATGAATTATTCTTAAAAGAAAATTCAAGTGATACTTATCATATAGCAACCATGGGTTAGTAAACTCATGTAGAGAATAAACTAGGGTTTAGGTAATGGTTAGGTTTAGGATAAAACAAAATGGTAGACTTTCAAAGCTTCATGAAGCTTCAAGAGTAAAACAAAACAAGCCTCGATTTTATTTTTGCCAAAATGAATAATGAAAATAAATAAAACAAACTAAAACCTAACCATTAACCTAAAGATGGTTTAAAGCAAACATACACCCAAGTTTTCATGTATCATCAAACATGATACAATCAAGTGCACAAAAATATATCACATATACTACTTGTGCACATCAAGTGAGAAAATCAATCTTAAGTGAACAATACTAGTCAATGTAAAGTAATATATCTAATATATAATTATACATTAAATCATTAAATCAACACTTGATTTAATGATCCGGTCATACTGCATATAACCGACTAATATCAAGTGTATCAATATATCGAATCAACATTTGATTCGGTAACCCGGCTATATCTTATATAACCGTCCGATGATACAAATCGCGAGAATAGAATTCAGTATCACATACTGGTATTATTCTCGGTCCCACACATATCTCATATGCGCTCCTATTTCATTTCGCTCGAGCCAGGAAACCTCTGTGTAGGACTCTAAAGACTCGTCAATACGCCAGTAGCAGGTGATGATCATATCAAACACCCGCAAGCCGCAAGCGGTCTGCTTAACGTAACGGCCACCCAGGTATTGAGCGATCGGAAGATCAACGAGCAAGCCCGCTCACACTCCTGTGAATCCATCCAGTAACACTTACCGTACAGTCCGGTCTGTTCGTCTGATATGTCGCATATCTCGCCTAGGGGTGGTAAACGTCAGACCCCAGTAGCTTGATAAGTCATGCCGATATAAGGTCCATAACAAGCGTGAAACTACTGATAACTCTTACCAGTAAATCACTGCAACCCTGGCCAGGGATTTCCAGTTATGGCCAGTCGAGCATAGCGCAACATCAACCACCAATACCGGGAGAGACGAATCCCCTCCTATCTCTCAATGCCTCCATGTGAATCGGGACTGTACCCAAAAACCACCTGTTTGCACGACTCAGTAAAGCCGTGGTAGGGTGGAAATCAAAGCACGGTGGGAAACACACAAGACTCTATGACGATCTCGGGTCAACAGACTAAGCTGTACCAGTGTCACCAGAGAACTGCCATCTGACGTGAGGTATAATACCATCTGGGAGTTCTCGGCGAGTCCGTTCAGTGTACCCAGTCTCCACTGAGCACCCGCATACCATCTCTGATGTCAAACACCAATGGATATGAGATCATCCATCGCCCATCACATGGGTCGAGAAGATATACGCTAGTCTACTCTGGAATACCGATGCCCCGTCTCGATATTCCCACGACTAGGAACATTGAAGGATGTACTCATGGACTACCCAGGCCCCACTAGTATGATCTACATCATAGTCCTGGAAGTCGAGTACACATCGTAAGGGCTTTACCAACATGTAACAGAGAGACAATCAGTGCACACGTTAAGGTAAAAAGTAACCAGATAGCATACTATCATGTCGAGCAAGAAAGTCCTCCCTATATATGTCCAAGCATCCACTACAATATACATCCTATGTACAGTAATGGCCTCTAGGGCATACATATAACTAACAATCTTCCACTTGCACTAGGGCCATCTGTAGCAGTGGTTATAGTATCTCATACTCAACCATCCCATAAAAGTCCCTCTCCGGGAAAAGGCCTTTGCGAGTGGATCCGCCGTGTTGTCCTCTGAGTCTACTCTCCTAACCTCGATCACCCTGGAGATCAACTATCTCCATGATCAGGTGACGCTGCCTCAGAATATGTCTGGGTCACTGATGGGACCAGGGTTCCTTGGCCAAAGCCACACTTCCATTGTCACACAATGGTAGGAACCTAGTTCATCTTATGAACCACTATTCACCCAAACTGCCTCTTTGGTAGTATCTTTAATAGCGATGTTACCAGCCTTTATCGTCTAGTTTTCCATGGTATCTTAGCTTGGAACTCTTTCAACATACCGTCCCTTTACTAAGGGTAAAGACAATGCCTGTGACTGACATTCAGTCGTCCTTATCACCCTGGAACATTTCCAGTGATTCTCCCAGGATCAATTGATACCATCTTACTACAACTAGTGAGAATCCTAACATCCAATTAGATCTATCTCATAGATCCAAAACCCAGGATTTAGTAGGTATCAGTTTGATCCTATACGGAGAATCATTGCGATAAGCGGAGATTGATCGAGCGTAGCATAGGAAACTCCTTCTCTATCAAGAGTATGTCATCTACGTACTCTACGAGGATCACCACCATACTCCCTACTAACATTTTGTATATACAAGGCTCATCTACCATTTTGATGATGTCAAACTCTTTGACTAACACATCAAAACAGACGTTCCAACTCCGCGATGCCTGCCTTATTCTATAAAGCAACTCGCACACGTTTTCCGCTTCTCCCACGGTTTACGAAGCCCTCTGGCTGTGTACTTATAGACGCTCTTTTCTAAAGCAGTCATGACACCCAACCACCAGATATCGTAGTCATGGTATGTAGCCATGGCAAGTAGGATCTGGATGGACTTAAGCATAGCCACTGGAAAAGGTTTCATCATTTTCCACGCCTGGTCGATGACGAAAACCTTTAACAAGTCTAGCTTTGAAAGTCTTAAATTTTCCATCTACACCAAGTAATCTTCTCAAGATATACTTGCTCCTGATGGGGATTTAACCCTTCAGATATAGCAACCAAAGTCCATACTTTGTTGGTGTATAAGGATTCCATCTCAGATCGCTAAGCATCCAGCCATTCTTACAGAGTCCCTACTCTCGATGGCCTGCTCGAAACTAGTTAGGTCATCATCTCATGATGCAATCCTCGCTCCCACTGTCATCGAGAAACCGAAATGTCTGTCAGGCGGATGAGGAACCCTGCTAGATCGGCGGAGAGGTTGAGGTTCGTCGGAGACTATTGAATCCTTTGGTTCTGTCAAATCATCAGCTGTAGTTTGTATAGCAGGAACCTTTCCAGTTCTACAGAACTGACCTTACCTCGATCTTGTCCGGATTTTGCTTTTGACATAGGCCGGACAATCCCAAATCTTAACTTACTTAAGAGATAGGCTCTTCCCATACCATATCTTATATGGAGCGGTAGGCACTAATTTGATTCGAACCTAATTCAATAGGTATGCAGCTTCTTAAGTGCATAACCTCCAAAAGGAAATAGGTAACTCAGTAGTACTCATGATAGAGCGTACTATATCATATAGGGTGCGATTGCTCCGTCCCGATACACCGTTGTGCTGTAGTGTATTCAGAGGAGTAACATCGAGAGAGAATCTCATTCTCCTTTAGAACCGTCCAAGAATTCCATGCACAAGTATTCTCCTCCCTGATCTTATCATAGGACATAATACTTATACCCGTATTTTGGTTCTCTACTTCTAACTTATATTCTGTGAATATCTCAAAAGCTTCGGACTTATGTTTCAACAGGAACATATGGCTGAATCTTGAGAGATCATCAGAGAATGTAATGAAGTACAAAGAGCCGATCCTGGCATTTGCAGACAGGGGACCTTACATACATCATCATGTATCAGTCCCAAGTGTTTACTAACTCTTTCTCTGTTTCCAATAAACAGAGCTAAGGTCATCTTATCTTTGTGACATGACTGGCAAGTTTCAAAAGATGTAAATTCAAACTGATTTAAATATGCATCTAAAATGTAACTTAAGCTAGTCGGGTCAAATTGATATGACCTAGTCTACAATACCTTAAGAAGGATTCGTTCATTTCTGAACTCTTCCTCTTGTGTGTGTTCTGTATACTAGGAACTGTAGTTTGATTTAGAACGTCAATGCTTTTAGATAACGTGCCTGAACCGATCAACTTTTGAAATGTAGGAAATGTTCAAAACATTATCCAACAATACAAAATTATATCATTTCTTTACTAATAAAGAGACGATATGATTTTGTATATCAGGTTCGGCATCTAATAGCATTTGTTCAGAATCAATGTATTGGTAATACAGGGTGACAGTGACCAACAGACTTGGCTGCAACACTTGCACCGTTTTCTGTCTCATCAAACTTATCACCCATTCTCAGTTCTTTACCTTTCTGTAGCCTATGTAACGGATTACATTTGCGGGATCCTGATCCGGTATCTAATACCTAGGACGTAGAGGGCACTGAGAAACAGTTCTTTATAATGAACACACCCAATGGAGATGCATCATATGCACTTTCTTCGTTTGGGCGGCATGGGAATCCTGGTATTCCCCTATTTCCTGCTCGGTCTTATAACAATTATAACTTGGAGCGGGACCAACGTTCCCCAGCTCAGTATCACAAGCGGGTTCGGTCAATACATCCATATTATTATCTTGATTAAGGCGTGATATGGTCGCTACCAGGAGAGAGAGAGAAGAAAATATTCTGCGTGCGCTCTTGCAAGATTAGATTGGTTATTTATTTTATCTAATCAGGATGGCTCCCACTGTTTTTTATCAAATCTTCCTTCAAACCCTAAAAGGAAAGACTAGACGGGATTAATTATACTCTACAAGTTCGCCAATCTTTCAGCCAGGCCAGTGTCGGTACTTTGAGGGAGGTTCTCCGTGCTTTCGCACGGACCTAATTAAAATAAACCTCGTTTTCCC
Organism: Agapanthus africanus; assembly: GCA_030015575.1. Taxonomy (NCBI): domain Eukaryota; kingdom Viridiplantae; phylum Streptophyta; class Magnoliopsida; order Asparagales; family Amaryllidaceae; genus Agapanthus; species Agapanthus africanus. The sequence goes on along the minus strand of CM057344.1, from coordinate 225,235,573 downwards.
AGAGGCGTAACCCCGTTGACACCTTTTTAGACACCTACTTGATCGGCTAATTGTAAAGTGCAAAACTCTCCCAGGAGTAACAATTACTCGCAGTGGGTATCGAGATCCAACTATCATATAGAAGGTATGCAATCTCATTGCAAATTTCAACACTTGAAACTACTGATAATGGTTTTTACCCCTAGCACTTATGACCTTAACTATGGTCAACAAATCATAAGTACTAGTCAAGTTTTACCCGTCATTTCGTGATTAATAAGACCCACCCACATGACCCTTAACTAAGGTCAACAAAGTCACACGACTGTCCTAACTAATCGCATCATATGCGATGTAGGAAGACATCACTTAGCTACTGTACACTGTGCCTTGACTATGGTCAACAAACACAGCATGAATACTAAGTACTCTACTTCCTAAAATGACGAAGGGTTGCGGATGGTTTTTAAGAAAACCTTTAATGCTTTGAACTTGATCTCGTTGCGGAATCAAATGCTTTTTAAATGGAGTGTTTTTGAAGCTTTTCTAGTTTTGCTAAAGGGGTCACTCCCGGTGAAGGGATCGTCTGCCCTTTCCTCATCGAATAAGGTGCAGGATATATCATATATAACGCTGTGCAAAGCAAAAACTATACAAGAAATCAAAAGACAAACCTAGAGTTGTAGCATCTGCCAGTTATTGCTAAAGGGGTCACTCCCGGTGAAGGGATCGTCGGCCCTTTCCTCATCGAATAAGGTGCAGGATGTTCTACAAGGAACACCGCGATGCAAAGCAAGAACTGTAGCTACCTGTTTTATTTTGAAATTCGATTCCACAACATCTTTTAGGTTTATTTTCTTTCATTAATCTCATTAATGAATGTCCCATCATTTAAGTCTACCTAAACATCACAGATAAATATAACAACGCTTATGCCATCTGCATTCGCCTCGATGTCCCGTCTGCACCGTTAGGTTAGGTAACTAACGCCAGAACGAGGCAGGGCTTGCGTGGGTGTAAAACATAAGCAACGTCTATATAATATATCATATATACTATATACAATATCTATCTGAACATATCACATGATCACATCACAGATAACGCAGCAGAAAATATCATATGAAATATTGGATATACTAGGACGTCCGTGTTTTATTTTGAGCCAGTATAAAACACGGATTCCACGGTCGCGATGAATAGCCAATCCCACACCCCTAGACCCCTACGAGAGCGGCAAGCAACTCTACCAATTCTAGGGTTAGGAGACCCGGACTCGACTCCTCGAGATGGTCTCCCACTGGACCCTAGAACCCAGTTACTTGTGTTCCCCTCCTTGGGTCTATCCTAATGCGGAAAAGTAAATATAATACAAATGGTGACATCATCCGCAACCTGGAAGTGCCCCAATAAAAGAATATTACATACAAGTTTTTTACATGAATGAAAATGAAAAAACACCCATCTCACATAAAAAAAACCCCGGCTATTCAAACACGACGATCCAATATGACATATCCAGCAATACATAACATCACATGTCATCAACGTAAGTGAATATGCGCATCCCAATTGTCGTTGACATATAGCAACGAAACCGGCGATATCACATACTACACTTACGGTCGCAGAAAAGAAAGTGTAAAACTACAACAGTTGGAATCCGCAACCTACATAGACATCGCATGCCTAACCAAATAAATTCCTTAGACATCGCATGCCTAACAATTATAAACCCCACATTTTAGTCTCATTATCGAAAACTCTTTTCAATATCAAGTCGGGCAATTCAACAGGATTCCCGACATCCAGAACGAATGCTCGTCGCAAACTTTAGTAGACGGCCGCACCCCCCGATACCGTCGACGAAGTGCACCAAGGCGAAACACCGCTGCCGCGAGCACCCGAACGGATGCTTTTGGCGACGGGGTTCTCCTACAGTCACTTGGTCGGGGATATGGGGCGTGGCTATCTAATAAGTTTACCCGGCGAGTTTCCGCGAACGCAACATGATTGCGACGGACTTTTGATCACATCAAAATCCCGTGGCAACCGTTCAAATGATACTAAAGTGCTATGTTTATAACATTCATTCAGTTATCTCATAACTACTTGTGGATTCCAAATATTGTATCACATTCCAGATAAATAGAAAATGTTAAACTTTCCGATCGAACATTCAAACACCCAAGTTTTCCCGAAACAGCTCAACAAATGAAATAAGTTTAAGAACATTCACTTCATACCACAGTACCAACGGTCCAGCCGTAGAAGGGTCAAGCCAACGCCTCACATGTGGCACGCCGTACTGCCCCAAACCCTAAGGTTCAAAGGGCAGTTCAAGACGGTCACATAATCGAGTTAAACTTTGTTGTCTTCTAGAGGGTCCATCGCGTTACATGCACTGAAAGGTTCCTAGGCACTCTAGTAAGGTCTCACAAGGCATCGAACATGCCAATTTAAAAAAAATGGTGCCGAGAAACCCTAGACTACGGATCTTAGACTAGATGTTTAGGCGAAATGATAATCTAGTTAACAAATTAACTAAAAGTTAGGATGCTACTGTAAGCCCGCGGGGGCGCCCCGGCCGTCGACCCGACGCCGGAAACGCGGAAAACAAAAACTTTGCGAACTTTGCAAAACGGCACCGCCGCGGACTTTTCACCCGGATCGGGCCATTAACCTAGCTAGCTAGCAAAAAGAAAAGAGTAGAGATGCTATACCAAACGATCCGTGTCCTTCGGTCTTCGACTCCACTCCGATCTCCCGCGGAATCTCCGTCGCCTCCTCGCTCGTCGGAAAGGGCACCACGTAGCCGGAATCTTTTACGGGCTCCCGCCTCTTGACCGAGGCAACTCGGGCGCGAAGTTGGCTAGCCGACGCGTCCAAGATTTGCTATAGAATAGTGTAGTGAAATATCTCTTTAGGGGTTCATGAAGTTGCCATGGAGGATGGAGGTGAAGAATGAGAATGAAGCTTGGAAAGGACTTTGGAATTTTTGACAAGCAAGAGAAAATAGAATGAGATGAATCAATTTCCTCTAATCAAATGAACTCTCCTTCTCCCCTCTCTAAAATGGCCGGCCCCTCTTCTCACAAAGAAGATTGGAGAGAGAAAAAGAAAACTTCTCTTCTTTTTCATAATGAGAAAAAGAAAAAGATAAATCAAAATGGTCAAAACAATTTCCATATCAATCCACTCACTAACCATCATAAAAAAGCAAATGAATGGACAAGAAAAGAATATCATCATGATGCAAGTCTCATCAAAAGCAACATATGCAAGAAAGCCCCTCACAACAAAGTTAATTGCAAACTTGCAATTAACCCCCTCCAACAAGAAAGTCCGACCGAGAAGGAAAAAGAGAAAACCGGCCGGAACGGAATGCAAACTGGCAACATCAGAAAAACTGATCCCGTAATAAAATACGGGAAAACCCCACTACTGCAAATACATGCCCGCATTTGTATTCCCACTGAACACAAATGCAAAGAGACAAAACTACACTATCTAATACTAGAATCCGGCTTAAGCCAAAGCCGGCTAGTAAAAACTGTCCGATCACGATCCGTGCAATACCGCACGTATCTGATCGAACCTTGCCATATCTCCATACGGCCTCTACAGCGTTTCGCCCGAAACTTGAGTAACTGTCTGTGTGGTGGACTCTAAAGACTCGTCAATACTGTGGCTGTGGATTTAACCACTAGCACGTCAGAGGTATAAGCCAATACGTGACGGGCCACCAGGTATTGACCAAAAGGGACGTCGATGAGCGAACTCATCCTGACACCCTACTGAGCCTGTCAGTGACAATATCCGTACAGTCCGGTCTGTTCGTCTATGAGCATCGCATGGCGGGCCTAGGGGGTTGGTAAAAGTCAGACCCCCAAAAGCGGTACAAGTCGTGTTGGAGTGTAGCCCAGAACACCCTGAGATACTACTGGAATACCTACCAGCAAATCTCCTGCCTTGGCCAAGGACTTTTCATGTTCTGGCTCTCCTAGACATAGCACGACCTCACCCCCAATACCGGGAGAGACGAACCCCTGCAGATCCGCTCACTGCCTCCATGTGGCTCGGGACTGTACCCAACTAAAACCTGTTTGCACGACTCCTTTGAGCCGTGGTAGGGTAGTAATCAAAGCACAGTGGGAACTCACACGAGACAAATGACGATCCCAGGTCGATGAACTAACCTGTACACATGTCACCAGGGAACTGCTATCTGACGTCTGGTATATCCCAACTAGCAGGTTCCCGGCGAGTCCTGTCCGGTGTACTCATAACCCAATGAGCACCTGTATACATCTTAGGTGAACCAACTGACACCAGTGGCTTGTGAGACCGGCCACCGCCCCTCGTCGGGGTCTCGACTGTATACACTAGTCTACTCTGGAGAAACGATGCCCTGTCTCGAATCTCCCACGACTAGGGACCTTTTAAGGATATGCTTGTAGACCCCCAGCTCCCACTTATATGATCGCCCTCATACTGCTGGTGGTCAAGCAAGAATCCAAGGGGCTTTATCAACGTGTAATAGCGACTCGTCAGGTCACCTAAAGCAGTACACGATGATAAAGATAAACCAGATAGCATACTATCATCTCGAGTAAGACTGTCCTACCGGGATAGGTCCTCCCCTCAATCATTGCAATCACGTGCCTGTGATCCAATAATTGACTCTGAGGGCACTATCTCCAACAATCTCCCACTTGCACTCGAGGCTAATTATTGCGATGTCGCATACTCACAGCCCGTGTGATACCGAACACCCAACTCCTCTACTAGTCAGTCTCACAAAGCTCGTTTGCGAAACTATTGCGTTCGAGGAATAGCCTCAGTGAGTGGATCCGCTTTGATGTTTCTTTCTATGTCTCTCTATATCTCAAGTTCGCGGAGAAAGCTATCTCCCGAAATGAGCAATACCTGTCTTAGAATGTCTGGATGTCTGATGGGACCTAGCTCATAAATGAACTCCAAATCCAAACTTCTTAGACTGTATCGACAACTGAACTTAATCAGTGTCCTGCGCCATGCCTTCCCTCAGTATCCACCTGGACCACCTGTCCACAATACTGCCCCTCGTCAGAGGGATGACTATAACTCTGACAGCCACTCTGCCATCCAGGTCACCTTGGAAGCCTGGAATGATAACCGTCTCGTAAAGGAGGCTGCCGTTATCAATTCCCTAGAACATCAACTTATGTTCTAAAACTGCTTCCGACTGTTTCTCCAGGATTGGATCAATATCAACTTATTGCACCTACTGCAAGAACAACATCTGGTGTGGTACTTGACATCTCATGATTGACTCAGTTGCCTAAGCAAGTGATCTGCCAATTATGCGTGTCCCTCTCCCCTTTAGTCTGTAAGACACCTTTAGAGAGGGTGACTCCATTACCTGCAGGTACACTACCGTGCCAGGAGTCGTCCATTCTAAATACTCATAGAATGCGGTCAAAGTACCCAGATTGGGAAACCACCCAAATCTAGATCTAAAACCATAGATCTAGTAACCAGAATGTCTGATATAATATCCAAGTCCTTTGTGGAGAAAACACTGTGTGACGACCAAAAGTATAACCGATCGTAGTATAGGAATATCACTTCCTACTCTGTGTATGTCATCAAACACCAGGACATCACACCCTACTACCTTCTTAACAGATCCATCCCTTATTCTGATGAAGTCAAACCTCTGACTGTCACATCAGAAATAGATGATCTATCTCCGCAATATCTGCTATAGTCTATAAATAGACATAAGCCTGATGTCCACCAATGCTTCCGCTGCTCCCACTGACTACGACAACCCTCTGGCAGAGTCATACAGACGTGCACTTCTAAAGCCAGTTTAGAACGACGCTATACTCATCCTCCCGCCGGGTCTCGCAGCCTGGAACAACAGCAATGGCAAGTCTGGGTAAACAAGAACCTCCCTGCCACCGTTCTTGAGCATACCGAATACCTCTCGGGTGCCTGAGGTTACCCACCTTATCTGCGGAGTGGCCAATGGAATGTCAAACCAGATTGAATCTTTAGGTTCTTATGAAATCTTCAGTAATCGTTTGTGGTTCTGGAATCACTTCCAGTTCTACCATACTCCCACTACTGTTTTCTGAAAAAATCCATTTTTGATAAAACTGTGGCGAGTCAAGAACAATATCACTATTGATCTTCCAGATGGTAGAAAATCAACCCTCGTCATAGCCCGGGTCAACCCACAAACAGCCACTACTGAAACGTGCCTTGAGTTGTCCAGAGTCTGGTTTTAAGCATAAGCCGGACAACTCCCCGTATCTTAACAATATCAAGATATGAACTGTTCTATATCCAAGAAACAGAGGCACTGATTTAATTGAACCAGATTCAAATCATGCAGCTGTCTCCAGTGCATGTCAAGTAAATGGAAGAGAGGCCGATCAGCGTTACTCAACTTAGGAGTACTTCCAATTATGAGTAACCTGAAAAAGAAGCAAGTTCTCTTAATCATTACTATCAACTGAATACCATTCACAAGTATCTACATCTTCGATCACCTTGAAGAATCCCGATACTTGCGATACCTGGTTCTCTACTGTATTCTTATACCTATAACTCCTCAAAACTTAGACCCTGTGTTTCTACGAAACACATGTCTAAGAACTAGAGAAGTTAAAAGTAAACAGAATATAGTACGAGGACCAACCCCTCTGTCCTAATGGACACTGGACAATATACAATACTCTGTATAAGTCCGCTGAGTCTAACAACTCATTCACTGTGTGTCGTAGGTTGAAAACTGTACTTTTGGTTAAGAAGAATTACACCGTTGTTCAATGCTCCTTACCTAACCATCCACTGGTATAGGTAAATGTCATAGACATAATTTCAGAAAGGTATATCTCACTCTATAAAAATAGACGTACAGATATATCAATTTGAAATTGGTGCATAACAACGGATACTCAAAACCAAATATTTGCCGACCGGCAAACAACCCAGGTGACTTCCTCAAATATCATGAATCCCGATATAATGAGGATGGTCACCTAATTCCCAATAACTTACTCCTACTCATCATCTGTAAAACCATACAGATGTGAGACTCATACCTGGTAAATACATACCCTGGAGTAAGTGTCTAATCGGGAAATCAGTTTTCTTTTAACAGTACACAGTGAAACTGAAACATTGAAATGTTTCAATGGGGTATGCTGGTATTCCTAGTAATGCCTCTTCCATTATCCAGATTCACAACTATAACTGTATAATTCTTTGCCACCTCTCCAAATCCCTTTACATGTCTTTAGTCATTACCTTCTGTACACCCCTTTAGGCCAAATGGTTTTCTTCCTTCCCTACCGTTCGGCACCAGCCTATGGTTTGGAAGAAGACTATCCAATAAGCATAATGGGTGTACTGTCCTAATCCTAGGAGCACTCGCAATGCGAGAGAAGGTGAGGATAAAAGACAACCGAATGTACTTAATTCATAGGTGATTTAGGATTGACAAAGAAGTACATGGTTAGGTTGTGAATAGCAGTCGCAATTTACTTTGCCCTCTTACTAATCCCTTGCTTTGTCTGAACTTAATACCTTCTGTACACCGTTTAGGCTAATTGGATTTCTTCATTCCCTACCGTTCGGCACCAGCCTAGGGTCTGGAAGAAGACTGTCCAATTTGCGTAATAGGTGTACTACTCCTAAACCAAGGAGTACTCGCAACCTGAGAGAAGGAAAAAGGAAAAGACAACTGAATAGTCCTATTCGTTTTCTCCAGAACCGGAAACCATCCTCGAAGTCCTTCGAGTTCGTATATAACCATACGATGGTTTTGTCCAATGGAAGTGGACGTTCGTAGTAATACGGGGTGTCCCGGAGAAAAGGGTAAAAGTAGGAGTGGCAAAGAGGTCTGCAACTCTGACAATCCAAAAGCCAGTGTTAAGAAGGTTCGGTCAACTTGGTCACTGAGTCATAGTCTAGGGTCGGGTCAATGGTCGCTGCCAGAGAGAGAGAGAAAAGAAACACTCAGCGTGCACTCTAACCTAGATCAGAATGGTTACCAATTTATCTAATCTGGAAACCTCCCACTGTAACGTCAAATTCTTCCCCAAACCTGAAAGAAGAATTAGCCGGGATAACCCGAGGAGTAAACCAACTCATCAGTGGGAATCGGGATCCAACTCTCATCGCATGATAACGTGACGGAATCCGCTCACGGTATCACACTCCAGAAGGTATGCGCATATCTGGCAAGTTTCAGTACTTTTGAAACTCCCGATGTGGATTTCTGCCCCATGCTCTTATGACCTTGACTTTGGCCAACATATCATAAGTCACATGTCAAGTTCTACCCGTCATTATCCTGGTTAATTTGAACCCACCCGTACCTACCCTTGACTTTGGCCAAAATGGCAGTACGACTGTCCCAAACCAACGCATCTATCTATGCTGCATATGGATACCCAACAGCTACCAAACACTGTGCCTTGACTTTGGCCAACATACACAGCTTGAATACTATTGACCATCCATATGAAACGACGGAGGGCTACGAATGGTTTCTGGCGAAAACCTTTAACGTAATGAACTTGATATCGTTGAAGGAACTGATAGCTTTATAAAAATATAGTGACGACAACCTTTGCTAAAGAGGTCACTCCCGGTGAAGGGATCTCGGCTCTTTCCCCGTAGAATGAGGTGCAGGATATTCCAAATGAATACCACGATGCAAAGCAAAAGTAATCGGCTATAGTGAAGTTATTGCCCTGACGCAAACTTTTGTCCAAGGGGTCACTCCCGGTGAAGGGATCTCGGCCCTTGCCTCGTCGACTGAGGAGCAGGATATTCCAACTGAATACCACTGTGCAAAACAAAAGAGAACGCCCTTGCAATAACAGCTTTTTGAAAAAGTGTTCCAACAACATCAGAATAGGTTTGTTTAACTTGCATTGATCCGAATCAATGCAGTCCCATCAATTGATCACACCACAAAGAACGAAAATATACTGATGTACGTATATGCCATCCGCATTCGCCACTGGGTCCCGTCATCACTCGTTAGGTTAGCTAACTAACGACAGAGCGGGGACTGGACTAGCGCGGATGAAAAACATATACAACATCTATAAATATATATATACCAATATATAATTTTCGCTCAAGGCGTGATAAACAATGCAGCACAGAAAAGTACAGCAACACAGATCAATACAGATATCTGGGATCCCCAGGTTTCACAGAGCCGCTGAAACCCGACGTTCCCCTGGTCGTGTGGATAGCCTGTGCAATGAAAATCCTAGACCCCTACGGGTGCGGCAAGTTACCCGCCAAAACCTGAAGCGAGGCAGCCCCCTTCAGCAACGTGAATGGGCCACCCAGCACTTCACGGAATCCGGTAACTTGGGCACCCCTCCTGGGTCAAGCCTATACCCCCTACGAGTGCGGCGAATAGCCCGCCAATTCTAGAGTGAAGCCCCCTCCGTCTCAATGCCATGAGATGCGGGCTTGTTGCCCTCTAGAACCCGGCTATCCGTGCACCCCTCCGCGGGGTAATCCTAGTACAGAAAGTAAAATATACATACAACGGGTATATCGACCGCAACCAGGTCGTGCCCCAAAATAATAATACAAACAGGCAGTGACGGCAGTCCACATGTCGGACGCTCGCCCCGCAATATCAAATGTACATATAAAACAGAACTGTACTACAACTGCATCCAGGCTATCCCCACGACCGATCCGCAACAACACAGTACAATCACAGAACATCAACGTGAAAGTCACGTTCGCAAATCCGTCTAACCGGGCTATAGCAGTTAGACGGGATTTACCGATCAAGTGACATTCACGGTCGCAGATATAATGTAAAAACTGTGAACTAGCATGTTTAAAATATCCGATCGAACAAATTTATCAAAGTGGGCCCCACACACTACTGTAGCACTTACAGAAAATCTGGGCCCAAAGAAAATGTCCCAAATACCCTATTTTCAACACACAAGCTAACTGGGAAAATATGGTGCCACGATTCCTCTTTTCCGCCGCGCAAGCGCGGCCAAACCAGGGTTTTGGCCGCGCTTCCGCGGTGGAACTGAGGAATTAGTGGATCGTATTTTCCCAGATTTCTTATAATTGCTTGTACATGCCTCTGAAACAACCAGAAAAATTTTAGGAGCTCAAAAAATTTCAACAGAGAACACATGTGCATAAAAATACGGTTTTCGGGGATTTTGTTCGATCGGGTTCTAAACGCGCTAGAGCAAGCTAGGCTAAATTAATGGCGTGGCTCTGATACCAGTGTAAGCCCGCGGGGGCGCCCCGGCCGTCGACCCGACGCCGGAAACGCGGAAAACAAAAACTTTGCGAACTTTGCAAAACGGCACCGCCGCGGACTTTTCACCCGGATCGGGCCATTAACCTAGCTAGCTAGCAAAAAGAAAAGAGTAGAGATGCTATACCAAACGATCCGTGTCCTTCGGTCTTCGACTCCACTCCGATCTCCCGCGGAATCTCCGTCGCCTCCTCGCTCGTCGGAAAGGGCACCACGTAGCCGGAATCTTTTACGGGCTCCCGCCTCTTGACCGAGGCAACTCGGGCGCGAAGTTGGCTAGCCGACGCGTCCAAGATTTGCTATAGAATAGTGTAGTGAAATATCTCTTTAGGGGTTCATGAAGTTGCCATGGAGGATGGAGGTGAAGAATGAGAATGAAGCTTGGAAAGGACTTTGGAATTTTTGACAAGCAAGAGAAAATAGAATGAGATGAATCAATTTCCTCTAATCAAATGAACTCTCCTTCTCCCCTCTCTAAAATGGCCGGCCCCTCTTCTCACAAAGAAGATTGGAGAGAGAAAAAGAAAACTTCTCTTCTTTTTCATAATGAGAAAAAGAAAAAGATAAATCAAAATGGTCAAAACAATTTCCATATCAATCCACTCACTAACCATCATAAAAAAGCAAATGAATGGACAAGAAAAGAATATCATCATGATGCAAGTCTCATCAAAAGCAACATATGCAAGAAAGCCCCTCACAACAAAGTTAATTGCAAACTTGCAATTAACCCCCTCCAACAAGAAAGTCCGACCGAGAAGGAAAAAGAGAAAACCGGCCGGAACGGAATGCAAACTGGCAACATCAGAAAAACTGATCCCGTAATAAAATACGGGAAAACCCCACTACTGCAAATACATGCCCGCATTTGTATTCCCACTGAACACAAATGCAAAGAGACAAAACTACACTATCTAATACTAGAATCCGGCTTAAGCCAAAGCCGGCTAGTAAAAACTGTCCGATCACGATCCGTGCAATACCGCACGTATCTGATCGAACCTTGCCATATCTCCATACGGCCTCTACAGCGTTTCGCCCGAAACTTGAGTAACTGTCTGTGTGGTGGACTCTAAAGACTCGTCAATACTGTGGCTGTGGATTTAACCACTAGCACGTCAGAGGTATAAGCCAATACGTGACGGGCCACCAGGTATTGACCAAAAGGGACGTCGATGAGCGAACTCATCCTGACACCCTACTGAGCCTGTCAGTGACAATATCCGTACAGTCCGGTCTGTTCGTCTATGAGCATCGCATGGCGGGCCTAGGGGGTTGGTAAAAGTCAGACCCCCAAAAGCGGTACAAGTCGTGTCGGAGTGTAGCCCAGAACACCCTGAGATACTACTGGAATACCTACCAGCAAATCTCCTGCCTTGGCCAAGGACTTTTCATGTTCTGGCTCTCCTAGACACAGCACGACCTCACCCCCAATACCGGGAGAGACGAACCCCTGCAGATCCGCTCACTGCCTCCATGTGGCTCGGGACTGTACCCAACTAAAACCTGTTTGCACGACTCCTTTGAGCCGTGGTAGGGTAGTAATCAAAGCACAGTGGGAACTCACACGAGACAAATGACGATCCCAGGTCGATGAACTAACCTGTACACATGTCACCAGGGAACTGCTATCTGACGTCTGGTATATCCCAACTAGCAGGTTCCCGGCGAGTCCTGTCCGGTGTACTCATAACCCAATGAGCACCTGTATACATCTTAGGTGAACCAACTGACACCAGTGGCTTGTGAGACCGGCCACCGCCCCTCGTCGGGGTCTCGACTGTATACACTAGTCTACTCTGGAGAAACGATGCCCTGTCTCGAATCTCCCACGACTAGGGACCTTTTAAGGATATGCTTGTAGACCCCCAGCTCCCACTTATATGATCGCCCTCATACTGCTGGTGGTCAAGCAAGAATCCAAGGGGCTTTATCAACGTGTAATAGCGACTCGTCAGGTCACCTAAAGCAGTACACGATGATAAAGATAAACCAGATAGCATACTATCATCTCGAGTAAGACTGTCCTACCGGGATAGGTCCTCCCCTCAATCATTGCAATCACGTGCCTGTGATCCAATAATTGACTCTGAGGGCACTATCTCCAACAGCTACAACCTTTGTAGATCCGGATACCCACTTCCTTAGCTCCACGAGGGCGTCCTCTCGCTGTCCATCTTGAACCTTGGACTCTCGTGACGGCTTCATCGGAGAAACGTGCGGAATAGGTCGTCGGCTTCGTGTCAAAGACGATCTACGTCGAGGTTGCACAAGCTCAAGCTCCGACTTCACAAAGTAGTAAAACTTGTGAAGAAAACACCCAAAACCACTTGGCAAGAGGTAGAGGATGAAGAAATAGGAGGTGGGTTCACTTTAGATTTGGATTTCTCTCACTAAAACTCAAGTTGCCATTGATGTAGCAAGCTTGAAGAAGAAGAAGAAGATGAGCTAGTTATGATAAGTTCTTTTTAAAAATGAAAAGAAAAGAAATACTTATCATAATTCCAACTAGGGTTAAGTGTAGAGAATAGACCATGGTTAATGGAAGGGTTAGGGTTAAGCATGATGACAAGAATGGTTAAGAAGTCAAAGCTTCATGAAGCTTCAACTAAAAGACAAAGAAAGCCACCATTCTTATCATAATCATTTCCAAATAAATAAATAAACAAATAAATAAATAAATGGATATGCAAAACCCTAATTATCAAATTAATCATGGTTTAATCCTATACACTTAACTAAATGATCAAGTATCATCAAACATGATACATATATGTGCACAAAAGTATATCACATATACAACTTGCACATCAAGTGAGAAAATCCGTATAAAGTGAACCAATACTAGTTAATGCAAAGTAATATATCAAATATATAATTATACATTAAATCATTAAATCAACATTTGATTCAATGATCCGGTCATGTCGCACATAACCGACTAGTATTCAATGTATCGATTTATCGAATCAATGATTCGATAACTAGGTCATATCGAATATAACCATTCGAAACATTTATCGCGAGAATGAAATGCGGTATCACATACACGCATTATTCTCGGTCCTGCACATATCTCATATGCGCTCCTATTTCGTTTCGCTTGAGCCAGGAAACCTCTGTGTAGGACTCTAAAGACTCGTCAATACGCCGGTAGCAGATGATGATCATATCAATCATCCACAAGCAGCAAGCGGTCTGCTAAACGTAACGGCCACCCGGGTATTGAGCGATCAGAAGATCGACGAGCTAGCCCACTCACACTCCTGCGAATCCGACCAGTAACACTTACCGTACAGTCCGGTCTCTTCGTCTGATACGTCGCATATCAAGTCTAGGGGTGGTAAACGTCAGACCCCAATACTCGATAAGTCGTGCCGATGTGAGGCTCATAACGGGTCGAGAAACTACTGGTAACACTTACCAGCAAATCTCTGATCAGCCCTGGCCAGGGACTTCCCTGTTACGGCCAATCGAGCATAGCACAATATCAACCCCCAATACCGGGAGAGACGAAACCCCTCCTATCGCTCATTGCCTCCATGTGACTCGGGACTGTACCCAAAGACCACCGTTTTGCACGTCCTCATGGACGTGGTAAGGTGGAGATCAAAGCACAGTGGGAATCACACAAGACTCTATGACGATCTCGGGTCTACAGACTAACCTGTACAAGTGTCACCTGAGAACTGCCATCTGACGTGAGGTATAATACCATCTGGGAGTTCTCGGCGAGTCCGTCCAGTGTACCCAGTCTCCACTGAGCACCCGTATACCATCTCTGATGTCAAACACCAATGGACGTGGGATCATCCATCGCCCATCTCATGGGTCGAGAAGCGTATACGCTAGTCTACTCTGGTATATCGATGCCCCGTCTCGATACACCCACGACTAGGGACCTTGAAGGATGTACTTATGGACTACCATGTCCCCACTAGTATGATCTGCATCACAGTCCAGGTAGTCAAGTACATATCCTAAGGGCTTTACCAACATGTAACTATAAGGCAGTATAAAGAGACTAGTGTACATGTTAAGATAAAGAGTAACCAGATAGCATAATATCATATCGAGCAAGAAAGTCATCTCTATATATGTCCAAGCATCCAATATAATATACATCATCTGTACAATACTGGCCTCTAGGGCATACATACAACTAACAATCTCCCACTTGCACTAGGGCCAGCTGCTGTAGTATCTCATACCGAGCATCCCGAAGAGTCTCTCAAACTGTGTCTGGGGAATGGCCTTCGTGAGTGGATCCGCCGTGTTGTTCTTCGTGTCAACTCTCCTGACCTCGATCTCCCGGCGATCAACTATCTCCCGGATCAGGTGATACCGCCTCAGAATGTGCCTGGACCGCTGATGGGACCTGGGTTCCTTGGCCAAAGCCACCGCTCCATTGTTATCACAATACAAAGGTATTGGATGCTCAATGGATGGAACCACTCCAAGTTCAGTAATGAACTTCTTGACCCAGACAGCCTCTTTGGCAGCATCGTTGGCAGCGATGTATTCAGCCTCCATCGTCGAGTCTGCCACGGTTTCCTACTTGGAACTCTTCCAGCTAACCGCCCCTCCGTAAAGGGTAAAGACAAAGCCCGACTGCGACTTAGAGTCGTCCTTATCACTCTGGAAGCTCGAATCGGTAAAGGACTCCACTTGGAGCTCTCCGTTACCATACACCAAGAACATATCTCTAGTCCTTCGCAAGTACTTGAGAATGCTCTTCACAGCTGTCCAGTGACTCTCTCCAGGATCAGCTTGATACCTGCTCACTACACTTAGTGAGTATGCCACATCGGGTCTGGTACATAGCATCGCATACATGATAGAGCCTACTGCCGAAGCATAGGGTATCCCTTGCATGCGAGCTCTCTCCAAATCAGTCTTGGGAGACATCTCTTTGGAGAGAGTGACTCCAGAGATCATGGGTAAGTTCCCACGCTTGGACTCTTCCATACTAAACCTCTTTAGTATGGTGTCAATGTACCTGGATTGGGACAATCCCAAAATCCTTTTGGATCTATCTCTATAGATCCTAATCCCCAATATGCAGGAGGCATCACCAAGATATTTCATTGAGAATCTTTGTGATAAGAAGAGCTTGACCGATTGCAGCATAGGAATATCATTTCCTATCAAGAGTATGTCGTCCACGTACAATACGAGGAAGACAACCTTACTCTCTGCCACCTTCTTGTAGATACAAGGTTCATCTGGATTTTTGACGAAATCAAACTCTTTGATAACGACGTCAAAGCAGATTTTCCAACTCCGCGATGCTTGCTTTAATCCATAAATGGATTTAAGCAGCTTGCACACCTTACCGCTGCTCCCACTGTCTACGAAGCCCTCTGGCTGAGTCATGTACACGCACTCTTCTAAATCACCGTTTAGAAAGGCGGTCTTAACATCCATTTGCCAGATTTCGTAATCATGGTAAGCAGCGATGGCAAGCATGATCCGGATGGATTTAAGCATAGCCACTGGAGAAAAGGTCTCGTCATAGTCCACACCTGGTCTTTGACGAAAACCCTTTGCTACAAGTCTAGCTTTGAAAGTCTCCACTTTCCCATCTACACCAAGTTTCTTCTTGAAGATCCACTTGCTCCCAATGGGTTTTACCCCTTCAGGAGCAACGTCCAAAGTCCATACTTTGTTGGTGTATATGGATTCCATCTCAGACCGCATAGCATCCAGCCATTTCACTGAGTCCCCACTCGTGATGGCCTGCTCGAAGCTAGTTGGGTCATCATCCTCCATGATGCAATCCTTGCTTCCACCATCCATGAGAAAACCGTAGTATCTCTCAGGTTGGCGAGGAACCCTACTAGATCGGCGGAGAGGCTGAGGTTCATTGGGAGCTACTGAATCCTCTGGTTCCACTAAATCTTCAGTTGTAGTTTGTGTTGCTGGAACCTCTTCCAGCTCTACCTCATCGCCACTAATTTCTTTTGTAAGAAATTCCTTTTCTAAAAAGGTGGCATGTTGAGCAACAAACACCTTTTGTTGTTCACTGTGGTAGAATAGATATCCATACGAATTGCTTGGATATCCTACAAACTTACAAAAAACTGATCGTGCCTCGAGTTTGTCCGGGTTTTGCTTTTTAACATAAGCCGGACAACCCCATATCTTAACTCTTTTAAGAGATGGTCTCTTTCCATTCCATATCTCATATGGAGTGGTAGGCACAGATTTAGTTGGAACTCTATTCAATAGGTATGTTGCTGTTTCCAGCGCATAACCCCAGAAGGAAATAGGTAACTCAGCTGTGCTCATCATAGAGCGCACCATATCTAATAGGGTGCGATTCTTCCGTTCTGATACACCGTTGTGCTGTGGTGTATATGGAGGAGTCAGCTGAGAGAGAATCCCATTCTCTTTTAGGAAGTCCAGGAATTCATTGCTCAAGTATTCACCTCCTCGATCAGATCGTAGGATTTTAATACTTTTTCCGGTTTGGTTCTCAACTTCTTGTTTATATTCCCTAAATTTCTCAAAAGCTTCTGATTTGTGTTTCATCAGGAACACATACCCGAAGCTAGAGAGATCGTCAGTGAATGTAATGAAGTATGAAGAACCATCCCTGGCATGTGTAGACATGGGACCGCATACATCACTATGTATCAGTCCCAAGAGTTCGGTAACTCTTTCTCCGTGTCCCGTAAACGGAGTTTTGGTCATCTTGCCTTTGAGACATGACTGGCAAGTGTCATAAGATGAAAATTCAAACGGATTTAAATATCCATCTTTATGCAACTTAGCTAGTCGTGTCGTATTGATGTGGCCCAGTCTACAATGCCACAAGAAGGATTCGTTGAGTTCAGAACTCTTCCTCTTGTGTGCGTTTGTTATGCTCAGAACTGTTGATTGATTTAGAACATAAATGCCATTGCATAACGTGCCTGATCCAACCAACTTTTGGTTACGGAAAATGTTCATAACATTGTCCTGTAATACAAAATTATATCCCTCTTTACTTAATAAAGAAACCGATATAATGTTGCATATCAGGTTCGGCATGTAATAGCATTCGTTCAGAACCAATGTATTACCAGTTGGTAATACAAGGTGATATTCCCCGACAGTCTTGGCTGCAACAATTGCACCATTTCCTACTCTTATGTCTTTATCACCTTCTCCAAGTTCTCTACCTTTCTTAAGCCCATGTAACTGATTACATATATGGGATCCTGACCCGGTATCCAATACCCAGGACGTAGAGCAAATGGAGAAACAGTTCTCAGTAACGAACACACCCGAAGAAAATGCATCAACATGTACTTTCTTCAATCGGGTGGCATGGGAATCCTGGTATTCCCCTATATCCTGTTCATTCCTATAACTCTTATAGGAAAGAACGGAACCAACGTTCCCCAGCACAGTATAACATGCGGGTTCGGTCAATACATCCATATTATTATCTTCATTAGGGCATGAAAGGTCGCTACCTGGAGAGAGAGAGAAGAAAACACTTTAGCGTATGCTCGTGCAAGATCAGATTGGTTATTATCTTATCTAATCAGGATGGCTCCCACTGCTTTTTATCAAATCTTCCTTCAAACCCTAAAAGGAAAGACTAGCCGGGATTAATTACACACTACAAGTTCGCCAATCTTTCAGCCAGGCCAGTGTCGGTACTTTGAGGGAGGTCCCCCGTGCTTTCGCACGAACCTAATTAATGTAAACCTCGTTTTCCCAGAGGCGTAACCCCGTTGACACCTTTCTAGACACCTACTTGATCAGCTAATTGCAATGTGTAAAACTCTCCCAGGAGTAACTCTTACTCGCAGCGGGTATCGGGATCCAACTATCTCATAGAAGGTATGCAATCTCATTGCAAATTTCAACACTTGAAATTCCCGATAATGCTTTTGCCCCTAGCAACTTATGACCTTGGCTAAGGTCAACAAATCATAAGCGCTAGTCAAGTTCAACCCGTCATTTCCTGATTGAATCAAACCCACCCGTACGACCCTTGGCTAAGGTCAACAAAGTCGCACGACTACCCTAACTCAATCACATCTCATGTTTTAGCAGATAAATACTAATTAGCTACCGTACACCACGCCTTGGCTAAGGTCAACAAACGCAGCACGAATACTAACTAGTCTCTATCTGAAATGACGGAGGGCTACGCAGGTTTTTCTGAAAACCTGTTACGTAATGAACTTGATATCGTTGTAGAATCAAATGAAGTTTTTGAAATGGAGTGATTTTGAGGCTTTTCTAGTTTTGCTAAAGGAGTCACTCCCGGTGAAGGGATCTCGGTCCTTTCCTCGTCGAATGAGGTGCGGGATATATCATATATATCGCTGTGCAAAGCAAAAACCCAAAAGCAGTCAAAAGCAAACCGAGTGTGTAGCATCTTCCAGTTATTGCTAAAGGAGTCACTCCCGGTGAAGGGATCTCGGTCCTTTCCTCATCGAATAAGGTGCAGGGTATATCATATATACCGCTGTGCAAAGCAAGAACTGTAGCTACCTGTTTTATTTAAAATCTGATTCTACAACATCTTAGGTTTCATTTCTTTCATTAATCACATTAATGAAGTCCCATCATTTAAAATACCTAAACATCACAGATAGATATGACGTACACTTATGCCATCCGCATTCGCCTCGATGTCCCCTCTTGCACCGTTAGGTTAGGTAACTAACGACAGAGCAGGGCAGGGCTAGCGCGGGTGTAAAACATAAGTAACGTCTATATAATATATCATATATATCATATACTATATCCATCACAGAGTCACAACACAGATATCGCAGCAGAATGAACATATGAAATATTGTATATACTAGGACGTCCGTGTTTTCAATACGAGCCAGTATAAAACACGGATTCCACGGTCGTGATGAATAGCCAATCCCACACCCCTAGACCCCTACGAGAGCGGCAAGAAACCCTGCCAATTCTAGGGTTAGGAGACCCGGACTCGACTCCTCGAGTTGGTCTCCCACTGGACCCCAGAACCCGGTTACTTGTGCTCCCCTCCTTGGGTCTATCCTAATGCGGAAAAGTAAATAATATACAAAGGGTGACAACTTCCGCTACCTGGAAGTGCCCCAAATAAAAGAATATTACATACAAGTTTTTACATGAATGAAAATGAAAAACACTCATCTCACATAAAAACCCCCGGCTATTCAAACACGACAATCCAATATAACATATCCAGCAACACATAACATCACATGTCATCAACGTAAGTAAATATGTCCATCCCAATTGTCGTTGACATATAGCAACGAAAACGGCGATATCACATATTACACTTACGGTCACAGAAAAGAAAGTGTAAAACTACAACAGTTGGAATCCGCAATCTCTTTAGACATCACATGCCTAACAGTTACAAACCCCGCATTTTAGTCTCATTATCGAAAACTCTTTTCAATATCGTATGGGACTAAACTGCTAGATTTATAACATTCATCCAGTTATCTCATAACTGTTTGTGAATTCCAATTATTGTATCCAATTCCGGATAAATAGAATATATTAAACTTTCCGATCGAACAATCGAACACCCAAGTTTTCCCGACACCGATCAACACATGAAATAGGTTCAAAAACATTCACTTCATGCCTCAGTACCAACGGTCCAGCCGTAGAAGGGTCAAGCCAACGCCTCACATGTGGCACGCCGTACTGCCCCAAACCCGAAGGTTCAAAGGGCAGTTCAAGACGGTCACATAATCGAGTTAAGGTTTGTTGTCTTCTAGAGGGACCATCGCGTTACTTGCACTACTTCGAACGTCTTTTAACCACAGAAAAATCCAACACTTGGAATTTTTCCGGCAGGGGAAAAGTTGGGTATTTGTATCCGGTCAAACATTTTAACATATTCTACAGTTATCTGGAAATCCACTTAGACAAAAATTTGATAACCCGATTGAATAAACGAATCCCCAAAGCAACCCCAAAATACTCTTCTGTGGAGTCACAATAAAAATAACCAGAAAATATAATATACAAATATATGAATTACTGTGAATTAAAAATTAAACAAGGGAACAGTACGGCCGCGGAACCGCCGCGCATGCATAGCTCGTGCCGCGGTTCCGCGGTGGAAAAGTCGAATCAGGCCCTCGTATTTCACAGTATCTCATATAAAACCCTGCATGATTTTCTGCATATTTTTAATTGACAAAAATCCAAAATTTCGGAAAATTTCCAGAGAGCACCTTGGAAATTAGGGTTTCGGGACAATCGGGTTTCAAACGTCGTCTAGACTTTGCCTAAGGCTCTAGCTAGGCTCTGATACCAGTGAAAGGTTCCTAGGCACTCTAGTAAGGTCTCACAAGGCATCGAACATGCCAATTTAAAAAAAAAGGTGCCGAGAAACCCTAGACTACGGATCTTAGAATAGATGTTTAGGCGAAATGATAATCAAGTTAACAAATTAACTAAAAGTTAGGATGCTACAACCTTTGTAGATCCGGATACCCACTTCCTTAGCTCCACGAGGGCGTCCTCTCGCTGTCCATCTTGAACCTTGGACTCTCGTGACGGCTTCATCGGAGAAACGTGCGGAATAGGTCGTCGGCTTCGTGTCAAAGACGATCTACGTCGAGGTTGCACAAGCTCAAGCTCCGATTTCACAAAGTAGTAAAACTTGTGAAGAAAACACCCAAAACCACTTGGCAAGAGGTAGAGGATGAAGAAATAGGAGGTGGGTTCACTTTAGATTTGGATTTCTCTCACTAAAACTCAAGTTGCCATTGATGTAGCAAGCTTGAAGAAGAAGAAGAAGATGAGCTAGTTATGATAAGTTCTTTTTAAAAATGAAAAGAAAAGAAATACTTATCATAATTACAACTAGGGTTAAGTGTAGAGAATAGACCATGGTTAATGGATGGGTTAGAGTTAAGCATGATGACAAGAATGGTTAAGAAGTCAAAGCTTCATGAAGCTTCAACTAAAAGACAAAGAAAGCCACCATTCTTATCATAATCATTTCCGAATAAATAAATAAACAAATAAATAAATAAATGGATATGCAAAACCCTAATTATCAAATTAATCATGGTTTAATCCTATACACTTAACTAAATGATCAAGTATCATCAAACATGATACATATATGTGCACAAAAGTATATCACATATACAACTTGCACATCAAGTGAGAAAATCCGTATAAAGTGAACCAATACTAGTTAATGCAAAGTAATATATCAAATATATAATTATACATTAAATCATTAAATCAACATTTGATTCAATGATCCCGTCATGTCACACATAACCGACTAGTATTCAGTGTATCGATTTATCGAATCAATGATTCGATAACTAGGTCATATCGAATATAACCATTCGAAACATTTATCGCGAGAATGAAATGCGGTATCACATACACGCATTATTCTCGGTCCTGCACATATCTCATATGCGCTCCTATTTCGTTTCGCTTGAGCCAGGAAACCTCTGTGTAGGACTCTAAAGACTCGTCAATACGCCGGTAGCAGATGATGATCATATCAATCATCCACAAGCCGCAAGCAGTCTGCTAAACGTAACGGCCACCCGGGTATTGAGCGATCAGAAGATTGACGAGCTAGCCCGCTCACACTCCTGCGAATCCGACCAGTAACACTTACCGTACAGTCCGGTCTCTTCGTCTGATACGTCGCATATCAAGTCTAGGGGTGGTAAACGTCAGACCCCAATACTCGATAAGTCGTGCCGATGTGAGGCTCATAACGGGTCGAGAAACTACTGGTAACACTTACCAGCAAATCTCTGATCAGCCCTGGCCAGGGACTTCCCTGTTACGGCCAATCGAGCACAGCACAACATCAACCCCCAATACCGGGAGAGACGAAACCCCTCCTATCGCTCATTGCCTCCATGTGACTCGGGACTGTACCCAAAGACCACCGTTTTGCACGTCCTCATGGACGTGGTAAGGTGGAGATCAAAGCACAGTGGGAATCACACAAGACTCTATGACGATCTCGGGTCTACAGACTAACCTGTACAAGTGTCACCTGAGAACTGCCATCTGACGTGAGGTATAATACCATCTGGGAGTTCTCGGCGAGTCCGTCCAGTGTACCCAGTCTCCACTGAGCACCCGTATACCATCTCTGATGTCAAACACCAATGGACGTGGGATCATCCATCGCCCATCTCATGGGTCGAGAAGCGTATACGCTAGTCTACTCTGGAATATCGATGCCCCGTCTCGATACACCCACGACTAGGGACCTTGAACGATGTACTTATGGACTACCATGTCCCCACTAGTATGATCTGCATCACAGTCCAGGTAGTCAAGTACATATCCTAAGGGCTTTACCAACATGTAACTATAAGGCAGTATAAAGAGACTAGTGTACATGTTAAGATAAAGAGTAACCAGATAGCATAATATCATATCGAGCAAGAAAGTCATCTCTATATATGTCCAAGCATCCAATATAATATACATCATCTGTACAATACTGGCCTCTAGGGCATACATACAACTAACATGCACTACTCAGAACATTCTCAAACTACGAAAAAATCCAACAGTTGGAAATTTCCCGGCAGGGAAAAAATTGGGTATTTATATCCGGTCGAACTTTTTAACATGTTCTAAAATACCCGGAAAAACACATAGATAAAATTAGACAATCCGATCGAATCTACGAACTCCCAATACAACCCAGAAAACTCAACTTTTGAGTAAACTTAAAAAATTCCCAGAAAACACAGTCATTGCATACGGGTATTACTGTGCAAAGCACGTGACAAGATGCTCCTATATGGTCGCGGAACCGCCGCACATGCCACTGTGGGGCCGCGGTTCCGCGGCGCTTTAGTCGAGTTGGGTGCACGTGCTTCACAGTAACTCCTAGAAAACCCTGATGTATTTTTTGGATATTTTTAATTTGGAAAAATCCACTGTTTTGAAAAATGTACAGAGAAGGGTTATTTTAAGGGTTTCGGGGTTCGATCGGGTTTCTAACTTCGTCTACTCATCGCCTAAGGCTCTAGCTAGGCTCTGATACCACTGTAGGGTTCCTAGGCACACTCATGAGGATCTACAACTGATCAACCAGGTCCAATTCAAAAAATTCCATGTGCCGAGAAACCCTAAACTAGATCGTTACTAGAGGTAAGGCGAAACAACAGGTAAGTTAACAACTTAACTACAAGTGAAAGTGACTACAACCTTTGTAGATCCGGTCCTCCACCTCTTTAGCTCCATGATGACGTCCCTCCGCTGCGATCAACCAGATCCCGGACTCTAACGATGGTTTCGTCGGAGAAATGATCGGGCTAGGTCGTTGACTTCGATGCCGAAGATGATCTACGTCGAGGCAACTCAAACTCAAGCTCCATCTTCACTAAGTCATGAAACTTGTGAAGAAAACACCCTATACAACATGGCAAGTGGTAGAGGATGAAGAAATAGGAAGTGGGTTTACTTTGGATTTGGATTTCTCACTTGGATTCATCACTTGTAATTTTCTAGTAAGCTTTCTTCACCTCTTGAAGAAGATGAAGAAGAAGAAAAGAAAATGAATTATTCTTAAAAGAAAATTCAAGTGATGGTTATCATATAGCAACCATGGGTTAGTAAACTCATGTAGAGAATAAACTAGGGTTTAGGTAATGGTTAGGTTTAGGATAAAACAAAATGGTAGACTTTCAAAGCTTCATGAAGCTTCAATAGTAAAACAAAACAAGCCTCCATTTTATTTTTTCCAAAATGAATAAAGAAAATAAATAAAACAAATTAAAACCTAACCATTAACCTAAAGATGGTTTAAAGCAAACATACACCCAAGTTTTCATGTATCATCAAACATGAATCAATCAAGTGCACAAAAATATATCACATATACTACTTGTGCACATCAAGTGAGAAAATCAATCTTAAGTGAACAATACTAGTCAATGTAAAGTAATATATCTAATATATAATTATACATTAAATCATTAAATCAACACTTGTTTTAATGATCCGGTCATACTGCATATAACCGACTAATATCAAGTGTATCAATATATCGAATCAACATTTGATTCGGTAACCCGGCTATATCTTATATAACCGTCCGATGATACAAATCGCGAGAATAGAATTCAGTATCACATACTGGTATTATTCTCGGTCCCGCACATATCTCATATGCGCTCCTATTTCGTTTCGCTCGAGCTAGGAAACCTCTGTGTAGGACTCTAAAGACTCGTCAATACGCCGGTAGCAGGTGATGATCATATCAAACACCCGCAAGCCGCAAGCGGTCTGCTAAACGTAACGGACACCCGGGTATTGAGCGATCAGAAGATCAAGGTGCAAGCCCGCTCACACTCCTGTGAATCCAACCAGTAACACTTACCGTACAGTCCGGTCTGTTCGTCTGATATGTCGCATATCTCGCCTAGGGGTGGTAAACGTCAGACCCCAGTAGCTTGATAAGTCATGCCGATATAAGGTCCATAACAAGCGTGAAACTACTGATAACTCTTACCAGTAAATCACTGCAACCCTGGCCAGGGATTTCCAGTTATGGCCAGTCGAGCATAGCGCAACATCAACCCCCAATACCGGGAGAGACGAATCCCCTCCTATCGCTCATTGCCTCTATGTGAATCGGGACTGTACCCAAAAACCACCTGTTTGCATGACTCAGTAGAGCCGTGGTAGGGTGGAAATCAAAGCACAGTGGGAGACACACAAGACTCTATGACGATCTCGGGTCAACAAACTAAGCTGTACCAGTGTCACCAGAGAACTGCTATCTGACGTGAGGTATAATACCATCTTGGAGTTCTCGGCGAGTCCGTTCAGTGTACCCAGTCTCCACTGAGCACCCGCATACCATCTCTGATGTCAAACACCAATGGATATGGGATCATCCATCGCCCATCACATGGGTCGAGAAGATATACGCTAGTCTACTCTGGAATACCGATGCCCCGTCTCGATATTCCCACGACTTGGAATATTGAAGGATGTACTCATGGACTACCCAGGCCCTACTAGTATGATCTACATCATAGTCCTGAAAGTCGAGTACACATCCTAAGGGTTTTACCAACATGTAACAGAGAGACAATCAGTGCACACGTTAAGGTAAAGAGTAACCAGATAGTATACTATCATGTCGAGAAAGAAAGTCCTCCCTATATATGTCCAAGCATCCACTACAATATACATCCTATGTACAGTAATGGCCTCTAGGGCGTACATATAACTAACAGATTCCTGAACATGCGGGTAAATTATCACGCTTAGAAACTTCCATACTAAAACTCTTTAGTATGGTGTCAATGTACCTGGATTGGGACAATCCCAACATCCTTTTAGATCTATCTCTATAGATCTTTATCCCCAGGATGTAGAAGGTGTAGCGTTACTAGGCACTCTAACAAGGTTCTACAAGGCATCAACCATGCCCGATTAAAAATTTTGCCATGCCGAATAACCCTAAACAAGATCTTTGCTAGATAATTAGGGTAACACATGCATGTAAATAACATTTACATCTAAGTGAATACGAAATACAACCTTTGTAGATCGGTCCTTCACATCTAAAGCTCCTTGTAGTAGTCCCTTCACTGCGATCATCAAACACCCGGGCTCTCGGACGGCTCCATGAGAAGAGGGCAACGGTTTTGCTTGAAGTCTTCGAGGCCGAAGATGATCTATGTCGAGGGAATACGAACTCAAGCTTCTACTTCACTAACTAAAGAATTAGTGAAGCAAACACCCTAAACTAAAGTGCTAGTCTAGTAGAGGATGATGAAATTGGAAATGGGTACACTTTAGAATTTCTTTTCTCACAATGTTTCTCTCTCTTTATCAAACCCTAGCAAGAATTTGAAGGAGGAAGAAGATGAGCTCAAAATGAGAATGAAAACTAATTAAAAAGAGAAAGAGCTAACTATGGGTGAGTGGGTATCATATACTAACTCATATAGAGACATAACCATGGCTACATTATAATGGTTAGGTTAATTAATATCTCAAGTAATCCAAAGTTAGTAGACTAAGTCAATGCAACCCTAAGCTTCATGAAGCTTCATGCATGTGAGCTCATCATCCACTAATTTTAGAATTACTTTAAATATTAAAAACCTAACACTATAATTAGTATGGTATAAGTCTTATACACCCATGGTAGTTGTATCAACAACCATGATACAAAAATGAATACAAATAAATATGTATCACATATATATTAAGTTGTGCACAAGTGAGAAAAACAAATGCTTTAGTGAACCAATGTTATTTAATGTAAATTAGTATATCATATATACAATTATACACTAAATTATTAAATCAACACTTGACTTAATAATCCGGTCATATCATATATAACCGACTAACATCCAATGTATCGACTTATCGAATCAACACTTGATTCGATAACCCGGCTATATCTCATACAACCGACCGATACAAAACATCGCGAGAATAAAATACGGTATCACATATACGCATTATTCTCGGTCCCGCACATATCACATATGCGCTCCTATTTCGTTTTGCCTAAGCCAGTAAAACCTCTATGTAGGATTCTAAAGACTCGTCAATACGCCGACAGTAGGTGATGATCATATCAAGCACCCATAAGCCGTCAGCGGTACTAGCTGGACGTAACGGCTATCCGGGTATTTAGCGATCAGAAGATCAACAGGCAAGCCCGCTCCAACTCCTGCAAAAAGCCTGACAGTGACACTACCGTAAAGTCCGGTCTCCTCGTCTGATATGTCGCATATCAAGTCTAGGGGTGGTATACGTCAGACCCCAATAACCGATAAGTCATGCTGATATGAGGCTCATAACGGGTCGAGAAACTACTGGTAACACTTACCAGTAAATCTCTAAACCAGCCCTGGCCAGGGACTTCCCTGTTATGGCCAATCGAGCATAGCGCAACATCAACCCTCAATACCGGGAGAGATGAAACCCCTCTTATCGCTCATTGCCTCTATGTGACTCGGGACTGTACCCAAAAACCACCGTTTTGCATGCCCTCTTGGACGTGGTAAGGTGGAAATCAAAGCACAGTGGGAATCACACAAGTCTCTATGACGATCTCGGGTCTACAGACTAACCTGTACCAGTGTTACCAGAGAACTGCCATCTCACATAAGGTATAATACCATCTGGGAGTTCTCGGCGAGTCCGTCCAGTGTACCCAGTCTCCATTGTGCACCCGTATATCATCTCTGATGTCAAACACCAATGGATATGGGATCATCCATCGCCCATCTACATGGGTCGAGAAGGTATACGCTAGTCTACTCTGGAATATCGATGCCCCGTCTCGATACACCCACGACTAGGGACCTTGAAGGATGTACTTATGGACTACCATGTCCCCACTAGTATGATCCGCATCATAGTCCAGATAGTCAAGTACACATCCTAAGGGCTTTACCAACATGTAACAGAGAGACAATCAGTGTACACGTTAAGGTAAAG
This sequence comes from Agapanthus africanus, assembly GCA_030015575.1. Taxonomy (NCBI): domain Eukaryota; kingdom Viridiplantae; phylum Streptophyta; class Magnoliopsida; order Asparagales; family Amaryllidaceae; genus Agapanthus; species Agapanthus africanus. Next base: position 225,207,825 of record CM057344.1, on the reverse strand, counting down.
AGTGACCAGATAGCATACTATCATGTCGAGCAAGAAAGTCCTCCCTATATATGTCTAAGCATCCACTACAATATACATCTCATGTATAGTAATGGCCTCTAGGGAATACATATAACTACCAATCTCCCACTTGCACTAGGGCCTTCTGATAACAGTGGCTGTAGTATCTCATACTCAACCATCCCATAATAGTCTCTCTCTAGGAAAATGCCTTTATGAGTGGATCCGCTGTGTTTCCTTCTGAGTCTACTCTCCTAACCTTGATCCCCTGGAGATCAACCATCTCCATGATCAGGTGATACTGCCTTAGAATATGACTGGATAACTGATGGGACGGGCGTTCCTAGGCATAAGCCACAACTCCATTGTCACACAATGGTTGGAACAAAGTTCATCTCTTGAACTAATATATACCCAGAGTTCCTCTTTGGTAGCGATTTAGCCAGCCTTTATCGTCTAGTATGCCACGGTATCTAGCTTGGAACTCTTCCAACATACCGTCCCTTTGCTGAGGGTAATGACAATGCCTGCGACTGACATTCAGTCGTCCTTATCACACTGGAACTTTTCCAGTGATTCTCCCCAGGATTGTTTGATACCATCTCACTACAACTAGTGAGTATCCTAACATCCAATTAGATCTATCTCATAGATCCAAAACCCAGGATTTAGTAGGTATCACTTTGATCCTATATGGAGAATCATTGTGATAAGCGGAGATTGACCGAGCGTAGCATAGGAAACTCCTTCCCTATCAAGAGTATATCATCCACGTACTCTACGAGGATCACCACCATACTCCCTACTACCTTTTTGTTTATACAAGGTTCATCTACTATTTTGATGAAGTCAAACTCTTTGACTAACACATCAAAACAGACGTTCTAACTCCGCAATGCGTGCTTTATCACATAAAATATCTTGCACACGTTTCCGCTGCTCCCACTGTCTACGAAGCCCTCTGACTGTGTACTTATAGACTCTCTCTTCTAAAACATCATTTAGAAAAGCAGTCATGACACCCAACCGCCAGATATCGTAGTCATGGTATGTAGCAATGGCAAGTAGGATCTGGATGGACTTAAGCATAGGCCCCAGAAAAGGTTTCACCATTAGCCACAACTGGTTTATGATGCAAACCTTTTAATAAGTCTAGCTTTGAAAGTCTCAACTTTTTCCCTGTACACCAAGTAATCTTCTCAAGATATACTTGCTCCTGATGGGGATTTAACCCTTCAAATAAAACAACCAAAGTCCATACTTTGTTTGTGTATATGGATTCCATCTCAGATCGCTTAGCATCCATCCATTCTTACAGAGTCCCCACTCTTGATGGCCTGCTCGAAACCAGATGGGTCATCACTTCATGATGCAATCCTCACTCCCACTGTCATAGAGAAACCAAAGTATGTCTCAGGTGGGTGAGGAACCCTGCCAGATCGGCAGAGAGGCTGAGGTTCGTTGGGAGCAATTGAATCCTTTGGTTCTACCAAATTATCAGCTGAAGTTTGTATAGCTGGAACTCTTTCCAGTTCTACCTCATGACCACTAATTTCTTCTCAAGAAATTCCCTTTCACAAAGGTGGCATGTTGAGAAACAAAACATCTTTTGTTCCTCGGTTTGGTAGAAGATATTCCCTTGCGTATGCTTGGGATATTCAACAAGCTTCTACAGAACTGACTTTGTCTCGAGCTTGTCCGGATTATGCTTTTAGACATAGGCTGGACAACCCCAAATCTTAACAAACTTAAGATATGGGCTCTTCACTTTCCATATCTCATATGAAGTGGTAAGCAACTGATTTGATCGAAACCCTATTCAATAGGTATGCAACTTCACAAGTGCATAACTCCCTAAAAGGAAATAGGAAACTCAGTAGTACTCATCATAGAGCGCACCATATCAAATAGGGTGTGATTGCTCCGCCCCGATACACCGACGTGCTGTGGTGTATGCGGAGAATAATGCTGATAGAGAATCTCATTTTCCTTTAGAATAATCCAGGAATTCCGTGATCAAGTATTCTCCTCCTTGATTACATCAAAGGACATAATACTTATACCCATTTTGGTTCTCTACTTCTAACTTATATTCTGTGAATATCTCAAAAGATTCGGACTTGTGTTTCAACAAGAACATATGTATGAACCTTGAGAGATCATCAAAGAATGTAATGAAGTACAAAGAACCGGTCATGTCATATATAGACAAGGGACCTTCATACATCAACATGTATCATCCCAAGAGTTCACTAACTCTTTCTCTGCTTCCAATAAACAGAGCTATGATCATCTTATCTCTGTGACATGACCGGCAAGTTTCACAAGATGTAAATTCAAACTAATTTAAATATGCATCTATATGTAACTTCAGCTAGTCGGGTCGTATTGATATGACCTAGTCTACAATACCTCAAGAAGGATTCGTTCATTTCTGAACTCTTCCACTTGTGTGTGTTCTGTTTACTAAGAACTGTAGTTTGATTTAGAACGTCAATGCTTTTAGATAACTTGCCTGAACCGATCAACTCTTGATATAGGAAATGTTCAAAATATTATCCAACAATACAAAATTATATCCTTCTTTACTAATAAAGAGACTGATATGATGTTGTATATCAGGTTCGGTATCTAATGACATTTGTTCAGAATCAATGTATTCTGGTAATACAGGGTGATAACTACTAACAGACTAGGCTGCAACAATTGCACCGTTTCTATCTGATGAAACTTATCACCCGTTCTCAGTTCTCTACCTATCTGTAGCCCATGTAACAAATTACATATGTGGGATCCTGATCTGGTATCTCATACCCAGGATGTAAAGGATACTGAGAAACAGTTCTCTGTAATGAACACACCCGAAGATGATGCATCAACATGGACTTTCTTCGTTTGGGCGGTACGGGAATTCTGGTAATCCCCTATTTCCTGCTCGGTCTTATAACAGTTATAAGTTGGAGCGGGACCAACGTTTCCCAGCACAGTATAACAAGCGGGTTCGGTCAATACATCCGTATTATTATCTTGATTAAGGCGTGATATAGTCGCTACCTGGAGAGAGAGAGAAGAAAACACTCTGCGTGCGCTCTTGCAAGATCAGATTAGTTATTATTTTATCTAATCAGGTTGGCTCCCACTGTTTTTATCAAATCTTCCTTCAAACCCTAAAAGGAAAGACTAGCCGGGATTAATTACACCCTACAATTTCGCCAATTTTTCAGCCAGGCCAGTGTCGGTACTTTGATGGAGGTTCCCCGTGCTTTCGCACGGACCTAATTAAAGTAAACCTTGTTTTCCCAGGGGCGTAACCCCGTTAACACCTTTCTAGACACCTACTTGATCGGCTAATTATAATGTGTAAAACTCTCCCAGGAGTAACAATTACTCGTAGTGGGTATCGGGATCCAACTATCTCATAGAAGGTATGCAATCTCATTGCAAATTTCAACACTTGAAATTCCCGATAATTTTGCCCCTAGCGTCCCATGACCTTGACGCAGGCCAACAAACCATAGTGCGCTAGTCAAGTTCAACCCGTCATTTCTTGATTGAATTAAACCCACCCACACGACCCTTGACGCAGGCCAACAAAGTCGCACGACTACCCTAATCCAATCTGCATCATATGCATAAGCAGATAAATACTAGTTAGCTACCGCACACTACGCCTTGACGTAGGCCAACAAACGTAGCACGAATACTAAGTAGGACTTATCTGAAATGACGGAGGGCTATGACAGGTTTTTCTAAAAACCTATTTCCTAATGAACTTGATATCGTTGTAGAATCAAATGATTTTAAAATGGAGTGTTTTTTAGGCTTTTGCTAGTTTCGCTAAAGAGGTCACTCCCGGTGAAGGGATCTCGGCTCTTTCCTCGTCGAATGAGGTGCAGGATATATCATATATATCACTGTGCAAAGCAAGAACTAGAAAAGCAATCAAAAGACAAAACCGAGGGGTGTAGCATCTGCCAGTCATTGCTAAAGGGGTCACTCCCGGTGAAGGGATCTCGGCCCTTTCCTTATCGGATAAGGTGCAGGATGTTCTACAAGGAACACCGCTATGCAAAGCAAGAACTGTAGCTACATGTTTTTGAAAATTCGATTCCACAACATCTTTTAGGTTTCTTTACTTTCATTAATCACATTAATGAAGTCCCATCATGTAAGTCACCTAAACATCACAGATAAATACGACGTACACTTATGCCATCCGCATTCGCCTCGATGTCCCCTCGTGCACCGTTAGGTTAGGTAACTAACGGCAGAGCGAGGCAGGGCTAGCGCGGGTGTAAAACATAAGTAACGTCTATATAATATATCATATATACTATATACAGTATTTATCACAACATATCAAATAATCACATCACAGATATCGCAGCAGAAGAATCATATGAAATAATGGATATACTAGGAGGTCCGTGTTTTAATATGAGCCTGTATAAAACACGGATTCCACGGTCGCAATGAATAGCCAAACCCACATCCCTAGACCCCTACGAGAGCGGCAAGCAACCTTTCCAATTCTAGAGTTAGGAGACCCGGACTCGACTCCTCGAGTTGGTCTCCCACTGGACCCTAGAACCCGGTTACTTGTGCTCCCCTCCTTGGGTCTACCTAATGCGGAAAAGTAAATAATATACAATGGTGACATCATCCTCATCCCGGAAGTGCCCCAATAAAAGAATATTACATACAATGAATTTTACATGAATGAAAATAAAAACCCTCATCTCACATAAAACCCCCGGCTATTCAGAACGCGACGATCCAATATAACATATCCAGCAACACATAACATCACATGTCATCAACGTAAGTAAATATGCGCATCCCAATTGGCGTTGACATATAGCAACGAAACCGGCGATATCACATATTACACTTACGGTCACAGAAAAGAAAGTGTAAAACTACAACAGTTGGAATCCGCTACTACCTTAGACATCGCATGCCTAACAATTATAAACCCCGCATTTTAGTCTCTATATCGAAAACACTTTTCAATATCTAGTCGGGCAATTCAACAAGATTCCCGAAATCCTGATCGAATGCTCGTCGCAAACTTTAGAAGACGGCCGCACCCACGGATGCCGTCGACGAAGTGCACTAAGGCGGAACACCGCTGCTGCGAGCACCCAAACGGATGCTTTTGGCGACGGGGTTCTCCTACAGTCACTTAGTCGGGGCTTTGGGGCGTGGCTGTCTATTAAGTTTACCCGGCGAGTATCCGCGTACTCTACGTGATTGCGACGGACTTTTGATCGCACCAAAATCCCGTGGCAACCGATCATCTGAGACTAAACTTCTATGTTTATAACATTCAAAATAGTTATCTCATAACTACTTGTAGATTCCAAATATTGTATCACATTCCAGATAAATAGACAATGTTAAACTTTCCGATCGAATGATCAAACACCCAAGTTTTCCTAAATAGTTCTCAACACTTGAGGGGAGTTTAAAAACATCCATCACATGCCACAGTACCAATGGTCCAGCCGTAAAAAGGTCAAGCCAACGCCTCACATGTGGAAACGCCGTACTGCCCCAAACCCTAAGGTTCAAACGGCAGTTCAAGATGGTCACATAATCGAGTTAAGGTTTGTTGTCTTCTAGAGGGTCCATTGTAGGGTTCCTAGGCACACTAATTAGGTCTCACAAGGCATCAACCATGGCTAATTCAAGAATTTCCTTATGCCTACAAACCCTAATACGGATCGTTAACTAGAAAAACTAGGCGATGCAAGCATGTAAACGGAAATATAGCTAAAGGGAAGGGGCTACAACCTTTGTAGATCCGGTCCTCCACCTCCTAGGCTCCGCGATGAAGTCCCCTCGCTGTCCAAATCGGATTCCGGACTCAAGCATCGGCTTCATCGAAGAAATGGGCGGGCTTGGTCGTCGGCTTCGATGCCGAAGATGATCTACGTCGAGGCATCACTAGATCAAGCTCCACCTTCACAAAGCCATGAAAACTTGTGAAGGAAACACCCTATACTACTTGGCAAGAGGTAGAGGATGAAGAAATAGGAGGTGGGTTCACTTTAGAATTGGATTTCTCACTCATATGCTCAACTTGCCATTGATGAAGACAAGCTTCTTCATTCGTTGAAGATGAAGAAGAAAAAGAAGATAATATAATAGAAAATATGATAAGTATGTTTAAAAAAGGAAAACGATATGATACTTATCATAATTCAACCATGGTTTAGTGTAGAGATTTAACTAAGGTTAGATGAATGGTTAAGGTTAGACATGAGACAAGAATGGTGGACTTGTTCAAAGCTTCAAGAAGCTTCAACAAAAACAAACTAAGCCACCATTTCTTTTTCTCTTTATCTTTTCCAAAACAATAATAAATGGATAAATAAATAAGAGAAAAGAAACCCTAACCATTCACTAAACATGGTTTAATCTTTACACAAACCCAAATGAGCAAGTATCATCAAACATGATACAATCTTGTGCACAAAAATATATCATATACACAATGTGCACTTCAAGTGAGAAAATCATTTTAAAGTGAACCAATACTAGTTAATGCAAAGTAATATATCAAATATATAATTATGCATTAAATCATTAAATCAATACTTGATTTAACGATCCGGTCATATCGCATATAACCGACTAATATCTAATGTATCATCTTATCGAAACAATCCTTGATTCGATAACTAGGTTATATCGCATACAACCTTTCGACACATTCATCGCGAGAATGGAATACGGTATCACATACACGCATTATTCTCGGTCCCGCACATATCTCATATGCGCTCCTATTTCGTTTCGCTTGAGCCGGGAAACCTCTGTGTAGGACTCTAAAGACTCATCAATACGCCGGTAGCAGATGATGATCATATCAAGCACCCACAAGCCGCAAGCGGTCTGCTAAACATAAAGGCCACCCGGGTATTGAGCGATCAGAAGATCGACGAGCAAGCCCACTCACACTCCTGTGAATCCAACCAGTAACATTTACCGTACAGTCCGGTCTGTTCGTCTGATATGTCGCATATCTCGCCTAGGGGTGGTAAACGTCAGACTCCAATAGCTCGATAAATCATGCCGACGTGAGGTCCATAACATGTGTGAAACTACTGATAACACTTACCAGTAGATCACTGCAACCCTGGCCAGGGATTTCCTGTTATGGCCAGTCGAGCATAGCGCAACATCAACCCCCAATACCGGGAGAGACGAATCCCCTCCTATCGCTCATTGCCTCCATGTGAATCGGGACTGTACCCAAAAACCACCTGTTTGCACGACTCAGTAGAGCCGTGGTAGGGTGGAAATCAAAGCACAGTGGGAGACACAAAAGACTCTATGACGATCTCGGGTCAACAGACTAAGCTGTACCAGTGTCACCAGAGAACTGCCATCTGACGTGAGGTATAAAACCATCTGGGAGTTCTGTTAGTTATATGTATGCCCTAGAGGCCATTACTGTACATTGGAAGTATATTGTAGTGGATGCTGGGACATATATAGGGAGGACTTTCTTGCTCGACATGATAGTATGCTATCTGGTTGCTCTTTACCTTAACGTGTACACTGATTGTCTCTCTTTTACATGTTGGTAAAGCCCTTAGGATGTGTGCTTGACTACCTGGACTATGATGCGGATCATACTAATGGGGACATGGTAGTCCATAAGTACATCCTTCAAAGTCCCTAGTCGTGGGTGTATCGAGACGGGGCATCGATATACCAGAGTAGACTAGCGTATACCTTCTCGACCCATACAGATGGGCGATGGATGATCCAATATCCATTGGTGTTTGACATCAGAGATGATATACGGGTGCTCAGTGGAGACTGGGTACACTGGACGGACTCGCCGAGAACTCCCAGATGGTATTATACCTTACGTCAGATGGCAGTTCTCTGGTGACACTGGTACAGAGTAGTCTGTTGACCCGAGATCGTCATAGAGTCTTGTGTGGTTCCCACTGTGCTTTGATTTCCATCTTACCACGTCCAAGAAGGCGTGCAAAACGGTGGTTTTTGGGTACAGTCCCGAATCACATGGAGGCAATGAGCGATAGGAGGGGATTCGTCTCTCCCGGTATAGGGAGTTGATGTTGCGCTGTGTTCGATTGGCTATAACAGGAAATCTCTGGCCAGGGTTGTTGAGATTTACTGGTAAGTGTTACCAGTAGTTTCTCGAAGTGTTATAGTGTTAGTTATGTATATTCCCTAGAGGCCATTGTTGTACATATGATGTATATTATAATGGATGCTTGGATATATATAGTGTTAGTGTATATGCCCTAGAGGCCATTACTGTATCATACTAGTTTGTATATTACTTAATGGATGCTTGGGATATTCACCTTGTATATACAATCTTGCTCAAAATAGTAGTATGCTACTTGGTTTGTTTCTACTTCAATGTGTACTTGTGTTTATTTCAGTATATCACTTATACGCATTAGTGGAGCCCTTAGGATCTTTGCTTGATTACCAGCGTTGTGATGGCAGTCACACTAGTGGGGGCTGGGTAATCTATAAGCACATCCTTATTCAGGTCCCTGGTCGCAGGACTATCGAGACAGGGCATCGATACTCCGGAGTAGACCAGCGCATGCGCTTCTCATCCCAGTGTGGGAGACGGTCTGTCCCACAGCCGTCAGTACGTCGTACTTGAGATAGTATGCGGGTGCTCGTTAGGTTACGGGTACACTGGACAGGACTCGTCGGGAACTGACTAGTTGGTATTATACCTATCGTCAGTTATCAGTTCCCAGGTGACATGAGTACAGCTTAGTCCGCTGACTTGACACTGTCACTTCGCCTCGGGTGTGTTCCCACTGTACTTTGATTACTACCCTACCACGGCTCAAAGGAGTCGTGCAAACAGGTGGTGGTTGGGTGCAGTCCCGAAGCACTTGGAGGCAGTGACGGTTAGACAGGATTCGTCTCTCCCGGTATTGGGGGTTGACATCGCGCTGTGTCTAGGAGAGCCATTACACGAGTAGTCCCTGGCCAGGGCAAACGAGATATACTGGTAGGTTTCCAGTGTTATCTCAGGGTGTATTGGGCTTCACTCCGGCACGACTTGTACCGCTATTGGGGGACTGACGTTTACCGCCCCCTAGGCCCGCCATGCGATGTATCAGACGAACAGACCGGACTGTACGGAGAATGTCACACTCAGGCTCAGTAGGAGTTCAGATGGGTTTCGCCTCGTCGGTCTTCTTGTCGGCATTACCTGGGGACCGTTACGCACAGCTAGTGCCGCTTGCGGTCTGTGGTTAAACCCACTGCCAGCGTAGTGTCGAGTCTTTAGAGTCCCACACAGAAAGCTTTTCGCCTTTAGGCAAAAGAGTAGAGGTCGCATGGTATTGCGACAGGTCGCATGGTTTTGCGACAGGGTTCGGTCACATCCGTGCACTTGTGCACGTACAGTGTCCGGACAGTTTACACTAGCGGGCTTTGGTTTAAGCCAGATCCTAGTGTACCTTATGGGATTGGATTTATCCAGTTTGCATTCGTGTTCCTCGGAACGCGGATGCGGGTGTGTATGCACAGTTGACAGGGAGGCAGAGGAAGCGGATTCTCATTAGGGTTGTTGACAGTTGACCGTTGACTTTTTGACTTTATGCTCAACCCTAATGAGAATATGATTTGTGATTAACTATTATATTAATTAAGTATTATGGTGATATGGTTGTTGACTTGTTGACTTTTGTTGACTTGTTGACTTTGGTGACTTGTTGACTTTTGTTGACTTGTTGACCGGTTGACTAGGCTTGACTAGTTGACCATCATGATGACCATGGTTATCATTTCATGCCAAAGACTTTTTTCTTGCTTGCTTTTTTGAGTAAAATGAGTGCATGATATGATAACCTTATGGTTGCTTCTAACCATCACCAAAAGACTTTTTTGATATGATGAGTTATGATCACTTTGGATTATGAGAGGGTGAGAGAGAAAAGAGAGCCTCATTCTTTCTTGCTCATTCTCTCTCTTGTTCTTGAGCTCTCCCCTTGCTCTCACCCTCAACCTCTTGCTCCCTCTCTTGATCTATGGTTCTCTTGTCTCATGAGTTGAGAATCAAGAACCATAGATAAAATCCCATTCTATTTTCCTCTCTACTCATTCTAGTTCACTAGGTTTAGCAAACCAAGTGAACTAGTTTCTTCAAAGACCGAAGAAGGAGCTAAAGGTTGGAGCTTTCAAGTGGATCTATCTTCGGCGTACGGAGACAACGAGAAGGAGCCATCGAACCACCATCGGAGCTTGAAGAGAAGGAGTTCAAGTTTAGGTATAACCATCTTCATCCGAGTAGCTAAATATCTTTAGCTTAGTTTGCTAGTTTTAGTTTAGGTAACGATCCCGACCATAAGTTAGTCCATGTTGCCTCTTGCGATAAAAATTCGTTTTTTATACCGTTTCCGCCTCCCCGTAAGAACCGGGGGTCGCAATATGGACTTACAGTGGTATCAGAGCCTAACTAAACTTAAACTAGCTTGGTAGTGAAGTGTAACGAAGTTCGGAACCGGAAAAATCCAAAAATCAAACTTTACAAAATCTGAGTTTCTGTTGAAATTTTTCCTGGTCAAAATGAAAAACTTTATACTCCTAAATTCGGCTCAGGGTTTTGTGTGAACACCCAAGAAAAACGATACAGTGATTCGCCTAAAGTGCCGCGCTTCCGCCGCGTGATCCTTCTTGGACGCCGCGGAACCGCCGCGACTTGGTTTCTTCTCTGCATCGTTTTTCGTGCAGTGTGTTTGTGTGTTGGTTTTGGGATTTTTAAAATATATTATATGTGCCCAGATTTTCCAGAAAAGAAGTTTCCTTTTGGGGTCCTATAATTCCGTATTTTTTCCGAACTTCACTGCACTTTGACTATGATGGTTATATCTGTGATGCTTGCATGTATTGAACGTCGGCTAATCGCTATAAGTCGATTAGTCGGGGTTATACATGATCTGTAATGTGCTGGAATGTGTATATGAATGTGTTGGACTGTCGCGGGTGAATAGCCGGGGTGGATGTGAGATGAGCTTTTGTTTTTCTTTCATTCATTGTAAATGTAAATTGATGTAATAATATTATTTGTTTGGCCGCACAACCGGGTCGGGGTTGTAGCCGTCATTGTATAATTCTTTTTACTGTTTTTGCTCCTAGGATAGACCCATGGAGGGGTGCGCAAACTACCGAGTACTTGGCGGGTAGTTTGCCGCACCCGTAGGGGTCTTGGGTGGGGTATTTGGCTATTCACCGCGACCGTGTTATCCGCTTTTCGTTTCAGGCTCGAAAGGATTGCGGATTGCTAGTATATCCAATGCATTCATCTGTGATCTGTAATGTCTATCATTGCTTACTATTTAGGCGTTGCTTATGTTTTACAGACGCGCTAGCCCAGCCCCCGCTCTGTCGTTAGTTAAGTAACCTAACGGGTAATGACGGGGCCCAGTGGCAAATGCGAATGGCATAAGCGTACGTCATATTTTGGTTGTTTTCTGCAATGGTAGGGTTAAATGATGGGACGCATTAAAAGAACTAATGCAAGAATATCACGCATTAAAAGAACTAATGCAAGATAATAAACCAAGTTAAAGTCGTTGGAACACTTTCGAAAAACCACTCGGTTCTTTTCAAAACAAACTTTTAAAATACGGAGTTTGAGCCACTCTATTTTAAAGCTATCTCGTTCCATCGACCAAATCAAGTTCACTACGTTCACGGTTTTGCCAAAACCATCCGTAGCCCTCCATCATTTCAGTTAAATATTCGGTAGTATTCAAGCTATGTATTTTGACCTCACGCCAAGGCATAGTGATTGGTAGCTGCCGGATATTTATCTGTTGCATAGATAGAATGCGTTGGTTTGAGACAGTCGTACTGCCATTTTGGCCTACGTCAAGGGTATGTACGGGTGGGTTCAAATTAACCTGGATAATGATGGGACGAACTTGACATGTGACTTATGACATTTTGACCTCACGCCAAGGTCATAAGAGCATGGGGCAAAAATCCACATCGGGAGTTTCATAAGTACTGAAACTTGCTAGATTTGCATACCATTTGGAGTGTGATGATTCTGGTAGGATTCCTTCAGTTTCGTCACGCGATGATATTTGGATCCCGATCCTACTGTGAGTATATGCTACTCCTCGGGAAATTTCTCACTTAACGATCAATGCTATAAACCTAGTAGGTGCCTAGAAAGGTGTTAGCGGGGCTACGCCCCCAGGGAAAAGAGGTTCTCTAATTAAGGAACTTCGCGAAAGCGTTGGAAAACCTCCCTCGAAGTACCGACACCGGCCTGGCTGAACGGTTAAGCAAGTATTGTACGGTGGGATTGATCCTGACTAATTCTTCCTTTATGGTTTGAGGAGGGATTCGAGAAACAGTGGGAGCCATCCTGTTTAGACAAACTAAAAACCACTCTAAACTTGCAAGAGCATCATGCTGAGTGTTTCTTCTTCTCTCTCCTAATTGCAGCGACCAATCAACATGACTGGACTTAAGTTACTCCTAGATAAAAACAAACTGACAGGGCCAAACTACAAAGATTGGCTCAGGAATGTCACGATAGCAATCACTTATGACAAGCTGGGGTATCTTCTTACCACCAAAGCTCCCCCTGTCCCTGGTCCAACTTCCAGTGTCGCGGATAAGGAAATCCGCAAGACTTGGGAGATTGATAGCGCGAAGGCCAAGTGCCTCCTGCTTGCCTCGATGGACAACGAACATCAGAGGAGGCATGAGAATATGGACATGGAGTCCATATTGCTCCATACAAAAGAACTGTATGGAGAGCAATCACGTGTCGCAAGATACGAAGCGTCGAAAAAGTTATTTTCGACAAGAATGGCCGTCGGATCATCAGTAGCCGAGCATGTGCTAAAGATGATCGGCTTCATTAAGGAGCTCACTGACCTAGGGATCACATTGGAGAGTGAGCTATATACGGATATAGTTCTCCAGTCCCTTCCTTCCACTTACGCCCAGTTTATACTGAACTTCAACCTACAAGAAAAAGAGGTTGAACTATCAGAGCTCCTCAACATGCTGAGGAGCGCAGAGGGCACCCTACAGAAAGGTAGGGAAACATCCACTTTGTTTGTAGGAGGATCATCTTCTTCTAGGTCCAAGGCGAAAGCCAAGGGAAAGAAGAAGAAGGCCCCCGCCAAACCAAGGGGCGGTGTTGGTAAAGTGGATACGAAGGAAAAAGGCAAAGCAACAAAGATAGCGGGGAAGCTTGTGGATAAGGAAGAATGCTTCTATTGTCATAAGAAAGGACACTGGAAGAATGATTGCAGGGCCTGGAAGGCCAGAACACAGGAATTGAAGCAGGTTGCAGCTTCAGCTTCAGGTGTGTATGTTATTGAAAACTGTCTTTCAATAAACTCTACTTCCTGGGTATTGGATACCGGATCAGGATCTCATATCTGTAATTCTTTGCAGGCGTTGAGAAACCGTAGGGTTTTGAAGGCAGGTGACATGACCCTCAAAGTTGCGAACGGAGCTAGCATGGATGCTAAAGCCGTGGGGGACTATCACCTGGGAATGTCAGATGGACATGTTTTGGTTTTGCGTAATTGCTTTTTTGTACCCAACGCAACTTGTAATATCATTTCTGTATCTTTAGTTTCTAAAGAAGGTTATGAATTTGCGTTTGTAAGTAATGTTGTAAACATTCACCTTAATCAAGTATTGATTGGGTCAGGTACTCTGAGTAATGGTATATACGTGTTAAACCAACCACAGATTTTTAATGTCCAGAATACACACAAAAGAAAGTCTCCAGAAATAAATCAGACTTTCTTATGGCATTGTAGATTGGGTCACATCAATGAGAGAAGGTTGACTAAGTTACATACAGAAGGATATTTGAATGCGTTCAAATATCAATCGTATGCCACTTGTCAATCTTGTCTCAAAGGAAAGATGACAAAGACTCCATTTACTGGACAAGGAGTAAGAGCGAGCGAGCTCTTGGGACTCGTACATAGTGACGTGTGCGGTCCAATGTCTACACATGCCCGAAGCGGACATTCTTACTTCATTACTTTTACGGATGACTTCTCAAGGTACGGTTATGTCTTCTTAATGAAACATAAGTCCGAGGCCTTTGGAAAATTCCAGGAGTATAAGAATGAAGTAGAGAAACAGACCGGCAAAAGTATTAAGATTCTAAGATCGGATCGAGGTGGAGAATACTTAAGTGCCGAATTCCTGGACTATTTAAAAGAGAACGGAATTCTCTCTCAGCTTACTCCTCCATACACCCCGCAACATAACGGTGTATCAGAGAGACGGAACCGCACCCTATTGGATATGGTACGGTCCATGATGAGTAACGCTGAGTTGCCGCGATCATTCTGGGGATATGCGCTAGAATCAGCAGCATACCTTTTGAACCGAGTTCCAACTAAGACTGTGCCTACCACCCCATATGAAATGTGGAGTGGGAAGAAACCCTATCTTCAATATCTGAAGATCTGGGGATGTCCAGCTTTTGTCAAAAAGCAGCATGCGGACAAACTCGAGGCACGCTCAGTACTGTGCAAGTTTGTGGGATACCCAAAGAACACCAGGGGGTATCTTTTCTACTACGCAGAGGAACAAAAAGTCCTTGTTTCTCGTAATGCCCACTTTCTAGAACACCAGTTCTTGGAAAAGGAAATTAGTGGGAGCGCAGTAGAACTAGAAGAAATTCCAGAACCACAGACTATTACTGAAAGGTTAGTGGAACCAGAGGGTTCAACAGAACAGGACATTCCTACGCCGCTCCGCAGGAGTAGTAGGCAGTCTCATCCGCCCGAGAGATACTGCGGTTTTCTCATAGACGGGGATAGAGAGGATTGCATCATAGATTATGATGAGCCTACTAGCTTCCAGCAGGCCGTTCAGAGCGTTGACTCAGTGAAATGGCTGGATGCAATGCGGACCGAAATGGAGTCCATGTACACCAACAAGGTATGGACGTTGGACATTGCTCCAGACGGGGTAAAACCCGTAGGATGCAAGTGGATCTTCAAAAGGAAGATTGGTGTAGATGGACAGGTTGAGACCTATAAAGCTAGGCTGGTAGCAAAGGGTTTTCGTCAAAGACCTGGCTTGGACTACGACGAAACCTTTTCTCCAGTAGCCATGCTGAAATCCATTCGGATCCTTCTTGCCATTGCTGCCTTCCACGATTATGAGATCTGGCAAATGGACGTAAAGACAGCTTTTCTAAATGGAAATTTAGAAGAGTGTGTCTATATGGACCAGCCAGAGGGTTTCATTCAAAGTGGGAGCAGCGGAAAGGTGTGCAAGTTGCTTAAGTCCATCTATGGACTAAAGCAGGCATCGCGGAGTTGGAACATCTGCTTTGATGAGACGGTCAAAGAATTTGGCTTTATCAAAAATCCAGATGAACCATGCATCTATAGTAAATTTGTAGCGAGAACTGTAGTATTCCTCGTTTTATACGTGGATGACATTCTCTTAATAGGAAATGATATTCCTATGCTACAATCTGTCAAGGGGTTCTTGTCACAAAGGTTCTCCATGAAAGACCTGGGTGATGCCTCATACATCCTGGGGATCCGGATCCATCGTGATAGATCCAAGAGGATATTGGGACTTTCTCAGTCCAGGTACATCGACACCGTACTGAAAAGATTCAGTATGGAAGATTCCAAGCGTGGTAACCTACCAGCTTGTCACGGGATCACCCTCTCTAAAGAGATGTCTCCCAAGACTGATTTGGAGAGGGATCGCATGTCTATTATACCCTACGCTTCTGCGGTAGGCTCTATAATGTATGCGATGTTGTGTACCAGACCGGATGTAGCTTATGCACTGAGTGTGGTAAGCCGGTATCAGTCAATCCCTGGGGAGAAACACTGGATAGCGGTAAAGAACATTCTCAAGTACCTGAGAAGGACTAAGGAGATGTTCTTGGTGTATGGCAGAAAAGACCTCCAGATCGAGGCCTTTGCTGACTCCAGCTTCCAGAGTGACAAGGATGATTCCAAGTCCATGTCGGGTTTTGTCTTTACCCTCAATGGAGGGGCGGTGTGTTGGAAGAGTTCCAAACAAGAAACCGTTGCAGACTCGACGATGGAAGCGGAATACATCGCTGCATCTGATGCCGCAAAAGAAGCTGTCTGGATGAGGAAGTTCTTGAAAGAACTTCAGGTGGTTCCGTCCATTGTTGATCCAATACCTCTGTATTGCGACAACAACGGGGCTATAGCATTAGCGAAGGAACCCAGGTCCCATCAGAGATCCAGGCACATCTTGAGGCGGTATCACCTGATCAGGGAGATCGTGGATCGCAAGGAGATCGAGGTTCGGAGAGTCGCTTCAGAAGATAACACTGCAGATCCATTCACCAAGGCCTTGCCCCAGACTCAGTTCGAGCGGCTGATCGAGATGATAGGTCTTCGATACGCCAGTACATGGCCTTAGTGCAAGTGGGAGATTGTTAGTGTATATGCCCTAGAGGCCATTACTGTATCATACTAGTTTGTATATTACTTAATGGATGCTTGGGATATTCACCTTGTATATACAATCTTGCTCAAAATAGTAGTATGCTACTTGGTTTGTTTCTACTTCAATGTGTACTTGTGTTTATTTCAGTATATCACTTATACGCATTAGTGGAGCCCTTAGGATCTTTGCTTGATTACCAGCGTTGTGATGGCAGTCACACTAGTGGGGGCTGGGTAATCTATAAGCACATCCTTATTCAGGTCCCTGGTCGCAGGACTATCGAGACAGGGCATCGATACTCCGGAGTAGACCAGCGCATGCGCTTCTCATCCCAGTGTGGGAGACGGTCTGTCCCACAGCCGTCAGTACGTCGTACTTGAGATAGTATGCGGGTGCTCGTTAGGTTACGGGTACACTGGACAGGACTCGTCGGGAACTGACTAGTTGGTATTATACCTATCGTCAGTTATCAGTTCCCAGGTGACATGAGTACAGCTTAGTCCGCTGACTTGACACTGTCACTTCGCCTCGGGTGTGTTCCCACTGTACTTTGATTACTACCCTACCACGGCTCAAAGGAGTCGTGCAAACAGGTGGTGGTTGGGTGCAGTCCCGAAGCACTTGGAGGCAGTGACGGTTAGACAGGATTCGTCTCTCCCGGTATTGGGGGTTGACATCGCGCTGTGTCTAGGAGAGCCATTACACGAGTAGTCCCTGGCCAGGGCAAACGAGATATACTGGTAGGTTTCCAGTGTTATCTCAGGGTGTATTGGGCTTCACTCCGGCACGACTTGTACCGCTATTGGGGGACTGACGTTTACCGCCCCCTAGGCCCGCCATGCGATGTATCAGACGAACAGACCGGACTGTACGGAGAATGTCACACTCAGGCTCAGTAGGAGTTCAGATGGGTTTCGCCTCGTCGGTCTTCTTGTCGGCATTACCTGGGGACCGTTACGCACAGCTAGTGCCGCTTGCGGTCTGTGGTTAAACCCACTGCCAGCGTAGTGTCGAGTCTTTAGAGTCCCACACAGAAAGCTTTTCGCCTTTAGGCAAAAGAGTAGAGGTCGCATGGTATTGCGACAGGTCGCATGGTTTTGCGACAGGGTTCGGTCACATCCGTGCACTTGTGCACGTACAGTGTCCGGACAGTTTACACTAGCGGGCTTTGGTTTAAGCCAGATCCTAGTGTACCTTATGGGATTGGATTTATCCAGTTTGCATTCGTGTTCCTCGGAACGCGGATGCGGGTGTGTATGCACAGTTGACAGGGAGGCAGAGGAAGCGGATTCTCATTAGGGTTGTTGACAGTTGACCGTTGACTTTTTGACTTTATGCTCAACCCTAATGAGAATATGATTTGTGATTAACTATTATATTAATTAAGTATTATGGTGATATGGTTGTTGACTTGTTGACTTTTGTTGACTTGTTGACTTTGGTGACTTGTTGACTTTTGTTGACTTGTTGACCGGTTGACTAGGCTTGACTAGTTGACCATCATGATGACCATGGTTATCATTTCATGCCAAAGACTTTTTTCTTGCTTGCTTTTTTGAGTAAAATGAGTGCATGATATGATAACCTTATGGTTGCTTCTAACCATCACCAAAAGACTTTTTTGATATGATGAGTTATGATCACTTTGGATTATGAGAGGGTGAGAGAGAAAAGAGAGCCTCATTCTTTCTTGCTCATTCTCTCTCTTGTTCTTGAGCTCTCCCCTTGCTCTCACCCTCAACCTCTTGCTCCCTCTCTTGATCTATGGTTCTCTTGTCTCATGAGTTGAGAATCAAGAACCATAGATAAAATCCCATTCTATTTTCCTCTCTACTCATTCTAGTTCACTAGGTTTAGCAAACCAAGTGAACTAGTTTCTTCAAAGACCGAAGAAGGAGCTAAAGGTTGGAGCTTTCAAGTGGATCTATCTTCGGCGTACGGAGACAACGAGAAGGAGCCATCGAACCACCATCGGAGCTTGAAGAGAAGGAGTTCAAGTTTAGGTATAACCATCTTCATCCGAGTAGCTAAATATCTTTAGCTTAGTTTGCTAGTTTTAGTTTAGGTAACGATCCCGACCATAAGTTAGTCCATGTTGCCACTTGCGATAAAAATTCGTTTTTTATACCGTTTCCGCCTCCCCGTAAGAACCGGGGGTCGCAATATGGACTTACATATAGAGATGACTTTCTTGCTCGTCATGATAGTATGCTATTTGGTTTCACTTTATCTTAACATGTTGACTTGTATTGGTTTACTGTTTTACTCTCACATGTTGATAAAGCCCTTAGGATCTGTACTCGACTACTGGGACTATGATGAGATCATACTAGTGGGGCCGCGGTAGTCGATGAGTACATCCTATAACTGTTCCTAGTCGAGGGTATATCGAGACAGGGCATCGATACACCAGAGTAGACTAGCGTATACGCATCTTGACCCATATGATGGGCGATGGATGATCCCATATCCATCGGTGTTGGACATCAGAGATGGTGTACGGGTGCTCAGTAGAGACTGGGTACACTGGACGGACTCGCCGAGAACTCCCAGATGGTGATATACCACACGTCAGATGGCAGTTCTCCGGTGACACTGGTACAGGGTAGTCTGAAGACCCGAGATTGTCATAGAGTCTTGTGTGATTCCCACTGTGCTTTGATTTCCACCTTACCACGTCCAAGAGGGCGTGCAAAATGGTGGCTTTTGGGTACAGTCCCGAATCACATGGAAGCAATGAGCGATAGGAGGGGATTCGTCTCTCCCGGTATAGGGAGTTGATGTTGTGCTGTGTTCGATTGGCTATAACTGGAAGTCCCTGGCCAGGGCTGATATAGAGATTTACTGGTAAGTGTTACGAGTAGTTTCTCGACCCGTTATGATCCACACATCGACACGACTTATCGGTTACTGGGGTCTGACGTATACCAACCCTAGACTTGATATGCGACATATCAGACGAACAGACCGGACTGTACGGGAGTGTTACTGATCGGATTCACAGGAGAACGCACAGGCTAGCTTGTTGATCTTCTGATCGCTCAATACCTGGGTGGCTGTTACGTTTAGCTGACCGCTTGCAGCTTGTGGGTGTTTGATATGATCATCACCTGCTACCGGCGTATTGACGATTCTTTAGAGTCCTACACAGAGGTTTCTTGGCTCAGGCGAAACGGAGTAGTGGCACATATGTGATATGCGCAGGACCGAGAATAATGCGATATGGAATACCGTATTATATTCTCGCGATATTTAGATATGAATCGGGACATCGGATCAAGTGTTGATTCGATGAATCGGTACATGATATATTAGTCGGCAATATTCGATATAGCCGGATCGTCGGATCAAGTGTTGATTTGATGATTTAATGTATAATAATATATATGATATATTGTATTACATTATCTAATATAGGCTCGCTTTATTATTTCATTTTCTCATTGGATGATACATTGATATATATGCGATATATGTTAATTGTATTATTTTCTTTTGTTGCAAATATATAATATATATGTGATATATATTATTGTGACATGATATGATTAATTGTTAAACATGTTTAAGGATGATTAATTGAGGTTAAGGTTTGATTAGGGTTGGATGCTTCAAGTTCCTTCTAGAAGCTTTCTTCTTTTGTCATTCTTAAGATATTTAGAATGACACATTCTTTTAACCTAACCAAACCCTAACCCTAGTTGTTTCTCTACTCATTCTCATCCACTCATCCTTGACCATGGTTTACAATTCAATCATATATTCTTTCTATTCATCACAAAAGGTTTTTTAATCTCATTATTGATTTTCCATTAGCTTCTTCTTCTCTCTTGAAAAGCTTGCTAGAAAATCTTGAAGTGATGAATAAAATTGAGAAAATGATATAAAAAGAAAGGATAAATACTACTCTCTCATCCTCATCTCATCTAGCCCATGGGATTAGTGTGTTCACTTCTAAAGAGTGAGATAGCTTGAGTTCTTTGAAACCTCGACGTAGATCATCGGAGATTTGGAATACGACAAGCTAGAATGGATCGTTCGAGTCGTGGAGCCTCTCATGAGTCCGGGAGATCGTGGATCGCGGCAAAGGGACTTCTACTCGGAGCTTGTGAAGTGAAGGAGCGGACTACAAAGGTTGTAATCCCTCACACTTAGATAAAAGTTATCTTATTGCATGTTAAACCCTAATAATCTAGCAAAGATCCCGGCTTTGGGTTGTTCGGCACGTCTAAAATTTTATCCGGGTATGTTTGATGCTTTTTGAACCTTCACAAGAGTGCCTAGGAACCCTACAGTGGTATCAGAGCCTAGCTAGAGCATTAGGCGATGTGTTTACGAAGTTAAAACTCCGATCGAACCCGAAACGACAAATTTGGACCCCTCTCTGGAAATTTTTTAAATTTTGGGATTTTTCAGAATTAAAAATATGTAAAAAAATCAGCAGGGAATTCTAAGAATTACCAAGAAGCCCGAGCCCCCAATTCGATCAAACGGCCGCGGAAGAGCGGCGCAAGCATGGCTTGCGCGGCGGTTCCGCGGCGGATTGATAGGATTGTGACACGTGGCTTTTTTGGTAATGACCGTAGGTGCTTGCTGATGCTTCTGGATATTTTTAATCTGTTCCAGGTGTTTAAAATTCTGGGGTTTGTTTTGTAATAGTAGACTCGATCGGAAATTTTAAATTCGTATTTTTTCCGGATATTTAGAAACTGTTAAACTATTTGAACGGATATCATTAACTTACTGTTTCCCGGTACGGCAAATTTTCAAGTGTTGAAATTTATTCGGGTTTAAATCTTTCGGAAAATTGTACAAGTTAAGAGGTGGACCCTCTAGAAGACAACAAACCTTAACTCGATTATGTGACCGTCTTGAACTGCCTTTTGAACCTTCGGGTTTGGGGCAGTACGGCGTACCACATGTGAGGCGTTGGCTTGACCCTTCTACGGCTGGATCACCGGTACTGTGGCATATTCTGGGATTATTTGAACCCCGCTCAAGAGTTGAGCAGTTTAGGAAATTTTGGGTGTTTGATTATCTGTTCGGAAAGTTTAATACTGTCTATTTATCTGGAATGTGATACAATATGTGGAATTCATAGAGTCAGGCATGAAATGCGAAGTATGTGATATTTCGGATTTACGATGTCTAAAGTGATTGTGGATTCCAAATATTGTAGTTTTACACTTTCTTTTCTGTGACCGTAAGTGTAATATGTGATATCGCCGGTTTCGTTGCTATATGATTCAACGACAATTGGGATGCGCATATTTACTTACGTTGATGATATGTGATATTATGTGTTGCTGTGATATGTTATATTGGATCGTCGCGTTCTGAATAGCCGGGGGTTTTATGTGAGATGAGGGTTTTTATTTTCATTCATGTAAAATTCATTTGTAATGTAATATTCTTTTATTTGGGGCACTTCCTGGTTGCGGTTGCTGTCACCAGTGTATATTATTTACTTTTCCGCATTAGGTAGACCCAAGGTGGGGAGCACAAGTAACCGGGTTCTAGGGTCCAGTGGGAGGCCATCTCGAGGAGTCGAGACCGGGTCTCCTAACCCTAGAATTGGCAGTGTTACTTGCCGCTCTCGTAGGGGTCTTGGGATGTGGGTTTGGCTATTCGTCGCGACCGTGGAATCCGTGTTTTACACAGGCTCGTATTGAAAACACGGACGTCCTAGTATATCCAATATTTCATATATGTTCTTCTGCTGCAATGTTCTGTGATGAGATCATATTATTGCCTGAGACGAATGCTTATACTATATATATATGCTGATATATAAATATTACTGCTTTCGTTTCTTCTGTGATGCTTAGGAAGCATAAGCTGATGGGATTTTATTAATGAGATTAATAAAAGAAAAGAAACCTAAAGATGTTGTAGAATCAAAAACTTAACAAAAACGTAGCTACAGTTTTGCTTTGCACAGTGATATATACGATATATCCAGCACCTTATTCGATGAGGAAAGGACCGAGATCCCTTCACCGGGAGTGACTCCTTTAGCAAAACTGGCAGATGCTACAAAACGCGGTTTGTCTTTTGATTGCTTTTAGTGTTTTGCTTTGCACAGCGGTATATATGATATATCCTGCACCTTATTCGATGAGGAAAGGGCCGACGATCCCTTCACCGGGAGTGACCCCTTTAGCGAAACAAAGAAAAGCCTCAAAAACACTCCTTTTGAAAAACTTCACTCGATTCTACGACTATATCAAGTTCATTATGCTAAGCGTTTTCAGAAAAACCTGCGTAGCCCTCCGTCATTTCAGATAAGTAATCTTTAGTATTCGTGCTACGGTAGTTTGGCATGCGTTAAGGCGTAGTGTACGGTAGCTGATTATTACTTATCTGTAGCATGAGATGCGATTGGATTAGGGTATTCGTACGGCGTTGTTTGGCATGCGTCAAGGGTCGTACGGGTGGGTTTAATTCAATCACGAAATGTACGGGTTGAACTTGACTAGTGGACTATGGGTTGTTTGGCATGCGTCAAGGTCATAGCACACTAGGGGTAAAAGTATTATCGGGAATTTCAAGTGTTGAAATTTGCAATGAGATTGCATACCTCCTATGAGATAGTTGGATCCCGATACCCACTGCGAGTAAGTGTTACTCCTGGGAGAGTTTTACATAGGACAATTAGCCGATCAAGTAGGTGTCTAGAAAAGTGTTAACAGGGTTACGCCTCTGGGAAAATGAGGTTTACATTAATTAGGTCCGTGCGAGAGCACGGGGAACCTCCTTCAAAGTACCGACACTGATCTGGCTGAAAGATTGACGAAATTGTAAGGTGTAATTAATCCCGGCTAATCTTACCTTTTAGGGTTTTAAGGTAGATTTGATAAAAACAGTGGGAGACATCCTGATTAGATAAGATAATAACCAATCTAATCTTGCAAGAGCATACGCTAAAGTGTTTTCTTCTCTCTCTCTCCAGGTAGCGACCTGTCATGCCATAATCAAGATAATAATATGGATGTATTGACTGAACCCGATTATTGTACTGAGCAAGGGAACGTTAGACCCATTCTTTCTTATAAGAGTTATAAGACTGAACAGGAAACAGGAGAATATCTGGATTCTCACGCCGCCCAAAAGAACATGCATGTTGATGCATCTTCTTCAGGTGTGTTTGTTATTGAGAACTGTTTCTCAGTTCACCCTACGTCCTGGGTATTAGATACCGGATCAGGATCCCACATATGCAAACAGTTGCATGGGCTACGTAAAGGTAGAGAACTGGGAAAAGATGATCATTCCGTTCTAGTAGGGAACGGTGCAAATGTTGCAGCCAAAGCAGTTGGCGAATATCACCTTGTATTACCAAGTCGTAATACACTGATTCTAAATGAATGCTATTATATACCGAACATGATGTGCAACATTATATCAGTTTCTTTATTGAGTAAAGAGGGATATAATTTTGTAGTAAAGGATAATGTTATGAACATATTCCTAGATCAAAAGTTGATTGCATCAGGCTCGTTACATAATGGCATATTCATTCTAAATCAGAATACAGTGCTGAATATACAAAAGACACACAAGAGGAAAAGTTCAGATATGAACGAATCCTACTTGTGGCATTGTAGACTTGGTCATATAAATGCGACACGACTGGCTAAGTTACATAAAGATGGTTATTTGAATCCGTTCGAATTATCATCTTATGATACTTGCCATTCATGTCTCAAAGGAAAAATGACCAAAGCTCCGTTTAGTGGACACGGAGAAAGAGTTACCGAACTCTTAGGACTAGTACATAGTGATGTATGCGGTCCCATGTCTACGCATGCCAGGAACGGTTCTTCCTACTTCATTACATTCACTGACGATCTCTCTAGATACGGACATGTGTTCCTGTTGAAACACAAGTCTGAAGCTTTTGAGAAATTCAGAGAATATAAGCACGAAGTAGAGAAACAAACGGGCAAAAGTATTAAGATTCTTCGATCTGATCGAGGAGGTGAATACTTAAGCAATGTGTTCCTAGATTATCTAAAAGAGAATGGAATTCTCTTTCAGCTTACTCCTCCTTATACACCACAGCACAACGGTGTATCGGAGCGAAGGAATCGCACCCTATTAGATATGGTGCGCTCGATGATGAGTACAGCTGAGTTACCTATTTCTTTTTGGGGGTATGCGCTTGAGACAGCCATAGACCTATTGAATAGAGTTCCTACCAAATCTGTGCCTACCACTCCATATGAGATATGGAAAGGGAAGAGACCACATCTTAATTACATTAAGATATGGGGTTGTCCGGCCTATGTCAAAAGACAAAATCCGGACAAACTCGAGGCAAGATCTGTCTTATGTAAGTTTGTAGGATATCCCAAGAACTCACAAGGGTATATCTTCTACCACCCCGAGGAACAAAAGGTGTTTGTTTCTCGACATGCCACTTTCTTAGAAAAAGGTTTTCTTATGAAACAGAACAGTAGCATTGAGGTAGAACTGGAAGAGGTTCCAGCAGAACAAACTACAACAGATGATTTAGTGGAACCAGAGGATTCAGTAGTACCCGACGAACCCCAGCCTCTCCGCCGATCTAGTAGGGTTTCTCGTCCACCTGAGAGATACTACGGTTTTCTCATTGATGGTGGAAGCGAGGATTGCATCATGGATGATGATGACCCCACTAGTTTCGAGCAGGCCATCACGAGTGGTGACTCTGTGAAATGGCTGGATGCAATGCGATCTGAGATGGAATCCATGTACACCAATAAAGTATGGATTTTGGAAAATGCTCCTGAAGGGGTAAAACCCATTGGGAGCAAGTGGATTTTTAAAAGGAAATTTGGTGTAGATGGAAAAGTTGAGACTTTCAAAGCTAGACTTGTAGCAAAGGGATTTCGTCAAAGACCAGGTGTGGACTATGACGAAACCTTTTCTCCAGTAGCTATGCTTAAGTCCATCCGGATCTTACTTGCCATTGCTGCATACCATGACTACGAAATCTGGCAAATGGATGTTAAGACCGCCTTTCTAAACGGTGATTTAGAAGAGAGCGTGTACATGACTCAGCCGGATGGCTTCGTAGATAGTAGGAGCAGCGGAAAGGTGTGCAAGCTGCTTAAATCCATTTATGGGTTAAAGCAAGCATCGCGGAGTTGGAACATTTGTTTTGATGTTGTAGTCAAAGAGTTTGACTTCATCAAAAATATAGATGAACCTTGTATCTATAAGAAGGTAGCAGAGGGTAAGGTTGTCTTCCTCGTATTGTACGTGGATGACATACTCTTGATAGGAAATGATATTCCTATGCTGCAATCAGTCAAGCTCTTCTTATCACAGAGATTCTCAATGAAAGATCTAGGAGATGCCTCCTGCATATTGGGAATCATGATCTATAGAGATAGATCTAAACGGATACTGGGATTGTCCCAATCCAGGTACATTGACACCATACTAAAGAGGTTTAGTATGGAAGAATCCAAGCGTGGGAACCAACCCACGATCTCTGGACTCACTCTCTCCAAAGAGATGTCTCCTAAGACTGATTTGGAGAGAGCTCGCATGCAAGGGATACCCTATACTTCGGCAGTAGGCTCTATCATGTATGCGATGCTGTGTACCAGACCCGATGTAGCATACTCACTAAGTGTAGTGAGTCGGTATCAAGAAGATCCTGGAGAGAGTCATTGGACAGCTGTGAAGAACATTCTCAAGTACTTGCGAAGGACTAAGGAGATGTTCTTGGTGTATGGTAACGGAGAACTCCAGGTGGAGTCCTTTACCGATTCCAGCTTCCAAAGTGATAAGGACGACTCTAAGTCGCATTCGGGTTTTGTCTTTACCCTCAATGGAGGGGCGGTATGTTGGAAGAGTTCCAAACAGGATACCGTTGCAGACTCAACGATGGAGGCTGAATACATCGCTGCCAACGATGCTGCCAAAGAAGCTGTCTGGATCAAGAAGTTCATTAGTGAACTTGGTGTGGTTCCATCCATTGAGCATCCAATACCTCTGTATTGCGATAACAATGGAGCTGTGGCTTTGGCCAAGGAACCCAGGTCCCATCAGAAGTCCAGACATATTCTGAGGCGGTATCACCTGATCAGGGAGATAGTTGATCGCCGGGAGATCGAGGTCAGGAGAGTAGATACGAAGGACAACACTGCGGATCCATTCACGAAGGCTATTCCCCAGATACAGTTTGAGAGATTATTCGGGATGCTAGGTATGAGATACTACAGCAGCTGGCCTTAGTGCAAGTGGGAGATTATTAGTTATGTATATGCCCTAGAGGCCATTGTTGTACATATGATGTATATTATAATGGATGCTTGGATATATATAGAGATGACTTTCTTGCTCGTCATGATAGTATGCTATTTGGTTTCACTTTATCTTAACATGTTGACTTGTATTGGTTTACTGTTTTACTCTCACATGTTGATAAAGCCCTTAGGATCTGTACTCGACTACTGGGACTATGATGAGATCATACTAGAGGGGCCGCGGTAGTCGATGAGTACATCCTATAACTGTTCCTAGTCGAGGGTATATCGAGACAGGGCATCGATACACCAGAGTAGACTAGCGTATACGCATCTTGACCCATATGATGGGCGATGGATGATCCCATATCCATCGGTGTTGGACATCAGAGATGGTGTACGGGTGCTCAGTAGAGACTGGGTACACTGGACGGACTCGCCGAGAACTCCCAGATGGTGATATACCACACGTCAGATGGCAGTTCTCCGGTGACACTGGTACAGGGTAGTCTGAAGACCCGAGATCGTCATAGAGTCTTGTGTGATTCCCACTGTGCTTTGATTTCCACCTTACCACGTCCAAGAGGGCGTGCAAAACGGTGGCTTTTGGGTACAGTCCCGAATCACATGGAGGCAATGAGCGATAGGAGGGGAT
Source organism: Agapanthus africanus (assembly GCA_030015575.1). Taxonomy (NCBI): domain Eukaryota; kingdom Viridiplantae; phylum Streptophyta; class Magnoliopsida; order Asparagales; family Amaryllidaceae; genus Agapanthus; species Agapanthus africanus. The sequence goes on along the minus strand of CM057344.1, from coordinate 225,180,462 downwards.
TCGTCTCTCCCGGTATAGGGAGTTGATGTTGTGCTGTGTTCGATTGGCTATAACTGGAAGTCCCTGGCCAGGGCTGATATAGAGATTTACTGGTAAGTGTTACTAGTAGTTTCTCGACCCGTTATGAGCCACACATCGACACGACTTATCGGTTACTGGGGTCTGACGTATACCACCCCTAGACTTGATATGCGACATATCAGACGAACAGACCGGACTGTACGGGAGTGTTACTGATCGGATTCACAGGAGAACGCACAGGCTAGCTTGTTGATCTTCTGATCGCTCAATACCTGGGTGGCTGTTACGTTTAGCTGACCGCTTGCAGCTTGTGGGTGTTTGATATGATCATCACCTGCTACCGGCGTATTGACGATTCTTTAGAGTCCTACACAGAGGTTTCTTGGCTCAGGCGAAACGGAGTAGTGGCACATATGTGATATGCGCAGGACCGAGAATAATGCGATATGGGATACCGTATTATATTCTCGCGATATTTAGATATGAATCGGGACATCGGATCAAGTGTTGATTCGATGAATCGGTACATGATATATTAGTCGGCAATATTCGATATAGCCGGATCGTCGGATCAAGTGTTGATTCGATGATTTAATGTATAATAATATATATGATATATTGTATTACATTATCTAATATTGGCTCGCTTTATTATTTCATTTTCTCATTGGATGATACATTGATATATATGCGATATATGTTAATTGTATTATTTTCTTTTGTTGCAAATATATAATATATATGTGATATATATTATTGTGACATGATATGATTAATTGTTAAACATGTTTAAGGATGATTAATTGAGGTTAAGGTTTGATTAGGGTTGGATGCTTCAAGTTCCTTCTAGAAGCTTTCTTCTTTTGTCATTCTTAAGATATTTAGAATGACACATTCTTTTAACCTAACCAAACCCTAACCCTAGTTGTTTCTCTACTCATTCTCATCCACTCATCCTTGACCATGGTTTACAATTCAATCATATATTCTTTCTATTCATCACAAAAGATTTTTTAATCTCATTATTGATTTTCCATTAGCTTCTTCTTCTCTCTTGAAAAGCTTGCTAGAAAATCTTGAAGTGATGAATAAAATTGAGAAAATGATATAAAAAGAAAGGATAAATACTACTCTCTCATCCTCATCTCATCTAGCCCATGGGATTAGTGTGTTCACTTCTAAAGAGTGAGATAGCTTGAGTTCTTTGAAACCTCGACGTAGATCATCGGAGATTTGGAATACGACAAGCTAGAATGGATCGTTCGAGTCGTGGAGCCTCTCATGAGTCCGGGAGATCGTGGATCGCGGCAAAGGGACTTCTACTCGGAGCTTGTGAAGTGAAGGAGCGGACTACAAAGGTTGTAATCCCTCACACTTAGATAAAAGTTATCTTATTGCATGTTAAACCCTAATAATCTAGCAAAGATCCCGGTTTTGGGTTGTTCGGCACGTCTAAAATTTTATCCGGGCATGTTTGATGCTTTTTGAACCTTCACAAGAGTGCCTAGGAACCCTACATATAGACCTCATATCGACACGACTTATCAAGCTATTGGGGTCTGACGTTTACCACCCCTAGACGAGATATGCGACATATCAGACGATCAGACCGGACTGTACGGTAAGTGTTACTGGTTGGATTCACAGGAGTGTGAGCGGGCTTGCTCGTCGATCTTCTGATCGCTCAATACCCGTGTGGCCGTTACGTTTAGCAGACCGCTTGCGGCTTGTGGGTGTTTGATATGATCATCATCCGCTGCCGGCGTATTGACGAGTCTTTAGAGTCCTACACAGAGGTTTCCTGGCTCAAGCGAAACGAAATAGGAGCACGTATGAGATATGTGCGGGACCGAGAATAATGCGTGTATGTGATACCGCATTTCATTCTCGCGATGAATGTGTCGAATGGTTGTATGCGATATAACCTAATTATCGAATCAAGGATTGATTCGATAAGCCGATACATTGGATACTAGCCGGTTATATGCGATATGACCGGATCATAGAATCAAGTGTTGATTCAATGATTTAATGCATAATTATATATATATTTGATATATTACTTTACATTAACTAGTATTGGTTCACTTAAAATGGATTTTCTCACTTGCAGTGCACATTGTATATATGATATAGTTTTGTGCACTAGTTTGTGTCATGTTTGATGATGCATGCAAACTTGGGTGTATGTTTGATTTGAACCATGTTTAGCTTAATGGTTATGGTTTTAAAGTATTCACTTATTCATTTCATTTATATTCTTTATTTCTTTTAGCTAAAATGAAATGGTTGCTAATTTTGTCTTTTGTGGAAACTTCATGATGCTTTGAATTTGTAACCATTTTGTTTTATGTTTAAAACCTAACCATTAGCTAAACTAGAGTTTGCTCTCTACAAGAGTTAAGTCTAACCCAAGGTTGCATCATGATAAGATCATTTTTGATTTTATTATGGTTTTTATCTTCATCATTTCTTCTTCTTCTTCATCTTCTTCTTCCATGAAGAAAGCTTGCTACTCCAATGGCAAGTGATGAAAACTAGTGAGAAATCCAAAACTAAAGTCTACCCACTTCCTATTTCTTCATCCTCTACCTCTTGCCAAGTTGTATAGGGTGTTTCCTTCACAAGTTTTCATGGCTTGGTGAAGCTGGAGCTTGATCTAGCGATGCCTCGACGTAGATCATCTTCGGCACGTCGTCGATGACCTAGCCCGCTTTTTCTCCGATGAAGCCGACGCTAGAGCCCGGGAATTCATTTGGACAGCGAGGGGACTTCGTTGCGGAGCTATGGAGGTGGAGCACCGGATCTAAAAAGGTTGTATTTCCGTTTACTTGTAGTTAAGTGTTAACTAGTTTGTTTTTTCGCCTAGACATCTAGCCAACGATCCGTAGTCGGGTTTCTCGGCACCGTTAAAATCAGAAATTGGCATGGTTGATGCCTTGTGAGACTTCATTAGGGTGCCTAGGAACCCTACAAGTTCTCGGCGAGTCCGTTCAGTGTACCCAGTCTTCACTGAGCACCCGCATACCATCTCTGATGTCAAACACCAATGGATATGGGATCATCCATCGCCCATCACATGGGTCGAGAAGATATACGCTAGTCTACTCTGGAATATCGATGCCCCGTATCGATATTCCCACGACTAGGAACAATGAAGGATGTACTCATTGACTGCCCAGGCCCCACTAGTATGATCTTCATCATAGTCCTGGAAGTCGAGTACACATCCTAAGGGCTTTATCAACATGTAATCAGAGAGACAGAAAGTATACATCTTAAGATAAAGAGCAACCAGATAGCGTACTATCATGTCGAGCAAGAAAGTCCTACCTATATATGTCCCAGCATCCACTATAATATACATCCTATGTACAGTAATGGCCTCTGGGGCATACATATAACTAACAATCTCCCACTTGCACTAGGGCCATCTGTAGCAGTGGTTGCAGTATCTAATACTCAACCATCCCCTCAAAGTCTCTCTTTTGGAAAAGGCCTTCGTGAGTGGATCCGCCGTGTTGTCCTCTGAGTCTACTCTCCTAACCTCGATCATCCTGGAGATCAACTATCTCCATGATCAGGTGATGCTGCCTCAGAATATGTCTGGGTCACTGATGGGATCGAGGTTCCTGGGCCAAAAGCCACACTTCCATTGTCATACAATGGTAGGAACCTAGTTCATCTTATGAACCAATATACACCCAAACTGCCTCTTTGGTAGTATCTTAAATAGCGATGTTACCAGCCTTTATCGTCTAGTTTGCCACGGTATCTAGTTTGGAACTCTTCCAACATACCGTCCCTCTACTGAGGGTAAAGACAATGCCTGCGACTGACATTCAGTCATCCTTATCACGCTGGAACCTTTCCATTGATTCTCCCCAGGATCAATTGATACAATCTTACTACAGATAGTGAGAACCCTAACATCCCTTTAGATCTATCTCATAGATCCAAATTTCAGGATTTAGGAGGTATCACTTTGATCCTATATGGAGAATCTATGTGATAAGAGGAGATCGACCGATCGTAGCATAGGAAACTCTTTTCCTATCAAGAGTATGTCATCCACGTACTCTACGAGGATCATTACCATACTCCATACTACCCTTTTGTACATACAAGGTTCATCTACCATTTTGATAAAGTCAAACTCTTTGACTACCACATCAAAATAGATGTTCCAACTCCGCGATGCCTGCTTTATCCTGTAAAGCAACTTGCACATGTTTCCGCTGCTCCCACTATTTACGAAGCCCTCTGGCTGTGTACTTATAAACTTTCTATTCTAAATCACTATTTAGAAAAGCAGTCATGACACCCAACCACCAGATATCGCAGTCATGGTATGTAGCAATGGTAAGTAGGATCTGGATGGACTTAAGTATAGTCCCTGGAAAAGGTTTCATCATTTTCCACTCTTGGTCGATGACGAAAACCTTTAACAAGTCTAGCTTTGAAAGTCACAACCTTTCCATTTACACCAAGTAATCTTCTCAAGATATACTTGCTCCTGATTGGGATTTAACCCTTCAGATATCGCAACCAAAGTCCATACTTTATTGGTGTATATGGATTCCATCTCAGATCGCTAAGCATCCAGCCATTCTTATAGAGTCCCTACTCTTGATGGCCTGCTCGAAACTAGTTGGGTCATCATCTCATGATGCATTCCTCGCTCCCACTGTCATCGAGAAACCGAGGTATCTCTCAGGCAGGTGAGGAACCCTTCCAGATCGGCGGAGAGGCTGAGGTTCGTCGGGGACTATAGAATCCTTTGGTTCTGTCAAATCGTCAACTGCAGTTTTGTATAGCTGGAACCTTTCCAGGTCTACAGAACTGATCCTGCCTCGATCTTGTCCGGATATTGCTTTAGACATAGGACGGACAATCCTAAATCTTAACTTACTTAAGAGATAGGCTCTTCCCATACCATATCTCATATGGAGTGGTAGGCGCGGATTTGATTCGAACCTAATTCAATAGGTATGCAACTTCATAAGTGCATAACTCCCTAAAAGGAAATAGGAAACTCAGCAGTACTCATCATGGAGCACACCATATCTAATATTGTGCGATTGCTCCACCCCGATACACCGTTGTGCTGTGGTGTATTCAGAGGAGTAACACTGAGAGAGAATCTCATTCTCCTTTAGAATAGTCCAGGAATGCCATGCACAAGTATTCTCCTCCCTGATCTTATCATAGGACATAATACTTATACCCGGTTTTTGGTTCTCTACTTCTAACTTATATTCTGTGAATATCTCAAAAGGTTCGGACTTGTGTTTCAACAGGAACATATGTTTGAATCTTGAGAGATTATCAGAGAACGTAATGAAGTACAAAGAACCGGTCTTGGCATGTGTAGACAGGGGACCTACATACATCAACATGTATCATCCTAAGAGTTCATTAACTCTTTCTCTGTTTCCAGTAAACGGAGCTATGGTCATCTTATCTTTGTGACATGACTGGCGAGTTTCACAAGATGTAAATTCAAACTAATTTAAATATGCATATTTATGTAACTCTAGCTAGTCGGGTCACATTGATCTGACCTAGTCTACAATGCCTCAAGAAGGAATCGTTCAATTCTGAACTCTTCCTCTTGTGTGTGTTCCGTATACTAAGAACTGTAGTTTGATTTAGAACGTCAATGCTTTTAGATAACGTGCCTGAACCGATCAACTTTTGATATAGGAAATGTTCAAAACATTATCCAACAATACAAAATTTTATCATTTCTTTACTCATAAAGAGACTGATATGATTTTGTATATCAGGTTCGGTATCTAATAGCATTTGTTCAGAATCAATGTATTGGTAATACAGGGTGACAGCGACCAACAGACTTGGCTGCAACACTTGCCCCGTTTTCTGTCTCATGAAACTTATCACCCGTTCTCAGTTTTTCTACCCTTTTGTAGCCCTATGTAACAGATTACATATCTGGGATCCTGATCCGGTATCAAATACCCAGGATGCAGAGGATACTGAGAAAACAGTTCTTTGTAATGAACACACCCGAAGGAGATGCATCATATGCACTTTCTTCGTTTGGGCGGCAAAGGAATTCTGGTATTCCCCAATTTCCTGCTCGGTCTTATAACTATTATAAGATGGAGCGGGACCAACGTTCCCCAGCTCAGTATAATAAGCGGGTTCGGTCAAAACATCCATATTATTATCTTGATTAAGGCGTGATATGGTCGCTACCTGGAGAGAGAGAGAGAAGAAAACACTCTGCGTGCGCTCTTGCAAGATCAGATTGGTTATATATTTTATCTAATCAGGATGGCTCCCACTATTTTTATCAAATCTTCCTTCAAACCTTAAAGGAAAGACTAGCCGGGATTAATTACACTCTACAAGTTCGCCAATCTTTCAGCCAGGCCAGTGTCGGTACTTTGAGGGAGGTTCCCCATGCTTTCACACGGACCTAATTACAGTAAACCTCATTTTCCCAGAGGCGTAACCCCGTTGACACCTTTCTAGACACCTACTTGATCGGCTAATTGCAAAGTGCAAAACTCTCCCAGGAGTAACAATTACTCGCAGTGGGTATCGGGATCCAACTATCACATAGAAGGTATGCAATCTCATTGCAAATTTCAACACTTGAAACTCCCGATAATCGTTTTTACCCCTAGCACCTATGACCTTGGCTAAGGTCAACAAATCATAGGTACTAGTCAAGTTCTACCCGTCATTTCGTGATTAATTAGACCCACCCATATGACCCTTGGCTAAGGTCAACAAAGCCACATGACTGTCCTAACTAATCGCATCATATGCTGTGTAGGAAGACATCACTTAGCTACCGCACACTACGCCTCGGCTATGGTCGACAAACGTAGCACGAATACTAAGTACTTGTAGCGTTTTGAAAATCGTTTCGGTGAAATTTCGAAAAATCGGTAAAATAAAGGGGTTTTCTGTAAAAAGTCAAAGTACAAATATCTTATTATAAAAATTAAATATACATATTCTAGCTATGTAATTGCTATTATTTGGTGTTTATTGAGCCGCTGGTGAAATTTCAAATTTTCTGAAAAAAAATATTATTTTATTATTATTTTAAGCCGTCACTAATACATTTAATTAGGGAAAATTACAAATTGGAATGAGTTGAAACAAATTTTGTGCATCATAAAACTTTAAATAAAAATTTATCATGTGGTTTTTGGAACGAAATCATTTGCCAAAACGGTTTAGAAATTATTGAAGAAAAAAGGCTTTTTTTTAGCGTAAATGGATGTTTGGGGTATTGTATTTATCATTTTTCATCACCCCACACCCGTGCCCACACCCACACACCCCCACTTACTTCTCCCCTTAGCTAAATTCAGCAGCCCCCATTTTTTCCCCACTTGAATTTCAAAGGAAAAGAAATGAAAGAAAAGAAAAGAAAATGGATAAATTAGTTAGACTTTTGACCTTGAATTGACTTTGACTTTCTCCCCATTTTTCTCCACCTCCCTATCTCTCCTCCCCCACTCATTTTCTGGCCAAAATCTGAACCCCAACAGCCCTTCATTCTTCATCTCCTTCTCTTTAAAAAAGTTCTTCAAAAATGCTTGAAAAATCCATAAAAAATCAAGCAAAAATCCAAATCAAAATCCACCTCCTACCCATTTTCCCTCATCTCCTTTAGCATGGATCTTGGTGCAAGGATTTCAAAATGGAGGTCTAGAATTCAAGTTTGATCATGGTTTGTGAGGTATAACTTTTGACCCATTATTCATTTTTTTGATTTAAATTCCTTAATGAAGCTATTAGGTGTTAAATTGTGGGTTTAATTGAATGTTTGGAAATTCAATTGGGAATTTTGAATTGAAGCTAGGGTTTGAATTAAATTAGGTTCTTTATCATTAGCTTATGATTGTAATGAGGGGATTAACATGTAATTGAATGCAAAATCTAATTTGGTTACTAGTTGCTAATTTGTTAGTTTAAAAATGGTGATAATTATGCTAAATAGCTAACTAGGTTTTAGAAATTAAATAAAAAAGTAGGATTAAAATCTAGTTAGGATTTTTAGCACATCATTAAGGTTTCCATGAGTGGTTTAACCATTTAATATATGCAAAACCAAGTTTAATTATAAAATTGTGAATTTTACAATAAAAAGTGTTAAAATTGATATTTTTGCAATCTAGGATTTTGGAAATTATGCAAATTTATGTGATTAAATTATGGAAATGGTTTTTATGACTTATTTAAGTTATTTAATAAGTATTATGGCCGCTAGAATTGTTTAAACATCGAGTTTTGCACTAAAACGGGTAATTTTGCTTGCTAGTTTTTCGGAAAAAAGGCTTTTAAAGTGAATTTGGGGTTTTTGTGAGTTTTAACCTAGTTTATATTAAAATTAGTGTGCGGGAATGTGCAAATGAGTGTGATTGGATTTTTCTCGATGGTTTGACGTTTGTACATCGACATCGAGGGTTGGTTTGACTATTCTTGCATGCGTAGGCGATAGGTTTGGACCTATGCGTGATACGCGTGCCGATTTGATTTTCGTATGCCGTTTCGATTTCGAATTTAGTTTTAATGCGATACGGTGCGTTATGATATGTAGGTACCCCATGTAGACTTCAAGACGACCAGCAAGCGCGTGGCGACGTCGGCACCGGCGAGCGAGGACCAGGTGAGTAGATTTATATCTACGGGGAGAAGTCGGGTGGATGGCGTATAGCACCCCCGCAGTTCATGGTGATGTATACGGACACGTATACACATATATATATATATATATATATATTGGTTATATATTGTTTGAGTTATTGATGATAAATATGGATATTTGGTGTTCTTGGATGATTGAGTGTCGCGAAACCCTAGAGTAGCGGTCGCACCACACTTGCACACACCCACCCATACTTGCATACTTTCTTCTTTCTTTTGTGCTTATTCGGGAATATATAGTTATGTGTTCACATAGGTATGGGACTGTGTGTTCACATACGGATTTGAGGATAGTACTTGGGATTTATGATGAGTCGATGAGATTTGATTTGAGGCCGTGAGATCGGTGATATAGCGGGGTTCGTATTTGAGATACGACATGACGTTGTAGCGGGTCCTTGACGTAGTTTTTACACACGTGCATGCATACTTAGGCGATATCAGTATTGTACTAGACGTAGATCAGTACCAGATCATAATATTGATAAAGAGGATACCAGGTGAATAGTATGATGAATGTGATTTTGACCCGTACCCAGAATTGGAGGATGCCGTACGACGGATTTACGTACAAGCTATATCTTGATGATTGATCCACACTCTTGACTTGAGATGTCTGATTATAGATATGGTATCGGATATGATATTATTGAGGCGGGATCACCGACTAATATATATACAGGTATGTATATGTATCGACTCAGACGTTAGGCGGTTTCCTTACCTGTAGTCCAGCTTGTTAGCTTAGCCCGTTAGCTTAGTTTAGTTGTTAGATTAGATTCGATTCTTACCTATTTCAAAGCTTACGAATCATGCGTATTTTAAAAGACAGGTCAAGGGATTCTACGGATATTTCAAAAAACGTATATTTTCTTAAAAACACCGTAGCCCCTATTTTCAAAACCCCATGATTCGTGTTATTTCAAAAAGCACCATTTGTAGGACTTATATTAGATTAGTGCAGATTAGTTATAGTTGAGTCTAGTATTCAGCTCCCGCTCATTTTTTACTGTTCGCTCCGCATCGCATACTTATATTATAATTTCTTATTGCATTATTAATATCATGCTGTTAGGACACCAGCACCATTACCGATGACGCGTATATACCACGTACACTTACTTGCCGGCTCACACACATCTTCATCGGTAATTGACATGTCACGAACACTTTAGAAAATACTATTTCATTTGACATAGGTTGTTAGCTAATAGTTTAGACATGATATTAGTGTACTTTCCTTATATGCTAGTTAGACATTGTAGTTATTGCCTACTACTTCATGCATGTTATTATTCACTGTTGTGTCGCATTCATGGATTCTCATGCCTATATTCACTGTTTACATGCTATTGATGACTTGGATTCGGATTTCATGAGATTTCTTGGATTTGGAGGAAAACCGCAAAAACATAAATAAACCTTTTCTCCCTTTTAAAATAAAAAGTGCGGTTTTCCCATGATGTATGAGTCGTCCACCATGAGTTTGCTGATGGATTTCGAGACCCGATTCGAGGAGTGGAGGAACCATTTCGGGTACATGGTGGGCCCGGTATGGTACCCCGGGGCAAGAGGAATGTGGTGTTGACATTGAGCCTGGCTGGGGAGCACTACCTACCGGTGATATTACCCGACACGTCGGATATCCGGAGGATACCGTCGTGGTCTTGAGATGGATGGTAGGGGCCGGTCTGGACTGACGGCGCCCTAGATATTGAGATTGAGACATTGATATTTCGAGACATTGAGATTTATGTTTTGTGTCGATGCTAGACACTGTTGATACTGATTTCATTTATGATACCTCAGTTTAAAAATACAAAGGAAATCTCACTAATTTATGAAAACAGTTCTTCATTTACATGTATTCTGTTTTCATGCATTCATACCTCATTCATATGATATATTGCTACCTGAGGCACTGACACGGGCACATGAGATTACACTCGGGTTAGATATGTACCCTAGCCTTGTTATAGGCTACGTGTTATTCCTATATTTGAGGACATATTATGATCATTGACCTAGGATTGCGTTATTTATGCGATTTCTGTGCGTAGATGTTTTTCTATTCACGAGTTGGCAACTCACCCCCGTTGTGCCCCAGTTTCTTGCAGGTTTTGCAGTACAGGTTTCATTACGGCTTTGCGGGCTCAGTTTCATTCGGGTGACTTGCTAGTAGGTGGGTTTTTCTTGTATCGTACCCATCATATTACCTTGTATAATATTATTCAGTTGTATCTAGTTAGTTCCATCAACCAAACATGTATTTATTGAGATAGAGACCAGTGTTGTTTATTCTTTCGACCTTAGAGTCGCTCGTTATATATTTGGTGGTTTTGAGTTTCCTTTTGAGTTTTGATCCTCGCCGTTGGCATTGTATATTATATTGCTTGTGTGGTTGTGACCGTCGATTGACGAAGAGCTAGCTCCCGCTTGGGGATGCCTTTTTCTTGATTTCGTATACTATTCATGTTGTATCCCGTTTGGGGGCCAGTATTTACAAAGGAGACTCTGCCGAAATTTTCAGTAAATTTTTGATGTTTTTAAAAACCGCATAATTCGGCTTATGCTATTGAAACTACTTGCTTTAAGTTGGTTTTTCCTGCACTCTACTATTTTTTTTGGTTTGGATTTCTGGGTTTTCGGTTTACTTAGATTACGTGCGCCTCGAGACGTTCGTAGTTTAAGTGCCGGTCATGTTCTATACTTTCGGATCGTGACAAAGTTGGTATCAGAGCGTTAGGTTTTACCTTCGGAGCGTAGGATGACCCTTGGTTGATGGAATAGGTGACTAAAGTAGAGTGACGTACCGTTGGTATGTTCCGCGGCATATTTACGATACGCTACTCCACTTATGAAGCCTTAGGATGTACATTTCCTTGTTCAGTATTATATTCCTTCCTGATCTAGCCTCATCGGTACCAGTTTGGTTTTGCTACTACGGTTACGGGCAGGGAGAGCTACGGCTAGAGTTGCGGTCAGCACAAGCTCGTCACGAACGAGGACTGACCAGGGCGAAATTCCGGCGACACACGATTGCAGAGATGTGTCTTTTTACTGTGTTTCCGCGCCACGAGCGATTGGCGGATCGTCTTTATGAGGTTACTCGGAGGTGCTGATCGACACTAGAGGATTGAGCCAATGATAGAGGCCAGCCAGATTTTGATGACCGTTGGTGTGTTGCTTACTCCTGATGATTGAGGCACCGTTCAGCATGCAGACGAGTGAGCCAGTTGTTGCTGCGAGCGACGAGATATCGCCCCATATATTGGAGCTATTGCAGTACAGATTGTACTAAAAGATGATAGAAGGTCGCTAGTCACCCGAGGATGAATGACTAGGACATGTGGTTCGTTCGCCTACCCGATGAGAGGTCATCAGATAGATTGATTCCAGCTAGAAACGACTTCACGCAGAGACGTGAGGGTCGACAGAGACGATCGAATGTCGGAAACCTATTATTCCAAGTTTAAAGTAGTCGGAAAGACATGCAGGCAATTCTATGGTCCCTCTAGAAGAATGAAACCCTAACTCGACTTAATGACCGTGTGAAAGCCTTTGAACCTTCGGGTTTGCGGCAGTTCTACGGCGCCATTAGTGAGGCTTGGGTTTGCCCTTCTACGGCTGGACCACCGATGCTGTGGTATGTATTCGATACTATTAAACTGTACCAAGATGTTGAGCTCTTGGGGGATTATGAGGTTTTGACGAATCGATCGAATGGTTCGACTTAATTCGGATGCTAGGTGGTGAGATGCATTTCTTGGGAGACTCCCGATACGAGGATAGCCGTTGGAGCTCAGTCCATGTAGCCATGATGAGACGATTCCGAAGCAGTCGACATTAGAGAAAGTGGAGTAAAGAGGTCCGTACAAGATCTGGATAAGACGACGTTCCACTCCGCCGATATCAGAGATGCAATACGCATGCCGAGGATGAGTACTGGATATACCTTCCAGAAGGAGTCGCGATGGGTATGCAGCCGTTCTGGAGCAAGATGCAGATATAGGAAAGGACGATGACTTCCGGACAGTTGGCAGAGGCGAGACATGGAAGAGACCATGAGCAGGATTCCTTCCAGGACACTGCTGCAATGATACTTGCACCCAGAATCAGATGTGTCACGTATATTCAGAGAGCCAGAGGCCGACGCCAGTAATACGCTGTCTTACGAGTGGTCGCGATGATTGACCAAGAGATGACCAGAGAAGTGCCAGAACGGAATCGTCCCCGTTAGCACACCTGACAGGCCGATGAGCCGATGGACCGAAAGATTGGTAATTCACAGTGAAGACCTTGACCCAGGAGTGGTCATTGTTACGCACACCAGCAGGCCAGAATTCATGATCATCGACGAGACGTCCCACTAGTGACCGTGACAGTTGACCGAGATTCTTAGAGGATGCGCTTGAGCAGTACTATTCCGCCATTATTGATTACGATGTTTTGGGTGATTTATTCGTATGATTTGATTTTGATGATTGGGGATTTACGATCTTTGCACAATGTTGCACTTGATATCGTTTTCGTGCTTTAGTTTCACATGTTTGTGATTTTACGGTTTTAAACAGTTGAGTTGGTTTTGTGCGTATGCATGCACACGATTTCGTTCCTAGAATCGGTATAGTTTATATATGCTTACAGTGCAGTGATACGCCTTTTGTGTACTTAGATGCACTGGACTTCGATTTCGATTGTGATACTCGATATTTGTTTTGTGCACCTTGTGCACCTGATTGATTTTGCGCACGTTCGGCGCTTGATATTGGATTTCATGATTTCGTGCACGATGGATGCACCTGATTTGGATTTTCGTGCATGTTGGGCGCATGTTTTGAAGGGTGATTTTGGTGCACACCCGAGGCACTAAATCGAGATTTTTTTCGTGCATGTCAGATGCACTTGATTTTGCTGTCAGGCACACATGTTGCCTACGACAGATGTTTCGTGCACACTCGATGCACTTAGATATTGTTTCTGTGCGCATGTATGGCACATTCATGGATTTTGATTTCCGTACGCACCAGACGCATGTAGTATTCATGTGCATATTTTGGGATTGATTTCTTATAGAGCAGTACGTTTTTATGATATTGCTATATGTTTTCGTACTGAGCAGGACTAGTCAGAGGACAGTACCTGAATATATTTTGCATGCATTGATAGTTATTGAAGGGATTTCCAAAAAGCGAGCTATAGCCTCAGTATTTACCTACGTGTCTGATATGACACGAAATGTTTAAAACAAGGAGACCCTTCTAAATTGTTTCCAAAACGGCGGAACGTACATTTCAAACAAAGGTATATATGTATATAGCTATTTTCTTATGATAGACGTCCGCCACTGTGCAGTGTTATACGCGTTGCACAGCGACTTAAGAGATTTGGCATGCATTTCCTTCAGATACTTACAGATATAGATTCGATGTTTACATGTATAGTTTCGAGTTATATCATATTGGTTTGATTTGGATTTGGCATTGATGTCTTCTCCATGACTCCGATGATTGCGGGATGCTTGACGGAGTATTGATTTGAGTTATATACTCATTTTTTTTTTCAAGCGCATGCACTGCGCTACGATTTGTTTTATGTATTTACAGTTTCGGAGCCCCGACGACTTGATGGTTTTTCTTAGATGTTTTAGTATTTGGGGAAGTTTGAATTTAAATTCGGGGACCGAATTTCTTTAAGGGGGGAAGATTGTAGCGTTTTGAAAATCGTTTCGGTGAAATTTCGAAAAATCGGTAAAATAAAGGGGTTTTCTGTAAAAATTCAAAATACAAATATCTTATTATAAAAATTAAATATACATATTCTAGCTATGTAATTGCTATTATTTGGTGTTTATTGAGCCGCTGGTGAAATTCAAATTTTCTGAAAAAAAATATTATTTTATTATTATTTTAAGCCGTCACTAATACATTTAATTAGGGAAAATTACAAATTGGAATGAGTTGAAACAAATTTTGTGCATCATAAAACTTTAAATAAAAATTTATCATGTGGTTTTTGGAACGAAATCATTTGCCAAAACGGTTTAGAAATTATTGAAGAAAAAAGGCTTTTTTTTAGCGTAAATGGATGTTTGGGGTATTGTATTTATCATTTTTCATCACCCCACACCCGTGCCCATACCCACACACCCCCACTTACTTCTCCCCTTAGCTAAATTCAGCAGCCCCCATTTTTTCCCCACTTGAATTTCAAAGGAAAAGAAATGAAAGAAAAGAAAAGAAAATGGATAAATTAGTTAGACTTTTGACCTTGAATTGACTTTGACTTTCTCCCCATTTTTCTCCACCTCCCTCTCTCTCCTCCCCCACTCATTTTCTGGCCAAAATCTGAACCCCAACAGCCCTTCATTCTTCATCTCCTTCTCTTTAAAAAAGTTCTTCAAAAATGCTTGAAAAATCCACAAAAAATCAAGCAAAAATCCAAATCAAAATCCACCTCCTATCCATTTTCCCTCATCTCCTTTAGCATGGATCTTGGTGCAAGGATTTCAAAATGGAGGTCTAGAATTCAAGTTTGATCATGGTTTGTGAGGTATAACTTTTGACCCATTATTCATTTTTTTGATTTAAATTCCTTAATGAAGCTATTAGGTGTTAAATTGTGGGTTTAATTGAATGTTTGGAAATTCAATTGGGAATTTTGAATTGAAGCTAGGGTTTGAATTAAATTAGGTTCTTTATCATTAGCTTATGATTGTAATGAGGGGATTAACATGTAATTGAATGCAAAATCTAATTTGGTTACTAGTTGCTAATTTGTTAGTTTAAAAATGGTGATAATTATGCTAAATTGCTAACTAGGTTTTAGAAATTAAATAAAAACGTGGGATTAAAATCTAGTTAGGATTTTTAGCACATCATTAAGGTTTCCATGAGTGGTTTAACCATTTAATATATGCAAAACCAAGTTTAATTGTAAAATTGTGAATTTTACAATAAAAAGTGTTAAAATTGATATTTTTGCGATCTAGGATTTTGGAAATTATGCAAATTTATGTGATTAAATTATGGAAATGGTTTTTATGACTTATTTAAGTTATTTAATAAGTATTATGGCCGCTAGAATTGTTTAAACATCGAGTTTTGCACTAAAACGGGTAATTTTGCTTGCTAGTTTTTCGGAAAAACGGCTTTTAAAGTGAATTTGGGGTTTTTGTGAGTTTTAACCTAGTTTATATTAAAATTAGTGTGCGGGAATGTGCAAATGAGTATGATTGGATTTTTCTCGATGGTTTGACGTTTGTACATCGACATCGAGGGTTGGTTTGACTATTCTTGCATGCGTAGGCGATAGGTTTGGACCTATGCGTGATACGCGTGCCGATTTGATTTTCGTATGCCGTTTCGATTTCGAATTTAGTTTTAATGCGATACGGTGCGTTATGATATGTAGGTACCCCATGTAGACTTCAAGACGACCAGCAAGCGCGTGGCGACGTCGGCACCGGCGAGCGAGGACCAGGTGAGTAGATTTATATCTACGGGGAGAAGTCGGGTGGATGGCGTATAGCACCCCCGCAGTTCATGGTGATGTATACGGACACGTATACACATATATATATATATATATATATATTGGTTATATATTGTTTGAGTTATTGATGATAAATATGGATATTTGGTGTTCTTGGATGATTGAGTGTCGCGAAACCCTAGAGTAGCGGTCGCACCACACTTGCACACACCCACCCATACTTGCATACTTTCTTCTTTCTTTTGTGCTTATTCGGGAATATATAGTTATGTGTTCACATAGGTATGGGACTGTGTGTTCACATACGGATTTGAGGATAGTACTTGGGATTTATGATGAGTCGATGAGATTTGATCTGAGGCCGTGAGATCGGTGATATAGCGGGGTTCGTATTTGAGATACGACATGACGTTGTAGCGGGTCCTTGACGTAGTTTTTACACACGTGCATGCATACTTAGGCGATATCAGTATTGTACTAGACGTAGATCAGTACCAGATCATAATATTGATAAAGAGGATACCAGGTGAATAGTATGATGAATGTGATTTTGACCCGTACCCAGAATTGGAGGATGCCGTACGACGGATTTACGTACGAGCTATATCTTGATGATTGATCCGCACTCTTGACTTGGGATGTCTGATTATAGATATGGTATCGGATATGATATTATTGAGGCGGGATCACCGACTAATATATATACAGGTATGTATATGTATCGACTCAGACGTTAGGCGGTTTCCTTACCTGTAGTCCAGCTTGTTAGCTTAGCCCTTTAGCTTAGTTTAGTTGTTAGATTAGATTCGATTCTTACCTATTTCAAAGCTTACGAATCATGCGTATTTTAAAAGACAGGTCAAGGGATTCTACGGATATTTCAAAAAACGTATATTTTCTTAAAAACACCGTAGCCCCTATTTTCAAAACCCCATGATTCGTGTTATTTCAAAAGGCACCATTTGTAGGACTTATATTAGATTAGTGCAGATTAGTTATAGTTGCGTCTAGTATTCAGCTCCCGCTCATTTTTTACTGTTCGCTCCGCATCGCATACTTATATTATAATTTCTTATTGCATTATTAATATCATGCTGTTAGGACACCAGCACCATTACCGATGACGCGTATATACCACGTACACTTACTTGCCGGCTCACACACATCTTCATCGGTAATTGACATGTCACGAACACTTTAGAAAATACTATTTCATTTGACATAGGTTGTTAGCTAATAGTTTAGACATGATATTAGTGTACTTTCCTTATATGCTAGTTAGACATTGTAGTTATTGCCTACTACTTCATGCATGTTATTATTCACTGTTGTGTCGCATTCATGGATTCTCATGCCTATATTCACTGTTTACATGCTATTGATGACTTGGATTCGGATTTCATGAGATTTCTTGGATTTGGAGGAAAACCGCAAAAACATAAATAAACCTTTTCTCCCTTTTAAAATAAAAAGTGCGGTTTTCCCATGATGTATGAGTCGTCCACCATGAGTTTGCTGATGGATTTCGAGACCCGATTCGAGGAGTGGAGGAACCATTTCGGGTACATGGTGGGCCCGGTATGGTACCCCGGGGCAAGAGGAATGTGGTGTTGACATTGAGCCTGGCTGGGGAGCACTACCTACCGGTGATATTACACGACACGTCGGATATCCGGAGGATACCGTCGTGGTCTTGAGATGGATGGTAGGAGCCGGTCTGGACTGACGGCGTCCTAGATATTGAGATTGAGACATTGATATTTCGAGACATTGAGATTTATGTTTTGTGTCGATGCTAGACACTGTTGATACTGATTTCATTTATGATACCTCAGTTTAAAAATACAAAGGAAATCTCACTAATTTATGAAAACAGTTCTTCATTTACATGTATTCTGTTTTCATGCATTCATACCTCATTCATATGATATATTGCTACCTGAGGCACTGACACGGGCACATGAGATTACACTCGGGTTAGATATGTACCCTAGCCTTGTTATAGGCTACGTGTTATTCCTATATTTGAGGACATATTATGATCATTGACCTAGGATTGCGTTATTTATGCGATTTCTGTGCGTAGATGTTTTTCTATTCACGAGTTGGCAACTCACCCCCGTTGTGCCCCAGTTTCTTGCAGGTTTTGCAGTACAGGTTTCATTACGGCTTTGCGGGCTCAGTTTCATTCGGGTGACTTGCTAGTAGGTGGGTTTTTCTTGTATCGTACCCATCATATTACCTTGTATAATATTATTCAGTTGTATCTAGTAAATTCCATCAACCAAACATGTATTTATTGAGATAAAGACCAGTGTTGTTTATTCTTTCGACCTTAGAGTCGCTCGTTATATATTTGGTTGTTTTGAGTTTCCTTTTGAGTTTTGATCCTCGCCGTTGGCGTTGTATATTATATTGCTTGTGTAGTTGTGACCGTCGATTGACGAAGAGCTAGCTCCCGCTTGGGGATGCCTTTTTCTTGATTTCGTATACTATTCATGTTGTATCCCGTTTGGGGGCCAGTATTTACAAAGGAGACTCTGCCGAAATTTTCAGTAAATTTTTGATGTTTTTAAAAACCGCATAATTCGGCTTATGCTATTGAAACTACTTGCTTTAAGTTGGTTTTTCCTGCACTCTACTATTTTTTTTGGTTTGGATTTCTGGGTTTTCGGTTTACTTAGATTACGTACGCCTCGAGACGTTCGTAGTTTAAGTAAACCGGTCATGTTCCATACTTTCGGATCGTGACAGTACTCTACTTTCTAAAATGACGGAGGGTTGTGAATGGTTTTTAAGAAAACCTTTAACGCTTTGAACTTGATATCGTTATAGGATCGAATGAATTTTGAAATGGAGTGTCTTTGAGGCTTTTCTAGTTTTGCTAAAGGAGTCACTCCCGGTGAAGGGATCGTCGGTCCTTTCCTCGTCGAATGAGGTGCGGGATATATCATATATATCACTCTGCAAAGCAAAAACTCTTAAAAGCAATCAAAAGACAAACCGAGTGTGTAGCATCTGCCAGTTATTGCTAAAGGAGTCACTCCCGGTGAAGGGATCTCGGTCCTTTCCTCATCGAATAAGGTGCAGGATGTTCTACAAGGAACACCGCGATGCAAAGCAAGAACTGTAGCTACCTGTTTTTATTTTGAAATTCGATTCCACAACATCAATTAGGTTTATTTTCTTTCATTAATCTCATTAATGAATATCCCATCATTTAAGTCCACCTAAACATCACAGATAAATATAACGTACGCTTATGCCATCCGCATTCGCCTCGATGTCCCGTCTGCACCGTTAGGCTAGGTGACTAACGCCAGATCGAGGCAGGGCTAGTGCGGGTGTAAAAACATAAGCAACGTCTATATAATATATCATATATACTATATATTATATCTATCACAGAAAATCACATGATCACATCACAGATATCGCAGCAGAAGAATATCATATGAAATATTGCATATACTAGGACGTCCGTGCTTTTAATACGAGCCAGTATAAAACACGGATTCCACGGTCGTGATGAATAGCCAATCCCACACCCCTAGACCTCTACGAGAGCGGCAAGCAACCCTACCAATTCTAGGGTTAGGAGACCCGGACTCGACTCCTCGAGATGGTCTCCCTCTGGACCCTAGAACCCGGTTACTTGTGCTCCCCTCCTTGGGTCTATCCTAATGCGGAAAAGAAAATAATATACAAATGGTGACAACATCCGCAACCTGGAAGTGCCCCAATAAAAGAATATTACATACAAGTTTTTTACATGAATGAAAATGAAAAAACACTCATCTCACATAAAAACCCCCGGCTATTCAAACACGACGATCCAATATAACATATCCAGCAACACATAACATCACATGTCATCAACGTAAGTAAATATGCCCATCCCAATTGTCGTTGATATATAACAACGAAACCGGCAATAACACATATTACACTTACGGTCACAGAAAAGAAAGTGTAAAACTACAACAGTTGGAATCCGCAACCTACATAGACATCGCATGCCTAATCAAATGAATTCCTTAGACATCGCATGCCTAACAATTATAAACCCTGCATTTTAGTCTCATTATCGAAAACTCTTTTCAATATCGAGTCGGGCAATTTAACAAGATTCCCGACATCCTGATCGAATGCTCGTCGCAAACTTCAGTAGACGGCCGCACCCCCGATACCGTCGACGAAGTGCACCAAGGCGGAACACCGCTACCGCAAGCACCCGAACGGATGCTTTCGGCGACGGTGTTCTCCTACAGTCACTTGGTCGGGGTTAAGGGATGTAGCTGTCTAATAAGTTTACCCGGCGAGTATCCGCGTACGCTACGTGATTGCGACGGACTTTTGATCACATCAAAATTCCGTGGCAACCGATCAATTGAGACTAAAGTGCTTGATTTATAACATTCATTCAGTTATCTCATAACTACTTGTGAATTCCAATTATTGTATCACATTCCAGATAAATAGAAAATGTTAAACTTTCCGATCGAACATTCAAACACCCAAGTTTTCCGAAACAGATCAACACATGAAATAAGTTTAAAAACATTCACTTCGTGCCTCAGTACCAACGGTCCAGCCGTAGAAGGGTCAAGCCAACGCCTCACATGTGGCACGCCGTACTGCCCCAAACCCTAAGGTTCAAAGTGCAGTTCAAGACGGTCACATAATCGAGTTAAGGTTTGTTGTCTTCTAGAGGGACCATCGCTTTACTTGCACTACTTAGAACGTCTTTAAACCATGGAAAAATCCAACACTTGGAAATTTCCCCGGCAGGGGAAAAAATGGGTATTTATATCCGGTCGAACTTTTTAACAGTTTCTAAAATATCCGGAAAAACATAAACGAAGTTAAATTATCCGATCAAATTAACGAATCCCCAATAAAACCCTAGAAAACTCAACACTTGAGTGGAATTAAAAAATTCACATAAAAAATTGCCAAGAAAGGACCTAAGAATAAATATATGAAATTTGAGGGACTAAGTCCAAATTTGGGCCGCGGAAGCGCCGCCAAACCCCTGGTTTGGCCTCGGTTCCGCGGTCGAATTATGGAATTAGGGGCCCAAACTTCACAGTAATTCTAAGTTTTGCCTGCTTACTTTTCTGCATATTTTTAATTCACAAAATTCAACAATTTTGAAAAATGTACAGAGAGCGATTTTGCAATGGGGTTTCGTTTCGATCGGATTTCTAACTCCGTCTACGCATCGCCTAAGGCTCTAGCTAGTCTCTGATACCACTGTAGGGTTCCTAGGCACACTAATTAGGTCTCACAAGGCATCAACCATGGCTAATTCAAGAATTTCCTTGTGCCTACAAACCCTAATACGGATCGTTAAGTAGAAACACTAGGCGATGCAAGCAAGTAAACGGAAATATAGCTAAAGGGAAGGGGCTACAACCTTTGTAGATCCGGTCCTCCACCTCCTAGGCTCCGCGATGAAGTCCCCTCGCTGTCCAAATCGAATTCCGGACTCAAGCATCGGCTTCATCGAAGAAATGGGCGGGCTTGGTCGTCGGCTTCGATGCCGAAGATGATCTACGTCGAGGCATCACTAGATCAAGCTCCACCTTCACAAAGCCATGAAAACTTGTGAAGGAAACATCCTATACTACTTGGCAAGAGGTAGAGGATGAAGAAATAGGAGGTGGGTTCACTTTAAAATTGGATTTCTCACTCATATGCTCAACTTGCCATTGATGAAGACAAGCTTCTTCATTTGTTGAAGATGAAGAAGAAGAAGAAGATAATATAATAGAAAATATGATAAGTATGTTTAAAAAAGGAAAACAATATGATACTTATCATAATTCAACCATGGTTTAGTGTAGAAATTTAACTAAGGTTAGATGAATGGTTAGGGTTAGACATGAGACAAGAATGGTGGACTTGTTCAAAGCTTCAAGAAGCTTCAACAAAAACAAACTAAGCCACCATTTCTTTTTCTCTTTATCTTTTCCAAAACAATAATAAATGGATAAATAAATAAGAGAAAAGAAACCCTAACCATTCACTAAACATGGTTCAATCTTTACACAAACCCAAATGAGCAAGTATCATCAAACATGATACAATCTTGTGCACAAAAATATATCATATACACAATGTGCACTTCAAGTGAGAAAATCCTTTTAAAGTGAACCAATACTAGTTAATGCAAAGTAATATATCAAATATATAATTATGCATTAAATCATTAAATCAATACTTGATTTAACCATCCGGTCATATCGCATATAACCGACTAATATCTAATGTATCATCTTATCGAAACAATCCTTGATTCGATAACTAGGTTATATCGCATACAACCTTTCGACACATTCATCGCGAGAATGGAATACGGTATCACATACACGCATTATTCTCGGTCCCGCACATATCTCATATGCGCTCCTATTTCGTTTCGCTTGAGCCAGGAAACCTCTGTGTAGGACTCTAAAGACTCGTCAATACGCCGGTAGCAGATGATGATCATATCAAGCACCCACAAGCCGCAAGCGGTCTGCTAAACATAACGGCCACCCGGGTATTGAGCGATCAGAAGATCAACGAGCAAGCCCGCTCACACTCCTGTGAATCCAACCAGTAACACTTACCGTACAGTCCGGTCTGTTCGTCTGATATGCCGCATATCTCGCCTAGGGGTGGTAAACGTCAGACCCCAATAGCTCGATAAGTCATGCCGACGTGAGGTCCATAACATGTGTGAAACTACTGATAACACTTACCAGTACATCACTGCAACCCTGGCCAGGGATTTCCTGTTATGGCCAGTCGAGCATAGCGCAACATCAACCCCCAATACCGGGAGAGACGAATCACCTCCTATCGCTCATTGCCTCCATGTGAATCGGGACTGTACCCAAAAACCACCTGTTTGCACGACTCAGTAGAGCCGTGGTAGGGTGGAAATCAAAGCACAGTGGGAGACACATAAGACTCTATGACGATCTCGGGTCAACAGACTAAGCTGTACCAGTGTCACCAGAGAACTGCCATCTGACGTGAGGTATAATACCATCTGGGAGTTCTCGGCGAGTCCGTTCATTGTACCCAGTCTTCACTGAGCACCCGCATACCATCTCTGATGTCAAACACCAATGGATATGGGATTATCCATCGCCCATCACATGGGTCGAGAAGATATACGCTAGTCTACTCTGGAATATCGATGCCCCGTCTCGATATTCCCACGACTAGGAACAATGAAGGATGTACTCATTGACTGCCCAGGCCCCACTAGTATGATCTTCATCATAGTCCTGGAAGTCGAGTACACATCCTAAGGGCTTTATCAACATGTAATCAGAGAGACAGAAAGTATACATCTTAAGATAAAGAGCAACTAGATAGCGTACTATCATGTCGAGCAAGAAAGTCCTACCTATATATGTCCCAGCATCCACTATAATATACATCCTATGTACAGTAATGGCCTCTAGGGCATACATATAACTAACATCCATTGCATAACTTGCACGATTTAGACGTTCTTAAACAACGGAAAAATCCAACACTTTGAAATTTTCCGGGTCGGGAAAAAGTGAGTTATTGATATCCGTTCGAACATTTTAACAGTTTCTGAAAATTACCCGGACAAAACTAAACGAAGTTAAATTATCCGATCGAATCAACGAGTCCCCATTACATCCCTAGAAAACTCAACACTTGAGTGGAATTAAAAAATTCCCAGAAAAAATGACAAGAAAGGACCTAAGAATAAATATATGAAGTTCCAGGGACTAATTCAAAATTTTGGCCGCGGAACCTCGGCCAAACCAAGGGTTTGGCGGCGGTTCCGTGGCCGAATGAGCGAATTAGTGGTCCGTACTTCACAGTAATTCTTAGTTTTTCCTGCTTGTTTTTCTGAGCATTTTTAATTCAAAAAAAATCACATTTTTGAAAATTGTCCAGAGAAGGGTTCGTATCGGGTATCCGGGTTCGATCGGACTTTAAACTTCGCTCAGACTTCGCCTAAAGCTCTAGCTTGGCTCTGATACCACTGTAGGGTTACTAGGCACTCTTACAAGGTTCTACAAGGAATCAACCATGCTCGATTAAAAATTTAGCCGTGCCGAATAACCCTAAACAAGATCTTTGCTAGATAATTAGGGTAACACATGCATGTAAATAACATTTACATCTAAGTGAATACGTAATACAACCTTTGTAGATCGGTCCATCACTTCTAAAGCTCCTTGTAGTAGTCCCTTCGCTGCGATCATCGAACACTCGGACCCTTGGACGGCTCCTTAAGAAGAGGGCAACGGTTTTGCTTGAAGTCTTCGAGGCCGAAGATGATCTACGTCGAGGGAATACGAACTCAAGCTTCTACTTCACTAACTAAAGAATTAGTGAAGCAAACACCCTAAACTAAAGTTCTAGTCTAGTAGAGGAAGATGAAATAGAAAATGGGTACACTTTAGAATTTCTTTTCTCACAATGTTTCTCTCTCTTTATCAAACCCTAGCAAGAATTTGAAGGAGGAAGAAGATGAGCTCAAAATGAGAATGAAAACTAATCAAAGAGAGAGAGAGCTAACCATGGGTGAGTGGGTATCCTATACTAACTCATGTAGAGACATAACCATGGCTA
Organism: Agapanthus africanus; assembly: GCA_030015575.1. NCBI lineage: Eukaryota > Viridiplantae > Streptophyta > Magnoliopsida > Asparagales > Amaryllidaceae > Agapanthus > Agapanthus africanus. The sequence goes on along the minus strand of CM057344.1, from coordinate 225,155,637 downwards.
CATTATAATTGTTAGGTTAATTAATATCTCAAGTAATCCAAAGTTAGTAGACTAAGTCAATGCAACCCTAAGCTTCATGAAGCTTCTTGCATGTGAGCTCATCATCCACTAATTTTAGAATTACTTTAAATATTAAAAACCTAACACTATAATTAGTACGGTATAAGTCTTATACACCCATGATAGTTGTATCAACAACCATGATACAAAAATGAACACAAATAAATATATAGCACATATATATTAAGTTGTGCACAAGTGAGAAAAACAAATGCTTAAGTGAACCAATGTTAGTTAATGTAAATTAGTATATCATATATACAATTATACACTAAATTATTAAATCAACACTTGACTTAATAATCCGGTCAATTCTTATATAACCGACTAACATCCAATGTATTGACTTATCGAATCAACACTTGATTCGATAACCCGGCTATATCTCATACAACCGACCGATACAAAACATCGCGAGAATAGAAAACGGTATCACATACACGCATTATTCTCGATCGCGCACATATCACATATACGCTCCTATTTCGTTTTGCCTGAGCCAGTAAAACCTCTATGTAGGACTCTAAAGACTCGTCAATACGCCGGCAGTAGGTGATGATCATATTAAGCACCCACAAGCCGTCAGCGGTACTAGCTGGACGTAACGGCTATCCGGGTATTGAGCGATCAGAAGATCAGCAAGCAAGCCCGCTCCAACTCCTGCAAAAATCCTGACAATGACACTACCGTACAGTCCGGTCTCCTCGTCTGATATGTCGCATATCAAGTCTAGGGGTGGTAAACGTCAGACCCCAATAACCGATAAGTCATGCCGATATGAGGCTCATAACGGGTCGAGAAACTACCGGTAACACTTACCAGTAAATCTCTAAACCAGCCCTGGCCAGGGACTTCCCTGTTATGGCCAATCGAGCATAGCGCAACATCAACCCCCAATACCGGGAGAGACGAAACCCCTCCTATCGCTCATTGCCTCCATGTGACTCGGGACTATACCCAAAAACCACCGTTTTGCACGCCCTCTTGGACGTGGTAAGGTGGAAATCAAAGCACAGTGGGAATCACACAAGACTCTATAACGATCTCGGGTCTACAGACTAACCTGTACCAGTGTCACCAGAGAACTGCCATCTGACGTAAGGTATAAGACCATCTGGGAGTTCTCGGCGAGTCCGTCAAGTGTACCCAGTCTCCAATGAGCACCCGTATATCATCTCTGATGTCAAACACCAATGGATATAGGATTATCCATCGCCCATCTACATGGGTCGAGAAGGTATACGCTAGTCTACTCTGGTATATCGATGCCCCGTCTCGATACACCCACGACTAGGGACCTTGAAGGATGTACTTATGGACTACCATGTCCCCACTAGTATGATCCGCATCATAGTCCAGGTAGTCAAGTACACATTCTAAGGGCTTTAACAACATGTAACAGAGAGACAATCAGTGTACACGTTAAGGTAAAGAGTGACCAGATAGTATACTATCATGTCGAGCAAGAAAGTCCTCCCTATATATGTCCAAGCATCCACTACAATATACATCTCATGTATAGTGATGGCCTCTAGGGCATACATATAACGAACAGAAGGCATCACTCAGATCTTTCATGGAGAACTTTTGTGATAGGAAGAGTTTGACCGAGTGCAGCATAGGAACATCATTTCCTATCAAGTGTATGTCATCCACGTACAATATGAAGAAAATAACCTTACTCTCTACAACTTTTTTGTATATACATGGTTCATCTACGTTTTTGATGAAGTAAACTGTTTGACTGCTACATCAAAACAGATGTTCCAGCTCCGTGATGCCTGATTTAATCCGTAGTTTGATTTAAGCAGGTTGCACACCTTTCCACTGCTTCCACTGTCTACGATGCCCTCTGGCTGTGTTATATACACGCTCTCTTCTAAATCACTTTTTAGAAAAGCGGTCTTGACGTCCATCTTCCAGATTTCATAGTCATGGTATGCAACAATGGCAAGTAGGATCATGATGGACATAAGCATAGCCACTGGAAAAAAGGTCTCATTATAGTCGAAACGTGGTCGTTGACGAAAACCTTTTGCTACACGTCTAGCTTTGAAGGTCTCAACTTTTCCATCTACACCAAGTTTCTTCTTAAAGATCCACTTGCTCCCAATGGGTTTTACCCCTTCAGGAGCAACTTCCAAAGTCCACACTTTATTAGTGTACATGGATTCCATCTCAGATTGCATAGCATCCATCCATTTCACAGAGTCCCCGGTTGTGATGGCCTGCTCAAAAGTAGTTGGGTCATCATCTTCTATGATGCAATCCTCACTCCCACCGTCTATGAGAAAACCGTAGTATCTATGAGGTGGATAAGGAACCCTACTAGATCTGTGTAGTGGCTTAGGTTCGTCGGGGACTATTGAATCCCCCGGTTCAATCAAATCATCAGTTGTAATTTGTGTAGCTGGAATTTCTTCCAGCTCTGCTTCATTACTACTAATTTCTTTCATAAAAAAATCCTTTTCTAAAAAAGTGGCATGTTGAGCAACAAACACTTTTTGTTCCTCATGGTGGTAGAATAGATATCCTATGAATCTTTTGGATATCCCATAAATTTGCAATGAACTGACCGTGCTTCGAGTTTATCTGAATTCTGTTGTTTAACATAGTCCGGACAACCCCATATCCTAACTCATTTAAGAGATGGTCTCTTTCCACACCATATCTCATATAGTGTGGTAGGCACGGATTTGGCTGGAACCCTATTCAATAAGTATGCAGCTGTCTTAAGAGCATAACCCCAAAAAGAAATAGGCAACTCAGCAATACTTATCATAGAGCGCACCATATCTAATAGGGTGCGATTCCTCTTCTCCGATACGCCATTGTTTTGTAGTGTATACGGAGGAGTAAGCTAAGAGAGAATCTCATTTTCTTTTAGATAATCTCGGAATTCCGTACTTAAGTATTCTCCTCCTCGATCAAATCGAAGGAACTTAATACTTTTACCCGTCTGATTCTCTACTTCGTTCTTATGTTCCTTAAATTTCTCAAAAGCTTCAGATTTGTGTTTCAACATGAACACGTATCCGAATCTTGAGAGATCATTGGTGAATGTAATGAAGTACGAGAACCATTCCTGGCATGTGTAGACATAGGACCGCATACATCACTATGTATCAGTCCCAAGAGTTCAGTAGCTCTTTCTCCGTGTCCCGTAAATGGAGTTTTGGTTATCTTTCCTTTGATACATAACTGGAAAGTTTCATAAGATGTAAATTCGAACGGATTCAAATATCCATCTTTATGCAACTTTGCTAGTCTGGTCGCATTGATATGACCAAGTCTACAATGCCACAAGAAGGCTTCATTCATTTCTGAACTTTTCCTCTTTTATGTGTTCTGTATGTTTAGAACTGTATTTTGATTTAAAACGTATATACCTTTACACAATATACCAAACCCAATCAACACTTGATTTAGTAAAATGTTCATAACATTATCCTCTAATGCAAAGTTATATCTTTCTTCATGTAATAAAGAAACATATATTAAATTGCACATCATGTTTGGTACGAAAAAATATTCGTTAAAAATCAATGTATTACCATTTGGTAATACTAAGTGATATTCGCCAATTACTTTGGCGGCAACAATTGCTCCATTTCTTACTCTGACAGACATATCACCCTTTCCCAGTCCTCTACTTCTCTTCAACCCAAGTAACAGATTACAAATCCGATATCTAATATCCAGGATATAGAGCAAACTGAGAAACGGTTCTCGGAACCTAATACAACCGAAGAAGATGCATCAGCATGCTCTTTCTCCATTCGGGTTGTATGGGAATCCTTGCATTCTCCTATCCCTTACTCAAACTAGTCACAAGATAGAGCGGAACCAACGTTCCCCAGCTCAGTATAATAAGCGGGTTCGGTCAATACATTCATATTATTATCTTGTTTAAGGCGTGTCATGGTCGCTACCTGGAGAGAGAGAGAAGAAAACACTTTAGCGTGCACTTTTTCAATATTAGATTGGTTATTATCTTATCTAATCAGGATGGCTCCCACTGTTTTTATCAAATCTTCTTTCAAATCCTAAAAGGTAAGATTATCCGGGATTAATTACACCCTACAAGTTCGCCAGTCGGTCAGCCAGGCAAGTATTGGTACAGTCTCCCCATGCTTTCGCATGGAACTTATTAAATAACTTCGTTTCCGCAAGGGCATAACCCCGTTAACACCTTTCTCAGACACCTACTGGATCAGATAATTGTAAAGTGGAAAACTCTCTCAGGAGTAACACTTACTCGAAGTGGGTATCGGGATCCAACTATCATATAGAAGGTATGCAATCTCATTGCAAATTTCAACACTTGAAATTCTCGATATCTGCTTTTACCCCTAGCGACTTATGACCTTGGCTATGGTCAACAAATCATAAGCGCTAGTCAAGTTCAACTTGTCATTTCGTGATTGAATTAAACCCACCCGTACGACCCTTGGCTATGGTAACAAAGCCGTATGACTACCATAATCCAATCGCATCATATGCGGCAGATAAGCAGTAATCAGCTACCTCACACCACGTCTTGACTATGATCAACAAACGCAGCACGAATATTAAATAGCACTTATCTGAAATGAAGGTAGGCTACGACTTGTTTTGAAAAAAACCTTTAACATAATGAACTTGATATCGTTGTAGAATCTAGTAATTTAAAAAGGAGTGGTTTATGCTCCGCTTTTAAAATCGAGTAGTTTTCAAACCAAACCGAGTGGGTGGTAGCATTTGCTAAAGAGGTCATTCCCGGTGAGGGGATCTAGGCTCTTTCCTCATCGAATGAGGTGCTGGATATTCATAATGGAATACCGCTATGTAAAGCAAGAACTAGAGCTACCTTTTTGAAAAAATTGATTCTACAATATCTTTAGGTTTCTTTTCTTTTCATTAATCTTATTAATAGCATCCCATCATTTATGTTTCCTAAACATCACAGAAGAAACGAAAATAAAACACACATATATGCCATCTGCATTTGCCAAAGGGACCTGGGACTTCACCGTAAGGTTACTTAACGTACGGCAGGACGGGGTCAGGTCTAGCGCGGATGAAAAATATATATAGTGTTTACTAGTATATCATATATTTAAGTAGCATTCGTCTCACGCAGTTTATATGATCACATCATACACAGAATCAGCAGAAGCAGATATATGAAATATAGGATATATTAGGAGGTCCGTGTTTTATATTAAGCCAGTAATTAAAAACACGGATTCCACAGTCGTGATGAATAGCCAAACCCACATCCCTAGACCACTACGAGAGTGGCAAGCAATCCTACAAATTCTAGAGTTAGGCGACCCGGGCTCGGCTCCTCGAGATAGTCTCCCACTAGAATCTAGAATCCGGTTACTTGTGCTCCCCGCCTTGGGTCTATCCTAATGCGGAAAAGTAAATAATATACATCAATGGAGACAACAACCTCAACCCGGAAGTGTCCCAATAAAATAATATTACATACAATGTTACATGAATAAAAATTGAAAAACTCTCATTCCACGTAAAACCCCCGATTATTCAATCACGACGATCCAATATAACATATCAACCAGCAATACAATAACATCACATGTCATCAACGTAAGTAAATATATGTATCCCTAATGTCATTAACGTATAGCAACGAGATCGGGGATACACCACATATTACACTTACGACCGCAGAAAAGAAATGAAAAATACAATAATTAGAATCCGCATCAACTTTAGACATCATAAACCCGGAATATCACATATTCTGGATTTCATGCCTAACACTATAAACCTTTGCATTTAAGTCTCGAATTGAAAACACTTTTCAAAAACAAGTCTGGTAATTCTACAAGATTCCCGATTAAAAGATCGAATGCTCTTCGGAAACTTTTGTAGATGGCCGCACTCCCGATGCCGTCAACGAAGTGCACATGGGCATAACACCGCGGCCGTAAGCACCTGAGTGGATGCTTTTGGCCATAGGGTTCTCCTATAGTCACTTGGTCGGGGCTATGGGGCATAGTTGTCTAGTAGTGTCTCCCGCCGAGTGTTCACGTACAATACGAGATTGCGACGGAGTTTTGATCCGAATCAAAACTCTATGGCATTCCATTAAATGAGACTAAAACGCTAGATTTACAAATTGCAAACCAGTTTTCACAAAACTAATTAATGTGGATTCCAAAAATTATATCACATATCAAAACTATCTAGACGATGTTAAACATTTCGATCGATATTTCAAAAACCAGTAAATCATAGAGACCTCAACAACTTGAGCCTCACTAAAAATCCCTAGAAAGTCTAAATGACATAATGGAGCAGCAGAAAAAACACGAGACCACAACTGCTCAAATGCGCGGTGGAACCGCAGCCAAAACAAGGTTTAGATAGAGGAACCGCGGACAAAACAAGGTTTAGGCGGCGGTTCTGTGGCCATTTGATGGAGTTAGGCACTCGTTTTTCTTAGGGCTCCATACAATTACCTGCATGATTTTCTGAGAATTTTTAATATGAAAAATTTCATCTTCTGAAAAATGAACAGAAAGTATGAAAAATATTGCCTTGAAACTTCGATCGAACACTTTAACGTCGTTTAGACTACGCCTAAGTCTCTAGCTTGGCTCTGATACCAAGAAAGTATGTCTTAGCAACTCTAGTAGGTTTATACAAGTATCAAGTATGCAATTTTAACAAATCTAGAGGTCTAAGCTGTAGGGTTCCTATGAATGACAACATGGTTTCGGGAGGCATCGCCCATGCCATTTTTAAAAATTTGCCGTTTTAAAGAACCCTAAACTAGAATCGTTAACTAGAGAATCATACGAAACTAAATGTAAACTACTTTACATCTAAGTGAACTAGAAATACAACCTTTGTAGATCGGTCCTTCACTTCAATAGCTCCTAGTAGTAGTCCCTTCGCTGCGATGAACTGATCTTGCGGACTCTTGAATGGCTCCATGAGAAGAAAGCAACGAACTTACTTGAAGTCTTCGATGTCGAAGATGATCTACGTCGAGGAGACACTAACCCAAGCTACCCTCTTCACTAATGTGGGATTAGTGAAGCAAACACCCTATACTAAAGTGCTAATCTATTAGAGGATGATGAAGTAGGATTTTTGCTCACTTTGGATTTCTTTTTCTCACTAAAGTTTCTCACTTTTACAAAACCTAGAGAGCTCTTGAGCATTGAGGAAGAAGATCAAGAGAGATAATGTTGTGAGAGAGAATGGCAACCATGGGTGGGAAAATATCTAGTATTACCCTTGTAGAGACCTAACCATGAGTTTAGATAATGGTTGAGTTAACAAATATCTGATGTAAGACAAAACTAGTGGACTAAGTCAAATGGTCTCAAAGCTTCATGAAGCTTCATGCCATGTGATAAATTTCCACCTAATAATTGAATTACAATAAATAAATAAACCCTACATTATCTTCATCATAGTGTAAGTCTCATACACCAATGTTGCAGGTATCATCAACCATGACACATAAATAAAACACAATTAATATATATCACATATATATTAAGTGTGCACATTGATTGATCATTCTTCGTGTGTACTTGGAAAAGTTTTAATCACAACCAAAGAAATTTATAATGCAATCAATTAACGGTGTCGATGTAGCGCGTTAATGAATACGGATCGTCCACTGAGATGTGTGTTTTGATCAATCTTGTTTTAGATGAGTCGAAATGAAAAGATAAAAGAAATTGCAAGAAAGTTGATTCAAGATTTATGAGTTTTGATTTTAAGAAAACATAAAGAATATAGATCTAGAATCAAGAATCAAGAAATATCCCAATCGATTTAGTTATCAAGATTTGTAGAATAGCTTGTAGGATTCGATTGAGTTAATAGTTAATGATGAAACTAATAATTCCTAATCTTATCTATTGATAATTTGTAGCTAGATTGATGATTATGATGAAGGTTAGGGATCTATTGAAGAAACTAGAGTTTCTCCTTCTATCCCATGTCTTTTCAAACATGATCATTCGGATCTAGCCCCTAGCAAAGAAAATCATCAATCAATTGATCCCTAATTTGCAATGAAATAATCAAGAAGTCATTTCTCTCCAAATTAGGTCATCAACGATTCTTTTTGTAAGTGCACGGCGGCGCCCCGGCCGTCAATCCGACGGCCAAATGCGGAAACGGTGATAAACTTTAATTTTTGCGGACTTAGCAAACCGGCACCACCGCGCACTAAACACCCGGATCGTAACCATTAACAAGTCTAAGCTAACTAGAAGATGGGTTAGAGATATACAGACTGATCCGAGTCCTCCGGTCTTCATCTCCACTCCGATCTCCTCGCGGGATCTCCGGTCGTCGCCTCTTCACTGGAAGGGCACCACGTCGCCTGTATCTTTTACGGGCTCCCACCTCTATACCGAGGCAACTCGGGCGCGAAGTTGGCTAGCCGACGCGCCCAAGATCTGCTGTAGAATAGTGTAGCAAGCGGGTCTCTTTGGGGTTTATGAGGAGTTGCCATGATGGAGAAATTGAGCATGCAAAGGAAATGAAAATGGAGCCTCTCTCAAAAATTGAGCTCGGCCACCAACACAAGAATGAGCTCTCTGAAAAAAAAAATGAAGTGGGAAGCATGCATTCTTTCTTGCTGTGAAAAGAATCAGCACTCATTTTATCTCACAGGAAAGCAAGTAAATTGTGTGCAAGAATTAATTCAAAGGAGAAGAAGAATAATTCTTCACTGCACACACACATGGAGGGGGGGTCCACCAAAAAGAGCATGATGGAAATTTTCCACCCAAACAGTGGCCGGCCCAAGCATTTTTGAATGGAGAGAGGGAGGAAAAATGTGATGATAAAAACAATGATCACAAGAAAAACCACACTCCATCAACTACCACCAACCTCATCATCAACAACCATGATGATTTACAAAGTCAAGCAATCAAGAGTTTATGAAGTCAAATGATGGGACAAGCATCATGACATGATAATATGCAAAGACCCCCTCCACCAATCTTCGGCCAATGAACGGAACAATGGAAATCGGCCGAAACGGAAAGTAAACTGGCAACTCCAGAAAACTGGTCCCGTAATAAATTACAGGAAAACCCCGATACTGTGCATACACACCCGCATCTGTATTTCGACCGAAATACAAATGCAATGAGACAAAGTCTACACTGTACTATACTAGGATCCGGCTTAAACCAAAGCCGGCTAGTAACATCCGTTCGATCCTGATCCGTGCAATACCGCACGTATCTGATCGAACCCTGCCATATAACCATACGGCCTATAGTACAAACTGTCCGATCCTGATCCGTGCAATACCGCACGTATCTGATCAGACCTTGCCATATCTCCATACGGCCTCTACAACCTTTCGCCCGAAAGCTGAGTAACAGAATGTGGGGGACTCTAAAGACTCGTCAACACCTTGGTTGTGGATTTAACCACTAGCACGTCAGAGGTATAAGCCAATACGTAACGGGCTACCAGGTACTGACTAAAAGGGATGTCTGTGAGCGAACTCAGCCTGACAACCCTACTGAGCCTGTCAGTGACAATATCCGTACAGTCCGGTCCGTTCATCTATGAGTATCGCATGGCGGGCCTAGGGGGTTGGTAAAAGTCAGACCCCCAAAAGCGGTACAAGTCGTGTCGGAGTGTAGCCCAGAACACCCTGAGATACTACTGGAATACCTACCAGTAAATCTCCTGCCTCGGCCGAGGGCTTTGCGTAATGGCTCTCTTAGACACAGCGCGACCTCACCCCCAATACCGGGAGAGACGAACCCCTGAAGATCCGCTCACTGCCTCCATGTGGCTCGGGACTGTACCCAACTAAAACCTGTTTGCACGACTCCCTTGAGCCGTGGTAGGGTAGTAATCAAAGCACAGTGGGAACTCACACGAGACAAATGACGATCTCAGGTCGATGAACTAACCTGTACACATGTCACCAGGGAACTGCTATCTGACATCTGGTATAAGACCAACTAGCAGGTTCCCGGCGAGTCCTGTCCGGTGTACTCATAACCCAATGAGCACCTGTATACATCTTAGGTGAACCAACAGACACCAGTGGCTTGTGAGACCGGCCACCGCCCCTCGTCGGGGTCTCGACTGTATACACTAGTCTACTAATGGAGTATCGATGCCCTGTCTCGAAACTCCTACGACTAGGAACCTTTTAAGGATGTGCTTATAGACTACCAGCTCCCACGTATATGATCGCCCTCATACTGCCGGTAGTCAAGCAAGAATCCTAGGGGCTCTATCAACGTGCAATAGCGACATGTCATGTCACCTAAAGCAGTACACGATGATAAAGGTAAACCTGATAGCATACTATCATCTCGAGTAAGACTGTCGTACCGGGATAGGTCCTCCCTCAATCATTGCAATCACGTGCCTGTGATCCAATAATTGACTCTGAGGGCACTATCTCCAACAATCTCCCACTTGCACTCAAGGCTAATTATTGCGATGTCGCATACTCACAGCCCGTGTGATACCGAACACCCAACTCCTCTACTAGTCAGTCTCACAAAGCTCGTTTGCGAAACTATTGCGTTCGAGGAATAGCCTCAGTGAGTGGATCCGCTTTGTTGTCTCTTTCAATGTCTCTCTATATCTCAAGTTCGCGGAGAAACCCATCTCCCGAAATGAGCAATACCGGTCTTAGAATGTGTCTGGATGTCTGATGGGACATAGCTCATAAATGAACTCCAAATCCAAACTTCTTAGACTGTATCGTCAACTGAACTTAATCAGTATCCTGCGCCATGCCACCCTCAGTATTGCCATGGACCACCTGTCCAAAATACTGCCCCTCGTCGGAGGGAAAACTATAACTCTGACAATCTCCTTGTCGTCCATGTCACCTTGGAAGCCTGGAATGACAACTGTCTCCTGAAAGAGGCTGTCGTTATCATATCCCTAGAACATCCACTTATGTTCTAAAACTGCTTCCGACTGTTTCTCCAGGATTGGATTAATGTCAACTTATTGCATCTAGTGCAAGAACAACATCTGGTGTGGTACTTGACATCTCATGATTGACTCAATTGCCCGAGCAAGTGATCTGCCAATCATGCACGTCCCTCTCCCCTTTAGTCTGTAAGACACCTTTAGAGAGGGTGACTCCATTACCTGCAGGTACACTACCGTGCCAGGAGTCGTCCATTCTAAATACTCTCAGAATGCTGTCCAAGTACCCAGATTGGGAAACCATCCAAATCTAGATCTAGTAACCAGTATGTCTGATATAAAATCCATTTCCTTTGTGGAGAAACCACTGTGTGACGACCAAAGTATAACCGATTGTAGTGTAGGAATATCACTTCCTACTCTGTGTATGTCATCCATATACCATGATATCACACCCTACTACCTTCTCAACAGATCCATCCCCTATTCTGATGAAGTCAAACCCATGACTGTCACGTCAGAAATAGATGATCTCTCTCCGCTACATCTGCTTTAGTCTATAAATAGACATAAGCTACCTGTCCACCAATGCTTCCGCTGCTCCCACTGACTACGACAACCCTCTTGCAGAGTCATATAGACGTACACTTCTAAAACTAGTTTAGAACGACGCTATACTCATCCTCCCACCGGGTCTCGCAGCCTGGAACAACAGCAATGGTAATTGTGGGTAAACAAGAACTTCCCTGTCACCGTCCTTGAGGCTACCGTAGTACCTCTCGGGTGCCTGAAGTTACCCACCTTATCTGCGGAGTGGCCAATGGAATGTTAATCCAGATTGAATCTTTAGGTTCCTTATCAAATCTTCAGCAATCGTTTGTGGTTCTGGAATCACTTCCAGTTCTACCATACTCCCACTACTGTTTTCTGAAAAAATCCATTTTTATTAAAACTGTGGCGAGTCTAGAACAATATTGCTATTGTTCATCCAGATGGTAGAAAGTCAACCCGCGTCATAGCCTGGGTCAACCCACAAACAGCCATTACAGAAACGTGCCTTGAGTTGTCCAGTGTCTGGTTTTAAGCATAAGCCGGACAACTCCCCGTACCTTAACAATGTCAAGATATGAACTGTACTATATCCCATATAGGACCAGAGGCACTGATTTAATTGAACCAGATTCAAATCATGCAGCTGTCTCCAGTGCATGTCAACTAAATGGAAGGAGGCCGATCAGCGTTACTCAACTTAGGAATGCTTCCAATTATGAGTAACCTGAAAGAGAAGCAATTTCTCTTAATCACTACTATCAACTGAATACCATATACAAGTATCTACATCTTCGATCTCTTTGAAGAATCCCGATACTTGCTACACTTGGTTCTCTACTCTATTCAAATACCTATAACTTCTCCAAATTCGGACCCTGTGTTTCCACGAAACACCTGTCTAAAAACTAGAGAAGTCATAAGTAAACCGAATATAGTACGAGGACCAACCCCTCTGTCCTGATGGACCCTGGACATCATACAATACTCTGTACAAGTCCCTTGAGTCTGATAACTCATTCACTGTGTGTCGTAGGTTGAAAACTGTACCTATGGTTAAGAAGAATTACACCGCTGTTTAATGCTCCTTACCTAACCATCCACTGATATAGGTAAATGTCATCGACATAATATCAAAAAGGTATATCTCACTCTATAAAAATAGACGTACAGATATATCAATTTGAAATTGGTGCATAACAGCGGATATTCAAAACCAAATATTTGCCGACCGGCAAACAGCTCAGGTGATTTCCTCAAATATCACCGATTACAACGAATCTCGATATAATGAGGATGATCACCCAATTCCCAATAACTTACTCCCACTCATCATCTGTAAAACCATACAGATGTGAGAATCATACCTCGTAAATACATACCCTGGAGCAAGTGTCTAATCGGGAAATCAGTTTTCCTTTAACAGTACACAGTGAAACTGAAACATTGAAATGTTTCGATGGGGTATCCTGGTATTCCTAGTAATGCCTCTTCCAGATTCACGACTGTAACCGTATAATTCTTTGCCACCTCTCCAAATCCCTTCATATGTCTTTAGTCTTTACCTTCTGCACACCCCTTTAGGCCAAATGGTTTTCTTCCTTCCCTACCGTTCGGCACCAGCCTATGGTTTGGAAGAAGACTATCCAATAAGCATAATGGGTGTACTGTCCCAATCCTAGGAACACTCGCAATGAGAGAGGGTGAAGATAAAAGACAACTGAATAAACCTTATTCCTATTTCTCCTGAACCAGAATCCATCCCCGAACTGGAACAAGTTCCTTTCGAGTTCGTATATAACCATACGATGGAGTATCCAAATAAACTGTGGATCTTCGTAGTGATACGGAGTGTCCTGGAGAAATACAAAGGTGATGTGGGAGTGGTAACGAAATATTTTGTTTGGTCGTGAATATCTGTTGCAATTTACTTTGCCCTCTTACTAATCCCTTGCTTTGTCTTTACATAATACCTTCTGTACACCATCGTTATGCTAATTGGTTTTCTTCATTCCCTACCGGTCGGCACCTGCCTAAGGTTTGGAAGAAGACAATCCAATTTGCGTAATAGGTGTACTACCCCTAAACCAAGGAGTACTCGTAACCTGAGAGAGGGTAAAAGGAAAAGACAACTGAATAATCCTATCCGTTTTCTCCAGAACCGGAAACCATCCTCGAATAAATTCTTTCGAATTCGTATCTAACCATACGATGGTTTTGTCCAATGGAAGTGGACGTTCGTAGTAATACGGGGTGTCCTGGAGAAAAGGGTAAAAGTAGAAGTGGCAATGAGGTTCGCAACTCTGACAATCCAAAAGCCAGTGTTAAGAAGGTTCGGTCAACTTGGTCACTGAGTCATAGTCTTAGGGTAGGGTCAATGGTCGCTGCCAAAGAGAGAGAGAAAAGAAATACTCAGCGTGCACTCTAACCTAGATCAGAATGGTTACCAATTTATCTAATCTGGAATCCTCCCACTGTACCTCAAATTCTCCTCCAAACCTGAAAGAAGAATTAGTCGGGGTTACCCGAGGAGTAAACTAACTCATCAGTGGGAATCGGGATCCAACTCTCATCGCATGACAACGTGACGGAATCCGCTCACGGTATCACACTCCAGAAGGTATGCGCATATCTGGCAAGTTTCAGTACTTTTGAAACTCCCGATGTGATTTCTGCCCCATGCTCTTATGACCTTGGCGTGAGGTCAAAATATCATAAGTCACATGTCAAGTTCTGCCCGTCATTATCCAGGTTAATTTGAATCCACCCGTACATACCCTTGACGTAGGCCAAAATAGTAGTACGACTGTCCCAAACCAACGCATCTATCTATGCAACAGATAAATACCCGGCAGCTACCAATCACTATGCCTTGGCGTGAGGTCAAAATACATAGCTTGAATACTACCGAATATTTAACTGAAATGACGGAGGGCTACGAATGGTTTCTGGCGAAAACCTTTAACGTAATGAACTTGATATCGTCGAAGGAACGGATAGCTTTTTAGAAAATATAGTGACGAAAACCTTTACTAAAGAGGTCACTCCCGGTGAAGGGATCTCGGCTCTTTCCCCGTAGAATGGGGTGCAGGATATTCCATCTGAATACCACGGTGCAAAGCAAAAGTAATCGGCTATAGTGAAGTTAATGCCCTGACGCAAACTTTTGTCCAAGGGGTCACTCCCGGTGAAGGGATCTCGGCCCTTGCCTCGTCGACTGAGGAGCAGGATATTCCAACTGAATACCACGATGCAAAACAAAAGTGAACGTCCTTGTAATAACAGCTTTTTGAAAAGTGTTCCAACAACATCAGATTAGGTTTGTTTTTAAACTTGCATTGATCCGAATCAATGCAGTCCCATCAATTGATCACACCACAAAGAACGAAAATAATATGACGTACGTATATGCCATCCGCATTCGCCACTGGGTCCCGTCATTACCCGTTAGGTTAGCTTACTAACGACAGAGCGGGGACTGGACTAGCGCGGATGCAAAACATATACAACATCTACTAATATATATACCAATATATTATATTCGCTCAAGGCGTGAATAAAATGCAACATCACAGAAATGTACAGCATCACAGAAACAATACAGATATCTGGGATCCCCGGGTTTCACAGAGCCGCTGAAACCCGACGTTCCCCTGGTCGTGTGGATAGCCTGTGCAATGAAATCCTATACCCCCTACGAGTGCGGCGAATAGCCAGCCAATCCTGGAGTGAAGCCCCCACCGTCCCAATGCCATGAGATGCGGGCTTGTTGCCTTCTAGAACCCGGCTATCCGTGCACCCCTCCGCGGGGTAACCCTAGTACAGAAAGTAAAATATACATACAACGGGTACATCGACCGCAACCTGGTCGTGTCCCAAAAAATAATACAAACAGGCAGTGACGGCAGTCCACATGTCGGACGCTCGCCCCGCAATATCAAATGTACATAATACAACAAAACTGTACTAGCATTGCATCCAGGCTATCCCCACGACCGATCCGCAACAACACAGCAAATACATAGAACATCAACGTGAAGGTCACGTTCGCAAATCCTTCTAACCGGGCTATAGCAGTCAGACCGGATTTACCGATCGAGTGACATTCACGGTCGCAGATATAATGTAAATACTGTGAAAAATGTGTTTAAAATATCCGATCAATCAAAAATTAACAAGTGGGCCCCCAAGCAATACTGTAGCACTCACAGAAATAATGGGCCCAAATTTAACATTCCAAAACCCCTAAAATCACCCCAGAAGCCCACTGAAAAAACTCGACCCACTGAATCCTCCATACTGCGGCGGAACCGCGGCAACAAGTAGGGTTTTGCCGCGGTTCCGCGCTCCCCTGAGGAGATCAGTGTCTCGACTTTTTCCAGAACTCTTAGATCTTCCAGTACATCAATTTTATACAACCTGAAAAAAATTTCGACACTAAAAATTTCCAACAGAAAACTGATGTGATCAAAATACGGGTTTTTGAACATTTGATCGATCGGAACTGAAAAACACATTACACAAAGCTAGACAAAGTTAATGGCGAGGCTCTGATACCACTGTAAGTGCACGGCGGCGCCCCGGCCGTCAATCCGACGGCCAAATGCGGAAACGGTGATAAACTTAATTTTTGCGGACTTAGCAAACCGGCACCACCGCGCACTAAACACCCGGATCGTAACCATTAACAAGTCTAAGCTAACTAGAAGATGGGTTAGAGATATACCGACTGATCCGAGTCCTCCGGTCTTCATCTCCACTCCGATCTCCTCGCGGGATCTCCGGTCGTCGCCTCTTCACTGGAAGGGCACCACGTCGCCTGTATCTTTTACGGGCTCCCACCTCTATACCGAGGCAACTCGGGCGCGAAGTTGGCTAGCCGACGCGCCCAAGATCTGCTGTAGAATAGTGTAGCAAGCGGGTCTCTTTGGGGTTTATGAGGAGTTGCCATGATGGAGAAATTGAGCATGCAAAGGAAATGAAAATGGAGCCTCTCTCAAAAATTGAGCTCGGCCACCAACACAAGAATGAGCTCTCTGAAAAAAAAAAATGAAGTGGGAAGCATGCATTCTTTCTTGCTGTGAAAAGAATCAGCACTCATTTTATCTCACAGGAAAGCAAGTAAATTGTGTGCAAGAATTAATTCAAAGGAGAAGAAGAATAATTCTTCACTGCACACACACATGGAGGGGGGGTCCACCAAAAAGAGCATGATGGAAATTTTCCACCCAAACAGTGGCCGGCCCAAGCATTTTTGAATGGAGAGAGGGAGGAAAAATGTGATGATAAAAACAATGATCACAAGAAAAACCACACTCCATCAACTACCACCAACCTCATCATCAACAACCATGATGATTTACAAAGTCAAGCAATCAAGAGTTTATGAAGTCAAATGATGGGACAAGCATCATGACATGATAATATGCAAAGACCCCCTCCACCAATCTTCGGCCAATGAACGGAACAATGGAAATCGGCCGAAACGGAAAGTAAACTGGCAACTCCAGAAAACTGGTCCCGTAATAAATTACAGGAAAACCCCGATACTGTGCATACACACCCGCATCTGTATTTCGACCGAAA
Source organism: Agapanthus africanus (assembly GCA_030015575.1). Lineage (NCBI taxonomy): Eukaryota > Viridiplantae > Streptophyta > Magnoliopsida > Asparagales > Amaryllidaceae > Agapanthus > Agapanthus africanus. The sequence goes on along the minus strand of CM057344.1, from coordinate 225,138,534 downwards.
TACAAATGCAATGAGACAAAGTCTACACTGTACTATACTAGGATCCGGCTTAAACCAAAGCCGGCTAGTAACATCCGTTCGATCCTGATCCGTGCAATACCGCACGTATCTGATCGAACCCTGCCATATAACCATACGGCCTATAGTACAAACTGTCCGATCCTGATCCGTGCAATACCGCACGTATCTGATCAGACCTTGCCATATCTCCATACGGCCTCTACAACCTTTCGCCCGAAAGCTGAGTAACAGAATGTGGGGGACTCTAAAGACTCGTCAACACCTTGGTTGTGGATTTAACCACTAGCACGTCAGAGGTATAAGCCAATACGTAACGGGCTACCAGGTACTGACTAAAAGGGATGTCTGTGAGCGAACTCAGCCTGACAACCCTACTGAGCCTGTCAGTGACAATATCCGTACAGTCCGGTCCGTTCGTCTATGAGTATCGCATGGCGGGCCTAGGGGGTTGGTAAAAGTCAGACCCCCAAAAGCGGTACAAGTCGTGTCGGAGTGTAGCCCAGAACACCCTGAGATACTACTGGAATACCTACCAGTAAATCTCCTGCCTCGGCCGAGGGCTTTGCGTAATGGCTCTCTTAGACACAGCGCGACCTCACCCACAATACCGGGAGAGACGAAGCCCTGAAGATCCGCTCACTGCCTCCATGTGGCTCGGGACTGTACCCAACTAAAACCTGTTTGCACGACTCCCTTGAGCCGTGGTAGGGTAGTAATCAAAGCACAGTGGGAACTCACACGAGACAAATGACGATCTCAGGTCGATGAACTAACCTGTACACATGTCACCAGGGAACTGCTATCTGACATCTGGTATAAGACCAACTAGCAGGTTCCCGGCGAGTCCTGTCCGGTGTACTCATAACCCAATGAGCACCTGTATACATCTTAGGTGAACCAACAGACACCAGTGGCTTGTGAGACCGGCCACCGCCCCTCGTCGGGGTCTCGACTGTATACACTAGTCTACTAATGGAGTATCGATGCCCTGTCTCGAAACTCCTAAGACTAGGAACCTTTTAAGGATGTGCTTATAGACTACCAGCTCCCACGTATATGATCGCCCTCATACTTCCGGTAGTCAAGCAAGAATCCTAGGGGCTCTATCAACGTGCAATAGCGACATGTCATGTCACCTAAAGCAGTACACAATGATAAAGGTAAACCTGATAGCATACTATCATCTCGAGTAAGACTGTCGTACCGGGATAGGTCCTCCCTCAATCATTGCAATCACGTGCCTGTGATCCAATAATTGACTCTGAGGGCACTATCTCAAACACTTTTTGCTAAGGTTCACAAATCGCATAAGAATTAAGACAAGTATTAAGATTTGATCATCTTTAGATTAATCAATTATCTCGAATCCTTCAAAGCGGAGAATTCACTCAAGCATCATGAAAATAAATGAATCAAAGATCAAGAAAATTCACAACGCAAGAATGTAAAGAAAACAAGAATTTCAATTATCACCTTTATTAAATCGACGACTAATTACACATTCCCTCAATTCGAGGTTACAAGATGTTGTTCTCGATCGCAACTTTTGAAGAGGTAACTAGATCCGTCGAATTTCGCTCCGCTCGATCTCCGTGAGTCGCGGATCGTCGTGGATCTCTTGCTCGGATGAAGATTGGCTTCGCGGATAAAAGATCGATGGTTACTTGTTTGATTCGCTTCTCAAAATGATCTTGATTTGGCTTTGGAATTGGATTTGGGCTAGGGTTTTGGTATCAAATTGTGTCACTCAACTTGAATTTGAATTTTGGCTCCAAATGTGTAATTAACTCACCACTAATTGTCTAACCTCCAAACCCTAGATCTAGATCTCTTTTCATAATCACCTCATTTGAATCTTCCCTCCAAAGCTAGGTTGTTAGAGAGAGCCTTCTAGAATGAGTTTGTTAGAGGGAATATTCTAGAATGAGTTTGTTATAGGGAATATTCTAGAATGAGTTTGTTATGCTGAGCCTTCTGGAAGAAGTTTGTTATGCAGAGCCTTCTGGAAGAAATCACGTTGTAACTGAGAGTCTTTTGGAAGCTAGGGTTGTTATAGGGAATATTCCAGAGGATTTTAGAGTGCCAAGGAGCTAACCAGGCTGCGGAACCGCGGTGGATCGGCCAACTCGGCCGTATCCGCGGCCATATAGTGGGCTTGTTGCCTTCAATCTTCAGGGGTATTTTCTGTTATCTTTTGGGTACTTTTCTGATACCTGGAATATTATATTTCTTTCTTGTTTGCTGCCAGATCTCAAGTCTTTGACTTGCTGTATTTTGTCGGCACTTTTGTGATTCCGGCTCTTTGACCTGAAGGATTTCCTGCATACAATCTTGATACAAGTGTTGAGATATACAAAATCATGCATGTTGTAATAAACACTCAATATCCCTCTAGAATGTCAGTTATAATGTATAACACAAGTTATTTGATATTTTGCAGACGAATTGCTCTTATGTGCTATATTTATAAGAAACACTTTTAGATGATTACAAAGAGTAGGGAAATTGATGTGTTAAAAATGCAACATTTTCGACTGATCAAATTCCCCCAAACTTAATTTTGGTCGTCTCGAGAAAACAGATTTTATTCAAGAGGAGGAGAAAATAAAGAAAAAGAAAATCTAACTAGCACACTTTCGTAGGCAACACGATTGCACTGAGCACGTGCAACAAGCCTTTAAACCTCTAGGTGTCCCTAATAGGAGGAGTGTTGTCTCCTGAGGGTTTTCAGCGGATTGCACCCACAAAATCCAATAATAAAAGGAAGACCGTGAATGTTACATATAAAGATAAGAATTATAAAAGAAAGACTTTGAAAATTAGAGTTTCCAACTACACTAGCTTCTCGGTTGTCATGAGCCATATCTTAATAGTCATGAAAAGATATTAGAAATCACATAATCTCTCAATAAAACATCGTCTTTATTCTTCATTCCTACCTTTCTTCCAAACATCGATCATATACCCCTACGTGTGTGTAAAGAAAAATCCCTACACTCAGAGAATTCAATTCAAGCTATCATACTCTTGTCCATCTACCTCAGTACATTTTAATCGATGAATATTTAGATGGATTTTCTTACACATTTTTCATGCGACCGTTAATACTTCTTGAGGTACTAACCGACCGATTACTCATGTGCTTGCTTATTAGGCGTATTAGTATTTTCCTCGTCTTGCAACACCTAAGGCTTAGCAGTGACTCCCAAACCAGTTGGTCTAAGGTACTAGGTGATGAAGCACCCTCGCTATATTTCTTTATTGCTGCCTTGGTGATAACAAAACCAGTGTTCATTTTTCTTCACCATTTTATATTTCATTTATAATTTCCTTCATACTTTGGCTTTTAGACATGAGCATTTCAAGGTATCCTCTACTATCCCGAGTTTCAAGACGTGTGTAAGTGCGTATAGTAGGGTATCAACGTTCAAATATTTGACTTCCAGAATAGGAACTATTTTTCAGACTTATTTTTATCCGCTGATTAGTGACTTCTTTCATCTTACTAACCCTTGGGACAACGGCTCATAACTACTTATTACTAGTTTCGTTTAAGAAAACTTCTAATTTTCTAGGTTTTCTTAAATTTTTCCAATCTTTTGGATGTAATTTTTCACTATCTAATCTTTTATTATCTTATTTATGTACAATTTTTTTTATATGTTTTGTGCTTATGCAAAGTATGCGAAGTGATGCGTAAATAAGCACAAACCTCCCCCAAACTTGTTTTCAACAGAGTCCTCACTGTTGTCTTCTGTTAAACCTCAAAAAACCTATAAGCATGGGAGAACATTATTAATGGCGGCAAGAATAAGTGAAAATGAAAATCCTCCCCCAAACTTATTTTTGGCTCACAATTTTGAGGACAACTTTTATTTTCAAGTGCCAAAAATACCCCCCCCCCAAACTTGAGTTAAACAATATTAATCTTTTAAAATAATAATAGGGGGTCAAAGTTACTGGTCAATGTAAAACTTTACAAAGACCGAAGGTCAACACCAACCATTCAAAGATTTTATCAGTGTAATGCACCTGTTGGTGGAAGAACAAGTTGAAAAGAGCCAAGAAGAAGTACGGAAAAGATAAGTGGTGTAAAAGAATGTGTTTGCGTCTCGTTCTGGAGAGACGACTCAATGATTGTGATGGATTACTCGCATTCTCATGATTGTCAAGAAAAAGGAGTGGTGGTTCAATTTTTTTGTTTTTGAGATGATTCATCTCAACACCCGTGTTTGCTAAAAATGCGAGTTCATCAGCGAAGCTTTCATCAATATCCTAAAGAATAATGTCATTGGAAAGAACGGGATGATACTCAGACTCCATGAAAGGTTTAGAATAAGCGTTAGATGTTGACCCGGACAACTCAAAAGAAGAGTCCGCATGTGTATAATACATATCTGGGTCAAACAACAACGTATGAAGGAAGTCTGGATCTGTATCGTGAAGCTGATCAAATTCGCTGCTGTCGACATCCATTAATTTGACAGAACATACTCGAGCATGAGGATCGGAGGGTTGACTTCCCAACTTGTAAATGTTGAGCTCAATTGACCTATTCCCGAAAGATAGGTTCATAGAGCCGTTTCTATAGTTGATTACAGCGTTGGAAGTAGCCAAAAAGGGACGACCTAGAATCACCGGAATTTGGTTCTGTGGGTTCACTAAAGGCTGTGTATCAAGAACAATAAAGTCCACAGGGAATACAAATTCCCCGATTTTTATCAACACATCCTCAAGTTCACCCCTAGGTTTGGTAATCGATCGGTCTGCTATCTGGAGAGTTATGTTCGAGGGCTTTAACATTCCGATACATAGTTGCTCATAGACTGAATATGCAAGCAAATTAACATTAGCGCCAAGGTCAAGTAAAGCACGGTTAATGTGTTTATCCCCAATAGAAATAGAAATAGTAGGACGGGCAGGGTCCTTATGTTTCCTTGGTAATTGTTGGGGAAAAACTGTGTCTACAGTACTCGACATGAACACTTTTTTCGGCACTTGAGTCTTCCTCTTCCTAGTGCACAAGTTTTTAAGAATTTTCCCATAAGACGGAACTTGTTGGATAGCATCTAGGAGAGGAATATTGATGTTGACTTGCTTAAACATGTCCACAAGCTTCTCCATTTGGGCATTGGGTTTTTTGGGCCTCAACCTTTCCGGAAATGGAGCTCTATCAATAAGTGTTGGGTCTAACATTTGTGGAGAAGTTTGTGGGGGTGGAAAGGATGAAGTGGATGGTGTGTTCGAGCCTTTGGGAAAACGAAGAATAGGCTCGGAAGAAAAAGAATGTAAATTGGACGAAATAGGGTAGGAAGTAGAAGTGGGAGTGGAAAGGGAAGTGGAAGCCAGGGTTTTAATTGATTCCTTAACATCAATCTGTTCACCCACATGATTGTCTAGCACTCTTCCAGATCTCAACGTGGTAAGTGTATTCACATTTGTGTAATGTGAAGGTCCAGGATCAGGTAGAGGTTGAGATGGAAGATTCCCTTTCTCTCTAGCACTCATTTCGGCTGTTAATTGAGCAATTTGTGCTTCCATCGATTTAATAATCTCATCTTGGGAGGTGGAGTTTTCTTTATATCATCGATAGAAGACTTAAAATCAGCCGACATTTGAATAGAATTTGTCAGAAGCAAACTCATGGTTTGCTCAAGTGCAGAGGTGTTATTGGTTCCGGCAGAAAAAGGATCAAAGTTGTTGGCCGGGTTTTGAAAATTTTGTGGTTGGTAGGGGTGCTGACTCAGTTGTGGTGGTTGCTGTTGTGGTGGTGGGACCCATTGAAAGTTATTCTTGTTTGGATCCGTGTATTGAGTTTGGTGTTGGATCCAAGAAAGATCAGGGTGATTCCTCCAATCTTGATTATATGAGGAAGAAGAAGGATCGTTTCCAGGTCTTTGCTGAAATGCAGCATTAGTGTGACCTTGAAATGGTATATTCAAAGAACATTCTTCCGTCAAATGTGATGGGTTTGAATAACAACCACACACAGTTTTGGGAAGTGTGTATTGGTTTAGGGAGGCTGAAGATATTTTGTTTTCTATAGCGTCGAGCTTCCTTTGTATTGCGGCCATTTCAGCTCTCATTGTGACGGAAACATCGAGCTGATTGATATCTTCCCTTAGTGATAGTGGTCTAACACTTTCCCATTGTAATGTGTTTTGAGCTAAATCTTCTAGATATTTTCAAGCTTCACCATCATCTTTAAACATGAATTGACATTGAAACATGGTTTCAAGCATCTGTTTAGTTGTGAGATCAAAACCCTCATAGATAATTCGACACATATCCCATCTAGGGATTCCATGATGAGGACATTGGATAAGAAGATCCTTGAACCGTTCAAAGCATTTCCAAAATGGTTCATTGGGAAGTTGGGTAAATTTGAAGATTTCGCTCCGAATATGGATGGTCTTGTGATTGGGATAAAATTTCTTAAGGAATACTGCAACGAACTCATCCCATGTTGAAATAGAATGTGCGGTTATTTTGTAAAGCCACTTCTCGGCTAAATCGCACAAAGTGGATGGGAGAAGATGTAAACGCATGGCATCCACAGATAGATGTGAATTACCCATCAAAGCACATACGTTTTCGAATTTGGTAATAAAAACATATGCATCTTCAGACTCGAGCCCGTGAAATTTGGGTAAAAGTTTGATGAAATGAGCTTTAATTTCGAAATTGTCCCCAGGCTGGTGGTATAGAAAGACAGGTGGGAAGGGGAACACCTGAAGGATAGCATCTCTCTTGGAGAGAAATGCGTGGAGGATTCTGCTCACCTGCGGGCGGTGGCAGAGTGGTGTTAAAGTTTGATGGATATCCGTCCATCGCGGTCATGATGGGTGGTGGGAAAAAGAAAATGTAGAAATACCAACTTTGGGGTCGATAGGAGAAACGCGGACAAAACGGGCACTAGAATCCCGTGTCCAGCCTAGCTTGCACTAATGGTTTAGCACAAGTGGCAGCATTGTGATAATTTAGGGGAAAGATGGTTTGGTGTTTGTTTAAAAAATACGGTTTTTGAAAAATCAAATCACAAAAAAATGCACACACAACCATAGACCTAATGGTCACCTAGGTCAAGTCTATAGACCACTCCTAGACTTGCAGAAGACAAATTGCAGGATAAATTCTCTACTGCCTCTTTACCCCTCCTGTGGCCAAGTAAGTGCCAAGTAAGTGGGTGGTTCTCCACTACGTAAGTAGTGGGCCTAATTAAGTAACTACTTCCCTTAGACACACTTTCCTTAAACACCACAAAAGAAATGCGGATAAAAAGTAGATTACCCACAACCTCCTTCTATCCTAATTGAGCGCGACGGTCCTTAGAGTCTTGTCTAGATCTTTTTTAGTTAATGGAGGGTAATGTGGATGCTCGTTTTGTGATTTTTGGGGCTTCGGAAGGGTAATGAAATCCCTACCTAATCCGCATTTGGTCTTTGCCCCTTAATTTCCGTATTAAAATATGCAAACAACCAAGATCAAAACACGCAAAAAAAAATTCTTTTAGCGGCGCTGCGAATTTTGCAAAGAATCCTTCACAAAATTGATATTGGACAAGATCAGAGAGGAGAAGAGAGTACAGAGAGCAAAACTGAGAAATTTGGCACAGTGAACACCCTAAACGGCGGCGGTTCCGCCGCAAAAACGCTCCTATAGCCGTGGTTCCGTGGTTGTAAGGATGAATTAGAGTTTCAAAAATTTTCTGTATCTTCTTGTACTCCTCTGGAATTTGCAGAACTTCTCTGAATCTTGATCGTACTGCTACAATGATTCCAGATTCCCTCGCAAAAATTCACAGCTAATCGTTAAGCACTAGATGCGAATTTGATCTAAACATTCTGATGGAATAATAATTTTTCAACTCAAATAACAAAAACGAACAAAATTGCACACATCCCCGGCAACGGCACCATTTGATTAATCATCTTTCGTGTGTATTTGGAAAAGTTTTAATCACAACCAAAGAAATTTATACCGCAATCAATTAACGGTGTCGATGTAGCGCGTTAATGAATAAGGATCGTCCACTGAGATGTGTGTTTTGATCGATCTTGTTTTAGATGAGTCGAAATGAAAAGATAAAAGAAAATGCAAGAAAATTGATTCAAGATTTATGAATTTTAATTTCAAGAAACATAAAGAAACTAAAGTTCTAGAATCAAGAATCAAGAAATGTCCCAATAAATTTAGTTATCAAGATTTGTAACATAGCTTGTAGGAATCGATCAAATTGGTAGCAATGATGATTCTAATAATGACTAATCTTATCCATGGATAATTTGTAGCTAGAACGATGGTGACGAATGAAGATTAGGGATCCATTGAAGAAACTAGGGTTTCTTCTTCTCTATCCCATGTATTTTCATTGATCATCATTCGGATCTAGCTTCTAGCAAAGAGATTCATCAATCATTTGATCCCTAATTTGCAACGAAATTATCAAGAATATGATCTCAATCCAAATTTGGTCATTGATGATTCTTTTTCCTAAAGTTAACAAATCTCATAAGACTTAAGATTAGTATTAGGATTTTATTATCACCAGATCTACCAAATCTCTCGATTCCGTAACAAGCGGAGATTTACTCAAGCATCATGAAAATAAAAGATTCAGGATCTAGAAATTTCATAGTGCAAGAATATAAAGAAAGCAAGAATTATAATTATCACCTTTATTAAATCGACGACTAATTACACATTCCCTCAATTCGAGGTTACAAGATGTTTCTCTCGATCGCTCCTTTTGAAGAGGTAACTAGATCCGTCGAATTTCGCTCCGCTCGATCTCCTTGAGTCGCGGATCGTCGTGGATCTCTTGCTCAGATGAAGATTGGCTTCACGGACAAAGGATCGATGGTTACTTGCTTGATTCGCTTCTCAAAATGATATTGATTTGGCTTTGGAATTGGATTTGGGCAAGGGTTTTGGTATTAAATTGTGTCACTCAACTTGAATTTGAATTTTGGCTCCAAATGTGTAATTAACTCACAACTAATTGTCTAACCTCCAAACCCTAGATCTAGATCACTTTTCATAACCACCTCATTTGAATCTTCCCTCCAAAGCTTGGTTGTTAGAGAGAGCCTTCTAGAATGAGTTTGTAAGAGGGAATATTCTAGAATGAGTTTGTTATAGGGAATATTCTAGAATGAGTTTGTTATGCAGAGCCTTCTGGAAGAAGTTTGTTATGCAGAGCCTTCGGGAAGAAGCCACATGGTAATTGAGAGTCTTTTGGAAGCTAGGGTTGTTACAGGGAAGATTCCAGAGGATTTTAGAGCGCCAAGGAGCTAACCAGGCTGCGGAACCGCGACGGATCGGCCAACTCGGCCGCAGATCCGCGGCCATATAGTAGGCTTGCTGCCTTTAATCTTCAGGGGTGTTTTCTGTTATCTTTTGGGTACTTTTCTGATGCCTGAAATATTATATTTCTTTCTTATTTGCTGCCAGATCTCAAGTCTTGGACTTACTGTATTTTTTCGGCAATTTTGTGATTCCGGCTCTTTGACCTGAAGGATTTACTGCACGCAATCTTGATACAAGTGTTGATATACAAAATCATGCATGTAGTAATAAACACTCAATTTCCCTCTAGAATGTCGGTTATAATGTATGACACATGTTATTTGATATTTTGTAGACGAATTGCTAATATGTGCTATATTTATACCAAACACCTTTCGATGATCACAAAGAGTAGGGAAATTGATGAGTTAAAAATGCAATATTTTTCGAATGATCACACATATGAGAAAAATAAATGTTTAAGTGAGCTAATATTAGTTAATGTAAATTAATATATCAAATATATATAATTATACATTAAATCATTAAATTAACACTTGATTTAATAATCCGGTTATATCTCATATGACCGACTAATATTATTTGTATCATTATATCGAATCAACACTTGATTCGATAAGCCGGCTATATCACATATCACCGACCGATACAGTATCAACTTATCGAATCAATATTTGATTCAATAACCCGGCTATATCACATATAACCGATCGATACACTATATCGCGAGAATAGAATACGGTATCACATACTCGTAATAATCTCGGTCCCGCACATATCACATATGTGCTCCTACTTCATTTTGCCTAAGCCGGTGAAACCTCTATGTAGGACTCTAAAGACAAGTCAATACGCCGGCAGTAGGTAATGATCACATCAAGCACCCACAAGCCGTCAGAGGTACTAGCTGGACGTAATGGCTACCCGGGTATTGAACGATCAGAAGATTAGCAAGCTAGCCCGCTCCAACTCCTGCAAAAGCCTGTCGGTAACACTACCGTACAGTCCAGTCTCTTTGTCTGATATGTCGCATATCCAGTATAGGGGTGGTAAACATCAGACCCCAATAACCGATAAGTCATGCCGATATGAGGCTCATAACGGGTCGAGAAACTACTGAAAACACTTATCAGTAAATCTCTATATCAGCCCTGGCCAGGAACTTTCCTGTTATGGCCAATCGAGCACAGCGCAACATCAACCCCCAATACCGGGAGAGATGAATCCCCTCCTATCGATTATTGCATCCATGTGATTCGGGATTGTACCCAAAAGCCACCGTTTTGCACGTTCTCATGAACGTGGTAAGGTTGAAATCAAAGCACAGTGGGAATCACCCAAGACTCTATGACGATCTCGGGTCTACAGACTAACCTGTACCAGTGTCACCAGAGAACTGCTATCTGACGATAGGTATGATACCAACTAGGAGTTCTCGGCGAGTCCGTTCAGTGTACCCAGTCTCCATTGAGCACCCGTATACTATCTTTGATGTCAAACAAAAATGGATGTGGGATCATCCATCGCCCATCATAAGGGTCAAGATGCGTACACGCTAGTCTACTCCGGAATATCGATGCCCTGTCTCGATACACCCTCGACCAGGAACAGTTTTAGGGTGTACTTGTGGACTACCTTTGGCCCCCACTAGTATGATCTCCATCATAGTCCTGGTAGTCATGTACACAACCTAAGAGCTATATCAACATGTGAGAGTAAGACAGCATCACATATACAAGTCAACATGTTAAGATAAAGAGCAACCGGATAGGATACTATCATGTCGAGCAAGAAAGCCTCTCTATATATATCCAAGCCTCCACTATAATATACATCGCATGTACGATAATGGTCTCTAGGGCATACATATAACTAACATAAGCTATATTAACCTAGAAGCGAACTAGAGAATTAGGGTATAAATGTAAGCAAACAAGTTCTATACTAAGTGAAAAGAGAATACAACCTTTGTTGACCGGTCCTTCACTTCTAAAACTTCAAGTAGTAGTCCATAGAACTCTTCTTAGACTCCACTTGATGGAAGGAACGAGCTTTCTTTGTAGTCTTCGAAGCCGAAAAAGATCCACCTTTAAGTCTCTCTAACTCAAGCCCACCCTTCACTAATCAAAGTATTAGTGAAGCAAACAACCTAAACTAATGGGCTAGATTAATTTAGGTTGATGAAGTAGGAATTTTTCTCACTTTAGAAATATTTATCTCTTTCTTTTTTCAACTCAAGAAAAACCCTAGAGAACTCAAGAGAAGGAGATGGACTTAGGTGTGTGAGTGAATGTGAGAGTGAGGTTCATTGAACCATGACTCAAGTCATTTAAAGTGATGAGAAGGAGAGAGATAAATATCTTTGAATAAATCAAGAATCAAGAGGTGAGTCATGGCTTCTCAAGGCTTCTACAAGTTTCTTAAACTCATGACTCATTCATTGATTCTCTTAATTCAAAAATGTTTATTATTTTCTCATTCTCATGTGATTCTCATACACCCATGTTCTATGTATCATCTACCATGATACAATAATCCATTTATATATAAATACATATATATATAGATAGATATAATTATATATCAAGAGAAGAAAATCTTTAGTGAGCTATATTAATTAATATATATGTATATATCAAATATATTAATATATATATCAAATTATTAAATCAACACTTGATTCAATAATCCGGTTATATCATATATAACCGACTAATATCATTTATATATATTTATATCATATTATCAAATCAACACTTGATTCAGTAACCCAGTTATATCATATATAACCGACTAATATCAATACTAGATACTAAATCAACACTTGATTCAGTTATCCGGTCATACCATATATAACCGGCCAATATCAAATAAATATACATATAACAAATCATTAAACCAACACTTGATTCAATAATCCGGTTTTATCACATATAACCTAACCGATATCAAATATCGCGAGATTAGAATACGGTATCACATAGTCATATTTAATCAAGCTCCCACACATATCATCATATGTACCATACTTCATTTCGCTTGAGCTAGGAAACCTCTGTATGGGACTCTAAAGACTGATCAATACGCCAGCAGTAGGAAGTGATCATATCAGATACCCACAATCCGTCAGTGGTACTAGCTGGACGTAAAAGCTACCCAGGTATAGAACGATAGAAAATCAACAAGTAAGCTTGTCCAAATTCCCGTAAAGCCTATAAGCAACACTTACCGTACAGTCTGGTCTCTTCATCTGATATGTCGCATATCGAGTCTTAGGGTGGAATCGTCAGACCCTAGTAACTTGATATGTCATGCCGATGTGTGGCCTATAACCGTTCGAGAAACTACTGATAACACTTACCAGTAAATCTCATCATCCCTGGCCAGGGACTTTCTGTTATAGCCAATCGAGCATAGCGCAACATTAACTCCCAATACCGGGAGAGACGAAACCCCTCCTATCGCTCACTGCCTCCATGTGACTCGGGACTGTACCCAAAATCCACCTGTTTTCATGACTCCTTTGAGCCATGGTAGGGAGGAAATCAAAGCACAGTGGGAACCACATAAGACACCATGACGATCTTGAGTCTACAGACTAACCTATATAAGTGTCACCAGAGAACTGCTATCTGACGATAGGTATGGTACCATATAGGAGTTCTCGACGAGTCATATTCGGTGTACCCATTCTCTAATGAGCACCTGTGTACAATCTTTGATAGCAAACACCAATGGTTGTGGGATCAACCATTTCCCCATACAAGGTCAAAAAACGTACACACTAGTCTACTCTGGAATATCGATGCCCTGTCTCGATATTCCTTCGACTAGGAACTATTAAAGGATGTGCTTGCAGACTACACAAACCCCACTACTATGATCCGCATCATAGTCCTGGTAGTCAGGCCTACATCCTGAGCGCTTTATCAACATGTATCAGAGAGACAGTATACTAATACAAGTGTACATGTTAAGATAAAGAGTAACCAGATAGCATACTATCATGTCGAGCAAGAAAGTCCTCTATATATATGTCCAAGAATCCACTATATCATATAATAATGTTCTCTAGGGCATAGATATTCCTAACATCCTCCGTTCCGATATACCGTTGTGCTATGGTGTGTATGGAGGAGTAAGCAAAAAGAGAATCCCATTCTCTTTCACGTATTCTGGGAATTCCGTACTCAAGTACTCCCCTCCTCGATCAGTTCGAAGGATCTTGATACTTTTGCCAATCGGGTTCTCTACTTCGTTTTAGAATTCTTTGAATTTCTCAAAAGCTTCAGATTTGTGTTTCAAAAGATACACATATTCGTACCTAGAGAGATCGTCAATGAATATAATAAAGTACGAGAACCCACTCCTTGCTTGTATAGACATCGGACCGCATACATCACTTTGTATGTATCCTAAGAGCTCTGTAACTCTTTCTACGTGTTCGGTGAATGGAGATTTGTTCATCTTTCCTTTGAGACAAGACTGACAAGTTTCATAGGATGAAAATTCGAATGGATTTAGATATCCATCCTTATGCAACTTACTTAGTCTTTTCTCACTGATATGACCAACTCTAGAATGTCACAAGTAGGTTTCGTTAGTATCTGAACTCTTCCTCTTGCGTGTGTTTTGTATATTGAAGACTATGTTTTGATTAAGAACATAAATACCATTACAAAGTGTACCTTTGTTCAGTCGAAAATATTGCAATCTTCAACAAATTAATTTCCTCACCATTCTAATCATTTAAGGATAGTTGATATATTTATAACACATATTACCAGTTCGTCTGCAAATTATCAAATACCACGTGTTATATATATAATCAACGTCCTTTTAAGGAAATTTTATGTTTAGTATGTCATGCATAATATTCTATATCTCCAACATTTTTCATTGAGATTTTGTGCAGAAAATTATTTCAGGACAGATATCGGAATCGCAAATTTGCCGATAAAATACAGCAAGTCAAAGAGTCAAAATCTGGCAGAGATTCAGAAGAGATAAAAAGATTCCAGATATCCGAAAAAGACCCAAATGCCAACATCAGAACAGCCCTGAAATATCATGCAGTGATCTCTTCAAACGGCCGCGGAACCGTGGCCGAGTTAGGCCGATCCGCAGCGGATCCGCGGCCGATTTGTGGGCTCCGGTGATGGCACTTCTCTAGAGGCTCGCATACCACTCTTTAGCTTGTTGAAGATGCTTCGAACCACCTAGCTTACTCCAGAAGCTTCCCTACAACAGCCTAGCTTCTTATGCAAGCTTGATAACTACCTTACTCTAGAACCTTCCCTACAACTACCTAGCTTCTTAGGGAAGATTGACCTAGCTTCTAGTGGAAGATTGGTGAAGAGATATATAAAGGGACCTAGGGCTACATTGGAAAGGTTGTTGTTCATCAAGTGACAAAGCACACAAACCAAAATCAAATCCAATTCAATTCAAAAATCCAAATCAAGATTCGTTGAGAACTACATCAAGAAAAGACATTGAAGATCCTTTATGCAAAGCCGATCATCATCAATAGCGCAAGATCCTCGACAGGTCCAAGTCTCACGAATATCGAGCAAAGCAAAGATCAACGACAAATTCTCTTTTCAAAGGAGTGATCGAGAGCTTAGTATTGTAATCTCGGATTGAGAAGTGTAAATTTGAAGAAGATTTAATAAAGGTGATTAATTGTTAACTCTTGCTTTCTTTAAATTTCACATAATGAAAATTCTACTTCTTGATTCTTTTATTTTTATGATGCGTGAGTGAAATCTCCGCTTGTTAAGGATTTGAAGGAGATCGGTAGATCAAATGGTGATGAAATCCTAAACTAGTCTTAAGTTTTATGAGAATTATGAACTTTAGGAAAAAGAATCATCAACGACCAAATTATGGACCTCAACAGGTCCATGTCTCACGAAGATCGAGCCAAGCAAAGATCGACGACAAATTCTCTTTTCAAAGGAGTGATCGAGAGCTTAGTCTTGTAATCTCGGATTGAGAAGTGTAAATTTGAAGAAGATTTAATAAAGGTGATCAATTGTTAACTCTTGCTTTCATTAAATTTACATAATGAAATTTCTACTTCTTGATTCTTTTATTTTTATGATGCGTGAGTGAAATCTCCGCTTGTTAAGGATTTGAAGGAGATCGGTAGATTAAATGGTGATGAAATCCTAAACTAGTCTTAAGTCTTATAAGAATTATGAACTTTAGGAAAAAGAATCATCAACGACCAAATTTGGAGAGAGATCACCGTTCTTGATAATTTCGTTGCAATTTGGCATTAATTGGTTGATGATTTGCTTTGCTAAAGGCTAGATTTGAATGTTGATCAATGGAAAGACAAAGGATAGTGAAGGAGAAACCCTAGTTTCTCCAAAAGATCCCTAAACTTCATTCATCATCATCGTTCTAACTATATTTTATCAATAGATAAGATAAGTAATTTTTAGTATTCATCATTGCTACTAGTTCCTATCGAATCCTACAAGCTATTCTTTATTTTCTTGATAACTAAAATTGAATTTGGACACTTTCTTGATTACTAAATCTTAAATTCTTTCATGATGTTTCTTGAAAATATTTCATCAACTAAATCTTGATTCATCTTCTCGAATTTTCTTTAATATTTTCTTTTGACTCAACTAAAGCAAGAACGAATAAATATACGAATCTCAGTGGACGATCCGTACTCATTAACGAACTATATCTACACCGTTATTGATTGCGGCTATAAATTCTTTGATTGTGATAACACTTTTTCTACACATTGAGAAATGATCAATCAAATGGCGCCGTTGCTGGGGATGCATGTGTAATTTGTTCGTTAATGCTATTTGAGTTGAAATATTATTATTCCATCAAAATTTGAATCAAAATCGCATCAAGCGCTTAACGATTAGTGTGTGAATTTTGCAAGGGAATCTGGAATCATTGGAGGAGTGAGATAAACATTTTGGAGCATTCAAGAAGGACTGTGGAGCAACAGGAGCAACATGAATTATTTTTGTGCAAATATATTTCAAGCTGACCGCGTAACCGCGGCCATTAGCAAGGATTCGCCGTGGAACCGCGGCGATATTGTCGAATTGGGATTCCAGTTCTCTGTGGTATCTTCTATACTTTCTTATCTCCTCTCTGCTCTTGTCCAATAACCATTTTCTACAGGATTCTTTGCAAAAATTCGCTGCGCTCAAAAATAAAATTGTTGCATGTTTTGATATTGGTTGTTTTGCATATTTTAATACGGAAATTAAGGGGTAAAGACCAAATTCAGATTTGGTAGGGATTTCATTACCCTTCCTAAGCCCCGCAAATCACAAAACTAGCATCTGCATCACCCTTCATTAACTAAAAAATATCTACACAGGACTCTAAGGACCGCCGCGCTCAATTAAGACAGAAGAAGGTTGTTGGTAACCTACTTCTTATCCGCATTTCTTTTGTGGTGTCTAAGGCAAGTGTGTCTAAGGCAACTGGTTACTTAATTAGGCCCGCTACTTACGTAGCGGAGAACCTCCCACTTACCTGGCACTTATCTGGCCATAGGAGAGATAAAGAGGTAGTAGAGGATTTATCATGCGATTTGTCTTATGGAAGTCTAGGAGCGGTCTAGTGACTTGACCTAGGTGACCGTTAGATCTAAGGTTGATTGTGCATTTTTGAGTGATTTTTCAAAATCCGTCTTTTTCAAACCAAACACAAACTTTTCTCTAATTAATTAACGCTGCCACTTGTGCTAAACCGTTTAGTGCATACTCGGCTGGACACGGGATTCTAGTGCCCGTCTTGTCTGCGTTCCTTCTATCGACACCGAAGTTGGTAATTCTTCATCTTCTTTTTCTTCACCCTCTACTACATCCACCGCGATGGATGGATTTCCATCAAATTTTAACACCACTTTGCCACCGCCCGCAGCTGCGCAGAATCCACCCTGCATCCCTCCCTAAGAGAGATGCTACCCTATTTGAGGTCCCCTTCCTACCTGTCTTTCCATTCCACCAGCCAATGGGGATAATTTCGAAATCAAACCTCATTACATAAATCTTTTACCTAAATTTCACGGTCTCGAGTCTGAGGACACATACGTTTTTATTACCAAATTTGAAAACGTATGTGCTATGATGGGCACTTCACAGCTTTCTGTAGATGCTATGAGATTACATCTGCTCCCGTTCACTTTGTGTGATTTGGCTGAGAAGTGGCTTTATAACACAGCTGCACACTCTATCTCAAACCGGGAAAAATTCGTCATAGCTTTCCTTAAGAAATTTTATCCCAATCATAAGACCGCCCGTGTCCGTAGCGAAATCAATCAATTTACCCAGCATCCCAATGAACAATTTTGGAAGTGTTTTGAACGTTTCAAGGATCTGCTAGTCCAATGTCCCCATCACGGAATCCATAGATGGGATTTGTGCCGAATCATATATGAAGGCATTACACGTGCCACAAAGAAGACGCTTGAAACCATATGTCAAGGCAATTTCATGTCCAAAGACGATGGTGAAGCCTGGAAATTCCAAGAAAATTTCGTTGAAAACACTTTACAATGGGAAAGCGTTAGACCACCATCATCTAGGGAAGGTATTCATCAGCTTGAAGTTTCCATCGCAATGAAAGCCGAAATGGCTGCGATGCAAAAGAAATTCGAAGCTATGGAAAACAAATTTTTATTAGCCTCCCTAAACCAGATGACGCTCCCTAAAACTATGTGTGGACGCTATTCCGATCCATCACATTTGACGGAAGAATGTCCTTTGAATTTTCCGTTTCAAGGTCAAGATCACTCTAATGCTGCATTTCAGCAACGACCTAGAAACGATCCTTCTTCTTCCACATAAATTGAAGGGTTTCCTACAGCACCACTACAAGGCTTTGGAGGCAACACACATGCCATATTTAAATTTTTGATGGTGCTAAAGAAACATTCTAAAGGATCATGCTAGAAAATTTAGGGCAACTAAACTTTAACACAAACAAAAGTAGAAAAAGCTAGGCTTTTGAGAGTACAACCTTTGTAGCTCCCTACGCTAGACTCCTTAGCTACTTGAGGGTTGGAAAAAGGTCCGCTTGAGATCCTTTAGGTCCATGACGATCCACCCGGAGTCCTCTTTGTCCAAGCTTGAAGCTTCACAAGATCAAGAGAAGAAATGAAAGTTAACACTCAACACTATTGGGCAAGACTAGTGTAGAATGGTGTTGTGGTTGGTTTTCTCACTTCAAAATCCTAACTTTGTAACTCTTTGGCTCACTTGAGAAATCTAGAGAGCAAGAGAGAAAGGAGGAAGAAGATGATGGCTTATGAAACTCAAGATAATGATAAGCTTGTAGAATAAAATGAGAAAATGAAAATATATATATTTTCACTCTCTCATTCTCAACCATGGTTATAAAATATCTAGATATTTTGTTTGGAACAAAAATGACCATAGAAATTAAATCATGGTTAAACAAAAGGGTTAATGAAAGAATAAAATATTCAACCATGAAACAATTTCCATTTTCATTTTTTTCTTTTCCAAAAATAATATCCATATATTTTATAAAGGGTGTGAGTCTTATATTGCCACCATCCACTATATCAACAACCATGATATAATGATGTATGCATGTATGTGTGCATGCACATCCATATGTGCATGAATAAGAATGAATGCTTACATGCATGCATACAATAAAAAAGACAAGAAAGGATTTCTAGTGAGAAACTAATGATCAATGATAAATCAACACTTGATTTAGCAACCCGGTCATATCACATACGACCCGACCAAAAGCAAACCGTCCGACTAATATACGGTATCACATACACGAATTTTAACCGGGTCCACGTGCATATCTCATATGCACACCACATCGTTTCGCCTGGACTAGGCAACTCCATTGTTGGACTCTAAGACTCGTCAATACGCCGGCAGTGGGTGATGATCATATCAAGCACCCCCAAGCCGCAAGAGGTCAGCTAAACATAACGGCAACCCGGGTATTGAGCGATCAGAAGAAAACAAGCGAACCTGTTACAACTCCCGTCGAGCCAACCGGCAACACTACCGTACTGTCCGGTCTCTTCGTCAGATATGCTGCATATTAAGTTTAGGGATGGTAACGTCGACCTTAATAACTCAATAAGTCATGCCGATGAATGGGCTATAACAGATCGAGAAACTACTGATAACACTTATCAGTAAATCTCAACAGCCCTGGCCAGGGACATACTGATATAGCCAGTCGAGCATAGCACAGCATCAACTCCCAATACCGGGAGAGACGAAACCCCTCCTATCGCTCATCGCCTTAGTGTGTCTCGGGACTGTACCCAACGGCCACCTGTTTGCACGACTCAGTAGATCCGTGGTAGGGTAGTAATCAAAGAACTGTGGGAGAACACACAATACTCTATGACGATCTTAGGTCTACAGACTAATCTGCACCAGTGTCACCTGAGAACTGCTATCCGACGATAGATATAATTCCATATAGGAGTTCTCGGTGAGTCCGTCCAGTGTACCCAGTCACCACTGAGCACCCGTATACGATCTCGATGTCAAACATCGATGAATATGGGAACATCCATCTCCCATCATATGGGTCTAGTATCATATACGCTAGTCTACTCTGGTATATCGATGCCCCGTCTCGATATACCTACGACTAGGGACATTTAAGGATAGGCTTATAAACTACAGATGTCCCACTAGTATGATCTCCATCATAATCACAGTAGTCAAGCCTATATCCTCAGGGCTTTATCAACATGTATGAATGAATAAAAGCATGATCAAATCAACATGTCAGATAAAGAAGAACCAGATAGCATACTATCATGTCGAGCAAGAATGTACACTGAATATATATATATATATACATGTATAAATACATCCACTATCATATAATGGCCTCTAGGACATACATATATCCAACAATCTCCTACTTGCAATAAGGCCAATTATTGGCGTATCTCATAACCAACATCTCAAAAAGTCGCTCATGCTGCGGCTGAGGGAGGGCCTTGGTGAATAGATCCGCGGTGTTATTCTTTGTGTCTACTCTCCTAATCTCGATCTCGCGGCGATCTACAATCTCCCGGATCAAATGAAAACGCCTTAGGATGTGTCTGGACCGCTGATGGGACCTGGGATCCTTGGCTAACGCCATAGCCCCATTATTATCACAATACAATGGTATTGGATCAATAATGGTTAGAACTACTCCTAACTCCGAGACGAACTTCTTCATCCAGACGGCTTCCTTGGCGGAATCATTTGCAGCAATGTACTCAGCCTCCATCGTAGAGTCTGCAACGGTATCCTGTTTGGAACTCTTCTAACTTACCGCCCTTCCATTGAGGTTAAATACAAACCCGGAGATAGATTTATTGTCGTCCTTATCGCTCTGGAAGCTCGAATCGGTAAAGGCCTCCATTTGGAGATCTCCATTACCATACACCAAGAACAATTCTTTAGTCCTTCGCAAGTACTTAAGAATGTTCTTCACAGCTATCCAGTGATTCTCCCCTGGGTTGGATTGATACCTGCTTACAACACTAAGTGCATAAGCTACATCTGGTCGTGTACATAACATCGCATACATTATAGATCCTACTGCCGAAGCATAGGGTATAATGCTCATGCGAGCTCTCTCTTCATCGGTCTTTGGGCAAGAATCCTTAGAGAGAGTGACCCCATGGCAAGCGGGTAAGGCACCCCGCTTGGAGTCTTCCATACTAAACCTTTTTAGGATGGTGTTGATGTACCTGGTTTGGGACAATCCCAATAACCTTTTGGATCTATCCCTATCGATCCTAATGCCCAGAATGTATGTGGCATCACCCAGGTCCGTCATGGAGAACCTTAGTGATAAGAAATATTTGACCGACTGTAGCATAGGAATATCATTTCTTATCAGAAGAATTTCATCCACGTACAATACGAGAAATGTGACAGCTCCCCCTACAGCCTTCTTATAAACACAAGGTTCATCTGGATTTTTGATGAAATCAAACTCTTTGATAACATCATCGAAATAGATGTTCCAACTCCGTGATGCCTGCTTTAACCCATATATGGATTTAAGCAATCTACATGCTTTCCCGCTGCTTCCACTGTCAATGAAGCCCTCTGGCTGATCCATATAAACGCATTCTTCTAAATCCCCATTTAGAAATGCCGTTTTAACGACCATCTGCCAGATTTCATAGTCGTAGTGAGCAGCAATAGCAAGTAGGATCCGAATGGATTTAAGAATGGCTACGGGCGAAAAAGTCTCGTCATAGTCCAAACCTGGTCTTTGACGAAAACCCTTCGCCGCAAGTCTTTCCTTATAGGTCTCTACCTGCCCATCTACACCAATCTTTCTTTTAAAGATCCATTTGCACCCGACAGGTTTTACCCCAGGGGGTACAACGTCCAAAGTCCATACTTTGTTGGTGTACATAGACTCCATTTCGGATCTCATGGCATCCAGCCACTTCACAGAGTCTCCACTCGTGATAGCTTGCTGAAAACTGGTAGGATCATCATCCTCCATTATGCAGTCGTCTCTGTCACCATCAATGAGGAAACCGTAGTACCTCTCCGGTAGGTGAGAAGTCCTACCAGACCTACGGAGTGGCCGAGGTTCCTCAGTTTCTATTGCAACAGCCGGTTCAACCAAGTCGTCATTTGTAATTTGTGTCTCTAGAACCTTTTCTAGATCTACCATATTGCCATCAGTTTCATTTGTGAAAAACTCTTTTTCCAAGAATGTGGCATGCTGAGAAACAAACACTTTTTATTCCTCCTTGTGGTCGAAAAGATATCCATAAGAATTCCTTGGATATCCCACAAAGTTACACATGACCGACCGTGTCTCGAGTTTGTCCGGATTCTGCTTTTTAACATAGGCCAGGCAACCCCAAATCTTAATTCTCTTAAGAGATGGTCTATTCCCATGCCATATCTCATATGGCATGGTAGACACGGTTTTGGTAGGAACCCTGTTCAGTAGAAACGCTGCAGTCTCCAATGCATGCCCCCAAAATGAGACAGGTAACTCAGCATCACTCATCATGGAACGGACCATATCTAATAGGGTCCGATTCCGTCGTTCAGACACACCGTTGTGCTGTGGTGTGTAAGGAGGAGTGAGCTGAGAGAGAATCCCATTCTTTTTTAGGAAGTTTGCAAATTCTGTACTGAGGTACTCCCTACCTCGATCTGATCGAAGCATTTTGATACTCAAGCCGGTTTGTTTTTCTACTTCGAGTTTATATTCAGTGAATTTCTCGAAAGCTTCGGATTTGTGCTTTAACAAAAATACATGTCCGAATCTTGAGAAATCGTCAGTGAAAGTAATGAAGTAAGAAAAACCGCCTCTAGCCTGTGTAGACATTGGCCCACATACATCACTATGTATGAGTCCTAGGAGCTCGGTAGCTCTTTCTCCGTGTCCGGTAAACGGAGTTTTGGTCATTTTACCCTTGATACAAGACTGGCAAGTCGCATAAGATTTATATTCAAAAGAGTTTAAATATCCATCTTTGTGTAACTTGTTTAGTCTTGTTTCGTTAATATGACCAAGTCTACAGTGCCAAAGAAAAGCTTCATTTATTTCTGAAAGTTTTCTTTTATTAGTGTGTTGTATGCTGAAAACTGTGTGTTGATTTAGGACGTATATCCCGTTATTAAGCGTACCATACCCAACCAACATTTGGTTCAGGTGAATGTTCATAACATTGTTCTGCAATACAAAATTATATCCTTCATTTTCTAACAAAGAAACGGATATTATATTACAAAACATACTAGGTACAATATAACATCGGTTCAAAACCAATATACACCCAGATGGCAACCCCAAATGATACTCTCCCACTACGACTGTATGTACATTGGAACCATTTTCAACGCGGAGAGTATGGTC
Organism: Agapanthus africanus; assembly: GCA_030015575.1. Taxonomy (NCBI): domain Eukaryota; kingdom Viridiplantae; phylum Streptophyta; class Magnoliopsida; order Asparagales; family Amaryllidaceae; genus Agapanthus; species Agapanthus africanus. The sequence goes on along the minus strand of CM057344.1, from coordinate 225,115,302 downwards.
ACCTGTCTTCAAAACCTTGCTATTTCTCAGCCCCTGCATGGAATTGCAAATGTGAGAACCTGAACCGGTATCTAATACCCAGGAAGCAGAGTTTATTGAAAAACAGTTTTCTGTCACAAACACACCTGAAGTGGAAGCATCCCCATGCTTCTTCTTGAGATTTACGTACTCCGTGCAGTTGCGCTTCCAATGTCCTGTTTTGTGGCAGTGATAACATTCCCCTTTTCCCGATTCTCCATCTTTGGACTTGTCCTTCCCCTTAACCTTTTTAACTCTTCCCCTAGGCTTGGTGGGCTTCTTCTTTATCTTTCCCTTGGCCTTAGCCTTTGAGCGAGAAGAAGAAGATTGCCCAACACTCAAAACGGGAGTTTTCACTGATTTCAGTGTGCTCTCTGCACTACTTAACATATTAAGGAGTTCAGGTAGTTCCTTCTCCATGTTGTGCATGTTGAAGTTAACTATAAATTGAGCAAAGGTGGAGGGGAGGGACTGCAAAATAATATCCGTATATTGTTCATTGTCCAACGTCCATCCAAGGTCCTCAAGCTCTTCTATGAGAGCTATTATCTTCAGAACATGGTTACCTACTGGTGTGCCAGGGACCATTCGCATCTGAAATAATTTCTTTAATGCTTCGTATCGTAATACGCGGGATTGCTCTCCATACAACTCCTTTGTATGGAGGAATATGGCGTGAATGTCCATATTCTCGTGTTGCTTTTGATGTGTGTTATCCATCGATACAAGCGCGAGGCATTTGGCCGTGGCACAGTCAGCGTCCCATGTCTTTCGGACTTCAATATCCGCAACTGAGGATTTTGGACATGGGACGGGCGGGGCTGAAGCCGTGAAGACATATGATACTTTATCATAAGTCAAGGCAATGTTCAGATTTCTCAGCCAGTCTTTATAATTGGTCCCATTCATTTTATTTTTATCTAGTAGAAGCTTGAGTCCTGTCATTGGTATCTGCCATTAAGAGAGAGAAAAGAATACACTCTGCGAAAGCTCTTGCAAAGATCAGATTGGTTATTATCTTGTCTAATCGATGTCTCCCACTGCTTTAATCAAGTTTTTCTTTCAAACCTTAAAAAGAAAACTAGCCAAGATTAATTACAATCTACAACTTCGCTAACCGTTCAGCCAGGCCAGTGTCGGTACTTGAGGGAGGTTCCCCGTGCTTTCGCACGGACCTAATTAAAGTAAACCTCGTCTTCCCAGAGGCGTAGCCCCGTTAACACCTTCCTAGACACCTAATGGGTTAGCTAATTGTAAACTGCAAAACTCTCCTGGGAGCAACTATTGCCCACAGTGGGATCGGGATCCAACCATCATATGGAAGGTATGTAATCTCATTACAAATTTCAACTATTGAAATTCCGGATGTGGTTTTTATCCCTAGTACCTATGACCTTGGCTATGGTCAACAAATCACAAGCACTAGTCAAGTTCAACCCATCATTTCTTGATTAATTAGACACGTTCACATGACCCTTGGCTAAGGACAACAAAGTCACATGCCCGTCCCAATTAATCTGCATCATATGCATTTGTAGGAAGACATCACTTAGCTACCGTATACTATGCCTTGGCTAAGGTCAACAAACGTAGCATGAATACTAAGTACTCTACTTCCTAAAATGACGGAGGGTTGCGGATGATTTTTAAGAAAATCTTTAACGCTTTGAACTTGATATCGTCGTAGAATCAAAAGGTTTTCAAAAGGAGTGGCTTAAGCTCCGCAGTTTTGAAATATAGCTTTTTCATAAAGAGCCGAGTGGTTTTCAAATCTGATTCTACAGCATCTTTTTAGGTTTATTTTCTTTACATTAATCATATTAATGTAGCCCCATCATTTAAGTCCTTAGGCCAACCACAGAAAAGAAACGAAAATACAACGTACTCTTATGCCATCCGCATTCGCCGCAATATTCCGTTATGCACCGTTAGGTTACTTAACGAACGGCATACCGGGACGGGACTAGCGCGGGTGTAAAACATAAGCAACGTCTATTATATATCTCATGTATAATATATCATTCGTCTCAGATATCACAACACAGAATACAGGCAGTAGAAACACAGATATAATGTGGGATACACTAAGACGTTCGTATTTAGTATTTAGCCAATAATAGAAAATACGGATTCCACAGTCGTGATGAATAGCCAAGCCCACACCCCTAGACCCCTACGAGAGCGGCAAGCGACCCTACCAATTCTGGAGTTTAGGAGACCCGGTCTCGACTCCCCGAGATGGCCTCCCACTGAACCACAGAACCCGGTCACTTGTGCTCCCCTCCTTGGGTCTATCCTAATGCGGAAAAGTAAATAATATACAACACTGGTGGCATCAACCTCAACCCGGAAGTGCCCCAAATAAAAGAATATTACATTACATTTGAATTTTACATGAATGAAAAGAAAACTCTCATCTCACATAAAAAAAACCCCGGCTATTCAATCGCGACAATCCTGCACATCATATCTCAGCAACACATAATATCATATATCATCAACGTAAGTAAGTATGCGTACCCCGATTGTCGTTGATGTATAGCAACGAAACTGGCGATATGCGACATACTACACTTACGGTCACAAAAAAGAAAGTGTAAAACTACAACATTTGGAATCCACAATCACTTTAGATATCGCAAATCCGAAATATCACATACTTCGCATTTCATGCCTAACTATGTGAATTCCACATATTGTATCACATTCCAGATCAATAGACAGTATTAAACTTTCCGATCGAATAATCAAAAACCCAAGATTTCCTAAATAGCTCAACACTTGAGCGGAGTTCAAAAATCCCGGAACGTGTCACAGTAGCAGCGGTCCAACCGTAGAAGGGTCAAGCCAATGCCTCACATGTGGCACGCCGTACTACCCTAAACCCTAAGGTTTAGAGGCAGTTTAGACGGTCACATAATCGAGTTAAGGTTTGTATTCTTCTAGAGGGTCCACCACGTTACTTGCACGTCTTTCCGAAAGATTTAAACTCGAGAAAAAATTCAACACTTGAAAATTTTTCATGCCGGGAAAAGTGAGTTAATGATATCCGTTCGAACTTTTTAATACTTTCTAAATTACCCGAAAACAACACGAAATTAAATATTCCAATCGAATCAACGAATCCAAAATAATCTCCAGAACACTCAACACTTGAGTCAGATTAAAAATACCCAAAAACATGTACAAGCAGACAAGAACATTACTGTATAAAAACGAGGCAATAATATCTCTGCACGGCCGCGGATCCGCGGCCCAAGCAAGGTGTGGCCGCTGTTCCGCGGCGGTATGTCCGTATTATGGCTTCGTATTTTACAGTTTTGCTCAGATTTCCCTGCTGAATTTTTTAAGTATTTTTAATTCTGAAAAAACACTGTTTTTAAAAAATGTACAGAGAAGGGTTAAAATGGCGTATTTCGGGGTTCGATCGGAGTTTTAACTTCGCCTAAGCGTCGCCTAAGGTTCTAGCTTGGCTCTGATACCATGAAGGGTTTCCTACAGCACCACTACAAGGGTTTGGAGGCAACACCCATGCCATATTTAAATTTTTGATGGTGCTAAAGAAACATTCTAAAGGATCATGCTAGAAAATTTAGGGCAACTAAACTTTAACACAAACATAAGTAGAAACAGCTAGGGTTTTGAGAGTACAACCTTTGTAGCTCCCTACGCTAGACTCCTTGGCTACTTGAGGGTTGGAAAAAGATCCGCTTGAGATCCTCTAGGTCCACGACGATCCACCCGGAGTCCTCTTTGTCCAAGTTTGAAGCTTCACAAGATCAAGAGAAGAAATGGAAGCTAACACTCAACACTAATGGGCAAGACTAGTGTAAAATGGTGTTGTGGTTGGTTTTCTCACTTCACAATCCTAACTTGGTCACTCTTTGGCTCACTTGAGAAATCTACAGAGCAAGAGAGAAAGGAGGAAGAAGAAGATGGCTTATGAAACTCAAGATAATGATAAGCTTGTTGAATTAAATGAGAAAATGAATATATATATATATATATATATATATATATATATATATATATTCACACTCTCATTCTCAACTATGGTTATAAAATATCTAGATATTTTGTTTGGAACAAAAATGACCATAGAAATTAAATCATGGTTAAACAAAAGGGTTAATGAAAGAATAAAATATTCAACCATGAAACAATTTCCATTTTCATTTTTTTCTTTTCCAAAAATAATATCCATATATTTTATAAAGGGTGTGAGTCTTATATTGCCACCATCCACTATATCAACAACCATGATAGAATGATGTATGCATGTATGTATGCATCCACATCCATATGTGCATGAATAAGAATGAATGCATACATGCATGCATACAACAAAAAAGAAAAGAAATGATTTCTAGTGAGAAACTAATGGTCAATGATAAATCAATACTTGATTTAGCAACTCGGTCATATCACATACGACCCGACCAAAAGCAAACCGCCCGACTAATATACGGTATCACATACACGCATTTTAACCGGGTCCACGCGTATATCTCATATGCGCACCACATCGTTTCGCCTGGACTAGGCAACTCCATTGTTGGACTCTAAGACTCGTCAATACGCCGGCAGTGGGTGATGATCATATCAAGCACCCCCAAGCCGCAAGAGGTCAGCTAAACGTAACGGCCACCCGGGTATTGAGCGATCAGAAGAAAACAAGCGAACCTGTTACAACTCCCGTCGAGCCAACTGGCAACACTACCGTACAGTCCGGTCTCTTCGTCAGATATGCTACATATCAAGTCTAGGGATGGTAACGTCGACCCCAATAACACAATAAGTCGTGCCGATGAATGGTCTATAACAGATCGAGAAACTACTGATAACACTTATCAGTAAATCTCAACAGCCCTGGCCAGGGACTTACTGATATAGCCAGTCGAGCACAACACAGCATCAACTCCCAATACCGGGAGAGACGAAACCCCTTCTATCGCTCGTCGCCTTCGTGTGTCTCGGGACTGTACCCAATGGTCACCTGTTTGCACGACTCAGTAGAGCCGTGGTAGGGTGGTAATCAAAGTACAGTGGGAGAACACACAAGACTCTATGACGATCTCGGGTTTACAGACTAACCTGCACCAGTGTCACTTGAGAACTGCTATCCGACGATAGATATAATTCCATATAGGAGTTCTCGGTGAGTCCGTCCAGTGTACCCAGTCACCACTGAGCACCCGTATACGATCTCGATGTCAAACATCGATGAATGTGGGAACATCCATCGCCCATCATATGGGTCTAGTATCATATACGCTAGTCTACTTTGGTATATCGATGCCCCGTCTCGATATACCTACGACTAGGGACATTTAAGGATAGGCTTATAAACTACAGATGTCCCACTAGTATGATCTCCATCATAATCACAGTAGTCAAGCCTATATCCTCAGGGCTTTATCAACATGTATGAATGAATAAAAGCATGATCAAATCAACATGTCAGATAAAGAAGAACCAGATAGCATACTATCATGTCGAGCAAGAATGTACACTGAATATATATATATATATATATATACATGTATAAATACCTCCACTATCATATAATGGCCTCTAGGGCATACATATATCCAACATAAATCAGGGTTGGAGGAATCACCCTAACTTTGCTTAGAACCAATACCAAACTCAAAACACGGTTCCAACCCAAAATAACTTTCAAAGGGTTCTTCCACAGCCACAGCAACCACTACTGATTCAGCACCCCTACCAAACACAAACTTTTCAAAATCCGGCCAACAATTCTGCACCTAGGAATAATTCTTTCTAAACGGCGGTACAGAAAACTTCTCTACACTCGAATGCACTTTGGATTTGTTTATGAAACATTCCATGCAAACGTCTGATGATATTAAGTCTTCTATCCAAACTTTAATGAAGGACTCCTCCTCTCAAGGTGAGAGTATTAAAGCGATAGAAGCACAAATTGCACAATTAAATGCTGCGATAAGTGCTAGAGAGAAAGAGAAACTTCCATCTCAACCCGTACCGAATCCTGGATACTCACATCAGGTGAGTGCTATTACCACGTTGAGATCTGGAAGAATGCTAAACAATCATGTTGGCGAACAGATTGATATTGAGGATTCAGACAATGATACCCCGTCTTCCACCTCCTACCCTCTTTCATCTACTCCATCTTCTTCCGAGCCTATTCTCCATTTTCCCCAAGGCTCGGATCCTCAGCCCACACCTTCTAGTCCACATAAGACGATCCCCACTCCTATTCTGGGATATTTTCTACCCAAACGACCTTCTCCAATGTTGGACCCTGCCCTTACTACTCAAGCTCCTTATCCTAATAGGTTAAGGGGAAACAGACCAAGTCTGCAAATGGAGAAGATTATTGACATCTTTAAACAGGTTAACATCAATATCCCTCTCCTATATACTATACAACAAGTCCCAGCTTATGCGAAAATTCTCAAGGACTTGTGCACTAGGAAGAGGAAGACTCAAGTGCTGAAAAAGGTGTTCATGTCGAGTAATGTAAACACAGCATTTACCCAACAATTACCTAAGAAACGTAAGGACCCTGGCTGTCCTACAATTTCTATTTCTATTATGGGTAAAAATATTAACCGTGCTATACTCGATCTTGGCGCTAGTGGTAAACTGCTTCCATACTCGGTTTACGAGCAGTTAGGTATCGGAGAGTTGAAATCTACCCACTGCACTCTCCAGATGGCCGATAGATCTATCACCCAACCTAGGGGAGAGCTTGAGGATGTGTTGATAAAAGTCGGGGAATTTATATTCCTTGTGGACTTTATTGTTCTAGATACATAACCGGTAGCGAACCCACAGAACCAAATTCTGGTGATTCTCGGTCGACCCTTTTTGGCCACTTCCAATGCTGTAATCGCCTGTCGTAACGACTCTATGACCCTATCCTTTGGGAAGATGTCATTTGAGATTAACATTTACAAGTTGGGAAGTGTGCCCTCCTAACCTTCTGCTCAAGAATGTTCTGTCGAATTAATGGATATCGACAGCAGCGAATTTTAACAGCTTCACGATACCGATCTAGACTTCTTCGAGTTGTCCTGGTCAACATTTAACGCATGTTATGAACCTTTTATGGAGTCTGAGGATCATTCCGCTCTTTCCGATGAGATTATTATTCGGGGTATCGATGAAACCTTTGAGGAAATTTTCGCTGATGAACTCGCATTTTTAAAAGACACGGCAATTGTCATGCATAAACCCCAATACAAAGAAGTTGAACCACCTCCCCTTCTTCTGGACTATAACGAGAATGTGAGTAATCCATCATCATCATCACTTTGTCGTCTCTCCAAATCGAGACGCAAACCCTTTCTACACCACCACTTATCTCTTCCCCATTTCTTCTGGGCTGTAGACAACAGGTTCTTCCACCAACCGGTTCATTACATTGATAAAATCTTTGAATGGTTGGTATTAACTTTTGGTCTTTGCAATGCTTGGCATTGACCAATAACTTTACCCCCCTCTTATGATTTTAAAATGCTTAATATTGTTTAACTCAAGTTTGGGGGGTATATTTTTGGCTCTTGGAAATAAAAGTTGTCCTCGAAATTGTGAGCCAAAAATAAGTTTGGGGGAGATTTTCACTATCATTTATTCTTGACCCCGCTAATAACCTTTCCTTCCAAGCCTATACGTTTTTGAGATTTAACAGATGACAATAGTGAGGACACTGCTGTAAACCTGTTTGGGGGAGGTTTGTGCTTATTTACGCATCACTCTGCATTACACTTTGCATAAGCACAAAATTTTCAAATTTTTTCTTTTATAATAAAAGATTAGAAAGTGAAAAATTACATTTAAAAGATTTGAAAATTTGAAGAAAACAAAGAAAGTTAGATGTTTTCTTAAACGAACTAGTAATAAGTAGTTATGAGCCGTTGTCCCAAGGGTTAGTAAAATGAAGGAAGTCACTAATCTAAGGATAAAAATAAGTCTGAAAAATAGTTCATATTCTGGAAGCCAATCATTTGAACGTTGATACCCTACTATACGCACTTACACACGTATTGAAACTCGAGATAGTAAAGGATACCTTGAAATGCTCTTGTCTAAAAGCCAAAGTATGAAGAAATAATAAATGAAGTATAAAAGTATAAAATGGTGAAGAAAAATGACTACTGGTTTTGTAATCACCAAGGCAGCAAAAAAAAATATATCAAGGGTGCTTTATCACCGAGTGCCTTAGACCAACTGGTTTGGGAGTCACTGCTAAGTCTTAGGTGTTGCAAGACGAGAAAATTGCTAATTACGCCTAATATGTTAGAACATTTAGTAATCGATCGGTTAGTACCTCAAGAAATATTAACGGTCGCATGAAAAATGTGTGTGCAATTCCATCCAAAATATTCACCGACTAAAAAGTACTGAGGTAGATGGACAAGAGTATGATAGCTTGAACTGAATTCTCCGAGTGTAAGGATATCCTTTACACACACGTAGGGGTATATGATCGGTGTTTGGAAGAAAGGTAGGGATGAAGAATAAAGGCGATATTTTATTGAGGAATGATGTGATTTCTAACATCTTTTCATGACAATTAAGATAGGGCTCATGAAAACCGAAAAGCTAGTATAGTTGAAAACTCTGATTTTCAAGTTCTTTCTTTTATAATTATTATCATATATATAAAATTCACTGCCTTTCTTTTATTATGGGATTTTGTGGGCGCAATCCGCTGAAAACCCTCAGGAGACAACACTACTCCTACTAGGGATATCTAAAGGTTTAAAGGCTTGTTGCATGTGCTCAGTGCAATCGTGTTGCCTACGAAAGTGTGCAAGTTAGTTTTTCTTTTTTCTTTCTATCTTCTCCTTCTCTTGAATAAAAAAAGTTTGCTCGAGACGATCAAAATCAAGTTTGGGGGAATTTGTTCAGTCGAAAATATTGCAATCTTGAACATATCAATTTCCTCACTATTCTAATCTTTTAAGGATAGTTGATATACTTATAACACATATTACCAGTTCGTCTGCAAATTATCAAATACCACGTGTTATATATATAATCAACATCTTTTTAAGGAAATTGTGTATTTAGTATGTTATTCATAATATTCTATATCTCCAACAATTTTCATTGAGATTTTTTGCAGAAAATTATTTCAGGACAGATATCGGAATCGCAAATTTGCCGATAAAATACAGCAAGTCAAAGAGTCAAAATCTGGCAGAGATTTAGAAGAGATAAAAAGATTTCAGATATCAGAAGAATACCCAAATGCTAACATCAGAACAACCCTGAAATATCATGCAGTGATCTCTTCAAACGGCCGCGGAACCGTGGCCGAGTCAGGCCGATCCGCAGCGGATCCGCGGCCGATTTGTGGGCTCCGGTGATGGCACTTCTCTAGAGGCTCGCATACCACTCTTTAGCTTGTTGAAGATGCTTCGAACCACCTAGCTTACTCCAGAAGCTTCCCTACAACAGCCTAGCTTCTTATGCAAGCTTGATAACTACCTTACTCTAGAAGCTTCCCTACAACTACCTAGCTTCTTAGGGAAGATTGACCAAGCTTCTAGTGGAAGATTGGTGAAGAGCTATATAAAGGGACCTAGGGCTACATCGGAAAGGTTGTTGTTCATCAAGTGACAAAGCACACAAACCAAAATCAAATCCAATTCAATTCAAAAATCCAAATCAAGATTCGTTGAAAACTACATCAAGCAAAGAAATTGAAGATCCTTTATGCAAAGCCGATCATCGTCAATAGCGCGAGATCCTCGACAGGTCCAAGTCTCACGAATATCGAGCAAAGCAAAGATCAACGACAAATTCTCTTTTCAAAGGAGTGATCGAGAGCTTAGTCTTGTAATCTCGAATTGAGAAGTGTAAATTTGAAGAAGATTTAATAAAGGTGATCAATTGTTAACTCTTGCTTTCTTTAAATTTCACATTATGAAATTTCTACTTCTTGATTCTTTTATTTTCATGATGCGTGAGTGAAATCTCCGGTTGTTAAGGATATGAAGGAGATCGGTAGATCAAACGGTGATGAAATCCTAAACTAGTCTTAAGTCTTATGAGAATTATGAACTTTAGGAAAAAGAATCATCAACGACCAAATTTGGAGCTAGATCGCCGTTCTTGATAATTTCGTTGCAAATTGAGATTAATTGATTGATGATTTTCTTTGCTAAAGGCTAGATATGAATGTTGATCAATAGAAAGGCAAGGTATAGTGAAGGAGAAACCCTAGTTTCTCCAAAATATCCATAATATTCATTCATCATCATCGTTCTAGCTATAATTCATCAATAGATAAGATAAGTAATTTTTAGTATTCATCATTGCTGCTAATTCCTTTCGAATCCTACAAGCTATTCTACATTTTCTTGATAACTAAAATTGAATTTGGACACTTTCTTGATTACTAAATCTTAAATTCTTTCATGATGTTTCTTGAAAATATTTCATCAACTAAATCTTCATTCATGTTCTTGAATTTTCTTTAATATTTTCTTTTGACTCAACTAAAGCAAGAACGAATAAATAAACGAATCTTAGTGGACGATCCGTACTCATTAACGAACTACATCGACACCGTTATTGATTGCGGCTATAAATTCTTTGATTGTGATAACACTTTTTCTACACATCGAGAAATGATCAATCAACCTTCTGCAACCAATACCTGATTAAGGTAAATGTTCATAATATTTCTATCTAGAAAAAGTTATATCCATCTTTATCAAATAAAGAAACCGATATGATGTTGCAGAACATGGAAGGTACATAGTAGCAGTTGTTCAAAATCATAATATTGCCGATTGGCAATACTAGGTGATATTCACCAACGACAGAAGTATCAACTTGTGCTCCGTTCCCTACTCTGAGAAACATATCATCCGGTCCAACCATTCTACTTTTTCTCAGTCCTTGTAATAAATTACAGATATGAGATCCTGATCCGGTATCTAGTACCCAGGAGGTAAGGTTGACCGAAAAACAGTTTTCAATAACAAATACACCAGAAGAAGATACATTAGAATGATTCTCCTTCAATAGGGTCGTCTGGAATTCCTTACAGTCATCATTCCCTTACCCATACTTGTGACAGTTGTTACAAGTTAGAGCCGAACTGACGTTCTCCAGTCCAGTGTAATAAACTGGTTCGGTCAAGTCATACATTTATTATCTTGATTAGTACGTGAATTGGTTGCTACCTGGAGAGAGAGAATAGAAACACTCAGCGTACGCTCTTGCAAGATTAGATTGGTTATTTGTTTATCTAATCAGGATGGCTCCCACTGTTTCCTCGAATTTTCCTTCAACTCTTAAATGGAAAACTAGTCGGGATCATTCGCACATTATAAGTTCGCTAACCATTCAACTAGGTGAGTGTTGGTACTCTAAGGGAGGTTCCCCGTGATCTCGCACGGATCTAATTAAAATAAAACTCGTTTCTGCAGAAGCGTAGCCCTGTTAACACTTTTCTAGACACCCAATAGGTTAGCAAATTATGAAGTGAAAAATATCTCCTAAGAGTAATCCTACTTATCAGTGGGATCGGGATCCAACTATCATTGCGTGATAACTTAGATGGAAGCCACTCTAGTTACCACACTCTAGAAGGTATGAAACACTAGCAAGTTTCCTGTATATTTGAAACTCTTGATATGGTTTTTTCCCCTACGACCCAAGAGATCTTGACGAATGATCAACAAATCAAAAAGTCCTAATCAAGTTCAACCCACCATTATCCAAGATTGCATTAGACCAACCCGCATGACCCTTGAGGAATAATCAACAAAGTCACATGATTGTCCTAACCGATCTCCTTGATGAATAATCAACAAACGCAACACGAATACTAAGTAGTAATTAGCTGAAACGACAGAGGGCTACGGCTGGGATTTTAGCGAAAAACCCAGCAACGTAATGAACTTGATATCGTTGAAAGAACCGAGTAGTTTTGAAAAGGAGTGGTTTAGGATCCGCTTTTGAAAACTAGTGGTTTTGAAGAAAACCGAGTAATCAATAGTAACATAAACTTTAGCTCAAGAGGTCACTCCTCGTGAAGGGATCTAGGATCTTGCCCCCTCGAATGAGGTGCGGGATATTCCTAACCGAATACCACTATGCAAAGCGAAGTAATATGACTATAATTTTTCGAAAAGTGGTTCTGACAGCATCTTGTTAAGTTTCTTTTTTCTTGCATTAATCAAAAATTAATATGGCCCTATCAATTTATTCCTATCACACCAGAAAAGAACGAAAATAAAATGTATATATATACCATCCGCATTCACCATGGGGCCCTTTCATGCACCGTTAGGTTACTTAACTAACGACAGAGCGGGGGCTGGACTAGTACGGATGCAAAACATATACAAAATCTAGTAGTATATATAAATATATATATATAACCATTCATCCCGGGCATGATATAAGCAACATCACAGAACAGCGTTAAGCAAAATGGAATAGCGGATAATCTTGGAGCCCTGGGTTTTATTTGAGCCGCAATGAAACTCGACCTTCCACGTTCGTGTGGATAGCCTGTACAATGAAGAACCAGGACCCCTACAAGCGCGACAAGTTACCCGCAAATCCCGGAAGTGAGGCAACCCCGATCAACGAATTGAATGGGCCACCCAGCACTTCACGGAATCCGATAACTGAGCACCCCTCCATGGGTCATCCTATATCCTCTACGAATGCAACGAATAGCCCGCTAATTCAAGAGTAAGGCCTTCTCGAGATGCGGTCCTGTTGCCCTCTAGAACTCGGCCGTTCGAGCACTCCTCCGTAGGGTAATCCTAATACAGAAAAGAAAATATATATACAATAATGATATCGACCTCAACCCGGTTGTGCCCCAATAAAAGAATATACAAACTGGTAGAAATAGCAGTTCACATACCGAACGCTCGCCCCGCAATAATGAATATACAAATGAATCTAAACTGTACAACTACCATTGCACTAGGGGATATTCAACACAACAATCCGAATAAATCATCACATTTATAAACATCACGACGACAGAAGAAAGTATGTGTAATTCCGTCTAAATGACATATAGCAATTAGACGACGTTTGAAAACACATACACAACATCACAGATATCAATGATGCAAAATTTCAAGTCTTGAAACATTCCAAATTGCCTTAAAGCTAAGATAACACTAAGTAAAATCAAGGGCAAATCAAACAAGACCAAAAATCTTAATTCTCAAAACCCAAGACACTGAATGAAAACGATGACCAGAAGACACTAAAAAATTGCTGGTAGAAAGCTTTTGGGGATTTTTGGCGGTTTTGTCATGGTGGATTTTTCTCGTTTTCATTGTTTGTCACTACAATATCAAGAGCAAGACTCTGCACCTGTTTAAAAAAATTTCTGAGACCAAAAATATTTCGAACATAAAGCAGGTTAGAAAATCGGAAATTTTCAGTTTTGAAACTAAAGCATCGTCTACTCCTGGTTTCTAAAGTTTGGATGGCTCTGATGTCACGTTGGGGTTCCTAGCGCCTTGGCCGCCAACCGGGACCATTGAGGAATGAAAAACTTTAACTTTTAAAACATGGCGCTAGAAACGAATACCTAGAATCTAACCAAACATTATACTAGTAAACTTGAGGAGTTTAGCTACTGTGATAAGAGGATTATACCGAATGATCTGTGTCCTTCGGTCTTCTACCCTCTTCCTTAGCTCCATAGGGTCTCCATGATTGAGCTTGATCGTGGGTCCTCCTCCATCAAAGATGATCCACCCGAGGGATGTGGTTCATGGCTCTAGCTCCACTCAAAAAGCTAGTGGAGCAACTAAAAGCTCTAGGTTACTAATCTAGAGTGTCTAGTGATATAGTATGTTGTTCTAGTATTTTTTCTACCTCTCTTCACCCTTGATTCTCAACTCATGAGAGTGTATGGTGAAGAGGATAAAAGAGCTCAAGAATGGTGAGAGAAAGAGAATGGTGAAATGAAAATCTCATCATAAAACAAATAATGCAAGCATAGTTTTATCAAATGAATTTTGCAAATATAAAATCCAACCATATTTGAATAGTGTAGACAAATGAATTATAAATTCATTTATCTACCTATTCAACCATGCTTCACACCACTCTCATTGCCACCTCACCCCTCCACCTCATTTCAATTTTCTAGAAAAGAAAAAAAGTGGAAAATTAGGTGTTCTCGTTCAAGAATGGTTTCCTTATAAAGACGGAATACACTCTACCGTATATACATACCCGTATTCGTATCAAAATATTAATACCTGAAGATGTAGAATAATAAGAAGAACATAATATTAGAATATACATATCAAAATATTTATATGTAAATTATTAAATCAATACCTGATTTAATAATCCAGCTTAATCCTAAGCCGGCTAGTATTATCAACCGTCTGATCGAAAGCCTGGATAACACTAGAATATACATATCGAAATATGAAAATGTAAATTATTAAATCAATACCTGATTTAATAATCCGGCTTAATCCTAAGCCGTCTAGTATTATCATTCGATCGGAACCCTGCACGTATCAAAATACGGGCACTACATCAATTCGCCCGAACCAGGGAAACCCTCTGTGTGGGACTCTAAAGACTCGACAGTATGCTGGCAGTTAGTTTAACCACAAGCACGTCAGCGGTACTAGCTATATGTAACGGCTACCCAGGTACCATTCGAAAGAAAGGCCGACGAGCAAGCTCATCCGAACCCCGACTGAGCCTATCTGTGACAATCTCCCTACAGTCCGGTCTCTTCGTCTAAGAATATCGCATACCGGGTCTAGGGTTGGTAAACATAAGATCCATAATAACCTGATAAGTCACGTCGATGTGTCTCAGGACCGATCCGAGAAAATACAGATTTAACCATCAGTAAATCTCAATTGCCTTGTCTAAGCTCTTATGGTTCTGGCCAACCGGACACAGTGTGATATCGACTCCCAATACTGGGAGAGAAAAATCCCTGACAATCACTCACTACCCCCATGGGGCTCTGAACTGTACCAAACCAAAACATGTTTGCACAACTCAGTAGAGCCGTAGTAGGGTAGTGATCAAAGCACAGTGGGAACTCACACAAGGCAAATGATGATCTCAGGTCTAATGACTAACCTATACTTATATCACCTGAGAACCGCTATCTGACGATAGGTATAATACCATCTAGAGGTTCTCGGCGAGTCTATCCAGTGTACTCACCCCCAGTGAGCACATGTATACAATCTTTGGTGATAACACAAATGGATGTGGGACCAACCACCGCCCTTCGTCGGGATCTAGAAACGTATACACAAGTCTACTTTGTAATATCGATGCCCGGTCTTGATACTCCTGCGACTTGGGACCATTAAGGATGTGCTTATGTACTACCCAGCTCCCACAAGTAATATCGCCATCATAACGCTGGTAGTCATGCAAAACCCTACGGACTTTATCAATATCTATCAGCCATATATGATATCGAAACATATGCACATGTTAAGATAAAGGCAAACCAAAATAGTATACTACTGTAACGAGTCTTTATCAACATGTATAAACAATACAAAGCTGTAAGAGAAACAAATACTCATGTTCAGATAAAAACAACTCAAATAGTATTATATATAACTGAGCAAGATTATCGTGTACATACATATCCCCAGCATCCTATACGATACAGGCCTCAAGGGCATACATATCCAACATATACATATCCCTAGCATCCTATACGATACAGGCCTCTAGGGCATACATTTTAAACATATACATATCCCTAGTATCCTATACAATACAGGACTCAAGGCGTTCATATCCAACAGTGTTTAGTATTCGTATTATTTATGTTGACCTCCGTCAAGGCACGGTGTACAGTAACTGGATAATACTTAACTGTAGCATATAGATGTGATCGGTAGAGACAGTCGCATAGCCTTGTTGACCTCCGCCAAGGGTTTATGTGGGTGGATTCGAATCGATCAAGAAATGACGGGTAAAACATGACCAGCGGCCTATGGTTTGTTGACCTCCATCAAGGTCATAGGTCGTAAGGGTAAAAACCATTATCAGGAATTTCAAGTGTTGAAATTTGCAATGTGATTGCATGCCTTCTATGTGATAGTTGGATCCTGATACCCACCACGAGTAAGTGCTACTCCCGGGAGGGTTTTCCACTTTACAATTAGTTAATCAACTTTGCAATGAGTCAAGGTGATAGGTGTTTAGAAAGGTGTTAACAAGGTTATGCCTCTGCGGAAATGATATTATTTAATTAGTTCTGTGCGAAAGCACAGGAAGACTCCCTCGGAGTACCAACACCAGCCTGGCCGACCAATTAGCGAAATTATAGGGTGTAATTAATCCCGGCTATTTTTTCTGTTAGGGTTTGAAGGAAGATTTGATAAAAACAGTGGAAACCATCCTGATTAGATAAGATGATAACCATTACAATCTTGCAAGAGCGCACGCTAAAGTGTATCCTCTCTCTCTCTCTCTCTCTCTCTCTCTAGGTAGCGACCATGTCAC
Organism: Agapanthus africanus; assembly: GCA_030015575.1. Lineage (NCBI taxonomy): Eukaryota > Viridiplantae > Streptophyta > Magnoliopsida > Asparagales > Amaryllidaceae > Agapanthus > Agapanthus africanus. The sequence continues at coordinate 225,098,781 of CM057344.1, read as the reverse complement.
GCCTTAATCAAGATAAAAATATGAATGTATTGACTGGCCTGCTTATTATACTGGGCTGGGGAACGTTGGTTCTGCTCCATCTTATGACAATTTTCATGAGCATGGGAAAAGGATAGGGGAATGCAAGGATTTCCATGCAACCCTAATGAAGAAGGAGTGTTCTAATGCATCTTCTTCGGGTGTGTTAGTTATTGAGAACTGTTTCTTAGTCTGCTCTACATCCTGAGTATTGGATACTGGATCAGGATCCCACATTTGTAATATGTTACAAGATCTAAAGAGAAGTAGAGCACTGGGAAAAGGTGATATTTCTCTCAGAGTAGGGAATGGAGAAATTGTTGCTGTTGAAACTGACGGCGAATATCAACTTGTATTTCCCACTTGTAATACATTGATTTTGAATGACTGTTATTTCATACCATCTATGATGTGCAATATAATATCTGTTTCTTTATTAGATAAAGATGGATATAAGTTGGCATTAGAGAAAAATATTATGAACATTTTCCTAAATCAAGCGTTGACTGGCTTTGTTACGTTATGTAATGGTTTGTATGTTCTAAATCAAAATACAGTTCTAAACATATAGAACACATACAAGAGGAAAAGTTCAAAAATGAACGAAGTTTTCTTGTGGCATTGTAGACTTGGTCATATCAATGCGACCAGACTAACTAAGTTACATAAAGATGGATTTTTGGATGTGTTCGAATTTACATCTTATGAAACTTGTCAGTCCTGTCTCAAAGGAAAGATGACCAAAACTCCGTTTACAGGACACAGAGCAAGAGCTACTGAACTCTTGGGACTGACACTGAAAGTCAGCCTTAGCACAACCATGAGGTTCTAGAGGCATTAAGCATGCCAAATTTTAATTTTTATTAGGTGCTAAGTTAGACTAACAAGATCTTTACTAGATTATTTAGGGTTTGCCTATCTGATGTGATGAACTAAAGAAAAGAAAAGAGCATACAACCTTTGTAGTTCGAGTCCTTCTCTTCAATAGCTCCGGGTTTAAGTCCACTCGAATCTACTGGGCTCCTCTTCGAGTTGAACTAACCTCCTTCGTGATCTTCGCACCAAGGATGATCCACCCGAAGTCCACTAGCTCAAGCTAACCCTTTACTAATCTCATTAGTGAAGGCAACACTCCACATCAAATTGCTAATCTAATGTATGATGGTGAAGTACGGGTTTAATTTGCTCACTAGGGTTTTCACAAGTTAAGTGATTCACATCACATGTGAGGGTTTGAACTTGGAAGTAAGGTGAAGAAAATTGTAGAGAGCAAGAGGAAGCAAGAGCTCAAGAAATGGTTAAGGCATGAAGAATGAAAATGATGAGAGTAAACACAAAATGGCTCTCTTTTTCCTCACTTATTCAAGCATTGAATAAAATTGCAATTCTAAATTGCAACAATGCTTGAATAGTGAGTCAAGATTAATATACAAATAATAAAACCCATGCTTTGCCCATTCCACAAATATCTCCACAATTTAAACGTCATTTTTCTATTTTCTAAAAATAGAAAAACATGCCATGCTTCATATAATAATATATATTTATATATATCAAATATACATTAATATATATATATATAAATAAAGCAATTAGTGAGCTAATGATATTAGTTAAGATATAATTATATCACATACACACACACACACACACACACACACACACATATCACATTATTAAATCAACACTTGATCTAATAATCCGGTTATATCACATATAACCGACTAATATCATTAATCTGAATATCACATTATCAAACCAACACTTGATTCGATAATCCGGTTATATCACATATAACCTGACCGACATTAGATAACTGCCCTATTATAATACGGTATCACATACTCACATTTAATTAGGCCTACGCACATATCAATATATATGCCCTACTTCATTTCGCTCGAACTAGGAAACTTCTTTGTGGGACTCTAAAGACTCGTCAATATGCCAGCAGTAGGTGATGATCACATCAATCACCTACAAGCCGTCAGCAGTACTAGCTGGACGTAACGGCTACCCGGGTATTGAGCGATATGAAGATCAACAAGCAAACTCGTCCGTGCTCTCCGTGAAGCCTATCAGTAACACTACCGTACAGTCCAGTCTCTTCGTCTGATATGTCGCATATCATGTCTAGGGGTAGTAAAAGTCAGGCCCCAGTAACTTGATAAATCATGTCAATGTCTGTCCTATAACGGTTCGAGAAACTACTGATAACACTTATTAGTAAATCTCGGCAGCAACCCTGGCCAGGGACATCCAGTTATAGCAAATCGAGCATACCGCAACATCAACCCCCAATACCGGGAGAGACGAAACCCCTCCTATCACTCATTGCCTCCATGTGACTTGGGACTGTATCCAAAATCCACCTGTTTGCACGACTCCTTTGAGCCGTGGTAGGGAGGAAATCAAAGCACAGTGGGAGCCACACAAGACTCTATGACGATCTCGGGTCTACAGACTAACCTGTGCCAGTGTCACCAGAGGACTGCTATCTGACGATAGGTATATTACCACATAGGATTCCTCGGCGAGTCCTATTCGATGTACCCATTCTCTAATGAGCACCTGTGTACAATCTTTGATGTCACACACCAATGGCTGTGGGATCAACCATCGCCCTCTAAGGGACAAAAAACGTACACACTAGTCTACACTGGAATATCGATGCCCTGGTCTCGATATTCCCACGACTAGGAACTGGTTAAAGGATGTACTTTTGGACCACCCAGGCCCCACTTGTATGATATCATCATAATCCTGGTAGTCAAGTACATATCCTATGGGCTTTATCAACATGTGAGAGTAAGACAGTAAAGAATACCAGTCAACATGTTAAGATAAAGAGTAACCAGATATCATACTATCATGTCGAGCAAGAAAGTCCTCTATATATTTATGTCCAAGCATCCACTACAATATACATTACATGTACAATAATGGCCTCTAGGGCATACATATAACTAACAAATACATGGTGATGTATGTAGTCCTATGTCTGCATATTCTAGGAGTGGTTATCCTACTTCATGACATTCATGGATGATCTCTCTAAATCAGACATGTGTTCATATTGAATCACAAGTCTGAAATTTTTAAGAAATTCAAGGAATATTAGAGCGAAGTAGAGAACCAAACGGTAAAAAGTATCAAAATCCTTCTATCAGATCGAGGAAGGGAATACATGAGTACAGAATTTTGAGATTATCTAAAAGAGAACGGTATTCTCTCTCAGCTTACTCCTCCGTATACACTACATCACTACTATATATCGGAGCGGAGAAATCGCACCCTATTAGATATGGTGCGCTCTATGATAAGTGGTGCTGAGTTACCTCTTTTATTCTAGGAATTTGCGCTTGAAACAGCTGCTTATATATTGAATAGGGTTCCTCACAAATCTGCGACTACTACTCCATATGATATATGGAAGGGGAAGAGACCATGTATCAATTTCATTAAGATATGGGGTTGTCATGTTTATGTTAAGAAATAAAATCTGGACAAACTCGAGACAATGTCGGTTTTATGCAAGTTTGTTGCTTATCCCAAGCATTCGCAAGGGCAGATCTTCTACCACACCGAGGAACAGATGGCGTTTGTTTCTCAGCACGCTATTTTTTTGGAAAATGAATTCTTGCAAAAGAAATTAATATGAGCACGGTGGAACTGGAAGAGGTTCCAGAAGTACAGACTGCGGCTAAGGATTTGGTAGAACCGGAGGATTCAATAGTCCTAGACGAACCTCAGCCACTCCGTAGATCTAGTAGGGTTTCTCACCCACCTGAGAGATTCTACGGTTTTCTCATTGACTGTGGGAGCGAGGACTGCATCATGGAAGATGATGACCTGACTATTTTCGAGCAGGTCATCACAAGTGGGGATATTGTGAAATGGCTGGATGCTATGCAATCTGAGATGGAATCCATGTACACCAACAAAATATGTACTTTGGAGGTTGCTCCTGAAGAGGTAAACCCATTGGGAGAAAATGGATCTTCAAGAAGAAGATCGTCGTAGATGGAAAGGTTGAGACCTTCAAAGCTAGACTTGTAGTAAAAGGTTTTCGTCAACGACCAGATGTCAACTATAATGAGACTTTTTCTTTAGTGGCTATGCTTAACTCCATCCGGATCCTACTTGTCATTGCTGCCTACCAAGACTATGAAATCTGGAAGATGGATGTCAAGACCGCTTTTCTAAATATTGATTTAGAAGAGAGCGTATATATGACACGGCCAGAGGACTTCGTTGACAGTGGGAGCATCGGAAAGGTGTCCAAGTTGCTTAAATCAATTTACGGTTTAAAACAGGCGTCGCGGAGCTGGAACATCTATTTTGATATAGCGGTCAAAGGTTTTACTTCATCAAAAACGTAGATGAACCTTGTATATAAAAAAAGATAGTAGAGAGTAAGGTTCTTTTTCTCGTATTGTACGTTGATGGCATACTCTTGATAGGAAATGATGTTCCTATGTTGTACTCAGTCAAACTCTTCTTATCACAAAAATTCTCCATGAAAGATCTAGGTGATGCCTTCCACATCCCGGGGATAAAGATTTATAGGGATAGATCTAAAAGGATGTTTGGATTGTTCCAATCCAGGTATATATACACAATACTAAAGAGGTTTAGTATGGAAGATTCCAAGCATGGTAGTTTATCCGCTTGCCCAGGAATCATCCTTTTCCAAAGAGATGTCTCCTAAGACTGATGAGGAGAGGGCTCACATGAACATGACACCCTATACTTCTGCGGTCGGGTCTATCATGTACGCGATGTTATGTACCAAACCGGATATAATTTACGCACTTAGTATGGTAAGTAGGTATCAATCAGACCCAGGGGAGAACCACTGCATAGCTTTGAAGAACATTCTTAAGTACTTGTGAAGGACTAAAAAATGTTCTTGGTGTATGGTAACGGAGAACTTCAAATGGAGCCCTTTACCGATTCAAGCTTCCAGAGTGACAAGAATGATAGCAAGTCTGTCTCGGATTTTGTCTTCACTCTCAACGCAGGAGCGGTATGTTGGAAGAGTTTAAGGAAAGATACCATTGTAGACTCGACGATAGAGGCTGAATACATCGCTGCTAACGATACTGCCAAAGAAGCTGCCTAGATGAAGAAGTTCATCACTGAACTTAGTATGGTTCCATCCATTGTTGATCCAATCCCCTTGTATTGTGATAACAATGGAGCTGTGGCTTTGGCCAAGGAACCCTGGTCCCATCAGCTATCCAGACATATTCTGGGGCGGTATCACCTGATACGAGAGATAGTCGGTCGCTGCGAGATCGAGGTCAGGAGAGTTGACATAAAGGACAACACAACAGATCCACTCACGAAGGCCTTTCCCAGACACAGTTCGAGAGAACTTTTGGGATGTTGGATATGAGATACTACAACAACTGGCCTTAGTGCAAGTGGGAGATGTTAGTGATATGTATACCCTAGAGGTCACTATTATAAATTATAGTAGATCCTTGGATATATATAGAGAGAGAGGACATTCTTGCTCAATATGATAGTATGCTATCTGGTTACTCTTTATCTTAACATGTACATTTGTTATAGTTTACTATTTCACTGATACATGTTGATAAAGCCCTTAGGATGTTTTTCTTGACTACCAGAAATATGATGTAGATCATACTAGTGGGGCCTGTGTAGTCCACAAACACATCCTTGAAGTGTTTCTAGTCGAGGGAGTATCAAGACAGGGCGTCGATATTCTATTGTAGGCTAGTGTGTACGTTTATTGACCCTACAGGGGGGCGAAGATTGATACCACAACCATTGGTATTTGACACCAAAGATTGTACACAGGTATTTATTGGAGAATGAGTACACCGAACGGACTCGCCGAGAACTCCTAGATGGTACCATACCTATCGTCAGATAGTAGTTCTCTGGTGACAATTGTACAGGTTAGTCTGTAGACCCGAGATTGTCATAATATCTTGTATGGTTCCCACTGTTCTTTGATTACCTCCCTACTATGGCTCTACTGAGTCATGCAAGCATGTGGTAGTTGGGTACAGTCCCGAGTCACATAGAGGCAGTGAGCGATAAAAGGAGTTTCTTCTCTCCCGGTATTAGGAGATGATGTTGTGCTATGCTCGATTAGGTATAATAGTAAGTCCTTAGCCAGGGCTGATGAGATTTACTGATAAGTGTTATCAGTAGTTTCTCGATTGGTTATAGGCCACACATCGACATGACTTATCAAGTTATTAGGGTCTGACAATTCCACCCCCAGACTTGATATGTAACATATCAGACGAAGAGACCGGACAATACGGTAAGTGTTTCTTATAAGCTCTACAGGAGTTTGGACAAGTTTTATTGTTGATCTTCTATTCGTTCAATCCCTAGGTAGCCGTTACGTGTAGCTAGTACCGCTGACGTGCTTGTAGGTGTTTGATGTGATCATTACCTACTACCAGCGTATTGGCGAGTCTTTAGAGTCCCACATAGAGCTTTCCTAGCTCAAGAGAAACAAAGTAGGGCATGTATGGAGATATGTGCGGGAGCTTGATTAAATACAAATATATGATACCGTAATCTAATCTAGCATTATTTGATATTAGCTGGATTATATTTGATATAACCGGATTATTAAATAAAGTGTTTATTTAATAATTTGATATATGTTTATATATATATATATATATATATATATTAACTACTATTATGCTTACTTGATATTTTCTTCTCTTTATATATTTATATATATAATATAAATATATAATCATGTGTGACATGCTTGCTTATACACAAGAGTTGTGTATATGCGAATGACATGGTTGTTTATACACAATAGATGTATATATGATAAACATATTGGACTAAAGATAAGAAATAGTTATATCTTTTTTGAATTTAGAAAAGAAAGAATGCGTCATTAGTTGAGAACATGCCAGCAACTATGACTCATTCTCTCTTTTCTTTATAATTCATATAAGTTTATCATTTTGTACTTATCCTATCTTCAAGCTCGTTCTCATCACCCTCTTCATCTACTTCATCTTCATCTCTTGAAACATTATTCATTCAGAGAAAGAATTTTAGTGAGCTAAAACCCTACTTCATCAATCTAGGCTAAACTAGCAAATTAGTTTAGGTTGTTTTCTTCACTAATACTTTGATTAGTGAAGTATGTGCCTAAGTGTGAGTTACTTCAACGTAGATCATCTTCGACAAAGAAGACTTCGAGAAAGCGATTTCATTTCTTCAATTGAAGCTCTAGAAGGAGTTCAAGAGACTACTACTTGGAGCATTTGAAGTGAAGGACTTGGCTACAAAGGTTATAGCTCCTTATCACTTAGTTTATTTCTTGTTTGCTTTCTTTATGACCCTAAACCTTTAGTTTGATCCTAGCTTTTAGACTTAGCCCTCTAGAATTTTTAAAATTGAATACTTGATATTGTTAACACACTAGTAAAGGTGCTACGATCTACTATCATATGCAAAGCAAAAGAATCGGCTATAGTAAAGTTATTACAGCGATGCAAACTTTTGCTCAAGAGGTCACTCTCCATGAAGGTATCTAGGGTCTTGCCTCGTCGAATGAGGTGCAGGATATTCATGACCGAATACTGTTATTTGTATGTATGCCCTAGAGGCCAGTATTGTACAGATGATGTATATTATATTGGATGCTTGGACATATATAGAGATGACTTTCTTGCTCGATATGAAAGTATGCTATCTGGTTGCTCTTTACCTTAACATGTATACTAGTCTCTTTAAACTGTCTTATAGTTACATGTTGGTAAAGCCCTTAGGATGTGTACTTGACTACCTGGACTATGATGCAGATCATACTAGTGGGGACATGGTAGTCCATAAGTACATCCTTCAAGGTCCCTAGTCGTAGGTGTATCGAGACGGGGCATCGATATACCAGTGTAGACTAGTGTATACGCTTCTCGACCCATGAGATGGGCGATGGATGATCCCATATCCATTGGTGTTTGACATCAGAGATGGTATACGGGTGCTCAGTGGAGACTGGGTACACTGGACGGACTCGCCGAGAACTCCCAGATGGTATTATACCTTACGTCAGATGGCAGTTCTCAGGTGACACTTATGCAGGTTAGACTGTAGACCCGAGATCGTCGTAGAGTCTTGTGTGATTCCCACTGTGCTTTGATCTCCACCTTACCACGTCCATGAGGGCGTGCAAAACGGTGGTTTTTGGGTACAGTCTCGAGTCACATGGAGGCAATGAGCGATAGGAGGGGTTTCGTCTCTCTCGGTATTGGGGGTTGATGTTGCGCTGTGCTCGATTGGCCGTAACAGGGAAGTCCCTGGCCAGGGCTGATCAGAGATTTGCTGGTAAGTGTTACCAGTAGTTTCTCGACCCGTTATGAGCCTCACATCGGCACGACTTATCAGTTATTGGGGTCTGACGTTTACCACCCCTAGACTTGATATGCGACATATCAGACAAGGAGACCGGACTGTACGGGAAGTGTTGCCGATCGGCTCGACGGGAGTAGTAGCAGGTTCGCTTGTTCTCTTCTGATCGCTCAATACCCGGGTGGCCGTTACGTTTAGCTGACCGCTTGCGGCTTGGGGGTGCTTGATATGATCATCACCCACTGCCGGCGTATTGACGAGTCTCAGAGTCCCACAATGGAGTTTCCTAGTCCAGGTGAAACGTTGTGGTGCGCGTATGCGATATGCGCATGGACCCGATTAAAATGCGCGTATAGGATACCGTATATTGGTCGGGCGGCTTGCTTTTGGTAGGGGTCATATGTGATATGGCCGGATTGATAAATCAAGTGTTGATTTATCATTTAACCATTAGCTTCTCACTTGAAATCCTTTCTTGAGTATGTTGGATGTATGCATGCATGTATAGTTTCTTTATTGATTCATGCACATATGGATGTACATATACACATACATACATACATACATCCTTCATGGTTGTACATACATGAAAATGGTGGCAATATAAGACTCACATCATGGTTTTATTTATGGATTAAATTGCATTTGATTTAAAAACAAAAAGGAAAAAGGCAAATGGTCATTATTGATTTGTTTCTACACTCTTCTCTTGACCTAACCATTCTCACCCACCTTTTGACCATGGGTTACTTTTCCTTTTGTGCTTTTAACTCAAGTTCAATAATATCCTAACCATGGTTTGATATGAGAAGAGGAAAATATATATTGATATATTTTCTATTTTCTTTTTAGAGTTGAACTTATCATCTTCTCATATTGCCATCATTTTCTTCCTCCTCTCTCATTTTTCTCTCTAGTTCTTTGTAGTGAGCAATATACTCATCAAGATTGGATTTTGAAGTGAGAAAGAGAACCACAACACCATTCTACACAAGTCTAGCCTACTTGTTTAGAGTGTTAGCTTGATTTCGTTCACTTGATCGGATAAAGTTGCAAGCTTGGACAAAGCGGACTCCGGGTGGATCATCGGTGACCTCGAGGAGTTCAAGCGGAGATTTTTCAAACCCCAAGTAGCCGAGGAGTCTAGCGTAAGGAGCTATAAAGGTTGTACTCTCTAAAGCCTAGCATTTCTTTCATATGATGATGTGAAAAACTTGAAACCCTAATTGATTCTAGGAACGATCCGATGTTTGTTAACTTAGCACCCTAAAGACTCCATCTTTGGTTCATGTGATGCTTCCAAACCCTTCATGAGGTGCTAGGCTAACCCAACAGTAGTATCAGAGCTGACCTAGAACATTAGGCGACACTTTAACGAAGTTAAAACTCCGATCGAACCAAAAATACGGATTTTTGAGTGCTCTCTGGACATTTTTTAAAAATTGACTTTTTTCAGAATTACTAATACTTAAAAAACACAGCAGGAAAAGCTATGAAAGACAGTGAAATTCGATGACCTGAACAGCATAAACCGCCGCGGAACCGCGGCAATTCCTGGCTTAGGCCGCGGTTCCGCGGCCGTAATGAGGCTTCATTGCATAAAATGTTCACTGTAATTCTTAAAACTTCTTGTACAGTGTTTTATGTATGTTTAATCTGAATATAGCACTGTATTTTCTGGAGATGGTTTTTGGACTCGTAGATTCGGTCGGAATTTTCATTTCGTTGCTTTTCGTGCTAAATTAGAAAGTATTGAAGTGTTTGAACGAGTATCATTTGCTCACTTTTCACGGGGTTTAAATATTTTGGAGATACGTGCAAGTTTTGTGGTGGTCCCTCTAGAAGACAACAAACCTTAACTCGATTATGTGACCGTCTTGAACTGCCCTTTGAACCATAGGGTCTGGGGCAGTACGGCGTGCCACATGTGAGGCGTTGGCTTGACCCTTCTACGGCTGGACCGCTACTACTGTGTCACACTCCGGTTTTTGAACTCCGCTCAAGTGTTGAGCTTTAGTGAATCTTGGGTATTTGATCGTTCGTTCGGAAACTTTAATACTGTCTAATTATCTGGAATGGATGCAATGTGTGGAATTCATATTATAAGACATGAAATACGAGTTATGTGATATTTCGCATTTACGATGTCTAAGGAGAATGTGGATTCCAGATATTGCAGTTTTACACTTTCTTTTCTGTGACCGTAAGTGTAGTATGTCGATATCGCCAGTTTCGTTGCTATACATCAACGACAATTGGGGTACGCATACTTACTTACGTTGATGGTATGTGATATTATGTGTTGCTGAGATATGATGTGCAGGATTGTTGCGATTGAATAGCCGGGTTTTTTTTATGTGAGATGAGAGTTTTATATTTTCATTCATGTAAATTCAAATGTAATGTAATATTCTTTTATTTGGGGCACTTCCTAGTTGAGGTCGATGCCACCTGTGTTGTATATTATTTACTTTTCCGCATTAGGATGGACCCAAGGAGGGGAGCACTGGTGACCGGGTTCTGGGGTTCAGTGGGAGGCCATCTCGAGGAGTCGAGACCGGGTCTCCTAAACTCCAGAATTGGTAGGGTCACTTGCCGCTCTCGTAGGGGTCCAGGGTATGGTCTTGGCTATTCATCGCGACTATGGAATCCGTATTTTCTATTATTGGCTAAATACTAAATACGGACGTCCTAGTATATCCCACATTATATCTATGTTTCTACTGCGATATCTGTGATGTGATCATTTGATATGTTCTGATGGATACAGTATATAGTATATATGATATATTATATAGGCGTTACTTATGTTTTACACCCGCACTAGCCCTGCCCTGCTCTGTCGTTAGTTACCTAATCTAACGGTGCACGAGGGGACATCGAGGCGAATGCGGATGGCATAAGTGTACGTCGTATTTATCTGTGATGTTTAGGTGACTTAAATGATGGGACTTCATTAATGTGATTAATGAAAGAAAAGAAACCTAATAGATGTTGTAGAATCAAATTTTTAAATAAAAAGGGTAGCTACAGTTTTGCTTTGCATAGCGGTATATATGATATACCCTGTACCTTATTCGATGAGGAAAGGGCCGAGATCCCTTCACCGGGAGTGACCCCTTTAGCAATAACTGGCAGATGCTACACACTCGGTTTGTCTTTTGATTGCTTTTATAGTTTCTGCTTTGCACAGTGATATATATGATATATCCCGCACCTCATTCGACGAGGAAAGGGCCGACGATCCCTTCACCGGGAGTGACCCCTTTAGCAAAACTAGAAAAGCCTCAAGAACACTCCATTTCAAAATTCATTCGATTCTACAACGATATCAAGTTCATTACGCAATAGGTTTTCAGAAAAAGCTGTCGTAGCCCTCCGTCATTTCAGATAAATCCTACTTAGTATTCGTGCTACGTTTGTTGACCTCCGTCAAGGCATAGTGTGCGGTAGCTTACTAGTATTTATCTGCTTATGCATGTGATGCAGATTGGATTAGGGTAGTCGTACGACCTTGTTGACCTCTGTCAAGGGTCGTGCGGGTGGGTTTGATTCAATCAAGAAATGACGGGTTGAACTTGACTTGCACCCTGTGGTTTGTTGACCTCCGTCAAGGTCATAGGATGCTTGGGGCAAAATATTATCGGGAATTTCAAGTGTTGAAATTTGCAATGAGATTGCATACCTTCTATGAGATAGTTGGATCCTGATACCCACTGCGAGTAATTGTTACTCCTGGGAGAGTTTTACACATTACAATTAGCCGATCAAGTAGGTGTCTAGAAAGGTGTCAACGGGGTTAAGCCTCTGGGAAAACGAGGTTTACTTTAATTAGGTCCGTGCGAAAGCACGGAGAACCTCCCTCAAAGTACCGACACTGGCCTGGCTGAAAGATCGGCGAAGTTGTAGGGTGTAATTAATCCCAGCTAGTCTTTTCTTTTAGGGTTTGAAGGAAGATTTGATAAAAACCAGTGGGAGCCATCCTGATTAGATAAGATAATAACCAATCTGATCTTACAAGAGCATACGCTAAAGTGTTTTCTTCTCTCTCTCTCCAGGTAGCGACCATGTCATGCCCTAATAAAGATAATAATATGGATGTATTGACTGAACCCGCATGTTATACTGTGCTGGGGAACGTTGGTTCCGTTCTTTCTTATAAGAGTTATAGGAATGAACAGGACATAGGGGAATACCAGAATTCCCAAGCCACCCGAATAAAGAAAGTACATGATGATGCATTTTCTTCGGGTGTGTTCGTTACAGAAAATTGTTTCTCCATTTGCCCTACGTCCTAGGTATTAGATACCGGGTCAGGATCCCATATATGTAATCAGTTACATGGGCTTAGAAAAGGTAGAGAACTTGGAGAAGGTGATAAAGACATAAGAGTTGGAAATGGTGCAATTATTGCAGCCAAGACTGTCGGGGAATATCACCTTGCATTACCTACTGGTAATACTTTGGTTCTGAACGAATGCTATTACATGCCGAACCTGATATGCAACATTATATCGGTTTCTTTATTGAGTAAAGAGGGATATAATTTTGTATTACAGGATAATGTTATGAACATTTTCCGTAACCAAAAGTTGGTTGGATCAGGCACGTTATGTAATGGCATTTATGTTCTAAATCAATCAACAGTTCTGAGCATCACAAACACACACAAGAGGAAGAGTTCAGAACTGAACGAATCCTTCTTGTGGCATTATAGACTCGGTCATATAAATGCGACACGACTGGCTAAGTTGCATAAGGATGGATATTTGAATCCGTTTGAATTTTCATCTTATGACACTTGCCAGTCATGTCTCAAAGGCAAGATGACCAAAACTCCGTTTACGGGACACGGAGAAAGAGTTACTGAACTCTTGGGACTAATACATAGTGATGTATGCGGTCCTATGTCTACACATGCCAGGGATGGTTCATCGTACTTCATTACATTCACTAACGATCTTTTTAGATTCGGATATGTGTTCCTGATGAAACACAAATCAGAAGCTTTTAAGAAATTTAGAGAATATAAACAAGAAGTCGAGAACCAAACCGGAAAAAGTATTAAAATCCTACGATCTGATCGAGGAGGTGAATACTTGGGCATTGAATTCCTGGACTTCCTAAAAGAGAATGGGATTCTCTCTCAGCTGACTCCTCCATATACACCACAGCACAACGGTGTATCAGAACGGAGGAACCGCACCCTATTGGATATGGTACGCTCTATGATGAGTGTGGCTGAGTTACCTATTTCCTTCTAGGGATATGCACTGGAAACAGCAGCATACCTACTGAATAGGGTTCCTACCAAATCTGTGCCTACCACCCCATATGAGATATGGGAGGGGAAGAGACCATATCTTAATTTTATAAAGATATAGGGTTGCTCGGCCTATGTCAAAAGACAAAAACCGGACAAACTCGAGGCAAGGTCTGTTTTGTGTAAATTTGTTGGATATCCCAAGCATTCGCGAGGGTATATCTTCTACCACAGTGAGGAACAAAGAGTATTTGTTGCTCAACATGCCACCTTTTTAGAAAAGGAATTTCTTGCAAAAGAGATTAGTGGCCCTGAGGTAGAACTGGAAGAGGTTCCAGCTGAACAAACCACAACAGAAGATTTAGTGGAACCAGAGGATTCAGCAGTTCCCAATGAACCCCAGCCACTCCGCCGATCTAGTAGGGTTCCTCGCCAACCTGAGAGATACTACGGTTTTCTCATGGATGGTGGGAGCGAGGATTGCATCATGGAGGATGATGACCCAACTAGCTTCGAGCAGGCCATCACGAGTGGGGACTCAGTGAAATGGCTGGATGCTATGCGGTCCGAGATGGAATCCATGTACACCAACAAAGTATGGACTTTGGAAAATGCTCCTGAAGGGGTAAAACCCATTGGGAGCAAGTGGATCTTCAAGAAATAACTTGGTGTAGATGGGAAAGTGGAGACTTTCAAAGCTAGACTTGTTGCAAAAGGTTTTCGTCAAAGACCAGGTGTGGACTATGACGAAACCTTTTCTCCAGTGGCTATGCTTAAATCCATCCGGATCATGCTTGCCATCGCTGCATATCATGACTATGAAATCTGGCAAATGGATGTTAAGACCGCCTTTCTAAACGGTGATTTAGAAGAGTGCGTGTACATGACTCAGCCAGAAGGCTTCGTAGACAGTGGGAGCAGCGGGAAGGTGTGCAAGCTGCTTAAATCCATTTATGGATTAAAGCAAGTATCGCGGAGTTGGAACATCTGCTTTGACGTCGTTATCAAAGAGTTTGATTTCGTCAAAAACCCAGATGAACCTTGTATCTACAAGAAGGTGGCAGAGAGTAAGGTTGTCTTCCTCGTATTGTACGTGGACGACATACTCTTGATAGGAAATGATATTCCTATGCTGCAATCGGTCAAGCTCTTCTTGTCACAAAGATTCTCAATGAAAGATCTTGGTGGTGCCTCCTGCATATTGGGAATTAGGATCTATAGAGATAGATCCAAACGGATATTGGGATTGTCCCAATCCAGGTACATTGACACCATACTAAAGAGGTTTAGTTTGGAAGAATCCAAGCGTGGGAACTTGCCCACGATCTTTGGAGTCACTCTCTCCAAAGAGATGTCTCCTAAGACTGATTTGGAGAGAGCTCGAATGCAAGGGATACCCTATGCTTCGGCTGTAGGCTCTATCATGTATGCGATGCTATGTACCAGACCCGATGTAGCATACTCACTAAGTGTAGTGAGTAGGTATCAAGCTGATCCTGGAGAGAGTCACTGGACAGCTGTGAAGAGCATTCTCAAATACTTACGAAGGACTAAAGAGATGCTCTTGGAGTATGGTAACGGAGAACTCCAAGTGGAGTCCTTTACCGATTCGAGCTTCCAGAGTGATAAGGACGACTCTAAGTCGCAGTCAGGATTTTTCTTTACCCTTTACGGAGGGGCGGTTAGCTGGAAGAGTTCCAAGCAGGAAACCGTGGCAGACTCGACGATGGAGGCTGAATACATCGCTGCCAAAGAAGCTGTCTGGATCAAGAAGTTCATTACTGAACTTGGAGTAGTTCCATCCATTGAGCATCCAATACCTTTGTATTGCGATACCAATGGAGCGGTGGCTTTGGCCAAGGAACCTAGGTCCCATCAGCGATCCAGGCATATTCTAAGGCGGTATCACCGGATCCGGGAGATAGTTGATCGCCGGGAGATCGAGGTCAGGAGGGTTGACACGAAGAACAACACAGCGGATCCACTCACGAAGGCCATTCCCCAGATACAATTTGAGAGACTCTTCGGGATGCTCGGTATGCGATACTACAACAGCTGGCCCTAGTGCAAGTGGGAGATTGTTAGTTGTATGTATGCCCTAGAGGCCAGTATTGTACAGATGATGTATATTATATTGGATGCTTGGACATATATAGAGATGAATTTCTTGCCCGATATGATAGTATGCTATCAGGTTGCTCTTTATCTTAACATGTATACTAGTCTCATTAAACTGTCTTATAGTTACATGTTGGTAAAGCCCTTAGGATGTGTACTTGACTACCTGGACTATGATGCAGATCATACTAGGGGGGACATGGTAGTCCATAAGTACGTCTTTCAAGGTCCGTAGTCGTAGGTGTATCGAGACGGGGCATCGATATACCAGTGTAGACTAGCGTATACGCTTCTCGACCCATGAGATGGGCGATGGATGATCCCATATCCATTGGTGTTTGACATCAGAGATGGTATACGGGTACTCAGTGGAGACTGGGTACACTGGACGGACTCACCGAGAACTCCCAGATGGTATTATACCTCACGTCAGATGGCAGTTCTCAGGTGACACTTGTGCAGGTTAGTCTGTAGACCCGAGATCGTCGTAGAGTCTTGTGTGATTCCCACTGTGCTTTGATCTCCACCTTACCACGTCCATGAGAGCGTGCAAAACGGTGGTTTTTGGGTACAGTCCCGAGTCACATGGAGGCAATGAGCGATAGGAGGGGTTTCGTCTCTCTCGGTATTGGGGGTTGATGTTGCGCTGTGCTCGATTGGCCGTAACAGGGAAGTCCCTGGCCAGGGCTGATCAGAGATTTGCTGGTAAGTGTTACCAGTAGTTTCTCGACCCGTTATGAGCCTCACATCGGCACGACTTATCAGTTATTGGGGTCTGACGTTTACCACCCCTAGACTTGATATGCGACATATCAGACGAGGAGACCGGACTGTACGGGAAGTGTTGCCGATCGGTTCGAAGGGAGTTGTAGCAGGTTCGCTTGTTCTCTTCTGATCGCTCAATACCCGGATGGCCGTTACGTTTAGCTGATCGCTTGCGGCTTGGGGGTGCTTGATATGATCATCACCCACTGCCAGCGTATTGACGAGTCTCAGAGTCCCACAATGGAGTTTCCTAGTCCAGGAGAAATGTTGTGGTGCGCGTATGCGATATGCGCATGGACCCAATTAAAATGCGCGTATAGGATACCGTATATTGGTCGGGCGGCTTGCTTTTGGTAGGGGTCATATGTGATATGGCCGGATTGATAAATCAAGTGTTGATTTATCATTTAACCATTAGCTTCTCACTTGAAATCCTTTCTTGATTATGTTGGATGTATAGTTTCTTTATTGATTCATGCACATATGGATGTACATATACACATACATACATACATACATCCTTCATGATTGTACATACATGAAAATGGTGGCAATATAAGACTCACACCATGGTTTTATTTATGGATTAAATTGCATTTGATTTAAAAACAAAAAGGAAAAAGGCAAATGGTCATTATTGATTTGTTTCTACATTCTTCCTTTGACCTAACCATTCTCACTCACCTTTTGACCATGGGTTACTTTTCCTTTTGTGCTTTTAACTCAAGTTCAATAATATCCTAACCATGGTTTGATATGAGAAGAGGAAAATATATATTGATATATTTTCTATTTTCTTTTTTGAGTTGAACTTATCATCTTCTCATATTGCCATCATCTTCTTCCTCCTCTCTCATTTTGCTCTCTAGTTCTTTGTTGTGAGCAATATACTCATCAAGATTGGATTTTGAAGTGAGAAAGAGAACCACAACACCATTCTACACAAGTCTAGCCCACTTGTTTAGAGTGTTAGCTTGATTTCGTTCACTTGATCGGATAAAGTTGCAAGCTTGGACAAAGCGGACTCCGGGTGGATCATCGGTGACCTCGAGGAGTTCAAGCGGAGCTTTTTCAAACCCCAAGCAGCCGAGGAGTCTAGCGTAGGGAGCTACAAAGGTTGTACTCTCTAAACCCTAGCATTTCTTTCATATGATGATGTGAAAAACTTGAAACCCTAATTGATTCTAGGAACGATCCGATGTTTGTTAACTTAGCACCCTAAAGACTCCACCTTTGGTTCATGTGATGCTTCTAAACCCTTCATGAGGTGCTAGGCTAACCCAACAAATACTACTGTGCAAAGCAAAAAGAAACGCATGTAATGTCAGATTTAAAACAAAATCGGTTCTCGCAACATCATTTAGGTTTGTTTTATATGCTTTAATCAAAATTAATGCATTCCCATCAATTAATCATATCATGCCAGAAAAAACGAAAATAGGCATGCACATATATGCCATCCGCATTCGCCACAGGATCCCGGATCTTCACCGTAAGGTTACTTGACTTACGGTAGGACGGAGACAGAACTAGCGCGGATGCAAAACATATATAGCGTCTACTAAATATTTATAAAATATATATGAAAATTCGTCTCACGCATGATATCAAGTAACATCGCAGAAGCATCACAGCAGAAACAAACACAGTATGGAAATACGGATAATCTAGGAAAAGTACATTTCAATGGAGCCAAATATGAAATGTAATTTTTCGGTCGTGTGGATAGACCGTAGTATCAGACCCTAGACCTCTACGAGTCCGGAATGCCACCCACCAATCCCAAAAGTGAGGCAACCCCAATCAATGATGTGAATGGGCCACCCAGCACTTCCAAAATCCAGTGACTTGGGCACCCCTCCGCGGGTCAATCCTATACCCCCAACGAATGCGGCGAATAGCCCTCCAATTCTAGAGTAAGGCACCACGGTCTCAACGCCATGAGATGGAGGCACGTTGCCCTCTAGAACTCAGCTACTCGAGCACTCCGCCTCAGGGTAATCCTAGTGCATGTAATGAAAACCAGAATATACAACGACGACTGCATCCGTAACCAGGACACGCCCCAAAGCATAATACAAGCCGCAATGACGGCAGTCCACATGTCGGACGCTCGTCATGCAAAATGAATATATATTACATCACCGAGAATTACGTCTAATACTACATACACCGGGCTATCGATCACGACAAATCCAACACAACCATATTCAACAAGCAATATCCATCACAGAACATGCAAACTTCCGAGTCACAATTCCGTAACCCCGTCTAAATGATACATATAGCAATTAGACGATGTTATACCAAACGTTATGATACATGCAACAATCACAAAGCCTATGACAGTCGAACACCGCACACTAATAGCCTACGCTTCAATTTTCCAAAACACCGAAAATCAAGTGTGCTAAAAATCGGCAAAAATTCCATGCTAAAACCGATTTTGGGAGTCCGAAATGAGCTCAGATTGAGTCGAAACTTCGTGGAAGGGCCCGACACAAAATTAGCGTCGATCTGGAGGCACCTATATGGGTACCCACCCACTAGACCACCCTAAGGTGGCCATGGGGGCAAGGAAGACCCGATCCTGCCCATTTGGGCAGGGCTCGGGTCCCTACAACCCCAAGGACACTTTACGGTGGTCTCGGGGGTGTGGACCCTCTCTATGTCTCTTCGAGACATCTCCTGTAGGGTTACTTAACACGACAGCAAGGTTTCGGGAGGCATCGTCCATGCTATTTTCATAAAATTTCCATGCTACTTAACCCTTACCCTAGAATCTTAACTTGAGAATTAGACAAAAGAATATGTAAACAACTTTACAACTAAGTGAAAATGGAATACAACCTTTGTAGACTGGTCCTGCACTTCAAATGCTCTTTGTAGATGTCCCTTCGCTCCAAGTAGTGGTGATCCGGACTCTCCGCAGGCTTCACTAGTCGAAATGAACGAGCTTGCACAATGATCTTCGAGACCGAAGATGATCTACTTTGAGGAGACACCAACTCAAGCTACCTCTTCACTAATTAGGGATTAGTAAAGCTAACACCCTAAACTAAATGGCTAATCTAGTAGAGGATGATGAAGTTGGAATTTTTCTCACTTTAGAATTCTTTTTCTCACTCTTTTTCTTTTCCTCACCAAAACCTAGAGAGCTTTCTCTTGTTGAAGATGAAGATGAAGAGAATAAAGGATGAGAGACTGAATGGAAACCATGGGTGAGAAATATCTCATATAACCCTTGTAGAGACATAACCATGGCTAAAGATTAAGGTTAGGTTAATAAATATCTAATGCAAGACAAATTTAGTGGACTAAGTCAAGGGTTCCACAAGCTTCCAAAGCTTGCAACCATTCCTAATTCCCACCAATTTAAATTTGCATTAAATAAATAAAACCCTAATAATCTAGTGGCATGGTATAAGTCTCATACAGCCATGTAGTGTGTATCATCAAGCATGACACAAAAAAGAAAACACAAATAATATATATCACATATATATTAATTGTGCACATGTGAGAAAAGAAAAGTATAAGTGAGCAAATATTAGTTAATTTAAATTAGCATATCATATATACAATTATACATTAAATTATTAAATCAACATTTGATTTAATAATCCGACTATATCATATATAACTGACTAATATTATATGTATCAACTTATCGAATCAACATTTGATTCGATAACCCAGCTATATCACATATAACCGACCGATATCACATATCGCGAGAATAGAATACGGTATCACATACTCATATTATTCTCGGTCCTGCACATATCACATATGTGCTCCTACTTCATTTTTCCTGAGCCAGTAAATCTCTGTGTAGGACTCTAAAGACTCGTCAATACGCCGGCAGTAGGTAATGATCACATCAAGCACCCACAAGCCGTCAGCGGTACTAGCTGGACGAAACGGCTATCCGGGTATTTAGCGATCAGAAAATCAACAAGCAAGCCTGCTCATACTCCTGTAAAGCCTGTCAGTAACATTACCGTACAGTCCGGTCTCTTCGTCTTATATGTAGCATATCAAGTCTAGGGGTGGTTAATGTCAGACCCCAGTAACCGATAAGTCGTGCCGATTTGAGGCTCATAACGGGTCGAGAAACTACTGATAATACTTACCAGTAGATCTCCGTATCAGCCCTGGCCAGGGACTTCCTGTTATAGCCAATCGAGCACAGCGCAACATCAACCCCCAATACCGGGAGAGACGAAACCCCTTTTATCGCTCATTGCCTCCATGTGATTCGGGACTGTACCCAAAAGCCACCGTTTTGCACGTTCTATTGAACGCGGTAAGGTGTAAATCAAAGAACAGTGGGAATCACACAAGACTCTATGACGATCTCGGGTCTACAGACTAACATGTACCATTGTCACCAGAGAACTGCTATCTGACGATAGGTGTAATACCAACTAGGAGTTCTCGGCGAGTCCGTTCGGTGTACCCAGTCTCCACTAAGCACCCGTATACCATCTTTGATGTCAAACAGCAATGGATGTGGGATCATACATTGCCCATCATATAGGTCAAGAAGCGTATATGCTAGTTTACTATGGAATATCGATGCCTTGTCTCGATACACCCTCGACTAGGAACAATTAAAGGATGTACTTATGGACTACCCTGGCCCCAATAGTATGATCTCTATCATAGTCCTAGTAGTCAAGTACACATCATAAGGGCTTTATCAACATGTTAGAGCAAGATAGCATCACAATACAAGTCTACATGTTAAAACAAAGAGCAACCAGATACCATACTATCATGTCGAGCAAGAAAGTCCTCTCTATATATGTCCAAGCATCCACTATAATATACATCATATGCACAACAATGGCCTCTAGGGCATATACATAACTAACAATCTCCTACTTGCACTAAGCCAGTTGTTGCTGTTAATTATATGTATGCCCTAGAGGCCATTACTATACATAGGATGTATATTGTAGTGGATGCTTGGACATATATAGGGAGGACTTTCTTGCTCGACATGATAGTATGCTATCTGGTTAATCTTTATCTTAACGTGTACACTGATTGTCTCTCCGATACATGTTGGTAAAGCCCTTAGGATGTGTACTTGACTACCTGGACTATGATGCGGATCATACTAGTGGGGACATGGTAGTCTATAAGTACATCCTTCAAGGTCCCTAGTTGCGGGTATATCGAGACAGGGCATCGATATACCAGAGTAAACTAGCGTATACCTTCTCGACCCATACAGATGGGTGATGGATGATCCCATATCCATTGGTGTTTGACATCAGAGATGATATACGGGTGCTCAGTGGAGACTGGGTACACTGGACGGACTCGCCGAGAACTCCCAGATGGTATTATACCTTACGTCAGATGGCAGTTCTCTGGTGACACTGGTACAGAGTAGTCTGTTGACCCGAGATCGTCATAGAGTCTTGTGTGGTTCCCACTGTGCTTTGATTTCCATCTTACCACGTCTAAGAGGGCGTGGAAAACGGTGGTTTTTGGGTACAGTCCCGAATCACATGGAGGCAATGAGCGATATGAGGGGATTCGTCTCTCCCGGTATAGGGAGTTGATGTTGCGCTGTGTTCGATTGGCTATAACTGGAAATCCCTGGCCAGAGTTGCTGAGATTTACTGGTAAGTGTTACCAGTAGTTTCTCGAACTGTTATAGGCCTCATATCGACACGACTTATCAAGCTATTGGGGTCTGACGTTTACCACCCCTAGGCGAGATATGCGACATATCAGACGACGAGACCGGACTGTACGGTAAGTGTTACTGGTTGGATTCACAGGAGAGTGAGCGGGCTTGCTCGTCGATCTTCTGATCGCTCAATACCCGGGTGGCCGTTACGTTTAGCAGACCGCTTGCGGCTTGTGGGTGTTTGATATGATCATCACCTGCTGCCGGCGTATTGACGAGTCTTTAGAGTCCTACACAGAGGTTTCCTGGCTCAAGCGAAACGAAATAGGAGCGCATATGAGATATGTGCGGGACCGAGAATAATGCGTGTATGTGATACCGTATTTCATTCTCGCGATGAAAGTATCGATATGGTTGTATGCGATATAACCTAGTTATCGAATCAAGGATTGATTCGATAAATCGATCCATTGTATATTAGTCGGTTATATGCGACATGACCGGATCGTTAAATCAAGTGTTGATTTAATGATTTAATGCATAATTATATATTTGATATATTACTTTGCATTAACTAGTATTGGTTCACTTTAAATGGATTTTCTCACTTGGATTGTGCACATTGTATATGTGATATAGTTTTGTGCACTTGTATGTATCATGTTCGATGATACATGTATACTTGTGTTTGTGTAAAGATTGAACCATGGTTATTCAAATGGTTAGGGTTTTGATTTTCATACTTATTTATTTATTTATTTCTTTTTGGAAAAGATAAGAGGAAAATGGTGGCTTTCTTTGTTTGTAGTTGAAACTTCATGAAGCTTTGACTACATGACCATTTTGTCTCATGCTTAACCCTAACCATTTAAACAAACCATGGTCTACTCTCTACACTTAACTAGGGTTAGGATATGATAAGTATTCATATTATTTTCTATTTTGAAAACACTTATGATATTCTTTCTTCTTCTTCTTCATCTTCTTCAAAGAAGAAAACCTAGACTTCATCAATGGTGACTTGATGAAATGAGTGAGAA
Organism: Agapanthus africanus; assembly: GCA_030015575.1. Classification (NCBI taxonomy): domain Eukaryota; kingdom Viridiplantae; phylum Streptophyta; class Magnoliopsida; order Asparagales; family Amaryllidaceae; genus Agapanthus; species Agapanthus africanus. The sequence goes on along the minus strand of CM057344.1, from coordinate 225,075,554 downwards.
ATCCAATTCTAAAGTGAACCCACTTCCTATTTCTTCATCCTCTACCTCTTGCCAAGTAGTATAGGGTGTTCTCTTCACAAGTTTCATGACTTGGTGAAGTGGGAGCTTGATCTAGTGATTCCTCGACGTAGATCATCTTCGGCACGAAGCCGACGACCTTGCCCGCCCATTTCTCCGATGAAGCCGACGCTAGAGCCCGGGTTTCCATTTGGACAGCGAGGAGACTTCATTGTGGAGCTATGGAGGTGGAGGACCGGATCTACAAAGGTTGTATTTCCGTTCTCTTAGTAAAGTAGTTTACTAGTTGCATCTTTCGCCTAAATATCTAGTTAACGATCCGTAGTCTAGGGTTTCTCGGCACCGTAAAATTTGAAATTAGCATGGTTGATGCCTTGTGAGACCACTTGAGAGTGCCTAGGAACCCTACAGTGGTATCAGAGCCTAGCTAGAGCCTTAGACGATGCGTAGACGGTGTTTGAAGTCCGATCGAACCGAAACCCCATTGCAAAATCACTCTCTGTACTTTTTTCAAAACTGTTGAATTTTGTGAATTAAAAATATGCAGAAAAATAAGCAGGAAAAACTAAGAATTACTGTGAAGTTTGGGCTCCTAATTCCATAATTAGACCGCGGAACCGCGGCCAAACCAGGGGTTTGGCGGCTCTTCCGCGGCCCAAATTTGGACTTAGTCCCTCAAATTTCATATATTTATTCTTAGGTCCTTTCTTGGCAATTTTTTATGTGAATTTTTTAATTCCACTCAAGGTTGAGTTTTCTAGGGTTTTATTGGGGATTCATTAATTTGATCGGATAATTTAACTTCGTTTATGTTTTTCCGGATATTTTAGAAACTGTTAAAAAGTTCGACTGGATATAAATACCCACTTTTTCCCCTGCCGGGAAATTTCCAAGTGTTGGATTTTTCCGTAGTTTAATAACGTTCTAAGTAGTGCAAGTAAAGCGATGGTCCCTCTAGAAGACAACAAACCTTAACTCGATTATGTGACCATCTTGAACTGCCCTTTGAACCTTAGGGTTTGGGGCAGTACGGCGTGCCATATGTGAGGCGTTGGCTTGACCCTTCTACGGCTGGACCGTTGGTACTGAGGCATGAACTGGATGTTTTTAAACTTGTTTCATGTGTTGATCTGTTTCGGGAAAACTTGGGTGTTCGTTTGTTCGATCGGAAAGTTTAACATTTTCTATTTATCTGGAATGTGATACAATAATTGGAATTCACAAGCAGTTATGAGATAACTAATTTGAATGTTATAAACATAGCACTTTAGTCTCACTTGATCGGTTGCCACGGAATTTTGATGTGATCAAAAGTCCGTCGCAATCACGTAGCGTACGCGGATACTCGCCGGGTAAACTTAATAGACAGCCTCACTCCATAGCCCCGACCAAGTGACTGTAGGAGAACCCCGTCGCCGAAAGCATCCGTTCGGGTGCTCGCGGCAGCGGTGTTCCGCCTTGGTGCACTTCGTCGACGGCGTCGGGGGTGCGGCCGCCTACTAAAGTTTGCAACGAGCATTCGATCAGGATTTCGGGAATCTTGTTGAATTGCCCGACTTGATATTGAAAAGAGTTTTCGATAATGAGACTAAAATGTGGGGTTTATAATTGTTAGGCATGCGATGTCTATGCAGGTTGCGGATTCCAACTGTTGTAGTTTTGCACTTTCTTTTCTGTGACCGTAAGTGTAATATGTGATATCGCCGGTTTCGTTGCTATATGTCAACGACAATTGGGATGCGCATATTTACTTACGTTGATGACATGTGTTGTTATGTGTTGCTGGATATGTTATATTGGATCGTCGTGTTTGAATAGCCGCGGGTTTTTCTGTGAGATGAGTGTTTTTCATTTTCATTCATGTAAAAACTTGTATGTAATATTCTTTTATTGGGGCACTTCCAGGTTGCGGAAGATGTCACCGTTTGTATATTATTTACTTTTCCGCACTAGGATAGACCCAAGGAGGGGAGCACAAGTAACCGGGTTCTGGAGTCCTGTGGGAGACCAACTCGAGGAGTCGAGTCCGGGTCTCCTAACTCCAGAATTGGTAGGGTTGCTTGCCGCTCTCGTAGGGGTCTAGGGGTGTGGGTTTGGCTATTCATCACGACCGTGGAATCCGTGTTTTATTCTGGCTCGTATTGAAAACACGGACGTCCTAGTATATCCAATATTTCATATGATTCTTCTGCTGCGATATCTGTGATGTGATCATGTGATGTTCTGTGATGGATACAGTATATAGTATATATGATATATTATATAGGCGTTACATATGTTTTACACCCGTGCTAGCCCTGCCCCGCTCTGTCGTTAGTTACCTAACCTAACGGTGCACGAGAGGACATCGAGGCGAATGCGGATGGCATAAGTGTACGTCGTATTTATCTGTGATGTTTAGGTACTTAAATGATGGGACTTCATTAATGTGATTAATGAAATAAAAGAAACCTAAAGATGTTGTAGAATCGAATTTTAAAAATAAAACAGGTAGCTACAGTTCTTGCTTTGCACAGCGGTATATATGATATATCCTGCACCTTATTCGATGAGGAAAGGACCGAGATCCCTTCACCGGGAGAGACTCCTTTAGCAATAACTGGCAGATGCTACACACTCGGTTTGTCTTTTGATTGATTTTAAGAGTTTTTGCTTTGCAGAGTGATATATATGATATATCCCGCACCTCATTCGACGAGGAAAGGACCGACGATCCCTTCACCGGGAGTGACTCCTTTAGCAAAACTAGAAAAGCCTCAAAGACACTCCATTTCAAAATTCATTCGATCCTATAACGATATCAAGTTCATTACGCAATAGGTTTTCAGAAAAACCTGTCGTAGCCCTCCGTCATTTCAGATAAGTCCTGTTTAGTATTCGTGCTGCGTTTGTTGACCTTGTCAAGGCGCAGTGTACGGTAGCTAACCAGTATTTATCTGCTTATGCATATGATGCAGATTGGGTTAGGGTAGTCGTGCGGCCTTGTTGACCTTGTCAAGGGTCATGCGGGTGGGTTTGATTCAATCAAGAAATGACGGGTTGAACTTGACTTGCGGTCTATGGTTTGTTGACCTTGTCAAGGTCATAGATCGTTCGGGGCAAAATATTATCGGGAATTTCAAGTGTTGAAATTTGCAATGAGATTGCATACCTTCTATGAGATAGTTGGATCTCGATACCCGCTGCGAGTAAGAGTTACTCCTGGGAGAGTTTTACATATTACAATTAGCCGATCAAGTATGTGTCTAGAAAGGTGTTAACGAGGTTACGCCTCTGGGAAAACGAGGTTTACATTAATTAGGTCCGTGCGAAAGCACGGGGAACCTCCCTCAAAGTACCGACACTGGCCTGGCTGAAAGATTGGCGAACTTGTAGTTTGTAATTAATCCCGGCTAGTCTTTCCTTTTAGGGTTTGAAGGAAGATTTGATAAAAAGCAGTGGGAGCCATCCTGATTAGATAAAACATAACCAATCTATTCTTGCAAGAGCGCACGCTGAGTGTTTTCTTCTCTCTCTCTCTCCAGGTAGCGACCATATCACGCCTTAATCAAGATAATAATACGGAATATTGACCGAACCCGCTTGTTATACTGAGCTGGGGAACGTTGGTCCCGCTCCAACTTATAATTGTTATAAGACAGAGTAGGAAATTGGGGATTACCAGAATTCCCGTGCCGCCCAAGCGAAGAAAGTGCATACTGATGCATCATCTTCGGGTGTGTTCATTATACAGAACTGTTTCTCAGTATCCTTTACGTCCTGGGTATATGATACCGGATCAGGATCCCAGATATGTAATCTGTTATATAGGGCTACAGATAGGTAGAGAACTGAGAACGGGTGATAAGTTTCATGAGACAGAAAACGGGGCAAGTGTTGCAGCCAAGTCTGTTGGTCACTGTCACCCTGTATTCAAAATACATTGATTCTGAACGAATGTTATTAGATACTGAACCTGATATACAAAATCATATCTATCTCTTTATTAGTAAAGAAATGATAAAATTTTGTATAGTTGGATAATGTTTTGAACATTTCCTATATCAAAAGTTGATCAGTTCAGGCACGTTATCTAAAAGCATTGATGTTCTAAATCAAACTACAGTTCTTTAATATACGGAACACACACAAGAGGAAGAGTTCAGAAATGAACGAATCCTTCTTGAGGTATTGTAGACTAAGTCATATCAATGCGACCCGACTGGCTGAAGTTACATTTTAGATGCATATTTAAATCAGTTTGAATTTACATCTTGTGAAACTTGCCAGTCATGTCACAGAGATGAGATGACCATAGCTCCGTTTACTGAAAACAGAGAAAGAGTTAGTGAACTCTTGGGATGATACATGTTGATGTATGAAGGTCCCTGTCTACACATGCCAAGACCGGTTCTTTATACTTCATTACATTCTCTGATGATCTTTCGAGATTCAGACCTATGTTCCTGTTGAAACACAAGTCAGAACCTTTTGAGATATTCACAGAATATAAGTTAGAAGTAGGGAACCAAAACAGGTATAAGTATTATGTCCTTTGATGTGATCAAGGAGGAGAATACTTGAGCACGAAATTCTTGGACTATTCTAAAGGAGAATGAGATTCTCTCTCAGCATTACTCCTCCGTATACACCATGGCACGATGGTATATCGGGATGGAGCAATCACACCCTATATGATAAGGTGTGCTCTATGATGAGTACTATTGAGTTACCTATTTCCTTTTGGGAGTTATGCACTTGAGAAGCTGCATACCTATTGAATAGGGTTCGAATCAAATCAGTTGCCTACCACTTCATATGTGATATGGAATAGGAAGAGCCCATGTCTTAAGTCAGTTAAGATTTGGGGTTGTCTGGCTTATGTCTAAAAGCAAAATCGGGACAAGCTCGAGGCAAGGTCAGTTATGTAGAACTGGAAATGTTCCAGCTATACAAACTACAGCAGAGGATTTGATAAAACAAAAGGATTCAATAGTTACCAACGAACCTCAGCCTCTCCGCCGATCTAGTAGGTTCCTCACCCACCTGAGAGATACTTCGGTTACTCTATGACAGTGGGAGCGAGGATTGCATCATGAGATGATGACCCAACTAGTTTCGAGCTGGCCATCAGGAGTGAGACTCTATAAGAATGGCTGGATGCTTAGCGATCTGAGATGGAATCCATGTACACCAACAAAGTATGGACTTTGGTTGCTATATCTGAAGGGTTAAATCCCCATCAGGAGCAAGTATATCTTGAGAAGATTACTTGGTGTAGATGGAAAAGTTGAGACTTTCAAAGCTGGACTTGTTAAAGCTTTTCGTCATCGACCAGGCGTGGATAATGATGAAACCTTTTCAAGTGGCTATGCTTAAGTCCATCCAGATCCTACTTGCCACGGCTACATACCATGACTACGATATCTGGCGGTTGGGTGCCATGACTGCTTTTCTAAATGATGTTTTAGAAGAGGACGTCAATAAGTACACAACCAGAGGGCTTCGTAGACAGTGGGAGCAGCAGAAACGTGTACAAGATGCTTTATAGGATAAAGCAGGTATCGCGGAGTTGGAACATCTGTTTTGATGAGTTAGTCAAACAGTTTGGCATCATCAAAATGGTAGATGAACCTTGTATATACAAAAGGGTAGTAAGGAGTATGGTGATGATCCTCGTAGAGTACGTGGATGACATACTCTTGATAAGAAAGGAGTTTCCTATGCTACGCTCGGTCAATCTCCGCTTATCACAATGATTCTCCATACAGGATCAAAGTGACACCTCCTAAATCCTGGGTTTTGGATCTCTGAGATAGATCTAATTGGATGTTAGGATTCTCACTAGTTGTAGTGAGATGGTATCAATCGATCCTGGGGAGAATCACTGGAAGGGTTCCAGAGTGATAAGAATGACTGAATGTCAGTCACAGGCATTGTCTTTACCCTTGGTAAAGGGACGGTATGTTGGAAGAGTTCCAAGCTAGATACCGTGGCATACTAGACGATTAAAGGCTGAATATGTCGCTACTTAAGATGCTACCAAAGAGGCAGTCTGGATGTATATTTGTTCATGAGATGAACTAAGTTCCTTCCTTTGTGTGGCAATGGAGTTGTGGCTTATGCCAAGGAACGTCCGTCCCATCAGTGATCCAGACATATTCTAAGGCAGTATCACCTGATCATGGAGATAGTTGATCTCCAGGGTGATCGAGGTTAGGAGAGTAGACTCAGAGGACAACACGGCGGATCCACTCACAAAGGCCTTTTCTCAGAGAGAGACTTCTTATGGGATGGTTGAGTATGAGATACTACAACCACTGCTATCAGATGGCCCTAGTGCAAGTGGGAGATTGTTAATTATATGTATGCCCTAGAGGCCATTACAATACATAGGATGTATATTGTAGTGGATGCTTGGACATATATAGGGAGGACTTTCTTGCTCGACATGATAGTATGCTATCTGGTTAATCTTTATCTTAACGTGTACACTGATTGTCTCTCCGATACATGTTGGTAAAGCCCTTAGGATGTGTACTTGACTACCTGGACTATGATGCGGATCATACTAGTGGGGACATGGTAGTCTATAAGTACATCCTTCAAGGTCCCTAGTCACGGGTATATCGAGACAGGGCATCGATATACCAGAGTAGACTAGCGTATACCTTCTCGACCCATACAGATGGGCGATGGATGATCCCATATCCATTGGTGTTTGACATCAGAGATGATATACGGGTGCTCAGTGGAGACTGGGTACACTGGACGGACTCGCCGAGAACTCCCAGATGGTATTATACCTTACGTCAGATGGCAGTTCTCTGGTGACACTGGTACAGAGTAGTCTGTTGACCCGAGATCATCATAGAGTCTTGTGTGGTTCCCACTGTGCTTTGATTTCCATCTTACCACGTCCAAGAGGGCGTGCAAAACGGTGGTTTTTGGGTACAGTCCCGAATCACATGGAGGCAATGAGCGATATGAGGGGATTCGTCTCTCCCGGTATAGGGAGTTGATGTTGCGCTGTGTTCTATTGGCTATAACTGGAAATCCCTGGCCAGGGTTGCTGAGATTTACTGGTAAGTGTTACCAGTAGTTTCTCGAACTGTTATAGGCCTCATATCGACACGACTTATCAAGCTATTGGGGTCTGACGTTTACCACCCCTAGGCGAGATATGCGACATATCAGACGACGAGACCGGACTGTACGGTAAGTGTTACTGGTTGGATTCACAGGAGTGTGAGCGGGCTTGCTCGTCGATCTTCTGATCGCTCAATACCCGGGTGGCCGTTACGTTTAGCAGACCGCTTGCGGCTTGTGGGTGTTTGATATGATCATCACCTGCTGCCGGCGTATTGACGAGTCTTTAGAGTCCTACACAGAGGTTTCCTGGTTCAAGCGAAACGAAATAGGAGCGCATATGAGATATGTGCGGGACCGAGAATAATGCGTGTATGTGATACCGTATTTCATTCTCGCGATGAATGTATCGATATGGTTGTATGCGATATAACCTAGTTATCGAATCAAGGATTGATTCGATAAATCGATACATTGTATATTAGTCGGTTATATGCGATATGACCGGATCGTTAAATCAAGTGTTGATTTAATGATTTAATGCATAATTATATATTTGATATATTACTTTGCATTAACTAGTATTGGTTCACTTTAAATGGATTTTCTCACTTGGATTGTGCACATTGTATATGTGATATAGTTTTGTGCAGTTGTATGTATCATGTTCGATGATACATGTATACTTGTGCTTGTGTAAAGATTGAACCATGGTTAGGGTTTTGATTTTCATACTTATTTATTTATTTATTTCTTTTTGGAAAAGATAAGAGGAAAATGGTGGCTTTCTTTGTTTGTAGTTGAAACTTCATGAAGCTTTGACTACATGACCATTTTGTCTCATGCTTAACCCTAACCATTTAAACAAACCATGGTCTACTCTCTACACTTAACTAGGGTTAGGATATGATAAGTATTCATATTATTTTCTATTTTGAAAACACTTATGATATTCTTTCTTCTTCTTCTTCATCTTCTTCAAAGAAGAAAACCTAGACTTCATCAATGGTGACTTGATGAAATGAGTGAGAAATCCAATTCTAAAGTGAACCCACTTCCTATTTCTTCATCCTCTACCTCTTGCCAAGTAGTATAGGATGTTCTCTTCACAAGTTTCATGACTTGGTGAAGTGGGAGCTTGATCTAGTGATGCCTCGATGTAGATCATCTTCGGCACGAAGCCGACGACCTTGCCCGCCCATTTCTCCGATGAAGCCGACGCTAGAGCCCGGGTTTCCATTTGGACAGCGAGGAGACTTCATTGCGGAGCTATGGAGGTGGAGGACCGGATCTACAAAGGTTGTATTTCCGTTCTCTTAGTAAAGTAGTTTACTAGTTGCATCTTTCGCCTAAATATCTAGTTAACGATCCGTAGTCTAGGGTTTCTCGGCACCGTAAAATTTGAAATTGGCATGGTTGATGCCTTGTGAGACCTCTTGAGAGTGCCTAGGAACCCTACAGGTGCAGTATCTCATACCAAACATCCCGAAGAGTCTCTCAAATTGTATTTGGGGTATGGCCTTCGTGAGTGGATCTGATGTGTTGTTCTTCATGTCAACTCTCCTGACCTCGATCTCTCGGCGATCAACTACCTCCAGGATCAAGTGATACCGCCTCAGAATATTCCTGTATCGCTGATGGGACCTGGGTTCCTTGGCCAAAGCCACAGCTCCATTGTTATCACAATACAAAGGTATTGGATGCACGATGGACTGAACCACATCAAGTTCGTTTATGAACTTCTTCATCCAAACAGCCTCTTTGGCATCATCGTTGGTAGCGATGTATTCAGCCTCCATCGTCGAGTCTGCTACGGTTTCCTGTTTGGAACTCTTCCAACAAACCGCCCCTCCATTGAGGGTAAAGACAAATCCCGAGACTGACTTAGTGTCGTCCTTATCACTCTGGATGCTCGAATCGGTAAAGGACTCCACTTGGAGTTCACCGTTACCATACAACAAGAACATCTCTTTAGTTCTTCTCAAGTACTTGAGAATGTTCTTCAAAGCTGTCCAGTGACTCTCTCCTGGATCTTCTTGATACCTACTCACTACACTTAGTGAGTATGCTACATCGGGTCTTGTACATAGCATCGCGTACATGATAGAGCCTACTGCCGAAGCATAGGGTATCCCTTGCATGTGAGCTCTCTCCAAATCAGTCTTGGGAGACATCTCTTTGGAGAGAGTGAGTCCAGTGATCGTGGGCAAATTCCCACGCTTGGAATCTTCCATACTAAACCTCTTTAGTATGGTGTCAATGTACCTGGATTTGGACAATCTCAGTATCGTTTAGATCAATCTCTATAGATCTTAATCCCTAAGATGTAGGAGGAATCACCAAGACCTTTCATTGAGAATCTATATGATAAGAAGTTCTTGATCGAGTGCAGTATAGGAACATCATTTCCTATTAAGAGTATGTCATCTACGTACAATACGAGGAAGACAACCTTACTCTCTGCCACCTTCATGTATATACAAGGTTCATCTACGTTCTTGATGAAGTCAAACTCTTTGACTACCACATCAAAACAGATGTTCCAACTCCGTGATGCTTGCTTTAACCCGTAGATGGATTTAAGCAGCTTGCACACCTTTCCGCTGCTCCCACTTTCCACGAAGCCCTCTGGCTGAGTCATGTACATGCTCTCTTCTAAATCACCATTTAGAAAGGCGGACTTAACATCCATTTGCCAAATATCATAGTCATAGTATGCAGCGATGGCAAGTAGGATCCAGATGGACTTAAGCATAGCCACTGGAGAAAAGGTTTCATTATAATCCACACCTGGTCGTTGACGAAAATCTTTTGCAACAAGTCTCAACTTTTCCATCTACACCAAGTTTCTTCTTAAATATCCATTTGCTCCTAATGGGTTTTACCCCTTCAGCAGCAACTTCTAAAGTCCATACTTTGTTGGTGTACATGGATTCCATCTTAGATCGCATTGCATCCAGTCACTTCACAGAGTCCCCACTCGTGATGGCCTGCTCGAAGCTAGTTGGGTCATCATCTTCTATGATGCAATCCTCCCTCCCACCATCAATGAAAAAACCGTAGTGTCTCTCCGGTGGATGAGGAATCCTACTAGATCGGTGGAGAGGCTGAGGTTCGTTGGGAGCTATTGAATCCTCTGGTTCCACTAAATCATCAGTTGCAGTTTGTGCTGCTGGAACTTCTTCTAGCTCTACCTTTTCGCCACTAATTTCTTTTAAAAGAAAATCCTTTTCTAAAAAGGTGGCATATTGAGAAACAAACACCTTTTGTTCCTCACCGTGGTAGAAGATATATCCATAGGAATCCTTTGGATATCCCACAAAATTACATAGAGCTGATCTTGCCTCGAATTTGTCTGGATTTTGCTTTTTAATATAGGCCGGACAACCCCATATCTTAACTCATTTAAGAGATGGTCTCTTCCCATTCCATATCTCATATGGAGTGGTAGGCACCGATTTTGTTGGAACTCTATTCAATAGGTATGCGGCCGTCTCCAGTGCATAACCCCAAAAGGATATAGGTAACTCAGCAGTGCTCATCATAGAGCGCACCATATCCAGTAGGGTGCGATTCCTCCGTTTCGATACACCGTTGTACTGTGGTGTATACGGAGGAGTAAGCTGAGAGAGAATCCCATTATCTTTTAGATTGTTACGGAATTCCGTGCTCAAGTATTCTCCTCCCCGATAAGATCGAAGCTTTTACCCGTTTGGTTCTCGACTTCGTGCGTATATTGTTTGAATTTCTCAAAAGCTTCATACTTGTGTTTCAGCAGGAATACATGTCCGTATCTTGAGAGATCGTCAGTGAATGTAATGAAGTACGAGGAACTATTCCTGGCATGTGTAGACATGGGACCGCATACATCACTATGTATCAGTCCCAAGAGTTCTGTAACTCTTTCTCCATGTCCACTAAATGGAGTTTTGGTCATTTTGCCTTTGAGACATGACTGGCAAGTTTCATAAGATGATAATTCGAACGGATTCAAATATCCATCCTTATGTAACTTAGCTAGTCGTGTAGCATTGATATGATCTAGTCTACAATGTCACAAGAAGGATTCGTTCATTTCTGAATTCTCCCTCTTGTGTGTGTTTTGTATGTTAAGAACTGTGGTTTGATTTTGAACGTATATGCCATTATTTAACGAGCCTTATCCAATCAACTTTTGATTCAGGAAGATATTCATAACATTATCCTGTACTACAAAATTATATCCTTCTTTACTTAATAAAGAAACTGATATAAAATTGCATATCAGGGTCGGTATGTAATAGCATTCATTCAGAATCAATGTATTACCATTTGGTAATATAAGGTGATATTCGCCAATTGCTTTGGCTGCTACATTTGCACCATTCCCTACTCTTATGGATTTATCACTCATTCTCAGTTCTCTACCTTTGCTTAGCCCATGTAACATATTACATATGTGGGATCCCGATCCGGTATCTAATACCCAGGACATAGAGTGTACTGAGAAACAGTTCTCGGTAACTAACACACCCAAAGAAGATGCATCAACATGCTTATTCTTCGTTTGGGTGGCGTGGGAATACAGATATGTCCGAATTCCTTGCTCAGTCTTATAACAATTATAAGAAAGAATGGAACCAACGTTCCCCTGCTCAGTATAACAAGCGGGTTCAGTCAATACATCCAAATTATTATCTTGATTAAGGCCTGACATGGTCGCTACTTGGAGAGAGAGAAGAAAACACTTTAGCGTATGCTCTTGCAAGATTAGATTGTTATTATCTTATCTAATCAGGATGGCTCCCACTGTTTTTGTCAAATCTTCTTTCAAACCCTAAAAGGTAAGACTAGCCGGGATTAATTACACCTTACAAGTTCACTAATCTCTCGGTCGGGCCAGTGTTGGTACTTTGAGGGTGGTTCCGTGTGCTTTCGCACGGACCTAATTAAAATAAACCTAGTTTTCCCAGGGGCCTAACCCCGTTAACACCTTTCTAGACACCTACTTGATTGGCTAATTGTGATGTGTAAAACATTCCCAAGAGTAACTCTTACTCGTAGTGCATATCGAGATCCAACTATCTCATAGAAGGTATGCAATCTCATTGCAAATTTAAACACTTTAAATTCCCGATAATACTTTTGCCCTTAGTGACTTATGACCTTAACTATGGTCAACAAATCATAAGCACTAGTCAAGTTCTACCTGTCATTTTTTGATTAATTAGACCCACCCCCATGACCCTTAACTATGATCAACAAAGTCATATGACTGTCCTAATTAATCGCATCATATGCTATGTAGGAAGACATCACTCAGCTACCGTACACCGCGCCTTAACTATGGTCAACTAACGCAGCTTGAATACTAAGTACTCTATTTCCTAAAGTGACGGAGGGTTACGACGGGTTTTTAAAAAAACTTTTTGCGTAATGAACTTGATATCGTTGTAGAATCGAGTGATTTTGAAAGGGAGTGTTTTTTAGTTTTTTACTAGTTTTTCTAAAGAGGTCACTCCTGGTGAAGGGATCATGGCTCTTTCCTTATCGAATAAGGTGCAGGATATTTCACAAATACCACTATACAAAGCAAGAACTATAGAAGCAATCAAAAAACAAAATCCGAGTGAGTTGTAGCATCTGCTAGTTTCGTTAAAGAAGTCACTCCCGGTGAAGGGATCTCGGCTCTTTCCTTATCGAATAAGGTGCTGGATATTCTACAAGGAATACCGCTATGCAAAACATAAACTAAAGCTAACCTTTTTGAAGATTTCATTCTACAACATCTTTTAGGTTTCTCTTCTTTCATTAATCTCATTAATGAAGTCCCATCATTTATGCTTCCTAACCATCATAGAAGAAAAATACAACGTACGCTTATGCCATCCGCATTCGTCTTAGTGTCCCGTTATGTGCCGTTTGGTTACTTAACTAATGGCATAGCGGGGCGGGACTAGCGCGGGTGCAAAACATAAGCAGCGTTTATTATATATCATATATATAATAATAAAGCATTCGTCTCAAACATATAAAGTGATCACATCACAGAATATCAGCAGCAGAAGATAACATATGGAATATTGGATATGCTAGGAATTCCGTGTTTTAAAATAAGCCGGTATAAAACACGGATTCCACGGTCGTGATGAATAGACAAATCCACATCCGTAGACCCCTATCAGAGCGGCAAGCAACCCTACCAATTCTAGAGTTAGGAGACCCAGTCTCTGCTCCTCGAGATGGTCTCCCACTGGACTCTAGAACCCGGTTAATTGTTCTCCCCATCTTGGGTCTATCCTAATGCGGAAAAGTAAATAATATACAACAATGGCGACATCATCCTCAACCCGGAAGTGCCCCAATAAAAGAATATTACATACAATGAATTTTACATGAATGAAAATAAAAACTCTCATCTCACATAAATCCCCCGGCTATTCAAAACACGACGATCCAATATAACATGTCACAGCAACACATAACATCACATTTCATCAACGTAAGTCAATATGTATATCCCAATTGTCGTTGATATATAGCAACGAAACCGGCAATACACCACATATTACACTTACGGTCGCAAAAAAGAAAATTTCAAACTATAACATTTGGAATCCACAATCACCTTAAACATCATAAACCCGAAATATCACATACTTCAGATTTCATGCCGAACAATATGAATTCCAAATATTGTATCATATTCCAGAAAAAGCTAGACGATTTTAAACATTCCGATCGAATCAACAAACACCCAAAATTTCCCAAAGAGCTCAACACTTGAGCGTAATTTAAAAATACTCAGTACATGCCACATGTAACACCTTAGAATGCGATTAGTGTTAATTAAGCGATAATGCGGGTTTTCTGTAAAAATTTTACCAAATTGGTTTCCTCACATTTTATAACAATTAATTAATATTTTATTATTTTTTTGTTTTGTCTTGCACATACTTGTGCATGTTAATGTGAGGGTTAGTTGTGTTAATCTTGTTATTGACCATAACAACCTTTAACCTAATCCATGCTTTGTTTAAACCTTAACCCTAGATATTTGTTTTGTGAGAAGATATTTCCATTGTTATGTTTTGGATTGGGAGGATGTAGCTAGGCGACTCATGAGGCTTTAATGAGAGCATTTATGAGGAGAGGGAGAGAGTAAGTGCTAGGGTGCACTTACCCTACACTCACCTCACTCTCTCATTATCACCTCACTCACTCAGACACTCTCATTCTCTCTCACTCTATCTCTTTCTCAATTATTTCTCATTCCCTCTTCCCTCAAAATGAACCCTTACCCATTCATCACCAAACCTTCACAAAACTTGATCAAATCTCACCCAAATCACTTCTCATGTCTTGTTTTGCCTCTAAGATCACTTGGAGCTTGGAAAGCTAGGATCTTTGAGCATGTGTGGTTAGGTAATGGTCTCTATCTGTTAAGTAGGCGTTTTTAATGTTATGTAGCTTATTAGTTTCAGTTTAGAACGCGTAAAGTTTAGTTTCGTGCACATATCGTATTTTAGTATAGTTTTGGGTCTCGGATGAATCTGCTATCAAACCAGATATTTATTGGAAAAGTTCCCATCACAGTGACCTAGTGTGGTGACCTAGAAGCTAGCCTAAAAACTTGAGCCTATTCCCTTTCTAAGAGGCCGCAAATATTTTGCTTCTGGCCGCAATTTGCGGCCAGACTGGTGAGTTGGGGTTCGTGTTTTGGTTTAGGGGTATCTGGGGTTGTATGTGGTCTCGTGGCACTTGCAACTTTCACCAATTATTTGTGTAGAAAAATCTGGGATCACTTTCCTTGTTTCTAGTATTACATTATCCGACACGGTACGTGTACCTGGTGTAGCATTGGCTTTTGGGTTGGTTCCATAATGTCGCTACGCACGTTATCCACTAGACGAACACTTGAGAGTATGTTTAGAGTTGGTGCGTCCGTCAAACATAGTTTGTACGTATTATTGGTCGATTGCTAATATGAACTTGTTTTACTGTTATATGATCTTAGGGTCGCAGGTGGGGACTTTGGACGCTGCGAAGAAGGGAAAGCGAGTGGTTAGCTTTACTTAGCCAAGATCATCGGTGAGTAGATTTAACATCTACAGAGGAATCGCCCGGATGGCGTTATGTGTCTGTGCAGGGTTACCTAAGATGGCAGCAAGGTTTCGGGAGGCATCGTCCATGCTAAACTCAAATTTTTGCCGTTTTAGCTAACCCTAACTAAGAATCGTTAACTAGAAATCGACGGAATATAAAATGCAAACACTTTACAAGTCTAGTGAGCAAGGAATACAACCTTTGTAGACTGGTCCTTCACTTCAATAGCACCATGTAGTAGTCCCTTTCGCTGTGATTGTGAACTCCGGACTCTATGGAGGCTCCGATGAAGAAATGAACATGCTTGTTTCGAAGTCTTCGAGGCCGAAGATGATCTACGTCGAGGAGACACTAACCCAAGCTATCTCTTCACTAATCATGGAACTAGTGAAGCAAACACCCTATACTAAATGGCTAGCAGTATAGGATGATGAAGTAGGAATTTTTCTCACATTAGAAATCATTTTCTCACTCAAAATCATCACTTTTTAAAAAGCTAGAAAGCTTTTGTCAAGAAGAAGAAGAACAAGTTGTGATGAAAATGACTTATATGTGTGAGGTTAGAAATGCAACCAAGGGTTAAGCATGTCATGCTTAACCCCTGTAGAGAGTTAACCATGAGCTAGGGTTAAAGGTTAGGTCAAAAAATATATTAAGCTAGACAAAGAAAATGGACAAAGTCAAAGATGTTTACAAGCTTCTACAAGCTTTCAACAAATATCAACCATGACAATTATCCATAATATTTTAATTACTTAATGATAAAATTTAAACCCTAATCTTAACCCTAGCATGGTTTAACCCTCATTAACCTTAGTTGCATTTGCAAGCAAGCTTGATACATTTAACATATATCACATATACATCAATGTATCCAAAATGAGAAAAGAAATCTTAAGTTAGCTAATATTAGTTAATGTAATGAAATATATCAAATATATAATTATACATTAAATTATTAAATCAACACTTGATTTAATAATCCGGCTATATCACAGATAATCGACTAATATCATAATGTAACATCTTATCGAATCAACACTTGATCCGATAACCCGGCTATATCACATATAACCTATCATGTAACACATCGTGAGAATAGAATGCGGTATCACATATCGCATTAATCTCCGTCCCGCACATATGACATATGTGCTCCTACTCCGTTTCGCTTGAGCCAGGAAACCCCTGTGTAGGACTCTAAAGACTCGTCAATACGCCGGCAGTAGGTGATGATCATATCAAACACCCACAATCCGCAAGCGGACTGCTAAACGTAACGGTCACCCGGGTATTTAGCGATCAGAAGATCAACCAGCAAGTCTGCACGCACTCCCGCGAATCCAATCAGTAACACTACCGTACAGTCCGGTATCTTCGTCTGATATGTCGCATATCTCGTCTAGGGGCGGTAAAGGTCAGACCCCAGTAACTCGATAAGTCATGTCGATATGAGGCTCATAACGGGTCGAGAAACTACTGGTAACACTTACCAGTAAATCTTTAAAGCAGCCCTGGCCTGGGACTTCCTGTTATAGCCAATCGAACACAGCGTAACATCAACCCCCAATACCGGGAGAGATGAAACCCCTCCTATCGCTCTTTGCCTCCATGTGATTCGGGACTGTACCCAAAAGCCACCATTTTGCATGTTCTCTTGAATGTGGTAAGGTGGAAATCAAAGCACAGTGGCAACCACACAAGACTCTATGATGATCTCGGATTTACAGACTAACCTGTATCAGTGTCACCAGAGAACTGCCATCTGACGTGAGGTATAATACAATTTGGGAGTTCTCGGCGAGTCCGTCCAGTGTACCCAGTCTCCATTGAGCACCCATATACTATCTTTGATGTCAAACACTAATGGATATAGGATCATCCATCGCCCATCTTCATGGGTCGAGAAGCTATACGCTAGTTTACTCTGGTATATCGACGCCCTGTCTCGATACACCCACGACTAGAAACATTTGAAGGATATACTTAGTGACTACACTATCCCCACTAGTATGATCTGCATCATAGTCCTGGTAGTCAAGTACTCATCCTAAGGGCTTTATCAACATATAACATAGAGACAATCAGAGTACAAGTTAAGATAAAGAGAAACCAGATAGCATACTATCATGTCGAGCAAGAAAGTCCTCCATATATATGTCCAAGCATCTACTACAATATACATCGTATGTAAATTAATGGCCTCTAGGGCATACATATCACTAACAATCTCCTACTTGCACTAGGGCCATCTGTTGTAGTATCTCATACCCAACAAGCAGCAGTGGTTGTAGTATCCCATACTCAACCATCCCATAAAAGTCTCTCCTCGGAATAAGCCTTTGTGAGTGGATCCGCGCTGTTGTCCTCTGTATCTACACTCCAAACCTCGATCTCCCTAGAGATCAACCATCTCCATGATCAGGTGATACCGCCTAAGAATATTTCTAGATCACTGATGGGACAGGGGTCCCTAGGCTAAAGCCACAACTGCATTGTCACACAATGGTAGGAACGAAGTTCATCTCATGAACTAATATAAATCCAGACTACCTCTTTGGTAGCATCATAGGTAGCGATGTATCCTGCCTTTATCGTCTAGTTTGCCAGGGTATCTAGCTTGGAACTCTTCCAACATACCGTCCCTCTACTGAGGGTAAAGACAATGCCCGTAACTGACATTCAGTCGAGCTTATCACCGTCGAAGCTATCCAGTGATTCTCCCCAGGATCGATTGATACCATCTCACTACACCTAGTGAGAATCCTAATATAAAATTAGATCTATCTCATAGATCCAAAACCCAGGATTTAGGAGGTATCACCTTGATTCTATATGGAGAATCTATATGATAAGAGGAGATTGACCGAGCATAAGAAACTCCTTTCCTATCAAGAGTATGTCATCCGCGTACAATACGAGGATCACCACTATACTCCCTACTACCTTTTTGTATATACTAGGTTCATCTACCATTTTGATGAAGTCAAACTCTTTGACTACCACATCAAAACAGACGTTCCAACTCCGCGATGCCTACTTTAACCTATAAAGCAACTTGCACACGTTTCAGCTGTTCCCCCTGTCTACGAAGCCCTTTGGCTGTGTACTTATAGACGGTCTCTTCTAAATCATTATTTAGAAAAACAGTCATGACACCCAACTGCCAGATATCGTAGTTATGGTATGTAGCAGTGGCAAGTAGGATCTGGATGGATTTAAGCATAGCTTTGAAAGTCTCAACTTTTCCATGTACACCAAGTAATCTTCTCAAGATATACTTTCTTCTGATGGGGATTTAACCTTTTAGATAAAGCAACCAAAGTCCATACTTTGTTGGTGTATATGGATTCTATCTCAGATCTCTTAGCACCCAGGCATTCTTACAGAGTGCCCACTCCTGATGGCCTGCTCGAAACTAGTTGGGTCATCATCTCATGATGCAATCCTTACTCCCACGGTCACAGAGAAACCAAAGTATCTCTCAGGTGGATGAGGAACCCTACTAGATCAGCGGAGAGGCTGAGGTTCATTGGGAACTATTGAATCCTCTGGTTCTACCAAATCATCAGCTGCAGTTTGTATAGCTGGAACTTCTTCTAGTTCTGCCTCATGACCACTAATTTCTTCATAAGAAATTCCATTTTCCAAAGGTGGCATGCTGAGAAATAAAACACCATTTGATCCTCAGTGTGGTAGAAGATATTCCCTTGCAAATGCTTGGGATATCGAACAAACTTCCACAGAACTGACATTGCCTCGAGCTTGTCCGAACTTTACTTTTAGACATTGGCCGGACAACCCCAAATCTTAACATCCTTAAGAGATGGGCTCTTCACATACCATATCACATATAGAGTGGTAGGCACCTGATTTGATTGGAACCCTATTCAATAGGTATGCAGCTTCTCAAGTGCATAACCCCTAAAAGGAAATAGGCAACTCAGTAATACTCATCATAGAGCACACCATATCTCATAGGGTGCGATTGCTCTGCCCCGATATACCAACCTGTTCTGGTGTATACGGAGGAGTAATGCTGAGAGAGAATTTCATTCTCCTTTAGAATAGTCCAGGAATTCCGTGCTCAAGTATTCTCCTCCTTGATCACATCAAAGGACATAATACTTATACCCGTTTTGGTTCTCTACTTCTATCTTATATTCTTTGAATTTCTCAAAATCTTCAGACTTGTGTTTCAACAGGAACACATGTATGAATCTTGAAAGATCATCTGTGAATGTAATGAAGTACAAAGAACCAGTCCCGGCATGTGTAGACAGGGGACTTACATACATCAACATGTATCAATCCCAAGAGTTCACTAACACTTTCTCTGAATAGGGTTGCATTGATATGACCTAGTCTACAATGGCTCAAGAAGGATTCATTCATTTCTGAACTCTTCCTCTTGTGTGTGTTCTGTACATTAAGAATTGTTGTTAGATTTAGAATGTATATGCTTTTAGATAACGTGCCTGAACCGATCAACTCTTGATATAGAAAATGTTCAAAACATTATCAACCAATACAAAATTATATCTTTCTTTCCTAAATAAAGTGACTGATATGATATTGTATATCAGGTACGGTATCTAATAACATTCGTTCAGAATAAATGTATTTGGTAATACATGGTGATAACTGCCAACAACTGGGCTACAACAATTGCACCTTTTCTAACTCTTAAAACTTATCACCCATTCTCAGTTCTCTACCTATCTGTAACCCATGTAACAGATTACATATATGTGATCCTGATCCGGTATCTCATACCCACTACGTAAAGGATACTGAGAAATAGTTCTCGGTAATGAACACACCCGAAGAAGATGCATCATCATGCACTTTCTTCGTTTGGGCGGCACGGGAATTCTGGTAATCCCCTATTTCCTGCTCGGTCTTATAACAATTATAAGTTGGAGCGGGACCAACGTTTCTTAGCTCAGTAAAACAAGCGGGTTCGGTCAATACATCCGTATTATTATCTTGATTAAGGCGTGACATGGTCGCTGCCTGGAGAGAGATAGAAAAAAACACTCAGCGTATGCTCTTGCAAAATTACATTGGTTATTGATATATCTAATCAGGATGGCTCCCACTGTTTTACTCAAATCTTCCTATAAACCCTAAAAGGAAAGACTAGCCGCGATTAATTACACCCTACAAGTTTGCTAATCTTTCAGCCAGCCAGTGCCGGTACTTTGAGGGAGGTTCCCCGTGCTTTCGTACGGACCTAATTAAAATAAACCTCATTTTCCGACGGGCGTAACCCCGTTGACACCTTTTTAGACATCTACTTGATCGGCTAATTGTGATGTGTAAAACTCTCCTAGGAGTAACTCTTACTCGCAGTGGTTATCGGGGTCCAACTATCTCATAAGAGGTATGCAATCTCATTGCAAATTTCAACACTTGAAATTCCCGATAATATTTTACCCCTAGTGTCCTATGATCTTGACGGAGGCCAACAAACCATAGTCCACTAGTCAAGTTCAACCCGTACATTTCCGGATTGAATTAAACCCACTCGCACGACCCTTGACGGAGGCCAAAAAAGTCGCACGACTAGCCTAACTCAATCACATCATAAGCTTAAAACAGATAAGCATAAATAACTACCGCATAATACGCCTTGACGGAGGCCAACAAACATAGCACGAATACTATGAAGTACTTATCTGAAATGACGGAGGGCTACGACAGGTTTTTAAGAAAACCCTTTGCGTAATGAACTTGATATCGTCGTAGAATCGAGTGTTTTTGAAATGGAGTGTTTTTTAGGGTTTTACTAGCTTTGCTAAAGAGCTCACTCCCGGTGAAGGGATCTCGGCTCTTTTCTTATCGAATAAGGTGCAGGGTATTTCACAAATACCACTATGCAAAGCAAAAACTATAAAAGCAATCAAAAAACAAACCGAGTGTGTAGCATCTGCTAGTTTCGCTAAAGAGGTCACTCCCGGTGAAGGGATCTCGACTCTATCCGTATCGAATAAGGTGCTGGATATTCTACAAAGAATACCGCTATGCAAATCAAGAACTAGAGCTACCAGTTTTTAAAACAAGTTTCTACAACATCTTTAGGTTTATTTTTTTCATTAATCTCATTAATGAAGTCCCATCATTTTAAGTTACCTAAACATCACAGATAAATACAACATATGCTTATGCCATCTGCATTCGCCTCGATGTCCCCTTGTGCACCGTTAGGTTAGGTAACTAACGGCAGAGCGGGGCAGGGCTAGCGTGAGTGTAAAACATAAGCAACGCCTTTATAATATATTACATATACTATATCTTGTATTCATCTCATCAATATATCAAATGATCACATTACAGATATCGCATCAGAAAACTACAGATGAAATATTGGATATACTAGGATTTCCGTGTTTTAAATTAAGCCAGTATAAAACACGGATTCCATGGTCGTGATGAATAGCCAATCCCACACCCCTAGACCCCTACGAGAGCGGTAAGCAACCCTACCAATTTTAGAGTTAGGAGACCAGGTCTCGATTCCTCGAGATGGTCTCCCACTGGACCCTAGAACCCGGTTACTTGTGCTCCCCGCCTTGGGTCTATCCTAATGCGAAAAAGTAAATAATATACAATGGTGACATCATCCTCAACTCGGAAGTGCCCTAATAAAAGAATATTACATACAATGAATTTTACATGAATGAAAATGAATAACTCTCATCTCACATAAAAACCTCGGCTATTCAAAACACGACGATCCAATATAATATATCCCAGCAACACATAACAACATATGTCATCAACGTAAGTAAATATGCGTATCCTAATTGTCATTGACATATAGCAACGAAACCGGCGATACACCACATATTACACTTACGGTCGCAGAAAAGAAAGTGAAAAACTACAACAGTTGAAATCCCCAACCTCCTTAGACATCGCATGCTGATTGTCACGTTCTCACCGTGTCGTAATTAAAAAGAGTTTTGAAATTACAGCAATCAAAACGGTGTCACGTGTAGCGAGCCGCGATGAATACGGGTCGTCCGCAGGGAGATGGTAAGTTTTTAGGCTTGTTTTAACGAGTTAATACCGTGTTTTGATTTGTTGGTTAACTAAATGTCGTAACAAGTAACAAGGATATGAATAAAAAAGTGACTTGTCAAGGGTAGTAATATGTTAGATTGTATGAATGTGATGTTTGCCGATTCTTTATAGCCCCAACTTTGGTGTTGAAACTTAAGCAATAGGTAACAACGCGGATTATGGAACTTGAAATACGGTATTTACGGCATTTCGCTAAATCCGTTTTTCTTGTCCCTTGTCCTTCCGTTGTTATCTCTTGATTTTATCCTTCGGCAAACCACTAGCAATCCGGTCATGATTAGGAATCATCACTATCGTGGTAGGATAGGATGCCTAGTGGAGCGGAATTGCGAGTGATTTGCACGGAGCTTCAATTGCAAAGTTTTAGGTTTTTAAAGTTTAAACAAAGGACATCTTCATATACAATCTAACCATATTACACCCTTAACAAGTAAAAAAAATTACTCACACATATTCATGAAGTAAAAAGAAAGAAAAGAGAAAAGATTAAGAAACATAAAAAAAATTGCAAGGAAAGTAAGATAAAAAGAGAACCGATGAATCCTAAGCGTGGTTATCTCCAAGTGTTCTTAAGCTCGGTGAAATGTGAAATCCAAATACCAAACTTTAAGCTTGCAAGCTCACTTAAGAGGTTGCAAGATCAAAATAAAGCAAGAATTTCACAATTGCAATTATGTAAAATAGAATAAGACATGTAATAAAATTGAGAACTTTTATTGAATAGCAAACATGTTACAAGAGATCTTCAAGTCAAGAACCTAAGCCTTAAGCTTGCAAGTTCAAATGAGAAGTTGCAAGGTCAAGACAAAGGGGCAAGAGCTCAAGAATTAAAAGAGAAATTACAAGAATTCTAAAACAAAACTAAAGAAAAAGCAATCCCTTTCCTCATGCCTCTGGTCTGTATTTATAGGCTCAGAAAGAGAATAAATAAACAATAAAATCAAGAACAACTGGCAGCAAGGGGGTGGGAGAAGCTGGGGCCCACTGGAGAATGTGGGGCCGTCAAGGCCAGTTTTGTGGGGAAGGAGCTCGGTCCAAAACCGAGGGTACGGTCTAGAATTTGGTGCGTCGTCTTTTGTTGTCCCCAGTGTCTCTTTGTTCCAGTTTATTTTCTCTGTTTTGACCTGGTTTGCACCCAGTGCTTGGAGGGAATTTTGAATCTTCAATTCAACACATAATCTTTACCATTAAATGCTCATTACTTCATTTCCACATGTGCCTAAATCCATGGCTTCCCCCATTATTGTCATGTTGATTTTTCTATTTGATTTTATTTTGCACTTATTATTGGAGGGAATTTTTGAATCTTTAAATCAACACATAATCCTTAGCATTGAATGCACATTACTTCATATCCACATGTGCCTAAATGTCTTGTGTACACACTTGTTTGTGTTGGACCATTTAGATAAAAAAAAGAGTGTACACAAACTTGTTGCAAAATGGAACTCATGAAGTATCAGTCGTTTTGCGGTTCTGGTTGCAGTTTCGGCTCTCAAATGATATATCCGTGCTTTTGAATGTATTTCCAGTATTTTGGCATGGATACCTGTAATCTGTAATACTGAGCAGACACTGGTTAATAATACCGATAAATACACCAAATAGATAATGCATGAGCGATATTAGAATGCAGTTTTCTGATATGAACAAATACCCCCAAACTATCTTTTGCACGTCCCGAGCAAAACAAAAAGAATCCTGACCTCACTTTCGCAGGGAACGCGATTGCACAGAGCTCGTGCAACAAGCCGTTAAACCTCTAGGTGTCTCTAGTAGGAGGAGTGTTATCTCCTGAGGGTTTTCAGCGGATACTACCCACAAAATCCCATCAAGCTAGTTTTGCGAAATAACTATGATTCAATCCCTAAGGTTTTGTTTTAAAGATAGGAATTCTATTATCCCAAATCTAGAACTATCGAACCATTATTTTTCACACCTCTCTTCTTATTTAACTTAAGATTTTATATGTCTTTACGTGCAGTGCAAATAGTGTCGTTAAGTTTCAGAAGGATCGATTAAAATCGTCATGTCACAAAATAAAGCCCAGATAAAACTTAAAAAGGATCACATAAGTTTTATAAAGAGTTAAGTATTTCTCAAGTTTCGTTTTCCAGTTAGTTTTCAAATTCAAAATTTCTATCTTCCTTAATAGGAAACTAGGTCTTATTTTTCTCTCCACCTTTTTCTTGTTTACATTTCATACACACCTCTGTGAACGTGCAATAGTTTTTATCATAGAATCAAACTTTCATATCTCCGCTAGAAATAAATTTTTATAAAAACCTGTCTTTTGTCAAGATTATTCTCACAGAAAGAACCGTTAGGAATTTTAACTCAGAGAGAACACTTGCTTGACTTTGTTTTAATCTGGACTTTATAGGCTTCTTAGCGAGCTTTGGGCCAATGCTCCCAAACCAGTTGGCTTTAGGGTATTAGGTGTAGAGACACCCTAGCGGACTTAATTACTCAAGTTACCTAGGCCCTAAAACAAAAACCAATTTTAGCATAAAAATCATGATGATTTAATGCGAACGGAGATATAACCGGTAGTTCAATTATTTTTTTTGCATAAAAGACGTGTTTAGTGGGTTAGGTGTGTAATCATTCCAATCAAGTTCCAGATGGGTTATTTTTCAGCATTAGTTCCAATTAAGGCATCAATAACATCCCTTCATATCCGCTTCACTTCATAAAGCATTCTTGATATTACTTATTTCAGAACAAAACCTACTTGATCCTCAGAAAATAATTTATCCATTTAAAAGTTTTCAGACATAATAGACTTTTCATCTAATTTTCAAAAACTCACAACACGTATAGTGTGATGTAAAGATGTATATTAGCTATAGTTAACTTCAAAAGAGGGTTATCTTTCAGGTTTTCAAAATCTAAAAATAGGATTTAGTTATTCCTATCTTATCGAACAAAACCGTCGAAATATTGAATCTAAGTTCTCCCACTAGCTAACTTGACGACAAAGTTTTTATGTTATTTGGAAAAAATTTCGATTTTTGTAGTTTTTTTTATTTTTTAATAAGTATGCAAATGCAAAATATACAAATGAATGCGAAGGTTAGAAATGTGTACCGAGCATACCCCTAAACTTAAACTGGACAGTGCCCCCACTGTCATTTTACATCAAGAAGGCGAAAATATTGAAGGGTCAAAAACGTCGGTTAGATATACAATTTATTTATTTTTTTTATAATAAAAATGAAAAAAAGAGCAATCACTAGACAAGATTGCTCGTCAAAAATGGATATGCACCGGACAAGAATATCCACATATATATACAAAGGAAAATCGTATATACATACCCCCAAACTTATTAGAAACAGTGTCCACTGTTTTGGCTGGATAACCGAAGTTTGGTGGTAGGCAGAGGAAGATTATGCATGGTAAACCGGCTACTGCAAGAGCAGGAGCTCCTCTGATGGTTTAGAGCTAAGGTACGGTTTCAGTCTGTGTTCGTTTACTTTGAAAAGTGAACCGTCCTTTGGATTTTCCAATTCCACCGTGCCGTGCGGATATACAGTCCGCACAACAAAGGGTCCTTCCAGCAAGATCCGAGCTTACCAGGATGAAAATGTAATCGGGTGTCGTAAAGAAGCACATGTTGTCCAGGTGTGAAAGTTTTGCGCGTAAGATGTTTATCATGAAACACCTTCGTTCGGTTCTTTACAATAACCGCGTTGTCATAAGCTTTATCCCGAAGCTCGTTCAATTCGTTCAACTGCAGATTCCGAAAGCTGCCCGCATCTTCGAGAGATAGCTTTAGCTCCTTTATCGCCCAAAATGCGCGATGGTCTATTTCCACTGGAAGGTGGCAAGCCTTTCCGTAAACAATCCGATAAGGAGACATGCCAAGATCGGTCTTATAAGCAGTTCGAAATGCCCAAAGGGCATCAGTGAATTGTAGGGTTCCTAGGCACACCAAGGAGGTCTCACAAGGCATCAACCATGCCAATTTCAAAAATACGGTGCCGAGAAACCCTAATACGGATCGTTAACTAGAATTCTAGGCGAAAAAGCAACTAGTAAACTACTTTACTAAGAGAATACGGAAATACAACCTTTGTAGATCCGGTCCTCCACCTCCACGGCTCCGTGATGAAGTCCTCTCCGCTGTCCAAATCAAATCCCGGGCTCTAGCGTCGGCTTCATCGGAGAAAGAGCGGGCTAGGTCATCGACGACATGCCGAAGATGATCTACGTCGAGGCATCGCTAGATCAAGCTCCAACTTCACCAAGTCTAGAAAACTTGTGAAGGAAACACACTCTACTACTTGGCAAGAGGTAGAGGATGAAGAAATAGGAAGTGGGTAGACTTTAGAATTGGATTTCTCACTCTTTTTCATCAATCACCATTGATGAAGCAAGCTTTCTTCTTTGAAGATGAAGAAGAAGAAGAAGATAATATTATCATTAGTTAATTTAAAATCAAAAGTAAATCAATAATTATCATAATAATAACCATGGTCAAGTGTAGAGAATGAATCATGGTTAGTGGGAATGGTTAGGGTTAAGCATGGAGACAAAATGGTCACTTGGTCAAAGCTTCATGAAGCTTCAACATCCATCCAAAGAAAGCCACCATTTTGCACTATATGCAAATTATTTTCCAAAAAGAAATGGATAAATAAATAAGTGAATAAAACAAAACCCTAACCATTATCATGTAACCATGGTTTGATCTTTACACAAAAACCCTAGCAAACATGTATCATCAAACATGATACAATCAAGTGCACAAAAGTATATCACATATACAATGTGTACATCCGAGTGAGAATATCCATTTAAAGTGAACCAATATTAGTTAATGCAAAGTAATATATCAAATATATAATTATACATTAAATCATTAAATCAACACTTGATTTAACGATCCGGTCATATCGCATATAACCGACTAATATCCAATGTATCGATTTATCGAATCAATCCTTGATTCGATAACTAGGTTATATCGCATACAACCATTCGACACATTCATCGCGAGAATAGAATACGGTATCACATACACGCATTATTCTCGGTCCCGCACATATCTCATATGCGCTCCTATTTCGTTTCGCTTGAGCCAGGAAAGCTCTGTGTAGGACTCTAAAGACTCGTCAATACGCCGGCAGCAGATGATGATCATATCAAACACCCACAAGCCGCAAGCGGTCTGCTAAACGTAACGGCCACCCGGGTATTGAGCGATCAGAAGATCGACGAGCAAGCCCGCTCACACTCCTGTGAATCCAACCAGTAACACTACCGTACAGTCCGGTCTCGTCGTCTGATATGTCGCATATCTTGCCTATGGGTGGTAAACGTCAGACCCCAATAGCTCGATAAGTCGTGTCGATATGAGGTCTATAACAATTCGAGAAACTACTGGTAACACTTACCAGTAAATCTCAGCAACCCTGGCCAGGGATTTCCTGTTATAGCCAATCGAACACAGCGTAACATCAACCCCCTATACCGGGAGAGACGAATCCCCTCCTATCGCTCATTGCCTCCATGTGACTCGGGACTGTACCCAAAAACCACCGTTTTGCACGCCCTCTTGGACGTGGTAAGATGGAAATCAAAGCACAGTGGGAACCACACAAGACTCTATGACGATCTCGGGTCAACAGACTACTCTGTACCAGTGTCACCAGAGAACTGCCATCTGACGTAAGGTATAATACTATCTGGGAGTTCTCGGCGAGTCCGTCCAGTGTACCCAGTCTCTACTGAGCACCCGTATATCATCTCTGATGTCAAACACCAATGGATATGGGATCATCCATCGCCCATCTGTATGGGTCGAGAAGGTATACGCTAGTCTACTCTGGTATATCGATGCCCCGTCTCGATACACCCACGACTAGGGACTTTGAAGGATGTACCTATGGACTACCTTGTCCCAACTAGTATGATCTGCATCATAGTCCAGGTAGTCAAGTACACATCCTAAGGGCTTTACCAACATGTAACAGAGAGACAATCAGTGTACACGTTAAGGTAAAGAGCAACCAGATAGCATACTATCATGTCGAGCAAGAAAGTCCTCCCTATATATGTCCAAGCATCCACTACAATATACATCCTATGTATAGTAATGGCCTCTAGGGCATACATATAACTAACAATCTCCCACTTGCACTAGGGCCATCTGTAGCAGTGGTTGTAGTATCTCATACTCAACCATCCCATAAAAGTCTCTCTCTGGGAATAGGCCTTCGTGAGTGGATCCGCCGTGTTGTCCTCAGAGTCTACTCTCCTAACCTCGATCACCCTGGAGATCAACTATCTCCATGATCAGGTGATACTGCCTTAGAATATGTCTGGATCACTGATGGGACCTGCGTTCCTTGGCATAAGCCACAACTCCATTGTCACACAATGGGAGGAACATAGTTCATCTTATGAACTAATATACACCCAGACTGCCTCTTTGGTAGCATCTTAAGTAGCGATGTATCCTGCCTTTATCGTCTAGTATGCCACGGTATCTAGCTTGGAACTCTTCCAACATACCGTCCCTTTACTGAGGGAAAAGACAATGCCTGTGACTGATACTCAGTCGTCTTTATCACCCTGGAACCATTCCAGTGATTCTCCCCAGGGTTGATTGATACCTTCTCACTACAACTAGTGAGAATCCTAATATCCATTTAGATCTATCTCATAGATCTAAAACCTAGGATTTAGTAGGTATCACTTTGATCCTATATGGAGAATCATTGTGATAAGCGGAGATTGATCGAGCGTAGCATAGGAAACTTCTTCCCTATCAAAAGTATGTCATCCACGTACTCTATGAGGATCGTTACCATACTCCCTACTACCTTTTTGTTTATACAAGGTTCATCTACCATTTTGATGATGTCAACTTCTTTGACTAATCCATCAAAACAGATGGTCCAACTCCGTGATGCCTGCTTTATCACATAAAACATCTTGCACACGTTTCCGCTGCTCCCACTGTCTACGAGGCACTCTGGCTGTGTACTTATAGACGCTCTATTCTAAAACATCATTTAGAAAAGCTGTCATGACACCCAACCACCAGATATCGTAGTCATGGTATGTAGCCGTGGTAAGTAGGATCTGGATGTACTTAAGCACAGGCACTGAAAAAGGTTTCATCATTATCCATGCCTGGTCGATGATGACAACCTTTAACATGTCTAGCTTTGAAAGTCTCAACTTTTCCAAGTACACCAAGTAATCTTCTCAAGATATACTTGCTCCTGATGGGGATTTAACCCTTCAGATATAGCAACCAAAGTCCATACTTTGTTGGTGTATAAGGATTCCATCTCAGATCACTAAGCATCCAGCCATTCTTACAGAGTCCCACTCCTGATGGCCAGGTCGAAACTAGTTGGGTCATCATCTCATGATGCAATCCTCGCTCCCACTGTCATAGAGTAACCGAAGTATCTCTCAGGTGGGTGAGCAACTCTACTAGATCGGCGGAGAGGCTGAGGTTCGTCGGTATCTACTGAATCCTTTGGTTCTATCAAATCATCAGCTGCAGTTTGTATAGCTGGAACCTTTCCAGTTCTACATTACAGACTTTGCCTCGAGCTTGTCCGGATTTTGCTTTTAGACATAGGCCGGTCAACCCCAAATCTTAACTAGCTTAAGACATGGGCTCTTCCCTTTCCATATCACATATGAAGTGGTAGGCAACTGATTTGATTGGAACCTAATTCAATAGGTATGCAGCTTCTTAAGTGCATAACTCCCAAAAGGAAATAGGTAACTCTGTAGTACTCATCATAGAGCACACCTTATCATATAGGGTGTATCTGCTCCACCCCGATATACCATCGTGCTATGGTGTATACGGAGGAGTAATGCTGAGAGAGAATCTCATTCTCCTTTAGAATAGTTCAGGAATTCCGTGCTCAAGTATTCTCCTCCCTGATCACATCAAAGGACATAATACTTATACCCGTATTTTGGTTCTCTACTTCTAACTTATATTCTGTGAATATCTCAAAAGGTTCGGACTTGTGTTTCAACAGGAACATATGTCTGAATCTTGAGAGATTATCAGAGAATGTAACGAAGTACAAAGAACCGTTCTTGGCATGTGTAGACAGGGGATCTTTATACATCAACATGTATCATCCCAAGAGTTCACTAACTCTTTCTCTGTTTCCAATAAACAGAGCTGGTGTCATTATATCTTTGTGACATGACTGGCAAGTTTCACAAGGTGTAAATTCAAACTGATTTAAATATGCATCTACATGTAACTTCAGCTAGTCGGGTCGCATTGATATGACCTAGTCTACAATGCCTCAAGAAGGATTCGTTCATTTCTGAACTCTTCCTCTTGTGTGTGTTCCATATACTAAGAACTGTAGTTTGATTTAGAACATCAATGCTTTTAGATAACGTGCCTGAACCGATCCACTTTTGATATAGGAAATGTTCAAAACATTATCCAACAATACAAAATTTTATCATTTCTTTACTAATAAAGATACTGATACGATTTTGTATATCAGGTTCGGTATCTAATAGCATTTGTTCAGAATCAATGTATTGGTAATACAGGGTGACAGTGACCAACAGACTTGGCTGCAACTCTTGCCCCGTTTTCTGCCTCATGAAACTTATCACCCGTTCTCAGTTTTTCTACCCTTTTGTAGCCCTATGTAACAGATTACATATCTGGGATCCAGATCCGGTATCATATACCCAGGATGCGGAGGATTCTGAGAAACGGTTCTTTGTAATGAACACACCCGAAGATGATGCATCAGCATGTACTCTCTTCGTTTGGGCGGCACGGGAAATCTGGTAATCCCCAATTTCCTGCTCTGTCTTATAACAATTATAAGTTGGAGCGGGACCAACGTTCCCCAGCTCAGTATAACAAGCGGGTTCGGTCAATTATCCGTATTATTATCTTGATTAAGGCGTGATATGGTCGCTACCTTGAGAGAGAGAGAAGAAAACACTCAGCGTATGCTCTTGCAAGAATAGATTGGTTATTATTTTATCTAATCAGGATGGCTCCCACTGCTTTTTATCAAATCTTCCTTCAAACCCTAAAAGGAAAGACTAGCCGGGATTAATTACACACTACAAGTTCGCCAATCTTTCAGCCAGGCCAGTGTCGGTACTTTGAGGGAGGTCCCCCGTGCTTTCGCACGAACCTAATTAATGTAAACCTCGTTTTCCCAGAGGCGTAACCTCGTTGACACCTACTTGATCGGCTAATTGTAATGTATAAAACTCTCCCAGGAATAACTCTTACTCGCAGCGGGTATCGGGATCCAACTATCTCATAGAAGGTATGCAATCTCATTGCAAATTTCAACACTTGAAATTCCCGATAATATTTTGCCCCGAACGATCTATGACCTTGACAAGGTCAACAAACCATAGACCGCAAGTCAAGTTCAACCCGTCATTTCTTGATTGAATCAAACCCACCCGCACGACCCTTGACAAGGTCAACAAGGCCGCACGACTACCCTAACCCAATCTGCATCATATGCATAAGCAGATAAATACTGGTTAGCTACCGCACACTGCGCCTTGACAAGGTCAACAAACGCAGCACGAATACTAAACAGGACTTATCTGAAATGACGGAGGGCTACGACAGGTTTTTTCTGAAAACCTATTGCGTAATGAACTTGATATCGTTGTAGAATCAAATGATTTTTAAAATGGAGTGTTTTTTAGGCTTTTCTAGTTTTGCTAAAGGAGTCACTCCCGGTGAAGGGATCGTCGGTCCTTTCCTCGTCGAATGAGGTGCGGGATATATCATATATATCACTGTGCAAAGCAAAAACAGTTAAAAGCAATCAAAAGACAAACCGAGTGTGTAGCATCTGCCAGTTATTGCTAAAGGAGTCACTCCCGGTGAAGGGATCTCGGTCCTTTCCTTATCGAATAAGGTGCAGGATATATCATATATACCGCTGTGCAAAGCAAGAACTGTAGCTACCTGTTTTATTTTGAAATTCGATTCTACAACATCTTAGGTTTCTTTTATTTCATTAATCATATTAATGAAGTCCCATCATTTAAGTACCTAAACATCACAGATAAATACAACGTACACTTATGCCATCCGCATTCGCCTCGATGTCCCCTCGTGCACCGTTAGGTTAGGTAACTAACGGCAGAGCGGGGCAGGGCTAGCACGGGTGTAAAACATAAGTAACGTCTATATAATATATCATATATACTATATACTATATCTATCACAGAACATCACATGATCACATCACAGATATTGCAGCAGAAGAATCATATGAAATATTGGATATACTTGGACGTCCGTATTTTCAATACGAGCCAGTATAAAACACGGATTCCACGGTCGCGATGAATAGCCAAACCCACACCCCTAGACCCCTACGAGAGCGGCAAGCAACCCTACCAATTCTGGAGTTAGGAGACCCGGACTCAACTCCTCGAGTTGGTCTCCCACTGGACACCAGAACCCGGTTACTTGTGCTCCCCTCCTTGGGTCTATCCTAGTGCGGAAAAGTAAATAATATACAAAGGGTGACAACTTCCGCAACCTGGAAGTGCCCCAAATAAAAGAATATTACATACAAGTTTTTACATGAATTAAAATGAAAAACACTCATCTCACATAAAAAACCCCGGCTATTCAAACACGACGATCCAATATAACATATCCAGCAATACATAACATCACATGTCATCAACGTAAGTAAATATGTCCATCCCAATTGTCGTTGACATATAGCAACGAAACCGGCGATATCACATATTACACTTACGGTCACAGAAAAGAAAGTGTAAAACTACAACAGTTGGAATCCGCAATCTCCATAGACATCGCATTCCTAATCAAATGAATTCCTTAGACAACGCATGCCTAACAATTATAAACCCCGCATTTTAGTCTCATTATCGAAAACTCTTTTCAATATCAAGTCGGGCAATTCAACAAGATTCCCGACATCCTGATCGAATGCTCGTCGCAAACTTTAGTAGACGGCCGCACCCCCCGATACCGTCGACAAAGTGCACCAAGGAGGAACACCGCTGCCGCGAGCACCCGAACGGACGCTTTCGGCGACGGGGTTCTCCTATAGTCACTTGGTCGGGGCTATAGAGTGAGGCTGTCTATTAAGTTTACCCGGCGAGTATCCGCGTACGCTACGTGATTGCGACGGACTTTTGATCGCATCAAAATTCCATGGCAACCGATCAAGTGAGACTAAAGTGCTATGTTTATAACATTCATTCAGTTATCTCATAACTTCTTGTGAATTCCAATTATTGTATCCCATTCCGGATAAATAGAAAATGTTAAACTTTCCGATCGAACAGTCAAACACCCAAGTTTTCCCGATACAGATCAACACATGAAATAAGTCTAAAAACATTCAGTTCGTGCCTCAGTACCAACGGTCCAGCCGTAGAAGGGTCAAGCCAACGCCTCACATGTGGCACGCCGTACTGCCCCAAACCCTAAGGTTCAAAGGGCAGTTCAAAACGGTCACATAATCGAGTTAAGGTTTGTTGTCTTCTAGAGGGTCCATCGCGTTACTTGCACTACTTAGAACGTCTTTAAACCACGGAAAAATCCAACACTTGGAAATTTCCCGACAGGGGAAAAATTGGGTATTTATATCCGGTCGAACTTTTTAACATATTCTAAAATTTATCCGGAAAACCACATAGACAAAATCCGATACCCCGATCGAAACACCGAATCCCCAAAACAACCCCAGAAAATTCAACTGTTGAATAAAATTTAAAAATTCCCATAAAATCCAGCATCAGAAAAGAGGAGTTACTGTGCAACAATGACAGTGAGATACGACCGTACGGCCGCGGAACCGCCGCATGAGCCATGCTCATGCCGCGGAACCGCGGTGGTTTAGATGAATTAGGATGTCGTTTTGCACCATAACTCTTAGATCTTCCTGCTGAATTTTTTAAGAATTTTTAATCTGGAAAAAACCCAGTTTTTAAAAAATGTCCAGAGAGCATGGATCGTGTTAGGGTTTCGGTTCGTTCGGGTTTCAAACTTCGTCTAGACTTCGCCTAAGGCTCTAGTTAGGCTCTGATACCACTGTAGGGTTCCTAGGCACACCAAAGAGGTCTCACAAGGCATCAACCATGCCAATTTCAAAAATACGGTGCCGAGAAACCCTAATACGGATCGTTAACTAGAATTCTAGGCGAAAAAGCAACTAGTAAACTACTTTACTAAGAGAATACGGAAATACAACCTTTGTAGATCCGGTCCTCCACCTCCACGGCTCCGTGATGAAGTCCTCTCCGCTGTCCAAATCAAATCCCGGGCTCTAGCGTCGGCTTCATCGGAGAAAGAGCGGGATAGGTCATCGACGACGTGCCGAAGATGATCTACGTCGAGGCATCGCTAGATCAAGCTCCAACTTCACCAAGTCTAGAAAACTTGTGAAGGAAACACACTCTACTACTTGGCAAGAGGTAGAGGATGAAGAAATAGGAAGTGGGTAGACTTTAGAATTGGATTTCTCACTCTTTTTCATCAATCACCATTGATGAAGCAAGCTTTCTTCTTTGAAGATGAAGAAGAAGAAGAAGATAATATTATCATTAGTTAATTTAAAATCAAAAGTAAATCAATACTTATCATAATAATGACCATGGTCAAGTGTAGAGAATGAATCATGGTTAGTGGGAATGGTTAGGGTTAAGCATGGAGACAAAATGGTCACTTGGTCAAAGCTTCATGAAGCTTCAACATCCATCCAAAGAAAGCCACCATTTTGCACTATATGCAAATTATTTTCCAAAAAGAAATGGATAAATAAATAAGTGAATAAAACAAAACCCTAACCATTATCATGTAACCATGGTTTGATCTTTACACAAAAACCCTAGCAAACATGTATCATCAAACATGATACAATCAAGTGCACAAAAGTATATCACATATACAATGTGTACATCCGAGTGAGAATATCCATTTAAAGTGAACCAATATTAGTTAATGCAAAGTAATATATCAAATATATAATTATACATTAAATCATTAAATCAACACTTGATTTAACGATCCGGTCATATCGCATATAACCGACTAATATCCAATGTATCGATTTATCGAATCAATCCTTGATTCGATAACTAGGTTATATCGCATACAACCATTCGACACAGTCATCGCGAGAATAGAATACGGTATCACATACACGCATTATTCTCGGTCCCGCACATATCTCATATGCGCTCCTATTTCGTTTCGCTTGAGCCAGGAAACCTCTGTGTAAGACTCTAAAGACTCGTCCATACGCCGGCAGCAGATGATGATCATATCAAACACCCACAAGCCGCAAGCGGTCTGCTAAACGTAACGGCCACCCGGATATTGAGCGATCAGAAGATCGACGAGCAAGCCCGCTCACACTCCTGTGAATCCAACCAGTAACACTACCGTACAGTCCGGTCTCGTCGTCTGATATGTCGCATATCTTGCCTAGGGGTGGTAAACGTCAGACCCCAATAGCTCGATAAGTTGTGTCGATATGGGGTCTATAACAATTCGAGAAACTATTGGTAACACTTACCAGTAAATCTCAGCAACCCTGGCCAGGGATTTCCTGTTATAGCCAATCGAACACAGCGCAACATCAACCCCCTATACCGGGAGAGACGAATCCCCTCCTATCGCTCATTGCCTCCATGTGACTCGGGACTGTACCCAAAAACCACCGTTTTGCACGCCCTCTTGGACGTGGTAAGATGGAAATCAAAGCACAGTGGGAACCACACAAGACTCTATGACGATCTCGGGTCAACAGACTACTATGTACCAGTGTCACCAGAGAACTGCCATCTGACGTAAGGTATAATACCATCTGGGAGTTCTCGGCGAGTCCGTCCAGTGTACCTAGTCTTTACTGAGCACCCGTATATCATCTCTGATGTCAAACACCAATGGATATGGGATCATCCATCGCCCATCTGTATGGGTCGAGAAGGTATATGCTAGTCTACTCTGGTATATCGATGCCCTGTCTCGATACACCCACGACTAGGGACTTTGAAGGATGTACCTATGGACTACCTTGTCCCCACTAGTATGATCTGCATCATAGTCCAGGTAGTCAAGTACACATCCTAAGGGCTTTACCAACATGTAACAGAGAGACAATCAGTGTACACGTTAAGGTAAAGAGCAACCAGATAGCATACTATCATGTCGAGCAAGAAAGTCCTCCCTATATATGTCCAAGCATCCACTACAATATACATCCTATGTATAGTAATGGCCTCTAGGGCATACATATAACTAACATGAATTTCAAAGACCAATCCTTACGGTTCTTGGAAACCGACTTCTCCAAAATCTGTTTGATTTGCTGATTAGACACTTCTTCTTGCCCACACGTTTGGGGGTGATAAGGCGTAAATAGCTTATGATTAATGGAATATTTCCGCATTAAGGCCTCGAAAATTCTATTACAGAAATGTGTTCCATTGTCACTAATGATCGTGCGGGGGTGTACAAACCGGGAAATGATGTTTTCCTTAAGGAATCTAACGACAACCTTATTGCCGTTAGTCCGGCTGGGCACGGCCCCGACCCATTTAGAGACGTAATCAACAGCTAGAAGAATATACAGGTTCCCAAAAGAGCTGGGAAACGGCCCCATGAATTCAATACCCCAAACATCGAAAATCTCGACAACCAAGATTTGTTGGAGCGGCATCTCGTTTCTTCTGGATATCCGGCCCAAGTGTTGGCACCGAGAGCAAGTCCTGCAGTAATCATGAGCATCTTTAAAGGGTTGTGGCCAGTAGAAGCCACACTGCAAGATCTTCTCGGCTGTCTTTCTGGGGCCAAAATGCCCGCCACATGCTTGATCGTGGCAAAACGACAGTACACTCTTGAATTCATTGTCAGGGACACACCGACGAATAATCTGGTCGGGAAAGTATTTGAACAGATAAGGTTCGTCCCAGTAAAAGTGTTTTACTTGTGATAAGAATCGAAGTCTGTCCTGACTTGACCATTCATTCGGTAGTAGTCCTGTAGCCCAATAGTTCACAATATCTGCATACCAGGGTTCGCATGATACTAACAAGAGCTGTTCATCCGGAAAAATGTCGTTGATCGGAATTTGATGCGACGACGAAGAAGGAAGTCGTGAGAGACGGTCGGCGTCCACGTTTTCACATCCTCTTTTTCCTTGATGACATGGTCAAACTCTTGAAGCAAGAGGATCCAACGTATCAGCCGAGATTTTGCATCCTTCTTTGCAAAAAGATGGCGAAGAGTTGAATGGTCCGTGTAGACGATGACTGGAGAGCCAATCAAGTAAGGCCTGAACTTTTCTAAAGCAAACACAACAGCCAAGAATTCCTTCTCGGTTGTCGTGTAGTTCATTTGGGCATCGTTCAGGGTTTGTCTAGCATAATAGATTACGTGCGGCATCTTATCGATGTGCTGTCCAAGGACCGCACCGATGGCAAAGTCGGATGCATCGCATATAATCTCAAATGGATACGTCCAGTCAGGAGAAGAAAGAACGGGAGCAGAAGTGAGTGAGCTTTTTAATGACTTGAACGCAGTCATACAGCTCGAGTTGAAGTCAAATGTCGTGTCCTTGGCCAGCAAAAGAGTCAAGGGCCTAGCAATCTTGCTAAAGTCCCTGATGAACCGTCTATAAAAACCGGCGTGGCCAAGGAAGGCTCGGATGTCTCTGACGCATTTGGGAGGAGGGAGATTGGAAATGACTTCAATCTTCGCTTTATCTACCTCAATGCCATTTTTCGAGATAATATGTCCTAGGACAATACCTTCGCGTACCATGAAGTGGCACTTCTCCCAGTTCAAAGTGAGGTTCTTATCCTTACACCGGGTAAGGACAGCGTCGAAATGCAACAAACACTCATCAAAGGAATCGCCGAAATTGGAGAAATCATCCATGAAGATCTCCAA
Organism: Agapanthus africanus; assembly: GCA_030015575.1. Classification (NCBI taxonomy): domain Eukaryota; kingdom Viridiplantae; phylum Streptophyta; class Magnoliopsida; order Asparagales; family Amaryllidaceae; genus Agapanthus; species Agapanthus africanus. The sequence continues at coordinate 225,037,354 of CM057344.1, read as the reverse complement.
GAATTTTTCCACCATGTCTGAGAAGATTCCCATCATACACCGCTGGAAAGTAGCGGGCGCATTGCATAACCCAAAGGGCATGCGGCAATATGCAAACGTGCCGAAAGGACAAGTGAATGTGGTCTTGTCCTGGTCTTTTTCAGCGATGGGAATCTGATTATAGCCGGAGTAGCCATCCAGAAAGCAGTAGTACTCGTGTCCAGCCAATCGTTCAATCATTTGGTCAATGAAAGGTAGCGGAAAGTGGTCTTTCCGTGTTGCGGCGTTGAGTTTTCTATAATCGATGCATACTCGCTACCCAGTCTTGGTGCGAGTAGGGATTAACTCGTTTGCCTCATTGGTTATAACCGTTATGCCCGATTTCTTAGGGACAACGTGAATGGGGCTAACCCACTGGCTATCAGAGATAGGGTAAATGATACCATTATCCAGACACTTTACGATCTCCTTTTTTACAGCCTCTTTCATGACTGGGTTGAGTTGCCTTTGTGGATCCCTGGCTGGTTTAGCATCATCCATTATATGAATATGATGTTCAACGATCAGAGGACTAATCCCCTTGATGTCCGCCATTGACAAGCCAAAAGCTTGCCGATTGTTGTGCAAGACCGTAAGAAGGGCTTTCTCCTGCTCTGGAGCTAGAGAAGCCGAGATGATAACATGGATGGTCTCGTTCTCACCTAAGTAAGCATACTTAAGGTGAGACGGCAATGGCTTGAGTTCGAGCGTTGGAGGTGAAACGATTGAAGGCAAGATTGGTGAAAAGGTCTCGAACACAAAGGATTCCAGCAGAGGTTCAAAATAAGTGTAAGCGACCGAGTTGGATGGTTCAGCTAACTCATCCGGAAATCCAAAGGATTCAAACTCAGGTGGTGACTGGCCAAGATCATTCGAGAAAGTGAAACACTCGTAATCACTGTCGGGAGCAGAAGCAGCAGCAGGTTCGAAGAGGAACGCACCGGTGGCGTCAAGATTGCTGTGATCGAACAAAAACTCCTCGAATTCACAGTCCTCAGAGGTGATCTCCTTGATCGAACAAACGTCCAGTATTTGAGCATTAGGTTCAGAGGGATGATTCCCTAACCTAAAAATGTTGAGTTCAATTGTCATGTTTCCAAAAGATAGGTTCATCGAACCGTTTCGACAATTGATCACAGCATTTGAGGCTGCAAGAAATAGACGACCGAGTATCACCGGAATTTGATTCCGGGGGTTAGCTACAGGTTGCGTGTCTAAAACAATGAAGTCAACGGGGAATATGAAGTCCCCAACCTTTATTAACACATCCTCTAGCTCACCCTTAGGATGGGTGATAGATCGGTCCGCCATTTGTAGAGTACAATGTGTGGGTTTTAGCTCTCCTACACCTAGTTGCTCATATACAGAATAAGGAAGTAAGTTAACACTTGCAACAAGATCCAAAAGTGCGCGGTTGATTTTCTTATCCCCAATGGTTATTGAAATCGTAGGACAGCCAGGGTCCTTTCATTTTTGAAGTAAAGATTGGGTAAGAGCATCACTCACGGCACTAGCTAAGAAAACTTTCTTGGGTACCTGAGATTTCCTCTTCTTAGTGCACAAGTCCTTTAAGATTTTTGCATAGGATGGGACTTGTTGGACTGCATCTCAAAGGGGAATGTTGATGTTAACCTGTTTAAACAACTCCAGAATCTTCTCCATTTGTGGATTTTGTTTATTGGACCTCAACCGGTTTGGAAATGGAACGTTTTTGAAATTGGTTTAGTCCAATGCTTTTGGAGGACATTGTGGAGTTGGAACGGATCCCAGAGCTGGAGTTTTCGTGGAGTGAGATGTGGGTCCGTTCGGAGTAGTAGCAGAAGAAGAGCTTTTTGATGAATGGAGAATAGGCTCAGAAGACGAAGAAGCAGAAGAAGAAGCCGAAGAAGAAGCCGGGGAAGAAGCCGGGGTGTCATCAGTTATCCGCGTGCCAGTGTTGTTATGCAGCATCCTTCCACATCTCAATGTAGTAACGGCACTCACATTATAGTTTTGTTGTTCAAGAGCAACTTGTACATTATGTGGATGACCAGGATTTGGGAGTGGTTGAGATGGAAGCTTCCCTTTCTCTCGCTCACTTAGAGCCGCATTCAGCTGTCCAATCTGGGCTTCGATGGTCTTGATGCTTTGCCCATGAGCAGCGGTGTGGTGCACCAGAGACTGAATAGAAGACTGGATGTTGGCAGTGGATTGAGTTGATTGTTTTACGAACGCCTCCAGACTTTGTTTTAGCGAGGAAACCTTATCGTTTTTTGACGGAACAAAGTTGTTTTGAGGGAAAGAATTGTTGGGTGCAAAATTGTTTGGCGGATTTTGAAAAGGTTAGGGTTGGAAGGGCTGCTGATATTGTTGTTGTGCTTGTTGTTGAGAAGGCCCCCTTTGAAAGTTGTTCTGCCCTTGGAACTAATTTTGATTCTGGTTCCAAGCGAAGTTATGGTGGTTTCTCCATCCAGGGTTGTACGTGAAAGAGTATGGATCATTTCTTGGTCTCTGCCGAAATGCCGCATTGACCTGATCCTGTCCTTAGGAAGGTGGGTTGTAAGGACACTATTCGGTTAGGTGAGATGGATCGGAACAACAAGCGCAAATCGTACGAAGGGGAAGAACGGGGGCAGGAGCGGGAGATGAAAATTTTCTCTCTATTGCTTCAAGTTTTTTCGTTATTGCAGCCATCTCAGCTTTCATCGCAATAGAGACATCAAGTTGGTGAATGCCTGCCCTATACTGACCAGTAGAAGTAGAAGAAGAAGAATCGCTTGGTCTGGTGCTCTCCCATTGAAGCGTTTGTTCTGCAAGATCGTCGAAAAATTACCATGCTTCCTCGTCAGATTTGGATAGGAAGTGGCCTTGACAAATGGTTTCCAGCAACTACTTGGTTGCTGAATTCAGGCCCTCGTATAAAGTTTGGCAAAGTTGCCATCTCTCAATACCGTGATGAGGGCACTGAACAAGAAGGTCTTTTTATCGGTCAAAGCACTTCCAAAAAGGTTCGGTAGGAAGCTAGGAAAATTAGTTGATTTCGTTTCGGATTCTCGCGGTCTTGTGGTTCAGGTAGAACTTTTTAAGAAACGCTTTAAGAAACTCATCCCAACTGGTTATGGAGTGCGATGCGGTACTATACAACCACTTTTCAGCAAGATCGCACAAAGTGAACGGAATAACTTGTAGTCGTATAGCATCGTCAGACAGTTAGGTTGTCTTCATCATTGCACAGGCGTTCTGGAATTTTTTGATGATGATATATGCATTTTCGGATTCCAGCCCGTGGAATTTAGGCAACATGTTGATGAAGTGGGGCTTAATTTCGAAATTATCCCCATTGGCCGGCGGAAGTGAAAGACAGGTTGGAAGTGCAGAACGGGTAGGATAGAAACGATCCTGGAGCGCGATTCGCTGTGGCGCTGCAACAGGTTGCGGGTTATTTGCAGCCAGATGAGGTAGAATCAGTCCCGTGGCAGATGGAGGGATGTTAGGATTAAATCCTGACATCTCAGAAGAAGAATTTGTTGATAGAGAAGGTGAAGATGTATGAACAAAATCTCGGTCATTGTCGGAGTTGACCGGCAAAGGTAAGGGTGATAAAGGGGTGAAGGGAGTTTCGACGTTGGAGTCGATCGTGTAGTCCGTAGGGACTAACGAAACGTGGACTAAATGGGAACTAGGGTCCCTAGTCCAAGCGGACATACACTAAACGAGTTTAGTGTAGTCAAAACATAGAATGTGAGGGTAAGAAAATGAAAGTGGAGAAAATTTGGGTGATAGTGGTAAAAATGGCGAATTTGTGTTTGTTTCAAAAGAATGGGAAAATGAAACGACAGTTCAACAAACACAATCACAAATGCACAGTCACAAATACACAATCAATACCTAGACTATGGTCCTCTAAGTCTACTTGACCTGCTCCTAACTGTTCCAAAGCGACAAATTGTGAGAAAACCCTCAAATCGCCTCTTCACAGCCATTTGTGGCCAGGTAAGCACAAGTATGGTTGGGAGGGTTCCGCTCACGAATCACCATGAGACGGGCCTTTTAAAATTACCTCCTTACTTGTCTAGCCTAGGCACCACAAGAGTCATGTTTAGATAAACGACTGAATGCCCATAATCTTCCTTTGTCCTATTGAGCGCGACAAGTCCTTAGTTGGCTGAGTCTAGATAATTTTTATTAAACTTGAGGTGACACTTATGCAATTGGTGATTTTCGGGGTCTTAGGAAGGGTGATGAAATCCCCATCCAATCTGGATTAGTGTTAGAGCCCCTTTTGTCCGTATTAAAATGATGCAATGCGCAAATTCAACAAAGTTTTGTTTTCAAACAATCATTCAATTCGTTTTTTACTTTAAATGTGGCGCTGCAACAAATACGTTAGTCTTTTCTTTGGCTTTTTGCGGCGATTTTGCTAAGAATCCTACGAAGATAGGAATATTGGAGCGTCGGGTTTGAGAAGGGATGTTTAGAAAAACACGTACCAAAAAGTATCGAGTTTAAGAAACTCGTGTCCATATTGCCTCAGAGTGGTCGAATGGTTCGCTTGCGCTGGTCCAACTGCCCGGATCTTTGGCACTGAGTGTTCACTCCCTTTGTACTTGAAAATGCCCCTTTGTTCCACACGATCACTGCTCACAATCCGTCAAATCTGCATATATCAGAAAAATACGGATATTTGAGCTAAAAAGCAATATGGATAGCCAAAATTCTGAACATAAATAATTAAGAAAATCAAACAATAAAAATGGGATTATATTAGAACACTGGAGGCAACACAAAAAACCACAAGTGAAAAGGCCACACCAAGGCCAGCGAGCTCGGAAAGGAGGGTGTTGTCGCTGGTTTTTGTGTGAGGGAATGGGCTCAAATTTTGGGTGCTGTCTCAGTGAAGTAATGTCATTCTAATTTTATAACTTGATTTATTTCTTTAACCTCAGAGTGTTAGAAGAATTCAAATCCAGAGAAGAAAAAAAAGAATTTTTATTGTGTTTGTGTTGGTTTTAAAAAGAATGGTTTTATCCGTTTGAATGTGTTAGAAAATTAGTTTTATACAAAATATGCACAAATTAACCCGAGACTACAAGTATATAAGCGTTACCGTCTCCCCGTCAACGGTGCCATTTGATTGTCACGTTCTCACCGTGTCGTATTTAAAAAGAGTTTTGAAATTACCGCAATCAAAACGGTGTCGCGTGTAGCGAACCGCGATGAATACGGGTCGTCCGGTGGGAGATGGTAAGTTTTTAGGCTTGTTTTAACGAGTTAATACCGTTTTTTGATTTGTTGGTTAACTAAATGTCGTAACAAGGATATGAATAAAAAAGAGACTTGTTAAGGGTAGTAATATGTTAGATTATATGAAGGTGATGTTTGCCGATTCCTTATAGCCCCAACATTGGTGTTGACACTAAAGCAATAGGTAACAACGCGGATTAGGGAATTTGAAATACGGTATTTGAGGCATTTCGCTAAATTTCCTTGTCCCTTGTCCTCCCGTTGTTATCTCTTGATTTTATCCTTCGGCAAACCACTAGCAATCCGGTCATGATTAGGAATCATCACTATCGTGGTAGGATAGGATGCCTAGCGGAGCGGAATTGCGAGTGATTTGCATGGAGTTTCAATTGCAAAGTTTTAGCATTTTAAAGTTTAAACAAAAGACATCTTCAAATACAATCTAACCATATTACACCCTTAACAAATAAAAAAAATTACTCACACATATTCACAAAGTAAAAAGAAAGAAAAGAGAAAAGATTAAGAAACATAAAAAAATGCAAGGAAAGAAAGATAAAAAGAGAACCGATGAATCCTAAGCGTGGTTATCTCCAAGTGTTCTTAAGCTCGGTGAAATGTGAAATCCAAATACCAAACTTTAAGGTTGCAAGCTCACTTAAGAGGTTGCAAGATCAAAGTAAAGCAAGAATTTCACAATTGCAATTATGTAAAATAGTGCAAGACATGTAATAAAAATGATAACTTTTATTGAATAGCAAATATGTTACGAGAGATCTTGAAGTCAAGAATCTAAGCCTTAAGCTTGCAAGTTCAAATGAGAAGTTGCAAGGTCAAGACAAAGGGGCAAGAGCTCAAGAATTAAAAGAGAAATTACAAGAATTCTAAAACAAAACTAAAGAAAAAGATATCCCTTTCCTCATGCCTCTGGTCTGTATTTATAGGCTCAGAAAGAGAATAAATAAACAATAAAATCAAGACCAACTGGCAGCAAGGGGGGTGAGAAGCTGGGGCCTACTGGAGAATGTGGGGCCGGCCAGGCCGGTTTTGTGGGGAAGGAGCTCGGCCCAAAACCGAGGGTAAGGTCTAGAATTTGGTGCGTCATCTTTTGTTGTCCCCAGTGTCTCTTTGGTTCTGTTTATTTTCTCTGTTTTGACCTGTTTTGCACCCAGTACTTGGAGGGAATTTTGAATCTTCAATTCAACACGTAATCTTTACCATTAAATGCTCATTACTTCATTCCCACATGTGCCTAAATCCATGGCTGCCCCCATTATGGTCTTGTTGATTTGTCCATTCAATTTTATTTTGCACTTATTATTGGAGGGAATTTTTGAATCTTTAAATCAACACATAATCTTTAGCATTGAATGCACATTACTTCATATCCACATGTTTCTAAAAGTCTTGTGTACACACTTGTTTTTGTTGGAACATTTAGATAAAAAAAAGTGTGTACACAAACTTGTTGCAAAAAGGAACTCATGAAGTATCGGTCGGTTTGCGGTTCTGGTAGCAGTGTCGGCTCTCAAATGATATATCCGTGCTTTTGAATGTATTTCCAGTATTTTGTCATGGATACCTGTAATCTGTAATACTGAGCATACACTAGTTAATAATACCGATAAATACAACAAATAGATAATGCATGAGCAGTATTAGAATACAGTTTTCTGATATGAACACATGCCTAACCAAATGAATTTCTTAGACATTGCATGCCTAACAATTCTAAACCCCGCATTTTAGTCTCGATATTGAAAACACTTTTCAATATCTAGTCTGGAAATTCAACAAGATTCCTGAAATCCTGATGGAATGCTCGTCGGAAACTTTAGTAGACGGCCGCACCCTCCGATGCCGTCGATAAAGTGCACTAAGGCGGAACACCGCTGGCACGAGCATCCGAACAGATGCTTTTGGCGACGGGGTTCTCCTACAGTCGCTTGGTCGGGGCTATGGGGCGGGGATATCTATTAAGTTTACCCGGCGAGTATCCGCGTAATCTACGTGATTGCGACGGACTTTTGATCACATCAAAATCCCGTGGCAACCGATCAATTGAGACTAAATTGCTAGATTTATAACATTCAATCTAGTTATCTCATAACTACATTTGTGGATTCCAAATATTGTATCCCATCACATGATATCCGGACGAAGTTAAACTTTTCGATCGAGTCATCAAATTCCTACAATTTCCCGACATCTCAACACTTGAGCACATTTTTAGTAATACCCAGAATATGCCATAGTACCTATGCACCAGCCGTAGAAGGGAAAACCCAAGACTCACTCATGTAGCCACGGAACTACGACAAACCCTAGGGTTTGACCGCGGTTCCGCGATCCAAAAAGTCGAGTTAGGGTTTCATTCTTCTAGAGGGTTCATAGAATCATTTGCATGTTTTTCCGAATACGTTAAACTTGGAAAAATGGGTTTTTGAAATTCAATCGAACTTTTTAACTTCGTCTAGACAACATGCGAATAACCCGAAACAATGTTAAAAATACGAATACGAAACACTCGGAATTGTTTATAGTGTAAGATTACATCAGATGCAAAATTAACAAAAACAAACAACACCTGAAACATCAAAACCAAGTCACTGGAATACTTGTAATATTTCAAGGGAATGTGCTCGGATTTGGCCGAGATCACCTATGTTGTGGCCGGCCAATTTGTTCCAGAATTGCCTCAAATTTCACCAGTGTTCATGTTATATCCCATATAGCACTTTGTACTTGTTTAAAAAAAATTTTGACAATTATTTGAAAACGACAGAAACTGGATTTCGTAGTTTCAAGTTTCAAAGTTGTTTCGGTTTCGTAATCTTAACAAAATCCGTATAAATTTCTAGCATGGCTCTGATACCACTGCAGGGTTACCTAAAACAGAAGCAAGGTTTTGGGAGGCATCGTCCATGCCAAATTCAAATTTTTGCCGTTTTAGCTAACCCTAACTAAGAATCGTTAACCAGAAATCGACAGAATATAAAATGCAAACAATTTGCAAGTCTAGTGAGCAAGGAATACAATATTTGTAGACCGGTCCTTCACTTCAATAGCTCCGTGTAGTAGTCCCTTTCGCTATGATCGTGAACTCCGGAATCTAGAGAGGCTCCGATGAAGAAACGAACATGCTTGCAACGAAATCTTCGAGGCCGAAGATGATCTACGTCGAGGAGACACTAACCCAAGTTATCACTTCACTATTAATGCAACTAGTGAAGCAAATACCCTATACTAAATGGCAAGTAGTAAAGATGATGAAGTAGGAATTTTGCTCACAATAGAAATCATTTTCTCATTCAAAATCATCACTTTTTAAAAAGCTAGAAAGCTTTTGTCAAGAAGAAGATGAACAAGTTGTGATGAAAATGAACTATATGTGTGAGGTTAGAAATACAACCAAAGGTTAAGAATGTCATGCTTAACCCTTGTAGAGAGTTAACCATGAGATAGGGTTAAAGGTTAGGTCAAAAAATATTTTAAGCTAGACAAAGAAAATGGACAAAGTCAAAGATGCTTACAAGCTTTTACAAGCTTTCACCAAATATCAACCATGACAATTATCCATAATATTTGAATTACTTAATGATAAAATTTAAACCCTAATCTTAACCCTAGGATGGTTTAACCCCCATTAACCTTAGTTGCATTTGTAACCTAGCTTGATACATTTAACATATATCACATATACATCAATGTATCCGAAATGAGAAAAGAAATATTAAATTAGCTAATATTAGTTAATGTAATGTAATATATCAAATATATAATTATACATTAAATTATTAAATCAACACTTGATTTAATAATCCGGCTATATTACATATAACCGACTAATATCATAATATAGCATTTTATCGAATCAACACTTGATCCGATAACCCGGCTATATCACATATAACCTATCATGTAACACATCGCGAGAATAGAATGCGGAATCACATATCACATTAATCTCGGTCCCGCAAATATCACATATGTGCCCCTACTCCGTTTCTCTTGAGCCAGGAAACCCCTATGTAGGACTCTAAAGACTCGTCAATATGCCGGCAGTAGGTGATGATCATATCAAACACCCACAAGCCGCACGCGGTCTGCAAAACGTAACGGCCACCCGAGTATTGAGCGATCAGAAGATCAACAAGCAAGCCTGCACGCACTCCTGTGAATCCAATAAGTAACACTACCGTACAGTCCGGTCTCTTCATCTGATATGTCGCATATCTCGTCTTGGGGTGGTAAACGTCAGACCCCAGTAACTCGATAAGTCGTGTCGATATGAGACTCATAACGGGTCAAGAAACTACTGGTAACACTTACCAGTAAATCTCTAAAGCAGCCCTGGCCAGGGACTTCCTGTTATAGCCAATCGAACACAGCGCAACATCAACCCTTAATACCGAGAGAGACGAAACCCCTCCTATCGCTCATTGCCTCCATGTGATTCGGGATTGTACCCAAACGCCACCATTTTGCACGTTCTCTTGAACGTAGTAAGGTAGAAATCAAAGCACAGTGGGAACCACACAAGACACTATGACGATCTCGGGTCTACAGACTAACCTGTACCAGTGTCCCCAGAGAACTACCATCTGAAGTGAGGTATAATACCATCTGGGAGTTCTCGGCGAGTCCGTCCAGTGTACCCAGTCTCCACTGAGCACCCGTATACTATCTCTAATGTCGAACACCAATGGATATGGGATCATCCATCGCCCATCTTCATGGGTCGAGATGCTATACACTAGTCTACTCTGGTATATCGATGCCCTGTCTCGATAAACCCACAACTAAGAACATTTGAAGGATGTACTTAGCAACTACACTGTCCCCACTGGTATGATCTGCATCATAGTCCTGGTAGTCAAGTACTCATCCTAAGGGCTTTATCAACATGTAACATAGAGACAATCAGAGTACATGTTAAGATAAAGAGCAACTAGATAGCATACTATCATGTCGAGAAAGAAAGTCCTCCATATATATGTCCAAGCATCCACTACAATATATATCGTATGTACAGTAATGGCCTCTAGGGCATACATATCACTAACAGTCTGGGCTAGATTAAATGATATGATTCTTGATTATAAGTATTGCACATATAGAGATTGTACATGAACTTCATTGCATATCATTACTTGTTGTGCTTGGACTTGTACCCATTGGACACTGCACTATTATTGACGGTTCATGTTGCACGAGCACAATTGTATGCCACACACTCCGTCAATAATTGCCATGACACACACAACACAATACATATGTGATATTGTATGGTTAGTGACATTGAGACATTGATTCTTTTTCCATTGTGCATATGAGATATAGCATACCTGTATACCTACATGCTGACACATATGCCTTGCTATATCTTGATATAGCTACACATATACCTAGAGGGTATTACATCATTATTGACAGGTATAGACACATAACTTGCTGTAGCTACATGTACATCATGCATACATATTTACATGTACACCCATATATCTTGATATAGCTACACATATACCTAGAGGGTATTACATCATTATTGACAGGTATAGACACATATCTTACTGTAGCTACATGTACATCATGCATACATACTTACATGTACACGCATATACCTTGATATAGCTACACATATACCTGTATAATATTACATCATTATTGATAGGTATATACTCATATCTTGCTATAGTTACATGTTCACCCATATATGATGTTGGTTGGATTTTAGAGAAATTAGGAACCTCATGATATATTTAATAACTTGTTGCGGTTAAATAGCGGTTTTTCCTTAATATGCTCATATTACTGTTTTATGTTACATATATTATATTCTTGGATTTTCGCATTGAGATATGGATTTAACATGTTGTTTTCTGGATTTGAGGACCGTGGTAGTTCATGAAATTATGCATTGTTTTAAAAACCCGGTTTCTCTTAATATGATATTTCAGTGCGTCCACCATGAGTTTTCTCAGTTCTGAGACTTGTGTTAGATACCCGATTCGAGGAGCGGTAGTGTCACGTCCCGAAAGTACGGAATATGACCGGCACTTAAACTACGAACGTCTCGAGACGTACGTAATCTAAGTAAGCCGAAAACCCAGAAATCCAAACCAAGAAAAGTAATAGAGTGAAGGAAAACCAATTTAAAACAAGTAGTTTCAATAGCATAAGCCGAATTATGCGGTTTTTAAAACATCAAAAATTTACTGAAAATTTCGGCAGAGTCTCCTTTGTAAATACTGGCCCCCAAATGGGATACAACATGAATAGTATACGAAATCAATAAAAAGGCATCCCCAAGCGGGAGCTAGCTCTTCGTCAATCGACGGTCACAACCACACAAGCAATATAATATACAACGCCAAGGGCGAGGATCAAAATTCAAAAGGAAACTCAAAACCACAAGAAAACCTCAGAAATACAACGCGCGACTCTAAGGTCGAAAGAATAAACATCACTGGTCTCTATCTCAAATAAATACATGTTTGGTTGATGGAATTTACTAGATACAACGGCATAATATTATACAAGGTAATATGATGGGTACGATAAAAGAAAAACCCACCTACTAGCAAGTCACCCGAATGAAACTGAGCCCGCAAAGCCGTAATTAAACCTGTACGGCAAAACCTGCAAGAAACTGGGGCACAACGGGGGTGAGTTGCCAACTCGTGAATAGAAAAACATCTACGCACAGAAATCGCATAAATAACGCAATCCTAGGTCAATGATCATAATATATCCTCAAAAAAATGTATATAACATGCAGCCTATAACAATGGCTAGGGTAAATATCTAACCCGAGTGTAAACTCATGTGCCCGTGTCAGTGCCTCAGATAGCAATATATCATATGAATGAGGTATGCATGCATGAAAACAGAATACATGTAAATGAAGAAACTGTTTTCATAAATTAGTGAGATTTCCTTCGTATTTTTAAACTGAGGTATCATAAATGAAATCAGTATCCACAGTGTCTAGCATCGACACAAAACATAAATCTCACTGTCTCGAAATATCAATGTCTCAATCTCAGTATCTAGGGCGCCGTCAGTCCAGACCGGCCCCTACCATCCATCTCAAGACCACGACGGTATCCTCCGGATATCCGACGCGTCGGGTAATATCACCGGTCAGTAGTGCTCCTCTGCCGGGCTCAATGTCAACACCACATTCCTCTTGCCCCGGGGTACCGCACCGGGCCCACCATGTACCCGAAACGGTTCCTCCACTTCTCGAATCGGGTCTCGAAATCCATCAGCAAACTCATGGTGGACGACTCATACATCATGGGAAAACCGCACTTTTTATTTTAAAAGAGAGAAAATGTTTATTTATGTTTTTGCGGTTTTCCTCCAAATCCAGAAAATCTCATGGAAATCCGAATCCAAACCTTAATAACACGTAAAATAGTGAATATATGCATAAGAATCCATGAATGCGGCATAACAATGAATAACAGTATGCATGAAGTAGCAGGTAATAACAACAATGTCTAAACTAACATATAAGGCAAGTACGCTATGTCAAGCAATAATATTTTCTAAGGTGTACGTGACATGGCAATTACCGATGAAGATGTGTGTGAGCCGGCAAGTAAGTGTACGTGGTACATACGCATCATCGGTAATGGTGCTAGTGTCCTAACAGCATGGTATCAATAATAGAGTATGAAACATAATATAAGCATGCGATGCGAAGCGAACCACAATAATGAGCGGGAGCTGAATACTAGACGCAACTATAACTAATCTGCACTAATCTAATATAAGTCCTACAAATGGTGCCTTTTGAAATAACACGAATCATGGGGTTTTGAAAGTAGGGGCTACGGTGTTTTTATGAAAAAAATACGTCTTTTGAAATATCCGTAGGATCCCTTTGGCCGTCTTTTAAAATACCCACGATTCGTTAGTTTTTGAAATAGGTAAGAATCGAATCTAATCTAACAACTAAACTAAACTAAAGGGCTAAGCTAACAGGCTGGACTACAGGTAAGGAAACCGCCTAACATCTGAGTCGATACATATACATACCTGTATATATATTAGTCGGTGATCCCGCCTCAATAGTATCATATCCGATACCATATCTATAATCAGATATCCCAAGTCAAGAGTGCGGATCAATCATCAAGATACAGCTCGTACGTAAATCCGTCGTACGGCATCCCCAATTCTAGGTACGGGTCGATATCACATTCATCATACTATTCATCTGGTATCCTTTTTATCAAATATCATGATCGGGGTACTGATCTACGTCTAGTACAATACTGATACCGCCTAAGTATGCATGCACGTGTGTGAAACCCTATGTCAAGGACCCGCTACAACGTCATGTCGTATCTCGAATACGAACCCTACTATATCACCGATCTCACGGCCTCAAATCAAATCTCATCGACTCAGCTCAAACCCAAGTATCATCCTCAAATCCGTATGCGAACACATAGTCCCATACCCATGTGAACCCATAACTATAAGGAATCCCATGAGCACATATCAATAGTAATGTATGCAAGTATGTATGTGTGTATGTGTAGTGCAACACTACCCTAGGGTTCGCAACACTAAAGTACTCCAACACACCAATATCCATCCTAAGCATCGTTATTAATCCCAAATAACATATAATAACTGTTGGTGTGTATACGCATCCGTATACACCATCACGGACTGCGGGGGTGCTATACGCCATCCACCCGACTTCTCCCCGTAGATATAAATCTACTCACCTGGTCCTCGCTAGCCGGTGCCGACGTCGCTATGCGCTTGGTTGTCGTCTCGAAGTTCACATGGGGTACCTACATATCATAACGCATCGTGTTGTATTAAAATCCGACTCATGACCAAAACGACACGTGAATCCAACATAGGTCAAAACCTATGGTTGCTCTCTCTCAAATCAACCCAAAACCCTCGACATCGGCGTACAAATGCCGAGTGATCGAGAAAAACTCAACGTATAAATCGTAGTTCCCAAAACTCACTAATTATAATGTAAAACAGGGTTTAAATCATCAAAACATTAAAATAAATCAAATTGATTTATTTCCGAAAACCTAGAAAGCACTAAATTTTCGTTTTAATTTGAAACTTGATGTTTTAACAAATCTAATGACCCTAATATCCACTAAATATCATAACTAAGTCATATAAACCATTAATAGATTTTATCCTCATCAATTTTCATTGAATCCAAAGTTCTAGTTTGCAAACTATCCAATTTTAACATTTTAAAAGCAACAATTTGTAAACTAGTAACTAGATTAGTTTTAGCATTCCATTAACATGTTGATCTCCTCATTAAAACCATAACAAATTTATAAAAACCCTAACTAGATTTTAAATTTCGCATTTTCAATAATTTCTAAAAACCTAGTTTACAAAAAAAAAGCTTAATTTGGACATTTTACATCTAACAATTTACATATTGGCAATTAGATTAGGTTTTGCATGTCTTAAGATCTTCACTACTCCACACAACCATAATCCAAATACTCTAAACCCTAACTTTAGATTAACCCTTCACTTGAAAACCAAACTTTAAAATTAAACCATATTTAAACTTCTAGTTAGCTAGATTGAAGTAATTAGACAACATTTTGACTAAAGGGTTAAGATTATACCTCACAATTTCAAGAGATCCAACATGAATCTAGCCTCCCAAACATGCTTCTTTTCACCAATATCCATACAAATATAGCCAAGGAAAAATGGGTAAGGGTTGGATTTTGAAATTAGTGAGCTTTTATTTGATTTTTCATGGAATTTTTGTGAACTTTGGAGAAGAAATGAGATGGGGAAATGAGAGAAGGGGGGCTGCTGAATTTCTGCAGCAGTGAGGAGGTGAGAGAGAGTGTGGTGTTGGGTGTGGGTGAGAGAAAAGTCCAAGCAAGGAACCATACATCAAGTATAAAGACCCATGCTTATGTTTAACACCAATTTCTTTTCTTTTGTTGCTTTATTGTGTGAAATGGGAGGCCCATGAATGTTGGGCTGATCAAGGGGGGCCGGCCAAGCATGTAGGGGAAATGGGTGTGGGTTTTGTTTAGGTGAGAAAAAGAGATAAGTGTAGTAACCCACCCCATTACACTAATTTCACCGAAAAAAAGCCTTTTTCTTCAATAATTTCTAAACCGTTTTGGCAAACGATTTCGTTTCAAAAACCACATGATAAAATTTTATTTAATATTTTATGATGCACAAAATTTGTTTCAACTCATTCCAATTTGTAATTTTCCCTAATTAAATATATTAGTGACGGCTTAAATAATAATAAAATAATATTTTTTTCAGAAAATTTAAAATTTCACCAGCGGCTCAATAAACACCAAATAATAGCAATTACATAGCTAGAATATGTATATTTAATTTTTATAATAAGATGTTTGTATTTTGACTTTTTACAGAAAACCCCCTTATTTTACCGATTTTTTGAAATTTCACCGAAACGATTTTCAAAGCGTTACAATCTTCCCCCCTTAAAGAAATTCGGTCCCCGAATTTAAATTAAAAATCCCCTCCCAAATACTAAAATATTTCAGCCAAAACCATCAAATCGGCGGGGCTCCGAAATCATAAATACATAAACACATCATAGCGCAATGCATGCGCATGAGTAATGAGTAGATAACTCGAAATCAAAACTCCGTCAAGCATCCCGCAATCATCGGAGTCAAGGTGAAGACACGAATGCCAAATCTCAAGCAAGACCGATATGCTATAAATTGGAACTATACATGCAAATATCAGGAGGAAAGGCATGCCAAATCCTTTAAGTTGCTGTGCAAAGCACATAACACTACACAGTGGCGGACGTCTATCATAAGAAAATAACTATATACATATATACCTTTGTTTGAAATGTACGTTCCGCCGTTTTGGAAACAATTTAGAAGGGTCTCCTTATTTTAAACATTTCGTGTCATATCAGACACGTAGGTAAATACTGAGGCTATAGCTCGCTTTTTTGAAATCCCTTCAATAACTATCAATGCATGCAAAATATATTCAGGTACTGTCCTCTGACTAGCCCTGCTCAGTACGAAAACACATAGCAATATCATAAAAACGTACTGCTCCATAAGAAATCAATCCCAAAATATGCACATGAATACTACGTGCGTCTGGTGCGCACGGAAATCAAAATCCATGAATGTGCCATACATGCGCACAGAAACAACATCTAAGTGCATCGGGTGTGCACGAAACATCTGTCGTAGGCAACGTGTGTGCCTGACAGCAAAATTAGGTGCATCTGACATGCACGAAAATCTCGATTGAGTGCATCTGGTGTGTACCACAATCGCATATCAAAACATGCGCCCAACATGCGCGAAAATCCAAAGCCAGGTGCATCCATCATGCACGAAATCATGAAATCCAATATCAAGCGCCGGACATGCACAAAATCAAATCAGGTGCACAAGGTGCATAAAACAATATCGAATATCACAATCGAAATCGAAGTCCAGTGTATCCAAGTGCACAAAGTACATGTCACTGCACTGCAAGCATATATAAACTATACAGAGTGCAGGAACCAAATCGTGTGCGTGCATACGCACAAAATCAACTCAAATGTCTAAAACCGTAAAATCACAAACATGTGAAACCAAAGCACGAAAACGATATCAAGTGCAACACTGTGCAAAGATCGTAAATCCTCAATCATCAAAATCAAATCCTGCGAATAAATCACCCAAAACATCGAAATCAATAATGGAGGAATAGTACCGCTCAAGCACATGCTCTAAGAATCTTTGGCCAACTGTCGTGGTCACTCATAGCATGTCTCATCGACGAACCTGAATTCCGGCCTGCTGGTGTGCGTAACATGACCACTCCTGGGTCCAAGTCTCTTCGTAAATCATTCCAGAAAGGTCCTGTCGAAACCTCTCCCAAATCTCGTCTCTGCCGAACTGTCCGGAAGTCATCGTCCCTTACTAGATCTTTTCTCGTTCCGGAACGGCTACATACTCATCGCAACTCCTTCTGGAAGGTAAGTCCAAGTACCATGCCTCGGCATGCGCATCGCATCTCTGATGTCGGCGGAGTGGAATGTCATCTCATCTAGATCTGGTACGAACCTCCTACTTCACTGTTCTCTAATGTCGTCTGCTTTGGACTCGTCTCATCGTGGCTGCATGGACTGAGCTCCAACGACTATCCTCGTATCTGGAGTCTCCCAAGAAATCAATCTCACCATCTAGCATCCGAATTAAGTCGAGCCATCCGATCGAGTCGTCGAAACCTCATAATCCCCCAAGAGCTCAACATCTTGGGTACAGTATAATAGTATCGAGTACATACCACAGCATCGGTGGTCCAGCCGTAGAAGGGCAAACCCAAGCCTCACTAATGGCGCCGTAGAACCGCCGCAAACCCGAAGGTTCAAAGGCTTTCACACGGTCATTAAGTCGAGTTAGGGTTTCATTCTTCTAGAGGGACCATAGAATTGCCTGCATATCTTTCCGACTACTTTAAACTTGGAATAATAGGTTTCCGACATTCGATCGTCTCTGTCGACCCTCACGTCTCTGCGTGAAGTCGTCTCTAGCTGGAATCAACCTATCTGATGACCTCGCATCGGGGTAAGCGAACGAACCACCTGTCCTAATCATTCATCATCGGGTGACTAGCGACCTTCTATCATCTATTCGCATAACTCGCCCCGCAATAGCTCCAACATATAGGGCGATATCTCGTCGCTCGCAGCAACAACTGGCTCGCTCGTCTGCATGCTGAACAGTGCCTCAATCGTCAGGAGTAAGCAATACACCAACGGTCATCAAAATCTGGCTGGCCTCTGTCAGTGGCTCAATTCTGTAGTGCTGATCGGCACGTCCAAGTAATCTCATACATCGATCCATCAAACGCTCGGGGCGTGAAAACACAATAAAAAGACACATCTCCGCAATCGTGTGTCGCCGGAATTTCACCCTGGTCAGTCCTCGTTTGTGACGAGCTTGTGCTGACCGCAACCCTAGCCGTAGCTCTCCCTGCCGTAACCATAGCAGCAAAACCAAACTGGAACCGATGAGGCTAGATCAGAAAGGAATATAATACTGAACAAGGAAATGTACATCCTAAGGCTTCATAAGTGGAGTGGCGTGTCGTAAATATGCCGCGGAACATACCAACGGTACGTCACTCTACTTTAGTCACCTATTCCATCAACCAAGGGTCATCCTATGCTCCGAAGGTAAAACCTAACGCTCTGATACCAACTTTGTCACGTCCCGAAAGTACGGAATATGACCGGCACTTAAACTACGAACGTCTCGAGGCGTACGTATTCTAAGTAAGCCGAAAACCCAGAAATCCAAACCAAGAAAAGTAATAGAGTGAAGGAAAACCAATTTAAAACAAGTAGTTTCAATAGCATAAGCCGAATTATGCGGTTTTTAAAACATCAAAAATTTACTGAAAATTTCGGCAGAGTCTCCTTTGTAAATACTGGCCCCCAAATGGGATACAACATGAATAGTATACGAAATCAATAAAAAGGCATCCCCAAGCGGGAGCTAGCTCTTCGTCAATCGACGGTCACAACCACACAAGCAATATAATATACAACGCCAAGGGCGAGAATCAAAATTCAAAAGGAAACTCAAAACCACAAGAAAACCTCAGAAAAACAACGCGCGACTCTAAGGTCGAAAGAATAAACATCACTGGTCTCTATCTCAAATAAATACATGTTTGGTTGATGGAATTTACTAGATACAACGGCATAATATTATACAAGGTAATATGATGGGTACGATAAAAGAAAAACCCACCTACTAGCAAGTCACCCGAATGAAACTGAGCCCGCAAAGCCGTAATTAAACCTATACGGCAAAACCTGCAAGAAACTGGGGCACAACGGGGGTGAGTTGCCAACTCGTGAATAGAAAAACATCTACGCACAGAAATCGCATAAATAACGCAATCCTAGGTCAATGATCATAATATATCCTCAAAAAAATGTATATAACATGCAGCCTATAACAATGGCTAGGGTAAATATCTAACCCGAGTGTAAACTCATGTGCCCGTGTCAGTGCCTCAGATAGCAATATATCATATGAATGAGGTATGCATGCATGAAAACAGAATACATGTAAATGAAGAAACTGTTTTCATAAATTAGTGAGATTTCCTTCGTATTTTTAAACTGAGGTATCATAAATGAAATCAGTATCCACAGTGTCTAGCATCGACACAAAACATAAATCTCACTGTCTCGAAATATCAATGTCTCAATCTCAGTATCTAGGGCGCCGTCAGTCCAGACCGGCCCCTACCATCCATCTCAAGACCACGACGGTATCCTCCGGATATCCGACGCGTCGGGTAATATCACCGGTCGGTAGTGCTCCCCTGCCGGGCTCAACGTCAACACCACATTCCTCTTGCCCCGGGGTACCGCACCGGGCCCACCATGTACCCGAAACGGTTCCTCCACTCCTCGAATCGGGTCTCGAAATCCATCAGCAAACTCATGGTGGACGACTCATACATCATGGGAAAACCGCACTTTTTATTTTAAAAGAGAGAAAATGTTTATTTATGTTTTTGCGGTTTTCCTCCAAATCCAGAAAATCTCATGGAAATCCGAATCCAAACCTCAATAACACGTAAAATAGTGAATATATGCATAAGAATCCATGAATGCGGCATAACAATGAATAACAGTATGCATGAAGTAGCAGGTAATAACAACAATGTCTAAACTAACATATAAGGCAAGTACGCTATGTCAAGCAATAATATTTTCTAAGGTGTACGTGACATGGCAATTACCGATGAAGATGTGTGTGAGCCGGCAAGTAAGTGTACGTGGTACATACGCATCATCGGTAATGGTGCTGGTGTCCTAACAGCATGGTATCAATAATAGAGTATGAAACATAATATAAGCATGCGATGCGAAGCGAACCACAATAATGAGCGGGAGCTGAATACTAGACGCAACTATAACTAATCTGCACTAATCTAATATAAGTCCTACAAATGGTGCCTTTTGAAATAACACGAATCATGGGGTTTTGAAAGTAAGGGCTACGGTGTTTTTATGAAAAAAATACGTCTTTTGAAATATCCGTAGGATCCCTTTGGCCGTCTTTTAAAATACCCACGATTCGTTAGTTTTTGAAATAGGTAAGAATCGAATCTAATCTAACAACTAAACTAAACTAAAGGGCTAAGCTAACAGGCTGGACTACAGGTAAGGAAACCGCCTAACATCTGAGTCGATACATATACATACCTGTATATATATTAGTCGGTGATCCCGCCTCAATAGTATCATATCCGATACCATATCTATAATCAGATATCCCAAGTCAAGAGTGCGGATCAATCATCAAGATACAGCTCGTACGTAAATCCGTCGTACGGCATCCCCAATTCTAGGTACGGGTCGATATCACATTCATCATACTATTCATCTGGTATCCTTTTTATCAAATATCATGATCGGGGTACTGATCTACGTCTAGTACAATACTGATACCGCCTAAGTATGCATGCACGTGTGTGAAACCCTACGTCAAGGACCCGCTACAACGTCATGTCGTATCTCGAATACGAACCCTACTATATCACCGATCTCACGGCCTCAAATCAAATCTCATCGACTCAGCTCAAACCCAAGTATCATCCTCAAATCCGTATGCGAACACATAGTCCCATACCCATGTGAACCCATAACTATAAGGAATCCCATGAGCACATATCAATAGGAATGTATGCAAGTATGTATGTGTGTATGTGTAGTGCAACACTACCCTAGGGTTCGCAACACTAAAGTACTCCAACACACCAATATCCATCCTAAGCATCGTTATTAATCCCAAATAACATATAATAACTGTTGGTGTGTATACGCATCCGTATACACCACCACGGACTGCGGGGGTGCTATACGCCATCCACCCGACTTCTCCCCGTAGATATAAATCTACTCACCTGGTCCTCGCTAGCCGGTGCCGACGTCGCTATGCGCTTGGTTGTCGTCTCGAAGTTCACATGGGGTACCTACATATCATAACGCATCGTGTTGTATTAAAATCCGACTCATGACCAAAACGACACGTGAATCCCACATAGGTCAAAACCTATGGTTGCTCTCTCTCAAATCAACCCAAAACCCTCGACATCGGCGTACAAATGCCGAGTGATCGAGAAAAACTCAACGTATAAATCGTAGTTCCCAAAACTCACTAATTATAATGTAAAACAGGGTTTAAATCATCAAAACATTAAAATAAATCAAATTGATTTATTTCCGAAAACCTAGAAAGCACTAAATTTTCGTTTTAATTTGAAACTTGATGTTTTAACAAATCTAATGACCCTAATATCCACTAAATATCATAACTAAGTCATATAAACCATTAATAGATTTTATCCTCATCAATTTTCATTGAATCCAAAGTTCTAGTTTGCAAACTATCCAATTTTAACATTTTAAAAGCAACAATTTGTAAACTAGTAACTAGATTAGTTTTAGCATTCCATTAACATGTTGATCTCCTCATTAAAACCATAACAAATTTATAAAAACCCTAACTAGATTTTAAATTTCACATTTTCAATAATTTCTAAAAACCTAGTTTACAAAAAAAAAGCTTAATTTGGACATTTTACATCTAACAATTTACATATTGGCAATTAGATTAGGTTTTGCATGTCTTAAGATCTTCACTACTCCACACAACCATAATCCAAATACTCTAAACCCTAACTTTAGATTAACCCTTCACTTGAAAACCAAACTTTAAAATTAAACCATATTTAAACTTCTAGTTAGCTAGATTGAAGTAATTAGACAACATTTTGACTAAAGGGTTAAGATTATACCTCACAATTTCAAGAGATCCAACATGAATCTAGCCTCCCAAACTTGCTTCTTTTCACCAATATCCATACAAATATAGCCAAGGAAAAATGGGTAAGGGTTGGATTTTGAAATTAGTGAGCTTTTATTTGATTTTTCATGGAATTTTTGTGAACTTTGGAGAAGAAATGAGATGGGAAAATGAGAGAAAGGGGGCTGCTGAATTTCTGCAGCAGTGAGGAGGTGAGAGAGAGTGTGGTGTTGGGTGTGGGTGAGAGAAAAGTCCAAGCAAGGAACCATACATCAAGTATAAAGACCCATGCTTATGTTTAACACCAATTTCTTTTCTTTTGTTGCTTTATTGTGTGAAATGGGAGGCCCATGAATGTTGGGCTGATCAAGGGGGGCCGGCCAAGCATGTAGGGGAAATGGGTGTGGGTTTTGTTTGGGTGAGAAAAAGAGATAAGTGTAGTAACCCACCCCATTACACTAATTTCACCGAAAAAAAGCCTTTTTCTTCAATAATTTCTAAACCGTTTTGGCAAACGATTTCGTTTCAAAAACCACATGATAAAATTTTATTTAATATTTTATGATGCACAAAATTTGTTTCAACTCATTCCAATTTGTAATTTTCCCTAATTAAATATATTAGTGACGGCTTAAATAATAATAAAATAATATTTTTTTCAGAAAATTTGAAATTTCACCAGCGGCTCAATAAACACCAAATAATAGCAATTACATAGCTAGAATATGTATATTTAATTTTTATAATAAGATATTTGTATTTTGACTTTTTACAGAAAACCCCCTTATTTTACCGATTTTTCGAAATTTCACCGAAACGATTTTCAAAGCGTTACAGGTAGGTGCCGTCTGTGGCTACATGGTGGACCCGGTATGGTTCCCCGGGGCAAGAGGTGATTTTTGTTGTATAGCCGATGAGCCTGGCAGGAGGGCTAGTACCTACTGGTGATAGTATTTAGACTCGGCAGTTATCATGGGGATACCGACCGGAGTTATGTACGGACATGACATCAGGTCCAGTCATGGTGACGGCGCCTGACAGATGAGTATTTACCTGTCGATGCTGGACACTAGTTTTCATGATGTTTTCGGGTGTCGATGTTGGACTTGTCGATGATGGTTCCATGAGACTTACAGGATATGAGAGCCGATCTGAGGATGCGGTGCCTTTGGTACTGGGATTTAGATTGTCTTGATGGACACTGGTCCTGCTACGATGAGGATTCCGTGAGGATGACATTTTTTATCTCATACTCAGCATTTATTTGATATGCATTGCTTCATGTATTAGTAGTACCTGATAGAGTACCTTTCATGACTGTTGCATATACGTACTGCCATTTATTGTTATCAGCCTGCATGTGATAGATTATCGCAGTATGTGCATACCTGCGATTACCTGCATATGTTATTTACTATTCATGAGTTGGCAGCTCACCTCCGTTGTGCCACAGTGTTTTGCAAGTAGTCCCTCAGAGCAGTGGTGGCAGGGCTTTTTCTTATCGTATCATCTTTTGCAGCGGATACCGCTACGGCTGACTGTGTGCAGTTTTGCTATAGGTGGGTTTTGCGGTTATCCGATGATGCTCATTTGTATATTCGTTGTATCTAGTACTCTCCATCTACTACTTCATGTACTGACTTAGGGACGAGTTGTGAGGACGATATTGTATATTATTTTGGGTGACACTGGGTGTCGTGCTCGTGTAAGCCGGCCTTTGTTATGCAGTTTTATCCTTTATGCTGTTTTCACCCTATATTGTCCATTTCTTCACTACGGCGTCGTATTTATATGTTGTAGTGGTTGTTTCCGCCTTTGGGTGAGAGTTGCTCCCGTTTTGGGGATGCTTTACTTATATTCTTTTGTTTGTTCCCGTTTCGGGGCTAGTTTTTACAAAGGAGGTGCTGCAAAATATTAAAGGAAGTAAATTTGGACTTTAAAGAGTTTTTACTTGAGATTCTCAAAAGCTTTAAACAATGTTCTTATCATTTACTACTTTTGATGGTTTAGATTTTGTCACGACCCGAAATGGCACGCGACTGGCACATGAATCATATGATGTCTATAGGACCCCATCTAATTCAAGTAAGCCAAGAAGTCCCAGAAATCTAAACCCTTTACAGAAAGAAGTGAAGAAAACTTGTTTTAAAACAAGCGGTTTTTAAATAACATAAGCCGAATATGCATTTTCAAATCTCAAGTCTTTTCTGAAAATTTCGGCAGAGTTTCCTTTGTAAGTACTGGCCCCAAAAGGGGTACAACATGCATAATATGAATAAAGATATCCCCAAGCGGGAGCTAGCTCATCGTCAATTGACGGTCACAACCACATAAGCAATATAATATACGACGCCGAAGGGCGAGGATCAAACTCAAAAGGAAACTCAAAACATCAAGAAAACCATAAAAATACAACGCGCGACTATATGGTCGAAAGAATAGCAACTGATTTTCTAAGTTTGAAATAAATACAAGTCTGGTTGATGGAATTTTACTAGATACAACTAAAAATAAATAAGTACAATGGTGGTCACGATGCGAGTGAACCCACCTACCAAAGCAATCACCCGGAATGAAGTAATGTGCCAATAAAGCCGCCCCACATGTACGGCAAAACCTGCAAGAAATTGCTAACTCATGAGTAGAAAATATCACAGAGCAGAAATTGTATGCATGACTCAATCCTAGGTCAAACGATCAGTAATATATATATCCTCAATATGATAAAGTCTGAAGCATGAAATGGTGGCAAGGGTAAACATCTATACCAAGTGTAATACAAAGTGCTGGTGTCAGTGCCTTAGATAGCAATATATCATAAACATGAGGTGCGATCAATGTATTCATAATGAAATCAGTGTCAACTATATCATGAAGTCTATAAGTATGTGGATATCATCCAACTAAGTAATCAATGCCTGTATGCATATGGATCTCGTCCACGGGTCAACCAATGACACAGAAACATCATGAATGTAAATATCATAAATCATATGCATGAAAGTATGAGGATATAAATCAATGTGTGTCCCTCGCGACACATCAAAATCATGGAACCTGAATGTCCAACATCGACACTCGAAAACATCATGAAACCTGTGCGCAGCATCGGCACGTAAATCCTCATATATCTCAGGCTCCGTCAGTCTGGATCGGCCCTTGGGCTTCGTCAGTTCGGATCGGCCCACATCATCTCTCGACTCCGGTCGGTATCCTCCAGATATCCGCCGAGCCCAAATACTATCACCGGTAGGTAGTGGTCCCTTTGCCAGGCTCACCGTCGACTGCACAGCAATCCGTTCTTGCCCCGGGGTACCATACCGGGTCCACCATGTACCCGCAATCGGCCTCATCCAGCTCCTCGAATCGGGTTTCACATATCACACGTCTCAGAACCGAGAAAACGCATGGTGGACGCACTGAAATATCATATCAAAAGAAACCGGATTTTTAAAACAGTACATACTTTCTTTTGAAATATCCACGGTTCTCAAATCCAGAAATCTCATGGAAACAACATGTCTCAATTCGTATAATCATAAAGCATGATGTATGCGACATATAATAGAAATGTAAGCATATCAGTATATCATGCAACATAAAAACAATAATATGCACATATCGAGGGAAAACCGCTCTTTTAAATGAATCCAGTTTTAAAATATATCTTGCGGTTCCCAAAATCTCCAAAATCTGGCCAAAATCACCTATGTATGTGCAAATATGTATGTATGCAAGTATGGGAGTACAATATGTATGTACGCAAGTATGTCATGTAAAGAGTCATATCCTGATGTCAGCAATCCTAGTGTGTAGTGACATAGCAATTATCGATGATGAAGTGTGTGAGCCGACAAGCAGGTGTTCGTGGGGCATACGCATCATCGATAATGGTGTTGGTGTCCGGACAACATGGGTTTAATATAACATAAATTATAAGTATATAAGCAAGCAATGCGCTAATAACCACATGAATATATGGAAATGGAAAGTAAATGCAAGAATAAGGAATCTAAATTAGTTATACGAGTCATACAGTTTTTCATTTGAAATCATACAAATCGTGGTGTTTTGGAAAAATAGGGGCTACGGTGTTTTTAAGAAAAGAGGTATGTCCTTTGAAATATCCGTAGAATCCCTTGGCCTGTCTTTAAAATACTCACAATTTGTTAGTTTTGGAAATAGGTATGACTCGAGTGTAGTCTAACATCTACAAGTAAACTGCAGGACTAAACGAACAGTCTCACCGAAAGGGTGAGGGAAAACCCCCTTAATCTGAGCCGATATATATATATATATATAAATAGTCGGTGATCCTACCTCAATAGTATCACATACGATACAATATATATTATGACATCCTCGAGTCAAGAGTGCGGATCTATCATCAATATATAGCTCGTACGTAAATCCGTCGTACGGCATCCCAAATCTAGGTACGGGTCAAATATCGCATTCATTTCATCATTTATCCGGTATCCTTATCATCATATCTCAAGAACTGGGGGTATTGATCTAAGTCTAGTACAAACTGATACCATCTGCATATATATGCGTGTATGGAAACACACACCTAAAGGCCCGCTAAAATCTCATGTCGTATCTCATAATACGAATCAAAACATATCACCGATCTCATAATATCATGCCCAATCTCATCGACTCATCTCAAAACACCATATACAATCCTCGTCATCCATGTGTAGGTATATATATATATATACATACATACATAGTCTCATACCTATGTGTGTATATATATATACATATCCCTATACACGCACAAGTAAAACAAAGTAAGCATGTGTGTGCGTGTGGGTGTAAACCTCATTCTAGGGTTCGCGACTAAACTAACTAACGATACTATCATCTAATTAAACTAAAGTTATCGATGACTCCCAAAGTCTGTCTAGATCATCATAAACTCACAATAAACATATAAATATATCCATATAATATATATACCATACACTACACTACGAACTGCGCGGGTGTTATACGCCATCCACCCGACTTCCTCCGTAGATATGTATCTACTCACCTTGCTCTTCGCTTGCCGTTGCCGACGTCGCCACTCACTTGATTGTCATCTCGAAGTCCTCGTAGGGGTACCTACACATCATAACGTATCGTGCCGCATTAAAACCCAATTCAAAACCAAAACGACACGCTAAAAGCCTATAGGTTAGAACCTATGGACTACGCCTTCAAAACCACCAAATATCACTCGATATAGACGTACAAACATCAAGTGACCGAAAACAAAACACAAAACGAAAACTTGGTTCACGAAAAGTTTACAAAAACAATGCAGCAACCTATGAAGATGGTCCCAGATTTTACCTTAGGTCAAATTGGCAAATTTTTCATATGTAAAGGGTCTAGTTTACAGGTAATAGAGCCATGAAGCAAGAATGAGGCACCCAGGTCAAGTCCTGGCCGCAAATTGCGGCCAGGGTGAATTTAATTGCGGCCATGGTGTTAGGATAGGAGCTCGGGTCTTTAGGGTATGCTCTAAATCACCTGCACATCTCTCTGTGTTCGCTAAATAAATTTTAGAGTCCCCGGGTGTTAGCAAATAACCAAAAACCATCACAATTCCCACAATTTCCTTATCTGCAAAATTTCAAAGTTCGTATTTAGGGGTTAAGCCTCAGGTTATAGTCCAATATGATATCACTAAAGGGGGTTTAAGGTCACTACTAACCTCCAGTATACATCACAACTCAAGAATTCTCAAACCCTAACTTGGAATTTTCTAAGTTCACTAAACCGCACAATATCGATTCTAAGTTAACATGGATGCAAAGCAAATGGGAAAACTACACTAATGATGGATAAATTATCTCCTTTGGCAACTCAAGAATTTTCTTGAGTTGCCCCAAGTGTCCAAAATCCTTGCTTTCTTGGTCCAAAGTGAAGCTTGTGAGCTTGTGCACATTTTTAAAGAAGTGGGGATGATGTTTTGATGAGGAAATGAGGGTGTTTGTGAGGGTTTGACGAAGAGGGAGATGAGGGCATCAGCCATTGCAAGGGTGAGGAGAGGAAAATTGAAGGGGAAAATAGTGGAGGGAACAAGAGTCATGACTTGGTTTGACCCCTCACCCTCTCTCTCTCTCGCTCAAACCCAATTCTTTATATTTTCTTTTCTTTTCTTTGTTTTCTTTTCTCTTCTCATTTAAACACAAACCATGCATGAAAATGAGAAAAAAGCCATGATAAAAATGTAACAGGTGTTAAAATGACATGTGCATGTCATGTGTACAGAACAAGCTTAATGCCTGATGAGCGATATTTAATCGTGATTAGCATTAAAATAGTGTGTAATAAATCACAATTAACTTAAAATTGCTTAATTCATATAAAACACCAACTTTTTAGTAATTCCTATAATTTTCCAAAATTTTCCCAATTTATCAATATTTAATTATACCGCAATATTAAAATATTCAATATATTTATTATTTAATTAAAAAAAATTCCAAAAATAATTTTTTTTTCTGAAATGTTACAATCTTCCCCCCTTAAAGAAATTCGGTCCCCGAATTTAAATTTAAACCCCTCAAATACTAAAACATTTCAGTAAAAAGTCCAAGTCGTCAAGGCTCCGAAGTTATCAATACATAAGACGCATCATAGCGCAATGCATGCGTATGAACAATGAGAAGATAACTCCAAATCAAAACTCCGTCAAGCATCTCGCAATTATCGGAGTCATGGTGAAGACACAAATATCAAATCCAATACGAAAACCAATATGATATAAATCAAAACTATACATGTAAACATCTGAAGGAAATGCATGCCAAACCTTTCATGTTGCTGTGCGATGCACGTATCGCGGCACAGTGGCGGACGTCTATTGTAAGAAAATAACTATATATATACTTATCCTTTGTTT
This sequence comes from Agapanthus africanus, assembly GCA_030015575.1. Lineage (NCBI taxonomy): Eukaryota > Viridiplantae > Streptophyta > Magnoliopsida > Asparagales > Amaryllidaceae > Agapanthus > Agapanthus africanus. The sequence goes on along the minus strand of CM057344.1, from coordinate 225,008,335 downwards.
AATATGTACGTCCCGCCGTTTTTGAATATAATTTAGAAGGGTTTCTTTGTTTTAAACGTTTCGTGTCATATCAGACACGTAGGTAAATACTGAGACTATAGCTCCCTTTTTGTAAATCCCTTCGATAACTATCAATGCATGCAAAATATATCCAGGTGCTGTCCTCTGACTAGTCCTGCTCAGTACGAAAACAAATGGCAAATATCATAAAAACGTACTGCTCCTTAAGAAATCAATCCCAAAATGTACATATGAATGCTACGTGCGTCTGGTGCGCACGGAAATCGAAACCCATGAATGTGCCATATATGTGCACAGAAACAACAACTAAGTGCATTGGGTGTGCATGAAACATCTGTCAAGGGCAACGAGTGTGCCTGACAGCAATATCAGGTGCATCTGATATGCACGAAGAATCTCGATTTAGTGCATCTGGTGTGCACCAAAATCGCATCAAAATACTAAAAGTGCATGAAACTATGCCGAAAGAACAAATCAAATCACATATATATCATAGATATGAAATCAAGATCAACATCTCGAATGATATCAACTCGAAGTCAGGTGCAACTGTGGTGCACAAAATCTCAGTCATGCAAATAAATCATCCAAAATACCGAAATTAAAGGTAACGGATACGTGATAATCGAATCACCAAATCACAAATCATAAATACCGTCGTCGATATATTCTCCTTCAAAGTCGAGAAGGTGTCGGTGCATCCAATGCTAGCAGAGCAAGATATCTACTTTCCTTCTGTTCGTGGCCTGTCGTCTGGTGCCCTTAGGCTCTCGTCTCTCACTGCAAATTGCTAAGTGCATAGCTCCTCGGCTCAACGACCAAATATGGAATGACGACGGAAACAGTTCCGCTCTAGCACATCCTCTAAATATCTCTGGCCAACTATCTCGTCGACGATGCCGAACTCTGGCCTACTAGGTGTGCGCAATATTACCGCTCCTGGGTCCAAGTATTTTCGTATAGTATTCCAGAAAGGTCCTGTTGAAGACTTTCCCGAATCTCGTTTCTGCCGAACTGCCCGGAAGTTGTCACCCTTTACTAACTCTGTTTCTTGTTCCGGAACGGTTGCATACTCATCACGACTCCTTCTGGAAGGTATATCCATATACAACGCCTCTGCATGCGTATTACATTTTTGATGTCAGCGGAGGGAAACGTCATCTCGTCGAAATCTTGTACGAGCCTCTTACTCCACTTTTCTCTAATGTCGACTGCTTCGGACTCGCCTCTTCGTGGCTGCATGGACTGCGCTCCAATGGCTATACTCGTATCTGGAGTCTCCCAAGCAATGTATCCCATCATATGATATCCGAATGATGTCGAACCTTTCGATCGATTCGTCAAAGTTCCATAATCCCCCAAGAGCTCAACATCTTGGGTACACTTTAATAGTATTCCAGTACATGCCACAGTACCTATGGACCAACTGTAGAAGAGCAAACCCAAGCCTCTCTAATGGCACCGCTGAACTGCCGCAAACCCTTAGGTTCCAAAGCGTTCTCATGGTCATTATGTCGAGTTAGGGTTTTATTCTTCTAGAGGGTCCATAGCATTACTTGCATTTGTCTTTGAATACTTTAAACTTGGAAAATGGGCTTCTGACATTCGATCGTCTCTATCAACTCCCAACGTATCTGTGTGAAGTCTTCTTAAGCTAGAGTCAATCAATCTGATGACCTCGCATCGGGGTAAGCGAACGAACTACATGTGCTAGTCATTCATCCTCGGCTGACTAGCGACCTCCTATCATATCTCTAAGTGCATCTCGTACTGCAATAGCTCCAACATCGGGGGTGATATCTCATCGTTCACAGCAACAACTGGCTCATTCGTCTGCACGCTGAACAGTGCCTCAATCATCAAGAATAATCTGTGCATTGACGGTCGTCACATCCTGGTTGGCGTCTATCAGTGGCCCAATCCTCTGGTGCTAATCGGCACGTCCGAGAAATCTCGTAAAAGCGATCCATCAAACACTTATGGCGCGAAAACACAACAAAATGACGCTTCTATGCAAATCGTATGTCCCCGGAATCACGCCCTGGTCAGTCCTCGTTCGTGACGAGCTCATGCTGATGCAACTCCAGCCGTAGCTCTCTCTGCCCGTGTACTCGTGGCATTAAGACCATAAACTGATATCGGTGAGGATAGATCATGAATGAATATAATGTTGTGCAAGGAAATGTACATCCTAAGGCTTCTTAGGCGGAGTAGCGTATCGTAAGTATGCCGCGAAACATACACACGGTACGTCACTCTCCTTAAGTCGCATACTCCATCAACCAAGGTCAACCTACGCGACGAAAGTTCGGGTCTAATACCCCCTCAACTAAGTCTAAATTCCGTTAGGTCAAGCCTAGATTCTGTATATATACAAACGCCCTAGGCTCCGCATAGTCAAATATAGACTCGAACCAAGGTTAACCTAGCGCTCGGATACCAACTTTGTCACGACCCGAAATGGCACGCGACTGGCACTTGAATCATATGAAGTCTATAGGACCCCATCTAATTCAAGTAAGCCAAGTAATCCCAGAATTCTAAACCATTTACAGAAAGAAGTGAAGAAAACATGTTTTAAAATAAGGGGGTTTTAAATAACATAAGCCGCATATGCATTTTAAAATCTCAAGTCTTTTCTGAAAATTTCGGCAGAGTTTCCTTTGTAAATATGGCCCCTAAGGGGTACAACATGCATAATATGAATAAAGGCATCCACAAGCGGGAGCTAGCTCTTCGTCAATTGACGGTCACAACCACGCAAGCAATATAATATGCAACGCCGAAGGGCGAGGATCAAACTCAAAAGGAAACTCAAAACATCAAGAAAACCATAATAATACAACGCGCGACTCTATGGTCGAATGTATAGCAACTGGTTTTCTAAGTCTGAAATAAATACAAGTCTGGTTGATGGAATTTTACTAGATAAAACTGAAAATAAATAAGTACAATGGTGGTCACGCTGCGAGTGAATCCACGTACCAAAGAAATCACCCGGAATGAAGCAATGTTCCAACAAAGCCTCCCAGGAAAAACCTGTACGACAAAATCTGCAAGAAACTGTGGCACAACGGGGGTGAGTTGCCAACTCGTGAGTAGAAAACATCACAGAGCAGAAATCGTATGCATGACTCAATCCTAGGTCAAACGATCAGTAATATATATATATATATATCCTTAATATGATAAAGTCTGAAGCACGAAATGGTGGCAAGGGTAAACATCTATACCGAGTGTAATACCTAGTGCTCGTGTCAGTGCCTCGGGTAGCAGCATATCATAAACATGAGGTGCGATCAATGTAATCATCATGAAATCAGTGTCAAATATATCATGAAGTCTATAAATATGTGGATATCATCCAACTATGTAATCAATGCCAATATGCATGTGGATCTCATCCACGGGTCAACCAATGACACAAAAACATCATGCATGTAAATATCATAAAGCATATGCAAGAAAGTATGAGGATATAAATCAACGTGTGTCCCTCGCGAAACATCAAAATCATGGAACCTGAGTGTCCAGCATCGACACTCGAAAACATCATGAAACCTGTGCCCAGCATCGGCACGTAAATCCTCATATATTTCAAGCTCCTTCAGTCCGGATTAGCCCTCGGGCTCCGTCAGTCCGAATCGGCCCACATCATCTCTCGACTCTGGTCGGTATCCTCCAGATATCCGCCGAGCCTAAATACTATCACCGGTAGGTAGTGGTCTCTCTGCCAGGCTCAACGTCTAATACACAGCAATCCGTTCTCGCCCCGGGGTACCATACCGGGTCCACCATGTACCCGCAATCGGCCTCATCCAGCTCCTCGAATCGGGTTTCATATATCACACGTCTCAGAACCGAGAAAATGCATGGTGGACGCACTGAAATATCATATCAAGAGAAACCGGATTTTTAAAACAATACATACTTTCTTTTGAAATACCCACGGTTCTCAAATCCAGAATTCTCATGGAAACAACATATCTCAATGCGTATAATCATAAAGCATGATGTATGCGACATATAATAGAAATGTAAGCATATCAGTATATCATGCAACATAAAATAGTAATATGCATATATCGAGGGAAAACCGCTCTTTTAAATGAATCCAGTTTTAAAATATATCTTGCAGTTCCCAAATCTCCGAAATCTAGCCAAAATCACCTATGTATATGCAAATATGTATGTATGCAAGTATGGGTGTACAATATGTATGTACGCAAGTATGTCATGCAAAGAGTCATATCCTGATGTCAGCAATCCTACTGTGTAGCGACATGGCAATTATCGATGATGAAGTGTGTGAGCCAGCAAGCGGGTGTTCGTGGGGCATACGCATCATCGATAATTATGCTGGTGTCCTGACAGCATGGGTTTTATATAACATAAATCATAAGTATATAAGCATGCAATGTGCTAATAACCACATGAATATATGGAAATGGAAAGTAAATGCAACAATAAGGAATCTACATTAGTTATACGAGTCATACAGTTTGTCATTTGAAATCACACAAATCGTGGTGTTTTGGAAAAATATGGGCTACAGTGTTTTTTATGAAAAGAGGTACGTCCTTTGAAATATCCGTAGAATCCCTTGGCCTGTCTTTAAAATACTCACGATTTGTTAGTTTTGGAAATAGGCATGACTCGTGTCTAGTCTAATATCTACAAGTAAACTACAAGACTAAACGAACAGTCTAACCGAAAGGGTGAGGGAAAACCCCTTAAATCTGAGACGATATATATAAATATAATAGTCGGTGATCCCGCCTCAATAGTATCACTTACGATGCAATATATATTATGACATCCTCGAGTCAAGAGTGTGGATCTATCATCAATATATAGCTCGTACGTAAATCCGTCGTACGGCATCCCAAATCTGGGTACGGATCAAATATCACATTCATCTCATCATTTATCCGGTATCCTTATCATCATATCTCATGAATAGGGGGTACTGATCTAAGTCTAGTACAAACTGATACCAATTGCATATATATGGGTGTCTAAAAACACACGCCTAAAGGCCCGCTAAAATCTCATGCCGTATCTCATAATACGAATCAAAACATATCACTGGTCTCATAGCATCATGCCCAATCTCATCGACTCATCTCCAAATACCATATACAGTCCTCGTCATCCATGTGTGGGTATACGTATATATATATATATATATACATAGTCTCATACCTATGTGTGTATATATATATATATATACATATCCCTATACACGCACAAGTAAAACAAAGTAAGCATGTTTGTGCGTGTGGGTGTAAACCTCATTCTAGGTTTCGCGACTAAACTAACTAATGATACTATCATCTAATTACACTAAAGTTATCCATGACTCCCATAGTCCTTTTAGATCATCATAAAATCACAATAAACATATAAATATATCCATATAATATATATACCATACACTACCCTACGAACTGCGGGGGTACTATACGCTATCCACCCGACTTCCCCCGTAGATATGTATCTACTCACGTCGTTGCCAACGTCGCCACGTGCTTGCTTATCGTCTCGAAGTCCTCGTGGGGGTACCTACACATCATAACGTATCGTCCCACATTAAAACCCAATTCCAAAATCAAAGCGACACGCTAAAAGCCTATAGGTTAAAACCTATGGACTACGTCTTCAAAACCACCAAATAACACTCGATATAGACGTACAAACGTCAAGTGACCGAAAACAAAACACAAAACGAAAACTTGGTTCACAAAAAGTTTACAAAAACAATGCAGCAACCTATGAAAATGGTCCCAGATTTTAGCCTAGGTCAAATTGGCAAATTTTGCTTATGTAAAGGGTCTAATTCACAAGTAATAGAGCCATGAAGCAAGAATGAGGCACCTGGGTAAGGTCCTGGCCGTAAATTGCGGCCAGGGGGAATTTAATTGCTTCCATGGTGTTAGGGTAGGGGCTCAGGTCTTTAGGGTATGCTCTAAATCACCTGCAGATCTCTCTGTATTTGCTAAATAAATTTTAGAGTCCCACGGTGTTAGCAGATAACCAAAAACCATCATAATTCCCACAATTTCCGTATCTGCAGAATTTCAAAGTTCGTATTTGGTGGTTAATTCTTAGGTTTTAGTCCAATATGATATCACTAAAGGGGTTTAAGGTCACTACTAATCTCCATTACACATCACAACTCAAGAATTCTCAAACCCTAACTTAGAATTTTCTAAGTTCACTAAACCGCACAATATCGATTCTAAGTTAACATGGATGCAAAGCAAATGGGAAAACTATACTAATGATGGATAAATTACCTCCTTTGGCAACTCAAGAATTTTCTTGAGTTACCCCAAGTGTCCAAAATCCTTGCTTTCTTAGTCCAAAGTGAAGCTTGTGAGCTTGTGCACATTTTTAAAGAAGTGGGGATGATGTTTTGATGGGGAAATGAGGGTGTTTGTAAGGGTTTGATGAAGAGGGAGATGAGGGCAGCAGCCATTGCAAGGGTGAGGAAAGGAAAAATGAAGGGGAAAATAGTGGAGGGAACAAGAGCCATGACTTGGTTTGACCCCTCACCCTCTCTCTCTCTCTCTCTCTCTCTTGCCCATACCCAATTCTTTATATTTTCTTTTATGTTCTATGTTTTCTTTTCTCTTCTCATTTAAACACAAACCATGCATGAAAATGAGAAAAAAAGCCTTGATAAAAATGTAACAAGTGTTAAAATGATATGTGCATGTCATGTGCACAAAACAAGTTTAATGCGCGATAAGCGATATTTAATCGCGATTAGCATTAAAATAGTGTGTAATAAATCATAATTAACTTAAAATTGCTTAATTCATATAAAACACCCTCTTTTTAGTAATTCCTATAATTTTCCAAATTTTTCCCAATTTATCGGTATTTAATTATACCGTAATATTAAAAAAATCAATATATTTATTATTTAATTAAAAAAAATTCCAAAATTTTTTTTTTATTTTTTCTGAAAGTTACAGATTTGCTGGGTTTTCGGTTTACTTAAATTGCGTTACGCCTGTGGACGTTACGTGGTTTAAGGGCAGACACGTGCCAAATTTCGGATCGTGACACTACAGTCCCTATGGACCGGCCGTAAAAGGGTCAACCCTTGCCTCACCTATGGCACCGCGGAACTACCGCAAACCCTAGGTTTTGGCGGTGGTTCTTACGGTCATATAATCGAGTTAGAGATTCGTTCTTCTAGAGGGTCCAACGCATTACTTGCATTATTTTTGAATGTTCTTTAACTTGGAAAAAATCCAACTCTTGATAAATTTTCCGTCGAGGGAAAAATTGGGTTATTGATATCCGTTCGAACTTTTTAACGCCGTCTAAATAACCCGAAAATATGTTAGAATTACGATTATGAAACAATCCAAATTTCCTTTATAGAAAATTAACATCTCATGCAATTTTAGAAAAAACAAGCAACACCTGAAACACCAAAACCCCGAGAATGGAACAACACAAAAAATTTAAGCCAAAAAACCAGTGAGCTCGGATTTTTCATGAATGTGGTTGGCCATTTTCTTACCATTTTGCTTCAAATTCCTGTGGTGTTCATGTTATATCACATACAACATTCTGCGGTTGCTTAAAAAATTTTATAGCCCATTTAAAAATTGACAGAAACTTGATTTCAATGTTTCAAGTTACAGAGTAGTTTCGATTTCGTAATCTAATAAACATCGTCTAATTCTCTAGCTTGGCTCTAATACCACTGTAGGGTTACTTAACACGATAGTAAGGTTTCTGGAGACATCGTCCATGCCATTTTCATAAAATTGCCATGCTACTTAACCCTAAACCTAGAATCTTAACTTGAGAATTAGACAAAAGTATATGTAAACAACTTTACAACTAAGTGGATATGGAATACAACCATTGTACACCGTCCTTCACTTCAAATGCTCCGTGTAGAAGTCCCTTCGCTCCAAGTAGTGGTGATTCGGACTCTCCGTAGGCTCCACTAGTCGAAATGAACGAGCTTGCACAATGATCTTCGAGACCGAAGATGATCTACTTTGAGGAGACACCAACTCAAGCTAACTCTTCACTAATTAGGGATTAGTAAAGCTAACACCCTAAACTAAATGGCTAATCTAGTAGAGGATGATGAATAGGAATTTTGCTCACTTTAGAATTCTTTTCCTCACTCTATTTCTTTTCCTCATCAAAACCTAGAGAGCTTTCTATTGTTGAAGATGAAGATGAAGAGAATAATGGATGATAGACTGAATGACAACCATGGGTGACAAATATCTCATATAACCCTTGTAGAGACATAACCATGGCTAACGATTAAGGTTAGGTTAATAAATATCTAATGCAAGACAAATTTAGTGGACTAAGTCAAGGGATTCCACAAGCTTCCAAAGCTTGCAACCCTGCTTAATTCCCACCGATTTAAATTTGCATTAAATAAAGAAAACCCTAATAATCTAGTGGCATGGTATAAGTCTCATTCACCCATGTCATATGTATCATCAAGCATGACACAAAAAAGAAAACATAAATAATATATAACACATATATATTAAGTGTGCACATGTGAGAAAAGAAAAGTATAAGTGAGCAAATATTAGTTAATGTAAATTAGCATATCATATATACAATTATACATTAAATTATTAAATCAACATTTGATTTAATAATCTGGCTACATCACATATAACCGACTAATATTATATGTATCAACTTATCGAATCAACATGAGATTCGATAACCCGGTTATATCACATATAACCGACCGATATCACATATCACGAGAATAGAATATGGTATCACATACTCGTATTATTCTCAGTCCCGCACATATCACATATGTGCCCCTACTTCATTTTTCCTGAGCCAGTAAACCTCTATGTAGGACTTTAAAGACTCGTCAATATGCCAGCAGTAGGTGATGATCACATCAAGCACCCACAAGCCGTAAGCGGTACTAGCTGGACGTAACGGCTACCCGGGTATTGAGCGATCAGAAGATCAACAAGCATTCCTGCTCATACTCCAGTAAAGCCTGTCAGTAACACTACCGTACAGTCCGGTCTCTTCATCTGATATATCGCATATCAAGTCTAGGGGTGGTAAACGTCAGACCCCAGTAACCGATAAGTCGTGCCGATTTGAGACTCATAACGGGTCGAGAAACTACTGATAACACTTACCAGTAGATCTCTATATCATCCCTGGCCATGGACTTCCTATTATAGGCAATCGAGTACAGCGCAACATCAACCCCTAATACCGGGAGAGACGGATCCCATCCTATCGTTCATTGCCTCCATATGATTCGGGACTGCACCCAAAAGCCACCGTTTTGCATGTTCTCTTGAACCTGGTAAGCTTGAAATCAAAGCACAATGGGAATCACACAAGACTCTATAACGATGTCTGGTCTACAGACTGACCTGTACCAGTGTCACCAGAGAACTGCTATCTGACAAGAGGTATAATACCAACTAGGAGTTCTCGGCATGTCCGTTCAGTGTACCCAATCTCCACTGAGCACCCGTATACCATCTTTGATGTCAAACACCAATGGATGTAGGATCATCCATCGCCCATCATATAGGTCAAGAAGCGTATACGCTAGTCTACTGTGGAATATTGATGCCCTGTCTCGATACACCCTCGACTAGGAACAATTAAAGGATCTACTTGTGGACTACCCTAGCCCCATTAGTATGATCTCTTTCATAGTCCTGGTAGTCAAGTACACATCCTATAGGCATTATCAACATGTGAGAGCAAAACAGTATCACAATACAAGTCTATATGTTAAGACAAAGAGCAACCAGATAGCATACTCTCATGTCGAGCAAGAAAGTCCTCTCTATATATGTCCAAGCATCCACTATAATATACATCATATGTACAACAATGGCCTCTAGGGCATATACAAAACTAACAATCTCCGAGGTCCCCTCGCACCTCCTCGCGGCTTCTCGATCCAAATAGAGAGCCCGCGGGGAGTCAAAACATCAAATTAGCATGGATTTATTCACTGGTTTTACGGCAGTTTTTGTGAGGCAAAAACCGGCGGAATTCGGGAGTCATATCAATCTAGTTTGGGGTGTTCGGATAGTTCTGATACCATTGAAAGTTCCTAGTGCCCTCTCTGCTAACCCACGGCCAATGCGGAATTCAAAAACAAAAATTTTCTTAGCACTAGAAACTTACATCCAAGAATCTAACAAAACATCTAAACTATAACAACTACAAGATAGGAATCACAACCTTTGTAGCGTCTTAATTTGCTTCAATTGGGTTGGACTCTAGCATGCTCTCAAGTGTTCCTGATCGTGCTTGCAAACTGGTCCTCCTTCACCAAAGATGATCCACCCGATGGAACCGATCCAAGCTCCAGCTTCACCTAGTGAAGTAACCGACGCTCCAATCTCGTTAGGAATGGAGAGTGTGGATGTAAGAATTTTCCACTATCTTTTTCTCTCAAATCTATAACTCAAGAGAGCAAGTAAAGAAGAAGGAGGAGGAGGTGAGGAATCTTAGCCATGAACAAGTCAAGAAGAACATGAGAGAAAGAATGGCATGAAAAGTAGAATGGCTTCATCATTTTTCACAACCATACAAACAAAAATCTCACAACATTTTTGTAATAAAATAATGAAGCCCATTCCTCTCTACTTGTCTTCAACCATGCTCAATGCCACCTCACACTCCACCTCATTTTATGAATATTCATAAATGAATATTCACAATTAAGGTGTCCATCTTCTAAAACAAATTTCGTATAAATACGGAATACAATCCGGTATACATATCGAAATACATATATGCGTATCCGTGTAAAAATAAGAATAGCCATGAAAGAAAATGAATAATGAATAATAATACTAAATACATATATTAAAATATATATATAAATTATTAAATCAAAACTTGATTTAATAATCCGACTTAATCCTAAGCCGCTAGTATTATCAACCGTCGGATTAAAGTCCGTATAGCATATACACATATTTAATCGGATATCTGTATGTACCAACATACATCATCTATATCATATCGCTTGAACCAGGAAAACCCTCTGAGTGCGACTCTAAAGACTCGACAATACGTTGGCAGTGGCTTAACCACAAACACGTCAGTGGCACCAGCTGTACGTAACGGCCTAGGTATTGACCGAAAAGAAGGCCGACGAGTAAACTCATTCGTACCCCTACTGAGCTTGTCTGTGATAATCTCTATACAGTCTGGTCTATTCTTCTAAGAGTATCGCATATCGGGTCTAGGGGTGGATAAAGTCAGACCCCTAATAAAGCGATATTTCGTGTCGGTGTGAAGCTCATCATCCACTGAGAAACTACTGATCCAAATCAGTAATTCTCATCAATCTTGGCCAAGGATTTCTGTTAATGGCCACCCATGCACTGTGCGACATCTACCCCCAATACCGGGAGAGACGAGTCCCCAACGATCCGCTCACTGCCTCCATGTGGCTCAGGACTATACCCAACCAAAACATGTTTGCACAACTCTTTTGAGCCGTAGAAGGGTAGTAATTAAAGCGCAGTGGGAACTCACACAAGACAAATGATGATCTCAGGTTGACGGACTAACCTGTACTGTAACATTTCAGAAAAATAAAATATTATTTTTGGGAATTAATATAATTAAATAATAAATATTATGAATATTTTATGATACGGTATAATTAAATACCGATAAATTGGGAAATACTTGGAAAATTATAGGAATTACTGAAATGAGGGTGTTTTATATGATTTAAGCAAATTATAAATTCATTATGATTAATTATATTCCATTGTAATGCTAATCGCGGTTAAAGATCACTAATCGTGCATTAAGTTTGTTTTGTGCATGTGACATGCACCATGTCACATTACACCTTTTACATTTTTCTCTACCATGGCTTTTCTTTTTTCTTGTGCTTGGATTGTTTTAAATTGAATTGTGAAGAAAAGAAAAGAAAAGAAAAGGTTAAACAAAAGAGTATGGGCATGAGAGAGAAAGGAGAGAGAGGTGAGGGGTCTTTGACCATTCGCCCATCTGCTTCCCTCCATTTTTTCCTTCATCTTTCTCCCACCCCTTCACTCATGGCTGCCCTCTCCTTCACCTCCTCAAAAACCCTCACAAACACCCTCAATCCCACATTAAAACTACATCTTCCCTTCACTAAAAACATGCACAAGCTCACTACAAGCATTTTGGACCAAGAAAAATCGGATTTTGGAGACCTGTGGCAACTCAAGAAAATTCTTGAGTTGCCAAATGAGGTATTTTCTTTACCATTAGTATTGTATTTGTTTCACTTTAGCATCCATGTTAACTTAGAAGTGATATTGTGTAGTGTAGTGAGCTTTGAAAAATCCAAGATGAGGTTGTAAGGAATTCTATGAGTTGTGAGGTGTAATTGAACTTTAGTGGTAATCCTAAACCCCCCCTTTAGTGTCTAAACCCTAGATTATACCTAAACAGAACCTTAAAACTTGAAATTTAAACTTTCGTGTCGGTTTTATGAAAGTGTGAGGCCTACAGGGAATCTGGAGTGACCCGAGAGTTTTCCAGGAAAAACAAACAACACCACTAGCCTAGATGGACCACTAGGAGGCCACCATGCAAGTACGAGCCTAATCTGAGAAAACCAAACCTAGCAGGCCGGAATTCTGGTGTGTGTGGCCGGCCAAGTAGTGGATTTTGGTGCCTAGATTTCTTCTTTAGCTCATATACCATATATACAACACCCTAGTATTGTTTGCTCACCCCAATTTCACCTGAACCAAAATCTGGGACCATTTTCATGAGTTGCTGCCTTGTATTCCTCGATGTTTTTGAATTGGAGTTTTGATATTTGTATTTTTTATCGGTCACTTGATGTTTGTACGTCGATATTGGGTGTTATTTGGTTGATTTGCATGAGTAGGCTATAGGTTCTAACCTATAGGCACCTTGCGTGTCGTTTTAGGTTTTGAATTGGATTTTAATGCGACACGATATGTTATGATATGTAGGTACCTCCGTGTGAACATCGGGACGACACGCAAGAGCATGGCGACATCGATTTCGGCAAGTAAGGATCAAGGTGAGTGGATATATATCTACGGGGGAAGTCGGATGGATGGCGTATAGCACCCCCGCAAGTTCGTAGCACTTGATGCGTTTTGATAATATATTTATATACATGTTGTTATGAGATGCGCATACTTAGCTAGTAATGCTTAGGTGACTATGGGTTAAATTTAGTCTATTTGGTTGATAGTGTCGTTAGTTATTTTCATAGTCGCGAACCCTAGGATAAGGTTTACACACACGCACACACACGCATACATTTATTTACTTGTGCGTATATGGGGATATATACATATATATATATACATATAGGTATGTGAATATGTATATATATATATATATGTATACATATACTTGGATGATGAGGATAGTATATGATACTTGGAGATGAGTCGATGTGATTGGGCAGGATGCTGTGAGATCGGTGATGTGACTTGGTACGTATTATGAGATACTACATGATATTTTAGCGGGTCTTTAGGTGATGTGTTTTCATACACACGCATATATATATATATATATATATATATTGATCGTGTCAGAATGTACTAGACTTTAGTTCAGTACCCCTAATTCAGGATATGATGATAAGGATACCAGATGAATAATAAGATAAATGTAATATTCGACCCGTACCCAGATTTGGGATGCCGTACGGTAGATTTACCGTACGAGATATAATCATGATGATTGATCAGCACTCTTGACTCGAGGATGTCATATTATATATTGTATCGTGTGTGATCCTATTAAGGTGGGATCACCGACTATATATATATATATATATATATCGACTCAGACTTAGGATATATATATATATATCGACTCAGACTTAGGTGGTTTTCCTAACTATTTTATTAGTCTCTTAGCTTTGCATGTAGTTTACTTAGTAGATGTTAGATTGGGCTCGAGTCATACTAAATTTCAAACTTAACGAATCGTGAGTATTTTAAAGACAGGTCCAGGGATACTACGGATTTTCAAGGATGTATCTTTCTCAAAAACACCGTAGCCCTATTTTTCTAAAACCATGATTCATGCTTATTTCAAATTCCAAAAGAGTATGACTCGTATATATATGTAAATGTATATTCATGTTGTTCATATTGCATTGCATGCTTATAGTTGTGTTTCCCTTGTTTATTACGAACCCATGTTATCAGGACACCAGCACCATTACCGATGATACGTATGTCTAAGAACACTTGCTTGCCGGCTCACACATATTATCATCAGTAATTGCCATGTCATGTACACTTTAAAGAATATTATTTCATTGATATAACTTGCTAGCTGATAGTTCTAGTATATCATTACTGTGCTGGTTTAGATAGTGTATTCTGTATATAGATACTCATGCATATATACATTCATTTGCCATGCTATTTTATGGGCCAGTCCGGATTGCCGGAGCCCTGTATTCACTATTTATTTACGTCATGATTTGAGATTTTGGATATCCATGAGATTTCTGGATTTGGAGAAACCTCAAAGATTTTATAAACTGATTATCATTTCTAAAAATAGAAAATGCGATTTTCTCATGATATGATATGAGATATGTCCACCATGAGTTTTCTCGGCTCTTGAGCGATATCATACACCCGATTCGAGGAGGAGGAGGAGGAATTGTCTGTGTTAGTTATATGTATGCCCTAGAGGCTATTACTGTACATGGGATGTATATTGTAGTGGATGCTTGGATATAGATAGGGAGGACTTTATTGCTCGCTATGATTGTATGCTATCCGGTTGCCCTTTGTCTTAACATGTTGACTTTTATACGTGATGCTTTCTTACTCTCACATGTTGACAAAGCCCTTTAGGATGTGTACTTGACACCCAGGACTATGATGGAGATCATACTAGTGGGGCCAAGGATAGTCAACAAGTGCACCCTATAATTGTTCCTAGTCGAGGGAGTATCGAGACAAGGCATCGATGCTCCAGAGTAGACTAGCATATACGCATCTTGACCCATATGATGGGCGATGGATGATCCCACATCCATTGGTTTTTGACATCAAAGATGGTGTACGGGTTCTCAGTGGAGACTGGGTACAATGAACGGACTCACCGAGAACTCCTAGATGGTATTATACCTATCGTCAGATGGCAGTTCTCTGGTGACACTTGTACAGATTAGTCTGTCAACCTGAGATCGTCATAGAGTCTTGTGTGATTCCCACTGTGCTTTGATTTCCACCTTACCATGGTCAAGAGATCGTACAAAACGGTGGTTTTTAGGTACAGTCCCGAGTCACATGGAGGAAATGAGCGATAGGAGGGGATTTATCTCTCCCGGTATTGGGAGTTGATGTTGCGCTATGCTTGATTCGCCATAACAGGAAATCCCTGGCCATGGTTGCTGAGATTTACTGGTAAGTGTTATCAGTAGTTTCTCAAACCGTTATGGACCATGCATCAGCAAGACTTATCAAGCTATTGGGGTTTAACGTTTTACCACCCCCAGGCGATGATATGCGCCATATCAGACGAAGAGACCGGACTGTATGGTAGTGTTGCTGACAGACTTTTGCAGGAGTTGAAGCAGGCTTGCTTGCTGATCTTCTGATCGTTCAATATCGGGGTAGCCGTTACGTCCAGCTAGTACCGCTGACGGCTTATGGGTGCTTGATGTGATCATCACCTACTGCCGGCATATTGACGAGTCTTTAGAGTCCTATGATTGGTAAAGATTCTGCGTGTTCAAGTTTAGTTAATTACCGCAATCAAAACGGTTTCGCTCGTAGCTAGCCGGTTGAGTACGGGTCGTCCGCAGGGAGATAGGAATCTTTTTCTATGTGCTTTAACGAGTTAAGTCCAGTTTTCCAGATTTGTTTGTGATTAACTAAGTGTTAACATGATATGTAAAGAGAGCTTGTTAGGGTTAGGATTAGGTTAGTTTGAGTTAGGAGTCGCTCACTTCTTTCGTTGCCACTCTTAATATCGGTGTTACGGTAATCGGCAACAACGGGGATTAGCACGACTAGGAAGGAACTTGCGAGTATAAGCTAGGCTTTCCAACGCTTAAGTTCTTCCTTTTGGTGCTTGTCCATCCGTTCTTGGCTCTTAGCCATAACCTCCGGTTAATTCAACCACAACCGGTCTCACTACGGAATCACCGCTATCATGGAGGATAGGGTGCCGTAAGGAGCGGATTGTGGTTCAATTAACGGGAGTCGATTTAAGATGTTGGGCAAGGAAAGAGTGAGAGAGATTTCCTTCTCTCAAACTTCCCTTATCCTACCCTAACAAGTATGAAACTACTCACACATCATAATGAAAAGAAAACAAAACAAAAGAGGAAGATAGAAAGAAGGAGATTAGAACATAACAACTAGCTATTTGCGACCTCACCTTGGCAAGGATCAAGCGTAAGCGTCATGGTTGTTTAAGGATAAAGGAAAAGAGAAAAGAAAGAAACAACAAGAAATAACAACAACTAGTTAACAAATGAAAATTACAAGCAATAATAAGAGAACAAGACAAGTATAATAACAAAATGAACTTCTTTATTCATCATTCTTCACTCATAAAAGCTCACTACAAGTTTTTCAATGGAGAAGAGATGAGAAGAGGAAGAAGAAAAAAGTATTCTAAACCTAGAAAAATACAAGATTATGCACCCTTGGCTTCACAAGGTTCTGGGCTATTTATAGGCTGGAGAATGAAATCCTAGGGCAAAATTCTGGACCCTCATAAAAAGACCAACATACCCCTAAAATCCCAACTGCCGCCGCCACCGTACGGCCGCGGTTCCGCGGCCTAATAGAGCAGTTGGCTCCTCGGTTTTCTTGTGCTTCCCTGGTTCTGTGTGTCCTTTATTCTGGTATAGGTATTTTCTCATATTTTCTTCACGATTTTTCCAGAATTTCTGTTGAGCAAAAGGTGATTTGATGTGGATCTTTTTGTCATGATTTCCTCGAGCTCCGTGTAGATTTCTTGGATCTTGTGCTGCCATTGAGCCTTGTGCTTGAAAACGACATTGATTTGCCATTTTGTCTCTTAAACTGGTGTGTGGCAACAGACGGATAAAGAGTGGAGATCCGTGTTTTATCTGTGGTTGGCAGGAACCCGGGTTTTGTCGTGTTTTATCGTGAATTTCACCGTTTAGAGCCGAGAACCTGTATCCTGCAATTGACTAGCAAACACGGCTCAAGAGTATCTACCGATATGCAATGTGATAAAAATTGGGCGGTATGAAAATGTAAAAATCTGATATGAACAAATACCCCCAAACTTATCATTTGCTCGTCCCGAGCAAAGCCAATTTATTCAAAAAAAAAAAAATCATAACCTCACTTTCGCAGGGAACGCGATTGCACTGAGCATGTGCAACAAGACGTTAAACCTCTAGGTGTCCCTAGTAGGAGGAGTGTTGTCTCCTGAGGGTTTTCAGCGGATACTACCCACAAAATCCGGTCAAGTTGGTTTTGTAAAATAACTAAGATTCAAACCCTAAAGTTTTGTTTCAGAAAATAACAATTCTATTATCCTAAGTCCAGACTGTCGAACCTTTATTTTTCACACCTCGCTTCTTATTTAACTACAGATTTTATATGTCTTTACGTGCAGTGTAAATAGTGTCGTTAAGTTTCCAGAAGAATCGATTTACGTCATCATGTCACACAATAAAGCCCAGATAAAATTTTTGAAAGGATCACATAAGTTTTATAAAGAGTTAAGCATTTTTCAAGTTTCGTTTTCCAGTAAAGTTTCAACTTTAGAATTTCTATCTTCCTTAACAGGAAACTAGGTCTTATTTTTCACTCCACCTTTTACTTGTTTTCATTTCATACACACCTCTGTGAACGTGCAATAGTCTTTATCATAGAATAAAACCTTCATATCTCCGCTAAATTTTTTTATAAAAGCCTGTCTTTTATCAAGATTATTCTCACACAAAGAACCGTTAGGAATTTTAACTCGGAGAGAACACTAGCTTGACTTTGTTTTAATCTGGACTTTCTAGGCTTCTAAGCGAGCTTTAGGCCAATGCTCCCAAACTAGTTGGCTTTAGGGCATTAGGTGTAAAAACACCCCAGCGGACTTAATTACTCAAGTTACCTAGGTCCACAAACAAAAGACAGTTTGGCGTGAAAATCATGATGATTTAATACGAACGGAGATATAGCCGGCAGTTCAATTATTTTTTTGGATAAAAGACGTGTTTAGTGGGTTTTGGTGTGTAATCATTCCAATCAAGTTCCAGATGGGTTATTTTTCAGACTTAGTTCCAATTAAAGCATCAATAACATTCCTTCATATTCACTCACTTCATAAACTATTCTTGATATTACTTATTTCCGAACAAACCTATTTGATCCTCAGAAAATCATTTATCCATTTAAAAGTTTTTCGACATAAAAGACTTGTCATCTAATTCCCAAAAACTCACGGCACGTGTAGTGTGATGTAAAGATGTATATCAGCTATAGTTAACTTCAAAGGAGAGTTATCTTTCAGGTTTTCAAAATCTAAACATAAGATTTAGTTATTTTTATTTTACCAAACAAAACTGTCGAAATGTTGAATTAGAGTCCTCCCACTAGCTAACTTGACAGAAAAGTTTTTATATTTTTAGAATTTTTTTTAGATTTTTATGAATTTTATTTAATATGCAGATGCAAAATATACATATGAATGCGAAGGTTAGAAATGCGTACCGAGCGTACCCCCAAACTTAAACTGGATAGTGTCCTCACTGTCATTGCATGAAGAGATCATTTGAAGGGTCAAAATTGTCGGTTAGCGATATACAATTTTTTTTTTGTTTTTGTTTTTAAAGAAAAGAAAAAGAATATCCACAAATATATACAAAATGGTATATACATACCCCCAAACTTATTTGGAACAGTGTCCACTGTTCTTGGCTGGATAACCGAAGTTTGGGGGTAGGCAGAGGAAGATCATGCAGGGTAAACCGGCTCTTGTAAGAACAGGAGCTCCTCTGTTGGTTTGGCGCTAAGGTAAGGTTTAAGTCGGTGTCCGTTCACTTTGAAAAATGAACCGTCCTTTGGATTTTCCAAATCCACAGCGCCATGCGGATACACATTCCGCACAAAATACGGCCCTTTCCAGCGAGATCTGAGCTTTCCTGGATGGAAGTGAAGTCGGGTGTCGTAAAGCAGTACCTGCTGACCAGGTACGAAAGTTTTGCGCAAAAGGTGTTTATCGTGAAACACCTTCGTTCGATTCTTAACGACAACCGCGTTATCGTAAGCCTCATCCCTAAGCTCGCTCAATTCATTCAACTGCAGCTTTCGATGGCTGCCCGCAGTTTCGAGAGACAGATTCAGCTCCTTTATCGCCCAAAATGCGCGATGCTCTATTTCGACAGGTAGGTGGCAGGCTTTTCCGTACACAAGCCGATAGGGAGACATGCCAAGGTCGGTCTTATAAGCGGTTCGAAATGCCCAAAGGGCATCAGTGAGTTTCAGTGACCAATCCTTACGGTTCTTGGAAACCGTCTTCTCCGGTATCTGCTTGATTTGCCGATTTGAAACTTCGGCCTGCCCGCAGGTTTCGGGGTGGTAGGGCGTGGATAGCTTATGATTAATGGAATATTTCCGCATCAAGGCCTCGAAAGTCTTATTGCAGAAATGACTTCCATTGTCGCTAATGATCGCTCGGGTGTGCCCAAACCGGGAGAAAATGTTTTCTTTAAGGAACCTAATGACAACCTTGTTGTCGTTAGTCCGGCTGGGCACAGCCTCGACCCATTTAGAGACGTAATCAACAGCGAGAAGGATGTACAAGTTCCCAAAAGAGCTGGGGAACTGCCCCATGAAATCTATCCCCCAAATATCGAAAATCTCCACAACCAAGATCGGTTGGAGCGGCATCTCGTTCCTCCGGGATATCAGGCCCAAGTGTTGGCACCGAGAGCAAGTCTTGCAATAGTCATGAGCGTCTTTGAAGAGTTGTGGCCAGTAGAAACCACATTGCAAGATCTTCTCAGCTGTATTTCTGGGGCCAAAATGCCCGCCACACGCTTGATCGTGGCAAAATGACAGCACACTCTTGAATTCCTCGTCAGGGACACACCGACGAATAATCTGGTCGGGACAGTACTTGAACAAATAGGGTTCGTCCCAGTAAAAGTGTTTTACTTGGGATAAGAAGCGAAGTCTGTCCTGACTTGGCCATTCAGTTGGTAGTAATCCCGTGGCCAAATAGTTCACAATATCTGCGAACCAGGGTTCGCAAGATACTGTCAAGAGCTGTTCATCCGGGAAAACGTCGTTGATCGGAATTGGAAGCGAAGGCGAAGAAGAAAGTCGTGAGAGATGGTCGGAAACTACATTTTCACATCCTCGTTTGTCCTTAATGACAAGGTCAAACTCTTGAAGCAAGAGGATCCAACGTATTAATCGAGATTTTGCATCTTTCTTCGCAAAAAGATGGCGCAGAGCAGAATGGTCTGTGTAGACAATGACTGGAGAGCCGATGAGGTAGGGCCTGAACTTTTCTAAAGCAAATACAACAGCCAAGAATTCCTTCTCAGTTGTTGTATAATTGAGTTGGGCGTCGTTCAGGGTTCGGCTCGCATAATAGATTACGTGCGGCATCTTGTTGATGTGTTGTCCAAGGACAGCACCAATGGCAAAGTCGGATGCATCGCATATAATCTCAAATGGGTGTGTCCAGTCAGGTGAAGAAAGAACGGGAGCAGAAGTGAGTGAGCGTTTCAATGACTCGAATGCAGTCACACAGCTCGAGTTGAAGTCGAATGGCGTATCCTTGGCCAGTAAAAGAGTCAAGGGCCTAGCAATCTTGCTAAAGTCCTTGATGAACCGTCTATAGAAACCGGCATGGCCAAGGAAGGCTCGGATATCTCTGACGCATCGGGGAGGAGGTAGATTGGAAATGACCTCAATCTTTGCTTTGTCAACCTCTATGCCATTTTGCGAGATGATATGTCCTAAGACAATACCTTCGCGCACCATGAAGTGGCACTTCTCCCAATTCAAAGTGAGATTCTTGTCCTTATATCGGGTAAGGACAGCGTCAAGATGCAGCAAACACTCATTGAAGGAATCGCCGAAGATGGAGAAATCATCCATGAAAATCTCCAAAAAATTTTCCACCATGTCTGAAAAGATTCCCATCATACACCGCTGGAAGGTAGCGGGCGCATTGCATAACCCAAAGGGCATGCGACGATATGCAAACGTGCCGAAAGGACAAGTGAAAGTGGTCTTGTCCAGGTCTTTCTCGGTGATGGGAATTTGATTATAGCCGGAGTAGCCATCAAGAAAGCAGTAGTACTCGTGTCCGGCCAATCGTTCGAGCATTTGGTCAATGAAAGGTAGCGGAAAGTGGTCTTTCCGTGTTGCGGCGTTGAGTTTTCTGTAATCGATGCATACTCGCCACCCAGTTTGGGTGCGAGTAGGGATTAACTCGTTCGCCTCGTTGGTTATGACCGTGATGCCCGACTTCTTGGGGACAACATGAATGGGGTAACCCACTGGCTATCAGAGATAGGGTAAATGATACCACTATCTAGACATTTTACGATCTCCTTCTTCACAGCCTCTTTCATGACTGGATTGAGACGTCTTTGTGGATCCTGGGCTGGTTTGGCATCATCCATCAGATGAATGTGATGCTCAACGATGAGGGGACTAATCCCCTTGATGTCCGCCATGGACCAGCCAAAAGCTTGCCTGTTGCTGTGCAAGACCGCGAGAAGGGCTTTCTCTTGCTCGGGAGCTAGAGAAGCTGAGATGATGACAGGTAGGGTCTCGTTCTCACCTAAGTAAGCGTACTTAAGGTGAGACGGCAAAGGCTTGAGTTCGAGCGTCGGAGGTGAAACGATTGAAGGCAAGATTGGTGCAGAGGTCTCGAACTCAAAGGACTCCAGCAAAGGTTCAAAACGAGTGTAAGCGACCGAGTCGGATGGTTCAGGTAACTCATCCGGAAATTCGAAGGATTCAAACTCGGGTTGCGAGCGGCTAAGATCGTTCAAGAACGTGAAACACTCGTAGTCGTTGTCGGGCGCAGAAACAACAGCAGGTTCGAGGAGGAACGCACTAGTGGCGTTAAGGTTAGCATGATCGAACAGAAACTCCTCGAATTCACACTCTTCAGGGGTGATCTCCTGGATCGAGCAGACGTCCAGTATATGAGCATTAGGTTCGGAGGGCTGATTCCCCAACCTAAAAATGTTGAGTTCAATTGTCATGTTTCCAAAAGAGAGGCTCATCGAACCATTGCGACAATTGATCACAGCATTTGAGGTTGCAAGGAATGGGCGACCGAGTATCACCGGAATTTGATTCCGGGGGTTAGCTATAGGCTGTGTGTCTAATACAATGAAGTCAACGGGGAATATGAAGTCCCCGACTTTGATTAACACATCCTCTAGCTCACCCCTAGGATGGGTGATTGATCGGTCGGCCATTTGGAGAGTACAGTGTGTGGGTTTCAGCTCTCCTACGCCTAATTGCTCGTATACTGAGTACGGAAGATGGTTAACACTGGCACCAAGATCTAATAGTGCGCGGTTGATGTTCTTATCCCCAATGGTAATAGAAATCGTAGGACAGCCAGGGTCTTTCCGTTTTTGTGGTAAAGACTGGGTAAGAGCATCACTCACAGCACTAGCCAAGAAAACTTTCTTTGGTACCTGAGACTTCCTCTTTTTCGTGCACAAGTCCTTTAAGATTTTCGTGTAGGATGGGACTTGTTGGACGGCATCTAAAAGAGGAATGTTAATGTTAACCTGCTTAAATAACTCCAGAATCTTCTCCATTTGAGGATTTTGTTTATTAGACCTCAACCGGTTTGGAAATGGGACGTTTTTAAAATTGGTTGAGTCTAATGCTTGTGGAGGAGATTGTGGAGTTGGAACGGATCCTAGAACAGGTGTTTTCGTGGAGTGAGAAGTGGGTCCATTCAGAGCAGAAGAAGAAGAAGAAGAAGAAGGAGAGCCTTTTGAAGAATGGAGAACAGGCTCAGAAGACGAAGAAGCAGGAGAAGAAGAAGAAGAAGAAGAAGCGGCCGGGGTGTCATCGTTGATCCGTGTGCCAATGTTGTTTTGCAGCATCCTTCCGATCTCAATGTGGTCACGGCACTCACATTATGATTCTGTTGTTCAAGAGCAACATGTACATTCTGTGGATGACCGTGATTTGGGAGTGGCTGGGACGGGAGCTTCCCCTTCTCTCGCTCGCTTAAGGCCGCATTCAGCTGTGCAATCTGGGCCTCGATGGTTTTGATGCTTTGCCCGTGAGCGGCAGTGTGTTGCACTAAGGACTGAATGGAAGACTGGATGTTGGCGGTGGATTGTGTCGATTGTTTAACGAATGCCTCCAGACTTCGTTCGAGCGAGGAAACCTTATCGTTGTTTGACGGAACAAAGTTGTTTGGTGGAAAAGAATTGTTGGGTGCAAAGTTGTTCGTCTGATTTTGGAAAGGTTGGGGTTGGAAGGGTTGCTGAAACTGCTGTTGAGTTTGTTGTTGCGCCGGAGGGGCCCTTTGGAAATTGTTGCCTTGGAATTGATTCTGATTCTGATTCCAGGCGAAATTGGGGTGGTTCCTCCAACCGGGATTGTAGGTGGAAGAGTATGGATCATTCCTCGGTCTTTACTGGAATGCAGCATTAACCTGATCCTGTCCTTACGATGGTGAATTGTAAGGACACTCTTCGGTTAAGTGAGAAGGATCGGAACAACAAGCGCAGATGGTACGAAGGGGAAGAACAGGGGTGGGAGCAGGAGAAGAAAATTTGCTCTCTATTGCTTCAAGCTTTCTCGTTATTGCAGACATTTCAGCTTTCATCGCAATAGAGACGTCAAGTTGGTGAATTCCTACCCTAGACTGACCGGTAGAAGTGGAGGTAGAAGAAGAAGTCGTCGGTCTGGTGCTCTCCCATTGTAGCGTTTGCTCCGCAAGGTCGTCAAAGAATTGCCACGCTTCCTCGTCAGATTTTGATAGGAAATGGCCCTGCAGATGGTTTCCAACAACTGCTTCGTTGCTGGGTTCAGGCCCTCGTATAAGGTTTGGCAAAGTTGCCATTTCTCTATACCGTGGTGAGGACACTGAACAAGAAGGTCTTTGTACCGGTCAAAACACTTCCAGAAGGGTTCAGAAGGAAGCTGAGGAACTTTTTGAGAAACGCTTTAACAAACTCATCCCAACTGGTTATGGAGTGGGAAGCGGTGCTATACAGCCATTTTTCAGCAAGATCGCATAAGGTGAACGGAATGACCCATAGACGTATAGCATCGTCCGACGGTTGGGTAGTTTTCATCATGGCACAAACGTTTTGAAATTTATTGATGAAGATATAGGCATCTTCAGATTCAAGCCCATGAAATCGTGGAAGCATGTTGATGAAGTGGGGCTTAATTTCAAAATTATCCCCATTGGCCGGTGGAAGAGAGAGACAGGTGGGAAGTGCGGAACGGGTGGGATAGAAACGATCCTGGAGCGTGATTCGCTGCGGCGCTACAACAGGTGGTGGTGGTGGGTTATTGGTCTCCGTAGGAGGTGGAGCCAATCCAGGGGTAGTCAAAGAGATGTTCGGATTAAATCCTGACATCGCGGAAGAAGAGGTTGGTGATGGTGAAGGTGAAGATGTATGAATAGAATTCCGGTCAACGTCGGAGTTGGCCGGCAAAGGTAAAGGTGAAAGAGGAGTGGACGGAGTTTTGACGTCTGAGTCGATCGCGTAGTCAGTAGCGACTAACGTAACGCGGACTAGGCGGGCGCTAGTGTCCCGAGTCCAAGCGGACATACACTAAACGAGTTTAGTATAGTCAAAGCGGAGAAGGTGAGGGTAAGAAAACGTCAATGGAGAAAAGCGATGGGTGGTGGGTGAAAAATGGATTTTGGCGACAAAGGGCAAGTTTTTATAAAAGTTTTTGATTTTTTTTTCTTTTTTTTAGAAAGAGCTTTACAGAAATATGTACGGATTTACGGCTTTAAGCAATCACAAACAAGATATGCACAATCACACCTAGATCTAGGGTCACCTAGGTCAACTAGACAGCTCCTAACTGTTCCAAAGAACTAGAAACAGGACCTCAAACCGCCTCTTCTCCGCCAATTGAGGCCAGATAAGTGCCAGGTAAGTGGGTGGTTGTCCAACGCTTTCGCGAAGTTCCTTAATTAAATAACAACTTGCCTTCGTCACACTTGCCTAGACACCGCAAAGTCAGGATAGGATAAACGGCCAATGCCTGTAATTAGTCCTCTGTCCTATTGAGCGCGAAGTCCTTAGGGCTGAGTCTAGTATTTTTTAATTTAACAATGGTCAATGCATATGCTTTTTGTGATTTCTGGGGTCCTGGGAAGGGTGATGAAATCCCCACCCAATCTGAATTGGTTTCAAGCCCCTTAAGTCCGTATTAATGAATGCAAAGCGGTAACAAATCAACTGCAGACAATTTTTTATTTTAGCGCGGCGCAAAGAATCCTGCAGAAAACACATTTTATTGGAGGGGGGAAGAGAATTTGCGCAAAGAATCCTGCAGAAAACACAGTTTATTGGAGTCCAGAGGAGTGGGAGAGAAGAGAGAAACACTTACAGGGATTTTGGCAGCCCGAAGGCACCAAACGGCCGCGGTTCCACGGCCTAAGCCTCCTTATGCCGCGGTTCCGCGGCGGTATGATGGGCTTGGGCCTTCAGTTTTCTGGTGTGGGCTCGTCTGGGTGTCCTATGCTTGTCTGGATGTGCTGAATTTTGACTTGCCTAATGTATCTGCTCCAGATTTTTATAGTAGACCGTTTGCTTCGTTTTGATCCGTCGCGGTGTAGCCGCAAAATGTGGGTCTATCTTCCCACGTCTTTGGCACTGAACTCGAACTCCGTATTATCCTGCACACTTGCACAAAAACTAATCAAAAATAACAAGATGATTTTTCTTTACAAAGTATATATATATATATATTTTTTGTTTTGGTTATATTTATATTCACAAGTTAACCCGAAATTACACAAGGAAATAAACTACCGTCTCCCCGGCAACGGCGCCATTTGATTGGTAAAGATTCTGCGTGTTCAAGTTTAGTTAATTACCGCAATCAAAACGGTTTCGCTCGTAGCTAGCCGGTTGAGTACGGGCCGTCCGCAGGGAGATGGGAATCTTTTTCTATGTGCTTTAACGAGTTAAGTCCAGTTTTCCAGATTTGTTTGTGATTAACTAAGTGTTAAAATGATATGTAAAGAGAGCTTGTTAGGGTTAGGATTAGGTTAGTTTGAGTTAGGAGTCGCTCACTTCTTTCATTGCCACTCTTAATATCGGTGTTACGGTAATCGGCAACAACGGGGATCAGCACGACTAGGAAGGAACTTGCGAGTATAAGCTAGGCTTTCCAACGCTTAAGTTCTTCCTTTTGGTGCTTGTCCGTCCGTTCTTGGCTCTTAGCCATAACCTCCGGTTAATTCAACCACAAACGGTCTCACTACGGAATCACCGATATCATGGAGGATAGGGTGCCGTAAGGAGCGGATTGTGGTTCAATTAACGGGAGTCGATTTAAGATGTTGGGCAAGGAAAGAGTGAGAGAGATTTCCTTCTCTCAAACTTCCCTTATCCTACCCTAACAAGTATGAAACTACTCACACATCATAATGAAAAGAAAACAAAACAAAAGAGGAAGATAGAAAGAAGGAGATTAGAAGATAACAACTAGCTATTTGCGACCTCACCTTGGCAAGGATCAAGCGTAAGCGTCATGGTTATTTAAGGATAAAGGAAAAGAGAAAAGAAAGAAACAACAAGAAATAACAACAACTAGTTAACAAATGAAAATTACAAGCAATAATAAGAGAACAAGACAAGTATAATAACAAAAGGAACTTCTTTATTCATCATTCTTCACTCACAAAAGCTCACTACAAGTTTTTCAATGGAGAAGAGATGAGAAGAGGAAGAAGAAACAAGTATTCTAAACCTAGAAAAATACAAGATTATGCACCCTTGGCTTCACAAGGTTCTGGGCTATTTATAGGCTGGAGAATGAAATCCTAGGGCAAAATTCTGGACCCTCATAAAAAGACCAACATACCCCTAAAATCCCAACTGCTGCCGCCACCGTACGGCCGCGGTTCCGCGGCCTAAGCATGCTTAGGCCGCGGTTCCGCGGCCTAATGGAGCAGTTGGCTCCTCGGTTTTCTTGTGCTTCCCTGGTTCTGTGTGTCCTTTATTCTGGTATATGTATTTTCTCATATTTTCTTCACGATTTTTCCAGAATTTCTGTTGAGCAAAAGATGATTTGATGTGGATCTTTTTGTCATGATTTCCTCGAGCTCCGTGTAGATTTCTTGGATCTTGTGCTGCCATTGAGTCTTGTGCATGAAAACGACATTGATTTGCCATTTTGTCTCTTAAACTGGTATGTGGCAACAGACGGATAAAGAGTGGAGATCCGTGTTTTATCTGTGGTTGGCAGGAACCCGGGTTTTGTCGTGTTTTTCCATGAATTTCACCGTTTAGAGCCGAGAACCTGTATCCTGCAATTGACTAGCAAACACGGCTCAAGAGTATCTACCGATATGCAATGTGATAAAAATTGGGCGGTATGAAAATGCAAAAATCTGATATGAACATCCTACACAGAGGTTTCAGTGGCTCAGGCAAAACAAAGTAGGATCACATATGTGATATGCGCGGGACCGAGATTAATACGAGTATGTGATATCGTATTCTATTCTCGCGATATAAAGTATCGATCGGTTATATGTGATATAGCCGGGTTATCGAATCAAATGTTGATTCGATAAGTCGATACTGTATCGGTCGGTTATATGGGATACTGCCGGGTTATCAAATCAAGTGTTGATTCGATATAATGATACAAATAATATTAGTCTGTCATATGAGATATAATCGGGTTATTAAATCAAGTGTTGATTTAATGATTTAATGTATAATTATATATTTGATATATTAATTTACATTAACTAATATTAGCTAACTTAAACATTTATTTTTCTTACATGTGCACACTGAATATATATGTGATATATATTAATTGTGTTTTATTTTGTGTCATGGTTGATGATACAAGCTACATGGGTGTATGAGACTTACACCATGATAAAGATAATGTAGGGTTTTATTTATTTAGTTTAAATCAATTATTAGTTGGATAATGGTCACATGGCATGAAGCTTTGAGAAGCTTGGAGACCCATTGACTAGTCCACTAGTTTTGTTTTATACTAGATATTTGTTAACCCAACCAATATCTTAACTCATGGTTAAGTCTCTACATGAGACATATTAGATATTTTCTCACCCATGGTTGCCATTCTCACTCACAACATTATCTCTCTTCATCTTCGTCTTCAAAGCTCAAGAGCTCTCTAGCTCTTGATCAAGTGAGAAACCCTAGTGAGAAAATTAATTCTAAAGTGAGCAAAAATCCTACTTCATCATCCTCTACTAGTTAGTATAGGGTGTTAGCTTCACTAATCCCACATTAGTGAAGAGTGGAGCTTGGGTTAGTGTCTCCTCGACGTAGATCATCTTCGGCCTCGAAGACTTCAAGCAAGATCGTTCCTTTCACCTTGAGAAGCCATTCAAGAGTCCGGGAGTTACATGATCGCAGCGAAGGGACCACTACATGGAGCTTTTGAAGTGAAGAACCGGTCTACAAAGGTTGTATTTCTCATTCACTTACATGTTAATTTGTTAACATTGCTTGTTTGTTTAAATTTCTAGTTAAAAATTCTAGGTTAGGGTTCTTTAGAACGGCAAAAATTTAAAAACGGCATGGACGATGCCTCCCGAAACCTTGCTGCCGTCCTACGTAACCCTACAGTGGTATCAGAGTCAAGCTAGAAATTTAAACGATGTTTGTTAGATTACGAAACCGAAACTGCTCCGAAACTTGAAACTATATAACTGCAGTTTCTGTCGATTTTTAATGTTGTCAAAAAAATTTCCAAACAACTGCAGAATGTTATATGTGATATAACATGAACATTGGAAAAATTTGGAGAAAATGTGGCCGGCCACCATGCCCCCCATCTCGGCCTAAAACCGAGCACACCCCCCCCCCAAATTTTGTTTTCCAGTGTTCTATTGACTGGGTTTTGATGTTTCAGGCATTGTTTGTTTTTGCTAAATTTGCATGTGATGTTAACTTTCTTCAAAAGCAACTCGGAGTGTTTCGTAGTCGTAATTTTAACATGTATTCGGGTTATTTAGACGATGCTAAAAAGTTTGAACGGATACCAATAACCCAATTTTTTCCTGCTGGAAATTTTCCAACTGTTGGATATTTCCCGAGTTTAAAAATTTCAGAAAATCATGCAGGCGATTTTGTGGACCCTCTAGAAGAACAAAACCTTATCTCGATTATGTGACCATCAGAACCGCCACGAACCATAGGGTTGGTGGTAGTTCAGCGGCGCCACATGTGAGGTATTGGTTGACCCTTCTACAGCTAGTTCATAGGAGCTGTGGCATGTTCTGGGACTTTTTGAACTCCGCTCAAGTGTTGAGCTTATTGGGAAATTTTGGGTTCTTGTTTATTCGATCGAAAAGTTTAATTTCGTCTAGCTATCTGTGATTGTGATACAATATTTGGAATCCACAATTAGTTATGAGATAACTAGTTTGAATTTTATAAATCTAGCAAGTTAGTCTCAATTGATCAGTTGCCACGGGATTTTGATGTGATCAAAAGTCCGTCGCAATTACGTAGTGTACGTAGATACTCGCCAGGTAACCTTACTAGATAGCCACACCCCATAGCCCCGACCAAGTGATTGTAGGAGAACCCCGTCGCCAAAAGCATCCGTTCAGGTGCTCGCGGCAGCGGTGTTCCGTCTTAGTGCACTTCGTCGACGGCATCGGGGTTGCGGCCATCTACTAAAGTTTCTGACGAGCATTCGATCAGGTTATCGGGAATCTTGTCAAATTACCCAACAGGTTATTGAAAAGTGTTTTCAATATCTGGACTAAAATGCGGGGTTTATAATTGTTAGGCATGTGATGTCTAAGGAATTCATTTATTGGGCATGAAATCCAAAGTATGTGATACATTGGGTTTATGATGTCTATGGTGGTTGCAGATTCCAACTATTGTAGTTTTTCACTTTCTTTTCTGCGACCGTAAGTGTAATATGTGGTGTATCATCGGTCTCGGTGCTATATGTCAACGACAACTGGGATACGTATATTTACTTACGTTGATGACATGTGATGTTATGTGTTGCTGTGATATGTTATATTGGATCGTCGTGTTTAAATATCCGGGGGGGGTTTTGTGAGATGAGATTTTTTTTCATTTTCATTCATGTAAAAGCTCGTATGTAATATTCTTTTATTGGGGCACTTCCGGGTTGAGAATGATGTCACTATTGATGTATATTATTTACTTTTCTGCATTAGGATTGACCCAAGGAGGGGAGAACAAGTAACCGGGTTCTAGGGTCCAGTGGGAGACCATCTCGAGGAGTCGAGACCTGGTTTCTTAACTCTAGAATTGGTAGGGTTTCTTGCCGCTCTCGTAGGGATCTAGGGATGTGGGTTTGGCTATTCATTGCGACCGTGGAATCCGTGTTTTATACTGGCTTAAATTAAAACACGGAATTCCTAGTATATCCAATATTTCATATATGTTCTTCTGCTGCTGATATCTGTGATGTGATCACTGCTTATTCTGAGACGAATGCTTATATTATATATATATATATATATATGATATATATTATATATTGATGCTTTCGTTTCATATGTGATGCTTGGGAAGCAAAATTATTGGGACTTCATTAATGAGATTAATGAAAGAAAAAGAAACCTAAAGATGTTGTAGAAACTTGTTTTAAAAACTGGTAGCTCTAGTTCTACTTTGCACAGCGGTATTCCTTGTGGAATATCCAGCAACTTATTCGATAAAGAAAGAGCCGAGATCCCTTCACCGAGAGTGACCTCTTTAGAGAAACTAGTAGATGCTGCAAACTCGGTTTGTGTTTTGATTGCTTTTATAGTTTTTGCTTTGCATAGTGGTATTTGTGAAATATCCTGCACCTCATTCGATGAAGAAAGAGCCGAGATCTCTTCACCGGGAGTGACGTCTTTAGCAAAACTAGTAAAAGCCAAAAAAACACTCTTTTTCAAAATCACTCGATTCTACAACGATATCAAGTTCATTACGCAAAAGGTTTTCTTCAAAACATGTCGTAGCCCTCCGTCATTTTAGGAAGTAGAGTACTTAGTATTCGTGCTATGTTTGTTGACCATAGTTAAGGCGTAGTGTGCGGTAGCTTGGTGATGTCTTCCTACACAGCATATGATGCAATTAATTAGGACAGTCATGTGATTTTGTTGACCATAGTTAAGGGTCATGTGGGTGGGTCTAATTAATCATGAAATGACGGATAGAACTTGACTAGTGCTTATGATTTGTTTACCATAGTTAAGGTCATAAGTTACTAGGGGTAAAATTATTATCGGGAATTTCATGTGTTGAAATTTTCAATGAGATTGCATACCTTCTGTGAGATAGTTGGATCCCGACTCCCACTGCGAGTAAGAGTTACTCCTGGGAGAGTTTTACACATTATAATTAGCCGATCAAGTAGGTGTTTAGAAAGGTGTTAATGGGGTTACGCCCCTGGGAAATCGAGGTTTATTTTAATTAGGTTCGTGCGAAAGCACGGGGAACCTCCCTCAAAGTACCAATACTAGCCTGGCTGAAAGATTGATGAACTTGTAGGGTGTAATTAATCCCGGCTAATCTTACCTTTTAGGGTTTGAAGGAAGATTTGATAAAAAAGGGGGAGCCATCCAGATTAGATAAAATAATAACCAATCTAATCTTACAAAGAGCGCACGTTGAGTGTTTTCTTCTCTCTCTCCCCTGATAGCAACCATGTCACACCTTGATCAAAATAATAATTTGGATGCATTGACCGAACCTGCTTATTATACTGTGCTAGGGAACGTTAGTTCCATTCTTTCTTATAATTGTTATAAGACTGAGCAAGAAATAGGTGAATATCAGGATTCCCATGCCACCCATTTGAAGAAAGTGCATGTTGATGCATCTTCTTCAGGTGTGTTCATTACCAAGAACTGTTTTTCAGTATCCTCTACGTCCTGGGTATGTGATACCGGATCAGGATCACGCATATGTAATATGTTACATACGCTACAGATAGGTAGAGAATTGAGAATGGGTGATATGTCTCTAAGTGTTAGAGAATGGTGCAATTGTTGCAGCCAAATCAGTTGGCAAATATCATCTTGTATTAGATACATTGATTCTGAAGGAATGTTATTACATAACGAACCTGATATAAAATATTACATCAGTTTATTTATTAAGTTAAAGAAAGATATAATTCTGTATTCGAGGATAATGTTGTGAACATTCTCCTGAATCAAGAGTTGATTCGATCAGGCATGTTATATAACAGTATATACGTTCTAAATCAAAGCACAGTTCAAAGTGTATAGAACACACACAAGAGAAGTAGTTCAGAAATGAACGAATCCTTCTTGAGGTATTGTAGACTAGGTCATACCAATGCGACACGACCAGCAAACTTACATAAAGATGAATATAAGAATCCGTTCGAATTTTCATCTTATGATACTTTCCAGTCTTGTCTCAAAGGTAAAATGACCAATACTCCATTTATTAGAAACAGAGAAAGAGTTACTGAACTCTTGGGACGAATACATGATGATGTATACGGTCCTATGTTTACAAATGCCAAGGTTGGTTCTTTGTACTTCATTATATTCATTGACTATCTCTCAGGATTCAGACATATGTTCCTGTTGAAACACAAGTCTGAAACTTTTGAGAAATTTAAGGAATATAAGCTTGAAGTAGAAAAACCAAACGGGTAGAAGTATTCAAGTCCTTCGATGTGATCGAGGAGGAAAATACTTGAGCATGGAATTCCTGGTTTTCTAAAAGGAGAATGGGATTCTCTCTCAGCTTACTCCTTCCCATACACCACAGCACAATGGTGTATTGGGGCGTAGGTATCGCACCAAAGGAGATATGGCGCTCTCTATGATGACTACTACTGAGTTAGCTATTTCCTTTTTAGGGTTATGCACTTGATAAGCTGCATACCTATCGAATGGGGTTCCATCCAAATCAGTGCATACCACTCCATATGAGATATGAAATGGGAAGAGACCATGTCTCAAACGAGTTAAGATATAGGGTTGTCCGGCCTATGTTGAAAAGCAAAATCCGGACAAACTCAAGGCAAGGTCAGTTCTGTATAAGTTTTTTAGGATATCCTAAACATTTGTAAGGGAATATCTTCTACCATTCTGAGGAGCAAAAGGTGTTTTGTTTCTCAGCATGCCACCTTTTTAGAAAAGGAATTTCTTGTGAAGAAATTAGTGGTCAGGAGGTAGAACTGGAAGGAGTTCCAGCTATTCATACTAACAGCTGATGATTTGGTGAAACCAAAGGATTCAATAGTCTCCAACGAAGCTCAGCCTCTCCACAAATCTGGTAGGGTTCCTCATCCACTTGAGAGATACTACGGTCTTCTCGGTGACAGTGGGAGTGAGGATTGCATCATGATTGATGATGGCCCAACTAGGTTCAGGAAGGCCGTCATGAGTGGGAACTCTGTGAAATGGCTGGATGCTATGCAATCAAAGATGGAATCCATGTACACCAACGAAGTATGACTTTGCATGTTGCTCCTGAAGGGGTAAACCCTATTAGGATAAAAATGAATCTTGAGAAGATTCTTGGTGTAAATGGAAAAATTGAGACTTTAAAAGCTATGCTTAAGTCCATCAGGATCAATGCAAGCATCGCGGAGATGGAACATCTATTTTGATGTGGCAATTAAAGTGTTTTACTTCATCAAAAAGGTAGATGAAGCTGGTATATACAAGAAGGCTGTAGAAAGTGAGGTTGTCTTACACGTATTGTACGTAAATGACAGACTCTTTATAGGAAATGGTTTGCTATGCTACACTCGGTCAAGCTCCTCTTATAACAAGGATTCTCAATAGAAGATCAGAATGATACCTACTACATCTTATGGATTATGATCTATGGTGATAGATCTAAGTGGATGTTGGGAGTGTCCCAAATCCATGTACATTAACACCGTAATAAAGGTGTTTAGTATGAAGGATTCTAAGCGTGGTGGTTCTGTAGGGTTACTAGGCACTCTAACAAGGGTTAAGGAAGCATCAAACATGCCCGTTTAAAATTTTAGCCATGCCGAATAACCCTAAGCAAGATCGTTGCTAGAAAATTAGGGTTTCATATGCAAGTAAACTATGTTTACAACTAAGTGAATACGAAATACAACCTTTGTAGATCGGTCCTTCACTTCTATAGCTCCATGTTGAAGTCCCTTCGCTGCGATCGTGGTTCTCCCGGACCCTTGCATGGCTTCACGAGGCGAAAGACGTGTCCTTGCTTGAAGTCTTCGAGGCCGAAGATGATCTACGTCGAGGGGATGCCAACTCAAGCTTCTACATCACTAACTTGAGAATTAGTGAAGAAAACACCCTAAACTAAAGTTCTAGTCTAGTAGAGGATGGAGAAATAGGAAGTGGGTTCTCTTTTGAATTTTATTTCTCACAATCTTTCTCACTTTGGATCAAACCTTAGCATGCTTTTTCTTTTTCACAAATGAAGAAGAAGAACAAAAGAAAGAGATGAGGATAATGATCAAGTGAAGTGGCTAACCATGGTGAGTGAGTATCATATACTAACTCTTGTAGAGACATAACCATAGCTAATTCAAAATGGTTAGGTTAATAAAAATCTAAAGTAAAACAAATTTAGTGGACTTTGTCAAAGCATCCATAAGCTTCTACAAGCTTCATGCTTATGACCTAAGCTTCACTAATTTTTAATTACTTTAAATAAATATTAACCACCATCTAAAAATAGTATGGTGTATGTCTTGCACACCCATGTTTTGTGTATCATCAACCATGATACAAAAAGAAAACACATTTTAATATATATCACATATATATTAAAGTTGTGTTCATGTGAGAAAAAATCCTTAAGTAAACAAGTGTTAGTAAATGTAAACTAGTATATCTAATATACAATTATACACTTAATTATTAAATCAACACTTGACTTAATAATCCGGTCATATCTCATATAACCGACTAGCATCCATTGTATCGACTTATCGAATCAACACTTGATTCGATAACCCGGCTATATAATATATAACCGACCGATACAAAAAGTCACGAGAATAGAATACGGTATCACATACACGCATTATTCTCGGTCCCGCACATATCACATACGTGCTCCTATTTCGTTTTGCCTGAGCCAGTAAAACCTCTATGTAGGACTCTAAAGACTCGTCAATACGCCGGCAGTAGGTGATGATCACATCAAGCACCCACAAGCCGTCAGCGGTACTAGCTGGACGTAACGGCTACCCAGGTATTGAGCGATCAGAAGATCAGCAAGCAAGCCCGCTCTAACTCCTGTAAAAGCCTGCCGGTAACACTTCCCGTACAGTCCGGTCTCCTCGTCTGATATGTCGCATATCAAGTCTAGGGGTGGTAAACGTCAGACCCCAATAACCGATAAGTCGTGCCGATGTGAGGCTCATAACAGGTCGAGAAACTACTAGTAACTCTTACCAGCAAATCTCTAAATCAGCCTTGGCCAGGGACTTCCCTGTTACGGCCAATCGAGCACAGCGCAACATCAACCCCCAATACCGGGAGAGACGAAACCCTTCGTATCGCTCATTGCCTCCATGTGACTCGGGACTGTACCCAAAAACCACCGTTTTGCACGCCCTCATGGACGTGGTAAGGTGGAAATCAAAGCACAATGGGAATCACACAAGACTCTATGACGATCTTGGTCTACAGACTAACCTGCACAAGTGTCACCAGAGAACTGCCATCTGACGTGAGGTATAATGACATCTTGGAGTTCTCGGCGAGTCCGTCCAGTGTACCAAGTCTCCACTGAGCACCCGTATACCATCTCTGATGTCAAACACCAATGGATATGGGATCATCCATCGCCCATCTCATGGGTCGAGAAGCATATACGCTAGTCTACACTGGTATATCGATGCCCCATCTCGATACACTCACGACTAGGGACCTTGAAGGATGTACTTATGGACTACCATGTCCCCACTAGTATGATCTGCATCATAGTCCAGGTAGTCAAGTACACATCCTAAGGGCTTTACCAACATGTAACTATAAGACAGTACAAAGAGACAAGTATAAATGTTAAAGTAAAGCGCAACCAGATAGCATACTATCATATCGAGCAAGAAAGTCCTCTCTATATATGTCCAAGCATCCAATTTAATATGCATCATCTGTACAGTACTGGCCTCTAGGGCATACATACAACTAACAATCTCCCACTTGCACTAGGGCCAGCTGCTGTAGTATCGCATACCAAGCATCCCGAAGAGTCTCTTAAACTGTATCTGGGGAATGGCCTTCGTGAGTGGATCCGCAGTGTTGTTCTTCGTGTCAACCCTCCCGGCCTCGATCTCCCGGCGATCAACTATCTCCCAGATCAGGTGATACCGCCTCAGAATATGCCTGGATCGCTGATGGGACCTGGGTTCCTTGGCCAAAGCCATCGCTCCATTGTTATCGCAATACAAAGGTATTGGATGCTTAATGGATGGAACCACTCCAAGTTCAGTAATGAACTTCTTGATCCAGACAGCCTCTTTGGCAGCATCGTTGGCAGCGATGTATTCAGCCTCCATCGTCGAGTCTGCCACGGTTTCCTGCTTAGAACTCTTCCAGCTAACCTCCCCTCCGTAAAAGGTAAAGACAAATCCCGACTGCGACTTAGAGTCGTCCTTATCACTCTGGAAGCTCAAATCGGTAAAGGACTCCACTTGGAGTTCTCCGTTACCATACACCAAGAGCATCTCTTTAGTCCTTCGCAAGTACTTGAGAATGCTCTTCACAGCTGTCCAGTGACTCTCTCCAGGATCAGCTTTATACCTACTCACTACACTTAGTGAGTATGCTACATCGGGTCTGGTACATAGCATCGCGTACATGATAGAGCTTACAGCCGAAGCATAGGGTATCCCTTGCATGCGAGCTCTCTCCAAATCAGTCTTGGGAGACATCTCTTTGGAGAGAGTGAGCCCTGAGATCGTGGGTAAAAACCCATGTTTGGACTCTTCCATACTAAAGCTCTTTAGTATGGTGTCAATGTACCTGGATTGGGACAATCCCAATATCCTTTTAGATCTATCTCTATAGATCATAATTCCCAATATGCAGGAGGCATCACCTAGACCTTTCATTGAGAATCTTTGTGATAAGAAGAGCTTGACCGATTGCAGCATAGGAATGTCATTTTCTATCAAGAGTATGTCGTCCACGTATAATACGAGGAAGACAACCTTACTCTCTGCCACCTTCATGTAGACACAAGGTTCATCTACGTTCTTGACGAAATCAAACTCTTTGATAACGACGTCAAAGCAGATGTTCCAACTCAGCGATGCTTGCTTAATCCATAAATGGATTTAAGCAGCTTGCACACCTTCCCGCTGCTCCCACATCTACGAAGCCCTCTGGCTGAGTCATGTACACACACTGTTCTAAATCACCGTTTAGAAAGGCGGTCTTTACATCTATTTGCCAGATTTCGTAGTCATGATATGCTGCGATGGCAAGCATGATCCGGATGGATTTAAGCATAGCCACTGGAGAAAAGGTTTCGTCATAGTCCACACCTGGTCTTTGACGAAAACCCTTTGCAACAAGTTTAGCTTTGAAAGTCTCCACTTTCCCATCTACACCAAGTTTTTTCTTGAAGATCCACTTGCTCCCAATGGGTTTTACCCCTTCAGGAGCAACTTCCAAAGTCTATACTTTGTTGGTGTACATGGATTCCATCTCGGACCGCATTGCATCCAGCCATTTCACTGAGTCCCCACTAGTGATGGCCTGCTCGAAGCTAGTTGGGTCATCATCAACCATGATGCAATCCTCGCTCCCACCATCCATGAGAAAACCGTAGTATCTCTCAGGTGGGTGAGAAACCCTACTAGATCGACGGAGTGGCTGGGGTTCATCGGGAACTACCGAATCCTCTGGTTTTACTAAATCTTCTGTTGTGGTTTGTACAGCTGGAACCTCTTCCAGTTCTACCTCAGAGCCACTAATCTCTTTTGCAAGAAATTCCTTTTCTAAAAAGGTGGCGTGTTGAACAACAAACACCCTTTGTTCCTCACTGTGGTAGAAGATATACCCTCGCGAATGCTTGGGATATCCAACAAATTTACACAAAACAGACCTTACCTCGAGTTTGTCCGGTTTTTGTCTTTTAACATAGGCCGGGCAACCCCATATCTTAATAAAATTAAGATATGGTCTCTTCCCCTCCCATATCTCATATGGGGTGGTAGGCACAGATTTGGTAGGAACCCTATTCAGTAGGTATGCTACTGTCTCCGGTGCATATCCCCAGAAGGAAATAGGTAACTCAGCTATAGTCATCATAGAGCGCACCATATCTAATAGGGTGCGGTTCCTCCGTTCCGATACACCGTTGTGCTGTGGTGTATATGGAGGAGTTAGCTGAGAGAGAATCCCATTCTCTTTTAGGAAGTCCAGGAATTCATTGCTCAAGTATTCTCCTCCTCGATCAGATCGAAGGATTTTAATACTTTTTTCGGTTTGGTTCTCGACTTCTTGTTTATATTCTCTAAATTTCTCAAAAGCTTCAGACTTGTGTCTTATCAAGAACACATGTCCGTATCTTGAGAGATCGTCAGTGAATGTAATGAAGTACAAAGAACCATCCCTGGCATGTGTAGACATGGGACCGCATACATCACTATGTATCAGTCCCAAGAGTTCGGTAACTCTTTCTCCGTGTCCCGTAAACGGAGTTTTGGTCATCTTGCCTTTGAGACATGACTGGCAAGTGTCATAAGATGAAAATTCGAACGGTTTCAAATATCCATCCTTATGCAACTTAGCTAGTCGTGTCGCATTGATATGACCCAGTCTACAATGCCACAAGAAGGATTCGTTCAGTTCTGAACTCTTCCTCTTGTGTGTGTTTGTTATGCTCAG
This sequence comes from Agapanthus africanus, assembly GCA_030015575.1. Classification (NCBI taxonomy): domain Eukaryota; kingdom Viridiplantae; phylum Streptophyta; class Magnoliopsida; order Asparagales; family Amaryllidaceae; genus Agapanthus; species Agapanthus africanus. The sequence goes on along the minus strand of CM057344.1, from coordinate 224,969,227 downwards.
AACTGTTGATTGATTTAGAACATAAATGCCATTGCACAACGTGCCTGATCCAACCAACTTTTGGTTTAGGAAAATATTCATAACATTATCCTGTAATACAAAATTATATCCCTCTTTAGTCAACAAAGAAACCGATATAATGTTGCATATCAGGTTCGGCATGAAATAGCATTCGTTCAGAATCAATGTATTACCAGTTGGCAATACAAGGTGATATTCCCCGACGGTTTTAGCTGCAACAATTGCACCATTCCCAACCCTTATGTCTTTATCACCTTCTCCAAGTTCTCTACCTTTCCTAAGCCCATGTAACTGATTACATATATGGGATCCTGACCCGGTATCTAATACCCAGGACGTAGAGAAAATGGAGAAACAGTTCTCTGTAACGAACACACCCGAAGAAAATGCATCAACATGTACTTTCTTCATTCGGGTGGCATGGGAATCCTGGTATTCCCCTATATCCTGTTCAGTCTTATAACTCTTATAAGAAAGAACGGAACCAACGTTCCCTAACACAGTATAACATGCGGGTTCGGTCAATACATCCATATTATTATCTTGATTAAGGCATGATATGGTCGCTACCTGGAGAGAGAGAGAAGAAAACACTTTAGCGTATGCTCTTGCAAGATCAGATTGGTTATTATTTTATCTAATCAGGATGGCTCCCACTGTTTTTATCAAATCTTCCTTCAAACCCTAAAAAGAAAGACTAGCCGGGATTAATTACACCCTACAACTTCGCCAATTTTTCAGCCAGGCCAGTATTGGTACTTTGAGGGAGGTTCCCCGTGCTTTCGCACGGACCTAATTAAAGTAAACCTCATTTTCCCAGAGGCGTAACCCCGTTGACACCATTCTAGACACCTACTTGATCGGCTAATTGTCCGTTGTAAAACTCTCCCGGGAGTAACAATTACTCGCAGTGGGTATCGGGATCCAACTATCTCACAGAAGGTATGCAATCACATTGCAAATTTCAACACTTGAAATTCCCGATAATATTTTGCCCCAAGCATCCCATGACCTTGACGGAGGTCAAAAATCCATAGGGTGCAAGTCAAGTTCAACCCGTCATTTCTTGATTGAATCAAACCCACCCGCACGACCCTTGACGGAGGTCAACAAGGTCGTACGACTACCCTAATCCAATCTGCATCATATGCATAAGTAGATAAATACTAGTTAGCTACCGCACACTACGCCTTGACGGAGGTCAACAAACGTAGCACGAATACTAAGTATGACTTATCTGAAATGACGGAGGGCTACGATAGGTTTTTCTGAAAACCTATTGCGTAATGAACTTGATATCGTTGTAGAATCATGTGAATTTTCAAATGGAGTGATTTTGAGGATTTTATTAGTTTTGCTAAAGAAGTCACTCCCGGTGAAGGGATCTCGGCTCTTTCCTTATAGAATAAGGTGCAGGATATATCATATACATCACTATGCAAAGCAAAACTCCAAAAGCAATCAAAAACAAACCGAGTGTTGTAGCATCTGCCAGTTTTGCTAAAGAGGTCACTCCTGGTGAAGGGATCTCGGCTCTTTCCTCATCGAATAAGGTGCGGGATATATCATATATATCGCTATGCAAAGCAAAACTGTAGCTATCCTTTTTGAAAAATTTGATTCTACTATATTTTTTAGGTTTCTTTTCTTTCATTAATCACATTAATGAAGTCCCATCATTTAAGTCACCTAAACATCACAGATAAATACGACATACACTTATACCATCCGCATTCGCCTCGATGTCCCCTCGTGCACCGTTAGGTTAGGTAACTAACGGCAGAGCGGGGCAGGGCTAGCACGGGTGTAAAACATAAGTAACGCCTATATAATATATCATATATACTATATACAGTATTTATCACAGCACATCAAATGATCACATCACAGATATCGCAGCAGAAGAAACATATGAAACATTGGATATACTAGGACGTCCGTGTTTTATTTTGAGCCTCTATAAATCACAGATTCCACGGTCGCGATGACTAGCCAAACCCACACCCCTAGATCCCTACGAGAACGGCAAGCAACCATACCAATTCTAGAGTTAGGAGACCCGGACTCGACTCCTCGAGTTGGTCTCCTACTGGACTCCAGAACCCGGTTACTTATGCTCTCCTCCTTGGGTCTATCCTAGTGCGGAAAAGTAAATAATATACAAAAGGTGACATCAACCTCATCCCGGAAGTTCCCCAATAAAAGAATATTACATACATTTTATTTTACATGAATGAAAATAAAAACTCTCATTTCACATAAAAACCCCCGGCTATTCAGAACGCGACGATCCAATATAACATATCCAGCAACACATAACATCACATGTCATCAACGTAAGTAAATATGCGCATCCCAATTGTCGTTGACATATAGCAACGAAACTGGCGATATCACATATTACACTTACGGTCACAGAAAAGAAAGTGTAAAACTACAACATTTGGAATCCATAATCTCTTTAGACATCGTAAATCCGAAATATCACATACTTCGCATTTCATACCTAACTGTGTGAATTCCACATATTGTATCACATTCCAGATAAATAGACAGTATTAAACTTTCCGATCGAATAATCAAATACCCAAGATTTCCTAAATAGCTCAACACTTGAGCGGAGTTCAAAAATTTCAGAATACGTCACAGTAGCAACGGTCCAGCCGTAGAAGCGTCAAGCCAACGCCTCACATGTGGCACGCCGTACTGCCTCAAACCCTAAGGTTCAAAAGGCAGTTCAAGATGGTCACATAATCGAGTTAAGGTTTGTTGTCTTCTAGAGGGTCCATCGCGTCACATGTACGTTTTTCCGAAAGATTTAAACCCGAGAAAAATTCAACACTTGAATGTTTTTCGTGCCGGGAAAAGTTGAGTTAATGATATCCGTTCGAACATTTTAATACTTTCTAAATTATCCGGAATAACATAACAAAATTAAATTCTCTGATCGAATCGACGATTACAAAATAAACCCCAGAATACTAAACACTTGAGTCAGTTTAAAAATACCCAGGAAATTGCACTATCATATATTAGTATTACTGTGCAAAAACAAAGTCAAACACTCACTGTACGGCCGCGGTTCCGCGGCACAAGCAGTCTATTGCCGCGGTTCCGCGGCCATCCGTACGTCTTACGTCACCGTTTTGCACAGTAATGCTTAGAAAACCCTGCTGAATATTTTCAGGTATTTTTAATTCTGAAAATACACAGATTTTAAAAAATGTACAGAGAGGGGTTCATTTTGACGTATTCAGGTTCATTCGGAGTTTTAACTTCGTTAACACATCGCCTAATGCTCTAGCTAGGCTCTGATACCACTGTAGGGTTACTAGGCACTCTAACAAGGGTTAATGAAGCATCAAACATGCCCGTTTAAAATTTTATCCATGCCGAAAAACCCTAAGCAAGATCGTTGCTAGAAAATTAGGGTTTCATATGCAAGTAAACTATGTTTACAACTAAGTGAATACGAAATACAACCTTTTTAGATCGGCCCTTCACTTCTATAGCTCCTTGTTGAAGTCCCTTCACTACGATCGTGGTTCTCCCGGACCCTTGCATAGCTTCACGAGGTGAAAGACGGGTCCTTGCTTGAAGTCTTCTAGGCCGAAGATAATCTACGTCGAGGGGATGCCAACTCAAGTTTCTACTTCACTAACTTGAGAATTAGTTAAGCAAACACCCTAAACTAAAGTGCTAGTCTAGTAGAGGATGGAGAAATAGGAAGTGGGTTTTCTTTTGAATTTTATTTCTCACAATCTTTCTCACTTTGGATCAAACCCTAGCAAGCTTTTTCTTTTTCACAAATGAAGAAGAAGAACAAAAGAAAGAGATGAGGATAATGATTAAGTGAAGTGGCTAACCATGGTAGGTGAGTATCATATACTAACTCTTGTAGAGACATAACCATAGCTAATTCAAAATGGTTAGGTTAATAAAAATCTAAAGTAAAACAAATTTAGTGGACTTTGTCAAAGCATCCATAAGCTTCTACAAGCTTCATGCTTATGACCTAAGCTTCACTAATTTGTAATTACTTTAAATAAATATTAACCACCATCTAAAAATAGTATGGTGTATGTCTTGCACACCCATGTCTTGTGTATCATCAACCATGATACAAAAAGAAAACACATTTTAATATATATCACATATATATTAAAGTTGTGTTCATGTGAGAAAAAATCCTTAAGTGAACATGTGTTAGTAAATGTAAACTAGTATATCTAATATACAATTATACACTTAATTATTAAATCAACACTTGACTTAATAATCCGGTCATATCTCATATAACCGACTAACATCTATTGTATCGACTTATCGAATCAACACTTGATTCGATAACCCGGCTATATCATATATAACCGACCGATACAAAAAGTCGCGAGAATAGAATACGGTATCACATACACATATTATTCTCGGTCCCGCACACATCGCATACGTGCTCCTATTTCGTTTTGCCTGAGCCAGTAAAACCTCTATGTAGGACTCTAAAGACTCGTCAATACGCCGGCAGTAGGTGATGATCACATCAAGCACCGACAAGCCGTCAGCGGTACTAGCTGGACGTAACGGCTACCCAGGTATTGAGCGATCAGAAGATCAGCAAACAAGCTCGCTCCAACTCCTGTAAAAGCCTGCCGGTAACACTTATCGTACAGTCCGGTCTCCTAGTCTGATATGTCGCATATCAAGTCTAGGGGTGGTAAACGTCAGACCCCAATAACCGATAAGTCGTACCGATGTGAGGCTCATAACGGGTCGAGAAACTACTGGAAACTCTTACCAGCAAATCTCTAAATCAGCCCTGGCCAGGGACTTCCCTGTTACGGCCAATCGAGCACAGCGCAACATCAACCCCCAATACCGGGAGAGACAAAACCCCTCCTATCGCTCATTGCCTCCATGTAACTCGGGATTGTACCCAAAAACCACCGTTTTGCACGCCTTCATGGACGTGGTAAGGTGGAAATCAAAGCACAGTGGGAATCACACAAGACTCTATAACGATCTCGGGTCTACAGACTAACCTGCACAAGTGTCACCAGAGAACTGTCATCCGACGTGAGGTATAATACCATCTGGGAGTTCTCGGCGAGTCCGTCCAGTGTACCCAATCTCCACTGAGCACCCGTATACCATCTCTGATGTCAAACAACAATGGATATGGGATCATCCATCGCCCATCTCATGGGTCGAGAAGCGTATACGCTAGTCTACACTGGTATATCGATGCCCCGTTTCGATACACCCACGACTATGGACCTTGAAGGATGTACTTATGGACTACCATGTCCCCACTAGTATGATCCGCATCATAGTCTAGGTAGTCAAGTACACATCCTAAGGGCTTTACCAACATGTAATTATAAGATAGTACAAAGAGACAAGTATACATGTTAAAGTAAAGTGCAACCAGATAGCATACTATCATATCGAGCAAGAAAGTCCTCTCTATATATGTCCAAGCATCCAATATAATATACATCATCTGTACAATACTGGCCTCTAGGGCATACATACAACTAACAGGTTCACCCACTTACTCATGGATCACTCGCATTCAAGGGAAACCCTATGCTTCGGCAGTAGTCTCTATCATGTATGTGATGTTACGTACCAGACCAGATGTACATGACTCACTAGGTGTAGTGATCAGGAATCAATCGGATCTTGGGAGAATAACTGGACAGCTTTGGAGGACATTCTTAAGTACTTGAGAAGCACTAAAATAAAGTTCTTGGTTCCAGCTTCCAGAGTGATAAGTTCGACTGAAAGTCGGTCACAGGCATTGTCTTTACCCTCATTAGAGGGACGGTATGATTGGAAGAGTTCCAAGCTAGATACAGTGGCATACTAGACGATAAAGGCTGAATACATTGCTACCAACGATGCTACAAAAGAGGTTGTCTCGACATTACTTGTTCATGAGATGAGCAAGGTTCCTACCATTGAACGTCCAATAACTGTTATTATGAAAACAATGGAGTTGTGGCTTTCGCCTAGGAACACCGGTCCCATCAGCGATCCGGACATATTCTGAGACTAGTATCACCTGATCAAGGAGATGTTTGATCTCAAACAGATCAAGGTAAGGAGAGTGGATTTTGAGGTTAACACGGCGGATCCACTCACTAAGGCCTGCTTTCCTAAATACAATTTGAGAGATTTTAGGATGGTTGAGTATGGGATACTACAACCACTGCAATATTCTTAAGTATGTGATACTGCGTCAAATGGCCTTAGTGCAATTAGGAGATTGTTAGTTATATGAATGCCTTAGAGGCCATTACTGTATATGGGATGTATATTGTAGTGGATGCTTGGACATATATAGGGAGGACTTTTTTGCTCGATATGATAGTATGCTATTTGGTTGCTCTTTGTTTTAAAATGTTGACTTGTATGCGTGATGATGTCTTACTCTCACATGTTGAAAAAGCCCTTTAGGATGTGTACTTGACACCGAGGACTATGATGGAGATCATACTAGTGGGGCCAAGGATAGTCAATAAGTACACCCTATAATTGTTCCCAGTCGAGGGAGTATCGAGACAGGGTATCAATGCTCCAGAGTAGACTAGCGTATACGCATCTTGACCCATATGATGGACGATGGATGATCCCACATCCATTGGTGTTTGACATCAAATATGGTGTACGGGTGCTCAGTGGAGACTGGGTACATTGAACGGACTCGCCAAGAACTCCAAGATGGTATTATACCTATCTGTTAGTTATATGTATGCCCTAGAGGCCATTACAATACATAGGATGTATATTGTAGTGGATGCTGGGACATATATAGGGAGGACTTTCTTGCTCGACATGATAGTATGCTATCTGGTTGATCTTTACCTTAACGTGTACACTGATAGTCTCTCTGTTACATGTTGGTAAAGCCCTTAGGATGAGTACTTGACTACCTGGACTATGATGCGGATCATACTAGTGGGAACATGGTAGTCCATAAGTACATCCTTCAAAGTCCCTAGTCGTGGGTGTATCGAGACGGGGCATCAATATACCAGAGTAGACTAGCGTATACCTTCTCGACCCATACAGATGGGCGATGGATGATCCCATATCCATCGGTGTTTGACATCAGAGATGATATACGGGTACTCAGTGGAGACTGGGTACACTGGACGGACTCGCCGAGAACTCCCAGATGGTATTATACCTTACGTCAGATGGCAGTTCTCTGGTGACACTGGTACAGAGTAGTCTGTTGACCCGAGATCGTCATAGAGTCTTGTGTGGTTCCTACTGTGCTTTGATTTCCATCTTACCACGTCCAAGAGGGCGTGCAAAATGGTGGTTTTTGGGTACAGTCCCGAGTCACATAGAGGCAATGAGCGATAGGAGGGGTTTCATCTCTCCCGGTATAGGGAGTTGATGTTGCGCTGTGTTCGATTGGCTATAACCGGAAATCCCTGGCCAGGGTTGCTGAGATTTACTGGTAAGTGTTACCAGTAGTTTCTCGAACTGTTATAGACCTCATATCGACACGACTTATCGAGCTATTGGGGTCTGACGTTTACCACCCCTAGGCGAGATATGCGACATATCAGACGATCAGACCGGACTGTACGGTAGTGTTACTGGTTGGATTCACTGGAGTGTGAGCGGGCTTGCTCGTCGATCTTCTGATCGCTCAATACCCGGGTGGCCGTTACGTTTAGCAGACCGCTTGCGGCTTGTGGGTGTTTGATATGATCATCACCTGCTGCCGGCGTATTGACGAGTCTTTAGAGTCCTACACAGAGGTTTCCTGGCTCAAGCAAAATGAAATAGGAGCGCATATGAGATATGTGCGGGACCGAGAATAATGCGTGTATGCGATACCGTATTTCATTCTCGCGATGAATGTATCGATTGGTTGTATGCGATATAACCTAGTTATCGAATCAAGGGTTGATTCGATAAGCCGATACATTGGATACTAGTCGGTTATATACGATATGACCGGATCATTGAATCAAGTGTTGATTTAATGATTTAATGCCTAATTATATATTTGATATATTACTTTGCATTAACTAGTATTGGTTCACTTTAAATGGATATTCTCACTCGGATGTACACATTGTATATGTGATATACTTTTGTGCACTTGATTGTATCATGTTTGATGATACAAGTTTGCTAGGGTTTTTGTGTAAAGATCAAACCATGGTTACATGATAATGGTTAGGGTTTTGTTTTATTCACTTATTTATTTATCCATTTCTTTTTGGAAAATAATTTGCATAAAGTGCAAAATGGTGGCTTTCTTTGGATGGAAGTTGAAGCTTCATGAAGCTTTGACCAAGTGACCATTTTGTCTCCATGCTTAACCCTAACCATTGCCACTAACCATGATTTATTCTCTACACTTGACCATGGTTATGATTATGATAAGTATTGATTTACTTTTGATTTTAAATTAACTTATCATAACATTTTCTTCTTCTTCTTCTTCATCTTCAACATGAAGAAACCTTGGACCATCAATGGTGATTGATGATAAAGAGTGAGAAATCCAATTCTAAAGTCTAACCACTTCCTATTTCTTCATCCTCTACCTCTTGCCAAGTAGTAGAGTGTGTTTTCTTCACAAGTTTCTTGACTTGGTGAAGTGAGAGTTTGATCTAGTGATGCCTCGACGTAGATCATCTTCGGCATCGACGTCGACGACCTAGCCCGTCCATTCTCCGATGAAGCCGACGCTAGAGCCCGAGGTTCGACTTGGACAGCGAGGAGACTTCATTGCGGAGCCATGGAGGTAGAGGACCGGATCTACAAAGGTTGTATATCCGTTCTTTTAGTTTAGCTGTAAACTAGTTTCATTTTATCGCCTAAACATCTAGCCAACGATCTAGTCTAGGGTTTCTCGGCACCATATTTTTAGAAATTGGCATGGTTGATGCCTTGTGAGAGCTCTTGAGAGTGCCTAGGAACCCTACAGTGGTATCAGAGCCTAGCTAGAGCCTTAGGCGAAGTCTAGAAGATGTTTGAAACCCGATCGAACCGAAAACCCAACCCGGAAAATGCTCTCTGTACTTTTTCTAAAATCGTGGTTTTTTCCAAATTAAAAATATGCAGAAAAACCAGCAGGGATATCTAAGAGTTACGGTGAATTTTGATGACCTAATTCCATCATTACGCCGCGGATCCGCGGCACGAGCATGGCTCGTGCGGCTGATCCGCGGCCGTTTTGTCGTATTGTTCATCGAAATTTGTACCATAATCAATAATAGTCAGTGCTGGTTTTCCTGGGAATATTTTAATATTTATTCCAGAGTTTTATTTTCTGGGTTGTTTTTGGGGATTCGGTGTTTCGATCGGAGTATCAGATTTTGTCTATGAAGCTTTCCGGATAAATTTTAGAATATGTTAAAAAGTTCGACCGGATATAAATACCCAATTTTTCCCCTGTCGGGAAATTTCCAAGTGTTGGATTTTTCCGTGGTTTAACGACGTTCTAAGTAGTGCAAGTAACTCAATGGACCCTCTAGAAGACAACAAACCTTAACTCGATTATTTGACCGTCTTGAACTGCCCTTTGAACCTTCGGGTTTGGGGCAGTACGGCGTGCCACATGTGAGGCGTTGTCTTGACCCTTCTACGGCTGGACCGTTGGTACTGAGGCATGAACTGAATGTTTTTAAAACTTATTTCATGTGTTGATCTGTATCGGGAAAACTTGGGTGTTCGATTGTTCGATTGGAAAGTTTAACATTTTCTGTTTATCTGGAATGTGGTACAATAATTGGAATTCACAATAAGTTATGAGATAACAGAATGAATGTTATAAACATAGCACTTTAGTCTCGCTCGATCGGTTGCCACGGAATTTTGATGTGATCAAAAGTCCGTCGCAATCACGTAGCATACGCGGATACTCGCCGGGTAAACTTAATAGACAGCTTCACTCCATAGCCCCGACCAAGTTACTGTAGGAGAACCCCGTCGCCGAAAGCATCCGTTCGGGTGCTCCCGGTAGCGGTGTTCCGCCTTGGTGCACTTCGTCGACGGCGTCGGGGGTGCGGCCGCCTACTGAAGTTTGCGACGAGCATTCGATCAGGATGTCGGGAATCTTGTTGAATTGCCCGACTTGATATTGAAAAGTGTTTTCGATTTTGAGACTAAAATGCGGGGTTTATAATTGTTAGGCATGTGATGTCTAAGGTATTCATTTGGTCAGGCATGCGATGTCTGAGGTGGTTGCGGATTCCAACTGTTGTAGTTTTACACTTTCTTTTCTGTGACCGTAAGTGTAATATGTGATATCGCCGGTTTCGTTGCTATATGTCAACGACAATTGGGATGCGCATATTTACTTACGTTGATGACATGTGATGTTATGTGTTGCTGGATATGTTATATTGGATCGTCGTGTTTGAATAGCCGGGGTTTTTTTATGTGAGATGAGTGTTTTTCATTTTCATTCATGTAAAAACTTGTATGTAATATTCTTTTATTTGGGACACTTCCAGGTAGCAGAAGTTGTCAACCTTTGTATATTATTTACTTTTCCGCACTAGGATAGACCCAAGGAGGGGAGCACAAGTAACCGGGTTCTGGAGTCCAGTGGGAGACCAACTCGAGGAGTCGAGTCCGAGTCTGCTAACTCCAGAATTGGTAGGGTTGCTTGCCGCTCTCGTAGGGGTCTAGGGGTGTGGGTTTGGCTATTCATCGCGACCGTGGAATCTGTGTTTTATACTGTCTCGTATTGAAAACACGGACGTCCTAGGATATCCAATATTTCATATGTTTCTTCTGCTGCGATATCTGTGATGTGATCATGTGATGTTCTGTGATAGATACAGTATATAGTATATATGATATATTATATAGGCGTTACTTATGTTTTACACCCGCGCTAGCCCTGCCCCGCTCTGCCGTTAGTTACCTAACCTAACGGTGCACGAGGGGACATCGAGGCGAATGCGGATGGCATAAGTGTACGTCGTATTTATCTGTGATGTTTAGGTATATTAAATGATGGGACTTCATTAATGTGATTAATGAAATAAAAGAAACCTAAGATGTTGTAGAATCGAATTTCAAAATAAAACAGGTAGCTACAGTTCTTGCTTTGCACAGCGGTATATGTGATATATCCTGCACCTTATTCGATGAGGAAAGGACCGAGATCCCTTCACCGGGAGTGACTCCTTTAGCAATAACTGGCAGATGCTACACACTCGGTTTGTCTTTTGATTGCTTTTAAGAGTTTTTGTTTTGCACAGTGATATATATGATATATCCCGCACCTCATTCGACGAGGAAAGGGCCGACGATCCCTTCACCGGGAGTGACCCCTATAGCAAAACTGAAAAAGCCTCAAAAACACTCCATTTCAAAATTCATTCGATCCTACAACGATATCAAGTTCATTACGCAATAGGTTTTCAGAAAAACCTGTTGTAGCCCTCCGTCATTTCAGATAAGTCCTGTTTAGTATTCGTGCTGCGTTTGTTGACCTTGTCAAGGCGCAGTGTGCGGTAGCTAACCAGTATTTATCTGCTTATGCATATGATGCAGATTGGGTTAGGGTAGTCGTGCGGCCTTGTTGACCTTATCAAGGGTCGTGCGGGTGGGTTTGATTCAATCAAGAAATGACGGGTTGAACTTGACTTGCGGTCTATGGTTTGTTGACCTTGTCAAGGTCATAGATCGTTCGGGGCAAAACATTATCGGGAATTTCAAGTGTTGAAATTTGCAATGAGATTGCATACCTTCTTTGAGATAGTTGGATCCCGATACCCGCTGCGAGTAAGAGTTACTCCTGGGAGAGTTTTACACATTACAATTAGCCGATCAAGTAGGTGTCTAGAAAGGTGTTAACGAGGTTACGCCTCTGGGAAAACGAGGTTTAACATTAATTAGGTTCGTGCGAAAGCACGGGGGACCTCCCTCAAAGTACTGACACTGGCCTGGATGAAAGATTGGCGAACTTGTAGTGTGTAATTAATCCCGGCTAGTCTTTCCTTTTAAGGTTTGGAGGAAGATTTGATAAAAAGCAGTGGGAGCCATCTTGATTAGATAAAATAATAACCAATCTATTCTTGCAAGAGCGCATGCTGAGTGTTTTCTTCTCTCTCTCTCCAGGTAGCGACCATATCACGCCTTAATCAAGATAATAATACGGATATTTGACCGAACCCGCTTGTTATACTGAGCTGGGGAACGTTGGTCCCTCTCCAACTTATAATTGTTATAAGACAGAGCAGGAAATTGGGGATTACCAGAATTCCCGTGCCGCCCAAACGAGGAGAGTGCATGATGATGCATCATCTTCGGGTGTGTTCATTACAGAGAACTGTTTCTCAGTATCCTTTACGTCCTGGGTATGTGATACCAGATCAGGATCCCAGATATGTAATCTGTTACATAGGGCTACAGAAAGGTAGAGGACTGAGAATGGGTGATAAGTTTCATGAGACAGAAAACGGGGCAAGTGTTGCAGCCAAGTCTGTTGGTCACTGTCACCCTGTATTACCAATACATTGATTCTGAACGAATGTTATTAGATACCGAACCTGATATACAAAATCATATCTATCTCTTTATTAGTAAAGAAATGATAAAATTTTGTATAGTTGGATAATGTTTTGAACATTTCCTATATCAAAAGTTGATCTGTTCAGGCACGTTATCTAAAAGCATTGATGTTCTAAATCAAACTACAGTTCTTTAGTATACTGAACACACAAAAGAGGAAGAATTCAGAAATGAACGAATCCTTCTTGAGGTATTGTAGACTAGGTCAGATCAATGCGACCCGACTGGCTGAAGTTACATTTAGATGTATATTTAAATCAGTTTGAATTTACATCTTCGGAAACTTGCCAGTCATGTCACAAAGATAAGATGACCATAGCTCCGTTTACTGGAAACAGAGAAAGAGTTAGTGAACTCTTGGGATGATACATGTTGATGTATGTAGGTCCCCTGTCTACACATACCACGACTGGTCTTTATACTTTATTATATTCTCTGATAATCTTTCGAGATTCAGACCTATGTTCCTGTTGAAACATGAGTCCAAACCATTTAAGATATTCACAGAATATAAGTTAGAAGTAGAGAACCACAATAAGGGTATAAGTATTATGTCCTATGATGAGATCAAGGAGGAGAATACTTGTGCATGGAATTCCTGGACTATTCTAAAGGAGAATAAGATTCTCTCTCAGCATTACTCCTCTGTATACACCATAGCACGATGGTATATCGGGGCGGAGCAGATACACCCTATTTGATATGGTGTGCTCTATGATGAGTACTACTGAGTTACCTATTTCCCTTTTTGGGAGTTATGCACTTGAGAAGCTGCATACCTATTGAATAGGGTTCCAATCAAATCAGTTGCCTACCACTCCATATGAGATATGAAATGGAAAGAGCCCATGTCTTAAGCTAGTTAAGATTTGGGGTTGTCCGGCCTATGTCTGAAAAGCAAAATCCGGACAAGCTCGAGGCAAGATCTGTTATGTAGAACTGGAAATGTTCCAGCTATACAAACTACAGCAGATGATTTGGTAGAACCAAAGGATTCAGTAGATTCCAACGAACCTCAGCCTCTCCGCCGATCTAGTAGGGTTCCTCACCCACCTGAGAGATACTTCGGTTTCTCTATGACAGTGGGAGCGAGGATTGCATCATGAGATGATGACCCAACTAGTTTCGAGCTGGCCATCAGGAGTGGGACTCTGTAAGAATAGCTGGATGCTTAGCGATCTGAGATGGAATCCATGTACACCAACAAAGTATGGACTTTGGCTGCTATATCTGAAGGGTTAAATCCCAATCAGGAGCAAGTATATCTTTAGAAGATTACTTGGTGTAAATGGAAAGGTTGAGACTTTCAAAGCTAGACTTGTTAAAGCTTTTCGTCATCGACCAAGATGGATAATGATGAAACCTTTTCAAGTGGCTATGCTTAAGTCCATCCAGATCCTATTTGCCACGGCTACATACCATGACTACGATATCTGGCGGTTCGGTGCCATGACTGCTTTTCTAAATGATGTTTTAGAAGAGAACGTCTATAAGTACACAGCCAGAGGGCTTCGAAGACAGTGGGAGCAGCGGAAACGTGTACAAGATGCTTTATAGGATAAAGCAAGCATCGCGGAGTTGGAACATCTGTTTTGATGAAATAGTCAAAGAGTTTGACATCATCAAAATGGTAGATGAACCTTGTATATACAAAAAGGTAGTAGGGAGTATGGTGATGATCCTCGTAGAGTACGTGGATGTCATGATCTTGATAAGAAAGGAGTTTCTTATGCTACGCTCGATCAATCTCCGTTTATCACAAAGATTCTCCGTGTAGGATCAAAATGATACCTCCTAAATCCTGAGTTTTGGATCTATGAGATAGATTTAATTGGATGTTAGGATTCTCACTAGTTGTAGTGAGATGATATCAAACGATTCTGGGGAAAATCACTGGAAAGGTTCCAGAGTGATAAAGACGACTGAATGTCAGTCACAGGCATTGTCTTTACCCTCAGTAAAGGGACGGTATGTTGGAAGAGTTCCAAGCTAGATACCGTGGCATACTAGATGATAAAGGCAGGATACATCGCTACATAAGATGCTACCAAAGAGGATGTTTGGGTGTATATTGGTTCATAAGATGAACTACGTTCCAACCATTGTGTGACAATGGAGTTGTGGCTTATGCCGAGGAACACAGGTCCCATCAGTGATCCAGACATATTCTAAGGCAGTATCACCTGATCATGGAGATGGTTGATCTCTAAAGGATCGAGGTTAGGAGAGTAGACTCAGAGGATAACACGGCGGATCCACTCACAAAGGCCTGTTCCCAGAGAGAGACTTTTATGGGATGGTTGAGTATGAGATACTACAACCACTGCTATCAGATAGCCCTAGTGCAAGTGGGAGATTGTTAGTTATATGTATGCCCTAGAGGCCATTACTATACAAAGGATGTATATTGTAGTGGATGCTGGGACATATATAGGGAGGACTTTCTTGCTCGACATGATAGTATGCTATCTGGTTGATCTTTACCTTAACGTGTACACTGATAGTCTCTCTGTTACATGTTGGTAAAGCCCTTAGGATGAGTACTTGACTACCTGGACTATGATGCGGATCATACTAGTGGGAACATGGTAGTCCATAAGTACATCCTTCAAAGTCCCTAGTCGTGGGTGTATCGAGACGGGGCATCGATATCCCAGAGTAGACTAGCGTATACCTTCTCGACCCATACAGATTGGCGATGGAATATCCCATATCCATCGGTGTTTGACATCAGAGATGATATACGGGTGCTCAGTGGAAACTGGGTACACTGGACGGACTCGCCGAGAACTCCCAGATGGTATTATAACTTACGTCAGATGGCAGTTCTCTGGTGACACTGGTACAGAGTAGTCTGTTGACCCGAGATCGTCATAAAGTCTTGTGTGGTTCCCACTGTGCTTTGATTTCCATCTTACCACGTCCAAGAGGGCGTGCAAAACGGTGGTTTTTGGGTACAGTCCCGAGTCACATGGAGGCAATGAGCGATAGGAGGGGTTTCATCTCTCCCGGTATAGGGAGTTGATGTTGCGCTGTGTTCGATTGGCTATAACCGGAAATCCCTGGCCAGGGTTGCTGAGATTTACTGGTAAGTGTTACCAGTAGTTTCTCGAACTGTTATAGACCTCATATCGACACGACTTATCGAGCTATTGGGGTCTGACGTTTACCACCCCTAGGCGAGATATGCGACATATCAGACGATCAGACCGGACTGTACGGTAGTGTTACTGGTTGGATTCACTGGAGTGTGAGCGGGCTTGCTCGTCGATCTTCTGATCGCTCAATACCCGGGTGGCCGTTACGTTTAGCAGACCGCTTGCGGCTTGTGGGTGTTTGATATGATCATCACCTGCTGCCGGCGTATTGACGAGTCTTTAGAGTCCTACACAGAGGTTTCCTGGCTCAAGCAAAACGAAATAGGAGCACATATGAGATATGTGCGGGACCGAGAATAATGCGTGTATGCGATACCGTATTTCATTCTCGCGATGAATGTATCGATTGGTTGTATGCGATATAACCTAGTTATCGAATCAAGGGTTGATTCGATAAGCCGATACATTGGATACTAGTCGGTTATATACGATATGACCGGATCATTGAATCAAGTGTTGATTTAATGATTTAATGCATAATTATATATTTGATATATTACTTTGCATTAACTAGTATTGGTTCACTTTAAATGGATATTCTCACTCGGATGCACACATTGTATATGTGATATACTTTTGTGCACTTGATTGTATCATGTTTGATGATACAAGTTTGCTAGGGTTTTTGTGTAAAGATCAAACCATGGTTACATGATAATGGTTAGGGTTTTGTTTTATTCACTTATTTATTTATCCATTTCTTTTTGGAAAATAATTTGCATAAAGTGCAAAATGGTGGCTTTCTTTGGATGGAAGTTGAAGCTTCATGAAGCTTTGACCAAGTGACCATTTTGTCTCCATGCTTAACCCTAACCATTCCCACTAACCATGATTTATTCTCTACACTTGACCATGGTTATGATTATGATAAGTATTGATTTACTTTTGATTTTAAATTAACTTATCATAACATTTTCTTCTTCTTCTTCTTCTTCATCTTCAACATGAAGAAACCTTGGACCATCAATGGTGATTGATGATAAAGAGTGAGAAATCCAATTCTAAAGTCTACCCACTTCCTATTTCTTCATCCTCTACCTCTTGCCAAGTAGTAGAGTGTGTTTTCTTCACAAGTTTCTTGACTTGGTGAAGTGAGAGTTTGATCTAGTGATGCCTCGACGTAGATCATCTTCGGCATCGACGTCGACGACCTAGCCCGTCCATTCTCCGATGAAGCCGACGCTAGAGCCCGGGGTTCGACTTGGACAGCGAGGAGACTTCATTGCGGAGCTATGGAGGTGGAGGACCGGATCTACAAAGGTTGTATATCCGTTCTTTTAGTTTAGCTGTAAACTAGTTTCATTTTATCGCCTAAACATCTAGCCAACGATCTAGTCTAGGGTTTCTCGGCACCGTATTTTTAGAAATTGGCTTGGTTGATGCCTTGTGAGACCTCTTGAGAGTGCCTAGGAACCCTACACTATCATCAGATAGCAGTTCTCTGGTGACACTTGTACAGATTAGTTTGTCGACCCGAGATCGTCATAGAGTCTCGTGTGATTCCCACTGTGCTTTGATTTCCACTTTACCACGGTCAAGAGATCGTGCAAAACGGTGGTTTTTAGGTACATTCCAGAGTCACATGGAGGCAATGAGAGATAGGAGGGGATTTGTCTCTCCCGGTATTAGGAGTTGATGTTGCGCTATGCTCGATTGGCCATAACAGGAAATCCCTGGCCAGGGTTGCTGAGATTTACTGGTAAGTGTTATCAGTAGTTTCTCGAACCGTTATGGACCTCGCATCGGCATGACTTATCAGGCTATTGGGTTCTAACATTTTACCAGCCCCAGGCGATGATATGCAACATATCAGACGAAGAGGCTGGACTGTACGGTAGTGTTACTGAGAGGCTTTTGCAGGAGTTGAAGCGGGCTTGCTTGCTGATCTTCTGATCATTCAATACCCGGGTAGTCGTTACGTCCAGCTAATACCGCTGACGGCTGATTGTTAGCGATTCTGTGTGTTCAAGTTTTAGTTAAATACCGCAATCAAGACGGTTTCGCTCGTAGCTAGCCGGTTGAGTACGGGTCGTCCGCAGGGAGATGGGAATCTTTTTCTATGTGCTTTAACGAGTTAAGTCCAGTTTTTCAGATTTTGTTGTGATTAGTTAAGCGGTAAAATGATATGCAAAGAGAGCTTGTTAGGGTTAGGATTAGGTTAGTTTGAGTTAGGAGTCTCCACATCTTTCGTTGCCCCTCTTAATATCGGTGTTACGGTAATCGGCAACAACGGGGATTAGCACGACTAGGAAGGAACTTGCGAGTATAAGCTAGGCTTTCCAACGCATAAGTTCTTCCTTTTGGTGCTTGTCCGTCCGTTCTTGGCTCTTAGCCATAACCTCCGGTTAATTCAACCACAACCGGTCTCACTACGGAATCACCGCTATCATGTAGGATAGGGTGCCGTAAGGAGAGGATTGTGGTTCAATTAACGGGAGTCGAATTAAGCTGTTGGGCAAGGAAAGAGTGAGAGAGATTTCCTTCTCTCAAACTTCCCTTATCCTACCCTAACAAGTATTAAACTACTCACACATCATGATACGGAAAAATAAAACAAAACAAAAGAGGAAGATAGAAAGAAAGAGATTAGAAGATAACAACTAGCTATTTGCGACCTCACCTTGGCGAGGATCGAGCGTAAGCATCATAGTCGTTTTAAGGATAAAGAAAAAGAGAGAAGAAAGAAACAATACGAAATAACAACAACTAGTTAACAAATGAAAATTACAACAATTATAGAAAGAACAAGACAAGCATGATAATAAAATGAACTTCTTTATTCACCATTCTTCACTCACAAAGCTCACTACAAGTTTTAATGGAGAAGAGATGAGAAGAAGAAGAACATGTATTCTAAAACCTAGAAAAAGAATACAAGATTATGGACCCCTTCCTTCACAAAGTTCTGGGCTATTTATAGGCTAAAGGATGAAAACCTAGGGCAACCATCAAAACACAAATACAAAGAC
Organism: Agapanthus africanus; assembly: GCA_030015575.1. NCBI lineage: Eukaryota > Viridiplantae > Streptophyta > Magnoliopsida > Asparagales > Amaryllidaceae > Agapanthus > Agapanthus africanus. The sequence goes on along the minus strand of CM057344.1, from coordinate 224,950,518 downwards.
CAAAATACCCCTGAAGTTTGAACTTCTACGGCGCCAGTACGGCCGCGGATCCGCGGCCTAGACACCCTATTGGCCACGGATCCGCCGCACTATAGTAGAGTTAGGGTGTGGGCTTCTTGGTACTTCCCTGGTCTTCTGTCCCCTCTTGTCTGGTACATGTATTTTCTGAAAATACTTCCACATTTCTTCCAGAATTTCTGTTGAGGGAAAGGTGGACTTTTGTCAAGATTTTCTTGAGCTCCGCGTAGATTTCTTGGAACTTGTATTGCCATTGAGCCTTGTGCATGAAGGTGACAATCGATTTGCCATTTTGTCTCCTAAACTGGTGTGTGGCAATAGACGGATAAAGAGCGGAGACTCGTGTTTTATCTGTGGTTGGCAGGAACCCGGATTTTGTCGTGTTTTCCATGAATTTCACCGTTTTAGAATCGAGAACCTGTATCCTGCAATTGACTAGCAAACACGGCTCAAGTGTATCTACCGATATGCAATGTGACAAAAATTGGGCGGTATGAAAATGCAAAAATCTGATATGAACAAATACCCCCAAACTTATCATTTGCTCGTCCCGAGCAAAGCCAACTTATTAAAAAAAAATTTCCTAATCTCACTTTCGCAGGGAACGCGATTGCACTGAGCATGTGCAACAAGCCGTTAAACCTCTAGGTGTCCCTAGTAGGAGGAGTGTTGTCTCCTGAGGGTTTTCAGCGGATACTACCCACAAAATCCGGTCAAGTTGGTTTTGTAAAATAACTAAAATTCAAACCCTAAAGTTTTGTTTCAGAAAATAACAATTCTATAATCTTAAGCCTAGACTATCGAACCTTTATTTTTCACACCTCGCTTCTTATTTAACTACAGATTTTATATGTCTTTACGTGTAGTGCAAATAGCGTCGTTAAGTTCCCGAAAGGTCGAATAAAGTCATCATGTCGCACAATAAAGCCCAGATAACAATTTTAAAAGGATCACATAAGTTTTATAAAGAGTTAAGCATTTTTCAAGTTTCGTTTTCCAGTAAAGTTTCAACTTCAGAATTTCTATCTTCCCTAACAGGAAACTAGGTCTTATTCTTCACTCCACCTTTTTCTTGTTTTCATTTCATACACACCTCTGTGAACGTGCAATAGTCTTTATCATAGAGTAAAACCTTCATATCTCCGCTAATTTTTTTTTATAAAAGTCTGTCTTTTATCAAGATTGTTCTCACACAAAGAACCGTTAGGAATTTTAACTCGGAGAGAACACTTGCTTGACTTTGTTTTAATATGGACTTTCTAGGCTTCTTAGCGAGCTTTGGGCCAATGCACCCAAACCAGTTGGTTTTAGGGCATTAGGTGTAGAAACACCCCAGCGGACTTAATTACTCAAGTTACCTATGTCCAAAAACAAAAGACAGTTTGGCGTGAAAATCAGATGATTTAATACGAACGGAGATATAACCGGCAGTTCAATTATTTTTTTGGATAAAAGACGTGTTTAGTGGGTTTTGGTGTGTAATCATTCCAATCAAGTTTCGGATGGGTTATTTTTCAGACTTAGTTCCAATTACGGCATCAATAACATTCCTTCATATTTGCTTTACTTCATAAACTATTCTTGACATTACTTATTTCAGAACAAACCTATTTGATCCTCAGAAAATCATTTATCTGTTTAAAAGTTTTTAAACATAAAAGACTTGTCATCTAATTCCCAAAAACTCACGACACGTGTAGTGTGATGTAAAGACGTATATCAGCTATAGTTAACTTCAAAGGAGAGTTATCTTTCAGGTTTTCAAAATCTAAACATAAGATTTAGTTATTCCTATTTTTTCCAACAAAAACCGTCGAAATGTTGAATCAGAGTTCTTCCACAAGCTAACTTGACAGAAAAGTTTTTATGTTTTTAGAAAATTTTCAGATTTTTATGGATTTTATGGATTTTAATATGCAGATGCAAAATATACATATGAATGCGAAGGTAAGAAATGCGTACCGAGCGTACCCCCAAACTTAAACTGGACAGTGTCCTCACTGTCAGTGCATGAAGAGATCATTTGAAGGGTCAAAATTGTCGGTTAGCGATACACGATTTTTATTTGTTTTTGTTTGAAAAGAAAAAGAATATACACAAATATATACAGAATGGTTTGTACATACCCCCAAACTTATTTGGAACAGTGTCCACTGTTCTTGGCTGGATAACCGAAGTTTGGTGGTAGGCAGAGGAAGATTATGCAGGGTAAACCGGCTCCTGTAAAAATAGGAGCTCCTCTGTTGGTTCGGCGCTAAGGTACGGTTTGCATCGGTGTCCGTTCACTTTGAAAAATGAACCGTCCTTTGGATTTTCCAAATCCACAGCGCCCTGCGGATACACATTCCGCACAAAATACGGTCCTTTCCAGCGAGATCTGAGCTTTCCAGGATGGAAGTGAAGTCGGGTGTCGTAAAGCAGTACCTGCTGACCAGGTACGAAGGTTTTGCGCAAAAGGTGTTTATCGTGAAACACCTTCGTTCGATTCTTAACGACAACCGCGTTATCGTAAGCCTCATCCCTAAGCTCGTTCAGTTCGTTCAACTGCAGCTTCCGATGGCTGCCCGCATCCTCGAGAGACAGATTCAGCTCCTTTATCGCCCAAAATGCGCGATGCTCTATTTCGACAGGTAGGTGGCAGGCTTTTCCGTACACAAGCCGATAGGGAGACATGCCAAGGTCGGTCTTATAAGCGGTGCGAAATGCCCAAAGGGCATCAGTGAGTTTCAGCGACCAATCCTTACGGTTCTTGGAAACCGTCTTCTCCAGTATCTGCTTGATTTGCCGATTTGAAACTTCGGCCTGCCCGCAGGTTTGGGGGTGGTAGGGCGTAGAGAGCTTATGATTAATGGAGTATTTCCGCATCAAGGCTTCGAAAGTTTTATTGCAGAAATGACTTCCATTGTCGCTAATGATCGCTCGGGGGTGCCCAAACCGGGAGAAAATGTTTTCTTTAAGGAACCTAACAACAACCTTGTTGTCGTTAGTTCGGCTGGGCACAGCCTCGACCCATTTAGAGACGTAATCAACGGCGAGAAGGATGTACAAGTTCCCAAAAGAGCTGGGAAACGGCCCCATGAAATCGATCCCCCAAACATCGAAAATCTCCACAACCAAGATTGGTTGGAGCGGCATCTCGTTCCTCCGGGATATCCGGCCCATATGTTGGCACCGGGAGCAAGTCTTGCAATAGTCATGAGCGTCTTTGAAGAGTTGTGGCCAGTAGAAACCACATTGCAAGATCTTCTCAGCTGTCTTTCTGGGGCCAAAATGCCCGCCACATGCTTGATCGTGGTAAAATGACAGCACACTCTTGAATTCCTCGTCAGGGACACACCGACGAATAATATGGTCGGGACAGTACTTGAACAAGTAGGGCTCGTCCCAGTAAAAGTGTTTTACTTGGGATAAGAAGCGAAGTCTGTCCTAACTTGACCATTCGGTTGGTAGTAATCCCGTGGCCAAATAGTTCACAATATCTGCGAACCAGGGTTCGCACGATACTGTCAAGAGCTGTTCATCCGGGAAAACGTCGTTGATCGGAATTTGAAGCGAAGGCGAAGAAGGAAGTCGTGAGAGATGGTCGGCAACTACGTTTTCACATCCTCGTTTGTCCTTAATGACAAGGTCAAACTCTTGAAGCAAGAGGATCCAACGTATTAACCGAGATTTTGCATCTTTCTTCGCAAAAAGATAGCGCAGAGCAGAATGGTCTGTGTAGACAATGACTGGAGAGCCGATGAGGTAGGGCCTGAACTTTTCTAAAGCAAATACAACAGATAAGAATTCCTTCTAAGTTGTTGTATAACTGAGTTGGGCGTCGTTCAGGGTTCGGCTCGCATAATAGATTATATGCGGCATCTTGTTGATGTGTTGTCCAAGGACAGCACCAATGGCAAAGTCGGATGCATCGCACATAATCTCGAATGGGTGCGTCCAGTCAGGTGAAGAGAGAACGGGAGCAGAAGTGAGTGAGCTTTTCAATGACTCGAAGGCAGTCACACAGCTCGAGTTGAAGTCGAATGGCGTGTCCTTGGCCAGCAAAAGAGTCAAGGGCCTAGCAATCTTGCTAAAGTCCTTGATGAACCGTCTATAGAAACCGGCATGGCCAAGGAAGGCTCAGATATCTATGACGCATCGGGGAGGAGGCAGATTGGAAATGACCTCAATCTTTGCTTTGTCAACCTCTATGCCATTTTGCGAGATGATATGTCCTAAGACAATACCTTCGCGCACCATGAAGTGGCATTTCTCCCAGTTCAAAGTGAGATTCTTGTCCTTACATCGGGTAAGGACAGCGTCAAGATGCTGCAAACACTCGTTGAAGGAATCGCCGAAGATGGAGAAGTCATCCATGAAAATCTCCAGAAATTTTTCCACCATGTCTGAGAAAATTCCCATCATACACCGCTGGAACGTAGCGGGCGCATTGCATAACCCAAAGGGCATGCGTCGATATGCAAACGTGCCGAAAGGACAAGTGAATGTGGTCTTGTCCTGGTCTTTTTCGGCGATGGGAATTTGATTATAGCCGGAGTAGCCATCAAGAAAGCAGTAGGACTCATGTCCGGCCAATCGTTCAAGCATCTGGTCAATGAAAGGTAGCGGAAAGTGGTCTTTCCGCGTTGCGGCGTTGAGTTTTCTGTAATCAATGCATACTCGCCACCCAGTTTGGGTGCGAGTAGGGATTAACTCGTTCGCCTCGTTGGTTATGACCGTGATGCCCGACTTCTTAGGGACAACATGAATGGGGCTAACCTACTGGCTATCAGAGATAGGGTAAATGATACCACTATCTAGACATTTTACGATCTCCTTCTTCACAGCCTCTTTCATGACTGGATTGAGACGTCTTTGTGGATCCCGGGCTGGTTTGGCATCATCCATCAGATGAATGTGATGCTCAACGATCAGGGGACTAATCCCCTTGATGTCCGCCATGGACCAGCCAAAAGCTTGCCTGTTGCTGTGCAAGACCGTGAGAAGGGCTTTCTCTTGCTCTGGAGCTAGAGAAGCCGAAATGATGACAGGGAGGGTCTTGTTCTCGCCTAAGTAAGCGTACTTAAGGTGAGACGGCAAAGGCTTGAGTTCGAGTGCTGGAGGTGAAATGATAGAAGGCAAGATTGGTGCAAAGGTCTCGAACTCAAAGGACTCCAGCAAAGGTTCAAAATGAGTGTAGGCAACCGAGTTGGATGGTTCAGGTAACTCATCCGGAAAGTCGAAGGATTCAAACTCGGGTTGTGCGCGGCTAAGATCGTTCGAGAACGTGAAACACTCGTAGTCGTTGTCGGGCGCAGAAACAGCAGCAGGTTCGAAGAGAAACGCACTAGTGGCGTCAAGATTATCGTGATCAAACAGAAACTCCTCGAATTCACACTCTTCTGGGGTGATCTCCTGGATCGAGCAGACATCCAGTATATGAGCATTAGGTTCGGCGGGCTGATTCCCCAACCTAAAAATGTTGAGTTCAATTGTCATATTTCCAAAAGAGAGGTTCATCGAACCATTGCGACAATTGATCACAGCATTTGAGGTTGCGAGAAATGGGCGACCGAGTATCACCGGAATTTGATTCCGTGCGTTAGCTATAGGCTGTGTATCTAATACAATGAAGTCAACGGGGAATATGAAGTCCCCGACTTTTATTAACACATCCTCTAGCTCACCCCTAGGATGGTTGATCGATCGGTCGGCCATTTGGAGAGTGCAGTGCGTGGGTTTCAGCTCTCCGACGCCTAATTGCTCGTATACTGAATACGGAAGCAGGTTAACACTGGAACCAAGATCTAATAGTGCGCGGTTGATGTTCTTATCCCCAATAGTAATTGAAATCGTAGGACAGCCAGGGTCCTTCCGTTTTTGTGGTAAATATTGGGTAAGGGCATCACTCACAGCACTAGCCAAGAAAACTTTCTTGGGTACCTGAGACTTCCTCTTTTTCGTGCACAAGTCCTTTAAAATTTTCGCGTAGGACGGGACTTGTTGGACAGCATCTAAAAGAGGAATGTTAATGTTAACCTGCTTAAATAACTCCAGAATCTTCTCCATTTGAGGATTTTGTTTGTTAGACCTCAACCAGTTTGGAAATGGAACATTTTGAAAATTGGTTGAGTCTAATGCTGGAGGAGGAGATTGTGGAGTTGGAACGGATCCCAGAACAGGTGTTTTCGTGGAGTGAGAAGTGGGTCCGTTTAGAGCAGAAGAAGAGGAAGGAGAGCCTTGTGAAGAACGGAGAACAGGCTCAGAAGACGAAGAAGAAGAAGAAGAAGAAGAAGAAGCAGCGGCCGGGGTGTCATCGTTGATCCGTTTGCCAATGTTGTTTTGCAGCATCCTTCCCGATCTCAGTGTGGTCACGGCACTCACATTATGGTTCTGTTGTTCAAGAGCAACATGTGCATTATGTGGGTGACCGGGATTTGGGAGTGGCTGGGACGGAAGCTTCCCCTTCTCTCGCTCGCTTAAGGCCGCGTTCAGCTGTGCAATCTGGGCCTCGATGGTCTTGATGCTTTGCCCGTGTGCGGCGGTGTGTTGCACTAAGGACTGAATGGAAGACTGGATGTTGGCAGTGGATTGGGTAGATTTTTTAACGAACGCCTCCAGACTTCGTTCGAGCGAGGAAACCTTATCGTTGTTTGACGGAACAAAGTTGTTTGGTGGAAAAGAATTGTTGGGTGCAAAGTTGTTCGTCTGATTTTGGAAAGGTTGGGGTTGGAAGGGCTGCTGATATTGATGTTGAGTTTGTTGTTGCGCTTGTTGTTGCGGTGGAGGGGCCCTTTGGAAATTGTTGCCTTGGAATTGATTCTGATTCTGATTCCAGGCGAAATTGGGATGGTTCCTCCAACCGGGATTGTAGGTGGAAGAGTATGGATCATTCCTCTGTCTTTGCTGAAATGCAGCATTGACCTGATCCTGTCCTTGCGAGGGTGGATTGTAAGGACACTCTTCGGTCAAGTGAGAAGGATCGGAACAACAAGCGCAGATGGTACGAAGGGGGAGAACAGGGGCAGGAGCAGGAGCAGAAAATTTGCTCTCTATCGCTTCAAGCTTTCTTGTTATTGCAGCCATTTCAGCTTTCATCGCAATAGAGACATCAAGTTGGTGGATTCCTACCCTAGACTGACCGGTAGAAGTGGAGGTAGAAGAAGAAGAAGTCGGTCTGGTGCTCTCCCATTGTAGCGTTTGCTCCGCAAGGTCGTCAAAGAATTGCCACGCTTCCTCGTCAGATTTGGATAGGAAGTGGCCCTGACAGATGGTTTCCAACAACTGCTTCGTTGCTGGGTTCAGGCCCTCGTATAAGGTTTGGCAGAGTTGCCATTTCTCTATACCGTGGTGGGGACACTGAACAAGAAGGTCTTTGTATCGGTCAAAGCACTTCCAGAAGGGTTCAGAAGGAAGCTGAAAGAATTGGTTGATTTCATTTCGAATCCTTGCGGTTTTATGATTCGGATAAAATTTCTTTAGAAACGCTTTAACAAACTCGTCCCAGCTGGTGATTGAGTGGGAAGCGGTGCTATACAACCATTTTTCAGCAAGATCGCATAGAGTGAACGGAATGACCCGTAGACGTATAGCATCGTCCGACAGCTGGGTGGTTTTCATCATGGCACAGACGTTTTGAAATTTGTTGATGAAGATATAGGCATCTTCAGATTCAATCCCATGAAAACGTGGAAGCATGTTGATGAAGTGGGGCTTAATTTCAAAGTTGTCCCCATTGGCCGGAGGAAGAGAAAGGCAGGTGGGAAGTGCAGAACGGGTGGGATAGAAACGATCCTGGAGCGCGATTCGCTGCGGCGCTACAACAGGCGGTGATGGTGGGATATTGGTCTCCGTAGGAGGTGGAGCCAATCCAGGGGTGGTCAAAGAGATGTTCGGATTAAATCCCGACATCGCGGAAGAAGAGGTTGGTGAAGGTGAAGGTGAAGGTGAAGATGTATGAACAGAATTCCGGTCAACGTCGGAGTTGGCCGGCAAAGGAAGGGGTGAAAGAGGAGTGGATGGAGTATCGACTTCAGAGTCGATCGCGTAGTCGGTAGCGACTAACGTAACGCGGACTAGACGGGCGCTAGTGTCCCGAGTCCAAGCGAACATACACTAAACGAGTTTAGTATAGTCAAAGCGGAGAAGGTGAGGGTAAGAAAACGTCAATGGAGAAAGGTGATAGGTGGTGGGTGAAAAATGGATTTGGCGACAAAGGGCAAGTTTTTATAAAAAGTTTTTGATTTTTTTTCTTTTTCTTTTTGTTTTTAGAAAGAGATTTACAGAAGTATGTACGGATATACGACTTAAGTAATCACAAACAAGATATGCACAATCACACCTAGATCTAGGGAAACCTAGGTCTAGTAGACCTGCTCCTGAACTTGATTGTCGAAGTTAAACAGTGTCGAGAAACGGGCTTAAAAATACACTGATCACGAGGCCAGGTAAGTGCAGAGATAAGGGGAGGTTGTCCAACGCTTTCGCGAAGTTCCTTAATTAAATAACCCTTTCTCTTTTGGCGGTTGCGCCGTTAACACTTTCCTAGACACCCCGTAAACAATATACCGTTAAGCAAGGTTCTAAACACGGTTTATCTTCTCCTAATGAGCGCGAAGTCCTTAGGGCTGAAGTCTAGTATTTTTTTAATTTACAATGGACAATGCATATGCTTTTGTGATTTTTGGGGTCCTGGGAAGGGTGATGAAATCCCCACCCAATCTGGATTGGTTTCAAGCCCCTTAAGTCCGTATTAAAGAAATGCAAAGCAGTAACAAATCAAGTGCAAACAATTTTTTTTTTTTTTTGCGGCGCAAAGAATCCTGCACAAGAACAGTTTATTGGAAGGGGGAGAAGAGTTTGCGCAAAGAAATCTGCAGAAAACACAATTTATTGGAGTCCAAAGGAGTGGGAGAGAGGAGAGAGACTTACATAGAGAATTTGGCAGCCCAAAGGCACCAAGTGGCCGCGGATCCGCGGCCTAAGCCCTCTTTTGCCGCGGTTCCGCGGCAGGAACAGGGACTTGGGCTTCTGGGTTTTTGGTGTGAGCTCCGGTGTTTGTCCTCTGCTTGTATGGATCTTCTGAATTTTTATTTGCTCACTGTACCTGCTCCAGATCTTGACAGTAGACCGTTTGTTCCGTTTTGATCCGTCGCGGTGTAGCCGCGAAATGTCGGTCTATCTTCCCACGTCTTTGGCACTGTACTTGAACTCCGTCTTATCCGACGTCTTTGGCGCCGATCTTGAACTTCGTATTTTCCTGCACACTTACACAAAAGCTAATCAAAAAATAACAAGATGGTTTTTTACAATGTATATTTTTTTGTTTTGTTTTTCGGTTATATTCACAAGTTAACCCGAAATTACACAAGGAAATAAACTACCGTCTCCCCGGCAACGGCGCCATTTGATTGTTAGCGATTCTGTGTGTTCAAGTTTTAGTTAAATACCGCAATCAAGACGGTTTCGCTCGTAGCTAGCCGGTTGAGTACGGGTCGTCCGCAGGGAGATGGGAATCTTTTTCTATGTGCTTTAACGAGTTAAGTCCAGTTTTTCAGATTTTGTTGTGATTAGTTAAGCGGTAAAATGATATGCAAAGAGAGCTTGTTAGGGTTAGGATTAGGTTAGTTTGAGTTAGGAGTCTCCATATCTTTCGTTGCCCCTCTTAATATCGGTGTTACGGTAATCGGCAACAACGGGGATTAGCACGACTAGGAAGGAACTTGCGAGTATAAGCTAGGCTTTCCAACGCATAAGTTCTTCATTTTGGTGCTTGTCCGTCCGTTCTTGGCTCTTAGCCATAACCTCCGGTTAATTCAACCACAACCGGTCTCACTACGGAATCACCGCTATCATGTAGGATAGGGTGCCGTAAGGAGCGGATTGTGGTTCAATTAACGAGAGTCGAATTAAGCTGTTGGGCAAGGAAAGAGTGAGAGGGATTTCCTTCTCTCAAACTTCCCTTATCCTACCCTAACAAGTATTAAACTACTCACACATCATGATACGGAAAAATAAAACAAAACAAAAGAGGAAGATAGAAAGAAAGAGATTAGAAGATAACAACTAGCTATTTGCGACCTCACCTTGGCGAGGATCGAGCGTAAGCATCATAGTCGTTTTAAGCATAAAGAAAAAGGGAGAAGAAAGAAACAACACGAAATAACAACAACTAGTTAACAAATGAAAATTACAACAATTATAGAAAGAACAAGACAAGCATGATAATAAAATGAACTTCTTTATTCACCATTCTTCACTCACAAAGCTCACTACAAGTTTTAATGGAGAAGAGATGAGAAGAAGAAGAACATGTATTCTAAAACCTAGAAAAAGAATACAAGATTATGGACCCCTTCCTTCACAAAGTTCTGGGCTATTTATAGGCTAAAGGATGAAAACCTAGGGCAACCATCAGAACACAAATACAAAGACCAAAATACCCCTGAAGTTTGAACTTCTACGGCGCCAGTACGGCCGCGGATCCGCGGCCTAGACACCCTATTGGCCGCGGATCCTCCGCACTATAGTAGAGTTAGGGTGTGGGCTTCTTGGTACTTCCCTGGTCTTCTGTCCCCTCTTGTCTGGTACATGTATTTTCTGAAAATACTTCCACATTTCTTCCAGAATTTCTGTTGAGGGAAAGGTGGACTTTTGTCAAGATTTTCTTGAGCTCCGCGTAGATTTCTTAGAACTTGTATTGCCATTGAGCCTTGTGCATGAAGGTGACAATCGATTTGCCATTTTGTCTCCTAAACTGGTGTGTGGCAATAGATGGATAAAGAGCGGAGACCCGTGTTTTATCTGTGGTTGGCAGGAACCCGGATTTTGTCGTGTTTTCCATGAATTTCACCGTTTTAGAACCGAGAACATGTATCCTGCAATTGACTAGCAAACACGGCTCAAGAGTATCTACCGATATGCAATGTGACAAAAATTGGGCGGTATGAAAATGCAAAAATCTGATATGAACAACGGCTTGTGGGTGCTTGATGTGATCATCACCTACTGCCGTCGTATTGACGAGTCTTCAGAGTCCTAGACAGAGCTTTCACTGGCTCAGGCAGAATGAAGTAGTAGCACATATGTGATATGTGCGGGACCGAGATTAATACGAGTATGTGATACCATATTCTATTCTCGCGATATAAAGTATCGATCGGTTATATGTGATATAGTCGGGTTATCGAATCAAATGTTGATTCGATAAGTCGATATTGTATTGGTCGGTTATATGCGATATTGCCGGGTTATCGAATCAAGTGTTGATTCGATATAATGATACAAATAATATTAGTCGGTCATATGAGATATAACCGGGTTATTAAATCAAGTGTTGATTTAATGATTTAATGTATAATTATATATTTGATATATTAATTTACATTAACTAATATTAGCTCTCTTAAACATTTATTTTTCTCACATATGCACACTTAATATATATGTGATATATATTAATTGTGTTTTATTTTGTGTCATGGTTGATGATACAAGCTACATGGGTGTATGAGACTTACACCATAATAAAGACAATGTAGGGTTTATTTATTTAGTTTAAATCAATTATTAGTTGGATAATGGTCACATGGCATAAAGCTTTGAGAAGCTTGGAGACCTATTGACTAGTCCATTATTATTGTTTTATACTAGATATTTGTTAACCCAACCATTATCTTAACTCATGGTTAAGTCTTTACATGAGACATATTAGATATTTTCTCACCCATGGTTGCCATTCTCACTCACAACATTATCTCTCTTCATCTTCCTCTTCAAAGCTCATGAGCTCTCTAGCTCTTGATAAAGTGAGAAACCCTAGTGAGAAAATTAATTCCAAAGTGAGCAAAAATCCTACATCATCATTCTCTACTAGATTAGCACTTTAGTATAGGGTGTTAGCTTCAATAATCCTACATTAGTGGAGAGGGGTGCTTGGGTTAGTGTCTCCTCGACGTAGATCATTTTCGGCCTCGAAGACTTCAAGCAACATCGTTCCTTTCACCTTGAGAAGCCATTCAAGAGTCCGGGAGTTACATGATTGCAGCGAAGAGACCACTACAAGGAGCTTTTGAAGTGAAGGACCGATCTACAAAGGTTGTATTTCTCATTCACATAGATGTTAAGTTGTTAACATTGCTTGTTTGTTTGAATTTCTAGTTAAAGATTCTAGGTTAGGGTTCTTCAGAACGACAAAAATTTAAAAATGGCATGGACGATGCCTCCCGAAACCTTGCTTCCGTCCAAGGTAACCCTATAGTCTGTAGGTGCATGGTGGACCCGCTACGGTACCCCGGGGCAAAATGGTCGCAGATGATGACGTTGAGCCTGGAAGGGGAGTACTGCCGACCGATTATTTATGACGCGGCGGATATCCAGAGGATACCGACATAGTTGTGAGATTTGATGATTTGGGCCAGTCCGGATAGCCGCATCCCAGGGGCCAGTGCGGTTAGCTGGAGCCCGAGATATTGATACTTTGAGGTATTAAGATTATATGATACGGGCCAGTCCGGATAGGCGGAGCCCGAGATATTGGATATTTGGATATATGTTTTGTGTCGATACTTGACATGGATTTTATGTTGATTTCATTGATGATACCTCAATTTTTATATATATACAGAAATCTTAATAAATTATGAAAACAGTTTTCTCAGTTAGATGTATTCTATTTTCATGCATTCATACATCATACATATGATATGTTGCTACCTGAGGCACTGACACGAGCACCCGATATTACACTTATGTGTAGATGGTTTCAGGTTATCTATTCAGGATATATTATCGTATGACCTAGGATTGAGTCATACATGCGATTTCTGTTCGATGATGTTTTCTACTCACGAGTTAGCAACTCACCCCCGTTGTGCCACAGTCTCTTGCAGGTTTGCCGTACATGTTTCTTGGCGGCTTTGCTGGCACACTGCTTCTTCCGGGTGATTGCTTTGGTAGGTGGACTCATTTGCATCGTGACCACCATTGTATTTATTTATTTTCAGATGTATCTAGAAACTCCATCAACCAGACTGTGTTATTTGATAACCTTAGAAGACCAGTTCTATATTCTTTCGAACTTAGAGTCGCGCGTTGTATTATTATGGGTTTTCTTGATGATATTAAGTTTCCTTTTGAGTTTTGATCCTCGCCCTTCGGCGTTGTATATTATATTGCTTGCGTTGTTGTGACCGCCAATTGGCGAAGTGCCAGCTCTAGCTTGAGGATGCCTTTATATATATTTCATGTGTTGTACCCTTTTTGGAGCCAGTATTTACAAAAGAAACTCTGCCGAAATTTTCAAAAAAGACTTGAGATTTTAAAATGTATACTTCAGCTTATGTTATTAAAACCACTTGTTTTAAAACAAGTTTTCTTCACTTCTTCTTTAAAATGGTTTAGATCTCTAGACTTTTGGCTTACTTGAATTAGATAGGGTCCTATAGACTTCATATGATTCAAGTGCCAGTCACGTGCTATTTCGAGTCGTGACAATGTTGGTATCAGAGCGCTAGGTTTAACCTTGGTTCGAGTCTATGTTTGACTTTGCGGAGTCTAGGGCGTATATATATTCATAACCTAGGCTTGGCCTTACGGAACATAGAGTCGGTCGAGGGGGTATTAGACCCGAATTTTCGTCGCATAGGTTGACCTTGGTTGATGGAGTAGATAACTTAAGGGGAGTGACGTACCGTGTGTATGTTCCACGGCATACTTACGATACGCCACTCCGCTTAAGGAGCCTTAGGATGTACATTTCTTTGCACAGTATTATATTCATTCCTATGATCTATCTTCATCAGTATCAGTTGGTGGTTTTGTTACCACGATTGCATAGGAAGAGAGAGCTGCAGCTAGAGTTGCGGTCAACATGAGCTCATCATGGACGAGGACTGACTAGGATGTATTCCGGTGACACACGATTGTATAGATGTGTCGTTTAATTGTGTTTTTCGCGCCATGAGCGTTTGATGGATTACTTTTACAAAGATTTCTCAAACGCGCAGATCAGCACCAGAGGCTTAGGCTACTGATAGAGGCCACTAGATTGTGATGACCGTTGATGTATCGCCTATTCTCGAGGATTGAGGCACTGTTCAGCGTGTGTACGAATGAGCCAGATGTTACTGCGAATGATGAGATATCGCCCCAGATGTTTGGAGCTGTTGCAGCACGAGTTTATACTTAGAGATATGATAGAGATCGCTAGTCACCCATGGATGAATGACTAGGACATGTGGTTCGTTTGCATACCCCGATGCGAGGTCATTAGATTGATTGATCCCAGCTTGAGAAGACTTCACGCAGGTACGTTGAGAGTCGATAGAAGACAATCAAATGTCTGAAACCCATTTTTCCAAGTTTAATGTATTCGGAAAAACATGCAAGTAATTCCGTGGACCCTCTAGAATAATGAAACCCTAACTCGATATAATGAACATGGGAACGCTTTCGAACCTTTGGGCTTGCAGCAGTTCCGCGGTGCTATTGATGCAGCTTGGGTTTGCCCTTCTACGGTTGGTCCATAGGTACTATGGCATATACTGGATATTATTAAACTGTACTCAAGGGTTGAGCTTTTGGGGGATTATGAGACTTTGATGAATCGATCGAAAAGTTCGACGTCGTTCGTATATCATGTGATGGGATACATTGCATGGGAGACTCCAGATACGAGTATAGCCGTTGGAGCTCAGTCCATACAGCTACGAAGAGACGAGTCCAAATCAGTCGACATTAGAGAAAAGTGGAGTATGAGGTTCGTACGAGATTTTCATGAGATGACTTTCCACTCTGCTGACATCAGAGATGCGATACGCACGTAGCGGCGTTGAATATGGATATATCTTCCAGAAGGAGTCGTGATGAGTATGCAGCCGTCGGAACAAGAAATGGATTCAATAAAGGATGATAAATTACGGGCAGTTCGGCAGAAACGAGATTGGGAGAGACCCCGACAAGATCTTTCTGGAAATACTAAACGAGAAGACTTGGACCCAGGATCGTTCGTATTACGCACACCCAGTAGGCCAGAGTTCGGCATCGTCGACGAGACATGTTATGAGTGACCATGACAGTTGGCCAGAGATCCTTAAAGGATGTGCCATAGCGGGACTGTTTCCGTCAATTGGATTTCGGTATTTTAGGCGATTTGTTTGCATGATTGAGTTTTCGTGCAGCACAGTTGCACTCGGTTTCGATTTGATATCATTCGAGATGTTCATTTTCATTTCATGCCTATGGTATGCAGGTGATTTGACTTGTGCTTTCGGTGTGGTTTTCATGCACTTCAGTATTTTTATTCAATTTTGTCCACGCTGATGCACGTAGTTGTGAGATTATATACAACGGTATACCTGATTTGGATTGAGGTTTGTCATATACCATCGCTTTCTATTGTGATATTCGATATTGTTTTCGAGCACCTTGTGCACTTGAGTTGGATTTTGCGCATACTTGGCGCGTTTGAGGCGATTTTGGTGCACGCCAGATGCACTAAATCGGGATTCGTCATGCATATCAGATGCACCTGATATTGTTGTCAGGCACACTCGTTGCCCTTGACAGGTGTTTTCGTGCAGATCCATTGCACTTAGATTTTGTATATGTGCACATGTATGACACATTCATTGGTTTCGATTTTTGTGCGCACCAGACGCACGCAGCATTGTTATGTGTACTATTGAGTACGATTTCCCTTGAGCAGTACGTTTTTATGATATTTACTACTTTGTTTAGTAGCTGAGCAGGACTAGTCAGAGGACAGTACCTGAGTATGTTTTTGCATGCATTGGTAGTTATCGAAGGGATTTCTTAAAGGGGATCTATAATCTCAGTATTTACCTATGTGTCCGAGATGACACGTAACATTTTACAAAGGAAACCCTTCTAGATTATTTTCAAAAACGGTGGGACGTGTATGTTAAACAATGGATATATATATATATATAGTTATTTTCTTACAATAAACGTCCGCCACGGTGTCATGATACGCGCATCGCACGGTTAATTGGAAAAGGTTTGGCATGCATTCCTTTCAGATGTTTTGACAAGTTTACAACGATACGTACTATGTACATATTTTAGTCTTGAGTGTATCATGTTGGTTTTCGTATTGGACATTGACAATGATGTCTTCCCCATGACTCCGATGATTGCGGGATGCTTGACGGAGTTTTGATTTTGGGTTATATACTCGTTTTTCATGCGCATGCATTGCGCTACGATACGTTTTATGTATTTATGATTTCGGAACCCCGACGACTTGGTCTTTTTACTAAAATGTTTTAGTATTTGAGGGGTTTAAATTTAAATTCGAGGACCGAATTTACATAAGGGGGGAAGATTGTAATATTTCAGAAAAATAAAATATTATTTTTGGGAATTTATATAATTAAATAATAAATATTATGAATATTTTATGATACGGTATAATTAAATACCGATAAATTGAGAAATACTTGGAAAATTATAGAAATTACTGAAATGAGGGTGTTTTATATGATTTAAGAAAATTATAAATTCTTTATGATTAATTATATTACATTGTAATGCTAATCGCGGTTAAATATCAATAATCGTGCATTAAGCTTGTTTTGTGCATGTGACATGCACCATGTCACATTACACTTTTTACATTTTATTTCTACCATGGCATTTCTTTTACCTTATGCTTGGATTTGTTTTAAATTGAATTGAGAAGAAAAGAAAAGAAAAGAAAAGAGTATGGGCATGAGAGAGAAATGAGAGAGAGGTGGGGGTCTTTGACCATTCTCCCATTTGCTTCCCTCCATTTTTTTCCCTTCATCTTTCTCCCTCCCCTTCACTAATGGCTGCCCTCTCCATCACCTCCTCAAAAACCCTCACAAACACCCTCAATCCCACATTAAAACTATATCTTCCTTTCACTAAAAACATGCACAAGCTCACTACAAGCACTTTGGATCAAGAAAAATCGGATTTTTGAGATTTGGGGCAACTCAAGAAAATTCTTGAGTTGCCAAATAAGGTATTTTCTTAACTATTAGTATTGGAGGACCGCGATGAAGACCCGAAGGACTAGTATCATGAGGTATAACTTCGTATCCAAGTAGTTAAACCTCTCGTTGTTAGTTAGCAATGGTTTAGAAACGATTCATGCGCTCAAGTCCGTGTTACGAAGCTTTAATAATCGTTTTTCATATATTCCGCCTCCCCGCAAGTTCGTGGGGTGCGTGACATGGACTTACAGTGGTATCAGAGCCAACTAAACCATTACTAGCTTGTTAGCAACTGATTAGAAGTTCGATCGACGGAAAACACGAAAACAAAAAACAGAAAACCCTAAGTTTCTGTTAATTTTAAACTTGTCTAAAAAAATATTTGACATGCCTTAAAATTCACAGCAGGGTATTTTAAGAATACTGGGAAAAAACGAGTCGGTGAATCGTCTAAACGGCCGCGGATCCGTGGCAATAGAGAGCTTGTGCCGCGGATCCGCCGCCGAGTCAACGCGGAGTTGACTCGGATTTGCTCAGTAATTCCTATTTTCTTGTTTTCTGCTTTCTTGTATGTTCTGTTTCTGCCCAGGTTGCCTCTGTACTGACTTGCTTTTGGGGTAGACACGGAAAAGGGAAGTCGATCGATGTTCTAAGATATTTGCTAATTGGGTTTTTATCTGTAATGTTTAATGTGTTCGTAAACCTCCCCTAACTGCTAGTATGTCGGTTGGCAGGGGGTTGCACATTTCTGAAATGTTTACTGTTTGTGTATATGAACTGTGTTGGACTGTTGTGATGATTAGCCGGGGTTTGAGATGTGTTTAATATTCTTTCATTCAATATAAATGTAATTTGATGTAATATTCTTTTGCGGGGCACATCCATGTTGCGGTTGTAGCCACCGTTGTATGATTTCTTTTTACTGTTTTTGCTCCTAGGATAGACCCAAGGTGGGGTGCACAAACTACCGGGTATTTTGAAGTGTTGAGGCAGACCGCTTCACTTCTGGTACTTGGCGGGTAGTTTGCCATACCCGTAGGGGTCTAGGGTGGGGTAATGGCTATTCATCACAACTGTGTAATCCGTCTTTCCTTGCAGGCTCAAAAGAAACGCGGATTGGTTGCATATCCAATAAATTTTATCTGTGATCTGGAATGCTTATTATTGCGTCTGACGAATGTACAATATCTATATATAAATAGCTATTAGACGTCACTTATGTTTTACACCCGCGCTAGCCCAGCCCCCGCTCTGTCGTTAGTTAAGTAACCTAACGGGTAATGACGGGACCCCGTGGCGAATGCAAATGGCATAAGAGGACGTGGTATTTTCGTTGTTTTCTGCAATGATAATATTAAAAGATGGGACGCATTATTATAATGCAAAGAAAATAAACCAAAGTTTAATCGTTGGAACAAATTTAAAAGAAACCACTTGGTTATTTTAAAAGATTAGAATTTTTTAATTGCGGAGCTTTAGCCACTCTTTTTAAAAAGTATCAGGTTCCTTCGATTATATCAAGTTCACTACGTTCACGGTTTTGCCAAAACCATTCGTAGCCCTCCGTCATTTCATTTGGGTATTCAATAGTATTCAAGCTGTGTTTGTTGGCCAAAGTCAAGGCACAGTGTTTGGTAGCTATTGAATATTCATATGTAGCATAGATAGATGCGTTGGTTTGGGACAGTCGTACTGCTTTGTTGGCCAAAGTCAAGGGTATGTATGGATGGGTTCAAATTAACCTGGACAATGACGGGTAGAACTTGACATGTGACTTATGATTTGTTGGCCAAAGTCAGGGTCATAAGAGCATGGGGCAAAAATCCATATCGGAAGTTTCAAAAGAAGCTGAAATTTGCAGAGAGATGCATACCATTTTTGAGTTTGATGAATGTTGGTAGGATTCCTTCAACATTATCATACGATGATATTTCGGATCCCGATCCTACTGTGAGTACATGCTACTTATCAGGAGATTCATCACTTAACGATCAATGCTATAAACCAAGTAGGTGCCTAGAAAGGTGTCAGCGGGGTTACGCCCCCAGAGAAAAGAGGTTATTTAATTAAGGAACTTCACGAAAGTGTTGGAAAACCTCCCTCGAAGTATCGACACTGGCCTGGCTGAATGGTTAAGCAAGTATTGTACGGTGAGAATAGTCCTGGCTAATTCTTCTTTTATGGTTTGAGGAAGGATTCGAGAAACAGTGGGAGCCATCCTGTTTAGATAAATTAAAACCAATCTAAGCTTGTAACAACATCATGCTAAAATAGTTTTCTTCTCCCTCTCTCTTAATTGCAGCGACCTTGTGACCACACATAGGTTACATCTAGATAATAAATTGACTGAATCTGACTTATTTGACTAGCAAAAGTCTGTCCAGATGTCCATTGCCTATGACAAACTGGACCACCCTATTAAGGGACATTCCTATTGTTGTGGGATTGGGAATTGGCAGAATGATTGCAGGGCTTTAGAAGCCAGTAGCCAGGATACGAAGCATGTTGTGGCTTCGACTTCGGGTGTGTTTATGATAGAGAACTGTATGTCAGTTAACCCTACTTCCTGGGTATTGGATACCGGATCAGGAACTCACATCTGTAATTCATTACAGGCTCTGAGAAATCGTAGGGTTATCGGGATAGGTTATATGACCCTCACAGTTGCTAATGGAATGAGCATGGACGCTGAATCCGTAGGAGAATATCATCTTGGAATGACAACTGGACAGATATTGATTCTGCGTAACTGTTTTTATGTACCAGGTACGACTTGTAATATCATATCTGTACCCTTACTTTCTAAAGAAGGATATGATTTTGCTTTTACAAGAGATGTGGTTCACATCCACCTAAATCAAGATTTGATTGGGTCAGGTACAATAGAAAACGGAATATACGTATTAAATCAAGCTCAGATTTTCAGTGTCCAGAACACACTTAAAAGAAAGTCTCCGGAATTAAATCAGGCTTTCTTATGGCATTGTAGACTTGGTCACATCAATGAGAGAAGGTTGACTAAGTTACATAGAGAAGGATATTTGAATCCGTTCGAATATCAATCTTCTGCTACTTGTGAATCTTGTCTCATAGGAAAGTTGACAAAGACTCTATTTACTGGACACGGAGTAAGAGCGAGCGAGCTCTTGGGACTCGTACACAGTGACGTGTGCGGTCCAATGTCTACACATGCGCGAGATGGTTATTCCTACTTCATTACTTTTACAGATGATTTCTCTAGGTATGGATATATCTTCTTAATGAAACATAAATCCAAGGCCTTCGAGAAATTCCAAGAATACAAGAATGAAGTAGAAAAACAGACCGGCAAAAGTATCAAGACACTGAGAACTGATCGAGGTGGTGAATACTTAAGTACCGAATTCCTAGGTTACTTAAAAGAGAATGGAATTCTCTTTCAGCTTACTCCTCCATACACACCACAACATAACGGTGTATCAGAAAGGAGGAATCGAACCCTATTGGATATGGTTCATTCCATGATGAGTAATGCTGAGTTACCGCGATCATTCTGGGGATATGCACTACAATCAGCTGCATATCTTTTGAACCGAGTTCCAACAAAGACTGTGCCTACCACACCATATCAGATGTGGAGTGGGAAGAAACCCAGTCTTAATTATCTTAAGACATGGGGATGTCCATCTTTTGTAAAGAAGCAGCATGCGGACAAGCTCGAGGCGCGCTCAGTAAAATGCAAATTTGTGGGATATCCAAAGAACTCCAAGGGATATTATTTCTATTACGCAGAGGAACAAAAGGTCTTTGTTTCTCTTCATGCCTGCTTCTTGGAAACTGAATTTTTGGAAAATCAGAAGAGTGGGAGCGCAATAGAACTGAAAGAAATTCCAGAACCACAAACTGTTACTGAAAGTATGGTAGAACCAGAGCTTTCAGAAGAAAGGGACATCCCGACGCCACTCCGCAGGAGTAGTAGGCAGTCTCATCCGTCCGAGAGATACTACGGTTTTCTCATAGACGGGGATAGAGAGGATTGCACTATTGATTATGATGAGCCTACTAGCTTCCAGCAAGCCATTCAGACCGGTGACTCAGTAAAATGGCTAGATGCAATGCGGACCGAAATGGAGTCCATGTACACTAACAAAGTATGGACTTTGGACATTGCTCCAGATGGGGTAAAACCCGTAGGATGCAAATGGATCTTCAAAAAGAAGATTGGGGTAGATAGACAGGTTGAAACCTATAAGGCTAGACTTGTTGCAAAGGGTTTCCGTCAAAGACCTGGTTTGGACTATGACGAAACCTTTTCTCCAGTAGCTATGCTTAAATCTATTCGGGTCCTTCTTGCTATTGCTGCCTTCCACGATTATGAAATCTGGCAGATGGACGTAAAGACGGCCTTTCTAAATGGTAATTTGGAAGAGGGCGTCTATATGGATCAGCCAGAGGGATTCATTCAGAGTGGGAGCAGCGGTAAAGTATGCAAGCTGCTTAAGTCCATTTATGGACTAAAGCAGGCATCGCGGAGTTGGAACTTCTGTTTTGATGATGCTGTCAAAGAATTTGACTTTATCAAAAATCCAGATGAACCATGCATATACAGTAAGATTGTAGGGAGAGCTGTAGTATTACTCGTCTTGTACGTGGATGACATTCTCCTAATAGGAAATGATATTCCTATGTTACAGTCAGTCAAAAGATTCTTGTCATATAAATTCTCCATGAAAGACCTGGGTGATGCCACCTACATTCTGGGGATCCGGATCTATCGTGATAGATCAAAAAGGATGTTGGGACTTTCGCAGTCCAGGTACATAGACACCATAGTGAAAAGATTCAGTATGGATGATTCTAAGCGCGGTAACCTACCGGCTTGTCATCGAATCACCCTCTCCAAAGAGATGTCTCCCAAGACTGATTTGGAAAGGGATCGCATGTCGATTATACCCTACGCTTCTGCGGTAGGCTCTATAATGTATGCGATGTTATGTACCAGACCAGATGTAGCATACGAATTGAGCGTAGTAAGCCGGTATCAAGCAAACCCAGGGGAGAAGCACTGGATAGCCGTGAAGAACATTCTCAAGTACCTGAGGAGGACTAAGGAGATGTTCTTAGTGTATGGCGGAAAAGACCTCCAGATGGATGCCTTTGCCGACTCAGGCTTCCAGAGTGACAAAGATGACTCCAAGTCCATGTCAGGTTATGTCTTTACCCTCAATGGAGGGGCAGTCTGTTGGAAGAGTTCCAAGCAGGAGACCGTTGCTGACTCAACAATGGAAGCGGAGTACATAGCTGCTTGCGATGCCGCAAAAGAAGCTGTCTGGATGAAGAAGTTCCTCACAGAACTTCAGGTGGTTCCTTCCAGTGTTGGTCCAATACCTATGTATTGTGACAACAACGGCGCTATAGCTTTAGCGAAGGAACCCAGGTCCCATCAGAAATCCAGACACATCTTAAGGCGGTATCACCTGATCAGGGAGATCGTAGATCGCCGGGAGATCGAGGTGAAAAAAGTAGAGACAGAGAATAACATTGCTGATCCATTCACAAAGGCCCTTCCTCACACGCAGTTCGAGAGGCTATTCGAGATGATAGGTCTACGATATGCCAGCTCATGGCCCTAGTGCAAGTGGGAGATTGTTAGTGTATATGCCTTAGGGGCCATTATTGTATCATACAAGATTGTATATTACTTAATGGAAGCTTGGGATATTCACAATTATATATACAGTCTTGCTAAAAATGGCAGTATGCTACTTGGTTTGTGTCTACTTTAATATGTGCATTTGTTTCTTGTAACGTATCACTTATACATATTAGTAGAGCCCATTGGATCTTTGCTTGATTACCAGCGTCGTGATGGCAGTCACACTAGTGGGGACTGGATTGTCTGTAAGCAACATTCTATACAGGTCCCTGGTCATTGGATTATCAAGATAGGGCATCGATATTCCGGAGTAGACTAAGTGTGTACACTTCTCATCCCAGTTGGGGAGATGGTCTGTCCTACAGCCATCAGTACGTCGTATTGGAGATAGTATACAGGTGCTCGTTAGGTTACGGGTACACCGGACATGACTCGCAGGGGAACTGATTGGTTAGTATTATACCCATCGTCAGTTAACAGTTCCCAGATGACATGAGTACAGCATAGTCCGCAGACTTGACACTGCTACTTCGCCTCGAGTGTGTCCCACTATTCTTAGATTGCTACCCTACCACGGCTCAAAGGAGTCGTGCAAACAGGTAGCAGTTGGGTGCAGTCCCGAGCACTTGGAGGCAGTAGTGGTTAGATAGGATTCATCTCTCCCGGTATTGGGAGATGATATCGCACTGTGTCAGAGAGCCATTACGCAAAGTCCCTGGCCAGGGCAAGCGAGATATACTGGTAGGTTCCAGTAGCTTCTCAGGGTGTAATGGGCTTCGCTCCGACACGACTTATACAGCTATTAGGGGACTGACGCTTGCCGCCCCCTAGGCTTGATATGCGATAGTCTTAGACGAACAGACCGGACTGTACGGAGATTGTCACATCAGGCTCAGTGGGAGTTCGGATGATTTTTCCTCATCGGCCTTCTTATCGACATCTACCTGGGGACCGTTACGTACAGCTAGTGCGCTTGCGGTATGTGGTTAAACCCACTGCTAGCATAGTGTCGAGTCTTTAGAATCCCACACAGAGAGTTTCCCTGCTCCAGGCGAAACGATATAGAGGTCGTATGGTTTTACGACAAGGGTTCGGACGTGTACGTGTGTTTACGCACGTACGACTTTTCGGACAGTTTTTACTAGCCGGCTTTGGTTTAAGCCAGATTCAAGTATCAGGTTATTGGATTTATACTGTCTAAATTTTTTCCGTGTTTTCACGGATTGGAGGGGCATTCTCGTAATTTGTCGGGAAGCTTTTAGAAGAGTGGTGACTAAGGGGTTAAGGTTGCATTGCATTAAATGAGATTAGTGACTCATTTGTGGGATTCATCCAAGTCATTAAATGCATCATAAATGCTTAATGACTCATGGTGATGAATCACTCATAGATATTTATGAAGCATGGTTGTTAATTCTTTTATTTGATTTTTAGATAAATAATAATGCTTCATATATATTATGATAACATCATTATCTCATTTCATTCTCATCTTCACCTTCTCTCTCCTCAAGCTCACTCTCTCTTCAAACCCTAACCCTAGCCTCTCATGGGTTGAGATCAAGGGTTAGCTAGACTAATACATCCATAACCTCACTCTATATCCCCTAGGTAGCTTAGATTAGCACTTTAAGCAACCTAGTTATCTCAAGTTTGAGATTAAGCTTGGCGTAGGAGCTTTCGGGTGGATCGTCTTTGATTCGAGGAGGCCGTTGAGGTGCCGATGTTCCAAGGAGCTTACGAGGAGTGGAGGACCGCGATGAAGACCCGAAGGACTAGTATCATGAGGTATAACTTCGTATCCGAGTAGTTAAACCTCTCGTTGTTAGTTAGCAATGGTTTAGAAACGATTCAAGCGCTCAAGTCCGTGTTACGAAGCTTTGAAAATCGTTTTTCATATATTCCGCCTCCCCGCAAGTTCGTGGGGTGCCTGACATAGACTTACAAGTATTGTATTTGTTTCACTTTACCATCCATGTTAACTTAGAAGTGATATTGTGTAGTGTAGTGAGATTTGAAAATTCCAAGATGAGGTTGTGAGGAATTCTACGAGTTGTGAAGTGTAATTGAACTTTAGTGGTGACCCTAAACCCCCCGTCAGTGTCTAAAACCCAGATTATACCTGAATAGAACCCTAAAACTTGAAATTTAAACTTCCGTATCGGTTTTGTGAAAGTGTGAGGCCTACAGGGAATCTGGAATGACACGAGAGTTTTCCAGGAAAAACAAACAACACCGCTAACCTAGATGGACCACTAGGAGGCCACCCTGCAAGTACGAGCCCAATCTGAGATAAGCAAACCGAGCAGGCCGGAATTCTGGTTTGTGTGGCTGGCCAAGTAGTGGATTTTGGTGCCTAGATTTCTTCTATAGCTCATATACCCTATATACAAGACCCCGGTATTGTTTGCTCACCCCAATTTCACCTGAACCAAAATCCGGGACCATTTTTATGAGTTGCTGCCTTGTATTCCTCGATGTTTTTGAATTGGAGTTTTGATATTTGTGTTTTGTATCGGTCACTTGACGTTTGTATGTCGATATCAGGTTTTATTTGGTTGATTTGCATGAGTAGGCTATAGGTTCTAACTTATAGGCAACTTACGTGTCGTTTTGGGTTTTGAATTGGATTTTCATGCGACACGATATGTTATGATATGTAGGTACCTCCACATGAACTTCGGGATGACACGCAAGAGCATGGCGACATCGACTTCGGCAAGAAAGTATCAAGGTGAGTAGATATATATCTACGGGGAAAGTCGGGTGGATGGCGTATAGCACCCCCGCAAGTTCGTAGCACTTGATGTGTTTTGATATATATATTTATATACATGTTGTTATGAGATTTGCATACTTAGCTAGTAATACTTAGGTGACTATGGGTTAAATTTAGTGTATTTGGATGATAGTGTCGTTAGTTATTTTCATAGTCGCGGACCCTAGAATAAGGTTTACATACACGCGCGCGCACACACACACACATTTATTTACTTGTGCGTATACGGGGATATATACATATATATACATATAGGTATATGAAAATGTATATATATATATATATGTGTGTGTGTGTGTATGTATGTATGTATGTATATACTTGGATAATGAGGATAATATATGATACTTGGAGATGAGTCGATGTGATTGGGCAGGATGCCATGAGATCGGTGATGTGACTTGGTTCGTATTATGAGATACGACATGATATTTTAGCGGGTCTTTAAGCGATGTGTTTTCATACACACGCATATATATATATATATATATATATATATATATATATATATATTGATGGTATTGGAATGTACTAGACTTTAGATCAGTACCCCTAATTCAGGATATGATGATAAGGATACCCGATGAATAATGAGATAAATGTGATATTCGACCCGTACCCAGATTTGGGATGCCGTACGGTGGATTTACCGTACGAGATATAATTATGATGGTTGATCCGCACTCTTGACTCGAGAATGTCATATTATATATTGTATCGTGCGTGATACTATTGAGGCGGGATCACCGACTATTATATATATATATATATATATATATATATATTTATCGACTCATATTTAGGTGGTTTTCCTAACCCTTTTATTAGTCTCTTAGCTTTGCCTGTAGTTTACTTAGTAGATATTAGATTGGGCTCGAGTCATACTAAATTTCAAACTTAACGAATCGTGAGTATTTCAAAGACAGGCCTAGAGATACTACGGATTTTCAAGGATGTATATTTCTCAAAAACACCGTAGCCCTATTTTTCTAAAACCACTATTCGTGCTTATTTTAAATGCCAAAAGAGTATGACTCGTATATATATGTAAATGTATATTCATGTTGTTCATATTGCATTGCATGCTTATACTTGTGTTTCCCTTGTTTATTACGAACCCATATTATCAGGACACCAGCACCATTACCGATGATGCGAATGTCTACGAACACTTGCTTGCCGGCTCACACACATCATCATCTGTAATTGCCATGTCACGTACACTATAGAGAATATTATTTTATTGATATAACTTGCTAGCTGATAGCTCTAGTATATCATTACTGTGCTGGTTTAGATAGTGTATTCTGTATTTAGATACTCATGCATATATACATTCATTTGCCATGCTATTTTATGGGCCAGTCTGGATTGTCGAAGCCTGATATTCATTATTTATTTACGTCGTGATTTGAGATTTTGGATTTCCATGAGATTTCTGGATTTGGAGAAACTGCAAAGATTTTATAAACTGATTATCATTTCTAAAAATAGAAAATGCGGTTTTCTCAAGATATGATATGAGATATGTCCACCATTTGTTTTCTCGGCTCTTGAGCGATATCATACACCCGATTCGTGGAGGAGGAGGAGGAACCGTCTGAGGGTGCATGGTGGACCCGGTGCGATACCCCGGGGCAAGATGGTCGTAGATGATGGCGTTGAGCCTGGCAGAGGAGCACTACCAATAGGTTATTTGTGACACGGCGGATATCCGGAAGATACCGACGTAGTCATGAGATTTGATGATTTGGGCCAGTCCGGATAGCCGGAGCCCGAGATATTGAGACTTTGAGGTATTGAGATTATATGATACGGGCCAGTCCGGATAGCCGGAGCCCCAGATATTGGATATTTGGATATATGTTTTGTGTCGAAGCTTGACATGGATTTTATGTTGATTTCATTGATGATACCTCGATTTATATATATATATATATATATATATACACACACACACAGAAATCTCACTAAATTATGAAAACAGTTTTCTCGTTTAGAGGTATTCTGTTTTCATGCATTCATACATCATACATATGATATGTTGCTACCTAAGGCACTGACACGAGCACTCGATATTAAACTTATGTGTAGATGGTTTCAGGATTTTATATTCAGGATATATTATCATATGACCTAGGATTGAGTCATACATGCGATTTCTGCTCGATGATGTTTTCTACTCACGAGTTGGCAACGAAGAATCGTTAGACAAGACTAGCAGATCATATTCGCCACGCCCCATTGTGCCACAGTTTCTTATAGGTTTGTCGTACAGGTTTCTTGGTGGCTTTGCTGGAACACTGCTTCTTCCGGGCGATTGCTTTGGTAAGTGGACTCACTTGCATCGTGACCACCATTATATTTATTTACTTTCAGTTGTATCTAGAAACTCCATCAACCAGACTGTGTTATTTTATAACCTTAGAAGACCAGTTGTATATTCTTTCGACCTTAGAGTCACGCGTTGTATTATTATGGGTTTTCTTGATGATATTGAGTTCCCTTTTGAGTTTTGATTCTCACCCTTCGGCATTGTATATTATATTGCTTGCATGGTTGTGACCTCCAATTGGCGAAGAGCTAGCTCCAGCTTGGGGATGCCTTTATATATATTTCATGTCTTGTACCCTTTTTGGGGCCAGTATTTACAAAGGAAACTCTGCCGAAATTTTCAGAAAAAACTTCAGATTTTAAAAATTTATACTTCGGCTTACGTTATTAAAACCACTTGTTTTAAAACATGTTTTCTTCATATCTTCTTTAAAATGGTTTAGATTTATAGGCTTTTGGCTTACTTGAATTAGATGGGTTCCTGTAGACTTCATATGTTTCAAGTGCCAGTCACGTGCTATTTTGGGTCGTGACATGTACTTATGTCATCTAAGAACTGCTATCTGACAATAGGTATAATACCATCTACCATGTTTAGGGCGAGTCCGTCCAGTGTAACTCATAACCCAATGAGCATATGTATACTATCTTTGGTGACTAACTGACACCAATGGTTGTGAGACTGGCCATCGCACCATGTCGGGGTCAAGAAACATATATACTAGTCTACTCTAAAATATCAATGCTCAGTCTCGATATTCCTACAACTAGGGACATTTTAGGATTTATTTATAGACTATGCAGTTCTCAAAAGTATGATCGCCAGAATAACCCTGAAAATTAAGCAAGAATCATATGGGCTCTATCAATATATAATAGTGATCTGTAATACCACATTATACATGTATATGATGATAGAGATGAACCAGATAGCATACTATCATCTCGAGTAAGACAGTTTTATCCCTATAGGTCCTCCCTCAATCATCATAACCGCATGCCTGCGATTACAATAATTGCCTTGAGGGCACTAAATCCAACACGTACAGCATATAACAATAATCATATATACCTACATACCTATACCTACATACATATATTGTTAGTGATATATACCCTAGAGACCATTATTGTATAGTACTGGATTGTATATTATATTCTGGAAACTTGGGATATACACAGATATAATAACAGTCTTGCTCAATATGATAGTATGCTATCTGGTTTAATTCTATCTTAACATGTGTATATGTTTCTTTTAACATATCGCTAATACATGTTGATAGAGCCCTTAAGATCTTTTACTTGACTACCAGCGTTATGATGGCAGTCACACTAATGGGGGCTAGGTAATTTATAAGCGTATCCTTAAACTTGTCCCTAGTCATAGAATTATCGAGACAGAGTATCTATACTCTAGAGTAGACTAGTGTATACACTGTTAGTGTATATGCCCTAGAGGCCATTACTGTATCATACTAGTTTGTATATTACTTGATGGAAGCTTGGGATATTCACAGTTGTATAGACAATCTTGCTCAAAATAGTAGTATGCTACTTGGTTTGTTTCTACTTTAATGGGTGCATGTGTTTCTTATAGCATATCGCGTTTACACATTAGTGGAGCCCTTAGGATCTATGCTTGATTACCAGCGTTGTGATGGCAGTCACACTCGTAGGGGCTGGATAATCCATAAGCACATCCTTATGCAGGTCCCTAGTCGTAGGACTATCGAGACAGGGCATCGATACTCCGGAGAAGACTAGCGTATGCGCTTCTCATCCCAGCTTGGGAGACGGTCTATCCCACAGCCGTCAGTACGTCGTACTTGAGATAGTATGCGGGTGCTCGTTATGTTACGAGTACACTGGACAGGACTCGTCGGGAACTGTTGGTTGGTATTATAACAATTGTCAGTTATCAGTTACCAGGTGACATGAGTACAGCTTAGTCCGTTGACTTGACACTGTCACTTCGCCTCGAGTGTGTTCCTACTGTTCTTAGATTGCTACCCTACCACGGCACAAAGGAGTCATGCAAACAGGTAGCAGTTGGGTGCAGTCCCGAAGCACTTGGAGGCGGTGATGGTTAGACAGGATTCGTCTCTCCCGGTATTGGGGGTTGATATCGCGCTGTGTCTAGGAGAGCCATTACACAAAGTCCCTGGCCAGGGCAAGCGAGATATACTGGTAGGTTTCCAGTGTTATCTCAGGGTGTTCTGAGGCTACACTCCGACACGACTTGTACCGCTATTAGGGGACTGACGTTTACTACCCCCTAGGCCCGCCATGCGATACTCTTAGACGAACAGACCGGACTGTGTTAGTTATATGTATGCCCTAGAGGCCATTACTATATATAGGATGTATATTGTAGTGGATGCTTGGACATATATAGGGAGGACTTTCTTGCTCGACATGATAGTATGCTATCTGGTTACTCTTTACCTTAACGTGTATACTGATTGTCTCTCTATTACATGTTGGTAAAGCCCCTAGGATGTGTACTTGACTACTTGGACTATGATGCGGATCATACTAGTGGGGACATGGTAGTCCATAAGTACATCCTTCAAGGTCCCTAGTCGTGGGTGTATCGAGACGGGGCATCGATATACCAGAGTAGACTAGCGTATACCTTCTCGACCCATACAGATGGGCGATGGATGATCCCATATCCATTAGTGTTTGACATCAGAGATGATATACTGGTGCTCAGTGGAGACTGGGTACACTGGACGGACTCGCCGAGAACTCCCAGCTGGTATTATACCTTACGTCAGATTGCAGTTCTCTGGTGACACTGGTACAGAGTAGTCTGTTGACCCGAGATCGTCATAGAGTCTTGTGTGGTTCCCACTGTGCTTTGATTTCCACCTTACCACGTCTAAGAGGGCGTGCAAAATGGTGGCTTTTGGGTACAGTCCCGAATCACATGGAGGCAATGAGCGATAGGAGGGGATTCGTCTCTCCCGGTATAGGGAGTTGATGTTGCGCTGTGTTCGATTGGCTATAACCGGAAATCCCTGGCCAGGGTTGCTGAGATTTACTGGTAAGTGTTACCAGTAGTTTCTCGAACTGTTATAGACCTCATATCGACACGACTTATCGAGCTATTGGGGTCTGACGTTTACCACCCCTAGGCGAGATATGCGACATATCAGACGACGAGACCGGACTGTACGGTAAGTGTTACTGGTTGGATTCACACGAGTGTGAGCGGGCTTGCTCGTCGATCTTCTGATCGCTCAATACCCGGGTGGCCGTTACGTTTAGCAGACCGCTTGCGGCTTGTGGGTGTTTGATATGATCATCACCTGCTGCCGGCGTATTGATGAGTTTTTAGAGTCCTACACAGAGGTTTCCTGGCTCAAGCGAAATGAAATAGGAGCGCATATGAGATATGTGCGGGACCGAGAATGATTCGTGTATGTGATACCGTATTCTATTCTCGTGATGAATGTATCGAATGGTTGTATGCGATATAACCTAGTTATCGAATCAAGGATTGATTCGATAAGCCGATACATTGAAAATTAGTCGGTTATATGCGATATGACCGGATCGTTAAATCAAGTGTTGATTTAATGATTTAATGCATAATTATATATTTGATATATTACTTTGCATTAACTAGTGTTGGTTCACTTTAAATGGATTTTCTCACTTGGATTGTGCACATTGTATATGTGATATACTTTTTGTAAGCCCGCGGGGGCGCCCCGGCCGTCGACCCGACGCCGGAAACGCGGAAAACAAAACTTTGCGAACTTTGCAAAAACGGCACCACCGCGGACTTTTTATCCGGATCGGGCCATTAACCTAGCTAGCTAGCAAAAAGAAAAGAGTAGAGATGCTATACCAAACGATCCGTGTCCTTCGGTCTTCGTCTCCGCTCCGATCTCCCGCGGAATCTCCGTCACCTCCTCGCTCGTCGGAAAGGGCACCACGTAGCCGGAATCTTTTACGGGCTTCCGCCTCTTGACCGAGGCAACTCGGGCGCGAAGTTGGCTAGCCGACGCGTCCAAGGCTTGCTATAGAATAGTGTAGTGAACTTGTCTCTTGGGGTTTTGGAAGTTGCCTTGATGGAAGGATGTGAGGAGGAGAAGAAAGCAACTAAAGAAAAATGGTGCTTTTGAATTTTGGTAGCATAAAATGATATGAATCTTTTTCCTCACCCCAAATGAAATCCTCTCTTCTCTCCTCTCTTGAAGTGGCCGGCCCCCCAAAGAAAGAATGAGATTGGAGAGAGAAAAAGAATTCTCCAAGTATATAATGTGAAAAAGAAAAAGAAACTCAAAATGAAAATGGTCACAACCATTTCATATCTCAAACCATCAAGTGAAAAGCCATCAAATGGATAAGAAAGGAATATCATCATGAAGCAAGTCTCATCATGCCACAAATAAGCAAGAAAGCCCCTCCACTAAGTGTTAATTGCAAACTTGCAATTAACACCCTCCACCAAGAAAGTCCGACCGAGAAGGAATGAAGGAAAACCGGTCGGAACGGAATGCAAACTGGCAACTTCAGAAAACCGATCCCGTAATAAATTACAGGAAAACCCCACTACTGCAAATACATGCCCGCATTTGTATTCCCACTGAACACAAATGCAAAAAGACAAAACTACACTATCTAATACTAGAATCCGGCTTAAGCCAAAGCCGGCTAGTAAAAACTGTCCGATCACGATCCGTGCAATACCGCACGTATCTGATCGAACCCTGCCATATCTCCATACGGCCTCTACAGCGTTTCGCCCGAAACTTGAGTAACTGTCTATGTGGTGGACTCTAAAGACTCGTCAAAACTATGGCTGTGGATTTAACCACTAGCACGTCAGAGGTATTAGCCATACGTGACGGGCCACCAGCTATTGACCAAAAGGGACGTCGATGAGCGAACTCATCCTGACACCCTACTGAGCCTGTCAGTGACAATATCCGTACAGTCCGGTCCGTTCGTCTATGAGCATCGCATGGCGGGCCTAGGGGGTTGGTAAAAGTCAGACCCCCAAAAGCGGTACAAGTCGTGTCGGAGTATAGCCCAGAACACCCTGAGATACTACTGGAATACCTACCAGCAAATCTCCTGCCTTGGCCAAGGACTTTTCATGTTCTGGCTCTCCTAGACACAGCACGACCTCACCCCCAATACCGGGAGAGACGAACCCCTGCAGATCCGCTCACTGCCTCCATATGGCTCGGGACTGTACCCAACTAAAACCTGTTTGCACGACTCCTTTGAGCCGTGGTAGGGTAGTAATCAAAGTACAGTGGGAACTCACACGAGACAAATGACGATCCCAGGTCGATGAACTAACCTGTACACATGTCACCTGGGAACTGCTATCTGACGTCTGGTATATGCCCAACTAGCAGGTTCCCGGCGAGTCCTGTCCGGTGTACTCATAACCCAATGAGCACCTGTATACATCTTAGGTGAACCAACTGACACCAGTGGCTTGTGAGACCGGCCACCGCCCCTCGTCGGGGTCTCGACTGTATACACTAGTCTACTCTGGAGAAACGATGCCCTGTCTCGAATCTCCCACGACTAGGGACCTTTTAAGGATATGCTTGTAGACCCCAGCTCCCACTTATATGATCGCCCTCATACTGCTGGAAGTCAAGCAAGAATCCTAGGGGCTTTATCAACGTGTAATAGCGACTCGAAAGGTCACCTAAAGCAGTACACGATGATAAAGATAAACCAGATAGCATACTATCATCTCGAGTAAGACTGTCCTACCGGGATAGGTCCTCCCCTCAATCATTGCAATCACGTGCCTGTGACCCAATAATTGACTCTGAGGGCACTATCTCCAACAATCTCCCACTTGCACTCAAGGCTAATTATTGCGATGTCGCATACTCACAGCCCGTGTGATACCGAACACCCAACTCCTCTACTAGTCAGTCTCACAAAGCTCGTTTGCGAAACTATTGCGTTCGAGGAATAGCCTCAGTGAGTGGATCCGCCTTGATGTTTCTTTCTATGTCTCTCTATATCTCATGTTCGCAGAGAAAAACTATCTCCCGAAATGAGCAATACCTGTCCTAGAATGTCTGGATGTCTGATGGGACCTAGCTCATAAATGAACTCCAAATCCAAACTTCTTAGACTGTATCGACAACTGAACTTAATCAGTGTCCTGCGCCATGCTTTCCCTCAGTATCCACTTGGACCATCTGTCCAAAATACTGCCCCTCGTTAGAGGGAAAAACTATAACTCTGACAGCCACTCTGCCATCCAGGTCACCTTGGAAGCCTGGAATGATAACCGTCTCGTAAAGGAGGCTGCCGTTATCAATTCCCTAGAACATCAACTTATGTTCTAAAACTGCTTCCTACTGTTTCTCCAGGATTGGATCAATATCAACTTATTGCACCTACTGCAAGAACAACATCTGGTGTGGTACTTGACATCTTATGATTGACTCAATTGCCTAAGCAAGTGTTCTGTCAATCATGCGTATCCCTCTCCCCTTTAGTCTGTAAGACACCTTTAGAGAGGGTGACTCCATTACCTGCAGGTACACTACCGTGCCAGGAGTCGTCCATTCTAAATACTCATAGAATGTGGTCAAAGTACCCAGATTGGGAAACCACCCAAATCTAGATCTAAAATCATAGATCTAGTAACCAGAATGTCTGATTTAATATCCAAGTCCTATGTGGAGAAACCACCGTGTGACGACCAAAGTATAACCAATCGTAGTATAGGAATATCACTTCCTACTCTGTGTATGTCATCAAATACCAGGACATCACACCCTACTACCTTCTTAACAGATCCATCCCTTATTTTGATGAAGTCAAACCTCTGACTGTCACATCAGAAATAGATGATCTATCTCCGCTATATCTGCTTAAGTCTATAAATAGACATAAGCCTGATATCCACCAATGCTTCCGCTGCTCCCACTGACTACGACAACCCTCTGGCAGAGTCATATACACGTACGCTTCTAAAGCAAGTTTAGAACGACGCTATACTCATCTTTCCGCCGGGTCTCGCAGCCTGGAACAACAGCAATGGCAAGTCTGGGTAAACAAGAACCTCCCTGTCACCGTCCTTGAGCATACCGAAGTACCTCTCGGGTGCCTGAGGTTACCCACCTTATCTGCGGAGTGGCCAATGGAATGTCAAACCAGATTGAATCTTTAGGATATTATGAAATCTTCAGTAATCGTTTGTGGTTCTGGAATCACTTCCAGTTCTACCATACTCCCACTACTGTTTTTCTGAAAAAAAAATCCATTTTTGATAAAACTGTGGCGAGTCAAGAACAATATCACTATTGATCTTCCAGATGGTAGAAAATCAACCCTCGTCATAGCTCGGGTCAACCCACAAACAGCCATTACTGAAACGTGCCTTGAGTTGTCCAGAGTCTGGTTTTAAGCATAAGCCGGACAACTCCCCGTATCTTAACAATATCAAGATACGAACTTTTCTATATCCAAGAAACAGAGGCACTGATTTAATTGAACCAGATTCAAATCATGCAGCTGTCTCCAGTGCATGTCAACTAAATGGAAGAGAGGCCGATCAGCGTAACTCAACTTAGGAGTACTTCCAATTATGAGTAACCTGAAAGAGAAGCTAGTTCTCTTAATCATTACTATCAACTGAATACTATTCACAAGTATCTACATCTTCGATCTCCTTGAAGAACCCGATACTTGTAACACTTGGTTCTCTACTTTACTCTTATACCTATAACTCCTCAAAACTTAGACCCTGTGTTTCTACGAAACACATGTCTAAGAACTAGAGAAGTTAAAAGTAAACAGAATATAGTACGAGAACCTACCCCTCTGTCCTAATGGACACTGGACAATATACAATACTCTGTATAAGTCCCCTGAGTCTGGTGACTCATTCACTGTGTGTCGTAGGTTGAAAACTGTACTTTTGGTTAAGAAGAATTACACCGTTGTTCAATGCTCCTTATCTAACCACCCACTGGTATAGGTAAATGTCATAGACATAATTTCAAAAAGATATGTCTCACTCTATAAAAATAGACATACAGATATATCAATTTGAAATTGGTGCACAACAACGGATATTCAAAACCAAATATTTGCCGACCGGCAAACAACCCAGGTGACTTCCTCAAATATCACCAATTACAACGAATCCTGATATAATGAGGATGGTCACCTAATTCCCAATAACTTACTCCCACTCATCGTCTGTAAAACCATACAGATGTGAGAATCCAACCTGGTAAATACATACCCTGGAGTAAGTGTCTAATCGGGAAATCAGTTTTCTTTTAACAGTACACAGTGAAACTGAAACATTGAAATGTTTCGATGGGGTATGCTGGTATTCCTAGTAATGCCTCTTCCATTATCCAGATTCACAACTATAACTGTATAATTCTTTGCCACCTCTCCAAATCCCTTTACATGTCTTTAGTCATTACCTTCTGTACACCCCTTTAGGCCAAATGGTTTTCTTCCTTCCCTACCGTTCGGCACCAGCCTATGGTTTGGAAGAAGACTATCCAATAAGCATAAAGGGTGTACTGTCCTAATCCGAGGAGCACTCGCAATGCGAGAGAAGGTGAGGATAAAAGACAACCGAATGTACTTAATTCATAGGTGATTTAGGATTGACAAAGAAGTACATGGTTAGGTTGTGAATAGCAGTCGCAATTTACTTTGCCCTCTTACTAATCCCTTGCTTTGTCTGAACTTAATACCTTCTATACACCGTTTAGGCTAATTGGCTTTCTTCATTCCCTACCGGTCGGCACCAGCCTAGGGTCTGGAAGAAGACTATCCAATTTGCGTAATAGGTGTACTACTCCTAAACCAAGGAGTACTCGCAACCTGAGAGAAGGTGAAAAGAAAAGACAACTGAATAGTCTTATTCGTTTTCTCCAGAACCGGAAACCATCCTCGAAGTCATTCGAGTTCGTATATAACCATACGATGGTTTTGTCCAATGGAAGTGGACGTTCGTAGTAATACGGGGTGTCCCGGAGAAAAGAGTAAAAGTAGGAGTGGCAAAGAGGTCTGCAACTCTGACAATCCAAAAGCCAGTGTTAAGAAGGTTCGGTCAACTTGGTCACTGAGTCATAGTCTAGGGTCGGGTCAATGGTCGCTGCCAGAGAGAGAGAAAAGAAACACTCAGCGTGCACTCTAACCTAGATCAGAATGGTTGTCACTTTATCTAATCTGGAAACCTCCCACTGTAACGTCAAATTCTTCCCCAAACCTGAAAGAAGAATTAGCCGGGAATGCCCGAGGAGTAAACCAACTCATCAGTGGGAATCGGGATCCAACTATCATCGCATGATAACGTGACGGAATCCGCTCACGGTATCACACTCCAGAAGGTATGCGCATATCTGGCAAGTTTCAGTTCTTTTGAAACTCCCGATGTGGATTTTTGCCCCATGCTCTTATGACCTTGACTAAGGCCAACAAATCATAAGTCACATGTCAAGTTCTACCCGTCATTCTCCAGGTTGATTTGAACCCACCCGTACAAGCCCTTGACTAAGGCCAACAAGGCTATACGACTGTCCCAAACCAACGCATCTATCTATGCAGCATATGAATACCCAATAGCTACCAAACACTGTGCCTTGACTAAGGCCAACAAACACAGCTTGAATACTATTGACTACCCATATGAAACGACGGAGGGCTACGAATGGTTTCTGGCGAAAACCTTTAACGTAACGAACTTGATATCGTTGAAGGAACTGATAGCTTTTTAGAAAAATATAGTGACGAAAACCTTTGCTAAAGAGGTCACTCCCGGTGAAGGGATCTCGGCTCTTTCCCCGTAGAATGAGGTGCAGGATATTCCAACTGAATACCACGGTGCAAAGCAAAAGCAATCGGCTATAGTGAAGTTACTGCCCTGACGCAAACTTCTGTCCAAGGGGTCACTCCCGGTGAAGGGATCTCGGCCCTTGCCTCGTCGACTGAGGAGCAGGATATTCCAAATGAATACCACGATGCAAAACAAAAGTGAACGTCCTTGCAATAACAGCTTTTTAAAAAAGTGTTCCAACAACATCAGAATAGGTTTGTTTAACTTGCATTGATCCGAATCAACGCAGTCCCATCAATTGATCACACCACAAAGAACGAAAATATACTGATGTACGTATATGCCATCCGCATTCGCCACTGGGTCCCGTCATCACCCGTTAGGTTAGCTAACTAACGGCAGAGCGGGGACTGGACTAGCGCGGATGAAAAACATATACAACATCTACTAATATATATACCAATATATAGTATTCGCTCAAGGCGTGATAAAAGCAACACAGAAATGTATAGTAACACAGATCAATACAGATATCTGGGATCCCCGGGTTTCACAGAGCCGCTGAAACCCGACGTTCCCCTGGTCGTGTGGATAGCCTGTGCAATGAAAATCCTAGACCCCTACGGGCGCGGCAAGTCACCCGTCAAAACCTGAAGCGAGGCAGCCCCCTTCAGCAACGTGAATGGACCACCCAGCACTTCACGGAATCCGGTAACTTGGGCACCCCTCCTGGGTCAAACCTATACCCCCTACGAGTGCGGCGAATAGCCCGCCAATTCTAGAGTGAAGCCCCCTCCGTCTCAATGCCATGAGATGCGGGCTTGTTGCCCTCCAGAACCCGGCTACCCGTGCACCCCTCCGCGGGGTAATCCTAGTACAGAAAGTAAAATATACATACAACGGGTACATCGACCGCAACCAGGTCGTGCCCCAAAAATAATAATACAAACAGGCAGTGACGGCAGTCCACATGTCGGACGCTCGCCCCGCAATATCAAATATACATAATACAACAAAACAGTACTACCACTGCAACCAGGCTATCCCCCACGACCGATCCGCAACAACACAGTACAATCACAGAACATCAACGTGAAAATCACGTTCGCAAATCCGTCTAACCGGGCTATAGCAGTTAGACGGGATTTACCGATCAAGTGACATTCACGGTCGCAGATATAATGTAAAAACTGTGAACTAGCATGTTTAAAATATCCGATCGAACAAATATATCAAAGTGGGCCCCAAATACTACTGTAGCACTTACAGAAAATCTGGGCCCAAAGAAAATGTCCCAAATGCCCTATTTTCAACACACAAGCTTACTGGGAAAATATGGTGCCACGATTCCTCCTTTCCGCCGCGCAAGCGCGGCCAAACCAGGGTTTTGGCCGCGCTTCCGCGGTAGAACTGAGGAATTAGTGGATCGTATTTTCCCAGATTTCTTATAATTTCTTGTACATGCCTCTGAAACAACCTGAAAAATTTTAGGAGCTCAAAAAAATTCAACAGAGAACACATGTGCTAAAAATACGGTTTTTGGGGATTTTGTTCGATCGGGTTCTAAACGCGCTAGAGCAAGCTAGGGAAGGTTAATGGCGTGGCTCTGATACCATTGTAAGCCCGCGGGGGCGCCCCGGCCGTCGACCCGACGCCGGAAACGCGGAAAACAAAACTTTGCGAACTTTGCAAAAACGGCACCACCGCGGACTTTTTATCCGGATCGGGCCATTAACCTAGCTAGCTAGCAAAAAGAAAAGAGTAGAGATGCTATACCAAACGATCCGTGTCCTTCGGTCTTCGTCTCCGCTCCGATCTCCCGCGGAATCTCCGTCACCTCCTCGCTCGTCGGAAAGGGCACCACGTAGCCGGAATCTTTTACGGGCTCCCGCCTCTTGACCGAGGCAACTCGGGCGCGAAGTTGGCTAGCCGACGCGTCCAAGGCTTGCTATAGAATAGTGTAGTGAACTTGTCTCTTGGGGTTTTGGAAGTTGCCTTGATGGAAGGATGTGAGGAGGAGAAGAAAGCAACTAAAGAAAAATGGTGCTTTTGAATTTTGGTAGCATAAAATGATATGAATCTTTTTCCTCACCCCAAATGAAATCCTCTCTTCTCTCCTCTCTTGAAGTGGCCGGCCCCCCAAAGAAAGAATGAGATTGGAGAGAGAAAAAGAATTCTCCAAGTATATAATGTGAAAAAGAAAAAGAAACTCAAAATGAAAATGGTCACAACCATTTCATATCTCAAAC
This sequence comes from Agapanthus africanus, assembly GCA_030015575.1. Taxonomy (NCBI): domain Eukaryota; kingdom Viridiplantae; phylum Streptophyta; class Magnoliopsida; order Asparagales; family Amaryllidaceae; genus Agapanthus; species Agapanthus africanus. The sequence goes on along the minus strand of CM057344.1, from coordinate 224,910,737 downwards.
CATCAAGTGAAAAGCCATCAAATGGATAAGAAAGGAATATCATCATGAAGCAAGTCTCATCATGCCACAAATAAGCAAGAAAGCCCCTCCACTAAGTGTTAATTGCAAACTTGCAATTAACACCCTCCACCAAGAAAGTCCGACCGAGAAGGAATGAAGGAAAACCGGTCGGAACGGAATGCAAACTGGCAACTTCAGAAAACCGATCCCGTAATAAATTACAGGAAAACCCCACTACTGCAAATACATGCCCGCATTTGTATTCCCACTGAACACAAATGCAAAAAGACAAAACTACACTATCTAATACTAGAATCCGGCTTAAGCCAAAGCCGGCTAGTAAAAACTGTCCGATCACGATCCGTGCAATACCGCACGTATCTGATCGAACCCTGCCATATCTCCATACGGCCTCTACAGCGTTTCGCCCGAAACTTGAGTAACTGTCTATGTGGTGGACTCTAAAGACTCGTCAAAACTATGGCTGTGGATTTAACCACTAGCACGTCAGAGGTATTAGCCATACGTGACGGGCCACCAGCTATTGACCAAAAGGGACGTCGATGAGCGAACTCATCCTGACACCCTACTGAGCCTGTCAGTGACAATATCCGTACAGTCCGGTCCGTTCGTCTATGAGCATCGCATGGCGGGCCTAGGGGGTTGGTAAAAGTCAGACCCCCAAAAGCGGTACAAGTCGTGTCGGAGTATAGCCCAGAACACCCTGAGATACTACTGGAATACCTACCAGCAAATCTCCTGCCTTGGCCAAGGACTTTTCATGTTCTGGCTCTCCTAGACACAGCACGACCTCACCCCCAATACCGGGAGAGACGAACCCCTGCAGATCCGCTCACTGCCTCCATGTGGCTCGGGACTGTACCCAACTAAAACCTGTTTGCACGACTCCTTTGAGCCGTGGTAGGGTAGTAATCAAAGTACAGTGGGAACTCACACGAGACAAATGACGATCCCAGGTCGATGAACTAACCTGTACACATGTCACCTGGGAACTGCTATCTGACGTCTGGTATATGCCCAACTAGCAGGTTCCCGGCGAGTCCTGTCCGGTGTACTCATAACCCAATGAGCACCTGTATACATCTTAGGTGAACCAACTGACACCAGTGGCTTGTGAGACCGGCCACCGCCCCTCGTCGGGGTCTCGACTGTATACACTAGTCTACTCTGGAGAAACGATGCCCTGTCTCGAATCTCCCACGACTAGGGACCTTTTAAGGATATGCTTGTAGACCCCAGCTCCCACTTATATGATCGCCCTCATACTGCTGGAAGTCAAGCAAGAATCCTAGGGGCTTTATCAACGTGTAATAGCGACTCGAAAGGTCACCTAAAGCAGTACACGATGATAAAGATAAACCAGATAGCATACTATCATCTCGAGTAAGACTGTCCTACCGGGATAGGTCCTCCCCTCAATCATTGCAATCACGTGCCTGTGACCCAATAATTGACTCTGAGGGCACTATCTCCAACACTTTTGTACACAAGTTTGTATCATGTTTGATGATACATGCTCACTAGGGTTTGTGTAAAGATTAAAACCATGGTTGTGTAATGGTTAGGGTTTTCATTTTCTTATTCATTTATATATTTATTTCATTTATTTATTTATTATTCTTTTTGAAATGATAAAGAAAAGAATGGTGGCTTATTTTGTAGTTTTGTGGAAACTTCATGAAGTGTTGAAAGCTTGACCATTCTTGTTCTTTTCCTAAACATAACCATTAACCCTAACCATGGTTTATTCTCTACACCTAACTAAGGTTAAGATTATGATAAGTATCATATTGTTTTTTATTTTACAAAGACTTATCATATATTATCTTCTTCTTCTTCTTCTTCTTCAAGAAGAAAAAGCTTGATAGCATCAATGGCAACTTGAGCAAATGAGTGAGAAATCCAATTCTAAATTGAACCCACTTCCTATTTCTTCATCCTCTACCTCTTGCCAAGTAGTATAGGGTGTTTTCTTCACAAGTTTCATGACTTGGTGAAGTGGGAGCTTGATCTTGTGTTGCCTCGACGTAGATCATCTTCGGCATCGAAGCCGACGACCAAGCCCATCCATTTTTCCGATGAAGCCGATGCCAGAGTCCGGGATCCGATTTGGACAGCAGAGGGACATCATCGTGGAGCTATAGAGGTGGAGAAACGGATCTACAAAGGTTGTATTTCCGTTCTTTTAGTTAAGTTGTTAACTAGTTGCTTTTGTCGCCTAAAATTCTAGTTAACGATCCGTATTAGGGTTTCTCGGCACCCGTAAAATTTGAAATTGGCATGGTTGATGCCTTGTGAGACCTCATTTGCATGCCTAGGAACCCTACAGAGGTATCAGAGCCTAGCTAGAGCCTTAGGCGATGCGTAGACGGAATTAGAAGTCCAATCGAATCAAAACCCAAACCCAAATTTGCTCTCTGGATAATTTTGAAAAACTGGGTTTTTTCCATATTAAAAATATGCAGAAAAACCAGCAGGAATATCTAAGAGTTACTGTGAAATTCGACAGCCCAATTCCACTAAGTCGCCGCGGTTCCGCGGCACGAGCATGGCTCGTGCGGCGGTTCCGCGGCCTTACGGCCTCATTGTATAAAGAATTTTGCACAGTAATTCTTAGTTTCCAGTGCTGGTTTTCCTGGGAATTTTTAATATTTATTCAAGAGTTGAATTTTCTGGGTTGTATTGGAAGTTCGTAGATTCGATCGGATTATCAAACTTTGTCTATGTGTTTTCCGGATAATTTTATGAATATGTTAAAAAGTTCGACCGGATATAAATACCCACCTTTTCCTCTGTCGGAAAATTTCCAAGTGTTGGATTTTTCCATGGTTTAAAGACGTTCTAAGTAGTGCAAGTAACGCGATGAACCCTCTAGAAGAAAACAAACCTTAACTCGATTATGTGACCGTCTTGAACTGCCCTTTGAACCTTAGGGTTTGGGACAGTACGGCGTGCCACATGTGAGGCGTTGGCTTGACCCTTCTACGGCTGGACCATTGGTACTGAGGCATGAACTGAATGTTTTTAGACTTATTTCATGTGTTGAGCTGTATCGGGAAAACTTGGGTGTTTGAATGTTCGATCGGAAAGTTTAACATTTTCTATTTATCTGGAAGAGGATACAATAATTGGAATTCACAAGAAGTTATGAGATAACTGAATGAATGTTATAAACATAGCACTTTAGTCTCACTTGATCGGTTGCCATGGAATTTTGATGTGATCAAAAGTCCGTCGCAATCACGTAGTGTACGCGGATACTCGCCGGGTAAACTTAATAGACAGCCTCACTCCATAGCCCCTACCAAGTGACTGTAGGAGAACCCCGTCGCCGAAAGCATCCGTTCGGGTGCTCGAGGCAGCGGTGTTCCGCCTTGGTGCACTTCGTCGACGGTATCGGGGGTGCAGCCGTCTATTGAAGTTTGCGACGAGCATTCGATCAGGATGTCGGGAATCCTGTTGAATTCCCCGACTTGATATTGAAAAGAGTTTTCGATAATGAGACTAAAATGCGGGGTTTATAATTGTTAGGCATGCGATGTCTATGGAATTCATTTGGTTAGGCATGCGATGTCTATATAGATTGCGGATTCCAACTGTTGTAGTTTTACACTTTCTTTTCTGCGACCGTAAGTGTAATATGTGATATCGCTGGTTTCGTTGCTATATGTCAACGACAATTGGGATGTGCATATTTACTTACGTTGATGACATGTGATGTTATGTATTGCTGGATATGTTATATTGGATCGTCGTGTTTGAATAGCCGGGGGTTTTTATATGAGATGAGTGTTTTTCATTTTCATTCATATAAAAACTTGTATGTAATATTCTTTTATTGGGGCACTTCCAGGTTGCGGAAGATGTCACCCTTTGTATATTATTTACTTTTCCGCACTAGGATAGACCCAAGGAGGGGAGCACAAGTAACCGGGTTCTGGAGTACAGTGGGAGACCAACTCGAGGAGTCGAGTCCGGGTCTCCTAACTCTAGAATTGGTAGGGTTGCTTGCCGCTCTCGTAGGAGTCGAGTCCAGTGGGAGACCAACTTCAAAAGACCAACCGGGTTATGGGTTTGGCTATTCATCGCGACCGTGGAATCCGTGTTTTATACTGGCTCGTATTGAAAACACGGACGTCCTAGTATATCCAATATTTCATATGATTCTTCTGCTGCGATATCTGTGATGTGATCATGTGATGTTCTGTGATAGATACCGTATATAGTATATATGATATATTATATAGGCGTTACTTATGTTTCACACCCGTGCTAGCCCTGTCCCGCTCTGCCGTTAGTTACCTAACCTAACGGTGCACGAGGGGACATCGAGGCGAATGCGGATGGCATAAGTGTACGTCGTATTTATCTGTAATGTTTAGGTATTTAAATGATGGGACTTCATTAATATGATTAATGAAATAAAAGAAACCTAAGATGTTGTAGAATCGAATTTCAAAATAAAAAGGGTAGCTACAGTTCTTGCTTTGCACAGCGGTATATATGATATATCCTGCACCTTATTCGATAAGGAAAGGACCGAGATCCCTTCACCGGGAGTGACTCCTTTAGCAATAACTGGCAGATGCTACACACTCGGTTTGTCTTTTGATTGCATTTAGGAGTTTTTGCTTTGCACAGTGATATATATGATATATCCCGCACCTCATTCGAAGAGGAAAGGACCGACGATCCCTTCACCGGGAGTGACTCCTTTAGCAAAACTAGAAAAGCCTCAATATCACTCCATTTTTAAAATCATTTGATTCTACAACGATATCAAGTTCATTACGCAATAGGTTTTCAGAAAAACCTGTCGTAGCCCTCCGTCATTTCAGATAAGTTGTATATAGTATTCGTGCTGCATTTGTTGGCTTTCGTCAAGGTGCAGTGTGCGGTAGCTATATGCTGCTTATCTGCAGCATACGATGCGATTGGATTAGGGTAGTCGTGCAGCTTTGTTGGCTTTCGTCAAAGGTCGTGCGGGTGGGTTTAATCAATCAAGAAATGTATGGGTTGAACTTGACTAGCGGGCTATGGTTTGTTGGCTTTCGTCAAGGTCATAGCACGTTAGGGGAAAATATTATCAGGAATTTCAAGTGTTGAAATTTGCAATGAGATTGCATACCTTCTATGAGATAGTTGGATCCCGATACCCGCTGCGAGTAATTGTTACTCCTGGGAGAGTTTTACACATTACAATTAGCCGATCAAGTAGGTGTCTAGAAAGGTGTTAACGAGGTTACGCCTCTGGGAAAATGAGGTTTACATTAATTAGGTTCGTGCGAAAGCACGGGGGACCTCCCTCAAAGTACCGACACTGGCCTGGCTGAAAGATTGGCGAACTTGTAGTGTGTAATTAATCCCGGCTAGTCTTTCCTTTTAAGGTTTGAAGGAAGATTTGATAAAAAGCAGTGGGAGCCATCCTGATTAGATAAAATAATAACCAATCTTTTCTTGCAAGAGCGCACGCTGAGTGTTTTCTTCTCTCTCTCTCCAGGTAGCGACCATATCACGCCTTAATCAAGATAATAATACGGAATATTGACTGAACCCGCTTGTTTTACTGAGCTGGGGAACGTTGGTCCCGCTCCAACTTATAATTGTTATAAGACAGAGCAGGAAATTGGGGATTACCAGAATTCCCATGCCGCCCAAACGAAGAGAGTGCATGCTAATGCATCATCTTCGGGTGTGTTCATTACAAAGAACTGTTTCTCAGTATCCTTTACGTCCTGGGTATGTGATACCAGATCAGGATCCCAGATATGTAATCTGTTACATAGGGCTACAGAAAGGTAGAGAACTGAGAATGGGTGATAAGTTTCATGAGGCAGAAAACGGGGCAAGTGTTGCAGCCAAGTCTGTTGGTCACTGTCACCCTGTATTACCAATACATTGATTCTGAACAAATCTTATTAGATACCGAACCTGATATACAAAATCATATCTGTCTCTTTGTTAGTAAAGAAACGATAAAATTTTGTATTGTTGGATAATGTTTTGAACATTTCCTATATCAAAAGTTGATCGGTTCAGGCACGTTATCTAAAAGCATTAATGTTCTAAATCAAACTACAGTTCTTAGTATACAGAACACACACAGGAAGATGAGTTCAGAAATGAACAAATCCTTCTTGAGGCATTGTAGACTAGGTCATATCAATGCGACCTGACTAGCTGAAGTTACATTTAGATGCATATTTAAATCTGTTTGAATTTACATCTTATGAAACTTGCCAGTCATGTCACAAAGATACGATGACCATAGCTCTGTTTACTGGAAGCAGAGAAAGAGTTAGTAAACTCTTGGGATGATACATGTTGATGTATGTAGGTCCCCTGTCTACACTTGCCAAGACCGGTTCTTTATACTTCATTACATTCTTTGATAATCTTTCGAGATTCAGACCTATGTTCCTGTTGAAACACAAGTCCGAACCTTTTGAGATATTCACAGAATATAAGTTAGAAGTAGAGAACCAAAATGGGTATAAGTATTATGTCCTTTGATGAGATCAAGGAGGAGAATACTTTAGCACGGAAATCCTGGATTATTCTAAAAGAGAATGAGATTCTCTCTCAGAATTACTCTTCCGTATACACCATAGCACGATGGTATATCGGGGCGGAGCAGATGCACCCTATATGATATGGTGTGCTCTATGATGAGTACTACTGAGTTTCCTATTTCCTTTTGGGAGTTATACACTTGAGAAGTTGCATACCTATTGAATAGGGTTCAAATCAAATCAGTTGCCTACCACTTCATATGTGATATGGAAAGGGTAGAGCCCATCTCTTAAGCTAGTTAAGATTTGGGGTTGTCCGGCCTATGTCTGAAAAGCAAAATCCGGACAAGCTCGAGGCAAGGTCTGTAATGTAGAACTGGAAAGGTTCCAGCTATACAAACTACAGCAGATGATTTGATAAAACCAAAGGATTCAATAGTTACCAACGAACCTCAACCTCTCCGCCGATCTAGTAGGGTTCCTCACCCACCTGAGAGATACTTCGGTTTCTCTATGACAGTGGGAGCGAGGATTGCATCATGAGATGATGACCCAACTAGTTTCGAGCTGGCCATCAGGAGTAAGACTCTGTAAGAATGGCTGGATGCTTAGCAATCTGAGATGGAATCCTTATACACCAACAAAGTATGGACTTTGGTTGCTATATCTGAAGGGTTAAATCCCCATCAGGAGCAAGTATATCTTGAGAAGATTACTTGGTGTACATGAAAGAGTTGAGACTTTCAAAGCTAGACTTGTTAAAGGTCTACATCATTGACCAGGAATAGATGATGATGAAACCTTTTCTAAGTAGCTATGCTTAAGTCCATCCAGATCCTACTTGCCACGGCTACATACCATGACTACGATATCTGGTGGTTGGGTGTCATGACATCTTTTCTAAATGATGTTTTAGAAGAGGGCGTCTATAAGTACACAGCCAGAGGGCTTCGTAGACAGTGGGAGCCGCGGAAACGTGAGCAAGATGTTTTATGTAATAAAGCATGCATCGCGGAGTTGGAACATCTGTTTTGATGTAGTAGTCAAACAGTTTGACATCATCAAAATGGTAGATGAACCTTGTATATACAAAAAGGTAGTAGGGAGTATGGTGATGATCCTCGTAGAGTACGTAGATGACATACTCTTGATAGGGAAGGAGTTTCCTATACTACGCTCGGTCAATCTCCGCTTATCACAATGATTCTCCATAAAGGATCAAAGTGATACCTCCTAAATCTTGGGTTTGGATCTATGAGATAGATCTAATTGGATGTTAGGATTCTCACTAGTTGTAGCGAGATGGTATCAATCGATCCTGGGGAGAATCACTGGAAGAGTTCCAGGGTGATAAAGACGACTGAATGTCAGTCACAGGCATTGTCTTTACCCTCAGTAAAGGGACGGTATGTTGGAAGAGTTCCAAGCAAGATACCGTGGCATACTAGACGATTAAGGCTGGATACATCGCAACTCAAGATGCTACCAAAGAGACTGTCTGGGTGTATATTTGTTCATGAGATGAACTGAGTTCCTCCCATTGTGTGACAATGGAGTTGTGGCTTATGCCAAGGAACGTCCGTCCCATCAGTGATCCAGACATATTCTAAGGCAGTATTACCTGATCATGGAGATGGTTGATCTCCAGGGGATCGAGGTTAGGAGAGTAGACTCAGAGGACAACACGGCGGATCCACTCACGACGGCCTATTCCCAGAGAGAGACTTTTATGGGATGGTTGAGTATGAGATACTACAACCACTGCTACAGATGGCCCTAGTGCGAGTGGGAGATTGTTAGTTATATGTATGCCCTAGAGGCCATTACTATACATAGGATGTATATTGTAGTGGATGCTTGGACATATATAGGGAGGACTTTCTTCCTCGACATGATAGTATGCTATCTGGTTACTCTTTACCTTAACGTGTATACTGATTGTCTCTCTATTACATGTTGGTAAAGCCCCTAGGATGTGTACTTGACTACCTGGACTACGATGCGGATCATACTAGTGGGGACATGGTAGTCCATAAGTACATCCTTCAAGGTCCCTAGTCGTGGGTGTATCGAGACGGGGCATCGATATATCAGAGTAGACTAGCGTATACCTTCTCGACCCATACAGATGGGCGATGGATGATCCCATATCCATTGGTGTTTGACATCAGAGATGATATACGGATGCTCAGTGGAGACTGGGTACACTGGACGGACTCGCCGAGAACTCCCAGCTGGTATTATACCTTACGTCAGATGGCAGTTCTCTGGTGACACTGGTACAGAGTAGTCTGTTGACCCGAGATCGTCATAGAGTCTTGTGTGGTTCCCACTGTGCTTTGATTTCCACCTTACCACGTCCAAGAGGGCGTGCAAAACGGTGGCTTTTGGGTACAGTCCCGAATCACATGGAGGCAATGAGCGATAGGAGGGGATTCGTCTCTCTCGGTATAGGGAGTTGATGTTGCGCTGTGTTCGATTGGCTATAACCGGAAATCCCTAGCCAGGGTTGCTGAGATTTACTAGTAAGTGTTACCAGTAGTTTCTCGAACTGTTATAGACCTCATATCGACACGACTTATCGAGCTATTGGGGTCTGACGTTTACCACCCCTAGGCGAGATATGCGACATATCAGACAATGAGACCGGACTGTACGGTAAGTGTTACTGGTTGGATTCGCACGAGTGTGAGCGGGCTTGCTCGTCGATCTTCTGATCGCTCAATACCCGGGTGGCCGTTACGTTTAGCAGACCGCTTGCGGCTTGTGGGTGTTTGATATGATCATCACCTGCTGCCGGCGTATTGACGAGTCTTTAGAGTCCTACACAGAGGTTTCCTGGCTCAAGCGAAACGAAATAGGAGCGCATATGAGATATGTGCGGGACCGAGAATGATTCGTGTATGTGATACCGTATTCTATTCTCGCGATGAATGTATCGAATGGTTGTATGCGATATAACCTAGTTATCGAATCAAGGATTGATTCGATAAGCCGATACATTGAAAATTAGTCGGTTATATGCGATATGACCGGATCGTTAAATCAAGTGTTGATTTAATGATTTAATGCATAATTATATATTTGATATATTACTTTGCATTAACTAGTGTTGGTTCACTTTAAATGGATTTTCTCACTTGGATTGTGCACATTGTATATGTGATATACTTTTGTACACAAGTTTGTATCATGTTTGATGATACATGCTCACTAGGGTTTATGTAAAGATTAAAACCATGGTTGTGTAATGGTTAGGGTTTTCATTTTCTTATTCATTTATATATTTATTTCATTTATTTATTTATTATTCTTTTTGAAATGATAAAGAAAAGAATGGTGGCTTATTTTGTAGTTTTGTGAAAACTTCATGAAGTGTTGAAAGCTTGACCATTCTTGTTCTTTTCCTAAACCTAACCATTAACCCTAACCATGGTTTATTCTCTACACCTAACTAAGGTTAAGATTATGATAAGTATCATATTGTTTTTTATTTTACAAAGACTTATCATATATTATCTTCTTCTTCTTCTTCTTCTTCAAGAAGAAAAAGCTTGATAGCATCAATGGCAACTTGAGCAAATGAGTGAGAAATCCAATTCTAAAGTGAACCCACTTCCTATTTCTTCATCCTCTACCTCTTGCCAAGTAGTATAGGGTGTTTTCTTCACAAGTTTCATGACTTGGTGAAGTGGGAGCTTGATCTAGTGATGCCTCGACGTAGATCATCGAAGCCGACGACCAAGCCCGCCCATTTTTCCGATGAAGCCGATGCCAGAGTCCGGGATCCGATTTAGACAGCGGAGGTGTCATGACCCGAAAGTACGGAACATGACCTGCACTTAAACTACGAACGTCTCGAGGCGTACGTAATCCAAGTAAACCGAAAACCCAGAAATCCAAACCAAGAAAAGTAGTAGAGTGCAGGAAAAACCAACTTAAAGCAAGTAGTTTCAATAGCATAAGCCGAATTATGAGGTTTTTAAAAAAACATCAAAAATTTGCTGAAAATTTCGGCAGAGTCTCCTTTGTAAATACAGGCCCCCAAACGGGATACAACATGAATAGTATACGAAATCAAGAAAAAGGCATCCCCAAGCGGGAGCTAGCTCTTCGTCAATCGATGGTCACAACCACACAAGCAATATAATATACAACGCCAACGGCGAGGATCAAAACTCAAAAGGAAACTCAAAACCACCAGAAACATAACGAGTGACTCTAAGGTTGAAAGAATAAACATCACTGGTCTCTATCTCAAAAATACATGTTTGGTTGATGGAATTTACTAGATACAACTGAATAATATTATACAAGGTAATATGATGGGTACGATACAAGAAAAACCCACCTACTAGCAAGTCACCCGAATGAAACTGAGCCCGCAATGCCGTAATGAAACATGTACGGCAAACCTGTAAGAAACTGGGGCACAACGGGGGTGAGTTGCCAACTCGTGAATAGAAAAACATCTACGCACAGAAATCGCATAAATAATGCAACCTAGGTCAATGATCATAATATATCCTTAAAAATATACATAACAAGCAGCCTATAACAATGGCTAGGCTAATATCTAACCGAGTGAAATCTCATGTGCCCGTGTCAGTGCCTTAAGTAGCAATATATCATATGAATGAGGTATGAATGCATGAAAACAGAATACATGTAAATGAAGAAACTGTTTTCATAAATTAGTGAGATTTCCTTCGTATTTTTAAACTGAGGTATCATAATGAAATCAGTATCAACAGTGTCTAGCATCGACACAAAACATAAATCTCACTGTCTCGAAATATCAATGTCTCAATCTCAATATCTAGGGCGCCGTCAGTCCAGACCGGCCCCTACCATCCATCTCAAGACCACGACGGTATCCTCCGGATATCCGACGCGTCGGGTAATATCACCGGTAGGTAATCTGTCCCCTGCCAGGCTCAACGTCAACACCACATTCATCTTGCCTCGGGGTACCATACCGGGCCCACCATGTACCCGTGACGGTTCCTCCACTCCTCGACACGGATCTCGAAAACCACAGCAAACTCATGGTGGACGACACTTACATCACTAGAAAACCGCAATTTACATATTTTAAAAGGTTAATAAGTTTAGAAATTTTGCGGCTTTCCCCCGAAATCCAGAAATATCATAAATCTCAAGAAGTCATCACAAGTGCATATGTCAATGCTAATGAATGTATATGGTATCAATAACCAAGTTGCAATGTATGATTAATAACTAGGCATGAACAATGGAATAACAGTATGCATGAAATGACAAGTAATAACTACAATGTCTAAACTGGCATATAACCCAGGTACACTAATATCGTATCAACTACTAACTAACAAGCTAAGCCAAGCAATAGTATTTTCTAAGTGTACGTGACATGGCAATTACCGATGAAGATGTGTGTGAGCCGGCAAGTAAGTGTATGTGGTACATACGCATCATCGGTAATGGTGCTGGTGTCCTAACAGCATGATATCAATAATGGAGTATGCAGCAAAATAAGTATGCGGGGCAGAGCGAACAGCAATAATGTGCGGGAGCAGAATACTAGACACAACGATAACTAATCAGTATTGAACTAATATAAGTCCTACAAATGGTGCCTTTTGAAATAACACGAATCATGGGGTTTTGAAAATAGGGGCTACGGTGTTTTTATGAAAAGATACGTCTTTTGAAATATCCGTAGGATCTCTTGGGCTGTCTTTTAAAATACCCACGATTCCTTAGTTTTTTTTTGAAATAGGTAAGAATCGAATCTAATCTAAAAACTAAACTAAACTAAAGGGCTAAGCTAACGAGCTGAACTACAGGTAAGGAAACCGCCTATCATCTGAGTCGATACGTATACATACCTGTATATGTATAGTCGGTGATCCCGCCTCAATAATATCATAGCCGATACCATATCTATAATCAGGCATCCCAAGTCAAGAGTGCGGATCAATCATCAATATAGCTCGTACGTAAATCCGTCGTACGGCATCCCAAATTTGGGTACGGGTCAATATCACATTCATCATACTATTCACCTGGTATTCTCTTTATAAATTATCATGATCGGGGTACTGATCTACGTCTAGTACCATACTGATACCACCTAAGTATGCATGGACGCGTGTGAAACACTACGTCAAGGACCCGCTACAACGTCATGTCGTATCTCAAATACGAGTCCTGCTATATCACCGATCTCACGGCCTCAATCAAATCTCATCGACTAAGCTCAACCCCAAGTATCATCCTCAATCCGTATGTGAACACATAGTCCCATACCCATGTGAACACATAACTATAAAGAATCCCATGAGCACATATCAATAGGAATGTATGCAAGTATGTATGTGTGTATGTGTGTGTGTATGTGTAGTGCAATACTACCCTAGGGTTCGCAACGCTAAAATAATCCAACACACCAATATCCATCCTAAGCATCGTTATTATTCTCAAATAACATATAATAATTGTTGGTGTGTATACGCATCCGTATACACCACCACGGACTGCGGGGGTGCTATACGCCATCCACCCGACTTTTCCCCGTAGATATAAATCTACTCACCTGGTCCTCGCTAGCCGGTGCCGACGTCGCCACGCGCTTGCTTGTCGTCTCGAAGTCCACATGGGGGTACCTACATATCATAACGCACCATATCTCATTAAAACTAAATTCGAGATCGAAACGGCATACGAAAATCAAATCGGCACGCGTATCGCGTATAGGTCCAAACCTATCGCCTACGCATGCAAGAATTGTCAAACCAACCCTCGATGTCGATGTACAAACGTCAAACCATCGAGAAAAATCCAATCACACTCATTTGCACATTCACGAACACAAATTTTAATATAAACTAGGTTAAAACTCACAAAAACCCCAATTTCACTTAAAAGGTCATTTTTCGAAAATCTAGCAAGCACATTTCGCCGTTTTTGTACAAAACATGATGTTTAAATGAATGTAGCGGCCAATATATTTATTAAATATCTTAAATAAGTCATATAAACAATTTCCGGAATTTAATCTCATTAAATTCCAAAAACCCTAATATTCTAGTTTACAGAAATACCCTTTTTAACAATTTCAAAGCAAAAATGCACAAACTACAATCTAGCTTAGATTTGCATGATCTAAAGCATTAAATCACACTTAATAAAGTTAATGAAGTCATGAAAAACCTAAACACATTTTTAATCCCAAGTATTTAACCAAATTCAAAAATCTAGTAGGCAAATTAGCACATTAACACAATTTTTTTTTTAAACTAACCATTAGCACGAGCTATTAATCTTGTATTAACATGACAAAAAGCCTAAATATAACACACAACCATACACCAATTTTACAAAACCCTAACTTGCATTCAAATTCTTAACTTGAATTCCAAAACTTGCAATTAAACTCACATATCCAAATTAACACTTAATTAAATTAGCTTAAGAAATTAGTAACAAATTAAGCAACAAAAATGTTTAGAATTATACCCAAAACATATGAAGATCCACAAGCATCCATGGCCTCCCAAAATGCCTTCTTTTCACAAGGATCCATGCTATACGGGCTAAGGTAAAATGGGTAGGAGTCGGATTTGGATTTAGATTTGAATTTTGCATGGATTTTGAAGTGATTTGTGGATTTTTTTGATGAAGAAAAGAGTGGGATTTTGGGGGGGGTTGCTGCTGTTGGGAGGGGGGCTCGGCCTGATTGGGGGTGTGAGGAGAGAGAGGGAGGTAGTGAAAATACAAGGGAGGAAAGTCAAGGTCAAGGTAAGGTCAAAAGTCCACCTAATTCACCCATTTTCTTTTCTTTTCTTTCATATCTTTTCCTTTGAAAATCAAGTGGGGAAAAATATGGTGGCTGCTGAATTCAGCCATGGGGAGGAGTAAGTGAGGGTGTGTGGGTGTGGGTACGGGTGTGGGGTGATGAAAAATGATAAATACAATACCCCAAGCATCCATTTACGCTAAAAAAAAGCCTTTTTTCTTCAATAATTTCTAAACCGTTTTGGCAAATGATTTCGTTCCAAAAACCACATGATAAAATTTTATTTAATGTTTTATGATGCACAAAATTTGTTTCAACTCATTCCAATTTGTAATTTTCCCTAATTAAATGTATTAGTGACGGCTTAAAATAATAATAAAATAATATTTTTTTTTGGAAAATTTGAAATTTCACCAGCGACTCAATAAACACCAAATAATAGCAATTACATAGCTAGAATGTGTATATTTAATTTTTATAATAAGTTATTTGTATTTTGACTTTTTACAGAAAACCCCCTTATTTTATCGATTTTTTTCGAAATTTCACCGAAACGATTTTCAAAACGTTACAATCTTCCCCCCTTAAAGAAATTCGGTCCCCGAATTTAAATTCAAACTCCCCCAAGTACTAAAACATCTAAGAAAACCATCAAGTCGTCAGGGCTCCGAAATTGTAAATACATAAAACAAATCGTAGCGCAGCGCATGCGCTTGAAAAATGAGTATATAACTCAAATCAAAACTCCGTCAAGCATCCCGCAATCATCGGAGTCATGGAGAAGACATCAATGACAAATCCAAATCAAAACCAATATGATATAACTCGAAACTATACATGTAAATATCGAATCTATATCTGTAAGTATCCGAAGGAAATGCATGCCAAATCTCCTTAAGTCGCTGTGCAACGCGTATAACACTGCACAGTGGCGGACGTCTATCATAAGAAAATAACTATATACATATATACCTTTGTTTGAAATGTACGTTCCTCCATTTTGGAAACAATTTAGAAGGGTCTCCTTGTTAAATACTGAGGCTATAGCTCACTTTTTGGAAATCCCTTCAATAACTATCAATGCATGCAAAATATATTCAGGTACTGTCCTCTGACTAGTCCTGCTCAGTACGAAAACACATAGCAATATCATAAAAACATACTACTCTATAAGAAATCAATCCCAAAATATGCACATGAATACTACGTGCGTCTGGTGCGCATGGAAATCAAAATTCATGAATGTGCCATACATGCGCACAGAAACAACATCTAAGTGCATCGGGTGTGCACGAAATATCTGTCGTAGGCAACAGGTGTGCCTGACAGCAAAATCAGGTGCATCTGACATACACAAAAAAAAAATTCTCGATTTAGTGCCTCTGGTGTGCACCAAAATAACCCTTCAAAACATGCGCCCAACATGCGCGAAAATCCAATCAGGTGCACAAGGTGCACAAAACAAATATCGAGTATCACAATCGAAATCGAAGTCCAGTGCATCTAAGTGCACAAAAGGCGTATCACTGCACTACAAGCATATATAAACTATACCGAGTGCAGGAACGAAATCGTGTGCATGCATACAAACAAAATCAAGTCAACTGTTTAAAACCGTAATATCACAAACATGTGAAACTAAAGCACGAAAACGATATCAAGTGCAACACTGTGCAAGGGTCGTAAATTCTCAACCATCAAAATCAAATCATACGAATACATCACCCAAAACATCGTAATCAATAATGGCGGAATAGTACTGCTCAAGTGCATCCTCTAAGAATCTCGGCCAACTGTCACGGTCACTAGTGGGACGTCTCGTCGATGATCATGAACTCTGTCCTGCTGGTGTGTGTAACCATGACCACTCCTGGGTCAAGGTCTTCACTGTGAATTACCAATCTTTCGGTCCATCGGCTCATCGGCCCTGTCAGGTGTGCTAACGGGGACGATTCCGTTCTGGCACTTCTCTGGTCATCTCTTGGTCAATCATCGTGACCACTCGTAAGACAGCATATCACTGGCGTCGGCCTCTGGCTGTCTGAATGTACGTGACACATCTGACCCTGGGTGCAAGTATCATTGCAGCAGTGTCCTTGAAGGAATCCTGCTCACGGTCTCTTCCATGTCTCGTCTCTGCCAACTGTCCGGAAGTCATCGTCCTTTCCTATATCTGCATCTTGCTCTGGAACGGCTGCATACCCATTGCGACTCCTTCTGGAAGGTAAGTCCAAGTACCATGCCTCGGCATGCGCATCGCATCTCTAATGTCGGCGGAGTGGAACGTCATCTCATCTAGATCTGGTGCGAACCTCTTACTCCACTTTTTTCTAACGTCGTCTGCTTTGGACTCGTCTCGTCGCAGCTGCATGGACTGAGCTCCAACGACTATCCTCGTATCTGGAGTCTCCCAAGAATGCGTCTCACCACCTAGCATCCGATTGAAGTCGAACCATTCGATCGATTCGTCGAAACCTCATAATCCCCCAAGAGCTCAACATCTTGGTACCGTTTAATAGTATCGAATATATATACCACAGTATCGGTGGTCCAGCCGTAGAAGGGCAAACCCAAGCCTCACTAATGGCGCCGCAGAACTGCCGCAAACCCTAAGGTTCAAAGGCTTTCATACGGTCATTAAGTCGAGTTAGGGTTTCATTCTTCTAGAGGGACCATAGAATTGCCTGCATGTCTTTCCGAATACTTTAAACTTGGAATAATAGGTTTCCGACATTCGATCGTCTCTGTTGACCCTCACGTCTCTGCGTGAAGTCGTCTCTAGCTGGAAGCAATCTATCTGATGACCTCGCATCGGGGTAAGCGAACGAACCACCTGTCCTAGTCATTCATCATCGGGTGACTAGCGACCTTCTATCATCTATTCGTACAACTCACCCCGCAATAGCTCCAACATATGGGGCGATATCTCGTCGCTCGCAGCAACCACTGGCTTGCTTGTCTGCATGCTGAACAGTGCCTTAATCATCAGGAGTAAGCAACACACCAACGGTCATCAAAATCTGGCTGGCCTTTATCATTGGCTCAATTCTCTAGTGTCGATCAGCGCCTCCGAGTAACCTCATTAAGGCGATCCGCCAAACACTCGTGGCACGGAAACACAGTAAAAAGATACATCTCTGCAATCGTGTGTCGCCGGAATTTTGCCCTGGTCAGTCCTCGTTCGTGACGAGCTTGTGCTGACCGCAACTCTAGCCGTAGCTCTCCCTGCCCGTAACCGTAGCAGCAAAACCATAACTGGTACTGATGAGGCTAGATCGGAATGAATATAATACTGAGCAAAGAAATGTACATCCTAAGGCTTCTTAAGTGGAGTAGCGTATCGTAAATATGCCGCGGAACATACCCACGGTACGTCACTCCACTTTAGTCACCTATTCCATCAACCAAGGGTCATCCTACGCTCCGAAGGTAAAACCTAACGCTCTGATACCAACTTTGTCACGACCCGAAAGTACGGAACATGACCGGCACTTAAACTACGAACGTCTCGAGGCGTACGTAATCCAAGTAAACCGAAAACCCAGAAATCCAAACCAAGAAAAGTAGTAGAGTGCAGGAAAAACCAACTTAAAGCAAGAAGTTTCAATAGCATAAGCCGAATTATGCGGTTTTTAAAAAAACATCAAAAATTTACTGAAAATTTCGGCAGAGTCACCTTTGTAAATACAGGCCCCCAAATGGGATACAACATGAATAGTATACGAAATCAAGAAAAAGGCATCCCCAAGCGGGAGCTAGCTCTTCGTCAATCGAAGGTCACAACCACACAAGCAATATAATATACAACGCCAACGGCGAGGATCAAAACTCAAAAGGAAACTCAAAACCACCAGAAACATAACGAGCGACTCTAAGGTCGAAAGAATAAACAACACTGGTCTCTATCTCAAAAATACATGTTTGGTTGATGGAATTTACTAGATACAACTGAATAATATTATACAAGGTAATATGATGGGTGCGATACAAGAAAAATCCACCTACTAGCAAGTCACCCGAATGAAACTGAGCCCGCAACGCCGCAATGAAACCTGTACGGCAAACCTGCAAGAAACTGGGGCACAACGGGGGTGAGTTACCAACTCGTGAATAGAAAAACATCTACGCACAGAAATCGCATAAATAACGCAACCTAGGTCAATGATCATAATATATCCTCAAAAATATACATAACAAGCAGCCTATAACAATGGCTAGGGTAATATCTAACCGAGTGAAATCTCATGTGCCCGTGTCAGTGCCTCAGGTAGCAATATATCATATGAATGAGGTATGAATGCATGAAAACAGAATACATGTAAATGAAGAAACTGTTTTCATAAATTAGTGAGATTTCCTTCGTATTTTTAAACTGAGGTATCATAATGAAATCAGTATCAACAGTGTCTAGCATCGACACAAAACATAAATCTCACTGTCTCGAAATATCAATGTCTCAATCTCAATATCTAGGACGCCGTCAGTCCAGACCGGCCCCTACCATCCATCTCAAGACCACGACGGTATCCTCCGGATATCCGACGTGTCGGGTAATATCACCGGTAGGTAATCTGTCCCCTGCCAGGCTCAACGTCAACACCACATTCATCTTGCCTCGGGGTACCATACCGGGCCCACCATGTACCCGTGACGGTTCCTCCACTCCTCGACACGGATCTTGAAAACCACAGCAAACTCATGGTGGAAGACACTTACATCACTAGAAAACCGCAATTTACATATTTTAAAAGGTTAATAAGTTTAGAAATTTTGCGGCTTTCCCCCGAAATCCAGAAATATCATGAATCTCAAGAAGTCATCACAAGTGCATATGTCAATGCTAATGAATGTATATGGTATCAATAACCAAGTTGCAATGTATGATTAATAACTAGGCATGAACAATGGAATAACAGTATGCATGAAGTGACAAGTAATAACTACAATGTCTAAACTGGCATATAACCCAGGTACACTAATATCGTATCAACTACTAACTAACAAGCTAAGCCAAGCAATAGTATTTTCTAAGTGTACGTGACATGGCAATTACCGATGAAGATGTGTGTGAGCCGGCAAGTAAGTGTATGTGGTACATACGCATCATCGGTAATGGTGCTGGTGTCCTAACAGCATGATATCAATAATGGAGTATGCAGCAAAATAAGTATGCGGGGCAGAGCGAACAGCAATAATGTGCGGAAGCAGAATACTAGACACAACGATAACTAATCAGTATTAAACTAATATAAGTCCTACAAATGGTGCCTTTTGAAATAACACGAATCATGGGGTTTTGAAAATAGGGGCTACGGTGTTTTTATGAAAAGATACGTCTTTTGAAATATCCGTAGGATCTCTTGGGCTGTCTTTTAAAATACCCACGATTCGTTAGTTTTTTTGAAATAGGTAAGAATCGAATCTAATCTAATAACTAAACTAAACTAAAAGGCTAAGCTAACGAGCTGAACTACAGGTAAGGAAACCGCCTATCATCTGAGTCGATACGTATACATACCTGTATATGTATAGTCAGTGATCCCGCCTCAATAATATCATAGCCGATACCATATCTATAATCAGGCATCCCAAGTCAAGAGTGCGGATCAATCATCAATATAGCTCGTACGTAAATCCGTCGTACGGCATCCCAAATCTGGGTACGGGTTAATATCACATTCATCATACTATTCACCTGGTATCCTCTTTATAAATTATCATGATCGGGGTACTGATCTACGTCTAGTACCATACTGATACCGCCTAAGTATGCATGGACGTGTGTGAAACACTACGTCAAGGACCCGCTACAACGTCATGTCATATCTCAAATACGAGTCCTGCTATATCACCGATCTCACGGCCTCAATCAAATCTCATCGACTCAGCTCAACCCCAAGTATCATCCTCAATCCGTATGTGAACACATAGTCCCATACCCATGTGAACACATAACTATAAAGAATCCCATGAGCACATATCAATAGGAATGTATGCAAGTATGTATGTGTGTATGTGTGTGTGTGTGTGTAGTGCAACACTACCCTAGGGTTCGCAACGCTAAAATAATCCAACACACCAATATCCATCCTAAGCATCGTTATTATTCCCAAATAACATATAATAATTGTTGGTGTGTATACGCATCCGTATACACCACCACGGACTGCGGGGGTGCTATACGCCATCCACCCGACTTCTCCCCGTAGATATAAATCTACTCACCTGGTCCTCGCTAGCCGATGCCGACGTCGCCACGCGCTTGCTTGTCATCTCGAAGTCCACATGGGGGTACCTACATATCATAACGCACCATATCTCATTAAAACTAAATTCGAGATCAAATCGGCACGCGTATCACGCATAGGTCCAAACCTATCGCCTACGCATGCAAGAATAGTCAAACCAACCCTCGATGTCGATGTACAAACGTCAAACCATCGAGAAAAATCCAATCACAATCATTTGCACATTCACGAACAGTAATTTTAATATAAACTAGGTTAAAACTCACAAAAACCCCAATTTCACTTAAAAGGTCATTTTTCCGAAAATCTAGCAAGCACATTTCGCCGTTTTTGTACAAAACATGATGTTTAAATGAATGTAGCGGCCAATATATTTATTAAATATCTTAAATAAGTCATATAAACAATTTCCGGAATTTAATCTCATTAAATTCCAAAAAACCTAATATTCTAGTTTACAAAAATACCCTTTTTAACAATATCAAAGCAAAAATACACAAACTACAATCTAGCTTAGATTTGCATGATCTAAAGCATTAAACCACACTTAATAAAGTTAATGAAGTCATGAAAAACCTAAACACATTTTTAATCCCAAGTATTTAACCAAATTCAAAAATCTAGTAGGCAAATTAGCACATTAACACAATATTTTTTTTAAACTAACCATTAGCACGAGCTACTAATCTTGTATTAACATGACAAAAAGCCTAAATATAACACACAACCATACACCAATTTTACAAAACCCTAACTTGCATTCAAATTCTTAACTTGAATTCCAAAACTTGCAATTAAACTCACATATCCAAATTAACACTTAATTAAATTAGCTTAAGAAATTAGTAACAAATTAAGCAACAAAAATGTTTAGAATTATACCCAAAACATATGAAGATCCACAAGCATCCATGGCCTCCCAAAATGCCCTCTTTTCACAATGATCCATGCAATACGGGCTAAGCTAAAATGGGTAGGAGTCGGATTTAGATTTAGATTTGAATTTTGCATGGATTTTGAAGTGATTTGTGGATTTTTTTGATGAAGAAAAGAGTGGGATTTGGGGGGGCTGCTGCTGTTGGGGGGGCTCGGCCTGATTGGGGGTATGAGGAGAGAGAGGGAGGTAGAGAAAATACAAGGGAGGAAAGTCAAGGTCAAGGTAAGGTCAAAAGTCCACCTAATTCACCCATTTTCTTTTCTTTTCTTTCATATCTTTTCCTTTGAAAATCAAGTGGGGAAAAATATGGTGGCTGCTGAATTCAGCCATGGGGAGGAGTAAGTGGGGGGTGTGGGTGTGGGTACGGGTGTGGGGTGATGAAAAATGATAAATACAATACCCCAAGCATCCATTTACGCTAAAAAAGAGCCTTTTTTCTTCAATAATTTCTAAACCGTTTTGGCAAATGATTTCATTCCAAAAATCACATGATAAAATTTTATTTAATGTTTTATGATGCACAAAATTTGTTTCAACTCATTCCAATTTGTAATTTTTCCTAATTAAATGTATTAGAGACGGCTTAAAATAAGAATAAAATAATTTTTTTTTTTTTGGAAAATTTGAAATTTCACCAGCGACTCAATAAACACCAAATAATAGCAATTACATAGCTAGAATGTGTATATTTAATTTTTATAATAAGATATTTGTATTTTGAATTTTTACAGAAAACCCCCTTATTTTACCGATTTTTTTCGAAATTTCACCGAAACGATTTTCAAAACGTTACAGGAGGGACATCATCGTGGAGCTATGGAGGTGGAGAACCGGATCTACAAAGCTTGTATTTCCGTTCTTTTAGTTAAGTTGTTAACTAGTTGCTTTTGTCGCCTAAAATTCTAGTTAACAATCCGTATTAGGGTTTCTCGGCAGCCGTAAAATTTAAAATTGGCATGGTTGATGCCTTGTGAGACCTCATTTGCGTGCCTAGAAACCCTACAGACTGTACGGAGATTGTCACATTCAGGCTCAGTAGGAGTTCAGATGGGTTTACGTCGTCAGTCTTCTTATCGGCATCTACCTGGGGACCGTTACGTACAGCTAGTGCCGCTTGCGGTCTGTAGTTAAACCCACTACCAGCATAGTGTCGAGTCTTTAGAGTCCCACACAGAGGGTTATTCGCCTTTAGGCAAAACGAGTAGAGGTCGCATGGTTTTGCGACGGGGTTCGTTCACATCCGCGCACTTGTGCACGTTTGGTGTCCGGACAGCTTATACTAGCAGGCTTTGGTTTAAGCTAGATCCTAGTATATGTTTTGGGATTGGTTTTATCTCGTTGTATTCGTGTTCCTCGGAACACGGATACGGGTGTGTATGCACAGTTGACTGAGACAGAGGCAGAGGACTTTCATTAGGGTTAATGACCGTTGTTTTTTTTCTTAACCCTAATGTATATGTTAAATGTGATTATTAATATTAATTAATTATAATTGTGTTATGGTTAGGGTTGTTGACCATTTGACTATGGTTGACTTGTTGATCTATGTTGACAAATTGACCATCATCATTTCATATGAAAGATGCTCTTTGATTCTTGCAAAATTCATTAATGTGAAATGATAATGGTCATTTCAAGTTAACCATCACAATTATCTTTTGATTAATTATTTAATTATCATAATTCACATATATGTGAGAATGGTTATAATTATCCTCATTCTATCATTCTCATTCTCTCTCATCCTCTTCCTCTCTCTCAAAGCTCTCCCTCTCATGAGTTGAGAACCATTAAGCCTTTGAGATAAAACACCAAAATTACTCTCTACTCTTTCTAAGGTTCTAGGTTTAGCACACCAAGCACTTTAGTTACCTCTAGGTTGAGGCAGGAGCCAAAGGTAGAGCCCTCGGGTGGATCTTTCTTCGGCAAGAGAAGGCGACGAGGACGACCCATTCATCCTACTCCAAGGAGCAAGAAGAGAAGGACTTCAAGACTTAGGTATAACCCTTTCACCGAGTAGCTAAATCTCTTAGCTTGGTTGTTAGTTTATGTTTAGCAAAGATCCTCCTTTATATAGTCCATTTTGCCTTGAGTTGTAAAAATCGATTTTTTATACCGTTTCCGCCTCCCCGTAAGCACCGGGGTGGGCAACGTGGACTTACAGTGGTATCAGAGCCTAGCTAAACACAAACTAGAAAGTTAGCAAAGTATCTAGAATTTCGATCGGAAAAAAATCGCAAAACACTTTTCAAAAACCTAACTTTCTGCCGATTTTTAAACCTGCTTTAAAAATAATAAATCATACACTAAAAATCGGCTCAGGATTTTTACAGAACACCCAAGAAAAACGATCCAGCGAGTCGACCAACTCACCGCGGAACCGTGGCAAGAGCATGCTCTTGCCGCGGATCCGCGGCCGAGTTGACTCGGCCGTGGGTCGTTTCTCCTGCAGTGTTCCTATATTGATGTTTTGGGATTTTTAGGATGGTTTGTTTCTACCTAGATTTTCCAGAGAACAAATTTATTTTTGGGGTGGTTACAAATCCGTATTTTAATCGAACTTCTCTAGACTTTGGCTAATGGGTTATATCTGTGATGTGATATATGTATTGAACGTTTGCTAATCGCTATACGTCGATTAGTGGGGGTTATACATATCTGTGATCTGTAATGTTGATGGTTTGTGTATATGAATTCGTTGGATTGTCGCGGATGAATAGCCGGGGGGTTGTGAGATGAGAGTTTTCTTTATCTTTCAATTCATGTAATATGTAAATTGATGTAATATTACTTATATGGCCGCACAACCGGGATGGGGTTGTAGCCATCATTGTATAATTTCTTTTACTGTTTTTGCTCCTAGGATAGACCCATGGTGGGGTGCACAAACTACCGTGTATCTCGAAGTGCCGAGTGGCCTACTCACGGTGTTGAGGGAGGTTGCTTTGCTTCGGGTACTTGGCGGGTAGTTTGCCGCACCCGTAGGGGTCTAGGGTGGGGTCTTGGCTATTCATCGCGACCGTGTAATCCGCTCTTCGTTACAGGCTCATACGGAATGCGGATTTCTAGTATATCCAATGTGTTCATCTGTGATCTGGAATGGCTATCATTGCATGTGACGAATGTATATATATATCAATATGTAGATATCTATTTAGGCGTTGCTTATGTTTTGCATCCGCGCTAGTCCAGCCCCCGCTCTGTCGTTAGTTAAGTAACCAAACGGGTGATGACGGGACCCCGTGGCGAATGCGGATGGCATAAGCATACGTCATATTTTCGTTGTTTTCGGCAATGGTAAGATTAATTGATGGGACGCATTAAAATTAATGCAAGAAAATAAACAAAGTAAAAGTCGTTGGAACACTTTCAAAACCACTCGGTTCTTTTCAAAAACCAACTTTTAAATGTGGAGCTTGAACCACTCCTTTTAAAAGCTATCTCGTTCCATCGATTATATCAAGTTCACTACGTTCACGGTTTCGCCAAAACCATTCGTAGCCCTCCGTCGTTTCACATGGATGGTCAATAGTATTCAAGCTATGTTTGTTGGCCAAAGTCAAGGCATACTGATTGGTAGCTATTGGGTATTCATGTGCAGCATAGATAGATGTGTTGGTTTGGGACAGTCGTACTGCCCTGTTGGCCAAAGTCAAGGGTAGGTGCGGGTGGGTTCAAATTAACCTGGAGAATGACGGGTAGAACTTGACATGTGACTTATCATTTGTTGGACAAAGTCAAGGTCATAAGAGCATGGGGCAAAAATACACATCGGGAGTTTCTAAAGAAACTGAAACTTGCTAGCGCTGCATACCATTTGGAGTGTGATGATTCTGGTAGGATTCCTTCAGTTTTGTCACACGATGATATTTGGATCCCGATCCTACTGTGAGTATATGCTACTCCTCCGGAACTTTCTCACTTGACGATCAATGCTATAAACCAAGTAGGTGTCTAGAAAGGTGTTAGCGGGGCTACGCCCACAGGGAAAAGAGGTTACTTAATTAAGGAACTTCGCGAAAGCGTTGGAAAACCTCCCTCGAAGTGCAGACACTGGCCTGGCTGAACGGTTAAGCAAGAATTGTACGGTGAGATTGATCCCGACAAATTCTTCCTTTATGGTTTGAGGAGGGATTCGAGAGACAGTGGGAGCCATCCTGTTTAGACAAATTAAAAACCATTCTAAACTTGCAAGAGCATCATACTAAAGTGTTTCTTCTCTCTCTCCTAATTACAGCGACCAAACATCATGACTGGACTTAAGTTACTACTAGATAAAAACATACTGACAAGGCCAAACTACAAAGATTGGCTCAGGAATGTCAAAATGGCAATCACTTATGACAAGTTAGGGTATCTCCTTACCACCAAAGCTCCCCCTGTCCCAGGTCCCAAAACCAGCGTCGCGGATAGGGAAATCCGTAAGACCTGGGAAATCGACTGCACGAAGGCCAAGTGCCTCGTGCTTGCCTCTATGGACAATGAACATCAGAGGAGGCACGAGAATATGGACCTCGAATCCATATTTCTCCATACAAAAGAACTGTATGGAGAGCAATCCCGTATCGCCAGATACGAAGTCTCGAAAAAGCTGTTTTCAGTGAGATTGGCCGTCGGATCATCGGTAGCGGAACACGTGCTTAAGATGATTGGCTACATAGAAGAGCTCGCGGACCTTGGGACCACGTTGGAGAACGAGCTCTACACGGACTTGATTCTCCAGTCCCTTCCTTCCACTTAAGCCCAGTTTATCCTAAACTTCAACTTGCAAGAAAAGGAAGTTGAACTTTCAGAACTCCTCAACATGCTGAGGAGTGCAGAGGGCACCCGTCAGAAAGGTAGGGAAACATCCACTTTGTTTGTAGGAGGATCTTCCTCTTCTAGGTCCAAGGCGAAAGCCAAGGGAAAGAAGAAGAAAACCCCCACCAAACCAAGGGGCGGTGTTAGTAAAGTGGATACGAAGGGAAAGGCAAAGGCAACAAAGGTAGAGGGAAAGCTTGTGGGGAAGGAAGAATGCTTTTACTGTCACAAGAGTGGACACTGGAAGAAAGATTGCAGGGCTTGGAAGGCCAGAAACCAGGATCTGAAGCAAGTTGCGGCTTCAGCTTCAGGTGTGTATGTTATTGAAACCTGTCTATCAATAAACTCTACTTCCTGGGTATTGGATACCGGATCAGGATCTCATATCTGTAATTCTTTGCAGGCACTGAGAAAGCGTAGGGTTTTGAAGGCAGGTGATATGACCCTCAGAGTTGCAAACGGAGATGGCACGGATGCTGAGGCTATGGGGGACTATCACCTGGGAATGTCAGATGGACATGTTTTGGTTTTACGTAATTTTTATTTTGTACCCAATGCAACTTGTAATATCATTTCTGTATCTTTAATATCTAAAGAAGGTTATGAATTTGCATTTGTAAGTAATGTTGTAAACATTCACCTTAATCAAGTTCTGATTGGGTCAGGTACATTAAGCAATGGTATATACGTATTAAACCAACCATAAATTTTCAATGTCCAGAATACACACAAAAGAAAGTCTCCGGAAACAAATCAGACTTTCTTATGGCATTGTAGACTGGGTCACATCAATGAGAGAAGGTTGACGAAGTTACATACAGAAGGATATTTGGATCCGTTCGAATATCAATCATATGCAACTTGTCAATCCTGTCTCAAAGGAAAGATGACAAAGACTCTGTTCACTGTACACGGAGTAAGAGTGAGCGAGCTCTTGGGACTCGTACACAGCGACATGTGCGGTCCAATGTCTATGCATGTGCGAAGCGGTTATTCTTACTTCATTACTTTTACGGATGACTTTTCAAGGTACGGATATGTCTTCTTAATGAAACATAAATCCGATGCCTTTGGAAAATTCCAGGAATATAAGAATGAAGTATAAAAACAAACAGGCAAAAGTATTAAGACACTGAGATCTGATCGAGGTGGTGAATACTTGAGTGCCGAGTTCCTGGATTACTTAAAAAAGAATGGAATTCTCTCTCAGCTTACTCCTCCATACACTCCGCAACATAACGGTGTATCGGAGAGACGGAACCGGACCCTATTGGATATGGTACGTTCCATGATGAGTAACGCTGAGTTACCGCGATCATTCTGGGGATATGCACTAGAATCAGCTGCATACCTTTTGAACCAAGTTCCAACTAAGACTGTGTCTACTACACCATATCAGATGTGGTGTGGGAAGAAACCCATATCTTAAGCACATTAAGACATAGGGATGTCCAGCTTTTGTCAAAAAGCAGCATGCAGACAAACTCGAGGCACGCTCAGTACAGTGCAAGTTTGTGGGATATCCAAAGAACTCCAAGGGATATTTCTTCTATTGCGAAGAGGAACAAAAAGTTTTTGTTTCTCATCATGCCCACTTCTTGGAAACTGAGTTTTTGGAAAATCAGATAAATGGGAGCGCAATAAAACTGGAAGAAATTCCAGAACCACAAGCTATTACTGAAAGCTTAATAGAACCAGAGTGTTCGAAAGATCAGGACATTCCTACGCCGCTCCGCAGAAGTAGTAGGCAGTCTCATCCGCCCGAGAGATACTACGGTTTTCTCATAGACGGGGATAGAGAGGATTGCATCATTGATAGTGATGAGCCAACTAGCTTCCAGCTGGCTATTCAGAGCGTTGACTCGGTAAAATGGCTGGATGCAATGCAGACCGAAATGGAGTCCATGTACACCAACAAAGTATGGACGTTGGACGTTGCTCCAGATGGGGTAAAACCTGCAGGATGCAAGTGGATCGTCAAAAGGAAGATTAGTGTAGATGGACAGGTTGAGACCTATAAGGCTAGACTTGTTGCAAAGCGTTTTCGTCAAAGACCTGGTTTGGACTATGACGAAACCTTTTCTCCAGTGGCTATGCTGAAATCCATTCGGATCCTTCTTGCCATTGCTGCCTTCCACGATTATGAGATTTGGCAGATGGACGTAAAGACCGCTTTTCTAAATGGAAATTTAGAGGAGTGTGTCTATATAGACCAGCTAGAAGGTTTCATTCAGAGTGGGAGCAGCGGAAAGGTGTGCAAGTTGCTTAAGTCCATCTATGGACTAAAGCAGGCATCGTGGAGTTGGAACATCTGTTTTGATGAGACGGTCAAAGAATTTGGCTTTATCAAAAATCCATATAAACCATGCATCTATAGTAGATTTGTAGCAAGAACTGTCGTATTCCTCGTTTTATATGTGGACGACATTCTCTTAATAGGAAATGACATTCCTATGCTACAATCTGTCAAAGGGTTCTTGTCAAAAAGGTTCTCCATGAAAGATCTGGGTGATGCCTCTTACATTCTGGGGATCCGGATCTATCGTAACAGATCTAAAAGGATATTAGGACTTTCACAGTCCAGGTACATCGACACCATACTGAAAAGATTCACTAAGGAAGATTCCAAGCGCGGTAATCTACCATCTTGTCACGGGATCACCCTCTTTAAAGAGATGTCTCCCAAGACTGATTTGGAAAGGGATCGCATGTCTATTATACCCTACGCTTCTGCGGTATGCTCTATAATGTATGCGATGTTGTGTACCAGACCAGATGTAGCTTATACACTGAGTGTGGTAAGCCGGTATCAGTCAAACCCTGGGGAGAAACACTGGATAGCGGTAAAGAACATTCTCAAGTACCTGAGAAGGACTAAAGAGATGTTCCTGGTGTATGGCGGAAAAGACCTCCAGATCGAGGCCTTTGCTGACTCCTGCTTCCAGAGTGACAAGGATGATTCCAAGTCCATGTCGGGTTATATCTTTACCCTCAATGGAGGGGCGGTGTGTTGGAAAAGTTCCAAACAGGAAACCGTTGCTGACTCGACGATGGAAACGGAATATATCACTGCTGCCGATGCCGCAAAAGAAGCCATCTGGATAAGGAAGTTCCTGACAGAACTTCAGTGGTTCCGTCCATTGTTGATCCAGTACCTCTGTATTGCGACAACAACGGGGCTATAGCTTTAGCGAAGGAACCCAGGTCCCATTAGAAGTCCAGACACATCTTGAGGCGGTATCACCTGATCAGGGAGATCATGGGTCTCCAGAAGATCGAGGTTCGGAGAGTTGCTACGGAAGATAACACTGCTGATCCATTCACGAAGGTCTTACCCCAGACTCAGTTCAAGTGGCTGATCGAGATGATAGGTCTTCGATACGCCAGTACATGGCCTTAGTGCAAGTGGGAGATTGTTAGTGTATATGCCCTAGAGGCCATTATTGTATCATACTAGTTTGTCTATTACTTGATGGAAGCTTGGGATATTCACAGTTGTATAGACAATCTTGCTCAAAATAGTAGTATGCTACTTGGTTTGTTTCTACTTTAATGTGTGCATGTGTTTCTTATAGCATATCGCCTTTACACATTAGTGGAGCCCTTAGGATCTTTGCTTGATTACCAGCGTTGTGATGGCGGTCACAGTCGTGGTGTCACGTCCCGAAAGTATGGAATGTGACCGGCACTTAGATTACGAAGCGTCTAGAGGCGCCACGTGACCTAAGTAAGCCGAATCCCAGAAATCTAAACCATAAAAGAAGAAAAAGAAGAAAAGAAAAGAAAACAAGTATAAAAACATCAGCAAATTTTACCAAAAATTTCGGCAGAGTCTCCTCTGTAAAAACTGGCCCCCAAACGGGTACAACAAGTATAATATACATAAACAATAAAAAGCATCCCCAACGGGAGCTAGCTCAACGCCAACAGGCGGAGACAACCACAACAATCACAATAATATACAACGCCAAAGGGCGAGGCTCAAAACTCAAAAGAAAACAAAAACCACCATATCAGAATAACACATGCGCGACTCTAAGGTCGAAATAAAAGACTGGTCCAATAAACTTATCAATTAATACAAGTATGGTTGATGGAGCTTACTAGATACAAATGAATGAATAAAAGTACAATGGTGGTTCGGATACAAGTGAACCAACCTACCGTGCAAATCACCCTGAAAGAATAGATGTGCCAGCAAGCTGCCAGGGAAACCTGTACACCGAACCTGTAATAAAATTTGGCACAACGGGGGTGAGTTGCCAACTCGTGAGTAGAAGACATCTACGAAAAGAAATCGAATGCACGACGCTATCCTAGGTCATAATAATAATACACTACTAAGTCTCAAACCTCAAGTAATAGCAGGGTAATAATACGTGTAAGTGCTGATACTCCGTGCTCGTGTCAGTGCCTCATATAGTACTATGTCATATAAATGGATATGCATGCACCATGAATGTAAAATAAGCAATCCTGAAATCCAGGTATATCTGTATAAGAAATCTTTGGCTGTTATCATAGTAAAATGTGTATAAGAATCTGAAATCTCAACAATGAAATCCATGGAAATCCGAGTCAAGCATCGACACAAATATGTAAATCTCAAGTCTCAATATGTCGGGCTCCGTCAGTCCGGATCGGCCCATATCATCAAATCACAAGACAACGGTCGGTATCCTCTGGATATCCGCCGCGCCAGACATCACCGGTAGGTAGTCTTCCCCTGCCAGGCTCATCGTCTACAACTCGATCTTCTTGCCCCGGGGTACCATACCGGGCCCACCATGTACCCGAGACGGTTCATCCACTCCTCGAATCGGGTCTCGAAATCCAACAGAAAACATGAAATCTCATGGTGGACGACACATACATCACGAGAAAACCGCATCTTATTTTAAAAAGAGAAGAGGAGAGAGAGAGAAGTTTTTATATATTTTTGCGGTTTTCCCCAAAAATCCAGAAATCTCATAGAAATCCAAATCTCAAAATCATGAGTAACTATATGATGAGTGTCGGCATATGCCCATAATACTGCATGATAACATGAAAATATGAATGCATGGTTGTCTAAGTAATAAATATCATGTCTATACTAACATCAGAGAATAATCACAATATTATATCGGTCTAGTTCTTAACTGATTCTATCCATGAAAGACAATATGATCTAAAGTGTACGTGACATAGCAATTACCGATGATGATGTGTGTGAGCCGGCAAATAAGTGTGCGTGGAATATGCGCATCATCGGTAATAGTGCTGGTGTCCTAACAGGTAAAGTTTATACTGATTATAGCAACATATAAAAGAACATGCACCATGATGATTACAGTATGAATGTAAATACAAGTGTGCATTATCCACTCCTCTGCGAGATACGAGTACAACTACCACTATGTGAGTCGAACCTAAACTAGTGTCCATCTAACATCCTAAGGAACTAAACCTAATAGACTAGTCAGTAAGAAACTAGAGTCTACCTAGGGTCTAAATCAATATCTCTAATAGTCGGCGATCCTGCCTCAATAGCGTCACGTACGTAGTACGGCTTCCTCGAATCAAGAGTGCGGATCAATCATCAAATCTAAGCCTCGTACGGTAAAATCCATCGTACGGCATCCCAATATCGGGGTACGGTCAAGTATCTCCTAGGTGTCTCATTATTCGTATAATATCATCACCAACACATCTCATGATCAAGGTGTTAAACTGTAATCGCCTACATCGATCATATATCATTGCCATCATAATATGCATCATTAGTTTATCCTCAGAAGTATCATGTCATATGTATCATATTGTGATTAAGTCATACCGATATCTTATCGTCATCAAGTCACAAGCTACAGCCCAGGTACTATTTTAGCGTCCCATGTACCTCAATATCACCACCACCCTTCATAATTTATATATTCATGTTCATTTTCTCATTCTCTAATGATCCGCTAACACTTTAATATGACTGTATAGTCAAGAATCACGGCATCAAGCCCAGTTATACTGTTTCATCATACCACAGATATCATATCACATCAATGAATCCCATATACGTGTTGTGTATATATATACACCTATACCTAGTTTTATATATATAAACACATATACGTATACGCCATGTCAAGTTTCAGTGTGTGCGTGTGTGTTTCTACCTGAAACCTAAGAACTTTTCCAAGGTACTCATCCCCTGATAAGGTTTTCCTAAATCAGTCTAGTTCAGCCTAGGGTTATTACTAGGGTCCTACGCGTTAAGTATCTAGGGTCACATCTGGTTTCCTACTGACAATAAATACTATTCCTATTCTACGTTGCGGGGGTGCTAAACGCCATCCACCCGACTTCCCCCCGTAGATATGCATCTACTCACCTGGTCCATGTCTGCCGAAGATAGTGTCGCCATCATCCTCTTCATTGCCCGCAGTCCACGTGGGGGGTACCTAGACGCAAACATATAAATAGCATCGTAAACTGAATCACATACGAAAGTCAAACGATCTAAAGGATCAAGCATAGGTTAAAACCTATGTGCCGCCCACGCAAAAGAACCAAATACCGCTCGATATCGGCGTACGAACTCCGATGGATCGAGATAACATCATCAAACAACTTGTAGTTTTAAAACACATTACTTATACCATAAAACACGATTAAATCCATCGAAACTCTAAAATCCATCAAACCGTCCAATTTCGTAAAACCCGAAAATGCCAGTATATCGTTTTTCATCAAAACTTGACATTTAAATGAAACTAATGGTCATAAAACTCATTAAATAGCATTACTAGACTATACAAACCATTACTATATTTTTATTACACAATTTTGCATTTATTTGAAATTTCTAGTTTGCAACTTTCAACAATTTTAACATTTTTGAAGCAAAATACCACAATTCCACCACAAAACATGATTTTGCATGAATTAATGTATTAAACCACAATTCATGATGATAATGATTTAATGAAACCATAAATTATATTTTTAATCTCATTTATTTAGGAATTTTCAAAATCTAGTTTACAAAATAATAGCATTTTATTAGTATTTTCCAATTCTCAAAGTAATCTAGTTATCAAACTAAGTTTTTCTTTCCATTTACATGCTAATATTCTCACTACAACTACAATCTAATGATAGCAACTTTAATTGGAATTTTATATTACCCACAAACACATTTTAGAAAAATCTAGTTAGCTAATTTCCTTATTTAAAACAATTTTAAATGAAAATTTTACAATTTAACAACCATGCAATATTTTCCAATTCTAAAAGTGTTAAACTAACTATTATAACCCTAATTAATTATTAAAAACCCTAACTTGAATTTACAACACTAACTTGCATTTTTTTTTTAAAAAGATAGAATTAATTCATTAAATCTAATTAAGCTTAAATGAACATCTAAAACAATAAATCAAAAGAAAGAAATTATACCTCCCAAAATATGAAATCCAAACAAGAAATGAGCCTCCAAAATGCATTCTTTCCATCTCCAAATTTCATATAAAAATGAGCAAGGAATAAAGAGTATGGAATAAATAGGATTTTTGGAATTTTAATTGAATTTTTGATGTGTTTTTAATGAATTTTGGATAAAAATGAGGTGGGAAAAGGGGAGGGGCAGCCATGGGGGGTTGTGGCCGGCCTTGGTGAGGTGAGGGAGCGAAAGAAGTGAGTGTGAAAGTGTGTAGAAGTTTCAAGAAGAGAAATATCACTTAAAGGTCTTTTCATGGTTTATTTAATTATTTATTTATTTGTTTACTATAGCAACTCAAGAAAGCTCTAGAAAATAGGAAAAATTTGCAAATAAATTTTGCATGATACACACTAATTTCTAATATGCCATGGTTCATTTTTACAAATTAAAACCATTTAAATTTATAATTTACACTAATTTAGTGTAAAAATAAAGCTTATGTTAATATTTAAAATAATTAATTTAGGAAAAATATTTTATTAAACTAAAAATTTATAAGTGGCTAAATAAACACCATTTACTAGTAATTTCATAATTAAAATAGATATTTTAAAATTTATAATGAAAACAATCACGGTTTGGTTTTACGAAAAATACATTTTACTTTACCGAAAATCCTAAAATTCACTTAAACACTTTTATTCATTTAATTATTTATTTAATCATTTTTAAAACGTTACAATCTTCCCCCCTTTAAGAAATTCGGTCCCCGAATTTAAATTAAAACCCCCCTCCAAATACTAAAACGTTTAGCAAAACATCCAAATCGTCGGGGCTCCGAAATCATCAATACATAACAAAAATCAACTCCGTCAAGCATAACGCAATCATCGGAGTTATGGCGAGAATAAAATATCAAAACTCAATATGAAAATCATCATAATCTACATCAATCTGTAACTTATATATAGTGCGCATCATAGTAAAACCGTACAAATATCTGGATAAGGCAATATGCAAATACCCCTTTTTGAAAATTGCCGTGTGATGCACGTGTCACGGCATAAGTAGCGGACGTTTAAATAAAAAAAAAAGCTATATATATATATCTTTTATTTAACATACACGTCCCGCCTGGTTACTAAATCAAATAATAATGATTATGAAAACATACTGCTCAAACTGAAATCAATCCCAATCA
Organism: Agapanthus africanus; assembly: GCA_030015575.1. Taxonomy (NCBI): domain Eukaryota; kingdom Viridiplantae; phylum Streptophyta; class Magnoliopsida; order Asparagales; family Amaryllidaceae; genus Agapanthus; species Agapanthus africanus. Next base: position 224,875,821 of record CM057344.1, on the reverse strand, counting down.
CATCATAAAAATATCATGTGCGTCCGGTGCGCACTGAAATCGAAACCAACTAAAGATACCATGAATACACACAAAAACAAACCTAAGTGCAACAGGTGTGCACCAAAAACATCTGTCAAGTGCAACGGGCGTGCACGACTCAATATCAGGTGCATCTAATCTGCACAAAACCCCGATTTAGTGCATCTGGTATGCACAAAATCGCATCAAGTGCGCCAAGTATGCGCAAGAATCCTAATCAGGTGCACATGGTGCACGAAAACTAACCTCGAATATCAAAATCAAAATCACAGTACAAAAATGCATGAAAACTAAGTCAAAACATATGTCAAAATCATGTGTGACCCCTATGCACGAAATCAATCAAAAATCTCAAAATATATAAAACCAAATCAAGTGTACTGGGTGCGTACTAAACCACATCAATACAACTGATATATGAAACATAGATAGAATGAAGGTACACACAGGAAATACCAATCGTAGAACAAAGTCCTCAAAATACAAAAATCCAATCAACGAAAATATGAAATTCAAATCACTAAATCACAATCGTAAACACTATCGTCAATGTGCGCCTCTTTCCTCTGATGTCGATTGCTTCGAACTCGTCTCTTTGTAGCTGTGCTGACTGCGCTACCAACGGCAATACTCATATCTAGAGTCTCCCACGTAGTCGATCCCTTCACATGATATCCGGACTACATTAAACTTTTCGATCGATCCATCAAATCTCATAATTCCCCGAGAGCTCAACACTCAAGTACAGTTTAAAAATATCCGGTACATACCCCAGAATCGATGATCCAGCTGTAGAAGGGCAAACCCAGGCCTCACTAATGGCACAGCGGAACTGCCGTAAACCCTAAGGTTCAAGGGCGTTCTCGTGGTCATTATGTCGAGTTAGGGTTTCACTCTTCTAGAGGGTCCATCGAAATACCTGCATGTTCTTCCGAATACTTTAAACTTAGGAAAATGGTTTTCTGATAATCGTTCGAACCCTTTAACTTCATCCGGACGGCATGTGAATACCCTTCGTCCGCACGCTAAGCAATGCTTCAATCCTCAAGAATAACCAATACTCTAATGGTTATCGCATTCGAGCCGCAGCTCCCTCTGCCCGTGCACCCGTGGTAACAGAACCACCCTCCGACATCGACAAAGATAGATCAAAGGAATGAATGAAATACGGTGCAAACAAATGTACATCCTAAGGCTCCTTAAGCAGAGTAGCGTATCGTAAGTATGCCGCGGACCATACCCACGGTACGTTACTCTACCTAAATCGCCTACTCCATCAACCAAGGGTCACCTAGACTTATACAAGGTTAAACCTAGCGCTCTGATACCAACTTTGTCACGACCCGAAAGTATGGAACGTGACCGGCACTTAGATTACGAAGCGTCTAGAGGCGCCACGTGACCTAAGTAAGCCGAATCCCAGAAATCTAAACCATAAAAGAAGAAAAAGAAGAAAAGAAAAGAAAACAAGTATAAAAACATCAGCAAATTTTACCAAAAATTTCGGCAGAGTCTCCTCTGTAAAAACTGGCCCCCAAACGGGTACAACAAGTATAATATACATAAACAATAAAAAGCATCCCCAACGGGAGCTAGCTCAACGCCAACAGGCGGAGACAACCACAACAATCACAATAATATACAACGCCAAAGGGCGAGGCTCAAAACTCAAAAGAAAACAAAAACCACCAGATCAGAATAACACATGCGCGACTCTAAGGTCGAAATAAAAGACTGGTCCAATAAACTTATCAATTAATACAAGTATGGTTGATGGAGCTTACTAGATACAAATGAATGAATAAAAGTACAATGGTGGTTTGGATACAAGTGAACCAACCTACCGTGCAAATCACCCTGAAAGAATAGATATGCCAGCAAGCTGCCAGGGAAACCTGTACACCGAACCTGTAATAAAATTTGGCACAACGGGGGTGAGTTGCCAACTCGTGAGTAGAAGACATCTACGAAAAGAAATCGAATGCACGACGCTATCCTAGGTCATAATAATAATACACTACTAAGTCTCAAACCTCAAGTAATAGCAGGGTAATAATACGTGTAAGTGCTGATACTCCGTGCTCGTGTCAGTGCCTCATATAGTACTATGTCATATAAATGGATATGCATGCACCATGAATGTAAAATAAGCAATCCTGAAATCCAGGTATATCTGTATAAGAAATCTTTGGCTGTTATCATAGTAAAATGTGTATAAGAATCTGAAATCTCAACAATGAAATCCATGGAAATCCGAGTCAAGCATCGACACAAATATGTAAATCTCAAGTCTCAATATGTCGGGCTCCGTCAGTCCGGATCGGCCCATATCATCAAATCCCAAGACAACGGTCGGTATCCTCCGGATATCCGCCGCGCCAGACATCACCGGTAGGTAGTCTTCCCCTGCCAGGCTCATCGTCTACAACTCGATCTTCTTGCCCCGGGGTACCATACCGGGCCCACCATGTACCCGAGACGGTTCATCCACTCCTCGAATCGGGTCTCGAAATCCAACAGAAAACATGAAATCTCATGGTGGACGACACATACATCACGAGAAAACCGCATCTTATTTTAAAAAGTGAAGAGGAGAGAGAGAGAAGTTTTTATATATTTTTGCGGTTTTCCCCAAAAATCCAGAAATCTCATAGAAATCCAAATCTCAAAATCATGAGTAACTATATGATGAGTGTCGGCATATGCCCATAATACTGCATGATAACATGAAAATATGAATGCATGGATGTCTAAGTAATAAATATCATGTCTATACTAACATCAGAGAATAATCACAATATTATATCGGTCTAGTTCTTAACTGATTCTATCCATGAAAGACAATATGATCTAAAGTGTAGTGACATAGCAATTACCGATGATGATGTGTGTGAGCCGGCAAATAAGTGTGCGTGGAATATGCGCATCATCGGTAATAGTGCTGGTGTCCTAACAGGTAAAGTTTATACTGATTATAGCAACATATAAAAGAACATGCACCATGATGATTACAGTATGAATGTAAATACAAGTGTGCATTATCCACTCCTCTGCGAGATACGAGTACAACTACCACTATGTGAGTCGAACCTAAACTAGTGTCCATCTAACATCCTAAGGAACTAAACCTAATAGACTAGTCAGTAAGAAACTAGAGTCTACCTAGGGTCTAAATCAATATCTCTAATAGTCGGCGATCCTGCCTCAATAGCGTCACGTACGTAGTACGGCTTACTCGAATCAAGAGTGCGGATCAATCATCAAATCTAAGCCTCGTACGGTAAAATCCATCGTACGGCATCCCAATATCGGGGTACGGTCAAGTATCTCCTAGGTGTCTCATTATTCGTATAATATCATCACCAACACATCTCATGATCAAGGTGTTAAACTGTAATCGCCTACATCGATCATATATCATTGCCATCATAATATGCATCATTAGTTTATCCTCAGAAGTATCATGTCATATGTATCATATTGTGATTAAGTCATACCGATATCTTATCGTCATCAAGTCACAAGCTACAGCCCAGGTACTATTTTAGCGTCCCATGTACCTCAATATCACCACCACCCTTCATAATTTATATATTCATGTTCATTTTCTCATTCTCTAATGATCCGCTAACACTTTAATACGACTGTATAGTCAAGAATCACGGCATCAAGCCCAGTTGTACTGTTTCATCATACCACAGATATCATATCACATCAATGAATCCCATATACGTGTTGTGTATATATATACACCTATACCTAGTTTTATATATATACACACATATACGTATACGCCATGTCAAGTTTCAGTGTGTGCGTGTGTGTTTCTACCTGAAACCTAAGAACTTTTCCAAGGTACTCATCCCCTGATAAGGTTTTCCTAAATCAGTCTAGTTCAGTCTAGGGTTATTACTAGGGTCCTACGCGTTAAGTATCTAGGGTCACATCTGGTTTCCAACTGACAATAAATACTATTCCTATTCTACGTTGCGGGGGTGCTAAACGCCATCCACCCGACTTCCCCCCGTAGATATGCATCTACTCACCTGGTCCATGTCTGCCGAAGATAGTGTCGCCATCATCCTCTTCATCGCCCGCAGTCCACGTGGGGGGTACCTAGACGCAAACATATAAATAGCATCGTAAACTGAATCACATACGAAAGTCAAACGATCTAAAGGAATAAGCATAGGTTAAAACCTATGTGCCGCCCACGCAAAAGAACCAAATACCGCTCGATATCCGCGTACGAACTCCGATGGATCGAGATAACATCATCAAACAACTTGTAGTTTTAAAACACATTACTTATACCATAAAACACGATTAAATCCATTGAAACCCTAAAATCCATCAAACCGTCCAATTTCGTAAAACCCGAAAATGCCAGTATATCGTTTTTCATCAAAACTTGACATTTAAATGAAACTAATGGTCATAAAACTCATTAAATAGCATTACTAGACTATACAAACCATTACTATATTTTTATTACACAATTTTGCATTTATTTGAAATTTCTAGTTTGCAACTTTCAACAATTTTAACATTTTTCAAGCAAAATACCACAATTCCACCACAAAACATGATTTTGCATGAATTAATGTATTAAACCACAATTCATGATGATAATGATTTAATGAAACCATAAATTATATTTTTAATCTCATTTATTTAGGAATTTTCAAAATCTAGTTTACAAAATAATAGCATTTTATTAGTATTTTCCAATTCTCAAAGTAATCTAGTGATCAAACTAAGTTTTTCTTTCCATTTACATGCTAATATTCTCACTACAACTACAATCTAATGATAGAAACTTTAATTGGAATTTTATATTACCCACAAACACATTTTAGAAAAATCTAGTTAGCTAATTTCCTTATTTAAAACAATTTTAAATGAAAATTTTACAATTTAACAACCATGCAATATTTTCCAATTCTAAAAGTGTTAAACTAACTATTATAACCCTAATTAATTATTAAAAACCCTAACTTGAATTTACTACCCTAACTTGCATTTTTAAAAAAAAAAAATAGAATTAATTCATTAAATCTAATTAAGCTTAAATGAACATCTAAAATAATAAATCAAAAGAAAGAAATTATACCTCCCAAAATATGAAATCCAAACAAGAAATGAGCCTCCAAAATGCATGCTTTCCATCTCCAAATTTCATATAAAAATGAGCAAGGAATAAAGAGTATGGAATAAATAGGATTTTTGGAATTTTAATTGAATTTTTGATGTGTTTTTAATGAATTTTGGATAAAAATGAGGTGGGAAAAGGGGAGGGGCAGCCATGGGGGGTTGTGGCCGGCCTTGGTGAGGTGAGGGAGAGAAAGAAGTGAGTTTGAAAGTGTGTAGAAGTTTCAAGAAGAGAAATATCACTTAAAGGTCTTTTCATGGTTTATTTAATTATTTATTTATTTGTTTACTATAGCAACTCAAGAAAGCTCTAGAAAATAGGAAAAATTTGCAAATAAATTTTGCATGATACACACTAATTTCTAATATGCCATGGTTCATTTTTACAAATTAAAACTATTTAAATTTGTAATTTACACTAATTTAGTGTAAAAATAAAGCTTATGTTAATATTTAAAATAATTAATTTAGGAAAAATATTTTATTAAACTAAAAATTTATAAGTGGCTAAATAAACACCATTTACTAGTAATTTCATAATTAAAATAGATATTTTAAAATTTATAATGAAAACAATCACGGTTTGGTTTTACGAAAAATACATTTTACTTTACCGAAAATCCTAAAATTCACTTAAACACTTTTATTCATTTAATTATTTATTTAATCATTTTTAAAACGTTACACGTGGGGGCTGGGTAATCCATAAGCACATTCTTATACAGGTCCCTAGTCGTAGGACTATCGAGACAGGGCATCGATACTCCGGAGTAGACTAGCGTATGCGCTTCTCATCCTAGCTTGGGAGACGGTCTGTCCCACAGCCGTCAGTACGTCGTACTTGAGATAGTATGCGGGTGCTCGTTAGGTTACGAGTACACTGGACAGGACTCGTCGGGAACTGTTGGTTGGTATTATACCTATCGTCAGTTATCAGTTCCCAGGTGACATGAGTACAGCTTAGTCCGTTGACTTGACACTGTCACTTGGCCTCGAGTGTGTTCCCACTGTTCTTAGATTGCTGTTCCCGCCAAAAATTTCTGCGCAAAAGAGTCCAAGATATCAAATGGCAGCGATACGCTTAAGGAAATACGAACCAGTATCTTCCGGGCTGTTTTTTGACAAACTCCCGAAGGAGAAACGGATAAATTCTGATTGTATTGAAAGCGTCTCGAAAAACCCTTCGATTTGATATATTATGGGCTTCATAATTCATCCGGGATCAAAAGTTATGAGGCATTATGTGTTCACACGTGATGGGCTTTTAAGAATCCGCTGGAGGAGTTAGAAGATATAATAAAAACTTAGAAAAGACCCCAATGGGGAATCACGTGCTCACACGTGACCATGGACCACGTGCAGACACGTGATGGGCTCTTAAGGCCTCTAAAATAATGAATAGAATTAAATTCTAAAATCTGTTCCCTGATTAAAAATCAGAAGTTATCTCAATGAAATATCACGTGCTCACACGTGACCAATGGTCACGTGTTGACACGTGATGGTTAAAACAACAATATGAACAAGCGACTGTTAAAGGAACCAATTTCGGGGTTACGTGCTCACACGTGACCAAGGGTCACGTGCCAGCACGTGACAGGCTTTGAAAGCCTTACAGATTAGTAGAATTAAAATTCTAAATTTCTCTAAAAATCTTTCGAAATAGAATTAAAATTCTAAAAGCTTCTAAATCTTTCCAAATGGAAAAGGATTATGGGAACCGTTGGATTAAAGATCCAAAGATGATTAAAAATCATCAATTTATGGAAAAATCTTGGACAAGGAAAGATTTCCCTGAAAATCTCACCAGAATAACAAATAGAATATCTTTTGGATTTAAAATCCACGGTGAATAAAATTCACTGAATGATCTAAAGGCCCAGATTAATGATAAATATAAATCAAATCTCTCAACGATCAAATCAAATCTTTCAATGAGAGATTTGCTAAACAAATTGATTCTTTTCCTTCTCCTATAAATAGGAGCCAAGAAGAGAAGAGAAGGGAGGAACATTTCTTGAAAAAAAAAATCAAGAGCTTCAAACAGAGAGAACTCTGAGAAAAATTTCAAGAAGAAGGTAAAAACCTTCACGAGAGAAAAGAAATCTCTTATGATAAATCATTGATCAATGATCTTCAGATAATGAATAGTGCTTTGCACTCGTATGAACCACTGGTTCTTTAAAACAAAGAAGAAAATAAAAATAAATAAAAATAGTGCTTTGCACTCGTATGAACCACTGGTTCTTTAAAACAAAAAAATAAATAAATAAAATAAAAAAATAGTGCTTTGCACTTTTATGAACCTCTGGTTCTTGAAATAAAGAGAAAAACTCATTTTTCTTTGATCCTAATTAGATCAAAGAAAACAAATAGTGCTTTGCACTTCTGTTCTGGAATCTAAAAAGATTCTTAGTGCTTTGCACTTCCAAACTGCGCTGTTGCGCTCCTGAGAGAACGCCACGTGTTAGCTGCAGAACAACTTGCGCTACGCGCCTTGAAATAGAGCTTTGCTCTCTGGAACTGGCGCAACTCACCAGAGCGCGCCACGTGTCAGCTGCAGAACAACTTGCGCTACGCGCCTTGAAATAGAGCTTTGCTCTCTGGAACTGGCGCAACTCACCAGAGCGCGCCACGTGTCAGCTGCAGAACAACTTGCGCTACGCGCCTTGAAATAGAGCTTTGCTCTCTGGAACTGGCGCAACTCACCAGAGCGCGCCACGTGTCAGCTGCAGAACAACTTGCGCTACGCGCCTTGAAATAGAGCTTCGCTCTCTGGAACGGGCGCAACTCACCAGAGCGCGCCACGCAACAGCACAGCGCACTAGCGCAGCGCACTGCGCTGTTGCGCTTGCGCTCACCAGAGCATGACACGTGTCCTCACCACAAGCGCTTGCGCTCAGTGATTGGCGCAAAGCGCCTGACAAATGCAATGCATTTTACTGAAGGGCCAGGCCCAAATCAGAGGGGCCTAGTAGGCCAAATTAAATTGCAATACAATAAAAAGGGGCAGAGCCCAAAACAAATTGATGCTTTGCATCCTTTCTGGGCAAAGCCCAAATAAAAATAAAAAGAAATGCAATGCAAAAGCAAATAAAATGTTGGACATTTTCAACTGGACTTAGCCCAATCGTGGCCATAAGTCCTTAAATTAAATTGACTGAGCAAAATGGCTCTCCTAAAACAATTTACATCCGGTTCGAGGGTACATCTCCGAACTCCTTTGACATCCATCGTTGTAATTCCTCAACGACGTCAAAGAGGTGACGGGTCCCAACGACCACACATCGCTATGGACTGCGGGGTCCTTAAACTCGTGGACCGAGACGTCCTTAAACTAATATCGGACCGAGACGTCCTTAAACTAATATTGGACCGAGACGTCCTTAAACTAATGATGGACCACTACGTCCCTAAACTGGCATTGGACCGAAATGTCCTTAAACTAATAATGGACCACTACGTCCCTAAACTGGCATCGGACCGAAACGTCCCTAAACTAATATCGGACCGGAACGTCCCTAAACTAATATCGGACCGGAACGCCCCTAAACTGGAATATGGACCACCACGTCCCTAAACTGGCACAATAGAGCCCAAATGCTCTTTTGTCGGATCTAAACGGTCCCGTTAAGTTGATCTTAGTCTCAAACTGGACTAACGTATCCTTAACAAACGTTTGAGTCGATCTTAGCCTCAAAAATGGCTAATGTATCCTCCAAACAGACTTTAGTCCCAAATTGGACTATGAATCTCCCAAACTGGAACAATAGAGCCCAAACACTCTTTTGTCGGATCTAAATGATCCCGTTAAGTTGATCTTAGTCTCAAACTGGACTAACGTATCCTTAACGAACGTTTAAGTTGATCTTAGCCGCAACGCGACTAACGTATCCTTAAACTAAAAACACCAAACCCAAATCTAAGTAAATACGGATTTGGACTAATCCACGTCCTATGGGCGACGGTATTACTCAGTCTCCGTATACAATCCACGGGCAACCACAAACAAAACAAACACCCACGACACGAAGTGAAATTCTGGAGAAGGAGAAAGTTGTTACCGCGATGCGGTAGCGTAATTAACTGCAGGGGCTTGCGCGTGCAGGGAAGAGCGTCCCCACAATCAAAAACCCCTCACCCTGAGGGGGAATCTGACAAAGTCTGCTACATCGGCCGCATCCGTCTAAACCTCCGATACACGGTGCCATAAATCAACTTGGCATCTTCGGAGAGGTAGACGGATAAAACCAAATAGCATCTGCCCCGAATCCCAGCGTCAGGCCATCGCGGTCCTATGCGCCGCCGTTCGGAGGGGAACAGATTCTGGCACGCCCGGTGGGACCTCTTCCTCTTTCCACTCCACACTTCGTGCGTCGTCTTCGCGAACCAATCGCGGTTTGTTAAATGGTTGTCTTCGGATTTCAAGTTGCTAAGATTTGGTCTTTTACCTGGCACAGAATTCAAGATTCAATGGCCACCAACTGCACCAGCAGCTCGAAATGCCGCTGCAACGGACGCTCCACCTTACCAGGAGGTGTAACATACGGGCCCCAAGCGGCTTCCTTCCTGACTCTGCCGGTAGACCAGGTGACCCAGGCCACTACCGGCCTGTTTTTCGGGACCATGGTCCCACCTGCAAGCTTCTCTATGCCGATATCCGCACCGGAAGCGAACAAGAAGTCGGTATTCGACCGGCTTACCGCTACCACGACCCCTGTCAACGGATCGTCCGCTACTAAGCCGACAGCCTCCGTTTTTACCAGGCTAGGTCAGAACTATAAAGTGGCTGTCCCAAAGAGGGCAACGGTCGCTGCCTCGGAAGTCGTTGAAGCGGCTTCTCCTATCAGAGAGTCGGTCTTCACAAGATTGACGGTTCCCACTCCTCCCCCAGCTGGTCAAAAAGCATCAGTCTTCGATAGGCTGACGTCGACAGTTACCCCACACCCAAACAGGGGGCAACAAGAAACTAGCTCGATTTCCGAGCCAGTCCCAACGGCTCGTCGTGCGCGACGTCGCCATTGGCAGCGAGTAAGGAAAGCAGGGGGCAACTCCCCCTCAGGGCTAACCCCACCTGCTCCAGTAGTGGAGGTCAATGCTGCTGTTCCAACTGGGAACAGCTTTGAATTGCTGAGGAAGGTGAGAAGGAACTCTCCGGTTGCTACATTGAAAAGGTCTCCTCCGCCCATGGAAAAAGCTCCGGAGACGAAGCAGGAACAGCCCCCTCAACGGCTATCGTCAAAAATTTATAAAGTTTGGCGGAAGGTTCAAGACTCCGTGATTGACTCAGACCACTTCCGTCGCCAGAAAAGGGCAAAGGCGGAAAAAGACAAGAACCGCCCTATTAAACAGCAGGGGGCAACAAATGCTAGAATGCCCGCTTCAACGGCTCCTTCAACCTCAAAGGTCCATAAAAGGAAGAGGCCAGAAAAAGCTCCCGTGACACTGACAAAGTTTAAAAGCGGTGAACCTAAACGCCCCAAGTCAGGGGGCATAACAGTTCATACGGTCTATATGGCTTCGGGAAAGGAAGAAATTCGTATTTCTACGGGTCACCGACCGCTCACCCGATCAGTGACCAAAGCTCAGGAACAGCAACAAAAGCTCCAGGAGATGATGACCACAATGGCTGCACTCACTGGGCCGAAAGAAACCCCGGAAACATCCTCAGAAGAACGTCAAGAACAAGAAACGGACGCCGAATTCCTTCGGCGCGTGCTAGAGAAGAAAGATAAAGAGGCTGCGGAACAGGCAGCCAACATAAAGAAAATGGCCCTCCTGTTCCAGGATATGGTGGGTATGATGATTCAACAAGATCCACCTGCTGGGGATCCCCCGATCATTCTTGAAGATGATAGGGGAGAGACGTCGAATCCTCCACCGGCTCTATCCGCAGCTAAAGAGGATACCATATCAAAAGCTGATTTGGATGAATATATTGCCCAACAAATACGGGTGCATCAGGCGACTGAAGCAGCCGGTCAAATCGTGAAAACGGGGCGGCCATATCCGGGCTGGTATGACCAAATCAAGTACCCGCCGGGTTACACGATTCCCAAGTTTCATGTTTACAAAGGGACCGGCAATCCCCATCAACATGTTGCCCAGTTCAGGGCGCTTTGCGGTAATACCGGCGGCGACGACAAGCTTTTGCTTCGCCAGTTTGTTGGAAGCTTATCAGATACGGCGTTTGAATGGTATTCTGAGCTTCCCAACGACTCTATAAAAACCTTTGCGGAGATGGAGCTACTCTTCACCCAACGCTTTGCAAGTGCCAGTGAGCGTACCCCGATGACGGCACTGATCAATGCCAGGGTAAAACCCGGCGAGACATGGGTTCAGTACGCTATACGGTGGCGTAATCTATGGTCGAAATGCGAACAACGCATAGAAGAGGCACCTGCGGTAGGCATGTTTATGGGCACTCTCGATCCGCAGGCGACCATCTCGCAATTCATGATGTTCTTCAGGCCGACCACCTTCCAGGCCTTGATCGACAAATTAGCCCAAATGGACCAGATGGGCCATAGACCGTCTCCTCCAAGACCCGATCCCCGAAATGAGAAAGGAAAAGCGATCATCGTCGCCAATGCTCAACAACAGTCGAGCAACTCAAAGCCGGTCGGTCGCCAAAACAACGTGCGTCCCCGCCCATCCCTCGAAGAGAGGCTAGGACGTCCTTACTCGTTTCCTCAGAATAAAACGAGAAGACTGTTTGAGCTAGCAGTGCGTAACAGACTCATCAATCTGCCGAGTCCAAAGCGTCTGTCGCAGCCAGGCGACCTTAATAATCCCAATTATTGCCTTTACCACCAAACGGTAAGTCACCCGATTGAGGATTGTTTCGTCTTTAAGGGATGGATCGAGGATCAATACCTGCAAGGCAAGTTCACGCTGTCTGAAAGCTGGAAGGTAAACCCCCCACAGCCGCACTCTCCAAAGAAGACGGACACGCCGGGGGCAACTTGTTCTTTCGTCGAGGATGAAAACGATGGAGAAAACTTATCGGATGAATCCGAAGACTACGTAGCGACTTGTCATGTGATTTCTCATTCACCGACGGATGATGAGGAGGATCCTTGCGCTGAGAAATCAACGGCGGACCCTGAAACAGAAATTCCGTGGCCGTCAGACAAGTTGATCGATGCCTTCCTAAATGAAATTTGTCTGAAAGCAAAAGCCAATCAAGAGCATGAAATGGCCATACTGGAAAGAGCCAAGGCATTCCCGTCAAATCAAAAGCCATACACTGCGGGTAAAAACAAATTCAAGACGAGGAAACGGTTCGCCAAAGCTCTATCAGTAGGAATGAAGCTACCGCCCTCCGAAGAAAATCCTTTCTCTGAGGTAGAGATGCACCCTAACTTCTGTTTATATCATCAGAAGATCATACATCCTACCGAAGACTGCGAGTCCTTTAACTGTTGGTGGCAAGGGTATGTCGCTCAAAAGCGACACTTCGACAGGACAAAGTGTGAAGCTTGTGGACATCAGAAAAATGCGATAGATGAGCGCAAAAGAGCCACCGCCGACTGTCATATAGCCGACTTCAAGGGATCACAAATTATCACCTTTGGAAGCGACTCTGACGAAGAAGCTAGCCCCAACTCTTCCCTCGGGGAATCTATTTCAAAAATAAAGGAATTGAGAAGCTACGAGAACGTTCAGCCATGCAATCGCATGCTACTCGGAAAAAGTCCCGGCCCCGCAAACAACGGAGCGAACAAAAAAGATAAAAGAAAAGGAAAAAAGGCCCTCGTCACCAGCGCTCAACAACAATCAGGTGACCCTAGACCGGTTGTTTGCCAAAGCAAAAAGCAGCAACCCCTCCAGGAAAAGTTGAGACGTCCTTACTCGTTTCCGCAAGATAAAACAAGGGGACTGTTCGAGCTGGCAGTGTGCGACAGACTCATCAATCTGCCGGGTCCAAAACGTCCGTTGCAGCCAGGCGATATTAATAATCCCAATTATTGCCCTTACCACCAAACAGTAGGTCACCTGATCGAGGACTGCTACGTCTTCAAAAACTGGATTGAAGACCAATACCAACACGGCAAGTTTGTGCTGTCTGAGAACTGGAAGGTGAGTCCGCCACAACCGCACGCTCTGAAAAAGATGGATACGCCGGGGGCATCATGTTCATTCATGGAAAAGGACTCATAGACCGAAAAGTCAGTAAACTAGAAATTCTCCTCAAATACGGAGACGCCAGACCGAAAAGTCAGTAAACTAGAAATTCTCCTCAAATACGGAGACGCCAGACCGAAAAGTCAGTAAACTAGAAATTCTCCTCAAATACGGAGACGCCAGACCGAAAAGTCAGTAAACTAGAAATTCTCCTCAAATACGGAGACGCTAGACCGAAAAGTCAATAAACTAGATGTTCGCCTCAAATACGGCGACGGCGGACCGAAACGTCCTTAAACTAACAACGGACCGAGATGTCCTTAAACTAATGATGGACCGCAATGTCCTAAAACTTGCAATGGACCGAAATGTCCTTAAACTAATAGCGGACCGAAATGTCTTTAAACTAATATCAGACCGAAACGTCTTTAAACTAATACCGCAGCATCCTTAGGCTGACAAAAAAAAAAAAACGGTATGTACATAAGCAAAAAGGGCACGGATGAAAACCCGAAAGGGCTCCGTGAGTAAAAACAGCAGGACTACCGGCGAGTGTTCGTGAAAACCCGAAAGGGCGCGACCTCGTAAAAAAAAAAAAGAATAAAAAAAAAAGGTATGTCCATAAGCAAAACGGGCACGGATGAAAACCTGAAATGGCTCCGTGAGTAAAAACAGCAGGACTACCGGCGAGTGTTTGTGAAAACCCGAAAGGGCGCAATCTCGTTAAGAAACACTTATAGGGTCCTCTCGACCCTGTAAGGAGAAACCACCTGCGTGAGATCCCTACGACTCACAAAGGAACAACACACTTAGGGATCCCCACGATTCCTAAGGAGAAAATACACTTGCGAGATCCTCACGACTCGTAAGGAGAACTCTCTTGTGGGACCCTTACGGCTCATAAGATTTGAAAGTCTTGAGCTACAGAGACCTAAACCTGTGCTTAAGCAACCCCCACAACTTTCGACATTGCCCTACAAGTGGTCCGATATTGGCTCTTGTATACAATCCACGGGCGCGAATAAACATTTCCCTAACAAAGTCCCATCCGTAACTAGGGATATGCTTGTACAGCAAACGACACTTGTAAGTCCTCTCGACTTATAAGGAGAAAACCCTTTTGTAAGATCCTTACGACTTACAAGAGAACATGCACTTAGGAATCCTCACGATTCCCAAGGAGAAAACACAACTACAAGATCCTCACGACTTGTAGGAAGAAGTACCTTTGTGAGACCCTTACGGCTCATGAAGTCAAAAGCCTTAGCCGACAGGACCCTTAACCCTGTTCACTAAGCCACCTTTGTTTAACATCGAAAAAGGCAAGTGATGATTCGCTCCTGGCAATATCCCAGTTATAGCGATGCTGATGCCTAAACCGGTATCAAATTCCAAGCCCTTTCAAGGCAAATGATGATTCGCTCCTGGCAATATCCCAGTTGCAGCGATCCTGATGCCTAAACCGGTATCAAATTCCAAGTCCTTTCAAGGCAAATGATGATTCGCTCCTGGAAATATTCCGGTCGCAGCGATGCTGATGCCAAGATCGGTATCAGATCCCAAATCACCTACTCGCAAAAAAAAAAAAAAATGCATACGAAATAGCCGAAATGATGGGGCAACTTGCAAACAAAATCAGCAAGTAAAAATGTATGCATGCAAAATAGCCGAAATGATTGGGAAACTCGCAATAAAAAACAGCGAGTAAAAATAAAATAAATAGCCAAAATGATTAGGCAACTCGCAATAAAAAGCAGCGAGTAAAAAGAAAAAATAGCCGAAATGATTGGGCACCGCGAAAAATAGCCGAAATGATTGGGCAATCGCGACCTTCGCGATATAAAAGCTGAAATGATAGAGCATCGCGGGAAAAAAAAAATAATGAAAGAATGAAACTTTTTGCCCTACAGGTGAAATCGCATCGATCCCTGTATATAATTCAGGGGCACAGATAAAGAGGGAACCATGCCTTCCCAACAGGCTCCATCAGAAAGCGAAGCCAAATCTCGACGGTTCATAGACAACCTAGAGACCATCTCGACATTTGTCGCAATATTACAGACACGATGTCAACAAATGAAGCAAACGAAGATCTCGAGCTTCAGGGTCTCGACGTCAACATCGACAACTTAGAGATCACCAACGGTGTGCCTCCTCATTCCAGCAGGACACAGATATTACACCATCAAGCGGGGCGATGGCAAAATCCCAGCTTCACTTCAGCATTCGTCTCGATACAGTAGACGCAATGTCAACAACAGCGTTCCTCCGCAGTCCAGCTGGAGGCAGATGCAACGTCAACAAAAGACCTCACGGTCGAAACAAAGCGGAGCGATGGCAAAATCCCAACTCCACCTTAGCATTCGTCTCGTTACAGTAGACGCAATGTCAACAACAGCGTTCTTCCTCCAGCAGGGATCCAGACATGACAAAGCAAACGAAGCGAAGGCCACATTCCTAGCTTCAACGTCTTTACGGTAAGTCATATAAAACCGGAAAGACAATCGGAGATCATCTCGCACCAGTGTGGAGTGGTCACCACTTCGACGTCCGTCTCGATACAGCAGACGAGATGTCACCCCAACGTTCGTTTCGACACAGCAGACGTAACGTCATCAAACAAACGGAGCCACGGCAAAATCCCTAGTTCCAAACCTCGGCGGTTCACCAGTAACCTAGAGACAACCATGACATTCGTCTCGATACAGAGGACGCAATGCCAGCAAACGAAGCGAAGGCTAAATTCCTAGCTTCAGGGTCTTAACGGCAAGTCATATAAAACCGGAAAGACAATCGGAGATCATCTCGCACCAGTGTGGAGTGGTCACCACTTCGACGTCCGTCTCGATACAGCAGACGAGATGTCACCCCAACGTTTGTCTCGACACAGCAGACGTAACGTCATCAAAAAAACGGAGCCACGGCAAAATCCCTAGTTCCCACCGCAACATTCGTCTCGATACAGCAGACGCAATGCCAGCAAACGAAGCAAAGGCCAAATTCCTAGCTTCAGGGTCTTAACGGCAACTCATATAAAGCCCGAAAGACTATCGGAGATCATCTCGCACCAGTGTGGAGTGGTCACCACTTCGACGTCCGTCTCGATACAGCAGACGAGATGTCACCCCAACGTTCGTCTCGACACAGCAAACGTAACGTCATCAAACAAACGGAGCCACGGCAAAATCCCTAGTTCCAAACCTCGGCGGTTCACCAGTAACCTAGAGACAACCACGACATTCGTCTCGATACAGAGGATGCAATGCCAGCAAATGAAGCGAAGGCTAAATTCCTAGCTTCAGGGTGTTAACGGCAAGTCATATAAAACCGGAAAGACAATCGGAGATCATCTCGCACCAGTGTGGAGTGGTCACCACTTCGACGTCCGTCTCGATACAGCAGACGAGATGTCACCCCAACGTTCGTCTCGACAAAGCAGACGTAACGTCATCAAACAAACGGAGCCACGGCAAAATCTCTAGTTCCCACCGCAACATTCGTCTCGATACAGCAGACGCAATGCCAGCAAACGAAGCAAAGGCCAAATTCCTAGCTTCAGGGTCTTAACGGCAACTCATATAAAGCCCGAAAGACTATCGGAGATCATCTCGCACCAGTATGGAGTGGTCACCACTTCGACGTCCGTCTCGATACAGCAGACGAGATGTCACCCCAACGTTCATCTCGACACAGCAGACGTAACGTCATCAAACAAACGGAGCCACGGTAAAATCCCAAGTTCCAAACCTCGGCGGTTCACCAGTAACCTAGAGACAACCACGACATTCGTCTCGATACAGAGGATGCAATGCCAGCAAACGAAGCGAAGGCTAAATTCCTAGCTTCAGGGTCTTAACGGCAAGTCATATAAAACCGGAAAGACAATCGGAGATCATCTCGCACCAGTGTGGAGTGGTCACCACTTCGACGTCCGTCTCGATACAGTAGACGAGATGTCACCCCAACGTTCGTCTCGACACAGCAGACGTAACGTCATCAAACAAACGGGGCCACGGCAAAATCCTTAGTTCCCACCGCAACATTCGTCTCGATACAGCAGACGCAATGCCAGCAAACGAAGCGAAGGCTAAATTCCTAGCTTCAGGGTCTTAACGGCAAGTCATATAAAACCGGAAAGACAATCGGAGATCATCTCGCACCAGTGTGGAGTGGTCACCACTTCGACGTCCGTCTCGATACAGCAGACGAGATGTCACCCCAACGTTCGTCTCGACACAGCAGACGTAACGTCATCAAACAAACGGAGCCACGGCAAAATCCCTAGTTCCCACCACAACATTCGTCTCGATACAGCAGACGCAATGCCAGCAAACGAAGCGAAGGCTAAATTCCTAGCTTCAGGGTCTTAACGGCAAGTCATATAAAACCGGAAAGACAATCGGAGATCATCTCGCACCAGTGTGGAGTGGTCACCACTTCGACGTCCGTCTCGATACAGCAGACGAGATGTCACCCCAACGTTCGTCTCGACACAGCAGACGTAACGTCATCAAACAAACGGAGCCACGGCAAAATCCCTAGTTCCCACCGCAACATTCTTCTCGATACAGCAGACGCAATGCCAGCAAACGAAGCAAAGGCCAAATTCCTAGCTTCAGGGTCTTAACGGCAACTCATATAAAGCCCGAAAGACTATCGGAGATCATCCCCACACCAGCGCGGAGTGGTTATGACTCATCGGGGCTCTCCAAAATGAGCCTAACCTCAAGTAAAAAGCGGCATGGCAAATTCCTACCGCTTGCTTTTCTGACGGTCAAACTGCCAAGGAGGATTGCTTGAAGACGTCTTGTCCAGCCCTCGAAGGGATCAGAGACACGGCAGTCGCAGGGCTACTCGAACAGCACGATTGCCTATCGAGGACTATATCAGCTTATGCGACGGTACGATGGCCAAAACCCTAAGTACCACCAACCTTAACGGGCTTCTGTCGTAAAGAGCAGAGGTTAAATGCGACGTTAAGATGTTCTTGCGAGATCTGCTCGATCCGTTTCGACTCGTGAGGAAATTGATGTCTTTGCGAGATTTTCTCGATTCGTCTCGACTCGTGAGATAAAGCCTTAGGCAGTAGGGATTAAAAAACCTGTTTCCTAAGCACTGGGACCCTGCAAGTCGGCCCAAAACGGTCTCTTGCATACTATCCACGGGTCACACTCTCCAAAGTCGAATCTCGATAAAGAGGGAAACAACCGCTTACGGGTCCTCTCGACTCGTAAGAGGGAAAACTCTCTTATAGGATCCTTACGACTTATAAGAGAAAACACACTTAGGAATCCTCACGATTCCCAAGGAGAAAATACACCTACGAGATCCTCACGACTCGTAGGGAGAAAAGTCTTTATGAGACCCTCACGGCTCGTAAAGTTGAAAAGCCTTAGGTGGCAGATCCTACCCCTGTCTCCTAAGCCATCACTGCCCTGCAAAGAAGTCAAGATAGGCCGACCATCTATGGGCCACACTTGCCAAAGCTACTGAAATGGAGAACTTACTCATAAGCGTATGAACTACTCCACGCCAGAGTGAGACAAAAAAAAGAAATAGAAGGATGCGGCTCATGGAGTTAAGGGTTGGAACTATATCCCTTAAGAGTTGAGATTTGAGTCAATGATAAATGACGACGCTTGTGTCCGCTCGTTATCTTCTCAGATCAAGATTCTGAAAGTGATACATCAACCCAAAACTGGTCATACGCGGGGTCACACTCTCCAAAGTCGAATCTCGATAAAGAGGGAAACAACCGCTTACGGGTCCTCTCGACTCGTAAGAGGGAAAACTCTCTTATAGGATCCTTACGACTTATAAGAGAAAACACACTTAGGAATCCTCACGATTCCCAAGGAGAAAATACACCTACGAAATCCTCACGACTCGTAGGGAGAAAAGTCTTTATGAGACCCTCACGGCTCGTAAAGTTGAAAAGCCTTAGGTGGCAGATCCTACCCCTGTCTCCTAAGCCATCACTGCCCTGCAAAGAAGTCAAGATGAGCCGACCATCTATGGGCCACACTTGCCAAAGCTACATGCCACTGAAATGGAGAACTTACTCATAAGCGTATGAACTACTCCACGCCAGAGTGAGACAAAAAAAGAAATAGAAGGATGCGGCTCATGGAGTTAAGGGTTGGAACTATATCCCTTAAGAGTTGAGATTTGAGTCAATGATAAATGACGACGCTTGTGTCCGCTCGTTATCTTCTCAGATCAAGATTCTGAAAGTGATACATCAACCCAAAACTGGTCATACGCCATGCATAACTCTGCATAACTCTGCACTACTTCACCCACGTACATACTTACGTGGGCAAAGTAGTGGGGGGCATTTGTTCCCGCCAAAAATTTCTGCGTAAAAGAGTCCAAGATATCAAATGGCAGCGATACGCTTAAGGAAATACGAACCAGTATCTTCCGGGCTGTTTTTTGACAAACTCCCGAAGGAGAAACGGATAAATTCTGATTGTATTGAAAGCGTCTCGAAAAACCCTTCGATTTGATATATTATGGGCTTCATAATTCATCCGGGATCAAAAGTTATGAGGCATTATGTGTTCACACGTGATGGGCTTTTAAGAATCCGCTGGAGGAGTTAGAAGATATAATAAAAACTTAGAAAAGACCCCAATGGGGCATCACGTGCTCACACATGACCATGGACCACGTGCAGACACGTGATGGGCTCTTAAGGCCTCTAAAATAATGAATAGAATTAAATTCTAAAATCTGTTCCCTGATTAAAAATCAGAAGTTATCTCAATGAAATATCACGTGCTCACACGTGACCAATGGTCACGTGTTGACACGTGATGGTTAAAACAACAATATGAACAAGCGACTGTTAAAGGAACCAATTTCGGGGTTACGTGCTCACACGTGACCAAGGGTCACGTGCCAGCACGTGACAGGCTTTGAAAGCCTTACAGATTAGTAGAATTAAAATTCTAAATTTCTCTAAAAATCTTTCGAAATAGAATTAAAATTCTAAAAGCTTCTAAATCTTTCCAAATGGAAAAGGATTATGGGAACCGTTGGATTAAAGATCCAAAGATGATTAAAAATCATCAATTTATGGAAAAATCTTGGACAAGGAAAGATTTCCCTGAAAATCTCACCAGAATAACAAATAGAATATCTTTTGGATTTAAAATCCACGGTGAATAAAATTCACTGAATGATCTAAAGGCCAAGATTAATGATAAATATAAATCAAATCTCTCAACGATCAAATCAAATCTTTCAATGAGAGATTTGCTAAACAAATTGATTCTTTTCCTTCTCCTATAAATAGGAGCCAAGAAGAGAAGAGAAGGGAGGAACATTTCTTGAAAAAAAAAAATCAAGAGCTTCAAACAGAGAGAACTCTGAGAAAAATTTCAAGAAGAAGGTAAAAACCTTCACGAGAGAAAAGAAATCTCTTATGATAAATCATTGATCAATGATCTTCAGATAATGAATAGTGCTTTGCACTCGTATGAACCACTGGTTCTTTAAAACAAAGAAGAAAATAAAAATAAATAAAAATAGTGCTTTGCACTCGTATGAACCACTGGTTCTTTAAAACAAAAAAATAAATAAATAAAATAAAAAAATAGTGCTTTGCACTTTTATGAACCTCTGGTTCTTGAAATAAAGAGAAAAACTCATTTTTCTTTGATCCTAATTAGATCAAAGAAAACAAATAGTGCTTTGCACTTCTGTTCTGGAATCTAAAAAGATTCTTAGTGCTTTGCACTTCCAAACTGCGCTGTTGCGCTCCTGAGAGAACGCCACGTGTTAGCTGCAGAACAACTTGCGCTACGCGCCTTGAAATAGAGCTTTGCTCTCTAGAACTGGCGCAACTCACCAGAGCGCGCCACGTGTCAGCTGCAGAACAACTTGCGCTACGCGCCTTGAAATAGAGCTTTGCTCTCTGGAACTGGCGCAACTCACCAGAGCGCGCCACGTGTCAGCTGCAGAATAACTTGCGCTACGCGCCTTGAAATAGAGCTTTGCTCTCTGGAACTGGCGCAACTCACCAGAGCGCGCCACGTGTCAGCTGCAGAACAACTTGCGCTACGCGCCTTGAAATAGAGCTTCGCTCTCTGGAACGGGCGCAACTCACCAGAGCGCGCCACGCAACAGCACAGCGCACTAGCGCAGCGCACTGCGCTGTTGCGCTTGCGCTCACCAGAGCATGACACGTGTCCTCACCACAAGCGCTTGCGCTCAGTGATTGGCGCAAAGCGCCTAACAAATGCAATGCATTTTACTGAAGGGCCAGGCCCAAATCAGAGGGGCCTAGTAGGCCAAATTAAATTGCAATACAATAAAAAGGGGCAGAGCCCAAAACAAATTGATGCTTTGCATCCTTTCTGGGTAAAGCCCAAATAAAAATAAAAAGAAATGCAATGCAAAAGCAAATAAAATGTTGGACATTTTCAACTGGACTTAGCCCAATCGTGGCCATAAGTCCTTAAATTAAATTGACTGAGCAAAATGGCTCTCCTAAAACAATTTACATCCGGTTCGAGGGTACATCTCCGAACTCCTTTGACATCCATCGTTGTAATTCCTCAACGACGTCAAAGAGGTGACGGGTCCCAACGACCACACATCGCTATGGACTGCGGGGTCCTTAAACTCGTGGACCGAGACGTCCTTAAACTAATATCGGACCGAGACGTCCTTAAACTAATATTGGACCGAGACGTCCTTAAACTAATGATGGACCACTACGTCCCTAAACTGGCATTGGACCGAAATGTCCTTAAACTAATAATGGACCACTACGTCCCTAAACTGGCATCGGACCGAAACGTCCCTAAACTAATATCGGACCGGAACGTCCCTAAACTAATATCGGACCGGAACGCCCCTAAACTGGAATATGGACCACCACGTCCCTAAACTGGCACAATAGAGCCCAAATGCTCTTTTGTCGGATCTAAACGGTCCCGTTAAGTTGATCTTAGTCTCAAACTGGACTAACGTATCCTTAACAAACGTTTGAGTCGATCTTAACCTCAAAAATGGCTAATGTATCCTCCAAACAGACTTTAGTCCCAAATTGGACTATGAATCTCCCAAACTGGAACAATAGAGCCCAAACACTCTTTTGTCGGATCTAAATGATCCCGTTAAGTTGATCTTAGTCTCAAACTGGACTAACGTATCCTTAACGAACGTTTAAGTTGATCTTAGCCGCAACGCGACTAACGTATCCTTAAACTAAAAACACAAAACCCAAATCTAAGTAAATACGGATTTGGACTAATCCACGTCCTACGGGCGACGGTATTACTCAGTCTCCGTATACAATCCACGGGCAACCACAAACAAAACAAACACCCACGACACGAAGTGAAATTCTGGAGAAGGAGAAAGTTGTTACCGCGATGCGGTAGCGTAATTAACTGCAGGGGCTTGCGCCTGCAGGGAAGAGCGTCCCCAATCTCAAAAACCCCTCACTCTAAGGGGGAATCTGACAAAGTCTGCTACATCGGCCGCATCCGTCTAAACCTCCGATACACGGTGCCATAAATCAACTTGGCATCTTCGGAGAGGTAGACGGATAAAACCAAATAGCATCTGCCCCGAATCCCAGCGTCAGGCCATCGCGGTCCTGTGCGCCGCCATTCGGAGGGGAACAATTGCTACCTTACCACGGCTCAAAGGAGTCGTGCAAACAGGTAGCTGTTGGGTGCAGTCCCGAAGCACTTGGAGGCCGTGACAGTTAGACAGGATTCGCCTCTCTCGGTATTGGGGGTTGATATTGCGCTGTGTCAAGGAGAGCCATTACACAAAGTCCCTGGCCCGGTTGTCCGGCCATACAAATAATTATTACATCAATTTACAAATTTACATGAATTGAAAGAAAAGAAAACTCTCGTCTCACAACCCCCGGCTATTCACCCGCGACAATCCAATAACATTACAGATCACAGATTTGTATAACCCCCACTAATCGACATATAGAGATTAGCAGACGTTCAATACAAATATCACATCACAGAAAAACCCGTCAGCTTAAGTCTTTTAGAAGTTCGATCAAAAATACGGATTTTCAGGCCCCAAACACAAAATTTTCATTCTGGAAAATCTGGGCAGAAAATACATATTCCAAAAATCCCAAAATACCCCTCTGAACAAACTGCAAAAATAAAACCCCACGACCGAGTCAACTCGGCCGCGGAAACGCGGCGCGTTGATCGATTCAGTGGGTCGAATTTTTGCAGTTTCTTCTAAAAACCCTGAGTCGATTTTTGGTATATCTCAAATAATTTTTGCAGCACTTTGAAAATTGACAGAAAGTTTGAAATCCGGGTGTATTTCGTGACTTTTTCTCCGATCGAATTTCTAGTTACTATGCTAACATGTTAGGTAGTGTTTAACTAGGCTCTGATACCACTGTAAGTCCATGCTACCTCTCCCGGTACTTTCGGGCATGTGGAATTTGGTGAAAAACAATTTTCTAGAGGTGGTAACATGGACTCAAAACCGGATCTTTGTTAAACATCTAACTAACAACCTAACTAGGAGTTGTTAACTACTCGGTTAGGGGGTTATACCTTTCTTTCTTGAACTCCTTCGTCTTCAAGCCTCGATGGTTGTCCGGATCGGCTTCACCCCGTCTTCTCCTTGCGCCGAAGATCGATCCACCTGAAAGCTTCTACCTTTGGCTTCTTCTTCGAACTTTGAAGAAACTAGTTCACTCGGTTTGCTAAACCTTGTGAACTAGAGTGAGTAGAGGAGAGTGTGTTGGGATTTTCTCTATGGTTCTTGATTCTCAACACATGAGACAAGTGAACCATAGACTAAAGAGAGGGAGAGCAAGAGGAAGGAGATGAGAGCTCAAGAACACAAGAGAGAGAATGAAAATGATAGAAATGAGCAAGACTTTTCTCACTTGGCTCTCATAATCCAAAACCATCATCACAAAAATAGTAATCAAGTATTGTGTAAATGGTTTAAGTCAAAATGGCTATATCATTTCATGCACTCATATTGCACAAGAGAACAAGCAAGTGAAAAGTCTTTGCCATGAAATGATAGCCATTGTCATCATGATGGTCAACTAGTCCAACCTAGTCAACCGGTCAACAAAGTCAACAAGTCAACAAAGTCAACCCCTCAACAACCATGTCACCACAATACTTAATTAATATTATTGTTAATCATATATCATATTCTCATTAGGGTTGAGCAAAAAGTCAATAGTCAACAGTCAACGGTCAACAACCCTAATGAGAATCCTCTGCCTCTGTCTCTCCGTCAACTGTGCATACACACCCGCATCCGTGTTCCGAGGAACACGAATACAAACTGGATAAAACCAATCCCAAAATGTACACTAGGATCTGGCTTAAACCAAAGCCCGCTAGTGTTAACTGTCCGGACACTGTACGTGCACAAGTGCACGGATGTGACCGGACCCTGTCGCAAAACCATGCGACCTGTCGCAAAACCATGCGACCTCTACTCTTTTGCCTAAAGGCGAATAGCTTTCTATGTGGGACTCTAAAGACTCGACACTACGCTGGCAGTGGGTTTAACCACAGACCGCAAGCGGCACTAGCTGTGCGTAACGGTCCCCAGGTAGATGCCGACAAGAAGACTGACGAGGTGAAACCCATCTGAACTCCTACTGAGCCTGAATGTGACAATCACCGTACAGTCCAGTCTGTTCGTCTGATACATCGCATGGTGGGCCTAGGGGGCGGTAAACGTCAGTCCCCTAATAGCAGTACAAGTCGTGTCGGAGTGAAGCCCAATACACCCTGAGATAACACTAGAAGCCTACCAGTATATCCCGCTTGCCCTGGCCTGGGACTACTCGTGTAATGGCTCTCCTAGACACAGCGCGATGTCAACCCCCAATACCGGGAGAGACGAATCCTGTCTAACCGTCACCGCCTCCAAGTGCTTCGGGACTGCACCCAACTACTACCTGTTTGCACGACTCCTTTGAGCCATGGTAGGGTAGTAATCAAAGTACAGTGGGAACACACTCGAGGCGAAGTGACAGTGTCAAGTCAGCGGACTAAGCTGTACTCATGTCACCTAGGAACTGATAACTGACGATAGGTATAATACCAACCGGTCAGTTCCCGACGAGTCCTGTCCAGTGTACTCATAACCTAACGAGCACCCGCATACTATCTCCAATACGACGTACTAACGGCTGTAGGACAGACCGTCTCCCACACTGGGATGAGAAGCGCATGCGCTAGTCTACTCCGGAGTATCGATGCCCTGTCTCGATAGTCCTGCGACTAGGGACCTGCATAAGGATGTGCTTATAGATTACCCAGCCCCCACTAGTGTGACTGCCATCACAACGCTGGTAATTAAGCAAAGATCCTAAGGGCTCCACTAATGTGTATAGGTGATATACTAAAATAAACACAAGTACACATTGAAGTAGAAACAAACCAAGTAGCATACTAATATTTTGAGCAAGATTGTATATACAAGGTGAATATCCCAAGCTTCCATTAAGTTATATAGAAACTAGTATGATACAGTAATGGCCTCTAGGGCATATACACTAACAATCTCCCACTTGCACTAAGGCCATGTACTGGCGTATCGAAGACCTATCATCTCGATCAGCCGCTCGCACTGAGTCTGGGGCAAGGCCTTGGTGAATGGATCTGCAGTGTTATCTTCTGAAGCAACCCTCCGAACCTCGATCTCCTGGCGATCCACGATCTCCCTGATCAGGTGATACCGCCTCAAGATGTGTCTGGATCTCTGATGGGACCTGGGTTCCTTCGCTAAAGCTATAGCCCCGTTGTTGTCGCAATACAGAGGTATTAGATCAACAATGGACGGAACCACCTGAAGTTCTTTCAAGAACTTCCTCATCCAGACAGCTTCTTTTGCGGCATCAGATGCAGCGATGTATTCCGCTTCCATCGTCGAGTCTGCAACGGTTTCCTGTTTGGAACTCTTCCAACACACCGCCCCTCCATTGAGGGTAAAGACAAAACCTGACATGGACTTGGAATCATCCTTGTCACTCTAGAAGCTGGAGTCAGCAAAGGCCTCGATCTGGAGGTCTTTTTCGCCATACACCAAGAACATCTCCTTAGTCCTTCTCAGGTACTTGAGAATGTTCTTTACCGCTATCCAATGTTTCTCCCCAGGGTTTGACTGATACCGGCTTACCACCCTCAGTGCATAAGCTACATCTGGTCTGGTACACAACATCGCATACATTATAGAGCTTACCGCAGAAGCGTAGGGTATAATAGACATTCGATCCCTCTCCAAATCAGTCTTGGGAGACATCTCTTTAGAGAGGGTGATCCCATGACAAGCCGGTAGGTTACCGCGCTTGGAATCTTCCATACCGAATCTTTTCAGTATGTTGTTGATGTACCTGGACTGTGAAAGTCCTAATATCCTCTTGGATCTATCACGATGGATCCGGATCCCCAGGATGTACGAGGCATCACCCAGGTCTTTCATGGAGAACCTGTGTGACAAGAACTCCTTGACAGATTGTAGCATAGGAATGTCATTTCCTATTAAGAGAATGTCATCCACGTATAAAACGAGGAATACTATAGTTCTCGCTACAAATCTACTATAGATGCATGGTTCATCTGGATTTTTGATAAAGCCAAATTCCTTGACAGTCTCATCAAAACAGATGTTCTAACTCCGCGATGCCTGCTTTAGTCCATAGATGGACTTAAGCAACTTGCACACCTTTCCGCTGCTCCCACTCTGAATGAAACCCTCTGGTTGGTCCATATAGACACACTCCTCTAAATTTCCATTTAGAAAAGCGGTCTTTACGTCCATTTGCCAGATCTCATAATCGTGGAAGGCAGCAATGGCAAGAAGGATCCGAATGGATTTCAGCATAGCCACTGGAGAAAAGATTTCGTCATAGTCCAAGCTAGGTCTTTGACGGAAACCCTTTGCAACAAGTCTAGCTTTATAGGTCTCAACCTGTCCATCTACACCAATCTTCCTTTTGAAGATCCACTTGCATCCTACGGGTTTAACCCCGTCTGGAGCAATGTCCAACGTCCATACTTTGTTGGTGTACATGGACTCCATTTCGGTCCGCATTGCATCAAGCCATTTTACCGAGTCAACGCTCTGAACGGCCTGCTGGAAGCTAGTAGGCTCATCATAATCTATGATGCAATCCTCTCTATCCCCGTCTATGAGAAAACCGTAGTATCTCTCGGGCGGATGAGACTGCCTACTACTCCTGCGGAGCGGCGTAGGAATGTCCTGTTCTTTTGAACCCTCTGGTTCGACTAAGCTTTCAGTAATAGCTCGTGCTTCTGGAAATTCTTCCAGTTCTATTGTGCTCCCACTTATCTGGTTTTCCAAAAACTCAGTTTCCAAGAAGTAGGCATGACGAGAAACAAAAACCTTTTGTTCCTCTTCGAAGTAGAAGAAATATCCCTTGGAGTTCTTTGGATATCCCATGAACTTGCACTGTACTGAGCGTGCCTCGAGCTTGTCCGCATGCTGCTTTTTGACAAAAGATGGACTTCCCCATGTCTTAATGTGATTAAGATAGGGTCTCTTCCCACACCACATCTCATATGGTGTAGTAGGCACAGTCTTAGTGGTAACTCGGTTCAAAAGGTATGCAGCTGATTCTAGCGCATACCCCCAGAATGATCGCGGTAACTTAGCGTTACTCATCATGGACCATACCATATCTAATAGGGTTCGGTTCCGTCTCTCCGATACACCATTATGTTGCGGAGTGTATGGAGGAGTAAGCTGAGAGAGAATTCCGTTCTCTTTTAAATAGTCCAGGAACTCGGCACTTAAGTATTCACCACCTTGATCCGATCTTAGGATCTTGATACTTTTGCCGGTTTGTTTTTCTACTTCATTCTTATATTCCTGGAATTTTCCAAAGGCTTCGGACTTATGTTTCATTAAGAAGACATAACCGTACCTTGAAAAGTCATCCGTAAAAGTAATGAAGTAAGAATAACCGCTTCGCGCATATGTAGACATTGGACCGCACACGTCGCTGTGTACGAGTCCCAAGAGCTCGCTCGCCTTACTCCGTGTCCAGTAAACGGAGTCTTTGTCATCTTTCCTTTGAGACAGGATTGACAAGTGGCATACGATTGATATTCGAACGCATTCAAATATCCTTCTGTATGTAATTTCGTCAACCTTCTCTCATTGATGTGACCCAGTCTACAATGCCATAAGAAAGTCTGATTGATTTCCGGAGACTTTCTTTTGTGTGTATTCCGGACATTGAAAATCTGTGGTTGGTTTAATACGTATATACCATTGCTCAATGTACCTGACCCAATCAGAACTTGATTAAGGTGAATGTTTACAACATTACTTACAAACGCAAATTCATAACCTTCTTTAGAAGTCAAAGATACAGAAATGATATTACAAGTTGCGTTGGGTACAAAATAGCAATTACGCAAAACCAAAACGTGTCCATCTGACAACCCTAGGTGATAGTCCCCTACGGCCTTAGCATCCATGCTAGCTCCGTTTGCAATTTTGAGGGTCATGTCACCTGCCTTCAAAACCCTACGGTTTCTCAACGCCTGAAAAGAATTACAGATATGAGATCCTGATCCGGTATCCAATACCCAGGAAGTAGAGTTTATTTGAAAGACAGTTTTCAATAACATACACACCTGAAGCTGAAGCCGTAACCTGCTTCAGATCCTGTGTTCTGGCTTTCCAAGCCCTGCAATCATTCTTCCAGTGTCCCTTCTTATGACAATAGAAGCATTCTTCCTTATCCACAAGCTTTCGCACTTTCTTTGTTGCTTTTGCCTTTCCCTTCGTATCCACTTTACTAACACCGCCCCTTGGTTTGGCGGGGGCTTTCTTCTTCTTTCCCTTGGCTTTCACCTTGGACCTAGAAGAAGAAGATCCTCCTACAAACAAAGTGGATGTTTCCCTACCTTTCTGTAGGATGCCCTCTGCGCTCCTCAGCATGTTGAGGAGTTCTGAAAGTTCAACTTCCTTTTCTTGTAAGTTGAAGTTCAGTATGAACTGGGCGTAAGTGGAAGGAAGGGACTGGAGAATCAAGTCCGTATAGAGCTCATTCTCCAACGTGGTCCCAAGGTCCGCGAGCTCTTCTATGTAGCCAATCATCTTAAGCACGTGTTCCGCTACCGATGATCCGACGGCAAATCTTGCCGAAAATAACTTCTTCGACACTTCGTATCTTGCGATACGAGATTGCTCTCCATACAGTTCTTTTGTATGAAGAAATATGGATTCCAGGTCCATATTCTTGTGCCTCCTCTGATGTTCATTGTCCATAGAGGCAAGCACGAGGCACTTGGCCTTCGCGCGGTCTAGTTCCCAGGTCTTACGGATTTCCTTATCCGCGACGCTGGTTTTGGGACCTGGTACAGGGGGAGCTTTGGTGGTAAGAAGATACCCCAGCTTGTCGTAAGTGATTGCCATCTTGACATTCCTGAGCCAATCTTTGTAGTTTGGCCCTGTCAGTATGTTTTTATCTAGGAGTAACTTAAGTCCAGTCATGTCGATTGGTCGCTGCAATTAGGAGAGAGAAGAAACACTCAGCATGATGCTCTTGCAAGTTTAGAATGGTTTTTAGTTTGTCTAAACAGGATGGCTCCTACTGTTTCTCGAATCCCTCCTCAAACCAAAAAGGAAGAATTAGTCAGGATCAATATCACCGTACAATACTTGCTTAACCGTTCAGCCAGGCCAGTGTCGGTACATCGAGGGAGGTTTTCCAACGCTTTCGCGAAGTCCCTTAATTAAATAACGTTTTTTCCCTGGGGGCGTAGCCCCGCTAACACCTTTCTAGACACCTACTAGGTTTATAGCATTGATCGTTTAGTGAGAAATTTCCCGAGGAGTAGCATATACTCACAGTAGGATCGGGATCCAAATATCATCGTGTGACGAAACTGAAGGAATCCTACCAGAATCATCACACTCCAAATGGTATGCAACACTAGCAAGTTTCAGTTCTTTTGAAACTCCCGATGTGGATTTTTTCCCCATGCTCTTATGACCTTGACTTTGGCCAACAAATCATAAGTCACATGTCAAGTTCTACCCGTCGTTCTCCAGGTTAATTTGAATCCACCCGCACCTACCCTTGTCTTTGGCCAACAAGGCAGTACGACTATTCCAAACTAACGCATCTATCTATGCTGCACATGAATACCCAATAGCTACCAATCACTATGCCTTGACTTTGGCCAACAAACATAGCTTGAATACAATTGACCATCCATGTGAAACGACGGAGGGCTACGAATGGTTTTGGCTAAACCGTGAACGTAGTGAACTTGATATAATAGATGGAACGAGATAGCTTTTAAAAGGAGTGGCTCAAGCTCCGCATTTAAAAGTTAGTTTTGAAAAGAACCAAGTGGTTTTTCGAAAGTGTTCCAACGACTTTTACTTGGTTTATTTTTCTTGCATTAGTTCTTTTAATGCGTGATATTCTTGCATTAGTTCTTTTAATTCGTCCCATCATTTAATCCTACCATTGCAGAAAACAACCAAAATATGACGTACGCTTATGCCATTCGCATTCGCCACGGGGCCCCGTCATTACCCATTAGGTTACTTAACTAACGACAGAGCGGGGGCTGGGCTGTAAGTCCATGCTACCACTCCCGGTACTTTCGGGAATGCGGAATTTGGTAAAAAACGATTTTTACGGAGGTGGTAACATGGACCTAAAACCCGGAACTTGGTTAAACATCTATCTAGCAACCTAACTACGAGTTTCTAGCTACTCGGTTAGGGGGTTATACCTTGCTTGTCTTGAACTCCTTCGTCTTCAAGCTCCGATGGTGGTCCGGAATGGCTTCTTCTCGTCGTCTCCGTACACCGAAGATAGATCCACCTGAAAGCTCCAACCTTTAGCTCCTTCTTCGTTCTTTGAAGAAACTAGTTCACTTGGTTTGCTAAACCTAGTGAACTAGAATGAGTAGAGAATACTTTGTCCGGACACTGTACGCGCACAAGTGCACGGATGTGACCGAACCCTGTCGCAAAACCATGCGACCTGTCGCAATACCATGCGACCTCTACTCTTTTGCCTAAAGGCGAAAAGCTTTCTGTGTGGGACTCTAAAGACTCGACACTACGCTGGCAGTGGGTTTAACCACAGACCGCAAGCGGTACTAGCTGTGCGTAACGGTCCCCAGGTAATGCCGACAAGAAGACCGACGAGGCGAAACCCATCTGAACTCCTACTGAGCCTGAGTGTGACATTCTCCGTACAGTTCGGTCTGTTCGTCTGATACATCGCATGGCGGGCCTAGGGGGCGGTAAACGTCAGTCCCCCAATAGTGGTACAAGTCGTGCCGGAGCGAAGCCCAAAACACCCTGAGATAACACTGGAAACCTACCAGTATATCTCGTTTGCCCTGGCCAGGGACTACTCGTGTAATGGCTCTCCTAGACACAGCGCGATGTCAACCCCCAATACCGGGAGAGACGAATCCTGTCTAACCGTCACTGCCTCCAAGTGCTTCGGGACTGCACCCAACCACTACCTGTTTGCACGACTCCATTGAGCCGTGGTAGGGTAGTGATGAAAGTACAGTGGGAACACACTCGAGGCGGAGTGACAGTGTCAAGTCAGCGGACTAAGCTGTACTCATGTCACCTGGGAACTGATAACTGACGATAGGTATAATACCAACTAGTCAGTTCCCGACGAGTCCTGTCCAGTGTACCCGTAACCTAACGAGCACCCGCATACTATCTCAAGTACGACGTACTGACGGCTGTGGGACAGACCGTCTCCCACACTGGGATGAGAAGCGCATGCGCTGGTCTACTCCGGAGTATCGATGCCCTGTCTCGATATTCCTGCGACCAGGGACCTGAATAAGGATGTGCTTATAGATTACCCAGCCCCACTAGTGTGACGGCCATCACATCGCTGGTAATCAAGCAAAGATCCTAAGGGCTCCACTAATGTGTATAGGCGATATACAAAATATAAACACATGTACACATTGAAGTAGAAACAAACCAAGTAGCATACTACTATTTTGAGCAAGATTGTATATACAAGGTGAATATCCCAAGCATCTATTAAGTAATATACAAACTAGTATGATACAGTAATGGCCTCTAGGGCATATACATTAACAATCTCCCACTTGCACTAAGGCCATGTACTGGCGTATCGAAGACCTATCATCTCGATCAGCCGCTCGAACTGAGTCTGGGGCAGGGCCTTGGTGAATGGATCTGCAGTGTTATCTTTTGAAGCGACTCTCCGAACCTCGATCTCCTGGCAATCCACGATCTCCCTGATCAGGTGATACCGCCTCAAGATGTGCCTGGATCTCTGATGGGACCTGGGTTCCTTCGCTAAAGCTATAGCCCCGTTGTTGTCGCAATACAGAGGTATTGGATCAACAATGGACGGAACCACCTGAAGTTCTTTCAAGAACTTCCTCATCCAGACAGCTTCTTTTGCGGCATCAGATGCAGCGATGTATTCCGCTTCCATCGTCGAGTCTGCAACGGTTTCCTGTTTGGAACTCTTCCAACACACCGCCCCTCCATTGAGGGTAAAGACAAAACCCGACATGGACTTGGAATCATCCTTGTCACTCTGGAAGCTGGAGTCAGCAAAGGCCTCGATCTGGAGGTCTTTTCCGCCATACACCAAGAACATCTCCTTAGTCCTTCTCAGGTACTTGAGAATGTTCTTTACCGCTATCCAGTGTTTCTCCCCAGGGTTTGACTGATACCGGCTTACCACACTCAGTGCATAAGCTACATCCGGTCTGGTACACAACATCGCATACATTATAGAGCCTACCGCAGAAGCGTAGGGTATAATGGACATGCGATCCCTCTCCAAATCAGTCTTGGGAGACATCTCTTTAGAGAGGGTGATCCCCGTGACAAGCCGGTAGGTTACCGCGCTTGGAATCTTCCATACTGAATCTCTTCAGTATGGTGTCGATGTACCTGGACTGAGAAAGTCCTAATATCCTCTTGGATCTGTCACGGTAGATCCGGATACCCAGAATGTATGAGGCATCACCCAGGTCTTTCATGGAGAACCTGTGTGACAAGAACCCCTTGACAGATTGTAGCATAGGAATGTCATTTCCTATTAAGAGAATGTCATCCACGTATAAAACGAGGAATACTACAGTTCTCGCTACAAATCTACTATAGATGCATGGTTCATCTGGGTTTTTGATAAAGCCAAATTCTTTGACCGTCTCATCAAAGCAGATGTTCCAACTCCGCGATGCCTGCTTTAGTCCATAGATGGACTTAAGCAACTTGCACACCTTTCCGCTGCTCCCACTCTGAATGAAACCCTCTGGTTGGTCCATATAGACACACTCCTCTAAATTTCCATTTAGAAAAGGTGTCTTTACGTCCATTTGCCAGATCTCTTAATCGTGGAAGGCAGCAATGGCAAGAAGGATCCGAATGGATTTCAGCATGGCTATTGGAGAAAAGGTTTCGTCATAGTCCAAGCCAGGTCTTTGACGAAAACCCTTTGCTACCAGCCTAGCTTTATAGGTCTCAACCAGTCCATCTACACCAATCTTCCTTTTGAAGATCCACTTGCATCCTACGGGTTTTACCCCGTCTGGAGCAATGTCCAACGTCCATACCTTATTGGTGTACATGGACTCCATTTCGGTCCGCATTGCATCCAGCCATTTCACTGAGTCAACGCTCTGAACGGCCTGCTGGAAGCTAGTAGGCTCATCATAATCTATGATGCAATCCTCTCTATCCCCGTCTATGAGAAAACCGCAGTATCTCTCGGGCGGATGAGACTGCCTACTACTCCTGCGGAGCGGCGTAGGAATGTCCTGTTCTGTTGAACCCTCTGGTTCCACTAACCTTTCAGTAATAGTCTGTGGTTCTGGAATTTCTTCCAGTTCCACTGCGCTCCCACTATTTTCCTTTTCCAAGAACTGGTGTTCTAGAAAGTGGGCATTACGAGAAACAAGGACTTTTTGTTCCTCTGCGTAGTAGAAAAGATACCCCCTGGTGTTCTTTGGGTATCCCACAAACTTGCACAGTACTGAGCGTGCCTCGAGTTTGTCCGCATGCTGCTTTTTGAAAAAAGCTGGACATCCCCAGATCTTCAGATATTGAAGATAGGGTTTCTTCCCACTCCACATTTCATATGGGGTGGTAGGCACAGTCTTAGTCGGAACTCGGTTCAAAAGGTATGCTGCTGATTCTAGCGCATATCCCCAGAATGATCGCGGTAACTCAGCGTTACTCATCATGGACCGTACCATATCCAATAGGGTGCGGTTCCGTCTCTCCGATACACCGTTATGTTGCGGGGTGTATGGAGGAGTAAGCTGAGAGAGAATTCCGTTCTCTTTTAAATAGTCCAGGAACTCGGCACTTAAGTATTCTCCACTTCGATCCGATCTTAGAATCTTAATACTTTTGCCGGTCTGTTTCTCTACTTCATTCTTATACTCCTGGAATTTTCCAAAGGCTTCGGACTTATGTTTCATTAAGAAGACATAACCGTACCTTGAGAAGTCATCCGTAAAAGTAATGAAGTAAGAATGTCCGCTTCGGGCATGTGTAGACATTGGACCGCACACGTCACTGTGTACGAGTCCCAAGAGCTCGCTCGCTCTTACTCCATGTCCATTAAACGGAGTCTTTGTCATCTTTCCTTTGAGACAGGATTGACAAGTGGCATACGACTGATATTCGAACGCATTCAAATACCCTTCTGTATGTAACTTCGTCAACCTTCTCTCATTGATGTGACCCAATCTATAATGCCATAAGAAAGTCTGATTTATTTCTGGAGACATTCTTTTGTGTGTATTCTGGACATTAAAAATCTGTGGTTGGTTTAACACGTATATACCATTACTCAATGTACCTGACCCAATCAAAACTTGATTAAGGTGAATGTTTACAACATTACTTACAAACGCAAATTCATAACCTTCTTTAGAAACTAAAGATACAGAAATGATATTACAAGTTGCGTTGGGTACAAAAAAGCAATTACGCAAAACCAAAACATGTCCATCTGACATTCCCAGGTGATAGTCCCCCACGGCTTTAGCATCCATGCTAGCTCCGTTCGCAACTCTAAGGGTCATGTCACCTGCCTTCAAAACCCTACGGTTTCTCAACGCCTGCAAAGAATTACAGATATGAGATCCTGATCCGGTATCCAATACCCAGGAAGTAGAGTTTATTGAAAGACAGTTTTCAATAACATACACACCTGAAGCTGAAGCTGCAACCTGCTTCAATTCCTGTGTTCTGGCCTTCCAGGCCCTGCAATCATTCTTCCAGTGTCCTTTCTTATGACAATAGAAGCATTCTTCCTTATCCACAAGCTTCCCCACTATCTTTGTTGCTTTACTTTTTCCCTTCGTATCCACTTTACTAACACCGCCCCTTGGTTTGGCGGGGGCCTTCTTCTTCTTTCCCTTGGCTTTCGCCTTGGACCTAGAAGAAGATGATCCTCCTACAAACAAAGTGGATGTATCCCTACCTTTTTGTAGGGTGCCCTCTGCGCTCCTCAGCATGTTGAGGAGCTCTGAAAGTTCAACCTCTTTTTCTTGTAAGTTGAAGTTCAGTATAAACTGGGCGTAAGTGGAATGAAGGGACTGGAGAACTATATCCGTATATAGCTCACTCTCCAATGTGATCCCTAGGTCCGCGAGCTCCTCAATGTAGCCGATCATCTTTAGCACGTGCTCGGCTACTGATGATCCGACGGCCATTCTTGTCGAAAATAACTTTTTCGACGCTTCGTATCTTGCGATACGAGATTGCTCTCCATACAGTTCTTTTGTATGAAGCAATATGGATTCCATGTCCATATTCTCGTGCCTCCTCTGATGTTCGTTGTCCATCGAGGCAAGCAGGAGGCATTTGGCCTTCGCGCTATCAATCTCCCAAGTCTTGCGGATTTCCTTATCCGCGACGCTGGAAGTTGGACCAGGGACAGGGGGAGCTTTGGTGGTAAGAAGATACCCCAGCTTGTCGTAAGTGATTGCTATCTTGACATTCCTGAGCCAATCTTTGTAGTTTGGCCCTGTCAGTTTGTTTTTATCTAGGAGTAACTTAAGTCCAGTCATGTTGATTGGTCGCTGCAATTAGGAGAGAGAAGAAGAAACACTCAGCATGATGCTCTTGCAAGTTTAGAGTGGTTTTTAGTTTGTCTAAACAGGATGGCTCCTACTGTTTCTCGAATCCCTCCTCAAACCATAAAGGAAGAATTAGCCGGGATCAATCCTACCGCACAAAACTTGCTTAACCGTTCAGCCAGGCCGGTGTCGGTACTTCGAGGGAGGTTTTCCAACGCTTTCGCGAAGTTCCTTAATTAGAGAACCTCTTTTCCCTGGGGGCGTAGCCCCGCTAACACCTTTCTAGGCACCTACTAGGTTTATAGCATTGATCGTTTAGTGTGAAATTTCCCGAGGAGTAGCATATACTCACAGTAGGATCGGGATCCAAATATCATTGCGTGACGAAACTGAAGGAATCCTACCAGAATCATCACACTCCAAATGGTATGCAAATCTAGCAAGTTTCAGTACTTATGAAACTCCCGATGTGGATTTTTGCCCCAAGCTCTTATGACCTTGGCGTGAGGTCAAAATGTCATAAGTCACATGTCAAGTTCGTCCCATCATTATCCAGGTTAATTTGAACCCACCCGTACATACCCTTGACGTAGGCCAAAATGGCAGTACGACTGTCTCAAACCAACGCATTCTATCTATGCAACAAATAAATATCCGGCAGCTACCAATCACTATGCCTTGGCGTGAGGTCAAAATACATAGCTTGAATACTACCGAATATTTAACTGAAATGATGGAGGGCTACGGATGGTTTTGGCAAAACCGTGAACGTAGTGAACTTGATTTGGTCGATGGAACGAGATAGCTTTCAAATGGAGTGGCTCAAACTCCGTATTTTAAAAGTTTGTTTTGAAAAGAACCGAGTGGTTTTTCGAAAGTGTTCCAACGACTTTAACTTGGTTTATTATCTTGCATTAGTTCTTTTAATGCGTGATATTCTTGCATTAGTTCTTTTAATGCGTCCCATCATTTAATCCTACCATTGCAGAAAACAACCAAAATATGACGTACGCTTATGCCATTCGCATTCGCCACGGGGCCCCGTCATTACCCGTTAGGTTACTTAACTAACGACAGAGCGGGGGCTGGGCTAGCGCGTCTGTAAAACATAAGCAACGCCTAAATAATATCATATATAGATATACTGCAATGATAAACATTTCAGATCACAGATGAATACATTGGATATACTAGGAATCTGTAATTTGCACGAGCCTGTAACAAAAACAGATTACACGGTCGCGGTGAATAGCCAAAACCCCACCCAAGACCCCTACGGGTGCGGCAAACTACCCGCCAAGTACCCGAAGCGTAGCAACCTCCCTCATCTCCATGAGTAGGCCACTCGACACTTCGGCATACCCGGTAGTTTGTGCACCCCCTCCATGGGTCTATCCTAGGAGAAAAAACAGTAAAAAGAAATTATACAATGACGGCTACAACCCCGATCCGGTTGTGCGGCCATACAAATAATTATTACATCAATTTACAAATTTACATGAATTGAAAGAAAAGAAAACTCTCGTCTCACAACCCCCGGCTATTCACCCGCGACAATCCAACATATTCATATCCACATTCCAGCAACATTACAGATCACAGATTTGTATAACCCCCACTAATCGACATATAGCGATTAGTAGACGTTCAATACAAATATCACATTACATAAAACCCGTTAGCTTAAGTCTTTTAGAAGTTCGATCAAAAATACGGATTTTCGGGACCCCAAAATAAAATTTTCGTTCTGGAAAATCTGGGCAGAAAATATATATTCCAAAAATCCCAAAATACCCCCAGAAGAACACTGCACCAAAAAGGGACCACGGCCGAGTCAACTCGGCCGCGGATCCACGGCGAGAGCGTGCTCCCGCCGCGGATCCGCGGCGCTTTGACTCGATCGTTGGACCAATTTTGGTGGGTGTTCACAGAAAAGCCTGAGCCGATTTTAGGTGTGAAAATAATCAACTTTTGAACAGTATAAAAATCGACAGAAACTTCGAATTTCGGGGTTTGTTTTCGGGACTTTTTCTTTGATCGATCTTCTAGTTACTTGCTAACATGTTAGATAGAGTTTAACTAGGCTCTGATACCACTGTAAGTCCATGCTACCTCTCCCGGTACTTTCGGGAATGCGGAATTTGGTAAAAAACGATTTTTACGGAGGTGGTAACATGGACCTAAAACCCGGAACTTGGTTAAACATCTATCTAGCAACCTAACTACGAGTTTCTAGCTACTCGGTTAGGGGGTTATACCTTGCTTGTCTTGAACTCCTTCGTCTTCAAGCTCCGATGGTGGTCCGGAATGGCTTCTTCTCGTCGTCTCCGTACGCCGAAGATAGATCCACCTGAAAGCTCCAACCTTTAGCTCCTTCTTCGTTCTTTGAAGAAACTAGTTCACTTGGTTTGCTAAACCTAGTGAACTAGAATGAGTAGAGAATACTTTGTGTGGGATTTTATCTATGGTTCTTGATTCTCAACTCATGAGACAAGAGAACCATAGATTAAAGAGAGGGAAAGAGAGCAAGAGGGTGAGAGCAAAAGGAGAGCTCAAGAACAAGAGAGAGAGTGAGCAAGAAAGAATGAGGCTCTCTTTTGTCTTTCACCCTCTCATAATCCAAAGTCATGATAACTCATCATACTAAAAAAAAGTCTTATGTGATGGTTGAAGCAACCATAACCATATCATTTCATGCACCCATTTTGCACAAATGAGCAAGCATACAAAAGTCTTTGCCATGAAATGATGGCTATGGTTATCATGATGGTCAACTAGTCAAGCCTAGTCAACCGGTCAACAAGTCAACAAAGTCAACAAGTCAACAAAAGTCAACAAGTCAACAAAGTCAACAACCATATCACCATAATACTTAATTAATATAATAGTTAATCACATATCATATTCTCATTAGGGTTGAGCAAAAAGTCAAATAGTCAACGGTCAACTGTCAACAACCCTAATGAGAATCCACTGCCTCTGTCTCCCTGTCAACTGTGCATACACACCCGCATCCGCGTTCCGAAGAACACGAATGCAAACTGGATAAATCCAATCCCATAAGGTACACTAGTATCTGGCTTAAACCAAAGCCCGCTAGTGTAAACTGTCCGGACACTGTACGCGCACAAGTGCACGGATGTGACCGAACCCTGTCGCAAAACCATGCGACCTGTCGCAATACCATGCGACCTCTACTCTTTTTCCTAAAGGCGAAAAGCTTTCTGTATGGGACTCTAAAGACTCGACACTACGCTGGTAGTGGGTTTAACCACAGACCGCAATCGGCACTAGCTGTGCGTAATGGTCCCCAGGTAATGCCGACAAGAAGACCGACGACGCGAAACCCATCTGAACTCCTACTGAGCCTGAGTATGACATTCTCCGTACAGTTCGGTCTGTTCGTCTGATACATCGCATGGCGGGCCTAGGGGGCGGTAAACGTCAGTCCCCCAATAGCGGTACAAGTCGTGCCGGAGCGAAGCCCAAAACACCCTGAGATAACACTGGAAACCTACCAGTATATCTCGTTTGCCCTGGCCAGGGACTACTCGTGTAATGGCTCTCCTAGACACAGCGCGATGTCAACCCCCAATACCGGGAGAGACGAATCCTGTCTAACCGTCACTGCCTCCAAGTGCTTCGGGACTGCACCCAACCACTACCTGTTTGCACGACTCCTTTGAGCCGTGGTAGGGTAGTGATCAAAGTACAGTGGGAACACACTCGAGGCGGAGTGACAGTGTCAAGTCAGCGGACTAAGCTGTACTCATGTCACCTGGGAACTGATAACTGACGATAGGTATAATACCAACTAGTCAGTTCCCGACGAGTCCTGTCCAGTGTACCCGTAACCTAACGAGCACCCGCATACTATCTCAAGTACGACGTACTGACGGCTGTGGGACAGACCGTCTCCCACACTGGGATGAGAAGCGCATGCGCTGGTCTACTCCGGAGTATCGATGCCCTGTCTCGATAGTCCTGCGACCAGGGACCTGCATAAGGATGTGCTTATAGATTACCCAGCCCCACTAGTGTGACGGCCATCACATCGCTGGTAATCAAGCAAAGATCCTAAGGGCTCCACTAATGTGTATAGGCGATATACAAAATATAAACACATGTACACATTGAAGTAGAAACAAACCAAGTAGCATACTACTATTTTGAGCAAGATTGTATATACAAGGTGAATATCCCAAGCATCTATTAAGTAATATACAAACTAGTATGATACAGTAATGGCCTCTAGGGCATATACACTAACAATCTCCCACTTGCACTAAGGCCATGTACTGGCGTATCGAAGACCTATCATCTCGATCAGCCGCTCGAACTGAGTCTGGGGCAGGGCCTTGGTGAATGGATCTGCAGTGTTATCTTTTGAAGCGACTCTCCGAACCTCGATCTCCTGGCAATCCACGATCTCCCTGATCAGGTGATACCGCCTCAAGATGTGCCTGGATCTCTGATGGGACCTGGGTTCCTTCGCTAAAGCTATAGCCCCGTTGTTGTCGCAATACAGAGGTATTGGATCAACAATGGACGGAACCACCTGAAGTTCTTTCAAGAACTTCCTCATCCAGACAGCTTCTTTTGCGGCATCAGATGCAGCGATGTATTCCGCTTCCATCGTCGAGTCTGCAACGGTTTCCTGTTTGGAACTCTTCCAACACACCGCCCCTCCATTGAGGGTAAAGACAAAACCCGACATGGACTTGGAATCATCCTTGTCACTCTGGAAGCTGGAGTCAGCAAAGGCCTCGATCTGGAGGTCTTTTCCGCCATACACCAAGAACATCTCCTTAGTCCTTCTCAGGTACTTGAGAATGTTCTTTACCGCTATCCAGTGTTTCTCCCCAGGGTTTGACTGATACCGGCTTACCACACTCAGTGCATAAGCTACATCCGGTCTGGTACACAACATCGCATACATTATAGAGCCTACCGCAGAAGCGTAGGGTATAATGGACATGCGATCCCTCTCCAAATCAGTCTTGGGAGACATCTCTTTAGAGAGGGTGATCCCCGTGACAAGCCGGTAGGTTACCGCGCTTGGAATCTTCCATACTGAATCTCTTCAGTATGGTGTCGATGTACCTGGACTGAGAAAGTCCTAATATCCTCTTGGATCTGTCACGGTAGATCCGGATACCCAGAATGTATGAGGCATCACCCAGGTCTTTCATGGAGAACCTGTGTGACAAGAACCCCTTGACAGATTGTAGCATAGGAATGTCATTTCCTATTAAGAGAATGTCATCCACGTATAAAACGAGGAATACTACAGTTCTCGCTACAAATCTACTATAGATGCATGGTTCATCTGGGTTTTTGATAAAGCCAAATTCTTTGACCGTCTCATCAAAGCAGATGTTCCAACTCCGCGATGCCTGCTTTAGTCCATAGATGGACTTAAGCAACTTGCACACCTTTCCGCTGCTCCCACTCTGAATGAAACCCTCTGGTTGGTCCATATAGACACACTCCTCTAAATTTCCATTTAGAAAAGGTGTCTTTACGTCCATTTGCCAGATCTCTTAATCGTGGAAGGCAGCAATGGCAAGAAGGATCCGAATGGATTTCAGCATGGCTATTGGAGAAAAGGTTTCGTCATAGTCCAAGCCAGGTCTTTGACGAAAACCCTTTGCTACCAGCCTAGCTTTATAGGTCTCAACCAGTCCATCTACACCAATCTTCCTTTTGAAGATCCACTTGCATCCTACGGGTTTTACCCCGTCTGGAGCAATGTCCAACGTCCATACCTTATTGGTGTACATGGACTCCATTTCGGTCCGCATTGCATCCAGCCATTTCACTGAGTCAACGCTCTGAACGGCCTGCTGGAAGCTAGTAGGCTCATCATAATCTATGATGCAATCCTCTCTATCCCCGTCTATGAGAAAACCGCAGTATCTCTCGGGCGGATGAGACTGCCTACTACTCCTGCGGAGCGGCGTAGGAATGTCCTGTTCTGTTGAACCCTCTGGTTCCACTAACCTTTCAGTAATAGTCTGTGGTTCTGGAATTTCTTCCAGTTCCACTGCGCTCCCACTATTTTCCTTTTCCAAGAACTGGTGTTCTAGAAAGTGGGCATTACGAGAAACAAGGACTTTTTGTTCCTCTGCGTAGTAGAAAAGATACCCCCTGGTGTTCTTTGGGTATCCCACAAACTTGCACAGTACTGAGCGTGCCTCGAGTTTGTCCGCATGCTGCTTTTTGAAAAAAGCTGGACATCCCCAGATCTTCAGATATTGAAGATAGGGTTTCTTCCCACTCCACATTTCATATGGGGTGGTAGGCACAGTCTTAGTCGGAACTCGGTTCAAAAGGTATGCTGCTGATTCTAGCGCATATCCCCAGAATGATCGCGGTAACTCAGCGTTACTCATCATGGACCGTACCATATCCAATAGGGTGCGGTTCCGTCTCTCCGATACACCGTTATGTTGCGGGGTGTATGGAGGAGTAAGCTGAGAGAGAATTCCGTTCTCTTTTAAATAGTCCAGGAACTCGGCACTTAAGTATTCTCCACTTCGATCCGATCTTAGAATCTTAATACTTTTGCCGGTCTGTTTCTCTACTTCATTCTTATACTCCTGGAATTTTCCAAAGGCTTCGGACTTATGTTTCATTAAGAAGACATAACCGTACCTTGAGAAGTCATCCGTAAAAGTAATGAAGTAAGAATGTCCGCTTCGGGCATGTGTAGACATTGGACCGCACACGTCACTGTGTACGAGTCCCAAGAGCTCGCTCGCTCTTACTCCATGTCCATTAAACGGAGTCTTTGTCATC
This sequence comes from Agapanthus africanus, assembly GCA_030015575.1. Lineage (NCBI taxonomy): Eukaryota > Viridiplantae > Streptophyta > Magnoliopsida > Asparagales > Amaryllidaceae > Agapanthus > Agapanthus africanus. Next base: position 224,832,628 of record CM057344.1, on the reverse strand, counting down.
TTTCCTTTGAGACAGGATTGACAAGTGGCATACGACTGATATTCGAACGCATTCAAATACCCTTCTGTATGTAACTTCGTCAACCTTCTCTCATTGATGTGACCCAATCTATAATGCCATAAGAAAGTCTGATTTATTTCTGGAGACATTCTTTTGTGTGTATTCTGGACATTAAAAATCTGTGGTTGGTTTAACACGTATATACCATTACTCAATGTACCTGACCCAATCAAAACTTGATTAAGGTGAATGTTTACAACATTACTTACAAACGCAAATTCATAACCTTCTTTAGAAACTAAAGATACAGAAATGATATTACAAGTTGCGTTGGGTACAAAAAAGCAATTACGCAAAACCAAAACATGTCCATCTGACATTCCCAGGTGATAGTCCCCCACGGCTTTAGCATCCATGCTAGCTCCGTTCGCAACTCTAAGGGTCATGTCACCTGCCTTCAAAACCCTACGGTTTCTCAACGCCTGCAAAGAATTACAGATATGAGATCCTGATCCGGTATCCAATACCCAGGAAGTAGAGTTTATTGAAAGACAGTTTTCAATAACATACACACCTGAAGCTGAAGCTGCAACCTGCTTCAATTCCTGTGTTCTGGCCTTCCAGGCCCTGCAATCATTCTTCCAGTGTCCTTTCTTATGACAATAGAAGCATTCTTCCTTATCCACAAGCTTCCCCACTATCTTTGTTGCTTTACTTTTTCCCTTCGTATCCACTTTACTAACACCGCCCCTTGGTTTGGCGGGGGCCTTCTTCTTCTTTCCCTTGGCTTTCGCCTTGGACCTAGAAGAAGATGATCCTCCTACAAACAAAGTGGATGTATCCCTACCTTTCTGTAGGGTGCCCTCTGCGCTCCTCAGCATGTTGAGGAGCTCTGAAAGTTCAACCTCTTTTTCTTGTAAGTTGAAGTTCAGTATAAACTGGGCGTAAGTGGAATGAAGGGACTGGAGAACTATATCCGTATATAGCTCACTCTCCAATGTGATCCCTAGGTCCGCGAGCTCCTCAATGTAGCCGATCATCTTTAGCACGTGCTCGGCTACTGATGATCCGACGGCCATTCTTGTCGAAAATAACTTTTTCGACGCTTCGTATCTTGCGATACGAGATTGCTCTCCATACAGTTCTTTTGTATGAAGCAATATGGATTCCATGTCCATATTCTCGTGCCTCCTCTAATGTTCGTTGTCCATCGAGGCAAGCAGGAGGCATTTGGCCTTCGCGCTATCAATCTCCCAAGTCTTGCGGATTTCCTTATCCGCGACGCTGGAAGTTGGACCAGGGACAGGGGGAGCTTTGGTGGTAAGAAGATACCCCAGCTTGTCGTAAGTGATTGCTATCTTGACATTCCTGAGCCAATCTTTGTAGTTTGGCCCTGTCAGTTTGTTTTTATCTAGGAGTAACTTAAGTCCAGTCATGTTGATTGGTCGCTGCAATTAGGAGAGAGAAGAAGAAACACTCAGCATGATGCTCTTGCAAGTTTAGAGTGGTTTTTAGTTTGTCTAAACAGGATGGCTCCTACTGTTTCTCGAATCCCTCCTCAAACCATAAAGGAAGAATTAGCCGGGATCAATCCTACCGCACAAAACTTGCTTAACCGTTCAGCCAGGCCGGTGTCGGTACTTCGAGGGAGGTTTTCCAACGCTTTCGCGAAGTTCCTTAATTAGAGAACCTCTTTTCCCTGGGGGCGTAGCCCCGCTAACACCTTTCTAGGCACCTACTAGGTTTATAGCATTGATCGTTTAGTGTGAAATTTCCCGAGGAGTAGCATATACTCACAGTAGGATCGGGATCCAAATATCATTGCGTGACGAAACTGAAGGAATCCTACCAGAATCATCACACTCCAAATGGTATGCAAATCTAGCAAGTTTCAGTACTTATGAAACTCCCGATGTGGATTTTTGCCCCAAGCTCTTATGACCTTGGCGTGAGGTCAAAATGTCATAAGTCACATGTCAAGTTCGTCCCATCATTATCCAGGTTAATTTGAACCCACCCGTACATACCCTTGACGTAGGCCAAAATGGCAGTACGACTGTCTCAAACCAACGCATTCTATCTATGCAACAAATAAATATCCGGCAGCTACCAATCACTATGCCTTGGCGTGAGGTCAAAATACATAGCTTGAATACTACCGAATATTTAACTGAAATGATGGAGGGCTACGGATGGTTTTGGCAAAACCGTGAACGTAGTGAACTTGATTTGGTCGATGGAACGAGATAGCTTTCAAATGGAGTGGCTCAAACTCCGTATTTTAAAAGTTTGTTTTGAAAAGAACCGAGTGGTTTTTCGAAAGTGTTCCAACGACTTTAACTTGGTTTATTATCTTGCATTAGTTCTTTTAATGCGTGATATTCTTGCATTAGTTCTTTTAATGCGTCCCATCATTTAATCCTACCATTGCAGAAAACAACCAAAATATGACGTACGCTTATGCCATTCGCATTCGCCACGGGGCCCCGTCATTACCCGTTAGGTTACTTAACTAACGACAGAGCGGGGGCTGGGCTAGCGCGTCTGTAAAACATAAGCAACGCCTAAATAATATCATATATAGATATACTGCAATGATAAACATTTCAGATCACAGATGAATACATTGGATATACTAGGAATCTGTAATTTGCACGAGCCTGTAACAAAAACAGATTACACGGTCGCGGTGAATAGCCAAAACCCCACCCAAGACCCCTACGGGTGCGGCAAACTACCCGCCAAGTACCCGAAGCGTAGCAACCTCCCTCATCTCCATGAGTAGGCCACTCGACACTTCGGCATACCCGGTAGTTTGTGCACCCCCTCCATGGGTCTATCCTAGGAGAAAAAACAGTAAAAAGAAATTATACAATGACGGCTACAACCCCGATCCGGTTGTGCGGCCATACAAATAATTATTACATCAATTTACAAATTTACATGAATTGAAAGAAAAGAAAACTCTCGTCTCACAACCCCCGGCTATTCACCCGCGACAATCCAACATATTCATATCCACATTCCAGCAACATTACAGATCACAGATTTGTATAACCCCCACTAATCGACATATAGCGATTAGTAGACGTTCAATACAAATATCACATTACATAAAACCCGTTAGCTTAAGTCTTTTAGAAGTTCGATCAAAAATACGGATTTTCGGGACCCCAAAATAAAATTTTCGTTCTGGAAAATCTGGGCAGAAAATATATATTCCAAAAATCCCAAAATACCCCCAGAAGAACACTGCACCAAAAAGGGACCACGGCCGAGTCAACTCGGCCGCGGATCCACGGCGAGAGCGTGCTCCCGCCGCGGATCCGCTGCGCTTTGACTCGATCGTTGGACCAATTTTGGTGGGTGTTCACAGAAAAGCCTGAGCCGATTTTAGGTGTGAAAATAATCAACTTTTGAACAGTATAAAAATCGACAGAAACTTCGAATTTCGGGGTTTGTTTTCGGGACTTTTTCTTTGATCGATCTTCTAGTTACTTGCTAACATGTTAGATAGAGTTTAACTAGGCTCTGATACCACTGTAAGTCCATGCTACCTCTCCCGGTACTTTCGGGAATGCGGAATTTGGTAAAAAACGATTTTTACGGAGGTGGTAACATGGACCTAAAACCCGGAACTTGGTTAAACATCTATCTAGCAACCTAACTACGAGTTTCTAGCTACTCGGTTAGGGGGTTATACCTTGCTTGTCTTGAACTCCTTCGTCTTCAAGCTCCGATGGTGGTCCGGAATGGCTTCTTCTCGTCGTCTCCGTACGCCGAAGATAGATCCACCTGAAAGCTCCAACCTTTAGCTCCTTCTTCGTTCTTTGAAGAAACTAGTTCACTTGGTTTGCTAAACCTAGTGAACTAGAATGAGTAGAGAATACTTTGTGTGGGATTTTATCTATGGTTCTTGATTCTCAACTCATGAGACAAGAGAACCATAGATTAAAGAGAGGGAAAGAGAGCAAGAGGGTGAGAGCAAAAGGAGAGCTCAAGAACAAGAGAGAGAGTGAGCAAGAAAGAATGAGGCTCTCTTTTGTCTTTCACCCTCTCATAATCCAAAGTCATGATAACTCATCATACTAAAAAAAAGTCTTATGTGATGGTTGAAGCAACCATAACCATATCATTTCATGCACCCATTTTGCACAAATGAGCAAGCATACAAAAGTCTTTGCCATGAAATGATGGCTATGGTTATCATGATGGTCAACTAGTCAAGCCTAGTCAACCGGTCAACAAGTCAACAAAGTCAACAAGTCAACAAAAGTCAACAAGTCAACAAAGTCAACAACCATATCACCATAATACTTAATTAATATAATAGTTAATCACATATCATATTCTCATTAGGGTTGAGCAAAAAGTCAAATAGTCAACGGTCAACTGTCAACAACCCTAATGAGAATCCACTGCCTCTGTCTCCCTGTCAACTGTGCATACACACCCGCATCCGCGTTCCGAAGAACACGAATGCAAACTGGATAAATCCAATCCCATAAGGTACACTAGTATCTGGCTTAAACCAAAGCCCGCTAGTGTAAACTGTCCGGACACTGTACGCGCACAAGTGCACGGATGTGACCGAACCCTGTCGCAAAACCATGCGACCTGTCGCAATACCATGCGACCTCTACTCTTTTTCCTAAAGGCGAAAAGCTTTCTGTATGGGACTCTAAAGACTCGACACTACGCTGGTAGTGGGTTTAACCACAGACCGCAATCGGCACTAGCTGTGCGTAATGGTCCCCAGGTAATGCCGACAAGAAGACCGACGACGCGAAACCCATCTGAACTCCTACTGAGCCTGAGTATGACATTCTCCGTACAGTTCGGTCTGTTCGTCTGATACATCGCATGGCGGGCCTAGGGGGCGGTAAACGTCAGTCCCCCAATAGCGGTACAAGTCGTGCCGGAGCGAAGCCCAAAACACCCTGAGATAACACTGGAAACCTACCAGTATATCTCGTTTGCCCTGGCCAGGGACTACTCGTGTAATGGCTCTCCTAGACACAGCGCGATGTCAACCCCCAATACCGGGAGAGACGAATCCTGTCTAACCGTCACTGCCTCCAAGTGCTTCGGGACTGCACCCAACCACTACCTGTTTGCACGACTCCTTTGAGCCGTGGTAGGGTAGTGATCAAAGTACAGTGGGAACACACTCGAGGCGGAGTGACAGTGTCAAGTCAGCGGACTAAGCTGTACTCATGTCACCTGGGAACTGATAACTGACGATAGGTATAATACCAACTAGTCAGTTCCCGACGAGTCCTGTCCAGTGTACCCGTAACCTAACGAGCACCCGCATACTATCTCAAGTACGACGTACTGACGGCTGTGGGACAGACCGTCTCCCACACTGGGATGAGAAGCGCATGCGCTGGTCTACTCCGGAGTATCGATGCCCTGTCTCGATAGTCCTGCGACCAGGGACCTGCATAAGGATGTGCTTATAGATTACCCAGCCCCACTAGTGTGACGGCCATCACATCGCTGGTAATCAAGCAAAGATCCTAAGGGCTCCACTAATGTGTATAGGCGATATACAAAATATAAACACATGTACACATTGAAGTAGAAACAAACCAAGTAGCATACTACTATTTTGAGCAAGATTGTATATACAAGGTGAATATCCCAATCATCCATTAAGTAATATACAAACTAGTATGATACAGTAATGGCCTCTAGGGCATATACACTAACATGGGCTAGCGCGGCTGTAAAACATAAGCAATGCCTAAATAATATCATATATAGATATGCTGCAATGATAGCCATTTCAGATCACAGATGAACACATTGGATATACTAGGAATCCGCAATTCGTACGAGCCTGTAACGAAAAGCAGATTACACGGTCGCGGTGAATAGCCAATACCCCACCCAAGACCCCTACGGGTGCGGCAAACTACCCGCTAAGTACCCGAAGTGAAGCAACCTCCCTCAACTCCGTGAGTAGGCCACTCGGCACTTCGGCATACCCGGTAGTTTGTGCATCCCCTCCATGGGTCTATCCTAGGAGCAAAATCAGTAAAAAGAAATTATACAATGACGGCTACAACCCTGACCCGGTTGTGCGGCCATACAAATAATTATTACATCAATTTACAAATTTACATGAATTGAAAGAAAAGAAAACTCTCGTCTCACAACCCCCGGCTATTCACCCGCGACAATCCAATGAATTCATATACACATTCCAATAACATTACAGATCACAGATTTGTATAACCCCCACTAATCGACATATAGCGATTAGCAGACGTTCAATACAAATATCACATCACAGAAAAACCCGTCAGCTTAAGTCTTTTAGAAGTTCGATCAAAAATACGGATTTTCAGGCCCCAAACACAAAATTTTCGTTCTGGAAAATCTGGGCAGAAAATACATATTCCAAAAATCCTAAAATACCCCTATGAACAAACTGCAAAAATAAAACTCCACGACCGAGTCAACTCTGCCGCGGTTCCGCGGCGGGAGCTTGCTCCCGCCGCGGAAATGCGGCGCGTTGATCGATTCAGTGGGTCGAATTTTTGCAGTTTCTTCTAAAAACCCTGAGTCGATTTTTGGTATATCTCAAATAATTTTTGCAGCACTTTGAAAATCGACAGAAAGTTTGAAATCCGGGTGTATTTCGCGACTTTTTCTCCGATCGAATTTCTAGTTACTATGCTAACATGTTAGGTAGTGTTTAACTAGGCTCTGATACCACTGTAAGTCCATGATACCTCTCCCGGTACATTCGGGCATGCAAATTTGGTGAAAAACAATTTTCTAGAGGTGGTAACATGGACTCAAAACCGGATCTTTGCTAAACATCTAACTAACAACCTAACTAGGAGTTGTTAACTACTCGGTTAGGGGGTTATACCTTTCTTTCTTGAACTCCTTCGTCTTCAAGCCTCGATGGTTGTCCGGATCGGCTTCACCCCGTCTTCTCCTTGCGCCGAAGATCGATCCACCTGAAAGCTTCTACCTTTGGCTTCTTCTTCAAACTTTGAAGAAACTAGTTCACTCGGTTTGCTAAACCTTATGAACTAGAGTGAGTAGAGGAGAGTGTGTTGGGATTTTCTCTATGGTTCTTGGTTCTCAACACATGAGACAAGTGAACCATAGACTAAAGAGAGGGAGAGCAAGAGGAAGGAGATGAGAGCTCAAGAACACAAGAGAGAGAATGAAAATGATAGAAATGAGCAAGACTTTTCTCACTTGGCTCTCATAATCCAAAACCATCATCACAAAAATAGTAATCAAGTATTGTGTAAATGGTTTAAGTCAAAATGGCTATATCATTTCATGCACTCATATTGCACAAGAGAACAAGCAAGTGAAAAGTCTTTGTCATGAAATGATAGCCATTGTCATCATGATGGTCAACTAGTCCAACCTTGTCAACCGGTCAACAAAGTCAACAAGTCAACAAAGTCAACCCCTCAACAACCATGTCACCACAATACTTAATTAATATTATTGTTAATCATATATCATATTCTCATTAGGGTTGAGCAAAAAGTCAATAGTCAACAGTCAACGGTCAACAACCCTAATGAGAATCCTCTGCCTCTGTCTCTCCGTCAACTGTGCATACACACCCGCATCCGCGTTCCGAGGAACACGAATTCAAACTGGATAAAACCAATCCCAAAACGTACACTAGGATCTGGCTTAAAACAAAGCCCGCTAGTGTTAACTGTCCGGACACTGTACGTGCACAAGTGCACGGATGTGACCGGACCCTGTCGCAAAACCATGCGACCTGTCGCAAAACCATGCGACCTCTACTCTTTTGCCTAAAGGCGAATAGCTTTCTGTGTGGGACTCTAAAGACTCGACACTACGCTGGCAGTGGGTTTAACCACAGACCGCAAGCGGCACTAGCTGTGCGTAACGGTCCCCAGGTAGATGCCGACAAGAAGACTGACGAGGTGAAACCCATCTGAACTCCTACTGAGCCTGAATGTGACAATCTCCGTACAGTCCGGTCTGTTCGTCTGATACATCGCATGGCGGGCCTAGGTGGGCGGTAAACGTCAGTCCCCTAATAGCGGTACAAGTCGTGTCGGAGTGAAGCCCAATACACCCTGAGATAACACTGGAAGCTTACCAGTATATCCCGCTTGCCCTGCCAGGGACTACTCGTGTAATAGCTCTCCTAGACACAGCGCGATGTCAACCCCCAATACCGGGAGAGACGAATCCTGTCTAACCGTCACTGCCTCCAAGTGCTTCGGGACTGCACCCAACTACTACCTATTTGCATGACTCCTTTGAGCCATGGTAGGGTAGTAATCAAAGTACAGTGGGAACACACTCGAGGCGAAGTGACCGTGTCAAGTCAGCGGACTAAGCTGTACTCATGTCACCTGGGAACTGATAACTGACGATAGGTATAATACCAACCGGTCAGTTCCCGACGAGTCCTGTCCAGTGTACTCGTAACCTAACGAGCACCCGCATACTATCTCCAGTACGACGTACTAACGGATGTGGGACAGACCGTCTCCCACACTGGGATGAGAAGCGCATGCGCTAGTCTACTCCGGAGTATCGATGCCCTGTCTCGATAGTCCTGCGACTAGGGACCTGCATAAGGATGTGCTTATAGATTACCCAGCCCCCACTAGTGTGACTGCCATCACAACGCTGGTAATCAAGCAAAGATCCTCAGGGCTCCACTAATGTGTATAGGTGATATACTAAAATAAACACAAGTACACATTGAAGTAGAAACAAACCAAGTAGCATACTACTATTTTGAGCAAGATTGTATATACAAGGTGAATATCCCAAGCTTCCATTAAGTAATATACAAACTAGTATGATACAGTAATGGCCTCTAGGGCATATACACTAACATTTACCTCGTCAGTCTTCTAATCGGCATCTACCTGGGGACCGTTACGTACAGCTTGTGCCGCTTGCTGTCTGTGGTTAAATCCACTGCCAGCGTAGTGTCGAGTTTTTAGAGTCCCACACAGAGGTTTATTCGCTTTTAGGCAAAACGAGTAGAGGTCGCATGGTTTTGCGACGGGGTTCGTTCACATCCGCGCACATATGCACGTTTGGTGTCTGGACAGCTTATACTAGCGGGCTTTGGTTTAAGCCAAATCCTAGTATATGTTTTGGGATTGGTTTTATCTCATTATATTCGTATTCCTCGGAACACGGATACGGGTGTGTATGCACAGTTGACTGAGACAGAGGCAGAGGACTTTCATTAGGGTTAATGACCGTTGTCTTTTTTCTTAACCCTAATATATATGTGAAATGTGATTATTAATATTAATTAATTATAATTGTGTTATGGTTAGGGTTGTTGACCATTTGACTATGGTTGACTTGTTGACCTATGTGGACAAATTGACCATCATCATTTCATATGAAAGATGCTATTTGATTCTTGAAAAATTCATTAATGTGAAATGATAATGGTCATTTCAAGTTAACCATCACAATTATCTTTTGATTAATTATTTAATTATCATAATTCACATATATGTGAGAATGGTTGTAATTATCCTCATTCTATCATTCTCATTCTCTCTCATCCTCTTCCTCTCTCTCAATGCTCTCCCTCTCATGAGTTGAGAACCATTAAGCTTTTGAGATAAAACACCAAAATTACTCTCTACTATTTCTAAGGTTCTAGGTTTAGCACACCAAGCACTTTAGTTACCTCTAGGTTGAGGTAGGAGCAAAAGGTAGAGGCCCTCGGGTGGATCTTTCTTCGGCAAGAGAAGGCGACGAGGACGACCCGTTCATCCCACTCTAAGGAGCAAGAAGAGAAGAACTTCAAGACTCAGGTATAACCTTTTTACCGAGTAGCTAAATCTCTTAGCTTGGTTGTTAGTTTATGTTTAGCAAAGATCCTCCTTTATATAGTCCATGTTGCCTTGAGTTGTAAAAATCGATTTTTTATACCGTTTCCGTCTCCCCGTAAGCACCGGGGTGGGCAACGTGGACTTACATACACTTCTTATCCACATCAGGGGAGGTAGCCTGTCCCGCAGCAATTGGTATATGGTACCAAAGATAGTATGCAGGTGCTCATTAGGTTATGAGTTACACTGGACGGACTCCCTGGGAACTGCTGGTTGGTGTTATACCTATTGTCAGTTAGCAGTTCCCCGGTGACATGAGTACATGTTAGTCCGTTTACTTGACATCACTATTCTTTTCAAGTGCGTTCCTGCTGTACTTAGATTACTACCCTACCACGGCTCAAATGAGTCTTGCAAACAGGTAGTAGTTGGGTGTAGTCCCAAAGTACTTGGAGGCAGTAGGGTATAGAAGGGATTCGTCTCTCCCAGTATTAGGAGTTGATATCGCTCTATATACAGTTAACCAATACACAAAGTCCCTGGAAAGGGCAAGTGAGATTTACTGGTAGGTACACCAGTAGTTTCTCAAGGTGTATTGGGCTCGACACCGATATGACTTATTGCGCTATTAGGGTCTGACGTTTACCACCCCCTAGGCCCAATATGCGATACTCTTAGACGAGCAGACCGGACTGTACGGAGATTGTCATAGACAAACTCAGTAGCAGTTCGGATGAGTTCGCTCGTCGGCCTTCTTATTCGACAGGTATCTGGGTAGCTGTTACGTACAGCTAGTGCCACTGACGGACTTGTGGTTAAACCCACTACTAGCGTACTATCGAGTTTTTAGAGTCCCACACAGAGGGTTTCCTTGGTTCTGGCAAAACGATGTTGAGGCCGTATGGTTTTACATGCAGGGTTCGATCATATACGTATACTAGCTGCACAGATGTTGTTCGGATCGATAATACTAGTGGGCTTAGGATTAAGCCGCATTCTAGTATTATATTAGTGGATTATCTTTATCTCTTTGTATTCCTATTTTTTGCAGTACGAATACAGGTATGTATATACGGTGAAGGCATTCTTGTAATTTTACAAGAAGTGCTTCTAGAAGGGGACACCTCATTTTGGATATATCTATTTTTGGTAAATAGATAATGAGGTGGAAAATGGAGATATTTGTGGCATGATTTGAAGCATGGCTAATTCTTTAGTTTATTTATTTGACCTTACTATTCAATCATGATTACATTTTTCTATGGAAAAATATTGCACTCTTGATTTTGTAAAAGACATAGCCATTATTCATTTGGATGATTCTATCATCATTCTAGTTTTAGCATTCTCTCCATAGCTCTCCTCCTTCTACCTCAAACCCTAACCTTCACATGTGTTGTGAATCATAGGGTTCTTTGAGATAAATTAGTCTAATTAACTCTCTACATCTCCTAAGCTACCTAGATTAGCAAACTAAGTAATTTAGTTACCTCATTTTTGAGGTTGGAGCTTGAACTATAGACTCTCAGGTAGATCGACATCGACACGAGGAGGCCGATGACCGAGCTTGATTTGCACCTTGTAGGAGCTCAAGAAGAGGAGATGAAGACCTGAAGGACTTGTATCTTGGAGGTATAAACCACTATCACAGTAGTTTAGAACTCCTATGCGTTTTGCTAGTTTAGGTTTATGAACGATCTTGGAAGTTTAGTCGATGTTACTTGTCTTAAAATCATTTTTTGTAAATTCCGCCTCTCCACAAACCATGTAGGGTGTGTGACATCGACTTACACTGGTATCAGAGCCTACTCAAATCTTAACTAGCTTATTAGACGAAGTTTAAAGTTACGAAACCAAAATAACTCTGAATCGATAAAATCGTAATCCAAGTTTCTGTTCATTTTTCTGGACTAAATTTTTTTTAAACAATTGCAGAGTACTCTTTAGTTGTAACTAAAACACCATAGAAAAACGATGCAAAACTCCAACATAAAACCTCCGGAATTGGAAAAATGCCCATCGTCGCCAGTTTTGTGAGGGAGTTGGGTCTTGAGTTTTTTGTGGTGTTCTGTACTCTTGGATTTAAGTTTTATGGTATTGTTTGATTTTTCCCAGATTTCTTAAACGGTTATCTTTTTTCTTGGGCAATACAGAGTTTTTCGAAGTCGGAATTTTAACATCGTTTATTCATTTTTGTTCGTATATGTGTTTCTAAATATCTACTAATTGCTATATGTCGATTAGTGGGGCTTGCACATATCTTGTATCTTGTTTATGGTTTTTGGATATGAAGTACTGGATCGTCATGAATGAATAGCTAGGGGATGTAAGAAGAGTGTTTTTTTTTCATTCATGTATATTTGTAAATTGATGTAATATTCTTTTGCGGGGCAGATCCGGGTTGAGGTTGTAGCCACTATTGTATTATTTCATTTACTTTTTCTTGCACATAGGATAGACCCAAGGTGGGGTGCACAAACTACCAAGTTCTTGAAGTGCCGAGTGGCCTACTCATTTTATTGAGGGAGGTTGCATCAATTCGGGAATTTGGCGGGTAGTTTGCCGCACCCGCAAGGGTCCAGGGTGAGGGTTTGGCTATTCATCACGACAAAGGAATCTGTTTTTTGTTGTAGGCTAAAACGAAACACGGAAATCCTAGAATATCCAATATATTCATTTGTGTTGCTGTGATCTGTGATTAGGAATGGATATTATTGCATGAGACGAATGGTGTTATATATATATATATATATATATAATGAACATTGCTTATATTTTGCACCAGCGCTAGTCCAGCCGCCGCTCTGCCGTTAGTTAAGTAACCAAACAGTGCATGACAGGGCCCCGTGACGAATGCGGATGGCAGAAGCATACGTTCTATTCTTGTTTCTTTCTACAAAGATAGGGTTAAATGATGGGACACCATTAATATTGTATAATGCAAAGAAAACAAACCAAAATTAAATCGTAGGAACAATTTCAAAACCACTCGGTTTTCTTTAAAAAATAACTTTTAAATGCTGAGCCTAAATCATTCCTTTTAAAAGCTATCATGGTTCCTTCGACTATATCAAGTTCATTACGTTCACGGTTTTCACCAAAACCAGCCGTAGCCCTCCATCATTTCAGATGGGTATTCAGAAGTATTCAAGCTATGTATTTTGACCTTCGCCAAGGCATAGTGATTGGTAGCTATTGGGTATTCATCTATAGCATAGATAGATGCGTTAATCTGGGACAGGCGTGCAGCTATTTTGGCCTTTGTCAAAGGTTTGTCTGAATGGGTTCAGATTAACCTGGACAATGACGAGTAGAACTTGACTTGCGTCTTATAATATTTTGGCCTTCATTAAGGTCATAAGGGTCTGGGACAAAAATCCACATCTGGAGTTTCAAAGGAAAAGGAAACTTGCTAGTTTTGCATACCATCTGAAATGTGATGATTTTGGTAGGATTCCTTCAAAGTTGTCACACAATAATAGTTGGATCCCAATCTCACCATGTGTTTTATTACTCCTCGGGAGAGTTTTTCACTTTACAATCAATGCTATAAACCAAGTATGTGTCTAGAACGGTGTTAGCGGGGCTACGCCTTCAGGGAAAAGAGGTTATTTAATTAAGAAACTTTACGAAAGCATTGTAAAACCTCCCTCGAAGTACCAACACTAGCATGGCTGAAGGGTTAAGAAAGAATTGTAGGATGCGATTAATCCCGACTAATTCTCCCTTTATGGTTTGAAGGGGGATTTGAGGAAACAATGGGAGCCATCCTGTTTAATTAAACTAATAACCAATCTAAACATGCAAGAGTATCAAGCTGAGTGTTTCTTCTCTCTCTCTTAATTGCAGTGACCAAAATGACCGGGATTAAGTTTCTGCTAGATAAAAATAAATTGACGGGGCCAAACTATAAAGATTGTCTAAGGAATGTCCAGATGGCCATTACCTAAGACAAGCTGGGCTACCTCCTTAATACCAAACCCCCCACCATCCCAAGCCCAGATTCCACCGTTGTGGATGTTGAGATCCGTAAGACATGGGAAATAGACTGTACGAGAGCCAAGTGCCTCATGTTGGACTCAATGGATAATGAACACAGGAGGCGGCACGAGAAGATGGACTTAGCTTCCATCTTCTTCCATACTAAGGATTTATATGGAGAGCAATCTCGTATAGCAAGATACAAGACCTCGAAGAAATTGATTCAGGCGAGGTTGGCTATCGGGTCATCTGAAGGGGACCACGTCCTTAAGATAATCAGTTATATTGAAGAGCTCGCGGACCTTGGGACCATGTTGGAGAATGAGTTATATACATACCTGATTCTACAGTCCCTCCCCTCTACCTACGCCCAATTTATCTTGAATTTCAATATTCAAGGGAAGGAAGTCACACTTCCAGAACTCCTCAACATGTCGAGGAGTGCAGAGGGCACCCTAAGAAATACCAGGGAGAAACCCGCTCTACTTATTGGGTAAACTTCCTCCTCTAGATCCATGATGAAAGCTAAGGGGAAGAAGAAGAAGGCCCCCACCAGGCTGAAAAGCGGTGTCAGTAAGGTAGAGGGAAAGGGAAAGGCAAAATTTTCGGGGCCGACGGTAGGGAACGAGGTGTTAGTTATATGTATGCCCTAGAGACCATTATTATACATATGATGTATTTTATAATGGATGCTTGGACATATATAGAGAGGACTTTCTTGCTCGACATGATAGTATGTTATCTGGTTGCTCTTTGTCTTAACATGTAGACTTGTATTGTGATACTGTCTTTCTCTCACATATTGATAAAGCCCTTAGAATGTGTACTTGACTCTCAGGACTATGATGGAGATCATACTAGTGGGGCCAGGGTAGTCCACAAGTTCATCCTTTAATTGTTCCTAGTCGAGGGTATATCGAGACAGGGCATCGAAATTCCAGAGTAGACTAGCGTATACGCTTCTTGACCCATATGATGGGTGATGGATGATCCCACATCCATTGGTGTTTGACATCAAAGATGGTATACGGGTGTTTAGTGGAAACTGGGTATACTGAACAGGACTCGCCGAGGACTCCTATGTGGTACTATACCTATCGTCAGATAGCAGTCGTTTTGTGACACTGGTACAGGTTAGTCTGTAGACCCAAGATCGTCATAGAGTCTTTTATGGCTCCCACTGTGCTTTGATTTCCTTCCTACCATGGCTCAAAGGAGTCATGCAAACAGGTGGATTTTGGATACAGTCCCGAGTCACATGGAGGTAATGAGCGATAGGAGGGGTTTCGCCTCTCCCGGTATTGGGGGTTGATGTTGCACTGTGCTCGATTGGCTATAACTGGATGTCCCTAGCCAGGGATACTGCTGAGATTTACTGATAAGAGTTATCAGTAGTTTCTCGAACCGTTATAGGCCAGACATCGGCAAGACATATCATGTTACTGGGGACTGACGTTTACTACCCCTCGACATAATATGCGACATATCAGACGAAGAGACCGGACTGTACGGTAGTGTTACTGATAGGCTTCATGGAGAGCATAGACGAGCTTTCTTGTTGATCTTCATATCGCTCAAAACCTGGGTAGCCATTACGTCCAGCTAGTACCGCTGACGGCTTGTAGGCGACTGATGTGATTATAATCTACTGCTGGCGTATTGACGAGTCTTTGGAGTCCCACACAGAATTTTCCTGGTTCAAGCAAATGAAGTAGGGCACATATGTTGATATGTGCGTGGGCCTGATTAAATATGAGTATGTGATACCGTATTGTAATCTGGCATTAATCTGTTATCGGTTCGGTTATATGTGATATAACCAGATTTTTGAATCAAGTGTTGATTTGATAATGTGATATACAGATGAATGATATTATTCGGTCATATGTGATATAACCGGATTATTAAATCAAGTGTTGATTTAATAATGTGATATATATTATATGTGAGATAATTATATCTTAACTAATATCATTAGCTCACTAATTATTCTTCATTATATATATATATATAATAATGAAGCATGGCATGATTTCTATTTTTGAGAAAAATAGAAAAGAGGTGGAAAATGAGAGCATGGTTGCAAGGATGGGCTTTATTCACAGTTTATTAATATTGACTCGCTATTCAAGCATTGTTGCAATTTTATATTGAAAAATTCCATTCTTGAATGAGTAGGGTTCAAGAATTGCCATTCATTCTAGTCTCATTCTAAACACATAGCCATTTTTCTTGAGTTGCTCTCATGGTTGTTCTCTAGCTTCATCTTCCTCCTCAAATGTCATGGTTCAAGCTTCAACCCTCACATGAGATGTGAATCATGAAGCTTGAACAAAAACAAGTGAGCAAAATAAACCCCTACTTCACCATCTCATATTAGATTAGCAATTTTATGTGGAGTGTTGCCTTCACTAATGAGATTAGTGAAGGATTAGCTTGAGCTAGTGGACTTCGGATGGATCGTCTTTGGCGCGAAGATCTCGAAGGAGGTTCGTTCAACTCGAAGAGGTGCTTAGTGGAGTCACGTGGACCACAATCCGGAGCTATTCAAGAGAAGGACTCGAACTACAAAGGTTGTATGCTCTTTTCTTCTTTTTTAGTTAATCACATCACAAAGTAAAACCCTAATAATCTAGTAATGATCTTGTTAGTCTAACTTAGCACCTAAAAAACATTAAAATGTGACATGCTTGATGCCTTTAGAACCTCATGGTGGTGTTAAGGTTGACTTATGGTATCATAGCCAAGCTAGAACATTAGGGTAACTTGTAGCGACGTTAGAAATCCTCCATTTTTGTCGCGCAAAAACTGCCGATAAAAACAGTTTCGAAATTGATGTTTTGAGTTGTTTGCACACCCCGCGGACTCACGGTTTGAACCGGCAAGACGCAGGGTAGAGCGTGCGCATCCCGGGGATACCCCAGGGGGGACCGAATAGCTGGGCCCACTCCCCAAAACCACCACAAGGTGGTCTTGGCGGCGGGGACCCGAAACTGCCCCACCTTGGGCAGTTTCGGGTCTGCCTCACCCCATAGCCACCTTGTGCTAGCCTCGGGGGTGGGGTACCCCCTCTAAGCCCCCCATTCGATACTTAATCTTTGGTCTTTTCCCCCGTGAAGATTCAGGCGGGTTTCAAGTTCGTTTCGACTCCCGGAATGGCTTAAAACGATCGGTTTTGGAACTTTAGCTCACTGGATTTTTCAAGTGTTGGAAAATTGGTTTAGTTTGCTAATTGCGTGCGGAATTCTAATGTGGTGATTGCTTTACAAGCTTTGTGATGTGTGTGATACAATTATTAGAATCCGGATTAATTAGTTTTGTGAAAACTAGTTACTACATTGTAAACCTAGTCGTTTAGTCTTAATTGATCAATTGCCACGAAGTTTTGATTCGGATCAAAACTCTGTCGCAATTGCGTATTGTACGCGATCACTGAGCCAGGAATCTTGTTGAATTATCCGAAAACCAATTGAAATGATTTTTCAATTTGAGACTAAAATGCATGTTTTTCATGTTAGGCATGAAATCCGGAATATGAGATATTCCGAGATCATGATGTCTAAGAATATTGCGGATTCTAATCATTGTAGTTTTCTGTTTCTTCTCTGCGACCGTAAGTTTAATATGTGGGGTATCCCGATCTCATTGCTATATGTCAAAGAGTTTCCGGGATACGCATATTTACTTACGTTTATGACATGAGATGTTATGTGTTGCTGTTGATATGATTCATTGGATCGTCGTGATTGAATAGCCGGGTTTTTTTATGTGAGATGGGAGTTTTTATATTTTCATTCATGTAAAATTCAATGTAATATTCTTTTGTTGCGGCACTTCAGGGTTGAGGATGATGCCACCATTTTTGTATATTATTTACTTTTCCGCATTAGGATAGACCCAAGGTGGAGAGCACAAGTAACCGGGTTCTAGAGTCCAGTGGGAGACCATCTCAAGAAGTTGAGACCGGGTCTCCTAACTCTAGAATTGGAAAGGTTACTTGCTGCTCTCGTAGAGGTCTAGGGATGTCGGTTTGTCTATTCATCATGACTGTGGAATCCGTGTTTTACATTATTGGCTAAATTTAAAACACGAACATCCTATTATATCCAATATTTCATATGTTGCTTCTGCTGCTTGATTCTGTGATGTTGATCATATAACTACGTGAGACGAATGTAATATTATATATATAATATATAATAAACGTTGTTTATGTTTTGCACCCGCGCTAGTCCAACCCCTGCTCTATCGGTAGTTAAGTAACCAAACGGTGCATAACGGGGCTGTTCCCCTCTGAATAGCGGCCGTGACATGGACGTCTTGCCTGAGATTCGGAGCAGATGCTATTTGGTTTTATCTGACTACCTCTCCGAAGATGCCAAGTTGATTTATGGCACAGTGTATCGGAGGTTTAGACGGATGTGGCCGATGTAGCAGACTTCGTCAGATTCCCCCTCGCTTGAGGGGTTTTTGATTGTGGGGACGCTCTTCCCTGCAGGCTCAAGCCCCTGCAGTTAATTACGCTACCGCGTCGCGGTAACAATTTTCTCCTTCTCCAGAATTTCACTTCGTGTCGTGGGTGTTTGTTTTGTTTGTGGTTGCCCATGGATTGTATACGGAGACTAATTTATGTCGTCGCCCGTAGGACGTAGATTAATCCAAATCCGTATTTTCTTAGATTTGGGTTTGGGGTTTTGGTTTGACATTAGCCATATTTGAGGCCAAGATCAACTCAAACGTTTGTTAAGGATACGTTAGCCGTATTTAAGGCTAAGATCAACTTAAACGGGATCGTTTAGATCCGACAAAAGAGCATTTGGGGATCTATTGTTCCAGTTTAGGGATATAGTGGTCCATTGTCAGTTTAGGGACATGGGGGTCCATGTTCCCGTTTAGGGACATAGTGGTCCATTTCCAGTTTAGGGACATAGTGGTCCATCATTCCCGTTTTGGGGACAAATGTTAGTTTAAGGACGCATTAGTCCATGAGTTTAAGGACGCGTCAGTCCATGAGTTTAAGGACCCCATAGTCCATATTGATGTGTGGTTATCGGTACCCGTCACCTCTCTGAAGAAGTTGAAGGATTACAACGACAAATATCAGAGGAGTTCAGAGATGTACCCTTGAACCAATGAGTTGGTTGAAAGAGCATATGTGCTCAGTTCAAGATGATTTGAGGACTTATGGCCAGTTTGGGCTAAGTCCAATTATGTTTGAAATATTGGCCCTTTGTCTGGGTTCAGCCCCTCGTCATTCAGCAGTGTTAAACAGAAGTTTGGGGGCTCTGACAACATTTTGTCTTTGATTTCCTCAATTTTGAGATTCATTTGGAGGAGGGACTTTTGCCTCTGGAAAATTAGCCAATTTGGCTAAAAGTAGTGTTAAACACTAGAGAACAACAGTGTTAAACACTAGAGATAGAACTCTCAAATTAGTGTTAAACACTAAAAGACAATCAGTGTTAAACACTGGAAATATAATCTTCAATTTAGTGTTAAACACTAGAAACAATCAGTGTTAAACACTGGAAATATAATCCCTAAATTAGTGTTAAATACTAAAGACAGAGGGGTCACGTGTGAGCACGTGAGGCATTGCCTCAAAAGTGGGACCAGATCCCTTTTCTTCGTTCTGCAATTAAGTGTTAAACACTTCTTCATCTTTTGAGCATCATGTGTTGACACGTGATGGAGATTTATGCACTGACTATTAAAGCACTCGCTAAGGGGTCACGTGGGGACACGTGAGAGCGCCCAAAGGTCATATTTCCTTTGCTTTTTCTTTCTGTATTTTGTAGGTCACGTGGGAGCACGTGAGACATTGCCTCAAAGCTCAATTCCCCTTCTACGTTTCGGATCTGCATGGCACGATCTCGACCCGATGAGAATTAAATTTTCAACTTATGGGGAGATGTGCTCTGTGCAGATCTTCAACCAGAAGAAGAACTAAGTTCTTTTTTGTATAAGAGTTAAACTCTTGGATTGAGAATTAAATTCTCTTTTTTGAAGTTTTGATCCCTTTCTTTTCTCACCTATGGTTTTCTTTCTTGAGAATTAAATTCTCCCTTTCTATTCTTCTCTCTTGAGAATTAAATTCTCCTCTCTCTGTTCATCTCTCCCAAAAAAAGGTCCCCCCTTCTCTTCTTTTCTTGGCTCATATTTATAGGAGAAGGAAAAGAATCAATTTGTTTAATAAATCTTTCATTGAAATATTTGATTTGTTTTCATATTTAATATGATCCTTTAGATCGTTCAGCGAATTTTATTCACCGTTGGATTTTAAATCCAAAGATATTTGTTTGTTATTTCTGGTGAGATTTAGGAGAAATCTTTCCTTGTCTAGGATATTTCCATAAATTGGTGATATTTAATCACCCTTGGATCTTTAATCCAACGGTCCCCATAATCTTTTTCCATTTGGAAAGATTTAGAAAACTTTAGAATTTTAATTCTATCAATCTGTAAGGCTTTCGAAGCAAGTCACGTGCTGACACGTGACCCTTGGTCACGTGTGAGCACGTGACCCCCAATTAAGTCTTTTTCTCTGCATTTACTTACGCTTCAGTTTTAACCATCACGTGTCAACACGTGACCATTGAGGTATTTCCTTCAGCCGTTTGTTATTATTTCTGTTTTAACTATCACGTGTCAACACGTGACCATTGGTCACGTATGAGCACGTGGCCCCCAATTGGGTCCTTCTTCAGCCATTTGTTTTTATTCATGTTTTAACTATCACGTGTCAACACGTGACCATTGATCACGTGTTAGCACGTAATACCTCATTGAGGTAATTCCTGATTTTTTAATCAGGGAACAGTGCATAGCATATTTGCTCATAACTTTTGATCCCGGATAAATTATGAAGCCCATAATATATCAAATCGAAGGGTTTTTCGAGATGCTTCCAATATCATCAGAATTTTGCTGTTCCTCCTTCGGGAGTTTATCAAATTACAGGCTGGAAGATACTGGTTCGCATTTCCTTAAGCGTATCGCTGCCATTTGATACCTTAGGCTCTTTTGCGCAGAAATTTTTGGCGGGAACAAATGCCCCCCACTACTTTGCCCACGTAAGTATGTACGTGGGTGAAGTAGTGCAAAGTTATGCATGGTCACCGAATTGAGGGCTTAGGAGACAAGTTTAGGGTCCTTGTAGCCTAAGACTTATCAACTTTATGAGCCGTGAGGGTCTCACAAAGACTTTTCTCCCTATGGATCGAGAGGATCTCGTAGGTGTATTTTCTCCTTAGGGGTCGTGAGGACTCCTAAGTGGGTTTTCTCTCATAAATCGTAAGGATCTTATAAGAGAATTTTCCCTCTTACGAGTCGAGAGGACCCGTAAGCGGTTGTTTCCCTCCTTATCGAGATTCGACTTTGGAGAGTGTGACCCGTGGATAGTATGCAAGAGACCGTTTTGGATCGACTTGCAGGGTCCCAGTGCATAGGAAACAGTTTTTTTTAATCCCCGCTGCCTAAGGCTTTTCCTCACGAGTCGAGACGAATCGAGCATTTCTCGCAAAGACATCAATTTCCTCACGAGTCGAAACGGATCAAGCAGATCTCGCAAGAATATCCTAACGTCACAGTTAACCTCTGCTCTTTACGACAAAGGTCCGTTAGGGTCTGTGGTACTAGGTTTTGCCCGTCGTACCGTCGCATTGGCTGATGTATCCCTCGATAGGCAATCGTGCTGTTCGAGTAGCCCTGCGACTGTTGTGTCTCTGATCCTTTCTGGGCTGGACAAGACGTCTTCAAGCAATCTTCCTAGGCAATTTGACGGTCGGAAAAGCAAGCGTTAGGAATTTGCCATGCCACTTTTTACTTGAGGTTAGACTCATTTTGGAGAGTCCCGATGAGTCATAACCACTTCGCGCTGGTGTAGGATGATCTCCGATAGTCTTTCAGGCTTTATATGAGTTGCCGTTAAGACCCTAAAGCTAGGAATTTGGCCTTTTCTTCATTTGCTGGCATTGCGTCCTCTGTATCGAGACGAATGTCGTGGTTGTCTCTAGGTTGTTGGTGAACCGTGGAGGTTTGGAACTAGGGATTTTGCCGTGGCTCCTTTTGGTGATCTTGCGTCTGCTGTATGGAGACGAACGTCGAGGTGGTGACCACTCCGTGCTGGTGCGGGATGATCTCCAATTGTCTTTCAAGCTTTATATGACTTGTCGTTAAGTCCCTGAAGCTAGGAATTTGGCCTTCGCTTCGTTTGCTGGCACTGCATCTGCTGTATCGAGACGAATGTCGCGGTTGTCTCTATGTTGCATGTGAACCGTCGAGCTTTGGAACTAGGGATTTTGCCGTGGCTCCTTTTGGTGATGTTGCGTCTGCTGTGGTGAGACAAACATCAAGGTGGTGACCACTCCGCACTGGTGCGAGATGATCTCTGATTGTCTTTCCGGTTTTATATGAGTTACCGTCAAGACGTTGAAGCTAGGAACTTGGCCTTCGCTTCGTTTGCTTTAGTGTGTCCGAATCCTGTCGAATGAAGGACACTGCTGTTGACATTGCGTCTGCTGTATTGAGACGAATGCTAAGGTGGAGCTGGGATTTTGCCATGGCTCCGTTTGATGGTGTAACCTCTGTGTCATGCTGGAATGAGGAGGCCCACCATTGTTGGTCTCCAGGCTGTAGATGTGGCCATTGAGATTTAGAACTAGGGAGTTTTCCATGGTTCCATTTCGTTGCGACTCTGAGGTCGATTGTTGATGTCACGTCTGCATCTGATTGGAGTGAGGAGAAACGCCGTTGGTGATCTCGAAGTTGTCGATGTTGACGTCGAGACCCTGAAGTTAGGGATCTTCCTTCGCTTCATTTGTTGACATTGTGTCTGCAATATTGCGACAAATGTCGAGGTTGTCTCTAGGTTGTCTATGAACCGTCGAGATTTGGCTTCGCTTTCTGATGGAGCCTATCGGGAAGGTATGGTTCCCTCTTTGTTTGTGCCCCTGGATTGTATACAGGGATCGATGAGATCTCACCTGTAGAGCAAAAAGTTTCAATCATTCATCATTTTTTTATTCTTTCCGTGATGCTCTATCATTTCAGCTTTTATATTGCGAAGGTCGCAATTGCCCAATCATTTCGGCTATTTTTCACGATGCCCAATCATTTCGGCTATTTTTCTTTTTACTCGCTGCTTTTTATTGCGAGTTGCCTAATCATTTCGGCTATTTTTGTATGCATACATTTTTACTTGCTGATTTTGTTGCAAGTTGCCCCATCATCTTGGCTATTTCGTATGCAATTTTTTTTTCTTTTGGCTCGCTGATTTTTTCTCGCGAGTAGGGGATTTGGGATCTGATACCAATTTTAACATCAGCATCGATGCGACTGGAATATTGCCAGGAGTGAATCATCATTTTCCATGAAAGGACTTGGAATTTGATACCGATTTAGGCATCAGCATCGCTACAACTGGGATATTGCCAGGAGCGAATCATCATTTGCCTCTGTCGATGTTGAACAAAGGTGGCTTAGTAAACAGGGTTAGGATTATGTCAACTAAGGCTTTTGACTTTATGAGCCGTAAGGGTCTCATAAAGGTATTTCTCCCTTCGAGTCATGAGGATCTCGTAGGTGTGTTTTCTCCTTAGGAGTCGTGAGGATTCCTAAGTGTGTGTTCCCCCGTAAGTCGTAAGGATCTTACAAAAGGGTTTTCTCCTTATAAGTCGAGAGGACTTATAAGGGTTGTTCACCATATGGACATATCCCTAGCCACGGGTGGGACTTGGTCAAGGAAATGTTTATTCGCGCCCATGGATTGTATACAAGGGTCAGTATTGAGCCACTTGTAGGGCCATATCGAAGGTTGTGGGGGTTGCTTAAGAACGGGTTAAAGTTTCTGTAACTTAAGTCTTTCAAATCTTATGAGCCGTGAGGGTCCCATAAGAGAATTCTCCTTACGAGTCGTGAGGATCTCGCAAGTGTAATTTCTCCTTAGGAATCGTGGGGATCCCTAAGTGTGTTGCTCCCTTGTGAGTCATAAGGATCTCACGCGGGTGGTTTCTCCTTACAAGGTCGAGAGGACCGTGTAAGTGTCTTTTAACGAGGTTGAGCCCTTTCGGGTTTTCACAAACACTCGCCGGTAGCTCTGCTGTTTTTACTTACGGAGCCCTTTCGGGTTTTCATCCGTGCCCATTTTGCTTATAGACATACCGTTTTTTTTTCTTCTTCTTCTTTTTTTGTTTATTCTTTCTTTTTTTTTATTCTAACGAGGTTGCGCCCTTTCGGGTTTTCACAAGACTCGCCGGTAGCCCTGCTGTTTTTACTCACGGAGACCTTTCGGGTTTTCATCCGTGCCCATTTTGCTTATGGACATACCGTTTTTTTTTGTTTTTGTTTTTTTTACCATGCCAGCCTGAGCATGCCGCGGGTTGATAGTAGTTTAACGACGTTTCGGTCATTTGCAAGTTTTAGGACATTGCGGTCCGTCGTTAGTTTAACAACGTTTCGGTCTACAGCCAGTTTTAGGACATAGTGGTCCATCGTTAGTTTAACGACGTTTCGGTCTATCATCGCCGTATTTGAGGCGAATCTCTAGTTTACCGACTTTTCGGTCTATGGGGCTTCTCTATGAAAGATCACGATGCCCCCGGCATGTCCATCTTTTTTGGAGCATGTGGTTGTGGTGGGTTCACCTTCCACTTTTCGGGCAGCGCGAACTTGCCCTGTTGGTATTGGTCTTCAATCCAGTTTTTGAAAACATAGCAGTTATCGATCGGATGGCCCAATACTTGGTAGTAAGGGCAGTAATTAGTATTGTTAACATCATTCAGTTGTAGCTGATGTTTCGGCTCCGGTAGAGTGATAAGCCTGTTGCGCACTGCTAGTTCGAATAGCCTCCTTATTTCATCCTGGGGAAATGAGTAAGGACGTTTCAACTATTCATAGAGGGGTTGCCGCTTGTTGTTTTGGCGAACAACCGGTCTAGGGCCACTCGACCGTTGTTGAGCGTTGGCGATGAAGGCCATTTTTTCCTTCCCTTTATCCATTTTGTTCGATCCCTTGTTTGCGGGTCCGAGATTCTTTCCGGGTAGCGTGCGATTGCACGGCTGAATGTTCTCGCAACTCCTCAATTCTTTCGTTTCAGAGATGGATTCTTTGAAGAGAGGACCGTGGGCAACTTTTTCGTCGGAGTCGCTCCCGAAGGTGAGAACTCGCGATCCCCCGGGATCAACCCTATGACAATTGCCGGCAATTCTTTTACGCTCATATGTCGCATTTTTCCGCTGTCTACGAGCTTCACGCTTTGTCATGTTGAAGTGTTGCCTGTGAGCAACATACCCTTGCCACCAACACTTAAAGGAGTTGCAGTATTCAGTAGGATGTGCGATCTTTTGATGATATAAGCAGAAGTTAGGATGTACGTCCGCTTCATCAAGATGTATACCACCAGGAGAATTTTCTCTGAAAGAGGGCAGCTTCATCCCCATCGATATGGCTTTGGCGAATCGTTTTCTTGTCTTGATCCTGCTTTCATTTGCGTCGGATGTACTTTGATCCGGTGGGAGTGTTTCGACCCTTTCATCTAGTCGCCGGCGTTTGGCTTTCTCGAATATGGCCATCTCGCGCTCTCGATCAGCTTTGCTTTTAAGACGGGCTTCGTTTAGGAATGCATCAATCATTTCGTCTGATGGTCCTAGAAGTTCTGGCTCAGGATCTGCCCCCAGCTTCTCTGTGTAGAAAGCTTCTTCGTCATTTATTGACGAGTGAGAGATCACATGGCAGCTTGCCACATAATCTTCAGATTCATCCAACGAGTCTTCTCCATTGTCATCATCTCCGTCCTCAAGGACGTGGCTGAGAAATTCTTGGAGTGTGACTGGGGTCCGCGCCTTCTGATTATATTGTTCCAACGCGTCAATCTATTTTTGCAGGTCCGTGTGCTTGTTACCAAGCTGCACGGGCTTTTTGGTCTTCTTCTTCTTCTTCGAAGACTTTGACGGCTGGGTGTGAGCGCTCTGACCATCACCACCCATTTTTGGAGTTGGGCGCGGTTTCAGCATTCCCTCGATGATCTCGGGTTCCAGTGGATTTTTCCACCTGATTGCCGGGCACGTTTGGAGACCCTTCAGCATTCTTTTAGTTTTGGTTGAAAGAGCGACCTCCCACAGGGCTTCCCTTATGAATGAGCACGATTCCCCGGCACGTCCACTTTTTTAGGGGCGTGAGATTGTGGCGGGTTCACTTTCCAGTTTTTGGATAATACGAACTTGCCTTGTTGGTACTGATCCTCGATCCATCCCTTAAAGATGAAGCAATCTTTGATTGGATGGCTTACCGCTTGGTGGTAAGGGCAGTAATTTGGATCGTTGACATCGCCTGGCTGCAACGGACGTTTCGGACTCGGCAGGTTGATGAGTCTGTTGCGCACTGCCAGCTCGAACAATCGCCTCGTTTTATTCTGAGAAAACGAGTAAGGACGTCCTAGTCTCTCCTCGAGGGATGGGCGTGGACGCACGTTGTTTTGGCGAACAACCGGCTTTAAGTTGCTCGGTTGTTGTTGAGCGTTGGCGACGAATGCTGCTTTCCCTTTGCCCTTTCCATTCCAAGGCTCCATCTTTAAAGAGGAAGGCCTATGGCCCATCTGGTCCATTTAGGCCAGCTTGTCAATCAAGGCCTGGAAGGTGGTCGGCTTGAGGAACATTATGAACTATGAAATAGTTGCATGAGGGTGCCCACGAACATGCCCACCGCTGGCGCTTCTTCAATGCGTTGTTCGCATTTTGACTACAAGTTCCGCCATCGGATTGCATATTGAACCTAAGTTTCGCCCGGCTTTACTCTTGCATTGATCAAAGCTGTTATTGGAGTACGCTCGCTGGCGCTTGCGAAACGCTGGGTAAACAACAACTCCATTTCAGCGAAAGTTTTAACGGAGTCGTTCGGAAGCTCGGAGTACCATTCAAACGCCGTCTCCGACAAGCTGCCGACGAATTGGCGAAGCAGGAGCTTATCATCGCCGCCGGTGTTGCCACAGAGAGCCATGAACTGAGCAACATGTTGATGGGGATTGCCTGTCCCCTTGTAGACATGGAACTTCGGGATCGTATATCCCGGCGGGTAACTGATTTGGTCATACCAGCCCGGATAGGGTCGCCCCGTTTTGATAACTTGACCGGCTGCCTCAGTTGCCTAGTGAACTCGTATTTGTTGAGCAATATAGTCCTCTAGTGCAGCTTTGGAAATGGTTTCCTCCTTGGCTGCTGAAAGGGCAGGCGGTGGATTTGACGTTTCTCCTCTATCATCTTCAAGGATAATCGGAGGATCTTCGGCTGGGGGATCCTGTCGGATCATCATACCCACCACGTCCTAGAACAGAAGGGCCATTCGTTTTATATTGGCTGCTTGTTCCGCAGCCTCTTTGTCCTTCTTTTCTAGTATTCTCCGAAGGAATTCGGCATCGGTTTTTTGCTCCTGGCGTTGATCCGAAGATACTTCTGGGCTTTCTTTTGGCCTGGTGAGTGCAGCTATCGCAGTTATCATTTCTTGGAGCTTCTGCTGCTGCTCTTGAGATTTAGTCACCGATCGCGTAAGGCGGTCTATGACCTGTGGATATACGGCTATCCTCTTTCCCGGACGCCATGTAGACGGTATGTACCACCATGCCCCCAGACTTAGGGCGTTCGGGTCCAGTGCCTTTGACTTTTGTCGCCGGCACAGGGATCTTCTCTGGCCTTCTTTTCTCAAGAGCGGTCGAAGTTGAGGGAGCCGTCAAGGTGGGCACCCAGACAGCATTTCGTGGCTTAGCAGGATGGCTGACTTCCTTGTGGACCTTCAGTTTCTTGTGCTGGCGGGAGAAATTTGGATCGATCACCGACTCTCGGACTTGTCGCCAGATTTTGTAAACTTTGGAAGACAGCCGTTGAGGGTAATGCTTCGGCTTTATTTCCGTGACAGTCTCTACCGGTGGCGGAGATCTTTTCAGTACGGCAGTGGGCGAATTCCTGCGTATTCTGTTCAGCAGCTCAAAACTTTTCCTGGTTGGGACTGCAGCATTAACTTCCACCGTTGGAGCTGGTGGTGTTAGCCCAGAGGGGGAGTTGCCCCAAGCCTTCCTTACTTGGCATCAGTGGCGACGTCGAGCGTGTCGAGCTGATGGAGTTGGTTCGGTGATGGGGATGGCTTTGTCTTGCCCCCTGTCCAGGTGAAGGGCTGTTGTGTTGGAGATAGTGCCCTCAGAGTCAATTATTAGATCACAGGCACATGATTGCAATGATTGAGGGAGGACCTATCCCGGTAGGACAGTCTTACTCAAGATGATAGTATGCTATTTGGTTTATCTTTATCATCGTGTACTAGTTTAGGTGACCTGATAGGTCGCTATTGCACGTTGATAGAGCCCCTAGGATTCTTGCTTGACTGCCAGCAGTATGAGGGCGATCATATACGTGGGAGCTGGTAGTCTATAAGCACATCCTTAAAAGGTCCCTAATCGAGGGAGTTTCGAGACAGGGCATCGATACTCCAGAGTAGACTAGTATATACAGTCGAGACCCCGACGAGGGGCGGTGGCCAGTCTCACAAGCCACTGGTGTCAGTTGGTTCACCTAAGATGTATACAGGTGCTCATTAGGTTATGAGTACACCGGACAGGACTCGCCGGGAACATGCTAGTTGGTCTTATACCTGACGTCAGATGGCAGTTCCCTGGTGACATGTGTACAGGTTAGTTCATCGACCTGGGGATCGTCATTTGTCTCGTGTGAGTACCCACTGTACTTTGATTACTACCCTACCACGCTCAAAGGAGACGTGCAAACAGGTTTTAGTTGGGTATAGTCCCGAGCCACATGGAGGCAGTGAGCGGATCTTCGGGGGTTCGTTTCTCCCGGTATTCGGGGTGAGGTCGCGCTGTGTCCAGGAGAGCCAGAACATGAAAAGTCCTTGGCCAAGGCAGGAGATTTACTGTTAGGTATTCCAGTAGTATCTCAGGGTATTCTGGGTTACTCTCTGACACGACTTGTACCGCTTTTGGGGGTCTGACTTTTACCAACCCCCTAGGCCCGCCATGCTATGCTCATAAACGAACGGACCGGACTGTACGGATATTGTCACTGACAGGCTCAGTAGGGTGTCAGGATGAGTTCGCTCATCGACGTCCCTTTTGGTTAATACCTGGTAGCCCGTCATGTATTGGCTTATACCTCTGACGTGCTAGTGGTTAAATCCACAACCATAGTATTGACAAGTCTTTAGAGTCCCCCACATTCAGTTGCTCAAGTTTTCGGGCGAAACGCTATAGAGGCCGTATGGAGATATGGCAGGGTTCGATCAGATACGTACGGTATTGCACGGATCAGGATCGGACGGATAATACTATCCGGCTTTGGTTTAAGCCGGATCCTAGTATAGTACAGTATAGATTTTGTCTCATTGCATTTGTATTCGGTCGGAATACAGATGCGGGTGTGTATGCACAGTATCGGGGTTTTCCTGTAATTTATTACGGGACTAGTTTTTGGAGTTGCCAGTTTGTTTTCCGTTTCGGCCATATTTCTTTGTATCCTTCATTGGCCGAAGATTGGTGGAGGAGGGCTTATTTGCATTTGTGCAAATAAGCAATTTGGAAGGGGGTCTTTCCATATTGTTGGATCATGATACTTGCACCATCATTGCTTGACTTTCTTTAGTCATCATAGCTTGACTTTGGATGTGATGATGGGAGATGGTTGTTGAGTGTTGGACTTTGTTTCTTATGATTTCTTTTCATGATCAAAAATGATTCCCTCTTGCATTATTGTGAGGCTCTCCCCATTCACTCACTCTCCCCTCACCATTTTGTCCTGGCCGGCCACATTGGGGTGGGGCTGCCCATCTTTTTGTGGTGTAGGATTTTGGTTCTCTTGTGTTCTAAAAATTCCCCAAGTTCCTCTAAAAAGTTCATGTATCATACCTCCACCATATGGCAATTCCATAAACCCCAAAATGAGACACAAGTTCCACACTACATTCTACAGCAAATCTTGGGCACGTCGACTCGCCAACTTCGTGCCCGAGTTGCCTCGGTATAGAGGTGGGAGCCCGTAAAAGAAGCAGGCGACGTGGTGCCCTTCCGGCGAGGAGGTGGAGACCGGACATTCCGCGGGAGATCGGGACGACGGCGAGAAGACCGGAGGACACGGATCGCTCGGTATATCTCTCTTCCCCATCTTGTAGTTAGCTAGGACTAGTTAATGTCACGATCCGGGTTTATAGTGCGCGGTGGTGCCGGTTTGAAAAATTAAAGTTAATCACCGCTTCCGCATTCCGGCGTCGGATTGACGGCCGGGGCGCCGCCGTGCACTTACAGTGGTATCAGAGCCTCGCCATTAACATAGTCTAGCTTTGTCTAATGTGTTTTACATTTCCGATCGAACAATTTTCAAAAAACCGTATTTTTCTTTGCAACAGTTTTCTGTCGAAATTTTTTTGTCTCGAAATTTTTTTCAGGTAGTCTCAGAATACTGTGCAGGGAAGTATAAGCCTACTGCAAAAATTTGGTCGCGAGATCGCATTATTCGACCGCGGAACCGCGGCCAAACCCATGTTTGGGCCGCGGTTCCGCCGCTGTTTTGACAGATCAGGACACCAATTTTTTACAGAGGCCTCCAGACTTGAAAATGTGGTTTCTGGAATGTTATTTTTTGGGCCCAGAATTTCTATATCTGCTACAGTAAAGCTTGGGGCCCACTTGGTAAAATTTTGATCGATCGGAAAATTTTAAACACATTAGTTCACAGTATTTACATTATATCTGCGACCGTGAATGTCACTTGATCGGTAAATCCTGTCTAACTGCTATAGCCCGGTTAGACGGATTTGCGAACGTGACATTCACGTTGATGTTCTGTGTTGTGCTGTGATGTTGCGGATCGGTCGTGGGGGATAGCCTGGTTGCACTGGTTGTACAGTTTTGTTGTATTATGTACATTTGATATTGCGGGGCGAGCGTCCGACATGTGGACTGCCGTCACTGCCAGTTTGTATTATTATTTTGGGGCACGACCAGGTTGCGGTCGATGTACCCGTTGTATGTATATTTTACTTTCTGTACTAGGATTACCCCGCGGAGGGGTGCACGGATAGCCGGGTTCTAGAGGGCAACGGGCCCGCATCTCATGGCATTGAGACGGAGGGGGCTTCACTCTAGAATTGGCGGGCTATTCGCCGCACTCGTAGGGGGTACAGGTTGACCCAGGAGGGGTGCCCAAGTCACCGGATTCCGTGAAGTGCTGGGTGGTCCATTCACGTTGCTGAAGGGGGCTGCCTCGCTTGAGGTTTTGGCGGGTGACTTGCCACGCCCGTAGGGGTCTAGGATTTCATTGCACAGGCTATCCACACGACCAGGGGAACGTCGGGTTTCAGCGGCTCTGTGAAACCCGGGGATCCCAGATATCTGTATTGTTCTGTGATGCTGCACATTTCTGTGATGTTGCATTTTATCACGCCTTGAGCGAAATATTATATATTGATATATATACTAGTAGATGTTGTATATGTTTTGCATCCGCGCTAGTCCAGTCCCCGCTCTGTCGTTAGTTAGCTAACCTAACGGGTAATGACGGGACCCAGTGGAGAATGCGGATGGCATATACGTACATCAGTATATTTTCGTTCTTTGTGGTGTGATCAATTGATGGGACGTTGATTTGGATCAATGCACGTTAAAAAAAACCTAATCTGATGTTGTTGGAACATTTTTCAAAAAGCTGTTATTTGCAAGGACGTTCACTTTTTGTTTTGCACAGTGGTATTCAGTTGGAATATCCTGCTCCTCAGTCGACGAGGCAAGGGCCGAGATCCCTTCATCGGGAGTGACCCCTTGGACAAAAAGTTTGCGTCAGGGCAATAACTTCACTATAGCCGATTACTTTTGCTTTGCATCGTGGTATTCAGTTGGAATATCCTGCACCTCATTCTACGGGGAATGAGCCGAGATCCCTTCACCGGGAGTGACCTCTTTAGTAAAGGTTTTCGTCACTAGATTTTTAAAAGCTATCCGGTTCCTTCAACGATATCAAGTTCATTACGTTAAAGGTTTTTTCCAGAAACCATTCGTAGCCCTCCATCATTTCGGTTAAATATTCTGTAGTATTCAAGCTATGTATTTTGACCTCACGCCAAGGCATAGTGATTGGTAGCTGCCGGATATTTAGCTGTTGCATAGATATATGCGTTGGTTTGGGACAGTCGTACTACTATTTTAGCCTACGTCAAGGGTATGTACGGGTGGGTTCAAATTAACCTGGACAATGATGGGGAGAACTTGACATGTGACTTATGATATTTTGACCTCACGCCAAGGTCATAAGAGCATGGGGCAAAAATCACATCGGGAGTTTCTAAAGAAACTGAAACTTGCCAGATATGCGCATACCTTCTGGAGTGTGATAACGTGAGCGGATTCCGTCACGTTATCATGCGATGATAGTTGGATCCCGATTCCCACTGATGAGTTGGTTTACTCCTCGGGTGATCCCGACTAATTCTTCTTTTGGGTTTGGAGAAGAATTTGAGGTTACAGTGGGAGGTTTCCAGATTAGATAAATTGGTAACCATTCTGATCTAGGTTAGAGTGCACGCTGAGTGTTTCTTTTCTCTCTCTCTTTGGCAGCGACCATTGACCCGACCTTAGACTATGACTCAGAGACCAAGTTGACCGAACCTTCTTAAACACTGGCTTTTGGATTGTCAGAGTTGCAAACCTCATTGCCACTCCTACTTTTACCCTTTACTCCAGGACACCCCGTATTACTACGAACGTCCACTTCCATTGGACAAAACCATCGTATGGTTAGATACGAACTCGAAGGAATTTATTCGAGGATGGTTTCCGGTTCTAGAGAAAACAAATAGGACTATTCAGTTGTCTTTTCCTTCTACCTTCTCTCAGGTTGCGAGTACCCCTTAGATTAGGGGATAGTACACCTATTACGCAAATTGGATAGTCTTCTTCCAAACCATAGGCGGGTGCCGACCGGTAGGGAATGAAGAAAACCAATTAGCCTAACAGCGGTGTACAGAAGGTATTGGGTTAAGACAAAGAAAAGGATTAGAAGGAGGGCAAAGTAAATTGCGACTGCTATTCACGACCAAACCAAGTATTTCATTACCACTCCCACTTCACCTTTGTATTTCTCCAGGACACTCCGTATCACTACGAAGATCCACAGTTTATTGGATATTCCATCGTATAGTTATATACGAACTCGAAAGGAACTTGTTCCAGTTCGGGGATGGATTCTGGTTCAGGAGAAATAGGAATAAGGTTTATTCAGGTGTCTTTTATCTTCACCTTCTCTCGCATTGCAAGTGTTCCTAGGATTAGGACAATACACCCATTATGCTTATTGGATAGTCTTCTTCCAAAACATAGGCTGGTGCCGAACGGTAGGGAAGGAAGAAAACCATTTGGCCTAAAGGGGTGTACAGAAGGTAATGACTAAAGACATATGAAAGGATTTGGAGAGGTGGCAGAGATTTATACGGTTACAGTTGTGAATCTGGAAGAGGCATTACTAGGAATACCCGGATACCCCATCGAAACATTTTAATGTTTCAGTTTCACTGTGTATTGTTAAAGGAAAACTGATTTCCCAATTAGTCCTTACTCCAGGGTATGTATTTACCAGGTATGATTCTCACATCTGTATGGTTTTACAGATGATTAGTGGGAGTAAGTTAGTGGGAATTAGGTGATCATCCTCATTATATCGGGATTCGTTGTAATCGGTGATATTTGAGGAAATCACCTGGGCTGTTTGCCGGTCGGCAAATATTTGGTTTTGAATATCCGCTGTTGTGCACCAATTTCAAATTGATATATCTGTACGTCTATTTTCATAGAGTGAGATATAACTTTTTGAAATTATGTCTGTGACATTTACCTATATCAGTGGATGGTTAGGTAAGGAGCATTAAACAGCGGTGTAATTCTTGTTAACCATAAGTACTGTTTTCAACCTACGACACACAGTGAATGAGTTATCAGACTCAAGGGACTTATACAGAGTATTGTATGTTGTCCAGTGTCCATCAGGACAGAGGGGTTGGTCCTCGTACTATATTCGGTTTACGTATGACTTCTCTAGTTTTTAGACAGGTGTTTCGTGGAAACACAGGGTCCGAATTTTGAGAAGTTATAGGTATTTGAATAGAGTAGAGAACCAGGTGTAGCAAGTATCGGGATTCTTCAAAGTGATCGAAGATGTAGATACTTGTGTATGGTATTCAGTTGATAGTAATGATTTAGGGAACTTGCTTCTCTTTCAGGTTACTCATAATTAGAAGCATTCCTAAGTTGAGTAACGCTGATCGGCCTCCTTCCATTTAGTTGACATGCACTGGAGAAAGCTGCATGATTTGAATCTGGTTCAATTAAATCAGTGCCTCTGGTTCTATATAGAACAGTTCATATCTTAACGATGTTAAGGTACGGGGAGTTGTCCGGCTTATGATTAAAACCAGACACTGGACAACTCAAGGCACGTTTCTGTAATGGCTGTTTGTGGGTTGACCCAGGCTATGACGAGGGTTGACTTTCTACCATCTGGAAGATCAATAGTGATATTGTTCTAGACTCGCCACAGTTTTATTAAAAATGGATTTTTTCAGAAAAACAGTAGTGGGTGTATGGTAGAACTGGAAGTGATTCCAGAACCATAAACGATTACTGAAGATTTCATAGGAACCTAAAGATTCAATCTGGCTTGACATTCCATTGGCCACTCCGTAGATAAGGTGGGTAACTTCAGGCACCCGAGAGGTACTCCGGTAGCCTCAAGGACGGTGACAGGGAGGTTCTTGTTTACCCAGACTTACTATTGCTGTTGTTCCAGACTGTGAAACCCGGCAGGAGGATGAGTATAGCGTCGTTCTAAACTAGCTTTAGAAGTGTACGTCTATATGACTCTGCCAGAGGGTTGCCGTAGTCAGTGGGAGCAGCGGAAGCATTGGTGGACAGGTGGCTTATGTCTATTTATAGACTAAAGCAGATATAGCGGAGATAGATCATCTATTTCTGATGTGACAGTCATAGGTTTGGCTTCATCAGAATAGGGGATGGATCCGTTAAGAAGGTAGTAGGGTGTGATGTCATGGTATTTGGATGACATACACAGAGTAGGAAGTGATATTCCTATACTACAATCGGTTATACTTTGGTCGTCATACAGTGGTTTCTCCATATGGGACTTGGACATTATATCAGACATACTGGTTACTAGATCTATGGTTTTAGATCTAGATTTGGGTGGTTTCTCAATTAAGGGTACTTAGACAGCATTCTAAGAGTATTTAGAATGGACGACTCCTGGAACGGTAGTGTACCTGCAGGTGATGGTGTCACCCTCTCTAAAGGTATCTTACAGACTAAAGGCGAGAGGGATGTGCATGATTGGCAGATCACTTGCTCAGGCAATTGAGTCAATCATGAAATGTCAAGTACCACACCAGATGTTGCTTTTGCACTAGATGCAATAAGTTGACATTGATCCAATCCTGGAGAAACAGTCGAAAGCAGTTTTAGAACATAAGTGGATGTTCTGCGGATATGATAACGACAGCCTCATTCGGGAGACAATTATCATTCCAGGCTTCCAAGGTGACCTGGACGACAAGGAGGTTGTCAGAGTTATAGTTTTCCCTCTGACGAGGGGCAGTATTTTGGACAGGTGGTCCAAGGAAATACTGAGGGAGGCATGGCGCAGGATACTGATTAAGTTCAGTTGACGATACAGTCTAAGAAGTTTGGATTTGGAGTTCATTTATGAGCTAGGTCCCATCAGACATCCAGACACATTCTAAGACAGGTATTGCTCATTTCGGGAGATGGTTTTCTCCGCGAACTTGAGATATAGAGAGACATAGAAAGAAACATCAAGGCGGATCCACTCACTAAGGCTATTCCTCGAACGCAATAGTTTCGCAAACGAGTTTTGTGAGACTGACAAGTAGAGGAGTTAGGTGTTCGGTATCACACGGGCTGTGAGTATGCGACATCGCAATAATTAGCCTTGAGTGCAAGTGGAAGATTGTTGGAGATAGTGCCCTCAGAGTCAATTATTGTATCACAGGCATGTTATTGCAATGATTGAGGGAGGACCTATCCCGGTAGGACAGTCTTACTCAAGATGATAGTATGCTATCTGGTTTATCTTTATCATCGTGTACTACTTTAGGTGACCTGACAGGTCGCTATTGCACGTTGATAGAGCCACTAGGATTCTTGCTTGACTGCCAGCAATATGAGGGCGATCATATACGTGGGAGCCGGTAGTCTATAAGCACATCCTTAAAAGGTCCCTAGTCGTGGGAGTTTCAAGACAGGGCATCGATACTCCAGAGTAGACTAGTGTATATAGTCGAGACGCCGACGAGAGGCGGTGGCTGGTCTCACAAGCCACTGGTGTCAGTTGGTTCACCTAAGATGTATACAAGTTATCATTAGGTTATGAGTACACCAGACAGGACTCACCGGGAACATGCTAGTTGGTCTTATACCTGACGTCAGATGGCAGTTCCCTGGTGACATGTGTACATGTTAGTTCATCGACCTGGGGATCGTCATTTGTCTCGTGTGAGTTCCCACTGTACTTTGATTACTACCCTACCACGCTCAAAGGAGACGTGCAAACAGGTTTTAGTTGGGTACAGTCCCGAGCCACATGGAGGCAGTGAGCGGATCTTCGGGGGTTCGTCTCTCCCGGTATTAGGGGTGAGGTCGCGCTGTGTATAGGAGAGCCAGAATATGAAAAGTCCTTGGCCAAGGCAGGAGATTTAGTGGTAGGTATTCCAGTAGTATCTCAGGGTGTTCTGGGTTACTCTCTGACACGACTTGTACCGCTTTTGAGGGTCTGACTTTTACCAACCCCCTAGGCCCGCCATGCGATGCTCATAGACGAATGGACCGAACTGTACGGATATTGTCACTGACAGGCTCAGTAGGGTGTCAGGATGAGTTCGCTCATCGACGTCCCTTTTGGTCAATACCTGGTAGCCCGTCACGTATTGGCTTATACCTCTGACGTGCTAGTGCTTAAATCCACAGCCATAGTATTGACGAGTCTTTAGAGTCCCCCACATTCAGTTGCTCAAGTTTTCGGGCGAAACGCTATAGAGGCCGTATGGAGATATGGCAGGGTTCGATCAGATACGTACGGTATTGCACGGATCAGGATCAGACGGATAATACTAGCCGGCTTTGGTTTAAGCCGGATCCTAGTATAGTACAGTATAGATTTTTTCTCATTGCATTTGTATTCGGTCGGAATACAGATGCGGGTGTGTATGCACAGTATCGGGGTTTTCCTGTAATTTATTACGGGACTAGTTTTTGGAGTTGTCAGTTTATTTTCCGTTTCGGCCATATTTCTTTGTATCCTTCATTGGCCGAAGATTGGTGGAGGAGGGCTTATTTGCATTTGTGCAAATAAGCAATTTGGAAGGGGGTCTTTGCATATTGTTGGATCATGATACTTGCACCATCATTGCTTGACTTTCTTTAGTCATCATAGCTTGACTTTGGATGTGATGATGGGAGATGGTTGTTGAGTGTTGGACTTTGTTTCTTATGATTTCTTTTCATGATCAAAAATGATTCCCTCTTGCATTATTGTGAGGCTCTCCCCATTCACTCACTCTCCCCTCACCATTTTGTCATGGCCGGCCACATTGGGGTGGGGCTACCCATCTTTTTGTGGTGTGGGATTTTGGTTCTCTTGTGTTCTAAAAAATCCCCAAGTTCCTCTAAAAAGTTCATGTATCATACCTCCACCATATGGCAATTCCATAAACCCCAAAATGAGACACAAGTTCCACACTACATTCTACAGCAAATCTTGGGCACGTCGACTCGCCAACTTCGTGCCCGAGTTGCCTCGGTATAGAGGTGGGAGCCCGTAAAAGAAGCAGGCGACGTGGTGCCCTTCTGGCGAGGAGGTGGAGACCGGACATTCCGCGGGAGATCGGGACGACGGCGAGAAGACCGGAGGACACGGATCGCTCGGTATATCTCTCTTCCCTATCTTGTAGTTAGCTAGGACTAGTTAATGGCACGATCCTGGTTTATAGTGCGCGGTGGTGCCGGTTTGAAAAATTAAAGTTAATCACCGCTTCCGCATTCCGGCGTCGGATTGACGGCCGGGTCGCCGCCGTGCACTTACATGTTGCTGGCGTCAGCCTGTTGAATTCTGATGTCCTTTGAGAAGCAGTATCCAATCGGTTGAAAATAGTCTTTTGAGCAGGGATAGGAACCGTAGCGGGAGCCGGAACAGTCAATCTTGTAAAGACCGACCCTTTGGTAGGAGAAGCCGCCTTGACGACTTCAGGAGCAGGGATGGCCATCCTCTTCGGAATAACCTTCTCTGGGATTGCAAGCTTCATTGTGGGCCCACAGGAATTTTGGCCCAGTCTGGCGAAGACCGAGGAGCTGGAGTTGGACGACCCGCTGAGAGGGGCCGCTGTAGCTGTAAGCCGATCGAAGACCGACTTCTTAGGAGCTTCCGGTGTTGGCACAGGAGCGGTGAAGCTCATTGGCGGAAGCATGGTCCCGAAAAACAATCCTGTGGTGGCTTGAGTGACCTGTTCCATCGGCATTGTGAATAGGGAAGCCGCCTGGGACCCATAAGATATACCCCTAGTTGAGGCAAGACGTGGGTTGCAGTTGCATGTGGAACACTTTGAGCAGGTGAATGCCATTGATCCTTTGCTTTCTGCACCAAGCAAAACGCCAAATCTTAGTACCTCGAAACCCACAGCCAACCATTAGCAAACCGTGATTCGTTCGCGAACACGACACACGAAGTGTGGAGTGGAAAGAGGAAAAGGTCCCAC
This sequence comes from Agapanthus africanus, assembly GCA_030015575.1. Taxonomy (NCBI): domain Eukaryota; kingdom Viridiplantae; phylum Streptophyta; class Magnoliopsida; order Asparagales; family Amaryllidaceae; genus Agapanthus; species Agapanthus africanus. The sequence continues at coordinate 224,793,992 of CM057344.1, read as the reverse complement.
CGGGCGTGCCAGAATCTGTTCCCCTCCGAATGGCGGCCGAGACATGGACGTCTTGCCTGAGATTCGGGGAAGATGCTATTTGGTTTTATCCGACTACCTCTCCGAAGATGCCAAGTTGATTTATGGCACCGTGTATCGGAGGTTTAGACGGATGCGGCCGATGTAGCAAACTTCGTTAGATTCCCCCTCGCTTGAGAGGTTTTTGATTGTGGGGACGCTCTTCCCTGCAGGCGCAAGCCCCTGCAGTTAATTACGCTACCGCGTCGCGATAACAACTTTCTCCTTCTCCAGAATTTCATTTCGTGTCGTGGATGTTTGTTTTGTTTGTGGTTGCCCGTGGATTGTATACGGAGACTAATTTATATCGTCACCCGTAGGACGTGGATTAATCCAAATCCGTATTTTCTTAGATTTGGATTTGGGGTTTTGGTTTGACATTAGCCATATTTGAGGCTAAGATCAACTCAAACGTTTGTTAAGGATACGTTAGTCTAATTTGAGACTAAGATCAACTTTATGAGATCGTTTAGATCCGACAAAAGAGCGTTTGGGCACTATTGTTCCAGTTTAGGGACATAGTGGTCCATTGAATGTATGGACGTTGGGACCCGTCACCTCTCTGACGACGTTGAAGGATTATAACGACAGATATCAGAGAAGTTCAGAGATGTACCCTTGAACCAAAGTTGGTTAGGACACCTGTAGTCCAATTTGGGACTAAAGTCTGTTTAAGAGTTTAAGGATACGTTAGCCATATTTGAGGCTAAGATCAAATTAAACGGGATCGTTTAGATCCGACAAAAGAGCATTTGGGCTCTATTGTTCCAGTTTAGGGACATAGTGGTCCATTGTCAGTTTAGGGATATGGGGGTCCATGTTCCAGTTTAGGGACATAGTGGTCCATTTCCAGTTTAGGGACATAGTGGTCCATCATTCCCGTTTTGGGGACAAATGTTAGTTTAAGGACGCATTAGTCCATGAGTTTAAGGACGCGTCAGTCCATGAGTTTAAGGACCCCACAGTCCATATTGATGTGTGGTTATCAGGACCCGTCACCTCTCCGAAGACGTTGAAGGATTACAACAACAAATATCAGAGGAGTTCAGAGATGTACCCTTGAACCAATGAGTTGGTTGAAAGAGCATATGTGCTCAGTTCAAGATGATTTGAGGACTTATGGCCAGTTTGGGCTAAGTCCAATTATATTTGAAATATTGGTCCTTTGGGCCATTAGACATTTGTCTGGGTTCAGCCCATCGTCATTCAGCAGTGTTAAACAGAGGTTTGGGGGCTCTGACAACATTTTGTCTTTGATTTCCTCAATTTTGAGATTCATTTGGAGGAGGGACTTTTGCCTCTGGAAAATTAGCCAATTTGGCTAAAAGTAGTGTTAAACACTAGAGAACAACAGTGTTAAACACTGGAGATAGAACTCTCAAATTAGTGTTAAACACTAAAAGACAATCAGTGTTAAACACTGGAAATATAATCTTCAATTTAGTGTTAAACACTAGAAACAATCAGTGTTAAACACTAGAAATATAATCCCCAAATTAGTGTTAAACACTAAAGACAGAGGGGTCACGTGTGAGCATGTGAGGCATTGCCTCAAAAGTGGGACCAGATCCCTCATCTTCGTTCTGCAATTATGTGTTAAACACTTCTTCATCTTTTGAGCATCATGTGTTGACACGTGATGAAGATTTATGCACTGACTATTAAAGCACTCCCTAAGCGGTCATGTGGGGACATGTGAGAGCGCCCAAAGCTCATATTTCCTTTTCTTTTTCTTTCTGTGTTTTGTAGGTCACGTGGGAGCACGTGAGACATTGCCTCAAAGCTTCTTTTCTTCAGGGGTCACGTGGGGATACGTGACCGTAATTCTTTTGCACGCATGAAGATCTCTTTATCTTTAAGAATTAAATTCTCTGTAGGGTTAAACCCTAATTTTGTTTTGGAGGAATTAAATTCCTATTGTGAAAGAATTAAATTCTTATTTAGGATAAAGCCCTGATTTCTTTTTTTAAAGGAATTAAATTCCCAGATATGTAAAAGAATTAGATTCATGATTAGGGTTAAACCCTAGTTTCATTTTAGGAGGAATTAAATTCCTGTGAGTTTGGGAGAATTAAATTCTCAAAACTCAATTCCCCTTCTACGTTTAGGATCTGCATGGCAAGATCTCGACCTGATGAGAATGAAATTCTCAACTTATGGGGAGATGTGCTCTGTGCAGATCTTCAACCAGAAGAAGAAATAAGTTCTTTTTTGTATATGAGTTAAACTCTTGGATTGAGAATTAAATTCTCTTTTTTGAAGTTTTGATCCCTTTCTTTTCTCACCAAGGGTTTTCTTTCTTGAGAATTAAATTCTCCCTTTCTTTTCTTCTCTCTTGAGAATTAAATTCTCCTCTCTCTGTTCTTCTCTCCCAAAAAAAGGTCCCCCCTTCTCTTCTTTTTTTGGCTCCTATTTATAGGAGAAGGAAAAGAATCAATTTGTTTAATAAATCTTTCATTGAAAGATTTGATTTGTTTTCATATTTAATATGATCTTTTAGATCATTCAGCGAATTTTATTCACCGTTGGATTTTAAATCCAAAGATATTCTGTTTGTTATTTCAGGTGAGATTTAGGGGAAATATTTCCTTGTCTAGGATTTTTCCATATATTGGTGATATTTAATCACCCTTGGATCTTTAATCCAACGGTCCCCATAATCTTTTTCCATTTGGAAAGATTTAGAAAACTTCAGAATTTTAATTCTATCAATCTGTAAGGCTTTCGAAGCCAGTCACGTGCTGACATGTGACCCTTGGTCACGTGTGAGCACGTGACCCCCAATTAAGTCCTTTTCTCTGCGTTTACTTACGCTTCAGTTTTAACCATCACGTGTCAACACGTGACCATTGGTCACGTGTGAGCACGTGACACCTCATTGAGGTATTTCCTTCAGCCGTTTGTTATTATTTCTGTTTTAACTATCACGTGTCAACACGTGACCATTGGTCACGTGTTAGCACGTGACCCCCAATTGGGTCCTCCTTCAGCTGTCTGTTTTTATTCATGTTTTAACTATCACGTGTCAACACGTGACTATTGATCACGTGTTAGCACGTGATACCTCATTGAGGTAATTCCTGATTTTTTAATTAAGGAACGGTGCATAGCATATTTGCTCATAACTTTTGATCCCGGATGAATTATGAAGCCCATAATATATCAAATTGAAGGGTTTTTCGAGATGCTTCCAATATCATCAGAATTTAGCTGTTCCTCCTTTGGAAGTTTATCAAAATACAGGCCGGAAGATACTAGTTCGCATTTCCTTAAGCGTATCGCTGCTATTTGATACCTTGGGCTCTTTTGCGCAGAAATTTTTGGCGGGAACAGGGGCCCCGTGGCGAATGCGGATGGCATAAGCGTACGTTCTATTTTCGTTTCATTTTTCTGTGATGTTTAGAAAACATTAATTGATGGGACTTCATTAATGTGATTAATGAAAAGAAAGAAACCAAAAGATGTTGTAGAATCAAATTTTCAAAAAGGGTAGCTCTAGTTATTGCTTTGAATAGTGGTATTCCTTGATGAATATCCAGCACCTCAATCGATGAGGAAAGAGCCGAGATCGCTTCACCGGGAGTGACCTCTTTAGCGAAAGTAGCAAATGCAACAACTCACTCGGTTTTGTTTTGATTGCTTCTATAGTTCTTGCTTTGTATAGTGGTATTCCTGAATATCCTGTGCCTCATTTCATGAGGAAAGAGCCGAGATCCCTTCACCGGGAGTGACATTTTTAGCAAAATGAGCAAAAGCCTAAAAAACACTCCTTTTCAAAAACATTAGATTCTACAACGATATCAAGTTCATTACGCTCATGGTTTTCATAAAACCCTGCGTAGCCCTCCGTCATTTCAGATAAGTATTATTTAGTATTCATGCTGCGTTTGTTGACCTTATTAAGGCGTAGTGTGCGGTAGCTGATTAGTACTTATCTGCAGCATGTGATGCGATTGGATTAGGGTAGTCATACGGCTTTGTTGACCTTGTTAAGGTTTGTACGGGTGGGTTTAATTCAATCAAGAAATGACGGGTTGAACTTGGCTAGCACTTATGATTTGTTGACCTTGTTAAGGTCATAAGAGATGTCTCCCAAGACTGATTTGGAGAGAGCTCGCATGTAAGGGATACCCTATGCTTCGGCAGTAGGCTCTATCATGTATGCGATGCTATGTACCAGACCCGATGTAGCATACTCACTAAGTGTAGTGAGTAGGTATCAAGCAGATCCTGGAGAGAGTCACTGGATAGCTGTAAAGAACATTCTCAAGTACTTGAGAAGAACTAAAGAGACGTTCTTAGTGTATGGTAACGGAGAACTCGAGGTGGAGTCCTTTACCGATTCAAGCTTCCAAAGTGATAAGGACGACTCTAAGTCGCACTCGGGATTTGCCTTTACCTTCAATGGTGGGGCGGTATGTTGGAAGAGTTCCAAACAGGATACCGTTGCAGACTCGATGATGGAGGCTGAATACATCGCTGCCAACGATACTACCAAAGAGGCTGTCTGGATAAAGAAGTTCATTACTGAACTTGGTATGGTTCCATCCATTGAGCATCCAATACCTTTGTATTGCAATAACAATGGAGCTGTGGCTTTGGCCAAGGAACCACGGTCCCATCAGAAGTCCAGACATATTCTGAGGCGGTATCACCTGATCCGGGAGATAGTTGATCGCAGGGAGATTGAGGTCAGGAGAGTTGATACGAAGGACAACACCGCGGATCCACTCACGAAGGCCATTCCCCAGACACAGTTTGAGAGACTCTTCGGGATGCTGGGTATAAGATACTACAACAGCTGGCCTTAGTGCAAGTGGGAGATTGTTAGTTATGTATATGCCCTGGAGGCCATTGTTGTACATATGATGTATATTATAATGGATGCTTGGATATATATAGAGAGGACTTTCTTGCTCGTCATGATAGTATGCTATTTGGTTTCACTTTATCTTAATATGTTGACTTGTATTAGTTTACTGTCTTGTTCTCACATGTTGATAAAGCCCTTAGGATATGTACTCGACTACTGGGACTATGATGAGATCATACTAGTAGGGCCAGGGTAGTCAACAAGTACATCCTATAACTGTTCCTAGTCGAGGGTGTGTTGAGACAGGGCATCGATACACAAGAGTAGACTAGCGTATACGCATCTTGACCCATATGATGGGCGATGGATGATACCATATCCATCGGTGTTTGACATCAAGGATGGTGTACGGGTGCTCAGTGGAGACTGGGTACACTGGACGGACTCGCCGAAAATTCCCAGATGGTATTATACCTCACGTCAGATGGTTGTTCTCTAGTGACACTGGTACATGTTAGTCTGTAGACCCGAGATCGTCATAGAGTCTTGTGTGATTCCCACTGTGCTTTGATTTCCATCATACCACGTCAAGGAGGGCGTGTAAAACGGTGGCTTTTGGGTACAGTCCCGAATCGCATGGAGGAAATGAGCGATAGGAGGGGTTTCGTCTCTCCCGGTATAGGGAGTTGATGTTGTGCTGTGTTCGATTGGTTATAACTGGAAGTCCCTTGCCAGGGCGGATATTGAGTACTACTGGTAAGTGTTATCAGTAGGTTCTCAACCTTTTATGAGCCTCACATCGACACGACTTATCGGTTACTGGGGTCTGACGTTTACCACCCCTAGACTAGATATGCAACATATCAGACGAAGAGAACGGACTGTATGGGAGTGTTACTGATTGGATTCATAGAAGAATGTACAGGCTTGCTTGTTGATCTTCTGAACGCTCAATACCCGGGTGGCTGTTACGTTTAGCTGACCGCTTGCAGCATGTGGGTGTTTGATATGATCATCATCTACTGCCGGCGTATTGACGATTCTTTAGAGTCCTACACAGAGGTTTCTTGACTCAGGAAAAACGGAGTAGGAGCACATATTTGATATGTGCGGGACCGAGAATAATACGATATGAGATACCATATTCTATTCTCGCGATATTAGATATCAGCCGGGTATATGTGATATAGCCGGGTCGTCGGATCAAGTGTTGATTCGATGAACTGATACAGTTTATATTAATCGGTTATTTGAGAAATAGCCGGATTGTCAGATCAAGTGTTGATTCGATAATTTAATGTATAATTATATATGTGATATATTACATTACATTATCTAATATTGGCTCGCTTTATTGATTCATTTTCTCACCGGGTAATACATTGATAAATATGCGATATATGTTAATTGTATTATTTTCTTTTGTTATAAAAATATATTATATATGTGATATATAATATTGTAACAAGTTATGATTACAAATGCAACATCATTAGTGGAGATTAAACATGGTTAGGGTTTTATTTGGGTTAATCTTTTCTAGAAGCTTCTAGAAGCTTTTATTTTGTTTCTTGCAAAGATATTATGTGTTGATATTTTTGGAGATGTTTTCTTAACCCAACCCACACCCTTATCCTAGTTAAATCTCTATAATGGTTAAGTCTTTCTTGACTTAACCATGGTTGCAATTGTAATGATATAGCATTTTCATTATTCATCCCAAAAGGATTATTCATTCTTATTCTTATTCTTCCTCCTTGCAAAGCTTTCTAGCTTTTGATTATGTGATGGATTAGTGTGAGAAATTGATAATCAAAGAGAGCATAATTCTTACTTCATCATCCACATCTAATCTAGCCAATTAGATTAGGGTGTTCACTTCATTAGTACTTGATTAGTGAGTGAGAGCTTGAGTTAAAGAAACTTCAATGTAGATCATCTTCGAAAAGGAAGACTTCAAGTGAGCATGGATCATTCGGGTTGTGGAGCTTCTCTCGAGTCCGGAAGATCATGGATCGCGGCGATGGGACTACTACTCGGAGCTTATGAAGCGAAGGAGCGGACTACAAAGGTTGTAATCCCTCTCTCTTAGTTATAAAGGTGTTTACTTGCATGTTTAACCTTAATTATCTAGCAAAGATCCTCGCTTTGGGTTGTTCGGCACGTCTAAATTTTGAATCGGGCATGGTTGATGCCTTATAGACCCTTGTGACAGTGCCTAGTAACCCTACAGTAGTATCAGAGCCAAGCTAGAACATTAGGCGGCGTGTATACGAAGTTAAAAGTCCGATCGAACCCCGAAACGTTAAATATGACCCCCTCTCTGGAAATTTTTTTAAAAGGTGGTTTTTTCAACATTAAAAATTCTCAAAAAATTCAGCAGGTGATTTTAAGGATTGCTGTAAAATATGAAACCCTAACTCTCTGAAATCGCCACGGAACCACGACAGGATCATGCTTCCCGCGGCGGTTCCGCGGCCGAACTTGGGTGTTAGGGGCTTGTATTGGAAGGGTTAATCCGTAGGTGTTATTACATAATTCTGGGAATTTTTAATATTACTCAAGTGTTGAGTGTTCTGGAGATCCTATGTATTCGTTGATTCGATCGGAAAGTTTAATTTTGTTTAGTTTTCTGGATAATTTAGAACGTGTTAAAATGTTCGAACGGATATCAATAACTCGCTTTTTCCCGACACGAAAAAATTTCAAGTGTTGAATATTTCTTGAGTTTAAAACTTTCGGAAAAACATGCAAGCATATCTATAGACCCTCTAGAAGAACGTAACCTTAACTTGATTATGTGACCGTCAAAACTTCCACTGAACCCTTGGGTTTGTGGTAGTTTAGCATTGCCACATGTGAGGCATTGGTTTAACCCTTCTACGACTAGTTCATTGGGGCGGTGACATGTTCTGGGATTTTTGAACTCCGCTCAAGTGTTATGCTCTTTGGGAATTCTTGGGTGTTTGATTATTCGATCGGAAAGCTTAATATTGTCTATTAATCTGGAATGTGATACAATATGTGGAATTCATATAGTTAGGCATGAAATCCGAAGTATGTGATATTTCGGATTTATGATGTCTAAAGTGATTGTGAATACCAAATGTTGTAGTTTTACACTTTCTTTTCTGTGACCGTAAGCGTAGTATGTGGTGTATCGCCGGCTTCGTTGCTATACATCAACGACAGTCGGGATACGCAAACTTTCTTACGTTGATGATATAAGATATCATGTGTTGCTGTGATATGGTATATTGGATCGTCGTGTTCTGAATAGCCGGGGGTTTTATGTGAGATGAGGGTTTTTATTTTCATTCATGTAAAATTCATTTGTATGTAATATTCTTTTATTGGGGCACTTCCGGGATGAGGTTTATGTCACCGTTGTATATTATTTACTTTTCCGTATTAGGTAGACCCGAGGAGGGGAGCATAAGTAACCGGGTTCTAGGGTCTAGTGGGAGACCATCTCGAGGAGTCGAGACTGGGTCTCCTAACCCTAGAATTGGCAGTGTTGCTTGCCGCTCTCGTAGGGGTCTAGAGATGTGGGTTTGGCTATTCATCGCGACCGTGGAATCCGTGTTTTATACAGGCTCGAAATAAAACACGGACGTCCTAGAATATCCAATATTTCATGTGTTATCTTCTGCTGCAATGTTCTGTGATGAGATCATATTACTGCCTAAGACGAATGCTTATACTGTATATATATGTTGATATATAAATATTACTGCTTTCGTTTCTTCTGTGATGCTTAGAAAGCATTAATTGATGGGATTTTATTAATGAGATTAATAAAAGAAAAGAAACCTAAAAGATATTGTAGAATCAAAACTTTATAAAAAGGGTAGCTACAGTTTTGCTTTGCATAGCGGTATATATGATATACCCTGCACCTTATTCGATGAGGAAAGAGCCGAGATCCCTTCACCGGGAGTGACCTCTTTAGCTAAACTGGCAGATGCTACAAACTCACGGTTTAGTTTTTGACAGCTTCTATAGTTCTTGCTCTGCACCGTGGTATATATGATATACCCTGCACCTTATACGATGGGGAAAGAGCCGAGATCCCTTCACCGGGAGTGACCTCTTTAGCGAAACTAGCATAGCCTCAAAAACACTCCTTTTCAAAATCACTTGTTTTTACAACGATATCAAGTTCATTACGCAATAGGTTTTCTGAAAAAAAAACTGTCGTAGCCCTCCGTCATTTCAGATAAGTCCTACTTAGTATTCGTACTGCGTTTGTTGACCTCCGTCAAGGCGTAGTGTGCGGTAGCTAACTAGTATTTATCTGTTTAATGCATATGATGAAGATTGGATTAGGGTAGTCGTACGGCCTTGTTGACCTCCGTCAAGGGTCGTGCGGGTGGGTCTGATTTAATCAAGAAATGACGGGTTGAACTTGACTAGCACCCTATGATTTGTTGACCTCCGTCAGGGTCATGGGATGCTTGGGGTAGAATATTATTGGGAATTTCAAGTGTTGAAATTTGCAATGAGATTGCATACCTTCTATGAGATAGATGGATCCTGATACCCACTACGAGTAAGAGTTACTTCTGGGAGAATTTTACACAGGACAATTAGCCGATCAAGTAGGTGTCTAGAAAGGTGTTAACAGGGTTAAGCCTTTGGAAAAACAAGGTTTATTTTAATTAGGTCCGTGCGAAAGTACGGGAACCTCCCTCAAAGTACCAACACTGATCTGGCTGAAAGATTGACGAAATTGTAAGGTGTAATTAATCCCGGCTAATCTTACCTTTTAGGGTTTGAAGGAAGATTTGATAAAAACAGTGGGAGACATCCTGATTAGATAAGATAATAACCAATCTAATCTTGCAAGAGCATACGCTAAAGTGTTTCCTTCTCTCTCTCTCTCTCCAGGTAGTGACCATGTCAGGACTTAATCAAGATAATAATATGGATGTATTGACTGAACCTCCTTTTTATACTGAGCAGGGGAACGTTGGTCCCGTTCTTTCTTATAAGTGTTATGAGACTGAGTAGGGAATAGGACAATGTCTGGATTCTCACGCCGCCCAAACGAAGAACAAGTATGTTGATGCATCTTCTTCGGGTGTGTTAGTTATTAAGAACTGTTTCTCAGTTCACCCTACGTCCTGGGTATTAGATACCGGATTGGGATCCCACATATGTAAATTGTTACGTGGGCTACGTAAAGGTAGAGAACTGGGAAAGGGTGATCATTCCGTACAAGTAGAGAATGGTGCAAATATTACAGCCAAAGCAGTTGGCGAATACACCTTGTATTACCAAATAGTAATACATTGATTCTGAATGAGTGCAATTATATACCGAACATGATGTGCAATATTATATCAGTTTGTTTATTATGTAAAGAAGGGTATAATTTTGTAATACAGGATAATGTTATGAACATCTTCCTAAATCAAAAGTTGATTGGATCAGGCTCGTTACATAATGGCATATTCATTCTCAATCAAAATACAGTCCTTAATATACAAAACACACACAAGAGGAAGAGTTCAGAAATGAACGAATCCTTCTTGTGGCATTGTAGACTTGGTCATATCAATGCGACACGGCTAGCTAAGTTACATAAGGATGGATATTTGAATCCGTTCGAATTATCATCTTATGATACTTGCCATTCATGTCTCAAAGGTAAAATGACCAAAACTCCGTTTAGTGGACACGGAGAAAGAGTTGAGGAACTCTTAGGACTAGTACATAGCGATGTATGCGGTCCCATGTCTACACATGCCAGGAGCAGTTCTTCCTACTTCATTACATTCACTGACGATCTCTCAAGATACGGACATGTGTTTCTGATGAAACACAAGTCTGAAGCTTTTGAGAAATTCAGAGAATATAAGCACGAAGTAGAGAACCAAACGGGCAAAAGTATTAAGATCCTTCGATTTGATCGAGGAGGAGAATACTTAAGTAATGAGTTCCTGGACTATCTAAAAGAGAATGGGATTCTCTCTCAGCTTACTCCTCCTTATACACCACAGCACAACGGTGTATCGGAGCGGAGGAATCGCACCCTATTAGATATGGTGCACTCTATGATGAGCAATGCTGAGTTACCTATTTCTTTCTGGGGATATGCGCTTGAGACAGCGGCATACCTACTGAATAAAGTTCCTACGAAATCTGTGCCTACCACTCCATATGAGATATGAGAAGGGAAGAGACCATATCTTAATTTTGTTAAGATATGGGGTTGCCCGGCCTATGTCAAAAGACAAAAACCGGACAAACTCGAGGCAAGATCTGTTTTGTGTAAGTTTGTTGGGTATCCCAAGCATTCGCGAGGGTATATCTTCTACCATAGTGAGGAACAAAAGGTGTTTGTTGCTCAACAAGCCACCTTTTTAGAAAAGGAATTTCTTGCAAAAGAGATTAGTGGCTCTGAGGTAGAACTGGAAGAAGTTCCAGCAGAATAAACTACAACAGAAGATTTGATGGAACCAGAAGATTCAGTAGTTCCTGACGAACCCCAGCCTCTCCGCCGATCTAGTAGGGTTTCTCATCCACCTGAGAGATACTACGGTTTTCTCGTTGATGGTGGGTGCGAGGATTGCATCATGGAAGATGATGACCCGACTAGCTTCGAGCAGGCCATCAGGAGTAGAGACTCTGTGAAGTGGCTGGATGCAATGCGATCTGAGATGGAATCCATGTACACCAACAAAGTATGGACTTTTGATGTTGCTCCTGAAGAGGTAAAACCCATTGGGAGCAAGTGGATCTTTAAGAAGAAACTTGGTGTAGATGGAAAAGTTGAGACTTTCAAATCTAGACTTGTTGCAAAGGGTTTTCGTCAACGACCAGGTGTGGATTATGACGAAACCTTTTCTCCGGTAGCTATGCTTATGTCCATCCGGATCTTACTTGCCATTGCTGCATACCATGATTACGAAATCTGGCAGATGGATGTTAAGACCGCCTTTCTAAATGGTGATTTAGAAGAGTGCGTGTACATGACTCAGCCAGAGGGCTTCGTAGATAGTGGGAGCAGCGGAAAGGTGTGCAAGCTGCTTAAATCCATTTATGGGTTAAAGCAAGCATTGCGGAGTTAGAACATCTGCTTTGATGTTGTAGTCAAAGAGTTTGACCTCATCAAAAACATAGATGAACCTTGTATATATAAAAAGGTTGCAGAGAGTAAGGTTGTCTTCCTCGTATTGTAAGTCGATGACATACTCTAGATAGGAAATGATGTTCCTATGCTGCAATCAGTCAAGCTCTTCTTATCACAAAGATTCTCAATGAAAGATCTAGGTGATGCCTCCTCCATACTGGGAATTATGATCTATAGAGATAGATCTAATAGGATATTGGGATTGTCCCAATCCAGGTACATTGAAACCATACTAAAGAGGTTTAGTATGGGAGAATCCAAGCGTGGGAACCTACCCACGATCTCTGGGCTCACTCTCTCCAAAGAGATGTCTCCCAAGACTGATTTGGAGAGAGCTCGCATGCAAGGGATACCCTATGCTTCGGCAGTAGGCTCTATCATGTATGCAATGCTATGTACCAGACCCGATGTAGCATACTCACTAAGTGTAGTGAGTAGTTATCAAGCAGATCCTGGAGAGAGTCACTGGATAGTTGTGAAGAACATTCTCAAGTACATGAGAAGAATTAAAGAGATGTTCTTGGTGTATGGTAACGGAGAACTCGAGGTGGAGTCCTTTACCGATTCACGCTTCCAAAGTGATAAGGACGGCTATAAGTCGCACTCGGGATTTGTCTTTACCCTCAATGGAGGGGCGGTGTGTTGGAAGAGTTCCAAACAGGATACCGTTGCAGACTCGACGATGGAGGCTGAATACATCACTGCCAACGATGCTTCCAAAGAGGCTGTCTGGATAAAGAAGTTCATTACTGAACTTGGTGTGGTTCCATCCATTGAGCATCCAATACCTTTGTATTGCGATAACAATGGAGCTGTGGCTTTGGCCAAGGAACCCAGGTCCCATCAGAAGTCCAGACATATTCTGAGGCGGTATCACCTGATCTGGGAGATAGTTGATCGCAAGGAGATTGAGGTCAGGAGAGTTGATACGAAGGACAACACCGTGGATCCACTCACGAAGGCCATTCCCCAGATACAGTTTGAGAGACTCTTCGGGATGCTGGGTATGAGATACTATAACAGCTGGCCTTAGTGCAAGTGGGAGATTGTTAGTTATGTATATGCCCTGGAGGCCATTGTTGTACATATGATGTATATTATAATGGATGCTTGGATATATATAGAGAGGACTTTCTTGCTCGTCATGATAGTATGCTATTTGGTTTCACTTTATCTTAACATGTTGACTTGTATTAGTTTACTGTTTTGTTCTCACATGTTGTTAAAGCCCTTAGGATATGTACTCGACTACTGGGACTATGATGAGATCATACTAATAGGGCCAGGGTAGTCAACGAGTACATCCTATAACTGTTCCTAGTCGAGGGTGTGTCGAGACAGGGCATCGATAAACCAGAGTAGACTAGCGTATACGCATCTTGACCCATATGATGGGCGATGGATGATCCCATATCCATCGGTGTTTGACATCAAGGATGGTGTACGGGTGCTCAGTGGAGACTGGGTACACTGGACGGACTCACCCAGAACTGCCAGATGGTATTATACATTACGTCAGATGGCTATTCTCTGGTGACACTGGTACATGTTAGTCTGTAGACCCGAGATCGTCATAGAGTCTTGTGTGATTCCCAATGTGCTTTGATTTCCATCATACCACGTCCAAGATGGCGTGCAAAACGGTGGCTTTTTGGAACAGTCCCGAATCGCATGGAGGCAATGAGCGATAAGAGGGGTTTCGCCTCTCCCGGTATAGGGAGTTGATGTTGTGCTGTGTTCGTTTGGTTATAACAGGAAGTCCCTGGACAGGGCAAATATTGAGTACTACTGGTCAGTGTTATCAATAGGTTTTCGACCTGTTATGAGCCTCACATCGACATGACTTATCGGTTACTGGGGTCTGACGTTTACCACCCCTAGACTAGATATGCAACATATTAGACGAAGTGACCGGACTGTACGGGAGTGTTACTGATTGGATTCATAAGAGAATGTACATGCTTGCTTGTTGATCTTCAGATCGCTCAATACCTGGGTGGCTGTTACGTTTAGCTGATCTCTTGCATCTTGTGGGTGTTTGATATGATCATCACCTACTGTAGGCGTATTGACGATTCTTTAGAGCCCTACACAGATGGTTCTTGACTCAGGCAAAACGGAGTAGGAGTACATATGTGATATGTGCGGGACCAAGAATAATACGATATGAGATACGGTATTCTATTCTCATGATATTAGATATCAGCCGGGTATATATGATATAGCCGGGTCGTCATATCAAGTGTTGATTCGATGAACTGATACAGTTTATATTAGTGGGTTATTTGAGAAATACCCGGATTATCGGATCAAGTGTTGATTCGATAATTTAATGTATAATTATATATGTGATATATTACATTACATTATCTAATATTGGCTCGCTTTATTGATTCATTTTCTCACCGGGTAATACATTGATATATATGCGATATATGTTAATTGTATTATTTTCTTTTGTTACAAAAATATATTATATATGCGATATATAATATTGCAACAAGTTATGATTACAAATGCAACATCATTAGTGGAGATTAAACATGGTTAGGGTTTGATTTGGGTTAATCTTTTCTAGAAGTTTCTAGAAGCTTTTATTTTGTTTCTTGCAAAGATATTATATGTTGATATTTTTGGAGATATTTTCTTAACCCAATCCACACCCTTACCCTTGTTAAATCTCTACAATGGTTAAGTCTTTCTTGACTTAACCATGGTTGCAATTGTAATGATATAACATTTTTCATTATTCATCACAAAAGGATTATTCATTCTTCTTCTTCTTCTTCCTCCTTGCAAAGCTTTCTAGCTTTTGATTATGTGATGGATTAGTGTGAGAAATTGATAATCAAAGAGAGCATAATTCCTACTTCATCATCTACATCCAATCTAGCCAATTAGATTAGGGTTTTCACTTCATTAATACTTGATTAGTGAGTGAGAGCTTGAGTTAAAGAAACTTCAAGGTAGATCATCTTCGAAAAGGAAGACTTCAAGCAAGCATGGATCATTCGGGTTGTGGAGCTTCTCTCGAGTCCGGGAGATCATGGATCGCGGCGAAGGGGCTACTACTCAGAGCTTATGTAGCGAAGGAGCGGACTACAAAGGTTGTAATCCCTCTCTCTTAGTTGTAAAGGTGTTTACTTGCATGTTTAACCCTAATTATCTAGCAAAGATCCTCACTTTGGGTTGTTCGGCACGTCTAAATTTTGAATCGGGCATGGTTGATGCCTTGTAGACCCTTGTGACAGTGCCTAGTAACCCTGCAGTAATACATTGATTCTTAGCGACTGTTATTTCGTACCAATAAATATTGTGAATATTTTCCTAAATCAAGTGGTGATTATGTAAGGTATGTTGTATAACAGTATACACGTTCTGAATCAAACTACAGTTCTAAACGTACAGAACACACACAAGAGGAACAGTTCGGAAATGAATGAAGTCTTCTTATGGCATTATAGACTGGGTCATTTCGATGAAACAAGACTAGCTGAAGTTCCATAAGGATGCATTTTTTATCCATTCGAATTTACATCTTATGAAACTTGCCAGTTATGTCTCAAAGACTAGGTGACCAAATTTCCATTTACTGAAAACGGATAAAGAGCTACTGAACTCTTGGACAGATACATAGTGATGTATGCGGTCCTATGTCTACATATGCCACGGATGGTTCCGCGTACTTTATTACATTCACCGATGTTCTCTCAAGATACGGACATGTGTTCTTATTGAAACACAAAACTGAATTTTTTGAGAATTTCAAGGAATATAAGTACGAAGAAAAGAACCAGATGGGTAAAAGTATTCAAATCCATCAATATGATCGGGGAGAAGAATACTTGAGCACGGAATTCCGAGACTGTCTAAAAGAGAATGTGATTCTCTCTCAGTTTACCCTTCTGTATACACCACAGCACAACGGTATATCGGGATGGAGGAATCGCACCCTATGATATATGGTGGGCTCTTTGATGAGTACTGCTGAGTTGCCTATTTCCTTTCAGGGACATGCACTTGAGAAGATGCATACCTATTGAATAGAGTTCTGATCAAATCTGTTGCCTACCACTCCATATGAGATATGGAATGGGAAGAGACCATCTCTTAAACGAGTTAAGATATGGGGTTGTTCGGCCTATGTTGAAAAGCAAAATCCGGACAAGCTTGAGACAAGGTCAGTTCTGTGCAAGTTTGTAGGATATCCCAACCATTCGCGAGGATATAACTTCTACCACACCGAGGAGCAAAAGATGTTTTGTTTCTCGACATGACACCTTTTTAGAAAAGGAATTTCTTATGGAAGAAATTAGTGGCGATGAGGTAGAACTGGAAGTAGTTCCAGCAAACACAAACTATAACTGACGATTTGTTTGAACTGGACGATTCAATAGTCCCTGATGAACTGAAGCCACTCCACAGATCTAGTAGGGTTCCTCATCCACCTTAGAGATACTACGGTTTTGTCTTAGATGGTGGGAGCGAGGATTGCATCATGAACATGATGACCCAACTAGTTTCGAGTAGGCCATCACAAGTGGAGACTATGTGAAATGGCTGGATGCTATGCGATCTGAGATGGAATCCATGTACACCAGCAATGTATTGACTTTGCATGTTGCTCCTAAAGGGGTAAAACACATCGGGAGCAAGATGATCTTTGAGAAAGATAATTTGGTGTAGATGGAAAAGTTGAGACTTTCAAATCTAGACTTGTTGCTAAGCTTAAGTCCATCAGGATCCTACTTACCATTGCCGCATACCATGACTACGATATCTGGAAGACTGCACGTCAAAACCGCTTTTCTAAATGGTGATTTAGAAGAGAGCGTGTATATGACACTGCCAGAGGGATTCGTAGACAGTGGGAGCAGCGGAAGCATGAGCAAGCTGCTTAAATCTATCCACGGGTTAAAGCAGGCATCGCAGAGATGGAACATCTGTTTTTATGAAGCTTTCAAAGAGTTTGACTTCATCAAAAAGATAGATGATCCATGTATAAATAAGAAGGTTGTAGAGAGTATGGTTGTCTTCGTCGTATTGTACGCGGAAGACATACTCTCGATAGGAAAGGGTGTTCCTATGCTACACTCGGTCAAGCACCTCTTATCACACAGGTTCTCCATGAAAGATCTAACTGATGTCTCCTACATCCTGGGGATATAGAACTAAATAGATATGGGATTGTCCCAATTCAGGTACATTGACACCATGCTAAAGGGTTTTAGTATGGATGATTCTAAGCGTGGTAATGTACCCGCTTGTTCAGGAATCACTCTCTCCAAAGAGATGTCTCTCAAGACTGATTTGGAGAGGGCTCGCATACAAGGGATACCATATGCTTTGGCAGACGGGTCAATCATGTATGCGATGTTATGTACCAGACCAGATGTAGCTTACTCACTAGGTGTAGTGAATAAGTATTGAAAAGATCTTTAGGAAAACCACTGGAAAGCTGAAGAACATTCTTAAGTGCTTGAGAAGGACTAAAGAGATGTTCTTGGTGTATGGTAACAGTGAACTCCAGACGGAGTCTTTTACCGATTCAAGCTTCCAGAGTGATAAGGACGACTGAAAGTCAGTCTCGGGTTTTTTTTAGCCTCAGTGGAGGGACGGTATGTTGGAAGGGTTCCAAGCTATATACCGTAGCAGACTCGTTGATGAAGGCTAATTACATCGCTACCAACGATGCTACCAAAGAGATTGTCCGGATGAAAAAGTTCATATGATGAACTTGGTTCCTACCATTGGGCATCCAGTACCTGTGTATTAGGATGACAATGGAGCTGTGGCTCTGGCCTAGGAACCCTGGTGTCACGACCCGAAATAGCACATGACTGGCACTTGAATCATATGAAGTCTATAGGACCCCATCTAATTCAAGTAAGCCAAAAACCTAGAAATCTAAACCCTTTAAAGAAGAAAGTGAAGGAAAACTTTAGTTTTAAAGCCGGTGGTTTAACGAAATAAGCCGAAGTATGCATTTTTAAAACCTCAAGTCTTTTCTGAAAATTTCGGCAGAGTTTCCTTTATAAATACTGGCTCCAAACGGGTGCAACATGCTTAATAAGAATAAAGGCATCCCCAAGCAGGAGCTAGCTCTTCGCTAATTGGAGGTCACAACCACGCAAGCAATATAATATACAACGCCGAAAGGCGAGGATCAAAACTCAAAAAGAAACCAATATCATCAAGAAAACCATAATAATGCAGCGCGCGACTCTAAGGTCGAAAGAATATACACTAGTCTTCTAAGTCTATCAAAAATATACAAGTCTGGTTGATAGAGTTACTAGATACAACTGAAATATAAAGTACAATGGTGGTCATGATGCGGTGAACCCACCTACCAAAGCAATCACCTAGAAAGAAGCAGTGTGCCAGCAAAGCCGCTAAGGAAACCTGTACGGCAAGACCGTGGTGTTATACAACTCTAGAGAACACACTAATCTATATGGCTAGTATAGAAGAGGATGATGAAGTAGGAATTTTTCTTTCTTTAGTTTTCTTTTTCTCAATTTATTTCATCACCATTGAGAAAGCTAGCAAGCTTTGGAGGAAGAAGAAGATGAAGTGATGAGAATAAATGTTGTGTGTGGTTAGAAATGCAACCCAAGGTCAAGTATTTCATCCTTAACCCATGTAGAGACTTAACCATTAGCTATGGTCAAAGGTATGGTTGATAAATATCTTAAGCAAGACAAAAAGAGAAGACAAAGTCAAAGAATCTACAAGCTTCTACAAGCTTCATCCATGAACATTATCCACAATATTTGAATTACTTAATGATAAATATAAACCCTAATATTAACCCTAGTATGGTTTAACTCTAATAAACCCTGGTTGCATTTATAACCAAGCATGTTATAATTATACATATCACATATATATAATTAAGTAACAAAAGAATACATTTAACATATATCACATATATATTAATGTATCCAAAATGAGAAAAAGAATTACTTTAGTGAGCTTATATTAGTTAATGTAATATAATATATCACATATATAATTATACATTAAATCATCGAATCAATACTTGATCCGATAATCCGGCTATATCACATATAACCGACTAATATATAAATGTATCATCTCATCGAATCAACACTTGATCCGATGACCCGGTTATATCACATATACCCGACCGATATCACATATCGCGAGAATAGAATAAGGTATCACATATCGTATTTTTCTCGGTCCCGCACATATCTCATATGTGCTCCTACTCTGTTTTTCCTGAGCCAGGAAACCTCTATGTAGGACTCTAAAGACTCGTTAATATGCCGGCAGTAGGTGATGGTCATACCAAACACCTATAAACAGCAAGCGGTCAGCTAAACGTAACATCCATCCGGGTATTGAGCGATGAGAAGATCAACAAGTAAGCCTGCACATACTCCTGCCAATCCAGTCAGTAACACTACCATACAGTCCGGTCTCTTCGTCTGATATGTCGCATATAAAGTCTAGGGGCGGTAAAACGTTAGACCCCAATAACCGATAAGTCATGTCAATGTGAGGCACATAACGGGTTATGAAACTATTGATAACTCTTACCAGAAAATCTCCATATCAGCCTTGGCCAGGGACTTCCACTTATAGCCAATCGAACACAGCGCAACATCAACTCCCAATACCGGGAGAGACGAAACCCCTCCTATCGCTCATTGCCTCCATGTGATTCGGGACTGTACCCAAAAGCCACCATTTTGCACGTTCTCGTGAACGTGGTAAGGTGGAAATCAAACCACAGTAGGAATCACATAAGACTCTATAACGATCTCGGGTCTACATACTAACATGTACCAGCGTCACCGGAGAACTGCTATCTGACGATAGGTATAATACCATCTAGGAGTTCTCGGCGAGTTCGTTCAGTGTACCCAGTCTTCACCGAGCACCCATACACCATCTTTGATGTCCAACACTAATGGATATGGGATCATCCATCGCCCATCATATGGGTCAAGATGCATATACGCTAGTCTACTCTGGAGTATCGATGCCCTGTCTCGATGCACCCTCGACTAGGAACAGTTATAGGATGTACTCGTGGACTACCCTGGCCCCCTTAGTACGACCTCATCATAGTCCTTGTAGTCGAGTATAGATCCTAAGGGCTTTATCAACATGTGAGGGCAAGACAGTAAACTAATACAAGTCAACATGTTAAGATAAAGTGAAACCAGATAGCATACTATCATGTCGAGCAAGAAAGTCCTCACTATATATATCCAAGCATCCATTATAATATACATCATATGTACAACAATGGCCTCTAGGGCATATACATAACTAACAAAGACCTGCAAGAAATTGTGGCACAACGGGGGTGAGTTCCCAACTCGTGAGTAGAAAACATCACCGAGCAGAAATCGCATGTATGACTCAATCATAGGTCATACGATAATAATATCCTCAAAAATATAACCTGAAGCATATAATAATTGCAAGGGTAAACATCTATACATAAGTGTAATACCAAGTGCTCGTGTAAATGCCTCAGGTAGCAACATATCATATATATGATGTATGAATGCATGAAAACAGAATACATCTAAAGGAGAAAACTGTTTTCTTAATATAGTAAGATTTCTGTATATTTAAATCGAGATATCATCAATGAAATCAGCATAAAATCCGTGTCAAGCATCGACACAAAACATATATCCAAATATCAAATATCTCGGGCTCCGGCTATGCGGACTGGCCCATATCATAAAATCTCAATACCTCAAGGTCTCAATATCTCGGGCTCCGGCTATCCGGACTGGCCCCTAGGCTCCGGCTATCCGGACTGGGCCCTCATCAAATCTTACGACTACGTCGGTATCATCCAGATATCCGCCGCGTCAAAAATAACCGGTCGGTAGTGCTCCCCCGCCAAGCTCAACGCCATCATCTGCGACCATCTTGCCCCGGGGTACCGCATCGGGTCCATAATGCACCACAGACGGTTCCTCCTCCTCGACTCGGGTGTATGATATCGCTCGAGAGCCGAGAAAACTCATGGTGAACATATCTCACATCATATCACGAGAAAACCGCAACTTACAATTTAAAATGATATTATGTTTATATAAAATCCTTACGGTTTCTCCAAATCCAGAAATCTCATGGAAATCCAAAATCCCAATCCCAAGAGTAATAACAATGAATTTCCGGACTCCGGCAATCCGGACTGGCCCCATAATATCACATGGCAAGTGAATATATAAATATGCATGAAATATCACAGCAATAAATGCAATATCTAAATTAGCATATGAAAGGCATGCGCACTAGTATTATGTCGAAACTATCAGCTAGCAATTTATACTGATGAAGTAGTATTTTCTAAAGTGTATGTGTCATAACAATTTTTGATGATGATGTGTGTGAGCCGACAAGCAGGTGTATGTGTAGCATACGCTTCATCGGTAATGGTGCTAGTATCCTGACAGCAGGGGTTTATAATCACTAAAGTACACATTAAATATGCATTGCGGTGATAACAACATGAATGAACGGAGCATGAAAAGTAGATGCGGCAATAAGGAATATACAATTCTCTATATGAGTCATACAGTTTTGACATTTAAAATAACGCGAATCGAGTGTTTATAAAATAGGGCTACGGTGTTTTTAAGAAAAGGTACGTCTTTTGAAATATCTGTAGTATCTCTTGCCCTGTCTTTAAAATGCGCACGATTCGTTAGATTTTGGAAATAAGTATGACTCGAACCTTGTCTAACATCTACCAAGTAAACTACAGGACTAAACTATAGACTAACCGAAAGGGTATGGAAAACCACCTAAGTCTGAGTCGATATATATATATATATACATCTAGTAGTCGGGGATCCCGCCTCAATAGTATCACGTACGATACAATATATATAATATGACATCCTCGAGTCAAGAGTGCGGATCTATCATTATAGTTATATCACGTACGGTAAATCCATCGTACGACATCCCAAATCAGGGAATGGGTCGAATATAACATTTATCTCATTATTCATCTGGTATCCTTATCAACATATCCTGAATTAGGGGTACTGATCTAAAGTCTGGTACATTCCGATACCATCAACATATATATGTGCGTGTGTATTAAAACACATCGCCTAAAGACCAGCTATAACACCATGTCGTATCTCATAATACGAACCAAGTCACATCACCGATCTCGTGGCATCATGCCCAATCACATCGACTCATCTCTAAGTACCATATACTATCCTCAACATCATGTATATGTATACATACATACATACATATATATATATATACATATATACATACTCACATACATATATGTGTATATATATGTATATATCCCCATATACGCACAAGTAAAACAGATGTATGCGTGTGTGTGTACGTGAGTGTAAACTTTATTCTAGGGTTCGCGACTACAACTAACTAACGATACTATCAACCAAATATACTAAACATTAATCCATGATCTCCTAAGGTCTTACTTGCTAACTATCCATATTTCACATAACACATTTTCACATATAAATATAATATATCATAGGCTATACTACAAACTGCGGGGGTGCTATATGCTATCCACCCGACTTCCCCTGTAGATATATATCTACTCACCTTGATCCTTGCTTGCAGAAGTCGATGTCGCCATCCTCTCCATCATCGCCCGAAGTCCATGTGAGGGTACCTACATATCACATATATCGTATCGCATCAAAACGTCCAATTCAAACTCAAAATGACACGCAAGGTGCCTATAGGTTAGAACCTATAGCCTACTCATGCAAATAAACAAAATAACACCCGATATCGACGTACAAACGTCAAGTGACCGATATAAAACCAAATATCCAAAATTCAAGTCATAAACATCGAGGAAACCAAAACAGAATCTTAGAAAACCAGCCCCAGATTTTAGTTTAGGTGAAATTGTGCTAAACAAACAGTACTGGGGTGTTGCATAGGGGGCATATGAGCTACAGATGAAACCTAGGCACCAATTTCCACAAAGTGGCCGGCCACATACCCCCTAAATCCGGCCACCTCGGTCAAGTTTATTGGATATATGTACGCCCTAGAGGCCATTATATGATAGTGGATGTATTTATACATGTATATATATATATATTCAGTGTACATTCTTGCTCGTCATGATAGTATGCTATCTAGTTCTTCTTTATCTGACATGTTGATTTGATCATACTTTTATTCATTCATACATGTTGATAAAGCCCTGTGAATATAGGCTTGACTACTGTGATTATGATGCAGATCATACTAGTGGGACATCTGTAGTTTATAAGCATATCCTAAAATGTCCCTAGTCGTAGGTATATCGAGACGGGGCATCGATATACTAGAGTAGACTAGCGTATATGATACTGGACCCATATGATGGGCGATGGATGTTCCCACATTCATCGATGTTTGACAACGAGATCGTATATGAGTGCTCAGTGGTGACTGGGTACACTGGACGGACTCGCCGAGAACTCCTATATGGAATTATATCTATCGTCGGATAGCAGTTCTCAGGTGACACTGGTGCAGGTTAGTCTGTAGACCCGAGATCGTCATAGAGTCTTGTGTGTTCTCCCACTGTACTTTGATTACCACCCTACCACGGCTCTACTGAGTCGTGCAAACAGGTGGCCGTTGGGTACAGTCCCGAGACACACGAAGGCGATGAGCGATAGGAGGGGTTTCGTCTCTCCCGGTATTGGGAGTTGATGCTGTGCTGTGCCCGACTGGCTATATCAGTAAGTCCCTGGCCAGCGCTGTTGAGATTTACTGATAAGTGTTATCAGTAGTTTCTCAATCTGTTATAGACCATTCATCGGCACGACTTATTGAGTTATTGGGGTCGACGTTACCATCCCTAGACTCGATATGCAGCATATCTGACGAAGACACCGGACTATACGGTAGTGTTGCCGGTTGGCTCGACGGGAGTTGTAGCAGGTTCGCTTGTTTTCTTCTGATCGCTCAATACCCGGGTGGCCGTTACGTATAGCTGACCGCTTGCGGCTTGGGGGTGCTTGATATGATCATCACCCACTGCCGGCGTATTGACGAGTCTTAGAGTCCCACAAAGGAGTTACCTGGTCCAGGAGAATCGTTGTGGTGCGCATATGCGATATGCGCATGGACCCGGTTAAAATGCGCGTATGAGATACCATATATTAATCGGGCGGCTTGCTTTTGGTCGGGTCGTATGTGATATGACCGGGTTGCTAAATCAAGTGTTGATTTATCATTTAACCATTAGTTTCTCACAAGAAATCCTTTTCTTGTCTTTTTTGGGTGTATGCATGCATGTATGCATTCATTCTTGTTCATGCACATATGGATGTGCATGCACACATACATGCATACATCATTCTATCATGGTTGTATATATAGAAGATGGTGGCAATATAAGACTCACACCTTATGATTATATATATGGATATATATTGTATTTGTTTTAAAACTAAAGAAAAGAAAAAGATTAATCCATGGTTATCTTCTACACTCTTCTTTAAACTAACCTTTGTTCACCCACTTTTTAACCATGAGTTAATCTTCCTTTTGTCTTTTAACTCAAGTACAATAATATCTTTATTATGTAACCATGGTTTGAGATGAAGAGTAGAAAATATATATACTTATATTTTCTATTTTTCATATTAAGCTTATCATTATCTTGAGCTTAGAAAGCCATCATCTTCTTCCTCCTTTCTCTCTTGCTCTCTAGTTCTTTCAAGTAAGCAAAAGAGTAATCAAGTTAGGATTTTGAAGTGAGAAAACCAACCACAACACCATTCTACACTAGTCTTGCCCACTTGTGAAGAGTTTTAGCTTCCATTTCTTCTCTTGATCTTGTGAAGTTTCAAGCTTGGACAAAGAGGACTCCGGATGGATCATCATGGACCCAGAGGTTCTCAAGCGGACGTTTTCCAACCCTCAAATAGCCAAGGAGTCTAGCATAGGGAGCTACAAAGGTTGTACTCTCAAAACCCTAGCTTTATCTACTTGTGATGATGTGTATGTTTAGAAACCCTAAATTTCTAGTGATGATTCTTTGTATGTTCACTTAGCACCTTAAAAATTTAATTTTGAGACATGTGATGCTTACAAACCCTTCTTGAGGTGCTAGGTAGACCTAACATTGGTATCAGAGCCGACCTAGAGCTTTAGGCGACACTTGCGCGAAGTTAAAACTCCGATCGAACCAAAATACGGTTTTTTGAACACTCTCTGGACATTTTTTCAAACCGTGTTATTTTCAGAATTAAAAATATGTAAAAAATTCAGCAGGTGAATCTAAGCAACACTGTGAAATACGAAGCCATGAGCCGTACAAGCCGCCGCGGAACCGCAGCCATACCTTGCTTGGGCCGCGGCTCCGCGGCCGTACAGAGGCTTCATAGCTTCGTATTTATACAGTAATGCCTATACCTGCTTGTATATTGTTTTGGGTATGTTTAATCTGATTCATGTGTTAAATGTTCTGGGGATGGTTTTGGATTCGGTGATTCGATCGGAATTTTAATTTCGTGCCTTTTTCGGATAATTTAGAAAGTATTAAAAAGTTCGAACGGATATCATTAACTCACTTTTTCCCGGCACGAAAAATTTTCAAGTGTTGAATCTTTTCTCGAGTTTAAATCTTTCGGAAATATGTGCAAGTTTTGTGGTGGACCCTCTAGAAGACAACAAACCTTAACTCGATTATGTGACTGTCTTGAACTGCCTTTTGAACCTTAGGGTTTGAGGCAGTACGGCGTGCCACATGTGAGGCGTTGGCTTGACCCTTCTACGGCTGGACCGCTACTACTGTGACACATTCCGGGTTGTTTGAACTCCGCTCAAGTGTTGAGCTTTAGGAAATTTTGGGTATTTGATTATTCGATCGAATTGTTTAATACTTTCTATTTATCTGGAATGTGATACAATATGTGGAATTCATATAGTTAGGCATGAAATGCGAGGTATGTGATATCTCGGATTTACGATATCTAAAGAGAATGTGGATTCCAAATATTGTAGTTTTACACTTTCTTTTCTGTGACCGTAAGTGTAGTATGTCGCTTATCGCCGGTTTCGTTGCAATACATCAACGACAATCGGGGTACGCATACTTACTTACGTTGATGATATATGATATTATGTGTTGCTGAGATATGATGTGCAGGATTGTCGCGATTGAATAGCCGGGGGTTTTTATGTGAGATGAGAGTTTTATTTTCATTCATGTAAAATTCAAATGTAATGTAATATTCTTTTATTTGGGGTACTTCCGGGTTGAGATTGATGTCACCAGTGTTGTATATTATTTACTTTTCCGCATTAGGATAGACCCAAGGAGGGGAGCACAAGTGACCGGGTTCTGGGGTTCAGTGGGAGGCCATCTCGAGGAGTCGAGACCGGGTCTCCTAAACTCAACGATTGGTAGGGTCGCTTGCCGCTTTCGTAGGGGTCTAGGAGTGTGGGCTTGGCTATTCATCGCGACTGTGGAATCCGTATTTTCAATTGTTGGCTAAATACTAAATACGGACGTCCTAGTATATCCCACATTATATCTATGTTTCTGCTGCCTGTGTTCTGTGATATCTGAGATGAATGATATATTATATATGAGATATATAGTAGACGTTGCTTATATTTTACACCCGCGCTAGTCCCGTCCAGGTATGCCGTTGGTTAAGTAACCTAACGGTGCATAACGGAACTGTTGGGGTAAAAATTTACACCCCGGTTGACCGAGTCAAAGTCAAGGTCAACCCCAAGCCAGGTGGGCCCAAGCCCGGGTCAAGTGGGCCCATGCCCGGGTCGAGTCCGAAACGTGAAGCGGCCGACCCTCCCCTTGCTAAAATATAAATCATGTCATAAATAATTTTTATGTAATTTTTTATGCATGAATGTAAACAAAATGAGCATAAAGCCAATATTTTGTAAGCCCATGGCTTATGTGCAAAAATGAAATGGCACATGAGCCATGGGATGGCAAAATGCCATTTTGTGAAGCCCAAGGGGCTATGTGTAAAATGTATGGCCTATAAAGGCAAAGATAATGAAAATATCTAACAACTTTTTCTCTCTCCAAAAAAGTTTCAGATCTGAGATCTCTTCTTCTTCTTCAAGGTTCCAAAACCTTCATCTTTCTCTTGAATTAAATCAAGAGTTTTAATCTTCTTTTTATAAAACAAATTAGTTTTTCACCACAAAACCCACAAAGGGGAACTTGGTTCTGTCATCAGATCTCAAAAAGGAGAGATTTTGAGGTTTCACATCTCTTGATCTTCAAGATCCAGCAAGCAACAGGAGGAAGAAGAAGAACCCCTTCCATTAACCCCAAAACACATTCAGGAGCCCAACTCCTCTCTGATTTCTCTTTTGAGAAATCTTTTTTCGAGGCTAAAAGCCTCTTATCCTCACCGGCGCGCAGCGCAAGTGCGCAAAGCGCCCGCGTGCCGACACGTGGCGCGCGCGCTTGCGCACCTGCGCTTACGCAAGTGCGCAAAGCGCCCGCGTGCCGACACGTGGCGCGCGCGCTTGCGCATCTGCGTGCTTGCGCAAGTGCGCAAAGCGCCCGCGTGCCGACACGTGGCGCGCGCGCTTGCGCACCTGCGCGCAGCGCGCGCGCGCTTGCGCCCGCGTGCCGACACGTGGCGCGCGCGCGCTTGCGCACCTGCGCGCAGCGCTTATGCGCAAAGCGCCCGCGTGCCGACACGTGGCGCGCGCGCGCTTGCGCACCTGCGCGCAGCGCTTATGCGCAAAGCGCCCGCGTGCCGACACGTGGCGCGCTTGCGCTTGAGCGCATAGCACCTAAGCGCACAGCGCTCAAGGTGCTGGCCCCACGCATCCCTTGGATGTCTTTTCCCCCCTTTTGTTTATATATACATGTATATATATACATATGTACACATACACATACTCTGCAACATTCTCCGCCTCCAAAAAATTTTTGGGCCAGGGCGCTGCCCCGAACCCCGCAAGTGGGCTGCTAGCCTCCTTGACCCCCAGCCCGCTATCCGGGTAGCGGGACCCCCGTAAAAACTCTGCGTGGCTCCCGATATATCCAAAACCCCCCTTTTAAAACAACACACACGCACACTGCACATTGAGTTCGCATGACCAGTTTAACCCGTTAATCGGAGGTTCCCTCGCCCCAAAGGCGAGGGGTAATTAACGGCAGCTTAGTCCGCGGCTGCCGGAGATTCGGATCCCTACAATCATTAAACCCCCGGCCTACCCTAGGCAGGGGGAATCTGTAGTACGCCTGACAAGCGTGCGCGTATTCCCATCTCAATGGGGTGACGAAAAACACCCTACAGGTTCTGGCACGCCCGGTGGGACCAATCTCTCCTCCCATATTTCGGGTTAAGCGTTCATGCGAACTCAATCAATATACGTACCTATATTTATACTAAAAATAATGCTTTTTTGCATGCAGGATTTTCAAGCGATCACCTTTCAACAATGTCTCCGAAGGTGAACTCAGCTCCCGTCTCCTACACAATGAAGATAGACTCCAGGACGGTCCTCCCGGCCAGTTTCGGGCGACAATGGGAGGAGCCGCTGCTACCATTCGGCTCTATTCTGTTCATGCCAGTTGGCGCCATCCCAGCTCCTCAAGCCCCGGTGGCAGACAAACCGGTCTCGAAAGGCAGGAGACCAAATTTGGTGATCTCAAGGGCGCCCCAACCCAAACGAAAGTCGGTGTCTGAACGATTTTCCTTGGCCCCAGCTGGGGGCAAGTCCATCAACACCAATAAAGCTACAACGCATCCTGAGCAAGCTCCAGCGGTGCCCTTGACCACTGCTCGATCGGGTGTCTTCTCTAAACTCCCTTCTGATCAACTCACAATGGCTTCCCGGGTAGCAGATGCCGGCCAAGCCTTCAAAATCGAGAAGCTGAGGGAGAAAAGGCTCAGATATAGAGCCAACAAAAGGGCTAGGGCTCCGGCCAGGCTAAACCTCATGAGGTTCGAAGAACAGGGTTACCCCGCCGAAGATGAGGAAATGGCTAGGTATGTGGTCCACACTGTCTACACGGTAGGCATGCGCAGCAAGAGCAAGGACGGGGCTACCACATCTCAAACCCGATCTGGCTTGAATGTGGTGGCCGCTTCCCAAGAACAGCCGCCTCTGCTGGGTGATGAAAACCCTCCTGATGAGGATGATAGGCAGAAAGACCCTTCGGTCCATGAGGAGTCGGGCTCGGAAAGCGAAGAAGAGCCGACTTTCCGCCCCAGGACCGCGGAGCAAGAGCTGCTTCAAAAGCTCCGAAAGCAACTCAGAAACAAAGACAAGGAGATGGCCAAACTCTACTCCAAAATCGATGACTTGACGAATGTCGTGATGCAGCTCACGGCCCGACTTGCCTCTCAGCCGCCCAATCAAGCGCAGGACTCTCATGAACCAGGAAACGGTGTCTCGAAACAGCCGACGCCCGTTCCCCCAAATCCAAAAGTGGGCGGACCGCATGAAAATCAGTTGCATCCTATCTCGGGAAATGTCTTGGCTACCGATGACAGTAGCCCGCTAACTCAAGATCAAATCATGGATTTGGTTGCCAGCAAAGTCAAAACATTGGTGGCCGAAGCCGAAGAGCAAAAAGATGTTAGCAGTAGTGGGAGACCATATCCTGCTCAGTATGATCTGGTAGAATTTCCTAGCGGCTATATCATCCCCAAATTCGGAAGATTCGATGGGATGGGAAATGCGAATCAGCACATCTCCCACTTTAAAGCCTCGTGCGGGAATACTGGGGGCAACGATGCGCTTCTCCTCCGCCAGTTCGTTAATAGCTTGACCGATGTTGCTTTCGACTGGTACGCGAGCATACCGGATGGCTCCGTTACTACTTTCGTCCAAATGGAATCTTTGTTTCGACAAAGGTTCATGAGCGTCAGCGATAAGATCACTATTGCCGAGCTCGTAAGGACCAAGCCCAAGAACAACGAAAGCAACACAGATTTTATAACCCGATGGCGCAATCTCTCCGTCAAATGTGAACCACCGATAGAGCAGGACCAATCTGTCAGTCTCCTTGTCGGAAATTTCAACAATTGGATGGCCCCGTTCCTATGCACCGCGGGTCTCAAAACATTCCAAGAACTGACCAGAAAAGTTCAAATGCTGGAGCGCTCAAAGCAGGAGTCCTCCTCGGATTCCCAAAATAACAATAGGTTATGGAGAAACCGAAAGGACAATAATCGCAAAGGCGGAAATTCCGACGATTCTGAGTCTTTCAATGCCTTGGCCAACCGAAATAAGCAAGGGTTGAGCGGGCCTAGTGCCAACCAGCCTCGGAAGCCAATGTTCGGAGAGGGAGGAGAATCTCCACTGAAAGAGAAGCTGGATAAGGTCTATTCCTTCAGAAGGGACAAAATCCGTAAAATATTCAAAGATGCCCTGAAGAACGGTCTACAACTGCCAGAGTCAAAAAGACCGCAGGAAGCGAATAGGACCGACGACCCCAAATACTGCCCCTATCACAGAGTGATAGGTCATGCCATTGAGGACTGCTTCGTCTTCAAAGATTGGGTCGAAAAGCAATACAAGGCAGGAGAGATAGAACTGTCCAAAGGCGTGTTAGTAAACAGTCAAGATGCGACCGCCAATTTCATACAAACGGAGACCGAAGTTCTTCGTGAAACTAATTATCTCAGACATCTTCCTTTCTCTGAACACAGTCGACCTCCACGTCATTAAACTGGGAACAATCGACCTCTAAGTCGTTAAACTGGGAATGTAAAAAAAAATGTAAATAAAAAAAATGTGTAAATAAAAGAAAAATAAAGAAAAGCCGAAATGATGGGGCAACTCGCAATAAAAATCAGCGAGTAAAAATAAAAATGAAAATAAAGCCGAAATGATGGGGCAACCGCGAATAAATAGCCGAAATGATAGGGCAATCGCGACCTTCGCGATAAGAAAAGCTGAAATGATAGAGCAATCGCGGTCAAAAAAAAAAAACAAAAAAAAAAACAAGGGCGGATGATGAGTTGTTCCTGGCATTATTCCAGTGCAGCAATGCAGACGCCAAACAAAAATTCAATTTCCCAAAATTCTTTCAGCCCTACGGCCAGTCCCCAAATTGACTACCGTATACAATCCACAGGCTCAAATAATTCTCAGCATACCCATGCCCCACCGCAACCACCAGTTACGCGGCTGGTCTCCGCCTTTAGAATTATGCTTCATTGGAAAGACCCACTCATGTGTCCTCACGATGCATGAGGAGAACAAACCTTCGTGAGATCCTTACGACTCACCAAGGAAAAACACACTTAGGAGTCCTCACGACTCTTAAGGAGAAAATACACCTGCGGGATCCTTACGACTCGTAGGGAGAAAATGCTTTTATGGGACCCTCACGGCCCATAAAATTGAAAAGTCTTAGGTGATAGGGATCCAAATCTGTCTCCTAAGCCATCGCTCCCCAATCCCCAAGTGGCGAATGATGAGTCGCTCCTGGTACCATATTCCAGTATAGCGATGCGGACGCCAACCAAATTCCAAATCTCATACCAACGGCGAATGATGAGTCGCTCCTGGTACCATATTCCAGTGCAGCGATGCAGACGCCAACAAAGTCCTGAAATGTTTCTGGCCCTACGGTCTGGATCATGCATCTTGCAAAACCGTATACAATCCACGGGCGTAAAACAATCCCAATCTCTCCCAAGTCCTCCCGGGGCAAATGATGAGTTGCTCCTGGCATCATTCCAGTGCAGCAATGCTGATGCCAAACAAAAAACCAATTCCCAAATCCTCTCAGGCAAATGATGAGTTGCTCCTGGCATTATTCCAGTGCAGCAATGCAGATGCCAAAACAAAAAAAATCCCCAAACCCACTCATGACAAATGATGATTCGCTCTTGGTACCATATTCCAGTGTAGGGATACTGAGTTCAACCCAAATCAAATCAACCAACAAGCTCTGCGTCGGAATCATGCTTCGTCTCAGAATGTGCACCCCGTGTCGAAATGATGGTTCGCCTCGGTGTATCTGCCTTCCCTGTCGGAATTATGCTTCGGCTCGGAATCAACCAACGACCTCCTCGTCGGAATTATGCTCCGCCTCGGAATCAAGTCAACCAGCAAGCTCTGCGTCGGAATCAAGCTTCGTCTCAGAATATACCCCGTGTCGAAATCATGCTTCGCCTCGGAATATTTGCCTCCCTTGTCGGAATTATACTTCGCCTAGGAATCTACCTCTGCATCGAAATCATGCTTCGGTCAGAATGTCTGCTGCTCTTCGGAATGATGCTCCGATCCCATGGAATCATGCTCCGCTCATCGGAATGATGCTCCGATCCTTGGAATCATGCTCCGCCCTTCGGAATGATGCTCCGAATCCTGGAATGATGCTCCGCCCATCGGAACGATGCTCCGATGCCTGGAATTATGCTCCGCTCTTCGGAAAGATGCTCCGAACTCTGGAATGATGCTCCGCCCATCGGAACGATGCTCCGATCTCTGGAATTATGCTCCGCTCTTCGGAAAGATGCTCCGATCCCTGGAATGATGCTCAGCCTTTCGGAATGATGCTCCGAACCCTGGAATGATGCTCCGCTCTTCGGAATGATGCTCCGATCCCTGGAATGATGCTCCGCCTTTCGGAATGATGCTCCGAACCCTGGAATGATGCTCCGCTCTTCGGAATGATGCTCCGATCCCTGGAATGATGCTCCGCCCTTTGGAATGATGCTCCGCCCTTCAGAATGATGCTCCGAATCCTGGAATTATGCTCCGCTCTTCGGAATGATGCTCCGATCCCCTGGAATCATGCTCCGCTTATCGGAATGATGCTCCGATCCCCGGAACCATGCTCCGCCCATCGGAATGATGCTCCGATCCCTAGAATCATGCTCCGCCCTTCGGAATAATGCTCCGAATCCTGGAATTATGCTCCGCTCTTCGGAACGATGCTCCGAGCCCTGGAATAATGCTCCGCCCATCGGAACGATGCTCCGATCTCTGGAATTATGCTCCGCTCTTCGGAAAGATGCTCCGATCTCTAGAATTATGCTCTGCCTTTCGGAATGATGCTCCGAACCCTGGAATCATGCTCCGTTCGTCGAGATGATGCTCTGATCCCCGGGAATCATGCTCCCCGGGATGATGCTTCGCCTCTGGAATGATGTTCCACCTCGAAGTTCAGCTTCAAGATCCATCAATTTCATGCACACAACTCAAATGTGCGGTGTGCATTTATTGATGGGGGGCACTTTTTTGGGGTAAAAATTTACACCCCGGTTGACCGAGTCAAAGTCAAGGTCAACCCCAAGCCAGGTGGGCCCAAGCCCGGGTCAAGTGGGCCCATGCCCGGGTCGAGTCCGAAACGTGAAGCGGCCGACCCTCCCCATGCTAAAATATAAATCATGTCATAAATAATTTTTATGTAATTTTTTATGCATGAATGTAAACAAAATAGGCATAAAGCCAATATTTTGTAAGCCCATGGCTTATGTGCAAAAATGAAATGGCACATGAGCCATGGGATGGCAAAATGCCATTTTGTGAAGCCCAAGGGGCTATGTGTAAAATGTATGGCCTATAAAGGCAAAGATAATGAAAATATCTAACAACTTTTTCTCTCTCCAAAAAAGTTTCAGATCTGAGATCTCTTCTTCTTCTTCAATGTTCCAAAACCTTCATCTTTGTCTTGAATTAAATCAAGAGTTTTAATCTTCTTTTTATAAAACAAATTAGTTTTTCACCACAAAACCCACAAAGGGGAACTTGGTTCTGTCATCAGATCTCAAAAAGGAGAGATTTTGAGGTTTCACATCTCTTGATCTTCAAGATCCAGCAAGCAACAGGAGGAAGAAGAAGAACCCCTTCCATTAACCCCAAAACACATTCAGGAGCCCAACTCCTCTCTGATTTCTCTTTTGAGAAATCTTTTTTCGAGGCTAAAAGCCTTTTATCCTCGCCGGCGCGCAGCGCAAGTGCGCAAAGCGCCCGCGTGCCGACACGTGGCGCGCGTGCTTGCGCACCTGCGCTTGCGCACGTGCGCAAAGCGCCCGCGTGCCGACACGTGGCGCGCGCGCGCTTGCGCACCTGCGCGCTGCGCAAGTGCGCAAAGCGCCCGCGTGCCGACACGTGGCCCGCGCGCGCGCTTGCGCACCTGCGCGCAGCGCTCTTGCGCAAAGCGCCCGCGTGCCGACACGTGGCGCGCGCGCTTGCGCACCTGCGCGCAGCGCTCTTGCGCAAAGCGTCCGCGTGCCGACACGTGGCGCGCGCGCGCTTGCGCACCTGCGCGCAGCGCTTATGCGCAAAGCGCCCGCGTGCCGACACGTGGCGCACTTGCGCTTGAGCGCACAACACCTAAGCGCACAGCGCTCAAGGCGCTGGCCCCACGCATCCCTTGGATGTCTTTTCCCCCCTTTTGTTTATATATACATGTATATATATACATATGTACACATACACATACTCTGCAACATTCTCCCCCTCCAAAAAATTTTTGGGCCGGGGCGCTGTCCCGAACCCCGTAAGGGGGCTGCTAGCCCCCTTGACCCCCAGCCCGCTATCCGGGTAGCGGGACCCCCGTAAAAACTCTGCGTGGCTCCCGATATATCCAAAACCCCCCTTTTAAAACAACACACACGCACACTGCACATTGAGTTCGCATGACCAGTTTAACCCGTTAATCGGAGGTTCCCTCGCCCCAAAGGCGAGGGGTAATTAACGGCAGCTTAGTCCACGGCTGCAGGAGATTCGGATCCCCACAATTATTAAACCCCCGGCCTACCCTAGGCAGGGGGAATCTGTAGTACGCCTGACAAGCGTGAGCGTATTCCCATCTCAATGGGGTGACGAAAAACACCCTACAGGAACATTGTGGCGAATGCGGATGGCATAAGCGTACGTTGTATTTTCGTTTCTTTTCTGTGATTGGCTTAAGGACTTTAATGATGGGACTACATTAATATGATTAATGTAAAGAAAATAAACCTAAAAAGATGTTGTAGAATCGGAATTGAAAACCACTCGGCTCTTTATGAAAAAGCTATATTTCAAAACTGCGGAGCACAAGCCACTCCTTTTGAAAACCATTTGATTCTACGACGATATCAAGTTCAAAGCGTTAAAGATTTTCTTAAAAATCATCCGCAACCCTCCGTCATTTTAGGAAGTAGAGTACTTAGTATTCGTGCTACGTTTGTTGACTTTAGTTAAGGCGTAGTGTACGGTAGCTAAGTGATGTCTTCCTACACTGCATATGATGCAGATTAATTAGGACATTCATACGACTTTGTTGACCATAGTTAAGGGTCATATGGGTGGGTCTAATTGATCAAAAAATGACGGGTAGAACTTGACTGATACTTATGATTTGTTGACCATAGTTAAGGTCATAAGTACTAGGGGTAAAAACCGAATCGGGAATTTCAAGTGTTGAGATTTGCAAAGAGATTGCATACCTTCCATATGATGGTTGGATCCCGATCCCAATGTGGGCATGTTAGTTGTATGTATGCCCTAGAGGCCAGTATTGTACAGATGATGTATATTATATTGGATGCTTGGACATATATAGAGATGACTTTCTTGCTCGATATGATAGTATGCTATCTGGTTACTCTTTATCTTAACATGTACACTTGTCTCTTTAAACTGTCTTATAGTTACATGTTGGTAAAGCCCTTAGGATGTGTACTTGACTACCTGGACTGTGATGCAGATCATACTAGTGGGGACATGGTAGTCCATAGGTACATCCTTCAAGGTCCCTAGTCGTGGGTGTATCGAGACGGGGCATCGATATACCAGTGTAGACTAGCGTATACGCTTCTCGACCCATGAGATGGGCGATCGATGATCCCATATCCATTGGTGTTTGACATCAGAGATGGTATACGGGTGCTCAGTGGAGACTGGGTACACTGGACGGACTCACCGAGAACTCCCAGATGGTATTATACCTCACGTCAGATGGCAGTTCTCAGGTGACACTTGTGCAGGTTAGTCTGTAGACTCGAGATCGTCATAGAGTCTTGTGTGATTCCCACTGTGCTTTGATCTCCACCTTACCACGTCCATGAGGGCGTGCAAAACGGTGGTCTTTGGGTACAGTCCCGAGTCATATGGAGGCAATGAGCGATAGGAGGGGTTTCGTCTCTCCCGGTATTGGGGGTTGATGTTGCGCTGTGCTCGATTGGCCGTAACAGGGAAGTCCCTGGCCAGGGCTGATCAGAGATTTGCTGGTAAGTGTTACCAGTAGTTTCTCGACCCGTTATGAGCCTCACATCGGCACGACTTATCGGTTATTGGGGTCTGACGTATACCACCCCTAGACTTGATATGCGACATATCAGACGAACAGACCGGACTGTACGGTAAGTGTTACTGGTTGGATTCACAGGAGTGTGAGACAGGAGTGTGAGCGGGCTAGCTCGTCGATCTTCTGATCGCTCAATACCCGGATGGCCGTTACGTTTAGCAGACCGCTTACGGCTTGTGGGTGCTAGATATAATCATCATCTGCTACCGGCGTATTGACGAGTCTTTAGAGTCCTACACAGAGGTTTCCTGGCTCAAGCGAAACGAAATAGGAGTGCATATGAGATATGTGCAGGACCGAGAATAATGCGTGTATGTGATACCGTATTCCATTCTCGCGATGAATATATCGATTGGTTATATTCGATATAACCTAGTTATCGAATCATTGATTCGATAAATCGATACATTCTATACTAGTCGGTTATGTGCGACATGACCGGATCATTGAATCAAGTGTTGATTTAATGATTTAATGTATAATTATATATTTGATATATTATTTTGCATTAACTAGTATTGGTTCACTTTAAATGGATTTTCTCACTTGATGTGCAAGTTGTATATGTGATATACTTTTATGCACATCTTTGTATCATGTTTGATGATGCTTGCTCATTTGGTGAAGTGTAAAGAATTAAACCTAGGTTAAGAAAGTGATTACGGTTTTAATTATCCATTCTTTTATTTATT
Source organism: Agapanthus africanus (assembly GCA_030015575.1). Classification (NCBI taxonomy): domain Eukaryota; kingdom Viridiplantae; phylum Streptophyta; class Magnoliopsida; order Asparagales; family Amaryllidaceae; genus Agapanthus; species Agapanthus africanus. The sequence continues at coordinate 224,757,015 of CM057344.1, read as the reverse complement.
TTGGAAAAAGGATGGGATAAGAATACAAAATGGTTGCTTTCATTCTTCAACCTTTGTGAAGCTTCATGAAGCTTTGACCAAAGTGACCAATTTGTCTTCATGCTTAACCCTAACCACTCTTCTAACCTTAGTCAATTCTCTACACCTAACCATGGTTCCTATTATGATAAGTATTCATTTCTTTTTCATTTTGGATTAACTTATCATAATATTTCCTTCTTCTTGATCTTCTTCTTCAAGAAAGAAAGCTTGATGCCATCAATGGCAACTTTAGTTCTAAAGTGAGAAATCCAATTCTAAAGTGAACCCACCTCCTATTTCTTCACCCTCTACCTCTTGCCAAGTTGTTTTGGGTGTTTTCTTCACAAGTTTCACAAATTTGTGAAGTCGGAGCTTGAACTTGTGATGCCTCGACGTAGATCATCTTCGGCACGAAGCCGACGACCTAGTCCGCCCATTTCTCCGATCAAGCCGACGATTGAGTCCGGGATTCAAGATGGACAGCGAGAGGACGCCTACGTGGAGCTAAGGAAGTGGAGAACCGGATCTACAAAGGTTGTAGCCTCTCTCTTTTAGTTAAGATGTTAACTAGTTTCGTATTTCGCCTAGAATTCTAGTCGACGATCCGTATTAGGGTTTCTCGGCACCCATAAAATTTGAAATTGGAATGGTTGATGCCTTGTGAGACCTCTATAGTGTGCCTAGGAACCCTACAGTGGTATCAGAGCCTAGCTAGAGCCTTAGGCAAAGTCTAGACGATGTTTGAAACCCGATCGAACCGAAACCCTAAAACCCAAAATGCTCTCTGGAAATTTTCTGAAAATTTGGATTTTTGTCAATTAAAAATATGCAGAAAAATAAGCAGGGTCTTATTTGAATTACTGTGAAATACGAGGGCCTAAATCGATTTTTCCACCGCGGAACCGCGGCACGAGCTAGGCATGTGCGGCGGTTCCGCGGCCGTTCTGTCCCCTTATCTGATGATTTCTGCACAGTAACTCATATAAATTAATGCTATATTTTCTGGGTATTTTTATTGTGACTCTACAGAAGAGTCTTCTGGGGTTGTATTGGGAATCGTAGATTCGATCGGATTGTTAAACTTCGTCTATGTGTTTTTCCAGATAACTTTAGAATATGTTAAAAATTTCGACCGGATATAAATACCCAACTTTTCCCCTGCCGGAAAATTTCCAAGTGTTGGATTTTTCCGTGGTTTAAAGACGTTCTAAGTAGTGCAAGTAACGCGATGGTCCCTCTAGAAGACAACAAACCTTAACTCGATTATGTGACCGTCTTGAACTGCCCTTTGAACCTTCAGGTTTGGGGCAGTACGGCGTGCCACATGTGAGGCGTTGGCTTGACCCTTCTACGGCTGGACCGTTGGTACTGAGGCATGAAGTGAACGCCTTTGAACTAATTTCATGTGTTGAACGGTTTCGGGAAAACTTGGGTGTTCGAATGTTCGATCGGAAAGTTTAATATATTCTATTTATCCGGAATGGGATACAATAATTGGAATTCACAAACAGTTATGAGATAACTGAATGAATGTTATAAATCTAGCGGTTTTGTTTCATTTGAAATATTGAAAAGAGTTTTCGATAATGAGACTAAAATGCGGGGTTTATAACTGTTAGGCATGTGATGTCTAAGTATTTCATTTGATTAGGCATGTGATGTCTAAAGAGATTGCGGATTCCAACTGTTGTAGTTTTACACTTACTTTTCTGTGACCGTAAGTGTAATATGTGATATCGCCGGTTTCGTTGCTATATGTCAACGACAATTGGGATGTGCATATTTACTTACATTGATGACATGTGATGTTATGTGTTGCTGGATATGTTATATTGGATTGTCGTGTTTGAATAGCCGGGGGTTTTTATGTGAGATGAGTGTTTTTCATTTTCATTCATGTAAAAACTTGTATGTAATATTCTTTTATTTGGGGCACTTCCAGGTTGCGGAAGTTGTCACCCTTTGTATATTATTTACTTTTCCGCATTAGGATAGACCCAAGGAGGGGAGCATAAGTAACCGGGTTCTAGGGTCCAGTGGGAGACCATCTCGAGGAGTCGAGTCCAGGTCTCCTAACCCTAGAATTGGTAGGGTTGCTTGCCGCTCTCGTAGGGGTCTAAGGGTGTGGGATTGGCTATTCATCACGACCGTGGAATCCGTGTTTTATACCGGCTCGTATTGAAAACACGGACGTCCTAGTATATCCAATGTTTCATATGTTTCTTCTGCTTTGATATCTGTGATGAGATCATGTGATGTTCTGTGATAGATACTTTATATAGTATATATGATATATTATATAGACGTTACTTATGTTTTGCACCCGCACTAGCCCTGCCCTGCTCTGTCGTTAGTTACCTAACCTAACGGTGCACGAGGGGACATCGAGGCGAATACGGATGGCATAAGTGTACGTCGTATTTATCTGTAATGTTTAGGTATTTAAATGATGGGACTTCATTAATGTGATTAATGAAAGCAAAGAAACCTAAGATGTTGTAGAATCAAATTTTAAATAAAACAGGTAGCTACAGTTCTTGCTTTGCATAGCGGTATATATGATATACCCTGCACCTTATTCGATGAGGAAAGGACCGAGATCCCTTCACCGGGAGTGACTCCTTTAGCAATAACTGGCAGATGCTACACACTCGGTTTGCTTTTGATTGCTTTTGGAGTTCTGCTTTGCACAGCGATATATATGATATATCCCGCACCTCATTCGATGAGGAAAGGGCCGACGATCCCTTCACAGGGAGTGACCCCTTTAGCAAAACTAGAAAATCCTCAAAATCATTCCATTTCAAAACTTCATTTGATTCTACAACGATATCAAGTTCATTACGCAATAGGTTTTCAGAAAAACCTGTCGTAGCCCTCCGTCATTTCAAATAAGTAGTAGTTAGTATTCGTGCTACGTTTGTTGACCTCTGTCAAGGCGTAGTGTGCGGTAGCTAACTAGTAATTATCTGTAAAGCATGTGATGTGATTGGATTAGGGTAGTCGTACGACCTTGTTGACCTCTGTCAAGGGTCGTGCGAGTGGGTTTGATTCAATCAAGAAATGACGGGTTGAACTTGACTAGTGTACTATGGTTTGTTGACCTCTGTCAAGGTCATGGCACACTAGGGGCAAAATATTATCGGGAATTTCAAGTGTTGAAATTTGCAATGAGATTGCATACCTTCTATGAGATAGTTGGATCCCGATACCCGCTGCGAGTAAGAGTTACTCCTGGGAGAGTTTTACACATTACAATTAGCCGATCAAGTAGGTGTCTAGAAAGGTGTCAACGGGGTTACGCCTCTGGGAAAACGAGGTTCACAGTAATTAGGTTCGTGCGAAAGCACGGGGGACCTCCCTCAAAGTACCGACACTGGCCTGGCTGAAAGATTGGCGAACTTGTAGTGTGTAATTAATCTCGGCTAGACTTTCCTTTTAGGGTTTGAAGGAAGATTTGATAAAAACCAGTGGGAGCCATCCTGATTAGATAAGATAATAACCAATCTGATCTTGCAAGAGCATACGCTAAAGTGTTTTCTTCTCTCTCTCTCCAGGTAGCGACCATTTCATGCCCTAATAAAGATAATAATATGGATGTATTGACCGAACCCGCTTATTATATTGAGCAGGGGAACATTGGACCCGTTCTTTCTTATAAGAGTTATAAGACTGAACAGGAAACATGAGAATATCTGGATACTCACGCCGCCCAAAAGAACATGCATGTTGATGCATCTTCTTCAGGTGTGTTAGTTATTGAGAACTGTTTCTCAGTTCACCCTACGTCCTGGGTATTGGATACCGGATCAGGATCCCATATATGTAAAATGTTACATAGGCTACGTAAAGGTAGAGAACTGGGAAAAGGTGATCATTCCGTTCAAGTAGGGAACGGTGCAAGTATTGCAGCCAAAGCTGTTGGCGAATATCACCTTGTATTGCCAAGTCGTAATACACTGATTCTAAATGAGTGCTATTATATACCGAACATGATGTGCAACATTATATCAGTTTCTTTATTAAGTAAAGAAGGATATAATTTTGTAGTAAAGGATAATGTTATCAACATATTCCAAAATCAAAAGCTGATTGCATCAGGCTCGTTACATAATGGCATATTCATTCTAAATCATAATACAGTCCTCAATATACAAAACACACACAAGAGGAAAAGTTCAGAAATGAACGAATCCTACTTGTGGCACTGTAGACTTGGTCATATCAATGCGACACGACTGGCTAAGTTACATAAGGATGGTTATTTGAATTCTTTTGAATTATCATCTTATGATACTTGCCATTCATGTCTCAAAGGAAAAATGACCAAAGCTCCGTTTAGTGGACACGGAGAAAGAGTTGATGAACTCTTAGGACTGATACATAGTGATGTATGCGGTCCCATGTCTACGCATGCCAGGAACGGTTCTTCCTACTTCATTACATTCACTGACGATCTCTCTAGATTCGGACATGTGTTCCTGATGAAACACAAGTCTGAAGCTTTTGAGAAATTCAGAGAATATAAGCACGAAGTAGAAAAACAAACAGGCAAAAGTATTAAGATCCTTCGATCTGATCGAGGAGGAGAATACTTAAGCAATGAGTTCCTAGATTATCTAAAAGAGAATGGGATTCTCTCTCAGCTTACTCCTCCTTATACACCACAGCACAACGGTGTATCGGAGCGGAGGAATCGGACCCTATTAGATATGGTGCGCTCTATGATGAGTACAGCTGAGTTACCTATTTCCTTCTGGGGGTATGCGCTTGAGACAGCAGCAAACCTATTGAATCAAGTTCCAACTAAATCTGTACCTACCACACCATATGAGATATGGAGTGGGAAGAGACCATGTCTTAAACGAGTTAAGATATGGGGTTGTCTGGCCTATGTCAAAAGGAAAAATCCAGACAAACTCGAGGCACGGTCAGTTCTATGTAAGTTTGTGGGATATCCAAAATATTCAAATGGATATTTTTTCTACCACAGTGAACAACAAAAGCTGTTTATTGCTCAACATGCCACCTTTTTAGAAAAGGAATTTCTTGCAAAAGAGATTAGTGACTCTGAGGTAAAACTGGAAAAAGTTCCAGAAACACAAACTATAACTGAAGATTTAGTGGAACCAGAAGATTCGGTAGTACCCGACGAACCCCAGCCTCTCCGCCGATCTAGTAGGGTTTCTCGTCCACCTGAGAGATACTACGGTTTTCTCATTGATGGTGGCAGTAAGGATTGCATCATGGAGGATGATGACCCAACAAGTTTCGAGCAGGCCATCACGAGTGGAGACTCAGTGAAATGGCTGGATGCTATGCGGTCCGAGATGGAATCCATGTACACCAACAAAGTATGTACTTTGGAAGTTGCTCCTGAAGGGGTAAAACCCATTGGGAGCAAGTGGATCTTCAAGAAAAAACTTGGTGTAGATGGGAAAGTGGAGACTTTCAAAGCTAGACTTGTAGCAAAGGGTTTTCGTCAAAGACCAGGTGTGGACTATGACGAAACCTTTTCTCCAGTGGCTATGCTTAAATCCATCCGAATCATGCTTGCCATCGCTGCATATCATGACTACGAAATCTGGCAAATGGATGTTAAGACCGCCTTTCTAAATGGTGATTTAGAAGAGTGCGTATACAAGACTCAGCCAGAGGGCTTCGTAGACAGTGGGAGCAGCGGGAAGGTGTGCAAGCTGCTTAAATCCATTTATGGATTAAAGCAAGCATCGCGGAGTTGGAACATCTGCTTTGACGTCGTTATCAAAGAGTTTGATTTCGTCAAAAACCCAAATGAACCTTGTATTTACAAGAAGGTGGCAGAGAGTAAGGTTGTCTTCCTCGTATTGTACGTGGACGACATACTCTTGATAGGAAATGATATTCCTATGCTGCAATCGGTCAAGCTCTTCTTATCACAAAGATTCTCAATGAAAGATCTTGGTGATGCCTCCTGCATATTGGGAATTAGGATCTATAGAGATAGATCCAAAAGGATATTGGGATTGTCCTAATCCAGGTACATTGACACCATACTAAAGAGGTTTAGTATGGAAGAATCCAAGCGTGGGAATTTGCCCACGATCTCTGGAGTCACTCTCTCCAAAGAGATGTCTCCCAAGACTGATTTGGAGAGAGCTCGCATGCAAGGGATACCCTATGCTTCAGCTGTAGGCTCTATCATGTATGCGATGCTATGTACCAGACCCGATGTTGCATACTCACTAAGTATAGTGAGCAGGTATCAAGCTGATCCTGGAAAGAGTCACTGGACAGCTGTGAAGAGCATTCTCAAGTACTTACGAAGGACTAAAGAGATGCTCTTGGTGTATGGTAACGGAGAACTCCAAGTGGAGTCCTTTACCGATTCGAGCTTCCAGAGTGATAAGGACGACTCTAAGTCGCAGTCGGGATTTGTCTTTACCCTTTACGGAGGGGCGGTTAGCTGGAAGAGTTCCAAGCAGGAAACCGTGGCAGACTCGACGATGGAGGCTGAATACATCGCTGCCAACGATGCTGCTAAAGAGGCTGTCTGGATCAAGAAGTTCATTACTGAACTTGGAGTGGTTCCATCCATTGAGCATCCAATACCTTTGTATTGCGATAACAATGGAGCGGTGGCTTTGGCCAAGGAACCTAGGTCCCATCAGCGATCCAGGCATATTCTGAGGCGGTATCACCTGATCCGGGAGATAGTTGATCGCCGGGAGATCGAGGTCAGGAGGGTTGACACGAAGAACAACACGGCGGATCCACTCACGAAGACCATTCCCCAGATACAGTTTGAGAGACTCTTCGGGATGCTCGGTATGCGATACTACAGCAGCTGGCCCTAGTGCAAGTGGGAGATTGTTAGTTGTATGTATATCCTAGAGGCCAGTATTGTACAGATGATGTATATTATATTGGATGCTTGGACATATATAGAGATGACTTTCTTGCTCGATATGATAGTATGCTATCTGGTTACTCTTTATCTTAACATGTACACTTATCTCTTTAAACTGTCTTATAGTTACATGTTGGTAAAGCCCTTAGGATGTGTACTTGACTACCTGGACTGTGATGCAGATCATACTAGTGGGGACATGGTAGTCCATAGGTACATCCTTCAAGGTCCCTAGTCGTGGGTGTATCGAGACGGGGCATCGATATACCAGTGTAGACTAGCGTATACGCTTCTCGACCCATGAGATGGGCGATCGATGATCCCATATCCATTGGTGTTTGACATCAGAGATGGTATACGGGTGCTCAGTGGAGACTGGGTACACTGGACGGACTCGCCGAGAACTCCCAGATGGTATTATACCTCACGTCAGATGGCAGTTCTCAGGTGACACTTATGCAGGTTAGTCTGTAGACCCGAGATCGTCATAGAGTCTTGTGTGATTCCCACTGTGCTTTGATCTCCACCTTAGCACGTCCATGAGGGCGTGCAAAACGGTGGTCTTTGGGTACAGTCCCGAGTCATATGGAGGCAATGAGCGATAGGAGGGGTTTCGTCTCTCCCGGTATTGGGGGTTGATGTTGCGCTGTGCTCGATTTGCCGTAAAAGGGAAGTCCCTGGCCAGGGCTGATCAGAGATTTGCTGGTAAGTGTTACTAGTAGTTTCTCGACCCGTTATGAGCCTCACATCGGCACGACTTATCGGTTATTGGGGTCTGACGTAAACCACCCCTAGACTTGATATGCGACATATCAGACGAACAGACCGGACTGTACGGTAAGTGTTACTGGTTGGATTCACAGGAGTGTGAGCGGGCTAGCTCGTCGATCTTCTGATCACTCAATACCCGGATGGCCGTTACGTTTAGCAGACCGCTTGCGGCTTGTGGGTGCTTGATATGATCATCATCTGCTACCGGCGTATTGACGAGTCTTTAGAGTCCTACACAGAGGTTTCCTGGCTCAAGCGAAACGAAATGGGAGTGCATATGAGATATGTGCAGGACCGAGAATAATGCGTGTATGTGATACCGTATTCCATTCTAGCGATGAATATATCGATTGGTTATATTCGATATAACCTAGTTATCGAATCATTGATTCGATAAATCGATACATTGTATACTAGTCGGTTATGTGCGACATGACCGGATCATTGAATCAAGTGTTGATTTAATGATTTAATGTATAATTATATATTTGATATATTATTTTGCATTAACTAGTATTGGTTCACTTTAAATGGATTTTCTCACTTGATGTGCAAGTTGTATATGTGATATACTTTTGTGCACATCTTTGTATCATGTTTGACGATGCTTGCTCATTTGGTGAAGTGTAAAGAATTAAACCTAGGTTAAGAAAGTGATTAGGGTTTTAATTATCCATTCTTTTATTTATTTTGGAAAAAGGATGGGATAAGAATACAAAATGGTTGCTTTTATTCTTAAACCGTTGTGAAGCTTCATGAAGCTTTGACCAAAGTGACCAATTTGTCTTCATGCTTAACCCTAACCACTCTTCTAACCTTGGTCAATTCTCTACACCTAACCATGGTTCCTATTATGATAAGTACTCATTTCTTTTTCATTTTGGATTAACTTATCATAATATTTCCTTCTTCTTGATCTTCTTCTTCAAGAAAGAAAGCTTGATGCCATCAATGGCAACTTGAGTTCTAAAGTGAGAAATCCAATTCTAAAGTGAACCCACCTCCTATTTCTTCACCCTCTACCTCTTGCCAAGTTGTTTTGGGTGATTTCTTCAAAAGTTTCATAAATTTGTGAAGTCGGAGCTTGAACTTGTGATGCCTCGACGTAGATCATCTTCGGGACGAAGCCGACGACCTAGTCCGCCCATTTCTCCGATCAAGCCGACGATTGAGACCGGGATTCGAGATGGACAGCGAGAGGACGCCTACGTGGAGCTAAGGAAGTGGAGAACCGGATCTACAAAGGTTGTAGCCTCTCTCTTTTAGTTAAGATGTTAACTAGTTTCGTATTTCGCCTAGAATTCTAGTCGACGATCCGTATTAGGGTTTCTCGGCGCCCATAAAATTTGAAATTGGCATGGTTGATGCCTTGTGAGACCTCTATAGTGTGCCTAGGAACCCTACAGGGCAATAGTTGCTCCCAGGAGAGTTTTACAGTTTACAATTAGCTAACTCATTAGGTGTCTTGAAAGGTGTTAACGGGGCTATGCCTATTGGAAAACGAGGTTTACTTTAATTAGATCCGTGCGAAAGCATGGGGAACCTCCCTCAAGTACCGACACTGGCCTGGCTGAACGGTTAGCGAAGTTGTAGAGTGTAATTAATCCTGGCTAGTTTTCTTTTTTAAGGTTTGAAAGAAAAACTTGATTAAAGCAGTGGGAGGCATCGATTACATAAGATAATAACCAATCTGATCTTTGCAAGAGCTTTCGCTGAGTGTATTCTTTTCTCTCTCTTAATGGCAGATACCAATGACTGGACTCAAGCTTCTACTAGATAAAAATAAACTGAATGGGACCAATTATAAAGACTGGCTGAGGAATCTGAAAATAGCCTTGACTTATGATAAAGTATCATATGTCCTCCCGGCTTCAGCCCCGCCCGTCCCAGGTCCAAAATCCTCAGTTGTGCACAAAGAAGTCCGCAAGACATGGGACGCTGACTGTGCCACGGCCAAATGCCCCGCGCTTGCATCGATGGACAACACACATCAAAAGCAGCACGAGAATATGGACATTCAAGCCATATTTCTCCATACAAAGGAGTTGTATGGAGAGCAATCCCGCATATTACGATACGAAGCATCAAAGAAATTGTTTCAGATGCGAATGGCCCCTGGCACATCAGTAGGAGACCATGTTCTGAAGATGATAGCTCTCATAGAAGAGCTTGAGGACCTCGGATGGACAATGGACAATGAACAATATACGGATATTATTCTGCAGTCCCTCCCCTCCACCATTGCTCAATTCATAGTTAACTTCAACATGCACAACATGGAGAGGGAACTACCTGAACTCCTTAATATGTTAAGGAGTGCAAAGAGCACACTGAAATCAGTGAAAACTCCCGTTATGACTGTTGGACAATCTTCCTCTTCTCGCCCAAAGGCTAAGGCCAAGGGAAAGAAAAAGAAGAAGCCCACCAATCCTAAGGGTGGTGTTAAAAAGGTTAAGGGGAAGGAAAAGTCCAAAGCTGGAGAATCGGGGAAAGGTGAATGTTTTCATTGCCACAAAATAGGACATTGGAAGCGCAACTGTACGGAGTACTTAAATCTCAAGAAGAAGCATGGGGATGCTTCCGCTTCAGGTGTGTTTGTGACAGAAAACTGTTTTTCAATAAACTCTGCTTCCTGGGTATTAGATACCGGTTCAGGTTCTCACATTTGCAATTCTATGCAGGGGCTGAGAAATAGCAAGGTTTTGAAGACAGGTGACCATACTCTCCGCGTTGGAAATGGTTCCAATGTACATACAGTCGCAGTGGGAGAGTATCACTTGGGGTTGCCATCTGGGTGTATATTGGTTTTGAACCCATGTTATTTTGTACCAAGTATGCTTTGTAATATAATTTCAGTTTCTTTGTTAGACAATGAAGGATATAACTTTATATTGCAGAACAATGTTATGAACATTCACCTGAATCAAATGTTGGTTGGGTATGGTACACTTAATAACGGGATATACGTCCTAAATCAACACACAGTTTTCAGCATACAACACACTAATAAAAGAAAACTTTCAAAAATAAATGAAGCTTTTCTTTGGCACTGTAGACTTGGTCATATTAACGAAACAAGACTAAACAAGTTACACAAAGATGGATATTTAAACTCCTTTGAATATAAATCTTATGCGACTTGCCAGTCTTGTATCAAGGGTAAAATGACCAAAACTCCGTTTACCGGACACGGAGAAAGAGCTACCGAGCTCCAAGGACTCATACATAGTGATGTATGTAGGCCAATGTCTACACAAGCTAGATGCGGTTTTTCTTACTTCATTACTTTCACTGATGATTTCTTAAGATTCGGTTATGTATTTTTATTAAAGCACAAGTCCGAAGCTTTCGAGAAATTCACTGAATATAAACAAGAAGTAGAAAAACAAACCGGCTTGAGTATCAAAATGCTTCGATCAGATCGAGGTGGGGAGTACCTCAGTACAGAATTTGCAAACTTCCTAAAAGAGAATAGGATTCTCTCTCAGCTCACTCCTCCCTACACACCACAGCACAACGGTGTGTCTGAACGACGGACTCGGACCCTATTAGATATGGTCCGTTCTATGATGAGTGATGCTGAGTTACCTGTCTCATTTTGGGGGCATGCATTAGAGACTGCAGCATTTCTTTTGAACAGGGTTCCAACCAAAACCGTGTCTACCACGCCATATGAGATATGGCATGGGAAGAGACCATCTCTTAAGAGAATTAAGATTTGGGGTTGCCCGGCCTATGTTAAAAAGCAGAATCCGGACAAACTCAAGACACGGTCGGTCATGTGTAACTTTGTGGGATATCCAAAGAACTCTTATGGATATCTATTCTACCACAAGGAGGAACAAAAGGTGTTTGTTTCTCAGTATGCCACATTCTTAGAAAAAGAGTTTTTCACAGATAAAGATGATGGCAAGGTAGTGGATCTAGAAGAGGTTCTAGAGACACAAACTACAAATGACGACTTGGTTGAACCGACTGTTGCAATAGAAACTGAGGAACCTCGGCCACTCCGTAGGTCTGGTAGGACTTCTCGCCCACCGGAGAGGTACTACGGTTTCCTCATTGATGATGACAGAGAAGACTGCATCATGGAGGATGATGACCCTACCAGTTTTCAGCAAGCTATCACAAGTGGTGACTCTGTGAAGTGGCTGGATGCCATGAGATCCAAAATGGAGTCTATGTACACCAACAAAGTTTGGACTTTAGACGTTGTACCCCCTGGGGTAAAACCTGTGGGATGCAAATGGATCTTTAAAAGAAAGATTGGTGTAGATGGGTAGGTAGAGACCTATAAGGCAAGACTTGTGGCGAAAGGTTTTCGTCAAAGACCAGGTTTGGACTATGACGAGACTTTTTCGCCCATAGCCATGCTTAAATCCATTCGGATCCTATTTGCTATTGCTGCTCACTATGACTATGAAATCTGGCAGATGGACGTTAAAACGGCATTTCTAAATGGGGATTTAGAAGAATGCGTTTATATGGATCAGCCGGAGGGCTTCATTGACAGTGGGAGCAGCGGGAAAGCATGTAGATTGCTTAAATCCATATATGGGTTAAAGCAGGCATCACGGAGTTGGAACATCTGTTTCGATGATGTTATCAAAGAGTTGGATTTCATCAAAAATCCAGATGAACCTTGTGTTTATAAGAAAGCTGTAGGGAGAGCTGTCACATTCCTCGTATTGTACGTGGATGACATTCTTCTGATAGGAAATGATATTCCCATGCTACAGTCGGTCAAATCTTTCTTATCACTAAGGTTCTCCATGAAGGACCTGGATGATGCCACATACATTCTGGGTATTAGGATCTATAGGGATAGATCCAAAAGGTTATTGGGATTGTCCCAAACCAGGTACATCAAGACTATCCTAAAAAGATTTAGTATGGAAGACTCCAAGCAGGGTGCCTTACCCGCTTGCCATGGGGTCACTCTCTCTAAGGACTCTTGCCCAAAGACCGATGAAGAGAGAGCTCGCATGAGCATTATACCCTATGCTTCGGCAGTAGTGTTAGTTGTATGTATGCCCTAGAGGCCAGTATTGTACAGATGATGTATATTATATTGGATGCTTGGACATATATAGAGATGACTTTCTTGCTCGATATGATAGTATGCTATCTGGTTGCTCTTTATCTTAACATGTACACTTGTCTCTTTAAACTGTCTTATAGTTACATGTTGATAAAGCCCTTAGGATGTGTACTTGACTACCTGGACTATGATGCAGATCAAACTAGTAGGGACATGGTAGTCGATAAGTACATCCTTCAAGGTCCCTAGTCGTGGGTGTATCGAGACAGGGTATCGATATACCAGTGTAGACTAGCGTATACGCTTCTCGACCCATGAGATGGGCGATGGATGATCCCATATCCATTGATGTTTGACATCAGAGATGGTATACGGGTGCTCAGTGGAGACTGGGTACACTGGACGGACTCGCCGAGAACTCCCAGATGGTATTATACCTCACGTCAGATGGCAGTTCTCAGGTGACACTTGTACAGGTTAGTCTGTAGACCCGAGATCGTCATAGAGTCTTGTGTGATTCCCACTGTGCTTTGATCTCCACCTTATCACGTCCATGAGGGCGTGCAAAACGGTGGTCTTTGGGTACAGTCCCGAGTCACATGGAGGCACTGAGCGATAGGAGGGGTTTCGTCTCTCCCGGTATTGGGGGTTGATGTTGTGCAGTGCTCGATTGGCCGTAACAGGGAAGTCCCTGGCCAGGGCTGATCAGAGATTTGCTGGTAAGTGTTACCAGTAGTTTCTCGACCCGTTATGAGCCTCACATCGGCAAGACTTATTGGTTATTGGGGTCTGACGTTTACCACCCCTAGACTTGATATGCGACATATCAGATGAACAGACCGGACTGTACGGTAAGTGTTACTGGTTGGAATCACAGGAGTGTGAGCGGGCTAGCTCGTCGATCTTCTGATCGCTCAATACCCGGATGGCCGTTACGTTTAGCAGACCGCTTGCGGCTTGTGGGTGCTTGATATGATCATCATCTGCTACCGGCGTATTGACGAGTCTTTAGAGTCCTACACAGAGGTTTCCTGGCTCAAGCGAAACGAAATAGGAGCGCATATGAGATATGTGCAGGACCGAGAATAATGCGTGTATGTGATACCGTATTTCATTCTCGCGATGGATGTATCGAATGGTTATATTCGATATGACCTAGTTATCGAATCATTGATTCGATAAGCCGATACATAGAATACTAGTCGGTTATATGCGATATGACCGGATCGTTAAGTCGAGTGTTGATTTAATGATTGAATGTATAATTATATATTTGATATATTACTTTGCATTAGCTAGTATTAGTTCACTTTATATGGATTTTCTCACTTGATGTGCAAGAAGTATATGTGATATACTTTTGTGCACATATTTGTATCATGTTTGATGATACTTGATCATTTAGTTAAGTGTATAGAATTAAACCATGGTTAATTTGATAATTAGGGTTTTGCATATTCATTCATTCATTTATTTGTTTATTTATTTATTTGGAAAAGATAAAGATGAGAATGGTGGCTTTCTTTGTTTCTAGTTGAAGCTTCATGAAGCTTTGACTTCTTAACTATTCTTGTCTTCATGCTTAACCCTAACCCATCCAAGTAACCATGGTCTATTCTCTACACTCAACTATGGTTTGCTTATGATAAGTATTGAATTATTTTTCATTTTAATTCAACACTTATCATATTATATCTTCTTCTTCATCTTCTTCTTCAAGATAGAAAGCTTGATGCCATCAATGGCAACTTGAGATCCAAAGTGAGAAATCCAATTCTAAAGTGAACCCACCTCCTATTTCTTCACCCTCTACCTCTTGCCAAGTTGTTTTGGGTGTTTTCTTCACAAGTTTCACGACTTTGTGAAGTCGGAGCTTGAACTTGTGATGCCTCGACGTAGATCATCTTCGGCACGAAGCCGACGACCTAGTCCGCCCATTTCTCCGATAAAGCCGACGATCGAGTCCGGGATTCGAGATGGACAGCGAGAGGACACCTACGTGGAGCCAAGGAAGTGGATATCCAGATCTACAAAGGTTGTAGCTTCCTATCTTTAGTTAAGTTGTTAACTAGTTTACTGTTTCGCCTAAATTTCTAGTCGACGATCCGTATTAGGGTTTCTCGGCACCCATAAAATTTGAAATTGGCATGGTTGATGCCTTGTGAGACCTCTATAGTGTGCCTAGGAACCCTTCAAGTAGGATCTATAATGTATGCGATGTTATGTACACGCCCAGATGTAGCTTATGCACTTAGTATTGTAAGCATGTATCAATCCAACCCAGGGGAGAATCACTGGATAGCTGTGAAGAACATTCTTAAGTACTTGCGAAGGACTGAACAATTGTTCTTGGTGTATGGTAATGGAGATCTCCAGATGGAGGCCTTTACCGATTCGAGCTTCCAGAGCGATAAGGACGACAGCAAATCTATCTCTGGGTTTGCATTTACCCTCAATGGAGGGGCGGTAAGTTGGAAGAGTTCCAAATAGGATACCGTTGCAGACTCTGCGATGGAAGCTGAGTACATTGCTGCGAATGATGCCGCCAAGGAAGCCGTCTGGATGAGGAAGTTCGTCTCGGAGCTAGGAGTAGTTCCAACCATTATTGATCCAATACCATTGTATTGTGATAATAATGGGGCTATGGTGTTAGCCAAGGAGCCCAGGTCCCATCAGCGATCCAGACACATCCTGAGCCGTTTTCATTTGATCCGGGAGATTGTAGATCGCCGCGAGATCGAGATTAAGAGAGTAGACACAAAGAATAACGCCGCGGATCCACTCACCAAGACCCTCACTCAGCCGCAGCATGAGCGACTTTTTGAGATGTTGGGTATGAGATACTCCAATAACTGGCCTTAGTGCAAGTGGGAGATTGTTGAATATATGTATGCCCTAGAGGCCATTATATGATAGTGGATGTATTTATACATGTATATATATATATTCAGTGTACATTCTTGCTCGTCATGATAGTATGCTATCTGGTTCTTCTTTATCTGACATGTTGATTTGATCATGCTTTTATTCATTCATACATGTTGATAAAGCCCTGTGAATATAGGATTGACTACTGTGATTATGATGTAGATCATACTAGTGGGACATCTGTAGTTTATAAGCATATCCTAAAATGTCCCTAGTCGTAGGTATATCGAGACGGGGCATCGATATACCAGAGTAGACTAGCGTATATGATACTGGACCCATATGATGGGCGATGGATGTTCCCACATTCATCGATGTTTGACATCGAGATCGTATACGGGTGCTCAGTGGTGACTAGGTACACTGGACGGACTCGCCGAGAACTCCTATATGGAATTATATCTATCGTCGGATAGCAGTTCTCAGGTGACACTGGTGCAGGTTAGTCTGTAGACCCGAGATCGTCATAGAGTCTTGTGTGTTCTCCTACTGTACTTTGATTACCACCCTACCATGGCTCAACTGAGTCGTGTAAAAAGGTGGCCATTGGGTACAATCCCGAGACACACGAAGGCGATGAGCGATAGGAGGGGTTTCGTCTCTTCCGGTATTGGGAGTTGATGCTGTGCTGTGCCCGACTGGCTATATCAGTAAGTCCCTGGTCAGGGCTGTTGAGATTTACTGATAAGTGTTATCAGTAGTTTCTCGATCTGTTATAGACCATTCATCGGCACGACTTATTGAGTTATTGGGGTCGACGTTACCATCCCCAGACTCGATATGCAGCATATCTGACGAAGACACCGGACTGTACGGTAGTGTTGCCGGTTGGCTCGACGGGAGTTGCAGCAGGTTCGCTTGTTTTCTTCTGATCGCTCAATACCCGGGTGGCCGTTACGTTTAGCTGACCGCTTGCGGCTTGGGGGTGCTTGATATGATCATCACCCACTGCCGGCGTATTAACGAGTCTTAGAGTCCCACAAAGGAGTTACCTGGTCCTGGCGAAAAGTTGTGGTGCGCATATACGATATGCGCATAGACTCGGTTAAAATGCGCGTATGAGATACCGTATATTAATCGGGCGGCTTGCTTTTGGTCGGGTCGTATGTGATATGACCGGGTTGCTAAATCAAGTGTTGATTTATCATTTAACCATTAGTTTCTCACTAGAAATCCTTTTCTTGTCTTTTTTGGGCGTATGCATGCATGTATGCATTCATTCTTGTTCATGTACATATGGATGTGCATGCACACATACATGCATACATCATTTTATCATGGTTGTATATATAGAAGATGGTGGCAATATAAGACTCACACCTTATGATTATATATATGGATATATATTGTATTTGTTTTAAAACTAAAGAAAAGAAAAAGATTAATCCATGGTTATCTTCTACACTCTTCTTTAAACTAACCTTTGTTCACCCACTTTTTAACCATGAGTTAATCTTCCTTTTGTCTTTTAACTCAAGTACAATAATATCTTTATTATGTAACCATGGTTTGAGATGAAAAGTAGAAAATATATATACTTATATTTTCTATTTTTCATATTAAGCTTATCATTATCTTGAGCTTAGAAAGCCATCATCTTCTTCCTCCTTTCTCTCTTGCTCTCTAGTTCTTTCAAGTAAGCAAAAGA
The DNA here is from genome assembly GCA_030015575.1 of Agapanthus africanus. Lineage (NCBI taxonomy): Eukaryota > Viridiplantae > Streptophyta > Magnoliopsida > Asparagales > Amaryllidaceae > Agapanthus > Agapanthus africanus. The sequence continues at coordinate 224,739,717 of CM057344.1, read as the reverse complement.
GTAATCAAGTTAGGATTTTGAAGTGAGAAAACTAACCACAACACTATTCTACAACTAGTCTTGCCCACTTGTGAAGAGTGTTAGCTTCCATTTCTTCTCTTGATCTTGTGAAGTTTCAATCTTGGACAAAGAGGACTCCGGATGGATCATCGTGGACCCAGAGCTTCTCAAGCGAACGTTTTCCAACCCTCAAGTAGCAAAGGAGTCTAGCGTAGGGAGCTACAAAGGTTGTACTCTCAAAACCCTAGCTTTATCTACTTGTGATGATGTGTATGTTTAGAAACCCTAAATTTCTAGTGATGATTCTTTGTATGTTCACTTAGCACCTTAAAAATTTAATTTTGAGACATGTGATGCTTACAAACCCTTCTTGAGGTGCTAGGTAGACCTAACAAAGTTGTCCCAGTTTAGGCTCGTACTTGCAAGGTGGTCTCCTAGTGGTCCATCTGGGTTAGTGGTATTGTTTGTTTTTCCAGTAAAACTCCCGGGTCACTCCAGATTCCCTGCACCCACACATTAATACAAAACCGACATTGAAACGTCTAATTCAATTGTATGGTCTAGGCCCTGTTTGCTTAGGTTTCTAAACACTAAGGAGGGTTGTATAGACTCTACTAACCTCAATTACATTATCTCAATTCAAGAATTCCTCAAAACGCCAACTTGGAATTTTCAAAGTTCACTAAACCAAACTAAAACACTTCTAAACATGTATGGATATTAAAGTAAATGAAATACTATACTAATGGTGAAAGGATTATCTCATTTGGCAACTCAAGAATTTTCTTGAGTTTCCCCAAGTCTCCAAAATCCAAACTTTCATGGTCCAAAGTGCTTGTAGGGAGCTTGTGCACAATTTTAATGAAATGAAGATGATGTTTTGAGGTGTTTTTGGGCGTGTTGTGAGGAGGTAGAAGAGGGAGAAGAAGAGGGCAGCTATGGTGAGGGAAGAGGAGGGGAAAAAATGAAGAGGGAATGAATGAAAATGATCCATACCCATGGTAGACACCTCACCCTCTCTCTCTCTCTCTTGCCCATACCTTTTATTTTATTCATTATCCTTTTGTTTTATTTTATTTTCATTTGCAACCAATTGAAAAACCCAAGAATAAAACCACGCTCAAAAGAATCATGGTAGAAAAATGTAGCAAATGTGTAAAATGGCTTGGTGCATGTCACATGCACAAATCAAGCTTAATACACGATTAGTGATATTTAATCGAGATTAGCGTTAAAATGGAACATAATTAATCATAAAGAATTTATAATTTGCTTAAATCATATAAACACCCTCATTTCAGTAATTCCTATAATTTTCCGAATATTTCCAAATTTATCGGTAATTAATTATACCGCATTATCAAAATATTCATAATATTTATTATTTAATTATATAAATTCCCAAATATAATATTTTATTTTTCTGAAATGTTACAATCTCCACCCCTAAAATAAATTCGGTCCCCGAATTTAAATTTAAACCCCTCAAATACTAAAACATTTCAGAAAAATGATCAAATCGTCGGGGCTCCGAAATCATTAATAAATAAAACACATCGTAGCTCAATGCATATGCATGGAAACGAGTATATAAACCAAATCAAAACTCAGTCAAGCATCCCGCAATCATCGGAGTCATGGGGAAGACATCAATGTCAAAGTCGAATACGAAAACCAACATGATATACTCAAGACTAAAATATATACATAGTACGCATCGTTGTAAACTTGTCAAAACATCTGAAAGGAATGCATGCCAAACCTTTTCCAAATAACTGTGCGATGCGTGTATCACGGCATTGTGGCAGACGTTTATCATAAGAAAATAACTATATACGTATATATCCTTTGTTTAACATACACGTTCCGCCGTTTTGAAAATAAATTGAACGGTTTCCGTTATAAAATGTTCGTGTCATCTCGGACACATAGGAAAAATATCGAGACTGTAGCTCCTTTTTGAAAATCCCTTCAATAACTATCAATGCATGCAAAATATATTTAGGTACTGTCCTCTGACTAGTCCTGCTCAGTCACTATACCAAATAGTAAATATCATGAAAACGTACTGCTCAAAGAAATCGTACTCAATAGTACATGTAACAATGCCACGTGCGTCTGGTGCGCACAGAAATCGAAATCCATGAATGTGCCATACATGTGCATAGAAACCAAATCTAAGTGCAACGGGTGTGCACAGAAACACCTGTCAGAGGCAATGGGTGTGCCTGACAGCAATATCAGGTGCATCTGATATGCACGAAGAATCCCGATTTAGTGCATCTGGCGTACACTAAAATCGCATCAAGCGCGCCTCGTATGCGCAAGAATCCAACTCAAGTGCACAAGGTGCACGGAAAACAAATATCGAATATCACAATCGAAATCGACGGTATACAGCAAACCTCAATCCAAATCAGGTACACCGTGTATATAATCTCAAAATCATGTGCACCAGCGTGCACAAAAATCGAATCAAAATACTGAAGTGCATGAACTACATAGAAGGCACATGTCAAATCACATGCATACCATAGGTATGAAATCAAAATCAACCATCTCTAATGATATCAAATCAAAACTGAGTGCAACTGTGGTGCACGAAAACTTAATCATGCAAATAAATCGCCCAAAATACAAAACTCCAAAATAACGGGCATATGATGTTTGAATCACCAAATCGCAAATTGTAACACTGTCGTCGATATGTCCTTCCATTGCAGTCGAGAAGGTGTCGGTGCATCCAAAGCTAGCAGAGCAAGATATCTACTTGCCTCCTGTTCAAACTCTGGCGCCTGGTGCCTTTAGGATCTCGTCTCTCATTGCGATTTGCTAGTTATATAGCTCCTCGGCTCAACGGCCCAATATAGAATGATGACGGAAATAGTTCCGCTCTGGCACATCCTCAAAAAATCTCTGGCCAACTATCATGGTCACTCACAACATGTCTCGTCGATGATGCCGAACTCTGGCCTACTGTATGTGCGTAATACGACCGATCCTGGTCCAAACCTTCTCGTGTAGTATTCCAGAAGCTCTTGTTAGGGTCTCTCCCAAATATCGTTTCTGCCGAACTGCCTAGAAGTTATCACCTTTTACTAAATCTATTTCTTGTTCCGGAACGGATGCATACTCATCGCGACTCCTTCTGGAAGATATATCCATATACGACACCACTGCATGCGTATCACATCTCCGTTGTTAACTGAGTGGACGTCATCTCGTCGAAATCTCGTACGAACCTCTTACACTACTTTTCTCTAATGTCGCATGATTCAGACTCATCACCTCGTGACTGCATGGACTGCGCTCCAACGGCTATACTCATATCTGGAGCCTCCCAAGTAATGCATCCCATAACATGATATCCGAACGACGTCGAACCTTTCGATCGATTCATTAAAGTCCCATAATTCCCTGAGAGCTCAACTCTTAAGTACAGTTTATAATATCCAGTATATGCCACAGTACATATGGACCAACCGTGGAAGAGCAAACCCAAACCTCATTAATGGCACCGCGGAACTGCTGCAAACCCTAAGGTTCAAAAGCGTTCCCATGGTCATTATATCGAGTTAGGGTTTCATTCTTCTAGAGGGTCCATGGAATTACTTGCATGTTTTTCTGAATACTTTAAACTTGGAAAAATGGGTTTCTGACATTCGATCATTTTCTATCGACTTTCAATGTACCCGCGTGATATCTTCTCAAGCTGGAATCAATCAATCTAATGACCTCGTATCGGGGTGTGCAAACGAACCGCATGTCCTAGTCATTCATCCACCGGTGACTAGCGATCTTCTATCATACCTCTAAGTATAAACTCGTGATGCAATAGCTTCAAACATCTGGGGCGGTATCTTGTCAGTCGCAGCAACATTTGTCTCATTCGTCTGCACGCTAAACAGTGCTCCAATCATCAAGAATAACGGTGCATTGACGGTCATCACATTTTAGCCGGCCTCTATCAGTGGCCTAATTCTCTGGTGCTGATCTGCACGTTCGAGAAATCTTTGTAAAAGCAATCCATAAAACGCTCAAGGCGCGAAAACACAATAAAATGACACATCTATACAATCATGTGTCACCGGAATACATCCTGGTTAGTCCTCGTCTAAGACGAGCTCGTGCTGACCGCAAATCTAGCCGCAGCTCTCTCTGTCTATGCAATCGCGATAGCAAAACCATAAACCGATATCGATGAGGATAGATCATAAGAATGAATATAATATTGTGCAAAGAAATGTACATCCTAAGGCTCCTTAAGCAGAGTAGCGTATCGTAAGTACGCTGCGGAACATAGACACAGTACGTCACTCTACTTAAGTCACCTACTCCATCAACCAAGGTCGACCTATGCGACGAAAGTTTGGGTCTAATACCCCCTCGACCAAGTCTAAGTCCCCTAAGGTCAAGCCTAGGTTCCGAATATATATAAACGCCCTAGACTCCGCATAGTCAAACATAGACTCGAACCAAGGTTAACCTAGCGCTATGATACCAACTTTGTCACGACCCGAAATAGCTCGTGACTGGCACTTGAATCATATGAAGTCTATAGGACCCCATCTAATTCAAGTATGCCAAAAACCCAGAAATATAAACCCTTTAAAGAAGAAAGTGAAGGAAAACTTTAGTTTTAAAGCGAGTGGTTTAACAAAATAAGCCGAAGTATGCATTTTTAAAACCCTAACTCTTTTCTGAAAATTTCGGCAGAGTTTCCTTTATAAATACTAGCCCCAAACGAGTATAACATGCATAATAAGAATAAAGGCATCCCCAAGCGGGAGCTAGCTCTTCGCCAATTGGCGGTCACAACCACGCAAGCAATATAATATACAACGCCGAAGGGCGAGGATCAAAACTCAAAAGGAAACCAATATCATCAAGAAAACCATAATAATACAGCGCGCGACTCTAAGGTCGAAAGAATATACACTAGTTTTCTAAGTCTATCAAAAATATACAAGTCTGGTTGATGGAGTTACTAGATACAGCTGAAATATAAAGTACAATGGTGGTCACAATTCGAGTGAACCCATCTACCTAAGCAAACACCCGGAAAGAAGCAGTGTGCCAGTAAAGCCACCAAGGAAACCTATACTGCAAGACCTGCAAGAAACGGTGGCACAAAAGGGGTGAATTGCCAACTTGTGAGTAGAAAACATCACCAAGCAGAAATCGTCTGTATGACTCAATCCTAGGTCATACGATAATAATATCCTCAAAAATATAACCTTAAGCAAATAATAATGGCAACGGTAAACATCTATACATAAGTGTAATACCAAGTGCTCGTGTAAATGCCTCAGGTAGCAACATATCATATATATGATGTTTGAATGCATGAAAACAGAATACATCTAAAGGAGAAAACTGTTTTCTTAATATAGTGAGATTTCTGTATATTTAAATCGAGGTATCATCAATGAAATCAGTATAAAATCCGTGTCAAGTATCGACACAAAACATAAATCCAAATATCAAATATCTCGGGCTCCGGCTATCCAGACTGGCCCATATCATAAAATCTCAATACCTCAAAGTCTCAATATCTCGGGCTCCGGCTATCCGGACTGGCCCCTCATCAAATCTCATGACTACGTCGGTATCCTCCGGATATCCGCCATGTCACAAATAACTGGTCGGTAGTGCTCTCCTGCCAGGCTCAACGCCATCATCTGCGACCATCTTGCCATGGGATACCGCATCGGGTCCACCAAGCACCCACAGACGGTTCCACCTCCTCCTCCTCGACTCGGGTGTATGATATCGCTCGAGATCCGAGAAAACTCATGGTGGACATATCTCACATCATATCACGAGAAAAACGCAACTTTCGTTTTAAAATGATATTATGTTTATATAAAATCCTTGCGGTTTCTCCAAATCCAGAAATCTCATGGAAATCCGAATCTCAGGAGTAATAACAATGAATTTCTGGGCTCCGGCAATCCGGACTGGCCCCATAATATCATATGGCACATGTATATATAAATATGCATGAAATATCACAGCAATAATTGCAATATCTAAATAAAAGGCATGCGCACTAGTATTATGTCGAAACTATCAGCTAGCAATTTATACTGATGAAGTAGTATTTTCTAAAATGTACGTGACATAACAATTTCCGATGATGATGTGTGTGAATCGGCAAGCAGGTGTATGAGTAGCATACGCATCATCGGTAATGGTGCTGGTGTCCTGACAGCATGGGTTTATAATCACTAAAGTACACATTAAATATGCATTGCGATGATAACAACATGATTGAACGGAGCATGAAAAGTAGACGCGACAATAAGGAATATACAATTCTATATACAAGTCATATAGTTTTGACATTTGAAATAACGGAAATCGTGTGTTTATAAAATAGGGCTACGGTGTTTATAAGAAAAGGTACGTCCTTTGAAATATCCGTAGTACCCTTGGCATGTCTTTAAAATACGCATGATTCGTTAGTTTTTGGAAATAATTATGACTCGAACCCAGTCTAATATCTACTAAGTAAACTACAGGACTAAAGTATAGACTAACCGAAAGAGTAAGGAAAACCACCTAAGTCTGAGTCGATACTGTAGGGTTCCTAGGCACCCTAATGAGGTCTCACAAGGCATCAACCATGCCAATTTCAAATTTAAACGGTGCCGAGAAACCCTAGAACGGATCGTTGGCTAGATTTCTAAGCGAAAAGCAAACTAGTTAACAACTTAACTATAAAGAATACGGAAATACAACCTTTGTAGATCCGGTGCTCCACCTCCATAGCTCCGCAACGAAGTCCCCTCGCTGTCCAAATGAGTTCCCGGGCTCTAGCGTAGGCTTCGTCGGAGAATGGGCAAGCTAGGTCGTCGATGTCCATGCCGAAGATGATCTACGTCGAGGCATCGCTAGATCAAGCTCCAACTTCACCAAGTCATGAAAACTTGTGAAGGAAACACACTCTACTACTTGGCAAGAGGTAGAGGATGAAGAAATAGGAAGTGGGTTCAATTTAGAATTGGATTTCTCACTCTTTATCATCAATCACCATTGATGGAGGCAAGCTTTCTTCACTTGAAGAAATGAAGAAGAAGAAGGTAAATGTTATGATAAGTTAATTAAAATTGGAAAAGAAATGAATACTTATCATATTAGAACCATGGTTAGGTGTAGAGAATCATATCCGAATAAGAAAATAAAACCCTAATCATTTAGTTAACCATGGTTTAATTCTTTGCACTTAACCAAGTAGGCATGCATCATCAACCATGATACAAACAAGTGCACAAAATCATATCGCATATGCAATGCGCACATCCGAGTGAGAAAATCCATTCAAAGTGAACCGATACTAGTTAATGCAAAGTAATATATCAAATATATATAATTATACATTAAATCATTAAATCAACACTTGATTCAATGATCCGGTCATGTCGCACATAACCGACTGGTATCAATAGTAACAACTTATCGAATCAACACTTGATCCGATAACCCGGCTATATCGCATATAACCGATCAATGTCACATCGCGAGAATCGAATACAGTATCACATACTGGTATTATTCTCGGTCCCGCACATATCTCATATGCGCACCTATTTCGTTTCGCTTGAGCCAGGAAACCTCTGTGTAGGACTCTAAAGACTCGTCAATACGCCGGCAGCAGATGATGATCATATCAAACATCCACAAGCCGCAAGCGGTCTGCTAAACGTAACGGCCACCCGGGTATTGAGCGATCAGAAGATCGACGAGCAAGCCCGCTCACACTCCTGTGAATCCAACCAGTAACACTTACCGTACAGTCCGGTCTGATCGTCTGATATGTCGCATATCTCGCCTAGGGGTGGTAAACGTCAGACCCCAATAGCTTGATAAGTCATGTCGATGTGAGGTCTATAACAATTCGAGAAACTACTGGTAACACTTACCAGTAAATCTCAGCAACCCTGGCCAGGGATTTCCTGTTATAGCCAATCGAACACAGCGCTACATCAACTCCCTATACCGGGAGAGACGAATCCCCTCCTATCGCTCATTGTCTCCATGTGACTCGGGACTGTACCCAAAAACCACCGTTTTGCACGCCCTCTTGGACGTGGTAAGATGGAAATCAAAGCACAGTGGGAACCACACAAGACTCTATGACGATCTCGGGTCAACAGACTACTCTGTACCAGTGTCACCAGAGAACTGCCATCTGACGTGAGGTATAATACCATCTGGGAGTTCTCGGCGAGTCCGTCAAGTGTACCCAGTCTCTACTGAGCACCCGTATATCATCTCTGATGTCAAACACCAATGGATATGGGATCATCCATCGCCCATCTGTATGGGTCGAGAAGGTATGCGCTAGTCTACACTGGTATATCGATGCCCCGTCTCGATACACCCACGACTAGGGACTTTGAAGGATGTACTTATGGACTACCATGTCCCCACTAGTATGATCCGCATCATAGTCCAGGTAGTCAAGTACAGATCCTAAGGGCTTTACCAACATGTAACAGAGAGACAATCAGCATACACGTTAAGGTAAAGGGTAACCAGATAGCATACTATCATGTCGAGCAAGAAAGTCCTCCCTATATATGTCCCAGCATCCACTACAATATACATCCTATGTACAGTAATGGCCTCTAGGGCATACATATAACTAACAATCTCCCACTTGCACTAGGGCCATCTGTAGCAGTGGTTGCAGTATCTCATACTCAACCATCCCATGAAAGTCTCTCTCTGGGAACAGGCCTTTGTGAGTGGATCCGCTGTGTTGTCCTCTGAGTCTACTCTCCAAACCTCGATCCCCTGGAGATCAACCATCTTCATGATCAGGTGACACTGCCTTAGAGTTTGTCTGGATCACTGATGGGACGGGTGTTCCTTGGCATAAGCCACAACTCCATTGTCACACAATGGGAGGAACATAGTTCATCTCATGAACCAATAAACACCCAAACAGCCTCTTTGGTAGCATCTTAAGTAGCGATCTATCGTGCCTTTATCGTCTAGTATGCCACGGTATCTAGATTGGAACTTGTCCAACATACCGTCCCTCCACTGAGGGTAAAGACAATGCCTGTGACTGCCATTCAGTCGTCTTTATCACCCTGGAACCCTTCCAGTGATTCTCCTCAGGATCGATTGATACCATCTTACTACTACTTGTGAGATTCCTAACATCCAATTAAATCTATCTCATAGATCTAAAACTCAGGATTTAGGAGGTATCATTTTGATCCTACACGGAGAATCTTTGTGATAAACGGAGATTGATCGAGCGTAGCATAAGAAACTCCTTTCTTATCAAGAGTATGTCATCCACGTACTCTACGAGGATCGTCACCATACTCCCTACTACCTTTTTGTTTATACAAGGTTCATCTACCATTTTGATGATGTCAACTTCTTTGACTAATCCATTAAAATAGATGTTCCAACTCCGCGATGCCTGCTTTATCCTATAAAGCATCTTGCACACGTTTCCGCTGCTCCCACTGTCTACGAAGCCCTTTGGCTGTGTACTTATAGACACTCTCTTCTAAACATCATTTAGAAAAGCTGTCATGACACCCAACCACCAGATATCGTAGTCATGGTATGTAGCCGTGGCAAGTAGGATCTGGATGGACTTAAGCATAGCTACTTAGAAAAGGTTTCATCATCATCCATACCTGGTCAATGATGTAGACCTTTAACAAGTCTAGCTTTGAAAGTCTCAACTCTTCCATGTACACCAAGTAATCTTCTCAAGATATACTTGCTCCTGATGGGGATTTAACCCTTCAGATATAGCAACCAAAGTCCATACTTTGTTGGTGTATATGGATTCCATCTCAGATCACTAAGCATCCAGCCATTCTTACAGAGTCTCACTCCTGATGGCCAGCTCGAAACTAGTTGGGTCATCATCTCATGATGCAATCCTCGCTCCCACTGTCATAGAGAAACCGAAGTATCTCTCAGGTGGGTGAGGAACCCTACTAGATCGGCGGAGAGGCTGAGGTTCGTTGGTAACTATTGAATCCTTTGGTTCTTTTAAATCATCAGCTGCAGTTTGTATAGCTGGAACATTTCCAGTTCTACATAACTTACATTGCCTCGAGCTTGTCCGGATTTTGCTTTTAGACATAGGCCGGACAACCCCAAATCTTAACTGACTTAAGACATAGGCTCTTCCCATACCGTATCACATGTGAAGCGGTAGGCAACTGATTTGATTTGAACCCTATTCAATAGGTATGCAGCTTCTCAAGTGCATAACTCTCAAAAAGGAAACAGGTAACTCAGTAGTACTCATCATAGAGCACACCTTATCACATAGGGTGTGATTGCTCCGCCCCGATATACCATCGTGCTATGGTGTATACGGAGGAGTAATGCTGAGAGAGAATCCCATTCTCCTTTAGAATAGTCCAGGAATTTCGTGCTCAAGTATTCTCCACCTTGATCTCATCAAAGGACATAATACTTATACCCGCATTGGTTCTCTACTTCTAACTTATATTCTGTGAATATCTCAAAAGGTTCGGACTTGTGTTTCAACAGGAACATAGGTCTGAATCTCGAGAGATCATCAGAGAATGTAATGAAGTATAAAGAACCATTCCTGGCATGTATAGACAGGGGACATTACATACATCATCATGTATCAGTCCCAAGAGTTCATTAACTCTTTCTCTGTTTCCAATAAACAGGGCTATGGTCATCTTATCTTTGTGACATGACTGGCGAGTTTCACAAGATGTAAATTCAAACTAATTTAAATATGCATCTTTATGTAACTCTAGCTAGTCGGGTCACATTGATCTGACCTAGTCTACAATACCTTAAGAAGGATCCGTTCATTTCTGAACTCTTCCTCTTATGTATGTTCCATATACTAAGAACTGTAGTTTGATTTAGAACATCAACGCTTTTAGATAACGTGCCTGAACCGATCAACTTTTGATATAGGAAATGTTCAAAACATTATCCAACAATACAAAATTACATCCTTTCTTTACTAATAAAGAGACTGATTTGATTTTGTATATCAGGTTCGGTATCTAATAACATTCGTTCAGAATCAATGTATTGGTAATACAGGGTGACAGTGACCAACAGACTTGGCTGCAACTCTTGTCCCATTTTCTGCCTCATGAAACTTATCACCCGTTCTCAGTTCTCTACCTTTCTGTAGCCCTATGTAACTGATTACATATCTGGGATCCTGATCCGGTATCACATACCCAGGACGTAAAGGATACTGAGAAACAGTTCTCTGTAATGAACACACCCGAAGATGATGCATCAGCATGCACTCTCTTCGTTTGGACGGCACGGGAAATCTGGTATTCCCCAATTTCCTGCTCTGTCTTATAACAATTATAAGTTGGAGCGGGACCAACGTTCCCCAGCTCAGTATAACAAGCGGGTTCGGTCAAAAAATCCGTATTATTATCTTGATTAAGGCGTGATATGGTCGCTACCTGGAGAGAGAGAGAAGAAAACACTCAGCGTGCGCTCTTGCAAGAATAGATTGGTTTTTATTTTATCTAATCAGGATGGCTCCCACTGCTTTTTATCAAATCTTCCTTCAAACCCTAAAAGGAAAGACTAGCCGGGATTAATTACACACTACAAGTTCGCCAATCTTTCAGCCAGGCCAGTGTCGGTACTTTGAGGGAGGTCTCCCGTGCTTTCGCACGAACCTAATTACTGTAAACCTCGTTTTCCCAGAGGCGTAACCTCGTTAACACCTTTCTAGACACCTACTTGATCGGCTAATTGTAATGTATAAAACTCTCCCAGGAGTAACTCTTACTCGCAGCGGGTATCGGGATCCAACTATCTCATAGAAGGTATGCAATCTCATTGCAAATTTCAACACTTGAAATTCCCGATAATATTTTTCCCCTAACGTGCTATGACCTTGACGAAAGCCAACAAACCATAGCCCGCTAGTCAAGTTCAACCCGTACATTTCTTGATTGAATTAAACCCACCCGCAAGACCCTTGACGAAAGCCAACAAAGCCGCACGACTACCCTAATCCAATCGCATCGTATGCTGGCAGATAAGCAGCATATAGCTACCGCACACTGCACCTTGACGAAAGCCAACAAATGCAGCACGAATACTATATACAACTTATCTGAAATGACGGAGGGCTACGACAGGTTTTTCTGAAAACCTATTGCGTAATGAACTTGATATCGTTGTAGAATCAAATGATTTTTAAAATGGAGTGCTTTCGAGGCTTTTCTAGTTTTGCTAAAGGAGTCACTCCCGGTGAAGGGAGCGTCGGTCCTTTCCTCGTCGAATGAGGTGCTGGATATATCATATTTATCACTATGCAAAGCAAAAACTCTTAAAAGCAATCAAAAGACAAACCGAGTGTGTAGCATCTGCCAGTTATTGCTAAAGGAGTCACTCCCGGTGAAGGGATCTCGGTCCTTTCCTTATCGAATAAGGTGCAGGATATATCATATATACCGCTGTGCAAAGCAAAAAACTGTAGCTACCTGTTTTATTTTGAAATTCGATTCTACAACATCTTAGGTTTCTTTTACTTTCATTAATCACATTAATGAAGTCCCATCATTTATGTACCTAAACATCACAGATAGATATGACGTACACTTATGCCATCCGCATTCGCCTCGATGTCCCCTCGTGCACCGTTAGGTTAGGTAACTAACGACAGAGCAGGGCAGGGCTAGCGCGGGTGTAAAACATAAGTAACGTCTATATAATATATCATATATACTATATACTATATCCATCGCAGAAACGCATCAGAGATATTGCAGCAGAAGAAACATATGGAATATTGGATATACTAGGACGTCCGTGTTTTCAATACGAGCCAGTATAAAACACGGATTCCACGGTCGTGATGAATAGCCAATCCCACACCCCTAGACCCCTACGAGAGCGGCAAGCAACCCTGCCAATTCTAGGGTTAGGGGACCCGGACTCGACTCCTCGAGATGGTCTCCCACTGGACCCTAGAACCCGGTTACTTATGCTCCCCTCCTTGGGTCTATCCTAGTGCAGAAAAGTTAATAATATACAAACGGTGACATCTTCCGCAACCTGGAAGTGCCCCAATAAAAGAATATTACATACAAGTTTTTACATGAAAGAAAATGAAAAACACTCATCTCACATAAAAACCCCCGGCTATTCAAACACGACGATCCAATATAACATATCCAGCAACACATAACATCACATGTCATCAACGTACGTAAATATGCGCATCCCAATTTTCGTTGACATATAGCAACGAAACCGGCGATATCACATATTACACTTACGGTCACAGAAAAGAAAGTGTAAAACTACAACAGTTGGAATCCGCAACCACCTCAGACATCGCATGCCTGACCAAATGAATTACTTAGACATCGCATGCCTAACAATTATAAACCCCGCATTTTAGTCTCATTATCGAAAACACTTTTCAATATCAAGTCGGGCAATTCAACAAGATTCCCGAAAAACTGATCGAATGCTCGTCGCAAACTTTAGTAGGCGGCAGCACCCCTGATACCGTCGATGAAGTGCACCAAGGCGGAACACCGCTACCGCGAGCACCCGAACGGATGCTTTCGGCGACGGGGTTCTCCTACAGTCACTTGGTCGGGGCTATGGAGTGAGGCTGTCTATTAAGTTTACCCGGCGAGTATCCGCGTACGCTACGTGATTGCTACGGACTTTTGATCACATCAAAATTCCGTGGAAACCGATCAAGTGAGACTAAAGTGCTATGTTTATAACATTCATTCAGTTATCTCATAACTTCTTGTGAATTCCAATTATTGTATCCCATTCCAGATAATTAGAAAATGTTAAACTTTCCGATTGAACATTCGAACACCCAAGTTTTCCCGATACAGATCAACACATGAAATAAGTCTAACAACATTCAGTTCGTGCCTCAGTACCGACGGTCCAGCCGTAGAAGGGTTAAGCCAACGCCTCACATGTGGCACGCCGTACTGCCCCAAACCCGAAGGTTCAAAGGGCAGTTCAAGACGGTCACATAATCGAGTTAAGGTTTGTTGTCTTCTAGAGGGTCCATCGCGTTACTTGCACTACTTAGAACGTCGTTAAACTACGGAAAAATCCAACACTTGGAAATTTCCCGACAGGGGAAAAATTGGGTATTTATATCCGGTCGAACTTTTTAACATATTCTAAAAATTTATCCGGAAAGCCACATAGACAAAATTTGATATTCCGATCGAAACACCGAATCCCCAAAACAATCCCAGAAAATAAAACACTTGAATAAATTTTAAAAATACCCAGAGAACTCAGCACCTGAAACAATGAATTACTGTGCAAACAGTTAGGGCTTACGTCACTATTCTGCCGCGGAACCGCCGCATAAGCTAGGCTTATGCCGCGGTTCTGCCGCCGTTTACACTGTTCATGCAAAACTTTTTGCGCCGTAATTCTTAGATTTCCCTGCTGAGTTTTCTGCATATTTTTAATTTGGAAAAATCCACGATTTTAGAAAAAGGACAGAGAGCATGTTAAGGTTTGGGTTTTCGGGCCGTTCGGACTTCAAATTCCGTCTAGACTTCGCCTAAGGCTCTAGCTAGGCTCTGATACCACTGTAGGGTTCCTAGGCACCCTAATGAGGTCTCACAAGGCATCAACCATGCCAATTTCAAATTTAAACGGTGCCGAGTAACCCTAGAACGGATCGTTGGCTAGATTTCTAAGCGAAAAGCAAACTAGTTAACAACTTAACTATAAAGAATACGGAAATACAACCTTTGTAGATCCGGTGCTCCACCTCCATAGCTCCGCAACAAAGTCCCCTCTCTGTCCAAATGAGTTCCCGGGCTCTAGCGTCGGCTTCGTCGGAGAATGGGCAAGCTAGGTCGTCGATGTCCATGCCGAAGATGATCTACGTCGAGGCATCGCTAGATCAAGCTCCAACTTCACCAAGTCATGAAAACTTGTGAAGGAAACACACTCTACTACTTGGCAAGAGGTAGAGGATGAAGAAATAGAAAGTGGGTTCAATTTAGAATTGGATTTCTCACTCTTTATCATCAATCACCATTGATGGAGGCAAGCTTTCTTCACTTGAAGAAATGAAGAAGAAGAATGTAAATGTTATGATAAGTTAATTAAAATTGGAAAAGAAATGAATACTTATCATATTAGAACCATGGTTAGGTGTAGAGAATCATATCCGAATAAGAAAATAAAACCCTAATCATTTAGTTAACCATGGTTTAATTCTTTGCACTTAACCAAGTAGGCATGCATCATCAACCATGATACAAACAAGTGCACAAAATCATATCGCATATGCAATGCGCACATCCGAGTGAGAAAATCCATTCAAAGTGAACCGATACTAGTTAATGCAAAGTAATATATCAAATATATATAATTATACATTAAATCATTAAATCAACACTTGATTCAATGATCCGGTCATGTCGCACATAACCGACTGGTATCAATAGTAACAACTTATCGAATCAACACTTGATCCGATAACCCGGCTATATCGCATATAACCGATCAATGTCACATCGCGAGAATCGAATACAGTATCACATACTGGTATTATTCTCGGTCCCGCACATATCTCATATGCGCTCCTATTTCGTTTCGCTTGAGCCAGGAAACCTCTGTGTAGGACTCTAAAGACTCGTCAATACGCCGGCAGCAGATGATGATCATATCAAACATCCACAAGCCGCAAGTGGTCTGCTAAACGTAACGGCCACCCGGGTATTGAGCGATCAGAAGATCGACGAGCAAGCCCGCTCACACTCCTGTGAATCCAACCAGTAACACTTACCGTACAGTCCGGTCTGATCGTCTGATATGTCGCATATCTCGCCTAGGGGTGGTAAACGTCAGACCCCAATAGCTTGATAAGTCGTGTCGATGTGAGGTCTATAACAATTCGAGAAACTACTGGTAACACTTACCAGTAAATCTCAGCAACCCTGGCCAGGGATTTCCTGTTATAGCCAATCGAACACAGCGCAACTTCAACTCCCTATACCGGGAGAGACGAATCCCCTCCTATCGCTCATTGTCTCCATATGACTCGGGACTGTACCTAAAAACCACCGTTTTGCACGCCCTCTTGGACGTGGTAAGATGGAAATCAAAGCACAGTGGGAACCACACAAGACTCTATGACGATCTCGGGTCAACAGACTACTCTGTACCAGTGTCACCAGAGAACTGCCATCTGACGTGAGGTATAATACCATCTGGGAGTTCTCGGCAAGTCCGTCCAGTGTACCCAGTCTCTACTGAGCACCCGTATATCATCTCTGATGTCAAACACCAATGGATATGGGATCATCCATCGTCCATCTGTATGGGTCGAGAAGGTATGCGCTAGTCTACACTGGTATATCGATGCCCCGTCTCGATACACCCACGACTAGGGACTTTGAAGGATGTACTTATGGACTACCATGTCCCCACTAGTATGATCCGCATCATAGTCCAGGTAGTCAAGTACAGATCCTAAGGGCTTTACCAACATGTAACAGAGAGACAATCAGCATACACGTTAAGGTAAAGGGTAACCAGATAGCATACTATCATGTCGAGCAAGAAAGTCCTCCCTATATATGTCCCAGCATCCACTACAATATACATCCTATGTACAGTAATGGCCTCTAGGGCATACATATAACTAACAGATACACACACACACACACACACACATCTAGTAGTCGGTGATCCCGCCTCAATAGTATCACGTACGATACAATATATATAATATGACATCCTCGAGTCAAGAGTGCGGATCTATCATCATAATTATATGACGTACGGTAAATCCGTCGTACGGCATCCCAAATCTGGGTACGGGTCGAATATCACATTTATCTCATTATTCATCTGGTATCCTTATCATCATATCCTAAACTAGGGGTACTAATCTAAAGTCTAGTACATTCCGATACCATCAACATATATATATGCGTGTGTATGAAAACACATCGCCTAAAGACCCGCTATAACACCATGTCGTATCTCATAATACGAACCAAGTCACATCACCGATCTCGTGGCATCATACCCAATCACATCGACTCATCTCAAACTACCATATACTATCCTCAACATCATGTATATGTATACATATATATATATATATATGCATACTCACATACATATATGTATATATATATGTATATATCCTCATATACGCACAAGTAAAACAGATGTATGCGTGTGTGTGTGCGTGGGTGTAAACTTTATTCTAGGGTTTGCGACTACAACTAACTAACGATACTATCAACCAAATATACTAAACTTTAGTCCATGATCTCCTAAGATCTTACTAGCTAACTGTCTATGTTTCACATAATACATTTTCACATATAAATATAATATATCATAGGCTACACTACGAACTGCGGTGGTGCTATACGCCATCCACCCGACTACCCCCGAAGATATATATCTACTCACCTTGATCCTTGCTTGCCGAAGTCGATGTCGCCATCCTCTCCTTCATCGTCCAAAGTCCACGTGAGGGTATCTACATATCATATATATCGTATCGCATCAAAATGTCCAATTTAAACTCAAAATGACACGCAAGGTGCCTATAGGTTAGAACCTATAGCCTACTCATGCAAATCAACCAAATAATACTCGATATCGACGTACAAATGTCAAGTGACCGATATAAAACCAAATATCCAAAATTCAAGTCATAAACATCGAGGAAACCAAAACAGAATCTTAGAAAACTAGTCCCATATTTTAGTTTAGGAGAAATTGGGCTAAACAAACAGTACTGGGTCTTGTATAAGGGGGCATATGAGCTACAGAAGAAACCTGGGCACCAATTTCCACAAAGTGGTTGGCCACATACCCCCTAAATCCGGCCACCTCGGTCATGTTGACCCATTTTGGGCTCGTACTTACAGGGTGGTCTCCTAGTGGTCCATCTAGGTTAGTGGTATTGTTTGTTTTTCCAGTAAAACTCCTGGGTCACTCCAGATTCCCTGCACCCACACATTAACACAAAACCGACATTGAAACGTCTAATTCAATTGTATGGTCTAGGCCCTGTTTGCTTTGGTTTCTAAACACTAAGGGGTGTTGTATGGCCTCAACTAACCTCAATTACACTATCTCAATTCAAGAATTCCTCAAAACCCCAACTTGGAATTTTCAAAGTTCACTAAACCAAACTAATACACTTCTAAACATGTATGGATATTAAAGAAAATGAAATACTATACTAATGGTGAAGGGATTACCTCATTTGGCAACTCAAGAATTTTCTTGAGTTTCCCTAAGTCTCTAAAATCCAAACATTCTTGGTCCAAAGAACTTGTAGTGAGCTTGTGCACAATTTTAATGAAATGAAGATGATGTTTTGAGGTGTTTTTGAGCGTGTTGTGAGGAGGTAGAGGAGGGAGAAGAAGAGGGCAGCTATGGTGAGGGGAGAGGAGGGGAAAAAATGAAGAGGGAATGAATGAAAATGAGCCATGCCCAAGGTTGACCCCTCACCCTCTCTCGCTCTCTCTCGCCCATACCCTTTATTTTATTCATTATCCTTTTGTTTTCTTTTCTTTTCATTTGCAACCAATTGAAAATCCCAAGAATAAAACCACGCACAAAAGAATCATGGTAGAAAATGTAAGTCTATGTTACCCATCCCGGTACTTACGGGGAGGCGGAAAGAGTGAAAATCAAATTTTTATCACAAGGAAACATAGACTAACCATGAAGGATCTTTGCTAAGCAAAACTTACAAACAAACAAGGAGCATTAACTACTAGGTTAATATGGTTATACCTAGTTCTTGAACTCCTTCTCTTCTTGTTGTGGTCCTCCTTGTTGCTAGCTCCTTGGAGTAGTGTAGATGGCTCCTCCTCGTTGTCTTCTCTAGGTCAAAGATCGATCCACCCGAAGGCCTCTACCTTGAGCTTCTACCTCAACGATGAAGTGGCTAGAGTTCTTGTCTTGCTACACTAAGAACCCTAGAGTGAGTATAGAAGTATTTTGGTTGTTTAGTCTCAAGAGCTTTTGATTTTCAACACATGAAAGATTAAAGCTTTGAGATAGGAAGAAGGAGAGCTCACAATGAGAGAGAAAGAGAATGAGAGAATCATATGAACCTTACTCTCATATTAGAGATATATGATAATAATAATAATAATTAAGAAAATTATGATGGTGAGTTGATTTGACCATTATCATTTCACATTTAATGCTAAGCAAGCTTCAAGAAGCATCTTATGCAAAAGAAAAATATCTAGGTCAAAGCAAGTCAACAAGTCAAATGGTCAACCCAACTCAAACCATGATACAATTATCCTTAATTAATATTATTAATCATATTTCTCATTCTCATTAGGGTTTTGATCAAGTCAATGGTCAAAAACCTTAATGTGGTGTCTCCCTCTCCGCCTCTGTCAACTGTACGTACGTACCCGCATTCGTGTTCCGAAGAAACACGAATACAATGAGACAAGACCAATCCCAAAACAAATACTAGGATCTGGCTTAAACAAAAGCCTACTAGTAATAACTGCCCGGACACCAAACGTGCACAAGTGCGCGTATGTGAACGAACCCCGTCGTAAAACCATACGACCTCTACTCAGTTTTGCTCAAAGGTGAACAACCCTCTGTGTGGGACTCCAAAGGCTCGACACTATGCTGGCAGTGGATTTAACCACAGGCCGCAAGCGGTACTAGCTGTACGTAACGGTCCAAAGGTAGATGCCGATAAGAAGACCGATGAGGTGAACCCATCCGAACTCCTACTGAGCCTAAATGTACAAATCTCCGTACAGTCCGGTCTGTTCATCTAAGAGTATCGCATGTCGGGCCTAGGGGGCGGTAAACGTCAGTCCCCTAATAGCGGTACAAGTCGTGTTGGAGTGTAGCCCAGAACACCCTGAGACACTACTGGAAACGCTACCTTTAAATCTCACTTGCCCTGGCCAGGGACTATGTGTAATGGCTCTCCTAGACACGGCCCGATATCAACTCCCAATACCGGGAGAGACGAATCCTGTCTAACCGTCACTGCCTCCACGTGCTTCGGGACTGCACCCAACTACTACCTGTTTGCACGACTCAATAGAGCCGTGGTAGGGTAGTAATCTAAGAACAGTGGGAACACACTCGATGCGAGGTGACAGTGTCAAGTCAACGGACTAAGCTGTACTCATGTCACCTGGGAACTGATAACCGACGATAGGTATAATACCAACCAACAGTTCCCAGCGAGTCATGTCCAGTGTACTCGTAACCTAACGAGCACCTGCATACTATCTCCAGTACGACGTACCGATGGCTGTGGGGCAGACTATCTCCCCTCATGTGATGAGAAGTATATACACTAGTCTACTCGGGAGTATCGATGCCCTGTCTCGATAATCCTACGACCACGGACCAGTATAAGGATGTGCTTATAGACTACCTAGCCCCCACTAGTGTGACTGGCATCATAACGCTAGTTGTCAAACAAAGATCCTAAGGGCTCCATCAATATGTATTAGCGATATGTTAAAAAAGAAACGCATACACATATTAAGATAGATACAAACCAAGTAGCATACTACCATATTGAGCAAGAATATCAATCCGTGTATATATCCCAAGCTTCCAAAATGTAATATACAAACTAGTACTATACAATAATGGCCTCTAGGGCATATCACACTAACAATCTCCCACTTGCACTAAGTCCATGTGCTGACATATCGCAGACCTATCATCTCGAATAGACTCTCGAACTGCGTCTGAGGAATGGCCTTTGTGAATGGATCTGCAGTGTTATCTTTTGTAGCAACCCTCCGAACCTCGATCTCCCGGCGATCCACGATCTCCCTGATCAGGTGATACCGCCTCAAGATGTGTCTGGACTTCTGATGGGACCTGGGTTCCTTTGCTAAAGCTATAGCCCCGTTGTTGTCACAATACAAAGGTATTGGATCAACAATGGACGAAACCACCTGAAGTTCTGTCAAGAACTTTCTCATCCAGACGGCTTCTTTTGCGGCATCAGATGCTGCGATATACTTCGCTTCCATCATCGAGTCAGCAACGGTTTCCTGTTTGGAACTCATCCAACACACCGCCCCTCCATTGAGAGTAAAGACATAACCCGACATGGATTTGGAGTCATCCTTGTCACTCTGGAAGCTGGAGTCAGCAAAGGCCTCGATCTGGAGGTCATTTCCGCCGTAAACCAAAAACATATCCTTAGTCCTTCTTAGGTACTTCAGAATATTCTTTACCGTTATCCGGTGCTTCTCCCCAGGGTTGAACTGATACCGGCTTACTACACTCAGTGCATAAGCTACATCTGGTCTGGTACAAAACATCGCATACATTATAGAGCCTACCGTAGAGGCGTAGGGTATAATAGACATGCGATCTCTTTCCAAATCAGTCTTGGGAGACATCTCTTTGGAGAGGGTGATCCCGTGACAAGCCGGTAAATTACCGCACTTTGAATCTTCCATACTGAATCTTTTCAGTATGGTGTCGATGTACCTGGACTGCAAAAGTCCTAATATCCTCTTAGACCTATCACGATAGATCTGGATCCCCAGAATTTAAGAGGCATCACCCAGGTCTTTCATGGAGAATCTGTGTGACAAGAACCCTTTGACAGATTGTAGCATAAGAATGTCATTTCTTATCAAGAGAATGTCATCCACGTATAAAACGAGGAATACGACAGCTCGCGCTACAATCTTACTATAAATGAATGGTTCATCTGGATTTTTGATAAAGCCAAATTCTTTGACCGTCTCATCAAAACAGATGTTCCAACTCCGCGATGCCTGCTTCAGTCCATAAATGGACTTCAGCAACTTGCACACTTTTCCGTGGCTCCCACTCTGAATGAATCCCTCTGGCTGGTCCATATAGACACACTTCTCTAAATTTCCATTTAGAAAAGCGATTTTTACGTCCAACTGCCAAATCTCATAATCGTGGAAGGAAGCAATGGCAAGAAGGATCCGAATGGATTTTAGCATAGCCACTGGAGAAAAAGTTTCGTCATAGTCCAAACAAGGTCTTTGACGAAAACCCTTTGCAACAAGTCTAGCCTTATAGGTTTCAACTTGTCCATCTACACCAATCATCTTTTTGAAGATCCATTTGCAGCCTACGGGTTTTACCCCTTTTGGAGCAACGTCCAAAGTCCATACTTTGTTGGTGTACATGGACTCCATCTCGGTCCGCATTGCATCCAGCCATTTTATAGAGTCAGTGCTCTGAATGGCCTGCTAGAAGAAAGTTGGCTTATCATTATCAATGATGCAATCCTCTCTATCCCCGTCTATGAGAAAACCGTAGTATCTTGTTCAGTTGATAAAACTGCACATTTGTTATTACATTTTTCCTACTATTTCTATACTAGAAAGGGTGTTTATTATAATATATGATACATATGATGGTTTATCTGTAAAAATACTATTTTTCATGTGTTGATATATTACAATTAACATTTGGTAGGAAAATGTATGCAAAAATACCATTGACCAAATCTTAATGTTGAAATTAATATCTCAATAAAACAAACTCTACTAATATTATTTGTTGAGTTGTTGTGCAGAATTTTCAAGGCTAAAATCAAGGGAATCAAAGTTGTTAAGAGCAAACCTGCCTAATTAAGAAAGCAAACTAAGAAATCAAGTCTGGTAGAAACAAAGAAAAGATTTCCAATTTCAAAAGGTTCCAGAGAACTCCATGTGTCATAAAGAGAAAAACCCCAGAAACCAAATCAAAGGATCGCACTATTTGGCCGCGGATCCGCGGCCAAACCCACCATTTGGCCACGGATCCGCCACGGTTTTGAAGACTTGGGAGTTGGGATTTTTTCTGGTGAATCCTAACCTCTTGCTTCCAAAATTGGAAGCTAAGGTTCTGGCTTTTGGAGTATAAATAAGGACCGGGAGCCCCTTGGAAAAATTATCAAGTCGACGCGATCACGAAGTCCAAGACGGCTCACGCATCCAGGCTGATCATCAACGGTTCATCTACCTCGTTAGAAGAGATCGAGAAGCAAACTGGTATTTGTAATCATTTTCTAAAGGAACAAAGTGTAATGAGTTTTGTTGATTAATAAAGGTAGTTCTTTTTCTTATTCTATTTTCTTTGTAGTTTAATTATGCATTTTCTTTCCATCTCTTTTTCTCCCAACATGCGCGAGTAATTCTCCGCTTGTTAGGGTTCGTAGGATTAGGGTAGGTTAATGGATGATTAAAATACCTAAACTCTTTTTATGTCCTATAAAGTTTATAAACTTTATCAAAAGAATTATTAACATCCTAATCGGGCACGCTACCAATTCTTTGTTAGCCTCGACCGCGATTAGAGATTAGATTAATGATTATTTTGGTAAAGACTAGATATGAACGGAGTTCCGTGTCGAGATAGGGGTTAAGAGTGGGATTCCTTTTCCCTCCAGAAACCCTAATCTACACGCATCACTGTCGTTCTAGTTTTAAATCTATTAAAGGATAAAAGAGTAATTTTTAATTAATCATCCATAACTACTAAATCCTAATGAACCCTACAAGCCCTCTTCTTATATAAACTTACATCCGTAGTTAATCCAGATCTATATTTTGCATCCGTGTTTAACCTAGATCTAGATCCTACAACCATTCTACAATATTCCTTATCCTTCCTCCTCTCTTTTTCAACACATCTAAAGTAAGAGTAAAATATGCATCGTTTCCCTGAGGACGACCCGTACTCACCTCGGTCTAGCTACGCGCGACACCGTTCTGATTGCGGTTACACTACAAACACAATTTCACAAAAATCAAATGGCGCCGTTGCCGGGGAAACGAGCATAATTTTTTTATTCTTACTATTTGTGTTGAATTCTTATACGATCTATATCATAATTAAAACAAAATTGCAAATTGTATATTTAATGATTATTGTGTGAATTTTGTGAGGAAATCTGGAGTCACAGACTTGAGGAAACAGAAGACAGAGACATTCATCAAGATCCAGAGGAGTACAGGAGGCCACAGAGCAAACTTTCACCACCTGATCCCTCCACCCAACGGCGGAACCGCGGTAAAGGAGCTCATTTAGCGGCGGAAGAGCGGCGGGAGAGGAGATTTAGGGCTGCAAACTTCTCTGGTATATTTTCTATATCTTTCTCTCTCCTCTGA
Organism: Agapanthus africanus; assembly: GCA_030015575.1. Classification (NCBI taxonomy): domain Eukaryota; kingdom Viridiplantae; phylum Streptophyta; class Magnoliopsida; order Asparagales; family Amaryllidaceae; genus Agapanthus; species Agapanthus africanus. The sequence goes on along the minus strand of CM057344.1, from coordinate 224,715,556 downwards.
AATCCAATAAAATATCTTTTCTGCAGGATTCTTTGCAAAATATCGCCGCTCAAAAATCTTTTTGCAAAGTTTTGTTTTGCGGTTTGTTTTTGCATATTTTAATACGGATTTTTAAGGGGCAAGACCAAAATCCAGATTAGGTGGGGATTTCATCACCCTTCCTAAGCCCCACAAATCACAAACCGAACATCTGCATCAACCCTACATTAATTTAAAAAATATCTAGACCAGACTCTAAGGACTGTCGCGCTCAATAAGGACAGACGAAGGCCGTGGGTAATCTATCACTTATCCGCATTACTTTTGTAGTATCTAGGCAAGTGTGTCTAAAGCGAGTGGTTACTTAATTAGGACCACTACTTTCGTAGTGGGGAGCCTCCCACTCACCTGGCACTTATCTGGCTACAAGAGTATTAAAGAGGCGGTAGAGGATTTATCCTGCGGCTTGTCCTTTGGAAGTCTAGGAGCGGTCTAGAGACTGACCTAGGTAACTTTAGTTTCAGGGTTGTTTGTGCATTTTTGTGCGATTTGTCTAAATCCGTCATTTTTCAAAACAAACCAATTATTTTCTCCCCTTTTTACCTTTCCCCCTTCTTCTCTTCTTATAATGGGTGACCTAAACAGAAGAACACTTTTCGAGCTTTGCTGTCCACAACTAGATATCTCTTGTTTTCGTAATCCCTTCGGTATATCGTCCGGCTCTTCCTTGTCCTTAAAAGATCATATAGAACAAGAGGGAAGAAACAGTTGGACACCTCAGTCTAGGTCTTATCAACTATATCCTAATCCTACACCTGTTTCAGTTGATACCTAGAGTGAGGATGTCCCTAGACGAATGTCCATTGCTGAGCATATAGCTAGGGCTAAAGGCCAAAGTTTCAACCCGGACCAATATCAACCATCACCTCCAATTTCCAAAGAAGAGTTTAATAGCCAACCGACCAACCCATATCAATATTCTTCTTATCACAATGTTGACCCTACTCCCACCCAATTTTCGCAACCATTCTATTCTTATCAATCCAATCCGACTTTTCCACCTTCTCTAGACAGTTCTTCTAATCAGTCATTTGGGAGTTTTAATTATCCATCGGAATTTCAATCTTATACTGAAACCCCTTATCAACCCAAGACTAGTCTGGAGCAGACATTAGAAAAATTTCTGGAATTGTCGAACCAAATTAGGAAGGAAACAACAGAGTTGATGCAAGCAAAGAATTTCAAACCTGCCCAAAAATTTTCAGTATATGATTCGGGCATAGGACAAAAGGAGAATTTGGGTAGTGAGACAGAACTTTACACCCTTCCTATTCAAACATCCCCATTCCAAACTGAAATCCACAACTCCAGTTTCATAGATTCATCAAGTACACTAAATAGAATGACTGATAAGTTGTGTGACTTTGTAGTGTTTGATTTACCCGACTGTGAAGGGTCCATTTCAAGTGAAACTATACCCAACCCTTGTGATCTCTACACCTCCACTCTTGAACCAAAACTGATTGAAAACCATACTTTTGATGAGGTGTTTGAGAATTTTAACCTTCACTTGAATGAGGTGATTGACGTTGGGGATATATTGATTGATGAACCCAAAATTTTGGATGATTTTGTCTCACCAATTCATCAAATCCTTTCACTTCCTTGTGGTCATCATCTTGAGCCTTTAATTCTTCCCGAACCCCAAATATGTCTTGAAGTTGATGATAATGGTATACCCGAAGATCAGACCGAAATACAGCCTCCATCTTCCACATCTAGTTCAACAACACTCGACACACCAATTTGTTTACCCATTTCACCTTCTACTTTCTCCGGTTCTTCTTCTGTTCCTATAGTTTCAGTGAGTTTTGATGAATCACAATCCGTTAATTCAAGTTCAATAATACCATAAATTCAACTTGATTTGGATATTTTTGAAAATGAGGTAGATGAGTTTTTCGAGTCCTCTACCTCAATAATTTTTGAATCAAGAAGGATAAATTCTGGCACAAAACTCTTTGACAGCAAAATGTTCAATCACACCATTGATAAAAGTTTTGAAGAACTTTTTGCTGACGAACTTGAATTTTTAAACAATACGGATTTTTTAATTGATCAATCTCCACCTATAGAGGTTGAACCGTCACCATTCCTTCTTCCTAATCATTCACATTCATCCTCATTCTTTCTTTTCTCTAATTTCAAACCCTTTCCAGACAGCCTCTTATCCCTTCCCCATTTTTTCTTGACTCGATACAACACATTATTCCACCAACTTATACGCTATACTGATAAAATCTTTGAATGGTTGGTCTTAACTTTTGATCTTTGTAAAGTCTAACTTTAACCAAATGACTCACCCCCTCTTAAAATGCTTCGTATTGTCTAACTCATGTTTGAGGGGGGTATATTTTTGGCTCTTGAACATAACTTTTGTCCTCAAATTTATGAGCCAAAAATAAGTTTGGGGGAGGATTTTCACTTTCATATATTCTTGCCCCCATTAATAATGTCCTCCCAAGCTTACAGGTATTTGTGATCCAGCAGATAGCAACAGTGAGGACACTGTTGAAAACAGGTTTGGGGGAGATTTGTGCTTATTTACGCGATACTTTGCATTATACTATATATAAGCATAAAATTTTTTTGATAATAAAAGAATAGAAAGTGAAAACTTATATATGAAAGATAGGAATAGTTTAAGAAAACCAAGAAAATTAGAAGTTTTCTTAAACGAACTGGTAATTAGTAGTTATGAGCCGTTGTCCCAAGGGTTAGTAAGATGAAAGAAGTCACTAATCTGAGGATAAAAATAAGTCTGAAAAAAAGTCCCTATTCTGGAAGCCAAACATTTGAATGTTGATACCCTACTATATGCACTTACACACGTCTTGAAACTCGGGATAGTAGAGGATACCTTGAAATGCTCTTGTCTGAAAGCCAAAGTATGAAGGAAATAATAAATGAAGAAAATATAAAAATGGTGAAAAGTAAAATGAACACAGGTTTTGTTATCGCCAAGGAAGCAATAAATAAATATAGCGAGGGTGCTTCATCACCTAATGCCTTAGACCAACTGGTCTGGGAGTCACTGGTAAGCCTTAGGTGGTGCAAGACGAAGAAAATACTATCACCTAATCAGCAAGCACATGAGTAATCGGTCGGTTAGTACCTCAAGAAGTATTAACGGTCGCATGAAAATTGTGTGAGCAAATTCAACTAAATATTCATCAAATTAAAAAGTACTGAGGTAGATGGACAAGAGTATGATAGCTTGAATTGAATTCTCCGAGTGTAGGGATGTTCTATTCACACACGTAGGGTTATATGATCGATATTTGGATGAAAGGTAGGAATGAAGAATAAAGACGATGTTTTATTGAGGGATGGTATGATTTCTAACATCTTTTCATGACTATTAAGATAGGGCTCATGACAACTGAAAAGCTGGTGTAGTTGGAAACTCTAAATTTTCAAAGTATTACTTTTATTGTTCTTATCTTTATATGTAAATTTCACCATCTCTCTTTTATTATAGGATTTTTTGGGTGTAATCCGTTGAAAACCCTCAGGAGACAACACTCCTCCTACTAGGGACACCTAGAGGTTTAACGGCTTGTTGCATGTGCTCAGTGCAATCGTGTTTGCCTATGAAAGTGTGCTTAGTTTTCTCCTTTCTTTTTCTCCTTCTCTTGAATAAACTAGTTTGCTCGGGACGATCAAAAATAAGTTTGGGGGTATTTGTTCAGTTGATAAAACTGCACATTTGTTATTACATTTTTCCTACTATTTCTATACTAGAAAAGGTGTTTATTATAATATATGATACATATGAGGGTTTATCTGTAAAAATACTATTTTTCATGTGTTGATATATTATAATTAACATTTGGTAGGAAAATGTATGCAAAAATACCATTGACCAAATCATAATGTTGAAATTAATATCTCAATAAAACAAACTCTACTAATATTATTTGTTGAGTTGTTGTGCAAAATTTTCAGGGCTAAAATCAAGGGAATCAAAGTTGTTAAGAGCAAACCTGCCTAATTAAGAAAGCAAACTAAGAAATCAAGTCTGGCAGAAACAAAGAAAAGATTTCCAATTTCTAAAGGTTCTAGAGAACTCCACGTGTCATAAAGAGAAAAACCCTAGAAACCAAATCAAAGGATCGTACTATTTGGCTGTGGATCCGCGGCCAAACCCAGCATTTGGCCGCGGATCCGCCGCGGTTTTGAAGACTTAGGAGTTGGGATTTTTTCTGTTGAATCCTAACCTCTTGCTTCCGAAATTGGAAGCTAGTGTTCTGGATTTTGGAGTATAAATAAGGACCGAGAGCCCCTTGGAAAAATTATCAAGTCGATGCGATCACGAAGACCAAGACGGCTCACGCATCCAGGCTGATCATCAACGGTTCATCTACCTCGTTAGAAGAGATCGAGGAGCAAACTAGTATTTGTAATCATTTTCTAAGGGAACAAAGTGTAATGAGTTTTGTTGATTAATAAAGGTAGTTCTTTTTCTTATTCTATTTTCTTTTTAGTTTAATTATGCATTTTCTCTCCATCTCTTTTTCTCCCAACATGCGCGAGTAATTCTCCGCTTGTTAGGGTTCATAGGATTAGGGTAGGTTAATGGATGATGAAAATACCTAAACTCTTTTTACGTCCTATAAAATTTATAAACTTTATCAAAAGAATTATTAACATCCTAATCGGGCACGCTACCAATTCTTTGTTAGCCTCGACCGCGATTAGAGATTAGATTAATGATTATTTTGGTAAAGGCTAGATATGAACGGAGTTCCGTGTCGAGATATGGGTTAAGAGTGGGATTCCTTTTCCCTCCAGAAACCCTAATCTACACGCATCACCGTCGTTCTAGTTTTAAATCTATTAAAGGATAGAAAGTAATTTTTAATTAATCATCCATAACAACTAAATCCTAATGAACCCTACAAGCCCTCTTCTTATATAAACTTACATCCGTAGTTAATCTAGATCTATATTTTGCATCCGTGTTTAACTTAGATCTAGATCCTAGAACCACTCTACAATATTCTTTATCCTTCCTCCTCTCTTTTTCAACACATCTAAAGTAAGAGTAAAATATTCAACATTTCCCTGAGGACGACCCGTACTCACCTCGGTCTAGCTATGTACGACACCGTTCTGATTGCGGTTACACTACAAACACAATTTCACACAAATCATATCTCTCAGGTGGATGAGAAAGCCTACTACTCCTGCGGAGCGGTGCAGCAATGTCCTGTTCTTTTGAACCTTCTGGTTCTACTAAGCTTTCTGTAATAGCTTGTGGTTCTGGAATTTCATCCAGTTCTATTGTGCTCCCACTTACCTGATTTTCTAAAAATTCAGTTTCCAAGAAGCAGGCATGACGAGAAACAAATACCTTTTGTTCCTCTGCGTAATAGAAGAAATATCCCTTGGAGTTCTTTGGATATCCTACAAACTTGCACTGTACTGAGCGTGCTTCGAGTTTGTCCGTATGCTTCTTTTTGACAAAAACTGGACATCCCCATGTCTTAATGTGTTTAAAATAGGGTTTCTTCCCACTCCACATCTGATATAGTGTGGTAGGCACTGATTTAGTAGGAACCCGGTTCAAAAGATATGCGGCTGATTCTAGTGCATATCCTCAGAAAGATTGCGATAACTCAGCATTACTCATCATGGAACGTACCATATCCAATAGGGTTCGGTTCCGTCTCTCCGATACACCATTGTGTTGTGGTGTGTATGGAGGAGTAAGTTGAGAGAGAATTCCATTCTCTTTTAGGTAATCCAGGAACTCGGCACTCAAGTATTCACCACCTCGATCAGATCTCAGTATCTTGATACTCTTGCCTATTTGTTTTTCTACTTCATTCTTGTATTCCTGGAATTTTTCAAAGGCTTCAGATTTATGCTTCATTAAGAAGATATGTCCATACCTTGAAAAATCATCCTTAAAAGTGATGAAGTAAGAATAACCACTTCGCGCATATGTAGACATTGGACCACATACATCGCTGTGTATGAGTCCCAAGAGCTCGCTCGCTCTTACTCCGTGTCCAGTGAACGGAGTCTTTGTCATCTTTCCCATGAGACAAGATTGACAAGTTGCATAAGACTGATATTCGAACGGATCCAAATATCCCTCTTTATGTAATTTAGACAATCATGTTTCATTGATGTGACCCAGTCTACAATGCCATAAGAAAGCATGATTTAATTATGGAGACTTTCTTTTGTGTGTATTCTGGATATTGAAAATCTGCGGTTGGTTTAATACGTATATTCCGTTGCTTAATGTACCCGACCCAATCAAAACATGATTAAGGTGAATGTTTACAACATTGCTTACAAATGCAAAATCATAACCTTCTTTAGACATTAAAGATACAGATATGATATTACAAGTCGAACTGGATACAAAACAACAGTTGCGCAAAACCAAAACATGTCCATCTGTCAATCCTAAGTGATAGTCCCCACGGACTCAGCATCCATGCTTGCTCCGTTTGCAACTCTGAGGGTCATATCACCTGCCTTCAAGACTCTACGCCTTCTCAGTGCCTGCAAAGAATTACAGATATGAGATCCTGATGCGATATCCAATACCTAGGAAGTAGAGTTGATTGACAGACAGTTTTCAATAACATACACACCTGAAGCCGAAGCCACAACTTGCTTCGGGTCCTGGTTCTTAGCCTTCCAAGCCCTGCAATCTTTCTTTCAGTGTCCTTTCTTGTGACAATAAAAGCATTCTTCCTTCCCCACAATCTGTCCCTCTACCTTTGCTACCTTTGCCTTTCCCTTGGCTTCCACCTTACTGACAGCGCTCCTTGGTTTGGTGGGGGCCTTCTTCTTCTTTCCTTTGACTTTCGCCTTGGACCTAGAAGAGGAAGCTCTTCCAACAAACAAAGCGGGTGTTTCCCTGACTTTCTGTAGGGTGCCCTCTGCACTCCTCAACATGTTGAGGAGTTTCGGAAGTTCAACTTATTTTCCTTGCAGGTTGAAGTTCAGGATAAACTAGGCGTAGGTGGAAGGAAGGGACTAGAGAATCAAGTCAGCGTAGAGCTCGTTCTCCAATGTGGTCCCTGAAGGGCACCGGTCGTCGAAACACGGCCAAAATGCGGAACAAAAATTTCTAAAACCGGCGCTACCGTTACCCGATTTCCGGATCGACCTTAAACCCTAAACTAGAAAATTAAACTAAGAGTTAGAAAGGTTATACCGAGATGATCCGAGTCCTTCGGTCTTCATTCCAAGCTCCTAGCGGTTCCTTGATGTGGTTTGGTCGTCGATCTTCCTTCATCTCCGATGATCCACCTGAGGGAAACGGCGCAAGCTCCAACCTCGTCGAACGAGTTAACCGACACTCTAAAGTCGCTAACGATGGAGAGTGGGGGTGTATGAAAATGTCACTACAATTTTCTCTCAACTTGTTTTGCTCAATGAGCAAGCATAGAAGATCAAATAGGTGAACCTTTTGCATGAACTAAAATGGCTAAGTATTTGTGAGAATGAGAGTGTGAAGAAGTGATGAATAATGAAGTGTAATGTAACAAATGAAATTAACCAGACCCACAAAGTAGTGGCCCCCCATTCTCTCATTCCCACAAAAAATCATTTCCTTTTTACAAATAAACAAATCAAAGCCATGCTTTGACTCATGCCCATACCATGAACAATGTTCATGCCACCTCACATATTCCACCTCATTTATAAAAACAAATGAATTTCCATAAATGGAAAATCATATAAATGATGTGGCATCTTCTAGAAGCTATTCCGTATAAAATACGGAATACTTCCCAGTACATATACCGAAATACATATACGCGTATTCGTACTAAAATACGAATAGCCGATAGAGAAAACGAATAGTGAACAATAATACTAGAATACGTATATACAAATACATATATAAATTATTAAATCAAAACCCGATTTAATAATCCGGCTTAATCCTAAGCCGCTAGTATTATCAACCGTCCGATTAAAGTCTACGCAGCATGTGTACATATTTAATCGGACACCTGTATGTATCAACATACCTCATGTACACCATATCGCCTGAACCGTGAAAACCCTCTGTGTGGGACTCTAAAGACTCGTCAATACGCTGGCAGTGGGTTTAACCACAAGCACGTCAGCGACACTAGCTGTACGTAACGGCTACCCAGGTATTGAGCGAAAGGAAGGCCGACGAGCAAACTCATCCTGAACCCCTACTGAGCCTGACAGTGACAATATCCGTACAGTCCGATCTGTTCGTCTAAGAGTATCGCATATTGAGTCTATGGGGTGGATAAAGTCAGACTCCCAAAAACGCGATATTTATTGTCGGTATGAAACCCATCACCACCAGAGAAACTATCGATCCTGGATCGATAATTCTCGTCCACCGTGGCCACGGATTTATAGTGATGGCCATCCGTAAACAACGCGACATCAACCCCCAATACCGGGAGAGACGAATCCCCGACGATCCGATCACTGCCTCCATGTGGCTCGGGACTGTACCCAACTAAAACCTGTTTTCACGACTCCTTTGAGCCGTGGTAGGGTAGTAATCAAAGCACAGTAGGAACTCACACGAGACAAATGATGATCTCAGGTCGACAGACTAACCTGTACACATGTCATCTGGGAACTGCTGTCTGACAATAGGTCTAATACCAACTAGCAGGTTCCCGGCGAGTCCGTCCAGTGTACTCATAACCTAATAAGCACATGTATACTATCTTAGGTGAACAAACTAATACCAATGGCTTGTGAGACCTGGCAACCGCCCCTCGTCGGGGTCTCGATTAGTATACACTAGTTTACACTGGAGTATCGATGCCCGGTCTCGATACTCCTACAACTAGGGACATTTAAGGATGTGCTTATAGACCCCTAGCTCCCACGTATGTGATCGCCATCACAATGCTTGCAGTCAAGCAAGAATCCTATGGGCTCTATCAACATGTATATGATGATAAAGACAAACCAGATAGCATACTATCATCTTGAGTAAGACTGTTTCATCGGTATAAGTCCTGCCTTAATCATCATAATCACAAGTCCGCGACTATGATAATTGCCTTGAGGGCACTATAGCCAACAATCTCCCACTTGCACTTAAGGCCAATTATTGCGATGTTGCATACTCACAGCCCTTGTGATACCGAACACCCAACTTCTCAACTAATCAGTTTCGCAAAGCCTGTTTGCGAAAATGATTGCGTTTGAGAAATAGCCTCAGTGAGTGGATCCGGTCCAATGTTTCTTTCTGTATCTCTCTTAATCTCAACTTCGCGGAGAAAGCTATCTACCAAAATGAGCAATACCTGTCTTAGAATTTGTCTGGATATCTGATGGGACCCAGCTCTCAATTGAACTCCAAATCCAGCAAACTAATTAGACTGTATCGTCCACTGAATTTAATCAGTATCCTGCGCCATGCCTTTCCTCAGTATTCGCTTGGACTACCCGTCCAACATACTGTCCCTCAAAAGAGGGAAAACTATAACTCTGACAGTCACTCTGTCATCTATGTCACCTTGGAAGCCTGATATGATAACCGTCTCCTGAAGGAGGCTGCCGTAATCATTTCCCAAGAACATTCACTTATGTTCAATAACTGCTTCCCAATGTTTCTCCAGGATTGGATTAATATATCTGCTTATTGCATCTAGTGCAAAAGCAATATCTGGTGTGGTACCTGACATTTCATGATTAACTCAATTGCCTAAGCAAATGATATGTTAATCATGTAGATTCCTCTCCTCTTTAGTCTGTAAGACACCTTTAGAGAGGTTGACTCCATCACCTGCAGGTTCACCACTATGCCAGGAGTCGTCCATTTAACGTCAAAGTACCCAGATTAGGATACTTCCCAAATCTAGATTTAAAACCATAAATCTAGTAACCAGAAAACCAGATATTACATCCATATCCTATGTGGAGAAAATAATTGTGTGACAACCAAAGTATAACCGATCGTAGTATAGGAATATCTCTTCCTATCAAGTGCATGTCATCCCAAATCCTGGACATCACTCTCTACTACCTTCTTACCAGATCCATCTCCTATTCTGATGAGGTCAAAGACTATGACTGTCACATCAAAAATCAGATGATCTATTTCCGCTATACCTGCTTTAGTCTGTAAATAGACATAAGCTACTTGCCTACTATGCTTCCGCTGCTCCCACTGACTACAACAACCCTCTGGCAGAGTCATATACACGTGCACCTCTAAAGCTAGTTTAGAATTATGGTATACTCATCCTCCCGCCGGGTCTTATAGTCTAGAACAACAACAATGGCAAGTCTGGGTAAGCAAGAACCTCCCTGTCACCGTCTCTGAGAAGACCGAATTACCTCTCGGGTGCCTGAGGTTACCCACCAAAATCTGCGGAGTTGCTAATGGAACGTTGAAAACAATTGAATCCTCAGGTTATATTAAATCTTCAGTAATCGTTTGTGGTTCTGGAATAACTTCCAGTTCTACCATACTCCCACTTCTGTTTTCTGAAAAAATCCATTTTATTAAAACTGTGGCGAGTCAAGAACAATATAAATATTGATCTTCCTGATGGTAGAAAGTTAACCCTTGTCAAAGCCCGGGATAACCCACAAACAGCCATTACTGAAACGTGCCTTGAGTTTATCCGGATTCTGGTTTTAAGCATCAGCCGGACAACTCCCTATACCTTAACATTGTTAAGATATAAATTGATTCTATATATGTCTAATATAGAAACAAAAGCACTAATCTAATTTGAACCAGATTCAAAATCATGCAGCTGTCTCCAGTGCATATCAACCAAATGGAAAGAGGACAATCAGCATTACTCATCTAGGAGTGCATCCATATATGAGTAACCTGAAAGAGAAGCAAGTTCTCAAAACCATCACTATCAACGGAATACCAAACATAAGTATCTACATCTTCGACTTCATCGAAGAATCCTGATACTTCCAACAAATGGTTCTCTACTTCATTCTCATACCTATAACTTCTCAATATCTGGACTTTGCATTTCAATGAAATACTTGTCCAGAACTGGAGAAGTCACAAGTAAACAGAATATAGTATGAGTACCAACCCCATTGTCCTAACGGACACTGGACAACATACAATACTTTGTATAAGTCTCCTGAGTCCAATAACTCAAACTCTGTGCCTCGTAGGTTGAAAAACTGTACTTTGGTTAAGAAGAGTTACGCCGCTGTTGAATGCACCTTACCTAATCACCAACTGATATAGGTAAATGTCATAAACACAATATCAAAAATTTATAACTTACTTTATAAAATAAATGTACAGATATATCAGTTTGAAATTGGTACATAACAACGGATATTCAAAACCAAATGTTTGCCATCCGGCAAAATCCGGATGATTTTCTCAAATATCACCAATTAAAACGAATTCCGATATAATGAAGATCTAATCACCCAATTTCCAATATCTTACTCCCACTCACCATCTATAATATCATACAAATGTGAGAAACTGATCTGGTAAATACATACCGTGGAGTTAGATTCCAATTGGGAAAACAGTTTTCAATTAACATCGCACAGTCAGACTGAAACATGAAAATGTTTCAAAAGGGGTTGACTGGTATTCCTAGTAACACCTCTTCCATTATCCTGAATCATGACAGTAACCATATACTTACCTGCCCTCACTGCAATCCCTTTATTATGTCTTTACTTATTACCTTCTGTACAACTCCTTTACGCTAATTGGTTTTATTCATTCCCTACCTTTCGGCACCATCCTAAGGTTTGGAAGAAGACTATCCAATAAGCGTAATAGGTGTACTCTCCTAATCCTAGGAGCCCTCGCAACCTGAGAGAAGGTAAAGAGAAAAGACATCCGAATAATCCTATTCAATCTCTTCAGAACCAGAATCCATCCTCGAAAAAGTTCCTTCGAGTTCGTATGTAACTATATGATGAATTTATCCAATGGAAGTGGATATCCATAGTGATACAGAGTGTTCTACAGAAAAGAAAAGTGGATGTAGGAGTGGCAGGGGTATACACTGTTTTTGTCGTGGATGATGGTGATCGCAATTTCCTTTGCCATTATTCTAATCCCTTTATATGTCTTTACTTATTACCTTCTGTACACCACAGTTAAGCTTGTTGGTTTTCTTCCTTCCCTACCGTTCGGCACCTGCCTATGGTTTAGACGAAGACTATCCAATAATCTCAATAGGTGTACCCTCTCCTAATCCTAAGAGCCCTCACAACCTGAGAGAAGGTAAAGAGAAAAGAAAACCGAATAATCCTATTCAATCTCTCCAGAACCAGAATCCATCCTCGAAAAAGTTCCTTCGAGTTCGTATATAACCATACGATGGATTTATCCAATGGAAGTGGATGTTCGTAGTGATACGAGGTGTTCTGAAGAAATGTAAAGGTGATATAGAAGTGGCAATGATGTATGCGACACTGTGACATTCCAAAAGTCAAAGTTTTTTAAGAAGGTTTGGTTAACTTGGTTTCATGAATTTTAGTCAAAAGTCGGGTCATAGTCGCAGCCAGAGAGAGAGAGAGAGAAGAAACACTCAGCATGCACTCTAACCTGGATCAGAATGGTTAATCATTTTATCTAATCTGGATGGCTCCCACTGTTTCCTCGAATTCTCCTCCAAACCTAAAAGGAGAATTAGTCGGAATTACCCGAGGATTAACCCTACTCATCAGCGGGAATCATGATCCAACTATCATCGCATGATAAATTGATGGAAGCCACTCAAGTCACCACACTCCAGAAGGTATGCGCAAGCCTGGCAAGTTTCATGTATGTTTGAAACTCCCGATGTGATTTTTACCCCAAGCGGCTTATGACCTTGACTAGATCAACATATCATAATTCACAAGTCAAGTTCAACCCGTCATTATCCTGGATTGATTAGACCCACCCGTACGAGCCCTTGACTAGGTCAACATGACCGTACGACTGTCCTAACCAATTGCATATCCATGCAACAGAAAATTACTACAGAGCTACCAAACACTACGCCTTGACTAGGTCAACATACGTAGCATGAATACTAAGCAATACTCGTCTGAAATGACGGAGGGCTACGGCTGGTTTTTGGCGAAAAACCTTTAACATAATGAACTTGATATCATTGAAAGAATCCAAGTGGTTTTATAAATATATAGTGGCGAAAAACTTTTGCTAAAGAGGTCACTCCCGGTGAAGGGATCTCGGCTCTTTCCCTGTCGAATGGGGTGCAGGATATCCCAAACTGAATACCACGATGCAAAGCAAAAGTAATCGACTATAGTGAAGTTATTACGTTGACGCAAACTTTTACTCAAGGGGTCACTCCCGATGAAGGGATCTCAGCCCTTGCCTCGTCGAATGAGGTGCAGGATATTCCAAATGAATACCATGATGCAAAGCAAGAGAGAACGTCTGTAATGTCAATTTTTTAAAAGTTGGTTCCAACAACATCATATATAGGTTTGTTTTATCCTTGCATCGATAAGAATCTATGCAGTCCCATCAATTAATCACACCAGAAAAGAACGAAAATAAAATGTACGTATATGCCATCCGCATTCGCCACTGGGTCCCGTCATCACCCGTTAGGTTACTTAACTAACGACAGAGCGGGGACTGGGCTAGCGCGTGTGCAAAACATATACAACATCTATTAGTATATATAAATATATATATAACATTCGTCCCAGGCATGATATAAAGCAACATCAGAGAAACATCATAGAAGCAACACAGAATGGTAGATAATCTGGAGCCCCGGGTTTCACTTGAGCCGCAAGTGAGACCCGACGTTCCCTGTCGTGTGGATAGCATGTGCAATGAAACCTAGACCCCTACGAGCGCGGAAAGTTACCCGCCAAAACCAGAAGTGAGGCATCCCCCTTCAGCAACGTGAATGGACCACCCAGCACTTCACGGAATCCGGCAACTTGAGCACCTCTCCTGGTTCACCTATACCCCATACGAGTGCGGCGAACAGCCCGCCAATTCTAGAGTAAGGTCCCCTCCATCCCAACGCCATGAGATGCGGACCAGTTGCCTTCTAGAATCCGGCTATTCGTGCACCCCACCGCTGGGTAATCCTAGTACAGAAAAAAAAATATACAAGGGTGACATCGACCTCAGCCCGGTCGTGCCCCAAAAGAATAATATACAAACTGGCAGTGACGGCAGTCCATATGTCGGACGCTCGCCCCGCAATATCAAATGTACAAATGAAATAAACTGCACTAACATTGCACCATAGCTATCCACCATGACGATCCAACCAACATCACAGCACAACACAGAACATCAACGTGAATGTCACGTTCGCAAACCGCTCTAAAAGACATATAGCAATTAGACGGGTTTACCGATCAAATGACATTCACGGTCGCAGATTATAATGTATGTACTGATAAACGCACACTTAAATTATCGATCGACAAAGTTCCAAATTATCCCCAATAGCAAAACAACACTTCACTGAAACATGGGCCAAAACAGAATATCACAAAAATCATAATTTCACATCAGGGGGCTACAGTAAAAATTTGAAGGCCCGTCGCCAATAAATGGCCGCGAAACCGCCGCCAATATGGGGTTAGTGCGGCGGATCAGCGGCACTTTAGTGGCATCACGAGCTCAAAATTTTTGTGTATCCTTATATTTGCCTGCAGGGATTTTTAAGCTACTGCAAATAATTTTTGAAACACTTTTGAAAAACGGCAGAGAACAGAACATTGAAATCGTGATTTTGGAAATTTCCGTCGATCGATCTTTCAAGCATGTTTAAACAAGCTAGTAAGGGGTTTAAAGGGTGGCTTTGATACCATGAATGGTCCCGGTAGCGTCCCGGCCGTCGAAACGCGGCCAAAATGTGGAACAAAAATTTCTAAAACCGGCGCTACCATTACCCGATTTCCGGATCGACCTTAAACCCTAAATTAGAAAATTAAACTAAGAGTTAGAAAGGTTAAACCGAGATGATCCGAGTCCTTCGGTCTTCATTCCAAGCTCCTAGCTGTTCCTTGATGTGGTTTGGTCGCCGGTCTTCCTCCATCTCCGATGATCCACCCGAGGGAAACGGCGCAAGCTCCAACCTCGTCGAACGAGGTAACCGACGCTCCAAAGTCGCTAGCGATGGAGAGTGGGGGTGTATGAAAATGTCACTACAATTTTCTCTCGACTTGTTTTGCTCAATGAGCAAGCATAGAAGATCAATGAGGTGAACCTTTTGCATGAACTAAAATGGCTAAGTATTTGTGAGAATGAAAGTGTGAAGAAGTGATGAATACTGAAGTGTAATGTAACAAATGAAATTAACCCCACCCACAAAGTAGTGGCCGGCCCCCCCATTCTCTCATTCGCACAAAAAATCATTTCCTTTTTACAAATAAACAAATCAAAGCCATGCTTTGCAACATGCTTTGACTCATGCCCATACAATGAACAATGTTCATGCCGCCTCATATATTCCACCTCATTTATAAAAACAAATGAATTTCCATAAATGTAAAATCAAATCAATGAGGTGGCATCTTCTATAAGCTATTCCGTATAAAATACGGAATACTTCCCGGTACATGTACCGAAATACATATACGCGTATTCGTACCAAAATACGAATAGCCGAGAGAGAAAACGAATAGTGAACAATAATACTAGAATACGTATATACAAATACAAATATAAATTATTAAATCAAAACCCGATTTAATAATCCGGCTTAATCCTAGCCGGTAGTATTATCAACCGTCCGATTAAAGTCTGCGCAGCTAGTGCACATATTTAATTGGACACCTGTATGTATCAACATACCTCATGTACACCATATCGCCTGAACCGTGAAAACCCTCTGTGTCGGACTCTAAAGACTCGTCAATACGCTGGCAGTGGGTTTAACCACAAGCACGTCAGCGGCACTAGCTGTATGTAACGGCTACCCAGGTATTGAGCGAAAGGGAGGCCGACGAGCGAACTCATCCTGTACCCCTATTGAGCCTGACAGTGACAATATCCGTACAGTCCGATCTATTCGTCTATGAGTATAGCATATCGAGTCTAGGGGGTGGATAAAGTCAGACCCCCAACAACGCGATATTTAGTGTCGGTATGAAACCCATGACCATCTGAGAAACTATCGATCCTGGATCGATAATTCTCGTCCACCGTGGCCACGGATTTATAGTGATGGCTATCCATACACAACGTGACATCAACCCCCAATACCGGGAGAGACGAATCCCCGACGATCCGATCACTGCCTCCATGTGGCTCGGGACTGTACCCAACTAAAACCTGTTTGCACGACTCCTTTGAGCCGTGGTAGGGTAGTAATCAAAGCACAGTAGGAACTCACACGAGACAAATGACGATCTCAGGTCGACAGACTAACCTGTACACATGTCACCTGGGAACTGCTATCTGACAATAGGTATAATACCAACTAGCAGGTTCCCGGTGAGTCCGTCCAGTGTACTCATAACCTAATGATCACCTTTATACTATCTTAGGTGAACAAACTAACACCAATGGCTTGTGAGACCTAGCCACCGCCCCTCGTCGGGGTCTCGATCAGTATACACTAGTCTACACTGGAGTATCAATGCCCGGTCTCGATACTCCTACGACTAGGGACATTTAAGGATGTGCTTATAGACCCCCATCTCCCATGTATGTGATCGCCATTACAATGCTGGCAGTCAAGCAAGAATCCTATGGGCTCTATCAACATGTATATGATGATAAAGACAAACCAGATAGCATACTATCATCTTGAGTAAGACTGTTTCATCGGTATAGGTCTTGCCTCAATCATCATAATCACAATTCCGTGACTATGATAATTGCCTTGAGGGCACTATAGCCAACAGTCCCGAGGTCCGCGAGCTCCTCAATGTTGCCAATCATCTTAAGCACATGTTCCGCTACAGATGATCCGACGGCCAACCTTGCTGAAAATAACTTTTTCGAAGCTTCGTATCTGGCGATAAGAAATTGCTCTCCATATAGTTCCTTAGTATGGAGAAATATGGATTCAAGGTCCATATTCTCGTGCCTCCTCTGATGTTCATTGTCTATAATGGCAAGCACGAAGCACTTGGCCTTCACGCAGTCAATCTCCCAGGTCTTATGGATTTCCTTTTCCGCGACGCTGGATTCTGGACCTAGGACGGCGGGGGCCTTAGTGGTAAGGAGATACCCCAACTTGTCATAAGTGATTGCCATTTTGATATTCCTGAACCAATCTTTGTAGTTTGGCCCTGTCAGTATATTTTTATCCAATAGTAACTTAAGGCCCGTCATGATGTTTGGTTGCTGCAATTAGGAGAGAGAGAAGAAACACTTTAGCATGATGCTCTTGCAAGTTTAGAGTGGTTTTAGTTTGTCTAAATAGGATGGCTCCCACTGTTTCTCGAATCCTTCCTCAAACCATAAAAGAAGAACTAGTCGGGATTGATCTCACCTTACAATACTTGCTTAACCGTTCAGCCAGGCCAGTGTCGGTACTTCGAGGGAGGTTTTACGATGCTTTCGTGAAGTTCCTTAATTAAATAACCTCTTTTCCCTGTGGGCGTAGCCCCGCTAACACCTTTCTAATCACCTACTTGGTTTATAGCATTGATCGTTAAGTGAAAAAAATCTCCCGAGGAGTAGCATATACTCACAGTAGGATCGGGATCCAAATATCATCATGTGATAAAGCTGAAGGAATCCTACCAAAATCATCACACTCCAAATGGTATGCAACACCAGCAGGTTTCAGTTTCCTTAGAAACTCCCGATGTGGATTTTTGCCCCATGTTTTTATGACCTTGACTTTGGCCAACAAATCATAAGTCACATGTCAAGTTCTACCCATCATTTTCCAGGTTAATTTGAACCCACCCGTACCTACCCTTGACTTTGGCCAACAAAGCAGTACGACTGTCCCAAACCAACGCATCTATTTATGCTTCATATGAATATCCAACAGCTACCAATCACTATACCTTGACTTTGGCCAACAAACATAGCTTGAATACTATTGACTATCCATGCGAAATGACGGAGGGCTACGAATGGTTTTAGCAAAACCGTGAACGTAGTGTACTTGATATAATCGAAGGAACGTGATAGCTTTTAAAAGGAGTGGTTTAGGCTCCGCATTTAAAAAGTTTTGCTGTTTTTGAAAAAAAAACGAGTGGGTTTTGAAATTGTTCCAACGATTTAACTTTGGTTTGTTTTCTTTGCATTAATATAATGCGTCCCATCAATTAATCATACCATTGCAGAAAAAAACGAAAATATGACGTACGCTTATGCTATCCGCATTCGCCACTGGGCCCCGTCATCACCCGTTAGGTTACTTAACTAACGACAGAGCGGGGGCTGGACTAGCGCGGATGCAAAACATAAGTAACGCCTACTAGATATAAAATATAGATATAAACATTCATCGAACGCAATGATAGATATTCCAGATCACAGATGAACACATTGGATATGCTAGGAATCCGCGTTTCGTTCGAGCCTGCAACGAAAGATGGATTACATGGTCGCGATGAATAACCAAACCCCACCCTAGACCCCTTCGGGTGCGGCAAACTACCCGCCAAATACACGAAGTGAAGAAACCTCCCTCAACAACGTGAGTAGGCCACTCGGCACTTAAAAGTGCCCGGTAGTTTGTGCACCCCACCTTGTGTCTATCCTAGGAGCAAAAACAGTAAAAGAAATAATATACAATGGTGGCTACAACCTCAACCCGGATGTGCAACCATAAAATAATATTACATCAATTTATAATTTACAACAAATGAAAGATAAATAAACACTCATCTGACATCCCCAGCTATTCATCCACGACGATCCAACAAGTTCATATACATAATCCAACATCACAGATCACAGATATGTACAACCCCCACTAATCGACGTATAGCGATTAGTAGACGTTCAGTACATATATCACATTACAGATATAATCCAATTAGCTAAAGTTTATAGAATTTCGATCAATATTCCAATTTGAAACTACCCTAAATACAACACTGTACTCAAAAGAATCTGGGCAGAAACAATGTATCTAAAAAATCACAAAACATCAAGCTGGACATTCTGCAGGAAAAACGAGTTGACTCCGAGTCGACTCGGCCGCAGATCCGCGGTGAAACGCATGGTTTCGCCGCGCTTCCGGGGCTGTCTGACCGAGTCACGAGCTCGTTTTTCTTGTGTGTCCCTAAAAAACCCTGCACGTATTTTTCAGGTCTCTGGAAATATTTTTAGACATGTTTTTAAAATCGGCAGAAAACACTAATTTTTGATGTATTTTGCGATTTTTTTCGGGATCGAAGTTCTGAAGAATTTGCTAATATGTTAGTTGTTGTTTAGCTTGGCTCTGATGCCACTGTAAGTCTATGTTACCCACCCCGGTACTTACGGGGAGGCGGAAAGAGTAAAAATCAAATTTTTATCACAATAAAACATAGACTAACCATGAAGGATCTTTACTAAGCAAAAACTAACAAACAAACAAGGAGCTTTAACTACTAGGTTAAGATGGTTATACCTAGTTCTTGAACTCCTTCTCTTCTTGTTGTGGTCCTCCTTGTTACTAGCTCCTTGGAGTAGTGTAGATGGCTCCTCCTCGTTGTCTTCTCTAGGTCAAAGATCGATCCACCCGAAGGCCTCTACCTTGAGCTTCTACCTCAATGATGAAGTAACTAGAGTGCTTAGCTTGCTACACTAAGAACCCTAGAGTGAGTAGAGAAGTATTTTGGTGGTTTAGTCTCAAGAGCTTTTAATTTTCAACACATGAAAGATTAAAGCTATGAGAGAGGAAGAAGGAGAGCTCACAATGAGAGAGAAATAGAATGAGAGAATCATATGAACCTTGCTCTCATATTAGAGATATATGATAATAATAATAATAATTAAGAAAATTGTGATGGTGAGTTGATTTGACCATTATCATTTCACATTTAATGCTAAGCAAGCTTCAAGAAGCATCTTATGCAAAAGAAAAATATCTAGGTCAAAGCAAGTCAACAAGTCAAATGGTCAACCCAACTCAAACCATGATACAATTATCCTTAATTAATATTATTAATCATATTTCTCATTCTCATTAGGGTTTTGATCAAGTCAATGGTCAAAAACCCTAATGAGGTGTCTCCCTCTCCGCCTCTGTCAACTGTACGTACGTACCCGCATTCGTGTTCCGAAGAAACACGAATACAATGAGACAAGACCAATCCTAAAACAAATACTAGGATCTGGCTTAAACCAAAGTCCACTAGTAATAACTGCCCGGACACCAAACGTGCACAAGTGCGCGTATGTGAACGAACCCCGTCGTAAACCATACGACCTCTACTCAGTTTTGCTCAAAGGTGAACAACCCTCTGTGTGGGCCTCTAAAGACTCGACACTACGCTGGCAGTGGGTTTAACCACAGGCCGCAAGCGGTACTAGCTGTGCGTAACGGTCCCCAGGTAGATGCCGATAAGAAGATCGATGAGGTGAACCCATCCGAACTTCTACTGAGCCTGAATGTGACAATCTCCGTACAGTTCGTTCTGTTCGTCTAAGGGTATCGGATGCCGGGCCTTAGGGGGGATAAATGCCAGTCCCCTAATAGCGGTACAAGTTGTGTCGGAGTGTAGCCCAGAACACCCTGAGAAACTACTGGAAACACTACCAGTAAATCTCGCTAACCCTGGCTAGGGACTTTGTGTAATGGCTCTCCTATACACAGCGCGATATCAACTTTCAATACTGGGAGAAACGAATCTTGTCTAACCGCCACTGCCTCCAAGTGCTTCGGGACTGCACCCAACTTCTACCTATTTGCATGACTCAATAGAGCCGTGGTAGGGTAGTAATCTAAGAATAGTGGGAACACACTCGAGGCGAAGTGACAGTATCAAGTCAACGGACTAAGTTGTACTCATGTCACCTGGGAACTGATAACTGACGATAGTTATAATACCAACCAACAGTTCCCAGCGAGTCATGTCCAGTGTACTCGTAACCTAATGAGCACCTGCATACTATCTCCAGTACGACGCACCGATGGCTGTGGGACAGGCCATCTCCCCTCCTGGGATGAGAAGCGTATACACTAGTCTACTCTGGAGTATCGATACCCTGTCTCGATAATCCTATGACCAGGGACCAGTACAAGGATGTGCTTGTAGACTATCCAGCCCCCACTAGTGTGACTTGTAAGTCTACGGTAGCGCCCCGGCCGTCAATCTGACGTCAAATGCGGAACAAAAACTTTTATAACTGGCGCTATCGCATACTCAACGCGATGCGAATAGAAAGAATATGCGGAAAATGAATAATAAATACAACAGCGAAGAATCTACATCAATATTTATATGTCATATAGTTTTTGCCATTTGAAATAACACGAATCATTGTGTTTAGAAAAATAAGCGCTACGGTGTTTTTAGGAAAAGATGCGTCTTTTGAAAATATCCGTAGAATCCCTTGGACTGTCTTTAAAATACTCACGATTCTTTAGTTTTGAAATAGGTATGACTCGAGTCTTGTCTAACATCAATAAGTAAACTACAGGACTAATCGAAAGGTAAGGAAACCACCTAAATCTGAGTCGATACATATAAATATAATATTCGGTGATCCCTCCTCAATAGTATCACATACGATACAATATATAACATGACATCCTCGAGTCAAGAGTGTGGATCTATCATCAATATAAAGCTCGTACGGTAAATCCATCGTATGGCATCCCAATCTGGGTACAGGTCAAATATCACATTTATCTCATCAATTATCTGGTATCCTTATCATCATATCTCCTAAACTGGGGGCACTGATCTAAGTCTGGTACAAACTGATACCATCTGCATATATTTGTGTGTATGAAAACACACGCCTAAAGGCCCGCTAAAATCTCATGTCGTATCTCATAATACGAAACAAAACATATCACCGATCTCATGGCATCATGCCCAATCTCATCGACTCATCTCCAAATACCATATACAATCCTCATTATCCATGTGTAGGTATACGTATATATATATATACCTAGTCCCATACCGATGTGTGTGTGTGTGTGTATACGTATCCCCATATACGCACAAGTAAGAAAATGAATGCAAGTGTGTGTGTGCGTGTGGGTATACACCTTATTCTAGGGTTCGCGACTAAGAAGCTAAACTAAGTTACTTCTAACTACCCTAATCTAAACCATGAACACAAAATCACATCTTGATAATCATCTACGTAACATAAAATACATATATAACCATATATGTAAGCTATACTACGAACTGCGGGGGTGCTATACGCCATCCACTCGACTTCGCCCGTAGATATATATCTACTCACCTTGCTCTTCGCTTGCCAGAGTCGATGTCGCCACGCCCATCCTTGTTGCTCCGAACCCACTCGAGGGTGCCTACACATCATAATGTATCGTGCCGCATTAAAACTCAATTCAAAACCAAAACGACACGCTAAAAGCCTATAGGTTAGAACCTACGGACTACGCCTTTCAAAACCACCAAATAACACTCGATTTCGACATACAAACGTCAAGTGATCGAATACAACACAAATTACAGAAATCCAGAATTTATAATACGAAAAACAAAACCCCGAATCAAAACAGCAACTCTTGAAAATAGTCCCAGATTTTACTCTAGGTGAAATTAGCCAATTTTGCATATGTAAAGGGTCTAGTTTACTGGAGATAAAACCACAGAACAAATACGAACCCAAATGATCCCACCCTGGACACAATTTGCGGCCAGATCGATTAAAAGTGCGGCCAGAACAAGGAAGGGGTGGCTCAGGTTTTGGGGTTAGCATCTAGGTTGCCTGCATATCTCACTGTCTTCGCTAAATATTTTTCAGGTCACCCGGGTGTTAGCAGATTGCAATATATCCCCACAGAATCCACAATTCTCCGATATCGGGTTTTCTAAGTTTGCTAAAAGGGGTTAAAGTCTCAGGTTCAGTCCACTAAATCATCACAACAGGGGTTGTATGGCCTCTACTAACTTCAATTATGCTTTTGGAATCAATTCAAACCCTAATCCTTTTCTAGAAATTTCCAAACCCCACTAAACATCGCCTAATCATTTCTAAACATGCATGGAAGCTAAAGTAAACCAAAATTCTACACTAATGGTTCAGAAATTACCTCAATTGGCACTCATGAATCCCCTAGAGCACCAAAATGCAAACTTTCTTGGTCCATAGTGTAGTTTGTGAGCTTGTGCACATTTTTAGTGAAAAGGAGATGGACTTTTGAGTAGATTTTGATGGTGTTTTGTGGCTTGAAGAGGGGGAGGGAGATGAGGCAGCAGCCCTTGAGAGGAGAGGGAAAAGAAAAAGATGAAGATGATGGAATGAGAACAAGGCCATGACCAAGGTTGACCCCCTCACCACTCTCTCGCATGCCCATACCTCCTTATTTTATTCCCTTGTTCTTTTCATTTCTTTTCTTTTCTCTTCTCTTTAAATTTTAGAACCATGCATGATAATAAGAAGAAATCATGAAAGAAAAATATAATAAGTGTTAAAAATGACTTAGTGCATGTCATGTGCACAAAACCGGATTAATGCGAGATTAGCGATATTTAATCGCGATTAGCATTAAAATAGTGCACAATAAATCATAAAATTTCATAATTTGCTTAAATCCAATAAAGCAGCCTCATTCAAGTAATTTCTATAATTTTCCAATTTTCCCCCAATTTATCGGTATTTAATTATACCGCCCTATTAAAATATTCAATATAATATTATTTAATTATAAAAATTCCCAAAAATAATATTTTATTTTTCTGAAATATTACAGTAAATTTGTATATCAAATATACAATTAGACACTAAATTATCAAATGTTGATTTGATAATTTAGTGTATAATTGTATATACACATCAAATATTTCTTGAAAATTGTATAATTGTATATTTAATAGCATAAGCCGAAAATCCAGAAATCCAAAACAAGAAAATCTAAGTAAGCCGAAAATCCAGAAATCCAAAACAAGAAAAGTAGTAGAGTAAAGGAAAACCAATTTAAATCAAGTAGTTTTAATAGCATAAGCCGAATTATGTGTCTTTTAAAAACATCAAATATTTCCTGAAAAATTCGGCAGAGTCTCCTTTGTAAAAACTGGCCCCCAAACGGGATACAACATGAATAGTATACGAAATCAATAAAAGGCATCCCCAAGCGGGAGCTAGCTCTTCGTCAAACGATGGTCACAACCACACAAGTAATATAATATACAACGCCAAGGGCGAGGATCAAAACTCAAAGGAAATTCAAAACAACAAGAAATCCACAGAAATATAACGTGCGACTCTAAGATCGAAAGAATAACATCACTGGTCTCTATCTCCAAATAAACACATGTTTGGTTGATGGAATTTACTAGATACAACTGAATAATATTATACAAAGTATAATGATGGGTACGATACCAATAAACCCACCTACTAGAAAAATCACCTGAAGGAAGCAGTGCCAGCAAAGCCGTAATGAAACCTGTACGACAAAACCTGCAAGAACTATGGCACAATGGGGGTGAGTTGCCAACTCGTGAATAGAATACATTTACGAACAGGAATCGCATGTACAACGCAATCCTAAGTCATACAATCATAATATATCCTCAAATATATAACCAGCAGCCAATAACAATGGCTAGGGTATACCTCTAAATAACGGTAATACCAAGTGCTCGTGTCAGTGCCTCAGGTAGCAATGTATCATATGGATGATGTATGAATGCATGAAACAGAATGCATGTACTGGAGAAAACTTCTTTCATAACATAGTGAGATTTCTGTATCTTTTTAAAAGAGATATCATAAATGAATCAGCATAAAAAGTATCTAGCATCGACACAAAACATAAATCTCAATGTCTCAAAATCTCAGGCTCCGGCTATCCGGACTGGCCTGTATCATCAAATCTCAGTACCTCAATATCACGAAATCTCAATGTCTCAATCTCAATATCTAGGGCGCCGTCAGTCCATGTAGGGATGCTAGGCACGCGCACAAGGGTCCACGAGTCATCCACCATGCCCGATTAACAAATTAACCGTGCCGAACAACCCGAAGCCGGATCTTTAAACTAGAGATTAGGCGAAAACTAACATGCTAAACACTTTAACACTAAGTGAGAGGGATTACAACCTTTGTAGATCCGGTCCTTCACTTCAGAAGCTCCGTGTTGTGGTCCCTTCGCTGCGATCATCGGGTTCCGGACTCTCGAGAGGTTCCACGAAGAGAAAGATGCAGTCTTGCTTCCGATCTTCGATACAAAGATGATCTCCCTTGAAGTTTCATTAACACAAGCTAACACTCACTAAAATTGAGTGAACACTCTCATCTAAAGGGCAAGGGTAGATAAGGATGATGAAGTAGGATTTTTGCTCTCTTTATTTATCTTTTTCTCACATTTATTCATCACTTGAAAAAAGCTAGTAAGCTTTTTCCATGAAGAAAAGAAGAAGGAAGAAGATGATGAATAATAATATTATCCTTTTGTGATGAATAGAAAGAATTAATATGATGAATAATGCAACCATGGTCAACTAAACTCATGTAGAGAATTAACTAGGGTTAGGGTTTGGGTTGGGTTAAAGCATGAGTCATAACAAAATATCTTTATCATGACAAAAAGAAACCTTCTAGAATCAACTAGAATTCTTAACCCTAATCCAAACCCTAATCATGTTTAAACTCCACTAAACATGTTGCATTAGTTATCATATCATGTTACAATATTATATATCACATATATAATATTTATCGTAACAAAATAAAATAATACAATTAACATATATCGCATATATATCAATGTATTACCCGAGTGAGAAAAAGAATCTTTTAGTGAGCAAATATTAGTTAATGCAATTTAATATATCATATATATTATTATACATTAAATTATCGAATCAACACTTGATCCGACAATCCGGCTATATCGCATATAACCGACTAATATTTATCCGTACCGATTCATCGAATCAACAGTTGATCCGATGACCCGGCTGATATCAAATATCGCGAGAATATAATACGGTATCTCATATCGTATTATCCTCGGTCCCGCACATATCACATATGTGTCCCTACTCCGTTTTGCCTGAGCCAAGAAACCTCTGTGTAGGACTCTAAAGAATCGTCAATACGCCGGCAGTAGGTGATGATCATATCAAACACCCACAAGCTGCAAGCGGTCAGCTAAACGTAACAGCCACCCAGGTATTGAGCGCTCAGAAGATCAACAAGCAAGCCTGTACATTCTCCTGTGAATCCAAACAGTAACACTCCCGTACAGTCCGGTCTCGTCGTCTGATATGTCGCATATCTCGCCTAGGGGTGGTAAACGTCAGACCCCAGTAGCTTGATAAGTCGTGTCGATATAGGGTCTATAACAGTTCAAGAAACTACTGATAACACTTACCAGTAAATCTCAGCAACCCTGGGCAGGGATTTCCGGTTATAGCCAATCGAACACAGCACAACATCAACTCCCTATACCGGGAGAGACGAATCCCCTCCTATCGCTCATTGCCTCCATGTGATTCGGGACTATACCCAAAAGCCATCTTTTTGCACGCCCTCTTGGACGTGGTATGATGGAAATCAAAGCACAGTGGGAATCACACAAGACTCTATGACGATCTCGGGTCAACAGACTATTTTGTACCAGTGTCACCGGAGAACTGCCATCTGACGTGAGGTATAATACCATCTGGGAGTTCTCGGCGAGTCCGTCCAGTGTACCCAGTCTCCACTGAGCACCCGTACACCATCCTTGATGTCAAACACCAATGGATATGGGATCATCCATCGCCCATCATATGGGTCAAGATGCGTATACGCTAGTCTACTCTGGTGCATCGATGCCCTGTCTCGATATACCCTCGACTAGGAACAGTTATAGGATGTACTCGTCGACTACCGTGGCCCCACTAGTATGATCTCATCATAGTCCCAGTAGTCGAGTACACATCATAAGGGCTTTATCAACATGTAATATAGAGACAATCAGAGTACATGTTAAGATAAAGTACAACCAGATAGCATACTATCATGTCGAGCAAGAAAGTCCTCCCTATATATGTCCAAGCATCCATTACAATATGCATCGTATGTACAGTAATGGCCTCTAGGGCATACATATAACTAACAATCTCCCACTTGCACTAGGGCCATCTATTGTGGTATCACATACCCAACAATTAGCTACGGTTGAAGTATCTCATACTCAACCATCCCATAAATGTCTCTACTGGGAAAAAGGCCTTCGTGAGTGGATCCGCGCTGTTGTCCTCTGTGTCTACTCTCCTAACCTCGATCTCCTTGGAGATCAACCATCTCCATGATCAGGTGATACTGCCTGAGAATTATATCTGGATTTTTGATGGGACGGTAGTTCCTTGGCTAAAGCCACAACTCCATTGTCACACAATGGTAGGAACGAAGTTCATCTCATGAACTTATAAATATCCAGACTGCCTCTTTGGTAGCATCCTTGGTAACGATGTATCTTGCCTTTAATCGTCTAGTAAGTCACGGCATCTAGTTTGGAACTCTTCCAACATACCGTCCCTCCACTGAGGGTAAAGACAATGCCTGTGACTGACATTCAGTCGTCCTTATCACCTTGAAACCTTTCCAGTGATTCTCCCCAGGATCGATTGATACCATCTCACTACAACTAATGAGTATCCTAACATCCAATTAGATCTATCTCATAAATCCAAAACCCAAGATTTATGAGGTATCACTTTGATCCTATATGGAGAATCCTTGTGATAAGCGGAGATTGACCGAGCGTAGCATAGGAAACTCCTTCCCTATCAAGAGTATGTCATCCACGTACTCTACGAGGATCACCATCATACTCCCTACTACCTTTTTGTATATACAAGGTGTTAGTTATATGTATGCCCTAGAGGCCATTACTATACATAGGATGTATATTGTAGTGGATGCTTGGACATATATAGGGAGGACTTTCTTGCTCGACATGATAGTATGCTATCTGGTTGCTCTTTACCTTAACGTGTATACTGATTGTCGCTCTGATACATGTTGGTAAAGCCCTTAGGATGTGTACTTGACTACCTGGACTATGATGCAGATCATACTAGTGGGGACATGGTAGTCCATAAGTACATCCTTCAAGGTCCCTAGTCGTGGGTGTATCGAGACGGGGCATCGATATACCAGAGTAGACTAGCGTATACCTTCTCGACCCATACAGATGGGCGATGGATGATCCCATATCCATTGGTGTTTGACATCAGAGATGATATACGGGTGCTCAGAGAAGACTTGGTACACTGGACGGACTCGCCGAGAACTCCCAGATGGTATTATACCTTACGTCAGATGGCAGTTCTCTGGTGACACTGGTACAGAATAGTCTGTTGATCCGAGATCGTCATAGAGTCTTGTGTGGTTTCCACTGTGCTTTGATTTCCACCTTACCACGTCCAAGAGGGCGTGCAAAACGGTGGTTTTTGGGTACAGTCCCGAATCACATGGAGGCAATGAGCGATAGGAGGGGATTCGTCTCTCCCGGTATAGGGAGTTGATGTTGCGCTGTGTTCGATTGGCTATAACCGGAAATCCCTGGCCAGGGTTGCTGAGATTTACTGGTAAGTGTTACCAGTAGTTTCTTGAACTGTTATAGACCTCATATCGACCCGACTTATCGAGCTATTGGGGTCTGACGTTTACCACCCCTAGGTGAGATATGCGACATATCAGACGACGAGACCGGACTGTACGGTAAGTGTTACTGGTTGGATTCACAGGAGTGTGAGCGGGCTTGCTCGTCGATCTTCTGATCGCTCAATACCCGGGTGGCCGTTACGTTTAGCAGACCGCTTGTGGCTTGTGGGTGTTTGATATGATCATCGCCTGCTGCCGGCGTATTGACGAGTCTTTAGAGTCCTACACAGAGGTTTCCTGGCTCAAGCGAAACGAAATAGGAGCGTATATGAGATATGTGCGGGACCGAGAATAATGCGTGTATGTGATACCGTATTCTATTCTCGCGATGAATGTGTCGAATGGTTGTATGCGATATAACCTAGTTATCGAATCAAGGATTGATTCGATAAGACGATACATTGGATATTAGTCGGTTATATGCGATATGACCGGATCGTTAAATCAAGTGTTGATTTAATGATTTAATATATAATTATATATTTGATATATTACTTTGCATTAACTAGTATTGGTTCACTTTAAATGGATTTTCTCACTTGCTTTGCACAAGTTGTATATGTGATATACTTTTGTGCACTTGATTGTATCATGTTTGATGATACATGCTAACTTGGTTAAGTGTATGGTTAAACCATGGTTAGTTAATGGTTTGGGTTTCATTTTATTTATTTATGCATTTATTTATTTTGTTTTGACAAAAGAAAAAGAGAAAATGGTTGCTTTCAAAGATGAAGCTTGTTGAAGCTTCATGAAGGTTTGACTAAAGTGACCATTTTGTCTTCATGCTTAACCCTAACCATTCATCTAACCTTAGTCAATTCTCTACACCTAACCATGGTTGATATTATGATAAGTATTCTTTTTCTTTTCTATTTTAATTAACTTATCATAATATTCATTATCTTCTTCTTCTTCTTCTTCAAGATGAAGAAGCTTGCCTCCATCAATGGCAACTAGTGAAAAAGAGTGAGAAATCCAATTCTAAAGTGAATCCACTTCCTATTTCTTCATCCTCTACCTCTTGCCAAGTAGTATAGGGTGTTTTCTTCACAAGTTTCTTGACTTGGTGAAGTTGGAGCTTGATCTAGTGTTGCCTCGACGTAGATCATCTTCGGCATCGAAGTCGACGACCTAGCCCGCCCATTTCTCCGATGAAGCCGACGCTAGAGTCCGGGATCCGATATGGACAGTGAGGGGACTTCATCACGGAGCCATGGAGGTGGAGAACCGGATCTACAAAGGTTGTAGCCTCTTTCTTGTAGTTAAGTTGTTAACTAGTTTCATTTTTCGCCTAAACTCTAGTCAAAGATCCGTATTAGGGTTTCTCGGCACTTGTAATTTTTGAAATTGGCATGGTTGATGCCTTGTGAGACCTCATTAGCGTGCCTAGGAACCCTACAGTGGTATCAGAGCCTAGCTAGAGCCTTAGGCGATGCGTAGACGAAGTTTGAAAGCCGAACGAACCCGAAACCCTCAAAATTTCATGCTCTCTGGACTTTTTTCAAAAACTGGGTTTTTTCCAGATTAAAAATGCTTAAAAAATTCAGCAGGAAGTTCTAAGAATTACGGTGCAAAATTGGCCAAAAGATACCTCTAAACCGCGGCGGAACCGCGGCAGAAGCCTAGCTTCTGCGGCGGTTCCGCGGCCAATTGATGACATCAGCCAACCATTTTTGCACAGTAATTCCTATTTTATGGTGCTGGATTTTATGGGAATTTTTAATATTTATTCAAGAGTTGAATATTCTGGGTTGTTTTGGGGATTCGTTTATTCGATCGGATTATCAAGCTTTGTCTATGTGTCTTTCCGAATAATTATTGAATATGTTAAAAAGTTCGACCGGATATAAATACCCAATTTTTCCCCTGCCGGAAAATTTCCAAGTGTTGGATTTTTCCGAGGTTTAAAGATGTTCTAAGTAGTGCAAGTAACGCGATGGTCCCTCTAGAAGACAACAAAGCTTAACTTGATTATGTGACCGTCTTGAACTGCCCTTTGAACCTTCGGGTTTGGGGCAGTACGGCATGCCACATGTGAGGTGTTGGCTTGACCCTTCTACGGCTGGACCGTTGGTACTGAGGCACGAAGTGAATGTCTTTGAACTTATTTCATGAGTTGAGCTGTTTCGGGAAAACTTGGGTGTTCGATTGTTCGATCGGAAAGTTTAACATTTTCTATCTTATTCGGAATGTGATACAATAATTGGAATTCAAAATAAGTTATGAGATAACTGAATGAATGTTATAAACATAGCAGTTTAGTCTCACTTGATCGGTTGCCACAGAATTTTGATGTGATCAAAAGTCCGTCGCAATCACGTAGCGTACGCGGATACTCGCCGGGTAAACTTAATAGACAGCCTCGCTCCATAGCCCCGACCAAGTGACTGTAGGAGAACCCCGTCGCCGAAAGCATCCGTTCGGGTGCTCGCGGCAGCGTTGTTCCGCCTTGGTGCACTTCGTCGACGGCATCGGGGGTGCGGCCGCCTACTAAAGTTTGCGACGAGCATTCGATCAGGATGTCGAGAATCCTGTTGAATTGCCCGACTTGATATTGAAAAGTGTTTTCGATAATGAGACTAAGATGCGGGGTTTATAATTGTTAGGCATGTGATGTCTAAGTATTTCATTTGATTAGGCATGCGATGTCTAAACAGATTGCGGATTCCAACTGTTGTAGTTTTACACTTTCTTTTCTGTGACCGTAAGTGTAATATGTGATATCGCCGGTTTCGTTGCTATATGTCAACGACAATTGGGATGGACATATTTACTTACGTTGATGACATGTGATGTTATGTGTTGCTGGATATGTTATATTGGATCGTCGTGTTTGAATAGCCGGGGGTTTTTATGTGAGATGAGTGTTTTTCATTTTCATTCATGTAAAAACTTGTATGTAATATTCTTTTATTTGGGGCACTTCCAGGTTGCGGAAGATGTCACCCTTTGTATATTATTTTCTTTTCCGCACTAGGATAGACCCAAGGAGGGGAGCACAAGTAACCGGGTTCTGGAGTCCAGTGGGAGACCAATTCGAGGTGTCGAGTCCGGGTCTCCTAACTCTAGAAATGGTAGGGTTGCTTGCCGCTCTCGTAGGGGTCTAGGGGTATGGGTTTGGCTATTCATCGCGACCGTGGAATCCGTGTTTTATACTGGCTCGTATTGAAAACACGGACGTCCTAGTATATCCAATGTTTCATATGTTTCTTCTGCTGCGATATCTGTGATGTGATCATGTGATATGTTCTGTGATAGATACTGTATATAGTATATATGATATATTATATAGGCGTTACTTATGTTTTACACCCGCACTAGCCCTACCCCGCTCTGCCGTTAGTTACCTAACCTAACGGTGCACGAGGGGACATCGAGGCGAATGCGGATGGCATAAGTGTACGTCGTATTTATCTGTGATGTTTAGGTATTTAAATGATGGGACTTCATTAATGTGATTAATGAAAGTAAAAAGAAACCTAAGATGTTGTAGAATCGAATTTCAAAATAAAATAGGTAGCTACAGTTCTTGCTTTGCACAGTGGTATATATGATATATCCTGCACCTTATTCGATGAGGAAAGGACCGAGATCCCTTCACAGGGAGTGACCCCTTTAGAAATAACTGGCAGATGCTACAACCCTCGCTTTGTCTTTTGATAGCTTCTATAGTTTCTGCTTTGCACTGTGATATATATGATATATCCCGCACCTCATTCGACGAGGAAAGGACCGACGATCCCTTCACCGGGAGTGCCTCCTTTAGCAAAACTAGAAAAGCCTCAAAAACACTCCATTTTAAAATCATTTGATTCTACAACGATATCAAGTTCATTAAGCAATAGGTTTTCAGAAAAAACTGTCGTAGCCCTCCGTCATTTCAGATAAGTACTAGTTAGTATTCGTGCTGCGGTAGTTTGGCCTCCGTCAAGGCGTAGTGTACGGTAGCTAACTAGTGCTTATCTGCTAGCATATGATGCGATTGGATTAGGGTATTCGTACGGCGTTGTTTGGCCTCCGTCAAGGGTCGTGCGGGTGGGTTTAATTCAATCAGGAAATGACGGGTTGAACTTGACTAGCGGACTATGGGTAGTTTGGCCTCCGTCAAGGTCATAGGACGCTAGGGGCAAAATTTTATCGGGAATTTCAAGTGTTGAAATTTGCAATGAGATTGCATACCTTCTATGAGATAGTTGGATCCCGATACCCGCTGCGAGTAATTGTTACTCCTGGGAGAGTTTTACACATTACAATTAGCCGATCAAGTAGTTGTCTAGAAAGGTGTTAACGAGGTTACGCCTCTGGGAAAACGAGGTTTACATTAATTAGGTTCGTGCGAAAGCACGGGGGACCTCCCTCAAAGTACCGACACTGGCCTGGCTGAAAGATTGGCGAACTTGTAGTATGTAATTAATCCCGGCTAGTCTTTCCTTTTAGGGTTTGAAGGAAGATTTGATAAAAACAGTGGGAGCCATCCTGATTAGATAAAATAATAACCAATCTGATCTTGCAAGAGCATACGCTGAGTGTTTTCTTCTCTCTCTCTCCAGGTAGCGACCATATCACGCCTTAATCAAGATAATAATACGGATTATTGACCGAACCCGCTTGTTATACTGAGCTGGGGAACGTTGGTCCCGCTCCAACTTATAATTGTTATAAGACAGAGCAGGAAATAGGGGATTACAAGAATTTCTGTGCCACCCAAACGAAGTAAGTGCATGCTGATGCATCATCTTCGGGTGTGTTCATTATATAGAACTGTTTCTCAGTGTCCTTTACGTCCTGGGTATATGATACCGGATCAGGATCCCGCATATGTAATATGTTACATGGGCTACAGATAGGTAAAGAACTGAGAACGGGTGATAAGTTTCATGAGGCAGAAAACGGGGCAAGAGTTGCAGCCAAGTCTGTTGGTCACTATCACCCTGTATTACTAATACATTGATTCTGAACGAATGTTATTGGATACCGAACCTGATATACAAAATCATATCAGTCTCCTTATCAGTAAAGAAATGATAAAATTTTGTATTGTTGGATAATGTTTTGAACATTTCCTATATCAAAAGTTGATCGGTTCAGGCACGTTATCTAAATGCATTGATGTTCTAAATCAAACTACAGTTCTTAGTATACAGAACACACACAAGAGGAAGTGTTCAGAACTGAACGAATCCTTCTTGAGGTATTGTAGACTAGATCATATCAATGCGACCAGACTAGCTGAAGTTACATATAGATGCATATTTAAATCAGTTTGAATTTACATCTTCTGAAACTTGCCAGTCATGTCACAAAGATACGATGACCATAGCTCTGTTTACTGGAAACAGAGAAAGAGTTAGTAAACTCTTGGGATGATACATGTTGATGTATGTAAGGTCCCCTGTCTACATATGCCAGGACTGGTTCTTTGTACTTCGTTACATTCTCTGATAATCTCTCAAGATTCAGACATATGTTCCTGTTGAAACACAAGTCCGAACCTTCTGAGATATTCACAGAATATGATTTAGAAGTAGAAAACCAAAACACGGGTATAAGTATTATGTCCTTTGATGAGATCGAGGAGGAGAATACTTGAACACGGAAATCCTGGATTATTCTAAAGGAGAATGAGATTCTCTCTCAGCATTACTCCTCCGTATACACCATAGCACGATGGTATATCGGGGCGGAGCAATAGAACCCTATGTGATATGGTGTGCTCTATGATGAGTACTACTGAGTTTCCTATTTCCTTTTGGGAGTTATGCACTTGAGAAGCTGTATACCAATTGAATTGGGTTCCAATCAAATCAGTTGCCTACCGCTTCGTATGTGATATGGAAAGGAAAAATCCCATATCTTAAGTTGGTTAAGATTTGGGGTTGTCCGGGCTATGTCTAAAAGCATAATCCGGACAAGCTCGAG
Source organism: Agapanthus africanus (assembly GCA_030015575.1). Classification (NCBI taxonomy): domain Eukaryota; kingdom Viridiplantae; phylum Streptophyta; class Magnoliopsida; order Asparagales; family Amaryllidaceae; genus Agapanthus; species Agapanthus africanus. The sequence continues at coordinate 224,680,902 of CM057344.1, read as the reverse complement.
GCAAGGTCTGTTATGTAGAACTGGAAAGGTTCCAGCTATGCAAACTACATCAGATGATTTGGTACAACCAAAGGATTCGGTAGATACCAACGAACCTCAGCCTCTCCGCCGATCTAGTAGGGTTCCTCAGCCACCTGAGAGATATTTCGGTTTCTCTATGACAGTGGGAGCGAGGATTACATCATGAGATGATGACCCAACTAGTTTCGAGCTGGCCATCGGGAGTGGGACTCTGTAAGAATGGCTGGATGCTTAGTAATCTGAGATGGAATCCTTATACACCAACAAAGTATGGACTTTGGTTGCTATATCCGAAGGGTTAAATCCCCATCAGGAGCAAGTATATCTTGAGAAGATTACTTGGTGCACATGGAAAAGTTGAGACTTTCAAAGGTAGACTTGTTAAAGGTTTGCATTATAGACCAGAAATGGATCATGATGAAACCTTTTCTAAGGAGCTATGCTTAAGTCCATCCAGATCCTACTTGCCACGGCTACATATCATGACTACGATATCTGGTGGTTGGGTGAGATGAGACCTTTTCTAAAATGATGTTTTAGAAGAGAGCGTCTATAAGTACACAGCCAGAGGACTTCGTAGACAGTGGGAGCAGCGGAAACGTGTACAAGATGCTCTATAGGATAAAGAAGGTATCGCGGAGTTGGAACATCTGTTTTGATGTAATAGTCAAACAGTTTGACGTCATCAAAATGGTAGATGAACCTTGTATATACAAAAAGGTAATAGGGAGTATGGTGATGATCCTCGTAGAGTTCGTGGATGACATGCTCTTGATAGGGAAGGAGTTTCCTATGCTACGCTCGGTCAATCTCCGCTTATCACAATGATTCTCCATATAGGATCAAAATGATACCTCCTAAATCCTGGGTTTTTGGATAGATCTAATTGGATGTTAGGATTCTCACTAGTTGTAGTGAGATGGTATCAACCGATCCTGGGAAGAATCACTGGAAGGGTTCCAGGGTGATAAGGACGACTGAAAATCAGTCGCAGGCATTGTCTTTACCCTCCTTAAAGGGACGGTATGTTGGAAGAGTTCCAAGCTAGATACCGTGGCATACTAGACGATAAAGGCTCGATACATCGCTACTTAAGATGCTACCAAAGAGGCAGTCTGGATGTATATTTGTTCATGAGATGAACTTAGTTCCTCCCATTTTGTGACAATGGAGTTGTGGCATATGCCAAGGAACGCCGGTCCTATCAGTGATCCAGACATATTCTAAGGCAGTGTCACTTGATCATGGAGATGGTTGATCTCCAGAGTGATCGAGGTTAGGAGAGTAGACTCAGAGGACAACACGGCAGATCCACTCACAAAGGCCTTTTCCCAGAGAGAGACTTTTATGGGATGGTTGAGTATGAGATACTGCAACCACTGCTATCAGATGGCCCTAGTGCAAGTGGGAGATTGTTAGTTATATGTATGCCCTAGAGGCCATTACTATACATAGGATGTATATTGTAGTGGATGCTTGGGCATATATAGGGAGGACTTTCTTGCTCGATATGATAGTATGCTATCTGGTTGCTCTTTACCTTAACGTGTATACTGATTGTCTCTCTGTTACATGTTGGTAAAGCCCTTAAGATGTGTACTTGACTACCTGGACTATGATGTAGATCATACTAATGGGGACATGGTAGTCCATAAGTACATGCTTCAAGGTCCCTAGTCATGGGTGTATCGAGACGGGGCATCGATATACCAGAGTAGACTAGCGTATACCTTCTCGACCCATACAGATGGGCGATGGATGATCCCATATCTGTTGGTGTTTGACATCAGAGATGATATACGGGTGCTCAGTGAAGACTGGGTACACTGGACGGACTCGCCGAGAACTCCCAGATGGTATTATACCTTACGTCAGATGGCAGTTCTCTGGTGACACTGGTACAGAATAGTCTGTTGACCCGAGATCGTCATAGAGTCTTGTGTGGTTCCCACTGTGCTTTGATTTCCACCTTACCACGTCCAAGAGGGCGTGCAAAACGGTGGTTTTTGGGTACAGTCCCGAATCACATGGAGGCAATGAGCGATAGGAGGGGATTCGTCTCTCCCGGTATAGGGAGTTAATGTTGCGCTGTGTTCGATTGGCTATAACCGGAAATCCCTGGCCATGGTTGCTGAGATTTACTGGTAAGTGTTACCAGTAGTTTCTCGAACTGTTATAGACCTCATATCGACACGACTTATCGAGCTATTGGGGTCTGACGTTTACCATCCTTAGGTGAGATATGCGACATATCAGACGACGAGACCGGATTGTACGGTAAGTGTTACTGGTTGGATTCACAGGAGTGTGAGCGGGCTTGCTCGTCGATCTTCTGATCGCTCAATCCCCGGGTGGCCGTTACATTTAGCAGACCACTTGCGGCTTGTGGGTGTTTGATATGATCATCGCCTGCTGCCGGCGTATTGACGAGTCTTTAGAGTCCTACACAGAGGTTTCCTGGCTCAAGCGAAACGAAATAGGAGCGTATATGAGATATGTGCGGGACCGAGAATAATGCGTGTATATGATACCGTATTCTATTCTCGTGATGAATGTGTCGAATGGTTGTATGCGATATAACCTAGTTATCGAATCAAGGATTGATTCGATAAGACGATACATTGGATATTAGTCGGTTATATGCGATATGACCGGATCGTTAAATCAAGTATTGATTTAATGATTTAATGTATAATTATATATTTGATATATTACTTTGCATTAACTAGTATTGGTTCACTTTAAATGGATTTTCTCACTTGCTTTGCACAAGTTGTATATGTGATATACTTTTGTGCACTTGATCGTATCATGTTTGATGATACATGCTAACTTGGTTAAGTGTATGGTTAAACCATGGTTAGTTAATGGTTTGGGTTTCATTTTATTTATTTATGCATTTATTTATTTTGTTCTGACAAAAGAAAAAGAGAAAATGGTTGCTTTCAAAGATGAAGCTTGTTGAAGCTTCATGAAGGTTTGACTAAAGTGACCATTTTGTCTTCATGCTTAACCCTAACCATTCATCTAACCTTAGTCAATTCTCTACACCTAACCATGGTTGATATTATGATAAGTATTCTTTTTCTTTCCTATTTTAATTAACTTATCATAATATTCATTATCTTCTTCTTCTTCTTCCTCAAGATGAAGAAGCTTGCCTCCATCAATGGCAACTAGTGAAAAAGAGTGAGAAATCCAATTCTAAAGTGAACCCACTTCCTATTTCTTCATCCTCTACCTCTTGCCAAGTAGTATAGGGTGTTTTCTTCACAAGATTCTTGACTTGGTGAAGTTGGAGCTTGATCTAGTGTTGGCTCGACGTAGATCATCTTCGGCATCGAAGTCGACGACCTAGCCCGCCCATTTCTCCGATGAAGCCGACGCTAGAGTCCGGGATCCGATATGGACAGCGAGGGGACTTCATCACGGAGTCATGGAGATGGAGAACCGGATCTACAAAGGTTGTAGCCTCTTTCTTGTAGTTAAGTTGTTAACTTGTTTCATTTTTCGCCTAAACTCTAGTCAACGATCCGTATTAGGGTTTCTCGGCACTTGTAATTTTTGAAATTGGCATGGTTGATGCCTTGTGAGACCTCATTAGCGTGCCTAGGAACCCTACACAAGGTTCATCTACCATTTTGATGAAGTCAAACTCTTTGACTAGCACATCAAAACAGATGTTCCAACTCCGCGATGCCTGTTTTATCACATAAAACATCTTGCGCACGTTTCCGCTGCTCCCACTATCTACGAAGCCCTCTGGCTGTGTACTTATAGACGCTATCTTCTAAAACATCATTTAAAAAAGCAGTCATGACACCCAACCGCCAGATATCGTATCATGGTATGTAGCCGTAGCAAGTAGGATCTGGATGGACTTAAGCATAGCTTTGAAAGTCTTAACTTTTCCATGTACACCAAGTAATCTTCTCAAGATATACTTGCTCTTGATGGGGATTTAACCCTTCAGATAAAGCAACCAAAGTCCATACTTTGTCGGTGTATAAAGATTCCATCTCAGATCACTAAGCATCCAGCCATTCTTATAGAGTCCCACTCCTGATGGCCAGCTCGAAACTAGTTGGGTCATTATCTCATTATGCAATCCTCGCTCCCACTGTCATAGAGAAACCGAAGTATCTCTCAGGTGGGTGAGGAACCCTACTAGATCGGCGGAGAGGCTGAGGTTCGTTGGAAACTATTGAATCCACATTCAATAGGTATGCAGCTCACAAGTGCATAACTCCCAAAAGGAAATAGGAAACTCAGTAGTACTCATCATAGAGCACACCATATCACATAGGGTGCTATTGCTCCGCCCCGATATACCATCGTGCTATGGTGTATACGGAGGAGTAATGCTGAGAGAGAATCTCATTCTCCTTTAGAATTAGTCCAGGATTTCCGTGCTCAAGTATTCTCCTCCTTGATCTCATCAAAGGACATAATACTTATACCCGTATTTTGGTTCTCTACTTCTAACTTACGTTCTGTGAATATCTCAAAAGGTTCGGACTTGTGTTTCAGCAGGAACATATGTCTGAATCTTGAGAGATCATTAGAGAATGTAATGAAGTACAAAAAACCGGTCTTGGCATGTGTAGATAGGGGACCGTCATACATCAGCTGTAGGGTTCCTAGGCACACTAATGAGGTCTCACAAGGCATCAACCATGCTAATTTCAAATTTTAGCGGTGCCGAGAAACCCTAGACTACGGATCGTTAACTAGATGTCTAGGCGAAAGATGCAACTAGTAAACTACTTTACTAAGAGAACGGAAATACAACCTTTGTAGATCCGGTCCTCCACCTCCATAGCTCCGCAATGAAGTCTCCTCGCTGTCCAAATGGAAACCCGGGCTCTAGCGTCGGCTTCATCGGAGAAATGGGCAGGCAAGGTCGTCGGCTTCGTGCCGAAGATGATCTACGTCGAGGCATCACTAGATCAAGCTCCCACTTCACCAAGTCATGAAACTTGTGAAGAGAACACCCTATACTACTTGGCAAGAGGTAGAGGATGAAGAAATAGGAAGTGGGTTCACTTTAGAATTGGATTTCTGACTAATTTTCTCAAGTTGCCATTGAAGTAGAAAGCTTTTCTTTCTTGCTCATGAAGAAGAAGAAGAAAGAAAAATGAATATGATAAGTTGATTAAATCCAAAAGAAAAATGAATACTTATCATATTCAAACCATGGTTAAGTATAGAGAATGAATCATGGTTAAGTGGAATGGTTAGGGTTAAGCATGAGACAAAATGGTGACTTAGTCAAAGCTTCATGAAGCTTCAAAATCAAACAAAATAAGCCACCATATTCTTTCATTATCTTTTCCATAAAGAATTAAATAAATAAATGAATAAATAAATAAAAGGAAAACCCTAACCATTACACAACCATGGTTTAAACTTTACAGATACTCAAGTAGGCATGTATCATCAAACATGATACAAACTTGTGTACAAAAGTATATCACATATACAATGTGCACAAATCAAGTGAGAAAATACATTTAAAGTGAACCAATACTAGTTAATGCAAAGTAATATATCAAATATATAATTATGCATTAAATCATTAAATCAACACTTGATTCAATGATCCGGTCATGTCGCACACAACCGACTAGTATACAATGTATCATTTTATCGAATCAATCCTTGATTCGATAACTAGGTTATATCGCATATAACCATTCGACACATTCATCGCGAGAATGAAATACGGTATCACATACACGCATTATTCTAGGTCCCGCACATATCTCATATGCGCTCCTATTTCGTTTTGCTTGAGCCAGGAAAACTCTGTGTAGGACTCTAAAGACTCGTCAATACGCCGGCAGCAGGTGATGATCATATCAAACACCCACAAGCCGCAAGCGGTCTGCTAAACGTAACGGCCACCCGGGTATTGAGCGATCAGAAGATCGACGAGCAAGCCCGCTCACACTCCTGTGAATCCAACCAGTAACACTTACCGTACAGTCCGGTCTGATAGTCTGATATGTCGCATATCTTGCCTAGGGGTGGTAAACGTCAGACCCCAATAGCTCGATAAGTCGTGTCGATATGAGGTCTATAACAATTCGAGAAACTACTGGTAACACTTACCAGTAAATCTCAGCAACCCTGGCCAGGGATTTCCGGTTATAGCCAATCGAACACAGCGCAACATCAACTCCCTATACCGGGAGAGACGAATCCCCTCCTATCGCTCATTACCTCCATGTGACTCGGGACTGTACCCAAAAACCACTGTTTTGCACGCCCTATTGGACGTGGTAAGATGGAAATCAAAGCACAGTGGGAACCACACAAGACTCTATGACGATCTCGGGTCAACAGACTACTCTGTACCAGTGTCACCAGAGAACTGCCATCTGACGTAAGGTATAATACCATCTGGGAGTTCTCGGTGAGTCCGTCCAGTTTACCCAGTCTCCACTGAGCACCCGTATATCATCTCTGATGTCAAACACCAATGGATATGGGATCATCCATCGCCCATCTGTATGGGTCGAGAAGGTATACGCTAGTCTACTCTGGTATATCGATGCCCCGTCTCGATACACCCACGACTAGGGACTTTGAAGGATGTACTTATGGACTACCATGTCCCCACTAGTATGATCCGCATCCTAGTCCAGGAAGTCAAGTACACATCCTAAGGGCTTTACCAACATGTAACAGAGAGACAATCAATGTACACGTTAAGGTAAAGAGTAACCAGATAGCATACTATCATGTCGAGCAAGAAAGTCCTCCCTATATATGTCCAAGCATCCACTACAATATACATCCTATGTATAGTAATGGCCTCTAGGGCATATATATAACTAACAATCTCCCACTTGCACTAGGGCCATCTGATAGCAGTGGTTGTAGTATCTCATACTCAACCATCCCATAAAAGTCTCTCTCTGGGAAAAGGCCTTCGTGAGTGGATCCGCCGTGTTATCCTCTGAGTCTGCTCTCCTAACCTTGATCACCCTGGAGATCAACCATCTCCTTGATCAGGTGACACTGCCTTAGAATATGTCTGGATCACTGATGGGACCGGCGTTCCTTGGCATAAGCCACAACTCCATTGTCACACAATGGTAGGAGCAAAGTTCATCTCATGAACTATTATACACCCAGACGACCTCTTTGGTAGCATCTTAAGTTGCGATGTATCCAGCCTTTAATCGTCTAGTATGCCACGGTATCTAGCTCGGAACTCTTCCAACATACCGTCCCATTACCAAGGGTAAAGACAATGCCTGTGACTGACTTTCAGTCGTCCTTATCACCCTGGAACCCTTCCAGTGATTCTCCCCAGGATCGGTTGATACCATCTCACTACAACTAGTGAGAATCCTAACATCCAATTAGATCTATCTCATAGATCCAAAATCCAGGATTTAGGAGGTATCATTTTGATCCTATATGGAGAATCATTGTGATAAGCGGAGATTGACCGAGCGTAGCATAGGAAACTCCTTCTCTATCTAGAGTATGTCATCCACGTACTTTACGAGGATCGTTACTATACTCCCTACTACCTTTTTGTTTATACAAGGTTCATCTCCCATTTTGATGATGTCAAACTCTTTGACTAATACATCAAAACAGATGTTCCAACTCCGCGATACCTGCTTTATCCTATAAAGCATCTTGTACACGTTTCCGCTGCTCCCACTGTCTACGAAGCCCTCTGGCTGTGTTCTTATAGACGTTCTCTTCTAAATCATTATTTAGAAAAGTAGTCATGGCACCCAACCGCCAGATATCGTAGTCATGGTATGTATCCGTGGCAAGTAGGATCTGGATGGACTTAAGCATAGCCACTTGAAAAGGTTTCATCATAATCCACGCCTGGTCGATGACGAAAAGCTTTAACAAGTCTAGCTTTGAAAGTCTCAACTTTTCCATATACACCAAGTAATCTTCTCAAGATATACTTGCTCCTGATGGGGATTTAACCCTTCAGATATAGCAACCAAAGTCCATACTTTGTTGGTGTACATGGATTCCATCTCAGATCGCTAAGCATCCAGCCATTCTTACAGAGTCTCTACTCTCGATGGCCTGCTCGAAACTAGTTGGGTCATCATCTCATGATGCAATCCTCGCTCCCACTGTCATAGAGAAACCGAAGTATCTCTCAGGTGGGTGAGGAACCCTACTAGATCAGCGGAGAGGCTGAGGTTCGTTGGTAACTATTGAATCCTTTGGTTCTGTCAAATCATCTGCTGCAGTTTTGTATAGCTGGAACCTTTCCAGTTCTACATTACAGACCTTGCCTCGAGGTTGTCCGGATTTTGCTTTTCAGACATAGGCTGGACAACCCCAAATCTTAACTAACTTAAGAGATGGGCTCTTCCCTTTCCATATCACATATGAAGCGGTAGGCAACTGATTTGATTTGAACCCTATTCAATAGGTATGCAACTTCTCAAGTGCATAACTCCCAATAAGGAAATAGGTAACTCAGTAGTACTCATCATAGAGCACACCTTATTATATAGGGTGTGATTGCTCCGCCCCGATATACCATCGTGCTATGGTGTATACGGAGGAGTAATGCTGAGAGAGAATCTCATTCTCCTTTAAAAAAGTCCAAGAATTCCGTGCTCAAGTATTCTTCTCCTTGATCTCATCATAGGACATAATACTTATACCCGTATTTTGGTTCTCCACTTCTAACTTATATTCTGTGAATAGCTCAAAAGGTTCCGACTTGTGTTTCAACAGGAACATAGGTCTGAATCTCGAAAGATTATCAGAGAATGTAATGAAGTACAAAGAACCAGTCTTGGCATGTGTAGACTGGGGACCTTACATACATCAACATGTATCAATCCCAAGAGTTTACTAACTCTTTCTCTGTTTTCAGTAAACGGAGCTGTGATCATCTTATCTTTGTGACATGACTGGCGAGTTTCACAAGATGTAAATTCAAACTAATTTAAATATGCATCTTTATGTAACTCTAGCTAGTCGGGTCACATTGATCTGACCTAGTCTACAATACCTCAAGAAAGATCCGTTCATTTCTGAACTCTTCCTCTTGTGTGTGTTCCGTATACTAAGAACTGCAGTTTGATTTAGAACATTAATACTTTTAGATAACGTGCCTGAACCGATCAACTTTTGATATAGGAAATGTTCAAAACATTATCCAACAATACAAAATTATATCCTTTCTTTACTATTAAAGAGACTGATATGATTTTGTATACCAGGTTCGGTATCTAATAACATTTGTTCAGAATCAATGTATTGGTAATACAGGGTGACCGTGACCAACAGACTTGGCTGCAACACTTGCCCCGTTTTCTGCCTCATGAAACTTATCACCCGTTCTCAGTTCTCTACCTTTCTGTAGCCCTATGTAACAGATTACATTTCTGGGATCCTGATCTGGTATCACATACCCAGGACGTAGAGGATACAGAGAAACAGTTCTTTGTAATGAACACACCCGAAGATGATGCATCAGCATGCACTCTCTTCGTTTGGGCGGCACGGGAATTCTGGTAATCCCCAATTTCCTGCTCTGTCTTATAACAATTATAAGTTGGAGCAGGACCAACGTTCCCAGCTCAGTATAACAAGCGGGTTCGGTCAATAATCCGTATTATTATCTTGATTAAGGCGTGATATGGTCGCTACCTGGAGAGAGAGAGAAGAAAACACTCAGCGTGCGCTCTTGCAAGAATAGATTGGTTATTATTTTATCTAATCAGGATGGCTCCCACTGCTTTTTATCAAATCTTCCTTCAAACCCTAAAAGGAAAGACTAGCCGGGATTAATTACACACTACAAGTTCGCCAATCTTTCAGCCAGGCCAGTGTCGGTACTTTGAGGGAGGTCCCCCGTGCTTTCGCACGAACCTAATTACAGTAAACTTTGTTTTCCCAGAGGCGTAACCCCGTTGACACCTTTCTAGACACCTACTTGATTGGCTAATTGTAATGTGTAAAACTCTCCCAGGAGTAACAATTACTCGCAGTGGGTATCGGGATCCAACTATCTCATAGAAGGTATGCAATCTCATTGCAAATTTCAACACTTGAAATTCCCGATAATATTTTGCCCCTAGCAGGTATATGACCTTAACATAGTCAACAAATCATAAGTGCTAGTCAAGTTCAACCCGTCATTTCCCGATTGAATTAAACCCACCCGCGCGACCCTTAACATAGTCAACAAAGTTGCACGACTACCCTAATCCAATCGCATCATATGCTTATGCAGATAAGCACTAATTAGCTACCGCACACTACGCCTTAACATAGTCAACAAACGTAGCACGAATACTAACTAGTACTTATCTGATATGACGGAGGGCTACGACAGGTTTTTCTGAAAACCTATTGCGTAATGAACTTGATATCGTTGTAGAATCAAATGATTTTAAAATGGAGTGCTTTTGAGGCTTTTCTAGTTTTGCTAAAGGAGTCACTCCCGGTGAAGGGATCGTCGGTCCTTTCCTCGTCGAATGAGGTGCGGGATATATCATATATATCATTGTGCAAAGCAAAAACTCTTAAAAGCAGTCAAAAGACAAACCGAGTGTGTAGCATCTGCCAGTTATTGCTAAAGGAGTCACTCCCGGTGAAGGGATCTCGGTCCTTTCCTCATCGAATAAGGTGCAGGATATATCACATATACCTCTGTGCAAAGCAAGAACTGTAGCTACTTGTTTTATTTTTGAAATTCGATTCTACAACATCTTAGGTTTCATTTCTTTCATTAATCACATTAATGAAGTCCTATCATTTAAGTACCTAAACATCACAGATAAATACGATGTACACTTATGCCATCCGCATTTGCCTCGATGTCCCCTCATGCACCGTTAGGTTAGGTAACTAACGGCAGAGCGGGGCAGGGCTAGCGCGGGTGTAAAACATAAGTAACGCCTATATAATATATCACATATACTATATACTGTATCTATCACAGAACATCACATGATCACATCACAGATATCGCAGCAGAAGTATCATATGAAATATTGAATATACTAGGACGTCCGTGTTTTTAATATGAGCCAGTATAAAACACGGATTCCACGGTCGCGATGAATAGCCAAACCCACACCCCTAGACCCCTACGAGAGCGGCAAGCAACCCTACCAATTCTAGAGTTAGGAGACCCGGACTCGACTCCTCGAGTTGGTCTCCCACTGGACTCCAGAACCCGGTTACTTGTGCTCTCCTCCTTGGGTCTATCCTAGTGCGGAAAGGTAAATAATATACAAACGGTGACATCTTCCGCTACCTGGAAGTGCCCCAATAAAAGAATATTACATACAAGTATTTTTTTTACATGAAGAAAAAAAACCCCGGCTATTCAAACACGACGATCCAATATAACATATCCAGCAACACATAACATCACATGTCATCAACGTAAGTAAATATGCGCATCCCAATTGTCGTTGACATATAGCAACGAAACCGGCGATATCACATATTACACTAACGGTCACAGAAAAGAAAGTGTAAAACTACAACAGTTGGAATCCGCAACCTGCATAGACATCGCATGCCTAATCAAATGAATTCCTTAGACATCGCATGCCTAACAATTATAAACCCCGCATTTTAGTCTCATTATCGAAAACTCTTTTCAATATCAAGTCGGGCAATTCAAAAAGATTCCCGACATCCTGATCGAATGCTCGTCGCAAACTTCAGTAGACGGCTGCACCCCCGATACCGTCGACGAAGTGCACCAAGGCGGAACACCGCTACCGCGAGCATCCGAACGGATGCTTTCGGCGACGGGGTTCTCCTACAGTCACTTGGTCGGGGCTAAGGGATGTAGCTGTCTAATAAGTTTATCCGGCGAGTATCCGCGTACGCTACGTGATTGCGACAGATTTTTGATCGCATCAATATTCCGTGGCAACCGATCAAGTGAGACTAAACTGCTATGTTTATAACATTCATTCAGTTATCTCATAACTGCTTGTGAATTCCAATTATTGTATCCCATTCCAGATAAATAGAAAATGTTAAACTCTCTGATCGAACAATCAAACACCCAAGTTTTCTCGAAACAGATCAACACATGAAATAAGTCTAAAAACATTCAGTTCGTGCCTCAGTACCAACGGTCCAGCCGTAGAAGGGTCAAGCCAACGCCTCACATGTGGCACGCCGTACTGCCCCAAACCCGAAGGTTCAAAGGGCAGTTCAAGACGGTCACATAATCGAGTTAAGGTTTGTTGTCTTCTAGAGGGACCATCGCGTTACTTGCACTACTTAGAACGTGATTAAACCTCGGAAAAATCCAACACTTGGAAATTTTCCGGCAGGGGAAAAGTTGGGTATTTATATCCGGTCGAACCTTTTTAACATATTCAAAAATTATCCGGAAAACCACACAGACAAAATTTGATAATCCGATCGAACATTCGAATCCCCAAAGTAACCCAAAAAATTCAACTCTTGAAAAAATATTAAAAATTCCCAGGAAAACCAGCACTGCAAATTATGAATTACAGTGCAAAATTAGATGCCACATAAGACAAAACGGCCGCGGAACCGCCGCACGAGCCATGCTCGTGCCGCGGAACCGCGGCGCATTGATGGAATTAGGCACACGAATTTTACAGAAACCTTAGAATTTCCTGCTAATTTTTCTAAATATTTTTAATATCGAAAAACTCCAGATTTTGGAAAAAGTCCAGAGAGCATGTTTGTGTTAGGGTTTCGGGTTCGTTCGGGTTTCAAACGTCGTCTAGACATCGCCTAAGGCTCTAGCTAGGCTCTGATACCACTGTAGGGTTCCTAGACACACTAATGAGGTCTCACAAGGCATCAACCATGCCAATTTCAAATTTTAGGGGTGCCGAGAAACCCTAGACTACGGATCGTTAACTAGATGTCTAGGCGAAAGATGCAACTAGTAAACTACTTTACTAAGAGAACGGAAATACAACCTTTGTAGATCCGGTCCTCCACCTCCATAGCTTCGCAATGAAGTCTCCTCGCTGTCCAAATGGAAACCCGGGCTCTAGCATCGGCTTCATCGGAGAAATGGGCAGGCAAGGTCGTCGGCTTCGTGCCGAAGATGATCTACGTCGAGGCATCGCTAGATCAAGCTCCCACTTCACCAAGTCATGAAACTTGTGAAGAGAACATCCTATACTACTTGGCAAGAGGTAGAGGATGAAGAAATAGGAAGTGGGTTCACTTTAGAATTGGATTTCTCACTAATTTTCTCAAGTTGCCATTGAAGTAGAAAGCTTTTCTTTCTTGCTCATGAAGAAGAAGAAGAAAGAAAAATGAATATGATAAGTTGATTAAATCCAAAAGAAAAATGAATACTTATCATATTCAAACCATGGTTAAATGTAGAGAATGAATCATGGTTAAGTGGAATGGTTAGGGTTAAGCATGAGACAAAATGGTGACTTAGTCAAAGCTTCATGAAGCTTCAAAATCAAACAAAATAAGCCACCATATTCTTTCATTATCTTTTCCATAAAGAATTAAATAAATAAATGAATAAATAAATAAAAGGAAAACCCTAACCATTACACAACCATGGTTTAAACTTTACACATACTCAAGTAGGCATGTATCATCAAACATGATACAAACTTGTGTACAAAAGTATATCACATATACAATGTGCACAAATCAAGTGAGAAAATACATTTAAAGTGAATCAATACTAGTTAATGCAAAGTAATATATCAAATATATAATTATGCATTAAATCATTAAATCAACACTTGATTCAATGATCCGGTCATGTCGCACACAACCGACTAGTATACAATGTATCGTTTTATCGAATCAATCCTTGATTCGATAACTAGGTTATATCGCATATAACCATTCGACACATTCATCGCGAGAATGAAATACGGTATCACATACACGCATTATTCTCGGTCCCGCACATATCTCATATGCGCTCCTATTTCGTTTTGCTTGAGCCAGAAAACCTCTGTGTAGGACTCTAAAGACTCGTCAATACGCCGGCAGCAGGTGATGATCATATCAAACACCCACAAGCCGCAAGCGGTCTGCTAAACGTAACGGCCACCCGGGTATTGAGTGATCAGAAGATCGACGAGCAAGCCCGCTCACACTCCTGTGAATCCAACCAGTAACACTTACCGTACAGTCCGGTCTGATCGTCTGATATGTCGCATATCTCGCCTAGGGGTGGTAAACGTCAGACCCCAATAGCTCGATAAGTCGTGTCGATATGAGGTCTATAACAATTCGAGAAACTACTGGTAACACTTACCAGTAAATCTCAGCAACCCTGGCCAGGGATTTCCGGTTATAGCCAATCGAACACAGCGCAACATCAACTCCCTATACCGGGAGAGACGAATCCCCTCCTATCGCTCATTGCCTCCATGTGACTCGGGACTGTACCCAAAACCCACCATTTTGCACGCCCTCTTGGACGTGGTAAGATGGAAATCAAAGCACAGTGGGAACCACACAAGACTCTATGACGATCTCGGGTCAACAGACTACTCTGTACCAGTGTCACCAGAGAACTGCCATCTGACGTAAGGTATAATACCATCTGGGAGTTCTCGGCGAGTCCGTCCAGTGTACCCAGTCTCCACTGAGCACCCGTATATCATCTCTGATGTCAAACACCAATGGATATGGGATCATCCATCGCCCATCTGTATGGGTCGAGAAGGTATACGCTAGTCTACTCTGGTATATCGATGCCCCGTTTCGATACACCCACGACTAAGGACTTTGAAGGATGTACTTATGGACTACCATGTCCCCACTAGTATGATCCGCATCCTAGTCCAGGTAGTCAAGTACACATCCTAAGGGCTTTAACAACATGTAACAGAGAGACAATCAATGTACACGTTAAGGTAAAGAGTAACCAGATAGCATACTATCATGTCGAGCAAGAAAGTCCTCCCTATATATGTCCAAGCATCCACTACAATATACATCTTATGTATAGTAATGGCCTTTAGGGCATACATATAACTAACATCAGCATGTATCAATCCCAAGAGTTCACTAACTCTTTCTCTGTTTCCAATAAACAGAGTTATGGTCATCTTATCTTTGTGACATGACCGGCAAGTTTCACAAGATGTAAATTCAAATAAATTTAAATATGCATCTTAATGTAACTTCAGCTAGTCGGGTCGCATTGATATGACCTAGTCTACAATACCTCAAGAAGGATTCATTCATTTCTGAACTATTCCTCTTGTGTGTGTTCTGTATACTAAGAACTGTAGTTTGATTTAGAACGTCAATGCTTTTAGATAACATGCCTGAACCGATCAACTCTTGATATAGGAAATGTTCAAAACATTATCCAACAATACAAAATTATATCCTTTCTTTACTAATAAAGAGACTGATATGATTTTGTATATCAGGTTCGGTATCTAATAACATTCGTTCAGAATCAATGTATTCAGGTAATACAGGGTGATAGTGACCAACAGACTTGGCTGCAACACTTGCACCATTTTCTGTCTCATGAAACTTATCACCCGTTCTTAGTTCTTTACCTTTCTGTAGCCCATGTAATATATTACATATGCGGGATTCTGATCTGGTATCACATACCCAGGACGTAAAGGATACTAAGAAACAGTTCTGTGTAACGAACACACCCGAAGATGATGCATCAACATGCACTTTCTTCGTTTGGGCGGCACGGGAAATATGGTATTCCCCAATTTCCTGCTCTATCTTATAACAATTATAAGTTGGAGCGGGACCAATGTTCCCCAGCTAAGTATAACAAGCGGGTTCGGTCAATATATCCGTTTTATTATCTTTATTAAGGCGTGATATGGTCGCTACCTGGAGAGAGAGAGAAGAAAACACTCAGCGCATGCTCTTGCAATATTAGATTGGTTATCTAATATATCTAATCAGGATGTCTCCCACTGTTTTAATCAAATCTTCCTTCAAACCCTAAAAGGAAAGACTAGCCGAGATTAATTACACGCTACAAGTTCGCCAATCTTTCAGCCAGGCCAGTGTCGGTACTTTGAGGGAGGTCCCCCATGCTTTCGCACGAACCTAATTAAAGTAAACCTCGTTTTCCCAGAGGCGTAACCCCGTTAACACCTTTCTAGACACCTACTTGATCGGCTAATTATAATGTGTAAAACTCTCCCAGGAGTAACTCTTATTCGCAGCGGGTATCGGAATCCAACTATCTCATAGAAGGTATGCAATCTCATTGCAAATTTCAACACTTGAAATTCCCAATAATATATTACCCCTAGTACTTATGACCTTAAC
Source organism: Agapanthus africanus (assembly GCA_030015575.1). Classification (NCBI taxonomy): domain Eukaryota; kingdom Viridiplantae; phylum Streptophyta; class Magnoliopsida; order Asparagales; family Amaryllidaceae; genus Agapanthus; species Agapanthus africanus. Next base: position 224,664,606 of record CM057344.1, on the reverse strand, counting down.
TAAGGTCAACATATCATAAGCACTAGTCAAGTTCTACCCGTCATTTCATGATTAATCAGACCCACCCTACATGACCCTCAACTATGGTCGACATAATCACATGAATGTCCTAACTAATCACATCATATGCTGTGTAGGAAGACATCACTTAGCTACCGTACACTAGCTTCAACTAAAGTCGACATACGCAGCACGAATACTAAGTACTCTACTTCCTAAAATGACGGAGGGCTACGACAGGTTTTTAAGAAAACCCTTTGCGTAATGAACTTGATATCGTTGTAGAATCGAGTGATTTTAAATGGAGTGTTTTTGAGGCTTTTCTAGTTTTGCTAAAGGGGTCACTCCCGGTGAAGGGATCGTCGACCCTTTCCTCATCGAATAAGGTGCAGGATATTTCACAAATATCACTATGCAAAGCAAAAACTATAGAAGCAATCAAAAGACAGACCGAGTTTGTAGCATCTGCTAGTTTCACTAAAGAGGTCACTCCCGGTGAAGGGATCTCGGCTCTTTCCTTATCGAATAAGGTGCTGGATGTTCTACAAGGAACACCGCTATGCAAAGCAAGAACTAGAGCTACCAGTTTTTAAGACAAGTTTCTACAACATCTTTAGGTTTCTTTTAGTTTCATTAATCTCATTAATGAAGTCCCATTTTGATTATGCTTCGCAAGCATCTCTTTTTGAAACGAAATCTGCAATATAACATATATCTCATATATATAAACATTCATCTCAGGCAGTAATATGATCTCATCACGGAACATTGCAGCAGAAGAAACATATATGAAATATTGGATATACTAGGACGTCCGTGTTTTCAATACAAGCCTGTATAAAACACGGATTCCACGGTCGCGATGAATAGCCAAACCCACATCCCTAGACCCCTACGAGAGCAGCAAGCAACACTGCCAATTCTAGGGTTAGGAGATCCGGTCTCGACTCCTCGAGATGGTCTCCCACTGGACCCTAGAACCCGGTTACTTGTGCTCCCCGCCTTGGGTCTATCCTAGTGCGGAAAAAGTAAATAATATACAAGGGTGACATCATCCGCAACCTGGAAGTGCCCCAATAAAAGAATATTACATACAAATGAATTTTACATGAATGAAAAAGAAAAACTCTCATCTCACATAAAACACCCGGCTATTCAAACGCGACGATCCAATATAACATATCACAGCAACACATAATATCTCATATCATCAACGTAAACAAGTATGCGTATCCCGATTGTCGTTGATGTATAGCAACGAAGCCGGCGATACACCACATACTACGCTTACGGTCACAGAAAAGAAAGTGTAAAACTACAACAGTTGGAATCCGCAATCTCTTTAGACATCGCATGCCTAACCAAATGAATTCCTTAGACATCGCATGCCTAACAATTATAAACCCCGCATTTTAGTCACTTTTTCGAAAACTCTTTTCAATGTCAAGTCGGGGAATTCAACAAGATTCCCGATATTTTGATCGAATGCTCGTCGCAAACTTTAGTAGATGGCCGCACCCCCAGATGCCGTCGACGAAGTGCACTAAGGCGGAACACCGCTGCCGCGAGCACCCGAACGGATGCTTTCGGCGACGGGGTTCTCCTACAGTCACTTGGTCGGGGCTATGGGGCGTAGCTGTCTATTAAGTTTACCCGGCGAGTATCCATGTACGCTACGTGATTGCGACGGACTTTTGATCACATCAAAATTCCGTGGCAACCGATCATCTGAGATTAAACTGCTATGTTTATAATATTCAAATTAGTTATCTCATAACTACCTTTGGATTCCAAATATTGTATCACATTCCAGATAAATAGACAATGTTAAACTTTCCGATCGAATAATCAAACACCCAAGATTTCCCTAAAATATCTCAACACTTGAAATCAGTTTTAAAACATCTATCACATTCCACAGTACCAATGGTCCAGCCGTAGAAGGGTCAAGCCAACGCCTCACATGTGGCACACCGTACTGCCTCAAACCCTAAGGTTCAAAAGGCAGTTCAAGACGGTCACATAATCGAGTTAAGGTTTGTTGTCTTCTAGAGGGTCCACCGCGTTACTTGCACGACTTAGAACGTTCTTGAACACGAGGAAAAATCCAACTTTTGAAAAATTTTCCGAAAGGGGAAAAAGTGAGTTATTGATATCTGCCCGAACTTTTCAACAGTTTCTAAAATTATCCGGACAAACTAAACAAAATTAAATTATCCGATCGAATCAACGATTCCCCAATACAACCCTTGAAAACTCAACACTTGAGTGTAATTAAAATATTTACAGAAAAAAATAACAAGAAAGGGCCTAAAAATAATTACATGAAATTTCAGGGACTAAGTCCAAATTTTGGCCGCGGAACCGCCGCAAAACCCATGGTTTCGCCACGGTTCCGCGGTCAAATTTTCGAGTTAGAGGTCCGTACTTCACAGTAATTCTTAGTTTTTCCTGCTTAATTTTCTGAGCATTTTTAATTCAGAAAAAACCACATTTTTGAAAAATGTACAGAGAAGGGTTCATGTCGGGGTTTCGAGTTTCGATCGGATTTTAAACTTCGTCTAAAGCTCTAGCTTGGCTCTGATACCACAGTAGGGTTGCTAGGCACACGCACAAGGGTCCACGAGTCATCCACCATGCCCGATTAACAAATTAACCGTGCCGAACAACCCGAAGCCGGATCTTTAAACTAGAGATTAGGCGAAAACTAACATGCTAAACACTTTAACACTAAGTGAGAGGGATTACAACCTTTGTAGATCCGGTCCTTCACTTCATAAGCTCCGTGTTGTGGTCCCTTCGCTGCGATCATCGGGTTCCGGACTCTCGAGAGGTTCCACGAAGAGAAAGATGCAGTCTTGCTTCCGATCTTCGATAAAAAGATGATCTACCTTGAAGTTTCATTAACACAAGCTAACACTCACTAAAATTGAGTGAACACTCTCATCTAAAGGGCAAGGGAAGATGAGGATGATGAAGTAGGATTTTTGCTCTCTTTATTTATCTTTTTCTCACATTTATTCATCACTTGAAAAAAGCTAGTAAGCTTTTTCCATGAAGAAAAGAAGAAGGAAGAAGATGATGAATAATCATATTATCCTTTTGTGATGAATAGAAAGAATTAATATGATGAATAATGCAACCATGGTCAACTAAACTCATGTAGAGAATTAACTAGGGTTAGGGTTTGGGTTGGGTTAAAGCATGAGTCATAACAAAATATCTTTATCATGACAAAAAGAAACCTTCTAGAATCAACTAGAAGTCTTAACCCTAATCCAAACCCTAATCATGTTTAAACTCCACTAAACATGTTGCATTAGTTATCATATCATGTTACAATATTATATATCACATATATAATATTTATCGTAACAAAATAAAATAATACAATTAACATATATCGCATATATATCAATGTATTACCCGAGTGAGAAAAAGAATCTTTTAGTGAGCTAATATTAGTTAATGCAATTTAATATATCATATATATTATTATACATTAAATTATCTAATCAACACTTGATCCGACAATCCGGCTATATCGCATATAACCGACTAATATTTATCCGTACCGATTCATCGAATCAACAGTTGATCCGATGACCCGGCTGATATCAAATATCGCAAGAATATAATACGGTATCTCATATCGTATTATCCTCGGTCCCGCACATATCACATATGTGTCCCTACTCCGTTTTGCCTGAGCCAAGAAACCTCTGTGTAGGACTCTAAAGAATCGTCAATACGCCGGCAGTAGGTGATGATCATATCAAACACCCACAAGCTGCAAGCGGTCAGCTAAACGTAACAGCCACCCAGGTATTGAGCGCTCAGAAGATCAACAAGCAAGCCTGTACATTCTCCTGTGAATCCAAACAGTAACACTCCCGTACAGTCCGGTCTCGTCGTCTGATATGTCGCATATCTCGCCTAGGGGTGGTAAACGTCAGACCCCAGTAGCTTGATAAGTCATGTCGATATGAGGTCTATAACAGTTCGAGAAACTACTGATAACACTTACCAGTAAATCTCAGCAATCCTGGCCAGGGATTTCCGGTTATAGCCAATCGAACACAGCACAACATCAACTCCCTATACCGGGAGAGAAGAATCCCCTCCTATCGCTCATTGCCTCCATGTGATTCGGGACTATACCCAAAAGCCACCTTTTTGCACGCCCTCTTGGACGTGGTATGATGGAAATCAAAGCACAGTGGGAATCATACAAGACTCTATGACGATCTCGGGTCAACAGACTACTCTGTAACAGTGTCACCGGAGAACTGCCATCTGACGTGAGGTATAATACCATCTGGGAGTTCTCGACGAGTCCGTCCAGTGTACCCAATCTCCACTGAGCACCCGTACACCATCCTTGATGTCAAACACCAATGGATATGAGATCATCCATCGCCCATCATATGGGTCAAGATGCGTATACGCTAGTCTAATCTGGTGCATCGATGCCCTGTCTCGATATACCCTCGACTAGGAACAGTTATAGGATGTACTCGTCGACTACCGTGGCCCCACTAGTATGATCTCATCATAGTCCCAGTAGTCGAGTACACATCCTAAGGGCTTTATCAACATGTAATATAGAGACAATCAGAGTACATGTTAAGATAAAGTACAACCAGATAGCATACTATCATGTCGAGCAAGAAAGTCCTCCCTATATATGTCCAAGCATCCATTACAATATACATCGTATGTACAGTAATGGCCTCTACGGCATACATATAACTAACAGTCCAGACCGGCCCCTACCATCTATCTCAAGACTACGACGGTATCCACCGGATATCCGACGCGTCGGGTAAAATCACCGGTCGGTAGTGCTCCCCTACCAGGCTCAACGCCATCATCTGCGATCCTCTTGCCCCGGGGTACCGCATCGGGTCCACCATGTACCCAAAACGATTCCTCCACTCCTCGAACTCGGGTCTCGAAATCCATCAGCAAACTCATGGTAGACGACTCATACATCATGGGAAAACCGTGCTTTTCATTTAAAAAGACAGAGAAGAAGTTTGTATAAGTTTTGCGGTTTCCCCCCCCCCCCCCAAATCCAGAAAATCTCTTGGAAATCCGAATCCAAAACCACAATAGCACGTAGAATAGTGAATATATGCATGAGAATCCATGAATGCTACATAACAATGAATAACAGTATGCATGAAGTGACAAGTAATAACTACAATGTCTAAACTGGCATATAAGGCTGGTACACTAATATCATGTCAAACTACTAACTAACAAGCTAAATCAAGCAATAATATTTTCTAAGGTGTACGTGACATGGCAATTACCGATGAAGATGTGTGTGAGCCGGCAAGTAAGTGTACGTGGTACATACGCATCATCGGTAATGGTGCTGGTGTCCTAACAGCATAATATCAACAATGCAATATGAAATAGCAATGTAAGTATGCGATGTGGGGCGAACAGCAATAATGAGCGGGAGCTAAATACTAGACACAACGGTAACTAATCTGCATTTAATATATATATATATATACGTCAAACTATGGTGCCATTTGAAATAACACAAATCGTGGGGTTTTGGAAATAAGGGCTACGGTGTTTTTAAGAAAAGTTACGCCTTTTGAAATATCCGTAAAATTCCTTGACCTGTCTTTAAAAATACCCGTGATCCGTTAGTTTTTGAAATAGGTAGGAATCTAATCTAGTCTAAAAACTACACTAAACTATACGGCTAAACTAACAAGCTGAATTAAGGGTAAGGAAACCGTCTAACATCTGAGTCGATATATATATAAACATATATATTAGTCGGTGATCCCGCCTCGATAATAACACATCTGATACCATATCTATAATCAGATATTCCCAAGTCAAGAGTGCGGATCTATCATCAATATATAGCTCGTACGTAAATTCGGCGTATGACATCCCCAAATCTGGGTACGGGTCAATATCATGTTCATCACATTATTCATCTGGTATCTTCTTTATCAAAGATCCTAATCCGGGTACGGATCTCTGTCTAGTACAATACTGATATCACCTAAGTATGCATGCACGTGTGTGAAAACTATGTCAAAGGACCCGCTAAAACATCAGGTCGTATATCAAATACGAACCCTGTCATATCACCGATCTTACGGCCTCAAATCGAATCTCATCGACTCATCTCAAATCCCAAATACTATCCTCAAATCTAGTATATGAACACGTAGTCCCATACCTATGTGAACACATAAAAATATATTCCTATATACGCACATATGAATGAAGAATGTATGCAAGTATGGGTGTGTGTGTGTGTACGTGTGGTGCAACCACTACTCTAGGGTTTCACAACACTAAACCAATCCAAACACACCAAATATCCATCTTTAACATTAATAATCTCAAACAATATATAATCAATATATGTGTGTATACGTATTCTTACACATCACCACGAACTGCGGGGGTGCTATACGCCATCCACCCGACTTCTCCCCGTAGATATAAATCAACTCACCTGGTCCTCACTAGCCGGTGCCGACGTCGCCACGCGCTTGCTTGTCGTCTCGAAGTCCACATAGGGTACCTACATATCATAACGCACCGTATCGTATTAAATTCCAACTCATGACCAAAACGACACACGGATCCCATATAGGTCAAAACCTATGGTTGCTTTCACAAATCAACCCAAAAACCCTCGACGTCAGCGTACAAACGCCAAACCATCGAGTAAAACCCAAACACACTCATTTACACAATCACAAGCACTAATTATAATATAAAATAGCTTAAAATTCACAAAAACCTCAAACTCACTTTAAAAGCTATTTTTCCGAAAATCTAGCAAGCAAAATTACCCGTTTTAGTTCAAAACTCGACGTTTAAACAAATCTAGCGGCCATAATACTTATTAAATAACTTAAATAAGCCATACAAACCATTTCCACGATTTAATTTCACCAAACCACATACGTTCAAAAAAACTAGTTTGCAAAAATACCGATTTTAACTCTTTTTAAAGTAAAATTCATAATTTTACAAATAAGCTTGGTTTTGCATGGTCCAAAGGCATTAAACCACTTATTATAATATTAATAATGACATGAAACCATAGTTATATTTTAATCTAATGCATTTAATAATTTTCCAAAAACCCTAGTTAGCAAAAAAGCTTAATTAGGACATTTTATAAGCAATGGTTTGTAATTGACAACTAGATTAGCTTTCAACAAGACTTAAGATGTTAATCCACATCACAAAACCATGGACAATTTATCACAACACAATTACACAACAAAACCCTAACTTGAATTCCATAAATATGCAATTAAACTCATCTAAAACCTAATTAATCACATAATTAACTTAGATAAAAGCAACTAGACAACAAATTAACTACATGGTTAAAATTATTCCTCCACAATTTTGTACATCTCACTTGAATCTAGCCATCCAAAATGCCATCTTGATCCCTAGATCCATACTAGAATGGTCAAGTAAAAATGGGTAGGGATTAGATTTTGATTTTGTGGGCTTTTTGTGTTGAATTTTGGGCATTTTGTGGAATTTTTTTGATGCAAAAATGGAGGGGATTTGGAGGAGGGCTGCTGCTATTGAGGGATTGGAATTCGGCCAGAAATGTGGGGAGGGGTGAGGGAGAAGAGAGAGTGAGGTGGAGAAAGTGGGGAAAAAGTCAAAGTCCACCTTTTACTTCTTTCATTTTCTTTTCTTTTCTTTTCTTTCCTATTCAAAAAGGAGGTGATTGGAGAGAGAGAGAGAGGGAGGGCTGTCAAGGTGGGGCCAGCCACATCGGGAGAGGGAGAGAGGGTGAGGTGTGGGTGTGTGGGTTATGAAAAAAGATAAATGTATTACCCCAATTCCCATTAACACCAATTTCATTAATTAAGCCATTTTTCTTCGATATTTTCTAAACCGTTTTGGCAAACCATTTCATTTCAGAAATAATATTTTACATGCCAGTTTAGTGTGTCATGAATTCTAAAATTGTATCAACCCAACCCAATTTGTAATTTTCCCTAATTAAATGTATTAGTGACGGCTTAAAATAATATTAAAATAATTAATTTCGGAAAAATTTTCAGAAAATTTGAAATTTCATCAGTGCCTCAATAAACACCAAATACTAGCAATTATATAGCTAGAATATATATATTTAATTTTATAATAAAGATTTTTGTATTTTGACTTTTTACAGAAAACCCCCTTATTTTACCGATTTTCCGAAATTTCACCGAAACGATTTTCAAAACGTTACAATCTTCCCCCTTAAAGAAATTCGGTCCCCGAATTTAAATTAAAACTCCCCCCAAATACTAAAACATTTAAGCAAAACCATCAAGTCGTCGGGGCTCCGAACTCATAAATATATAAAACAAATCGTAGCGCAGCGCCTGCGCATGAAAAATGAGCATATAACTCAAAATCAAAACTCCATCCAGCATCCCGCAATCATCGGAGTCATGGTGAAGACACAATGTCCAAATCCAAAATGAAAATCAATATGACATACATCATTAAAACATCCGGAAGCAATGCATGCCAAATCTTCTTCAAATCGCTGTGCGATGCTCGCAGCACTGCACAGTGGCGGACGTCTATTATAAGAAAATAACATATATATATATATCCTTTGTTTAATATGCACGTCCTGCCGTTTTGAAAGCAATTTCAGAAGGGTTTCCTTTATAAAATGTTTCGTGCCATCTCGGACACGTAGGTAAATACTGAGACTATAGCTCTTCTTTGGAAATCCCTTCGATAACTATCAATGCATGAAAAAATATACTCAGGTACTGTCCTGTCACTAGTCCTTCTCAGTACCAAACCAACTAGTAAACATCATAAAATATACTACTCCAACATAAATCAGTCCCAAATATATATATGAATGCCATGTGCGTCTGGTGCGCACGGAAATCGAAATCCATGAATGTGCCATACATATGCACAGAAACAACATCTAAGTGCATCGGGTGTGCATGAAACATCTGTCAAGGGCAACAGGTGTGCTTGACAGCAAAACAGGTGCATCTGACATGCACGAAGAATCTCAATTTAGTGCATCTGGTGTACACCAAAATCGTATCTCAAAACATGCGCTCAACATGCGCGAAAATCCAAATCAGGTGCATCCATCATGCACAAAATCATGAAATCCAATATCAAGCGCAGAACATACGCAAAATCCAATCAGGAGCACAAGGTGCACAAAACAAACATCGAGTATCACAATCGAAATCGAAGTCCAGTGCATCTAAGTGCACAAAATGTGTATCACTGCACTGCAAGCATATATGAACTATACCGAGTGCAAAAACCAAATCGTATGCGTATATACGCACAAATCAACTCAACCGTATGAAATCCATATAATCACAAACATGAGAAACCAAGGTACGGAAATGATATCAAGTGCAACAACTGTGCAAATGTCGTAAATACTCAGTAGGTGCAACCATGGCGCATGAAAACGATATCATGAAACTCCATCATCAAAATCAATCATGCGAATAAATCGCTCAAAATACCAAAATCAAGTATGGCGGAATAGTCCCGCTCAAGCACATCCTCCAAGAATCTCTGGCCAACTGGCGTGGTCACTCATAGCATGTCTCGTCGACGATCCTGAAATCTGTCCTGCTGGTGTGCGTAACATGACCACTCCTGGGTCTAAGTCTTCTCGTAGTTCATCCCAGAAAGGTCCTGTCGAGATCTCTCCCAAATCTCGTATCTGCCGAACTGTCCGAAAGTCATCGTCCTTTACTAGATCTGTTCTCGTTCCGGAACGGCTGCATACTCATCGCGACTCCTTCTGGAAGGTATATCCAAGTACAATGCCTCGGCATGCGTATCGCATCTCTGATGTCGGAGGAGTGGAACATCGTCTCATCAAGATCTCGTACGAACCGCTTACTCCACTTTCTCTAATGTCGACTGCTTCGGACTCGTCTCGTCGTGGCTGCATGGACTAAGCTCCAACGGCTATCCTCATATCTGGAGTCTCCCAAGAAATGCATCCCACCACCTAGCATCCGAATGAAGTCGAACCATCCGATCGATTCTTCAAAACCTCATAATCCCCCAAGAGCTCAACATCTTGGGTACAGTTTAACAGTATCGAGTACGTACCACAGCATCGATGGTCCAGCCGTAGAAGGGCAAACCCAAGCCTCACTAATGGCGTCGCGGAACTGCCACAAACCCTAAGGTTCAAAGGCTTTCACACGGTCATTAAGTCGAGTTAGGGTTTCATTCTTTTAGAGGGTCCATAGAATTGGCTGCATGTCTTTTCGAATACTTTAAATTTGGAATAATAGGTTTCCGACATTCGATTGTCTCTGTCGACTCTCTACATCTTCGCGTGAAGTCGTCTCTAGCTGGAATCAATCTATCTGATGACGTCGCATCGGGGTTGGCGAACGAACCACGTGTCTAAGTCATTCATCCTCGGGTGACTAGCGACCTTCTATCATCTCTTAGTACAACCCGTACTGCAATAGCTCCAACATCTGGGGCGATATCTCGTCGTTCGCAGCAATAACTGGCTCACTCGTCTGCATGCTGAACAGTGCCTCAATCATCATGAATAAGCAATGCGCCAACGGTCATCAAAATCTGGCTGGCCTCTATCATTGGCTCAATCCTCTGGTGCTGATCTACACGTCCGAGTAATCTCATAAAGCGATCCATCAAACGCTCGTGGCGCGAAATCACAATAAAAAGACACATCTCTGCAATCGTGTGTCGTCGGAATTATGCCCTGGTCAATCCTCGTTCGTAACGAGCTCATACTGATCGCAACTCTAGCCGTAGCTCTCCCTGCCCGTAATCATGGCAGCAAACCGTAACTGGTACCGATGAGGCTAGATCAGGAATGAATATAATACTGAACAAAGAAATGTACATCCTAAGGCTTCTTAAGTGGAGTAGTGTATCGTAAGTATGCCGCGGAACATACCCACGGTGCGTCAGTCTACTTTATTCACCTATCCCATCAACCAAGGGTCATCCTACGCTCCGAAGGTAAAACCAAACGCTATGATACCAACTTTGTCACGTCTCGAAAGTACGGAACATGATCGGCACTTAAACTACGAAACGTCTAGAGGCGTACGTAATATGAGTAAGCCGAAAACCCAGAAATCCAAACCAAGAAAAGTAGTAGAGTGAAGGAAAACCAATTTAAATCAAGTAGTTTTCATAGCATAAGTAGAATTATGCGTCTTTTAAAAACATCAAATATTTCCTGAAAATTTCGGCAGAGTCTCATTTGTAAAAACTGGCCCCCAAACGGGATACAACATGAATAGTATACGAAATCAATAAAAGGCATCCCCAAGCGGGAGCTAGCTCTTCATCAACCGACGGTCACAACCACACAAGCAATATAATATACAACATCAAGGGCGAGGATCAAAACTCAAAGGAAATTCAAAACAACAAGAAATCCACAGAAATATAACGCGCGACTCTAAGGTCGAAAGAATAACATCACTGGTCTCTATCTCCAAATAAATACATGTTTGGTTGATGGAATTTACTATATACAACTGAATAATATTATACAAAGTATAATGATGGGTATGATGCCAATAAACCCACCTACTAGCAAAATCACCCGAAGGAAGCAGTGCCGGCAAAGCCGTAATGAAACCTGTACGGCAAAACCTGCAAGAACTATGGCACAACGGGGGTGAGTTGCCAACTCGTGAATAGAATACATCTACGAACAGGAATCGCATGTACAACGCAATCCTAAGTCATACAATCATAATATGTCCTCAAACATATAACCAGCAGCCTATAATAATGGCTAGGATATACCTCTAAACAACGGTAATACCAAGTGCTCGTGTCAGTGCCTCAGGTAGCAATGTATTATATGGATGATGTATGAATGAATGAAACAGAATGCATGTACTGGAGAAAACTGCTTTCATAACTTAGTGAGATTTCTGTATCTTTTTAAAAGAGGTATCATAAATGAAATCAGCATAAACAGTGTCTAGTATCGAAACAAAATATAAATCTCAATGTCTCAAAATCTCAGGCTCCGGCTATCCGGACTGGCCTGTATCATCAAATCTCAGTACCTCAATATCTCTCAATGTCTCAATCTCAATATCTAGGGCGCCGCCAGTCCAGACCGGCCCCTACCATCCATCTCAGGACTACGACGGTATCCACCGGATATCCAACGCGTCGGATAAAATCACCGGTCGGTAGTGCTCCCCTGCCAGGCTCAACGCCATCATCTGCGATCCTCTTGCCCCGGGGTACCGCACCGGTTCCACCATGTACCTAAAATGGTTCCACCACTCCTCGAACTCGGGTCTCGAAATCCATCAGCAAACTCATGGTGGACGACTCATACATCATGGGAAAACCACGCTTTTCATTTAAAAAGAGAGAGAAGAAGTTTGTATAAGTTTTGCGGTTCCCCCCCCCAAATCCAGAAAATCTCATGGAAATCCGAATCCAAAAACCTCAATAGCACGTAAAATAGTGAATATATGCATGAGAATCCATGAATACGGCATAACAATGAATAACAGTATCCATGAAGTGACAAGTAATAACTACAATGTCTAAACTGGCATATAAGGCAGGTACACTAATATCATGTCAAACTACTAGCTAACAAGCTAAATCAAGCAATAATATTTTCTAAGGTGTACGTGACATGGCAATTACCGATGAAAATGTGTGTGAGCCGGCAAGTAAATGTACGTGGTACATACGCATCATCGGTAATGGTGCTGGTGTCCTAACAGCATAATATCAACAATGCAATATGAAATAGCAATGTAAGTATGCGATGCGGCGCGAACAGCAATAATGAGCGAGAGCTAAATACTAGACACAACGGTAACTAATCTGCATTTAATATATATATACGTCAAACTATGGTGCCATTTGAAATAACACAAATCGTGGGGTTTTGGAAATAATGGCTACGGTGTTTTTAAGAAAAGATACGCCTTTTGAAATATCCGTAAAATTCCTTGACCTGTCTTTAAAAATACCCACGATCCATTAGTTTTTGAAATAGGTAGGAATCTAATCTAGTCTGACTACTACACTAAACTATACGGCTGAACTAACAAGCTGAATTAAGGGTAAGGAAACCGCCTAACATCTGAGTCGATATATATATAAACATATATATTAGTCGGTGATCCCGCCTCTATAATATCACATCTGATACCATAATCAGATATTCCCAAGTCAAGAGTGCAGATCTATCATCAATATATAGCTCGTACGTAAATTCGTCGTACGGCATCCCCAAATCTGGGTACGGGTCAATATCATGTTCATTACATTATTCATCTGGTATCTTCTTTATCAAAGATCCTAATCCAGGTACTGATCTCTGTCTAGTACAATACTGATATCACCTAAGTATGCATGCACGTGTGTGAAAACAACGTCAAAGGACCCGCTAAAACATCAGGTCGTATATCAAATACGAACCCTGTCATATCACCGATCTCACGGCCTCAAATCGAATCTCATCGACTCATCTCAAATCCCAAATACTATCCTCAAATCCAGTATATGAACACATAGTCCCATACCCATGTGAACACATAAAAATATATTCCCATATACGCACATATGAAAGAAGAATGTATGCAAGTATGGGTGTGTGTGTGTACGTGTGGTGCAACCACTACTCTAGGGTTTCGCAACACTAAACCAATCCAAACACACCAAATATCCATCTTTAAAATTAATAATCTCAAACAATATATAATCAATATATGTGTGCATACGTATTCGTATACATCACCATGAATTGCAGGGGTGCTATACGCCATCCACCCGACTTCTCCCCGTAGATATAAATCTACTCACCTGGTCCTCGCTCGCCGGTGCCGACGTCGCCACGCGCTTGCTTGTCGTCTCGAAGTCCACATGGGGTACCAACATATCATAACGCACCGTATCGCATTAAATTCTGACTCATGACCAAAACGACACACGAATCCCACATAGGTCAAAACCTATGGTTGCTTTCACAAATCAACCCATAAACCCTCGACGTCGGCGTACAAATGCCAAACCATTGAGAAAAACCCAAACACACTCATTTACACAATCACAAGCACTAATTATAATATAAAATAGCTTAAAATTCACAAAAAGCTCAAACTCACTTTAAAAGCTATTTTTCCGAAAATCTAGCAAGCAAAATTACCCGTTTTAGTACAAAACTCAACGTTTAAACAAATCTAGCGGTCATAATACTTATTAAATAACTTAAATAAGCTATACAAACCATTTCCATGATTTAATTTCACCAAACCACATACGTTCAAAAAAACTAGTTTGCAAAAATACCGATTTTAACTCTTTTTAAAGTAAAATTCACAATTTTACAAATAAGCTTGGTTTTGCATGGTCCAAAGGCATTAAACCACTTATTATAATATTAATAATGACATGAAACCATAATTATATTTTAATATAAGGCATTTAATAATTTTCCAAAAACCCTAGTTAGCAAAAAATCTTAATTAGGACATTTTATAAGCAATGGTTTGTAATTGACAACTAGATTAGCTTTCAACAAGACTTAAGATGTTAATCCACATCACAAAACCATGCACAATTTATCACAACACAATTCCGCAACAAAACCCTAACTTGAATTCCATAAACATGCAATTAAACTCATCTAAAACCTAATTAATCACATAATTAACTTAGATAAAAGCAATTGGACAACAAATTAACTACATGGCTAAAATTATACCTCCACAATTTTGTAGATCTCACTTGAATCTATCCATCCAAAATGTCATCTTGATCCCTATATCCATACTAGAATGGTCAAGTAAAAATGGGTAGGGGATAGATTTTGATTTTGTGGGCTTTTTGTGTTGAATTTTGGACATTTTGTGGAATTTTTTTGATGCAAAAATGGAGGGGATTTGGAGGAGGGCTGCTGCTGTTGAGGGGCTGGAATACGGCCAGAAATGTGGGGAGGGGTGAGGGAGGAGAGAGAGTGAGGTGGAGAAAGTGGGGAAAAAGTCAAAGTCCACCTTTTACTTCTTTCATTTTCTTTTCTTTTCTTTTCTTTTCTATTCAAAAAGGAGGTGATTGGAGAGAGAGAGGGAGGGAGGGCTGTCAAGGTGGGGCCGGCCACATGGGGAGAGCGAGAGAGGGTGAGATGTGGGTGTGTGGGTTAGGATAAAAGATAAATGTTTTACCCCAATTCCCATTAACACCAATTTCACTAATTAAGCCATTTTTCTTCGATATTTTTTCTAAACCGTTTTGGCAAACCATTTCGTTTCAGAAATAATATTTTACATGCCAGTTTAGTGTGTCATGAATTCTAAAATTGTATCAACCCAATCCAATTTGTAATTTTCCCTAATTAAATGTATTAGTGACGGCTTAAAATAATATTAAAATAATTAATTTCGGAAAAAATTTCAGAAAATTTGAAATTTCACCAGTAGCTCAATAAACACCAAATACTAGCAATTACATAGCTAGAATATATATATTTAATTTTATAATAAAGATATTTGTATTTTGACTTTTTACAGAAAACCCCTTTTTTTTACCGATTTTCCGAAATTTCACCGAAACGATTTTCAAAACGTTACATTCTCGCTTTCATTCATCCTCATTCTTTCATTTCTATAATTTAAAACTCAAACCTTTTCCATACCACCACTTATCTTTTCCCCACATTTTCCTGGCTCTATACAATATGTTCTTCCACCAACCAGTGCACTACACTGATAAAATCATAGAATGGTTGGTGTTGACTTTCGGTCTTTGCAAAGCTTGGCATTGACCAATAAATTTACCCCCCTCTTATGATTTTAAAAGATTAATATTGTTTAACTCAAGTTTGGGGGGTGTATTTTTGGCACTTGAAAATAAAGTTGTCCTCAAAATTGTGAGCCAAAAATAAGTTTGGGGGGGATATTCACATTCACTTATTCTTGTCCCCGCTAATAAATTTTCCTCCCAAGCCTACAGGTTTTTGAGATTTAACAGATGACAACAGTGAGGACACTGTTGTAAACAAGTTTGGGGGAGGTTTATGCTTATTTACGCATCACTTTGCATCATACTTAGCATAAGCACAAAGCATAAAATAATAAAAAAATGTGTACATAAATAAGATAATAAAAGATTAGAAAGTGAAAAATTACATCTAAAAGATTGGCAAAATTTAAGAAAACCAAGAAAATTAGATGTTTTCTTAAATGAAACTAGTAATAAATAGTTATGAGCCGTTGTCCTAAGGGTTAGTAAGATGAAAGAAGTCACTAATCTGAGGATAAAAATAAGTCTGAAATATAGTTCCGATTCTGGAAGCCAAACATTTGAATGTTGATAACCTACTATATGCACTTACACACGTCTTGAAACTCGGGATAATAGAGGATACCTTGAAATGCTGTTGTCTAAAAGCCAAAAGTACGAAGAAAATAATAAATGGAGAATAAAAATATAAAATGGTGAAGAAAAATGAACACTGGTTTTGTAATCACAAAGGAAGCATAAAAAAAATATAGCGAGAGTGCTTCATCACCTAATGCCTTAGACCAACTGGTTTGGCAGTCACTGCTAAGCCTTAGGTGTTGCAAGACGAGAAAAATACTAATTACGCCTAACATCTGAGCACGTTTAGTAATCGGTCGGTTAGTACCTCAAGAATTATTAACGGTCACATGAAAAATGTGTGAGCAATTCCATCTAAATATTCATCGATTAAAAAGTACTGAGGTAGATGGACAAGAGTATGATAGCTTGAATTGAATTCTCCGAGTGTAGGGATGTTCTTTACACACACGTAGGGGTATATGATCGGTGTTTGGAAGAAATATAGGAATGAAGAATAAATACGATGTTTTATTAAGGGATGATGTGATTTCTAACATCTTTTCATGACTATTAAGATAAAGCTCATGACAACCGAAAAGCTAGTATTAGATGGAAACCCTAATTTTCAAAGTCTTTCTTTTATAATTCTTATCTTTATATGTAACTTTCACAGTCTTCCTTTTACTATAGGATTTTGTGGGTGCAATCCGCTGAAAACCCTTAGGAGACAACATTCCTCCTACTAAGGACACCTAGAGGTTTAAAAGCTTGTTGCATGAGCTCAGTGCAATCGTGTTTGCCTACAAAAGTGTGCTAGTAAATTTTTCTTTTTCTTATATTTTCTCCTTCTCTTGAATAAAAGATGTTTGCTCGAGATGATCAAAATTAAGTTTGGGGGAATTTGATCAGTCGAAAATATTGCATTCTTAACACATCAATTTCCCTACTCTTTCTAATCATCTAAGGGTGTTTATTGTAAATATAACACGGATTACAAATTCATCTGGAAATTACTAAATACCACGTGTTACAGTTATAATTGACACTCTGGAGGGAAATTATGTGTTTATTATTACACGCAAGATATTGTATATCTCAACACATTTTATCGAGATTGTGTGCAGAAAATTCTTCAGGTCAAAGAACCGGAATTGCAAAAGTGCCAATAAAATACAGAAGTTCAAAGAATTCAAATCTGGCAGCATCCAAGAAAGAATTATAAAATTCCAGATGTCACATGAAGACCCAAATACAAACACCAAGACAACCCAGAGAAATGGTGCAGTGAACTCTTCAGACGACCGTGGAACCGCGGCCGAGTTGGCCGAGTTGCCGCGGTTCCGCGGCAGGGTTGGGGAATCATGTGACGTCGGTTATCCAGAAGATTCATCTTAACATCCCTGCCTCCTCAAGATGCTTAATTACTACGTGGCTCATTCTGGAAGGCTCTGCATAATAACCTTCTTCTAGAAGGCTCCTTATAACAACCTCATTCTAGAAGGCTTTCCCTAACAACCTACCTCATTCTAAAAGGCTCTCTCTAACAACCTTGATTATGAAGGAAGATTTATTTGAAATTTATAAAAGGGGATATAGATCTAAGGTGAAGGGTTACACAATTGGTTGTTCATTAATTGGTTACACACTTAGTTGTTAATTCTAGCACAAATCCAAATCAATTCAAAATCCAAAGCGAAATCAAGATCCTTTGAAAAGCAAATCAAACAAGCAAGCAATGATCCTTCATCGCAATGTCGTTCGTCATCCGAGCACGTGATACTCGACGATCTAAGACTCACGGCGATTGAGCGAAGCAAAGATCGACGACAAATTCACCTCTTCAAAGGAGCGATCGAGAGCTTAATTTTGTACCTCGAATTGAGGAGTTGTGTAATTTGAAGAAGATTTAATGAAGATGATAAATTGTTAATTCTCGTTTTCATTACATTCTTACATTATGAAATATCTCATTCTTGATCCTTCAATTTTCATAATGTGTGAGTGAAATCTCCGCTTGTAAAGGATTCGAGAGGAATTCGGTAGATCAAATGGTGATGAAATCCTAAACTAATTTTAAGACTTATGAGGATTATGAACTCTAGTAGAAAGAATCATCAATGACCTAATTTGGATCGAGATTGCCATTCTTGAGTATTTCATTGCAAATTAGGGATCAAACGACTGATAATTATCTTTGCTAGAGGCTAGATTTGAATGATGATCAATGAAAAGACAAGGGATGGTGAAGGAGAAACCCTAGTTTCTTCAATAGATCCCTAATCTTCATTCATCACCATCATTCTAGCTATAATTCATCAATAGTTAAGATTAGTGATTTTTAGATTCATCATTGCTACGAATTCGATCGAATCCTACAACCTATTCTTCATATTCTTGACAATTCAAATTGATATTGGACACTTCCTCAATTCTTAATTCTTGAATATATTCTAGATTTTCTTGAAATGACAACTCAATTAAATCTCGAAATACTTTCTTGAATTTTCTTTTATATTTTCATTTCGACTCATCCAAAGTGAGATCGAATAAGTACACGCATCTTAGTGGACGATCCGTGCTCACTAACGATCGCTACAAGCGACACCGTTAATTGATTGCGGTATAAATTTCTTTGGCTATGAAACATTTTACGTAACACGTCAAGAAAAGATCAATCATCAATCATGTCTTAAAGGAAAGATGACAAAGACTCCGTTCACTGGACACGGTGTAAGAGCCACCGAGCTCTTAGGACTCATACACAGCGACGTGTGTAGTCCAATGTATACACATGCAAGAAGTGGTTATTCCTACTTCATTACTTTTACGAATAATTTCTCAAGGTATGGACATGTATTCTTGATGAAACATAAATCCAAGGCCTTTGAGAAATTCCAAGAATACAAGAATGAAGTGGAAAAAACAACAGGCAAAAGTATCAAGACACTTCTATCTGATCGAGGTGGTGAATACTTAAGTGCCATGTTCATGGATTATTTAAAAGATAATAGAATTCTCTCTCATCTTACTCCTCCATACACACCTCAACACAACGGTATATCTATCACGCCCCGAAAGTGGCACGTGACCGGCACTTAAATCACGTGATATCTAAAGACGTCGACGCGGTACAAGTAAACCGAAACCCCGCAATCTAAACCTTTTTACGAAAATATTGGAGGTGAAGTTTAAAAATAGTCATTAGATGGAACCGGTTTAAAATGAACATTTATGACTAAATAAGCATGTTTGAAAAGCATCTATGACATTTTAAAAATCGCCAGCACCTCCTTTGTAAATATTGAATAAAACCTAATACAAGCACAATAATATATAAAGCATTCCAACAGGAGCTAGCTTCCATGCCCAAACAACGGAGCAACTACACAGATAATATACGACGCCCAATGGCGAAGAAAAGCAAAGAAAAACAAGATCAACAAGTATAAAAAAGTCGACTCCAACGAGTACGATGCCTACAAACACATAACTTTAAGTCTTGCTTCTAAGTCCACAATTATACAAGTTCTGTGTTGATGAAGTTTTACTAGATACAAAAGAATATATATATACAAGTATGGGTACGATACAACAGTAGCCCACCTACCAAAGCAATCACCGAAAAGAAGTGTGTGTTGTAATCCGCTGATGATCCGAGTGGTATATCCTGCAAGAAACTGGGCACAGCGGGGGTGAGTTGCCAACTCAGTGAATAAAAGTATATCATAAGGTAGAAATCGAAATGCACAACGATATCCTAGGTCATAAGTATAGTAATATCATATCATTTACTAATATATATATATATATATATATATATATAATGCATAAGTACAATAAATGCAATAATATCCATCACGTAAACCCAAAATATATCATCGCATACGTATATGATCTGTATCCAGGTATAAGCCTATAATGTAGCCGAAAATATGTATGGAAAACCTCTTTTTCAAATAGCCACGGGATACGTATGTCACGGCATAAAAGCAGAAGTAATAGTATGAAGTATTATATGTATTTTATTTAAGATATACGTCTCACTTTTTAGTAAAGAGTTTTAAGAGGTTTACAGTTTTAAAGATCCTTGTGTCATTCTAACATGTCAAAATAATGAGACTGTAGCTCGTATAGAAACCCTTTTTATATATATCACTCGGTAAAATGGTATTCAGGTACTGTCCCCCGGATCAGTCCTGGTCGGCTACAAAAATGCATAAACTATAACGGTATATCTCGCATGATCGCAAAACATCAATATATGGGTGTCCAACATCGACACCCTAAATCATCAAACCTCTCGTATCCATCACCAACACGCAAATCTAGACATCGTCGACACCGTCACATCAGATCGGTCGCCCCTTGATATCCCTAGCCGCGGTCAGTATCCCCTGGATATCCGCCGTGCTCATATCTATCTCCGGTATCGAGTGTCCTCACTAGGCTCCCCGCCTATATCACGGCTTTCCTGCTTCTCGGTCTCGACCGGGTCCACCATATATCCGACTGTATACTCCCTCACCCAGTCCGGATATATAGCACGTCCGTAACCATATAGCTCCCCCACTCGGTTCGAAATAAAACCAAATCAGAAAACATAAAACTCATGGTGGACGTCAACTCATCGTATCCAGAAATATCAAGTAAAGCAGAAGAATAATTGCATAAATCACTCTGAGGATATATTATATATATGTGTGTAAGTCAATGTCGCACACCGAACGCACTTGTGGGGAGGTGGAATTTACAGAAAAACGATTTTCTTGACTTGCAACACCGACTTAAACTCCAGGATCTTTACGGAAACCTTAACTAGCTATTCTATTTGGAGGTTCTAACTACTCGATAAGAGTTTTATACCTCCTAGATAATTGTCCTTCGGGTCTTCTTCTCCTCCTCT
This sequence comes from Agapanthus africanus, assembly GCA_030015575.1. Taxonomy (NCBI): domain Eukaryota; kingdom Viridiplantae; phylum Streptophyta; class Magnoliopsida; order Asparagales; family Amaryllidaceae; genus Agapanthus; species Agapanthus africanus. Next base: position 224,643,341 of record CM057344.1, on the reverse strand, counting down.
TCTTGAGCTCCTCGAAGATCCGGATCGCGCTTCAACATCGGTCTCCTCGTGTCAAAGACGATCCACCTGAGAGTTTATGGTTTAAGCTCCAACCTCTAAACCGAGGTAGCTAAAGTACCTAGTTCGCTAAACTACGTAGCTTAGGAGATGTAGAGTCTTAATTGGAGTATTTAATCTCAAGTGACCCTATAGTTCACAACACATGTGAGGGATTAGGGTCTTGAGGAAAAAAGAGAGGAAAAATGGAGAGAGAAAGAAAATTTGCAAATGAACAAGTGAAGTCTCAAGTGATGAATGGCTCATACTCTTTCTCACCTCAAGCATGCAATATTTTCCAATTGAAAAATATTAACCATGCTTGAATAGTGAGGCCAAACCAATAAACAAAACAATAAGCCATGCTTCACTCCATGCCTCAAATATCTTCATTTTCCATGTCATTAATCTATTTTCAAAAATAGATAAATCCAAATAATGAGGTTTCCCCTTCTAGAAGCATCTCTTGTGAAATTACAAGAATGCCATCACCGTATATACATACCCGTATTCGTACTCCAAAAAATATGAATACAATGAGATAATAATAATCCAATAATATAATACTAGAATCCGGCTTAAACCAAAGCCCACTAGTATTATCCGTCCGAACAACATCCGTGCAGCCAGTGCACGTATATGATCGGAACCCTGGACGTAAAACCATACGGCCTCTACATCGTTTCGCCTGAACTAAGGAAACCCTCTGTGTAGGACTCTAAATACTCGACAGTACGCTGGCAGTGGGTTTAACCACAAGTCCGTCAGTGGCACTAGCTGTACGTAACGCCTATCCAGGTATCTATCGATAAGAAGGCCGACGAGCAAACCCATCCGAACTCCTACTGAGCCTATCTGTGACAATCTCCATACAGTCTGGTCTGTTCGTGTAAGAGTATCGCATATCGGGCCTAAGGGTGGTAACCGTCAGACCCCTAATAGCGCAATAAGTTATGCCGGTGTAGAGCCCAATACACCCTAAGAAACTACTGATGTACCTACCGGTATATCTCGCTTGCCCTGGCCAGGGACTTTGTGTAATGGCTATCTGAACATAGCGCGATATCGACTCCAAATACCGGGAGAGACGAATCCTATCTAACCGCCACTGCCTCCAAGTGCTTCGAGACTGCACCCAACTACTACCTATTTGCATGATTCATTTGAGCGGTGGTAGGGTAGTAATCTAAGTACAATGGGAACACACTCGAGACGAATAGTGATGTCAAGTCAACGGACTAACCTATACTCATGTCACCCGGGAATTGCTAACTGACGATAGGTATAATACCAACCAGTAGTTCCCATCGAGTCCGTCCAGTGTAACTCATAACTCAATGAGCACCTGTATACTATCTCTGGTATCGCATACCAATGGCTGCGGTACAGGCCATCTCGCTGACTGGGATGAGAAGCGTATACACTAGTCTACTCTGGAGTATCGATTCCTGTCTCGATAATCCTACGACTAGGGACAAGTATAAGGATGTGCTTATAGACTACCCAGCCTCCACTAGTGTGACTGCCAAAACAACGCTGGTAGTCAAGCAAAGATCCTAAGGGCTCTGTCAATATGTATTAGCGATATGCTAAAAGAAACATATACACATATTAATATAGAATCAAATAAGATAGCATATTATCATATTGATAAAGACTGTTATTATATCTGTGCATATCCAAAGCTTCCAAAATGTAATATACAATCCAGCACTATACAATAATGGCCTCTAGGGCATATATCACTAACAATCTCCCACATGCACTAAGGCCATGTATTGGCATATTGCAGACCTATCATCTCGAAAAGCCTTTCGATCTGTGTCTAAGAGATGGCCTCTGTAAGTGGATCTACAGTGTTTTTCTCCGTGTATACTCTCCTCACCTCGATTTCCCGGCGATACACGATCTCTCTGATCAGGTGATACCGCCTCAAGATATGTCTGGACTTCTGATAGGACCTGGGTTCCTTTGCGAAAGATATAGCCCCGTTGTTGTCACAATATAAAGGTATTGGATCAACAATGGACGGAACCACCTGAATTTCTGTTATGAACTTCCTCATCCAGACTGCTTCTTTTGCGACGTCACATGCAGCGATATACTCCTCTTCCATCGTCGAGTCAACAATGGTGTCCTTCTTGGAGCTCTTCCAACAGACTGCCCATCCATTGAGGGTAAAGACATAACTCGATATAGACATGGAGTCATCCTTGTTACTCTAGAAGCTGGAGTTAACAAAGGATTCGATCTGGAGGTCTTTACTGCCGCACACTAAGAACATCTCCTTAGTCCTTTTTAGGTACTTGAGAATGTTCTTAACCGCTGTCCCGTGCTTCTCCCCAGGGTTTGACTGATACTTGCTTACCACACTCAGTGCATAAGCAACATCTGGTCTGGTACACAACATCACATACATTATAGACCTTACCGTAGAAGCTAGGGTATAACACTCATGCGATCCCTTTCCAAATCAGTCTTGGGAGACATCTCTTTAGAGTGGGTGATCTCGTGACAAGCCGGTAGATTACCGTGGTTGGAATCTTCCATACTAAATCTTTTCAGATAGTGTCGATGTACCCGGACTATGAAAGTCCCAACATCCTCTTAGATCTATCACGATAGATCCGGATCCTCAGAATGTAGGAGGCATCACCCATGTCATTCATGGAGAACCTTTGTGACAAGAACCATTTGACTAATTATAGCATAGGAATGTCATTTCCTATCAGAAAAATGTCATCCACATCCAATACGAGGAATAGCACAGTTCTCCCTACAATCTTACTATAAATGCATGGTTCATCTGGATTTTTTATAGAGTCAAATTCTTTGACCGTCTCATCAAAACAGATGTTCCAACTCCGTGATGCCTGCTTTAATTCATAAATAGATTTAAGCAACTTGCACACTCTTCCGCTGCTCCCACTCTCTATGAAACCCTCTGCCTGATCCATATAAACACACTTTTAAATTTCCATTCAGAAAAACGTTCTTTACGTCTATCTGCCAAATTTCATAATCTTGGAAGACAGCAATAGCAAGAAGGATCCTAATGGATTTAAGCATAACCACTAGAGAAAAGGTTTCATCATAGTCCAAACCAGGTCTTTGACGAAAACCTTTTGCTACAAGTCTAGCCTTATAGGTTTCAACCTGTCCATCTGTAGCAATCTTTATTCTGAAGATCCAATTGCAGCCTACAGGTTTTACCCCTTGAGGTGCAATGTCCAAAGTCCATACTTTGTTGGTGTACATGGATTCCATTTCGGTCTGCATTGCATCCAGCCACTTTACCGAGTCTCTACTCATAATGGCCTGCTGGAAACTAGTCGTCTCATCATCGTCGATGCTGCAATCCTCTCGATCCCCGTCTATGAGAAAACCGTAGTATCTCTCATGCGTATGAAATTGCCTACTAAATCTGAGGAGTGGCGCAAGGACATCCGGTTCTTTCGAAACTTCTGGTTTCACCATGCTTTTAGTAATAGCTTGTGGTTCTGGAATTTTTTCCAATTCTATTGCGCTCCCACTTATTTCTTTTTCAAGAAATTGAGTTTCCAGAAAATGGCCATGCCGAGAACAAAAACCTTTTGTTCCTTCGCGTAATAGAAAGATACCCCCTGGAGTTTCTTAGGTATCCTACAAACTTACACAGTACTGAGCGTGCCTCGAGCTTGTCTGCATGCTGCTTTTTGACAAAAGCAGGACATCCCCATATTTTAAAATACTTAAGATAGGGTTTCTTCCCACTCCACATTTCATATGGTGTGGTATGCACTAACTTAGTAGGAACCTTGTTCAAAAGATATGCAGCTGATTCTAGTGCATAACCCTAGAAGGATCGTGGTAACACAGCATTACTCCCCATAGAACGTACCATATCGAATAAGGTGCGGTTCCTCCTTTCCAATACACCGTTGTGCTGAGGTGTGTATGGAGGAGTAAGCTGAGAGAGAATTCCATTCTCTTTTAAATAATCCAGGAACTCGGCACTTAAGTATTCACCACTTCGATCAGATCTAAGTGTCTTGATAATTTTTCCTGTTTGTTTTTCCACTTCATTCTTGTATTCCTGGAATTTTTCAAAGGCCTCGGATTTATGTTTCATCAAGAATACATGTCCATACCTTGAGAAATCATCCGTAAAAGTAATAAAGTAGGAATAACCACTCCTTGCATGTGTAGAAATTGGACCACACACATCGCTGTGTATGAGTCCTAAGAGCTCGCTGGCTCTTATCCCGTGTCCAGTGAACGGAGTCTTTGTCATCTTTCCTTTAAGACATGATTGACAAGTTGCATCAGACATATATTCAAACGGATCCAAATATCCCTCTTTATGTAACTTCGTCAACCGTGTTTCATTGATGTGACCCAGTCTACAATACCATAAGAAATCATGATTTAATTCTGGAAACTTTCTTTTAAGTGTGTTCTGGATATTGAAAACATGGTGTTGGTTTAATACGTATATACCGTTGTCTAGTGTACCTGACCCAATCAAACCATGATTAAGGTGGATGTTTACGACATCGCTTAAAAATGCAAAATCATAACCTTCTTTAGATAGTAAAGATACAGAGATGATATTACATATCAAACTAGGTACACAAAAACAGTTACGCAAAACCAATGTGTTTCCATTTATCAATCTTAAGTGATTTCCCCCTATGGATACAGCATCCACGCTCATTCCGTTAGCAACCCTGAGAGTCATATCACCTGCCTTCAAAGCTTTACGGTTTCTCAGCACCTACAATGAATTACAGATATAAAATCCTTATACGGTATCCAATACCCAGAAAGTAGAGTTGATTGACGGACAGTTTTCAATCATAAACACACCTAAAGCCGAAGCCACAATATGGTTCGAATCCTAGTTTCTGGCTATCCAAGCCCTGCAGTCCTTCTTCCAATGGCCTTTTCTGTGACAATAGAAACAATCCTCCTTCCTTACTATCGACCCCAAAACTTTTGCCTTGCCCTTTCCCTCTACCTTACTGACACCACCTTTCATCCTGGTGGGGGCCTTCTTCTTCTTCCCCTTGGCTTCGCCTTGGATCTAGAGGAGGAAGGTTTCCTAATAAGTAGAGAAGGTGTCTCCCTGGTATTCCTTAGGGTGCCCTCTGCACTCCTCGACATGTTGAGGAGTTCTGGAAGTATGACTTCCTTCGCTTGAATATTGAAATTCAAGATAAACTGGGCGTATGTAGAGGGGAGAGACTATAGAATCAAGTCTGTATATAACTCGTTCTCCAACATGGTCCCAAGGTCCGCGGGCTCTTCAAAATAGCTGATCATCTTAAAGACGTGGTCCCCTACAGATGACCCGATATCCAACCTCGCTTGAAACAATTTCTTCGAGGTCTTGTATCTTACGATACGAGATTGCTCTCCATATAAATCCTTGGTATGGAGGAAGATGGAAGCTAAGTCTAACTTCTTGTGTTGCCTCTGGTGTTCATTATTCATTGAGTACAACATGAGGCACTTGGCTCTCGCACAGTCTATTTCCTATGTCTTACGGATCTCAACATCCGCAACGGTGGAATCTGGATCTGGGAAGTCGTAGGCTTTGGTAGTAAGGAGGTAGCCCAGCTTGTCATGGGTAATGGCCATCTGGATATTCCTTAGCCAATCTTTATAGTTTGGCCCCGTCATTTTACTTTTATCTAGCAGTAACTTAAACCCGGTCATTTTGGTCGCTGCAATTAGGAGAGAGAGAAGAAACACTCAGCATAATGCTCTTGCAAGTATAGATTGGTTATTAGTGTAAGTCCATCTCACGCACCCCACGTGTTTGCGGGGACGCGGAATATATGAAAAACAATTATCAAAGCTTCGTAACACGGACTTGAGCACACAGATCGTGTCTAAACCATTACTAGCAAACTACGAGAGGTTTAACTACTCTGATTCGAAGTTATATCTCACGTTACTTGTCCTTTGGGTCTTCATCGCTGTCCTCCACACCTCGTCGGCTCTTTGGAACATGGACACCACAACGGCCTCCTCCAGTCAAAGACGATCTACCCAAGAGTCTATAGTCCGAGCTCCTATCTCGAATCTGAGATAACTACGACTTCTAGTTTGCTAATCTAGAAGTCCTAGAGGATGTAGAGTATTTAGATGGATTACTTAGTCACTTAAACCCTAAGATTCTCAACTCATGAGAGCTTTTAGGGTTTGAGGAAGAAGATGAAGACCTGAGGAGAGAGAAGTGTTTCGTGATTATCAAATGAATAATATCTCATGCTTGAATAATATGAAGCATACAAATATCTCTCTTGATAATATCAAGATAATATCTAGCATGCTTCATTTAATTCTAAGGGTGAATCACATCATGAGTCATTAAGCATTTAATGTAAACTGCACCTCATCTCCTCCACCTCATTTAGTTTAAATCTAAAAAGAAATAAAAAAAAATGAGTCACCTCCTTCTAGAAGCTTCCCGAGAAATTACGAGACTACCCCTCCCATCCGTATTTCCGAAAAACACGGAAAATCTTTGACTGAATAAATCCATCTGTATAATACTAGTATCTGGCTTAAACCAATGCCTTCTAGTATTACCTGCCCGATCATAGTACGTGCACAAGTGTACGTAAGTGATCGTGGCCCTGCCGTAAAACCATACAGCCTCTACACCTTTTTCCCGGTGCAGGGAAACTCTCTGTGTGGGACTCTAAAGACTCGACACTACGCTGGCAGTGGGTTTAACCACAGGCCACAAGCGGTATTAGCTGTACGTAACGGTCCGCGGGTAGATGTCGATAAGAAGGACGATGAGGAAACCATCTGAACTCCTACTAAGCCTGATGTGACAATCTCCGTACAGTCCGGTCTGTTCGTCTAGGACTATTGCATATCGGGCCTAGGGGGCGGTAAACGTCAGACCCCTAATAGCGGTATAAGTCATGTCGGAGTGAAGCCCATTACACCTTGAGAAACTACTAGAACCTACCAGTAAATCTCGCTTGCAATGGCTAGGGACTTTGCATAATGGCTCTCCATACACAGCGTGATATCAACACCCAATACCGGGAGAGACGAATCCTGTCTAACCGCCACTGCCTCCAAGTGCTTCGAGACTACACCCAACTACTACCTGTTTGCACGACTCCTTTAGCCGAGGTAGGGTAGTAATCTAAGTACAGTGGGAACAAACCCGAGGCGAAGCAGCAGAGTCAAGTCGACGGACTAAGCTGTACTCATGTCACCTGGGAACTACTATCTGATGATGGGTATAGAACCAACCTGCAGTTCCCGGCGAGTCCTGTCCGGTGTACCCGTAACCTAACGAGCACCTGCATACTATCTCCAGTACGACGTACCGATGGCTGTGGGATAGACCATCTTCCCATGCTGGGATGAGAAGCATATACACCAGTCTACTCCGGAGTATCGATGCCTCGTCTCGATAATCCTATGACTAGGGACCTATATAGGATGTTGCTTATAGACTACTCAGCCCCCACTAGTGTGACTGCCATCACAATGCTAGTAATCAAGCAAAGATCCTAAGGGCTCTACTAATATATATAAGCGATATGTTGAAAGAAACATATGCACATATTAAAGTGGAAACAAACAAAGTAGCATACTACCATTTTTAACAAGACTGTCAATACAACTGTGAATATCCCAAGCTTCCATTAAGTAATATACAAACTAGTATGATACAGTAATGGCCTCTAGGGCATAAACACTAACAATCTCTCACTTGCACTAGGGCCATGTACTAGCATATCGCAGACCTATCATCTCAAATAGCCTCTCGAACTGCGTCTGAGGAATGACCTTTGTGAATGGATCAGCGGTGTTATTCTCCGTATCTACTCTCTTCACCTCGATCTCTCGGCGATCTACGATCTCCCTGATCAGGTGATACCGCCTTAAGATGTGTCTGGACTTCTGATGGGACCTGCGTTCCTTTGCTAAAGCTATAGCGCCGTTATTGTCGCAATACAGAGGTATTGGATCAACACTGGTAGGAACCACCTGAAGTTCCGTGAGGAACTTCTTCATCCAGACAGCTTCTTTTACGGAATCGCAAGCAGTTATGTACTCCGCTTCCATCGTTGAGTCAGCAACGGTGTCCTGCTTGGAACTCTTCCAACAGACCGCCCTTCCATTGAGGGTAAAGACATAACCCGACATGGACTTGGAGTCATCCTTGTCACTCTGGAAGCTGGAGTCAACAAAGGCCTCGATCTGGAGGTCCTTTCCGCCATACACTAAGAACATCTCCTTAGTCCTCCTCAGGTACTTGAGAATGTTCTTTACTGCTATCCAGTGCTTCTCCCATGGGTTTTCCTGATACCGAGTTACAACGCTCAATGCGTATGCTACATCTGGTCCGGTACATAACATCACATACATTATAGAGCCTACCGCAGAAGCGTAGGGAATAATCGACATGCGAGCCCTTTCCAAATCAGTCTTGGGAGACATCTCTTTGGAGAAGGTGATTCTGTGACAAGCCAGTAGGTTACCATGCTTAGAATCTTCCATACTGAATCTTTTCAATATGGTGTTTATGTACCTGGACTGCGAAAGTCCCAACATCCTCTTTGATCTATCACGATAGATCTGGATCCCCAGAATGTAGGTGGCATCACCCAGGTCCTTCATGGAGAACTTCTGTGAAAAGAATCCTTTGACTGACTGCAGCATAGAAATATCATTTCCTATTAAGAGAATGCCATCCACGTACAAGACGAGGAATACTACAGTTCTCTCTACAATCTTACTGTATATGCATGGTTCATCTGGATTCTTGATAAAGTCGAATTCTTTGACAGTATCATCAAAACAGATGTTCCAACTCCGCGATGCATGCTTTAGTCCATAAATGGACTTAAGCAACTTGCACACTTTACCGCTGCTCCCGCTCTGAATGAATCCCTCCGGCTGATCCATATAGACACATTCTTCCAAATTACCATTTAGAAAAGCCGTCTTTACGTCCATCTGCCAGATCTCATAATCGTGGAAGCCAGCAATGGCATGAAGGACCCGAATGGATTTGAGCATAGCCACTGGAGAAAAAGTTTCATCATAGTCCAAACCAGGTCTTTGACGAAAACCCTTTACAACAAGTCTAGCCTTATAGGTTTCAACCTGTCTATCTACACCAATCTTCTTTCTGAAGATCCATTTGCATCCTACGGGTTTTACCCCATCTGGAGCAATATCCAAAGTCTATACTTTTTTAGTGTACATGGACTCCATTTCGGTCCGCATTGCATCTAACCATTTTACCGAGTCGCCGCTCTGAATGGCTTGCTGGAAGCTAGGAGGGTCGTCATTGTCAATGATGCAATCTTTTCTATCCCCGTCTATAAGAAAACCGTAGTATCTCTCGGGCGGATGAGATTGCCTACTACTTCTGCAGATAGGCGCTGGGATGTCCCTTTCTTCTGAAACTTCTGGTTCTACCATACTTTCAGTAACAGTTTGTGGTTCTGGAATTTCTTCCAGTTCTATTATGCTCCCACTCTTATGATTTTCTAAAAATTCAGCTTCTAAGAAGTGGGCATGACGAGAAACAAAAACATTTTGTTCCTCTGCATAATAGAAATAATACCCCTTGGAGTTCTTTGGATATCCCACAAACTTACACTATACCGAGCGTGCCTAGAGCTTGTCTGCATGCTGCTTTTTAACAAAAGCTGGACATCCCCATGTCTTCAAGTACTGAAGATAGGGTTTCTTCCCACTCCACATCTGATATGGTGTGGTAGGCACAGTCTTGGTTGGAACCTTGTTCAAATGATATGCAGCTGATTCTAATGTATAACCCCAGAAAGATCGCGGTAACTCAGCCTTACTCATCATGGAACGAACCATATCCAATAGGGTTCGATTCCGCCTTTCCGATACACCGTTGTGTTGTGGTGTGTATGGAGGAGTAAGCTGAGAAAGAATTCCATTCTGTTTTAAGTAACCCAGGAACTCGGCACTTAAGTATTCACCACCTCAATCAGATATCAGTGTCTTGATACTTTTGCCTGTTTGGTTTTCCACTTCATTCTTGTATTCCCGGAATTTTTCAAAGGCCTTGGATTTATGCTTCCTCAAGATGATATGTCCATACCTAGAGAAATCATTCGTAAAAGTAATGAAGTAGAAATATCCACCTCTTGCATGTGTAGACATTGGACCACACACATCGCTGTGTATGAGTCCCAAGAGCTCGCTCGTTCTTACTCCGTGTCCAGTAAACGGAGTCTTTGTCATCTTTCCTATGAGACAAGATTCACAAGTAGCATAAGATTGATATTCGAGCGGATTCAAATATCCTTCTCTATGTAACTTAGTCAACCGTGTTTCATTGATGTGACATAGTCTACAATGCCATAAGAAAGCCTGATTTATTTCCGGAGACTTTCTTTTAAGTGTGTTCTGGACATTGAAAACCTGAGCTTGATTCAATACGTATATACTGTCATCTAATGTACCGGACCCAATCAGAACTTGATTTAGGTGGATGTGAACCACATCGCTTACGCATGTAAAATCATATCCCTCTCTCGAAAGTGAGGACACTGATATGATATTACAAGTCAAACTGGGTACATACAAACAGTTACGTAGAATCAATATCTGCCCACTTGTCAAACCTAGGCGATATTCTCCCACGGATTCAGCGTCCACGCTCATTCCGTTCGCAACTCTGAGAGACAAATCTCCTACCCTGATAACTCTACGGTTTCTCAAAGTATGTAATGAATTACAGATATGAGATCCTTCTCCGGTATCTAGTATCCAGGAAGTAGAGTTAATTGACAAACAGTTCTCAATTACAAACATACCCGAGGCCGAAGCCACAACATGCTTCGAATCCTGGCTACTGGCTTCCAAAGCCCTGCAAACTTTCTGCCAATGCCCCTTCCCAAAACAATAGGAACATCCTCCTTCTCTACACCAAGTCCCGAATCTTTTGCTCTTTCCTTTCCTTCTACTTCACTGACACCGTATATCGGCTTTGTGGAGGTTTTCCTCTTTTCACCCTTTGCTTTCGCCCTGGATGCAGAAGAAGAAGAAGGTCCCACATTAAGCAGAGAGGGTGTTTACCTGGTTTCTTTCAGGGTGTAAGTATAGGGTAGGGACTGTAAAAATAAGTCAGCATATGACCTGTTTCCCAATGTGATCTCCAGGTCCGTGATCTCATCAATATAGCTAGTCATCGTAAGGACGTCGTCCCTTACAGATGACGCGATAGCCAACTTCGCTTGAAGCAATTTGTTCAAGGTCTCATATCTTGCGATACGAGATTTTTCTCCATGTAAATCTTTGTTATGGAGGAAGATGGAAACTGAGTCCATCTTCTCGTGCTGCTTCTGGTATACACCATCTACTGAAGCCAACACAAGGCACTTGGCATTCACACTGTCCTTTTCCCTTGTCTGATGGATATCCATATCCGCGATGGTGGAAACTCGACCTGGGACGACGGGGGCTTGAGTAGTAATAGGGTGGTCCAGCTTATCATAGGCAATGGACATCTGGACAGACCGTTGCCAGTCATAAAAGTCAGATTCAGTCAACTTGTTATCTAGATGTAACCTAGTCATGGTCACATGGTCACTGCAGTTGAGAGAGAGAAGAAAACACTTTAGCATGATGCTCTTGCAAGTTTAGATTGGTTTTTAGTTTATCTAAACAGTATGGCTCCCACTGTTTCTCGAATCCTTCCTCAAACCGTAAATGAAGAATTAGTCAGGACTGATCTCACCGTACAATACTTGCTTAACCGTTCAGCCAGGCAAGTGCCATTACTTCAAGGGAGGTTTTACGACATTTTCGCGTAGTTTCTTAATTAAATAACCTCTTTTCTCTGGAGGCGTAGCCCCGTTGACATTGTTATAGACACCTACTTGGTTTATAGCATTGATCGTTAAGTGACGAATCTCCTGATGAGTAGCGGATACTCACAGTAGGATCGGGATCCAAATATCATCGTGTGATAATGCTGAAGGAATCCTACCAACATTATCAAAATCCAAATGGTATGCAACACCAGCAAGTTTCAGTTTCTTTAGAAACCCCCGATGTGGATTTTTTCCCCATGCTCTTATGACCTTGACGAAGGCCAACAAATCATAAGTCACATGTCAAGTTATTCCCATCATTATACTTGTTAATTTGAACCCACCCGTACATACCCTTGACGAAGGCCAACAAAATAATACGACTGTCGCAAACCAACGCATCTATCTATGCTACATATGAATACCCTAGCAGCTACCAAACACTATGCCTTGACGAAGGCCAACAAACATAGCTTCAATACTACTGACCATCCATATGAAATGACGGAGGGTTACGACTGGTTTTGGCGAAACCGTAAACGTAGTAAACCTGATATAATCGAAGGAACCTGATAGCTTTTTAAAAGGTGTGGTTAAAGGCCCGTAATTAAAAATTCTGCTCTTTTAAAATAACCGAGTGGTTTCTTTTAAATTTGTTCCAACGATTCAGCTTTGGTTTGTTTTCTTTGCATTAATAAAATGTGTTCCATCATTTATCCTATCATTGCAGAAAACAACAAAAATACAACGTCCTCTTATGCCATCCGCATTCGCCACTGGGCCCTATTATTCACCCGTTAGGTTACTTAACTAACGACAGAGCGGGGGCTGGGCTAGCGCGGATGCAAAACATAAACAACGCTTACCAGATATCATATATAGATATTGTACATTCGTCAGACGCAATAATAGGCATTCCAGATCACAGATGAACATATTGGATATACTAGGAATCCGAGTTTCGTTTGAGCCTGCAACAAAAGACGGATTACACAGTCGTGATGAATAGACAAACCCTACCCTAGACCTCTACGGGCGCGGCAAACTACCCGCCTAGTACCAGAAGTGAAACAGTCTCCCTCAACGATGTGAGTAGGCCATTAAACACTTCAAAATACCCGGTAGTTTGTGCACCCCATCTTGGGTCTATCCTAAGAGCATAAAACAGTAAATGAAATAATACAACGGTGGCTACAACCTCAACCCGGATGTGCCCCGTCAAAGAATATTACAACATATTACAATTTACATCGAATGAAAGATAAAAACCCTCATCTCACATCCCTGGCTATTCATCCACGACGATCCAATAGAGTTCATATACACAAACCAATATCCATCACAGAAATGTGCAACCTCCAACTAACCGACATACTAGCAATTAGCGGAGGTTTACGAACACATTAAACATCACAGATAAAACCTGATTAGCAAATAACTTAGAATTTCGATCGACAACCTTTTTCCATGTCAACCCCAAATGCAAGCCAGCACTGAAAAAACCTGGGCAGAAACAAAATATACAGGAAAACAGAACACCCAAAAACAAGACAAACTGTGTAAATACGATTCAACTAGGAGTTGACTCGGCTGCGGACCCGCGGCGTATTGCACTAATCCACCGCGCTTCCGAGGTCGTCTCACCGAGTTAGCAACTCGTATTTCTTCAGTATTCTTAGAATTCCCTGCTGTGAGCTTTCATACTTCTGAAATAATTTTTTCGACAAGTTTAAAATCGACAGAAACTATAGGGATCCGGGGTTAAGTTTTCGTGTTTTTTCCGACGATCAAAGTTCTAATTAGTTGCTAACAAGCTAGAAAAGGTTTAGTAGGCTCTGATACCACTCTAAGTCCATGTCACGCACCCCACGTGTTCACGGGGAGGCGGAATATATGAAAAACAATTATCAAAGCTTCGTAACACGGACTTGAGCACACGGATCGTGTTTAAACCATTACTAGCAAACTACGAGAGGTTTAACTACTCTGATTCGAAATTATACCTCACATTACTTGTCCTTCGGGTCTTCATCGCTGTCCTCCACACCTCGTCAGCTTTATGGAACATGGGCACCTCAACGGCCTCCTCGAGTCAAAGACGATCCACCCGAGAGTCTATAGTCCGAGCTCTTATCTTGAATCTGAGATAACTACGGCTTCTAGTTTGCTAATCTAGAAGTCCTAGAGGGTGTAGAGTATTTAGATGGATTACTTAGTCACTTAAACCCTAGGATTCTCAACTCATGAGAGCTTTTAGGGTTTGAGGAAGAAGATGAAGACTTGAGGAGAGAGAAGTGTTTTGTGATTATCAAATGAATAATATCTCATGCTTGAATAATATGAAGCATACAAATATCTCTCTTGATAATATCAAGATAATATCTAGCATGCTTCATTTAATTCTAAGGGTGAATCACCTCATGAGTCATTAAGCATTTAATGTAAACTACACCTCATCTCCTCCACCTCATTTAGTTTAAATCTAAAAAGAAATAAACACAAATAAGTCACCTCCTTCTAGAAGCTTTCCGAGAAATTACGAGACTGCCCTTCCTATCCGTATTTCTGAAAAACACGGATAATCTTTGACTGAATAAATCCATCTGTATAATACTAGAATCTTTCTTAAACAAAAGCCCGCTAGTATTACCTGCCCGATCATAGTACGTGCACAAGTGTACTATACGGCCTCTACACCTTTTGTCCCGTGCAGGGAAACTCTCTGTATGGGACTCTAAAGACTCGAAACTACGCTGGCAGCAGGTTTAACCATAGGCCGCAAGCGGTACTAGCTGTACGTAATGGTTCCCAGGTAGATTTCTGTAAGTGCACGGCGGCGTCCCGGTCGTCAATCCGACGGCCAAATGCGGAAACGGTGATAAACTTTAATTTTGCGGACTTAGCAAACCGGCACCACCGCGCACTAAACCCCGGATCGGGCCATTAAACTTGTCCTAGCTAACTACAAGACGGGTTAGAGATATACCGAATGATCCGAGTCCTTCGGTCTTCGTCTCCACTCCGATCTCCCGCGGATGCTTCGTCCGTCATCTCCTCGTTGTCGCCTCTTCGCCGGAAGGGCACCACATCGCCTGCATCTTTTACGGGCTCCCACCTCAATACCGAGGCAACTCGGGCGCGAAGCTGGCGAGTCGACGCGTCCAAGATTTGCTGTAGAAAGTGTAGTGTAGAGCTTATGTCTCATTTGGGGTTTGTTGCCTTTGAAGATGATGGAGGAATCAAGATAAGAAAAATGGTGCTTGCATTTTTCTAGCATGAAAAGAGATGAACAAATTTTCCCTCTTGAAAATGATCCTCTCTTCTTCTTCTTTCAAGTATGAAAAACTTATCATATTAGAAAATGGTGGAGGAAAGAATATGAAGCATGAAGGGAGGTGATGGTAGGAGCACAAGAGGTGACCACATCCAAAACATCATCATAACAAATTCACATCAACCTCTAATCACCTCAAATCACCAAAAAGCAAGTGATGATGATAGAAAAGAATGGTATCAAAAGATACTTTCATAATAAATATATTTGCAAGAAAAACCTCCACAAAGTGTTATTTGCAAACTTGCAAATAACACCCTCCATCGGAAAAGTCCGGCCGGGAAAGAACAAAGGAAAACCGGCCGGAACGGAATGCAAACTGGCAACTCCAGAAAACTGGTCCCGTAATAAATTACAGGAAAACCCCGATACTGTGCATACACACCAGCATCTGTATTCCGTCCGGATACAAATGCAATGAGACAAAACTACACTGTACTATACTAGGATCCGGCTTAAACCAAAGCCGGCTAGTAATATCCGTCCGATCCTGATCCGTACAATACCGCACGTATCTGATCGAACCCTGCCATATATCTATACGGCCTCTAGTACAAACCGTCCGATCCTGATCCGTGCAATACCGCACGTATCTGATCGGACCCTGCCATATCTCCATACGGCCTCTACAGCGTTTCGCCCGAAAGCTGAGTAACTGAAAGTGTGGTGGACTCTAATGACTCGTCAATACTATGGCTGTGGATTTAACCACTAGCACGTCAGAGGTATAAGCCAGTACATAACGGGCCACCAGCTATTGACCAAAAGGGACGTCGATGAGCGAACTCATCCTGACACCCTACTGAGTCTGTCAGTGACAATATCCGTACAGTCCGGTCCGTTCGTCTATGAGCATCGCATGTCGGGCCTAGGGGGTTGGTAAAAGTCAGACCCCCAAAAGCGGTACAAGTCGTGTCGGAGTGTAGCCCAGAACACCCTGAGATACTACTGGAATACCTACCAGTAAATCTCCTGCCTTGGCCAAGGACTTCGTGTAATGGCTCTCCTAGACACAGCGCGACCTCACCCCTAATACCGGGAGAGACGAACCCCCGAAGATCCGCTCACTGCCTCCATGTGGCTCGGGACTGTACCCAACTAAAACCTGTTTGCACGACTCCTTTGAGCCGTGGTAGGGTAGTAATCAAAGTACAGTGGGAACTCACACGAGACAAATGACGATCCCCAGGTCGATGAACTAACCTGTACACATGTCATCTGGGAACTGCTATCTGACGTCAGGTATAAGACCAACTAGCATGTTCCCGGCGAGTCCTGTCCGGTGTACGCATAACCCAATGTGCACCTGTATACATCTTAGGTGATCCAACGGACACCAGTGGCTTGTGAGACCGGCCACCGCCCCTCGTCGGGGTCTCGACTGTATACACTAGTCTACTCTGGAGAATCGATGCCCTGTCTCGAAACTCCCACGACTAGGGACTTTTTAAGGATATGCTTGTAGACCCCAGCTCTCACGTATATGATCGCCCTCATACTGCCGGCAGTCAAGCAAGAATCCTAGGGGCTCTATCAACGTGCAATAGCGACCTGTCAGGTCACCTAAAGCAGTACACAATGATAAAGGTAAACCAGATAGCATACTATCATCTCGAGTAAGACTGTCATACCGGGATAGGTCCTCACTCAATCATTGCAATCACGTGCCTGTGATCCAATAATCGACTCTGAGGGCACTATCTCCAACAATCGCCCACTTGCACTCAAGGCTAATTATTGCGATGTCGCATACTCACAGCCCGTGTGATACCGAACACCCAACTCCTCTACTAGTCAGTCTCACAAAGCCTGTTTGCGAAACTCTTGCGTTCGAGGAATAGCCTCAGCGAGTGGATCCGCTCTGAAGTTTCTTTCTATGTCTCTCTAAATCTCAAGTTCGCGGAGAATGCCATCTCCCGAAATGAGCAATACCTGTCTTAGAGTGTCTGGATGTCTGATGGGACCGAGCTCATAAATGAACTTCAAATCCAAACTTCTTAGACTGTATTGTCAACTGAACTTAATCAGTATCCAGCGCCATGCCACCCTCAGTATTTCCTTGGACCACCTGTCCAAAATACTGCCCGTCGTCAGAGGGAAAACTATAACTCTGACAACCTCCTTGTCGTCCAGGTCACCTTGGAAGCCCGGAATGATAACTGTCCCCCGAATGAGGCTGTCGTTATCATATCCCTAGAACATCCACTTATGTTCTAAAACTGCTTCCGACTGTTTCTCCAGGATTGGATCCATATCAACTTATTGCACCTACTGCAAGAACAACATCTGGTGTGGTACTTGACATCTCATGATTGACTCAATTGCCTAAGCAAGTGAATTGTCAATCATGCACATCCCTCTCTACTTTAGTCTATAAGACACCTTTAGAGAGGGTGACTCCATCACCTGCAGGTATACTACCGTGCCAGGAGTCAACCATTCTAAATACTCATAGAATGCTGTCTAAGTACCCTTATTGGGAAACCACCCAAATCTAGATCTAAAACCATAGATCTAGTAACCAGTATGTCTGATATAACGTCCAAGTCCCTTGTGGAGAAACCACTGTGTGACGACCAAAGAATAACCGATCGTAGTATAGGAGTTTCCTTTCCTACTTTGTGTATGTCATCCAAATACCATGACATCACACCCTACTACCTTCTCAACAGATCCATCCCCTATTCTGATGACGTCAAACCCATGACTGTCACATCAGAAATAGATGATCTATCTCTGCTATATCTGCTTTAGTCTATAAGTAGACATAAGCCTGATGTCCACCAATGCTTCCGCTGCTCCTACTGATTACGACAACCCTCTGGCAGAGTCATATAGACGTGTACTTCTAAAGCTAGTTTAGAACGACGCTATACTCATCCTCCTGCCGGGTCTCGCGGCCTGGAACAACAACAATGGCAAGTGTGGGTAAACAAGAACTTCCTTGTCACCGTCCTTGAGGCTACCGGAGTACCTCTCGGGTGCCTGAAGTTACCCACCTTATCTGCGGAGTGGCCAATGGAATGTCAAAACAGATTGAATCTTTAGGTTCCTTATCAAATCTTCAGTAATCGTTTGCGGTTCTGGAATCACTTCCAGTTCTACCATACTCCCACTACTGTTTTCTGAAAAATCCATTTTTATTAAAACTGTGGCGAGTCAAGAACAATATCACTATTGATCTTTCTTATGGTAGAAAATTAACCCTCGTCATAGCCTGGGTCAACCCACAAACAGCCATTACTGAAACGTGCCTTGAGTTATCCAGAGTCTGGTTTTAATCATAAGCCGGACAACTCCCCGTACCTTAACAATGTTAAGATATGAACTGTACTATATCCAATATAGAACCAGAGGCACTGATTTAATTGAACCAGATTCAAATCATGCAGCTGTCTCCAGTGCATGTCAACTAAATGGAGAGAGGCCGATCAGCGTTACTCAACTTAGGAATGCTTCCAATTATGAGTAACCTGAAAGAGAAGCAATTTCTCTTTATCATTACTATCAACTGAATACCATACACAAGTATCTACATCTTTGATCACTTTGAAGAATCCCGATACTTGCTATACCTGGTTCTCTACTCTATTCAAATACCTATAACTCCTCAAAACTTAGACCCTGTGTTTCTATGAAACACATGTCTAAGAACTAGAGAAGTTAAAAGTAAACAGAATATAGTATGAGGACCAACCCCTCTGTCCTAATGGACACTGGACAACATACAATACTCTGTATAAGTCCGCTGAGTCTAACAACTCTTTTACTGTGTGTCGTAGGTTGAAAACTGTACTTATGGTTAAGAAGAATTACACCGCTGTTTAATGCTCCTTACCTAACCATCCACTGATATAGGTAAATGTCATCGACATAATATCAAAAGGCATATCTCACTCTATGAAAATAGACGTACAGATATATCAATTTGAAATTGGTGCATAAAAGCGGATATTCAAAACCAAATATTTGCCGACCGGCAAACAGCCCAGGTGATTTCCTCAAATATCACCGATTACAACAAATCCCGATATAATGAGGATGATCACCCAATTCCCAATAACCTACTCCCACTCATCATCTGTAAAACCATACAGATGTGAGAATCATACCTGGTAAATACATACCCTGGAGTAAGTATCTAATCGGGAAATCAGTTTTCTTTTGACAGTACACAGTGAAACTGAAACATTGAAATGTTTCGTTGGGGTATTCCGGTATTCCTAGTAATGCCTCTACCATTATCCAGATTCACAACTATAACCGTATAGTTCTTTGCCACCTCTCCAAATCCCTTTATATGTCTTTAGTCATTACCTTCTGCACACCCCTTTAGGCCAATTGGTTTTCTTCCTTCCCTACCGTTCGGCACCAGCCTATGGTTTGGAAGAAGACTATCCAATAAGCATAATGGGTGTACTGTCCTAGTCCTAGGAGCACTCGCAATGCGAGAGAAGGTGAAGATAAAAGACAACCGAATAAACCTTATTCCTATTTCTCCTGGACCAGAATCCATCCCCGAACTGGAACAAGTTCCTTTCGAGTTCGTATATAACCATACGATGGAGTATCCAATAAACTGTGGATCTTCGTAGTGATACGGAGTGTCCTGGAGAAATACAAAGGTGATTTAGCATTGGCGAAGAAATAGTTGGTTTGGTCGTGAATATCAGTCGCAATTTACTTTGCCCTCTTACTAATCCCTTGCTTTGTCTTAATCTTAATACCTTCTGCACACCATCGTTATGCTAATTTGTTTTCTTCATTCCCTACCGGTCGGCACCAGCCTAAGGTTTGGAAGAAGACCATCCAATTTGCGTAATAGGTGTACTATCTCCTAAACCAAGGAGTACTCGCAACCTGAGAGAAGGTAAAAGGGAAAAGACAACTGAATAATCCTATCCGTTTTCTCCAAAACCGGAAACCATCCTCGAATAAATTCCTTCGAGTTCGTATCTAACCATACGATGGTTTTGTCCAATGGAAGTGGACGTTCGTAGTAATACGGGGTGTCCTGGAGAAAAGGGTAAAAGTAGGAGTGGCAATGAGGTTTGCAACTCTGACAATCCAAAAGCCAGTGTTAAGAAGGTTCGGTCAACTTGGTCATTGAGTCATAGTCTAGGGTCGGGTCAATGGTCGCTGCCAAAGAGAGAGAGAAAAGAAACACTCAGCGTGCACTCTAACCAAGATCAGAATGGTTACCAATTTATCTAATCTGGAAACCTCCCACTGTACCTCAAACTCTCCTCCAAACCTGAAAGAAGAATTAGTCGGGGTCACCCGAGGAGTAAACCAACTCATCAGTGGGAATCGGGATCCAACTATCATCGCATGATAACGCGACGGAATCCGCTCACGCTATCACACTCCAGAAGGTATGCGCATATCTGGCAAGTTTCAGTTCTTTTGAAACTCCCGATGTGATTTCTGCCCCATGCTCTTATGACCTTGACGAAGGTCAACAAATCATAAGTCACATGTCAAGTTCCACCCGTCATTGTCCAGGTTAATTTGAACTCACCTGTACAAGCCCTTGACGAAGGTCAACAAGGCTATACGACTGTCCCAAACCAACACATCTATCTATGCAGCAGAAAGGTAACAAGCAGCTACCATACACTATGCCTTGACGATGGTCAACAAACATAGCATGAATACTACGTGCTACCCGTCTGAAACGACGGAGGGCTACGAATGGTTTCTGGCGAAAACCTTTAACGTAATGAACTTGATATCGTTGAAGGAACGGATAGATTTTTAGAAAATATAGTGACGAAAACCTTTACTAAAGAGGTCACTCCCGGTGAAGGGATCTCGGCTCTTTCCCCGTAGAATGGGGTGCAGGATATTCCAAATGAATATCATGATGCAAAGCAAAAGTAATCGGCTATAGTGAAGTTAATGCCCTGACGCAAACTTCTGTCCAAGGGGTCACTCCCGGTGAAGGGATCTCGGCCCTTGCCTCGTCGACTGAGGAGCAGGATATTCCAAATGAATACCACGATGCAAAACAAAAGTGAACGTCCTTGCAATAACAGCTTTTTGAAAAGTGTTCCAACAACATCAGATTAGGTTTGTTTTAACTTGCATTGATCCGAATCAACGCAGTCCCACCAATTGATCACACCACAAAGAACGAAAATATACTGACGTAGGTATATGCCATCCGCATTCGCCACTGGGTCCCGTCATCACCCGTTAGGTTAGCTAACTAACGGCACAACGGGGACTGGACTAGCGCGGATGAAAAACATATACAACATCTACTAATATATATACCAATATATAGTATTCGCTCAAGGCGTGATAAGAATGCAACATCACAGAAATGTACAGCATCACAGAACAATACAGATATCTGGGATCCCCGGGTTTCACAGAGCCACTACTGAAACCCGACGTTCCCCTGGTCGTGTGGATAGCCTGTGCAATGAAAACCTATACCCCCTACGAGTGCGGCGAATAGCCAGCCAATCCTGGAGTGAAGCCCCCTCCGTCCCAATGCCATGAGATGCGGGCTTGTTGCCTTCTAGAACCCGGCTATCCGTGCACCCCTCCACGGGGTAACCCTAGTACAGAAAGTAAAATATACATACAACGGGTACATCGACCGCAACCTGGCCGTGCCCCAAAATAATAATACAAACAGGCAGTGACGGCAGTCCACATGTCGGACGCTCGCCCCGCAAAATCAAATGTACATAATACAACCACAACTGTACTAGCATTGCATCCAGGCTATCCCCCACGACCGATCCGCAACATCACAGCAAAACACAGAACATCAACGTGAAAGTCACGTTCGCAAATCCGTCTAACCGGGCTATAGCAGTTAGACCGGATTTACCGATCGAGTGACATTCACGGTCGCAGATATAATGTAAATACTGTGAAATAATGTGTTTAAAATATCCGATCGATCAAAAATTAACAAGTGGGCCCCAAAGCAATACTGTAGCACTCACAGAAATTCTGGGCCCAAAATTAATATTCCAAAACCTCTAATTACAGCCCAGAAGCCCACTGGAGAATTTCGAAGCATTGATCCCACCAAACTGCGGCAGAACCGCGGCAACAAGGGGGGTTTTGCCGCGGTTCCGCGCTCTGGATGAGGGATCATTGTCTCGAATTTTCCCAGAGTTCTTAGAACTTCCTGCACATCATTCTGAGACCACCTGAAAAAATTTTAGAGCCAGAAAAAATTCGACAGAAAACTGATGCGAAGGAAAATGTAGATTTTGGAATTTTGGTCGATCGGAAATGCAAAACACATCAAACGAAGCTAGACGAAGTTAATGGCGAGGCTCTGATACCACTGTAAGTGCACGGCGGCGCCCCGGTCGTCAATCCGACGGCCAAATGCGGAAACGGTGATAAACTTTAATTTTGCGGACTTAGCAAACCGGCACCACCGCCCACTAAACCCCGGATCGGGCCATTAAACTTGTCCTAGCTAACTACAAGACGGGTTAGAGACATACCGAATGATCCGAGTCCTTCGGTCTTCGTCTCCACTCCGATCTCCCGCGGATGCTTCGTCCGTCATCTCCTCGTTGTCGCCTCTTCGCCGGAAGGGCACCACATCGCCTGCATCTTTTACGGGCTCCCACCTCAATACCGAGGCAACTCGGGCGCGAAGCTGGCGAGTCGACGCGTCCAAGATTTGCTGTAGAAAGTGTAGTGTAGAGCTTATGTCTCATTTGGGGTTTGTTGCCTTTGAAGATGATGGAGGAATCAAGATAAGAAAAATGGTGCTTGCATTTTTCTAGCATGAAAAGAGATGAACAAATTTTCCCTCTTGAAAATGATCCTCTCTTCTTCTTCTTTCAAGTATGAAAAACTTATCATATTAGAAAATGGTGGAGGAAAGAATATGAAGCATGAAGGGAGGTGATGGTAGGAGCACAAGAGGTGACCACATCCAAAACATCATCATAACAAATTCACATCAACCTCTAATCACCTCAAATCACCAAAAAGCAAGTGATGATGATAGAAAAGAATGGTATCAAAAGATGCTTTCATAATAAATATATTTGCAAGAAAAACTTCCACAAAGTGTTATTTGCAAACTTGCAAATAACACCCTCCATCGGAAAAGTCCGGCCGGGAAAGAACAAAGGAAAACCGGCCGGAACGGAATGCAAACTGGCAACTCCAGAAAACTGGTCCCGTAATAAATTACAGGAAAACCCCGATACTGTGCATACACACCCGCATCTGTATTCCGTCCGGATACAAATGCAATGAGACAAAACTACACTGTACTATACTAGGATCCGGCTTAAACCAAAGCCGGCTAGTAATATCCGTCCGATCCTGATCCGTACAATACCGCACGTATCTGATCGAACCCTGCCATATATCTATACGGCCTCTAGTACAAACCGTCCGATCCTGATCCGTGCAATACCGCACGTATCTGATCGGACCCTGCCATATCTCCATACGGCCTCTACAGCGTTTCGCCCGAAAGCTGAGTAACTGAAAGTGTGGTGGACTCTAATGACTCGTCAATACTATGGCTGTGGATTTAACCACTAGAACGTCAGAGGTATAAGCCAATACATAACGGGCCACCAGCTATTGACCAAAAGGGACGTCGATGAGCGAACTCATCCTGACACCCTACTGAGTCTGTCAGTGATAATATCCGTACAGTCCGGTCCGTTTGTCTATGAGCATCGCATGTCGGGCCTAGGGGGTTGGTAAAAGTGAGACCCCCAAAAGCGGTACAAGTCGTTTCGGAGTGTAGCCCAGAACACCCTGAGATACTACTGGAATACCTACCAGTAAATCTCCTGCCTTGGCCAAGGACTTCGTGTAATGGCTCTCCTAGACACAGCACGACCTCACCCCCAATACCGGGAGAGACGAACCCCCGAAGATCCGCTCATTGCCTCCATGTGGCTCGGGACTGTACCCAACTAAAACCTGTTTGCACGACTCCTTTGAGCCGTGGTAGGGTAGTAATCAAAGTACAGTGGGAACTCACACGAGACAAATGACGATCCCCAGGTCGATGAACTAACCTGTACACATGTCATCTGGGAACTGCTATCTGACGTCAGGTATAAGACCAACTAGCATGTTCCCGGCGAGTCCTGTCCGGTGTACTCATAACCCAATGAGCACCTGTATACATCTTAGGTGATCCAACGGACACCAGTGGCTTGTGAGACCGGCCACCGCCCCTCGTCGGGGTCTCGACTGTATACACTAGTCTACTCTGGAGAATCGATGCCCTGTCTCGAAACTCCCACGACTAGGGACTTTTTAAGGATATGCTTGTAGACCCCAGCTCTCACGTATATGATCGCCCTCATACTGCCGGCAGTCAAGCAAGAATCCTAGGGGCTCTATCAACGTGCAATAGCGACCTGTCAGGTCACCTAAAGCAGTACACGATGATAAAGGTAAACCAGATAGCATACTATCATCTCGAGTAAGACTGTCATACCGGGATAGGTCCTCCCTCAATCATTGCAATCACGTGCCTGTGATCCAATAATCGACTCTGAGGGCACTATCTCCAACAATTTCAATGAGAAGGACGATGAGGAAACCATATGAACTCCTACTGAGCCTGATGTGACAATCTCCGTACATTCCGGTCTGTTCATCTAGGACTATCGCATATCGGGCCTAGGTGGCGGTAAACGTCAGACCTCTAATAGCGGTATAAGTCGTGTCGGAGTGAAGCCCGATACACCTTAAGAAAGTACTGGAACCTACCAGTAAATCTCGCTTGCCCTGGCCAGGGACTTTGCGTAATGGCTCTCCATACACAGCGCGATATCAACCCCAAATACCGGGAGAGACGAATCTTGTCTAACCGGAACAGCCTCCAAGTGCTTCGGGACTGCACCCAACTACTACCTGTTTGCACGACTTCTTTGAGCCGTGGTAGGGTAGTAATCTAGGTACAGTGGGAACACACCCGAGGCGAAGTAGCAATGTCAAGTCGACGGACTATGCTGTACTCATGTCACCTGGAAACTGCTATCTGACGATGGGTATAGAACCAACCTGCAGTTCCCGGCGAGTCATGTCCGGTGTACCCGTAACCTAACGAGCACCTACATACTATCTCCAGTACGACATACTGATGGCTGTGGGAAAGACCATCTCCCCATGCTGGGATGAGAAGCGTATACTGTAAGTTATATGTATGCCCTAGAGGCCATTACTATACATAGGATGTATATTGTAGTGGATGCTTGGACATATATAGGGATGACTTTCTTGCTCGATATGATAGTATGCTATCTGGTTACTCTTTACCTTAACATGTACACTGATTATCTCTCTGTTACATGTTGGTAAAGCCCATAGGATGTGTACTTGACTACCTGGACTCTAATGCGGATCATACTAGTGGGGACATGGTAGTCCATAAGTACATCCTTCAAATTCCCTAGTCGTGGGTATATCGAGACGGGGCATCGATATACCAGAGTAGACTAGCGTGTAGCTTCTCGACAAATACAGATGGGCGATGGATGATCTCATATCCATTGGTGTTTGACATCAGAGATGATATACGGGTGCTCAGTAGAGACTGGGTACACTGGACGGACTCGCCGAGAACTCCCAGATGGTATTATACCTTACGTCAGATGCAGTTCTCTGGTGACACTGGTACAGAGTAGTCTGTTGACCCAAGATCGTCATAGAGTCTTGTGTGATTCCCACTGTGCTTTGATTTCCATCATACCACGTCCAAGAGGGCGTGCAAAAAGGTGGCTTTTGGGTACAGTCCCGAATCACATGGAGGCAATGAGCGATAGGAGGGGTTTCGTCTCTCCCGGTATAGGGAGTTGATGTTGCGCAGTGCTCGATTGGCTATAACAGGAAGTCCTTGGCCAAGGCTGCTTTAGGGATTTACTGGTAAGTGTTACCACTAGTTTCTCGACCCGTTATGAGCCTCATATCGACACGACTTATCGAGTTATTGGGGTCTGACGTTTACCACCCCTAGACGAGATTTGCGACATATCAGACGAAGAGACCGGACTGTACGGTAGTGTTACTCGTTGGATTCACAGGAATATGAGCGGGCTTGCTCGTTGATCTTCTGATCGCTTAATACCCGGGTGGCCGTTACGTTTAGCAGACCGCTTGCGGCTTGTGGGTGTTTGATATGATCATCACGTGCTGCCGGCGTATTGACGAGTCTTTAGAGTCCTACACAGGGGTTTCCTGGCTCAAGCGAAATGAAATAGGAGCGCCTATGAGATATGTGCGGGACCGAGAATAATACCAGTATGTGATACTGTATTCTATTCTCGCGATTTGTGACATTGATCGGTTGTATGCGATATAGCCGGGTTATCGGATCAAGTGTTGATTCGATAAGTTGTTACTATTGATATTAGTCGGTTATATGCGATATGACCGGATCGTTAAATCAAGTGTTGATTTAATGATTTAATGTATAATTATATATTTGATATATTACTTTACATTAACTAGTATTGGTTCACTTAAGATTGATTTTCTCACTTGAAAGTGTACATTGTTTATATGTGATATATGCAAGTGTACATGTTTGTATCATGCTTGATGATTCAAACAAGTTATGTGTATGAGACTTGAACCATATCAAGGTTAGATTAGGGTTTACTATTTTTATTAGCATATAACGAAAGAGTGTGACTTTGATCAAAGTTATCAAGCTTCATGAAGCTTGATGAACATTGACAAAGTCAACTCTTTTGTCATTTGCTTAAGATATTAGCTAACCCAACCCTTAACCTTATGTTATGGTTAAATCTCTACATGAGTTAAGCATGAGGGCTTAACTCAACCATGGTGCCATGATTAAAAGGATAAGAGTTCATATTATTCTTTTAATTGATATGTTTTTTCTTTCTTCTTCTTCATCTTCATCAAGCTTGAAAAAGCTTGCTAGCTCCAATGGCATCATGAGAAAAAGAGTGAGAAATCCAATTCTAAAGTGAACCCACTTCCTATTTCTTCATCCTCTACCACTTGCCATGTAGTATAGGGTGTTCTCTTCACAAATTTTTCGACCGAGTGAAGGAATAGCTTGAGTTTGAGTCTCCCCGATGTAGATCATCTTCGGCCTCGAAGTCAATGATCTAGCCCGATCATTTCTCCGACGAAACCATTTCTAGAGTCCGGGATCCGATGATCGCAGCGGAGGGACGTCAATACGGAACTAAAGAAGTGGTGGACCGGATCTAGAAACGTTGTATTTCCGTTCACTTATTAGTAAAGCAGTTTACTAGTTCTAGTTTTCGCCTAACCTCTAGTTAACGATCCGTATTAGGGTCTCTCGGCACTTGTAAAATTTGAAATTGGCATGGTTGATGCCTTGTAAGACCTCATTAGTGTGCCTAGGAACCCTACAGTGGTATCAAAGCCTAGCTAGAGCCTTAGGCGAAGTGTAGACGAAGTTAGAAGTCCGTTCGAACCCGAAACCCTAATACAATAGCCTTCTCTGTACATTTTTCCAAAACTGGGAATTTTCCATATTAAAAATATGCAGAAAATTAAGCAGGGTTTTATAGGAATTACTGTAAATTTCGAGGACCTAACTCGATTAAACCGCCGCGGAACCGCGGCAGGATCCTGGCTCTCGCGGCGGTTCCGCGGCCGTACGGTCGGTTCTCCCAATAAAATTTGCACAGTAATTCCTATATTTTAGTGCTGTATTTTCTGCGATATTTTAACTTTTACTCAAGAGTTGAGTTTTCTGGGTTGTATTGGGAGTTCGTAGATTCGATCGGATTGTCTAATTTTGTCTATGTGTTTTCCGGATAATTATTGAATATGTTAAAAGGTTCGACCGGACGTAAATACCCACTTTTTCCCCTGTCGGGAAATTTCCAAGTGTTGGATCTTTCCGTGGTTTAATAACGTTCTAAGTAGTGCAAGTAACGCGATGGTCCCTCTAGAAGACAACAAACCTTAACTCGATTATGTGACCGTCTTGAACTGCCGTTTGAACCTTAGGGTTTGGGGCAGTATGGCGTGCCACATGTGAGGCGTTGGCTTGACCCTTCTATGGCTGGACCGTTGGTACTGAGACATGAACTGGATGTTTTTAAACTTATTTCATGTGTTGAGCTGTTTCGGGAAAACTTGGGTGTTTGAATGTTCGATCGGAAAGTTTAACATTTTCTATTTATCTGGAATGGGATACAATACTTGGAATTCACAAGTAGTTATGTGATAACTAATATGAATGTTATAAACATAGCACTTTAGTCTCAAATGATCGGTTGCCATGAAATTTTGATGCGATCAAAAGTCCGTTGAAATCACGTAGCGTACGCGGATACTCGCCGATAAACTTAATAGACAGCTACACCCCATAGCCCCGACCAAGTGACTGTAGGAGAACCCTGTCGCCGAAAGTATCCGTTCGGGTGCTCGCGGTAGCGGTGTTCCGCCTTAGTGCACTTCGTCGACGGCATCTGGGGGTGCGGCCGTCTACTAAAGTTTGCGACGAGTATTCGATCAAAATGTCGGGAATCTTGTTGAATTGCCCGACTTGATATTGAAAAGTGTTTTCGATATATAGACTAAAATGCGGGGTTTATAATTGTTAGGCATGTGATGTCTAAAGAATTCATTTAATTAGGCATGTGATGTCTAAAGAGTTTGCGGATTCCAACTGTTGTAGTTTTACACTTTCTTTTCTACGACCGTAAGTGTAATATGTGATATCGCCGGTTTCGTTGCTATATGTCAAAGACAATTGGGATGCGCATATTTACTTACGTTGATGACATGTGATGTTATGTGTTGCTGGATATGTTATATTGGATCGTCGTGTTTGAATAGCCGGGTTTTTTTTTATGTGAGATGAGTGTTTTTCATTTTCATTCATGTAAAAACTTGTATGTAATATTCTTTTATTGGGGCACTTCCAGGTTGCGGAAGATGTCACCTTTTGTATATTATTTACTTTTCCGCACTAGGATAGACCCAAGGAGGGGAGCACAAGTAACCGGGTTCTGGAGTCCAGTGGGAGACCAACTCGAGGAGTCGAGTCCTGGTCTCCTAATTCTAGAAATGGTAGGGTTGCTTGCCGCTCTCGTAGGGGTCTAGGGGTGTGGGTTTGGCTATTCATCGCGACCGTGGAATCCGTGTTTTATACTGGCTCGTACTAAAACACGGACGTCCTAGTATATCCAATATTTCATATATGTTTCTTCTGCTGCGATATCTGTGATGTGATCATGTGATATGTTTTGTGATGGATACAGTATATAGTATATATGATATATTATATAGACGTTACTTATGTTTTGCACTCGCACTAGCCCTGCCCCGCTCTGCCGTTAGTTACCTAACCTAACGGTGCACGAGGGGACATCGAGGCGAATGCGGATGGCATAAGTGTACGTCGTATTTATCTGTGATGTTTAGGTACTTAAATGATGGGACTTCATTAATATGATTAATGAAAGAAAAAGAAACCTAAAGATGTTGTGGAATCTAATTTCAAAATTAAAACAGGTAGCTACAGTTCTTGCTTTGCACAGTGATGTATATGATATATCCCGCACCTCATTCGACGAGGAAAGGACCGAGATCCCTTCACCGGGAGTGACTCCTTTAGCAATAACTGGCAGATGCTACAACCCTCGGTTTGTCTTATGATTGCTTCTATAGTTCTTGCTTTGCACAGTGATATATATGATATGTCCCGCACCTCATTCGACGAGGAAAGGGCCGACGATCCCTTCACCGGGAGTGACCCCTTTAGCAAAACTAGAAAGCCTCAAAAACACTCCATTTTAAAATCATTTGATTCTACAACGATATAAAGTTCATTACGCAAAAGGTTTTCTTAAAAACCTGTCGTAGCCCTCCGTCATTTCAGATAAGTAATAGTTAGTATTCGTGCTGCGTTTATTGACTCAGTCAAGGCGTAGTGTGCGGTAGCTGATTAGTGCTTATCTGCAAAGCATATGATGCGATTGGGTTAGGGTAGTCGAGCGGCCTTGTTGACTCAGTCAAGGGTCGTGCGGGTGGGTTTAATTCAATCGAGAAATGACGGGTTGAACTTTACTTGTGGTCTATGGTTTGTTGACTCAGTCAAGGTCATAGATCGCTTGGGGCAAAATATTATCGGGAATTTCAAGTGTTGAAATTTGCAATGAGATTGCATACCTTCTATGAGATAGTTGGATCCTGATACCCACTGCGAGTAAGAGTTACTCCTGGGAGAGTTTTACACATTACAATTAGCCGATCAAGTAGGTGTCTAGAAAGGTATTAACGAGGTTACGTCTCTGGGAAAACGAGGTTTACATTAATTAGGTTCGTGCGAAAGCATGGGGGACCTCCCTCAAAGTACCGACACTGGCCTGGCTGAAAGATTGGCGAACTTGTAGTGTGTAATTAATCCCGGCTAGTCTTTCCTTTTAGGGTTTAAAGGAAGATTTGATTAAAACAGTGGGAGCCATCCTGATTAGATAAAATAATAACCAATCTATTCTTGCAAGAGCGCACGCAGAGTATTTTCTTCTCTCTCTCTCCAGGTAGCGACCATATCACGCCTTAATCAAGATAATAATACGGATTATTGACCGAACCCGCTTGTTATACTGAGCTGGGGAACGTTGGTCCCGCTCCAACTTATAATTGTTATAAGACAGAGCAGGAAATTGGGGATTACCAGAATTCCCGTGCCGCCCAAACGAAGAGAGTGCATGCTGATGCATCATCTTCGGGTGTGTTCATTATATAGAACTGTTTCTCAGTATCCTCTGCGTCCTGGGTATTTGATACCGGATCAGGATCCCCGATATGTAATCTGTTACATAGGGATACAGAAAGGTAGAGAACTGAGAACGGGTGATAAGTTTCATGAGACAGAAAACGGGGCAAGTGTTGCAGCCAAGTCTGTTGGTCACTGTCACCCTGTATTACCAATACATTGATTCTGAACGAATATTATTAGATACCGAACCTGATATATAAAATCATATCAGTCTCTTTATTAGTAAAGAAAGGATATAATTTTGTATTGTTGGATAATGTTTTGAACATTTCCTATATCAAGAGTTGATCGGTTCAGGCACGTTATCTAAAAGCATTAATGTTCTAAATCAAACTGCAGTTCTTAGTATATAAAACACACACAAGAGGAAGAGTTCAGAAATGAACGAATCCTTTTTGAGGTTTTGTAGACTAGGTCATATCAATGTGACCCGACTAGCTTAAGTTACATATAGATGCATATTTAAATTAGTTTGAATTTACATCTTGTGAAACTTGTCAGTCATGTCACAGAGATAAGATGACCATAGCTCTTTTTATTGGAAACAGAGAAAGAGTTAGTGAACTCTTGGGATTGATACATGCTGATGTATGAAGGTCCCCTGTCTACACATGCCAAGACCGGTTCATTGTACTTCATTACATTCTCTGATAATCTCTCAAGATTCAGACATATGTTCCTGTTGAAACACAAGTCCGAAATTTTTGAGATATTCATAGAATATAAGTTAGAAGTAGAGAACCAAAATACGGGTAAAAGTATTATGTCCTTTGATGTGATCAAGGAGGAGAATACTTGAGCACGGGATTCCTGGACTATTCTAAAGGAGAATGAGATTCTCTCTCGGCATTACTCCTCCGAATACACCATAGCACGATGGTATATCAGGGCGGAGCAATCACACCCTATATAATAAGGTGTGCTCTATGATGAGTACTACTGAGTTACCTATTTCCTTTTGGGAGTTATGCACTTGAGAAGCAGCATACCTATTGAATAGGGTTCCGATCAAATCAGATGCCTACCATTTCATATGAGATATGGAAAGGGAAGAGCCCATCTCTTAAGTCAGTTAAGATTTGGGGTTGTCCGGACTATGTCTAAAAGAAAAATCCGGACAAGCTCGAGGCAAGGTCTGTTATGTAGATCTGGAAAGGTTCCAGCTATACAAACTGAAGCAGATGATTTGGTAGAACCAAAGGATTCAATAGCAACCAACGAATCTCAGTCTCTCCGCCGATCTAGTAGGGTTCCTCACCCACCTGAGAGATACTTCGGTTTCTCTATGACAGTGGGAGCGAGGATTGCATCATGAGATGATGACCCAACTAGTTTCGGGCTGGCCATCAGGAGTAGGACTCTGTAAGAATGGCTGGATGCTTAGCGATCTGAGATGGAATCCTTATACACCAACAAAGTATGGACTTTGGTTGCTTTATGTGAAGGGTTAAATCCCCATCAGGAGCAAGTATATCTTGAGAAGATTACTTGGTGTACATGGAAAATTTGAGACTTTCAAAGCTAGACTCGTTAAAGGTTTGCATCATAGACTAGTTGTAGCTAATGATGAAACCTTTTCTGGGGCATATGCTTAAGTCCATCCAGATCCTACTTGCCACGGCTGCATACCACGACTACAATATCTGGCCGTTAGGTGTCATGACTGCTTTTCTAAATAATGATTTAGAAGACAGAGTCTATAAGTACACAGTCAGAGGGCTTCGTAGACAGTGGGAGCAGCGGAAACGTGTGCAAGATGTTTTATGTGATAAAGCAGGCATCGCGGAGTTGGAACATCTGTTTTGATGAGTTAGTCAAAGAGTTTAACATCATCAAAATGGTAGATGAACCATGTCTATACGAAAAGGAAGTAGGGAGTATGGTGGTGATCCTCGTAGAGTATGTGGATGACATACTCATGATAGGGAAGGAGTTTCCTATGCTACGCTCGGTCAATCTCCGCTTATCACAAGCATTCTCTATATAGGATCAAAGTGATACCTACTAAATCCTGAGTTTTGGATCTATGAGATAGATCTAATTGGATGTTAGGATTCTCACTTGTTGAAGTGAGATGGTATCAATTGATCCTGGGGAGAATCACTGGAAGTGTTCCAGGGTGATAAGGACGACTGAATGTCAGTCACAGGTATTGTCTTTACCCTCAGTGGAGGGACGGTATATTGGAAGAGTTCCAAGCTAAATACCATGGCATACTAGACGAAAAAGGCTGGATACATCGCTACTTAAGATGCTACCAAAGAGGCAGTCTGGATGTACATTTGTTCATGAGATGAACTTAGTTCCTCCCATTGTGTGACAATGGAGTTGTGGCTTATGCCAAGGAACGCCCGTCCCATCAGTGATCCAGACATATTCTTAGGCAGTATCACCTGATCGTGGAGATAGTTGATCTCCAGGGAATCGAGGTTAGGAGAGTAGACTCAGAAGACGACACGGCGGATCCACTCACAAAGACTTTTTCCCAGAGAGAGATTTTTATGGGATGGTTGAGTATGAGATACTACAACCACTGCTATCAGATGGCCCTAGTGCAAGTGGGAGATTGTTAGTTATATGTATGCCCTAGAGGCCATTACTATACATAGGATGTATATTGTAGTGGATGCTTAGACATATATAGGGATGACTTTCTTGCTCGATATGATAGGATGCTATCTGGTTACTCTTTACTTTAACGTGTACACCGATTGTCTCTCTATTACATGTTGGTAAAGCCTTTATTATGTGTACTTGACTACCTGGACTATGATGCGGATGATACTAGTGAGGACATGGTAGTCCATAAGTACATCCTTCAAAGTCCCTAGTCGTGGGTATATCGAGACGGGGCATCGATATACCAGAGTAGACTAGCGTGTAGCTTCTCGACCCATACAGATGGGCGATGGATGATCCCATATCCATTGGTGTTTGACATCAGAGATGATATACAGGTGCTCAGTAGAGACTGGGTACACTGGACGGACTCGCCGAGAACTCCCAGATGGTATTATACCTTACGTCAGATGGCAGTTCTCTGGTGACACTGGTACAGCTTAGTCTGTAGACCCGAGATCGTCATAGAGTCTTGTGTGATTCCCACTGTGCTTTGATTTCCATCATACCACGTCCAAGAGGGCGTGTAAAAAGGTGGCTTTTGGGTACAGTCCCGAATCACATGGAGGCAATGAGCGATAGGAGGGGTTTCGTCTCTCCCGATATAGGGAGTTGATGTTACACAGTGCTCGATTGGCTATAACAGGAAGTCCTTGGCCAAGGCTGCTTTAGGGATTTACTGGTAAGTGTTACCAGTAGTTTCTCAACCCGTTATGAGCCTCATATCGACACGACTTATCGAGTTATTGGGGTCTGACGTCTACCACCCCTAGACGAGATATGCGACATATCAGACAAAGAGACCGGACTGTACTGTAGTGTTACTCGTTGGATTCACAAGAGTGTGAGCGGGCTTGCTCGTTGATCTTCTGATCGCTCAATACCCGGGTGGCCGTTACGTTTAGCAGACCGCTTGCGGCTTATGGGTGTTTGATATGATCATCACCTGCTGCCGGCGTATTGACGAGTCTTTAGAGTCCTACACAGGGGTTTCCTGGCTCAAGTGAAACGAAATAGGAGCGCATATGAGATATGTGCGGGACCGAGAATAATACCAGTATGTGATACTGTATTCTATTCTCGCGATTTGTGACATTGATCGGTTGTATGCGATATAGCCGGGTTATCGGATCAAGTGTTGATTCGATAAGTTGTTACTATTGATATTAGTCGGTTATATGCGATATGACCGGATCGTTAAATCAAGTGTTGATTTAATGATTTAATGTATAATTATATATTTGATATATTACTTTACATTAACTAGTATTGGTTCACTTAAGATTGATTTTCTCACTTGAAAGTGTACATTGTTTATATGTGATATATGCAAGTGTACATGTTTGTATCATACTTGATGATTCAAACAAGTTGTGTGTATAAGACTTGAACCATATCAAGGTTAGATTAGGGTTTACTATTTTTATTAGCATATAACGAAAGAGTGTGACTTTGGTCAAAGTTATCAAGCTTGATGAACATTGACAAAGTCAACTCTTTTGTCATTTGCTTAAGATATTAGCTAACCCAACCCTTAACCTTATGCTATGGTTAAATCTCTACATGAGGTAAGCATGAGGGCTTAACTCAACCATGGTGCCATGATTAAAAAGATAAGTGTTCATATTATTCTTTTAATTGATATGTTTTTTCTTTCTTCTTCTTCATCTTCATCAAGCTTGAAAAAGCTTGCTAGCTCCAATGGCATCATGAGAAAAAGAGTGAGAAATCCAATTCTAAAGTCAACCCACTTCCTATTTCTTCATCCTCTACCACTTGCCATGTAGTATAGGGTGTTCTCTTCATAAATTTTTCGACCGAGTGAAGGAATAGCTTGAGTTTGAGTCTCCCCGACGTAGATCATCTTCGGCCCCGAAGTCAATGACCTAGCCCGATCATTTCTCCGACGAAACCATTTCTAGAGTCCGGGATCCGATGATCGCAGCGGAGGGACGTCAACACGGAGCTAAAGAAGTGGTGGACCGGATCTACAAAAGTTGTATTTCCGTTCACTTATTAGTAAAGCAGTTTACTAGTTCTAGTTTTCGCCTAACCTCTAGTTAACGATCCGTATTAGGGTCTCTCGGCACTTGTAAAATTTGAAATTGGCATGGTTGATGCCTTGTGAGACCTCATTAGTGTGCCTAGGAACCTTATCTAAACAGGATGACTCCCACTGTTTACCAAATCCTCCTTCAAACTATAAAAGAAGAATTGGTCTGGATTAATCACACCCTCACAATTCTTATTTAACCTTTCGGCCTGGCTAGTGTCGGTAATTCGAAGGAGGTTTTCCAATTCTTTCATGAAGTTCCTTAATTACATAACCACTTTTCCCAGTAGGCATAGCCCCGCTAGCACCGTTCTCGGAACCTACATGGTTTATAGTATTGATTGCAAAGTGAAAAACTCACCCGAGGTGTGACGTTTTGGAAATCGTTATGCGAATTTGTCCGTTTTAGGGTTAAATTGTCGGTATTTTCCGTTTTGACCCGACTGTGTTCAAACAACCATATAGACTTGCCAGCACCTAGTTTAGCTAAAATAAAGCTAGTGCGCAAGCTTTGGGGATATATGGGACGTTTTGGTTCAATTTGAATTTTTCCCAATTTTAATATATTTTAATACGGTATTCACTTTTTGGGAAATTTCTCTTTAAGCGGTCTTTTCTTCAATTTAAGTTGAGTTAATCCAAACCTTCTCACATATCTAGATATTTGTTGTGGAATTGGATTAAAGGAAAAGAAAAGAAAAGAAAATGAGTGTGGGTGCATGCATATGTATTTATGTGTGTGTGAATGCAATTAATTGCATTTATTGTTGGAAATTTCTAAGAAACCCTCACAAAAACTCTCCCTTATCCCCTTGGCCGAAATCTTCATTCTCTACTGCCCTTGCTCATTTCTTTTCCATTCTTGCATCATTCTAGCTCAAAACTTCTCCAATATTCCAAAATATATCACAAAACATGCTTCAAGTCTTGGTTTGAGCTTCTTGGATCACTTAGAGCTTGGATTTTGTGAGAAAAGTTGTTAGGTATAATCCCTACTCTGTTAATTAGGAGTTTGTATGTTGTTTTGATCGTTGGTTGATGCGTAGAACGCTTTTTATATCAATTAGTGCGATATCGGGTTTTTAAGTCTTTTTAGAGCTTTTAATACCTGCTGTGTTCTGGAGAATTTAGTGTTTGACCAAACAAAATTTTAGAGATGTACTAGTGAACCTGAGACACCACCTGAGAGACGGGGACCACCTCACCGGCTGGAGCCGGCGACCATAGGGCAAAATCCAGCAACGCCGGCTAGGTAGGAGAGGGTTGGGGTTGGTCTTCTATGGGTAGTTGTCTGCTGTTGGTTAGGTGTGTTTGGTACGGTTTACATTTTTAGTAATTGCAGTAACAAAATCTGGGATCGATTACCTATAATCTAGTGTTTTGAGTCCGCGTGATACGTGTTGCGACACGAGTCGTGAGTTTGTGCTGCTGCTGTACTCAGTTAGGTTTTGAGGTATCGTCGCGCACGTTAGCCACTAGACGTGCACTCGCAAGTTAGTTTAATATGTTGGTGTGTTATTTAATACATAGTTTTGTGTTATATTGATCGATTCTGAGATGTTCGCATTGTTTCTTGTGTTTGTGAAAATATAGCGTCGCAAGCGGGGACTTCGGACGCTGCGAACAAGGGGAAGCAGGTAGTCGGATTTTCATAGCTGGAGACCATTGGTGAGTAGATTTAACATCTACGGGGAAATCGCTCGTATGGCGCTAAGCGTCGGGGCTAGATATGATGTGATATTAACCGTATGTTTATGTGCTTATATAGAGATATTGCATGATTGTCATTGCATATAGCTACTTGTTGTGCCTGATACTGTATCTTTTGTACACAGTACTATTATTGACTGTCCATGTTGCACGAGCACCAATGATATGCTACACACACACTGTCGGTAATTGCCATGATACGCACAATACAAATGCTCATTTATATACTTTGCTATTGATTAGCGGCATTGAAACAGTTATATTTGTGCGATAGCACTTATGACATATAGCATACATGTATACCCACATGCTTATATATATGCCATCCTATACCTACATGTTCGCACATATACCTTGCTATTGTACATGATAATTTTTTATAGCATATATATCGGTGGTATGGGACGCTGTATATATATGTATTCTGAATTTGGATTTTTGGGAACCGCGAGATATATTTAATGACTTGATGCATTTAAATAGCGGACTTTTCCCGTGATATGCTCATATTGATGTTTTATGTTGCATATGCTATTTTACATGGATTTACGCATTTGAGATATGTTTTCATCCGTTATGGGAATTTCAAGTGTCGATATTAGGCACTTATATTCCGAAAGATATATGGATTTTGACAGACCGATACGTGGAACACAAGTGTCGAGATGGGATACTTGGGTTTCGAGGAGCGTATGGATATCAGAAAGACCGATACGTGGAACACATGTGTCGAAGTGGGATACTTGGGTTTCGAGGAACGTATGGATACGAGTATTTACGTATCGATGTTAGGCACTGGTTTTCATGATGTTTTAGAGTGTCGATGTTGGACACTCAGGTTCCATGAGACGTACAGGATTTGAGGGCCGATATGAGTATTTTGGGATTTGAGGTGTTTTTGAGTGACACCGTGTTTTTCCATGCTTATGATTTGTGCATGAGATTATTTACTATCCCGCACTCAGTATTCAGTTGATATGCATTGATTCATGTAGATATAGTACCCTGGTGGTGTACCCTGATCATGATAGTTGCATATTCATATAGTCATACTCATGCTACCAGCTTACATATTATTGATCATTGTTGTTAGTGCATACTTGCGATTTCAGTATGATGTTATTTACTATTCACGAGTTGGAAACTCACACCCGTTTTGCACAGTTTTTTACAGGACGTTCCCCCTGAGTAGTCGCGGCAGGGTGTCTCATCATCTATACTTTTGCGGATACCGCTACGTTAGGCAGTGAGGCCTTTGCTTTTAGGTGGGTTTGCGGTTATCTTCCTGTACATTGTATATCTTTTTGTTGGATCTAGTATTCTCCATCGACCACTATTTGTATATGTCTTAGAGACGACTTGTGAGGACTCTGTGTTGTATATTTGGTGACTTTAGGTGCCGTGCTCGTGGGAGCCGGTTATGTTGGAAAATTTACTTCTTATTGCAGTCTTTCCTTTGTTATTTGTTCGCTTCGGCGTCGTATACTTGTTGTGGTGATTGTCTCCGCCGTTGGGCGTGATTTTGCTCCCAATTGGGATGCTTTATATATTATCTGTGTTGTACCCGTTTTCTCGGCCGGTTTTTACAAAGGTGGTGCTGCCGAAATTTTTAAGAAAGAAAACTAGAGTTAGAGATTTTACTTATGATTTTCAAAATGTTTTAAACTATGTTTTCTCCGTTGATCCAGTTTTGGGTGGTTTAGATTTCTGGGTTTTCGGCTTACTTGAGTTGTGTACGCCTGTTGACGTTACGTAGTTTAAGTGCCGGTTACGGGCCAAACATGGATCGTGACAAAGTTGGTATCAGAGCGTTAGGTTTTACCTTTCGGAATGTAGGATGACCTTGGTATGATGGAGTAGGTAGCATAAGCATAGTGGCGTAGCGTGTGTATGTTCCGCGGCATACTTACGACACGGTTCTCCGCCTAAGTGACCTTAGGAATTATTGATTGATATTCTTTCCGTGATTGATATACATCTTTATGATTCGATTTCCGTTCCTTATCGAATCTTGTTTCAATTTCCAGCCCATATGCCGCCGAAGACTATGGGGGCACAGAGAGCGGCCGCGAGGGCCGAGGTCAGAGTGGACTCGTCTGAGGCGAGGACTGACCAGGGTGGTACGCCTGTTGTACCGGAGCACATTGCTATGATTGGAGCTGGTATGCAAGATCTGCGCCAGATTGTAGGGACTTTGGTAGAGACCATCCAAGCGCAGGGGCAGGCAGTTGTTCCACCCGTTGCGGGGACCACGATGGTACCTATAGTTCCGGTAGTCGCAGTTACAGCTCCGGAGGTTATTGCGGTGTCGTTGACAGATTTTATGAGGCTGAGGCCTCCGGTGTTTACTGGCATAGATGTTACTGAGGATCCACAGTCGTTCATCGACCGGATGGCCAGGATTTGTCGTTCGCTCTGATGCTCCGATGATAGATGGGTGGAGTTTGCGAGTTTCCGGCTAGAGGGTTTGGCCTAGAAGTGGTGTGAGTCGTTGGAAAGGGGTAGAGCCGCGGGTCTTGTACCTATGACCTGGGCTGAGTTTGTGACGGTGTTTCTCACCCGTTTTCTTCCACCGAGCGTCAGGGATGCGCGAGCGCGCAAATTTGAGTCGTTACGTCAGACTCCGGGGATGTCGGTGTCTGAGTATGATGTGCTTTTTACCGAGCTGTCAGTGTATCCTCTGTACCTGGTGGCGACTGAGGAGATGATGGTGAAGAGGTTTGTTCGAGGCCTGCTTACCCAGTTGTTCCTAGCCATCAGTATTCAGCATTGCGACACATACGCGGCAGCGGTGGATGCAGCCCTATTAGTAGAGGAGCGTCTTTCTGAGTCGTCTGTTGCTCCGGAACCGAAAAGGGTTCGTATTGGTGATCCGGCAGCGAGGCGGGCGTTTAGACATCGTGACAGTTCCCGTTCAGATAGTGGAGGTTCGGGACGAGGTCGACTTTTTAGCTCTTACCCTCAGGAGGGTCGTCAGTTTGTATCTGGATGTTACCGGCGCAGGAGTATGGGTCATCGGGTTCGAGATTGTGCTGAGCCACGTGTGAGCGAGGCAGCTGTACCGCAGGTTACCTTACCACCTTCTCCACCTCAGAGGGCGTTGCCCCTTATGCCGGTTGTTGATCCGCGTCAGACTCCTTTGCAGAGAGGTCGGGGTCGCCGTGGTTTTGTACCGAGAGGGCGGGGTGGTAGAGGCGGAGGTCAGCCAGTTGCCGGTAGAGGGCAGGCTCGGGTGTTTGCCTTGACTCACCAGGACTCTCAGGCGTCAAATGCTGTGGTTTCAGGTACTCTTTCTGTATGTTCTTATGATGCACATGTTCTTTTTGATCCGGGATCTACGCATTCGTATGTTTCTACGCACTTCGTGCCGAGGTTAGGCCGAGAGTCTTGTTAGCTAGATCAGCCGCTGGTTGTGGCTACTCCTGTGGGAGAGTCGTTTATTGCACGACACGTGTTTCGGTCGTGTGCTGTCCGTTTAGGAGACAGAGTTTTGCCCGTCGACTTGATCCTTCTGGAGATGTTGGACTTCGACGTTCTGTTGGGCATGGACTGGCTAGCTACTTGCTACGCGTCCGTGGACTGCCGCGAAAAGACAGTTAGATTTTGTTTTCCCGGCGAGTCAGTGTTTGTTGTGCAGGGGGACCATGGTGCCACCCCTCATAGTTTGATTTCTGTTCTGTGCGCTAGTCGGGTTTTGAGGAGGGGATGTCGGGGATTCTTGGCTTTTATTCATGATACTAAGGCCACAGTGGAGTCGTTGGACCAGGTTTCTACCGTGCGAGAGTTTCCCGATGTCTTTCCCGATGAGTTACCAGGGTTGCCGCCAGAGCGCGGTATTGAGTTCTGCATTGATCTGATTCCTGGCATGGAGCTTATTTCTATACCGCCTTATCGGATGGCTCCGGTGGAGCTTAGAGAGCTTAAAGATCAATTGCAAGAGTTGCTTGATTTGGGACTTGTGCGTCTGAGTATTTCGCCGTGGGGAGCTCCTGTTCTGTACGTCAAGAAGAAGGACGGCAGTTTGAGGCTATGTGTGGATTATCATCAGTTGAACCGAGTTACGGTGCGCTTTTCCGGTGAAAGGTACGGAGGGGATTGAAATCCGGTAATTAACGAAAACGACTGACCAACGGAAGAAGAGTTGCGCCCGGCTGGTCACGTAATGACAGTGTCCAATATACTCTTATTTTGCTTTTTTGCTTTTTTATACTCGCCCAGAACACGAACTCCAAGGAGTTTCAGGGCTTTACCCAATAGTTGTTGAATCAACCTTCTATTCCCGAGTCTTGGTTAGGGGTGTGAACATGTATCCTTTACCCCGCATTGACGATTTATTCGATCAGCTCAAGGGTGCGAGACATTTTTCTAAGATTGATTTACGTTCGGGTTATCATCAGTTGCGGATTCGGAATGATGACATTCCGAAGACTGCTTTTCGTACGCGCTATAGGCACTA
The DNA here is from genome assembly GCA_030015575.1 of Agapanthus africanus. Taxonomy (NCBI): domain Eukaryota; kingdom Viridiplantae; phylum Streptophyta; class Magnoliopsida; order Asparagales; family Amaryllidaceae; genus Agapanthus; species Agapanthus africanus. The sequence goes on along the minus strand of CM057344.1, from coordinate 224,601,548 downwards.
TGAGTTTTTGGTGATGTCGTTCGGACATACCAATGCTCCAGCAGCGTTCATGGATCTGATGAATCGGATTTTCACGCCGTTCCTCGACCAGTTCATTATAGTGTTTATTGATGACATATCGGTCTACTCTAGAAGTCGTGAGGAGCATGAGCAGCACTTGAGGATTGCTTTGCAGATTTTGAGAGAGCACCAGCTGTATGCTAAGTTCTCAAAGTGCGCGTTTTGGCTTGATAGAGTTGACTTCCTGGGTCATGTGGTGACTGGTGATGGTATTCTTGTGGACACGAGGAAGATAGAGGCTGTACAGCTTTGGCCCAGACCTGTATAAGTGACTGAGGTCCGCAGCTTTTTGGGCTTAGCTGGTTATTATCCCCGTTTTGTGCAGGATTTCTCGAGTATCGCTGCACCGCTGACGGGACTGACCCGGAAGGGGGTTCCTTTTCTTTAGACTGATGCGTGCGAGCAGAGTTTTTAGCAGTTGAAGACTCGGTTGACGACAGCACCAGTTCTTTCTTTACCTTCTGGATCGGGCGGCTATGTTGTTTATTGTGATGCTTCTCGAGTAGGGCTCGGCTGTGTTTTAATGCAGCATGATAGGGTGATTGCGTATGCTTCTAGGCAGCTGAAGAAGCATGAGCAGAATTACCCCACTCACGATCTTGAGATGGCCGCGGTAGTCTTTGCGTTGAAGATTTAGAGATGCTACTTGTACGGAGAGTCGTGTCAGATCTTCACGGATCACAAGAGCTTGAAGTATATCTTCCAGCATCGGGATCTGAACCTGAGACAGCGCCGATGGATGGAGCTAGTGAAGGATTATGACTGTGAGATCCTTTATCACCCGGGCAAGGCGAATGTGGTAGCTGATGCTTTGAGTCGTTGGCCCGGGGGTAGCTTGTCCCAGTTGAGCGCAGTTCAGCGTCAGTCGTTTGCAGATTGGCAGCTCTTGTGTGATAGTAGAGTGCAGTTCGAGTTCACATCCACTGGGGGACAGTTTGCTCATGTCCGCGCCCGTCTACAGTTATTTGATCGTATCCGTGAGGCGCAACCCAGTGATACCCGTTTGTCCGAGATTCTTGAACTTGTTCGACAGGGTACAGTTTCGGAGTTCATGATTGATGACCAGGGTGTGCTACGATGCGGGACTCGCTTGTGTGTACCAGATGTTGATGGGTTGAGACGCGAGATCCTAGAGCAGGCACATCAGTTGGCCTTTAGCGTTCATCCAGGTTCTACCAAGATGTACCTGGATTTGAGAGACTTTTACTAGTGGGAAGGGATGAAACGCGATATTTCGGACTTCGTTTCGAGGTGCCTGACTTGTCAGCAAGTCAAGGCTGAGCATCAGAGACCGGCTGGAGGGTTGTAGCCTTTACCCGTTCTGGAGTGGAAATGGGAGCAGATTTCCATGGACTTCATTATGGGTCTACCCAGGACCAGTAGGGGGTATGACTCTATTTGGGCGATTGTTGACCGGTTGACGAAAGCGGCTCACTTCCTTTCAGTGAAGACCACTTTCGGGTATGCTCAGTATGCGCAGCTGTATATAGATGAGATTGTGCGTTTGCACGGTGTTCCCACATGCATAGTATCCGACAGAGTCATCCAGTTTACTAGCCGTCTATGGCAGAAGCTTCAGGAAGCTTTGGGTACCCGGTTGAGTTTTAGCACCGCTTTTCATCCGCAGATCGATGGTCAGTCGGAGCAGACTATTCAGACTCTGGAGGATATGCTCCGTGCATGTGTGCTTGATTTTGGTGGCAGTTGGGATCGTCACTTGCCGTTGATTGAGTTCTCCTACAACAACAGCTTTCAGGAGACTATTCAGATGGCACCTTTTGAGGCTTTATATGGTAGGAAGTGTCGATCGCCAGTCTGTTGGACCGAGCTTAGTGAGAGTCTAGTTTTGGGACCCCAGCTAGTTTAGGAGACAACTGAGAAGATCCAGCTGATTCAGGACAGGATGAGAGCAGCCCAGTGCAGGCAGAAGTCTTATGCCGACCATCGTCGTCGCAGACTTGAGTTCGCAGATGGGGATCATGTATTCCTGAGGATTTCTCCGATGAAGGGCGTTATGCGATTTGGGAAGAGAGGGAAGCTCAGTCCCAGATTTGTAGGTCCTTTCGAGATCCTTGAGCGAGTGGGTTCCGTTGCTTATCGTTTAGCGCTCCAGCCTAGTTTTCCGGATGTGCACCCTGTTTTCTATGTGTCGATGCTTCGTAGATACCTTCATGATCCTTCTCACATGATTCAGCACGAGACCGTTCAGCTTGAGCGTGATCTTTCGTTCACCGAGCAGCCGGTAGTTATTTTGGATCAGCAGATGAAGAAACTTTAGTCAAGGGTCTTACCGTCTGTGAGGGTTCTATGGCGTAGCCCTACTAGTGAGGAGATCACTTGGGTGGCAGAGAGCGAGATGCGGAAGAAATTCCCTCATCTCTTTGAAGGTACGCTTAGCAGTTAATTTTAATTCGGGGACCGAATTTCTATAGGGGGGATTGTAACGTTTTAGAAATCGTTATGCGAATTTGTCCGTTTTGACCCGACTATGTTCAAACGACCATATAGACTTGCCAGCAACTAGTTTAGCTAAAATAAAGCTAGTGCGCAAGCTTTGGGGATATATGGGACGTTTTGGTTCAATTTGAATTTTTCCCAATTTTAATATATTTTAATGCGGTATTCACTTTTTGGGAAATTTCTCTTTAAGCGGTCTTTTCTTCAATTTAAGTTGAGTTAATCCAAACCTTCTCACATATCTAGATATTTGTTGTGGAATTGGATTAAAGGAAAAGAAAAGAAAAGAAAATGAGTGTGGGTGCATGCATATGTATTTATGTGTGTGCGAATGCAATTAATTGCATTTATTGTTGGAAATTTCTAGGAAACCCTCACAAAAACACTCCCTTATCCCCTTGGCTGAAATCCCTTCATTCTCTACTGCCCTTGCTCATTTCTTTTCCATTCTTGCATCATTCTAGCTCAAAACTTCTCCAATATTCCAAAATATATCACAAAACATGCTTCAAGTCTTGGTTTGAGCTTCTTGGATCACTTAGAGCTTGGATTTTATGAGCAAAGTTCTTAGGTATAATCCCTACTCTGTTAATTAGGAGTTTGTATGTTGTTTTGATCGTTGGTTGATGCGTAGAACGCTTTTTATATCGATTAGTGCGATATCGGGTTTTTAAGTCTTTTTAGAGCTTTTAATACCTGCTGTGTTCTGGAGAATTTAGTGTTTGACCAAACAAAATTTTAGAGATGTACTAGTGAACCTGAGATATCACCTGAGAGACGGGGACCACCTCACCGGCCGGGGCCGGCAACCATTGGGCAAAATCCGGCTACGCCGGCTAGGTAGGAGAGGGTTGGGGTTGGTCTTCTGTGGGTAGTTGTCTGCTGTTGATTAGGTGTGTTTGGTACTGTTTACTTTTTTAGTAATTGCAGCATACAAAATCTGGGATCGATTACCTATAATCTAGTGTTTTGAGTCCGCGTAATACGTGTTGCGACACGAGTCGTGAGTTTGTGCTGCTGCTGTACTCAGTTAGGTTTTGAGGTATAGTCGCGCACGTTAGCCACTAGACGTGCACTCGCGAGTTAGTTTAGTATGTTGGTGCGTTATTTAATATGTAGTTTTGCGTTATATTGATCGATTCTGAGATGTTCGCATTGTTTCTTGTGCTTGTGAAAATATAGCGTCGCAAGCGGGGACTTCAGACGCTGCGAATAAGGGGAAGCAGGTGGTCGGATTTTCATAGCTGGAGACCATTGGTGAGTAAATTTAACATCTAAGGGGATATCGCCCGTATGGCGCTAAGCGTCGGGGCTAGATATGATGTGATATTAACCGTCTGTTTATGTGTTTCTATAGAGATATTGCATGATTGTCATTGCATATAGCTACTTGTTGTGCATGATACCGTATCTTTTGTACACAGCACTATTATTGACAGTCCATGTTGCACGAGCACCAATGATATGCTACACACACACTGTCGGTAATTGCCATGATACGCACAACACAAATGCTTATTTATATACTTTGCTATTGATTAGCGGCATTGAAACTGTTATATTTGTGCGATAGCACATATGACATATAGCATACCTGTATACCTACATGCTTATATATATGCCATACTAAATCGAGATTCTTCGTGCATGTCATATGCACCTGATTTTGCTGTCAGGCACCCACGTTGCCTATGACAGATGTTTCGTGCACACCCGATGCACTTAGATCTTGTTTCTGTGCACATGTTGGCACATATATGGATTTTGATTTCCATGCGCACCATACGCACATAGTATTCATATGCGTATTTTGGGATTGATTTCTTATGGAGTAGTGTGTTTTTATGATGTTATTATGGTTTTCGTACTGAGCAAGACTAGTCAGAGGACAGTACCTGAGTATATTTTTCATGCATTGATAGCTATCGAAAGGGATTTCCAAAAAGAGAGCTATAGTCTCAGTATTTACCTACGTGTCTGATAGGACACAAAACGTTTTAAAAAAATAAGGGAACCCTTTTCTAAATTATTTTCAAAAACGGCGGAACGTACATGTTAAACAAAAGATATATACGTATATGGTTATCTTCTTATAAGAGGCGTCCGCCACTGTGCAGTGTATGCGCATTGCACAGCGACTTTAAAAGATTTGGCATGCATTTTCTTCAGATATTTACATATATAGAGTTGATATTTACATGTATAGTTTCGAGATTATATCATATCGGTTTTGCTTGGGATTTTGCATACGTGTCTTCACCTTGACTCTGATGATTGCAGGATACTGGATGGAGTTTTGATTTTGAGTTATATGCTCATTTCTCATGCGTATGCGCTGCGCTACGATTTGTTTTATGTATTTATGATTTCGGAACCCCGACGACTTAATGGTTTTGCTTAGATGGTTTAGTATTTGTGGGGAGTTTTAATTTAAATTCGGGGACCAAATTTCTTTAAGGGGGGAAGATTTTAACGTTTTGAAAATCGTTTCGGTGAAATTTCGGAAAATCGGTAAAATAAGGGGGGGTTTCTGTAAAAATTCAAAATACAAATATCTTTATTATAAAATTAAATATACATATTCTAGCTATGTAATTACTAGTATTTGGTGTTTATTGAGGCACTGGTGAAATTTCAAATTTTCTGGAAAAAAATTCCGAAATTAATTATTTTAATATTATTTTAAGCCGTCACTAATACATTTAATTAGGAAAAATTATAAATTGGAATGAGTTGAAACAAATATTGAGCATCATAACACATTAAACAAAATTTTAACATGTTGTTTTTGAAACAAAATGAATCTACCAAACGGTGTTAGAAATTATTGAAGAAAAAAGACTTTTTGGTGAAATTAGCGAAAACTTTCAATTTGGTAACTTGAGGGGGTCTTTTGCATGGAACATTTTTTGTCAATCACTCACTCACATGCTCACCCCTCCTTCGCCAGCCCCACCACAGCAGCAACCCCCCTCCAAGATCTCACTTCAACTCTTTTGTTAAGTGTGGAAATAGGATAAAAGTATAGGTTTTAATATAGTAAATTGAGGTGGGTATTATTGTACTTTGGGAGAGAGTTGACTTGGACTTTTACCCACAAAACCCACACACATCTCCCTCTCCCTCTTGTAGCCGAAAATTCTGCAGCCCCCCCCTCTCATTTCCCTATCTCTTTTCTTCTCCAAAAGTCGACAAAAATCCCAAGAAAAATGAAGTAAAACCCACAAATTTCCAAATACAAACCTTACCCATTTTTCCTTAGCTATTCTTGTATGGATCTTGGTGAAGGGAAGCATGTTTGGGAGGCTAAATTTGTGCTTGATCTCAAGATGATTGTGCGGTAAATTCTTAACCTTATTGCTAATTATTGTTTAATTATGATAATCTATTTTATTCAAGTGTTAATTTGGGTGTAATTGCTAGTTTAGGATATTCTAGAAAACGGTTTGATTTTGGGATTAGGGTTTGTAAAATTCAAGTGAGAGTTTCTAGCATTAGATTATGGTTATAATGAGTGATTAGCATGTTAATTCTATGCAAAACTAAACCTTGTTGCTTATTGCTAGATTGTTAAATTTAAATTGTTCTAATTATAATTGTTTTGCAAACTAGATTTTTGTAATTTATATAAAATAGTGAGATTAAATTCTAGTTAATGGTTGTGTGGCTTAGTTAATATGTTTTAATGAGAATTATGGCCACTAAAATTGTTAAAATATTTAAAGTTAATTAAAATACCAAGTTTTGAGCTAAAATGGAAAATTGTGCTAATTTTTGTTAACTAGGTTTTGTAAATATATATATTTTGATGAGATTAAATTATTGGAATGGTTTTTATGACTTGGTTATGATATTGAGCGGATATTGCGGCCGCTAGATTTGTTTAAACGTCGAGTTTTGTACTAAAACGGGTAATTTTGCTTGCTAGATTTTCGGAAAAATAGCTTTTAAAGTGAGTTCGACGTTTTTGTGAATTTAAGCTAGTTTATATTATAATTAGTGCTTGTGATTGTGCAAATGAGTGTGTTTAGGTTTTTCTCGATGGTTTGGCGTTTGTACGCCGACGTCGAGGGTTTTTGGGTTGAATTGTGAAAGCAACCATAGGTTTTGACCTATGCGGGATTCGTGTGTCGTTTTGGGTCATGAGTCGGATTTTAAAGCGATACGGTGCGTTATGATATGTAGGTACCCCATGTGGACTTCGAGACGACAAGCAAGCACGTGGCGACGTCGGCACCGGCGAGCGAGGACCAGGTGAGTAGAATTATATCTACGGGGAGAAGTCGGGTGGATGGCGTATAGCACCCCCGCAGTCCGTGGTGATGTATACGAATACGTATACACACATATATATTGATTATTTATTGTTGAGGTTATTGAGGATAAGGATAGATTTTAGGAGTGATTGGATAGGTTTAGTGTTGCACCACACATACACACACACCCATACTTCCAGACATTCTTCTTTCATATGTGCTTATTGGGAGATATATATATATATATATATATATATATAGTTATGTGTTCACATGGGTATGGGACTATGTGTTCACATACGGTTTGAGGATGATACTTGGGATTGGGGTGAGTCGATGAGATTTGAGTTGAGGCCGTGAGATCGGTGATATGGCAGGATTCGTACTTGAGATACGTCCTGATGTTATAGCTGATATTTAGACGACGATACCATGTGAATAGTGATGTACATTGAACGGTTGACATGTGATTGTAATATGAGATAAGATATGTTAAGATATTTATAATGGGTCGCATTGAGCGATGTATCCTTCCTATTGATGATATGTGCTGATGATATCGGGTAGTACAAGATTGTCGATCAGTAGTCAGATTATGATTATATTGAATATGTTAGTGTTGTACTAGACGTAGGTCAGTACCCAGATGAACAGTTTGATGAGTATGATATTGACCCGTACCCAGATTTGGGGATGCCGTACGACGGATTTACGTACGAGCTACATATTGATGATTGATCCGCACTCTTTACTTGGGATGTCTGATTATAGATATGGTATCGGATATGATATTATTGAGGTGGGATCACCGACTAATATATATACAGGTATGTATATGTATCGACTCAGATGTTAAGCGGTTTCCTTACCTGTAGTTCAGCTTGTTAGCTTAGCCCTTTAGTTTAGTGTAGTTGTTAGATTAGATTCGACTCCTACCTATTTCAAAAGGTAACGAACCGTGGGTATTTTAAAATACAGGTCAAGGAATTCTACGGATATTTCAAAAGACGTATCTTTTCTAAAAAACACCGTAGCCCTTATTTTCAAAACACCGCGATTCGTGTCATTTCAAAAGGCACTTATTGTAGGACTTATATTAGGGTAATGCAGATTAGTTATCGTTGTTGTAAGTCCATGTCACGCACCCCACGAACTTGCGGGGAGGCGGAATATATGAAAAACGATTATCAAAGCTTCGTAACACGGACTTGAGCGCATGAATCATTTCTAAACCGTTACTAGCAAACTACGAAAGGTTTAACTACTCGGATTCGAATTTATACCTCAAGTTACTTATCCTTCAGGTCTTCATCGCGGTCCTCCACTCCTCGTAGGCTCCTTGGAACATTGGCACCTCAACGGCCTCCTCGAGTCAAAGACGATCCACCCGAGAGCTCCTACGCCAAGCTTTATCTCCAACTTGAGATAACTAGGTTGCTCAAAGTGCTGATCTAAGCTACCTAGGGGATATAGAGTGAGGTTATGGATGTATTAGTCTAGCTAACCCTTGATCTCAACACATGAGAGGTTAGGGTTAGGGTTTCAAGAATGAGAGAGCTTGAGGAGAGAGAAGGTGATGATGAGAATGATATTGAAAAATGAACTCATTAGAATATATCAACCATAACCATTTATCAAATAAATAATATATATGATTAATCATCATGGTTGATGCATTCACCTTGTGTGATTCATCTCATGAGTCATTAGCTTCATAAATGAAGCATTAACTCCATGGATGAATCATACAAATGATTCATTAAGCAATAAATGCTTATGCCACCTTAACCCCCAAGTCACCATGCTTCTAGAAGCTTCCCGGAAAATTACGAGAACGCCCCTCCAATCCGTGAAAACACGGAAAAACTTTAGACTGTATAAATCCAATAACCTGATACTAGAAACTGGCTTAAACCAAAGCCTACTAGTAAAAATTGTCCGAACGTCGTACGTGCGTAAACACACGTATGCGTCCGAACCCTTGTCGTAAAACCATACGACCTCTATATCGTTTCGCCTGGAGAAGGGAAACTCTCTGTGTGGGACTCTAAAGACTCGACACTACACTGGCAGTGGGTTTAACCACAGACCACAAGCGGCACTAGCTGTACGTAACGGTCCCCAGGTAGATGTCGATAAGAAGGCCGATGAGGAAAACCATCCGAACTCCTACTGAGCCTGATGTGACAATCTCCGTACAGTCCGTTCTGTTCGTCTAAGACTATCGCATATCGAGCCTAGGGGGCAGCAAGCGTCAATCCTCTAATAGCTGTATAAATCGTGTCGAAGCGTAGCCCATTACACCCTGAGAAACTACTGGAACCTACCAGTAAATATCGCTTGCCCTGGCCAGGGACTTTACGTAATGTCTCTCTGAAACAGCGCGATATCAACTCTCAATACCAGGAGAAACGAATCCTATCTAACCGCCACTGCCTCCAAGTGCTCGGGACTGCACCCAACTGCTATCTGTTTGCACGACTCCTTTGAGCCGTGGTAGGGTAGCAATCTAAGAATAGTGGGACACACTCGAGGCGAAGTAGCAGTGTCAAGTCTGCGGACTATGCTGTACTCATGTCACCTGGGAACTGTTAACTGACGATGGGTATAATACCAACCAATCAGTTCCCCTGTGAGTCCTGTCCGGTGTACCCGTAACCTAACGAGCACCTGTATACTATCTCCAGTACGACGTACTGATGGCTGTGGGACAGACCATCTCCCCAACTGGGATGAGAAGCGTACACACTTAGTCTACTCTGGAATATCGATGCCCTATCTCGATAATCCAACGACCAGGGACCTGTATAGGATGTTGCTTACAGACTACCCAGCCCCCACTAGTGTGACTGCCATCACGACGCTGGTAATCAAGCACAGATCCTATGGGCTCTACTAATATGTATAAGTGATACGTTACAAGAAACATATGCACATATTAAAGTAGACACAAACCAAGTAGCATACTACCATTTTTAGCAAGACTGTTATATACAACTAAGAATATCCCAAGCTTCTATTAAATAATATACAACCTAGTCTGATACAATAATGGCCCCTAGGGCATATACACTAACAGTCTCCCACTTGCACTAGGGCCATGAGCTGGCATATCGTAGACCTATCATCTCGAATAGCCTCTCGAACTGTGTCTGAGGAAGGGCCTTTGTGAATGGATCAGCAATGTTATTCTCTATCTCTACTCTCTTCACCTCGATCTCCCGACGATCTACGATCTCCCTGATCAGGTGATACCGCCTTAAGATGTGTCTGGACTTCTGATGGGACCTGGGTTCCTTCGCTAAAGCTATAGCGCCGTTGTTGTCACAATACAGAGGTATTGGATCAACACTGGTAGGAACCACCTGAAGTTCTGTTAGGAACTTCTTCATCCAGACAGCTTCTTTTGTGGCATCGCAAGCAGCTATGTACTCCGCTTCCATTGTCGAGTCAGCAACGGTCTCCTTCTTGGAACTCTTCCAACAGACCGCCCCTCCATTGAGGGTAAAGACATAACCCGACATGGACTTGGAGTCATCTTTGTCACTCTGGAAGCCGGAGTCGGCAAAGGCCTCCATCGGGAGGTCTTTTCCGCCATACACCAAGAACATCTCCTTAGTCCTTCTCAGGTATTTGGGAATGTTCTTTACTGCTATCCAGTGTTTCTCCCCTGGGTTTGCCTGATACCGGCTTACTACGCTTAATGCGTATGCTACATCTGGTCTGGTACATAACATTGCATACATTATAGAGCCTACCGCAGAAGCGTAGGGTATAATCGACATGCGATCCCTTTCCAAATCAGTCCTGGAAGACATCTCTTTGGAGAGGGTGATTCCGTGACAAGCCGGTAGGTTACCGCGCTTAGAATCATCCATACTAAATCTCTTCACTATGGTGTCTATGTACCTAGAATGCGAAAGTCACAACATCCTCTTTGATCTATCACGATAGATCCGGATCCCCAGAATGTAGGTGGCATCACCCAGGTCTTTCATGGAGAATTTATGTGACAAGAATCTTTTGACTGACTGTAACATATGAATATCATTTACTATTAGGAGAATGTCTTCCACGTACAAGACGAGGAACACTACAGCTCTCCCTACAATCTTACTGTATATGCATGGTTCATCTGGATTTTTGATAAAGTCAAATTCTTTGACAGTATCATCAAAACAGATGTTCCAACACCGCGATGCCTGTTTTAGTCCATAAATGGACTTAAGCAACTTGCATACTTTACCGCTGCTTCCACTCTGAATGAATCCCTCTGGCTGATCCATATAGACGCTTTCTTCCAAATTACCATTTAGAAAGGCCGTCTTTACGTCCATCTGCCAGATTTCATAATCGTGGAAGGCAGCAATAGCAAGAAGGACTCGAATGGATTTAAGCATAGCCACTGGAGAAAAGGTTTCGTCATAGTCCAAACCAGGTCTTTGACGGAAACCTTTTGCAACAAGTCTAGCCTTATAGGTTTCAACCTGTCTATCTACACCAATCTTCTTTTTGAAGATCTATTTGCATCCTACGGGTTTTACCCCATCTGGAGTAATGTTCAAAGTCCATACTTTGTTAGTGTACATGGACTCCATTTCGGTCCGCATTGCATCCAGCCATTTTACTGAGTCACCGCTCTGAATGGCTTGCTAGAAGCTAGTAGGCTCATCATAGTCAATAGTGCAATCCTCTCTATCCCCGTCTATGAGAAAACCGTAGTATCTCTCGGGCGGATAAGATTGCCTACTACTCCTGCGGAGTGGCGTCGGGATGTCCCTTTCTTCTGAAGCCTCAGGTTCTACCATACTTTCAGTAGTAGTTTGTGGTTCTGGAATTTCTTCCAGTTCTATTTCGCTCCCACTTCTTTCCTTTTCTAAAAACTGATATTCTAGAAAATGGGCATTACGAGAAACAAAAACTTTTTGTTCCTCTGTGTAATAGAATAGATACCCCTAGGAGTTCTTTGGATATCCCACAAACTTACAATGTACTGATCGTTCCTCGAGCTTGTCCGCATGCTGCTTTTTAACAAAAGTCGGACATCCCCAAATCTTCAGATACTGAAGATAGGGTTTCTTCCCACTCCACATCTGATATGGTGTGGTAGGCACAGTCTTAGTAGGAACTAGGTTTAAAAGATATGCAGCTAATTCTAGTGCATATCCCCAGAATGATCGCGGTAACTCAGCGTTACTCATCATGGAACGAACCATATCTAATAGGGTTCGATTCCTCCTTTCCGATACACCATTGTGTTGTGGTGTGTATAGAGGAGTAAGCTGAGAGAGAATTCCATTCTCTTTTAAGTAACCCAGGAACTCGGCACTTAAGTATTCACCACCTCGATCAGATGTCAGTGTCTTTAAACTCTTGCCTGTTTGTTTTTCCACTTCATTCTTGTATTCTAGGAATTTCTCAAAGGCCTCGGATTTATGCTTCATTAAGAAGATATATCCATACCTAGAGAAATCATCTGCAAAAGTAATGAAGCAGGAATAACCACCTCGCGCAAGTGTAGACATTGGACCGCACACGTCACTGTGTACAAGTCCCAAGAGCTCGGTTGCTCTTACTCCGTGTCCAATAAACGGAGTCTTTGTCATCTTTCCTATTAGACAAGATTCACAAGTAGCATAAGATTGATATTCGAATGGATTCAAATATCCTTCTCTATGTAACTTAGTCAACCTTCTCTCATTGATGTGACCTAGTCTACAATGCCATAAGAAAGCCTGATTTAATTCCGGAGACTTTCTTTTAAGTGTGTTCTGGACACTGAAAATCTGAGCTTGATTCAATACGTATATCCCGTTTTTTAATGCACCTGACCCAATCATAACTTGATTTAGGTGGATGTGAACTACATCACTTACGAATGTAAAATCATATCCTTCTTTAGAAAGTAAGGATACAGATATGATATTACAAGTCGTACCTGGTATATAAAAATAGTTACGCAGAATCAATATCTGCCCAGTTGTCAGTCCAAGATGATATTCCCCTACGGATTCAGCATTCATGCTCATTCCGTTAGCAACCGTGAGGGTCATGTCACCTATCCTGATAACCCTACGGTTTCTCAGAGCCTGTAAAGAATTACAGATGTGAGTTCCTGACCCGGTATCCAATACCCAGGAAGTAGGGTTAACTGACATACAGTTCTCATTTACAAACACACCCGAAGTCGAAGCCACAACTTGCTTCGTATCCTGGCTACTGGCTTCAAAAGCCCTGCAATCTTTCTGCCTATGCCCAATCCCATAACAATAGGAGCGTCCCTCTTTTACTATATCCAGTCCCGAAATTTTTGCCCTTCTCTTTCCTTCTACTTCCTTGGTTTTCTTTAGGGTAGAAGGTAGAGACTGTAGAATCAGGTCAGTATCTGACCCGTTCTCCGACGTGGTCTTCAGGTTCGTGAGATCATCAATATAGCTAGTCATTGTAAGGACGTTGTCCCCTACAGATGACCCGTCAGCTAACCTTGCTTGAATTAATTCGTTCGAGGTTTCATATCTTGTGATATGAGATTGCTCTCCATATAAATCTTTGTTATGGAGAAAGATGGAAACTAAGTCCATCTTCTCGTGCTGCTTCTGGTATACACCATCAACTGAAGCTAACATAAGGCACTTAGCTTTCGCTTTATCTTTTTCCCTTGTCTGATGGATATCCATATCCGCGACAATGGAAACTGGACCTGGGACGGCGGGATCTTAAGTAGTAATAGGGTGGTCCAGCTTGTCATAGGCAATGGACATCTGGACAGACCTTTGCCAGTCATATAAGTCAGATTCAGTCAATTTGTTATCTAGATGTAACCTATGTGTGGTCACAAGGTTGCTGCAATTAAGAGAGAGAGAAGAAAATACTATTAGCATGATGCTCTTGCAATTTTAGAATGGTTTTTAATTTATCTAAACAGGATGGCTCCCACTGTTTCTCGAATCCCTCCTCAAACCATAAAAGAAGAATTAGCCAGGACTATTCTCACCGTACAATTCTTGCTTAACCGTTCAGCCAGGTCAGTGTCGATACTTCGAGGGAGGTTTTCCAACGCTTTCGCGAAGTTCCTTAATTAAATAACCTCTTTTCTCTGGGGGCGTAGCCCCGCTGACACTTTTCTAGGCACCTACTTGGTTTATAGCATTGATTCGTTAAGTGACGAATCTCCTGATACGTAGTATATACTCACAGTAGGATCGGGATCCAAAATATCATCGTATGATAATGTTGAAGGAATTCTACCAACATTCATCAAACTCCAAAATGGTATGCTCTATCTGCAAATTTCAGTTTCTTTAGAAATTCCCGATATAAATTTTTGCCCCATGCTCTTATGACCTTGGCGTTGGTCAAAATATCATAAGTCACATGTCAAGTTCTATCCATCATTATCCTTGTTAATTTGAACCTACCCGTACATATCCTTGACGTTGGCCAAAATGATAATACGACAGTCCCAAACTAACTCATCTATCTATGAAAACAAATGAATATCCAGCAGCTACCAAACACTATGCCTTGGTGTTGGTCAAAATACATAGCTTGAATACTACTGAATACCCAAATGAAATGACGGAGGGCTACAAATGGTTTTGGCAAAAACCGTGAACGTAGTGAACTTGATATAATCGAAGGAACCTGATACTTTCTAAAAGGAGTGGTTAAAACTCCGCAATTAAAAATTCTGATCCTTTTTTAAAATAACCGAGTGGTTTCTTTTAAATTTGTTCCAACAATTAACTTTGGTTTATTTTCTTTGCATTATAATAATGCGTCCCATCATTTATCCTATCATTGCAGAAAACAACGAAAATACCACGTCCTCTTATGCCATCCGTATTCGCCACGGGGTCCCGTCATCACCCGTTAGGTTACTTAACTAACGACAGAGCGGGGGCTGGGCTAGTGCTGGTGTAAAACATAAGTGACGTCTAATAGCTATCATATATAGATATTGTACATTCGTCAGACGCAATAATAAGCATTCCAGATCACAGATGAACTTTATTGGATATACTAGCAATCCGCATTTTCTTTGAGCCTGTAATAAAAGACGGATTACACAGTTGTGATGAATAGCCATTACCCCACCCTAGACCCCTACAGGTACGGCAAACTATCCGCCAAGTACCCCAAGTGAAACGGTCTCCCTCAACAAAGTGAGTAGGCCACTAAACACTTCAAAGTACCCGGTAGTTTGTGTACCCCGCCTTGGGTCTATCCTAGAAGCAAAAACAGTAAAAAGAAATAATACAACGGTGACTTCAACCGCAACCTGGATGTGCCCCGCAAAAGAATATTACATCATATTACATTTACATCGAATGAATGAATATAAAACCTATCTCAAACCCCGACTAATCATCACAACACTCCAATCAAGTCCATATACACAAACAGTAAACATTACAGAAATGTGCAACCCCCTGCCAACCGACATACTAGCAGTTAGGGGAGGTTTATGAACACATTAAACATTACAGATAAAAACCCAATTAGCAATATCTTAGAACATCGATCGATTACCATATTCCGTGTTTAGCCCAAAAGCAAACCAGCAAAGAAGCAACCTGGGTAGAAACAGAATATACTGGAAAATAGAACACGAAAAAATAAAAATTACTGAGCAAATCCGAGTCAACTCGGAGTAGACTCCGCCGCGGATCCACGGCCAAAAGCACATTCTTGCCGCGGATCCACGGCCATCAAGCCGAGTTACAACTTCGTATTTTCACAGTTTTATTATATTTCCCTGCTGTGAATTTTAAAGTATGTCAAATATTTTTTCAGACACTTTTAAAAGTAATAGAAACTTGGGATTTCCGGGGTTTCGTTTTCGCGATTTCTGACGATCGAAGTTCTAATCAGTTGCTAACAAGCTAGTAATGGTTTAGTTGGCTCTGATACCACTGTAAGTCCATGTCACGCACCCCACGAACTTGCAGGGAGGCGGAATATTGTAAGTCTACGGTAGCGCCCCGGCCGTCAAACTGACGCCAAATGCGGAACAAAAACTTTTATAACTGGCGCTATCGCATACTATAACCCGGATCTGCCATTAACGCTAAACTAACAATCTACAAAGAGGGAAGAAAGGTTATACCGAACGATCCGAGTCCTTCGTTCTTTAACCATCATCCTACGCTCCGTTGCGGCTGCTCCGATCTCGTCGATCTCCGATCTCCTCATCCAGGTGGCACCACGTCATCGGATCTTTAAACGGGCTCCCGCCTCTGACTCGAGGCAACTCGGTCGTCAAGTTTGCTAAAAGAGACGACCAAGAATGATGTAGAGAATGAGAAGAAGACTTTGTCTCGCTTCGTCCAAAGCCATGGACGAACAGTTAATGAAGTTGCCAATTGAGTCGGGTGATGGAATGAAATGAGCTATGAAATTCCATACACCGAAACTATCATAATCTTTTAACCAAAATGAATCAAGTGAGTGTGAAAATCCCATGGGCATCAAGGAGCGGCCGGCCACAATATATGGAGGGGGGAGTGTAGGAGAGAGTGGGGGTAATCATAAGGATAAAGATCAAGAGAAAATATCCTTAGGTAAACAAGAAACATTAAAGCTAAAGCATGAGTCACAATACACCTCATCTCTCATTTAATGCTAACAATGAATCATCAACTAAGTCACCTTCCAAGAAGCTTCCTCTCATCATCTAGAAACTTCTAGAACCATGACTCACCCAAGAAAAGATAAATCCGCATTTAACCGAATGTTAAATACGGCTGATAGAAAACTGGAAACTGGCAACTTCCAAAAGTGATCCTGAAACGAATTTCAGGATAACCCCGTAACTGTATAAATATACCCGCATTTGTATTACGACCAAATACAAATGCAACTGAGACAAAGATATTATATCTGTATAATACATGGATCCGGCTTAAACCAAAGCCCACCAGTATTATCTGCCCGAAAAATAACACATGCGTAAACGCACGTGCATTTTCCGAACCCTGCCATAAAACCATACGGCCTCTACAACGTTTCGCCCGAACTTGGGAAACTATCTGTGGGGGACTCTAATAACTCGTCAGTACCCAGGCAGTGGGTTTAACCACAAGCCGTCAGCGGCACTAGCTGTGCGTAACGGCTGCCCATGGACTGACCTCAAGGGAGGCCGATGAGCGAACTCATCCGGAAACCCTACTGAGCCTGACAGTGACAATGTATATACAGCCCGGTCCGTTCGTCTATGAGTATCGCATATCCAGCCTAGGGGGCTAGTAACGTCAGACCCCCAATAGCTGTATAAGTCGTGTCGGACAAGCCCTGAACACCCTGAGATACTACTGGAGTACCTACCAGTAAATCACACCTGCTTTGGCCAAGGACTTGGTGTAATGGCTTTCCTAGACACAGCACGATCTCAACCCCCAATACCGCGAGAGACGAATCCCCTGCCGACCCGCTCACGTGCCTCCATATGGCTCGGGACTGTACCCAAAAACTATCTGTTTGCACGACTCCTTTGAGCCGTGGTAGGGTAGAAATCAAAGCACAGTGGGAACTCACACGAGACAAATGACGACCTCAGGTCGATGAACTAACCTGTACACATGTTACCAGGGAACTGCTATCTGACGATAGGTATAATACTAACTAGCAGATTCCCAGCGAGTCCTGTCCGGTATACTCATAACCCAATGAGCACCTGTATACATCTTAGGTGATCCAACTGACACCAGTTGCTTGTGAGACCGGCCACCGCCCCTCGTCGGGGTCTCGACTGTATACACTAGTCTATTCCGGAGTATCGATGCCCTGTCTCGAAACTCCCACGACTAGGGACCACTATTAAGGATGAGCTTATAGACTACTGTTCAGACCATAACATTGCATTTATCATTCCCCTATTCTTATCCTTTTTATAAATAAACAGGTACTCTTGACGCACATTTGTTGCATATTACAGGTTACAGGTTTCTGGAGCAAATACAGTGAGAAAGACACAAAACAACAGAAAAAGGGACTTTTGACCAACAATTAGACGGATCTCAGTCAAGCCCAGTTCATATAGGTGCAAGACAAAGCAAGTCAAGGTGAAACGGTTAAAAGACCAATACAAATCTTCACTGAAAATCTGGAGTAGACTCAGAAGCCCAACAGAGGAAAGAAATAGAAAAAAACAAAGCCCAAGATGCCAAGAAACTAACCCCAAAGACTGAAAGCCCAAGTCCACAGTTTGGCCGCGGAACCGCGGCCAAACCCATGCTGGTGCCGCGGTTCCGCGGCCATAGAGGGCCCATGTCGGTGCAGATTTTCTGTACTGTTGCGACGGTTCTGGTGTTAGGATTTTACGTGGGCAAATCTGTAATTTTGCATGTGCGAGAGTCTGTAACCCTAGGTTTCCTATTTTCCTATAAACTGTAGTTTTAGATCTGTAAAATGTATGCCTCTTTTCAATAAATAAAATTCAGAAATTCTGGAAGTGACATTCAGATCTGTTCTTTATCGCTTGGAGGGAGCCATCACCATTAGTAAGTGTTTTTCTTTTATTCTTTTAATGTTATTTCATCCCCTAATGAGCGAGTAGTCTCCTCGCTTGTTAGGGTAAGCCTTAGGGAAAGGGTTGAGAGATGAGATCTCTCACCCCTTTCAATGCCATATTAAACTAACCCATTAAGAACTCCATGCATGCGCGCACAACCGCTCCCTGCGGCACCCTACCCCTCGAGGTAACGGTGAACCGCAGTATAAAGGGCCGGTTGCGCTCGTTTTCCATGGGAGTTAGGGTAATTAACGATAAAGGAAGGATACGAATCTAGAGGAAGAAAACATCTTCCCAAAAGAGTCGTATCCATTTTATCGATGATTACTATAACACCTAATGGATCTAAAATACGGCATTGAAAGCGGTGAGGAAACATCAATCTCCAAAACTTCCTCTAAGCCTAACCCTAGCAAGAATTTAAATTAGATTAATTAAGTTTTAAATCTAGATTTTTATAAAACCAAAACGACAAATAGAATCAACTCGTTAAGACACACTAAAGGAATTTACCCGTCTCTGTGGATCGACCCGCACTCACCGGCTAGCTGCGAAGCGACGCCGTTTCTTGATTGCGGTAATTATATTTTTGATCGTAAAATCTCTATAATCAAATGGCGCCGTTGCCGGGGACGGCGTAATCTTTCTTTTTATGAATTTTCGGGTTGATATAAATTATAAAAATTATAAAAATTTGAAAATATAAAAAAAAAAAAATTCAAATTTAATCTGTTTGAAGGGTGTATCTTTTGAATCTTGCAGGAACAGCGAAGAATCACGGATCTGGAATTTTACAGAGGGTAAATCAAAATTTGGAGCATAAGAACAGAGAGGAATTCAAAGTACAGAACCACAGAAATTTTCTCAGAGTGCGATCCCACAAGCCGACCGCGTTTCCGCCGCATAGGGGGGCAATCTGCCGCGTTTCCGCGCTCTCTGTGCCACTTCAGCACACCAAATTTTTTCTGGTTTGATTTTTCTTTCTCTCCTCTGCAACCTCCTATATATTTCTCTGTACAAACTTTCTGCAGGATTTCTTTGCGTAAAGAGTCTTTCTCCCCGTTCTAAATAACAGATTTGCTGCAGGTTTCTTTGCGCCGCGCCAAAAAATATTAATTGCAAGTGAAATTGTATTGTTTTGCATAATTTAACCGGACTTTAAGGGGCTAATTGACCAAACTCAGATTGGGTGGGGATTTCATCACCCTTCCCAGGACCCCAGAAAACACATAAGCATTTTGCATCGACCACCTTTAATTAAAAAAACATTAGACTCAGACCTAAGGACAGCGAGCTCAATAGGAAAAGGACTAGGGTAGGCATCGGCCGTTTATCCTAACCGACATTGCGGTGTCTAGGCTAGTGGTTATTAATTAGGCCCACTGTAGTGGTGGTTCCTTCCCACTTACCTGGCCGTACTTGTCCGTGAAGAGGCGGTTTGAGGTCTATTTCTAGCCCTAGTTAGGAGCTGTCTAGCAGACCTAGGCGACCCTAGATCTAGGCCTGATTGTGCATGTGTGGTTGATTCAGTTGTGTCACGAGTCCGTTTTCAAAAACCTCCTTGCAAAACTCACAAATAAAAAAAAAATAAAGAAAAATTTTTTAAAAAAAACTTGCAACTTGCCGCTAAAGAAAACTTGCAAACTCACTTCCACCACTTCTTCTCACTGACGTTATCTTACCCCCACATTCTGTTTTTCTTTTTTTTCTGACTGCACTACCCTTTAGTGTATGTCATCTTGGACTAGGGATACTAACGCCCGATTAGTCCGTGTTTCGTTGGTACCGACCAACGAACCCTTCGTCGATCTTCCGTCCACTTCCTTACCTCCACATTCAAATTCTTCTTTCGAAGGTATGTCGGGATTCAACCCCAACGATACCTTACCGACGGGAATGATTCCACCTCCGTTAGGTGCGAATAACCCGAATCTTCCGCCTGTTGTAGCGCCCGCACGAGGCGCGCTCCAGGATCTCTTCTACCCCATCCGCACTTCTTTACCTACATGTCTTTCACCCCCACCGGCGAATGGGGATAATTTTGAAATAAAACCACACTTCATCAATATGCTGCCTAAGTTTCATGGTTTGGAATCCGAAGATGCATATATTTTCATTAATAAATTCCAAAACGTTTGCAGCATGATGAAGACAACCCAATTAAGTGATGACGCAATAAGGCTAAGGGTCATTCCTTTTACCTTATGTGACCTAGCCGAGAAGTGGCTATACAGCACCGCATCATATTCCATTAGAAATTGGGACGAGTTTGTAAGAGCTTTTCTAAAAAAGTTCTACCCTCATCATAAAACTGCTAGAATCCGAAACGAGATTATACAATTTTCACAGCTTCCGTCCGAACCATTCTGGAAATGCTTCGAGAGATTTAAAGACCTACTTGTTCAATGCCCTCATCATGGGATAGAAAATTGGCAACTTTGCCAAACATTATACGAGGGATTGAACGCAGCAACGAAGCAGTTGCTAGAAACAATATGTCAAGGTCATTTTCTCTCCAAGTCTAGCGACGAAGCTTGGCAGTTTCTTGAGGACCTAAGTGAGCAAACAATTCAGTGGGAGAGTACCAAGACCACATCATCTTCTTCAGTTGGTCAATCTAGGGCAGGCATACATCAAATAGATATGTCGATAGCTATGAAGGCCGAGATGGCCTCACTTATGAAAAAGCTAGAAGCCATTGAGACAAAAATCTCATCGTCTTCTCCTGCCCCTACTCTACCCACACGAACTGTTTGTGCTTGTTGTTCGAATCCGTCGCACCTAACCGAAGAGTGTCCTTATAATGCACCTATTCAAGGACAGGATCAAGTCAATGCTGCATTTCAGCAACGACAAAGAAATGATCCGTACTCTTCGACATACAATCAAGGGTGGAGGAGTCACCCAAATCAACAGTTCCAAGGGAATAATAATTTTCAAAGACCTCCTCCACAACAACAACAAGCACCCTTACAAATTAAAAACCAGCAACCTTTCCAACAACAACCTTATACAAATCAAACGAACAATTTAGTTCAACCAAATGATGATAAGGTTAGCTCGCTCGAGAAAAGTCTAGAAGCGTTTCTTAAGCAAACTACAGAATCCACAGCAAGATTTGAAAGTTATGTGCAATCTTTAATGAATAACAATGCCTCACACGATTAAAGTATTAAATCTATTGAGGCACAGATTGCACAATTAACTGCTGCGTTGAGCGAAAGAGAAAAGGGAAAGCTTCCATCTCAACCATTGCCCAATCCCGGTCACGCACAAAACGCATATCACAATCACAATGTAAATGTGGTGACCACGTTGAGATCCGGAAGAGAGTTGCAAAATAATGTGGAAACTAGTGATGACATCCCCGCCAGTGGTTCTTCTTCCCCTTCTTCATTTTCTTCACTTCCTTCTTCACCTTTTTCTTTAGAGCCTATTCTCCACCCTTCACACGGCTCTACTTCTTCTGACTCGAACGGACCCATTTCTCACAACACGAACACATCCATACTGGGATCCGTTCCTACTCCACATTCTACTCCACAGACTTTTGACTCAACAAATTTTCAGAATGCTCCATTCCCTAACAGGTTGAGTCCTAATAAACCAAATACACAAGTGGAGAAGATTGTGGAGATATTTAAGCAGGTTAGCATAAATATACCTCTCTTGGATGCTATCCAACAAGTCCCTTCATATGCAAAAATCTTAAAGGGATTATGCACTTCAAAGAGAAAAGCATCTCAAGTACCCAAGAAAGTGCTAGTGGCTAGTGCAGTGAGCAATGCTATTAACCACCATCAAACTTTACCCCAAAAATGAAAGGACCCCGGCTGTCCTACGATTTCAATTACAATTGGGGATAAGAAAATTAATCAAGCACTTTTAGATCTTGGGTCTAGTGTTAACCTGATTCCTTACTCCGTGTACGAACAATTAGGGGTTGGAGAGTTGAAACCCACTCGTTGCACTCTCCAAATGGCTGATCGATCAATCACCTATCCAAGGGGTCAACTAGAGGATGGTTGATCAAAGTCAGGGAATTCATATTCCCCGTTGATTTTATCATTATGGATACACAACCTGTTGCTAACCCAATAAACCAAATTCCGGTGATTCTTGGTCGACCATTTTTGGCCACTTCCAATGCCGTGATAAATTGTCGCAATGGCTCCATGACTCTATCCTTCGGCAAGAGGTCTAGCGAGTTCAATATTTATAAGATGGGAAGTCTGCCCCCCGTACCTAAAAGTAGTACACGAGAAGTTTGCTCTATTCACGAAATCACGCAGGAGGACTGCGAGCTTGAAAGATTTCTATTTGATGAAAACAGTTTTGACGCCACTAGTGCGGCCTTCCTTGAGCCTACCACCGTTGACACAACCGATGTTGATTATGAATGTTTCACTTTTTTGGATGATGACGACTCACATCCCGAATATGAGTCGTTTGAATTTTTGGATGAGTCAGTCGAACCATCCGAATCGGTTGTTTGCAGTGATTTCGAACCTGTGTTGGAGTCCTTTGAGTTCGAGGTAGATTCCGCAATGATTCTTTCGCCTCAGAAATTCGAACTCACGCCCTTGCCGTCTCACCTTAGATATGCATACATAGGTGAGAATGAGACCTTTCCCATTATCATATCGGCCTCTCTAGCCCTCGAGCAAGAGAACGCCCTCTTAACGGTCTTACAAGATAGGCGGCAAGTTTTCGGTTGGACTATGGCGGACATCGAGGAGATAAGTTCCCTCATAAGTGAATATCATACACAATTGATGGATGATGCCATGTCAATAGAGGACCCACAGGAACATCTTGGGGGTATTGTGGTGAGTCAACTTCCTCCCTTAGAAGTTGAAATACCCCCATTTCTTTTAATAAGGTACGAGAATGCTAACACTCCACTGATTGCTGATCATTTACATTCTCGTTTCAATGCATCACCATCACCTGTATATTCACCTCCACACCTCCCAT
The DNA here is from genome assembly GCA_030015575.1 of Agapanthus africanus. Taxonomy (NCBI): domain Eukaryota; kingdom Viridiplantae; phylum Streptophyta; class Magnoliopsida; order Asparagales; family Amaryllidaceae; genus Agapanthus; species Agapanthus africanus. Next base: position 224,578,286 of record CM057344.1, on the reverse strand, counting down.
ACCACTACTTCTATCTTCCCCAATTCTTTGCGGACCACCACAACTTATTTTTCCACCAACCAATATTCTTTACTGATAAATTTTTCAAATGGTTGGTGTTGACTTTTGGCCGATGCAAAGTTTGGCAGTAATGTCTAACATAGTTTAAATGAAGTTTGGGGGAGGGTCTTTTTGTATATATTTTTGCTTTTTTTTTTAACAATAAAAAAAATTATAAATAAATAAACAGGGGAGTATCGGTATTTTGACCCTCTTGGTTTAGCATGACAGTGAGGACACTGTCAAGTTCAAGTTTGGGGGTATGCTCGGTACGTCTTCTTCCTTCGCATTCATTTGTACATATTTTTGCATTTGCATACTTATTTGAAAACCCATAAAATTGAAAAATTTCAAAATTTATAAAAATTATTGTATTCAATTTTGGCTTATTTGACTTGAGTTTGACAAATAGTTTAACTGGCTAGGAACAACTAGATCTTCGACTTAGTGAATTAAAAACCCAAAAAATAACATTCCTTAAAGTTTAACGGTAGAAAGTATATGTCTTGTAGTTTATTTAGAAATAGGCAAATTTTGGGTTCACTTCTTGGGCTAAGTCGAAACAAAGGAAGAGTATTGATGTTCTAATTAAAGTATAAGTTTGAAAAATAGTTCCTAGTTTAAGTCTAGATTCTGAAAACGTATACCCTACAATTTGCACAATCACGCACCTTAAAACTTGGAATAGTAGAAGAGACCTTGAAAGGCTCTTGTCTAAAGTCCTTAGTATGAAAAAGTGTGAATAAAAAAAAAATGGACACTGGTTTTTTGTGATTACTTAAGGCTGCAAAAATAGAAAAATATTTAGCGAGGGTGCTTCATCACCTAGTGCCTTAGACCAACTGGTTTGGGAGTCACTGCTAAAGCCTTGGGTGTTGCAAAGACTAGGAAGTATGCTTTAAAGTGCAAACGCATTTTGTAATCGGTCGTTGGTACCTCAAGAAGTATTAACGGTCGCATGAAGGATGTGTAAGCAAATTTCATTTTAAATTCACCAACTAATTAGTACTTTGGACAACGGACAAGGGGCTGATTGCTTAATTTGAATTTCCAAGTATAGGGGTGACTTATACACACACGTAGGGATATGTGATTGGAATTTAGATGAGAGAGAGGAATGAAGAATAGAACTTGTATCTTTAATAGAGTTGATAAAAATTCCTAAGTGGAGATGGAACCCTAAAAGGAAAACTAAAGAAATGCCGAAAGCTAAGTAAGTCTACATAACACATATAATCTTAAGTTAAATGATGAGGAAGTGTGAAGAATATGGGTGGATAATTTGCAAGTCAAAAGATAATAGAATTCCTTGTTAGAAAATCTAATTGGAAAACAAAAGTCAATGGGCCAAGTTGATAGGATTTTGTGGGTGTAATCCGCTAAAAACCCTCAGGAGACAACACTCCTCCTACTAGGGACACCTAGAGGTTTAACGGCTTGTTGCACGTGCTCAGTGCAATCGCGTTTCCCTGCGAAAGTGTGGTTAGGATTTTAGTGAATAAAAAATAAGTTTGCTCGAGGACGAGCAAAAAGGTAAGTTTGGGGGTATTTGTTCAGACCATAATATTGCATTTATCATTCCCCTATTCTTATCCTTTTTATAAATAAACAGGTACTCTTGACGCACATTTGTTGCATATTACAGGTTACAGGTTTCTGGAGCAAATACAGTGAGAAAGACACAAAACAACAGAAAAAGGGACTTTTGACCAACAATTAGACGGATCTCAGTCAAGCCCAGTTCATATAGGTGCAAGACAAAGCAAGTCAAGGTGAAACGGTTAAAAGACCAATACAAATCTTCACTGAAAATCTGGAGTAGACTCAGAAGCCCAACAGAGGAAAGAAATAGAAAAAAACAAAGCCCAAGATGCCAAGAAACTAACCCCAAAGACTGAAAGCCCAAGTCCACAGTTTGGCCGCGGAACCGCGGCCAAACCCATGCTGGTGCCGCGGTTCCGCGGCCATAGAGGGCCCATGTCGGTGCAGATTTTCTGTACTGTTGCGACGGTTCTGGTGTTAGGATTTTACGTGGGCAAATCTGTAATTTTGCATGTGCGAGAGTCTGTAACCCTAGGTTTCCTATTTTCCTATAAATTGTAGTTTTAGATCTGTAAAATGTATGCCTCTTTTCAATAAATAAAATTCAGAAATTCTGGAAGTGACATTCAGATCTGTTCTTTATCGCTTGGAGGGAGCCATCACCATTAGTAAGTGTTTTTCTTTTATTCTTTTAATATTATTTCATCCCCTAATGAGCGAGTAGTCTCCTCGCTTGTTAGGGTTAGCCTTAGGGAAAGGGTTGAGAGATGAGATCTCTCACCCCTTTCAATGCCATATTAAACTAACCCATTAAGAACTCCATGCATGCACGCACAACCGCTCCCTGCGGCACCCTACCCCTCGAGGTAACGGTGAACCGCAGTATAAAGGGCCGGTTGCGCGCGTTTTCCATGGGGGTTAGGGTAATTAACGATAAAGGAAGGATACGAATCTAGAGGAAGAAAACATCTTCCCAAAAGAGTCGTATCCACTTTATCGATAATTACTATAACACCTAATGGATCTAAAATACGGCATTGAAAGCGGTGAGGAAACATCAATCTCCAAAACTTCCTCTAAGCCTAACCCTACCAAGAATTTAAATTAGATTAATTAAGTTTTAGATCTAGATTTTTATAAAACCAAAACGACAAATAGAATCAACTCGTTAAGACACACTAAAGGAATTTACCCGTCTCTGTGGATCGACCCGCACTCACCGGCTAGCTGCGAAGCGACGCCGTTTCTTGATTGCGGTAATTATATTTTTGATCGTAAAATCTCTATAATCAACTACCCAACTCTCACGTATATGATCGCCCTCATACTGTTGGTAGTCAAGCAAGATCCTAAGGGCTCTATCAACATATACCAGTGATCAGTCACCTGAACTTGTACACGACTAATAAAGGCAAACCGGATAGCATACTATCATCTCGAGTAAGACTGTCCTACCAGTATAGGTCCTCCTCAATCATTGAGATCACATACCTGCGATCCAATAATTGACTTTGAGGGCACTATATCTAACAAATATATGAAAAACGATTATCAAAGCTTCGTAACACGGACTTGAGCGCATGAATCTTTTCTAAACCGTTACTAGCAAACTACGAAAGGTTTAACTACTCGGCTTCGAAGTTATACCTCACGTTACTTGTCCTTCGGGTCTTCATCGCGGTCCTCCACTCCTCGTAGGCTCCTTGGAACATCGGCACCTCAACGGCCTCCTCGAGTCAAAGACGATCCACCCGAGAGCTCCTACGCCAAGCATTATCTCCAACTTGAGATAACTAGGTTGCTCAAAGTGCTGATCTAAGCTACCTAGGGGATATAGAGTGAGGTTATGGATGTATTAGTCTAGCTAACCATTGATCTCAACACATGAGAGGTTAGGGTTAGGATTTCAAGAATGAGAGAGCTTGAGGAGAGAGAAGGTGATGATGAGAATGATATTGAAAAATGAACTCATTAGAATATATCAACCATAACCATTTATCAAATAAATAATATATATTATTAATCATCATGGTTGATGCATTCACATTGTGTGATTCATCTCATGAGTCATTAGCTTCATAAATGAAGCCTTAACTCCAGGGATGAATCATACAAATGAGTCATTAAGCAATAAATGCTTATGCCACCTTAACCCCCAAGTCACCATGCTTCTAGAAGCTTCCCGGAAAATTATGAGAATGCCCCTCCAATCCGTAAAAACACGGAAAAACTTTAGACTGTATAAATCCAATAACCTGATACTAGAAACTGGCTTAAACCAAAGCCTACTAGTAAAATCTGTCCGAACGTCGTACGAAACACACGTATGCGTCCGAACCCTTGTCGTAAAACTATACGACCTCTATATCGTTTCGCCTGGAGCAGGGAAACTCTCTGTGTAGGACTCTAAAGACTCGACACTACGCTGGCAGTGGGTTTAACCACAGACCGCAAGCGGCACTAGCTGTACGTAACGGTCCCAAGGTAGATGTCGATAAGAAGGCCGACGAGGAAAACCATCCGAACTCCTACTGAGCCTGATGTGACAATCTCCATACAGTCCGGTCTGTTCGTCTAAGAGTATCGTATATCGAGCCTAGGGGGCGGCAAGCGTCAGTCCCCTAATAGCTGTATAAGTCGTGTCGGAGCGTAGCCCATTTCACCCTGAAAAACTACTGGAACCTACCAGTAAATATCGCTTGCCCTGGCCAGGGACTTTGCGTAATGGCTCTCTGACACAGCGCGATATCAACTCCTAATACCGGGAGAGACGAATCCTATCTAACCTCCACTGTCTCCAAGTGCTCGGGACTGCACCCAACTGCTACCTGTTTGCAGACTCCTTTGAGCCGTGGTAGGGTAGCAATCTAAGAACAGTGGGACACACTCGAGGCGAAGTAGCAGTGTCATGTCTGCGAACTATGCTGTACTCATGTCACCTGGGAACTGTTAACTGACGATGGGTATAATACCAACCAATCAGTTCCCTTATGAGTCCTGTCCGGTGAACGCGTAACCTAACAAGCACCTGTATACTATCTCCAGTACGACGTACTGATGGCTGTGGGACAGACCATCTCGCCAACTGGGATAAGAAGCGTACCCACTTAGTCTACTCTGGAATATCGATGCCCTGTCTGGATAATCCAACGACCAGGGACCTGTATAGGACGTTGCTTACAGACTACCCAGCCCTCACTTGTGTGACTGCCATCACGACGCTGGTAATCAAGCAAAGATCCTATGGGCTCTACTAATATGTATAAGTGATACGTTACAGGAAACATATGCACATATTAAAGTAGACACAAACCAAATAGCATACTACCATTTTTAGCAAGACTGTTATATACAACTATGAATATCCCAAGCTTCCATTAAGTAATACACAACCTAGTATGATACAATAATGGCCCCTAGGGCATATACACTAACAGTTGTGTTTAGTATTTAGCTCCCGCTCATTATTGCTGTTCGCTCCGCATCGCATGTTTATATTATGATTCATATTCTATTATTGACATCATGCTGTTAGGACACCAGCACCATTACCGATGATGCGTATATACCACGTACACTTACTTGCCGGCCCACACACATCTTCATCAGTAATTGCCATGTCACGTACACTTAGAGAATATTTTTTCTTGATTTAGCTTGTTAGCTAGTAGTTTGACATGATATTAGTGTACTTGCCTTATATGCCAGCTAGATATTGTAGTTATTCCTTGTTATTTCATGCATACTGTTATTCATTGTTATGCCGCATTCATGGATTCTCCTGCCTATATTCACTGTTTTACGTGCTATTGAGTTTTGGATTCGGACTTCCATGAGATTTTCTGGATTTGGGGGAAAACCGCAAAACTTATATAAACTTCTTTTCTCTCTTTTAAATAAAAAGCGCGATTTTCCCATGATGTATAAGTCGTCCACCATGAGTTTGCTGATGGATTTCGAGACCTGAGTTTGAGGAGTGGAGGAACCGTTTCAGGTACATGGTGGACCCGGTGCGGTATCCCGGGGCAAGAGGATCCCAGATGATGGCGTTGAGCCTGGCAGGGGAGCACTACCGACCGGTGATTTTACCCGACGCGTCGGATATCCGGAGGATACCTTCGTAGTCTTGAGATGGATGGTAGGGGCCGGTCTGGACTGACGGCGCCCTAGATATTGAGATTTGAGACATTGAGATTTCGAGACATTGAGGGACTGAGATTTGATGATCCAGGTCAGTCCGGGTAGCCGGAGCCTGAGATATTGAGATATGTGGATTTATGTTTTTGTGTCGATGCTTGACACGGTTTATACTGATTTCCTTATGATACCTCATTTTTAAAAATACAGAAATCTCACTGAGTTATGAAAGTAGTTTCTTCAGTACATGTACTCTGTTTTCATGCATTCATACATCATCCATATAATATATTGCCATCTGAGGCACTGACACGAGCACTTGGTATTACTGTTGTTTAGAGGTATACCCTAGCTATTGTTATAGGCTGCTGGTTATATATTTGAGGATATATATTGATCGTATGACCTAGGATTGCATCAAACATGCGATTCCTGTTCGTAGATGTATTCTATTCACGAGTTGGCAACTCACCCCCGTTGTGCCCCAGTTTCTTGCAGGTTTTGCCGTACATGTTTCATTATGGCTTTGCTGGCACTGCTACTTTCGGGTGACTTGCTAGTAGGTGGGTTTATTTGTATCGTACCCATCATTATACATTGTATATTATTATTCAGTTGTATCTAGAAGTTCCATCAACCAAACATGTATTTATTTTGAGATAGAGACCAATGATGTTATTCTTTCGACCTTAGAGTCGCGCGTTATATTTTTGTGGATTTCTTGTTGTTCTGATTTTCCTTTTAAGTTTTGATCCTCGCCCTTGGCGTTGTATATTATATTGCTTGTGTAGTTGTGACCGTCGATTGACGAATAGCTAGCTCCCGCTTGGGGATGCCTTTTATTGATTTCGTATACTATTCATGTTGTATCCCGTTTGGGGGCCAGTATTTACAAAGGAGACTCTGCCGAAATTTTCAGGAAATATTTGATGTTTTTAAAAACGCATAATTCGGCTTATGCTATTAAAACTATTTGATTTAAATTGGTTTTCCTTCACTCTACTACTTTTCTTGTTTTGGTTTTCTGGGTTTTCGGCTTACTTAGATTACGTACGCCTCGAGACGTTTCGTAGTCTAAGTGTCGGTCATGTTCCGTACTTTCGGGTCGTGACAAAGTTGGTATCAGAGCGTTAGGTTTTACCTTCGGAGCGTAGGATGACCCTTGGTTGATGGAATAGGTGACTAAAGTAGAGTGGCGTACCATGGGTATGTTCCGCGGCATACTTACGATACGCTACTCCACTAAAGAAGCCTTAGGATGTACATTTATTTGTTCAGTGTTATATTCATTCCTGATCTAGCCTCATCGGTACCAGTTATGGTTTTGCTGCCACGATTACGGGCAGGGAGAGCTACGGCTAGAGCTGCAGTCAGCACGAGCTCGTTAATAACGAGGACTGATCAGGGCGTAATTTCGGCGATACACGATTGCGGAGATGTGTCTTTTTACTGTGTTTTCGCGCCACGAGCGTGGGATGGACCGCTGTATGAGGTTACTCGGACATGCCGATCAGTACCAGAGGATTGAGCCAATGATAGAGGCCAGCCAGGTTTTGATGACCGTTGGCGTATTGCTTACTCCTGATGATTGAGGCACTGTTCAGCATGCAGACGAGTGAGCCAGTCATTGCTGCGAACGACGAGATATCGCCCCAGATGTTGGAGCTATTGCTGTACGAGTTGTACTAAGTGATGATAGAAGGTCGCTAGTCACCCGAGGATGAATGACTAGGACATGTGGATCGTTCGCCTACCCCGATGCCTAGTCATCAGATAGATTGATTCCAGCTAGAGACGACTTCACGCGGAGACGTTGAGAGTCGACAGAGACGATCGAATGTCAGAAACCTATTATTCCAAGTTTAAAGTATTCGGAAAGACATGCAGGCAATTCTATGGTCCCTCTAGAAGAATGAAACCCTAACTCGACTTAATGACCGTGTGAAAGCCTTTGAACCTTAGGGTTTGCGGCAGTTCCGCGGCGCCATTAGTGAGGCTTGGGTTTGCCCTTCTACGACTGGACCATCGATGCTGTGGTACGTACTCGATACTATTAAACTGTATCCAAGATGTTGAGCACTTGGGGGATTATGAGGTTTTGACGAATCGATCGGATGGTTTGACTTCATTCGGATGCTAGGTGGTGAGATGCCTTTCTTGGGAGACTCCAGATACAAGGATAGCCGTTGGAGCTCATCCATGCAGCCACGACGAGACGAGTCAGAAGCAGTCGACATTAGAGAAAGGTGGAGTAAGAGGTTCGTACAAGATCTGGATAAGATAACGTTCCACTCCGCCAACGTCAGAGATGCGATACGCATGCCAAGGCATTGTACTTGGATATACCTTCCAGAAGGAGTCGCGAAGTATATGCAGCCGTTCCGGAATAACAAACAGATATAGTAAAGGACGATGATTTCCGGACAGTTAGGCAGAGACGAGATTTGGGAGAGACCTCGATAGGACCTTTCTGGAATAAATTACGAGAAGACTTGGACCCAGGAGTGGTCATGTTATACACACCGGAAGGCCAGAGTTCAGGATCGTCGACGAGATATGGTATGAGTGACCACGACAGTTGGCTAGAGATTCTTGGAGGATGTGCTTGGGCGGGACTATTCCGCCACACTTGATTGCAGTATTTTGGACGATTTATTCGCCTTGATTTGGTTTTGATGATTGAGTTTCATGATATTTGTTTTCATGTACCATGGTTGCACCTACTGAGTATTTACGATTTTTGCACAGTAGTTGTTGCACTTGATATCATTTTCGTTCCTTGGTTTCGTATGTTTATGATTTTATGGGTTTCATACAGTTGAGTTGATTTGGTGCGTATGTACGCACACGATTTGGTTTTTGCACTCGGTATAGTTCATATATGCTTGCAGTGCAGTGTTATGTATGTTGTGCATTTAGATGCACTGGACTTCGATTTCAATTGTGATGTTCGATATTTGTTTTGTGCATCTTGTGCACCTGATTGGATTTTGCACATGTTCGGCGCTTGATATTGGATTTCATGATTTCGTGCACGATTGATGCACCTGATTTGGATTTTCACGCATGTTGGGCGCATGTTTTGAGGTGCGATTTTGGTGCACACCAGATGCACTAAATCGAGATTCTTCGTGCATGTCAGATGCACCTGATTTTGCTGTCAGGAACCCACGTTGCCTATGACAGATGTTTCGTGCACACCCGATGCACTTAGATCTTGTTTCTGTGCACATGTTGGCACATATATGGATTTTGATTTCCGTGCACACCAGACGCACATAGTATTCATATGCGTATTTTGGAATTGATTTCTTATGGAGTAGTGCGTTTTTATGATGTTATTATGGTTTTCATACTGAGCAGGACTAGTCAGAGGACAGTACCTGAGTATATTTTGCATGCATTGATAGCTATCGAAGGGGATTTCCAAAAAGCGAGCTATAATCTCAGTATTTACCTACGTGTCTGATAGGACACGAAACGTTTTAAAAAAATAAGGGAACCCTTTTCTAAATTATTTTCAAAAACGGTGGAACGTACATGTTAAACAAAAGATATATACGTATATGGTTATCTTCTTATAAGAGGCGTCCGCCACTGTGCAGTGTATGCGCATTGCACAGCGACTTTAAAAGATTTGGCATGCATTTTCTTCAGATATTTACATATATAGAGTTGATATTTACATGTATAGTTTCGAGATTATATCATATCAGTTTTGCTTTGGATTTTGCATACGTGTCTTCACCTTGACTCCGATGATTGCAGGATGCTGGATGGAGTTTTGATTTTGAGTTATATGCTCATTTTTCATGCGCATGCGCTGCGCTACGATTTGTTTTATATATTTATGATTGCGGAGCCCCGACGACTTAATGGTTTTGCTTAGATGTTTTACTATTTGGGGGAAGTTTTAATTTAAATTCGGGGACCGAATTTCTTTAAGGGGGAAGATTGTAACGTTTTGAAAATCGTTTCGGTGAAATTTCGGAAAATCGGTAAAATAAGGGGGTTTTCTGTAAAAAGTCAAAATACAAATATCTTTATTATAAAATTAAATATACATATTCTAGCTATGTAATTACTAGTATTTGGTGTTTAGTGAGCCACTGGTGAAATTTCAAATTTTCTGGAAAAAAATTCCGAAATTAATTATTTTAATAATATTTTAAGCCGCCACTAATACATTTAATTAGGGAAAATTACAAATTGGAATGAGTTGAAACAAATTTTGTGCATCATAACACATTAAACAAAATTTTAACATGTTGTTTTTGAAACAAAATGAATCTGCCAAACGGTGTTAGAAATTATTGAAGAAAAAAGTCTTTTTTGGTGAAATTAGCAAAAACTTGCAATTTGGTAACTTGAAGGGGTCTTTTTGCATGGAACTTTTTTTGTCAATCACTCACTCACATGCTCACTCCTCCTTCGCCAGCCCCACCACAGCAGCAACCCCCTTCCAAGATCTCACTTCAACTCTTTTGTTAAGTGTGGAAATAGGATAAAAGTATAGGTTTTAATATAGTAAATTGAGGTGGGTATTATTATACTTTGGGAGAGAGTTAACTTGGACTTTTACCCACAAAACCCACACACATCTCCCTCTCCCTCCTACAGCCAAAAATTCTGTAGCCCCCCTCTCATTTCCCCATCTTTTTTCTTCTCCAAAAGTCCACAAAAATCCCAAGAAAAATCAAGTAAAACCTCACAAATTTCCAAATATAAACCTTACCCATTTTTCCTTAGCTATTCTTGTATGGATCTTGGTGAAGGGAAGCATGTTTGGGAGGCTAGATTTGTGCTAGATCTCAAGATGATTGTGCGGTAAATTCTTAACCTTATTGCTAATTATTGTTTAATTATGATAATCTATTTTATTCAAGTGTTAATTTGGGTGTAATTGCTAGTTTAGGATATTCTAGAAAACGGTTTGATTTTGGGATTAGGGTTTGTAAAATTCAAGTGAGGGTTTCTAGCATTAGATTATGGTTATAATGAGTGATTAGCATGTTAATTCTATGCAAAACTAAACCTTGTTGCTTATTGCTAGATTGTTAAATTTAAATTGTCCTAATTATGATTGTTTTGCAAACTAGATTTTTGTAATTTATATAAAGTAGTGAGATTAAATTCTAGTTAATGGTTGTGTGGCTTAGTTAATATGTTTAAATGAGAATTATGGCCGCTAAAATTGTTAAAATGTTTAAAGTTGATTAAAACACCAAGTTTTGAGCTAAAATGGAAAATTGTGCTAATTTTTGTTAACTAGGTTTTGTAAATATATATATTTTGATGAGATTAAATTATTGGAATGGTTTTTATGACCTGGTAATGATATTGAGCGGATATTGCGGCCGCTAGATTTGTTTAAACGTCGAGTTTTGTACTAAAACGGGTAATTTTGCTTGCTAGATTTTCGGAAAAATAGCTTTTAAAGTGAGTTTGACGTTTTTGAGAATTTTAAGCTATTTTATATTATAATTAGTGCTTGTGATTGTGCAAATGAGTGTGTTTGGGTTTCTCTCGATGGTTTGGCGTTTGTACGCCGACGTCGAGGGTTTTTGGGTTGAATTGTGAAAGCAACCATAGGTTTTGACCTATGTGGGATTCATGTGTCGTTTTGGGTCATGAGTCGGATTTTAATGCGATACGGTGCGTTATGATATGTAGGTACCCCATGTGGACTTCGAGACGACAAGCAAGCGCGTGGCGACGTCGGCACCGGCGAGCGAGGACCAGGTGAGTAGATTTATATCTACGGGGAGAAGTCGGGTGGGTGGCGTATAGCACCCCCGCAGTCCGTGGTGATGTATACGAATACGTATACACACATATATATTGATTATTTATTGTTAAGGTTATTAATGATAAGGATAGATTTTAGGTGTGATTGGATAGCTTTAGTGTTGCGAAACCCTAGAGTAGAGGTTGCACCACACATACACACAAACCCATACTTGCATACATTCTTCTTTCATATGTGCTTTTTGGGAGATATATATATATATAGTTATGTGTTCACATGGGTATGGGACTATGTGTTCACATACGGTTTGAGGATGATACTTGGGATTGGGATGAGTCGATGAGATTTGAGTTGAGGCCGTGAGATCGGTGACATGGAAGGATTCGTACTTGAGATACGTCCTGATGTTATAGCGGATCTTTAGACAACGATACCATGTGAATAGTGATGTACATTGAACGGTTGACATGTGATCGTAATATGAGATAAGATATGTTAAGATAATTATAATGGGTCGCATTGAGCGATGTATCCTTCCTATTGATGATATGTGCTGATGTTATCGGGTTGTACAAGATTGTCGATCAGTAGTCAGATTATGATTATATTGATTATGTTAGTGTTGTACTAGACGTAGGTCAGTACTCAGATGTACAGTGTGATGAGTATGATATTGACCCGTACCCAGATTTGGGGATGCCGTACGATGGATTTACGTACGAGCTATATATTGATGATTGATCCGCACTCTTGACTTGGGATGTCTGATTATAGATATGGTATCGGATATGATATTATTGAGGCGGGATCACCGACTAATATATATACATGTATGTATATGTATCGACTCATATGTTAGGCGGTTTCCTTACCTGTAGTTCAGCTTGTTAGCTTAGCCCTTTAGTTTAGTGTAGTTGTTAGATTAGATTCAAATCCTACCTATTTCAAAAGCTAACGAATCGTGGGTATTTTAAAAGACAGGTCGAGGGATTCTACGGATATTTCAAGAGGCGTATCATTTCTTAAAAACGCCGTAACCCTTATTTTCAAAACACCGCGATTCGTGTCATTTCAAAAGGCACTTATTGTAAAACTTATATTAGGGTAATGCAGATTAGTTATCGTTGTGTTTAGTATTTAGTTCCCGCTCATTATTGCTGTTCGCTCCGCATCGCATGTTTATATTATGATTCATATTCTATTGTTGACATCATGTTGTTAGGACACCAGCACCATTACCGATGATGTGTATGTACCACGTACACTTACTTGCCGTCTCACATACATCTTCATCGGTAATTGCCATGTCACGTACACTTAGAGAATATTATTGCTTGATTTAGCTTGTTAGCTAGTAGTTTGACATGATATTAGTGTACTTGCCTTATATGCCAGCTAGATATTGCAGTTATTCCTTATTATTTCATGCATACTGTTATTCATTGTTATGCCGCATTCATGGATTCTCCTGCATATATTCACTGTTTTACGTGCTATTGAGTTTTGGATTCGGACTTCCATGAGATTTTCTGGATTTGGGGGAAAACCGCAAAACTTATATAAACTTCTTTTCTCTCTTTTAAATAAAAAGCGCGGTTTTCCCATGATGTATGAGTCGTCCACCATGAGTTTGCTGATGGATTTCGAGACCTGAGTTCGAGGAGTGGAGGAACCGTTTCGGGTACATGGTGGACCCAGTGCGGTACCCCGGGGCAAGAGGATCGCAGATGATGGTGTTGAGCCTGGCAGGGGAGCACTACCGACCGGTGACTTTACCCGACACGTCGGATATCCGGAGGATACCTTCGTAGTCTTGAGATGGATGGTAGGGGCCGGTCTGGACTGACGGCGCCCTAGATATTGAGATTTGAGACATTGAGATTTCGAGATATTGAGGTACTGAGATTTGATGATCCAGGTCGGTCCGGGTAGCCGGAGCCTGAGATATTGAGATATGTGAATTTATGTTTTGTGTCGATGCTAGACACGGTTTATACTGATTTCCTTATGATACCTCATTTTTAAAAATACAGAAATCTCACTGAATTATAAAAGCAGTTTCTTCAGTACATGTACTCTGTTTTCATGCATTCATACATCATCCATATGATATATTGCTATCTGAGGCACTGACACGAGCACTTGGTATTACTGTTGTTTAGAGGTATACCCTAGCCATTGTTATAGGCTGCTGGTTTTATATTTGAGGATATATATTGATCTTATGACCTAGGATTGCGTCATACATGCGATTCCTGTTCGTAGATGTATTCTATTCACGAGTTGGCAACTCACCCCCGTTGTGCCCCATTTTCTTGTAGGTTTTGCCGTACAGGTTTCATTACGGCTTTGCTGGCACTGCTTCTTTCGGGTGACTTGCTAGTAGGTTGGTTTATTTGTATCGTACCCATCATTATACATTGTATATTATTATTCATTTGTATCTAGAAGTTCCATCAACCAAACATGTATTAATTTTTGAGATAGAGACCAGTGATGTTATTCTTGTTAGTGTATATGCCCTAAGGGCCATTATTGTATCATACTAGTTTGTATATTACTTAATGGAAGCTTGGGATATTCACATGTATATAACAGTCTTGCTAAACATGGTAGTATGCTACTTGGTTTTTCTATCTTAATATGTGAGTATACGTATTGATAGAGCTCTTAGGATCTTGCTTGACTACCAGCGTTGTGATGGCAGTCACACTAATGGGGGCTGGGTAGTCTACAAGCACATCCTTATTCAGGTCCCTAGTCGTAGGATTATCGAGACAGGGCATCGATACTCCGAAGTAGACTAGTGTGTACGCTTATCATCCCAGTTGGGGAGATAGTCTGTCCCACAGCCGTCAGTACGTCGTACTGAAGATAGTATGCAGGTGCTCGTTAGGTTACGGGTACACCGGACAGGACTCACGGGAAACTGTTAGTTCGTATTATACCCATCATCAGTTAACAGTTCCCAGGTGACATGAGTACAGCATAGTCCGCAGATTTGACACTGCTACTTCGCCTCGAGTGTGTCCCACTGTTCTTAGATTGCTACCCTACCACGGCTCAAAGGAGTCGTGCAAACAGGTAGAAGTTGGGTGCAGTCCCGAGCACTTGGAGGCAGTGGCGGTTAGACAGGATTCGTCTCTCGGTATTGGGAGTTGATATCGCGTTGTGTCAGAGAGCCAGTACGCAAAGTCCCTGGCCAGGGCAAGCGAGATTTACTGGTAGGTTCCAGTTGTTTTCTCAGGGTGTAATAGGCTACGTTCCGACACGACTTATACCGCTATTAGGGGACTGACGCTTGCCGCCCCCTAGGCCCGATATGCGATAGTCGTAGACGAACAGACCGGACTGTACGGAGATTGTCACATAAGACTCAGTAGGAGTTCGGATGGGTTTCCTCATCAGCCTTCTTATCAACATCTATCTGGGGATCGTTACGTACAGCTAGTGCTGCTTGCGGTCTGTGGTTAAACCCTCTGCCAGCGTACTAGTCGAGTCTTTAGAGTCCCACACAGAGAGTTTCCCTACTCTAGACGAAACGATATAGAGGTCGTATGGTTTTACGACAAGGGTTCGGACGCATACGTGTGTTTACGCACGTATGACATCCGGACAGTTTTTACTAGCCGGCTTTGGTTTAAGCCAGTTTCTAGTATCCGGTTATTGGATTTATACAGTCTAAAGTTTTTCCGTGTTTTCACGGATAGGAGGGGCGTTCTCGTAATTTCGCGAGAAGCTTCTAGAAGGTTGGTGACTTGGGGGTTAAGGTGGCATAAGCATTAAATGAGATTAGTGACTCATTTGTGTGATTCATCCTTGTCATTAATGCATCATAAATGCTTAATGACTTATGTAGATGAATCACTCATTTATATTTATGAAGCATGGTTGTTTAATCCGTTATATTATTTATTTGATAATGATAATGCTTCATATATATCATGAGAGATCATTATCTCATTCTGATTCTCTTGCTCTCTTGCTCACTTTCTCTCTCCTCAAGCTCTCTCTTTTCAAACCCTAATCCTCCCCTCTCATGTGTTGAGACCAAAGATTAGATTAGACTACTTAATCCATAACCCTTCTCTATATCACCTAGGTTACTTAGATTAGCACTTTAAGAAACCTAGTTACCTTAAGTTAGAGGTGAAGCTTGAAGCTCTCGGGTGGATCATCTACTACATAGAGAAGGCCGGAGAGGATGTGGAGAACGAAAAGACGAAGGACACAGTTCATTATGTATAATCACTTTTCATAGTAGTTGTTAACTTCTATGATTCTTGTTAGTTATAGTTTAGCAAAGATTCTCGGTTAGTCGATGTTTACGCAAAGAACAAGATTGTTTTTCATTATTCCGCCTCCCCGCAAGTCGTGGGGTGTTATACATCTACTTACAGTGGTATCAGAGCCTCGCTAAACAACAATTAACTCATTAGCAAAGTCGTAAGAATTTCGAACGCAAAAAGAACCGGAAAAATTATCGATTTAACCCAGTTTCTGTCGAATTTAAAACGTGGTCTAAAAATTTTTCAGGGACCTCTAAAATTACAAGCAAAGAATCATAGGGCTACTACAGAAATTTGGACTCGTGACTCGGCAAACTCACCGCGGAACCGTGGCGGATCCATGCGATCAGCCGCGGATCCGCGGCCGAGTTGGGGCCGAGTCAGCCCAAATTTCTTCAGTAACTCTCCTGTGTTCATAATGATATTTCTGGGATATTTTATTTTCTGCTAAGATCTTAGGTGCACAGAGAAGTTTTGGAGTAGAATCTAAAGTGTTTGCTCGATCGAAATTTTATGATGTTTGCTAATTTGATTATATCTGTGATTGTATAATGTGTTCGTAAACCTCCCTTAACTGCTAGTATGTCGGTTGGCAGGGGGTTGCACATTTCTGTAATGGTTTTTACTGTTTGTGGTTGTGAACTGTATTGGACTGTTGTGATGATTAGCCGGGGTTTGAGATGGGTTGTTATATTCATTCATTCAATGTAATTGTAATTTGTTGTAATATTATTTTGCGGGGCACATCAAGGTTGCGGTTGTAGCCACCGTTGTATTATTTCATTTTACTGTTTTTGCTCCGAGGATAGACCCAAGATGGGGTACACAAACTACCGGGTACTTTGAAGTGTTTAGTGGCCTACTCACGTTGTTGAGGGAGACCGCTTCACTTCGGGTATTTGGCGGGTAGTTTGCCGTACCCGTAGGGGTCTAAGGTGGGGTAATGGCTATTCATCACAACTGTGTAATCCGTTTTTTGTTGCAGGCTCTAAACAAACGCGGATTGCTTACAAATCCAATAATGTTCATATGAGATCCGGAATGCCTATTATTGTGTCTGACGAATGTACAATATCTTTATATGATAGCTATTTAGATGCCACTTATGTTTACACCCGCGCTATCCCAGCCCCCAATCTGCCATTAGTTAAGTAACCTAACGGGTGATGACGGGACCCAGTGGCGAATGCGGATGGCATAAGAGGACGATGTATTTTCGTTGTTTTCTGCAATGATAGGTTAATGATGGGACGCATTATTTATAATGCAAAGAAAATAAAACAAAAGTTGAATCGTTGGAACAATTTAAAAGAAACCACTCGGTTATTTTAAAACAGTTGATATTTTTAATTGCGGAGTTTTAACGACTCCTTTTAAAAGCTATCAGGTTCCTTCGGTCATATCAAGGTCACTACGTTCACGGTTTCGCCAAAACCATTCGTAGCCGTCCGTCATTTCATTTGGGTATTCAGTAGTATTCAAGCTATGTATTTTGACCAACGCCAAGGCATAGTGTTTGGTAGCTGCTGGGTATTCATTTGTTGCATAGATAGATGAGTTAGTTTGGGACAGTCGTATTATCATTTTGGCCAACGTCAAGGATATGTACGGATGGGTTCAAATTAACAAGATAATGATGGGTTGAACTTGACATGTGACTTATGACATTTTGACCAACGCCAAGGTCATAAGAGCATGGGGAAAAAATATATATCGGGAATTTCTAATGAAACTGAAATTTGCAAAGAGATGCATACTATTTGGAGTTGGATGAATATTGGTAGGATTCCTTCAACATTATCATACGATGATATTTGGATCCCGATCCTACTGTGAGTATATGCTACTCATCAGGAGATTCGTTACTTAACGATCAATGCTATAAACCAAGTAGGTGTCAAGAAAGGTGTCAGCGGGGTTACGCCTACAGAGAAAAGAGGTTATTTAATTAAGGAACTTCGCGAAAGCGTTGGAAAAACTCCCTCGAAGTACCGACACCAGCCTGTCTGAACGGTTAAGCAAGTATTGTACAGTGAGAATAGTACTGGCTAAGTCTTCTTTTATGGTTTGAGGAAGGATTCGAGAAACAGTGGGAGCCATCCAGTTTAGATAAATTAAAAACCACTCTAAACTTGCAAGAGCATCAAGCTAGAGTGTTTCTTCTCTCTCTCCTACTTGCAGCGACCCTGAAAATGACTGGACTTAAGTTACTTTTAGAGAAAAATATACTGACAGGGCCAAACTATAAAGATTGGCTGTGGAATGTCAAAATGGCTTTGACCTATGACAAATTGGGGTACGTCCTCACCGCTAAGGCACCTGCAGTCCCAGGTCCCAAATCCAGTAATGTGTATAAGGAAATCCGCAAAACCTGGGAGTATGATTGCGCGAAGGCCAAGTGCATCGTGCTTGCCTCGATGAACAATGAACATCAGAGGAGGCACGAGGATATGGATCTTGATGCCATATTTCTCCATACAAAAGAACTTTATGGAGAGCAATCTCGTATAGCAAGATACGAGACCTCTAAGAACTTGTTTCGAGCGAGGTTGGCCGTCGGATCATCGGTAGGAGAACATATCCTAAAGAGGATTGGCTACATAGAAGAGCTCGCAGACCTTGGGACAACTTTGGATAATGAGCTCTATACAGACCTTATTCTCCAGTCCCTTCCTTCCACCTACGCCCAGTTTATTCTGAACTTCAACATTCAAAGAAAAGAAGTTGAACTTCCGGGACTCCTTAACATGTTGAGGAGTGCAGAGGGCACCTTGCAGAAGGTAGGGGAAACACCCGCTATGTTTGTTAACGGTGCTTCTTCTTCTGGGTCCAAGGGTAGGGCCAAAGGAAGGAAAAAGAAGGCCGCCACCAAACCTAGAGTAGGTGTTAGTAAGGTAGGAGTGAAGGGAAAGAAAAAGTTTGCGGTGCCAGTAGTGGCCCAGGATGAGTGTTTCCATTGTCATAGGAAAGGGCACTGGAAGAAAGATTGCAAGGCGTGGAACGCCAAGAACCAGGAACCGAAGCATGCTGTGGCTTCGACTTCAGGTGTGTTTGTAATTGAGAATTGTCTGTCAATCAACTCTTCTTCCTAGGTATTGGATACCGGATCAGGATCTCATATATGCAATTCATTGCAGGCACTGAGAAACCGTAGAGTGCTGAAGGATGGTGATATGACCCTGATGGTTACTAACGGAGCTAGCGTGGGAGCTTTGTCCGTAGGGGATTATCACCTGGGATTGACTAGTGGACACATTTTGGTTTTACATAACTATTTTTGTGTACCCAGCTTAACGTGTAATATCATATCTGTTTCCTTGTTATCAAAAAAAGGTTATGATTTCACGTTTGTAAGTGATGTTGTTAACATCCACCTTAATCATAGTTTGATTGGGTCCGGTACACTGGATAACGGTATATATGTCTTAAACCAACTCCAAATTTTCAATGTCCAGAACACACTAAAAAGAAAGTCTCCAGATTTAAATAAAGCTTTCTTATGGCATTGTAGACTGAGTCACATCAATGAGAGAAGCTTGACTAAGTTACATAGAGAAGGATATTTGGACTCGTTCGAATATCAAACTTATGCCACTTGTCAATCTTGTCTCAAAGGAAAGATGACAAAGACTCCATTTACTGGACATGGAGTAAGAGCGAGCGAGCTCTTGGGACTCATACACAGCGATGTATGTGGTCTAATGTCTATACATGCAAGAGGTGGTTTTTCCTATTTCATTACTTTTACGGATGATTACTCAAGGTACGGATTCATTTATCTGATGAAACATAAATCCGAGGCTTTTGAGAAATTCCAAGAGTATAAGAATGAAGTAGAAAACCAAACCGGCAAAAGTATCAAGACATTAAGATCTGATCAAGGTGGTGAATACTTAAGTGCCGAGTTCCTAGGTTACCTAAAAGAGAAAGGAATTCTCTCTCAGCTTACTCCTCCATACACTCCACAGCATAACGGTGTATCGGAGAGACGGAATCGAACCCTATTGGATATGGTACGTTCCATGATGAGCAATGCTGAGTTACCGCGATCTTTCTGGGGTTATGCGCTAGAATCAGCGGCACATCTTTTGAACATGGTTCCTACCAAGACTGTGCCTACCACCCCATATCAGATGTGGAGTGGGAAGAAACCCTATCTTCAGTATCTGAAGATATGGGGATGTCCAGCTTTTGTTAAAAAGCAGCATGTGGACAAGCTCGAGGCACGATCAGTAAAGTGTAAGTTTGTGGAATATCCAAAGAACTCCAAGGGGTATCTATTCTATTACGCAGAGGAACAAAAGGTGTTTGTTTCTCGTAATGCCCATTTTCTAGAATTTCAGTTTTTAGAAAAAGAAATAAGTGGGAGCGAAATAGAACTGGAAGAAATTCCAGAACCACAAACTACTACTGAAAGTTTGGTAGAACCGGTAGTTCATGATGAACAGGACATTCCCGCACCCCTCCGCAGGAGTAGTAGGCCATCTCATCCGCCTGAGGGATACTACGGTTTTCTCATAGATGGGGATAGAGAGGATTGCATCATCGATGATGATGAACCTACTAGCTTCCAGCAGGCCATCCAGAGCGGCGACTCGGTACGATGGCTAGATGCAATGCGGACCGAAATGGAGTCCATGTACACCAACAAAGTATGGACTTTGGACTTTGCTCCAGATGGGGTAAAACCCATAGGATGCAAATGGATCTTCAAGAAAAAGATTGGTGTAGATGGACAGGTGGAAACCTATAAGGCTAGATTTGCTGCAAAGGGTTTTCGTCAAAGACCTGGTTTGGACTATGATGAAACTTTTTCTCCAGTGGCTATGGTCAAATCCATTCGGGTCCTTCTTGCTATTGCTGCCTTCCATGATTATGAAATCTGGCAGATGGACGTAAAGACGGCTTTTCTGAATGGAAATTTAGAAGAGTGCGTCTATATGGATCAGCCAGAGGGTTTCAATCAGAGTGGGAGCAGCGGGAAAGTATGCAAGTTGCTTAAATCCATTTATGGATTAAAGCAAGTATCGCTGAGTTGGAACATCTGTTTTGATGAAAAAGTCAAAGAATATGACTATATCAAAAATCCAGATGAACCATATATATATAGTAAAGTTGTAGCAAGAACTGTCGTATTCCTCGTCTTGTACGTGGATGACATTCTATTAATAGGAAATGACATTCCTATGCTACAATCTGTCAAAGGATTTTTGTCACACGGGTTCTCCATGAAAGACCTGGGTGATGCCTCTTACATTCTGGGGATCCGGATCTATCGTGATCGATCCAAGAGGATGTTGGGACTTTCGCAGTCCAGGTATATCGACACTGTACTGAAAAGATTCAGTATGGAAGATTCTAAGCGCGGTAATCTACCGGCTTGTCACGGAATCACCCTATCCAAAGAGATGTCTCCCAAGACTGATTTGGAAAGGGAACGCATGTCTATTATACCCTACACTTCTGCGGTAGGCTCTATAATGTATGCGATGTTGTGCACCAGACCAGATGTAACTTACGCACTGAGCGTGGTAAGCCGGTATCAGTCAGACCCAGGAGAGAAGCACTGGATAGCAGTAAAGAACATTCTCAAGTACCTGAGGAGGACTAAGGAGATGTTCTTGGTTTACGGCGGAAAAGACCTCAAGATAGAGGCCTTTGCTGATTCCAGCTTCCAGAGTGATAAGGACGATTCCAAGTCCATGTCAGGTTATGTCTTTACCCTCAATGGAGGGGCGGTGTGCTGGAAGAGTTCCAAGCAGGACACCGTTGTTGACTCGACGATGGAAGCGGAGTATATTGCTGCTTGCGATGCCGCAAAAGAAGCGGTCTGGATAAAGAAGTTTCTAACAGAACTTCAGGTGGTTCCTACCATTGTTGATCCAATACCTCTGTATTGCGACAACAACTGAGCTATAGCTTTAGCGAAAGAACCAAGGTCCCATCAGAAGTCGAGACACATCTTAAGGCGGTATCACCTGATCAGGGAGATCATTGATCGTCGAAAGATCGAGGTTCGGAGAGTTGCTACTGAAGAGAACATTGTTGATCCATTCACGAAGGCCCTACCTCAGATTCAGTTCGAGAGGCTACTCGAGATCATCGGTCTTCGATATGCCAGTACATGGCCCTAGTGCAAGTGGGAGATTGTTAGTGTATATGCCCTAGGGGCCATTATTGTATCATACTAGTTTGTATATTACTTAATGGAAGCTTGGGATATTCACATGTATATAACAGTCTTGCTAAACATGGTAGTATGCTACTTGGTTTTTCTATCTTAATATGTGAGTATACGTATTGATAGAGCTCTTAGGATCTTGCTTGACTACCAGCGTTGTGATGGCAGTCACACTAATGGGGGCTGGGTAGTCTACAAGCACATCCTTATTCAGGTCCCTAGTCGTAGGATTATCGAGACAGGGCATCGATACTCCGAAGTAGACTAGTGTGTACGCTTATCATCCCAGTTGGGGAGATGGTCTGTCCTACAGCCGTCAGTACGTCGTACTGGAGATAGTATGCAGGTGCTCGTTAGGTTACGGGTACACCGGACAGGACTCACGGGGAACTGTTAGTTCGTATTATACCCATTTTCGGTTAACAGTTCCCAGGTGACATGAGTACAGCATAGTCCGCAGACTTAACACTGCTACTTTGCCTCGAGTGTGTCCCACTGTTCTTAGATTGCTATCCTACCACGGCCCAAAGGAGTCGTGCAAACAGGTAGCAGTTGGGTGCAGTCCCGAGCACTTGGAGGCAGTGGCGGTTAGACAGGATTCGTCTCTCCCGGTATTGAGAGTTGATATCACGCTGTGTCAGAGAGCCATTACGCAAAGTCCCTGGCCAGGGCAAGCGAGATTTACTGGTAGGTTCCAGTTGTTTTCTCAGGGTGTAATGGGCTACGCTCCGACACGACTTATACCGCTATTAGGGGACTGACGCTTGCCGCCCCCCTAGGCCCGATATGCGATAGTCTTAGACGAACAGACCGGACTGTACGAAGATTGTCACATAAGACTCAGTAGGAGTTCGGATGGGTTTCCTCACCGGCCTTCTTATCGACATCTACCTGGGGACCGTTACGTACAGCTAGTGCCGCTTGCGGTTTGTGGTTAAACCCACTGCCAGCGTAGTAGTCTAGGCTTTAGAGTCCCACATAGATAGTTTCCCTACTCCAGGCGAAACGATATAGAGGTCGTATGGTTTTACGACAAGGGTTCGGACGCATACGTGTGTTTACGCACGTACGACATCCGGACAGTTTTTACTAGTTGGCTTCAGTTTAAGCCAGTTTCTAGTATCCGGTTATTGGATTCATGCAGTCTAAGGTTTTTCCGTGTTTTCACGGATAGGAGGGGCGTTCTCGTAATTTCGCGAGAAGCTTCTAGAAGGTTGGTGACTTGGGGGTTAAGGTGGCATAAGTATTAAATGAGATTAGTGACTCGTTTGTGTGATTCATCCTTGTCAATAATGCATCATAAATGCTTAATGACTCATGTAGATGAATCACTCATTTGTATTTATGAAGCATGGTTGTTAAATCCTTTATATTATTTATTTGATAATGACAATGCTTCATATATATCATGAGAGGTCATTATCTCATTCTGATTCTTTTGCTCACTTTCTCTCTCCTCAAGCTCTCTCTCTTCAAACCCTAATCCTCCCCTCTCATGTGTTGAGACCAAGGATTAGATTAGACTACTTAATCCATAACCCTTGTCTATATCACCTAGGTTACTTAGATTAGCACTTTAAGAAACCTAGTTACCTCAAGTTAGAGGTGAAGCTTGAAGTAAAGCTCTCGGGTGGATCATCTACTACAAAGAGAAGGCCGGAGATGACGTGGAGAACGAAAAGACGAAGGACACGGTTCATTAGGTATAATCACTTTTCATAGTAGTTGTTAACTTCTATGATTCTTGTTAGTTATAGTTTAGCAAAGATTCTCGGTTAGTCGATGTTTACGCAAAGAACAAGATTGTTTTTCATTATTCTGCCTCCCCGCAAGTCGTGGGGTGTTGTACATCTACTTATAGTGGTATCAGAGCCTCGCTAAACAATAATTAACTCATTAGCAAAGTCGTAGGACAGTCTTACTCAAGATGATAGTATACTATCTGGTTTACCTTTATCATCGTGTACTGCTTTAGGTGACCTGACAGGTCGCTATTACACGTTGATAGAGCCCCTAGGATTCTTGCTTGACTGCCAGCAGTATGAGGTAGATCATATACGTGAGAGCTGGTAGTCTATAAGCACATCCTTAAATGGTCCCTAGTCGTGGGAGTTTCGAGACAGGGCATCGATTCTCCAGAGTAGACTAGTGTATGCAGTCGAGACCCCGACGAGGGGCGGTGGCCGGTCTCATAAGCCACTGGTGTCAGTTGGTTCACCTAAGATGCATACAGGTGCTCATTGGGTTATGAGTACACCGGACAGGACTCGCCGGGAACATGCTAGTTGGTCTTATACCTGACGTCAGATAGCAGTTCCCTGGTGACATGTGTACAGGTTAGTTCATCGACCTGGGGATCGTCATTTGTCTCGTGTGAGTTCCCACTGTACTTTGATTACTACCCTACCACGCTCAAAGGAGACGTGCAAACAGGTTTTAGTTGGGTACAGTCCCGAGCCACATGGAGGCAGTGAGCGGATCTTCGGGGGTTCGTCTCTCCCGGTATTGGGGGTGAGGTCGCGCTGTGTCTAGGAGAGCCAGAACATGAAAAGTCCTTGGCCAAGGCAGGAGATTTACTGGTAGGTATTCCAGTAGTATCTCAGGGTGTTCTGGGCTGATCTCTGACACGACTTGTACCGCTTTTGGGGGTCTGACTTTTACCAACCCCCTAGGCTCGCCATGCGATGCTCATAGACGAACGGACCGGACTGTACGGATATTGTCACTGACAGGCTCAGTAGGGTGTCAGGATGAGTTCGCTCATCGACGTCCCTTTTGGTCAATACCTGGCAGCCCGTCACGTATTGGCTTATACCTCTGACGTGCTAGTGGTTAAATCCACAACCAAGGTGTTGACGAGTCTTTAGAGTCCCCCACATTCAGTTGCTCAAGTTTTCGGGCGAAACGCTGTACAGGCCGTATGGAGATATGGCAGGGTTCAATCAGATACGTGCTGTATTGCACGGATCCAGATCAGACGGTTTATACTAGCGGGCTTTGGTTTAAGACGGATCCTAGTATAGTACAGTGTAGATTTTGTCTCATTGCATTTGTATTCGGTCGGAATACAGATGCGGGTGTGTATACACAGTATCGGGGTTTTCCTGTAATTTATTACGGGACCAGTTTTCTGGAGTTGCCAGTTTGCTTTTGGTTTCGTCCATATTTCTTTGTATCCTTCATTGGCCGAAGATTTGTGGAGGAGGGCTTATTTGCAATTGTGCAAATAAGCAATTTGGAAGGGGGTATTTTCATATTATTGTATCATGATGGTGCACCATCCCTTGACCATTTGACTTCTTCTTCTTTCATGATGGCTTGACCTTTGAAGCAATCATGGTTGTTGATTGGTTGGTGGAGTGAGGTTCTTGCTTTGTGATCATTGTTTTTCATCATCACATTTTCTCACTCTCTCCATTTTTTGTTTTTGGCCGGCCAAAAACAAAGGGGTGGGCTGAAATTTTGCTTGGGGATTTTTGAGTTCTCTTGATGCTTGTTAAAAATCCCAAATTCACCACAAAAATTCCACTTCTCATTTCCTCCACATTATGGCAACTCCATAACCCCAAAATGAGACATGGTTCTACACTACATTCTACAGCAAATCTTGGGCACGTCGACTCGCCAGCTTCGTGCCCGAGTTGCCTCGGTATAGAGGTGGGAGCCCGTAAAAGAAGCAGGCGACGTGGTGCCCTTCCGGCGAGGAGGTGGAGACCGGACATTCCGCGGGAGATCGGGACGACGGCGAGAAGACCGAAGGACACAGATCGCTCGGTATATCTCTCTTCCCCATCTTGTAGTTAGCTAGGACTAGATTAATGGCACGATCCGGGTATATAGAGTGCGGTGGTGCCGGTTTTTGAAAAGTTAAAGTTAAGCATCGTTTCTGCATTCCGGCATCGGATTGACGGCCGGGGCGCCGCCGTGCACTAACATTGGTATCAGAGCCTCGCTATTAACCTAGTCTAGCTTTGTTTGATGTGTTTAAAGTTTCGATCGAGCAAAAATCCCAAAATCACGTTTTCATGCATATCAGTTTTCTGTCGAAATTTTTTTGGCTCCAAAATTTTTTCAGTATGTTGCAGAGTGATGTGCATAGAAAGATAAGACATCTGTGAAAATTTGGTGTACTGATACGGCAAGATGACCGCGGAACCGCGGCCAAACCCCCTTTGGGCCACGGTTACGCCGCAGTATAGAGCCTTCAGTGCACCAATTTTGCACAGTAATATTTAAACAGTGAAAATAGGGGTTTTGGAACATTCTTTTTAGGCCCAGAATTTCTTGATGTGCTACAGTAGTACTTGGGGGCCCACTTGGTAAATTTTGATCGATCGGATATTTTAAACACATTAGTTCACAGTATTTACATTATATCTGCGACCGTGAATGTCACTTGATCGGTAAATCCTGTCTAACTGCTATAGCTCGGTTAGACGGATTTGCGAATGTGACATTCACGTTGATGTTCTGTGTATTGCTGTGATGTTGCGGATTGGTCGTGGGGGATAGCCTGGATGCAATGCTAGTACAGTTTTTTGTTGTATTATGTACATTTGATATTGCGGGGCGAGCGTCCGACATGTGGACTGCCGTCACTGCCTGTTTGTATTATTATTTTAGGGCACGACCAGGTTGCGGTCGATGTATCCGTTGTATGTATATTTTACTTTCTGTACTAGGATTGCCCCGCGGAGGGGTGCACGGATAGCCGGGTTCTAGAGGGCAACAAGCTCGCATCTCATGGTATTGAGACAGAGGGGGCTTCACTCTAGAATTGGCAAGCTATTCGCCGCACTCGTAGGGGGTACAGGTTGACCCAGGAGAGGTGCCCAAGTTACCGGATTCCGTGAAATGCCGGGTGGTCCATTCACGTTGCTGAAGGGGGCTGCCTCGCTTCAGGTTTTGGCGGGTAACTTTCCGCGCCCGTAGGGGTCTAGGATTTCATTGCACAGGCTATCCACACGACCAGGGGAACGTCGGGTTTCAGCGGCTCTGTGAAACCCGGGGATCCCAGATATCTGTATTGTTCTGTGATGCTGTACATTTCTGTGATGTTGCATTTTATCACGTCTTGAGCGAAAATTATATATTATATACATACTAGTAGATGTTGTATATGTTTTGCATCCGCGCTAGTCCAGTCCCCGCTCTGTCGTTAGTTATCTAACCTAACGGGTAATGACGGGACCCAGTGGCGAATGCGGATGGCATATACGTAAATCAGTATATTTTCGTTCTTTGTGGTGTGATCAATTGATGGGACTGCGTTGATTCGGATCAATGCAAGTTAAAAACAAACCTAATCTGATGTTGTTGGAACACTTTTCAAAAAGCTGTTATTGCAAGGACGTTCACTTTTGTTTTGCATCGTGGTATTCAGTTGGAATATCCTGCTCCTCAGTCGACGAGGCAAGGGCCGAGATCCCTTCACCGGGAGTGACCCCTTGGACAGAAGTTTGCGTCAGGGCAATAACTTCACTATAGCCGTTTACTTTTGCTTTGCATCGTGGTATTCAGTTGGAATATCCTGCACCTTATTCTACGGGGAAAGAGCCGAGATCCCTTCACCGGGAGTGACCTCTTTAGCAAAGGTTTTCGTCACTAAATTTTTAAAAGCTATCCGTTCCTTCAACGATATCAAGTTCATTACGTTAAAGGTTTTCGCCAGAAACCATTCGTAGCCCTCCATCATTTCGGTTAAATATTCGGTAATATTCAAGCTATGTATTTTGACCTTACGCCAAGGCATAGTGATTGGTAGCTGCCGGATATTTAGCTGTTGCATAGATAGATGCGTTGGTTTGGGATAGTCATACTACTATTTTGGCCTACGTCAAGGGTATGTACGGGTGGGTTCAAATTAACCTGGACAATGATGGGTAGAACTTGACATGTGACTTATGATATTTTGACCTCACGCCAAGGTCATAAGAGCATGGGGCAAAAAAAATCACATCGGGTGTTTCTAAAGAAACTGAAACTTGCCAGATATGCGCATACCTTCTAGAGTGTGATGACGTGAGCGGATTCCGTCACGTTATCATGCGATGATAGTTAGATCCCGATTCCGACTGATGAGTTGGTTTACTCCTCGGGTGATCCCGACTAATTCTTCTTTTGGGTTTGGAGAAGAATTTGAGGTTACAGTGGGAGGTTTCCAGATTAGATAAAGTGATAACCATTCTGATCTAGGTTAGAGTGCACGCTGAGTGTTTCTTTTCTCTCTCTCTTTGGCAGCGACCATTGACCCGACCCTAAGACTATGACTCAGAGACCAAAATTAACCGAACCTTCTTAACACTGGCTTTTGGATTGTCAGAGTTGCAGACCTCATTGCCACTCCTACTTTTACCCTTTTTCTCCAGGACACCCCGTATTACTACGAACGTCCACTTCCATTGGACAAAACCATCGTATGATTATATACAAACTCGAAGAGATTTATTCGAGGATGGTTTCCGGTTCTGGAGAAAACGAATAAGACTATTCAGTTGTCTTTTCCTTCTACCTTCTCTCAGGTTGCGAGTACCCCTTAGATTAGGGGATAGTACACCTATTACGCAAATTGGATAGTCTTCTTCCAAACCATAGGCAGGTGCCGACCGGTAGGGAATGAAGAAAACCAATTAGCCTAACGATGGTGTACAGAAGGTATTATGTAAAGACAAAGAAAGGGATTAGAAGGAGGGCAAAGTAAATTGCGACTGATATTCACGACCAAACCAAGTTTTTCTTTACCACTCCCACTTCACCTTTGTATTTCTCCAGAACACTCCGTATCACTACGAAGATCCACAGTTTATTGGATATTCCATCGTATGGTTATATACGAAATCGAAAGGAACTTGTTCCAGTTCGGGGATGGATCCTGGTTCAGGAGAAATAGGAATAAGGTTCATTCGGTTGTCTTTTATCTTCACCTTCTCTCGCATTGCGAGTGCTCCTAGGATTAGGACAGTACACCCATTATGCTTATCAGATAGTCTTCTTCCAAACCATAGGCTGGTGCCGAACGGTAGGGAAGGAAGAAAACCATTTGGCCTTAAGGGGTGTGCAGAAGGTAATGACTAAAGACATATAAAGGGATTTGGAGAGGTGGCAAAGAATTACACGGTTATAGTTGTGAATCTGGATAATGGAAGGGGCATTACTAGGAATACCGGGATACCCCATCGAAACATTTCAATGTTTCAGTTTCACTGTGTACTGTTAAAAGAAAACTGATTTCCCAATTAGTCCTTACTCCAGGGTATGTATTTACCAGGTATGATTCTCACATCTGTATGGTTTTACAGATGATGAGTGGGAGTAGTTTAGTGGGAATTAGGTGATCATCCTCATTATATCGGGATTCGTTGTAATCGGTGATATTTGAGGAAATCACCTGGGCTGTTTGCCGGTCGGCAAATATTTGGTTTTGAATATCCGCTGTTGTGCACCAATTTCAAATTGATATATCTGTACGTCTATTTTCATAGAGTGAGATATACCTTTTTGAAATTATGTCTGTGACATTTACCTATATCAGTGGATGGTTAAGTAAGGAGCATTAAACAGCGGTGTAATTCTTCTTAACCATAAGTACAGTTTTCAACCTACGACACACAGTGAATGAGTTATAAGACTCAAGGGACTTATACAGAGTATTGTATGTTGTCCAGGGTCCATCAGGACAGAGGAGTTGGTCCTCGTACTATATTCAGTTTACTTATGACTTCTCTAGTTCTTAGACAGGTGTTTCGTAGAAACACAGGGTCCAAGTTTTGAGAAGTTATAGGTATTTGAATAAAGTAGAGAACCAGGTGTTGCAAGTATCGGGATTCTTCAAAGTGATCGAAGATGTAGATACTTGTGTGTGGTATTCAGTTGATAGTAATGATTAAGAGAACTTGCTTCTCTTTAAGGTTACTCATAATTGGAAGCATTCCTAAGTTGAGTAACGCTGATAGGCCTCCTTCCATTTAGTTGACATGCGCTGGAGACAGTTGCATGATTTGAATCTGGTTCAATTAAATCAGTGCCTCTGGTTCTATATTGGATATAGAACAGTTTATATCTTAACGTTGTTAAGGTACGGGGAGTTGTCTGGCTTATGATGAAAACCAGACTCTGGATAACTCAAGGCACGTTTCTGTAATGGCTGTTTGTGGATTGACCCAGGCTATGACGAGGTATGACTTTCTACCATCTGAAAGATCAATAGTGATATTGTTCTAGACTCGCCACAGTTTTATTAAAAATGGATTTTTTCAGAAAAACAGTAGTGGGAGTATGGTAGAACTGGAAGTGATTCCAGAATCACAAACGATTACTGAAGATTTCATAGGAACCTAAAGATTCAATCTGGCTTGACATTCCATTGGCCACTCCGCAGATAAGGTGGGTAACTTCAGGCACCCGAGAGGTACTCCGGTAGCCTCAAGGACGGTGACAGGGAGGTTCTTGTTTACCCAGACTTACCATTGCTGTTGTTCCAGACTGTGAGACCCGGCAGGAGGATGAGTATAGCGTCGTTCTAAACTAGCTTTAGAAGTGTACGTCTATATTACTCTGCCAGAGGGTTATCGTAGTCAGTGGGAGCAGCGGAAGCATTGGTGGACAGGTGGCTTATTTCTATTTATAGACTAAAGCAGATATAGCGAAGATAGATCATCTATTTCTGATGTGACAGTCATAGGTTTGACTTCATCAGAATAGGGGATGGATCTGTTAAGAAGGTAGTAGGGTGTGATGTCATGGTATTTGGATGACATACACAGAGTAGGAAGTGATATTCCTATACTACAATCGGTTATACTTTGGTCGTCACACAGTGGTTTCTCCACATGGGACTTGGACATTATATCAGACATACTGGTTACTAGATCTATGGTTTTAGATCTAGATTTGGGTGGTTTCTCAATTAAGGGTACTTAGACAGCATTCTAAGAGTATTTAGAATGGACGACTCCTGGCACGGTAGTGTACCTGCAAGTGATGGAGTCACCCTCTCTAAAGGTGTCTTACAGACTAAATTGGAGAGGGATGTGCATGATTGGCAGATCACTTGCTCAGGCAATTGAGTCAATCATGAGATGTCAAGTACCACACCAGATGTTGTTCTTGCACTACATGCAATAAGTTAACATTGATCCAATCCTGGAGAAACAGTCGGAAGCAGTTTTAGAACATAAGTGGATGTTCTAGGGATATGATAACGACGGCCTCATTCGGGAGACAGTTATCATTCCAGGCTTCCAAGGTGACATGGACGAAAAGGAGGTTGTCAGAGTTATAGTTTTCCTTCTGACGAGGGGCAGTATTTTGGGCAGGTGGTCCAAGGCAATACTGAGGGAGGCATGGCGCAGGATACTGATTAAGTTCAGTTGACGATACAGTCTAAGAAGTTTGGATTTGGAGTTCATTTATGAGCTAGGTCCCATCAGACATCCAGACACATTCTAAGACAGGAATTGTTCATTTCGGGAGATGGCTTTCTCCGCGAACTTGAGATATAGAGAGACATAGAAGGAAACATCAAAGCGGATCCACTCACTGAGGCTATTCCTCGAACGCAATAGTTTCGCAAACGAGCTTTGTGAAACTGACTAGTAGGGGGGTTGGGTGTTCGATATCACACGGGCTGTGAGTATGCGACATCGCAATAATTAGCCTTTAGTGCAAGTGGGAGATTGTTGGAGATAGTGCCCTCAGAGTCAATTATTGGATCACAGGAACGTGATTGCAATGATTGAGGGAGGACCTATCACGGTAGGACAGTCTTACTCAAGATGATAGTATGCTATCTGGTTTACCTTTATCATCGTGTACTGCTTTAGGTGACTTGACAGGTCGCTATTACACGTTGATAGAGCCCCTAGGATTCTTTCTTGACTGCCAGCAGTATGAGGGCGATCATATACGTGAGAGCTGGTAGTCTATAAGCACATCCTTAAATGGTCCCTAGTCGTGGGAGTTTCGAGACAAGGCATCGATTCTCCAGAGTAGACTAGTGTATGCAGTCGAGACCCCGACGAGGGGCGGTGGCCGGTCTCACAAGCCACTGGTGTCAGTTGGTTCACCTAAGATATATACAGGTGCTCATTGGGTTATGAGTACACCGGACAGGACTCGCCGGGAACATGCTAGTTGGTCTTATACCTGACGTCAGATAGCAGTTCCCTGGTGACATGTGTACAGGTTAGTTCATCGACCTGGGGATCGTCATTTGTCTCGTGTGAGTTCCCACTGTACTTTGATTACTACCCTACCACGCTCAAAGGAGACGTGCAAACAGGTTTTAGTTGGGTACAGTCCCGAGCCACATGGAGGCAGTGAGCGGATCTTCGGGGGTTCGTCTTTCCCGGTATTGGGGGTGAGGTCGCGCTGTGTCTAGGAGAGCCAGAACATGAAAAGTCCTTGGCCAAGGCAGGAGATTTACTGGTAGGTATTCCAGTAGTATCTCAGGGTGTTCTGGGCTGATCTCTGACACGACTTGTACCGCTTTTGGGGGTCTGACTTTTACCAACCCCCTAGGCCCGCCATGCGATGCTCATAGACGAACGGACCGGACTGTACGGATATTGTCACTGACAGGCTCAGTTGGGTGTCAGGATGAGTTCGCTCATCGACGTCCCTTTTGGTCAATACCTGGCAGCCCGTCACGTATTAGCTTATACCTCTGACGTGCTAGTGGTTAAATCTACAACCAAGGTGTTGACGAGTCTTTAGAGTCCTCCACATTCAGTTGCTCAAGTTTTCGAGCGAAACGCTGTAGAGGCCGTATGTCACGTACCGAAATTACGGAACATGACCGGCACTTAAACTACGAAACGTCTCGAGGCGTACGTAATCTAAGTAAACCGAAAACCCAGAAATCCAAACCAAGAAAAGTAGTAGGGTGAAGGAAAACCAATTTAAATCAAGTAGTTTTAATAGCATAGCCGAATTATGCGTTTAAAAAAACATCAAATATTTCCTGAAAATTTCGGCAGAGTCTCCTTTGTAAATACTGGCCCCCAAATGGGATACAACATGAATAGTATACGAAATCAATAAAAAGGCATCCCCAAGCGGGAGCTAGCTCTTCGTCAATCGACGGTCACAACCACACAAGCAATATAATATACAACGCCAAGGGCGACGATCAAAATTCAAAAGGAAACTCAAAAACCATAAGAAAATCATAGAAATACAACGCGCGACTCTAAGGTTGAGAGAATAAACATCACTGGTCTCTATCTCAAATAAATACATGTTTGGTTGATGGAACTTCTAGATACAACAGAATAATGATATACAAGATATATAATGGGGGTACGATACAAATAAACCCACCTACTAGCAAATCACCCGGAAATGGAAGTAGTGCCAGCAAAGCCGTAATGAAACCTGTACGGCGAAACCTGCAAGAACTGTGGCACAACGGGGGTGAGTTGCCAACTCATGAATAGAAAAACATCTACGGAAAGAAATCGCATAAATAACGCAACCTAGGTCAAAGATCATAATATATCCTCAATTATATATATAACATGCAACCTATAACAAGGCTAGGGTAAATATCTAACCCGAGTGTAATCTCATGTGCCCATGTCAGTGCCTCAGGTAGCAATATATCATATGAATAAGGTATGAATGCATGAAAACAGAATACATGTAAATGAAGAACTGTTTTCATAATTTAGTGAGATTTCCTTTGTATTTTTAAAATGAGGTATCATAATGAAATTAGCATAAAACAGTGCCTAGCATCAGCACAAAACGTAATCCTAATATCTCGATATCTCTGTATCACAGTCTCTGTACCTCAATATCTCGAAATCTCAATGTCTCAATCACAATATCTAGGACGCCGTCAGTCCAGACCGGCCCCTACCATCCATCTCAAGACCACGACGGTATCCTCCGGATATCCGACACGTCGGGTAAAATCACCGGTAGGTAGTGCTCCCATGCCAGGCTCACATCGTCATCATCACGCGCTTCTTGCCCCGGGGTACCTTACCGGGTCCACCATGTACCCGAAACGGTTCATCCGTCTCCTCGAATCGGGTCTCGAAATCCATCAGCAAACTCATGGTGGACGACTCATACATCATGGGAAAAACCGCACTTTTTTTATTTAAAAAGAGAGAAATCAGTTTATATAAGTTTTTGCGGTTTTCCCCCCAAATCCAGAAAATTTCATGGAAATCCGAATCCAAATCATCAATAGCATGTAAAACCATGAATATAGGCATAACAATGAATAACAGTGTGCATGAAGTGACAAGTAATAACTACAATGTTAAGCTGGCATATAAGGCAGGTACACTAATATCATGTCAAATTACTAACTAACAAGCTAAGTCAAGCAATAATATTTTCTAAGGTGTACGTGACATGGCAATTACCGATGAAGATGTGTGTGAGCCGGCAAGTAAGTGTACGTGGTACATACGCATCATCGGTAATGGTGCTGGTGTCCTAACAATATGATATCTACATTGCAATAAGAAATTATAACATAAGTATGCAATGCGAAGCGAGCCACAATAATAAGCGGGAGCTGAATACTGGACGCAACTGTAACTAACCTGCATTAATCTAATATAAGTCCTACAAATGGTGCCTTTTGAAATAACACGAATCATGGGGTTTTGGAAATAGGGGCTACGGTGTTTTTATGAAAAGATACGTCTTTTGAAATATCTATAGGATCCCTTGGGCTGTCTTTTAAAATATCCACGATTCGTTAGTTTTTGAAATAGGTAAGAATCGAATCTAATCTAACAACTAAACTAAACTAAAGGTCTAAGCTAACAAGCTGGACTACAGGTAGGGAAACCGCCTAACATCTGAGTCGATCCATATACATACCTGTATATATATTAGTCGGTGATCCCGCCTCAATAATATCATATCCGATACCATATCTACAATTAGACATCCCAAGTCAAGAGTACGGATCAATCATCAAGATATAGCTCGTACGTAAATCCGTCGTACGGCATCCCTAAATCTGGGTACGGGTCAATATCATATTCCTCACGCCATTCCTCTGGTATCTACTTTATTCAAGATCGTAGTCTAGGGTACTGACCTATGTCTAGTACAATACTAATATCCTCAAGATACTCATGATCTGACTACTGATCGACAATCTCGTACAAACCGATATCATTAGCACATATCATCATCAAGGGGTATACATCACCCAATACGGCCAGTATCAATATCCTAGCATATCATATCTTATATCACGATCACATGTCGACCATTTTATTAACAACACTATTCACTCGTATCGTCGTCCCAAGATCCACTGTAACACCAGGACGTACCTCAAGTACGAATCCTGCCATATCACCGATATCACAACCACAAAACAAATCTCATCGACTCGGCTCAATCCCAAGTATCATCCTCAAATCCGTATGTGAACACATAGTCCCATACCCATGTGAACACATAACAATAAAGAATCCCATGAGCACATATAAATAGGAATGTATGCAAGTATGTATGTGTGTATGTGTAGTGCAACACTACCCTAGGGTTCGCAACACTAAAATAATCCAACACACCAATATCCATCCTAAATATCGTTATTAATCCCAAATAACATATAATAAATTGTTGGTGTGTATACGCATCCGTATACACCACCACGGACTGCGGGGGTGCTATACGCCATCCACCCGACTTCTCCCCGTAGATACAAATCTACTCACCTGGTCCTCGCTCGCCGGTGCCGACGTCGCCACGCGCTTGCTTTTCGTCTCGAAGTCCACATGGGGTACCTACATATCATAACGCACCGTATCGCATTAAAATCCGACTCATGACCAAAACGACTCACGAATCCCACATAGGTCAAAACCTATGGTTGCTTTCACAAATCGACCCAAAAACCCTCGACGTCGGCGTACAAATGCCAAACCATCGAGAAAACTCCCAACACACTCATTTGTACAATTACAAGCACTAATTATAATATAAAATAGCTTAAAATTCACAAAAACCCCAATTTCACTTAAAAAGTCATTTTTCCGAAAATCTAGCTATCACAAATCACCGTTTTAGTACAAAACTCGATGTATAAACGAACCTTGCATCCACAATATTCACTAAATATCATAACAAAGTCATATAAACCATTCCTATAATTTATTCTCATCAATTTGCATAAATTCCAAAATCCTAGTTTGCAAAAATATCAATTTTTAACACTTTTTAAAGCAAAATTCACAATTCAACAATTAAGCTTGGTTTTGCATAACCTAAGATATTAAACCACTCATAATAATGTTAATGATGTCATAAAAACATAATTACATTTTTAACCATATTATTTAACCAATTTTAAATAGCTAGTTAGCAAATTAGCGTAATTATCATAATTTTTAAACTAACAATTAACAACTAGCTACTAACTTTGTTTTAACAAGCCATAAGAGCCTAATACATTACACAACCATACACCAATTTCACAAAACCCTAACTTGCATTCAAACCCTTTCTTGAATTTTATAACTAACAAAATCCAACCCAAACTATACATGAAACACTAAATTAGCACTAATTTGAAGCCCAAAAAGCAAGTTAAACTCTTAGATTTGGTTTGTATAAAACTCTAAATAGCAAAATAGAATAATTAACTTAATAATGGTGTGCTAAAAACCCTAGTTTAACTCAAACCATTCTCTTGAAGATCCTAGATGAAAATAGCACCAATATTAACACTAAAACAACTCATTTAAAGAAATCTAGCCATAAGAATTTAAATGGGTAAGAATTATACCTCTAGATCTAGAGATCTAGCAAGAAATTTTAACTCCAAAGATGGCCTCCTAGCATCCAAAATCCATACAAGAAAGGTTAAGAAGAATGGATGAAGGATGGGCTTGAAATTGTGAAGTTTAAATGGAATTTTGATGGAATTTTGATGAGTTTAGAAGAAAAATGAGAGGGGAAATTTTGGGGCTGTTTATTGCAGGAATTTCGGCTGAGGAGGGAGTGGGGAGAGGTGTGGGGGAGTTGTGGAAAAGAATCCAAGTCAAAGCCCCTCCCAAATTACCATAATACCCCCACCTACTTTACTATATATAAAAACCTTATTTTAACCCATTTCTCACATGATTTAAGGTCAAAAAGAGGGAAATAAAATTATTGGGCTGCTACAATAGTGTGGGGCCGACCAAGGGGAGTGAGGGTGAGTGTGAGAGACTTTACAAAAAAATTCTATGCAAAAAGACCCCCCACAATAACATATTTGCAAGTTTTAGTTCAAAATAACTATATTTTTGTTTTCCATAAAATAAATCAATTAAAACTTGAAATAAAATACTAAAAATTTATATTACAACTAGATTTTAATCAACATGATTTTAAGGATTAAAATTAGCCCATTTAAATTTGTATTTATTGCTAATTTAATGTATTTTCTTACCGGCTTAAAATAATATTAAAATAATTAATTTCGGAAAAAAATTCAGAAAATTTGAAATTTCACCAGTGGCTCAATAAACACCAAATAATAGCAATTTCATAGCTAGAATATATATATTTAATTTTATAATAAAGATATTTGTATTTTGAGTTTTTACAGAAACCCCCCTTATTTTACCGTTTTTTCGAAATTTCACCGAAACGATTTTCAAAACGTTACAATCTTCCCCCCTTAAAGAAATTCGGTCCCCGAATTTAAATTAAAACTTCCCCCAAATACTAAAA
Source organism: Agapanthus africanus (assembly GCA_030015575.1). Taxonomy (NCBI): domain Eukaryota; kingdom Viridiplantae; phylum Streptophyta; class Magnoliopsida; order Asparagales; family Amaryllidaceae; genus Agapanthus; species Agapanthus africanus. The sequence goes on along the minus strand of CM057344.1, from coordinate 224,540,650 downwards.
TATTTCAGCCAAAACCATCAAATCGCAGGGGCTCCGAAATCATAAATACATAAAACAAATCGTAGCGCAACGTATGCGCATGAAAAATGAGCATATAACTCAAATCAGAACTCCGTCAAGCATCCCGCAATCATCGGAGTCATGGGGAAGACATCAATACCAAATCCAAAGCAAAACCAATATGATATAACTCGAAACTATACATGTAAAATATATTCAGGTACTGTCCTCTGACTAGTCCTGCTCAGTACGAAAACACATAGCAATATCATAAAAACATACTGCTCTATAAGAAAAATCAATCCCCAAAATACGCGTATGAATACTACGTGCGCCTTGTGCACACGGAAATCAAAATCCAAATATGTGCCATACATATGCACAGAAACAACATCTAAGTGCATCGGGTGTGCACGAAACATCTGTCATAGGCAACATGTGTGCCTGGCAGCAAAATCAGGTGCATCTGACATGCACGAAAAATCTCGATTTAGTGCATCTGGTGTGCACCAAAATCACACTTCAAAACATGCGCCCAACATGCGCGAAAATCCAAATCAGGTGCATCCATCGTGCACAAAATCATGAAATCCAATATCAAGTGCCGAACATGCGCAAAATCAAATCAGGTGCACAAGGTGCACAAAACAAATATCGAACATCACCATCGAAATCAAAGTCCAGGGCATCTAAATGCACAACATACGTAATACTGCACTGCAAGCATATATGAACTATACCGCGTGCAAAAACCAAATCGTGTGCGTATATACGCACAAAATCAACTCAAATGTCTAAAACCGTAAAATCGCAAACAAGTGAAACCAAGCACGCAAACGATATCAAGTGCAACACTATGCAAAGATCGTAAATCCTCAATCATCAAAATCAAATCATAAGAATCAATCACCCAAAACATCGAAATCAATAATGGCGGAATAGTACCGCTCAAGTGCATCCTCTAAGAATCTCGGACCAACTGTCGCGGTCACTAGTGGGACGTCTCGTCGATGATCATGAACTCTGGCCTGCTGGTGTGCGTAACACGACCACTCTTGGGTCCAAGTCTTCTCGTAATTTGTCCCAAAAAGGTCCTGTCGAGGTCTCTCCCAAATCTCGTCTCTGCCGAACTGTCCGAAAGTCATCGTTCCTTACTAGATCTGTTCTCGTTCCAGAACGGCTACATACTCATCACGACTCCTTCTGGAAGGTAAATCCAAGTACCACGCCTCGGCATGCGCATCGCATCTCTGATGTTGGCGGAGTGGAACGTCATCTCATCTAGATCTGGTAAGAACCTCTTTCTTCACTTTTCTCTAATGTCGACCGCTTCGGACTCGTCTCGTCGTGGCTGCATAGACTGAGCTCCCACGGCTATCCTCGTATTCGGAGTCTCCCAAGAAATGCATCTCATCACCTAGCATCCGAATTAAGTCGAGCCATCCAATCGATTTGTCAAAACCTCATAATCACCCAAGAGCTCAACATCTTGGGCATAGTATAATAGTATCGAGTACATACCACAGCATCGGTGGTCCAGCCGTAGAAGGGCAAACCCAAGCCTCAATAATGGCACCGCAGAACTGCCGCAAACCCGAAGGTTCAAAGGCTTTCACACGGTCATTAAGTCGAGTTAGGGTTTCATTCTTCTAGAGGGACCATAGAATTTCCTGCATGTCCTTCCAATTACTTTAAACTTGGAATAGTAGGTTTCTGACATTCGATCGTCTCTGTCGACTCTCAACGTCTCCGCGTGAAGTCGTCTCTAGCTGGAATCAATTTATCTGATGACCACTCATCGGGGTAGCGAACGAACCACATGTCCTAGTCATTCATCCTCGGTGACTAGCGACCTTCCATCATCTCTTAGTACAACCTTGTACTGCAATAGCTCCCACATCTGGGGCGATATCCCGTCGTTCGCTGCAACAACTGGCTCACTCGTCCGCACGTTGAACAGTGCCTCAATCATCATGAGTAAGTAATATACCAATGGTCATCAAAATCTGGCTGGCCTCTGTCAGTGGCTCAATCCTCTAGTGCTGATCGGCACGTCCAAGTAATCTCATATAGCGATCCATCCAACACTCGTGGCGCGAAAGCACAATCAAAAGACACATCTCTACAATCGTGTGTCACCGGAATTATGCTCTGGTCAGTCCTCGTTCGTAACGAGCTCGTGCTGACCGCAACTCTAGCCGTAGCTCTCCCTTCCCGTAATCGTGGCAGCAAACTATAACTGGTACCGATGAGGCTAGATCAGTAATGAATATAATACTGAGCAAAGAAATGTACATCCTAAGGCTCCTTAAGTGGAGTGGCGTGTCGTAAGTATGCCGCGGAACATACCCACGGTACGTCACTCTACTCTAGTCACCTATTCCATCAACCAAGGGTCATCCTACGCTCCGAAGGTAAAACCTAACGCTCTGATACCAACTTTGTCACGTCCCGAAAGTACGGAACATGACCGGCACTTAAACTACGAAACGTCTCGAGGCGTACGTAATCTAAGTAAACCGAAAACCCAGAAATCCAAACCAAGAAAAGTAGTAGAGTGAAGGAAAACCAATTTAAATCAAGTAGTTTTAATAGCATAGCCGAATTATGCGTTTAAAAAAAAACATCAAATATTTCCTGAAAATTTCGGCAGAGTCTCCTTTGTAAATACTGGCCCCCAAATGGGATACAACATGAATAGTATACGAAATCAATAAAAAGGCATCCCCAAGCGGGAGCTAGCTCTTCGTCAATCGACGGTCACAACCACACAAGCAATATAATATACAACGCCAAGGGCGAGGATCAAAATTCAAAAGGAAACTCAAAAACCACAAGAAAACCATAGAAATACAACGCGCGACTCTAAGGTCAAGAGAATAAACATCGCTGGTCTCTATCTCAAATAAATACATGTTTGGTTGATGGAACTTCTAAATACAACAGAATAATGATATACAAGATATATAATGGGGGTACGATACAAATAAACCCACCTACTAGCAAATCACCCGGAAATGGAAGTAATGCCAGCAAAGCCGTAATGAAACCTGTACGGCGAAACTTGTAAGAACTGTGGCACAACGGGGGTGAGTTGCCAACTCGTAAATAGAAAAACATCTACGGAAAGAAATCGCATAAATAACGCAACCTAGGTCAAAGATCATAATATATCCTCAATTATATATATATAACATGCAACCTATAACAAGGCTAGGGTAAATATCTAACCCGAGTGTAATCTCATGTGCCCGTGTCAGTGCCTCAGGTAGCAATATATCATATGAATGAGGTATGAATGCATGGAAACATAATACATGTAAATGAAGATCTGTTTTCATAATTTAGTGAGATTTCCTTTGTATTTTTAAAATGAGGTATCACAATGAAATCAGCATAAAACAGTGCCTAGCATCGGCACAAAACGTAATCCCAATATCTCGATATCTCTGTATCACAGTCTCTGTACCTCAATATCTCGAAATCTCAATGTCTCAATCACAATATCTAGGGCACCGTCAGTCCAGACCGGCCCCTACCATCCATCTCCAGACCACGACGGTATCCTCCGGATATCCGACGCGTCGGGTAAAATCACCGGTAGGTAGTGCTCCCCTGCCAGGCTCACATCGTCATCATCACGCGCTTCTTGCCCTGGGGTACCTTACCGGGTCCACCATGTACCCGAAACGGTTCATCCGTCTCCTCGAATCGGGTCTCGAAATCCATCAGCAAACTCATGGTGGACGACTCATACATCATGGGAAAAACCGCACTTTTTTTATTTAAAAAGAGAGAAATCAGTTTATATAAGTTTTTGCGGTTTTCCCCCCAAATCCAGAAAATTTCATGGAAATCCGAATCCAAATCATCAATAGCATGTAAAACCATGAATATAGGCATAACAATGAATAACAGTATGCATGAAGTGACAAGTAATAACTACAATGTTAAGCTGGCATATAAGGCAGGTACACTAATATCATGTCAAATTACTAACTAACAAGCTAAGTCAAGCAATAATATTTTCTAAGGTGTACGTGACATGGCAATTACCGATGAAGATGTGTGTGAGCCGGCAAGTAAGTGTACGTGGTACATACGCATCATCGGTAATGGTGCTGGTGTCCTAACAAAATGATATCAACATTGCAATAAGAAATTATAACATAAGTATGCGATGCGAAGCGAACCACAATAATAAGCGGGAGCTGAATACTAGACGCAACTGTAACTAACCTGCATTAATCTAATATAAGTCCTACAAATGGTGCCTTTTGAAATAACACGAATCATGGGGTTTTGGAAATAGGGGCTACGGTGTTTTTATGAAAAGATACGTCTTTTGAAATATCCGTAGGATCCCTTGGGCTGTCTTTTAAAATACCCACGATTCGTTAGTTCTTGCAATAGGTAAGAATCGAATATAATCTAACAACTAAACTAAACTAAAGGGCTAAGCTAACAAGCTGGACTACTGGTAGGGAAACTGCCTAACATCTAAGTCGATCCATATACATACCTGTATATATATTAGTCGGTGATCCCGCCTCAATAATATCATATCCGATACCATATCTACAATCAGACATCCCAAGTCAAGAGTACGGATCAATCATCAAGATATAGCTCGTACGTAAATCCGTCGTACGGCATCCCCAAATCTGGGTACGGGTCAATATCATATTCCTCACGCCATTCCTCTGGTATCTACTTTATTCAAGATCGTAGTCTAGGGTACTAACCTATGTCTAGTACAATACTAATATCCTCAAGATACTCATGATCTGACTACTGATCGACAATCTCGTACAAACCGATATCATTAGCACATATCATCATCAAGGGGTATACATCGCCCAATACGGCCTAGTATCAATATCCTAGCAGATTATATCTTATATCACGATCACATGTCGACCATTTTATTAACAACACTATTCACCCGTATCGTCGTCCCAAGATCCGCTATAACACCAGGACGTACCTCAAGTACGAATCCTGCCTTATCACCGATATCACAACCACAAAACAAATCTCATCGACTCGGCTCAATCCCAAGTATCATCCTCAAATCCGTATGTGAACACATAGTCCCATACCCATGTGAACACATAACAATAAAGAATCCCATGAGCACATATAAATAGGAATGTATGCAAGTATGTATGTGTGTATGTGTAGTGCAACACTACCCTAGGGTTCGCAACACTAAAATAATCCAACACACCAATATCCATCCTAAACATCGTTATTAATCCCAAATAACATATAATAAATTGTTGGTGTGTATACGCATCCGTATACACCACCACGGACTGCGGGGGTGCTATACGCCATCCACCCGACTTCTCCCCGTAGATACAAATCTACTCACCTGGTCCTCGCTCGCCGGTGCCGACATCGCCACGCGCTTGCTTGTCGTCTCGAAGTCCACATGGGGTACCTACATATCATAACGCACCGTATCGCATTAAAATCCGACTCATGACCAAAACGACTCACGAATCCCACATAGGTCAAAACCTATGGTTGCTTTCACAAATCGACCCAAAAACCCTCGACGTCAGCGTACAAACGCCAAACCATCGAGAAAACTCCCAACACACTCATTTGTACAATTACATGCACTAATTATAATATAAAATAGCTTAAAATTCACAAAAACCCCAATTTCACTTAAAAAGTCATTTTTCCGAAAATCTAGCAAGCACAAATCACCGTTTTAGTACAAAACTCGATGTATAAACAAACCTAGCATCCACAATATTCACTAAATATCATAACAAAGTCATATAAACCATTCCTATAATTTATTCTCATCAATTTGCATAAATTCCAAAATCCTAGTTTGCAAAAATATCAATTTTTAACACCTTTTAAAGCAAAATTCACAATTCAACAATTAAGCTTGGTTTTGCATAACCTAAGATATTAAACCACTCATAATAATGTTAATGATGTCATAAAAACATAATTACATTTTTAACCCAATTATTTAACCAATTTTAAATAGCTAGTTAGCAAATTAGCGTAATTATCATAATTTTTAAACTAACAATTAACAACTAGCTACTAACTTTGTTTTAACAAGCCATAAGAGCCTAATACATTACACAACCATACACCAATTTCACAAAACCCTAACTTGCATTCAAACCCTTTCTTGAATTTTATAACTAACAAAATCCAACCCAAACTATACATGAAACACTAAATTAGCACTAATTTGAAGCCCAAAAAGCAAGTTAAACTCTTAGATTTGGTTTGTATAAAACACTAGATAGCAAAATAGAATAATTAACTTAATAATGGTGTGCTAAAAACCCTAGTTTAACTCAAACCATTCTCTTGAAGATCCTAGATGAAAATAGCACCAATATTAACACTAAAACAACTCATTTAAAGAAATCTAACCATAAGAATTTAAATGGGTAAGAATTATACCTCTAGATCTAGAGATCTAGCAAGAAATTTTGACTCCAAAGATGGCCTCCTAGCATCCAAAATCCATGCAAGAAAGGTTAAGAAGAATGGATGAAGGATGGGCTTGAAATTGTGAAGTTTAAATGGAATTTTGATGGAATTTTGATGAGTTTAGAAGAAAAATGAAAGGGGAAATTTTGGGGCTGTTTATTGCAGGAATTTCGGCTGAGGAAGGAGTGGGGAGAGGTGTGGGGGAGTTGTGGAAAAGAATCCAAGTCAAAGCCCCTCCCAAATTACCATAATACCCCCACCTACTTTACTATATATAAAAACCTTATTTTAACCCATTTCTCACATGATTTAAGGTCAAAAAGTGGGAAATAAAATTCTTGTGCTGCTACAATAGTGTGGGGCCGACCAAGGGGAGTGAGGGTGAGTGTGAGAGACTTTACAAAAAAATTCTATGCAAAAAGACCCCCCACAATACCATATTTGCAAGTTTTTTTTCAAAATAACTATATTTTTGTTTTCCATAAAATAAATCAATTAAAACTTGAAATAAAATACTAAAAATTTATTTTACAACTAGATTTTAATCAACATGATTTTAAGGATTAAAATTAGCCCATTTAAGTTTGTATTTATCGCTAATTTAATTAATTTTCTTACCGGCTTAAAATAATATTAAAATAATTAATTTAGGAAAAAATTTCAGAAAATTTGAAATTTCACCAGTGGCTCAATAAACACCAAATACTAGCAATTTCATAGCTAGAATATGTATATTTAATTTTATAATAAAGATATTTGTATTTTGACTTTTTACAGAAAACCCCCTTATTTTACCGTTTTTTCGAAATTTCACCGAAACGATTTTCAAAACGTTACACTGTATGGAGATATGGCAGGGTTCGATCAGGTACGTGCGGTATTGCACCGATCCTGATCAGACGGTTTATACTAGCAGGCTTTGGTTTAAGCCGGATCCTAGTATAGTACAGTGTAGATTTTGTCTCATTGCATTTGTATTCGGTCGGAATACAGATGCAGGTGTGTATACACAGTATCGGGGTTTTCCTGTAATTTATTACGGGACCAGTTTTCTGGAGTTGTCAGTTTGCTTTTCGTTTCGGCCATATTTCTTTGTATCCTTCATTGGCCGAAGATTGGTGGAGGAGGGCTTATTTGCAATTGTGCAAAAAAGCAATTTGGAAGGGGGTATTTGCATATTGTTGTATCATAATGGTGCACCATCCCTTGACCATTTGACTTCTTCTTCTTTCATGATGGCTTGACCTTTGAAGCAATCATGGTTGTTGATTGGTTGGTGGAGTGAGGTTCTTGCTTTGTGATCATTGTTTTTCATCATCACATTTTCTCACTCTCTCCATTTTTTGTTTTTGGCCGGCCAAAGAGAAAGGGGTGGGCTGAAATTTTGCTTGGGGATTTTTGAGTTCTCTTGATGCTTGTTAAAAGTCCCAAGTTCACCACAAAAATTCCACTTCTCATTTCCTCCACATTATGGCAACTCCATAACCCCAAAATGAGACATGGTTCTACACTATATTCTACAGCAAATCTTGGGCACATCGACTCGCCAGCTTCGTGCCCGAGTTGCCTCGATATAGAGGTGGGAGCCCATAAAAGAAGCAGGCGACGTGGTGCCCTTCCGGCGAGGAGGTGGAGACCGGTCATTCCGCGGGAGATCGGGACGACGGCGAGAAGACCGGAGGACACGGATCGCTCGGTATATCTCTCTTCCCCATCTTGTAGTTAGCTAGGACTAGATTAATGGCACGATCCGGGTATATAGTGCGCGGTGGTGCCGGTTTTTGAAAAGTTAAAGTTAAGCATCGCTTCCGCATTCCGGCGTCGGATTGACGGCCGGGGCGCCGCCGTGCACTTACATTACCCGACTGGTTATTGAAAAGTATTTTCGATTTGAGACTAAAATGCAAGGTTTATAGGGTTAGGCATGAAATTCGGAATATGAGATATTCCGGGTTTATGATGTCTAAGGAATATGCGGATTCTAATTATTATAGTTTTTCATTTCTTTTCTGCGACCGTAAGTGTAATATATAGTGTATCCCTGATCTCGTTATATGTCAACGACATTCGGGATACACATATTTACTTACGTTGATGACATGTGATGTTATGTGTTGCTGTGATATATTATATTGGATCGTCGTGATTGAATAACCGGGGGGGTTTACGTGAGATGAGAGTTTTTCTATTTTCATTCATGTAATATTGTATGTAATATTTTTTATTGGGACACTTCCGGGTTGAGGATGATGTCACCATTGATGTATATTATTTACTGTTCCGCATTAGGATAGACCCAATGGGGGAGCATAAGTAACCAGGTTCTAGAGTCCAGTGAGAGACCATCTCGAGGAGTCGAGACCGGGTCTCCTAACTCAAGAATTGGCAGGGTTGCTTGTCGCTCTCGTAGTGGTCTAGGGATGTGGGTTTGGCTATTCATCAACTGTAGAACCCGTGTTCTTTATTACTAGCTTAATTTAAAACACGGACCTCCTAGTATATCCAATATTTCATATGTTCTGCTTCTGCTTCTTGTGTTCTGTGATGTGATCATATAACTGCGAGAGATGACTGCTATATATATATGATATATATAACAAACGTTGCTTATGTTTTGCACCCGCACTAGTCTAGCCCCCGCTATGCCGTTAGTTAAGTAACCTAACGGTGCATGACGGGGCCCCGTGGCGAATGCGGATGGCATAAGCGTATGTTCTATTTTCGTTTCTTATGTGATGTTTAGGAAACATAAATGATGGGACATCATTAATGAGATTAATGGTAAGAAAAGAAACCTAAAGATGTTGTAGGATCAAATTTTTCAAAAAAGTAGCTCTAGTTCTTACTTTGCATAGCGATATTCCTTTATGAATATCCAACACCTAATTCGATCAGGAAAGAGCCGAGATCCCTTCATCGGGAGTGACCTCTTTAGCAAAACTAGCAAATGCTATAAACCACTCGGTTTGTTTCAAAAAGGTAGCTCTAGTTCTTGCTTTGCGTAGCGGTATTTCTTTATGAATATCCAGCACCCCATTCGATGAGGAAAGAGCCGAGATCCCTTCACCGGGAGTGACCTCTTTAGCAAAACTAGCAAATGCTACAACCCTGTTTTGAAAAAAATCGATTTTAAAAGCGGAACTTAAACCACTCCTGTTCAAATCACTTGATTCTACAACGATATCAAGTTCATTACGCTAAAGGTTTTCTTCAAAACCAGTCGTAGCCTTCCGTCGTTTCAGATAAGGACTATTTAGTATTCGTGCTGCGTTCGGTAGCCTTCGTCAAGGCGTAGTGTGCGGTAGCTGATTAGTGCTTATCTGCAGCATGCGATGCGATTGGATTTCTAACATCGCTACAAGCTATTTAAGGTTTAAGATGGGCTCTAATACCATGTTAATCAGGCAGCCATCCCCTCTAATGGGGTCGCCGTAGCACCTATAGTTCACTCAACATCTACTTTTTACACATGCGCCCTCACGAGGAGTACAACCCGCCGGAATACCTTTCGGTATCGGGACACCCTGGGGGTAAGAGCCTATGCTTTTCCACACAGTCACACAGTGATAACACCCCATAGGTCGACATCCAATGCGCAGTGGCTCTGATATCATGTTAGTGGATGTTGCACACTCTCACAACACTTGTGAGGAGGCGGAAGCGGTAAACAAAAAATTTCTTGAATGCAACACCCACATAACCCTAGATCTTGTGCTTAAACCTTAACTAGCAAACATATCTAGAGATCTTATCTTCTATGATAGTGTTATACCTAAAGAATCGGTCCTTCTGATATTTGTTTGGATGTGACTCCTAGGCTCCTTGTGGTCACAAAAAACTCGGTCTCTGGCCAACTCAAGATCCAAGATGATCCACCCGAGAGCTATCGAACAAGCTACAAACTCTTCACAAGAGTTTAACTAAGAGATCAAATGTGCTAGAAGTGATCACTTAGATGAAGTAGAGATCAAGTATTGGATTATTATGTCTCTTTACCTATGATTCATAACTCATGTGAGTGATTTAGGTCAATAGGTAGAGGGAGGAGATAATGAGGAGAGAGAAGGTCAATGTGATGAATGAATAATCAAGCATGGAAAAAATGATATGGCTAAAGGAAAATAACTGAAGCATGTATTATTTTTCTCTAAAATAATGCACCATGCTTCAATAGTAACTCCAAATGTATATAAAATGAATTTAGCCTTGCCATCACCCATGCTTAGACTTTCTCCAAATTCCACATTGTTTTATTTTCACAAAATAAAAACCCATTTATGAGGTGTCTCCTTCTAGAATATATTCTTGTACAATTACAAGAATACCCCTTACCGTATACCATACAAGTATACCCGTATCCGAATTCCAAAAAATACGAATACAAATAATCCAATATATGTAATACCGGCATGCGGCTTAAACCAAAGCCTACCAGTATTAACCGTCCGATCATTATTCCAGTAACCATTACACGAACATGATCGAAACCCTGCCGTAACAACTTACGGCCTCTACATCTTTTGCCTGAACCAGGCAACCCTCTGTATGGAACTCTAAAGACTCGACAGTACGCTGGCAATGGGTTTAACCACAAGCATGTCAGCGGCACTAGCTGTGCGTAACGGCTACCCAGGTACATGACGAAAAGGTGGACGAAGAGCGAACTCATCACAACCCTAACGAGCCTGTAAGCAACACTTACTATACAGTCCGGTCTCTTCATCTGATACGTCGCATATGAAGTCTAGAGGTGGTGAATGTCAGACTACAGTAACTTTATAAGTCATGCTGATTTATAGCCCATAACAGTTCGAGAAACTACTGATAACTCCTATCAGTAAATCTCGACAACCCAGGCCAGGGATTTGCTGTTAAAGCCGATCAAGCATAGCGCGACATCAACTCTCTATACCGAGAGAGACGAAACCCCTCCTATTGCTCACTGCCTCCATGTGATTTGAGACTGTACCCAAAATCCACCTATTTGCACACCTCAGTAGAGCCGTGGTAGGGATGAAATCAAAGCACAGTGGGAATCACATAAGACACTATGACGATCTCGGGTATACAGACTAACCTGTATAAGTGTCACCGGAGAACTGCTATCTGACAATAGGTATATATACCATCTAGGAGTTCTCGGCGAGTCCTGTTCGGTGTACCCATTCTCCAATGAGCACTTGTGTACAATCTTTGATGTCAAACACCAATGGTTGTGGAATCAACCATTGCCCCAGGGTCAAGAAACGTACACACTAGTCTACTGTGGTAATTTCGATGCCCTGTCTCGATATACCCTCGACTAGGAACTATTAAAGGATATGCTTATAGACAGCCCAGGCCCTACTAGTATGATCTACATCATAATCCTGGTAGTCAAGCATAATCCTAAGGGCTTCATCAACATGTATATAAAGATATGAAATACAATACATCATACGTTAAGATGAAGATAAACCAAATAGCACACTATCTTTTCGAGCAAATATTGTTTCTGTACATATACATGCCTATCAACCTATACAATACAGGCCTCTAGGGCATACATTTCTAACAATCTCCCACTTGCACTAAGGCATGTAGTTGGTGCAATAAGTACACTCTGTCTGCACTAGAACCGGTTTCCGGCGTACCGCATGCCTAACATCTCGAACAATTTCTCAAACTGGACTTAAGGGATGGCCTTGGTGAATGGATCTGCTGTGTTTTCTTTCGTGTCTACTCTCCCTGATGAGGTGATACCGCCTCAAGATATGTCTAGATTTTTGATAGGACCTCGGTTTCTTTGCCAAAAGCCATGGCTCCATTGTTATCGCAATACAGAGGTATTGGATTAGCAATGGATGGAACCACTTGAAGTTCAGAAATGAACTTCCTCATCCAGACTACCTCTTTTACGGCATCATTAGCAGCAATATACTCAGCTTCCATCGTGGAGTCAGTGACGGTATCTTGCTTGGAACTCTTCCAACATACCGCCCCTCTATTTAGGGTAAATACAAACACTGAGATGGACTTACAATCATCCTTGTCGCTTTGGAAGCTGGAGTCGGTAAAGCCCTCCATTTGGAGATCTCCGTTACCATTCACCAAGAACATTTCTTTAGTTCTTCTCAAGTACTTCATAATATTCTTCACAGCAGTCCAGCGTTTCTCTTTTGGATTGGATTGATACTGCTTACTGCACTCAGTGCATAAGCTACATCTGGGCGAGTACACAACATCACATACATTATAGATCCTACCACCGAAGCGTAGGGTATAATGCTCACGCGAGCCCTCTCCTCATCAGTCTTTGGAGACATATCTTTGGAGAGGGTGATCCCGTGACAAGCGGGTAAATTACCTCGCTTGGAATCTTCCATACTAAACCTTTTTAGTATGGTGTCTATGTATCTCGATTGGGACAATCCCAATAATTTCTTATATCTATCTCTATAGATCTTAATTCCCATAATGTACTAGGCATCACCCATGTCTTTCATGGAGAACCTCTGCGATAAGAATAGTTTGACCGATTGTAGCATAGGAACATCATTTCCTATCAAGAGAATGTCGTCAACGTACAATACGAGGAATGTAACAGTACTCTCTACAATCCTTTTATAAATACTTGGTTCATCTACATTTTTAATAAAACCAAACTCTTTGATTGGATCATCAAGCAGATGTTCCACTCCGTGATACCTGCTTTAATCTATAGATGGATTTAAGCAGCCTGCATGCTTTTCTGCTGCTCCTACAATCAATGAAGCATTCTGGTTGATCCATAAAAACGCATTCTTCTAAATCACCATTTAGAAATGCCGTTTTAACATCCATTTGCCAGATCTCATAGTCATAGTTAGCAGTTATAGCAAGCAGGATGCGAATGGATTTGAGCATCGCAACTGGTGAAAAGATTTCATCATAGTCCAGGCCTGGTCTTTGACGAAATCCTTTTGCAACAAGCCTAGCTTTATAGGTCTCCACCTGACCATCCACGCCGATCTTTCTCTTAAATATCCATTTGCACCCTATGGATTTTACTCCAGAAGGTGCAACCTCCAAAGTCCATACTTTGTTGGTGTGCATGGATTCTATTTTGGATCTCATGGCATCCAGCCAATTCACTGAGTCACCACTCGTGATAGCTTGCTGAAAACTAGTAGGATCATCATCATCCATGATGCAATCTTCTCTATCACCATCAATTAGAAAACCGTAGTATCTATCAAGTAGGCGAGAAGTCCTACTAGATCTACGGAGTGGCTGAGGTTCGTCAGGTTCTATTGAAACCTCAGGTTTAACCAAATCATCGGTAATTGTTTGCGTATCTGGAATTTCTTTCAGTTCTACCGCATTGCCAACAATATCTCTTGTAAAAAAATTATTTTCTAAAAATGTGGCATACTAAGAAACAAATACCCTTTGTACCTCCTTGTGGTAGAAAAGATATCCATACGAAAGTTTTGGATATCCCACAAATTTACACAAAATCGATCGTGTCTCGAGTTTGTCCGGATTTGATTTTTTCACATAAGCCGGACAGCCCTATATCCTAACTATTTTAAGAGGTGGTCTTTTTCTACACCATATCTCATATGGAGTGGTAGACAAGGTTTTGGTCGGAACCCTATTCAATAGATAAATCGCAGTCTCCAATGAGTGCCCCCAGAATGATATCGGTAACTCAGCATCACTCATCATAGATCGTACCTTATCTAATAGGGTACGATTCCACCTTTCCGACACACCGTTCTGCTGTAGTGTGTACGGAGGAGTGAGCTGAGAGAGAATCCCGATCTCTTTTAGGAAATCTAGAAACTCTGAGCTTAGATACTCACCTCCTCGATCCGATAGAAGTTTCTTGATACTTAAGCATGTTTGTTTTTCTACTTCAGATTTATAATCCTTGAACTTTTCGAAGGCTTCAGACTTATGTTTCAACAAGAAAACATGTCCGAATCTCGAGAAGTCATCAGTAAAAGTTATGAAGTAGGAAAAACCATCTCTCGCATGTGTAGACATTGGTCCACATACATCACTATGTATGAGGCTTAAGAGTTCGGTAGCTCTCTCTCCGTGTCCACTAAACGGAGTTTTGGTCATTTTACCTTTGATACCAGACTGGCAAGTCGCATAAGATTTATATTCAAACGGGTTTAAATATCTATCTTTATGTAGCTTGGTTAGTCTTCTTTCGTTAATATGACAAAGTCTACAATACCAAATGAATGCTTCATTTATTTCTGAAACCTTTCATTTTTTTGTGTGTTGTATATTGAAAAATGTAAGCTGGTTTAGGACATGTATCCCTTTATTTAATATACCAGACCCAATCAACTCTTGATTAAGGTTAATGTTCATAGCATTAGATTGTAATACAAAATTATATCCAGTATTGTCCAACAACGATACAGATATAATATTACATAACATCGAAGGTACAAAATATCATGGGTTCAAAACCATTATACAACCCGATGGCAAACTAAGGTTATACTCTCCCACTGCTGTAGCATGTACTGAGGAACCATTCCCAACCCGGAGAGTGTGACCACCTTTCTTCAAAAACCTGCTATTTCTCATCCCCTGCACACTATTGCAGGTGTGAGATCCTGACCCGGTATCTAATACCCAGGAAGCAGAGTTAATTGAAAATCTGTTTTCTGTTACAAACACACCTGAAATGGAAGCATCAGCATGCTTCTTCTTCTTGAGGCCGGCCAGGTATCCAACACAGTTTCTCTTCCAGTGCCCAGTCTGGTGGCAGTGGAAGCATTCCCCTCATCCTGTCGTAGCAGCCCCCATCTTTACCTTTCCCGGTGCCTTTTCACTCAGCCTCTCGGCTTGATGAGATTCTTCTTCTTCTTTCCCTTAGCCATAGCTTTCGGGGTGGAGGAGGAAGATGTCTCAGCAATTAGAGCGGGAGTTTTCGCTACCTTTAGCGTGCTCTCTGCACTCCTCAACATATTGAGGACTTCAGGTAATGACTTCTCCATGTTGTGCATGTTGAAGTTTACAATGAACTGAGCAAAGGCAGGGGGAAGGGACTGTAGAACAATATCAATATACTGTTCGTTCTCTATGGTTCAACCCAGGTCCTCTAGATCTTCGATAAGTCCAATAATCTTCAATACATGGTCACCTACAGACGTGCCAGCAGCCATACGCATCTGAAATAACTTTCGAGATGCCTCAAATCGGAGAGTACGAGATTGCTCTCCATACAACTCCTTTGTATGGAGAAAGATGGATTGTTGATCAGTTGAAAATATTGTATTTTTAACACATCAATTTCCCTACTCTTTGTAATCATCTAAAGGTGTTTTGTATAAAGATGGTACATATTAGCAAATTGTCTGCAAAATACCAAAATAACATGTGTTATATATTATAACCGACATTTTAAGGGAAATTGTGTGTTTATTACTACACGCGTGATCTTTTGTGTATCAAACACTTGTCTCGAGATTGTGTGCAGGAAATTCTCCAGGTAAAAGAGCCAGAATTGATAAAAGGGCTGATAAAACGCATCAAGTCAAAGACTTGAAATCTGGCAGTAAACAAGAAAGTATAAAAATATTCCAGATATCAGGAAAGTGCCATAAAGCCAACATCAGAATTACCCTGGAAGAATAATGCAGAAAGCTCCTCAAACGGCCGCGGATCCACGGCCGAGTCTGGCCGATCCGCCGCGGATCCGCGGCCGAGTTGACTCGTCGGCGGTTGGTCATTTTTGCAGAGGTCTCCTTTTAACGGCCAAGCTTCTCCAAGACGTTTCTAATTGTGTAGATTTGTCCAGAAGCTTCCCTTCTAACAGCCAAGCTTCTTGTGCAAGTTTCATAACTACCAAGCTTCTCATGCAAGCTAGCTAGCTACCTTAAAGTAGAAACTTCTCTACCCTAGCTTCCTATGCAAGCCTCATAACAACCAAGCTTCCAAGGGAAGCTAGACCAAGCTTCTAGGGGAAGCTAAAGGAAATCTATAAAAAGGGACCTAGTGCTTCATTACAAAGGTTGTTGAACATTGAGCCAAAATTTCGCAAGTTGAGTAACACAACTTGCAACTCAAAACCCTAGCCCGAATCCAATTCTAAAGCCAAATCAAGATTCATCGAGTACCAAATCAAGCAAGCATTCAACGAGCCTTTGAAGCAACGCTGATCTTCATCCGAGCAAGAGATCCATGACGATCCGCGACTCACGACGATCGAGCCACGCAAAGATCGACGCCAAATTCCTTCTCAATTGAGTGAGCTAGAGCTAGTCTTGTAAACTTGAGTGAGAGTTGTAATTTGAAGAAGATCTAAATAAAGGTGAAAATCTCTATTCTTGCTTTCTATTCATTCTCGCATTATGATATTCTTAGTTCTTAATTGCTTTATAATGATGCGTGAGTAAATTCTCCCCTTGTAGCGGAATCGAGAAAATAGATAGATGATGATGATTAAATTCTTAAACGATTCTTAAGACTTATGAGTTTTGTAAACTTTAGGAAATTGAATCATCGAAAACCTAATTTGAGCGAGATCGCTTTCTTGAATGTTTTCGCTCCAAATTAGATATCAACGATCAGTGATTTAATTTGCTAGAGGCTAGAATTTGAATAATAATCAATGAAAGGACAAGGGATGATGATGGAGAAACCCTAGTTTCTTCAATAGATCCCTAAACCTCGTTGATCATCATCAATCTAGCAACAAATATTCAATAGATAAGAATTTGTAATCATTATTATTCATCATCACTATCAATTGGATCGATTCCGACAGGCCTCTTTACAAATCTTGATAATTCAAACAATTTGGACAATTTCATGATTCTTGATTCTAGATCTTTATTTTCTTTATGTTTCTTGAAATGAAAACTCACAAATCTTGAACCAATTTTCATGCAATTTCTTTTATCTTTTAATTTTCAACTCAACTAAAACAATAACGAACAAATCACACTTTCTCAGCAAACGATCTGTATTCATTAACGCGCTACTTCGACACCGTTAATTGATTGCGGTATCAATTTCTTTGGTTGTGATCTTTTACACTTTTCTAAACACGACATGGAAACGATATCAATCAAATGGCGCCGTTGCCGGGGATAGTGTGCTAATTTGTTTGTTTATTGTAATTTTGAGTTGGAAAATTATTATTCTATCAGAATTTTTAGATCAAAATTCGCACAAGCACTTAACGATTTGTTGTGATTTATTGCAAAGAGATCTGGAATCTGTGGAGCGAGAGGAAAAATTTTCAGGACATCTCAAAATGTTTAGAGAGTCAACAGGAGCATTTGCTGAAATTTTTGTGCAGGGATCTCTCTGTCTTGCGGCTGATCCGCGGAGAAACTAGCCATATTGCGGCGGATCCGCGGCGACTTAGCTGCTTCAGTGCACCAAACTTCTCTGGTATATTCTGTACTTTCTTATCTCCTCCCTGCTCTGTCCATTAACCAATTTCTGCAGGATTCTTTGCAAAAATTCGCAGCGCCGCAAAAAGAAAAATTGTTGCGTGTTTGATCTTGGTTGTTTGCATTTTTAATACGGAAATTAAGGGGCAAAGACCAAATTCAGATTAGGTGGGGAGTTCATTACCCTTCCTAAGCCCCAAAAATCACAAACTTGCATCCGCATCACCCTCATTAACTAAAAAAATATCTAAACATGACTCTAAGGACTGTCGCGCTCACTTAGGACAGAAGGAGGTCATGGGTAATCTATTGCTTATCCGTGTTTCTTTTTTGGTGTCTAAGGAAAGTGTGTCTAAGGCAAGTAGTTACTTAATTAGGCCCACTACTTACGTAGTAGAGAACCTCCTACTTACCTGGCACTTACCTGGCCACAGAAGGGGCAAAAAGGTAGTAGAGGATTTATCTTGCGACTTATCTTCTGGAAGTCTAGGAGCGGTCTAGAGACTTGACCTAGGTAACCACTAGAATTAGGGTTGCTTGTAAATTGTTTGTGTGGTTTTTAAAAATCGATACTTTTTCAAAACAAACACCAAACTCATCTTTTCCTTAATTATCACAACGCTGCCACTTGTGCTAAACCATTTAGTGCATCCTCGGCTGGACACGGGATTCTAGTGCCCGTCTTGTCCGCGTTCCTCCTATCGACTCCGAAGTCGGTATTTCTACGTCTACTTTTTCTTCACCCACTACCACACCCACTTTGATGGACGGTTCTCCATCGAACTTCTTTAACACTACTCTGCCACCGCCAGCAGGTGCACAGAATCCGCCCCGCATCTCTCTCTAAGAGAGATGTTACCTTATGCGAGGTCCTCTTTCTACCTGTCTCACCATTCCACCAGCCAATGGGGACAATTTTGAAATCAAACCACAATACATCAATCTTCTACCCAAATATCACGGTCTCGAGTCTGAAGACACATTCGTCTTTATTACCAAATTTGAAAATCTATGCGCTATGATGGGTACTTCACAGCTTTCTGTGGATGTTATGAGATTACGTCTTCTCCCATTTACTTTGTGCTATATAGCCGAGAAGTGGCTTTATAACACAGCCACACATTCTATTTCGAATTGGGGAGAATTCGTAATAGCTTTCCTAAAGAAATTCTACCCTAATCATAAAACAGCTCGAGTCCGTAGCGAAATAAATCAATTTACACTGCTTCCAAATGAACCATTCTCGAAGTGTTTTGAACGCTTCAAGGATCTGTTAGTTCAATGTCCTCATCACGGAATTCCTAGATGGGATCTGTGTAGAATCATATATGAGGGAATTAATCCTACAACAAAACAGACCCTTGAATCCATGTATCAAGGCACCTTCATGAATAAAGATAATGGTGAAGCCTGGAGATTTTTAGAAGATTTCGCTGAAAGAACTTTACAGTGGGAGAGTGTAAACCAGTCATCGTCTAGGGGTGGGATTCATCAACTTGATGTTTCCATAGGAGTTAGAGCTGAAATAGCAGCAATGCAAAAGAAACTCGAAGCTATGGAACATAAATTTTTAGCAGCCTCCCTAAATCAGATGTCACTCTCCAAAACTGTCTGTGGATGCTGTTCTGATCCATCTCATCTTACCTAAGAATGTCCAATGAATTCTCCGTTTCAAGGTCAAGAGCATACCGATGCTACTTTCCAACAAAGACCTAGAAACGATCCGTATTCTTCCACTTATAATCAGGGTTGGAGAAATCACCCTAACTTTGCTTGGAATCAATCACAAACTCAAAACACGGTTCCAAATCAAAATAAATTCCAAAGGGGTCCTCCAACACAACAACAACCACTATAACTGACTCAGCACCCCTATCAATCATAAAACTTTCAAAATCTGGTTAACACACCTGCACCGTATAATCCTTTGTAGTTGACCGGTACTGATGAATCCTTTTCACTCGCACAAACCATGAATTTGATTCTGAAAAATTTCATGCAAGTTTTGACTGAAATAAAGACTTCTGTCGATAAAATCCCGAAAAACTCTGACTCCCATGATGAGAGTATAAATCGATGGGAGCACAAATTTCTCAATTAAAAGCCGAAATGAGTGCTAGAGAGAAAGAGAAACTTCCGTCTCAACCCCTACCAAATCCTGGGCATTCACAACACTACAATGTGAATGCCATTACAACGTTGAGATCCGGAAGAGTGCTGAATAATCAAGTTGGGGAAGAGATTGATAATCATGAAGAATTAATCAATAATACCCCGGCTGACACTTTTCCTTCTACACACACTTCTACTTCTGATCCTTGTTCTTCGACTACACCACCTTCTTGCGAGCCTATTCTTCGTTTTCCTCAAGGCTCGACACCTTAGCATACCTCTTATAGTCCACCAAAGACGATCCCCGATCCTATTCTGGGATCAGTTCCACACTCACCACCTTCTCCAATATTGGACCCAGTTCTTATTGCTAAAGCTCCTTATCCGAATCGGTTAAGGGGAAACAAATCGAGTCCACATATGGAGAAGATTATGGAAATGTTCAAACAGGTTAACATCAATATCCCTCTGCTAGATGCTATTCAACAAGTCCCCGCTTATGCGAAAATTCTCAAAGACTTGTGCACTAGGAAGAGGAAGACTCAAGTGCCCAAAAAGGTTTTCATGACTAATAATGTTAGCACTGCTTTTACCCCACAGTTACCAAAGAAACGTAAGGACCCAGGATATCCTACGATATCGATTTCTATTGGGGGTAAAAACATTAACCGTGCTTTACTTGAACATGGCGCAAGTGTTAACCTGCTTCCATATTCTGTTTACGAGCAGTTAGGTATTGGAGAGTTAAAACCTACTCATTGCACTCTCCAAATGGAAGACCGTTCAATCACCAAACCTAGAGGTGAACTGGAGGATGTGTTGATAAAAGTCGGGGAATTTATATTCCCTGTGGACTTTATTGTTCTCAATACACAACCTGTAGCAAACCCACAGAACCAAATTCCAGTGATTTTGGGTCGACCATTCCTTGCCACTTCCAATGCTGTCATTAATTGTCAAAACGGTTCTATGAATCTTTCTTTTGGAAAAATGACAATTGAACTAAACATCTACAAAATTGGAAGTCAGCCGTCTGAACCCTCTGTTCACATACTTGATATATGTTCTGTCCACGAGATTGCTCCCGAAAGTTACGAAGTTGATGAACTTTGCTTTGAAGATCTCAACGACACTAGCACATTAATGTTTGATCTTGCACATCTTTGTGAGAACACTCTTTCCACTCCTGAGTCTGACACTCTTGACTCATCACTTTCCGAGTCTGTATCCTATGCAGGCTACGAGCTTCTTCGTGACTCTGAATATCATTCGATGACCCCACCTTCTATAGTTTCTCCGCCAGCATTAGATCTTAAACTTTTACCTTCTCATCTTAAATATGCATATTTAGGGGAGAATGAGTCTTTACCTGATATCATATCCGCTTCTCTAGCGTCAGAGCAAGAGAATGCGCTTTTAACGGTGTTGAGATCTAATAGGCAGGCATTTGGTTGGACTATGGCTGACATCAAAGGGGTTAGTCCCTTGATTATAGAACATCATATACATCTGATGGATGAAGCTAAGCCAAGCCGAGAACCACAGAGACGGCTAAACCCCGTCATGAAGTATGCAGTTAAGAAAGAAATCGTCAAATGCCTTGACAGTGGTATCATTTACCCAATCTCCGATAGCCAATGGGTAAGTCCAATTCATGTCGTCTCTAAGAAATCTGGCATCACGGTAATTACAAATGAGGCAAATGAGTTAATCCAGACACGCGCTCAAACTGGGTGGCGTGTATGTATTGATTATAGAAAACTCAATACTGCAACGAGGAAAGACCACTTTCCTCTACCTTTCATTGACCAGATGTTAGAACGCTTAGCTGGACGTGAATATTATTGCTTCATGGACGGATACTCTAGCTATAATCATTTCCCTATTGCAAAAGTGGATCAAGACAAAACCACATTTACTTGTCTTTTTGGTACCTTTGCTTATAGATGAATGCCCTTTGGGTTATGCAATGCTCCCACTACATTTCAGCGGTGCATGATGGGGATATTCTAGGACATGGTCGAGAATTTTCTGGAGATTTTCATGGACGATTTCTCGATATTCGGAGATTCTTTTGCTGGCTGCCTATCTCATCTTGACGCGGTTCTTACTCATTGTAAAGAGAAGAACTTAACCTTGAATTGGGAAAAATGCCATTTCACGGTCCAAGAAGGAATTGTGCTTGGACATATTATTTCACGAAAAGGCATTGAGGTTGACAAAGCCAAAATAGATGTCATTCAAAACCTTCCTCATCTCAAATGCGTCAAGAATATACGATCTTTTCTTGGCCATGCAGGCTTTTACAGGAGATTCATTAAGGATTTTAGCAAAATTGCTAGACCCTTAACTCTTCTCTTGGCCAAGGACACAACCTTTCACTTTGACTCGAATTGTGAGGCAGCATTTGACTCACTCAAACACTCTCTCACTACAGCCCCCGTTTTATCTTCTCCAGATTGGAACCACCCGTTTGAGCTTATATGTGATGCATCAGATTTTGCAGTTGGTGCAGTCTTAGGACAGCACATTGAAAAGATGCCATACGTGATCTATTATACAAGTAAGACTCTGAATGATGCTCAAATTAATTATACAACTACCGAAAAAGAACTCTTGGCAGTTGTATTCGCATTAGAAAAATTCAGGCCTTACTTGATTGGCTCACCAATTATTGTGTACAATGACCACTCCGTCTTGAAGCATCTTTTGGCAAAGAAGGATGCTAAAGGTAGGATAATACGTTGGATCCTTCTATTACAAGAATTTGATCTTGTTATTAAAGATAAGAAAGGATGTGAAAACGTTGTAGCCGACCATCTGTCGCGCATCTCTTGTTCACCTGTGAACCTGCCGATCAATGATTCTTTTCCAGACGAACAACTCTTGAATGTATCCGACAAACCTTGGTTCAGAGATATTGTGAATTATCTTGCTACGGGACTTATTCCCCGTGAATTGTCAAATCAGGACAAATATCGATTTCTAACCCAAGTAAAACATTTTTACTAGGTTGAACCATATCTGTTTAAGTATTGTCCTGACCAGATTATTCGCAGGTGTGTTCCCAACGATGAATTCAAGAGCGTTCTATCTTTTTGTCATGATCAGGCATGTGGGGGTCATTTCGGTCCTCGAAATACGGCGGAGAAGGTTTTGCAATGTGGTTTTTACTGGCCGACTTTGTTCGAAGACTCATTTGATCATTGCAAAACCTGTGCATAGTGTTAACACACGGGTAGGATTTCCCGGAGAAATGAGATACCACTTCAACCCATCTTGGTGGCTGAAATTTTTGATGTTTGGGGTATTGACTTTATGGGTTTTTTTCCCAACTCCTTTAGGAATTTGTACATATTGTTTGCAGTTGATTACGTCTCGAAATGGGTTGAAGCTATTCCTTGTCGCACTAATGACAAAAAGGTTGTCATTAAGTTCTTAAAAGAAAACATCTTTTCGCGATTTAGACACCCACGCGCTATTATTAGCGATAACGGGACGCATTTTTGCAATCGGTCTTTTGAGACTCTGATGAGGAAATATGCAATCAACCACAAAATTTCCACACCCTATCATCCCCAAACGAGCGGGTAAGCTGAGGTTTCAAACAGACAAATCAAACAAATTTTGGAGAAAACAGTTTCTAAAAATCGAAAAGATTGGTCAACCAAATTGACGGATGCTCTTTGGGCATTCCGAACAGCATATAAAACCGATCTAGGTATGTCTCCTTACAGACTAGTGTTTGGAAAGTCTTGTCACCTTCCGGTCGAGATTGAGAACAAAGCAATATGGGTCATTAGAGAACTTAACTTTGACTAAAATCAAGCCTGCAACTTTCGGAAGCTGCAATTAAACGAGCTAAGCGAACTTCGCGATGAAGCTTATGATAATACTGTAATTGTAAAGAACCGGACTAAGGTATTTCATGATAAAAATATTTGGAGAAAAATTTTTACACCTGGTCAACAAGTCCTTCTTTATGATTCACGACTCCACCATCATTCGGGTAAGCTACGATCTCGGTGAAAAGGACCATTTGTTGTGCGGTATGTATACCCGCACGGGGCAGTTGAAGTTGAAAATGTTGAAAACGGTACATTTTTCAAAGTAAATGGGCATAGATTAAAACCGTATTTTTCTACTGACCCCACAGAGGAGCTCCTGTTTTTACAGGAGCCACTTTATCTTGATTAAAATTCCTCCGTCTCACCTCCATCTTTAGAATGGAGGTGAGTGAAAAGAATAAGTCTGGGGGAGTATTTTCACGATCATATTTATTGCCTCCGTTAATAAATTTCCTCCCAAGCTTACAGGTTTTTTGTGATCCAACAGACAGCAACAGTGAGGCCACTGTTGAAAACAAATTTGGGGGAGGTTTGTGCTTATTTACGCATCACTTTGCATCATACTTTGCATAAGCACAAAGCATATAAAACATATGAAAATTTTAAAAAAAAATTAATTTTTAAAAGGATAAAAATATTTAATATTTAATTTTATAATAAAAAATTAGATAGTGAAAAATTACATCCAAAAGATTGGAAAATTTTAAGAAAACCTAGAAAATTAGAAGTTTTCTTAAACGAACTAGTAATAAGTAGTTATGAGCCGTTGTCCCAAGGGTTAGTAAGATGAAGGATGTCACTAATCTGAGAATAAAAATAAGTCTGAAAAATAGTTCCTATTCTGGAAGCCAAACATTTGAATATTGATACCCTACTATACGCACTCACACACGTCTTGAAGCTCGGGAGAGTAGAGGATACCTTGAAATGATCTTGTCTAAAAGCCAAAATATAAAAGAAATAATAAATGAAGAAAATATAAAATGGTGAAGAAAAATGAACACTGGTTTTGTAAACACCAATGCAGCAATAAAAAATATAGCGAGGATGCTTCATCACCTAGTGCCTTAGACCAACTGGTTTGGGAGTCACTGCTAAGCTTAGGTGTTGCAAGACGAGGAAAATACTAATACACCTAATCAGCAAGCACATGAGTAATCGGTCGGTTAGTACCTCAAGAAATATTAACGGTCGCATGAAAAATGTGTGAGCAATCTCATCTAAATATTCATCAATTAAAAAGTACTGAGGTAGATGGACAAGAGTATGATAGCTTGAATTGAATTTTCCGAGTGTAGGGATGTCTTTTATACACACGTAGGGGTATATGATCGATGTTTGGAAGAAAGGTAGGGATGAAGAATAAGGACGATATTTTATTGAGGGATGATATGATTTCTAACATCTTTTCATGACTATTAAGATAGGGCTCATGACAACCGAAAAGCTAGTATAGTTGGAAACTCTAATTTTCAAAGTTTTTCTTTTACAATTCTTATCTTTATATGTAACTTTCACGGTCTTCCTTTTATTATGGGATTTTGTGGGTGCAATCCGCTGAAAACCCTCAGGACACAACACTCCACCTACTAGGGACACCTAAAGGTTTAAAGGCTTGTTGCACGTGCTCAGTGCAATCATGTTGCCTACGAAAGTGTGCTAGTTAGTTTTTCTTTTTCTTATATTTTCTCCTTCTCTTGAATAAAACAAGTTTGCTCGAGATGACCAAAATTAAGTTTGGGGGAATTTGATCAGTCAAAAATATTGCATTTTAACACATCAATTTCCCTACTCTTTGTAATCATCTAAAGGTGTTTTGTATAAATATAGCACAAATTAGCAAATTGTCTGCAAAATACCAAAATAACATGTGTTATACATTATAACCGGCATTTTAAGGGAAATTGTGTGTTTATTACTACACGCGTGATCTTTTGTGTATCAAACACTTGTCTCGAGATTGTGTGCAGGAAATTCTCCAGGTAAAAGAGCCAGAATTGATAAAAGGACTGATCAAATGCATCAAGTCAAAAACATGAAATCTGGCAGTAAACATGAAAGTATAAACATATACCAGACATCAGGAAAGTGCCATAAAGCCAACATCAGAATTACCCTGGAAGAATAATGCTGAAAGCACCTCAAACGGCCGCGGATCCGCGGCCGAGTCAGGCCGATCCGCCGTGGATCCACGACCCAGTTGACTCGTCAGCGGTTGGTCATTTTTGTAGAGGTCTCCTTTTAACGGCCAAGTTTCTCCAAGACGTTTCTAATTGTGTAGATTTCTCCAGAAACTTCCCTTCTAACAGCCAAGCTTCTTGTGCAAGTTTCATAACTACCAAGCTTCTTATGCAAGCTAGCTAACTACCTTAATCTAGAAACTTCTCTACCCTAGCTTCCTATGCAAGCCTCATAACAACCAAGCTTCCAAGGGAAGATAGACCAAGCTTCTAGGGGAAGATAAAGGAAATCTATAAAAAGGGACCTAGTGCTTCATTACAAAGGTTGTTGAACATTGAGCCAAAATTCCGCAAGTTGAGTGACACAACTTGCAACTCAAAACCCTAGCCCGAATCCAATTCCAAAGCCAAAGCAAGATTCATCTAGTACCAAATCAAGCAAGCATTCAACGAGCCTCTGAAGCAACGCCGATCTTCAACCGAGCAAGAGATCCATGACGATCCGCGACTCATGACAATCGAGCCACGCAAAGATCGACGCCAAATTCCTTCTCAATTGAGTGAGCTAGAGCTAGTCTTGTAAACTTGAGTGAGAGTTGTAATTTGAAGAAGATCTAAATAAAGGTGAAAAATCTCTATTCTTTCTTTCTATTCATTCTCGCATTATGATATTCTTAGTTCTTGATTTCTTTATAATGATGTGTGAGTAAATTCTTCGCTTGTTGCAGAATCGAGAAAATAGATAGATGATGATGATTAAATTCTTGAACGATTCTTAAGTCTTATGAGTTTTGTAAACTTTAGGAAATTGAATCATCGAAAACCTAATTTGAGCGAGATCGCTTTCTTGAATGTTTTTGCTCCAAATTAGATATCAACGATCGGTGATTTAATTTGCTAGAGGCTAGAATTTGAATGATAATCAATGAAAGAATAAGGGATGATGAAGAAGAAACCCTAGTTTCATCAATAGATCCCTAAACCTCGTTGATCGTCTTCGATCTAGCGACTAATCTTCAATAGATAAGAATTTGTAATCATTAGTATTCATCATCACTATCAATTGGATCGATTTCGACAGGCCTCTTTACAAATCTTGATAATTCAAACAATTTGGAAAATTTCATGATTCTTGATTCTAGATCTTTATTTTCTTTATGTTTCTTGAAATGAAAACTCACAAATCTTGATTCAATTTTCGTGCAATTTCTTTTATCTTTTAATTTTCAACTCAACTAAAACAATAACGAACAAATCACACTTTCTCAGTGGATGATCCGTATTCATTAACACGCTACTTCGACACCGTTAATTGATTGTGGTATAAATTTCTTTGGTTGTGATCTTTTACACTTTTCTAAACACGACACGGAAACGATATCAATCAATTGTACATCCATCTTCTCGTGCTGCTTTTGGTGTTCATTGTTCATAGAAGCAAGCGCGAGGCACTTGGCTGTTGCGCAGTATATATCCCATATCTTGCGGATTTCTTTATCCGCAACTGAAGAATCAGGGCCTGCGCTAGGAGGGGCTGGAGTAGTCAGGACGTATCCGACCATATCATAGGTCAGGGCAATATATACGTTCCTTAGCCAATCTTTGTAATTCGGTCCCGTGAGTTTATTCTTTTCTAATAAAAGTTTAAGTCCCGTCATAGGTATCTGCCATTAGGAGAGAGAAAAGAAAACACTCAGCGATTGCTCTTGCATAATTAGAATGGTTATTAATCTTATCTAATTGATGTCTCCCACTATTTTTTATCAAATTTTCTTTCAAACATTAAAAAGAAATTTAGCCAGGATTAATTGCAATCTACAAGTTCACTAACCGGTCGGCCAGGACAGTGTTGGTACTCCGAGGGAGATTCCCCGTGCTTTCGCACGGACCTAATTAAAATAAACATCGTTTTCCTAGAGGAGTAACCCCGTTGACACATTTCTAGACACCTACTGGATTAGCTAATTGTAAAGTGCAAAACTCTCCCGGGAGTAACTTTTACTCACAATGGGATCGGGATCCAACTATCATATAGAAGGTATGCAATCTCATTGCAAATTTCAACTCTTGAAATCCCGATATGATTTTTACCCCCAGTGTCTTGTGACCTTAACTATGGTCAAAAAATCAAAAGCACTGGTCAAGTTCTACCCGCCATTTCGTGATTGATTTAGACCCACTCGCATGACCCTTAACTATGGTAAACAAAGTCATACGAATGTCCAAATCGATCGCATCAAATGCTTTGTAGGAAGACATCACATAGCTACTGTACACCACGCCTTAACTATAGTCAACAAACGTGGCACGAATACTAAGTACTCTACTTCCTTAAATGGCGGAGGGCAACAGATGGTTTTTATTAAAAACCTTAACGTTTTGAACTTGATATCATTGTAGAATCTGGTGAAAGGAGTGGTTTAAGCTCCAGTTTTAAAAGTCGAATGGTTTTGTAGTATCTTTCAAATTTCGCTAAAGAGGTCACTCCCGGTGAAGGGATCTCGGCTCTTTCCTCATCAATGAGGTGCTGGATATTCATGAATACCACGATGCAAAGAAAAAGTTAGATCAACTATAAAAACAATCGAGTGCTTTGCAACATTTTCTAGTTTCGCTAAAGGGGTCACTCCC
Source organism: Agapanthus africanus (assembly GCA_030015575.1). Lineage (NCBI taxonomy): Eukaryota > Viridiplantae > Streptophyta > Magnoliopsida > Asparagales > Amaryllidaceae > Agapanthus > Agapanthus africanus. The sequence goes on along the minus strand of CM057344.1, from coordinate 224,512,012 downwards.
GGTGAAGGGATCTCGGCCATTTCCTCATCGAATGAGGTGCTGGATATTCATCAAGGAATACCACTATGCAAAGCAAAAACTAGAGTTACACATTTTAAAAAGTTTGATTCTACAACATCTTTAGGTTTCTTTTTCTTAACATTCATCACATTAATGTTGTCCCATCATTTACGTTTCCTAAGCATCACAAAAAAGAAACGAAAATAGAACGTACGCTTATGCCTTCCGCATTCGCCACGGGGCCCCGTCATGCACCGTTAGGTTACTTAACTAATGGCAGAGCGGGGGCTGGACTAGCGCGGGTGTAAAACATAAGCAACGTTTATTATATATCTCATATATAAATAGCCATTCGTCGCACGCATTTATAAAGATTCCAGATCACAGATTAATACATTGGATATACTAGGAATTCCATACTTCATTTAAGCCCTTAATGAAAGACGGTTTCCACGGTCGTGATGAATAGCCAAACCCCACCCTAGACCCTTACGTGTAAGGAAAACTACCCGCCAAATTCCCTAAGTGAAGCAACCTCCCTCAACAAAGTGAGTAGGCCACTCGGCACTTCGAGAACCCGGTAGTTTGTGCACCCTACCTTGGGTCTATCCTAGGAGAAAAAACAGTAAAAAGAAATTATACAACGGTGGCTACAACCTCAACCCGGAAGTAACCCGCAAAATAATATTACATCGCTTTTTATAAATTACATGAATGAAAGAAAAACGCTCTTCTCACATCCCCGGCCATTCATCACGACGATCCAACATATTCATATACACATACCATCGCATGATACCAATACCGATGTGTGCAACCCCGACTAATTGACATATAGCAATTAGTCGACGTTTCTATAACACACATACACATCACTAAGCTTGTAAAGTTACCGCGACATTAGAATTCCGCACGTGATTAGCAAACTAAACCATTTTCCAACTCTTGAAAAAATCCAGTGAGCTACCTTTTAAAAACCAATCTTTTGAGCCTTTCCGTGAGTCGAAACGAACTCGAAAACTGCCCGAGATTCGCGGAGGCAAAGAAAAACATATTAACGTTCGAATGGGGGCCTCGAGGGGGTACCCACCCTTAGGGCCCACCACGAGGTGGCCCCAAAGGGTGTGCAGACCCGAGAGCACCCTGTTGGGGTGCTCTCGGGTCACCCACCCCCAAGGCCACTTTGAGGTGGTCTTAGGGTGTGGGTCCGGCCTCTGTTCCCCGCACCCGGGATGTCCCCGGGGTGCACGCACTCCACCCCGCGGCTTCTCAGTTCAAACCGTGAGCCCGTGGGGTGTGCAAACAACTCAAAACTTCGATTTTCAAAACTGATTTTTCGGCAGTTTTTGCACGTGAAAAAACGACGGAATTCTAACGTTCCAAAAAGTTATTTAAGGTTTAAGATAGGCTTTGATACCATGTTAGTGGATTTTGCACACCCTCACGACACTTGTGAGGAGGCGGAAGCGATAAACAATAATTTTCTTCCATGCAACACCCACATAACCTAAGATTAGTGCTTAAACCTTAACTAGCAAACCCTATCTAGGGTTCTAAACTACTATGATAGGGGTTATACCTTGAGTATCGGTCCTTCGGGTCTTCGTTTGGATGCAACTCCTAGGATTCTTGATGGTTGTAAAGAGCTTGATCTCCGGCCACCTCAAGATCTAAGACGATCCACCCGAGAGCTATTGAACAAGCTACAAACTCTTCACAACAGTTTAACTAAGAGATCAAGATTGCTAGAAGTGATCACTTAGATGATGTAGAGATCAAGTAATGGATTATATTCATCCCTTGACCTATGATTCACAACTCATGTGATGGTTTAGGCCAAGAGGGAGAGGAATGAGAGAATTAGGAGAGAGAATGTGTATGTGAAGAATGAATCAAAAATGAAGCATAACAAAAGATATGGCTCAAAACAATAATTGAAGCATGCATTATTTTTTCACAAAAATAATGCGCCATGCCTCAATACAAATGAATATAAAATGATTTGAGCTATGCCTTCAACCATGCTAAGACTTTCTCCAAATTCCACCTCATCATTTCCATTTTCTCAAAATGAAAATCCATTTATGAGGTGTCTCCTTCTAGAATGTATTCTTGTACAATTACAAGAATACCCCTCACCGAATACTGTATAAATATACCCGTATTCGAATTCCGAAAAATACGAATACAAATAATCCAATAATATAATACCGGTATCTGTCTTAAACCAAAGTCTACCAGTATTATCCTTCCGATCATTATTCCTGTAACACTTACACGAATATGATCGAAACCCTGCCGTAACAACTTACGGCCTCTGCATCATTTGCCTGAACCAGGGAACTCTCTCTGTGGGACTCTAAAGACTCGACAGTACGCTGGCAATAGATTTAACCACAAGCACGCCAGCGGCACTAGGTGTGCGTAACGGCTACCCAGGTACATGACGAAAAGGTGGCCGACGGGCGAACTCATCACAACCCTAACGAGCCTGTAAGCAACACTTACCGTACAGTCCGATCTCTTCGTCTGATACGTCGCATATGAAGTCTAGGGGTGGTAAACGTCAGACCCTAGTAACTTTATATGTCATGCTAATTTACGGCCCATAATGGTTCAAGAAACTACTGATAACACTTATCAGTAAATCTTGAGAACCCTGGCCGGAGATTTGCTGTTATGGCCGATCAACCATAGCGTGACATCAACTCCCTATACAGGGAGAGACGAAACCCCTCCTATCGCTCACTGCCTCCATGCGATTCGGGACTATACCCAAAATTCACCTGTTTGCACGACTCCGTAGAGCCGGGGTAGGGAGGATATCAAAGCACAGTGGAAATCACACAAGATACTATGACAAACTCGGGTCTACAGACTAACCTGTACAAGTGTCACCATAAAACTGCTATCTGATAATAGGTATATATACCATCTAGGAGTTCTCAGCGAGTCCTGTTCGGTGTACCCATTCTCCAATGAGCACCTGTGTACAATCTTTGATGTCAAACGACAATGGTTGTGGGATCAACCATCGCCCCCAGGGTCAAGAAACGTACATACTAGTCTACTCTAGTAATATCGATGCCCTGTCTTGATATTCTCTCGACTAGGAACAATTAAAGGATATGCTTATAGACTGTCCAGGCCCCACTAGTATGATCTACATCATAATCCCGGTAGTCAAGCATAATCCTAAGGGCTTCATCAACATGTATATAAATATATGAAATACAACACATCACACGTTAAGATAAAGATAAACCAGATAGCATACTATCATTTCGAGCAAAGATTGTTTCTGTACATAAACCTGCCCAGCATCCTATACAATACAGGCCTCTAGGGCATACATATCTAACAAACATGTACACTTGTATTATTATACTGTCTCTCTGATACATGTTGATAAATCCCTTAGGATGTTTTCTTGACTACCTGGACTATGATGCGGATCATACTACTGGGACTTGTGTAGTCTACAAGCATATCCTTTAACTGTTCCTAGTTGAGGGAGTATCGAGACAGGGCATCGATATTCCAGAGTAGACTAGTGTGTACGTTTCTTGACCCTGTAGGGGGCGATGGTTGATCCCATAACCATTGGTGTTTGACATCAAAGATTTTGCACAAATGATCATTAGAGAATAGGTACACCGAACAGGACTCACCGAGAACTCTTAGAAGGTACTATACCTATCGTCAGATAGCAGTTCTCTGGTGACACTGGTACAGGTTAGTCTGTAGACCCAAGATCTTCATAGTGTCTTGTATGGTTCCCACTGTGCTTTGATTTTCTCCCTACCACGGCTCAAAGGAATCGTGCAAATAGGTGGATTTTGGGTACAGTCCCGAGTGACATGGATGCAAAGAGCGATAGAAGGGGTTTCATCTCTCTCGTTATTAGGAGTTGATGTTGCACTATACTCGATTGGCTATAACAGTAAGTCCCTGGCCAGAGCTAATGAGATTTATTGGTAAGTGTTATCAGTAGTTTCTCGAACCGTTATGAGCCATACATCGACATGACTTATCAAGTTACTGAGGTCTGACGATTCTACCCATAGACTCGATATGCAACATATCAGATGAAGAGACAGATTTGTACGGTAAGTGTTACTTGTAGGATTTATGAGAGTTTGTGTTGGGTTACAGCAGCGCCCCGACCATCAATCCGTGGCCAAATGCGGAACAAAAACTTTTAGAAACCGGCGCTAACGGAACCCGATTCCCGGATCGTACCATTAACCCTATACTAGTTATATGTAAAGGAGTTTAAAGAGGTTCTACTGAACGATCCGAGTCCTTCGGTCTTCAACCTCTGTCCCATGCTCCTCGCGGCTTCCTCGATTATGTTTGATCTCCGGTCTCCCAACATCGAAGAAGATCCACGTCGAGAGTTTGTAATACGGGCTCCGACCTCAAAACCGAAGCAACTCAAGTATCTTGTTTTCTAACCTAGATAGACAGGATGAAGTAGAGAGTGTTTGTGATTACTTTGTGTCAATACACCCTTGGTTTCTCAACACATGAGACATGTAGGGTGGAGGTTGAAGAAGATGCCATGTGAGGAAAGTGAGAAGCAAAGAAAAGAAAAGTGCAAGTGAAGAAAAAGAATGTGGCTGCCTCTTTCTTTTCTTTTGTTGTTGTGAGAGTGAGTTATTTGTTGTGAGTGTTTTTATATGAAGCAAGCTACCAACTAAAGAAAACCAACTCAAGAAAAAATATCTCCTTTGCTCACAACAAATATCCCACACCACAAACAAAACAACATCATGCCACCATGAGTCCAAGCCAAAACTTACACTCACACTTTCCACCTCATAAACATTTAACCTAAATGTTTAATCCAAAAAGAAAAAGCATTTTCTAAATTAAACTTGTAACGAATTACAAGAATACCCCTAATCTGTATATACATACCTGCATCCGTATTCCAACTGAATACGAATACAACGAGACAAAAATAATCCAACAATATAATACAAGGATCCGGCTTAAACTAAAGCCCACTAGTTTTATCCGTCCGAACATCATCCGTGCACAAGTAATCGTATGTGATCGAACCCTGCCATAAAACTATACGGCCTCTACAACGTTTCGCCCGAAGCAGGGAAACCCTGTGTGTAGGACTCTAAAGACTCGTCAATACGCTGGTAGTGGGTTTAACCACAAGCGCATTAAGGGCACTAGCTGTACGTAACGGCTACACAGGTATTGAGCGGAAGGGAGGCCGACGAGCAAACTCATCCTGAAACCTTACTGAGCCTGACAGTGACAATATCCGTACAGTCTGGTCCATTCGTCTATGAGTAACCCATATCGAGTCTAGGGGGTGAATAAAGTCAAACCCCTAATAACGCGACATTTAGTGTCGGTATGAAGCCTATCACTACCTGAGAAACTATTGATCCGAATCAGTAATTCTTGACTACCTTGGCCAAGGATTTCTTGTAGGGAATTCTTAACACCTCTATAAAGGTTTAAAAGCATCATACATGCTATAACAATAAAATTTCGAGGTGCTAAGCAAACTATACAAAGAATCGAACTAGAATTTATGAAGTAACTATTAATAGTATCAACAAATTAAGTTTATGTTATGCTAAGTGTTGAAACTACAACCTTTGTAGTTCACTTTGGAAGACTCCTAGGCTTTGCAAAGGTTCACTTGATCTACTCCTCGTCCCCGACGATCCACCCGAAGCACTTTGCCCTAAGCTTGATGCTTCCTACGATCTTTGGAAATCCTTGAAGCACAACACCCTACACAAGATGGCTAAGGTTGTGTAGGATGATGAAGTGGTTGCTATTCTTATTTATTACCTTTTCTTTTCTTTTTCTAACTCTTTTTAACCATTAAAAGAGAGCTAGGGTTTGAGGAAGAAGAAGAAGTCTCACTCTTTTCTTTTTCTAAGATAATGATAATGTAAAAAGAAAATGAGAGAGAGTGAGAGATCTTATCATAACTTTAACCATAGTAGAATAAAAATCTAGATATTTCATCTAAGGTTAAAAGGCAAAAGGAATGGAAACTATGGTTGAGTTAAAGAATTGTGTAGATGAGTGTGGAAGCAATGACTCATTAACCATTTCTTTTGCCTTTAATCTTTAATGAAAAATCCAAACATTATCTTATCTACAATATGATTCTTATATTGCCTTCCTCTTTGTATCATCAACCATGATACATTTTATGTATGTATGTATGTGTGCACATCATCATGTACATATACATCCATGTATCCATAAGAAGAAAAGGTTTTAAATAAATAATATAAAAGCCAATATTAAATCAACACTTAATTTAATAAATCCATCATATCTCATATGACCCGACTAATATTAAATGCCCGATTAAAATACAGTATCATATACCAGTATTTAATCGAGGCTCCGCGCATATCTCATATGTGCACCACTTCGTTTCGCCAGAGCCGAGAAACTTCTATGTGGGACTCTATGACTCGTCAATACGCCAGCAGAAGATGATGATCATATCAAACATCTACTAGCCGCAAGCGTTCAGCTAAACGTAACGGCCACCCGGGTATTGAGCGATCAGAATAAGAACAAGCGAACCTGTCAAAACTCCTGTCAATCCATCTGGCAACACTAACCGTACAGTCCGGTCTCTTCGTCAGATATGCTGCATATCGAGTCTAGGGATGGAATCGTCGACCCCAATAACTCAATAAGTCATGCCGGTATATGGTCTATAACAGATCGAGAAACTTACTGATAACACTTATCAGTAATATCTCAGCAGCCCTGGCCAGGAACTTCCTGTTATAGCCAATCGTGCACAGCACAGCATCAACCCCCAATACCGGGAGAGACGAAACCCCTCCTATCGCTCACTGCCTCCACATGCCTCGAGACTATACCCAAAATTCACCTGTTTGTACGACTCAGTAGAGCCGTAGTAGGGTGGAGATCAAAGTACAGTGGGAGGACACACAAGACTCTATGACGATCTCGGGTCTACAGACTAACCTGTACCAGTGTCACCTGAGAACTGCTATCCGACGTATGATATAATACCATATAGGAGTTCTCGGTGAGTCCGTTCAGTGTACCCAGTCTCACTGAGCACCCGTATACTATCTTCGGTGTCAACACACCAGACGGATATGGGATCATCCATCGCCCATCATATGGAACAAGAATGGTATACGCTAGTCTAAGCTGGAATATCGATGCCCTGTCTCGATATACCTACGACTAGGAACATTTCAAGGATATGCTTATAAACTACAGATGTCCCACTAGTATGATCCGCATCATAATTCCAGTAGTTAAGCCAATATCCTTAGGGCTTCATCAATATGTACCAAATGAATATAAACATGATCAAGTGAACATATGATAAAGTAAAACCAGATAGCATACTATCATTTTGAGCAAGACTGTCTCCCGAATATATATATATATACACATCAGTACATACACTATCTCATAATGGCCTCTAGGGCATACATATATCCAACAATCTCCCACTTGCACTAAGGCCAGTTATTGGCATATCTCATACCTAACATCTCAAAAAGTCGCTCATGCTGCGGCTGAGGGAGGGCCCTGGTGAATGGATCCGCAGCGTTGTCCTTTGTGTCTACTCTCTTAATCTCGATCTCGCGGCGATCAACTATCTCCCGGATCACATGATATCTCCTCAGGATGTGTCTGGACTTTTGATGGGACCTGGGCTCTTTGGCCAATGCCATAGACCCATTATTGTCACAATACAGAGGTATTGGATCAATAATGGTTGGAACTACTCCTAGCTCCGCGATGAATTTTCTCATCCAGACGGCTTCCTTGGCAGCATCATTTGCAGCAATATATTCAGGTTCCATCGTTGAGTCTGCAACGGTATCCTGTTTGGAACTCATCCAACTCACCGTCCCTCCATTGAGGGTAAATGCAAACCCTGAGATAGACTTGCTGTCATCCTTGTCACTTTGGAAGCTTGAATCGGTAAAGGCCTCCATTTGGAGATCCCCATTACCATACACCAAGAACAATTCTTTAGTCCTTCGCAAGTACTTAAGAATGTTCTTTACAGCAATCCAGTGATTTTCCCCTGGGTTAGATTGATACCTGCTTACTACACTAAATGCATAAGCAACATCAGGGCGTGTACATAACATCACATACATTATCGATCCTACTGCCGAAGCATAGGGAATAATGCTCATGCGAGCTCTCTCTATATCAGACTTTGGGCAATCGTCTTTTGAGAGAGTGACTCCATGGCAAGCGGGTAAGGCACCCCGCTTGGAGTCTTCCATACTAAATCTCTTTAGGATGGTGTTTATGTACTTGGTTTGGGACAATCCCAATAACCGTTTGGATCTATCCCTATAGATCCGTATACCCAATATGTATGTGGCATCTCCCAGGTCCTTCATGGAGAACCTTTGTGATAAGAATGATTTGACCGACTGTAGCATAGGAATGTCATTTCCTATCAGAAGTATGTCATCTACGTACAATACGAGGATTGCGACATTTCTTCCTACAGTCTTCTTATAAACACAAGGTTCATCTGGATTTTTGATGAAATCAAACTCTTTGATAACATCATCAAAACAGATGTTCCAACTCCGTGATGCCTGCTTTAATCCATAAATGGATTTAAGTAGCTTACATGCCTTACCGCTGCTCCCACTATCAATGAATCCCTCTGGTTGATCCATATAAACGCATTCCTCTAAATCACCATTTAGGAATGCAGTTTTAACGTCCATCTGCCAGATTTCATAGTCGTAGTGAGCAGCAATAGCAAGTAGGATCCGAATGGATTTAAGCATGGCTACCGGAGAGAAAGTCTCGTCATAGTCCAAACCTGGTCTTTGACGAAAACCTTTCGCTACCAACCTTGCCTTATAGGTCTCTACCTGTCCATCTACACCGATCTTTCTTTTAAAGATCCATTTGCATCCCACAGGTTTTATCCCGGAGGGTACATCTTCCAAAGTCCATACTTTGTTGGTGTACATGGACTCCATTTCGGATCTCATGGCATCCAGCCAATTCACAGAGTCACCACTCGTGATAGCCTGATGAAAACTGGAAGGATCATCATCATCCATGATGCAATCTTCTCTATCACCATCAACGAGGAAACCGTAGTATCTCTCCGGTGGGCGAGAAATCCTGCCAGATCTGCGGAGTGGCTGAGGTTCATTAGATTCTGTTATGACTTCAGGTTCAGCCAAGTTGTCATTTGTAACTTGTGTTTCTAGAACTTCTTCTAGATTTACCACATTGCCATTTGTATTGTTTGAAAAAATCTCATCTTCTAAAAAGGTGGCATATTGAGAAACAAACACTTTTTGTTCTTCTTTGTGGTAAAATAGATACCCAAACGAATGTTTAGGATATCCTACAAATATACATTTGACTGATCGTGTCTCGAGTTTGTCTGGATTCTGCTTTTTAACAAAAGCCGGACAACCCCAAATCTTAACTCTTTTAAGAGATGGTTTCTTCCCATGCCATATCTCATATGGAGTGGTAGACACGGTCTTGGTTGGAACTTTGTTTAACAGAAAAGCTGCTGTTTCCAATGCATGCCCCCAAAATGAGAGAGGTAACTCAGCATCACTCATCATGGATCGTACCATATCTAATAGGGTACGGTTCCTTCGTTCTGACACACCGTTGTGCTGTGGTGTGTAAGATGGAGTGCGCTGAGAGAGAATCCCATTCTCTTTTAGGAAGTCTAAGAACTCAGTACTTAAGTACTCTCCACCTCGATCCGATCGAAGTATCTTGATACTCTTTCCTGTTTGGTTTTCTACTTCATGTTTATACTCCTTGAATTTCTCGAAAGCTTCAGATTTATGTTTTATCAAATATACATGACCAAATCTTGAGAAATCATCAGTAAAAGTTATGAAGTATGAAAAACCGCCTCTTGCATGTGTAGACATTGGTCCGCATACATCACTATGTATGAGGCCTAGGAGCTCAGTAGCTCTTTCTCCGTGTCCTGTAAACGGGGTTTTGGTCATTTTACCTTTGATACAAGACTGGCAAGTTGCATAAGATTTATACTCAAATGAATTTAAATATCCATCTTTATGAAGCTTGTTTAGTCTTGTTTCATTAATATGACCAAGTCTACAATGCCAAAGAAAAGCTTCATTTATCTCTGAAAATTTTCTTTTATTTTTGTGTTGTACGTTGAAAACTGTGTGTTGATTAAGGACGTATATCCCGTTATTTAATGTACCACAACCAATCAACTCTTGATTCAGTCTAATGTTCATAACATTGTGTTGTACAGCAAAATGATACCCTTCATTGTCTAACAAGGAAACAGATATAATATTACAAAGCATACTCGGTACAAAATAACACGGGTTCAAAACCAATATACAACCCGAAGGCAAACCTAGGTGATACTCTCCTACTGAAACTGCATTTACATTGGAACCATTTCCAACTTGGAGAGTATGATCACCTGTCTTCAGAACTCTGCTATTTCTCAACGCCTGCACAGAATTGCAAATATGAGAACCCGAACCGGTATCCAATACCCAGGAAGCAGAATTAATAGAAAAACAGTTTTCAATTACGAACACACCTGAAGCTGAAGCATCATCATGCTTCTTCTTGAGTGCTAGGTACTCAATACAGTTCCTCTTCCAGTGTCCCGTCTTCTTGCAATGGAAACATTCACCTTTTTCTGATGCCCCAACCTTGGACTTGCCTTTTCCCTTCACCTTTTTGACTCCACCCTTAGGTTTGGTGGGTTTCTTCTTCATCTTTCCCTTGGCCTTAGCTTTTGGGTAAGATGAGGAGGATTGCCCAACAGACATAACGGGAGTCTTCACTGACTTCAGTGTGCTCTCTGCACTCCTTAACATATTAAGGAGTTCAGGCAGTTCCTTCTCCATGTTGTGCATGTTGAAGTTAACGATGAACTGAGCAAAGGGGGAGGGGAGAGACTGTAGAATAATATCTGTATACTGTTCATTGTCCATTGTCCACTCAAGGTCCTCAAGCTCTTCTATGAGAGCTATCATTTTCAGAACATGGTCTCCTACTGCTGTGCCAGCGGTCATGCGCATCTGAAACAGTTTCTTAGACGCTTCGTATCGTAATACGCGGGATTGCTCTCCATACAACTCTTTTGTATGGAGGAATATGGCTTGTACGTCCATATTCTCGTGCTGCTTCTGATGTGTGTTATCCATCGATGCAAGCGCGAGGCATTTTGCCGTGGCACAGTCAGCGTCCCATGTCTTGTGGATTGCTATATCCGCAACTGAAGGTTTAGTACCTAGGGAGGACAAGGCTGGGGCTGTAAGGACATATGATACTTTATCATAAGTCAAGGCTATGTTTAAATTCCTCAGCCAGTCTTTATAGTTGGTCCCATTCAGCTTGTTTTTATCTAATAGAAGCTTAAGTCATGTCATGGGTATCTGCCATTAAGAGAGAGAAAAGAATACACTTAGCGAATGCTCTTGCAAAGATCAGATTGGCTATTATCTTGTCTAATCGATGTCTCCCACTATTTTTATCAAATTTTCTTTAAAACCTTTTAAAAAGAAAACTAGCCGGGATTAATTACATTCTACAACTTCGCCAACCTCTCAGCCAGGCCAGTGCCGGTACTTGAGGGAGGTTCCCCGTGCTTTCGCACGGACCTAATTAAAGTAAACCTCGTCTTCCCAGAGGCGTAGCCCCGTTTAGCACCTTTCTAGACACCTACCGAGTCAGCTAATTGTAAAGTGCAAAATTCTCCCGGGAGCAGCATTTGCTCGCAGTGGGATCGGGATCCTATTATCATATAGTAGGTATACAATCTCATTATAATTTTCAACTCTTGAAATTCCCGATATGATTTTTACCCCTAGTACTTATGACCTTAACTAAAGTCGACATATCATAAGTACTAGTCAAGTTCTTCCCGTTATTTCGTGATTAACTAGAACCACTCATATGACCCTTAACTAAAGTCAACATAATCATATGAATGTCCTAACTAATCTGCATCATATGCAGGGTAGGAAGACATCACTTAGCTACCGTTCACTGCGCCTTAACTAAAGTCAAAATACGCAGCACGAATACTAAGTACTCTGCTTCCTAAAATGACGGAGGGTGGCGGATAGTTTTTTTTGAAAACTTTTGACGCTTTGAACTTGATATCATTGTAGAATCTAATGGGTTTTTAAAAGGAGTGGCTTAAGCTCCGCATTTAGAAACTTGCTTTTTGAAAAAAAACCGAGTGTGTTTCAAATCTTGATTCTACAATATCCTTTTAGGTTCATTTATCTTTTACATTAATCTCATTAATGTAGTCCCATCATTTAAATCCTAAGCCATTACAGAGAGAAACGAAAATATAACGTTACTTATGTTTTACACCCGCACTAGCCCCGTCCCGGTATGCCGTTAGTTAAGTAACCTAACGGTGCAGATCAGGACACTGTGACGAATGCGATACCATGTAGGGAATTCTTAACACCTCTATAAAGGTTTAGAAGCATCATACATGCTATAACAATAAAATTTTGAGGTGCTAAGCAAACTATACAAAGAATCGAACTAGAATTTATGAAGTAACTATTAATAGTATCAACAAATTAAGTTTAAGTTATGCTAAGTGTTGAAACTACAACCTTTGTAGTTCACTTTGGAAGACTCCTAGGCTTTGCAAAGGTTCACTTGATCTACTCCTCGTCCCCGACGATCCACCCGAAGCACTTTGCCCTAAGCTTGATGCTTCCTACGATCTTTGGAAATCCTTGAAGCACAACACCCTACACAAGATGGCTAAGGTTGTGTAGGATGATGAAGTGGTTGCTATTCTTATTTATTACCTTTTCTTTTCTTTTTCTAACTCTTTTTAACCATTAAAAGAGAGCTAGGGTTTGAGGAAGAAGAAGAAGTCTCACTCTTTTCTTTTTCTAAGATAATGATAATGTAAAAAGAAAATGAGAGAGAGTGAGAGATCTTATCATAACTTTAACCATAGTAGAATAAAAATCTAGATATTTCATCTAAGGTTAAAAGGCAAAAGGAATGGAAACTATGGTTGAGTTAAAGAATTGTGTAGATGAGTGTGGAAGCAATTACTCATTAACCATTTCTTTTGCCTTTAATCTTTAATGAAAAATCCAAACATTATCTTATCTACAATATGATTCTTATATTGCCTTCCTCTTTGTATCATCAACCATGATACATTTTATGTATGTATGTATGTGTGCACATCATCATGTACATATACATCCATGTATCCATAAGAAGAAAAGATTTTAAATAAATAATATAAAAGCCAATATTAAATCAACACTTGATTTAATAAATCCATCATATCTCATATGACCCGACTAATATTAAATGCCCGATTAAAATACAGTATCATATACCAGTATTTAATCGAGGCTCCGCGTATATCTCATATGTGCACCACTTCGTTTCGCCAGAGCCGAGAAACTTCTATGTTGGACTCTAAGACTCGTCAATACGCCAGCAGTAGATGATGATCATATCAAACACCTACTAGCCGCAAGCGGTCAGCTAAACGTAACGGCCACCCGGGTATTGAGCGATAAGAATAAGAACAAGCGAACCTGTCAAAACTCCTGTCAATCCATCTGGCAACACTAACCGTACAGTCCGGTCTCTTCGTCAGATATGCTGCATATCGAGTCTAGGGATGGAATCGTCAACCCCAATAACTCAATAAGTCATGCCGGTATATGGTCTATAACAGATCGAGAAACTTACTGATAACACTTATCAGTAATATCTCAGCAGCCCTGGCCAGGAACTTCCTGTTATAGCCAATCGTGCACAGCACAGCATCAACCCCCAATACCGGGAGAGACGAAACCCCTCCTATCGCTCACTGCCTCCACATGCCTCGAGACTATACCCAAAATTCACCTGTTTGTACGACTCAGTAGAGCCGTAGTAGGGTGGAGATCAAAGTACAGTGGGAGGACACACAAGAATCTATGACGATCTCGGGTCTACAGACTAACCTGTACCAGTGTCACCTGAGAACTGCTATCCGACATATGATATAATACTATATAGGAGTTCTCGGTGAGTCCGTTCAGTGTACCCAGTCTCACTGAGCACCCGTATACTATCTTTGGTGTCAACACACCAGACGGATATGGGATCATCTATCGCCCATCATATGGAACAAGAATGGTATACGCTAGTCTAAGCTGGAATATCGATGCCCTGTCTCGATATACCTACGACTAGGAACATTTCAAGGATATGCTTATAAACTACAGATGTCCCACTAGTATGATCCGCATCATAATTCCAGTAGTTAAGCCAATATCCTTAGGGCTTCATCAATATGTACCAAATGAATATAAACATGATCAAGTGAACATATGATAAAGTAAAACCAGATAGCATACTATCATTTTGAGCAAGACTGTCTCCCGAATATATATATATATACACATCAGTACATACACTATCTCATAATGGCCTCTAGGGCATACATATATCCAACATTTCTAGTGATGGCCACCCGTGCACTCCGCAACATCAACCCCCAATACCGGGAGAGATGAATCCCCTGACGATCCGTTCACTGCCTCCATATGGCTCGGGAATGTACCCAACTAAAACCTATTTGCACGACTCCTTTGAGCTGTGGTAGGGTAGTAATCAAAACACAGTGGGAATTCACACGAGACAAATGATGATCTCAGGTCGATAGACTAACCTGTACACATGTAACCAGGGAACTGCTATCTGACAATAGGTATAATACCAACTAGCATGTTCCCGACGAGTCCGTCCGGTGTACTCATAACCCAATGAGCACCTGTATATATCTTAGGTGAACAAACTAACACCAATGGCTTGTAAGACCGGCCACTGCCCCTCGTCGGAGTCTCGATCAGTATACACTAGTCTACTCTTGGAGTATCGATGCCCGGTCTGGAAACTCCCACGATTAGGGACATTTTTAAGGATGTGCTTATAGACCACCCAACTCCCACATATATGATCGCCATCATCCTGGTGGTAGTCAAGCAAGAATCCTATAGGCTCTATCAACATGTAATAGTGATCTGTAATGTCACCTGAAGCATGTATACGATGATAAAGACAAACCAGATAGCATACTATCATCTCGAATAAGACTGTTCTACCGGTATAGGGCCTCCCTCAATCATTGCAATCACGTGCCTACGATCTAATAATTGACTTGAGGGCACTATAGCCAACAATCTCCCACTTGCACTTAAGGCTAATTATTGCGGCGTCGAATACTCACAGCCCGTGTGATACAAAACACCCAACTTCTCTACTAATCAGTTTCACAAAACTCGTTTGTAAAACTATTACGTTCGAGAAATAGCCTCAGTGAGTGGATCAACTCCAATTTTTCCTTCTATGTCTCTCTTTATCTCAAGTTCGCGGAGAAAACCATCTCCCGAAATGAGCAATACCTGTCTTAGAATATGTCTGTATATCTGATGGGACCCAGTTCACAAATGAACTCCAAATCCAGCAAACTTCTTAGACTGTATCGTCCACTGAATTTAATCAGTATCCCCTGCCATTCCTCCCTCAATATCCGCTTGGATCACCTGTCCAAACTACTGCCCCTTGTCAAGAGGGAAAACTATAACTCTGACAGTCACTCTGTCATTCAGGTCACCTTGGAAGCCTGGAATGATAACTGTGTAAGTCCACGTTGCCCACCCCGGTACTTGCGGGGAGGCGGAAAACGGAATAAAAATCAAATTTTTATCAACTTAGGCAACATGGACTAGACTATGAAGGATCTTTGCTAAACAAAAATAAGCTAAAGCTAACTAGAAACTAGCTAAGTACTAGAAAGGTTATACCTTGGGCTTTATGTCCTTCTCTCCTTGCTCCTTGGAGTGGTGGAAGGAGGTCACCTTAGTCGTCTTCTCACGTCGAAGAAAGATCCACCCGAAAGCCTCGACCTTTGGCTTCAACTCCAAGCTAGAAGTGACTAGGGTGCAAGAAGTGCTAATCCTTGAACCCTAGATGAGAGTAGAGATTATCAAGAAGAGGTTTTTCTCAAGCTCAAGTGTTTCTCAACACATGAGAGGGGAGAGCTTGAGGGAGAGGAAGAACAAGAGAGAGAAAGTGAATGATAGAATGAGAGAAAATATGAAGCATTCTCTCATATATGTGTGAATTATTGTAATTAGATAATTAGCTAGATAATTGTCATGGTTAATCAAGACATGACCATTATCATTTCATTTTTAATGCAAATTGCAAGGATCAAAGAGCATCTTCCAAATGAAATGATGATGGTCAAAGTGTCAACCTAGGTCAACAAGTCAAGGAGGTCAAATGGTCAACAACCATAACCATGCACAATTATTTAAACTAATATCAATTAACCATAATACACACATAAGCATTAGGGTTAACAAAATGACGATGGTCATTAACCCTAATCAAAGTCCTCTCCCTCTATCTCAAGCAACTGTGCATACGCACCCGTATTCGTGATCCGAGAAATACGAATACAATGAGAAAAACCAATCCCAAATCATATACTAGGATCCGGCTTAAACCAAAGCCCGCTAGTATAAGCTGTCCGGACAGCAAACGTGCACAAGTGCGCGGATGTGAACGAACCCTGTCGCAAAACCATGCGACCTCTACTCATTTTGCCTAAAGGCGAATAGCTCTCTGTGTGGGACTCTAAAGACTCGACACTACGCTGGCAGTAGGTTTAACCACAGACCGCAAGCGGCACTAGCTGTACGTAACGGTCCCCAGGTAGATGTCGATAAGAAGACTGACGAGGTGAACCCCATCTGAACTCCTACTGAGCCTGTATGTGACAGTCTCCGTACAGTCCGGTCTGTTCGTCTGATACATCGCATGGCGGGCCTAGGGGGCGGTGAACGTCAGTCCCCTAATAGCGGTACAAGTCGTGTCGGAGTGTAGCCCAGAACACCCTGAGATAACACTGGAAACCTACCAGTATATCTCGCTTGCCCTGGCCAGGGACTACTCGTCTAATGGCTCTCCTAGACACAGCGCGATGTCAACCCCCAATATCGGGAGAGACGAATCCTGTCTAACCGTCACTGCCTCCAAGTGCTTCGGGACTGCACCCAAAAACTACCTGTTTGCACGACTCCTTTGAGCCGTGGTAGGGTAGTAATCAAAGTGCGGTGGGAACACACTCGAGGCGAAGTGACAGTGTCAAGTCAACGGACTAAGCTGTACTCATGTCACCTGGGAACTGATAACTGACGATAGGTACAATACCAACCAACAGTTCCCGACGAGTCCTGTCCAGTGTACTCGTAACCTAACGAGCACCCACATACTATCTCAAGTACGACGTACTGACGGCTGTGGGACAGACCGTCTCCCATGCTGGGAAGAGAAGCGCATACGCTAGTCTACTCCGGAGTATCGATGCCCTGTCTCCATAGTCCAACGACTAGGGACCTGTATAAGGATGTGCTTATGGATTACCCAGCCCCCACGAGTGTGAGCGCCATCACAACGCTGGTAATCAAGCAAAGATCCTAAGGGCTCTACTAATATGTATATAAGCGATATGCTAAAAGAAACACATGCACATATTGAAGTAGAGACAAACCAAGTAGCATACTACCATTTCGAGCAAGATTGTATATACAACTGTGAATATCCCAAGCTTCCATCAAGTAATATACAAACTAGTATGATACAGTAATGGCCTCTAGGGCATATACACTAACAAACTGTCTCCCGAAGGAGGCTGCCATTACCAAATCCCTAAAACATCTTCTTATGTTCATAAACTACTTCCGAACGTTTCTCCAAGATTGGATTAATATATAAACTTATTGCAGCTAGTGCAAAAACAACATCCGGTGTGGTACGTGACATCTCATGATTGACTCAATTGCCTAAGTAAGTGATATGTCTATCATGCACATCTCTCTCCCCTTTCGCCTTTAAGACACCTTTAGAGAGGGTGACTCCATCACCTGCAGGTATACCACCATACCAGGAGTTGTCCATTCTAAAACCCTTTAGAATAGTGTCAAAGTACCCAGATTGGGAAACTACCCAAATCTAGATCTAAAATAATAGATCTAGTAACCAGAATGTCTGATATAATATCCATATCCTATGTGGAGAAACCACTGTGTAACAACCATAATATAACCGATCGTAGTATAGGAATTTCACTTCCTACAAAGTGTAAGTCATCCAATGACCAGGACATCACACCCTACTACCTTCTTAACAGATCCATCTCCTATTCTGATATAGTCAAAGCCTATAACTGTGACATCAAAAATAAATGATCTATCTCCGCTATACTTGCTTTAGTCTATAAATAGACACAAGCTACTTGTCCACTATGCTTCCGCTGCTCTCACTGACTACAACAACCCTCTGGCAGAGTCATATACACGTGCACTTCTAAAGCTAGTTTAGTGCGACGCTATATTCATCCTCCTACCGGGTCTCATAGTATAGAACATCAGTAATAGCAAGTCTTGGTAAACAAGAAGCTCCCTGTCACCATCTTTGAGGATACCGAAGTACCTCTCGGGTGCCTGAGGTTACCCACCATATCTGCAAAGTGGCTAATGGAATGTCAAACCCGATTGAATCTTTAGGTTCTATTAAATTTTCAGTAATCGTTTGTGGATCTGGAATCACTTCCAGTTCTACCATACTCCAACTACAATTTTTTGAAAAAGTCTATTTTGCTAAAACTGTGGCGAGTCAAGAACAATATCACTATTGATCTTCCAGATGGAAGAAAGTTAACCCTCGTCGTAGCCCGGGATAACCCACAAACTGCCATTACAGAAACGTGCCTTGTGTTATCCAGAGTCTGATTTTAAGCATAAGCCGGACAACTCCATATATCTTAAAATCGTTAAGATATGAACCATTCTATATACAATATAGAAACATAGGCACTGATTTAATTAGAACCAGATTCAAATCATGCAGCTGTCTCCAGTGCATGTCAACTAAATGGAGAGAGGCAGATCAACATTACTTAACTTAGGAGTGCATCCAGATATAAGTAACCTGAAAGAGAAGAAAGTTTTCAAAACCATTACTATCAACTGAATACCAAACACAAGTATCTACATCTTCGATCATCTTGAAGAATCCCGATAATTGCAACACATGGTTCTCTACTTTATTATTATACATATAACTTCTCAAAACTTGGACCTTGTATTTCTATGAAATACTTGTCTAAAACAGGAGAAGTACAAGTAAACAGAATATAGTACGAGCACCAACCCCTTTGTCCTAATGGACGTTGGACTACATACAATACTTTGTATTGTAGGGTTACCTAGGACGGCAGCATGGTTTCGGGAGGCATCGTCCATACCGTTTTTAATATTTTGTCGTTCTAAATAACTCTAACAAAGAATCTTTAACTAGAAATTTAAACAAACAAGCAATGTTAAAAACTTAACATCTAAGTGAATGAGGAATACAACCTTTGTAAACCGGTCCTTCACTTCAAAAGCTCCGTGTAGTAGTCCCTTCGCTGCGAGTTGTAATCTCCCGAACTCTAGAAAGGGTTACCTTGGAGAAATGAACAAGCTTGCTCGAAGTCTTCGAGGCCGAAGATGCTTTACGTCGAGGAGACTCAAGCTCATGCTACCACTTCACTAAATTAGGGTTTAGTGAAGGAAACACTTTAAACTAAATGGCTAATAGAAGAGGATGATGAAGTAGGAAATGGTCTCTCTTTAGGTTTCTTTTTCTCACATTATTTTCTCACCATAGAAAAAGCTAATAAGCTTTTTCTCTCATGAAGAGGAAGAAAAAGAAGTGAGGAGAGAATGAACTCATGAGGTGAGAATAACAACCATAGGTGAGTTCGTGTCATACACCAACTCATGTAAAGAATATACCATGGGTTAACAATAATGGTTGGGTTAATAAATATCTTCAAGTAAAACAAAATGACTGGACTTGGTCAATGGTTCCACAAGCTTCTACAAGATTCAACCATGTGACTAATTACCACTAATTTTGTGAATTACCAAGATAAATAAAACCCTCACATTATTATAAGTATGGTGTAAGTCTCATACACCCATGTTGCATGTGGCATCAAGCATGACACAAAATAATGTACATTAATATATATCACATATATACCAAGTGTACACAAGTAAGAAAAGAAATTTTGAGGTTGCTAATATTAGTTAATGTAAGATAATATATCAAATATATAATTATACATTAAATTATTAAATCAACACTTGATTTAATAATCCGGCTATATCATATACAACCGACTAATATCAAATATAATAATCCATCGAATCAACACTTGATCCGATAACCCGGCTATATCTCATATAACCGTCCGATATCACATATTGCGAGAATAAAATGCAGTATCACATACGCACATTAATCTCGGTCCCGGACATATCACATATGTGCTCCTACTTCGTTTCGCATGAACCAGGAAACCCTTGTGTAGGACTCTAAAGACTCGTCAATACGCCGGCAGTAGGTGATAATCATATCAAACACCCACAAGCCGCAAGCGGTCTACTAAACGTAACGGCCACCCGGGTATTGAGCGATCAGAAGATCAATAAGCAAGCCTGCTCGTACTCCTGCGAATTCAATCAGTAACACTACCGTACAGTCCGGTCTCTTCGTCAGATATATAGCATATCATCACCTGGGGGTAGTAAAACAGTAAAACGTCAGACCCAAATAGCCTGATAAGTCATGCCGATGCAAGTTCCATAACGGTTCGAGAAACTACTGATAACATTTACCAGTAAATCTCAGTAACCCTGGCCAAGGATTTCAAGTTATGGCCAATCGAGCATAGCGCAACATCAACTCCCAATACCGGGAGAGACGAATCCCCTCCTATCGCTCATTGCCTCCATGTGACTCGGAACTGTACCCAAAAGCCACCGTTTTGCACGATCTCTTGACCGTGGTAAGGTAGAAATCAAAGCAAAGTGGGAATCACACGAGACTCTATGACGATCTCGGGTCGACAGACTAATCTGTACCAGTGTCACCAGAGAACTGCAATCTGACGATAGGTATAATATTATCTAGGAATTCTCGGCGAGTCCGTTCAGTGTACCCAGTCTCCACTAAGCACCCTTACACCATCTTTGATATCAAACATCAATGGATGTGGGATCATCCATCGCCCATCATATGGGTCAAGATGCGTATACGCTAGTCTACTCTGGAGCATTAATGCCCTGTCTCGATACTCCTTCGACTAAGAAAAATTATAGGGTGTACTTGTTGACTATCGATGGCCCCACTGGTATGATCTCCATCATAGTCCAGGGTGTCAAGTACACATCCTAAAGGGCTTTGTCAACATGTATGAGCAAGGCAGCATCACGTATACAAGTCAACATGTTAAGACAAAGAGCAACCAGATAGCATACTATCATATCGAGCAAGAAAGTCCACCCTATATATGTCCAAGCATCCACTACAATATACATCCCATGTACACTAATGGCCTCTAGGGCATACATATAACTAACAATCTCCCACTTTTATTAAGGCCATCTGTTGTAGTATGCAATACCCAACAATATAGCAGTGGTTGTAGTATCCCATACTCAACCATCCCAAAATCTCTCAAATAGTATTTAGGAAAGAAGGCCTTGGTGAGTGGATCCGCCGTATTGTTCTTCGTGTCAACTCTCCTAACCTCGATCCTTTGGAGATCAACCATCTCCCTGATCAGGTGATACTAGTCTCAGAATATTTCCGGATCGATGATGGGACAGGTGTTCCTAGGCTAAAGCCACAACTCCATTGTAGTCACAATAACAATTATTGGACGCTCAATGGTAGGAACCTTGCTCATCTCATGAACAAGTAATGTCTAGACAACCTCTTTGGTAGCATCGTTGGTAGCAATGTATTCAGCCTTTATCGTCTAGTATGCAACGGTATCTATCTTGAAACTCTTCCAATCATACCGTCGCTCTACTGAGGGTAAAGACAATGCATGTGCCTGACTTTCAGTCAAACTTATCACTCTGAAAGCTGGAAGCAAGAACTTTCTTTTAGTGCTTCTCAAGTACTTAAGAATATCCTCCATAGCTGTCCAGTTATTCTCCCAAGATCCGATTGATTCCTGATCACTACACCTAGTGAGTCATCTATATTTGGTCTGGTACATAACATCGCATACATGATAGAGCCTACTGCGGAAGCATAGGGTATCCCTTGCACGCGAGTGATCCATGAGTAAGTGGGCGAACCACCACGCTTAGAATCCTCCATACTAAACCCCTTTAGTATGGTGTTAATATACCAGGATTTGGGACACTCCCAACATCCACATAGATATATCACCATAGATAATAATCTATAAGATGTAGTAGGTATCATCCAGATCTTATATTGAGAATCCTCGTGATAAGAGAAGCTTGACCGAGTGTAGCATAGGAAACACTTTCCTATCAAGAGTATGTCATCTACATACAATACGTGGAAGACAACCTTCCTCTCTACAACCTTCTTGTATATACTAGGTTCATCTACCTTTTTGATGAAGTCAAACACTTTGACTGCCACATCAAAACAAATGTTCCATCTCCGCGATGCTTGCATTGATCCTGATGGACTTAAGAATAGCTTTGAAAGTCTCAACTTTTCCATCTACACCAAGAATCTTCTCAAGATCCATTTGCTCACAATGGGTTTTACCCCTTCAGGTGCAACATGCAAAGTCATACTTTGTTGGTGTACATGGATTCCATCTTTGATCGCAAAGCATCCAGCCATTTCACAAAGTCCCTACACGTGACGGCCTGCCTTAACCTAGTTGGGCCATCATCAACCATGATGCAATCCTGTTAGTTATGTATATGCCCTAGAGGCCATTGTTGTACATATGATGTATATTATAATGGATGCTTGGATATATATAGAGATGACTTTCTTGCTCGTCATGATAGTATGCTATTTGGTTTCACTTTATCTTAACATGTTGACTTGTATTGGTTTCCTGTTTTTACTCTCACATGTTGATAAAGCCCTTAGGATCTGTACTCGACTACTGGGACTATGATGAGATCATACTAGTGGGGTCATCGTAGTCAATGAGTACATCCTATAACTGTTCCTAGTCGAGGGTATATCGAGACAGGGCATCGATACACCAGAGTAGACTAGCGTATACGCATCTTGACCCATATGATGGGCGATGGATGATCCCATATCCATCGGTGTTAGACATCAGAGATGGTGTACGGGTGCTCAGTGGAGACTGGGTACACTGGACGGACTCGCCGAGAACTCCCAGATGGTGATATACCACACGTCAGATGGCAGTTCTCCGGTGACACTGGTACAGGGTAGTCTGAAGACCCGAGATCGTCATAGAGTCTTGTGTGATTCCCACTGTGCTTTGATTTCCACCTTACCACGTCCAAGAGGGCATGCAAAACGGTGGCTTTTGGGTACAGTCCCGAATCACATGGAGGCAATGAGCGATAGGAGGGGATTCGTCTCTCCCGGTATAGGGAGTTGATGTTGTGCTGTGTTCGATTGGCTATAACTGGAAGTCCCTGGCCAGGGCAGATATAGAGATTTACTGGTAAGTGTTACTAGTAGTTTCTCGACCCGTTATGAGCCACACATCGACACGACTTATCGGTTACTGGGGTCTGACGTATACCACCCTTAGACTTGATATGCGACATATCAGACGAACAGACCGGACTGTACGGGAGTGTTACTAATTGGATTCACAGGAGAACGCACAGGCTAGCTTGTTGATCTTCTGATCGCTCAATACCTGGGTGGCTGTTACGTTTAGCTGACCGCTTGCAGCTTGTGGGTGTTTGATATGATCATCACCTGCTACCGGCGTATTGACGATTCTTTAGAGTCCTACACAGAGGTTTCTTGGCTCAGGCGAAACGGAGTAGAGGCACATATGTGATATGTGCAGAACCGAGAATAATGCGATATGGGATACCGTATTATATTCTCGCAATATTTAGTTATGAACCGGGTCATCGGATCAAGTGTTGATTCGATGAATCGGTACATGATATATTAGTCGGTAATATTCGATATAGCCGGATCGTCGGATCAAGTGTTGATTCGATGATTTAATGTATAATAATATATATGATATATTATTACATTATCTAATATTGGCTCGCTTTATTATTTCATTTTCTCACTGGATGATACATTGATATATATGCGATATATGTTAATTGTATTATTTTCTTTTGTTGCAAATATATAATATATATGTGATATATATTATTGTGACATGATATGATTAATTGTTAAACATGTTTAAGGATGATTAATTGAGGTTAGGGTTTGATTAGGGTTAGATGCTTCATGCACCTTCTAGAAGCTTTTTCTTTTGTCATTCTTAAGATATTTTTGGATGACACATTCTTAACCCAACCAAACCCTAACTCTAGTTTATTCTCTACTAAATCCTAGCCACTCATCCTTGACCATGGTTTATAATCAATCATATAGTCTTTCTTTCTATTCATCACAAAAGAAAATAATTCATTATCTTTTCCATTATCATCTTCTTCTCTCTTGAAGAAAGCTTACTAGATTTTCTTTATGTGATGAAATAATATGAGAAAATGATTTAAAAAGAAAGCAAAAATACTACTCTCTCATCCTCATCTCATCTAGCCCATGAGATTAGTGTGTTCATCTCTTTAGAGTGAGATAGCTTGAGTCTTTGCAACTTCGAGGTAGATCATCGGAGATTTGGAATACTTCGAGCTAGCATGGATCGTTCGAGTCGTGGAGCCTCTCATGAGTCCGGGAGATCGTGGATCGCGGCAAAGGGACTTCTACTCGGAGCTTGTGAAGCGAAGGAGCGGACTACAAAGGTTGTAATCCCTCACACTTAGATAAAAGTTATCATCTTGCATGTTAAACCCTAATAATCTAGCAAAGATCCCGGCTTTGGGTTGTTCGGCACGTCTAAATTTTTATCCGGGCATGTTTGATGCCTTATGAACCTTCACAAGAGTGCCTAGGAACCCTACAGTGGTATCAGAGCCTAGCTAGAGCATTAGGCGATGTGTTTACGAAGTTAAAACTCCGATCGAACCCGAAACGACAAAATTGGACCCCTCTCTGGAAATTTTTTAAATTTTGGGATTTTTCTGAATTAAAAATATGTAAAAAAATCAGCAGGGAATTCTAAAAATTACCATAAAACCCGAGCCCCCAATTCGACCAAACGGCGGCGGAACCGCGGCGCAAGCTTGCTTGCGCGGCGGTTCCGCGGCGGATTCATCGATTGGCGACACGTGGGTTTTCTGGTAATATCCGTAGGTGCTTATTGATGCTTCTGGATCTTTTTAAAAGTGATTCCAGTGTTGTTTAAATCTGGGGTTTATTTTGTAATCGTAGATTCGATCGGAATATTTAAATTCGTATTTCTTTCTGGATATTTAGAAACTGTTAAACTAGTTGAACGGATATCATTAACCCACTTTTTCCCGGCACGTAAAACTTTCAAGTGTTGAATTTTTATCGGGTTTAAATCTTTCGGAAAAATTGTACAAGTTAAGCGGTGGACCCTCTAGAAGACAACAAACCTTAACTCGATTATGTGACCATCTTGAACTGCCTTTTGAACCTTCGGGTTTGGGGCAGTACGGCGTGCCACATGTGAGGCGTTGGCTTGACCCTTCTATGGCTGGATCACCGGTACTGTGACATATTCTGGGATTATTTGAACTCCGCTCAAGTGTTGAGCACTTTAGGAAATCTTGGGTATTTGATTATCTTTTCGGAAAGTTTAATACTGTCTATTTATCTGGAATGTGATACAATATGTGGAATTCATAGAGTTAGGCATGAAATGCGAAGTATGTGATATTTCGGATTTATGATGTCTAAAGTGATTGTGAATTCCAAATATTGTAGTTTTACACTTTCTTTTCTGTGACCGTAAGTGTAATATGTGATATCGCCGGTTTCGTTGCTATATGTCAACGACAATTGGGATGCGCATATTTACTTACGTTGATGATATGTGATATTATGTGTTGCTGTGATATGTTATATTGGATCGTCGCGTTTAGAATAGCCGGGGGTTTTATGTGAGATGAGGGTTTTTATTTTCATTCATGTAAAATTCATTTGTAATGTAATATTCTTTTATTTGGGGCACTTTCAGGTTGCGGTTGCTGTCACCAGTGTATATTATTTACTTTTCCGCATTAGGTAGACCCAAGGTGGGGAGCACAAGTAACCGGGTTCTAGGGTCCAGTGGGAGGCCATCTCGAGGAGTCGAGACCGGGTCTCCTAACCCTAGAATTGGCAGTGTTACTTGCCGCTCTCGTAGGGGTCTTGGGATGTGGGTTTGGCTATTCGTCGCGACCGTGGAATCCGTGTTTTATACAGGCTCGTATTGAAAACACGGACGTCCTAGTATATCCAATATTTCATATATGTTCTTCTGCTGCAATGTTCTGTGATGAGATCATATTACTGCCTGAGACGAATGCTTATACTATATATATATGCTGATATATAAATATTACTGCTTTCGTTTCTTCTGTGATGCTTAGGAAGCATAAGCTGATGGGATATTTATTAATGAGATTAATAAAAAAAGAAAAGAAACCTAAAGATGTTGTAGAATCAAAAACTTTATAAAAAGGGGTAGCTACATTTTTGCTTTGCACAGTGATATATATGATATATCCTGCACCTTATTCGATGGGGAAAGGGCCGACGATCCCTTCACCGGGAGTGACCCCTTTAGCAAAACTGGCAGATGCTACAAAACGCGGTTTGTATTTTGATAGCTTTTAGTGTTTTGCTTTGCACAGCGGTATATATGATATATCCTGCACCTTATTCGATGAGGAAAGGGCCGACGATCCCTTCACCGGGAGTGACCCCTTTAGCGAAACTACGAAAGCCTTAAAAAAAACACTCATTTTCAAAACTTCACTCGATTCTACAACGATATCAAGTTCATTACGCTCAGGGTTTTTCTGAAAACCTGCGTAGCCCTCCGTCATTTCAGATAAATACTACTTAGTATTCGTGCTACGGTAGTTTGGCCTTCGTCAAGGCGTAGTGTACGGTAGCTAACTAGTACTTATCTGTTAGCATACGATGCGATTGGATTAGGGTATTCGTACGGCGTAGTTTGGCCTTCGTCAAGGGTCGTACGGGTGGGTTTAATTCAATCAAGAAATAAACGGGTTGAACTTGACTAGCGCCCTATGGGTAGTTTGGCCTTCGTCAAGGTCATAGGACGCTAGGGGCAAAAGTATTATTGGGAATTTCAAGTGTTGAAATTTGCAATGAGATTGCATACCTTCTATGAGATAGTTGGATCCCGATACCCACTGCGAGTAAGAGTTACTCCTGGGAGAGTTTTACACAGGGCAATTAGCCGATCAAGTAGGTGTCTAGAAAAGTGTTAACGGGGTTACGCCTCTGGGAAAACGAGGTTTACATTAATTAGGTCCGTGCGAAAGCACGGGGAACCTCCCTCAAAGTACCGACACTGATCTGGCTGAAAGATTGACGAAATTGTAAGGTGTAATTAATCCCGGCTAATCTTACCTTTTAGGGTTTTAAGGTAGATTTGATAAAACCAGTGGGAGACATCCTGATTAGATAAGATAATAACCAATCTAATCTTGCAAGAGCATACGCTAAAGTGTTTTCTTCTCTCTCTCTCCAGGTAGCGACCATGTCATGCCATAATCAAGATAATAATATGGATGTATTGACTGAACCCAATTATTGTACTGAGCAAGGGAACGTTATACCCGTTCTTTCTTATAAGAGTTATAAGACTGAACAGGAAACAGGAGAATATCTGGATTCTCAAGCCGCCCAAAAGAACATGCATGTTGATGCTTCTTCTTCGGGTGTGTTAGTTATTGAGAACTGTTTTTCAGTTCACCCTACGTCCTGGGTATTAGATACCGGATCAGGATCCCACATATGTAAACAGTTACATGGGCTACGTAAAGGTAGAGAACTGGGAAAAGGTGATCATTCCGTTCAAGTAGAGAACGGTGCAAGTATTGTAGCCAAAGCAGTTGGCGAATATCACCTAGTATTGCCAAGTCGTAATACACTGATTCTAAATGAGTGCTATTATATACCGAACATGATGTGCAACATTATATCAGTCTCCTTATTAAGTAAAGAAGGATATAATTTTGTAGTACAGGATAATGTTATGAACATATTCCTAGATCAAAAGTTGATTGCATCAGGCTCGTTACATAATGGCATATTCATTCTAAATCAGAATACAGTGCTGAATATACAAAACACACACAAGAGGAAAAGTTCAGATATGAACGAATCCTACTTGTGGCATTGTAGACTTGGTCATATCAATGCGACACGACTGGCTAAGTTACATAAGGATGGTTATTTGAATCCGTTCGAATTATCATCTTATGATACTTGCCATTCATGTCTCAAAGGAAAAATGACCAAAGCTCCGTTTAGTGGACACGGAGAAAGAGTTACTGAACTCTTAGGACTAATACATAGTGATGTATGTGGTCCCATGTCTACGCATGCCAGGAACGGTTCTTCCTACTTCATTACATTCACTGACGATCTCTCTAGATTCGGACATGTGTTCCTGATGAAACACAAGTCTGAAGCTTTTGAGAAATTCAGAGAATATAAGCACGAAGTAGAGAACCAAACGGGCAAAAGTATTAAGATTCTTCGATCTGATCGAGGAGGTGAATACTTAAGCAGTGAGTTCCTAGATTATCTAAAAGAGAATGGGATTCTCTCTCAGCTTACTCCTCCTTATACACCACAGCACAACGGTGTATCTGAGCGGAGGAATCGCACCCTATTAGATATGGTGCGCTCGATGATGAGTACAGCTGAGTTACCTATTTCCTTCTGGGGGCATGCACTGGAGACAGCAGCATACCTATTGAATCAAGTTCCAACTAAATCTGTACCTACCACACCATATGAGATATGGAGTGGGAAGAGACCATGTCTTAAACGAGTTAAGATATGGGGTTGTCTGGCCTATGTCAAAAGGCAAAATCCAGACAAACTCGAGGAACGGTCAGTTCTATGCAAGTTTGTAGGATATCCCAAACATTCACATGGATATCTTTTCTACCATCGCGAGGAACAAAAGGTGTTTGTTTCTCGACATCCCACCTTTTTAGAAAAGGAATTTCTTACAAAAGAAATTAGTGGCGAAGAGGTAGAACTGGAAGAAATTCCAGCTACACAAACTCAAACTGAAACTGAAGATTTGGTAGAACCGGAGGATTCAATAGTACCCAACGAACCCCAGCCTCTCCGCCGATCTAGTAGGGTTTCTCGTCCACCTGAGAGATACTACGGTTTTCTCATTGATGGTGGAAGCGAGGATTGCATCATGGATGATGATGACCCGACTAGTTTCGAGCAGGCCATCACGAGTGGTGACTCTGTGAAATGGCTGGATGCAATGCGATCTGAGATGGAATCCATGTACACCAATAAAGTATGGATTTTGGAAAATGCTCCTGAAGGGGTAAAACCCATTGGGAGCAAGTGGATTTTTAAAAAGAAATTTGGTGTAGATGGAAAAGTTGAGACTTTCAAAGCTAGACTTGTAGCAAAGGGTTTTCGTCAACGACCAGGTGTGGATTATGACGAAACCTTTTCTCCAGTGGCTATGCTTAAGTCCATCCGGATCTTACTTGCCATTGCTGCATACCATGACTACGAAATCTGGCAAATGGATGTTAAGACCGCCTTTCTAAACGGTGATTTAGAAGAGAGCGTATACATGACTCAGCCAGAGGGCTTCGTAGACAGTGGGAGCAGCGGAAAGGTGTGCAAGCTGCTTAAATCCATTTATGGGTTAAAGCAAGCATCGCGGAGTTGGAACATCTGTTTTGATGTTGTAGTCAAAGAGTTTGACTTCATCAAAAATATAGATGAACCTTGTATCTATAAGAAGGTAGCAGAGGGTAAGGTTGTCTTCCTCGTATTGTACGTGGATGACATACTCTTGATAAGAAATGATATTCCTATGCTGCAATCAGTCAAGCTCTTCTTATCACAGAGATTCTCAATGAAAGATCTAGGTGATGCCTCCTGCATATTGGGACTCATGATCTATAGAGATAGATCTAAACGGATTCTGGGATTGTCCCAATCCAGGTAAATTGACACCATACTAAAGAGGTTTAGTATGGAAGAATCCAAGCGTGGGAACCAACCCACGATCTCTGGACTCACTCTCTCCAAAGAGATGTCTCCCAAGACTGATTTGGAGAGAGCTCGCATGCAAGGGATACCCTATGCTTCGGCAGTAGGCTCTATCATGTATGCGATGCTATGTACCAGACCCAATGTAGCATACTCACTAAGTGTAGTGAGTCGGTATCAAGCAGATCCTGGAGAGAGTCACTGGACAGCTGTGAAGAACATTCTCAAGTACTTGCGAAGGACTAAAGAGATGTTCTTGGTGTATGGTAATGGAGAACTCCAGGTGGAGTCCTTTACCGATTCCAGCTTCCAAAGTGATAAGGACGACTCTAATTCGCATTCGGGTTTTGTCTTTACCCTCAATGGAGGGGCGGTATGTTGGAAGAGTTCCAAACAGGATACCGTTGCAGACTCGACGATGGAGGCTGAATACATCGCTGCCAACGATGCTGCCAAAGAAGCTGTCTGGATCAAGAAGTTCATTACTGAACTTGGAGTGGTTCCATCCATTGAGCATCCAATACCTCTGTATTGCGATAACAATGGAGCTGTGGATTTGGCCAAGGAACCCAGATCCCATCAAAAGTCCAGACATATTCTGAGGCGGTATCACCTGATCAGGGAGATAGTTGATCGCCGGGAGATCGAGGTCAGGAGAGTAGATACGAAGGACAACACTGCGGATCCATTCACGAAGGCTATTCCCCAGATACAGTTTGAGAGATTATTCGGGATGCTAGGTATGAGATACTACAGCAGCTGGCCTTAGTGCAAGTGGGAGATTGTTAGTTATGTATATGCCCTAGAGGCCATTGTTGTACATATGATGTATATTATAATGGATGCTTGGATATATATAGAGATGACTTTCTTGCTCGTCATGATAGTATGCTATTTGGTTTCACTTTATCTTAACATGTTGACTTGTATTGGTTTACTGTTTTTACTCTCACATGTTGATAAAGCCCTTAGGATCTGTACTCGACTACTGGGACTATGATGAGATCATACTAGTGGGGCTATCGTAGTCGATGAGTACATCCTATAACTGTTCCTAGTCGAGGGTATATCGAGACAGGGCATCGATACACCAGAGTAGACTAGCGTATATGCATCTTGACCCATATGATGGGCGATGGATGATCCCACATCCATCGGTGTTAGACATCAGAGATGGTGTACGGGTGCTCTGTGGAGACTGGGTACATTGGACGGACTCGCCGAGAACTCCCAGATGGTGATATACCACACGTCAGATGGCAGTTCTCCGGTGACACTGGTACAGGGTAGTCTGAAGACCCGAGATCGTCATAGAGTCTTGTGTGATTCCCACTGTGCTTTGATTTCCACCTTACCACGTCCAAGAGGGCGTGCAAAACGGTGGCTTTTGGGTACAGTCCCGAATCACATGGAGGCAATGAGCGATAGGAGGGGATTCGTCTCTCCCGGTATAGGGAGTTGATGTTGTGCTGTGTTCGATTGGCTATAACTGGAAGTCCCTGGCCAGGGCTGATATCGAGATTTACTGGTAAGTGTTACTAGTAGTTTCTCGACCCGTTATGAGCCACACATCGACACGACTTATCGGTTACTGGGGTCTGACGTATACCACCCCTAGACTTGATATGCGACATATCAGACGAACAGACCGGACTGTACGGGAGTGTTACTGATTGGATTCACAGGAGAACGCACAGGCTAGCTTGTTGATCTTCTGATCGCTCAATACCTGGGTGGCTGTTACGTTTAGCTGACCGCTTGCAGCTTGTGGGTGTTTGATATGATCATCACCTGCTACCGGCGTATTGACGATTCTTTAGAGTCCTACACAGAGGTTTCTTGGCTCAGGCGAAACGGAGTAGAGGCACATATGTGATATGTGCAGAACCGAGAATAATGCGATATGGGATACCGTATTATATTCTCGCAATATTTAGTTATGAACCGGGTCATCGGATCAAGTGTTGATTCGATGAATCGGTACATGATATATTAGTCGGTAATATTCGATATAGCCGGATCGTCGGATCAAGTGTTGATTCGATGATTTAATGTATAATAATATATATGATATATTATCACATTATCTAATATTGGCTCGCTTTATTATTTTATTTTCTCACTGGATGATACATTGATATATATGCGATATATGTTAATTGTATTATTTTCTTTTGTTGCAAATATATAATATATATGTGATATATATTATTGTGACATGATATGATTAATTGTTAAACATGTTTAAGGATGATTAATTGAGGTTAGGGTTTGATTAGGGTTAGATGCTTCATGCACCTTCTAGAAGCTTTTTCTTTTGTCATTCTTAAGATATTTTTGGATGACACATTCTTAACCCAACCAAACCCTAACTCTAGTTTATTCTCTACTAAATCCTAGCCACTCATCCTTGACCATGGTTTATAATCAATCATATAGTCTTTCTTTCTATTCATCACAAAAGAAAATAATTCATTATCTTTTCCATTATCATCTTCTTCTCTCTTGAAGAAAGCTTACTAGATTTTCTTTATGTGATGAAATAATATGAGAAAATGATTTAAAAAGAAAGCAAAAATACTACTCTCTCATCCTCATCTCATCTAGCCCATGAGATTAGTGTGTTCATCTCTTTAGAGTGAGATAGCTTGAGTCTTTGCAACTTCGAGGTAGATCATCGGAGATTTGGAATACTTCGAGCTAGCATGGATCGTTCGAGTCGTGGAGCCTCTCATGAGTTCGGGAGATCGTGGATCGCGGCAAAGGGACTTCTACTCGGAGCTTGTGAAGCGAAGGAGCGGACTACAAAGGTTGTAATCCCTCACACTTAGATAAAAGTTATCATCTTGCATGTTAAACCCTAATAATCTAGCAAAGATCCCGGCTTTGGGTTGTTCGGCACGTCTAAATTTTTATCCGGGCATATTTGATGCCTTATGAACCTTCACAAGAGTGCCAAGGAACCCTACAAATCCTCGCTCCCACGGTCACCGAGAAGACTGTAGTATCTCTCAAGTGGATGAGGAACCCTACCAGATTCAAGGAGAGGCTGAGGTTTGTTGGAGACTATTGAATCCTTTGGTTTCACCAAATCATCAGTTGTTAGTTTGTGTAGCTGGAACTCCTTCCAGTTCTACCTCATGACCACTAATTTCTTCATAAGAAATTCCTTTTCTAAAAAGGTGGCATGCTGAGAAACAAAACATATTTTGCTCCTCGGAGTGGTATGATAAGGGAAGAGCCCATCTCTTAAGTTAGTTAAGATTTGGGGTTGTCCGGCCTATGTCTGAAAGCAAAATCCGGACAAGCTCGAGGCAATGTAAGTTATGTAGAACTGGAAAGATTCCAACTATACAAACTGCAGCTGATGATTTGGTAGAACCGAAGGATTCTATAGTAACCAACGAACCTCAGCCTCTCCGCCGATCTAGTGAGGTTCCTCACCCGCCTGAGAGATACTTCGGTTACTCTATGACAGTGGGAGCGAGGATTGCATCATGAGATGATGACCCAACTAGTTTCGAACTGGCCATCAGGAGTGTGACTCTGTAAGAATGGCTGGATGCTTAGTGATCTGAAATGGAATCCTTATACACCGACAAAGTATGGACTTTGGTTGCTATATCTGAAGGGTTAAATCCCCATCAGGAGCAAGTATATCTTGAGAAGATTACTTGGTGTACATCGGAAAGTTGAGACTTTCAAAGCTAGACTTGTTAAAAGTTTGCATCATTGACCAGCTGTGGATAATGATGAAACCTTTTCAAGTACCTATGCTTAAGTCCATCCAGATCCAACTTGCCACGGCTACATACCATGACTGCGATATCTGGTGGTTGGGTGTCATGACTGCTTTTCTAAATGATGTTTTAGAAGAGTGCGTCTATAAGTACACAGCCAGAGGGCTTCGTAGACAGTGGGAGCAGCGGAAACGGGTGCAAGATGCTTTATAGGTTAAAGCAGGCATCGCGGAGTTGGAACATCTGTTTTGATGGATTAGTCAAAGAGTTTGACATCATCAAAATGGTAGATGAACCTTGTATAAACAAAAAGGTAGTAGGGAGTATGGTGGTGATCCTCGTAGAGTACGTGGATGACATACTCTTGATAGGGAAAGAGTTTCCTATGCTACGCTCGGTCAATCTCCGTTTATCACAATGATTCTCCATATAGGATCATATTGATACCTACTAACTCCTGGATTTTGGATCTATGAGATAGATCTAAATGGATGTTAGGATTCTCACTTGTCGAAGTGAGATGGTATCAATCGATCCTGGGGAGAATCACTGGAAGGGTTCCAGGGTGATAAAGACGACTGAATGTCAGTCACAGGCATTGTCTTTACCCTCAGTGAAGGAACGGTATGTTGGAAGAGTTCCAAGCTAGATACCGTGACATACTAGACGATAAAGGCTGGATACATCGCTACTTAAGATGCTACCAAAGAGGCTGTTTGGGTGTATATTGGTTCATGAGATGAACTATGTTCCTCCCATTGTGTGACAATGGAGTTGTGGCTTATGCCAAAGAACGCCGGTCCCATCAGTAATCCAGACATATTCTAAGGCAGTATCACTTGATCATGGAGATGGTTGATCTCCAAGGGGATCGAGGTTAGGAGAGTAGACTCAGAGGACAACACAGCGGATCCACTCACAAAGGCCTGTTCCCAGAGAGAGACTTTTTATGGGATGGTTGAGTATGAGATACTACAACCACTGCTACAGATGGCCCTAGTGCAAGTGGGAGATTGTTAGTTATATGTATGCCCTAGAGGCCATTACTATACATAGGATGTATATTGTAGTGGATGCTGGGACATATATAGGGAGGACTTTCTTGCTCGACATGATAGTATGCTATCTGGTTGAACTTTACCTTAACGTGTATACTGGGTGTCTCTCTGTTACATGTTGGTAAAGCCCTTAGGATCTGTACTTGACTACCTGGACTATGATGCGGATCATACTAGTAGGGACATGGTAGTCCATAAGTACATCCTTCAAAGTCCCTAGTCGTGGGTGTATCGAGATAGGGCATCGATATACCATAGTAGACTAGCGTATACTTTCTCGACCTATACAGATGGGCGATGGATGATCCCATATCCATTGGTGTTTGACATCAGAGATGATATACGGGTGCTCAGTAGAGACTGCGTACACTGGACGGACTCGCCGAGAACTCCCAGATGGTATTATACCTCACGTCAGATGGTAGTTCTCTGGTGACACTGGTACAGAGTAGTCTGTTGACCCGAGATCGTCATAGAGTCTTGTGTGGTTCCCACTGTGCTTTGATTTCCATCTTACCACGTCCAAGAGGGCGTGCAAAATGGTGGTTTTTGGGTACAGTCCCGAGTCACATAGAGGCAATGAGCGATAGGAGGGGATTCGTCTCTCCCGGTATAGGGGGTTGATGTTGCACAGTGTTCGATTGGCTATAACAGGAAATCCCTGGCCAGGGTTGCTGAGATTTACTGGTAAGTGTTACCTGTAGTTTCTCGAATTGTTATAGACCTCATATCGACACGACTTATCGAGCTATTGGGGTCTGATGTTT
Organism: Agapanthus africanus; assembly: GCA_030015575.1. Lineage (NCBI taxonomy): Eukaryota > Viridiplantae > Streptophyta > Magnoliopsida > Asparagales > Amaryllidaceae > Agapanthus > Agapanthus africanus. Next base: position 224,476,222 of record CM057344.1, on the reverse strand, counting down.
ACCACCCCTAGGCGAGATATGCGACATATCAGACGATCAGACCGGACTGTACGGTAGTGTTACTGGTTGGATTCACAGGAGTGTGAGCGGGCTTGCTCGTCGATCTTCTGATCGCTCAATACCCGGGTGGCCGTTACGTTTAGCAGACCGCTTGCGGCTTGTGGGTGTTTGATATGATCATCACCTGCTGCCGGCGTATTGACGAGTCTTTAGAGTCCTACACAGAGGTTTCCTGGCTCAAGCGAAACGAAATAGGAGCGCATATGAGATATGTGCGGGACCGAGAATAATGCGTGTATGTGATACCGTATTCCATTCTCGCGATAAATGTATCGATTGGTTGTATGCGATATAACCTAGTTATCGATTCAGGCATTGATTCGATGAACCGATACATATGATACTAGTCGGTTATATGCGATATGACCGGATCGTTAAATCAAGTGTTGATTTAATGATTTAATGTATAATTATATATTTGATATATTACTTTGCATTAACTAGTATTGGTTCACTTTATATGGATTTTCTCACTTGGATTGCGCAAGTTGTATATGTGATATACTTTTGTGCACTTGATTGTATCATGTTTGATGATACATGTTAACTTGGTTAAGTGTAAAGATTAAACCATGGTTTAATTGATGATTAGGGTTTTCTTTTTCTTAATCATTTATTTATTTGTTTATTTGGAAAAGATTAGAAATGAAATGGTTGCAAATTTTGTTTCTTTCTTTGAAGCTTCATGAAGCTTTGACTTTGTGACCATTTTGTCTCATGCTTAACCCTAACCCTTGCAATTAACCATGGTCTATTATCTACACCTAATCATGGTTATTATTATGATAAGTTTCCTTTTTCTTTTCTTTTTAATTAACTTATCATAATAGATCATTAGCTTCTTCTTCATCTTCCTTCATGAAGAAAACCATTCTTCATCAATGGTGATTGATGAGAATGAGTGAGAAATCCAAATCTAAAGTCTACCCACTTCCTATTTCTTCATCCTCTACCTCTTGCCAAGTAGTAGAGTGTGTTTCCTTCACAAGTTTTCTAGACTTGGTGAAGTTGGAGCTTGATCTAGCGATGCCTCGACGTAGATCATCTTCGGCACGTCGTCGATGACCTAGCCCGTCCATTCTCCGATGAAGCCGACGCTAGAGCCCGGGACTTGTTATGGACAGCGAGGAGACTTCATTGCGGAGCTATGGAGGTGGAGAACCGGATCTACAAAGGTTGTATTTCCGTTCCTTTAGTAAAATAGTTTACTAGTTGCATCTTTCGCCTAGAAATCTAGCCAACGATCCGTTCTAGGGTTTCTCGGCACCGTTTAAATTTGAAATTGGCATGGTTGATGCCTTGTGAGACCTCATTAGGGTGCCTAGGAACCCTACAGTAGTATCAGAGCCTAGCTAGAGCCTTAGGCGAAGTCTAGACGGAATTTAAAGTCCGAACGACCCGAAAACCCAAACCTAAACATGCTCTCTGTCCTTTTTCTAAAAACAGGGATTTTTGTGAATTAAAAATTGCTAAAAAATTCAGTAGGGAAAAATAAGAATTACGATGCAAATTTTTTTCGATGAACAGTATAAACGGCCGCGGAACCGCGGCAGAAGCCTTGCTTCTGCGGCGGTTCCGCGGCAGCATAGTGACGTCATCCTCCCCTTTCTGCACAGTAATTCATGTTTTCAGATGAGTTGAATTTTCTGGAGTTGTTTTGGGGATTCGGTGTTTTGATCGGAGTATCAAATTTTGTTTGTGTGGCCTTCCGGATAAATTTTAGAATATGTTAAAAAGTTCGACCGGATATAAATACCCAATTTTTCCCCTGTCGGGAAATTTCCAAGTGTTGGATTTTTCCGAAGTTTGACGACGTTCTAAGTAGTGCAAGTAACCCGATGGACCCTCTAGAAGACAACAAACCTTAACTCGATTATGTGACCGTCTTGAACTGCCCTTTGAACCTTCGGGTTTGGGGCAGTACGGCGTGCCACATGTGAGGCGTTGGCTTGACCCTTCTACGGCTGGACCGTTGGTACTGAGGCACGAACTGAATGTTGTTAGACTTGTTTCATGTGTTGATCTGTATTGGGAAAACTTGGGTGTTCAAATGTTCAATCGGAAAGTTTAACATTTTCTAATTATCTGGAATGGGATACAATAATTGGAATTCACAAAGAGTTATGAGATAACTAAATGAATGTTATAAACATAGCAGTTTAGTCTCACTTGATCGGTTGCCACGGAATTTTGATGTGATCAAAAGTCCGTCGCAATCACGTAGTGTACGTGGATACTCGCCGGGTAAACTTATTAGACAGCTACATCCCTTAGCCCCGACCAAGTGACTATAGGAGAACCCCGTCGCCGAAAGCATCTGTTCGGGTGCTCACGGCAGCGGTGTTCCTCCTTGGTGCACTTTGTCGACGGCGTCAGGGGTGCGGCCGCCTACTGAAGTTTGCGACGAGCATTCGATCAGGATGTCGGGAATCTTGTTGAATTGCCCGACTTGATATTGAAAAGAGTTTTCGATAAAGAGACTAAAATGCGGGGTTTATAATTGTTAGGCATGCGATGTCTAAGGAATTCATTTGGTCAGGCATGTGATGTCTGAGGTGGTTGCGGATTCCAACTGTTGTAGTTTTACACTTTCTTTTCTGTGACCGTAAGTGTAATATGTGATATCGCCGGTTTCGTTGCTATATGTCAACGACAATTGGGATGCGCATATTTACTTACGTTGATGACATGTGATGTTATGTGTTGCTGGATATGTTATATTGGATCGTCGTGTTTGAATAGACAGGGGTTTTTATGTGAGATGAGTGTTTTTCATTTTCATTCATGTAAAAACTTGTATGTAATATTCTTTTTTTTGGGGCACTTCCAGGTTGCGGAAGTTGTCACCGTTTGTATATTATTTACTTTTCCGCACTAGGATAGACCTAAGGAGGGGAGCACAAGTAACCGGGTTCTGGAGTCCAGTGGGAGACCAACTCGAGGAGTCGAGTCCGGGTCTCCTAACTCTAGAATTGGTAGGGTTGCTTGCCGCTCTCGTAGGGGTCTAGGGGTGTGGGTTTGGCTATTCATCACGACCGTGGAATCCGTGTTTTATACTGGCTCGTATTGAAAACACGGACGTCCTAGTATATCCAATATTTCATATGATTCTTCTGCTGCGATATCTGTGATGTGATCATATGATGTTCTGTGATAGATACAGTATATAGTATATATGATATATTATATAGGCGTTACTTATGTTTTACACCCGCGCTAGCCCTGCCCCGCTCTGCCGTTAGTTACCTAACCTAACGGTGCACGAGGGGACATCGAGGCGAATGCGGATGGCATAAGTGTACGTCGTATTTATCTGTGATGTTTAAGTACTTAATGTTGGAGATAGTGCCCTCAGAGTCAATTATTAGGTCACAGGTACGTGATTGCAATGATTGATGGAGGACCTATCCCGGTAGGACAGTCTTACTCGAGATGATAGTATGCTATCTGGTTTACCTTTATCATCGTGTACTGCTTTAAGTGACCTGACAAGTCGCTATTACACGTTGGTAGAGCCCCTAGGATTCTTGCTTGACCACCAGCAGTATGAGGGCGATCATATACGTGGGAGCTGGCAGTCTATAAGCATATCTTTAAATGGTCCCTAGTCGTGAGAGTTTCGAGACAGGGCATCGATACTCCAGAGTAGACTAGTGTATACAGTCGAGACCCCGACGAGGGGCGGTGGCCGGTCTCACAAGCCACTGGTGTCAGTTGGTTCACCTAAGATGTATACAGGTGCTCATTGGGTTATGAGTACACCGGACAGGACTCGCCGGGAACATGCTAGTTGGTCATATACCAGACGTCAGATGGCAGTTCCCTGGTGACATGTGTACAGGTTAGTTCATCGACCTGGGGATCGTCATTTGTCTTGTGTGAGTTCCCACTGTACTTTGATTACTACCCTACCACGGCTCAAAGGAGTCGTGCAAACAGGTTTTAGTTGGGTACTGTCCCAAGCCACATGGAGGCAATGAGCGCATCTTCAGGGGTTCGTCTCTCTCGGTATTGGGGGTGAGGTCGCGCTGTGTCTAGGAGAGCCATTACACGAAGCCCTCGGCCGAGGCAAGGAGATTTACTGGTAGGTATTCCAGTAGTATCTCAGGGTGTTCTGGGCTACACTCCGACACGACTTGTACCGCTTTTGGGGGTCTGACTTTTACCAACCCCCTAGGCCCGCCATGCGATGCTCATAGACGAACGGACCGGACTGTACGGATATTGTCACTGACATGCTCAGTAGGGTTGTCAGGCTGAGTTCGCTCACAGACGTCCCTTTTAGTCAATACCTGGTAGCCCGTTACGTATTGGCTTATACCTCTGACGTGCTAGTGGTTAAATCCACAACCAAGGTGTTGACGAGTCTTTAGAGTCCCCCACATTCAGTTACTCAAGCTTTCGGAAGAAAGGTTGTAGAGGCCGTATGGAGATATGGCAAGGTCCGATCAGATACGTGCGGTATTGCACGGATCAGGATCGGACAGTTTGTACTATAGGCCGTATGGATATATGGCAGGGTTCGATCAGATACGTGCGGTATTGCATGGATCAGGATCGAACGGATATTACTAGCCGGCTTTGGTATAAGCCGGATCCTAGTATAGTACAGTGCAGATTTTGTCTCATTGCATTTGTATTTCGGTCGGAATACAAATGCGGGTATGTATGCACAGTATCGGGGTTTTCCTGTAATTTATTACGGGACCAGTTTTCTGGAGTTGCCAGTTTGCTTTTCGTTTCGGCCAATTTCCTTTGTATCGTTCATTGGCCGAAGTTTGGTGGAGGAGGGCTTATTTGCATTGTTGCAAATAGGCAATTGTGGAAGGGGTCTTTTGCATATTGGTTGGATCATGATGGTTGCTCCATTGACCTTGACTTCTTGACTTCTTCATGATGGCTTGACCATTTGGAGTCATCATGGTTGTTTTTGGAGTGTTTTGTTTTTGTTTGTGATGATATTGTTTTGATCATCACTCATTATTCTTCCTTGCATGATAGCTCACCCACTCCCTTGTCTTTCATTGACTTCACTCCATTTCCCACCTACCACTATGAGGTTTGGCCGGCCACTAGTAAGAGAAGGGGCTCTTTCTCTTTTGAGTGGGGAGAAAAATGTTACTCTCATTCTTGATATATCACATTTTTCCTCACCTCTCTCCTAGTTCTTTTTCCTCCACCACAAAGGCATCTCCATGAACCCCAAAAATGAGACTTGCTCACTAGATATTCTACAGCAAACCTTGGGCACCTCGACTAGCCAGCTTCGTGCCCGAGTTGCCTCGGCATTGAGGTGGGAGCCCGTAAAAGAAGTAGGCGATGTGGTGCACTTCCGGCGACGAGGTGGAGACCGGAGCTTCCGCAGGAGATCGGGACGAAGACGAGAAGACCGGAGGACTTGGATCAGTCGGTATATCTCTCTTCCCCATCTTGTAGATAGCTAGGACTAGTTAGTGGTTCGATCCGGGTATTAGTGCGCGGCGGTTTGCCAGTTCAAGAAAATTTAAAGTTTATCACCGCTTCCGCATTTTGGCCTCAGGATGGAGGCCGGGGCGCCGCCGTGCACTTACAGTGGGATCAGAGCCTCGCCATTAACTTAGTCTAGCTTGGTATAATGTGTTTTGCATTTCCGATCGACCAAAATTCCAAAATCTACATTTTCACTAACATCAGTTTCTGTTGAAATTTTTTGGTCTCCAAAAATTTTTCAGGTTGTATAAAATTGATGTACTGGAGATTATAAGAGCTCTGTAAAAATTCAATGAAGTGATTTCACTGTGGGAGCGCGGAACCGCCGCAAACACCCCCTTCTCGCCGCGGTTCCGCCGCACACTGTGGAGATCCCTGCACCAAATTTCTACAGTTCCTTTCTGGGGTTAAAATTGGGGTTTTGGAATATTAAAATTGGGCCCAGAATTTCTGTGAGTGCTACAGTATTGCTTGGGGGCCCACTTGTTAATTTTCGATCGATCGGATATTTCAAACACATTATTTCACAGTATTTACATTATATCTGCGACCGTGAATGTCACTCGATCGGTAAATCCGGTCTAACTGCTATAGCCCGGTTAGACGGATTTGCGAACGTGACTTTCACGTTGATGTTCTGTTTTTGCTGTGATGTTGCGGATCTGTCGTGGGGGATAGCCTGGATGCAATGCTAGTACAGTTGTGATTGTATTATGTACATTTGATATTGCGGGGCGAGCGTCCGACATGTGGACTGCCGTCACTGCCTGATTGTATTATTCTTTTGGGGCACGACCAGGTTGCGGTCGATGTACCCGTTGTATGTATATTTTACTTTCTGTACTAGGATTGCCCCGCGGAGGGGTGCACGGATAGCAGGGTTCTGGAGGGCAACAAGCCCGCATCTCATGGCATTGAGACGGAGGGGGCTTCACTCTAGGATTGGCGGGCTATTCGCCGCACTCGTAGGGGGTACAGGTTGACCCAGGAGGGGTGCCCAAGTTACCGGATTCCGTGAAGTGCTGGGTGGTCCATTCACGGTGCTGAAAGGGGCTGCCTCGCTTCAGGTTTTGGCGGGTGACTTGCCGCGCCCGTAGGGGTCTAGGAGTTCATTGCACAGGCTATCCACACGACCAGGGGAACGTCGGGTTTCAGCGGCTCTGTGAAACCTGGGGATCCCAGATATCTGTATTGTTCTGTGATGCTGTACATTTCTGTGATGTTGCATTTTTATCACGCCTTGAGCGAATATAATATATTGGTATATATATTAGTAGATGTTGTATATGTTTTGCATCCGCGCTAGTCCAGTCCCCGCTCTGTCGTTAGTTAGCTAACCTAACGGGTAATGACGGGACCCAGTGGCGAATGCGGATGGCATATACGTACATCAGTATATTTTCGTTCTTATTGGTGTGATCAATTGATGGGACTGCATTGATTCGGATCAATGCAAGTTAAAAAAAACCTAATCTGATGTTGTTGGAACACTTTTCAAAAGGCTGTTATTGCAAGGACGTTCTCTTTTGTTTTGCATCGTGATATTCAGTTGGAATATCCTGCTCCTCAGTCGACGAGGCAAGGGCCGAGATCCCTTCACCGGGAGTGACCCCTTGGACAAAAAGTTTGTGTCAGGGCAATAACTTCACTATAGCCGATTACTTTTGCTTTGCATCGCGGTATTCATTTGGAATATCCTGCACCCCATTCTACGGGGAAAGAGCCGAGATCCCTTCACCGGGAGTGACCTCTTTAGCGAAGGTTTTCGTCACTATATTTTTAAAAGCTATCAGTTCCTTCAACGATATCAAGTTCACTACATTAAAGGTTTTCGCCAGAAACCATTCGTAGCCCTCCGTCGTTTCATATGGATGGTCAATAGTATTCAAGCTGTGTATGTTGGCCAAAGTCAAGGCACAGTGATTGGTAGCTATTGGGGTATTCATATGCAGTATAGATAGATGCGTTGGTTTGGGACAGTCGTACTGCCATTTTGGCCAAAGTCAAGGGTAGGTACGGGTGGATTCAAATTAACCTGGAGAATGACGGGTAGAACTTGACATGTGACTTATGATATGTTGGCCAAAGTCAAGGTCATAAGAGCATGGGGCAAAAATCACATCGGGAGTTTCAAAAGAACCGAAACTTGCCAGATATGCGCATACCTTCTGGAGTGTGATACCGTGAGCGGATTCCATCACGTTGTCATGCGATGAGAGTTGGATCCCGATTCCCACTGATGAGTTAGTTTACTCCTCGGGTGTTCCCGACTAATTCTTCTTTTAGGTTTGGAGGAGAATTTGAGGTACAGTGGGAGGTTTCCAGATTAGATAAATTGGTAACCATTCTGATCTAGGTTAGAGTGCACGCTGAGTGTTTCTTTTCTCTCTCTCTTTGGCAGCGACCATTGACCCGACCCTACGACTATAACTCAGTGACCAAGTTGACCGAACCTTCTTTAACACTGGCTTTTGGATTGTCAGAGTTGCAAACCACATTGCCACTCCTACTTTTATCCTTTTCTCCAGGACACCCCGTATTACTACGAACGTCCACTTCCATTGGACAAAACCATCGTATGGTTAGATACGAACTCGAAAGAATTTATTCGAGGATGGTTTCCGGTTCTAGATGATAAGAATGGAGGCCATTTTTGTGAAACCTCCTTGGGGTGCCTAGGAACCCTACAGTGGTATCAGAGCCTAGCTAGAGCCTTAGGCGAAGTCCAGACGGAATTTGAAACCCGAACGAACCCGAAACCCACACCTGAGAATGCTCTCTGTACTTTTTTCAAAACAGTACATTTTTCCATATTAAAAATATTCAGTAAAATCAGCAGGAAATTATAAGGAAAACTGCAAAATTCGTGTTCATGATTCCATCATTGCGCCGCGTTTCCGCGGCACGAGCATGGCTCGTGCGGCGGAAACGCGGCCGTATTGTCGTTTTGCGCATAAAATTTTGTGCAGTAATTCCTCTTTTGCTGTGCTGATTTTCCTGGGATATTTTAATATTTATGATACAGTTGAGTTTTCAGGGGTTGTTTTGGGTTTTCACGATTCGATCGGGTTTATCAAATTTTGTCTGTGTGGCTTTCCGGATAAATTTTAGAATATGTTAAAAAGTTCGACCGGATATAAATACCCAATTTTTCCCCTGTCGGGAAATTTCCAAGTGTTGGATTTTTCCGTAGTTTAACGACGTTCTAAGTAGTGCAAGTAACGCGATGGTCCCTCTAGAAGACACAAACCTTAACTCGATTATGTGACCGTCTTGAACTGCCCTTTGAACCTTCGGGTTTGGGGCAGTACGGCGTGCCACATGTGAGGCGTTGGCTTGACCCTTCTACGGCTGGACCGTTGGTACTGAGGTACGAACTGAATGTTGTTAGACTTATTTCATGTGTTGATCTGTATCGGGAAAACTTGGGTGTTCGATTGTTCGATCGGAAAGTTTGACATTTTCTATTTATCCGGAATGGGATACAATAATTGGAATTCACAATAAGTTATATGATAACTAAATGAATGTTATAAACGTAGCAGTTTAGTCTCACTTGATCGGTTGCCACGGAATTTTGATGTGATCAAAAGTCCGTCGCAATCACGTAGCGTACGCGGATACTCGCCGGGTAAACTTAATAGACAGCCTCACTCCATAGCCCCGACCAAGTGACTATAGGAGAACCCCGTCGCCGAAAGCATCCGTTCGGGTGCTCGCGGTAGCGGTGTTCCGCCTTGGTGCACTTCGTCGACGGTATCGGGGGTGCGGCCGTCAACTGAAGTTTGCGACGAGCATTCGATCAGGATGTCGGGAATCTTGTTGAATTGCCCGACTTGATATTGAAAAGTGTTTTCGATTTTGAGACTAAAATGCGGGGTTTATAATCGTTAGGCATGTGATGTCTAAGGTATTCATTTGATTAGGCATGTGATGTCTATGCAGATTGCGGATTCCAACTGTTGTAGTTTTACACTTTCTTTTCTGTGACCGTAAGTGTAATATGTGATATCGCCGGTTTCGTTGCTATATGTCAACGACAATTGGGATGCGCATATTTACTTACGTTGATGACATGTGATGTTGTGTGTTGCTGGATATGTTATATTGGATAGTCGTGTTTGAATAGCCGGGGGTTTTTATGTGAGATGAGTGTTTTTCATTTTCATTCATGTAAAAACTTGTATGTAATATTCTTTTATTGGGGCACTTCCAGGTTGCGGAAGTAGTCACCGTTTGTATATTATTTACTTTTCCGCACTAGGATAGACCCAAGGAGGAGGGCACAAGTAACCGGGTTCTGGGGTCCAGTGGGAGACCAACTCGAGGAGTCGAGTCCGGGTCTCCTAACCCTAGAATTGGTAGGGTTGCTTGCCGCTCTCGTAGGGGTCTAGGGGTGTGGGTTTGGCTATTCATCACGACAGTGGAATCCGTGTTTTATACTGGCTCGTATTGAAAACACGGACGTCCTAGTATATCCAATATTTCATATGATTCTTCTGCTGCGATATCTGTGATGAGATCATGTGATGTTTCTGTGATGGATATAGTATATAGTATATATGATATATTATATAGATGTTACTTATGTTTTACACCCGCGCTAGCCCTGCCCTGCTCTGCCGTTAGTTACCTAACCTAACGGTGCACGAGGGGACATCGAGGAGAATGCGGATGGCATAAGTGTACGTCGTATTTATCTGTGATGTTTAGGTACTTAAATGATGGGACTTCATTAATGAGATTAATGAAATAAAAGAAACCTAAGATGTTGTAGAATCGAATTTCAAAATAAAACAGGTAGCTACAGTTCTTGCTTTGCACAGCGGTATATGTGATATATCCTGCACCTTATTCGATGAGGAAAGGACCGAGATCCCTTCACCGGGAGTGACTCCTTTAGCAATAACTGGCAGATGCTACACACTCGGTTTGTCTTTTGATTGCTTTTAAGTGTTTTTGCTTTGCACAGTGATATATATGATATATCCCGCACCTCATTCGACGAGGAAAGGACCGACGATCCCTTCACCGGGAGTGACTCCTTTAGCAAAACTAGAAAAGCCTCAAAAGCACTCCATTTTAAAAATCATTTGATTCTACAACGATATCAAGTTCATTACGCAATAGGTTTTCAGAAAAACCTGTCGTAGCCCTCCGTCATTTCAGATAAGTGCTGTTTAGTATTCGTGCTGCGTTTGTTGACCTCCGTCAAGGCACAGTGTGCGGTAGCTAACCAGTATTTATCTGCTTATGCATATGATGCAGATTGAGTTAGGGTAGTCGTGCGGCCTTGTTGACCTCCGTCAAGGGTCGTGCGGGTGGGTTTAATTCGATCAAGAAATGACGGGTTGAACTTGACTAGTAGCATATGGTTTGTTGACCTCCGTCAAGGTCATAGGGTGCTAGGGGCAAAATATTATCGGGAATTTCAAGTGTTGAAATTTGCAATGAGATTGCATACCTTCTATGAGATAGTTGGATCCCGATACCCGTTGCGAGTAAGTGTTACTCCTGGGAGAGTTTTATACATTACAATTAGCCGATCAAGTAGGTGTCTAGAAAGGTGTTAACGAGGTTACGCCTCTGGGAAAACGAGGTTTACATTAATTAGGTTCGTGCGAAAGCACGGGGGACCTCCCTCAAAGTACCGACACTGGCCTGGCTGAAAGATTGGCGAACTTGTAGTGTGTAATTAATCCCGGCTAGTCTTTCCTTTTAGGGTTTGAAGGAAGATTTGATAAAAAGCAGTGGGAGCCATCCTGATTAGATAAAATAATAACCAATCTATTCTTGACAGAGCGCACGCTGAGTGTTTTCTTCTCTCTCTCTCCAGGTAGCGACCATATCACGCCTTAATCAAGATATTAATACGGAATATTGACCGAACCCGCTTGTTATACTGAGCTGGGGAACGTTGGTCCCGCTCCAACTTATAATTGTTATAAGACAGAGCAGGAAATTGGGGAATACCAGATTTCCCGTGCCGCCCAAACGAAGAGAGTGCATGCTGATGCATCATCTTCGGGTGTGTTCATTACAGAGAACTGTTTCTCAGTATCCTTTACGTCCTGGGTATGTGATACCAGATCAGGATCCCAGATATGTAATATGTTACATAGGGCTACAGAAAGGTAGAGAACTGAGAACGGGTGATAAGTTTCATGAGGCAGAAAACGGGGCAAGTGTTGCAGCCAAGTCTGTTGGTCACTGTCACCCTGTATTACCAGAATACATTGATTCTGAACAAATGTTATTAGATACCGAACCTGATATACAAAATCATATCTATCTCTTTATTAGTAAAGAAATGATAAGATTTTGTATAGTTGGATAATGTTTTGAACATTTCCTATATCAAAAGTTGATCGGTTCAGGCACGTTATCTAAAAGCATTGATGTTCTAAATCAAACTACAGTTCTTAGTATATAAAACACACACAAGAGGAAGAGTTCAGAAATGAACGGATTCTTCTTGAGGTATTGTAGACTAGGTCAGATCAATGTGACCCGACTAGCTGAAGTTACATTTAGATGTATATTTAAATTAGTTTGAATTTACATCTTGTGAAACTCGCCAGTCATGTCACAAAGATAAAATGACCACAGCTCTGTTTATTGGAAACAGAGAAAGAGTTAGTAAACTCTTGGGATGATACATGTTGATGTATGTAGGTCCCCAGTCTACAAATGCCAGGACCGATTCTTTGTACTTCATTACATTCTCTGATGATCTTTCGAGATTCAGACCTATGTTCTTGTTGAAACATAAGTCTGAACCTTCTGAGATATTCACAGAATATAAGTTAGAAGTAGAGAACCAAAATACGGGTATAAGTATTATGTCCTATGATGAGATCAGGGAGGAGAATACTTGAGCACGAAAATCCTGGATCATTCTAAAGGAGAATGAGATTCTCTCTCAGCATTACTCCTCTGAATACACCAAAGCACGATGGTATATCGGGGCGGAGCAATAACACCCTATATGATATGGTGTGCTCTATGATGAGTACTACTGAGTTACCTATTTCCTTTTGGGAAATATGCACTTGAGAAGTTGCATAACTATTGAATAGGGTTCCAATCAAATCAGTTGCCTACCATTTCATATGTGATATGGAAAGGGAAGAGCCCATGTCTTAAGCTAGTTAAGATTTGGGTTGTCCGGCCTATGTCTAAAAGCAAAATCCGGACAAGCTCGAGGCAAGATCTGTAATGTAGAACTGGAAAAGTTCCAGCCATACAAACTACAGCTGATGATTTGATAGAACCAAAGGATTCAGTAGACTCCAACGAACCTCAGCCTCTCCGCCGATCTAGTAGGGTTCCTCACCCACCTGAGAGATACTTCGGTTTCTCTATGACAGTGGGAGCGAGGATTGCATCATGAGATGATGACCCAACTAGTTTGGAGCTGGCCATCAGGAGTAAGACTCCGTAAGAATGGCTGGATGTTTAGTGATCTGAGATGGAATCCTTATACACCAACAAAGTATGGACTTTAGTTGCTATATCTGAAGGGTTAAATCCCCATCAGGAGCAAGTATATCTTGAGAAGATTACTTGGTGTACATGGAACAGTTGAGACTTTCAAAGCTAGACTTGTTAAAGGTCTACATCATTGACCTGGTATGGGATGATGATGAAACCTTTTCTAAGTAGCTATGCTTAAGTCCATCCAGATCCTACTTGCCACGGCTACATACCATGACTACGATATCTGGTGGTTGGGTGTCATGACAGCTTTTCTAAATGATGATTTAGAAGAGAGCGTCTATAAGTACACAGCCAGAGGGCTTCGTAGACAATGGGAGCAGCGGAAACGTGTGCAAGATGCTTTATAGGATAAAGCAGGCATCGCGGAGTTGGAACATCTGTTTTGATGGATTAATCAAAGAGTTTGACATCATCAAAATGGTAGATGAACCTTGTATAAACAAAAAGGTAGTAGGGAGTATGGTGGTGATCCTCGTAGAGTACGTGGATGACATACTCTTGATAGGGAAGAAGTTTCCTGTGCTACGCTCGGTCAATCTCCGCTTATCACAATGATTCTCCATATAGGATCAAAATGATACCTCCTAAATCCTGGGTTTTGGATCTATGAGATAGATCTAATTGGATGTTAGGACTCTCACTAGTTGTAGTGAGACAGTATCAAACGATCCTGAGGAGAATCACTGGAAGGGTTCCAGGGTGATAAAGACGACTGAATGTCAGTCACAGGCATTGTCTTTACCCTCAGTAAAGGGACGGTATGTTGGAAGAGTTCCAAGTTGGATACCGTGACATACTAGACGATAAAGGCAGGATACATCGCTACTTAAGATGCTACCAAAGAGGCTGTTTGGATGTATATTGGTTCATGAGATGAACTATGTTCCTCCCATTGTGTGACAATGGAGTTGTGGCTCATGCCAAGGAACGCCCGTCCCATCAGTGATCCAGACATATTCTAAGGCAGTATCACTTGATCATGGAGATGGTTGATCTCCAGGGTGATCGAGGTTAGGAGAGTAGGCTCAGAGGACAACACAGCGGATCCACTCACAAAGGCCTGTTCCCAGAGAGAGACTTTATGGGATGGTTGAGTATGAGATACTACAACCACTGCTACAGATGGCCCTAGTGCAAGTGGGAGATTGTTAGTTATATGTATGCCCTAGAGGCCATTACTGTACATAGGATGTATATTGTAGTGGATGCTGGGACATATATAGGGAGGACTTTCTTGCTCGACATGATAGTATGCTATCTGGTTACTCTTTACCTTAACGTGTATACTGTTTGTCTCTCTGTTACATGTTGGTAAAGCCCTTAGGATCTGTACTTGACTACCTGGACTATGATGCGGATCATACTAGTGGGGACATGGTAGTCCATAAGTACATCCTTCAAAGTCCCTAGTCGTGGGTGTATCGAGACGGGGCATCGATATACCAGAGTAGACTAGCGTATACCTTCTCGACCCATACAGATGGGCGATGGATGATCCCATATCCATCGGTGTTTGACATCAGAGATGATATACGGGTGCTCAGTAGAGACTGGGTACACTGGACGGACTCGCCGAGAACTCCCAGATGGTATTATACCTCATGTCAGATGGCAGTTCTCTGGTGACACTGGTACAGAGTAGTCTGTTTACCCGAGATCGTCATAGAGTCTTGTGTGGTTCCCACTGTGCTTTGATTTCCATCTTACCACGTCCAAGAGGGCATGCAAAACGGTGGTTTTTGGGTACAGTCCCGAGTCACATGGAGGCAATGAGCGATAGGAGGGGATTCGTCTCTCCCGGTATAGGGAGTTGATGTTGCGCTGTGTTCGATTGGCTATAACAGGAAATCCCTGGCCAGGGTTGCTGAGATTTACTGGTAAGTGTTACCAGTAGTTTCTCGAACAAGTTATAGACCTCATATCGACACGACTTATTGAGCTATTGGGGTCTGACGTTTACCACCCCTAGGCGAGATATGCGACATATCAGACGATCAGACCGGACTGTACGGTAGTGTTACTGGTCGGATTCACTGGAGTGTGAGCGGGCTTGCTCGTCGATCTTCAGATCGCTCAATACCCGGGTGGCCGTTACGTTTAGCAGACCGCTTGCGGCTTGTGGGTGTTTGATATGATCATCATCTGCTGCCGGCGTATTGACGAGTCTTTAGAGTCCTACACAGAGGTTTCCTGGCTCAAGCGAAACGAAATAGGAGCGCATATGAGATATGTGCGGGACCGAGAATAATGCGTGTATGTGATACCGTATTCTATTCTCGCGATAAATATATCGAATGGTTGTATGCGATATAACCTAGTTATCGATTCAAGCGTTGATTCGATAAGCCGATATATTGTATACTAGTCGGTTGTGTGCGACATAACCGGGTCATTGAATCAAGTGTTGATTTAATGATTTAATGCATATTTATATATTTGATATATTACTTTGCATCAACTAGTATCGGTTTACTTAAGATGGATTTCTCACTCGGATGTGCACATTGTATATGTGATATACTTTTGTACACTTGATTGTATCATGTTTGATGATACATGTTTAACTATAGTTAAGTGTAATGAATTAAGGCATGGTTAATCTAATGATTAGGGTTTTCTTTTTATTACTTATTTATTTATTTATTTATTTTGATTAGATAAGAAAAGAATGGTTGCTAATTTTGGAGTTTAGTTGAAACTTCATGAAGCTTTGACTTTGTAACCATTCTTGTCTTCATATTAAACCCTAACCATTAAACTAACCTTAGTTAATTCTCTACACTTGACCATGGTTCTAATATGATAAGTATTCATATTCTTTTCTTTTTCAAATTAACTTATCATAAGCTTTCTTCTTCTTCTTCCTTGACTTCAAGAAGAAAAGCTTCACCTCCATCAATGGTGATTGATGTTTTTGAGTGAGAAACCCAATTCTAAAGTTAACCCACTTCCTATTTCTTCATCCTCTACCTCTTGCCAAGTAGTAGAGTGTGTTTACTTCACAAGTTTCTTGACTTGGTGAAGTCGGAGCTTGATTTAGCGATGCCTCGACGTAGATCATCTTCGGCATGGACATCGACGACCTAGCTTGCCCATTCTCCGACGAAGCCGATCCTAGAGCCCGGATTTGACTTGGAAAGTGGAGAGGACCTCGTTGCGGAGCTATGGAGGTGGAGCACCGGATCTACAAAGGTTGTATTTCTGTTTTCTCATTAGTTAAGTGTTAACTAGTTACTTTTTCGCCTAGACATCTAGCCGACGATCCGTAGTTTACGGTTTGTAGGCACCGTAAAATTTTAATATGGCATGTTCGATGCCTTGTGAAACCTCCTTGGGGTGCCTAGGAACCCTACACTAGAGAAAACGGATAGGATTATTCAGTTGTCTTTTCCTTCTACCTTTTCTCAAGTTGTGAGCACTCCTTGGTTTAGGAGATAGTACACATATTACGCAAATTGGATAGTCTTCTTCCAAATCATAGGCTGGTGCCGACAGGTAGGGAATGAAGAAAACCAATTAGCCTAACGATGGTGTACAGAAGGTATTAAGTAAAGACAAAGCAAGGGATTAGTAAGAGGGCAAAGTAAATTACGACTGCTATTCACGAACAAACCAAGTATTTCATTACCACTCCCATTTCACCTTTGTATTTCTCCAGGACACTCCGTATCACTACGAAGATCCACAGTTTATTGGATATCCATCGTATGGTTATATACGAACTCGAAAGGAACTTGTTCCAGTTCGGGGATGGATTCTGGTTCAGGAGAAATAGGAATAAGGTTTATTCAAGTTGTCTTTTATCTTCACCTTCTCTCGCATTGCGAGTGCTCCTAGGATTAGGACAGTACACCCATTATGCTTATTGGATAGTCTTCTTCCAAACCATAGGCTGGTACCGAATGGTAGGGAAGGAAGAAAACCATTTGGCCTAAAGGGGTGTGCAGAAGGTAAAGACTAAAGACATATGAAGGGATTTGGAGAGGTGGCAAAGAACTATACGGTTACAGTCGTGAATCTGGAAGAGGCATTACTAGAAATACCGGGATACCCCATCGAAACATTTCATGTTTCAGTCTCACTGTGTACTGTTAAAGGAAAACTGATTTCCCGATTAGACACTTGCTCCAGGGTATGTATTTACCAGGTACGATTCTCACATATGTATGGTTTTACAGATGATGAGTGGGAGTAAGTTGTTGGGAATTAGGTGATCATCCTCATTATATCGGGATTCGTTGTAATCGGTGATATTTGAGGAAGTCACCTGGGTTGTTTGCCGGACGGCAAATATTTGGTTTTGAATATCCTCTGTTATGCACCAATTTCAAATTGATATATCTGTACGTCTATTTTCATAGAGTGAGATATACCTTTTGAAATTATGTCTATAACATTTACCTATATCAGTGGATGGTTAGGTAAGGAGCATTAAACAGCGGTGTAATTCTTCTTAACCATAAGTACAGTTTTCAACCTACGACACACAGTGAATGAGTTATCAGACTCAAGGGACTTATACAGAGTATTGTATGTTGTCCAGGGTCCATCAGGACAGAGGGGTTGGTCCTCGTACTATATTCGGTTTACTTATGACTTCTCTAGTTTTTAGACAGGTGTTTCGCGGAAACACAGGGTCTGAATTTTGAGAAGTTATAGGTATTTGAATAGAGTAGAGAACCAGGTATAGCAAGTATCGGGATTCTTCAAAGCGATCGAAGATGTAGATACTTGTGAATGGTATTCAGTTGATAGTAATGATTAAGAGAACTTGCTTCTCTTTCAGGTTACTCATAATTGGAAGCATTCCTAAGTTGAGTAACGCTGATCGGCCTTCTTCCATTTAGTTGACATGCACTGGAGACAGCTGCATGATTTGGATCTGGTTCAATTAAATCAGTGCCTCTGTTTCTATATTGGATATAGAACAGTTCATATCTTAACGATGTTAAGGTACGGGGAGTTGTCCGGTTTATGATTAAAACCAGACACTGGACAACTCAAGGCACGTTTCTGTAATGGCTGTTTGTGGGTTGACCCAGGCTATGACGAGGGTTGACTTTCTACCATCTGGATGAACAATAGCGATATTGTTCTAGACTCGCCACAGTTTTATTAAAAAAATGGATTTTTTCAGAAAAACAGTAGTGGGAGTATGGTAGAACTGAAAGTGATTCCAGAACCACAAACGATTACTGAAGATTTGATAGGAACCTAAAGATTCAATCTGGTTTGACATTCGATTGGCCACTCCGCAGATAAGGTGGGTAACTTCAGGCACCCGAGAGGTACTCCGGTAGCCTCAAGGACGGTGACAGGGAAGTTCTTGTTTACCCACAATTACCATTACTGTTGTTCTACGCTGCGAGACCCGGTGGGAGAATGAGTATAGCGTCGTTCTAAACTAGTTTTAGAAGTGTACGTCTATATGACTCTGCGAGAGGGTTGTCGTAGTCAGTGGGAGCAGCGGAAGCATTGGTGGACAGGTAGCTTATGTCTATTTATAGACTAAAGCAGATGTAGCGGAGATAGATCATCTACTTCTGACGTGACAGTCATGGGTTTGACTTCATCAGAATAGGGGATGGATCTGTTGAAAAGGTAGTAGGGTGTGATATCCTGGTATTTGGATGACATACACAGAGTAGGAAAAGAAACTCCTATACTACAATCGGTTATACTTTGGTCGTCACACAGTGTTTTCTCCACATGGGACTTGGACTTTATATCAGACATACTGGTTATTAGATCTATGGTTTTAGATCTAGATTTGGGTGGTTTCCCAATCTGGGTACTTAGATAGCATTCTATGAGTATTTAGGATGAACGACTCCTGGCACGGTAGTGTACCTGCAAGTGATGGAGTCACCCTCTCTAAAGGTGTCTTACAGACTAAAGGGGAGAGGGATGTGCATGATTGGCAGATCACTTGCTCAGGCAATTGAGTCAATCATGAGATGTCAAGTACCACACCAGATATTGTTCTTGCACTAGATGCAATAAGTTGATATTGATCCAATCCTGGAGAAGCAGTCGGAAGCAGTTTTAGAACATAAGTGAATGTTCTAGGGATATGATAACGATAACCTCATACAGGAGACAGTTATCATTCCAGGCTTCCAAGATGACATGGACGACAAGGAGGTTGTCAGAGTTATAGTTTTCCTTCTGACGAGGGGCAGTATTTTGGACAGGTGGTCCAAGGCAATACTGAGGGAGGCATGGCGCAGGATACTGATTAAGTTCAGTTGACGATACAGTCTAAGGAGTTTGGATTTGGAGTTCATTTATGAGCTATGTCCCATCAGACATCAAGACACATTCTAAGACAGGTATTGCACATTTCGGTAGATGGGTTTCTCCGCGAACTTGAGATATAGAGAGACATAGAAAGAAACATCAAGGCGGATCCACTCACTGAGGCTATTCCTCGAACGCAATAGTTTCGCAAACGAGCTTTGTGAGACTGACTAGTAGAGGAGTTGGGAGTTCGGTATCACACGGGCTGTGAGTATGCGACATCGCAATAATTAGCCTTGAGTGCAAGTGGGAGATTGTTGGAGATAGTGCCCTCAGAGTCAATTATTAGGTCACAGGTACGTGATTGCAATGATTGATGGAGGACCTATCCCGGTAGGATAGTCTTACTCGAGATGATAGTATGCTATCTGGTTTACCTTTATCATCGTGTACTACTTTAAGTGACCTGACAAGTCGCTATTACACGTTGGTAGAGCCCCTAGGATTCTTGCTTGACCACCAGCAGTATGAGGGCGATCATATACGTAGGAGCTGGCAGTCTATAAGCATATCCTTAAATGGTCCCTAGTCGTGAGAGTTTCGAGACAGGGCATCGATACTCCAGAGTAGACTAGTGTATACAGTCGAGACCCCGACGAGGGGCGGTGGCCGGTCTCACAAGCCACTGGTGTCAGTTGGTTCACCTAAGATGTATACAGTTGCTCATTGGGTTATGAGTACACCGGACAGGACTCGCCGGGAACATGCTAGTTGGTCATATACCAGACGTCAGATGGCAGTTCCCTGGTGACATGTGTACAGGTTAGTTCATCGACCTGGGGATCGTCATTTGTCTTGTGTGAGTTCCCACTGTACTTTGATTACTACCCTACCACGGCTCAAAGGAGTCGAGCAAACAGGTTTTAGTTGGGTACAGTCCCGAGCTACATGGAGGCAGTGAGTGCATCTTCAGGGGTTCGTCTCTCCCGGTATTGGGGGTGAGGTCGCGCTGTGTCTAGGAGAGCCATTACATGAAGCCCGCGGCCGAGGCAAGGAGATTTACTGGTAGGTATTCCAGTAGTATCTCAGGGTGTTCTGGGCTACACTCCGACACGACTTGTACCGCTTTTGGGGGTCTGACTTTTACCAACCCCCTAGGCCCGCCATGCGATGCTCATAGACGAACGGACCGGACTGTACGGATATTGTCACTGACAGGCTCAGTAGGGTTGTCAGGCTGAGTTCGCTCACAGACGTCCCTTTTAGTCAATACCTGGTAGCCCGTTACGTATTGGCTTATACCTCTGACGTGCTAGTGGTTAAATCCACAACCAAGGTGTTGACGAGTCTTTAGAGTCCCCCACATTCAGTTACTCAAGCTTTCGGGAGAAAGGTTGTAGAGGCCGTATGGAGATATGGCAAGGTCCGATCAGATACGTGCGGTATTGCACGGATCAGGATCGGACAGTTTGTACTATAGGCCGTATGGATATATGGCAGGGTTCGATCAGATACGTGCGGTATTGCACGGATCAGGATCGAACGGATGTTACTAGCCGGCTTTGGTATAAGCCGGATCCTAGTATAGTACAGTGCAGATTTTGTCTCATTGCATTTGTATTTCGGTCGGAATACAAATGCGGGTGTGTATGCACAGTATCGGGGTTTTCCTGTAATTTATTACGGGACCAGTTTTCTGGAGTTGCCAGTTTGCTTTTCGTTTCGGCCAATTTCCTTTGTATCGTTCATTGGCCGAAGTTTGGTGGAGGAGGGCTTATTTGCATTGTTGCAAATAGGCAATTGTGGAAGGGGTCTTTTGCATATTGGTTGGATCATGATGGTTGCTCCATTGACCTTGACTTCTTGACTTCTTCATGATGGCTTGACCATTTGGAGTCATCATGGTTGTTTTTGGAGTGTTTTGTTTTTGTTTGTGATGATATTGTTTTGATCATCACTCATTATTCTTCCTTGCATGATAGCTCACCCACTCCCTTGTCTTTCATTGACTTCACTCCATTTCCCACCTACCACCATGAGGTTTGGCCGGCCACTAGTGAGAGAGGGGGCTCTTTCTCTTTTGAGTGGGGAGAAAAATGATACTCTCATTCTTGATATATCACATTTTTCCTCACCTCTCTCCTAGTTCTTTTTCCTCCACCACAAAGGCATCTCCATGAACCCCAAAAATGAGACTTGCTCACTAGATATTCTACAGCAAACCTTGGGCACGTCGACTAGCCAGCTTCGTGCCCGAGTTGCCTCGGCATTGAGGTGGGAGCCCATAAAAGAAGTAGGCGATGTGGTGCACTTCCGGCGACGAGGTGGAGACCGGAGCTTCCGCAGGAGATCGGGACGATGACGAGAAGACCGGAGGACTTGAATCAGTCGGTATATCTCTCTTCCCCATCTTGTAGATAGCTAGGACTAGTTAGTGGTTCGATCCGGGTATTAGTGCGCGGCGGTTTGCCAGTTCAAGAAAATTTAAAGTTTATCACCGTTTCCGCATTTTGGCCTCGGGATGGAGGCCGGGGCGCCGCCGTGCACTTACACTTAAATGATGGGACTTCATTAATGTGATTAATGAAATAAAAGAAACCTAAGATGTTGTAGAATCGAATTTCAAAAATAAAACAGGTAGCTACAGTTCTTGCTTTGCACAGCGGTATATGTGATATATCCTGCACCTTATTCGATGAGGAAAGGACCGAGATCCCTTCACCGGGAGTGACTCCTTTAGCAATAACTGGCAGATGCTACACACTCGGTTTGTCTTTTGATTGCTTTTAAGTGTTTTTGCTTTGCACAGTGATATATATGATATATCCCGCACCTCATTCGATGAGGAAAGGACCGACGATCCCTTCACCGGGAGTGACTCCTTTAGCAAAACTAGAAAAGCCTCAAAAACACTCCATTTCAAAATTCATTCGATCCTACAAGGATATCAAGTTCATTACGCAATAGGTTTTCAGAAAAACCTGTCGTAGCCCTCCGACATTTCAGATAAGTTGTATATAGTATTCGTGCTGCATTTGTTGGCTTTCGTCAAGGTGCAGTGTGCGGTAGCTATATGCTGCTTATCTGTAGCATACGATGCGATTGGATTAGGGTAGTCGTGCGGCTTTGTTGGCTTTCGTCAAGGGTCGTGCGGGTGGGTTTAATTCGATCAAGAAATGTACGGGTTGAACTTGACTAGCGGGCTATGGTTTGTTGGCTTTCATCAAGGTCATAGCACGTTAGGGGCAAAAGATTATCGGGAATTTCAAGTGTTGAAATTTGCAATGAGATTGCATACCTTCTATGAGATAGTTGGATCCCGATACCCGCTGCGAGTAATAGTTACTCCTGGGAGAGTTTTATACATTACAATTAGCCGATCAAGTAGGTGTCTAGAAAGGTGTCAACGGGGTTATGTTAGTGTATATGCCCTAGAGGCCATTACTGTATCATACTAGTTTGTATATTACTTAATGGATGCTTGGGATATTCACCTTGTATATACAATCTTGCTCAAAATAGTAGTATGCTACTTGGTTTGTTTCTACTTCAATGTGTACTTGTGTTTATTTCAGTATATCACTTATACGCATTAGTGGAGCCCTTAGGATCTTTGCTTGATTACCAGCGTTGTGATGGCAGTCACACTAGTGGGGGCTGGGTAATCTATAAGCACATCCTTATTCAGGTCCCTGGTCGCAGGACTATCGAGACAGGGCATCGATACTCCGGAGTAGACCAGCGCATGCGCTTCTCATCCCAGTGTGGGAGACGGTCTGTCCTACAGCCGTCAGTACGTCGTACTTGAGATAGTATGCGGGTGCTCGTTAGGTTACGGGTACACTGGACAGGACTCGTAGGGAACTGACTAGTTGGTATTATACCTATCGTCAGTTATCAGTTCCCAGGTGACATGAGTACAGCTTAGTCCGCTGACTTGACACTGTCACTTCGCCTCGGGTGTGTTCCCACTGTACTTTGATCACTACCCTACCACGGCTCAAAGGAGTCGTGCAAACAGGTGGTGGTTGGGTGCAGTCCCGAAGCACTTGGAGGCAGTGACGGTTAGACAGGATTCGTCTCTCCCGGTATTGGGGGTTGACATCGCGCTGTGTCTAGGAGAGCCATTACACGAGTAGTCCCTGGCCAGGGCAAACGAGATATACTGGTAGGTTTCCAGTGTTATCTCAGGGTGTATTGGGCTTCACTCCGGCACGACTTGTACCGCTATTGGGGGACTGACGTTTACCGCCCCCTAGGCCCGCCATGCGATGTATCAGACGAACAGACCGGACTGTATGGAGAATGTCACACTCAGGCTCAGTAGGAGTTCAGATGGGTTTCGTCTCGTCGGTCTTCTTGTCGGCATTACCTGGGGACCGTTACGCACAGCTAGTGCCGCTTGCGGTCTGTGGTTAAACCCACTGCCAGCGTAGTGTCGAGTCTTTAGAGTCCCACACAGAAAGCTTTTCGCCTTTAGGCAAAAGAGTAGAGGTCGCATGGTATTGCGACAGGTCGCATGGTTTTGCGACAGGGTTCGGTCACATCCGTGCACTTGTGCACGTACAGTGTCCGGACAGTTTACACTAGCGGGCTTTGGTTTAAGCCAGATCCTAGTGTACCTTATGGGATTGGATTTATCCAGTTTGCATTCGTGTTCCTCGGAACGCGGATGCGGGTGTGTATGCACAGTTGACAGGGAGGCAGAGGCAGCGGATTCTCATTAGGGTTGTTGACAGTTGACCGTTGACTTTTTGACTTTATGCTCAACCCTAATGAGAATATGATATGTGATTAACTATTATATTAATTAAGTATTATGGTGATATGGTTGTTGACTTGTTGACTTTTGTTGACTTGTTGACTTTGGTGACTTGTTGACTTTTGTTGACTTGTTGACCGGTTGACTAGGCTTGACTAGTTGACCATCATGATAACCATGGTTATCATTTCATGCCAAAGACTTTTTCTTGCTTGTTCATTTGAGTAAAATGAGTGCATGACATGATAAGGTTATGGTTACTTCAACCATCACATAAGACTTTTGTTGATATGATGAGTTATCATTGCTTTGGATTATGAGAGGGTGAGAGACAAAATACTTGCTCATTCTTTCTTGCTCATTCTCTCTCTTGTTCTTGAGCTCTCCTCTTGCTCTCATCCTCAACCTCTTGCTCCCTCTCTTGATCTATGGTTCTCTTGTCTCATGAGTTGAGAATCAAGAACCATAGATAAAATCCCATTCTAAATCATCTCTACTCATTCTAGTTCACTAGGTTTAGCAAACCAAGTGAACTAGTTTCTTCAAAGAACGAAGAAGGAGCTAAAGGTTGGAGCTTTCAAGTGGATCTATCTTCGGCGTACGGAGACAACGAGAAGGAGCCATCGAACCACCATCGGAGCTTGAAGAGAAGGAGTTCAAGTTTAGGTATAACCATCTTCATCCGAGTAGCTAAATATCTTTAGCTTAGTTTGCTAGTTTTAGTTTAGGTAACGATCCCGACCATAGTTTAGTCCATGTTGCCTCTTGCGATAAAAAATCGTTTTTATACCGTTTCCGCCTCCCCGTAAGAACCGGGGGTCGCAATATGGACTTACAGTGGTATCAGAGCCTAACTAAACTTAAACTAGCTTAGTAGTGAAGTGTAACGAAGTTCGGAACCGAAAAAAATCACAAAACCGGATAATCACAAAAACTGAGTTTCTGTTGAAATTTTTTCTGCTCAAAATGAAAAACTTTACACTTGTAAATTCGGCTCAGGGTTTTGTGTGAACACCCAAGAAAAACGATACAGTGATTCGCCTAAAGTGCCGCGCTTCCGCCGCGTGATCCTTCTTAGCCGCCGCGGAACCGCCGCGACTTGGTGTCTTCTCTGCATCGTTTTTCGTGCAGTGTGTTTGTGTGTTGGTTTTGGGATTTTTAAAATATATTATATGTGCCCATATTTTCCAGAAAAGAAATTTCCTTTTGGGGTCCTATAATTCCGTATTTTTTCGAACTTCACTGCACTTTGACTATGATGGTTATATCTGTGATGCTTGCATGTATTGAACGTCGGCTAATCGCTATAAGTCGATTAGTCGGGGTTATACATGATCTGTAATGTGCTGGAATGTGTATATGAATGTGTTGGACTGTCGCGGGTGAATAGCCGGGGTGGATGTGAGATGAGCTTTTGTTTTTCTTTCATTCATTGTAAATGTAAATTGATGTAATAATATTATTTGTTTGGCCGCACAACCGGGTCGGGGTTGTAGCCGTCATTGTATAATTCTTTTTACTGTTTTTGCTCCTAGGATAGACCCATGGAGGGGTGCACAAACTACCGAGTACTTGGCGGGTAGTTTGCCGCACCCGTAGGGGTCTTGGGTAGGGGTATTTGGCTATTCACCGCGACCGTGTTATCCGCTTTTCGTTTCAGGCTCGAAAGGATTGCGGATTGCTAGTATATCCAATGCATTCATCTGTGATCTGTAATGTCTATCATTGCTTACTATTTAGGCGTTGCTTATGTTTTACAGACGCGCTAGCCCAGCCCCCGCTCTGTCGTTAGTTAAGTAACCTAACGGGTAATGACGGGGCCCAGTGGCGAATGCGAATGGCATAAGCGTACGTCATATTTTGGTTGTTTTCTGCAATGGTAGGGTTAAATGATGGGACGCATTAAAAGTACTAATGCAAGAATATCACGCATTAAAAGAACTAATGCAAGATAATAAACCAAGTTAAAGTCGTTGGAACACTTTCGAAAAACCACTCGGTTCTTTTCAAAACAAACTTTTAAAATACGGAGTTTGAGCCACTCCATTTAAAAGCTATCTCGTTCCATCGACCAAATCAAGTTCACTACGTTCACGGTTTTGCCAAAACCATCCGTAGCCCTCCATCATTTCAGTTAAATATTCGGTAGTATTCAAGCTATGTATTTTGACCTCACGCCAAGGCATAGTGATTGGTAGCTGCCGGATATTTATCTGTTGCATAGATAGAATGCGTTGGTTTGAGACAGTCGTACTGCCATTTTGGCCTACGTCAAGGGTATGTACGGGTGGATTCAAATTAACCTGGATAATGATGGGACGAACTTGACATGTGACTTATGACATTTTGACCTCACGCCAAGGTCATAAGAGCATGGGGCAAAAATCCACATCGGGAGTTTCATAAGTACTGAAACTTGCTAGATTTGCATACCATTTGGAGTGTGATGATTCTGGTAGGATTCCTTCAGTTTCGTCACGCGATGATATTTGGATCCCGATCCTACTGTGAGTATATGCTACTCCTTGGGAAATTTCTCACTTAACGATCAATGCTATAAACCTAGTAGGTGCCTAGAAAGGTGTTAGCGGGGCTACACCCCCAGGGAAAAGAGGTTCTCTAATTAAGGAACTTCGCGAAAGCGTTGGAAAACCTCCCTCGAAGTACCGACACCGGCCTGGCTGAACGGTTAAGCAAGTATTGTACGGTGGGATTGATCCTGACTAATTCTTCCTTTATGGTTTGAGGAGGGATTCGAGAAACAGTGGGAGCCATCCTGTTTAGACAAACTAAAAACCACTCTAAACTTGCAAGAGCATCATGCTGAGTGTTTCTTCTTCTCTCTCCTAATTGCAGCGACCAATCAACATGACTGGACTTAAGTTACTCCTAGATAAAAACAAACTGACAGGGCCAAACTACAAAGATTGGCTCAGGAATGTCACGATAGCAATCACTTATGACAAGCTGGGGTATCTTCTTACCACCAAAGCTCCCCCTGTCCCTGGTCCAACTTCCAGCGTCGCGGATAAGGAAATCCGTAAGACTTGGGAGATTGATAGCGCGAAGGCCAAATGCCTCCTGCTTGCCTCGATGGACAACGAACATCAGAGGAGGCATGAGAATATGGACATGGAGTCCATATTGCTCCATACAAAAGAACTGTATGGAGAGCAATCACGTATCGCAAGATACGAAGCGTCGAAAAAGTTGTTTTCGACAAGAATGGCCGTCGGATCATCAGTAGCCGAGCATGTGCTAAAGATGATCGGCTTCATTGAGGAGCTCGCTGACCTAGGGATCACATTGGAGAGTGAGCTATATACGGATATAGTTCTCCAGTCCCTTCCTTCCACTTACGCCCAGTTTATACTGAACTTCAACCTACAAGAAAAAGAGGTTGAACTATCAGAGCTCCTCAACATGATGAGGAGCGCAGAGGGCACCCTACAGAAAGGTAGGGAAACATCCACTTTGTTTGTAGGAGGATCATCTTCTTCTAGGTCCAAGGCGAAAGCCAAGGGAAAGAAGAAGAAGGCCCCCGCCAAACCAAGGGGCGGTGTTGGTAAAGTGGATACGAAGGGAAAAGGCAAAGCAACAAAGATAGCGGGGAAGCTTGTGGATAAGGAAGAATGCTTCTATTGTCATAAGAAAGGACACTGGAAGAATGATTGCAGGGCCTAGAAGGCCAGAACACAGGAATTGAAGCAGGTTGCAGCTTCAGCTTCAGGTGTGTATGTTATTGAAAACTGTCTTTCAATAAACTCTACTTCCTGGGTATTGGATACCGGATCAGGATCTCATATCTGTAATTCTTTGCAGGCGTTGAGAAACCGTAGTGTTTTGAAAGCAGGTGACATGACCCTCAGAGTTGCAAACGGAGCTAGCATGGATGCTAAAGCCGTGGGGGACTATCACCTGGGAATGTCAGATGGACATGTTTTGGTTTTGCGTAATTGCTTTTTTGTACCCAACGCAACTTGTAATATCATTTCTGTATCTTTAGTTTCTAAAGAAGGTTATGAATTTGCGTTTGTAAGTAATGTTGTAAACATTCACCTTAATCAAGTTTTGATTGGGTCAGGTACATTGAGTAATGGTATATACGTGTTAAACCAACCACAGATTTTCAACGTCCAGAATACACACAAAAGAAAGTCTCCAGAAATAAATCAGACTTTCTTATGGCATTGTAGATTGGGTCACATCAATGAGAGAAGGTTGACTAAGTTACATACAGAAGGATATTTGAATGCGTTCGAATATCAATCGTATGCCACTTGTCAATCTTGTCTCAAAGGAAAGATGACAAAGACTCCATTTACTGGACAAGGAGTAAGAGCGAGCGAGCTCTTGGGACTCGTACATAGTGACGTGTGCGGTCCAATGTCTACACATGCCCGAAGCGGACATTCTTACTTCATTACTTTTACGGATGACTTCTCAAGGTACGGTTATGTCTTCTTAATGAAACATAAGTCCGAGGCCTTTGGAAAATTCCAGGAGTATAAGAATGAAGTAGAGAAACAGACCGGCAAAAGTATTAAGATTCTAAGATCGGATCGAGGTGGAGAATACTTAAGTGCCGAATTCCTGGACTATTTAAAAGAGAACGGAATTCTCTCTCAGCTTACTCCTCCATACACCCCGCAACATAACGGTGTATCGGAGAGACGGAACCGCACCCTATTGGATATGGTGCGGTCCATGATGAGTAACGCTGAGTTGCCGCGATCATTCTGGGGATATGCGCTAGAATCAGCAGCATACCTTTTGAACCGAGTTCCGACTAAGACTGTGCCTACCACCCCATATGAAATGTGGAGTGGGAAGAAACCCTATCTTCAATATCTGAAGATCTGGGGATGTCCAGCTTTTGTCAAAAAGCAGCATGCGGACAAACTTGAGGCACGCTCAGTACTGTGCAAGTTTGTGGGATACCCAAAGAACACCAGGGGGTATCTTTTCTACTACGCAGAGGAACAAAAAGTCCTTGTTTCTCGTAATGCCCACTTTCTAGAACACCAGTTCTTGGAAAAGGAAATTAGTGGGAGCGCAGTAGAACTAGAAGAAATTCCAGAACCACAGACTATTACTGAAAGGTTAGTGGAACCAGAGGGTTCAACAGAACAGGACATTCCTACGCCGCTCCGCAGGAGTAGTAGGCAGTCTCATCCGCCCGAGAGATACTGCGGTTTTCTCATAGACGGGGATAGAGAGGATTGCATCATAGATTATGATGAGCCTACTAGCTTCCAGCAGGCCGTTCAGAGCGTTGACTCAGTGAAATGGCTGGATGCAATGCGGACCGAAATGGAGTCCATGTACACCAACAAGGTATGGACGTTGGACATTGCTCCAGACGGGGTAAAACCCGTAGGATGCAAGTGGATCTTCAAAAGGAAGATTGGTGTAGATGGACAGGTTGAGACCTATAAAGCTAGGCTGGTAGCAAAGGGTTTTCGTCAAAGACCTGGCTTGGACTACGACGAAACCTTTTCTCCAGTAGCCATGCTGAAATCCATTCGAATCCTTCTTGCCATTGCTGCCTTCCACGATTATGAGATCTGGCAAATGGACGTAAAGACAGCTTTTCTAAATGGAAATTTAGAGGAGTGTGTCTATATGGACCAGCCAGAGGGTTTCATTCAGAGTGGGAGCAGCGGAAAGGTGTGCAAGTTGCTTAAGTCCATCTATGGACTAAAGCAGGCATCGCGGAGTTGGAACATCTGCTTTGATGAGACGGTCAAAGAATTTGGCTTTATCAAAAATCCAGATGAACCATGCATCTATAGTAGATTTGTAGCGAGAACTGTAGTATTCCTCGTTTTATACGTGGATGACATTCTCTTAATAGGAAATGACATTCCTATGCTACAATCTGTCAAGGGGTTCTTGTCACACAGGTTCTCCATGAAAGACCTGGGTGATGCCTCATACATTCTGGGTATCCGGATCTACCGTGACAGATCCAAGAGGATATTAGGACTTTCACAGTCCAGGTACATCGACACCATACTGAAGAGATTCAGTATGGAAGATTCCAAGCGCGGTAACCTACCGTCTTGTCACGGGATCACCCTCTCTAAAGAGATGTCTCCCAAGACTGATTTGGAGAGGGATCGCATGTCTATTATACCCTACGCTTCTGCGGTAGGCTCTATAATGTATGCGATGTTGTGTACCAGACCGGATGTAGCTTATGCACTGAGTGTGGTAAGCCGGTATCAGTCTAACCCTGGGGAGAAACACTGGATAGCGGTAAAGAACATTCTCAAGTACCTGAGAAGGACTAAGGAGATGTTCTTGGTGTAAGGCGGAAAGGACCTCCAGATCGAGGCCTTTGCTGACTCCAGCTTCCAGAGTGACAAGGATGATTCCAAGTCCATGTCGGGTTTTGTCTTTACCCTCAATGGAGGGGCGGTGTGTTGGAAGAGTTCCAAACAGGAAACCGTTGCAGACTCGACGATGGAAGCGGAATACATCGCTGCATCTGATGCCGCAAAAGAAGCTGTCTGGATGAGGAAGTTCTTGAAAGAACTTCAGGTGGTTCCGTCCATTGTTGATCCAATACCTCTGTATTGCGACAACAACGGGGCTATAGCTTTAGCGAAGGAACCCAGGTCCCATCAGAAATCCAGGCACATCTTAAGGCGGTATCACCTGATCAGGGAGATCGTAGATCGCCAGGAGATCGAGGTTCGGAGAGTCGCTTCAGAAGACAACACTGCAGATCCATTCACCAAGGCCTTGCCCCAGACTCAGTTCGAGCGGCTGATCGAGATGATAGGTCTTCGATACGCCAGTACATGGCCTTAGTGCAAGTGGGAGATTGTTAGTGTATATGCCCTAGAGGCCATTACTGTATCATACTAGTTTGTATATTACTTAATGGATGCTTGGGATATTCACCTTGTATATACAATCTTGCTCAAAATAGTAGTATGCTACTTGGTTTGTTTCTACTTCAATGTGTACTTGTGTTTATTTCAGTATATCACTTATACGCATTAGTGGAGCCCTTAGGATCTTTGCTTGATTACCAGCGTTGTGATGGCAGTCACACTAGTGGGGGCTGGGTAATCTATAAGCACATCCTTATTCAGGTCCCTGGTCGCAGGACTATCGAGACAGGGCATCGATACTCCGGAGTAGACCAGCGCATGCGCTTCTCATCCCAGTGTGGGAGACGGTCTGTCCCACAGCCGTCAGTACGTCGTACTTGAGATAGTATGCGGGTGCTCGTTAGGTTACGGGTACACTGGACAGGACTCGTAGGGAACTGACTAGTTGGTATTATACCTATCGTCAGTTATCAGTTCCCAGGTGACATGAGTACAGCTTAGTCCGCTGACTTGACACTGTCACTTCGCCTCGGGTGTGTTCCCACTGTACTTTGATCACTACCCTACCACGGCTCAAAGGAGTCGTGCAAACAGGTGGTGGTTGGGTGCAGTCCCGAAGCACTTGGAGGCAGTGACGGTTAGACAGGATTCGTCTCTCCCGGTATTGGGGGTTGACATCGCGCTGTGTCTAGGAGAGCCATTACACGAGTAGTCCCTGGCCAGGGCAAACGAGATATACTGGTAGGTTTCCAGTGTTATCTCAGGGTGTATTGGGCTTCACTCCGGCACGACTTGTACCGCTATTGGGGGACTGACGGTTACCGCCCCCTAGGCCCGCCATGCGATGTATCAGACGAACAGACCGGACTGTATGGAGAATGTCACACTCAGGCTCAGTAGGAGTTCAGATGGGTTTCGTCTCGTCGGTCTTCTTGTCGGCATTACCTGGGGACCGTTACGCACAGCTAGTGCCGCTTGCGGTCTGTGGTTAAACCCACTGCCAGCGTAGTGTCGAGTCTTTAGAGTCCCACACAGAAAGCTTTTCGCCTTTAGGCAAAAGAGTAGAGGTCGCATGGTATTGCGACAGGTCGCATGGTTTTGCGACAGGGTTCGGTCACATCCGTGCACTTGTGCACGTACAGTGTCCGGACAGTTTACACTAGCGGGCTTTGGTTTAAGCCAGATCCTAGTGTACCTTATGGGATTGGATTTATCCAGTTTGCATTCGTGTTCCTCGGAACGCGGATGCGGGTGTGTATGCACAGTTGACAGGGAGGCAGAGGCAGCGGATTCTCATTAGGGTTGTTGACAGTTGACCGTTGACTTTTTGACTTTATGCTCAACCCTAATGAGAATATGATATGTGATTAACTATTATATTAATTAAGTATTATGGTGATATGGTTGTTGACTTGTTGACTTTTGTTGACTTGTTGACTTTGGTGACTTGTTGACTTTTGTTGACTTGTTGACCGGTTGACTAGGCTTGACTAGTTGACCATCATGATAACCATGGTTATCATTTCATGCCAAAGACTTTTTCTTGCTTGTTCATTTGAGTAAAATGAGTGCATGACATGATAAGGTTATGGTTACTTCAACCATCACATAAGACTTTTGTTGATATGATGAGTTATCATTGCTTTGGATTATGAGAGGGTGAGAGACAAAATACTTGCTCATTCTTTCTTGCTCATTCTCTCTCTTGTTCTTGAGCTCTCCTCTTGCTCTCATCCTCAACCTCTTGCTCCCTCTCTTGATCTATGGTTCTCTTGTCTCATGAGTTGAGAATCAAGAACCATAGATAAAATCCCATTCTAAATCATCTCTACTCATTCTAGTTCACTAGGTTTAGCAAACCAAGTGAACTAGTTTCTTCAAAGAACGAAGAAGGAGCTAAAGGTTGGAGCTTTCAAGTGGATCTATCTTCGGCGTACGGAGACAACGAGAAGGAGCCATCGAACCACCATCGGAGCTTGAAGAGAAGGAGTTCAAGTTTAGGTATAACCATCTTCATCCGAGTAGCTAAATATCTTTAGCTTAGTTTGCTAGTTTTAGTTTAGGTAACGATCCCGACCATAGTTTAGTCCATGTTGCCTCTTGCGATAAAAATTCGTTTTTATACCGTTTCCGCCTCCCCGTAAGAACCGGGGGTCGCAATATGGACTTACAGGTTACGCCTCTGGAAAACGAGGTTTACATTAATTAGATTCGTGCGAAAGCACGGGGGACCTCCCTCAAAGTACCGACACTGGCCTGGCTGAAAGATTGGCGAACTTGTAGTGTGTAATTAATCCCGGCTAGTCTTTCCTTTTAGGGTTTGACGGAAGATTTGATAAAAAGCAGTGGGAGCCATCCTGATTAGATAAAATAATAACCAATCTATTCTTGCAAGAGCGCACGCTGAGTGTTTTCTTCTCTCTCTCTCCAGGTAGCGACCATATCACGCCTTAATCAAGATAATAATACGGATTATTGACCGAACCCGCTTGTTATATTGAGCTGGGGAACGTTGGTCCCGCTCCAACTTATAATTGTTATAAGACAGAGCAGGAAATTGGGGAATACCAGATTTCCCGTGCCGTCCAAACGAAGAGAGTGCATGCTGATGCATCATCTTCGGGTTTGTTCATTATACAGAACTGTTTCTCAGTATCCTTTACGTCCTGGGTATATGATACCGAATCAGGATCCCAGATATGTAATCTGTTACATAGGGCTACAGAAAGGTAGAAAACTGAGAACGGGTGATAAGTTTCATGAGGCAGAAAACGGGGCAAGAGTTGCAGCCAAGTCTGTTGGTCACTGTCACCCTGTATTACCAATACATTGATTCTGAACAAATGTTATTAGATACCGAACCTGATATACAAAATCATATCAGTCTCTTTATTAGTAAAGAAATGATAAAATTTTGTATTGTTGGATAATGTTTTGAACATTTCCTATATCAAAAGTTGATCGGTTCAGGCACGTTATCTAAAAGCATTGATGTTCTAAATCAAACTACAGTTCTTTTGTATACGGAACACACACAAGAGGAAGAGTTCAGATATGAACGAATTCTTCTTGAGGCATTGTAGACTAGGTCAGATCAATGTGACCCGACTAGCTAGAGTTACATAAAGATGCATATTTAAATCAGTTTGAATTTACATCTTGTGAAACTCGCCAGTCATATCACAAAGATAAGATGACCACAGCTCTGTTTATTGGAAACAGAGAAAGAGTTAGTGAACTCTTGGGATGATACATGTTGATGTATGTAGGTCCCCTGTCTACATATGCCAGGACTGTTTCTTTTACTTCATTACATTCTCTGATGATCTCTCAAGATTCAGACATACGTTCCTGTTGAAACATAAGTCCGAACCTTTTGAGATATTCACAGAATATAAGTTAGAAGTAGAGAACCACAATACGGGTATAAGTATTATGTCCTATGATGAGATCAACGAGGAGAATACTTGAGCACGGAAATACTGGACTATTCTAAAGGAGAATGAGATTCTCTCTCAGCATTACTCCTCTGTATACACCATAGCACGATGGTATATCAGGGCGGAGCAATCACACCCTATATGATAAGGTGTGCTCTATGATGAGTACTACTGAGTTACCTATTTCCTTATGGGAGTTATGCACTTGAGAAGCTGCATACCTATTGAATAGGGTTCAAATCAAATCAGTTGCCTACCACTTCATATTTGATATGATAAGGGAAGAGCCCATCTCTTAAGTTAGTTAAGATTTGGGGTTGTCCGGCCTATGTCTGAAAGCAAAATCCGGACAAGCTCGAGACAATGTAAGTTATGTAGAACTGGAAAGGTTCCAACTATACAAACTGCAGCTGATGATTTGGTAGAACCGAAGGATTCAATAGTTACCAACGAACCTCAGCCTCTCCGCCGATCTAGTGAGGTTCCTCACCCGCCTGAGAGATACTTCGGTTACTCTATGACAGTGGGAACGAGGATTGCATCATGAGTTGATGACCCAACTAGTTTCGAACTGGCCATCAGGAGTGTGACTCTGTAAGAATGGCTGGATGCTTAGTGATCTGAGATGGAATCCTTATACACCGACAAAGTATGGACTTTGGTTGCTATATCTGAAGGGTTAAATCCCCATCAGGAGCAAGTATATCTTGAGAAGATTACTTGGTGTACATCGGAAAGTTGAGACTTTCAAAGCTAGACTTGTTAAAAGTTTGCATCATTGACCAGCTGTGGATAATGATGAAACCTTTTCAAGTACCTATGCTTAAGTCCATCCAGATCCTACTTGCCACGGCTACATACCATGACTGCGATATCTGGTGGTTGGGTGTCATGACTGCTTTTCTAAATGATGTTTTAGAAGAGTGCGTCTATAAGTACACAGCCAGAGGGCTTCGTAGACAGTGGGAGCAGCGGAAACGTGTGCAAGATGCTTTATAGGTTAAAGCAGGCATCGCGGAGTTGGAACATCTGTTTTGATGGATTAGTCAAAGAGTTTGACATCATCAAAATGGTAGATGAACCTTGTATAAACAAAAAGGTAGTAGGGAGTATGGTGGTGATCCTCGTAGAGTACGTGGATGACATACTCTTGATAGGGAAAGAGTTTCCTATGCTACGCTCGGTCAATCTCCGTTTATCACAATGATTCTCCATATAGGATCATATTGATACCTACTAACTCCTGGATTTTGGATCTATGAGATAGATCTAAATGGATGTTAGGATTCTCACTTGTCGAAGTGAGATGGTATCAATCGATCCTGGGGAGAATCACTGGAAGGGTTCCAGGGTGATAAAGACGACTGAATGTCAGTCACAGGCATTGTCTTTACCCTCAGTGAAGGGACGGTATGTTGGAAGAGTTCCAAGCTAGATACCGTGACATACTAGACGATAAAGGCTGGATACATCGCTACTTAAGATGCTACCAAAGAGGCTGTTTGGGTGTATATTGGTTCATGAGATGAACTATGTTCCTCCCATTGTGTGACAATGGAGTTGTGGCTTATGCCAAGGAACGCCGGTCCCATCAGTAATCCAGACATATTCTAAGGCAGTATCACTTGGTCATGGAGATGGTTGATCTCCAAGGGGATCGAGGTTAGGAGAGTAGACTCAGAGGACAACACAGCGGATCCACTCACAAAGGCCTGTTTCCAGAGAGAGACTTTTTATGGGATGGTTGAGTATGAGATACTACAACCACTGCTACAGATGGCCCTAGTGCAAGTGGGAGATTGTTAGTTATATGTATGCCCTAGAGGCCATTACTATACATAGGATGTATATTGTAGTGGATGCTGGGACATATATAGGGAGGAATTTCTTGCTCGACATGATAGTATGCTATCTGGATGAACTTTACCTTAACGTGTATACTGGGTGTCTCTCTGTTACATGTTGGTAAAGCCCTTAGGATCTGTACTTGACTACCTGGACTATGATGCGGATCATACTAGTGGGGACATGGTAGTCCATAAGTACATCCTTCAAAGTCCCTAGTCGTGGGTGTATCGAGATGGGGCATCGATATACCAGAGTAGACTAGCGTATACCTTCTCGACCCATACAAATGGGCGATGGATGATCCCATATCCATTGGTGTTTGACATCAGAGATGATATACGGGTGCTCAGTAGAGACTGGGTACACTGGACGGACTCGCCGAGAACTCCCAGATGGTATTATACCTCACGTCAGATGGCAGTTCTCTGGTGACACTGGTACAGAGTAGTCTGTTGACCCGAGATCGTCATAGTGTCTTGTGTGGTTCCCACTGTGCTTTGATTTCCATCTTACCACGTCCAAGAGGGCGTGCAAAATGGTGGTTTTTGGGTACAGTCCCGAGTCACATGGAGGCAATGAGCGATAGGAGGGGATTCGTCTCTCCCGGTATAGGGGGTTGATGTTGCACAGTGTTCGATTGGCTATAACAGGAAATCCCTGGCCAGGGTTGCTGAGATTTACTGGTAAGTGTTACCTGTAGTTTCTCGAATTGTTATAGACCTCATATCGACACGACTTATCGAGCTATTGGGGTCTAACGTTTACCACCCCTAGGCGAGATATGCGACATATCAGACGATCAGACCGGACTGTACGGTAGTGTTACTGGTTGGATTCACAGGAGTGTGAGCGGGCTTGCTCATCGATCTTCTGATCGCTCAATACCCGGGTGGCCGTTACGTTTAGCAGACCGCTTGCGGCTTGTGGGTGTTTGATATGATCATCACCTGCTGCCGGCGTATTGACGAGTCTTTAGAGTCCTACACAGAGGTTTCCTGGCTCAAGCGAAACGAAATAGGAGCGCATATGAGATATGTGCGGGACCGAGAATAATGCGTGTATGTGATACCGTATTCCATTCTCGCGATAAATGTATCGATTGGTTGTATGCGATATAACCTAGTTATCGATTCAGGCATTGATTCGATGAACCGATACATATGATACTAGTCGGTTATATGCGATATGACCGGATCGTTAAATCAAGTGTTGATTTAATGATTTAATGTATAATTATATATTTGATATATTACTTTGCATTAACTAGTATTGGTTCACTTTATATGGATTTTCTCACTTGGATTGCACAAGTTGTATATGTGATATACTTTTGTGCACTTGATTGTATCATGTTTGATGATACATGTTAACTTGGTTAAGTGTAAAGATTAAACCATGGTTTAATTGATGATTAGGGTTTTCTTTTTCTTAATCATTTATTTGTTTGTTTATTTGGAAAAGATTAGAAATGAAATGGTTGCAAATTTTGTTTCTTTCTTTGAAGCTTCATGAAGCTTTGACTTTGTGACCATTTTGTCTCATGCTTAACCCTAACCCTTGCAATTAACCATGGTCTATTCTCTACACCTAATCATGGTTATTATTATGATAAGTTTTCTTTTTCTTTTCTTTTTAATTAACTTATCATAATAGATCATTATCTTCTTCTTCATCTTCCTTCATGAAGAAAACCATTCTTCATCAATGGTGATTGATGAGAATGAGTGAGAAATCCAAATCTAAAGTCTACCCACTTCCTATTTCTTCATCCTATACCTCTTGCCAAGTAGTAGAGTGTGTTTCCTTCACAAGTTTTCTAGACTTGGTGAAGTTGGAGCTTGATCTAGCGATGCCTCGACGTAGATCATCTTCGGCACGTCGTCGATGACCTAGCCCGTCCATTCTCCGATGAAGCCGACGCTAGAGCCCGGGACTTGTTATGGACAGCGAGGAGACTTCATTGCGGAGCTATGGAGGTGGAGAACCGGATCTACAAAGGTTGTATTTCCGTTCCTTTAGTAAAATAGTTTACTAGTTGCATCTTTCGCCTAGAAATCTAGCCAACGATCCGTTCTAGGGTTTCTCGGCACCGTTTAAATTTGAAATTGGCATGGTTGATGCCTTGTGAGACCTCATTAGGGTGCCTAGGAACCCTACAACCTACTTGATCGGCTAATTGTAATGTGTAAAACTCTCCCAGGAGTAACTCTTACTCGCAGTGGGAATCGGGATCCAACTATCTCATAGAAGGTATGCAATCTCATTGCAAATTTCAACACTTGAAATTCTCAATAATGTTTTGCCCCTAGCAACTTATGACCTTGGCTAAGGTCAACTAATCATAAGCGCTAGCCAAGTTCAACCCGTCATTTCTTGAATGAATTAAACCCACCCGTATGACTCTTGGCTAAGGTCAACAAAGCCGTATGACTACCCTTACTCAATCGCATCATATGCTTGCAGATAAGCACTAATTAGCTACCGCACACTACGCCTTGGCTAAGGTCAACAAACGCAGCACGAATACTAAGAATTACTTATCTAAAATGACGGAGGGCTATGCAGGTTTTTAAGAAAACCATGAGCGTAATGAACATGATATCGTAGTAAAATCGAGTGATTTATAAAAGGAGTGCTTTTGAGGCTTTTACTAGTTTTGCTAAAGAGATCACTCCCGGTGAAGGGATCTCAGCTCTTTCCATATCGAATAAGGTGCAGGATATTTCACAAATACCACTATGCAAAGCAAAAACTATAAAAGCAATCAAAAGACAATCCGAGTTTGTAGCATCTGCTAGTTTCACTAAAGAGGTCACTCCCGGTGAAGGGATCTCGGCTCTTTCCTTATCGAATAAGGTGCTGGATATTCTACAAGGAATACCGCTATACAAAGCAAGAACTAGAGCTGCCAGTTTTTAAAACAAGTTTCTACAACATCTTTAGGTTTCTTTATTTTCTTTCATTAATCTCATTAATGAAGTCCCAATAATTTTGCTTCCCAAGCATCACATATGAAACGAAAGCAGCAATATTAATTATATCCCATATGTATAATATAAGTATTCGTCACAGAATATCTAGTGATCACATCATAGAATAACAGCAGCAGAAGAATCACATATGAAATATTGGATATACTAGGAATTCCGTGTTTTAATTTAAGCCAGTATAAAACACGGATTCCATGGTCACGATGATCAGCCAAACCCACATCCCTAGACCCCTACGAGAGCGGCAAGAAACCCTACCAATTCTAGAGTTAGGAGAACCGGTCTCGACTCCTCGAGATGGCCTCCCACTGGACCCTAGAACCCGGTTACTTGTGCTCCCCTCCTTGGGTCTATTCTAATGAGGAAAAGTAAATAATATAAATCAGTGGTGACATCATCCTTAACCCGAAAATGCCCCAATAAAAGAATATTACATACAATCTTTTACATGAA
Source organism: Agapanthus africanus (assembly GCA_030015575.1). Classification (NCBI taxonomy): domain Eukaryota; kingdom Viridiplantae; phylum Streptophyta; class Magnoliopsida; order Asparagales; family Amaryllidaceae; genus Agapanthus; species Agapanthus africanus. The sequence goes on along the minus strand of CM057344.1, from coordinate 224,436,615 downwards.
TGAAAATGAAAAACTCTCATCTCACATAAATACCCCCGGCTATTCAAAACACGACGATTCAATATAACATATCACAGCAACACATAACAACACATGTCATCAACGTAAGTAAATATGCGTATCCCAGTTGTCGTTGACATATAATGTTGGATATAGTGCCCTCAGAGTCAATTATTGGATCGCAGGCACGTGATTGCAATGATTGAGGGAGGACCTATAACGGTAGGACAGTCTTACTCGATAAGTTTGTATACTATCTAGTTTGTTTTTATCATCGTGTACACGCTTTAAGTGACATTGCAGTTCACTTTTACACGTTGATAGAAAATAGTATACTATATGGTTTATCTTTATCATCGTGTACTGCTTTAGGTGATGGTACAGATCGCTGTTGCACGTTGATAGAGCCCTTAGGATTCTTGCTTGACTACCAGAGTATGATGGCGATCATATACGTGGGAGCTGGGGTCTGTAAGCACATCCTTAAAGTGGTCCCTAGTCGTAGGCGTTTTCGAGACTGGGCATCGATACTCCATTAGTAGACTGGTGTATACAGTCGATACCCCGACGAGGGGCGGTGGCTGGTCTCACAAGCCATTGGTGTTAGTTGGTTCACCTAAGATGTATACAGGTGCTCATTGGGTTATGAGTACACCGGACAGGACTCGCCGGGAACATGCTAGTTGATATTATACCTGACGTCAGATAGCAGTTCCCTGGTGACATGTGTACAAGTTAGTTCATCGACCTGAGATTGTCATTTGTCTCGTGTGAGTTCCCACTGTACTTTGATTACTACCCTACCACGGCTCAAAGGAGTCGTGCAAACAGGTTTTAGTTGGGTACAGTCCCGAGCCACATAGATGCAAGTGAGCGTATCGGCAGGGGTTTCGTCTCTCCCGGTATTGGGGGTGAGATCGCGCTGTGTCTAGGAGAGCCATTACACGAAGCCCTCGGCCGAGGCAGGAGATTTACTGGTATGTATTCCAGTAGTATCTCAGGGTGTTCTGGGCTACACTCCGACACGACTTGTACCACTTTTAGGGGTCTGACTTTTACCAACCCCCTAGGCCCGCCATGCGATGCTCATAGACGAACGGACCGGACTGTACGGATATTGTCACTGACAGGCTCAGTAGGGTGTCAGGATGAGTTCGCTCATCGACCTCTCTTTTAGTCAATACCTGGTTGCCCGTTATGTACAGCTAGTATCTCTGACATGCTAGTGGTTAAATCCACAGCCAATGTATTGACGAGTCTTTAGAGTCCCCCACAGACAGTTTCTCAAGTTTCGGGCGAAACATTGTAGAGGTCGTATGATATATGGCAGGGTCCGATCATATACGTGCGGTATTGCACGGATTATGATCGGACGAATCATACTAGTGGGCTTTGGTTTAAGCCGGATCCTAGTATTAGATTTGTTGGATTACTTTAGTCTCATCGCATTCGCATTCAGTCGGAATGCGGATGCAGGTATGTATATACAGGTGAGGGGTATCCTTGTGATCCATCACGAGTTTACTTTAGATGTTGCCGTATCTTTTTATTGTTGCAAACATTTGGATTAATGTTTGCTAATGGAAATTATGAGCTAAAATTCATCATGACATGCATTAAATGTGACATAGACATACATGGTGACTCATGGTCTCTTTTTATGTGCTAATGTCACATTATGTGATGGTTTTGGGTTGATATGATAAGAAGAGAGAGAGAGGGGCTGCCATGAGTAAGGTTGGTCTCATATTATTGTTTCTCACTCTCTCACTCCTATTATGATAGCAATCACAAAAGAAAAGAAAGAGAAAAACTCCTTCTTCTTCCTCTTTCTTCTCTAGCTCAAATCTCCATTAATGGCAACACCTCTAACCTCCATCCAAAGCAATGGATGCAAGAGACAAAGTGATCACAAACATTCTCTACAACACCTTAGACACGTCGGCTAGCACACTTCGTGCCCGAGTTGCTTCGGATGAAGCGGGAGCCCGTAAAAAGACTCGTAGATGTGGTGCCCTTTCCGACGAGGAGATCAAGACCGGAAATGCCGCGAGGAGCTTGGGATGGTGGCCAAAGACCGAAGGACATGGATCGATCGGTATAGCTTTCCAACCCTCTCTCTCTCTCTCTTGATAGCTATTTATAGGTTAATGGTTTGATCCGGGTTTTAAGCATACGATAGCGCCAGTTTCTAGTCTAGAAAAATTTTCGTTCCGCGTTTTGGCCTCGGAAAGACGGCCGGGGCGCTACCGTAGTCTTACATATAGCACCGAAACCGGCGATACACCACATATTACACTTACGGTCGCAGAAAAGAAAGTGAAAAACTACAACAGTTGGAATCCGCAACCACCTTAGACATCATAAACCCAATGTATCACATACTTTGGATTTCATGCCCAACAAATGAATTCCTTAGACATCACATGCCTAACAATTATAAACCCCGCATTTTAGTCTCGATATTGAAAACACTTTTCAATAACCTGTCGGGTAATTAAAAAAGATTCTCGAAAACCTGATCGAATGCTCGTCGGAAACTTTAGTAGATGGTCGCACCTCCGATGCCATCGACGAAGTGCACTAAGGCGGAACACCGCTGCCACGAGCACCGGAACGGATGCTTTTGACGACGAGGTTCTCCTACAGTCACTTGGTCGGGGCTATGGGGCGTGGATATCTAGTAAGGTTACCCGGCGAGTATCCGCGTACACTACGTAATTGCGACTGATTTTTTATCACATCAAAATCCCGTGGTAACCGATCAAATGAGACTAAATTGCTAGATTTAAAATATTCAAACTAGTTATCTCATAACTAATTGTGGATTCCAAATATTGTATCACAATTACAAATAGCCAGACGAAGTTAAACTTTTCAATCGAATAAACAAGAACCCAAAATTTCCCAATAAGCTCAACACTTGAGCGGAGTTCAAAAAAAAGTACCCAGAAACTGCCACAGCTCCTCTGAACCAGCCATAGAAGGGTCAACCAATGCCTCACATGTGGCACCGCTGAAGACCACAAATCCTAGGGTTTGGTGGCGGTTCTGATGGTCACATAATTGAGTTAAGGTTTCGTTTTTCTAGTGGGTCCACAGAATCGCTTGCAAGATTTTCTGAAATTTTTTAACTCGGAAAAGGTCCAACACTTGGAAAATTTCCAGCGGGAAAAGACTGGGTTATTGATATCCATTCAAACCTTTTAATATCGTCTAAATAACCCGAAAAAATATTTAAAATACGAATACGAAACACTCCGAATTGTTTATAGTGTAAGATTACATCACATGAAAATTTAGCAAAAACAAACAACACCTGAAACAACAAAACTAAGTCACTGGAACACAGTAGAAATTTGAGGCCAAAACCCCATGAAGGACCCGAGCTCGCCGGATTTCATGCATGTCTCGCCGGCCATTTTCCAAGCATCATGCCTCAAAATCCTTCTGTGTTCATGTTGTATCACATAATAGATTCTGTACTTGTTTAAAAAAATTTCTGAAAGGTTTTTAAAAACGACAGAAACTTGAGTTTCGCGTTGCAAGTTTCGGAGTTGTTTCGATTTCGTAATTCTAACAAAATTCGTTTAAATCTCTAGCTTGACTCTGATACCACTGTAGGGTTACCTAGGATGGCAGCAGGGTTTTGGGAGGTATCGTCAATGGCGTTTTTAAAATTTTGTCGTTCAAAATAACTCTAACCAAGAATCTTTAACTAGATATTTAAACAAATAAGCAATGTTAACAACTTAACATCTAAGTGAATGAGGAATACAACCTTTGTAGACCGGTCCTTCACTTCAAAAGCTCCATGTAGTAGTCCCTTCGCTGCGAGTTGTAATCTCTCGAACTCTAGAAAGGGTTGCTTTGGAGAAATGAACAAGCTTGCTCGAAGTTTTCGAGGCCGAAGATGATCTGCGTCGAGGAGGCTCAAGCTCATGCTACCTCTTCAGTAAATTAGGGTTTAGTGAAGCAAACAACCTAAACTAAATGGCTAATAGTAGAGGATGATGAAGTAGGAAATAGGGTCTCTTTAGTTTTCTTTTTCTCACATTATTTTCTCACCATGGAAAAAGCAAGTAAGCTTTTTCTCTCATGAAGAGGAAGAAGAAGAAGTGAGGAGAGAATGAACTCATGAGGTGAGAATTACAACCATGGGTGAGTTAGTATCATACACTAACTCATGTAGAGAATAAAGCATGGGTTAACAATAATGGTTGGGTTAATAAATATCTTCAAGTAAAACAAAATGACTGGACTTGGTCAATGGTTCCACAAGCTTCTACAAGCTTCAACCATGTGACTAATTACCACTAATTTTGTGAATTACCAAGATAAATAAAACCCTCACATTATTATAAGTATGGTGTAAGTCTCATACACCCATGTTGCATGTGGCATCAAGCATGACACAAAATAATGTACACTAATATATATCACATATATACCAAGTGTACACAAGTGAGAAAAGAAATCTTGAGTGAGCTAATATTAGTTGATGTAAAATAATATATCAAATATATAATTATACATTAAATTATTAAATCAACACTTGATTTAATAATCCGGCTATATCATAAACAACCGACTAATATCAAATGTAACAATCCATCGAATCAACACTTGATAACCCGGCAATATCTCATATAACCGTCTGATATCACATATCGCGAGAATAGAATGCGGTATCACATTCGCGCATTAATCTCAGTCCCGCACATATCACATATGTGCTCCTACTTCGTTTCGCAAGGACCAGGAAACCTCTGTGTAGAACTCTAAAGACTCGTCAATACGCCGGCAGTAGGTGATGATCATATCAAACATCCACAAGCCGCAAGCGGTCTGCTAAACATAACCGCCACCCGGGTATTGAGCGATCAGAAAATCAACAAGCAAGCCTGCTCATACTCCTGCGAATCCAATCAGTAACACTACCGTAGAGTCCGGTCTCTTCGTCGGATATGTCGCATATCAACTCCTGGGGGTGGTAAAACGTCAGACCCCAATAGCCTGATAAGTCATGCCGATGCATGGTCCATAACGGTTCAAGAAACTACTGATAACACTTACCAGTAAATCTCCGCAACCCTGACCAGGGATTTCATGTTATGGCCAATCGAGCATAGCGCAACATCAACTCCCAATACCGGGAGAGACGAATCCCCTCCTATCGCTCATTGCCTCCATGTGACTTGGGACTGTACCCAAAAACCACCGTTTTGCACGATCAATTGACCATTGTAAGGTGGAAATCAAAGCACAGTGGGAATCACATGAGACTCTATGATGATCTCGGGTTGATAGACTAATCTATACCAGTGTCACCAGAGAACTGCTATCTGACGATAGGTATAATAACATCTAGGAATTCTTGGTGAGTCCGTTCAGTGTACCGAGTCTCCACTAAACACCCGTACACCATCTTTGATGTCAAATACCAATGGATGTGGGATCATCCATCGCCCATCATATGGGTCAAGATGCGTATACGCTAGTCTACTCTGGAGCATCGATGCCCTGTCTCGATACTCGCTCGACCAGGAACAATTATAGGGTGTACTTGTTGACTATCCATGGCTCCACTAGTATGTCTTCCATCATAGTCCTGGGTGTCAAGTACACATCCTAAAGGGCTTTGTCAACATGTGAGAGCAAGACAGCATCGCATATACAAGTCAACATATTAAGACAAAGAGCAACCAGATAGCATACTATCATATCGAGCAAGAAAGTCCTCCCTATATTTGTCTGAGGATCCACTACAATATACATCCCATGTACAGTTATGGCCTCTACGGCATACATATAACTAACATGTATGAGTCCCCTGAGTTGAATAACTCAAAACATGTGCATCGTAGGTTCAAAACTGTACTATGGTTAAGAAGAATTACACCTTTGTTTAATGCTCCTTACCCAATCATCATCTGATATAGGTAAATGTCATGGACATAATTTCAAAAAGTTATATCTCACTTTATAAAATAAACGTACAAATATATCAGTTTGAAATTGGTGCATAACAACGGATATTCAAAACCAAATATTTGCCGTCAGGCAAAACCCCAGGTGATTTTCTCAAATATATCCAATTACAGTGAATTCCGATACAATGAGGATATAATCACCTAATTCCCAATAACTTACTCCCACTCATCATCTGTAAAACCATACATATGTGAGAATCAAATATGGTAAATACATACCCTGGAGTAAGGATCTAATTGGAAAATCAGTTTTTCAATTAAGAACGCACAGTGAAACTGAAACATGAAAATGTTTCAAAGGGGTAGTTGGGTATTCCTAGTAATGCCTCTTCCATTATCCAGTTTCATGACTGTAACCATATATTTCCTTGCCATCTCTCTAAATCCCTTTATTTGTCTTTACTCATTACCTTCTGTACACCACCCTTAGGTTAAATGGTTTTCTTCCTTCCCTACCGTTCGGCACCAGCCTATGGTTTGGAAGAAAACTATCCAATAAGCGTAATAGGTGTACTCTCCTAATCCTATGAGCTCTCGCAACCTGAGAGAAGGTAAAGATAAAAAACAACTGAATAATTCTTATTCTATTTCTTCTGAACCAAAATCCAATCTCGAACTGGAACAAGTTCCTTCGAGTTCGTATGTAACTATACGATGGATTATCAAATAAATGTCGATCTTCATAGTGATACGGGGTGTTCTGGAGAAATGCAAAGGTAAAGTGGGAGTGGCGATGATATACGTGGTTTCGTCATGAATGATAGCAGTCGCAATTTACTTTGCCCTCTTTCTAATCTCTTTATTTGTCTTTACTTATTACCTTCTGTATACCACACTTAGGCTAATTGGTTTTCTTCCTTCCCCACCTTTCGGCACCTGCCTATGGTTTTGAAGAAGACTATCCAATAAGCGAAATAGGTGTACCTTCTCCTAATCCTAGGAGCCCTCACAACCTGAGAGAAGGTAAAAGGAAAAGACAACTGAATAGTCCTATTCAATTTCTCCAGAACCGGAAACCATTCTCGAGTCTGAAACAAGTTTCTTCGAGTTCGTATGTTACTATACGATGGTCATATCCAATAAATGTGGATCTTCGTAATGATACGGAATGTTCCTGAGAAAAGTAAAGGGTAAAAATAGGAGTGGCAATGAAGTATGCAACTCTGACAATCCAAAAGCCAGTGTGTTTTAAGAAGGTTAGGTTAACTTGGTTTATGAGTTCTAGTCTAGGGTCGGACCATGGTCGCTGCCAAATAGAGAGAGAAAAGAAACACTCTGCATGCATTCTAATCTAGATTAGAATGGTTAATCACTTTATATAATCAGGATGTCTCCCACTGTATCCTCAAATTCTCCTCCAAACACTAAAGAAGAATTAGTCGGGATCGTCTAAAATAACCCGAGGAGTAAACCAACTCATCAGTAGGAATCGGGATCCAATTATCATCGCATGATAACATGATAGAATCCACTCAAGTTATCACACTCCAGAAGGTATGCGCATGCCTGGCAATTTTCCTGTATATTTGAAACTCCCGATGTGATTTTTACCCCATGCTCTTATGACCTTGACGAAAGTCAACAAATCATTAGTCACATGTCAAGTTCTACCCGTCATTGTCCAGGTTAATTTGAACCCACCCGTACTCTCCCTTGATGAAGGTCAACAAGGTTGTACGACTGTCCCAAACCAACGCATCTATCTAAATGGTCAACAAACATAGCATGAATACTAAGTGCTACCCGGCTGAAATGATGGAGGGCTACGAATGGTTTTTGGCGAAAAACCTTTAACAATGAACTTGATATCGTTGAAGGAACCGAATAGCTTTATAAATATATTGTGGCGAAAACCTTTGCTAAAGAGGTCATTCCCGGTGAAGGGATCTCGGCTCTTTCCTCATGGAATGAGGTGCAGGATATTCCCTACTAAATACCATGATGCAAAACAAAAAAGTAATCGACTATAGTGAAGTTATTACCCTGACGCAAACTTCTGCCCAAGAGGTCACTCCCAGTGAAGGGATCTCGGCTCTTGCCTCGTCGAATGAGGTGCTAGAAATTCATAACCGAATATCTCGTTGCAAAATAAAAGAAAACGTTCTTGTAATAACAGCTTTTGAAAATTGTTCCAACAACATGAAGTAGGTCTGTTTTCCTTGCATTGATCAGAATCAACGCAGTCCCATCAATTTATCACACCAGGAAAGAACGAAAATATGATGTACGTATATGCTATCCGCATTCGCCACTGGGCTCCGTCATCACCTGTTAGGTTACTTAACTAACAACAGAGCGGGGGTTGGACCAGCGCGGGTGCTAAACATATACAACATCTACTAGTATATATATAACAATATATAATAATCGTTCCAGGCATGATAAATGCAACATCACAGATAAGCAATAAGCATTACAGAACGATACAGATAATCTGGGAGCCCCGGGTTTCCTTTGAGCCGCAAGTGAAACCCGACTGTAACATTTCAAAAAATATAAAATATTATTTTTGGAATTTAATATTAAAATACTATTTTTCCCAAAAACTGCCCGATTCGCGAAATTGGGGTTTTCGAAAAAGGGTATAAATATATACCAATAATTATGAAATAAATGGAAATTAAAATGATTTATTCATTTAATAATATAATTAAAGGATTTGGCATTTTTAAAATTTATTATATGCAGAACCCGATTAGTGCACTGCTAATAGCGATTAGGCCAAATCCGTGTTTTTACAGTTTTCATGGTTAGTGCACCATGACATGTTTCATTTGGTCACATGTTGTTTCATTTCATTTGGGTTATGTGTTATGGTTTATTGGTAGTGAGAAAAGGAAAAAGAAAAGAAAAAGGTGTAATGATGAATTGGAGAGAGGCAGGGGACATAATGATGACTTGGAGAGAGAGTGCGAGAATATTAGAGAGAGAGAGAGGAGAGGGCAGCCACATATCCCTCCACCATCATTCATTTTCTTCTCCTTCTTCATCTTCCTCACCCTCATCTCCCTCCACCTTCAAACCCTAAATCCATCTCCAAAACTCCATCCAAACCATATACCCCTCTCACAAAAAACGATCCCCTCTTCATGCTCTGCACATTGAACCAAGCAAAATGAGATTTTGGCAACTTTGGGACCTCTAGGGTTTTCTTAAGAGACATCAATGAGGTATATCTCTTTCCATGTTAGTTTAGTTTGAATTCGGTCACGTCCCGAAAGTACGGAACATGACCGGCACTTAAACTACGAAACGTCTCGAGGCGTACGTAATCTAAGTAAGCCGAAAACCCAGAAATCCCAACCAAGAAAAGTAGTAGAGTGAAGGAAAACCAATTTAATCAAGTAGTTTTAATAGCATAAGCCGAATTATGCGTTTTTTCTTAAAAAACATCAAATATTTCCTGAAAATTTCGGCAGAGTCTCCTTTGTAAATACTGGCCCCCAAACGGGATACAACATGAATAGTATACGAAATCAATAAAAGGCATCCCCAAGCGGGAGCTAGCTCTTCGTCAATCGACGGTCACAACCACACAAGCAATATAATATACAAAGCCAAGGGCGAGGATCAAAACTCAAAAGGAAACTCAAAACCACAAGAAATCTACAGAAATATAACGCGCGACTCTAAGGTCGAAAGAATAACATCACTGGTCTCTATCTCAAAATAAATACAAGTTTGGTTGATGGAACTTCTAGATGTTAGTTATATGTATGCCCTAGAGGCCATTGCTGTACATTGGATGTATATTGTAGTGGATGCTGGGACATATATAGGTAGGACTTTCTTGCTCGACATGATAGTACGTTATCTGGTTACTCTTTATCTTAACGTGTATACTTTCTGTCTCTCTGTTACATGTTGATAAAGCCCTTAGGATGAGTACTCGACTTCCAGGACTATGATGCAGATCATACTAGTGGGGCCTGAGTAGTCAATGAGTACATCCTTCATTGTTCCTAGTCGTGGGAATATCGAGACGGGGCATCGATATTCCAGAGTAGACTAGCGTATATCTTCTCGACCCATGTGATGGGCGATGGATGTTCCATATCCATTGGTGTTTGACATCGGAGATGGTATGCGGGTGCTCAGTGGAGACTGGGTACACTGAACGGACTCGCCGAGAACTCCCAGATGGTATTATACCTCACGTCAGATGGCAGTTCTCTGGTGACACTGGTACAGCTTAGTCTATTGACCCGAGATCGTCATAGAGTCTTGTGTGTCTCCTACTATGCTTTGATTTCCACCCTACCACGGCTCTACTGAGTCGTGCAAACAGGTGTTTTTTGGGTACAGTCCCGATTCACATGGAGGCAATGAGCGATAGGAGGGGATTCGTCTCTCCCGGTATTGGGGGTTGATGTTGCGCAATGCACGACTGGCCATAACAGGAAATCCCGGGCCAGGGTTGCAGTGATATTCTGGTAAGAGTTATCAGTAGTTTCACGAATGTTATGGACCTCAAGTCTGCATGACTTATCGAGCTACTGGGGTCTGACGTTTACCACCCCTAGGCGAGATATGCAACATATCAGACGAACAGACCGGACTATACGGTAAGTGTTACTGGTTGGATTCACATGAGTGTGAGCGGGCTTGCTCGTCGATCTTCTGATCGCTCAATACCCGGGTGGCCGTTACGTTTAGCCGACCGCTTGCGGCTTGTGGGTGTTTGATATGATCATCATCTGCTGCCGGCGTATTGACGAGTCTTTAGAGTCCTACACAGAGGTTTCCTAGCTCAAGCGAAACGAAATAGGAGCGCATATGAGATATGTGCGGGACCGAGAATAATGCGTGTATGTGATACCGTATTTCATTCTCGCGATGAATGTGTCGAATGGTTGTATGCGATATAACCTAGTTATCGAATCAAGGATTGAATCGATAAGCCGATACATTGGATACTAGCCGGTTATATGCGACATGACCGGATCATTGAATCAAGTGTTGATTTAATGATTTAATGTATAATTATATATTTGATATATTACTTTGCATTAACTAGTATTGGTTCACTTTAAATGGATTTACTCACTTATATGCACATTGTATATGTGATATATTTTGTGCACATGATTGTATCATGTTTGATGATACATTCTAGCTTGGTTTTGTGTAAAGTATTAAACCATGGTTAGTTAGTGGTTAGGGTATCATTTTGTTTACTTAATCATTTATTTATTCTTTTTATTTATTTTGGAAAAAGAAAATGATAAAGAGAAAGATAAATGGTGGACTTGTTTTGTTTTTAGTTGAAGCTTCTTGAAACCTTGACTAAGTCACCATTCTTGTCTCTTCTTTAACCCTAACAACTCATCTAACCTTAGTTAAATCTCTACACTAAACCATGGTTGAGATTATGATAAGTATCATATTGTTTTTATTTTAAAAAGACTTATGATATATTTCATCTTCTTCTTCTTCATCTTCTTCTTTCATGAGAAGCAAGCTTGCTACATCAATGGTGATTGATGAAAAAGTGTGTGAAATCCAAATCTAAAGTCTACCCACTTCCTATTTCTTCATCCTCTACCTCTTGCCAAGTAGTATAGGGTGTTTCCTTCACAAGTTTTCTTGACTTGGTGAAGTTGGAGCTTGATCTAGCGATGCCTCGACGTAGATCATCTTCGGCATCGTCGTCGATGACCTAGCCCGTTTTTCTCCGATGAAGCCGACGCTAGAGCCCAAGATATGATTTGGACAGCGAGGGGACTTCATCACGGAGCCTAGGAGGTGGTGGACCGGATCTACAAAGGTTGTAGCCTCTTTCCTTTAGCTATATTTCCGTTTACTTGCTTGCTTCGCCTATATATCTAGTTGACGATCCGTATTATGGTTTGTAGGCACCCGTAAAATTTGATTTGTGCATGTTTGATCACTTGTGAGACTCCATTAGAGTGCCTAGGAACTCTACAGTGGTATCAGAGCCTAGCTAGAGCCTTAGGCGAAGTCCCGACGGAATTAGAAGTCCAATCGACCCAAAACCCCAATATTTAACATGCTCTCTGGACATTTTTGAAATTCATGGATTTTTGTGAATTAAAAATATGCAGAAAATTAAGAAGAATATTGTAAGAATTACTGTACAAAACGGAACGCCTAAATCGATTAAGTAGCCGCGGAAGAGCGGCACAAGCTGGCTTGTGCGGCGCTTCCGCGGCCGTACGGCCTGTTCTGCCAATTTATTTTGCACAGTAATTTCATATTAATATTCCTGAGTTTTCTGGGAATTTTTAATTTGCATTTCAAGAGTTGAATTTTCTGGGTTGTATTGGGGATTCGGAGATTCGATCGGACTGTCTAATTTTATCTGTGTGTGTTTCCGGGTATTTTTTAGAATATGTTAAAAAGTTCGATCGGATATAAATACCCACTTTTTCCCCTGCCGGGAAATTTCCAAGTGTTGGAATTTTTCGTAGTTTAACGACGTTCTAAGTAGTGCAAGTAACGCGATGGACCCTCTAGAAGACAACAAACCTTAACTCGATTATGTGACCGTCTTGAACTGCCCTTTGAACCTTCGGGTTTGGGGCAGTACGGCGTGCCACATGTGAGGCGTTGGCTTGACCCTTCTACGGCTGGACCGTTGGTACTGAGGCACGAACTGAATGTTGTTAGACTTATTTCATGTGTTGAGCTGTGTCGGGAAAACTTGGGTGTTCGATTGTTCGATCGGAAAGTTTAACATTTTCTATTTATCCGGAATGTGATACAATACTTGGAATTCACAAGTAGTTATGAGATAACTGAATGAATGTTATAAGTCTAGCGATTTAGTCTCACTTGATCGGTTGCCACGGAATTTTGATGTGATCAAAAGTCCGTCGCAATCACGTAGCGTACGCGGATACTCGCCGGGTAAACTTAATAGACAGCCTCACTCCATAGCCCCGACCAAGTGACTGTAGGAGAACCCCGTCGCCGAAAGCATCAGTTCGGGTGCTCGCGGCAGCGGTGTTCCGCCTTGGTGCACTTCGTCGACGGTATCGGGGGTGCGACCGTCTACTAAAGTTTGCGACGAGCATTCGATCAAAATGTCGGGAATCCTGTTGAATGACCCGACTTTATATTGAAAAGTGTTTTCGATTTTGAGACTAAAATGCGGGGTTTATAATTGTTAGGCATGCGATGTCTAAGGAATTCATTTGGTCAGGCATGCGATGTCTGAGGTGGTTGCGGATTCCAACTGTTATAGTTTTACACTTTCTTTTCTGTGACCGTAAGTGTAATATGTGATATCGCCGGTTTCGTTGCTATATGTCAACGACAATTGGGATGCGAATATTTACTTACGATGATGACATGTAATGTTATGTGTTGCTGAATATGTTATATTGGATCGTCGTGTTTGAATAGCCGGGGGGGTTTTTATGTGAGATGAGTGTTTTTCATTTTCATTCATGTAAAAACTTGTATGTAATATTCTTTTATTGGGGCACTTCCAGGTTGCGGAAGTTGTCACCGTTGATGTATATTATTTACTTTTCCGCATTAGGATAGACCCAAGGAGGGGAGCACAAGTAACCGGGTTCTGGGGTCCAGTGGGAGACCAACTCGAGGAGTCGAGTCCGGGTCTCCTAACCCTAGAATTGGTAGGGTTACTTGTCGCTCTCGTAGGGGTCTAGGGGTGTGGGATTGGCTATTCATCACGACCGTGGAATCCGTGTTTTATACTGGCTCGTATTGAAAACACGGACGTCCTAGTATATCCAATATTTCATATGTTTCTTCTGCTGTGATTTATCTGTGATGTGATCATGTGATGTTCTGTGACAAATATTATATATAGTATATATGATATATTATATTGACGTTGCTTATGTTTTACACCCGCGCTAGCCCTGCCCCGCTCTGCCGTTAGTTACTTAACCTAACGGTGCAGACGGGACATAGAGGCGAATGCGGATGGCATAAGCGTACGTTATATTTATCTGTGATGATTAGGTGGACTTAAATGATGGGATATTCATTAATGAGATTAATGAAAGAAAATAAACCTAATTGATGTTGTGGAATCGAATTTCAAAATAAAAACAGGTAGCTACAGTTCTTGCTTTGCATCGCGGTGTTCATTATAGAACATCCTGCACCTTATTCGATGTGGAAAGGACCGAGATCCCTTCACCGGGAGTGACTCCTTTAGCAATAACTGGCAGATGCTACACACTCGGTTTGTCCTTTGATTGCTTCTATAGTTTCTGCTTTGCACAGTGATATATATGATATATCCCGCACCTCATTCGACGAGGAAAGGACCGACGATCCCTTCACCGGGAGTGACCCCTTTAGCAAAACTAGAAAAGCATCAAAAACATTCCATTTAAAAACCATTTGATTCCGCAACGAGATCAAGTTCAAAGCGTTAAAGGTTTTCACAAAAACCATTCGCAACCCTCCGTCATTTTAGGAAGTAGAGTACTTAGTATTCGTGCTGTGTTTGTTGACCATAGTCAAGGCACAGTGTACGGTAGCTAAGTGATGTCTTCCTACACCGCATATGATGCGATTAGTTAAGACAGTCGTGTGACTTTGTTGTCCTTAGTTAAGGGTCATGTGGGTGGGTCTAATTAATCACGAAATGCCGGGTAGAACTTGACTAGTACTTATGATTTGTTGACCATAGTTAAGGTCATAGGTGCTAGGGGTAAAAACCTTTATCGGGAGTTTCAAGTGTTGAAATTTGCAATGAGATTGCATACTTTCTATGTGATAGTTGGATCCCGATACCCACTGCGAGTAATTGTTACTCCTGGGAGAGTTTTGCACTTTGCAATTAGCCGATCAAGTAGGTGTCTAGAAAGGTGTCAACGGGGTTACGCCTCTGGAAAAACGAGGTTTACTGTAATTAGGTCCGTGCGAAAGCACGGGGAACCTCCCTCAAAGTACCGACACTGGCCTGGCTGAAAGATTGGAGAACTTGTAGAGTGTAATTAATCCTGGCTAGTCTTTCCTTTTAGGGTTTGAAGGAAGATTTGATAAAAATAGTGGGAGCCATCCTGATTAGATAAAATACATAACCAATATAATCTTGCAAGAGCGCACGCAGAGTGTTTTCTTCTCTCTCTCCTGGTAGCGACCATATCACGCCTTAATCAAGATAATAATATGGATGTATTGACCGAACCCGCTTGTTATACTGAGCTGGGGAATGTTGGTCCCGCTCCAACTTATAAATGTTATAAGACAGAGCAGGAAATAGGGAATACCAGAATTCCTATGCCGCCCAAACGAAGAAAGTGCATATGATGCATCTCCTTCGGGTATGTTCATTCCAAAGAACTGTTTCTCAGTATTCTCTGCATCCTGAGTATTGGATACCGGATCAGGATCCCAGATATGTAATCTGTTACATAGGGCTACAAAAAGGTAGAAAAACTGAGAACGGGTGATAAGTTTCATGAGACAGAAACCGGGGCAAGTGTTGCAGCCAAGTCTGTTGGTCACTGTCACCCTGTATTACTAATACATTGATTCTGAACAAATGCTATTAGATACCGAACCTGATATACAAAATCATATCACTCTCTTTATTTAGTAAAGAAATGTTAAAATTTTGTATTGATGGATAATGTTTTGAACATTTCCTATATCAAAAGTTGATCGGTTCAGGCACGTTATCTAAAAGCATTGACGTTCTAAATCAAACTACAGTTCCTTGTATACTGAACACACACAAGAAGAAGAGTTCAGAAATGAACGAATTCTTCTTGAGGCATTGTAGACTAGGTCATATCAATGCGACCCGACTGGCTGAAGTTACATTTAGATGTATATTTAAATCAGTTTGAATTTACATCTTGTGAAACTTGCCAGTCATGTCACAAAGATAATATGACCATAGCTCTGTTTATTGGAAACAGAGAAAGAGTTAATGAACTCTTGGGACTGATGCATGATGATGTATGTAAGGTCTCCTGTCTACACATGCCAGGACTGGTTCTTTATACTTCATTATATTCTCTGATGATCTCTCAAGATTCAGTCATATATTCCTGTTGAAATATAAGTCCGAACCTTTTGAGGTATTCAAAGAATATAAGTAGGAAGTAGAGAACCAATATACGGGTATAAGTATTATGTCCTATGATGAGATCAGGGAGGAGAATACTTGTGCATGGAATCCTTGGACTATTCTAAAGGAAAATGAGATTCTCTCTCAGTATTACTCCTCTGAATACACCACAGCACAACGGTGTATCGGGGCGGAGCAATCACACAATATTAGATATCGTGTGCTCTATGATGAGTATTACTGAGTTACCTGTTTCCTTTTGGGAGTTATGCGCTTGAGAAGCTGCATACCTATTGAATTAGGTTCGAATCAAATCAGTGCCTACCACTCCATATAAGATATGGTGTGGGAAGATCCTATTTCTTAAGTAAGTTAAGATTTGGGATTGTCCGTCCTATGTCAAAAGCAAAATCTGGACAAGATCGAGGCAAGATCAGTTCTGTAGAACTGGAAAGGTTCCAGCTGTACAAAACTGCTAATGATTTGACAGAACCAAAGGATTCAATAGTTTCCGACGAACCTCAGCCTCTCCGCCGATCTAGTAGGGTTCCTCACCCACCTGAGAGATACCTCGGTTTCTCGATGACAGTGGGAGCGAGGATTGCATCATGAGATGATGACCCAACCAGTTTCGAGCAGGCCATCGAGAGTAGGGACTCTGTAAGAATGGCTGGATGCTTAGAGATCTGAGATGGAATCCTTATACACCAACAAAGTATGGACTTTGGTTGCTATAACTGAAGGGTTAAATCCCCATCAGGAGTAAGTATATCTTGAGAAGATTGCTTGGTGTACATGAAAAAGTTGAGACTTTCAAAGCTAGACTTGTTAAAGGTTTTCGTCATCAACCAGGCACGGATAATGATGAAACCTTTTCCAGGGACTATGCTTAAGTCCATCCAGATCCTACTTGCCACGGCTACATACCATGACTACGATATCTGGTGGTTGGGTGCCATGACAACTTTTCTAAATAATGATTTAGAAGAGAATGTCTATAAGAACACAGCCAGAGGGCCTCGTAGACAGTGGGAGCAGCGGAAACGTGTGCAAGATGCTTTATAGGATAAAGCAGGCATCGCGGAGTTGGAACATCTGTTTTGATGGATTAGTCAAAGAAGTTGACATCATCAAAATGGTAGATGAACCTTGTATAAACAAAAGGGTAGTAGGGATTATGGTGACGATCCTCGTAGAGTACGTGGATGACATACTCTTGTTAGGGAAGGAGTTTCCTATGCTACGCTCGATCAATCTCCGCTTATCACAATGATTTTCCATATAGGATCAAAGTGATACCTACTAAATCCTAAGCTTTGGATCTATGAGATAGATCTAATTAGATGTTAGGATACTCACTAGTTGTAGTGAGATGGTATCAATCGATCCTGGGGAGAATCACTGGAAGGGTTCCAGAGTGATAAAGACGACTGAATGTCAGTCACAGGCAGTGTCTTTACCCTCGGTAAAGGGACGGTATGTTGGAAGATTTCCAAGCTAGATAACGTGACAAACTAGACGATAAAGGCTGGTAACATCGCTATTAAAGATACTACCAAAGAGGAAGTTTGGGTGTATATTGGTTCATAAGATGAACTAGGTTCCTGCCATTGTATGACAATGGAAGTGTGGCTTCGGCCATGGAACCCTGGTCCCATCAGTGACCCAGACATATTCTGAGGCAGCATCACCTGATCATGGAGATAGTTGATCTCCAGAGTGATTGAGGTTAGGAGAGTTGACTCAGAGGAGAACACGGCGGATCCACTCACGAAGGCCTTTTCCCAAAGAGAGACTTTTAGGGGATGGTTGAGTATTAGATATTACAACCACTGCTACAGATGGCTGTTCATCACAGAATACTGCATTTTATACCGCCCATTCTTACGCTCGTGTGTTTATAGGTAGGTACTTTTAATCCGTGTTTGTTACATGTTTACAGAATAAAGGTTTCCAGTACAAATATTGCAAATCAGGACGAAATCTCCACAGTTACGGCAAAATACGGAACATCTGTCACAGCAGATAAAAGCCGGGTTCCGGTCATCCATATCCGTCCAGTGCCGAGTACCGGTTCCCGATACAAGACATGTGACAGTAGTCATTCATGTCTGGGACAAGCACAGAGCACGAGGTGGGCTGCACAAGAATCAATGGGTGCGCGGAGCTCGAGGGAGATAAAATCAAAAGTAAAGAAAAGATAATGTAATCTTGGACTTTGAAATCTGCAAATATTCTGAAGACTTCTGTGCAATATGAAGATTGCAAACACGAGGAAAAGACAAACCAGAAAGAGCCACCAAATTTGACCACCCAATTCACCAGTACGGCCGCGGATGAGCGGCCAATAGGGGGTATTGGCCGCGCATCCGCGGCTAGGTGGGGCCCACTCCTTGTCGTTTTTTCTGGGTAGATTGGGTACTTCATATTGTGTCTGCTGGTTGCCCTAGAACTCCATTCTCCTGCCTATAAATACAGCAGATCTGAGCCAAACCAAGGGAGCTTTTCTTTAGTCTCTTTTTTGTGTAATTTTGTTCTTCTTCTTCCTCTTCTTCATTCTTTCTCCATTAAAATTGTAGTGAGAGCTTTTTGAGTGGAAGATTAATGAAGATGAGGGTTTTTTATCTTTCTTGTTAGTTTGCTCCCCCTTGAGATTCTTGCTTTCTCTTGCTCATTCAACCTCTTCATTGAGCTTGAATGGGTAAGGGTTAGTTATTGATCTCAAGGGTCGTATTTTCTCACGGGACTAGTTCTTCACTTCACATGCGTTCTCTACCCTTCTCTTGATCTTGCAACCTCTTCATTGAGTTTGCAAGTTTAAGGGTTGGCTATTGAGCACATGCTTGGCTTGGGTTCTACTTCCGTGTTCTTTTTATTTGCTTATTTATTACTTGCATTTTTCATTCTTGCTTTTATTACTTGCAATTTTATTCATGCACTTTAATACTTGTATCTTTTCTTTTCTTTGTTCTTTTCTTTTTGTTCTCTTTTGTTTATTTTGTGAATGTTGTAATTATTGTTGTTGTTAAGAATTAATACGGTATTGTAAGTTAACGTTTCTTTGCCAATTCCTTTTCCCGTTATTTTCCATTTGAACTTCGCCCAAACCATACGCAAGCGCTCCGTTAGGCACCGTACCCTGACAAGGTAACGGTGATTCCTAACCGCGACCGGTTGCGTTCGGTTTGGCCGGAGGCGAAAGCAAGAGACAAGAACGGAAGGACAAGGGTAAATAAGCCGGATTCCACGAATACCGCGCTTAAATCCCCTAATCCATGTTTTTGCCGATTGCTTAGCTTCAATTGGTCAAGACTCGGCTCAAAGGTTTTGAGTACGGATTTCTTAGCTTACAATCTCGTATCTTTTCTTAACAACCTTATACTTGCAGATAAACACATAGGTTAGTCTGAACAAACATACATATTCTTTATTGACTCGTCTAAGACAAGAAGGTAAGATAACACCATCTCCCTGTGGACCGACCCGTGCTCACCGGCTAGCTGCAAAGCGACACCGTCCTGATCGCGGTTACACTTAAATTCTTTGAACATCCGACACGCCATCGGCGTGCGATCAAATGGCGCCGTTGCCGGGGAGACGGTAGCGTATTTTCTTTCTTGTTATTCGGGTTAATATTCTTTTTGTATATATTTATTAAAAAAAAAAAAATCTTTTTGTTGTTTTTGATAATTTTTGTGGGCAAGTGTGCAGATTTTTGCAGATTTGTAAACTGCGATTGTGGGGAGCAAAGTGTGCATGCAAGGCAAAGGTGATTACGAAGTACAGTGCCAAAGATCCGGGTAGTTTGACCCGCGCAAGCGAACTTTTCAAGCTTACCGGATTTGATTCAACGGGGGTTTCCTAACCCAAAACTTAACGGTACGTACTTTACTAACACCTTCTTCTCAAATCCGACGCTTCCAATATACTATTCTTTGCAGGATTCTTTGCAAGTTCCCTAGCAAACGCTAAAAAAATTGACTAACCCGTATTTGTTGCAGCGCCGCGCTTAAACTAAAAAACGATTGTTTGATTCTTTATAGAATTTTTTAATTGCGCATTGCATATATTAATACGGACTTAAGGGCAAGCGAACCCCACAATATACGGTAAAGGATTTCATCACCTTTTCCGTGGCCCACAAATCACGAACTTGCGCATAACGTTTACCCGCACAAATTTAAAAGAAACTAGACTTTAAGCCTTAAGGACTTCGCGCTCACTAGGAGAAGTTAACTGTATTTAGAAGCTTGCTTAACGGTATATTGTTTACGGGGTGTCTAGGAAAGTGTTAACGGCGAAACCGCCAAAAGAGAAAGGGTTATTTAATTAAGGAACTTCGCGAAAGCGTTGGAAAACCTCCCCTTATCTCTGCACTTACCTGGCCTCGTGATCAGTGTATCTTGAGTCTGTTTCTCGACACAGTTTAACTTCGACAATCAAGTTCTTGAGCAGGTCTAGTTGACCTAGGTGAACCCTAGAACGTTTAAGTGTGTGGTATTTTTGTGTCGTGATTGTTTTTGTTCATATTCTTTTTGTGTATACTCCATTCTTTTGTAATATATATTAAAAAAAAAAAAAAAAAACCACATTCTTTTCCCCTCCTTTTCTATACCTTTCTTTTTCTCTCTTCATATCATGGGTACCCCACCTCGCAAAACTCTTGCCGAACTTTGGTACCCACAACCAGACATTACTTCATACGGTTCTTGTTTTGGCCGAACATCGAACGACCCCTCCATGCCGAAAATTTCATTGAGAGATCGGATAGACGCGTCTAGGACGAACAATTTGACTCCGCAATTCACTTCGTATCAACCATTTCAAACAGTCACCCCTTCTTACGTTGATACCCCTTCTTCGAGTCATGTTGCCACCCCGAGACCAATGTCTCTTGCTGAACAAATTGAACAATCTCGTAGCCGATCTTTCACTCCTTTCACCACTTCACGTTCTTGGGATCAACAATTCCATTCACCTTCTTATCCCAATGTTGACCCCACTCCTGTCCAGCCATTCAATTCCTACCAATCCTACCCTACTTTTGCACCTTCCCTAGACATTGCTTCAGAACAGCCGCTTGGGAGTTTTCAGTATCCAAATAACTTTGAATCTTTTACTGAAACCACATCACAATCTATGTCTAGTCTAGAACAATCCTTGGAAGACTTTAGGGAAGCGTCAAGCCAACAGATGATGGATTTGAATGCGTCCATGGCCGCCCTCATGCAACCTAGTGACCCGGTAGCTAGTTCTCAACTAGCTCCAACTTTTTCAATGTATGATGAGGCGGCAGGACAGGCTGTGAATTTGAGTGGAGAGAGTGAGATGTACCCCCTTCCGAATCAAACCTACCCGTCTGAAATTGAATCCCACAACTTCTATGTTGAAAGTCTATCTAGTGTTCCAAACGATTCACCAGTTGAAGATAGAATGATTAATGAGTTGTGCGACTTTGTGGTATTTGATTTACCTGATTGTGAAGGGTCCATTCCAAGTGAAACCAATCCCAATCCTTTTGACCTCTACACCTCCATCTTAGAACCAGAATCGATTAATATCCATGCTTTTGATGAGGTGTCTAAGAATATAAATTTTCACTTGATTGAGGATATTGACGCTGGGAATAATTTGGATGATGAACCCATAGATTTGACTGAGTTTTTCTTTTCAAATCATCATCCCGAGTCATTAAATGTTTTTCCCGAACCCCATATGCGTCCGGAATTTGAAGAGAAGTGCATGGATGTGCTAAACTTTGAGGAGAATTTTGAGGATAGTTTTGAGGATGAACCAGTTTTGCTTGATGAGTCGGATTTTCCAATTCATCCTGTTCCTTCCACTAACTGTGTACACCCTCCTGAACCTTTAACCGATAACCTTCCTCAATCACTTCCCCCCACCCTTTCCATCGTTCCGACCTTGCAAGAACCCGTCTCACTTTCATTTCGTATGTCTGGTCTACCAAGTTCGGCGTACCCATGGTTTCTCTCGAATCTTGAGGGATTTGACCCCATTTCTCGACGAGTAAATATATTAGCACAATCGCTTTTCACACATCGGTCATCCCAAATTGTGCTAATCTATTTACTCCACTTGCACCCTCAAGTTCGTATTCCACTTCTTTTTCCCGTCCACCATTCTTCTTCCTCTCATATACCGAGACCATATCCCGCTTCTCTCCGCATATGGTCTCGCGTATTCTCCATCTCTTTCCTCTACGCCTTCTTCCACCAACCGGTACATTATAGCGATAAAATCTTTGAATGGTTGGTGCTAACTTTTGGCCTGTGTAAGGCCTTGTATAGATGGATACTCCTCTTTCCCCCCCCCAAATCCTGAATTTCAACCCTTAACAGTGGAAACACTGTTTTACTTAAGTTTGGGGGGGACACTTTTTTTTTTATATATTTTTTGTTTTCTTTTTTGTTTTGTATATAATTTGTTTTTAGGGGGAGCGCCGACAATTTTGACCCTCTTGGTATAGCCTGACAGTGAGGGCACTGTCAAGTTTAAGTTTGGGGGTGTGCTCGGTAAGCTTTCTTCCTTCGCATTCATTTGTATATTTTGCATTTGCATACCTTATTTAAAAACCCATAAAAATCAAAAATTTTCTTAAAAAATATAAAAACTTTGTCGTCAAGTTAGCTTGTGGAAGAACTCTGATTCAACATTCGACGGTTTTTGTTTGAAAAGATAGGAATAACTAAATCCTATGTTTGGATTATGAAAACCTGAAAGATAACTCTCCTTTGAAGTTAACTATAGCTGATATATGTCTTTACATCACACTACACGTGTCGTGAGTCTTGGAAATTAGATGACAAGTCTTTTATGTTTAAAAAACTTTTAAATAAGATAAATGCTTTTCTGATGATCAAATAGGTTTTTTCTGAAATAAGTAATGTCAGGAATAGTTTATGAAGTAAAGCGAATATGAAGGAATGTTATTGATGCCGTAATTGGAGCTAAGTCTGAAAAATAACCCATCTGAAACTTGATTGGAATGATTACACACCGAACCCACTAAACACGTCTTTTATCCAAAAAATAATTGAACTACCGGTTATATCTCCGTTCGTATTGAATCATCATGTTTTTCACGCCAAACTGTCTTTTGTTTTTGGACCTAGGTAACTTGAGTAATTAAGTCCGCTTGGGTGTTTCTACACCTAATGCCCTAAAACCAACTGGTTTGGGTGCATTGGCCCAAAGCTCGCTAAGAAGCCTAGAAAGTCCAGATAAAAACAAAGTCAAGCAAGTGTTCTCTCCGAGTTAAAATTCCTAACGGTTCTTTGTGTGAGAATAATCTTGATAAAAGACAGGCTTTTAAAAAAATTTCTTAACGGAGATATGAAGGTTTTACTCTTTGATAAAGACTATTGCACGTTCACAGAGGTGTGTATGAAATGAAAACAAGAAAAAGGTGGAGTGAAGAATAAGACCTAGTTTCCTATTAGGGAAGATAGAAATTCTGAAGTTGAAACTTTACTGGAAAACGAAACTTGAAAAATGCTTAACTCTTTATAAAACTTATGTGATCCTTTTAAAATTGTTATCTGGGCTTTATTGTGTGACATAATGACTTTATTCGACTTTTCGGGAACTTAACGACACTATTTGCACTGCACGTGAAGACATATAAAATCTGTAGTTAAATAAGAAGCGAGGTGTGAAAAATAAAGGTTCGATAGTCTAGACTCAGGATAATAGAATTGTTATTTTCTGAAACAAAACTTTAGGAGCTTAAATCTTAGTTATTTTACAAAGCTAGCTTGACCGGATTTTGTGGGTAGTATCCGCTGAAAACCCTCAGGAGACAACACTCCTCCTACTAGGGACACCTAGAGGTTTAACGGCTTGTTGCACGCGCTCAGTGCAATCGCGTTCCCTGCGAAAGTGCGGTTATCATTTTTTTTGTGAATAATTGGTTTTGCTCGGGACGAGCAAAAGTTAAGTTTGGGGGTATTTGTTCATCACAGAATACTGCATTTTATACCGCCCATTCTTACGCTCGTGTGTTTATAGGTAGGTACTTTTAATCCGTGTTTGTTACATGTTTACAGAATAAAGGTTTCCAGTACAAATATTGCAAATCAGGACGAAATCTCCACAGTTACGGCAAAATACGGAACATCTGTCACAGCAGATAAAAGCCGGGTTCCGGTCATCCATATCCGTCCAGTGCCGAGTACCGGTTCCCGATACAAGACATGTGACAGTAGTCATTCATGTCTGGGACAAGCACAGAGCACGAGGTGGGCTGCACAAGAATCAATGGGTGCGCGGAGCTCGAGGGAGATAAAGTCAAAAGTAAAGAAAAGATAATGTAATCTTGGACTTTGAAATCTGCAAATATTCTGAAGACTTCTGTGCAATATGAAGATTGCAAACACGAGGAAAAGACAAACCAGAAAGAGCCACCAAATTTGACCACCCAATTCACCAGTACGGCCGCGGATGAGCGGCCAATAGGGGGTATTGGCCGCGCATCCGCGGCTAGGTGGGGCCCACTCCTTGTCGTTTTTTCTGGGTAGTTTGGGTACTTCATATTGTGTCTGCTGGTTGCCCTAGAACTCCATTCTCCTGCCTATAAATACAGCAGATCTGAGCCAAACCAAGGGAGCTTTTCTTTAGTCTCTTTTTTGTGTAATTTTGTTCTTCTTCTTCCTCTTCTTCATTCTTTCCCCATTAAAATTATAGTGAGAGCTTTTTGAGTGGAAGATTAATGAAGATGAGGGTTTTTTATCTTTCTTGTTAGTTTGCTCCCCCTTGAGATTCTTGCTTTCTCTTGCTCATTCAACCTCTTCATTGAGCTTGAATGGGTAAGGGTTAGTTATTGATCTCAAGGGTCGTATTTTCTCACGGGACTAGTTCTTCACTTCACATGCGTTCTCTACCCTTCCCTTGATCTTGCAACCTCTTCATTGAGCTTGCAAGTTTAAGGGTTGGCTATTGAGCACATGCTTGGCTTGGGTTCTACTTCCGTGTTCTTTTTATTTGCTTATTTATTACTTGCATTTTTCATTCTTGCTTTTATTACTTGCAATTTTATTCATGCACTTTAATACTTGTATCTTTTCTTTTCTTTGTTCTTTTCTTTTTGTTCTCTTTTGTTTATTTTGTGAATGTTGTAATTATTGTTGTTGTTAAGAATTAATACGGTATTGTAAGTTAACGTTTCTTTGCCAATTCCTTTTCCCGTTATTTTCCATTTGAACTTCGCCCAAACCATACGCAAGCGCTCCGTTAGGCACCGTACCCTGACAAGGTAACGGTGATTCCTAACCGCGACCGGTTGCGTTCGGTTTGGCCGGAGGCGAAAGCAAGAGACAAGAACGGAAGGACAAGGGTAAATAAGCCGGATTCCATGAATACCGCGCTTAAATCCCCTAATCCATGTTGTTGCCGATTGCTTAGCTTCAATTGGTCAAGACTCGGCTCAAAGGTTTTGAGTACGGATTTCTTAGCTTACAATCTCGTATCTTTTCTTAACAACCTTATATTTGCAGATAAACACATAGGTTAGTCTGAACAAACATACATATTCTTTATTGACTCGTCTAAGACAAGAAGGTAAGATAACACCATCTCCCTGTGGACCGACCCGTGCTCACCGGCTAGCTGCAAAGCGACACCGTCCTGATCGCGGTTACACTTAAATTCTTTGAACATCCGACACGCCATCAGCGTGCGATCAAATGGCGCCGTTGCCGGGGAGACGGTAGCGTATTTTCTTTCTTGTTATTCGGGTTAATATTCTTTTTGTATATATTTATTGAAAAAAAAATAATCTTTTTGTTGTTTTTGATAATTTTTGTGGGCAAGTGTGCAGATTTTTGCAGATTTGTAAACTGCGATTGTTGGGAGCAAAGTGTGCATGCAAGGCAAAGGTGATTACGAAGTACAGTGCCAAAGATCCGGGTAGTTTGACCCGCGCAAGCGAACTTTTCAAGCTTACCGGATTTGATTCAACGGGGGTTTCCTAACCCAAAACTTAACGGTACGTACTTTACTAACACCTTCTTCTCAAATCCGACGCTTCCAATATACTATTCTTTGCAGGATTCTTTGCAAGTTCGCTAGCAAACGCTAAAAAAAATGACTAACCCGTATTTGTTGCAGCGCCGCGCTTAAACTAAAAAACGATTGTTTGATTCTTTATAGAATTTTTGAATTGCGCATTGCATATATTAATACGGACTTAAGGGCAAGCGAACCCCACAATATACGGTAAAGGATTTCATCACCTTTTCCGTGGCCCACAAATCACGAACTTGCGCATAACGTTTACCCGCACAAATTTAAAAGAAACTAGACTTTAAGCCTTAAGGACTTCGCGCTCACTAGGAGAAGTTAACTGTATTTAGAAGCTTGCTTAACGGTATATTGTTTACGGGGTGTCTAGGAAAGTGTTAACGGCGAAACCGCCAAAAGAGAAAGGGTTATTTAATTAAGGAACTTCACGAAAGCGTTGGAAAACCTCCCCTTATCTCTGCACTTACCTAGCCTCGTGATCAGTGTATCTTGAGTCTGTTTCTCGACACAGTTTAACTTCGACAATCAAGTTCTTGAGCAGGTCTAGTTGACCTAGGTGAACCCTAGAACGTTTAAGTGTGTGGTATTTTTGTGTCGTGATTGTTTTTGTTCATATTCTTTTTGTGTATACTCCATTCTTTTGTAATATATATTAAAAAAAAAAAAAACACATTCTTTTCCCCTCCTTTTCTCTACCTTTCTTTTTCTCTCTTCATATCATGGGTACCCCACCTCGCAAAACTCTTGCCGAACTTTGGTACCCACAACCAGACATTACTTCATACGGTTCTTGTTTTGGCCGAACAACGAACGACCCCTCCATGCCGAAAATTTCATTGAGAGATCGGATAGACGCGTCTAAGACGAACAATTTGACTCCGCAATTCACTTCGTATCAACCATTTCAAACAGTCACCCCTTCTTACGTTGATACCCCTTCTTCGAGTCATGTTGCCACCCCGAGACCAATGTCTCTTGCTGAACAAATTGAACAATCTCGTAGTCGATCTTTCACTCCTTTCACCACTTCACGTTCTTGGGATCAACAATTCCATTCACCTTCTTATCCCAATGTTGACCCCACTCCTGTCCAGCCATTCAATTCCTACCAATCCTACCCTACTTTTGCACCTTCCCTAGACATTGCTTCAGAACAGCCGCTTGGGAGTTTTCAGTATCCAAATAACTTTGAATCTTTTACTGAAACCCCATCACAATCTATGTCTAGTCTAGAACAATCCTTGGAAGACTTTAGGGAAGCGTCAAGCCAACAGATGATGGATTTGAATGCGTCCATGGCCGCCCTCATGCAACCTAGTGACCCGGTAGCTAGTTCTCAACTAGCTCCAACTTTTTCAATGTATGATGAGGCGGCAGGACAGGCTGTGAATTTGAGTGGAGAGAGTGAGATGTACCCCCTTCCGAATCAAACCTACCCGTCTGAAATTGAATCCCACAACTCCTATGTTGAAAGTCTATCTAGTGTTCCAAACGATTCACCAGTTGAAGATAGAATGATTAATGAGTTGTGCGACTTTGTGGTATTTGATTTACCTGATTGTGAAGGGTCCATTCCAAGTGAAACCAATCCCAATCCTTTTGACCTCTACACCTCCATCTTAGAACCAGAATCGATTAATATCCATGCTTTTGATGAGGTGTCTGAGAATATAAATTTTCACTTGATTGAGGATATTGACGCTGGGAATAATTTGGATGATGAACCCATAGATTTGACTGAGTTTTTCTTTTCAAATCATCATCCCGAGTCATTAAATGTTTTTCCCGAACCCCATATGCGTCCGGAATTTGAAGAGAAGTGCATGGATGTGCTAAACTTTGAGGAGAATTTTGAGGATAGTTTTGAGGATGAACCAGTTTTGCTTGATGAGTCGGATTTTCCAATTCATCCTGTTCCTTCCACTGACTGTGTACACCCTCCTGAACCTTTAACCGATAACCTTCCTCAATCACTTCCCCCACCCTTTCCATCGTTCCGACCTTGCAAGAACCCGTCTCACTTTCATTTCGTATGTCTGGTCTACCAAGTTCGGCGTACCCATGGTTTCTCTCGAATCTTGAGGGATTTGACCCCATTTCTCGACGAGTAAATATATTAGCACAATCGCTTTTCACACATCGGTCATCCCAAATTGTGCTAATCTATTTACTCCACTTGCACCCTCAAGTTCGTATTCCACTTCTTTTTCCCGTCCGCCATTCTTCTTCCTCTCATATACCGAGACCATATTCCGCTTCTCTCCGCATATGGTCTCGCGTATTCTCCATCTCTTTCCTCTACGCCTTCTTCCACCAACCGGTACATTATAGCGATAAAATCTTTGAATGGTTGGTGCTAACTTTTGGCCTGTGTAAGGCCTTGTATAGATGGATACTCCTCTTTCCCCCCCTAATCCTGAATTTCAACGCTTAACAGTGGAAACACTGTTTTACTTAAGTTTGGGGGGTACACTTTTTTTTGTATATATTTTTTGTTTTCTTTTTTGTTTTGTATATAATTTGTTTTTAGGGGGAGCGCCGACAATTTTGACCCTCTTGGTATAGCCTGACAGTGAGGGCACTGTCAAGTTTAAGTTTGGGGGTGTGCTCGGTAAGCTTTCTTCCTTCGCATTCATTTGTATATTTTGCATTTGCATACCTTATTTAAAAACCCATAAAAATCAAAAAATTTCTAAAAAAATATAAAAACTTTGTCGTCAAGTTAGCTTGTGGAAGAACTCTGATTCAACATTCGACGGTTTTTGTTTGAAAAGATAGGAATAACTAAATCCTATGTTTGGATTATGAAAACCTGAAAGATAACTCTCCTTTGAAGTTAACTATAGCTGATATACGTCTTTACATCACACTACACGTGTCGTGAGTCTTGGAAATTAGATGACAAGTCTTTTATGTTTAAAAAACTTTTAAATAAGATAAATGATTTTCTGAGGATCAAATAGGTTTGTTCTGAAATAAGTAATGTCAAGAATAGTTTATGAAGTAAAGCGAATATGAAGGAATGTTATTGATGCCGTAATTGGAGCTAAGTCTGAAAAATAACCCATCTGAAACTTGATTGGAATGATTACACACCGAACCCACTAAACACGTCTTTTATCCAAAAAATAATTGAACTACCGGTTATATCTCCGTTCGTATTGAATCATCATGTTTTTCACGCCAAACTGTCTTTTGTTTTTGGACCTAGGTAACTTGAGTAATTAAGTCCGCTGGGGTGTTTCTACACCTAATGCCCTAAAACCAACTGGTTTGGGTGCATTGGCCCAAGCTCGCTAAGAAGCCTAGAAAGTCCAGATAAAAACAAAGTCAAGCAAGTGTTCTCTCCGAGTTAAAATTCCTAACGGTTCTTTGTGTGAGAATAATCTTGATAAAAGACAGGCTTTTAAAAAAAAATTTCTTAACGGAGATATGAAGGTTTTACTCTTTGATAAAGACTATTGCACGTTCACAGAGGTGTGAATGAAATGAAAACAAGAAAAAGGTGGAGTGAAGAATAAGACCTAGTTTCCTGTTAGGGAAGATAGAAATTCTGAAGTTGAAACTTTACTGGAAAACGAAACTTGAAAAATGCTTAACTCTTTATAAAACTTATGTGATCCTTTTAAAATTGTTATCTGGGCTTTATTGTGTGACATAATGACTTTATTCGACTTTTCGGGAACTTAACGACACTATTTGCACTGCACGTGAAGACATATAAAATCTGTAGTTAAATAAGAAGCGAGGTGTGAAAAATAAAGGTTCGATAGTCTAGACTCAGGATAATAGAATTGTTATTTTCTGAAACAAAACTTTAGGAGCTTAAATCTTAGTTATTTTACAAAGCTAGCTTGACCGGATTTTGTGGGTAGTATCCGCTGAAAACCCTCAGGAGACAACACTCCTCCTACTAGGGACACCTAGAGGTTTAACGGATTGTTGCACGCGCTCAGTGCAATCGCGTTCCCTGCGAAAGTGCGGTTATCATTTTTTTTGTGAATAATTGGTTTTGCTCGGGACGAGCAAAAGTTAAGTTTGGGGGTATTTGTTCATCACAGAATACTGCATTTTATACCGCCCATTCTTACGCTCGTGTGTTTATAGGTAGGTACTTTTAATCCGTGTTTGTTACATGTTTACAGAATAAAGGTTTCCAGTACAAATATTGCAAATCAGGACGAAATCTCCACAGTTACGGCAAAATACGGAACATCTGTCACAGCAGATAAAAGCCGGGTTCCGGTCATCCATATCCGTCCAGTGCCGAGTACCGGTTCCCGATACAAGACATGTGACAGTAGTCATTCATGTCTGGGACAAGCACAGAGCACGAGGTGGGCTGCACAAGAATCAATGGGTGCGCGGAGCTCGAGGGAGATAAAGTCAAAAGTAAAGAAAAGATAATGTAATCTTGGACTTTGAAATCTGCAAATATTCTGAAGACTTCTGTGCAATATGAAGATTGCAAACACGAGGAAAAGACAAACCAGAAAGAGCCACCAAATTTGACCACCCAATTCACCAGTACGGCCGCGGATGAGCGGCCAATAGGGGGTATTGGCCGCGCATCCGCGGCTAGGTGGGGCCCACTCCTTGTAGTTTTTTCTGGGTAGTTTGGGTACTTCATATTGTGTCTGCTGGTTGCCCTAGAACTCCATTCTCCTGCCTATAAATACAGCAGATCTGAGCCAAACCAAGGGAGCTTTTCTTTAGTCTCTTTTTTGTGTAATTTTGTTCTTCTTCTTCCTCTTCTTCATTCTTTCTCCATTAAAATTGTAGTGAGAGCTTTTTGAGTGGAAGATTAATGAAGATGAGGGTTTTTTTATCTTTCTTGTTAGTTTGCTCCCCCTTGAGATTCTTGCTTTCTCTTGCTCATTCAACCTCTTCATTGAGCTTGAATGGGTAAGGGTTAGTTATTGATCTCAAGGGTCGTATTTTCTCACGGGACTAGTTCTTCACTTCACATGCGTTCTCTACCCTTCCCTTGATCTTGCAACCTCTTCATTGAGCTTGCAAGTTTAAGGGTTGGCTATTGAGCACATGCTTGGCTTGGGTTCTACTTCCGTGTTCTTTTTATTTGCTTATTTATTACTTGCATTTTTCATTCTTGCTTTTATTACTTGCAATTTTATTCATGCACTTTAATACTTGTATCTTTTCTTTTCTTTGTTCTTTTCTTTTTGTTCTCTTTTGTTTATTTTGTGAATGTTGTAATTATTGTTGTTGTTAAGAATTAATACGGTATTGTAAGTTAACGTTTCTTTGCCAATTCCTTTTCCCGTTATTTTCCATTTGAACTTCGCCCAAACCATACGCAAGCGCTCCGTTAGGCACCGTACCCTGACAAGGTAACGGTGATTCCTAACCGCGACCGGTTGCGTTCGGTTTGGCCGGAGGCGAAAGCAAGAGACAAGAACGGAAGGACAAGGGTAAATAAGCCGGATTCCACGAATACCGCGCTTAAATCCCCTAATCCACGTTGTTGCCGATTGCTTAGCTTCAATTGGTCAAGACTCGGCTCAAAGGTTTTGAGTACGGATTTCTTAGCTTACAATCTCGTATCTTTTCTTAACAACCTTATACTTGCAGATAAACACATAGGTTAGTCTGAACAAACATACATATTCTTTATTGACTCGTCTAAGACAAGAAGGTAAGATAACACCATCTCCCTGTGGACCGACCCGTGCTCACCGGCTAGCTGCAAAGCGACACCGTCCTGATCGCGGTTACACTTAAATTCTTTGAACATCCGACACGCCATCGGCGTGCGATCAATGGCCCTAGTGCAAGTGGGAGATTTTTAGTTATATGTATGCCCTAGAGGCCATTGCTGTACATTGGATGTATATTGTAGTGGATGCTGGGACATATATAGGTAGGACTTTCTTGCTCGACATGATAGTACGCTATCTGGTTACTCTTTATCTTAACGTGTATACTTTCTGTCTCTCTGTTACATGTTGATAAAGCCCTTAGGATGAGTACTCGACTTCCAGGACTATGATGCAGATCATACTAGTGGGGCCTGAGTAGTCAATGAGTACATCCTTCATTGTTCCTAGTCGTGGGAATATCGAGACGGGGCATCGATATTCCAGAGTAGACTAGCGTATATCTTCTCGACCCATGTGATGGGCGATGGATGATCCCATATCCATTGGCGTTTGACATCGGAGATGGTATGCGGGTGCTCAGTGGAGACTGGGTACACTGAACGGACTCGCCGAGAACTCCCAGATGGTATTATACCTCACGTCAGATGGCAGTTCTCTGGTGACACTGGTACAGCTTAGTCTGTTGACCCGAGATCGTCATAGAGTCTTGTGTGTCTCCCACTGTGCTTTGATTTCCACCCTACCACGGCTCTACTGAGTCGTGCAAACAGGTGGTTTTTGGGTACAGTCCCGATTCACATGGAGGCAATGAGCGATAGGAGGGGATGCGTCTCTCCCGGTATTTGGGGTTGATGTTGCGCAATGCACGACTGGCCATAACAGGAAATCCCTGGCCTGGGTTGCAGTGATATACTGGTAAGAGTTATCAGTAGTTTCACGAATGTTATGGACCTCAAGTCTGTTAGTTATATGTATGCCCTAGAGGCCATTACTGTACATTGGATGTATATTGTAGTGGATGCTGGGACATATATAGGTAGGACTTTCTTGCTCGACATGATAGTACGCTATCTGGTTGCTCTTTATCTTAACGTGTATACTTTCTGTCTCTCTGATTACATGTTGATAAAGCCCTTAGGACGTGTACTCGACTTCCAGGACAGTGATGCAGATCATACTAGTGGGGCCTGGATAGTCCGTGAGTACATCCTTCAATGTTCCTAGTCGAGGGAATATCGAGACGGGGCATCGATATTCCAGAGCAGACTAGCGTATATCTTCTCAACCCATGCGATGGGCGATGGATGATCCCATATCCATTTGTGTTTGATATCAGAGATGGTATACGGGTGCTCAGTGGAGACTGGGTACACTGAACGGACTCGCCGAGAACTCCCAGATGGTATTATACCTCACGTCAGATGGCAGTTCTCTGGTGACACTGGTACAGCTTAGTCTGTTGACCCGAGATCGTCATAGAGTCTTGTGCGTCTCCCACTGTGCTTTGATTTCCACCCTACCACGGCTCTGCCGAGTCGTGCAAACAGGTGGTTTTTGGGTACAGTCCCGATTCACATGGAGGCAATGAGCGATAGGAGGGGATTCGTCTCTCCCGGTATTGGGGGTTGATGTTGCGCAATGCACGACTGGCCATAACAGGAAATCCCTGGCCAGGGTTGCAGTGATATACTGGTAAGAGTTATCAGTAGTTTCACGAATGTTATGGACCCTACGTCGGCATGACTTATCAAGCTATTGGGGTCTGACGTTTACCACCACTAGGCGAGATATGCGGCATATCAGACGAACAGACCGGACTGTACGGTAAGTGTTACTGGTTGGATTCACAGGAGTGTGAGCGGGCTTGCTCGTCGATCTTCTCATCGCTCAATACCCGGGTGGCCGTTACGTTTAGCAGACAGCTTGCGGCTTGTGGGTGTTTGATATGATCATCACCTGCTGCCGGCGTATTGACGAGTCTTTAGAGTCCTACACAGAGGTTTCCTGGCTCAAGCGAAACGAAATAGGAGCGCATATGAGATATGTGCGGGACCGAGAATGATACCAGTATGTGATACTGTATTCGATTCTCGCGATTTGTGACATTGATCGGTTATATGCGATATAGCCGGGTTATCGGATCATGTGTTGATTCGATAAGTTGTTACTGTAGATATTAGTCGGTTATATGCGATATGACCAGATCATTAAATCAAGTGTTGATTTAATGATTTAATGCATAATTATATATTTGATATATTACTTTGCATTAACTAGTATCGGTTCACTTTAAATGGATTTTCTCGCTCGGATGTGCACATTGTATATGTGATATACTTTTTGTGCACTTGATTGTATCATGTTTGATGATACATGCTCTCTAGGGTTTGTGTAAAGATTAAACCATGGTTGTGTAATGGTTAGGGTTTTCTTTTTCATTTATTTATTTATTTCATTTATTTTATTTTGGAAAAGAAATGGCAAAAGAAAAGAAAATGGTTGCTAGTTTTGTTTTACATTGAAAGTTCATGAAGCTTTGACTAAGTGACCATTTTGTCTTCATGCTTAACCCTAACCATCCCACTAACCATGATTTATTCTCTACACTTGACCATGGTTTGGTTATGATAAGT
This sequence comes from Agapanthus africanus, assembly GCA_030015575.1. NCBI lineage: Eukaryota > Viridiplantae > Streptophyta > Magnoliopsida > Asparagales > Amaryllidaceae > Agapanthus > Agapanthus africanus. The sequence continues at coordinate 224,402,306 of CM057344.1, read as the reverse complement.
ATTCTTTTAATTTTCTTTTTGGAATTAACTTATCATAACTTTTCCTTCTTCTTCTTCTTCATCTTCAAGATGAAGAACCTTGCTCCATCAATGGCAACTCTTGAAAAAGAGTGAGAAATCCAATTCTAAAGTGAACCCACTTCCTATTTCTTCATCCTCTACCTCTTGCCAAGTAGTAGAGTGTGTTTTCTTCACAAGTTTCATGACTTGGTGAAGTTGGAGCTTGATCTAGCGATGCCTCGACGTAGATCATCTTCGGCACGTCGTCGATGACCTAGCCTGCTTTTTCTCCGATGAAGCCGACGCTAGAGCCCGGGATTTCATATGGACAGCGAGGAGACTTCATTGCGGAGCTATGGAGGTGGAGGACCGGATCTACAAAGGTTGTATTTCCGTATTCTTGTAGTTAAGTGTTAACTAGTTTGCTTTGTCGCCTAAAAATCTAGTTAACGGTCCGTATTAGGGTTTCTCGGCACCCGTAAAATTTGAAATGGGCATGGTTGATGCCTTGTGAGACCTCCATGGGGTGCCTAGGAACCCTACAGTGGTATCAGAGCCTAGCTAGAGCCTTAGGCGAAGTCCAGACGGAATTAGAACTCCGATCGAATCAAAACCCAAACCCTAATATTGCTCTCTGTACTTTTTTGAAAATTGAGGAATTTTTAGAATTAAAAATATGCAGAGAAATGTGCAGGAAATTCTAAGAAAAACTGCAGAAAACGACAGCCTAATTCTACAGTACGGCCGCGGAACCGCGGCGTTGACCCCCCTTTTGCGGCGCTTCCACGGCCGTCTGTGATGATCAGGCTGTGAGTCTTCTTCAGTTGTTTCTGTTGGTGTTTCTTGTGTGTTCTGGATGTTTTTAATATTTTTCAAGAGTTGAATTTTCTGGGTTGTATTGGGGACTCGGTGTATCGATCGGATTGTCTAATTTTGTCAGTGTGCTTTTCCGGATAATTTTTGAATATGTTAAAAAGTTCGACCGGATATAAATACCCAATCTTTCCCCTACCGGAAAATTTCCAAGTGTTCGATTTTTCCGAGGTTTAAAGACGTTCTACGTAGTGCAAGTAACGCGATGGTCCCTCTAGAAGACAACAAACCTTAACTCGATTATGTGACCGTCTAGAACTGCCCTTTGAACCTTCGGGTTTGGGGCAGTACGGCGTGCCACATGTGAGGCGTTGGCTTGACCCTTCTACGGCTGGACCGTTGGTACTGAGGCACGAAGTGAATGTCTTTGAACTTATTTCATGGGTTGAGCTGTATCGGGAAAACTTGGGTGTTTGAATGTTCGATCGGAAAGTTTAACATTTTCTATTTATCCGGAATGTGATACAATACTTGGAATCCACAAGTAGTTATGAGATAACTGAATGAATGTTATAAATCTAGCGGTTTAGTCTCACTTGATCGGTTGCCACGGAATTTTGATGTGATCAAAAGTCCGTCGCAATCACGTAGCGTACGCGGATACTCGCCGGATAAACTTATTAGACAGCTACATCCCTTAGCCCTGACCAAGTGACTGTAGGAGAACCCCGTCGCCGAAAGCATCCGTTCGGGTGCTCGCGGTAGCGGTGTTCCGCCTTGGTGCACTTCGTCAACGGTATCGAGGGTGCAGCCGTCTACTGAAGTTTGCGACGAGCATTCGATCAGGATGTCGGGAATCTTGTTGAATTGCCCGACTTGATATTGAAAAGAGTTTTCGATAATGAGACTAAAATGCGGGGTTTATAATTGTTAGGCATGTGATGTCTAAGTAATTCATTTGATTAGGCATGCGATGTCTATGCAGGTTGCGGATTCCAATTGTTGTAGTTTTACACTTTCTTTTCTGTGACCGTAAGTGTAATATGTGATATCGCCGGTTTCGTTGCTATATGTCAACGACAATTGGGATGGACATATTTACTTACGTTGATGACATGTGATGTTATGTGTTGCTGGATATGTTATATTGGATCGTCGTGTTTGAATAGCCGGGGGTTTTTATGTGAGATGAGTGTTTTTCATTTTCATTCATGTAAAAACTTGTATGTTAATATTCTTTTATTGGGGCACTTCCAGGTTGCGGAAGATGTCACCGTTTGTATATTATTTACTTTTCCGCACTAGGATAGACCCAAGGAGGGGAGCACAAGTAACCGGGTTCTGGAGTCCAGTGGGAGACCAACTTGAGGAGTCGAGTCCGGGTCTCCTAACTCTAGAATTGGTAGGGTTGCTTGCCGCTCTCGTAGGGGTCTAGGGGTGTGGGTTTGGCTATTCATCACGACCGTGGAATCCGTGTTTTATACTGGCTCGTATTGAAAACACGGACGTCCTAGTATATCCAATGTTTCATATGTTTCTTCTGCTGCGATATCTGTGATGTGATCATGTGATGTTCTGTGATAGATACATTATATAGTATATATGATATATTATATAGACGTTACTTATGTTTTACACCCGTGCTAGCCCTGCCCCGCTCTGCCGTTAGTTACCTAACCTAACGGTGCATGAGGGGACATCGAGGCGAATGCGGATGGCATAAGTGTACGTCGTATTTATCTGTGATGTTTAGGTACTTAAATGATGAGACTTCATTAATATGATTAATGAAATAAAAGAAACCTAAGATGTTGTAGATTCGAATTTCAAAATTAAAACAGGTAGCTACAGTTCTTGCTTTGCACAGAGGTATATGTGATATATCCTGCGCCTTATTCGATGAGGAAAGGACCGAGATCCCTTCACCGGGAGTGACTCCTTTAGCAATAACTGGCAGATGCTACACACTCGGTTTGTCTTTTGATTACTTTTAAGAGTTTTTGCTTTGCACAGTGATATATATGATATATCCCGCACCTCATTCGACGAGGAAAGGGCCGACGATCCCTTCACCGGGAGTGACCCCTTTAGCAAAACTAGAAAAGCCTCGAAAACATTCCATTTAAAAACCATTTGATTCCGCAACGAGATCAAGTTCAAAGCGTTAAAGGTTTTCACAAAAACCATTCGCAACCCTCCGTCATTTTAGGAAGTAGAGTACTTAGTATTCGTGCTGTGTTTGTTGACCATAGTCAAGGCACAGTGTACGGTAGCTAAGTGATGTCTTCCTACACCGCATATGATGCGATTAGTTAGGACAGTCGCGTGACTTTGTTGACCTTAGTTAAGGGTCATGTGGGTGGGTCTAATTAATCACGAAATGACGGGTAGAACTTGACTAGTACTTATGATTTGTTGACCATAGTTAAGGTCATAGGTGCTAGGGGTAAAAACCTTTATCGGGAGTTTCAAGTGTTGAAATTTGCAATGAGATTGCATACCTTCTATATGATAGTTGGATCCCGATACCCACTGCGAGTAATTGTTACTCCTATGAGAGTTTTGCACTTTGCAATTAGCCGATCAAGTAGGTGTCTAGAAAGGTGTCAACGGAGTTACGCCTCTGGGAAAACGAGGTTTACTGTAATTAGGTCCGTGCGAAAGCACGGGGAACCTCCCTCAAAGTACCGACACAGGCCTGGCTGAAAGATTGGCGAACTTGTAGAGTGTAATTAATCCCGGCTAGTCTTTCCTTTTAAGGTTTGAAGGAAGATTTGATAAAAACAGTGGGAGCCATCCTGATTAGATAAAGTATATAACCAATCTAATCTTGCAAGAGCGCACGCTGAGTGTTTTCTTCTCTCTCTCTCCTGGTAGCGACCATATCACGCCTTAATCAAGATAATAAAATGGATGTATTGACCGAACCCGCTTGTTATACTGAGCTGGGGAACGTTGGTCCCGCTCCAACTTATAATTGTTATAAGACAGAGCAGGAAATAGGGGAATACCAGAATTCCTATGCCGCCCAAACGAAGAAAGTGCATATGATGCATCTCCTTCGGGTGTGTTCATTATGCAGAACTGTTTCTCAGTATCCTCTGCATCCTGGGTATCTGATACCGGATCAGGATCCCAGATATGTAATCTGTTACATAGGGCTAGAAAAAGGTAAAAAAAAACTAAGAACGGGTGATAAGTTTCATGAGACAGAAAATAGGGCAAGTGTTGCAGCCAAGTCTGTTGGTCACTGTCACCCTGTATTACGAATACATTGATTCTGAACAAATGCTATTAGATACCGAACCTGATATACAAAATCATATCAGTCTCTTTATTAGTAAAGAAAGGATATAATTTTGTATTGATGGATAATGTTTTGAACATTTCCTATATCAAAAGTTGATCGGTTCAGGCACGCTATCTAAAAGCATTGACGTTCTAAATCAAACTACAGTTCCTAGTATACAGAACACACACAAGAGGAAAAGTTCAGAAATGAACGAATCATTCTTGAGGCATTGTAGACTAGGTCATATCAATGCGACCCGACTGGCTGAAGTTACATTTTTGATGCATATTTAAATCAGTTTGAATTTACATCTTGTGAAATTTGCCAGTCATGTCACAAAGATAAGATGACCATAGCTCTGTTTATTGGAAACAGAGGAAGAGTTAGTAAACTCTTGGGACTGATACATGATGATGTATGTAAGGTCTCCTGTCTACACATGCCAGGACTGGTTCTTTATACTTCATTATATTCTCTGATAATCTCTCAAGATTCAGTCGTATGTTCCTGTTGAAACATAAGTCCGAAGCTTTTGAGGTATTCACAGAATATAAGTTGGAAGTAGAACCAAAATAAGGGTATAAGTATTATGTCCTATGATGAGATCAGGGAGGAGAATACTTGTGCACGGAAATCCTGGTCTATTCTAAAGGAGAATGAGATTCTCTCTCAGCATTACTCCTCCGAATAACCATAGCACATTGGTGTATCGGGACGGAGCAATCACACCCTATATGATATGGTGTGCTCTATGACGAGTACTACTGAGTTACCTATTTCCTTTTTGGGACTTATGCGCTTGAGAAGCTGCATACCTATTGAATTAGGTTCGAATCAAATCAGTGCCTACCACTCCATATAAGATATGGTATGGGAAGATCCTATCTCTTAAGTGAGTTAAGATTTGGGATTGTCCGGCCTATGTCAAAAGCAAAATCCGGACAAGATCGAGGCAAGGTCAGTTCTGTAGAACTGGAAAGGTTCCAGCTATTCGAAACTACAGCTGAAGATTTGACAGAACCAAAGGATTTTATAGTTCCCGATGAACCTCAGCCTCTCCGCCGATCTAGCAGGGTTCCTCACCTGCTTGAGAGATACTTCGGTTTCTCGATGACAGTGGGAGCAAGGATTGCATCATGAGATGATGACCCAACTAGATTCGAGCAGGCCATCAAGAGTAGGGACTCTGTAAGAATAGCTGGATGCTTAGCCATCTGAGATGGAATCCATATACACCAACAAAGTATGGACTTTGGTTGCGATATCTGAAGGGTTAAATCCCCATCAGGAGCAAGTATATCTTGAGAAGATTACTTGGTGTAGATGGACAAGTTGAGACTTTCAAAGCTAGACTTGTTAAAGGTTTTCGTCATCAACCAGGCACGGATAATGATGAAACCTTTTCCTGGGACTATGCTTAAGTCCATCCAGATCCTACTTGCCACGGCTACATACCATGACTACGATATCTGGTGGTTGGGTGCCATGACAACTTTTCTAAATAATGATTTAGAAGAGAACGTCTATAAGAACACAGCCAGAGGGCCTCGTAGACAGAGGGAGCAGCGGAAACGTGTGCAAGATGCTTTATAGGATAAAGCAGGCATCGCAGAGTTGGAACATCTGTTTTGATGGATTAGTCAAAGAAGTTGACATCATCAAAATGGTAGATGAACCTTGTATAAACAAAAGGGTAGTAGGGAGTATGGTGACGATCCTCGTTGAGTACGTGGATGACATACTCTTGTTAGGGAAGGAGTTTCCTATGCTACGCTCGATCAATCTCCGCTTATCACAAAGATTTTCCATATAGGATCAAAGTGATACCTACTAAATCCTAAGCTTTGGATCTATGAGATAGATCTAATTGGATGTTAGGATACTCGCTAGTTGTAGTGAGATGGTATCAATCGATCCTGAGGAGAATCACTGGAAGGGTTCCAGAGTGATAAAGACGACTGAATGTCAGTCACAGGCATTGTCTTTACCCTCAGTAAAGGGACGGTATGTTGGAAGAGTTCCAAGCTAGATACCGTGGCAAACTAGACGATAAAGGCTGGTAACATCGCTATTAAAGATACTACCAAAGAGGCAGTTTGGGTGTATATTGGTACATAAGATGAACTAGGTTCCTGCCATTGTATGACAATGGAAGTGTGGTTTTGGCCCTGGAACCCTGGTCCCATCTGTGACCCAGACATATTCTGAGGCAGCATCACCTGATCATGGAGATAGTTGATCTCCAGGATGATCGAGGATAGGAGAGTAGACTCAGAGGACAACACGGCGGATCCACTTACGAAGGCCTTTTCCCTAAGAGAGACTTTAAGGGATGGTTGAGTATGTGATACTGCAACCACTGCTATAGATGGCCCTAGTGCAAGTGGGAGATTGTTAGTTATATGTATGCCCTAGAGGCCATTACTGTACATTGGATGTATATTGTAGTGGATGCTGGGACATATATAGGTAGGACTTTCTTGCTCGACATGATAGTACGCTATCTGGTTGCTCTTTATCTTAACGTGTATACTTTCTGTCTCTCTGATTACATGTTGATAAAGCCCTTAGGACGTGTACTCGACTTCCAGGACTGTGATGCAGATCATACTAGTGGGGCCTGGATAGTCCGTGAGTACAGCCTTCAATGTTCCTAGCCGAGGGAATATCGAGACGGGGCATCGATATTCCAGAGTAGACTAGCGTATATCTTCTCGACCCATGCGATGGGCGATGGATGATCCCATATCCATTGGTGTTTGACATCAGAGATGGTATACGGGTGCTCAGTGGAGACTGGGTACACTGAACGGACTCGCCGAGAACTCCCAGATGGTATTATACCTCACGTCAGATGGCAGTTCTCTGGTGACACTGGTACAGCTTAGTCTGTTGACCCGAGATCGTCATAGAGTCTTGTGTGTCTCCCACTGTGCTTTGATTTCCACCCTACCACGGCTCTACTGAGTCGTGCAAACAGGTGGTTTTTGGGTACAGTCCCGATTCACATGGAGGCAATGAGCGATAGGAGGGGATTCGTCTATCCCGGTATTGGGGGTTGATGTTGCGCAATGCACGACTGGCCATAACAGGAAATCCCTGGACAGGGTTGCAGTGATATACTGGTAAGAGTTATCAGTAGTTTCACGAATGTTATGGACCCTACGTCGGCATGACTTATCAAGCTATTGGGGTCTGACGTTTACCACCCCTAGGCGAGATATGCGGCATATCAGACGAACAGACCGGACTGTACGGTAAGTGTTACTGGTTGGATTCACAGGAGTGTGAGCGGGCTTGCTCGTCGATCTTCTCATCGCTCAATACCCGGGTGGCCGTTACGTTTAGCAGACCGCTTGCGGCTTGTGGGTGTTTGATATGATCATCACCTGCTGCCGGCGTATTGACGAGTCTTTAGAGTCCTACACAGAGGTTTCCTGGCTCAAGCGAAACGAAATAGGAGCGCATATGAGATATGCGCGGGACCGAGAATGATACCAGTATGTGATACTGTATTCGATTTTCGCGATTTGTGACATTGATCGGTTATATGCGATATAGCCGGGTTATCGGATCAAGTGTTGATTCGATAAGTTGTTACTGTAGATATTAGTCGGTTATATGCGATAAGACCGGATCATTAAATCAAGTGTTGATTTAATGATTTAATGCATAATTATATATTTGATATATTACTTTGCATTAACTAGTATCGGTTCACTTTAAATGTATTTTCTCGCTCGGAGGTGCACATTGTATATGTGATATACTTTTTGTGCACTTGATTGTATCATGTTTGATGATACATGCTCTCTAGGGTTTGTGTAAAGATTAAACCATGGTTGTGTAATGGTTAGGGTTTTCTTTTTCATTTATTTATTTATTTCATTTATTTTATTTTGGAAAAGAAATGGCAAAAGAAAAGAAAATGGTTGCTAGTTTTGTTTTACATTGAAAGTTCATGAAGCTTTGACTAAGTGACCATTTTGTCTTCATGCTTAACCCTAACCATCCCACTAACCATGATTTATTCTCTACACTTGACCATGGTTTGGTTATGATAAGTATTCTTTTAATTTTCTTTTTGGAATTAACTTATCATAACTTTTCCTTCTTCTTCTTCTTCATCTTCAAGATGAAGAACCTTGCTCCATCAATGGCAACTCTTGAAAAAGAGTGAGAAATCCAATTCTAAAGTGAACCCACTTCCTATTTCCTCATTCCCTACCTCTTGCCAAGTAGTAGAGTGTGTTTTCTTCACAAGTTTCATGACTTGGTGAAGTTGGAGCTTGATCTAGCGATGCCTCGACGTAGATCATCTTCGGCACGTCGTCGATGACCTAGCCCGCTTTTTCTCCGATGAAGCCGACGCTAGAGCCCGGGATTTGATATGAACAGCGAGGAGACTTCATTGCGGAGCTATGGAGGTGGAGGACCGGATCTACAAAGCTTGTATTTCCGTATTCTTGTAGTTAAGTGTTAACTAGTTTGCTTTGTCGCCTAAAAATCTAGTTAACGATCCGTATTAGGGTTTCTCGGCACCCGTAAAATTTGAAACGGGCATGGTTGATGCCTTGTGAGACCTCCTTGGGGTGCCTAGGAACCCTACAAAGTCGGCATGACTTATCGAGCTACTGGGGTCTGACGTTTACCACCCCTAGGCGAGATATGCAACATATCAGACGAACAGACCGGACTATACGGTAAGTGTTACTGGTTAGATTCACAGGAGTGTGAGCGGGCTTGCTCGTCGATCTTCTGATCGCTCAATACCCGGGTGGCCGTTACGTTTAGCAGACCGCTTGTGGCTTGTGGGTGTTTGATATGATCATCATCTGCTGCCGGCGTATTGACGAGTCTTTAGAGTCCTACACAGAGGTTTCGTAGCTCAAGCGAAACGAAATAGGAGCGCATATGAGATATGTGCGGGACCGAGAATAATGCGTGTATGTGATACCGTATTTCATTCTCGCGATGAATGTGTCGAATGGTTGTATGCGATATAACCTAGTTATCGAATCAAGGATTGATTCGATAAGCCGATACATTGGATACTAGCCGGTTATATGCGACATGACCGGATCATTGAATCAAGTGTTGATTTAATAATTTAATGTATAATTATATATTTGATATATTACTTTGCATTAACTAGTATTGGTTCACTTTAAATGGATTTACTCACTTATATGCACATTGTATATGTGATATATTTTGTGCACATGATTGTATCATGTTTGATGATACATTCTAGCTTGGTTTTGTGTAAAGTATTAAACCATGGTTAGTTAGTGGTTAGGGTATCATTTTGTTTACTTAATCATTTATTTATTCTTTTTATTTATTTTGGAAAAAGAAAATGATAAAGAGAAAGATAAATGGTGGACTTGTTTTGTTTTTAGTTGAAGCTTCTTGAAACCTTGACTAAGTCACCATTCTTGTCTCTTCTTTAACCCTAACCACTCATCTAACCTTAGTTAAATCTCTACACTAAACCATGGTTGAGATTATGATAAGTATCATATTGTTTTTATTTTAAAAAGACTTATGATATATTTCATCATCTTCTTCTTCATCTTCTTCTTTCATGAGAAGAAAGCTTGCTACATCAATGGTGATTGATGAAAAAGTGTGTGAAATCCAAATCTAAAGTCTACCCACTTCCTATTTCTTCATCCTCTACCTCTTGCCAAGTAGTATAGGGTGTTTCCTTCACAAGCTTTCTTGACTTGGTGAAGTTGGAGCTTGATCTAGCGATGCCTCGACGTAGATCATCTTCGGCATTGTCGTCGATGACCTAGCCCGTTTTTCTCCGATGAAGCCGACGCTAGAGCCCAAGATATGATTTGGACAGTGAGGGGACTTCATCACGGAGCCTAGGAGGTGGTGGACCGGATCTACAAAGGTTGTAGCCCCTTTCCTTTAGCTATATTTTCGTTTACTTGCTTGCTTCGCCTATATATCTAGTTGACGATCCATATTATGGTTTGTAAGCACCCGTAAAATTTGATTTGTGCATGTTTGATCACTTGTGAGACTCCATTAGAGTGCCTAGGAACCCTACACTAGATACAACAGAGTAATATTATACAAAGTAATATGATGGGTACGATACCAATAAACCCACCTACTAGCAAGTCATCCGAAAGAAGCAGTGTCAGCAAAGCCGTAATGAAACCTGTACGGCAAAACCTGCAAGAACTGTGACACAACGGGGGTGAGTTGCCAACTCGTGAATAGAAACATCTACGAACAGAAATCGCATGAACAACGCAATCCTAAGTTATGCAATCATAATATATCCTCAAATATATAACATGCAGCCTATAACAAAGGCTAGGGTAAATATCTAACCCAAGTGTAATCTCCTGTGCCCGTGTCAGTGCCTCAGGTAGCAATGTATCATATGGATGATGTATGAATGCATGAAACAGAATGCATGTACTGAAGAAAACTGCTTTCATAAATTAGTGAGATTTCTGTATTTTTAAAATGAGGTATCATAAACGAAATCAGCATAAACAGTGCCTAACATCGACACAAAAAAAGTATCCAAATATCTCGATATCTCTGTGTCGCAATCTCTGTACCTCAATATCTCAATGTCTCAATGTCTCAAACACAATATCTAGGGCGCCGTCAGTCCAGACCGGCCCCTACCATCCATCTTAAGACCACGACGGTATCCTCCGGATATCCGACGCGTCGGGTAAAATCACCGGTCGGTAGTGCTCCCCTGCCAGGCTCAACGCCATCATCTGCGATCCTCTTGCCCCGGGATACCGCACCGGGTCCACCATATACCCGAAACGGTTCCTCCACTCCTCGAACTCGGGTCTTGAAATCCATCAGCAAACTCATGGTGGACGACTCATACATCATGGGAAAACCGCACTTTTTATTTAAAAGAGAGAGAAGTTTATTTATGTTTTTGCGGTTTTCCTCCAAATCCAAAAAATCTTATGAAATCCGAATCAAAATCATTAATAGCACGTAAAACCATGAATATAGGCATGAAAATCTATGTATGCGGCATAATAATGAACAACAGTATGCATGAAGTGACAAGTAATAACTACAATGTCTAAACTACTAACTAACAAGCTAAGTCAAGCAATAACATTTTCTAAGATGTACATGACATGGCAATTACCGATGAATATGTGTGTGAGCCGGCAAGTAAGTGTACGTGGTACATACGCATCATCGGCAATGGTGCTGGTGTCTTAACAGCATAATATCAACAATGCAATATGAAATAGCAATGTAAGTATGCGATGCGGGGCGAACAGCAATAATGAGCGGGAGCTAAATACTAGACACAACGGTAACTAATCTGCATTTAGTATATATATACGTCATACTATGGTGCCATTTGAAATAACACAAATCGTGGGGTTTTGGAAATAAGGGCTACGGTGTTTTTAAGAAAGATACGCCTTTTGAAATATCCGTAGAATCCCTTGACCTGTCTTTTAAAATACCCACGATCCGTTAGTTTTGAAATAGGTAGGAGTCTAATCTAGTCTAACAATTACACTAAACTATACGGCTGAACTAACAAGCTGAACTATAGGTAAGGAAACCGCCTAACATCTGAGTCGATACATATACATACCTGTATATGTATATTCGGCGATCCCGCCTCAATAATATCATATCCGATACCATATCTAAAATCAGTCATTCCAAGTCAAGAGTGCGGATCAATCATCAATATATAGCTCGTACGTAAATCCATCGTACGGCATCCCCAAATCTGGGTATGGGTCAATATCTCATTCATCAAATTATTCATCTGGTATCCTCTTTATCCAAGATCATAATCTGGGTACTGATCTACGTCTAGTACTATACTAATATCATCAACATAGTCATGATCTGACTGCTGATCTACAGCCTCATACAAACCGATATCATCAACATATATCGTCATAAAGAAGTATACATCGCCTAATGCGACCTAGTATGAATATCTTAATATAGCTTATCTCATATCACGATCACATGTCAACCATTCAATGTATAACGCTATTCACATGCATCGTCGTCCCAAGATCCGCTATAATATCAGGACGTATCTCAAGTACGAATCCTACCAAATCACCGTTCTCGCGGTCTCAATCAAATCTTATCGACTCATCTCAAATCCCAAATACTATCCTCAAATCCAGTGTGTGAACACATAGTCCCATACCCATGTGAACACATAACAATATAACCCTATATAAGCACATATGAAAGAAGAATGTATGCAAGTATGGGTGTGTGTGTGTAAATGTGGTGCAACCTCTACTCTAGGGTCTCGTAACGCTAAACCTATCCAATCACACCTAAAATCTATCTTTATCATCAATAAACTCAACAATATAACCAATATATATGTCTGTATACGTATTCGTATACATCACCACGAACTGCGGGGGTGCTATACGCCATCCACCCGACTTCTCCCCGTAGATATAAATCTACTCACCTGGTCCTTGCTCGCCGGTGCCGACGTCGCCACGCGCTAACTTGTCGTCTCGAAGTCCACATGGGGTACCTACATATCATAACGCACCATATCGCATTAAAATCCGACTCATGACCAAAACGACACACGAATCCCACATAGGTCAAAACCTATGGCTGCTTTCACAAATCAACCCAAAAACCCTCGACGTCGGCGTACAAACGCCAAACCATCGAGAAAAACCCAAACACACTCATTTGCACGATCACAAGCACTAATTATACTATAAAATAGGTTAAAATTCACAAAAACCCCAAACTCACTTTAAAAGCCATTTTTCCGAAAATATAGCAAGCAAATATTACCCGTTTTAATACAAAACTCGACGTTTAAATAAATCTAGCGGCCATAATACTTATTAATCATCTTAAATAAGTCATAAAAACAATTTCCACAATTTAATCTCATTAAATTTCCATTAACCCCAAAATTCTAGTTTACAAAATACCCAATTTTAACAATTTTATAGCAAAATTGCACAAACAAAAATTTAGCTTGGATTTTCACGAACTAAAGTATTAAACTACATTTTATAATGTAAATGAAGTCATGAAAAACCTAATTACATTTTAAAACCCAATTATTTAACCAATTTTAAAAACCTAGTTAGCAAATTAGCGTAATTATCAAAATTTTTAAACTAACAATTAATAACTAGCAACTAACTTTATTTTAACATGTCATAAGAGCCTAAATACATTACACAACCATACACCAATTTAACAAAACCCTAACTTGCATTCAAATTCTTTCTAGAATTTCCAAACTTGCAACTAAAGCCTTATTACACTTAAATAAATTAGGTTTAAGAAATTAACTAACAAATTAAGCAAAAGGTTTAGAATTTATACCCAAAAACATTTGAAGATCCACAAGCTCCCATAGCCTCCCAAATTGAAACCTTGTCCCCTAGATCCATGCTAGATAGGCAAATGAGAAATGGGTAGGAGTTGGATTTTGATTTCGGTAAGGTTTTACTTGATTTATTGACAATTTTTTGTTAGTGTATATGCCTTAGGGGCCATTATTGTATCATACTAGTTTGTATATTACTTAATGGAAGCTTGGGATATTCACATGTATATAACAGTCTTGCTAAACATGGTAGTATGCTACTTGGTTTTTTCTATCTTAATATGTGAGTATACGTATTGATAGAGCTCTTAGAATCTTTCTTGACTACCAGCGTTGTGATGGCAGTCACACTAGTGGGGGCTGGGTAGTCTACAAGCACATCCTTTTTCAGGTCCTTAGTCGCAGGATTATCGAGACAGTGCATCGATACTCCGGAGTAGACTAGTGTGTACGCTTCTCATCCCAGTTGGGGAGATGGTCTGTCCCACAGCCGTCAGTACATTGTACTGGAGATAGTATACAGGTGCTCGTTGGGTTACGGGTACACCGGACAGGACTCGCAAGGAACTGTTGGTTGGGTTTTATACCAGTCGTCAGTTAACAGTTCGCAGGTGACATGAGTACAGCATAGTCCGCAGACTTGACACTGCTACTTCGCCTCGAGTGTGTCCCACTTTTCTTAGATTGCTACCCTACCACGGCTCAAAGGAGTCGTGCAAACAGGTAGCAGTTGGGTGCAGTCCCGAGCACTTAGAGGCAGTGGCGGTTAGACAGGATTCGTCTCTCCCGGTATTGGGAGATGATATCGCGCTGTGTCAGAGAGCCATTACGCAAAGTCCCTGGCCAGTGCAAGCGAGATTTACTGGTAGGTTCCAGTAGTTTCTCAGGGTGTAATTGGTTACGCTCCGACACGACTTATACCGCTATTAGGGGACTGACGCCTGCCGCCTCCTAGGCCCGATATGCGATAGTCTTAGACAAACAGACCAGACTGTACGGAGATTGTCACATCAGGCTCAGTAGGAGTTCGGATGGGTTTCCTCATCGGCCTTCTTATCGACATCTACCTGGGGACCGTTACGTACAGCTAGTACCGCTTGCGGTCTGCGGTTAAACACACTGCCAGCGTAGTAGTCGAGTCATTAGAGTCCCACACAGAGAGTTTCCCTGCTCCAGGCGAAACGAAATAGAGGTCGTATGGTTTTACGACAACGGTTCGGACGCATACGTGTGTTTACGCACGTACGACTTTCGGACGGTTTTTACTAGTCGGCTTTGGTTTAAGCCAGATTCTAGTATCGGGTTATTGGATTTATACAGTCTAAAGTTTTTCCGTGTTTTCACGGATAGGAGGGGCGTTCTAGTAATTTCACGAGAAGCTTCTAGAAGATGGTGACTTGGGGGTTTAGGTGGCATATGCATTTAATGAGATTAGTGACTCATTTGTGTGATTTATCCATGTCATTAATACATCATAAATGCTTAATGACTCATGGAGATGAATCACCCATTTGTATTTATGAAGCATGGTTGTTAAATCCTATTAACTATTTATTTGATAAAGATTAATGCTTCATATATATCATGATAGATCACAATCTCATTCTCATTTCTCATGCTCACTTTCTCTCTCCTCAAGCTCTCTCTCTTCAAACCCTAATCCTCCCCTCTCATGTGTTGAGATCAAGGATTAGAATAGACTAATCACTCCATAATCCAACTCTATATCACCTAGGTTACTTAGATTAGCACTTTAAGAAACCTAGTTACCTCTAGTTTGAGGTGAAGCTTGAAGTAAAGCTCTCGGGTGGATCGTCTACTACTTGGAGAAGGCCGAGGAGGAGGTGGAGAACGAAAAGACGAAAGACACGGTTCATTAGGTACAATCACTTCACATAGTAGTTTAGAACTCCTATGTTTATTGTTAGTTATCGTTTAGCAACGATTCTTGCGGTTAGTCGATGTTATTGCATAGAACAAAATCGTTTTTTAAATTTCCGCCTCCCCGCAAGTCGTGGGGTGTAGTGCATCGACTTACAGTGGTATCAGAGCCTCGCTAAACAATAATTAACTCATTAGCAAAGTCGTATGAATTTCGAACGCAAAACAAACCGGAAAACACATCGATATCACCATGTTTCTGTCGAATTTAAAAAAGGCTCTAAAAATTTTTCAGGTTGCTGCAGAATAACAGGCAAAGAAAGCTAAGAACACTGGAGAAAAATGGGTTAGTGAATCGGCCATATTGCCGCGGAACCGCGGCCGATCCCACCGATCCGCCGTGGATCCGCGGCCGAGTTGGGGCCGATTCGACCCAGTTTGCTCCAGTTATTCTTTTGTGATATTTTTGTATTTTCTGGAATGTTTATTTTCTGCTTAAAGTCTCAGGTGCACAGAGAAGTTTTGGGAGTAGAATCTGATATGTTTGCTCGAGTGAAATTATACGATGTTTGCTAATTTGATTATATCTGTGATTGTATAATGTGTTCGTAAACCTCCCCTAACTGCTAGTATGTCGGTTGGCAGGGGGTTGCACATTTCTGTAATGGATTTTACTGTTTGTGGTTATTAACTGTATTGGATTGTTGTGATGATTAGCCGGGGTTTTGTGATGGGTTATTATTTTAATTCATTCAATGTAATTGTAATATGTTGTAATATTATTTTGCGGGGCACATCCAGGTTGCGGTTGTAGCCACCGTTGTATTATTTCATTTTACTGTTTTTGCTCCTAGGACAGACCCAAGGTGGGGTGCACAAACTACCGGGTACTTTGAAGTGTTTAGTGGCCTACTCACTTTGTTGAGGGAGACCGCTTCACTTCGGGTACTTGGCGGGTAGTTTTCCATACCCGTAGGGGTCTAGGGTTGGGTAATGGCTATTCATCACAACTGTGTAATCCGTCTTTTGTTGCAGGCTCAAAGCAAACACGGATTGCTTGCATATCCAATAATGTTCATCTGAGATCTGGAATGCCTATTATTGCGTCTGACGAATGTACAATATCTATATATGATAGCTATTTAGACGTCACTTATGTTTTACACCCGCGCTAGCCCAACCCCTGCTCTGCCGTTAGTTAAGTAACCTAACGAGTGATGATGGGACCCAGTAGCGAATGCGGATAGCATAAGAGGACGTTGTATTTTCGTTATTTTCTGCAATGATAGGTTAATAATGGGACGCATTATTATTAATGCAAAGAAAATAAACCAAAAGTTTAATCGTTGGAACAATTTAAAAGAAACCACTCGGTTATTTTTAAAACAGAAGATATTTTTAATTGCGGAGCTTTAACCACTCCTTTTAAAAGCTATCAGGTTCCTTCGGTTATATCAAATTCACTACGTTCACGGTTTCGCCAAAACCATTCGTAACCCTCCGTCATTTCATTTGAGTATTCAGTAGTATTCAAGCTATGTATTTTGACTTAACGCCAAGGCATAGTGTTTGGTAGCTACTAGGTATTCATTTGTTGCATAGATAGATGAGTTAGTTTGGGACAGTCGTATTATTATTTTGGCCGAACGTCAAGGATATATACGGATGGGTTCAAATTAATAAGATAATGATGGGTAGAACTTGACATGTGACTTATGACATTTTGACCTAATGCCAAGGTCATAAGAGCATGGGGCAAAAATTTATATCGGGAATTTCTAAAGAAACTGAAATTTGCAAAGAGATGCATACCATTTGGAGTTTGATGAATGTTGGTAGGATTCCTTCAGCATTATCAGACGATGATATTTGGATCCCGATCCTACTGTGAGTATATACTACTTATCAGGATATTCGTCACTTAACGATCAATGCTATAAACCAAGTAGGTATCAAGAAAGGTGTCAGCGGGGCTATGCCCCCAGAGAAAAGAGGTTATTTAATTAAGGAACTTCGCGAAAGCGTTGGAAAACCTCCCTTGAAGTATCGACACTGGCCTGGCTGAACGGTTAAGCAAGTATTGTACGGTGAGAATAGTCCTGGCTAATTCTTCTTTTATGGTTTGAGGAAGGATTCGAGAAACAGTGGGAGCCATCCAGTTTAGATAAACTAAAAACCACTCTAAACTTGCAAGAGCATCATGCTAAAGAGTTTTATTCTCTCTCTCCTAATTGCAGCGACCCTGAAAATGACTGGACTTAAGTTACTTTTAGAGAAAATATACTGACAGGGCCAAACTATAAATATTGGCTGTGGAATGTCAAAATGGCTTTGACCTATGACAAATTGGGGTACGTCCTCACCGCTAAGGCACCTGCTGTCTCTGGTCCTAAATCCAGTAATGCGGATAAGGAAATCCGCAAAACCTGGGATTTCGATTGCGCGAAGGCCAAGTGCATCGTGCTTGCCTCGATGAACAATGAACATCAGAGGAGGCACGAGGATATGGAACTAGATGCCATATTTCTCCATACAAAGGAACTTTATGGAGAGCAATCTCGTATAGCAAGATACGAGACCTCAAAGAACTTGTTTCGAGCGAGGTTGGCCGTCGGATCATCGGTAGGAGAACATGTCCTAAAGATGATAGGCTATATAGAAGAGCTCGCAGACCTTGGGACGACTTTGGATAATGAGCTCTTTACAGACCTTATTCTCCAGTCCTTTCCTTCCACCTACGCCCAGTTTATTCTGAATTTCAACATTCAAAGAAAAGAAGTTGAACTTCCAGAACTCCTTAACATGTTGAGGAGTGAAGAGGGCACCTTGCAGAATGCAAGGGAAACACCCGCTATGTTTCTTAGCGGTGATTCTTCTTCCGGGTCCAAGGCTAGGGCCAAAGGAAGGAAGAAGAAGGCCGCCACCAAACCTAAAAAAGGTGTTAGTAAGGTGGGAGGGAAGGGAAAGAAAAAGATTGCGGTGCCGGTAGTGGCCCAGGATGAGTGCTTCCATTGTCACAGGAAAGGGCACTGGAAGAAAGATTGCAAGGCGTGGAACGCCAAGAACCAGGGACCGAAGCAAGCTGTGGCTTCGACTTCAGGTGTGTTTGTAATTGAGAATTGTCTGTCAATCAACTCTACTTCCTGGGTATTGGATACCGGATCAGGATCTCATATATGCAATTCATTGCAGGAACTAAGAAACCGTAGAGTGCTGAAGGAAGGTGATATGACCCTAAAGGTTGCTAACGGAGCTAGCGTGGGAGCTATGTCCGTCGGGGATTATCACCTGGGATTGACGAGTGGATATATTTTGGTTTTACATAACTGTTTTTGTGTACCTAGTTTAACGTGTAATATCATATCAGTTTCCTTGTTATCAAATAAAGGTTATGATTTCACGTTTGTAAGCGATGTTGTTAACATCCACCTTAATAATAGTTTGATTGGGTCCGGTACACTGAATAACGGTATATATGTCTTAAACCAACTCCAGATTTTCAATGTCCAGAACACACTAAAAAGAAAGTCTCCAAATTTAAATAAGGCTTTCTTATGGCATTGTAGACTAGGTCACATCAATGAGACAAGGTTAACTAAGTTACATAGAGAAGGATATTTGGACTCGTTCGAATATCAAACTTATGCCACTTGTGAATCATGTCTCAAAGGAAAGATGACAAAGACTCCATTCACTGGACATGGAGTAAGAGCGAGCGAGCTCTTAGGACTCGTACACAGCGATGTATGCGGTCCAATGTCTACACATGCAAGAGGTGGTTTTTCCTATTTCATTACTTTTACGGATGATTATTCAAGGTACGGATTCATTTATCTGATGAAACATAAATCCGAGGCTTTTGAAAAATTCCAGGAGTATAAGAATGAAGTAGAAAACCAAACCGGCAAAAATATCAAGACACTAAGATCTGATCGAGGTGGTGAATACTTAAGTGCCGAGTTCCTAGGTTACCTAAAAGAGAAAGGAATTCTCTCCCAGCTTACTCCTCCATACACTCCACATCATAACGGTGTATCGGATAGACGGAATTGAACCCTATTAGATATGGTACGATCCATGATGAGTAATGCTGAGTTACCGCGATCTTTCTGGTGTTATGCGCTAGAATCAGCGGCATATCTTTTGAACATGGTTCCTACCAAGACTGTGCCTACCACACCATATCAGATGTGGAGTGGGAAGAAACCCCATCTTCAGTATGTAAAGATATGGGGATTTCCAGCTTTTGTTAAAAAGCAGCATGTGGACAAGCTCGAGGCACGATCAGTAAAATGTCAGTTTG
Organism: Agapanthus africanus; assembly: GCA_030015575.1. NCBI lineage: Eukaryota > Viridiplantae > Streptophyta > Magnoliopsida > Asparagales > Amaryllidaceae > Agapanthus > Agapanthus africanus. Next base: position 224,382,647 of record CM057344.1, on the reverse strand, counting down.
TGGGATATCCAAAGAACTCCAGGGGATATCTATTCTATTACGCAGAGGAACAAAAGGTTTTTGTTTCTCGTAATGCCCATTTTCTAGAACATCAGTTTTTAGAAAAGGAAACAAGTGGGAGCGAAATAGAACTGGAAGAAATTCCAGAACCACAAACTACTACTGAAAGTTTGGTAGAACCAGTAGTTCAAGAAGAACAGGACATTCCCGCACCCCTCCGCAGGAGTAGTAGGCCGTCTCATCCGCCTAAGAGATACTACGGTTTTCTCATAAATGGGGATAGAGAGAATTGCATCATAGATGATGATGAACCTACTAGCTTCCAGCAGGCCATCCTGAGCGGCGACTCGGTACGATGGCTAGATGCAATGCGGACCGAAATGGAGTCCATGTACACCAACAAAGTATGGACTTTGTACTTTGCTCCAAATGGGGTAAAACCCATAGGATGCAAATGGATCTTCAAGAAAAAGATTGGTGTAGATGGATAGGTGAAAACCTATAACGCTCGACTTGTTGCAAAGGGTTTTCATCAAAGACCTAGTTTGGACTATGACGAAACTTTTTCTCCAGTGGCTATGCTCAAATCCATTCGGGTCCTTCTTGCTATTGCTGCCTTCCATGATTATGAAATCTGGCAGATAGACGTAAAGAAGGCTTTTCTGAATGGTAATTTAGAAGAGTGCGTCTATATGTATCAGCCAGAGGGTTTCAATCTGAGTGGGAGCAGCGGTAAAGTATGCAAGTTGCTTAAGTCCATTTATGGACTAAAGCAAGCATCGCAGAGTTGGAACATCTGTTTTGATGAAACAGTCAAAGAATATGACTTTATCAAAAATCCAGATGAACCATGTATATATAGTAAAGTTGTAGCCAGAAGTGGCGTATTCCTCGTCTTGTACGTGGATGACATTCTATTGATAGGAAATGACATTCCTATGCTACAATCTGTCAAAGGATTCTTGTCACACAGGTTCTCCTTGAAAGACCTGGGTGATGCCTCTTACATTCTGGAGATCCGGATCTATCATGATAGATCCAAGAGGATGTTGGGACTTTCGCAGCCCAGGTATATCAACACTATACTGAAAAGATTCGGTATGGAAGATTCTAAACGCGGTAATCTACCGGCTTGTCACGGAATCACCCTATCCAAAAAGATATCTCCCAAGACTGGTTTGGAAAGGGATCGCATGTCGATTATACCCTACGCTTCTGCGGTAGGCTCTATAATGTATGCGATGTTGTGCACCAGACCAGATGTAGCTTACGCACTCAGCGTGGTAAGCCGGTATCAGTCAGACCCAGGGGAGAATCACTGGATAGCAGTAAAGAACATTCTCAAGTACCTGAGAAGGACTAAGGAGATGTTCTTGGTTTACAGCGGAAAAGACCTCAAGTTAGAGGCCTTTGTTGATTCCGGCTTCCAGAGTGATAAGGATGATTCCAAGTCCATGTCGGGTTATGTCTTTACCTGGAGGGGCGGTGTGCTGGAAGAGCTCCAAGCAGGACACCGTTGCTGACTCGACGATGGAAGCGGAGTATATTGCTGCTTGCAATGCCGCAAAAGAAGCAGTCTGGATGAAGAAGTTCCTAACAGAACTTCAGGTGGTTCCTTCCATAGTTGATCCAATACCTCTGTATTGCGACAACAACGGAGCTATAACTTTAGCGAAGGAACCAAGGTCCCATCAAAAGTCCAAACACATCTTAAGGCGGTACCACCTGATCAGGGAGATCATTGATCATCGGGAGATCGAGGTTCGGAGAGTTGCTTCTGAAGAGAACATTGCTGATCTATTCACGAACGCCCTACCTCAGAATCAGTTCGAGAGGCTACTCGAGATCATCGGTCTTCGATATGCCAGTATATGGCCCTAGTGCAAGTGGGAGATTGTTAGTGTATATGCCCTAGGGGCCATTATTGTATCATACTAGTTTGTATATTACATAATGGAAGCTTGGGATATTCACATGTATATAACAGTCTTGCTAAACATGGTAGTATGCTACTTGGTTTTTTCTATCTTAATATGTGAGTATACGTATTGATAGAGCTCTTAGGATCTTGTTTGACTACCAGCGTTGTGATGGCAGTCACATTAGTGGGGGCTGGGTAGTCTACAAGCACATCCTTTTTCAGGCCCCTAGTCGCAGGATTATCGAGACAGAGTATCGATACTCCGGAGTAGACTAGTGTGTACGCTTCTCATCCCAGTTGGGGAGATGGTCTGTCCCACAGCCGTCAGTACGTTGTACTGGAGATAGTATACAGGTGCTCGTTGGGTTACAAGTACACCGGACAGGACTCGCAGGGAACTGTTGGTTGGGTTTTATACCAGTCGTCAGTTAACAGTTCCCAGGTGACATGAGTACAGCATAGTCCGCAGACTTGACACTGCTACTTCGCATCGAGTGTGTCCCACTTTTCTTAGATTGCTACCCTACCACGGCTCAAAGGAGTCATGCAAATAGGTAGCAGTTGGGTGCAGTTCCGAGCACTTGGAGGCAGTGGCGGTTAGACAGGATTCGTCTCTCCCGGTATTGGGAGATGATATCGCACTGTGTCAGAGAGCCATTACGCAAAGTCCCTGGCCAGGGCAAGCGAGATTTACTGGTAGGTTCCAGTAATTTCTCAGGGTGTAATGGGCTACGCTCCGACACGACTTATACCACTATTAGGGGACTGACGCTTGCCGCCCCCTAGGCCCGATATGCGATAGTCTTAGACGAACAGACCGGACTGTACGGAGATTGTCACATCAGGCTCAGTAGGAGTTCGGATGGGTTTCCTCATCGGCCTTCTTATCGACATCTACCTGGGGACCGTTACATACAGCTAGTGCCGCTTGCGGTCTGTGGTTAAACCTACTGCCAGCGTAGTAGTCGAGTCATTAGAGTCCCACACAGAGAGTTTCCCTGCTCTAGGAAAAACGATATAGAGGTCGTATGGTTTTACGACAAGGGTTCGGACGCATACGTGTGTTTACGCACGTACGACTTTCGGACAGTTTTTACTAGTCGGCTTTGGTTTAAGCCAGATTCTAGTATCGGGATATTGGATTTATATAGTCTAAAGTTTTTCCGTGTTTTCACGGATTGGAGGGGCGTTCTCGTAATTTCACGAAAAGCTTCTAGAAGATGGTGACTTGGGGGTTTAGGTGGCATATGCATTTAATGAGATTAGTGACTCATTTGTGTGATTCATCCATGTCATTAATGCATCATAAATGCTTAATGACTCATGGAGATGAATCACCCATTTGTATTTATGAAGCATGGTTGTTAAATCCTATTTTCTATTTATTTGATAAAGATTAATGCTTCATATATATCATGATAGATCACAATCTCATTCTCATTTCTCATGCTCACCTTCTCTCTCCTCAAGCTCTCTCTCTTCAAACCCTAATCCTCCCCTCTCATGTGTTGAGATCAAGGATTAGAATAGACTAATCACTCCATAATCCAACTCTATATCACCTAGGTTACTTAGATTAGCACTTTAAGAAACCTAGTTACCTCTAGTTTGAGGTGAAGCTTGAAGTAAAGCTCTCGGGTGGATCGTCTACTACTTGAAGAAGGCCGAGGAGGAGGTGGAGAACAAAAAGACGAAGGACATGGTTCATTAGGTATAATCACTTCACATAGTAGTTTAGAACTCCTATGTTTATTGTTAGTTATTGTTTAGCAACGATTCTTGTGGTTAGTCGATGTTATTGCATAGAACAAGATCGTTTTTTAAATTTCCGCCTCCCCGCAAGTCGTGGGGTGTAGTACATCGACTTACATTTTTTTGATGGAAAAGAGAGGAGAAGAAGGAAGGGGGGGCTGCTGTTGGGGCCTGTGGATTTTCGGCCAAAAATTGGAAGGGGGGTGAGGGAGGAGAGAGAGTGAGGTGGAGAAAGTGTTGAAAAAGTCAAAGTCTACCTTACTTCTTTCATTTTCTTTTCTTTTCTTTTCCTTTCTATTCAAAAAGGAGGTGATTGGAGAGAGAGAGAGAGAGAGGGAGGGCTGTTCAAGGTGGGGCTTGCCACATAGGGAGAGGGAGAGAGGGTGAGGTGTGGGTGTGTGGGTTAGGGAAAAAGATAAATATATTACCCCAATTCCCATTAACACTAATTTCACTAATTAAGCCATTTTTCTTCGATATTTTCTAAACCGTTTTGGCAAACTATTTCGTTTCAGAAACAATATTTTACATGGAAATTTAGTGTGTCATGAATTATTAAATTTGTATCAACCCATTCCAATCTGTAATTTTCCCTAATTAAATGTATTAGGGACGGCTTAAAATAATATTAAAATAATTAATTTCGGAAAAAATTTCAGAAAATTTGAAATTTCTCCAGTGGATAAATAAACACCAAATACTAGCAATTACATAGCTAGAACATGTATATTTAATTTTATAATAAAGATATTTGAATTTTGACTTTTTACAGAAAACCCCCTTATTTTACCGATTTTCCGAAATTTCACCGAAACGATTTTCAAAACGTTACAATCTTCCCCCCTTAAAGAAACTCGGTCCCTGAATTTAAATTAAAACTCCCCCCAAATACTAAAACATCTAAGCAAAACCATCAAGTCGTCGGGGCTCCGAAATCGTAAATACATAAAACAAATCGTAGCGCAGCGCATGCGCATGAAAAATGAGCATATAACTCAAAATCAAAACTCCGTCAAGTATCTCGCAATCATCGGAGTCATGGAAAAGACACAAATGTCAAATCCAATACAAAACCAATATGATATAACTTGAAACTATACACGTAAATATCAAATCTATATATGTGAATATCTGAAGGAAATGCATGCCAAATCTCTTAAAATCGCTGTGCAATGCGCATAACATTGCACAGTGGCGGACGTCTATCATAAGAAAATAACCATAAACACATATACCTTTGTTAAAACTGTACGTTCCGGCGTTTTGGGAAACAATTTAGAAGGGTTTCCTTGTTTTAAACGTTTCGTGTCATATCAGACACATAGGTAAATACTGAAACTATAGCTCGCTTTTTTGGAATTCCCTTCGATAGCTATCAATGCATGCAAAATACATTCAAGTACTGTCCTCTGACTAGTCCTGTTCAGTACGAAAACACATAGCAAACGTCATAAAAACGTACTGCTCTATAAGAAATCAATACCAAAATATGCATATGAATACTACGTGCGTCTGGTGCGCACAGAAATCAAAATCCATATATGTGCCATGCATGCGCACAGAAACAACATCTAAGTGCATCGGGTGTGCACACAACATTTTTCATAGGCAACGTGTGTACCTGTCAGCAAAATCAGGTGCATCTGATATGCACGAAAAATCTCGATTTCGTGCATCTGGTGTGAACCAAAATCGCATCTCAAACATGCGCTCAACATGCACGAAAATCCAAGGCACGAAAACTATCTCAAGTGCAACAACTGTGCAAAAATTGTAAATACTCAGTGGATGCAACCATGGTCCATGAAAACAAATATCATGAAACTCGATCATCAAAATCAATCATGCGAATAGATCGCCTAAAATATCGAAATAAAGTGTGGCGGAATAGTTCCGCTCAAGCACATCCTCCAAGAATCTCTGGCCAACTGTCGTGGTCGCTCATAGTATGTCTTGTCGACGATCCTGAATTCTGGCCTGCTGGTGTGCGTAACACGACCATCCCTGGGTCCAAGTCTTCTCGTAATTCATTCCAGAAAGGTCCTGTCGAGATCTCTCCCAAATCTCATCTCTGCCGAACTGTCCGGATGTCATCGTCCCTTACTAGATCTGTTCTCGTTCCAGAACGGCTGCATACTCATCGCGACTCCTTCTGGAAGGTATATCCAAGTACAATGCCTCTGCATGCGTATCGCATCTCCGATGTCGGCGGAGTGAAACGTCGTCTCATCAAGATCTCGTATGAACCTCTTACTCCACCTTCTCTAATGTCAACTGTTTCGAACTCGTCTCGTCATGGCTGCATGGACTGAGCTCCAACGGCTATCCTCGTATCTGGAGTCTCCCAAGAAATGTATCTCACCACCTAGCATCCGAATGAAGTCAAACCATCCGATCGATTCGTCAAAACCTCATAATCCCCCAAGAGCTCAACATCTTGGGTACAGTTTAACAGTATCGAGTACGTACCACAGCATCGATGGTCCAGCCGTAGAAGAGCAAACCCAAGCCTCACTAATGGCGCCGCGGAACTGTCGCAAACACTAAGGTTCAAAGGGTTTCACACGGTCATTAAGTCGAGTTAGGGTTTCATTCTTCTAGAGGGTCCATGGAATTGCCTACATGTCTTTCCGAATACTTTAAACTTGGAATAATAGGTTTCTGACATTCGATCGTCTCCGTCGAACTCTCAACGTCTCCGCGTGAAGTCGTCTCTAGCTGGAATCAATCTATCTGATGACCTCGCATCGGGGTAGCGAACGAACCACATGTCCTAGTCATTCGTCCTCGGTGACAAGCGACCTTCTATCATCTCTTAGTACAACTCGTACTGCAATAGCTCCAACATCTGGGGCGATATCTCGTCGTTCGCAGCAATAACTGGCTCACTCGTCTGGACGCTGAACAGTGCCTCAAACTTCATGAATAAGCAATACACCAACGGTCATCAAAATCTGGTTGGCATCTATCATTGGCTCGATCCTCTGGTGCCGATCTGCACGCCCGAGTAATCTCATACAGCGATTCATCCAACGCTCATGGCGTGAAAACGCAATAAAAAGACACATCTCTACAATCGTGTGTCGTCGGAATTACGCCCTGGTCAGTCCTCGTTCGTAACGAGCTCGTGCTGACCGCCACTCTAGCCGTAGCTCTCCCTGCCGTAATCGTGGCAGCAAAACCATAACTGGTACCGATGAGGCTAGATCAGGAATGAATATAATACTGAACAAAGAAATGTAAATCCTCAGGCTTCTTAAGTGGAGTAGCATATCGTAAGTATGCCGCGGAACATACCCACGGTACGTCACTCTACTTTAGTCATATATTCCATCAACCAAGGGTCATCCTACGCTCCGAAGGTAAAACCTAATGCTCTGATACCAACTTTGTCACGTCCCAAAAGTACGGAACATGACCGGTACTTAAACTACGAAACGTCTCGAGGCGTACGTAATCTAAGTAAGCCGAAAACCCAGAAATCCAAACCAAGAAAAGTAGTAGAGTGAAGAAAAACCAATTTAATCAAGTAGTTTTAATAGCATAAGCCGAATTATGCGTTTTTTTTAAAAAAAACATCAAATATTTCCTGAAAATTTTGGCAGTCTCCTTTGTAAATACTGGCCCCCAAACGGGATACAACATGAATAGTATACGAAATCAATAAAAGGCATCCCCAAGCGAGAACTAGCTCTTCGTCAATCGACGGTCACAACCACACAAGCAATATAATATACAACGCCAAAGGCGAGGATCAAAACTCAAAAGGAAACTCAAAACCACAAGAAATCCACAGAAATATAACGCGCGACTCTAAGGTCGAAAGAATAACATCACTGGTCTCTATCTCAAAATAAATACATGTTTGGTTGATAGAACCTCTAGATACAACAGAGTAATATTATACAAAGTAATATGATGGGTACGATACTAATAAACCCACCTAGTAGCAAGTCACCCGAAAGAAGCAGTGCCAACAAAGCCGTAATGAAACCTGTACGGCAAAACCTGCAAGAACTGTGGCACAACGGGGGTGAGTTGCCAACTCATGAATAGAAACATCTACGAACAGAAATCGCATGAACAACGCAATCCTAAGTTATACAATCATAATATATCCTCAAATATATAACATGCAGCCTATAACAAAGGCTAGGGTAAATATCTAACCCAAGTGTAATCTCATGTGCCCGTGTCAGTGCCTCAGGTAGCAATGTATCATATGGATGATGTATGGATGCATGAAACAGAATGCATGTACTGAAGAAAACTTCTTTAATAAATTAGTGAAATTTCTGTATTTTTAAAATGAGGTATCATAAATGAAATCAGCATAAACAGTGCCTAGCATCGATACAAAACAAGTATCCAAATATCTCGATATCTCTGTGTCGCAATCTCTGTACCTCAATATCTCAAAATCTCAATATCTCAATCACAATATCTAGGGCGCCGTCAGTCCAGACAGGCCACTACCATCCATCTCAAGACCACGACGGTATCCTCCGGATATCCGACGCGTCGGGTAAAATCACCGGTCGGTAGTGCTCCCCTGCCAGGCTCAACGCCATCATCTGCGATCCTCTTGCCCCGGGGTACCGCACCGGGTCCACCACGTACCCGAAACGGTTCCTCCACTACTCGAATTCGGGTCTCGAAATCCATCAGCAAACTCATGGTGGACGACTCATACATCATGGGAAAACCGCACTTTTTATTTAGAAGAGATAGAAGAAGTTTATTTATGTTTTTGCGGTTTTCCTCCAAATCCAAGAAATCTTATGAAATCAGAATCAAAATCATTAATAGCACGTAAAACCATGAATATAGGCATGAAAATATATGTATGCGGCATAACAATGAATAACAGTATGCATGAAGTGACAAGTAATAACTATAATGTCTAAACTACTAACTAACAAGCTAAGTCAAGCAATAACATTTTCTAAGGTGTACGTGACATGGCAATTACCGATGAAGATGTGTGTGAGCCGGCAAGTAAGTGTACTTGGTACATGTGCATCATCGGCAATGGTGTTGGTGTCCTAACAGCATAATATCAACAATGCAATATGAAATAGCAATGTAAGTATGCGATGCGGGGAGAACAGTAATAATGAGCGGGAGCTAAATACTAGACACAACGGTAATTAATCTGCATTTAATATATATATACGTCACACTATGGTGCCATTTGAAATAACACAAATCGTGGGGTTTTGGAAATAAGGGCTACGGTGTTTTTAAGAAAGATACGCCTTTTGAAATATCCGTAGAATCCCTTGACCTGTCTTTTAAAATACCCATGATCCGTTAGTTTTGAAATAGGTAGGAGTTTAATCTAGTCTAACAATTACACTAAACTATACGGCTGAACTAACAAGCTGAACTACAGGTAAGAAAACCGCCTAACATCTGAGTCGATACATATACATACCTGTATATGTATAGTCGGTGATCCCTCCTCAATAATATCATATCCGATACCATATCTAAAATCAGACATCCCAAGTCAAGAGTACGGATCAATCATCAATATATCGCTCGTACGTAAATACATCGTACGGCATCCCCAAATCTGGGTACGGGTCAATATCTCATTCATCAAATTATTCATCTGCTATCCTCTTTATCCAAGATCACAATCTGGGTACTGATCTACGTCTAGTACTATACTAATATCATCAACATAGTCATGATCTGACTGCTGATCTACAGCCTCATACAAACCGATATCATCATCATATATCGTCATAAAGAGGTATACATCGCCTAATGCGACCTAGTATGGATATCTTAATATAGCTTATCTCATATCACGATCACATGTCAACCATTCAATGTATAACGCTATTCACATGCATCGTCGTCCCAAAATCCGCTATAATATCATGACGTATCTCAAGTATGAAGCCTGCCAAATCACCGTTCTCGCGGTCTCAATCAAATCATATCGACTCATCTCAAATCCCAAATACTATCCTCAAATCCAGTGTGTGAACACATAGTCCCATACCCATGTGAACACATAACAATATAGCCCCATATAAGCACATATGAAAGAAGAATGTACGCAAGTATGGATGTGTGTATGTAAATGTGGTGCAACCTCTACTCTAGGGTCTCGCAACGCTAAACCTATCCAATCACGCCTAAAATCTATCTTTATCATCAATAAACTCAACAATATAACCAATATATATATGTGTGTATACGTATTCGTATACATCACCACGAATTGCGGAGGTGCTATACGCCATCCACCCGACTTCTCCCCGTAGATATAAATCTACTCACCTGGTCCTTGCTCGCCGGTGCCGACGTCGCCACGCGCTTGCTTGTCGTCTCGAAGTCCACATGGGGTACCTACATATCATAACGCACCGTATCACATTAAAATCCGACTCATGACCAAAACAACACACGAATTCCACATAGGTCAAAACCTATGGCTGCTTTCACAAATCAACCCAAAAACCCTCGACGTCGGCGAACAAATGCCAAATCATCGAGAAAAACCCAAACACGCTCATTTGCACGATCACAAGCACTAATTATACTATAAAATAGGTTAAAATTCACAAAAACCCCAAACTCACTTTAAAAGCCTTTTTTCCGAAAATCTAGCAAGCAAATATTACCCGTTTAATACAAAACTCGACGTTTAAACAGATCTAGCGGCCATAATACTTATTAATCATCTTAAATAAGTCATAAAAACAATTTCCATAATTTAATCTCATTAAATTTCATTAACCCCAAAATTCTAGTTTACAAAATACCCAATTTTAACAATTTTATAGCAAAATTGTACAAACAACAATTTAGCTTCGATTTTCACGAACTAAAGTATTAAACTACATTTTATAATGTAAATGAATTCATGAAAAACCTAATTACGTTTTTAAACCCAATTATTTAACCAATTTTAAAACCCTAGTTAGCAAATTAGCGTAATTATCAAAAATTTTAAACTAACAATTAATAACTAGCTACTAACTTTGTTTTAACAAGTCATAAGAGCCTAAATACATTACACAACCATACACCAATTTCACAAAACCCTAACTTGCATTCAAATTCTTTCTAGAATTTCCAAACTTGCAACTAAAGCCTTATTAACACTTAAATAAATTAGCTTTAAGAAATTAACTAACAAATTACGCAAAAGGTTTTGAATTTATACCCAAAAACATTTGAAGATCCACAAGCACCCATAACCTCCCAAATTGAAACCTTATCCCCTAGATCCATGCTAGATAGGCAAATGAGAAATGGGTGGTAGTTGGATTTTGATTTCGGTGAGGTTTTACTTGATTTTTTGACAATTTTTTTGATGCAAAAGAGAGGAGAAGAAGGAAGGGGGGCTGCTGTTGGGGCCTGTGGATTTTCTGCCAGAAATTGGAAGGGGGGTGAGGGAGGAGAGAGAGTGAGGTGGAGAAAGTGTTGAAAAAGTCAAAGTCTACCTTACTTCTTTCATTTTCTTTTCTTTTCCTTTCTATTCAAAAAGTAGGTGATTGGAGAGAGAGGGGGGGAGGGCTGTTCAAGGTGAGGCCGGCCACATGGGGAGAGGGAGAGAGGGTGAGGTGTGGGTGTGTGGGTTAGGGAAAAAAATAAATGTATTACCCCAATTCCCATTAACACTAATTTCACTAATTAAGCCATTTTTCTTCGATATTTTCTAAACCGTTTTGGCAAACCATTTCGTTTCAGAAACAATATTTTACATGGCAGTTTAGTGTGTCATGAATTATAAAATTTGTATCAACCCATTCCAATCTGTAATTTTCCCTAATTAAATGTATTAGGGATGGCTTAAAATAATATTAAAATAATTAATTTCGGAAAATTTTTCAGAAAATTTGAAATTTCACCAGTGGCTAAATAAACACCAAATACTAGCAATTAAATAGCTAGAACATGTATATTTAATTTTATAATAAAGATATTTGTATTTCGACTTTTTACAGAAAACCCCCTAATTTTACCGATTTTCCGAAATTTCACCGAAACAATTTTCAAAACGTTACAAATTCCTAGCTTTTAGTTTAACTTAGAAGTCGTTTAGTGGTGATTTGTGGAGATTAGAAAACCCTAGTGAGGGTTTGAGTGAAATTCTGGATTGATGATGTTTGAGTGGCTGTGGGGGGGGCTGTATAATACCTGAGAATGAGTATGGGAAACCAAAATACGGATTTAGGATTTGAGATCATGTCGGATTTGTGGAAATAAAAGGTGTGCGGGGAAATTTGGAGCAACCCGAGGGATTTTTGAGAGTAGCAAACAATACCAGGGACCTAGATACACTACCAGGAGACCACCATGACAGAACGAACCCCATTGGAGCCAGGGGGCCGAGGAGGCCGGAATTTAATGCTAGGTGGCTGGCCACTTGCTGGGGTGGGGTGTCGGGGTTGGTCCAGTAGCTCAAATACACAATATACATCACCCTAGACATGTTTACTTGGCTTTATTTGACCTGAGTCAAAATCTGGGAACATTTTAGTGTGATTTTGGCTATGTTTTCCGTATTTTGAAATGTTAATTCTTGTTATTTGGATTTGTATTTAGTTGTGGGATGTTCGTACATCAACAACAAGGGTTGTTTATTTGATTTTGTATGCGTATGCTATAGGTTCTAACCTACGAGCAAGGCGCGTGCCGTTTTGGATTTCAGAACTTGATTTTAATGGCGTTGCAATGTGTGTTGTTATTGTAGATACCTTCGCGTGGATTCCGAGGCGATGGAGCGTAGCGTCATCAACTTCGGCAAGCGAAGACCAAGGTGAGTGGATCTATATCCACGGGGGAAGTCGGGTGGATGGCGTATAGCACCCCCGCAAAGTTTTGATGGAGACTGATTTATAGAATATGGTTAAAGGAACCTAGATCAGGAAACTAGGGTTAGAGTTGAAAGATAGTTAGCGAAACTATATTATAAGCAAAATGAAAGTTAGAAGTGATATGATACGGCTAATATGAAATGACGGGAATTGAGGATGATATTTGATGATATTGCCGTTAGGGTACTATAGGACTAGATAGTCGACGTAGATGTCTCATCCGAACCATACATATTTCTAAACTGAAGAATCATATGCATCTTTTAAACAGTTACCTTGAGGGACGTTACGGATTTTCAAATGATATCTTTTCCTTAAAAACACCGTAACCCCTATTTTCAAAACTACGATTAGTTTCTTTTAAAATCTGCTTGTCTGGTTCGGGTGTGTATGTTAGATTAGATACTTATACTTATTAGAGATAAAAGGTTTATGTAAACTCGACTTGATGTGAGATATAAATGCGTTGAAAGAATATAATGACGGATATGATGATATGATGATATTTGGTATACAGGTGTCAGTCAATTGAGATGATGGATACCTTGTCAGTCCCCTGATATGAGATCGTTATGGATGTGACCTGGGACATATATATATAGACATATATATTTATATAGAATGTTGTGAATAATGGATGATAGGCCGTACGTGATATTAGGCCGTACCCTCATTGTCGTAAAGGTTGATAGGATCCATAATGTTTTAAATGCCGACGTACGATGATCTTTTCCGTACGTGATGAGTTTGATTTTATGATTGATCCATACCCTTGACTAGAGGATGCCATACGATGGATTATACCATACGTGATGTTGTGTGGCTTGATGTCGATTGATAGATTCACCGACTCGGTCATATTAGATACGTATACCCGTCAGCATTTGTATATGATTTACCTTATGCTGCATTCATGTTATTCGCATCGCATTACTTAAACTTGTGCTAGTACACCTGCACCATTATCGATGATGCGTATGTTACACTTATACAGATTTGCCGGCTTACACACTTCATCATCGATAATTGCCATGTCACTACACAGTAGGATTGCTGCATCATCATATGACTCTTCGCATAACATACTTGTGTATATATATCCTTGTGCATTCATGCCTACATACATACTTATTGCACATACATAGACGATGTTGCATTTGACTTTGGAGAAATTGGGAACCGGGATATATTTAAAAACTGGAATCATTTTAAAAGAGCGGTTTTCCCTTAATATGTCATATTACTGTCCCATGTTGCATGATATACGGAGATGCTTACATTTCTATCATATGTCGCATACATCATGCTTTATGATTTTACGCATTGAGATATGCTGTTTTCATGAGATTTCTGGTTTTGAGAACCGTGGCGATTTCAAAAGAAAGCATGTACTGTTTTAAAAACCCGGTTTCTCTTGATATGATATTTCAGTGCGTCCACCATGTGTTTTCTCGGTTCTGAGAGCGACATGTGAAACCCGATTCGAGGAGGTGGATGAGGCCGATTACGGGTACATGGTTGACCCGGTAAGGTACCCCGGGGTAAGAAGTTCGAGGTGTAGACGATGAGCCTGGCAGGGGAGCACTACCTACCGGTCCGGAGGATACCGACCGGAGTAGCTAGATGGATATGAGGGCCGACCAGGGTGTGCGGCGCTTGAGGGCCGATCTGAGGATACGGTTCCTAAGATATATGAGGATTTACGTGCCGATGCTGGGCACGGTTTTCATGATGTTTTCGAGTGTCGATGCTAGGCACTCGGGTTCCATGATTTTGATGTGTCGTGAGGGACACCGTTGATTTATATCCTCATACTTTCATGCATACTCTTTTATGATATTTACGTGCATACAGACATTGATCATATGGGTGGACAAGATCCACATGCATACATGCATTGATTTTACTGTTGGGTGTTATCCACATGCTTATACGCATTGACTACCTTGTTGGCACATATACAAAGCCGGTCACCCTAGATATCGTTGTATTACCTTTATGATATAGTCGAACTAGGAGTCGTTGTTTATTTGATTTCTATCTGTTGATATTTTTCTACTCACGAGTTGGCAACTCACCCCCATTGTGCCACAGTTCTTGTAGGTTGACCGCTTGGATCTGTAGCCGCTTCGCTGGTACACAGTTGCATTCGGGTGTTTTGCATTGGTAGATGGGACACTTGTATTGTACCCACTCTTGTATCTCTATTTCATATTGTATCCAGTTAACTCCATCAATCAAAATTAGTAAATTGTATAAGTAATGAGACTTAGTGAGATTTTGGTTGCGTGACTTAGAGCGAGGGGTTTTCTGCTACTTGTAGTTGATGTCTTGCTTATTTCTTTATCTTTTGTGGTGAACTTCGCCGTTGGGCGTCGTATACTTATATTTATTGTCTTGCGTGGTTGTGATCCGCCGTTTGGCGAAGAGATAGCTCCCGCTTGGGGATGCCATCATTCTTATTATGTATTTGTGGTTTTGGATCAAAATATACAAAGGAGGTGCTACCCAAATTTTAAAAAAGACGAAACATGTTTTTTAAAGTTGCATAATCCACTTGCATTTTCATGTTCCTTTTTATGCATTAAGAAAATTGATTTCATTATGCCTGTATTTCAAAACTTCACCTCCTTTATTTTTCTTAAAAGGTTTAGATTTCTGGGTTTCAGCTTACTTGAATTACGTTACGCCTTTAGACGTTGCGTGATTTGAGTGCTGTTCATGAGCTAATATTTCGGGTCGTGACAAAGTTGGTATCAAAGTACTAGGTTTAACCTTGGTTCGAGTCTATGTTTGACTATGCGGAGTCTAGGACGGGTTTGTATTTTGGAACCTAGGCTTGACCTTACGGAACTTAGACTTGAACGGGAGGGTATTAGACCCCGAACTTTCGTTTCATAGGCTGACCCTGATTGATGGAGTAGATAGCTTGAGTAGAGTGACGTACCGTACATATGTTCTGCAGCATATTTACGATACGATACTCCGCTTAAGAAACCTTAGGATGTACATGTTTTTAAGATCTATGATTCTCTTCGTACCCTTGATTATACATCCATTTGAGATCCTCAATTCCATTTGTCTCCATGATCATACTCTCATTGATGTTGTTCCTTCTTATGATCATGTATCCATTCTGGATCTGTCGTTTCCTTTCATGCCGTTGATCTGCTTCTTCGATACTCGATTGAGGTTCCTGTCACCATGGTTTGAGCGCAGATTGAGCTGCTGCTAGTGATGCGGTGAGGGCGAGCTCGTCTGGTACGAGGACTGACCATCGTGTTTTCTGGTGACACGGGAACGTCTCGAGATAGTATTTATGTTGTGACCTCTCGGATGAGGCAAGTGTTTGGTTTTTACATCGGATGTTTGGGCCACTAATAGAGCTGCTAGCTGCGAGAGGACTGTTGATGTACAGCATACCTCAGAGATATTGATGTCGCCTACCGTGCAGACAAATGACCCAGTTGTTGCTGAGATTGATAAGATGTCGCTTCCAGAGCTTACGAGCTGAGATCGCCGGAGCTTCCAGGCAGAAATGCGACAGATGATAACTAGTCTACCCCAATTTGAGAGGCGAAGGTGATTCGTCAGATTGATGCGCCGACACAGGCCTAGTTGAGTTGGAGATTTTCAGTATGGAGAGTCTTACTCAGATCTAGAGCAGACCGCTCCAGAGATGGCCGCTGATGTATCGCCTTTCCTGGAGGATTGAGGCATTGTTTAGCATGCGGACGGAGGGTATTCGCATGTAGGCTAGGCGAAGTTCAAAGTTCGAGCGAGTGTCAGAAACCCATTTTTCCCAAGTTTAAAGTGTTCGGAGGAACATGCAAGTAATTCTGTAGACCCTCTAGAAGAATGAAACCCTAACTCGACATGATGACCATGGAACCGCTTTGAGCCTTAGGGTTTGTGGCGGTTTAGCAGTGCCATCAGTGAGGCTTGGGTTTGCCCTTCTACGGCTGGTCTAGAGGTGCTGTGGTATGTACCAGATATTTTTAGACTACGCTCAGGTGTTGAGCCTTCGGGAAATTTTGAGTACTTGATGACTCGATCGAAAAGTTTGACGTCGTCTAGATATCATGTGATAAGAGATCAGCAAGCTGACCAGTTTTGGATAGAAGACCTCACCCAGATGTGTTGTGAGTTGATCAAGGACGGACGAGTATTGAGTATTCCTCCAATGGTTGGGACGAGTCCCCGAAGACGTGTTCGGCTAGATATCTTCTACAGAGTGATGAAGAAACTGAGCTCGTGATTTCTAGTCCGTGTGAGAGACTTCGGATTGACCGTGGCCGAGAACAGTAACAGTACGTAGATAGAAAGTCGTGACATCGAAGCGGACGATGATAAAGGCGAGTGGAGCCAGAGGTTCATGCGAGATGCTGACGGGCTGTTATTACTCCCTGTCGAGATTAGAGATCTGATATATATACAGAGGCGTTAGGATACGGCCTGTTCCTGAGGGAAGGTGTGCGGAACACGCAGATGTCCAGAAAACGAGAAAAGATTATGCAAAAGTACCAGCCTCCGTACAGTTCGGCATAGGCGAGATCGGAAGAGACCTTGAGCAGGATTCCTTCCGGGACACTGGTGCAATGAGTATTGCACCCAGGATCAGATGTGCCACATGTATTCAGAGAGCCAGAGGCCGACGCCAGTGACGTGATGCCTTACGAGTGGTCGTGATGATTGACCGGGAGATGACCAGAGAAGTGCCAGAACGGAATCGTCCCCGTTAGCACACCTGACAGGGCCGATGAGCCGATGGATTGCGAGATTGGTAATCCGAGGAGAAGATGAGTACCCAGAGACGGAGGACGCCAGACCGTGAGCAGGAGGCAAGTGGATGTTCTTGTTCTGCCGGTTTTGGGCGCACCGATTCATTTTTCGATATTGTAGGAGGTGTACCTCAATGTCCTATTTTGCGATTTGCGATTGTGATCTGAGTATCACGCTTATATCGCTTGGATTTGAGTTTTGATGACGAGTTTCCTGATATTGATTTCGTGCACCATGGCTGTGTTAGTTATATGTATGCCCTAGGGGCCATTACTGTACATGAGATGTATATTGTAGTGGATGCTGGGACATATATAGGTAGGACTTTCTTGCTCGACATGATAGCACGCTATCTGGTTGCTCTTTATCTTAACATGTATACTTGTTGTCTCTCTATTGCATGTTGATAAAGCCCTTAGGATGTGTGCTCGACTTCCAGGACTATGTTGCAGATCATACTAGTGGGGCCTGGGTAGTCAATGAGTACATTCTTCAATGTTCCAAGTCGTGGGAATATCGAGACGGGGCATCGATATTCCAGAGTAGACTAGCGTATATCTTCTCGACCCATATGATGGGTGATAGATGATCCCATATCCATTGGTGTTTGACATCAGAGATGGTATGCGGGTGCTCAGTGGTGACTGGGTACACTGAACGGACTCGCCGAGAACTCCCAGATGGTATTATACCTCACGTCAGATGGCAGTTCTCTGGTGACACTGGTACAGCTTAGTCTGTTGACCCGAGATAGTCATAGAGTCTTGTGTGTCTCCCACTGTGCTTTGATTTCCACCCTACCACGGCTCTACTGAGTCATGCAAACAGGTGGTTTTTGGGTACAGTCCCGATTCACATGGAGGCAATGAGCAATAGGAGAGGATTCGTCTCTCCCGGTATTGGGGGTTGATGTTATGCTATGCTCGACTGGCCATAACTGGAAATCCCTAGCCAGGGTTGGACTGATTTACTGGTAAGTGTTATCAGTAGTTTCATGCTTGTTATAGACCTTACATCGGCATGACTTATCAAGCTACTGGGGTCTGACGTTTACCACCCCTAGGCGAGATATGCGACATATCAGATGAACAGACCGGACTGTGCGATAAGTGTTACTGGTTGGATTCACAGGAGTGTGAGAAGGCTTGCTCGTTGATCTTCTGATCGCTCAATACCCGGGTGGCCGTTACGTTTAGCAGACCGCTTGCGGCTTATGGGTGATTGATATGATCACCACCTACTGCCGGCGTATTGACGAGTCTTTAGAGTCCTACACAGGGGTTTCCTGGCTCAAGCGAAACGAAATAAGAGCATATATGAGATATGTGCGGGACCAAGAATAATACCAGTATGTGATACTGTATTCTATTCTCTCGATTTGTATCATTGGACGGTTATATGAGATATAGCCGGGTTACCGAATCAAATGTTGATTCGATATATTGATACACTTGATACTAGTCGGTTATATGAAATATGACCGGATCGTTAAATCAAGTGTTGATTTAATGAATAATGTATAATTATATATTTGATATATTACTTTACATTAACTAGTATTGGTTCACTTAAGATTGATTTTCTCACTTGATGTGCACAAGTTATATATATGATATATGTTTGTGCACTAGTTTGTATCATGTTTGATGATACATGCAAACTTGGGTGTGTGTATGACTTACACCAAGTTTAGGTTAATGGTTAGGGTTTTATTTATTTTTATTTATTTATTTTGGTAAAACTAAATGGTGGCTTTTCTTGTTTTGGCTTGAAGCTTCATGAAGCTTCAGAGCATCTTTGAAAAAGTCTAACCATTTTGTTTTGTTCTATGACCTAACCATCAACCTAAACTCTAGTTTAGTCTCTACAATGGTTTACTCACCCATGGTTGCAACAAGATAGACTTCACTTGATTATTCATTTTGATAATGATATATTATTCATATTCTTTTCTTCTTCATCTTCTTCTTCAAGTGAAGAAAGCTTTCTAGAAAATTTTCAAGTGAAGAAAAAGAGTGAGAAATCTAAATCCAATGTGAACCCACTTCCTATTTCTTCATCCTCTACTACTTGCCATGTAGTATAGGGTGTTCTTTTCACAAAGTTTTTGACCAAGTGAAGGAATAGCTTGAGTTTGAGTCTCCCCGACGTAGATCATCTTCGGCCTCGAAGTCAACGACCTAGCCTGCTCATTTCTCCGATGAAACCAACGCTAGGGTCCGGGATCCCGATGATCGCAGCGAAGGGACGTCAACACGGAGCTTTAGAAGTGAAGGACCAGATCCACAAAGGTTGTAATCCCTTTCACTTGTAGTTAAAGTAGTTAACTTGTTTTTGTTTCGCCTAATCTCTAGTTAACGATCTTGCATAGGGTTGTTCGGCACATAAAATTTCTGATTTTGGCATGGTTGATGCCTTATGGAACCTTGTTAGTGTGCCTAAGAACCCTACAGTGGTATCAGAGCTACAAGGCATTAGATGTCGACCTATGGGGGGGTCTCACTGTGTGACAGTGTGGCGAAGCACAGGCTCTTACCCCCAGGGTGTCCCGAGACCGGAAGGTGTTCCGGTGGGTTGTAGTCCTCGCGAGGGGGCATGCGTAAAAAGTAGCTGCTGAGGGACCCATTGGTGCCACGGTGACCCCATTGGATGGGGTGGCTGCCTGACCTACAGTGGTATCAGAGCCTAGCTAGAGCTTTAGGCGAAGTGTAGACGAAGTTAGAAACCCGATCGAACCCCGAAACCCTAATCAAAACCCTTCAATGTACATTTTTTAAAACAGTAGATTTTTGTGAATTAAAAATGCTCAGAAAATAGAGAAGGAAATTCTAAGAAAAACTGGAGAAAACGACAACCTAACGCTACAGTGCCGCCGCGGAACCGCGGCCGTACCCTACTTCTGGCGGCGGTTCCGCGGCCGTATGTGATGATTAGGCGCTTCATTTTCTACAGTAATGCCCGTAGCAGTTTCCTCTGTTTTCTGGGAATTTTTAATCTATGCTCAACAGTTGAGTTTTCTGGGTTGTTTTGGGGACTCGATGTTTCGATCGGATTGTTTAACTTTGTTTATGTTTTTCCGGGTAATTTTAGAACGTGTTAAAAAGTTCGACCGAATATAAATAACCCACTTTTTCCCCTGACGGGAAATTTCCAAGTGTTGGATTTTTCCGTAGTTTAAGAACGTCTAAGTAGTGCAAGTAACGCGATGGACCCTCTAGAAGACAACAAACCTTAACTCGATTATGTGACCATTTTGAACTGCCTTTTGAACCGTAGGGTTTGGGGCAGTACGGCGTGCCACATGTGAGGCGTTGGCTTGACCCTTCTACGGCTGGACCGTTGATACTGTAGCATGAAGTGGATGTTTTTAAACTTATTTCATGTGTTGAGCTTTTCGGGAAAACTTAGGTGTTTGATTGTTCGATCGGAAAGTTTAACATTGTCTATTTATCTGGAATGTGATACAATATTTGGAATCCACAAATAGTTATGCGATAACTGATTTGAATGTTATAAATCTAGCAGTTTAGTCTCACTTGATCGGTTGCCACGGGATTTTGATGTGATCAAAAGTCCGTCGCAATCACGTTGCGTACACGGATACTCGCCGGGTAAACTTGATAGACAGCTACACCCCATATCCCCGACCAAGTGACTGTAGGAGAACCCCGTCGCCAAAAAGCATCCGTTTGGGTGCTCGCGGCAGCGGTGCTCCGCCTTAGTGCACTTCGTCGACGGTATCGGGGGTGCGGCCGTCTACTAAAGTTTGCGACGAGCATTCGTTCTGGATGTCGAGAATCTTGTTGAATTGCCCGACTTGATATTGAAAAGTGTTTTCGATAATGAGACTAAAATGCGGGGTTTATAATTGTTAGGCATGCGATGTCTAAGGAATTCATTTGGTTAGGCATGCGATGTCTATACAGGTTGCGGATTCCAACTGTTGTAGTTTTACACTTTCTTTTCTGCGACCGTAAGTGTAATATGTGATATCGCCGGTTTCGTTGCTATATGTCAACGACAATTGGGATGGGCATATTTACTTACGTTGATGACATGTGATGTTATGTGTTGCTGGATATGTTATATTGGATCGTCGTATTTGAATAGCCGGGGGGTTTTATGTGAAATGAGTGTTTTTCATTTTTATTCATGTAAAAAACATGTATGTAATATTCTTTTATTGGGGCACTTCCGGTTTGAGGATGATGTCACCATTGTATATTATTTACTTTTTAGCATTAGGATAGACCCAAGGAGGGGAGCACAAGTAACCGGGTTCTAGGGTCCAGTGGGAGACCATCTCGAGGAGTCGAGTCCGGGTCTCCTAACTCTAGAATTGGTAGGGTTGCTTGCCGCTCTCGTAAAGGTCTAGGGTGTGGGATTGGCTATTCATCACGACCGTAGAATCCATGTTTTATAGTGGCTCAAAATAAAACACGGACATCCTAGTATATCCAATATTTCATATGATATTTTCTGTTGCGTTATCTGTGATGTGATCATGTGATTTGTTCAGATGGATATTGTATATAGTATATATGATATATAATATAGACGTTGCTTATGTTTTACACCTGCGCTAGCCCTGCCCCGCTCTGCCGTTAGTTACCTAACCTAACGGTGCAGACGGGACATCGAGGCGAATGCAGATGGCATAAGTGTACGTTGTATTTATCTGTGATGTTTAGGTGGACTTATATGATGGGACATTCATTAATGAGATTAATGAAAGAAAATAAACCTAAAAGATGTTGTGGAATCGAATTTCAAAAATTAAGGTAGCTCTAATTGTTGCTTTGCATAGCGGCGTTCCTTGTAGAACATCCAGCACCTTATTCGACAAGGAAAGAGCCGACGATCCCTTCACCGGGAGTGACCTCTTTAGCAATAATTAGCAGATGCTACAACCTTCGGTTTGTCTTTTGACTGCTTTTCTAGTTCTTACTTTTCATAGTGGTATTGTGAATATCCTGCACCTCATTCGACGAGGAAAGAGCCGAGATCCCTTCACCTGGAGTGACCACTTTAGCGAAACTAGCAAAAGCCTCAAAAACACTCCATTTTAAAAACCATTTGATTCCGCAACGAGATCAAGTTCAAAGCGTTAAAGGTTTTATTAAAAACCATTCGCAACCCTCCGTCATTTTAATAAGTAGAAAACTTAGTGTTCGTGTTGTGTTTGTTGACCATAGTCAAGGCACAGTGTACGGTAGCTAAGTGATGTCTTCCTACACCGCATATGATGCGATTAGTTAGGATAGTCACGTGACTTTGTTGACCTTAGTTAAGGGTCATGTGGGTGGGTCTAATTAATTACGAAATGACGGGTAGAACTTGACTAGTGCTTATGATTTATTGACCATAGTTAAGGTCATACGTGCTAGGGGTAAAAACCATTATCGGGAGTTTCAAGTGTTGAAATTTGCAATGAGATTGCATACCTTCTATATGATAGTTGGATCCCGATACCCACTGCGAGTAATGTAAGTCCGTGTTGCCCACCCCGGTGCTTACGGGGAGGCGGAAAACATAATAAAAATCGGATTTTTAATGACTTAGGCAACATGGACTAAGCTTGTGAGGATCTTTGCTAAACTAAAACTAGCTAAAGTAAACTAACAACTAACAAAGTTGTAGAAAGGTTATACCTTTGGTCTTTAGTCCTTCTCTCCTTGCTCCTAGGTATGGTAGAAAAGGATCACCTTGCTTGTCTTCTCCCGTCAAAGAAGGATCCACCCGAAAGCCACCACCTTTAGCTTCAACTCCAAGCTAGGAGTAACTAGAGTGCAAGAAATGCTAAGACTTGAACCCTAGAAGTGAGTAGAGAAGATCAAGAGAGGGTTTTTCTCAAGCTTTTTGTTTCTCAACACATGAGAGGGAGAGAGCTTGAGGGAGAGGATGAGCAAGAGAGAGAAAAGAAATGAGAGAATGATTTATTTGTGAGCCTTTCTCACTAATATGTGTGTATATTTTTAATTGAATAATTAGCTAGATAATTATCATGGTAAATCATGACATGACCATTATCATTTCAAATTGCAAAGATCAAAAAGCATCTTCCAAAAGAAATTATGATGGTCAAAGTGTCAACCTTGGTCAACAAGTCAAAGAAGTCAAAAGGTCAAAAACCACAACCATGGATAATTATTAAACTAATTACTAATTAACAATAACACACACATAAATATTAGGGTTAATAAAATGACAACAACCATTAACCCTAATCAAGGTCCTCTCCCTCAATCTCAAGCAACTGTGCATACGCACCCGCATTCGTGATCCGAGGAACACGAACACAATGAGAAAAACCAATCTCAAATCATATACTAGGATCCGGCTTAAACCAAAGCCCGCTAGTATAGACTGTCCGGACAGCAAACGTGCACAAGTGCGCGGATGCGAACGAACCCTGTCGCAAAACCATGCGACCTCTACTCGTTTTGCCTAAAGGCGAATAGCTCTCTGTGTGGGACTCTAAAGACTCGACACTACGCTGGCAGTGGGTTTAACCACAGACCGCAAGCGGCACTAGCTGTACGTAACGGTCCCCAGGTAGATGTCGATAAGAAGACTGACGAGGTGAACCCCATCTGCTCTCCTACTGAGCCTGTATGTGACAGTCTCCGTACAGTCCGGTCTGTTCGTCTGATACATCGCATGGCGGGCCTAGGGGGGCGGTGAACGTCAGTCCCCTAATAGCGGTACAAGTCGTGTCGGAGTGAAGCCCAGAACACCCTGAGATAACACTGGAAGCCTACCAGTATATCTCGCTTGCCCTGGCCAGGGACTACTCGTGTAATGGCTCTCCTGGACACAGCGCGATGTCAACCCCCAATACCGGGAGAGACGAATCCTGTCTAACCGTCACTGCCTCCAAGTGCTTCGGGACTGCACCCAAAAACTACCTGTTTGCACAGCTCCTTTGAGCCGTGGTAGGGTAGTAATCAAAGTGCAGTGGGAACACACTCGAGGCAAAGTGACAGTGTCAAGTCAGCGGACTAAGCTGTACTCATGTCACCTGGGAACTGATAACTGACGATAGGTATATTACCAACCAACAGTTCCCGACGAGTCCTGTCCAGTGTACTCGTAACCTAACGAGCACCCGCATACTATCCCAAGTACGACGTACTAACGGCTGTGGGACAGACCGTCTCCCACACTGGGATGAGAAGCGCATACGCTAGTCTACTCCGGAGTATCGATGCCCTGTCTCGATAGTCCAACGACCAGGGACCTGTATAAGGATGTGCTTATAGATTACCCAGCTCCCACGAGTGCGAGCGCCATCACAACGCTAGTAATCAAGCAAAGATCCTAAGGGCTCTACTAATATGTATACCAGCAATATGCTAAAAGAAACACATGCACATATTAAAGCAGAGACAAACCAAGTAGCATACTACCATTTCGAGCAAGATTGTATATACAACTGTGAATATCCCAAGCTTCCATTAAGTAATATACAAGCTAGTATGATACAGTAATGGCCTCTAGGGCATATACACTAACAATCTCCCACTTGCACTAAGGCCATGTACTGGCGTATCGAAGACCTATCATCTCGATCAGCCGCTCGAACTGAGTCTGGGGCAAGGCCTTGGTGAATGGATCTGCTGTGTTATCCTCTGATGCAACTCTCCGGACCTCGATCTCCTGGCGATCTACGATCTCCCTGATCAGGTGATACCGCCTTAAGATGTGTCTGGATTTCTGATGGGACCTGGGTTCCTTCGCTAAAGCTATAGCCCCGTTGTTGTCGCAATACAGAGGTATTGGGTCAACAATGGACGGAACCACCTGAAGTTCTTTCAAGAACTTCCTCATCCAGACAGCTTCTTTTGCGGCATCAGATGCAGCGATGTATTCCGCTTCCATAGTCGAGTCAGCAACGGTTTCCTGTTTGGAGCTCTTCCAACACACCGCCCCTCCATTGAGGGTAAAGACAAAACCCGACATGGACTTGGAATCATCCTTGTCACTCTGGAAGCTGGAGTCAGCAAAGGCCTCAACCTGCAGGTCTTTTCCGCCATACACCAAGAACATCTCCTTAGTCCTTCTCAGGTACTTGAGAATGTTCTTTACTGCTATCCAATGTTTCTCCCCAGGGTTTGACTGATACCTGCTTACCACACTCAGTGCATAAGCCACATCCGGTCTGGTACACAACATCGCATACATTATAGAGCCTACCGCAGAAGCGTAGGGTATAATAGACATGCGATCCCTCTCCAAATCAGTCTTGGGAGACATCTCTTTGGAGAGGGTGATCCCGTGACAAGCCGGTAGATTACCGCGCTTGGAATCTTCCATACTGAATCTCTTCAGTATGGTGTCGATGTACCTGGACTGCGAGAGTCCTAATATCCTCTTGGATCTGTCACGGTAGATCCGGATACCCAGAATGTAGGAGGCATCACCCAGGTCTTTCATGGAGAACCTGTGTGACAAGAACCCCTTGACAGATTGTAGCATAGGAATGTCATTTCCTATTAAGAGAATGTCATCCACGTATAAAACGAGGAATACTACAGTTCTCGCTACAAATCTACAATAGATGCATGGTTCATCTGGATTTTTGATAAAGCCAAATTCTTTGACCGTCTCATCAAAACAGATGTTCCAACTCCGCGATGCCTGCTTGAGTCCATAAATGGACTTGAGCAACTTGCACACCTTTCCGCTGCTCCCACCCTGAATGAAACCCTCTGGCTGATCCATATAGACACACTCTTCTAAATGACCATTTAGAAAAGCTGTCTTTACGTCCATCTGCCAAATCTCATAATCGTGGAAAGCAGCGATGGCAAGAAGGATCCGAATGGATTTCAGCATAGCTACTGGAGAAAAGGTTTCGTCATAGTCCAAACCAGGTCGCTGACGAAAACCCTTTGCTACCAGTCTAGCTTTATAGGTCTCAACCTGTCCATCTACACCAATCTTCCTTTTGAAGATCCACTTGCATCCTACGGGTTTTACCCCGTCTGGAGCAATGTCCAACGTCCATACTTTGTTGGTGTACATGGACTCCATCTCGGTCCGCATTGCATCCAGCCATTTTACCGAGTCGACGCTCTGAATGGCTTGCTGGAAGCTAGTAGGCTCATCACAATCCAGGATGCAGTCTTCTCTATCCCCGTCAATGAGAAAACCGTAGTATCTCTCGGGCGGATGAGACTGCCTACTACTCCTGCGGAGCGGCATAGGAATGTCCTGTTCTTTTGAACTTTCTGGTTCCACTAAACTTTCAGTAATAGTTTGTGGTTCTGGAATTTCTTCCAGTTCTATTGCGCTCCCACTTATTTCTTTTTCTATGAACTGATGTTCCAGAAAGTGGGCATTGCGAGAAACAAGGACTTTTTGTTCCTCTGCGTAATAGAAAAGATACCCCCTGGAGTTCTTTGGGTATCCCACAAACTTGCACAGTACTGAGCGTGCCTCGAGTTTGTCCACATGCTGCTTTTTGACATAAGCTGGACATCCCCAAATCTTCAAGTATTGAAGATAGGGTTTCTTCCCACTCCATAACTCATATGGTGTGGTAGGCACAGTCTTAGTGGGAACACGGTTCAAAAGATATGCAGCTGTTTCTAGCGCATACCCCCAGAAAGATCGCGGTAACTCAGCGTTACTCATCATGGACCGTACCATATCCAATAGGGTTCGGTTCCGTCTCTCCGATACACCGTTATGTTGCGGAGTGTATGGAGGAGTAAGCTGAGAGAGAATTCCATTCTCTTTTAAATAGTTCAGGAATTCGGCACTTAAGTATTCTCCTCCTCGATCCGATCTTAGGATCTTGATACTTTTGCCTGTTTGTTTTTCTACTTCATTCTTATATTCCTGGAATTTTTCAAAAGCCTCGGATTTATGTTTCATTAAGAAGACATAACCGTACCTTGAAAAATCATCCGTAAAGGTAATGAAGTAAGAAAAACCGCTTCGCGCATGTGTAGACATTGGACCGCACACGTCGCTGTGTACGAGTCCCAAGAGCTCGCTCGCTCTTTCTCCGTGTCCAGAAAACGGAGCCTTTGTCATCTTTCCTTTGAGACAGGATTGACAAGTTGCATACGATTGATATTCGAACGAATCCAAATATCCTTCAGTATGTAACTTAGTCAATCTTCTCTCGTTGATGTGACCCAGTCTACAATGCCATAAGAAAGTTTTATTAATTTCTGGAGACTTTCTTTTGTGTGTATTCTGGATATTGAAAATCTGTGGTTGGTTTAAAACGTATATACCGTTGTTCAATGTACCTGACCCAATCAAAACTTGATTAAGGTGAATGTTCACTACATTACTTACAAATGCAAATTCATAACCTTCTTTAGATAATAAAGATACAGAAATGATATTACAGGTTGCATTTGGTACATAATAACAACTACGCAAAACCAAAAAGTGTCCATCTGATAATCCCAGGTGATAGTCCCCCACGGCCTCTGCATCCATGCTAGCACCGTTCGCAACTCTGAGGGTCATGTCACCTGCCTTCAAAACTCTACGCTTTCTCAACGCCTGCAAAGAATTACAGATATGAGATCCTGATCCGGTATCCAATACCCAGGAAGTAGAGTTTATTGATAGACAATTTTCAATAACATACACACCTGAAGCTGAAGCTGCAACTCGCTTCAAATCCTGTGTTCTGGCTTTCCAAGCCTTGCAATCTTGTTTCCAGTGGCCACTTTTGTGACAATAGAAGCATTCTTCCTTCCCCACCAGCTTCCCCGCTACCTTTGTTGCTTTACCCTTTCCCTTCGTATCCACTTTACCGACACCGCCTCTTGGTTTGGCGGGGGCTTTCTTCTTCTTGCCCTTGGCTTTCGCCCTGGACCTAGAAGAGGAAGATCCTCCTACAAACAAAGTGGATGTCTCCCTACCCTTCTGTAGGGTGCCCTCAGCAGTCCTCAACATGTTCAGAAGCTCGGCAAGTTCTACCTCCTTTCCTTGCATGTTGAAGTTAAGAATGAACTGGGCGTAAGTGGAAGGAAGGGACTGGAGAATCAGATCAGTATAGAGTTCATTCTCCAACGTGGTCCCAAGGTCCGCGAGCTCCTCTATGTAGCCGATCATCTTAAGCACGTGGTCCGCTACCGATGATCCGACGGCCAACCTTGCCGAAAAGAGCTTCTTCGACACTTCGTATCTTGCGATACGAGACTGCTCTCCATACAGTTCTTTTGTATGGAGAAATATGGACTCTAGGTCCATATTCTCGTGCCTCCTCTGATGGTCATTGTCCATCGAGGCTAGTACGAGGCATTTGGCCCTCGCGCAATCTATCTCCCATGTCTTACGGATTTCTACATCCGCGACGCTGGAGGTGGGACCTGGGACGGGGGGAGCTTTGGTGGTAAGTATATACCCCAGCTTGTCATAAGAGATAGCCATCTTGACATTCCTGAGCCAATCTTTGTAGTTTGGCCCTGTCAATATGTTTTTATCTAACAGTAACTTAAGTCCGGTCATCTTGAATGGTCGCTGCAATTAGGAGAGAGAAAAGAAACACTTTAGCATGATGCTCTTGCAAGTTTAGAGTGGTTTTTAGTTTGTCTAAACTGGATGGCTCCCACTGTCTCTCGAATCCCTTCTCAAACCGTAAAGAAAAGGATTAGCCGGGATCATTCTCACCGTACAATACTTGCTTAACCGTTCAGCCAGGCCAGTGTCGGTACTTCGAGGGAGGTTTTCCAACGCTTTCGCGAAGTTCCTTAATTAAGTAACCTCTTTTCCCTGTGGGCGTAGCCCCGCTAACACCTTTCTAGGCACCTACTAGGTTTATAGCATTGATCGTTAAGTGAGAGTTTTCCCGAGGAGTAGCATATACTCACAGTAGGATCGGGATCCAAATATCATTGCGTGATAAAACCGAAGGAATCCTACCAGAATTATCACACTCCAAATGGTATGCAACGCTAGCAAGTTTCAGTACTTATGAAACTCCCGATGTGGATTTTTGCCCCATGCTCTTATGACCTTGGCGTGAGGTCAAAATGTCATAAGTCACATGTCAAGTTCTTCCCATCATTATCCTGGTTAATTTGAACCCACCCGTATCTACCCTTGACGTAGGCCAAAACGGCAGTACGACTGTCTCAAATCAACGCATTCTATCTATGCAACGGATAAATATCCGGCAGCTACCAATCACTATGCCTTGGCGTGAGGTCAAAATACATAGCTTGAATACTACCGAATATTTAACCGAAATGATGGAGGGCTACGGATGGTTTTGGCGAAACCGTGAACGTAGTGAACTTGATATAATCGATGGAACGAGATAGCTTTTAAAAGGAGTGGTTCAAGCTCCGCGTTTAAAAGTTTTAGTTTTGAAAAGAACCGAGTGGTTTCAAAGTGTTCCAATCGACTTTTACTTGGTTTATTTCTTGCATTAGTTCTTTTAATGCGTCCCATCATTTAATCCTACCATTGCAGAAAACAACCAAAATATGACGTACGCTTATGCCATTCGCATTCGCCACGGGGCCCCGTCATCACCCGTTAGGTTACTTAACTAACGACAGAGCGGGGGCTGGGCTAGCGCGGCTGTAAAACATAAGCAACGCCTAAATAGTTATTATATATAAATATATAGCAATGATAGACATTACAGATCACAGATGAATACATTGGATATACTAGGAATCCGCAATGCGTTCGAGCCTGCAACGCAAAACGGATTACACGGTCGCGGTGAATAGCCAATACCCCACCCAAGACCCCTACGGGTGCGGCAAACTACCCGCCAAGCACCCGAAGCGAAGCAACCTCCCTCACCACCGTGAGTAGGCCACTCGGCACTTCGAGATACCCGGTAGTTTGTGCACCCCTCCATGGGTCTATCCTAGGAGCAAAAACAGTAAAAAGAATTATACAATGACGGCTACAACCCCGACCCGGTTGTGCGGCCATACAAAGAATATTATTACATCAATTTACATGTTACAAATGAATGAAAGAAAATAACACTCATCTCACATCCAACCCGGCTATTCACCCGCGACAATCCAATCCATTCATATCCACAAACCAACAATCACAGATCACAGAGATGTATAACCCCGACTAATCGACTTATAGCGATTAGCCGACGTTCAATACATACAAGCATCACAGATATAACCGATATAGTTAAAGTGTAGTGAAGTTCCGAAAAATACGGATTTATAGGCCCCCAAAAGTAAATTTTAGTTCTGGAAAATCTGGGCACATATTATATATCCTAAAAATCCTAAAACCAACTCAGAAACAATCTGCACCAAAAACGATACAGAGAGTTGACAAGACGGCCGCGCTTCCGCGGCAAGAGCTTCCTTATGCCGCGGAACCGCGGTCCTCTTGGCTCCTCTCTGGTTCGTATTTGGTGGTGTTTCACACAAAACCCTGAGACAATTTTACAAGTATACAGTTTTTTATTTTGAGCAGAAAAAATTTCAACAGAAAGTTGGATTTTGAAAAAGTTTGGTTTTAGGGTTTTTCGGTTTCGAAACTTCGTTACACTTAACTACTTAGCTAGTTTGAGTTTAGTTAGGCTCTGATACCACTGTAAGTCCGTGTTGCCCACCCCGGTGCTTACGGGGAGGCGGAAAACATAATAAAAATCGGATTTTTAATGACTTAGGCAACATGGACTAAGCTTGTGAGGATCTTTGCTAAACTAAAACTAGCTAAAGTAAACTAACAACTAACAAAGTTGTAGAAAGGTTATACCTTTGGTCTTTAGTCCTTCTCTCCTTGCTCCTAGGTATGGTAGAAAAGGATCACCTTGCTTGTCTTCTCCCGTCAAAGAAGGATCCACCCGAAAGCCACCACCTTTAGCTTCAACTCCAAGCTAGGAGTAACTAGAGTGCAAGAAATGCTAAGACTTGAACCCTAGAAGTGAGTAGAGAAGATCAAGAGAGGGTTTTTCTCAAGCTTTTTGTTTCTCAACACATGAGAGGGAGAGAGCTTGAGGGAGAGGATGAGCAAGAGAGAGAAAAGAAATGAGAGAATGATTTATTTGTGAGCCTTTCTCACTAATATGTGTGTATATTTTTAATTGAATAATTAGCTAGATAATTATCATGGTAAATCATGACATGACCATTATCATTTCAAATTGCAAAGATCAAAAAGCATCTTCCAAAAGAAATTATGATGGTCAAAGTGTCAACCTTGGTCAACAAGTCAAAGAAGTCAAAAGGTCAAAAACCACAACCATGGATAATTATTAAACTAATTACTAATTAACAATAACACACACATAAATATTAGGGTTAATAAAATGACAACAACCATTAACCCTAATCAAGGTCCTCTCCCTCAATCTCAAGCAACTGTGCATACGCACCCGCATTCGTGATCCGAGGAACACGAACACAATGAGAAAAACCAATCTCAAATCATATACTAGGATCCGGCTTAAACCAAAGCCCGCTAGTATAGACTGTCCGGACAGCAAACGTGCACAAGTGCGCGGATGCGAACGAACCCTGTCGCAAAACCATGCGACCTCTACTCGTTTTGCCTAAAGGCGAATAGCTCTCTGTGTGGGACTCTAAAGACTCGACACTACGCTGGCAGTGGGTTTAACCACAGACCGCAAGCGGCACTAGCTGTACGTAACGGTCCCCAGGTAGATGTCGATAAGAAGACTGACGAGGTGAACCCCATCTGCTCTCCTACTGAGCCTGTATGTGACAGTCTCCGTACAGTCCGGTCTGTTCGTCTGATACATCGCATGGCGGGCCTAGGGGGGCGGTGAACGTCAGTCCCCTAATAGCGGTACAAGTCGTGTCGGAGTGAAGCCCAGAACACCCTGAGATAACACTGGAAGCCTACCAGTATATCTCGCTTGCCCTGGCCAGGGACTACTCGTGTAATGGCTCTCCTGGACACAGCGCGATGTCAACCCCCAATACCGGGAGAGACGAATCCTGTCTAACCGTCACTGCCTCCAAGTGCTTCGGGACTGCACCCAAAAACTACCTGTTTGCACAGCTCCTTTGAGCCGTGGTAGGGTAGTAATCAAAGTGCAGTGGGAACACACTCGAGGCAAAGTGACAGTGTCAAGTCAGCGGACTAAGCTGTACTCATGTCACCTGGGAACTGATAACTGACGATAGGTATATTACCAACCAACAGTTCCCGACGAGTCCTGTCCAGTGTACTCGTAACCTAACGAGCACCCGCATACTATCCCAAGTACGACGTACTAACGGCTGTGGGACAGACCGTCTCCCACACTGGGATGAGAAGCGCATACGCTAGTCTACTCCGGAGTATCGATGCCCTGTCTCGATAGTCCAACGACCAGGGACCTGTATAAGGATGTGCTTATAGATTACCCAGCTCCCACGAGTGCGAGCGCCATCACAACGCTGGTAATCAAGCAAAGATCCTAAGGGCTCTACTAATATGTATACCAGCAATATGCTAAAAGAAACACATGCACATATTAAAGCAGAGACAAACCAAGTAGCATACTACCATTTCGAGCAAGATTGTATATACAACTGTGAATATCCCAAGCTTCCATTAAGTAATATACAAGCTAGTATGATACAGTAATGGCCTCTAGGGCATATACACTAACAAGTAATTGTTACTCCTGGGAGAGTTTTGCACTTTATAATTAGCCGATCAAGTAGGTATCTAAAAAGGTGTCAACGGGGTTACGCCCCTGGGAAAACGAGGTTTACTTTAATTAGGTCCGTGCGAAAGCACGGGGAACCTCCCTTACCGGCACTGGCCTGGCTGAAAGATTGGCGAACTTGTAGAGTGTAATTAATCCCGGCTAGTCTTTCCTTTTAGGGTTTGAAGGAGGATTTGATAAAAACAGTTGGAGCCATCCTGATTAGATAAAATATATAACCAATCTAACCTTGCAAGAGCGCACGCAGAGTGTTTTCTTCTCTCTCTCTCCAGGTAGTGACCATGTCACGTCTTAATCAAGATAATAATATGGATGTATTGACCGAACCCACTTGTTTCACTGAGCTGGGGAACGTTGGTCCCGCTCCAACTTATAATTGTTATAAGACAGAGAAGGAAATTGGGGAATACCAGATTTCCCATGCCGCCCAAACGAAGAAAGTGCATGATGATGCATCTTCTTCGGGTATGTTCATTACAAAGAACTGTTTCTCTGTATCCTCTACGTCCTGGGTTTTAGATACCGAATCAGGATCCCGCATATGTAATCTGTTACATGGGCTACAAAAAGGTAGAGAACTGAGAACGGGTGATAAGTTTCATGAGACAGAAAACGGTGCAAGTGTTGCAGCCAAGTCTGTTGGTCACTATCACCCTGTGTTTCCAAATACATTGATTCTGAACAAATGTTGTTAGATACCGAACCTGATATACAACATCATATCAGTCTCTTTATTAAAAAGGAAGGATATAATTTTGTATTGTTGGATAATGTTTTGAACATTTCCTATATCAAGAGTTGATCGGTTCAGGTACGTTATCTAAAAGCATTGACGTTCTAAATCAAACTACAGTTCTTAGTATACAGAACACACACAAGAGGAAGAGTTCAGAAATGAACGAATTCTTCTTGAGGCATTGTAGACTAGGTCATATCAATGCGACCCGATGAGCTAAGTTACATTTAGATGCATATTTAAATCAGTTTGAATTTACATTTTATGAAACTTGCCAGTCATGTCACAAAGATAAGATGACCATAGCTCCGTTTACTGGAAACAGAGAAAGGGTTAGTGAACTCTTGGGACTGATACATAGTGATGTGTGAAGGTCCCCAGTCTACATATGCCAGGACCGGTTCTTTGTACTTCATTACATTCACTGATGATCTCTTAAGATTCGGACACATGTTTCTGTTGAAACACATGTCTGAAGCTTTTGAGAAATTCAAAGAATATAAGTTAGAAGTAGAGAACTAATACAGGTATAAGTATTATGTCCTATAATAAGATCAGGGAGGAGAATACTTGTGCATGGGATTCCTGGACTATTCTAAAGGAGAATGAGATTCTCTCTCAGCATTACTCCTCCGTATACACCACAGCACGTCGGTGTATCGGGGCGGAGCAATCATACCCTATATGATATGGTGCGCTCTATGATGAGTACTACTGAGTTACCTGTTTCCTTTTGGGGGTTATGCACTTAAGAAGCTGCATACCTATTGAATTAGGTTTGAATCAGATCACTGCCTACCACTCTATATGAGATATGGTATGGGAAGAGCCCATCTCTTAAGCAAGTTAAGATTTGGGGTTGTCCGGCCTATGTCAAAAGCAAAATCCGGACAAGCTCGAGGCAAGGTCAGTTCTGTAGAACTGGAAGAATTTCCAGCTATACAAACTACAGCTGATGATTTGATAGAACCAAAGGATTCAATAGTCTCCGACGAACCTCAGCCTCTCCGCCGATCTAGCAGGGTTCCTCATCTGCCTGAGAGATACTTCGGTTTCTCGATGACAGTGGGAGCGAGGATTGCATCATGAGATGATGACCCAACTAGTTTCGAGCAGGCCATCAAGAGTGGGGACTCTGTAAGAATGGCTGGGTGCTTAGCAATCTGAGATGGAATCCATGTACACCAACAAAGTATGGACTTTGGATGCTATATCTGAAGGGTTAAATCCCCATCAGGAGCAAGTATATCTTGAGAAGATTACTTGGTGTAGATGGAAAAGTTAAGACTTTCAAAACTAGACTTGTTAAAGGTTTTCGTCATCGACCAGGTATGGATAATGATGAAACCTTTTCCAGTGGCTGTGCTTAAGTCCATCCAGATCCTACTTGCCACGGCTACATACCATGACTACGATATCTGGCGGTTGGGTGTCATGATTGCTTTTCTAAATACTGATTTAGAAGAGAGCATCTATAAGAACACAGCCAGATAGCTTCGTAAACAGTGGGAGCAGCGGAAACATGTGCAAGATGGTTTAAAGAATAAAGCAGGCATCACGGAGTTGGAACGTCTGTTTTGATGTGGTAGTCAAAGTGTTTGACTTCATCAAAATGGTAGATGAACCTTGTACATACAAAAAGGTAGTAGAGAGTAAGGTGGTCATCCTCGTATTGTACGTGGACAATATACTCTTGATAGGAAAAGAGTTTCCTATGCTACGCTCGGTCAATCTCCGCTTATCACAAGGATTCTCTATATAGGATCTATGTGATACCTCCTAAATCTTAGATTTTATATCTATGAGATAGATCTAAATGGATATTAGGATTCTCACTAGGTGTAGTGAGATGGTATCAGTTGATCCTGAGGAGAATCACTAGAAAAGTTCCAGGGTGATAAGGACGACTGATTGTCAGTCGCAGGCATTGTCTTTACCCTCAGTGGAGGGACGGTATGTTGGAAGAGTTCCAAGCTGGATACCATGGCAAACTAGACGATAAAGGCTAGTGACATCGCTATCAAAGATACTACCAAAGAGGCAGTTTGGGTGTATATTAGTTCATGAGATGAACTAGGTTCCTAGCATTGTGTGACAATGGAAGTGTGGCTTTGGCCCAGAAACCCCGGTCCCATCAGTGACCCAGACATATTCTGAGGCAGCATCACCTGATCAAGGAGATAGTTGATCTCCAGGGTGATCGAGGTTAGGAGTGTAGACTCAGAGGACAACACGGCGGATCCACTCACAAAAGCCTTTTCCTAGAGAGAGACTTTTATGGGATGGTTGAGTATGAGATACTACAACCACTGCTACAGATGGCCCCAGTGCAAGTGGGAGATTGTTAGTTATATGTATGCCCTAGAGGCCATTACTGTACATGAGATGTATAATGTAGTGGATGCTGGGACATATATAGGTAGGACTTTCTTGCTCGACATGATAGTACGCTATCTGGTTGCTCTTTATCTTAACGTGTATACTTGTTGTCTCTCTATTGCATGTTGACAAAGCCCTTAGGATGTGTGCTCGACTTCCAGGACTATGATGCAGATCATACTAGTAGGGCCTGGGTAGTCAATGAGTACGTCCTTCAATGTTCCTAGTCGTGGGAATATCGAGACGGGGCATCGATATACCAGAGTAGACTAGTGTATATCTTCTCGACCCATGTGATGGGCGATGGATGATCCCATATCCATTGGTGTTTGACATCAGAGATGGTATGCGGGTGCTCAGTGGTGACTGGGTACACTGAACGGACTCGCCGAGAACTCCCAGATGGTATTATACCTCACGTCAGATGGCAGTTCTCTGGTGACACTGGTACAGCTTAGTCTGTTGACCCGAGATCGTCATAGAGTCTTGTGTATCTCCCATTGTGCTTTGATTTCCACCCTACCACGGCTCTACTGAGTCGTGCAAACAGGTGGTTTTTGGGTACAGTCCCGATTCACATGGAGGCAATGAGCGATAGGAGGGGATTCGTCTCTCCCGGTATTGGGGGTTGATGTTGCGCTATGCTCGACTGGCCATAACTGGAAATCCCTGGCCAGGGTTGCACTGATTTACTGGTAAATGTTATCAGTAGTTTCATGCTTGTTGTGGACCTTACATCGGCATGACTTATCAAGCTACTGGGGTCTGACGTTTAACACCCCTAGGTGAGATATGCGACATATCAGACGAACAGACCGGACTGTGCGGTAAGTGTTACTGGTTGGATTCACAGGAGTGTGAGATGGCTTGCTCGTTGATCTTCTGATCACTCAATACCCGGGTGGCCGTTACGTTTAGCAAACCGCTTGCGGCTTGTGGGTGATTGATATGATCACCACCTACTGCCGGCCTATTGACGAGTCTTTAGAGTCCTACACAGGGGTTTCCTGGCTCAAGCGAAACGAAATAGGACCACATATGAGATATGTGCAGGACCGAGAATAATACCAGTATGTGATACTGTATTCTATTCTCGCGATTTGTATCATTGGACGATTATATGAGATATAGCCGGGTTACCGAATCAAATGTTGATTCGATATATTGATACACTTGATACTAGTCGGTTATATGCAATATGACCGGATCGTTAAATCAAATGATGATTTAATGATTTAATGTATAATTATATATTTGATATATTACTTTACATTAACTAGTATTGGTTCACTTAAGATTGATTTTCTCACTTGATGTGCACAAGTTGTATATATGATATATGTTTGTGCACTAGTTTGTATCATGTTTGATGATACATGCAAACTTGGGTGTGTGTATGACTTACACCAAGTTTAGGTTAATGGTTAGGGTTTTATTTATTTTTATTTATTTATTTTGGTAAAACTAAATGGTGGTTTTTCTTGTTTTGGCTTGAAGCTTCATGAAGCTTCAAAGCATCTTTGAAAAAGTCTAACCATTTTGTTTTGTTCTTTGACCTAACCATCAAGCTAAACTCTAGTTTAGTCTCTACAATAGTTTACTCACCCATGGTTGCAACATGATAGACTTCACTTGATTATTCATT
Organism: Agapanthus africanus; assembly: GCA_030015575.1. Lineage (NCBI taxonomy): Eukaryota > Viridiplantae > Streptophyta > Magnoliopsida > Asparagales > Amaryllidaceae > Agapanthus > Agapanthus africanus. Next base: position 224,344,943 of record CM057344.1, on the reverse strand, counting down.
TTGATAATGATATATTATTCATATTCTTTTCTTCTTCATCTTCTTCTTCAAGTGAAGAAAGCTTTCTTGAAAATTTTCAAGTGAAGAAAAAGAGTGAGAAATCCAAATCCAAAGTGAACCCACTTCCTATTTCTTCATCCTCTACTACTTGCCATGTAGTATAAGGTGTTCTCTTCATAAAGTTTTTGACCAAGTGAAGGAATAGCTTGAGTTTGAGTCTCCCCGACGTAGATCATCTTCGGCCTCGAAGTCAACGACCTAGCCCGCTCATTTCTCCGATGAAACTAACGCTAGGGTCCGGGATCCCGATGATCGCAGCGAAGGGACGTCAACACGGAGCTTTAGAAGTGAAGGACCGGATCTACAAAGGTTGTAATCCCTTTCACTTGTAGTTAAAGTAGTTAACTTGTTTTTGTTTCGCCTAATCTCTACTTAACGATCTTGCATAGGGTTGTTCGACACATAAAATTTCTGATTTTGGCATGGTTGATGCCTTGTGGAACCTTGTTAGTGTGCCTAGGAACCCTACAGGCTGCACCTACTGGGTATTTACATTTTGTGCATAGTTATTGCACTTGAGATATGTTTTTATACACCATTGTGTTGGTTTTTGATTTGTGCATATTTATTGCACTTGATATCGGTTTTGTACCTTGGCTGCACATGTTTATGATTTCGTGGATTTCATATAGTTGCTTCGATTTTGTGCGTGTGGTACGCACTCGATTTGATTTTTGCACTCGGTATAGCTTATATGTGCTTGTAGTGCATTGATATGTGTTTTGTGCACGCAGTTGCACACGTTTATGATCGTATACACCTTGGTACACTCGGTGTCGTTCTTATATGCATTTAAGTTATTCATGTGATTTTCGTGCCTTGGTTGCACCCGATTTATGACTTTGAGCATTTGTGTTGCCAGGTTTTTTGTTTTCGTGCGCGTTGGCACTGGCCGTTCGTTTTCGTGCATGCTACTGCACTATATGCTTTTACGGACCGACGCGCTTTGGATGGATTTTTGCACATATTAGGCGCATGATATGAGATGTGGTTTTGTGTACACCGGATGCACTCAATTGGGATTTTCATTCATGCATGTTAGTTGCACCGGATGCACTCTAAATGCACTTGATATCGTTGTCGTGCACACCCGTTGCACTGGACAGATATTTTCGTGCACACGCGTTGCACTGAGTTTTGCTTTTGTGCATATTGTGGCATTTATATTTGGATTTGATTTCCATACGCACCAGACGCACGTGATTGTTGGATACGTCTTTTTGAGGCTGATTTTTCTTTTGGGCACCTTGTTTTCATGTTGGGCACTATAGTGTGTAGTAGCCAAACAGGACTGATCTGAGGACAGTACCGGAGTACTTTGCATGCATTAAAAGATTACCAAGAAGGTTTTCAAAAGGTGCTATAGTCTCGCTATTTCCTACGTGTCCGTGAGCGACACGAACGTTTATAAAGGAAAATCTTTTGGGATATTTAGAAAACGGCGGGATGTGTATTTGGGAAAATATATATGGACATATATTATTATTTTAAAATGATCGTCCGTCACTTATGCCGTGAGTTACGCATTCACGTGATGATTTAGAAAAGATTTTTGCATGAGTTTTATTCAGATTTTGAAAGTTTTCAAAAAATGCGTACTATACACGTATTATAGTATTTGACTAGTGTATATTGGATTTCAGTAGTGGATTTTGAGATCTGTATCTCCATTATTACTCCGAGGATATGCGTGAAAATCCGATGATTTGCGTGACGCTTGACGGAGTTCGATTTTGATTTTTGTACTCATTTTCATGCGCACTTGATGTGCGGTGCTATTTCTGTATCTTCCATGATTTCGGAGCCCCGTTGATTTGAGTTGATTATTGAAATGTTTTAGATTTTGGGGGGTTTAAATTTAAATTCGGGGACCGAATTTATTTAAGGGGGGAAGACTGTAACATTTCAGAAAATATAAAATATTATTTTTGAAATTTAATATTAAAATAGTATTTTTCCCGAAAACTGCCCGATTCGCGAAATTGGGGTTTTCGAAAAAGGGTATAAATATATACCAATAATTATGAAATAAATGGAAATTAAAATTATTTATTCATTAATAATATAATTAAAGGATTTGTCATTTTTAAAATTTATTTTATGCAGTTTTGATAAAAACCCGATTAGTGCACTGCTAATCACGATTAGGCCAAATCCGTGTTTTTACAGTTTTCATGGTTAGTGCACCATAACATGTTTCATTTGGTCACATGTTGTTTCATTTCATTTGGGTTGTGCGTTATGGTTTATTGGTAGTGAGAAAAGGAAAAAGAAAAGAAAAAGGTGTAGTGATGTATTGGAGAGAGAGGGGACATAATGATGACTTGGAGAGAGAGTGTGAGAATATTAGAGAGAGAGAGAGAGAGGAGAGGGCAGCCACATATCCCTCCACCATCATTCATTTTCTTCTCCTTCTTCATCTTCCTCACCCTCATCTCCATCCACCTTCAAACTCTAAATCCAACTCCAAAACTCCATCCAAACCATATACCCCTTTCACAAAAAACGATCCCCTCTTCATGCTCTTCATATTGAACCAAGAAAAATGAGATTTTGGCAACTTTGGGACTTCTAGGGTTTTCTTAAGAGACACCCATGAGGTATATCTCTTTCCATGTTACTTTAGTTTGAATTCCTAGCTTTTAGTTTAACTTAGAACTCGTTTAGTGGTGATTTATGGAGATTAGAAAACCCTAATGAGGGTTTGAGTGAAATTGTGGATTGATGATGTTTGAGTGGCTGTGGGGGGGCTGTATAATACCTGAGAATGAGTATAGGAAACCAAAATACGGATTTGGGATTTGAGATCATATCGGTTTTGTGGAAATAAAAGGTGTGTAGGGAAATCTGGAGCAACCCGGGGGATTTTTTAGAGTAGCAAACAATACCATGGACCCAGATACATTACCAGGAGACCACCATGACAGAACGAACCCCATTGGAGCCAGGGGGGACGAGGAGGCCGGAATTTAAGGATAGGTGGCCGGCCACTTGGTGGGGTGGGGTGTCGGGGTTGGTCCAGTAGCTCAAATACACAATATACATCACCCTAGACTAGTTTGCTTGGCTTTATTTGACCTGAGTCAAAATCTGGGAACATTTTAGTGTGTTTTGGCTATGTTTTCTGTATTTTGAAATGTTAATTCTTGTTATTTGGATTTATATTTGGTTGTGGGATGTTCGTACATCAACAACAAGGGTTGTTTGTTTGATTTTGAACGCGTATGCTATAGGTTCTAACCTACGAGCAAGGCGCATGCCGTTTTGGATTTCAGAACTTGATTTTAATTGCGTTACGATGTGTGTTGTTATTGTAGGTACCTTCACATGGATTCCGAGGCGACAGAGCGTAACGTCATCGACTTCGGCAAGCGAAGACCAAGGTGAGTGGATCTATATCCACGGGGGAAGTCAGGTGGATGGCGAATAGCACCCCCGCAAAGTTTTGATGGAGACTGATTTATAAAATATGGTTAAGGGAACCTAGATTAGGAAACTAGGGTTAGAGTTGAAAGATAGTTAGCGAAACTATATTAGAAGCAAAATGACAGTTAGAAGTGATATGATACGGCTAATATGAAATGACGGGAATTGAGGATGATATTTGAGGATATTGCCGTTAGGGTACTATAAGACTAGATATTCGACGTAGATGTGTCATCCGAACCATACATATTTCTAAACTGAAGAATGGTATGCATCTTTTAAACAGTTACCTTGAGGGACGTTACGGATTTTCAAATGATATCTTTTCATTAAAAACACCGTAACCCCTATTTTCAAAACTACGATTAGCTTCTTTTAAAATCTGCTTGTATGGTTCGGGTGTGTATGTTAGATTAGATACTTATACTTAGTAGAGATAAAAGGTTTATGTAAACTCGACTTGATGTGAGATATAAATGCGCTGAAAGAATATAATGACGGATATGATGATATTTGGTATACGGGTTTGAGTCGATTGAGATGATGGATACCTTGCCGGTCCCCCGATATGAGATCGTTATGGATGTGACCTCGGACATATGTATATAGATATATATATATATATAGAATATTGTGAATCATGGATGATAGGCCGTACGTGATATTAGGCCGTACCCTCATTGTCGTAAAGGTTGATAGGATCCCAAATGTTTTAAATGCCGACGTAGGATGATCTTTTCCGTACGTGATGAGTTTGATTTTATGATTGATCCATGCCCTTGAATAGAGGATGCTGTATGATTGATTATACCGTACGTGATGTTGTGTGGCTAGATGTCGATTGATAGATTCACCGACACGGTCATATTAGATACGTATACCCGTCAGCATTTGTATATGATTTTCCTTATGCTGCATTCATGTTATTCACATCGCATTACTTAAACTTGTGCTAGTACACCTGCACTATTATCGATGATGCGTATGTTACACTTATACAGATTTGCCGGCTCACACACTTCATCATCGATAATTGCCATGTCACTATACAGTAGGATTGCTGCATCATGATATGACTCTTCGCATAACATACTTGTGTATATATATCCTTGTGCATTCATGCCTACATACATACTTATTGCACATACATAGATGATGTTGCATTTGACTTTGGAGAAATTGGGAACCGCGGGATATATTTAAAAACTGGAATCATTTTAAAAGAGCGGTTTTCCCTTAATATGTCATATTATTGTCCCATGTTGCATGATATACGGAGATGCTTACATTTCTATCATATGTCGCATACATCATGCTTTATGATTTTACGCATTGAGAAATGCTGTTTTCATGAGATTTCTGGATTCGAGAACCGTGGCGATTTCAAAAGAAAGCATGTACTGTTTTAAAAATCCGGTTTCTCTTGATATGATATTTCAGTGCGTCCACCATGTGTTTTCTCGGTTCTGAGAGCGATATGTGAAACCCGATTCGAGGAGGCGGATGATGCCGATTGCGGGTACATGGTGGACCCGGTAAGGTACCCCGTGGCAAGAAGTTCAAGGTGTAGATGATGAACCTGGCAGAGGAGCACTACCTACCGGTGATTTTATTTGGACTCGGCGGTTATCCGGAGGATACCGACCGGAGTAGCGAGATGGATATGAGGGCCGACCTGGGTGTGCGGCGCCTGAGGGCCGATCTGAGGAAACGGCGCCTGAGATATATGAGAATTTACGTGCCGATGCTGTTAGTGTATATGCCCTAGAGGCCGTTACTGTATCATACTAGTTTGTATATTACTTACTAGAAACTTGGGATATTCACCTTGTATAGACAATCTTGCTCAAAATAGTAGTATGCTACTTGGTTTGTTTCTACTTTAATGTGTGCATGTGTTTCTTATAGCATATCGCCTTTACACATTAGTGGAGCTCTTAGGATCCTTGCTTGATTACCAGCGTTGTGATGGCAGTCACACTCGTGGGGGATGGGTAATCCACAAGCACATCTTTATGCAGGTCCCTAGTCGTAGGACTATCGAGACAGGGCATCGATACTCCAGAGTAGACTAGCGTATACGCTTCTCATCCCAGCATGGGAGACGGTCTGTCCCACAGCCGTCAGTACGTCGTACTTGAGATAGTATGCGGGTGCTCGTTAGGTTACGAGTACACTGGACAGGACTCGTCAGGAACTGTTGGTTGGTATTATACCTATCATCAGTTATCAGTTCCCAGGTGACATGAGTACAGCTTAGTCCGTTGACTTGACACTGTCACTTCGCCTATAGTGTGTTCCCACTGTTCTTAGATTGCTACCCTACCACGGCTCAAAGGAGTCATGCAAACAGGAAGCAGTTGGGTGCAGTCCCGAAGCACTTGGAGGCAGTGACGGTTAGACAGGATTCGTCTCTCCCGGTATTGGGGATTGATATCGCGCTGTATCTAGGAGAGCCATTACACAAAGTCCCTGGCCAGGGCAAGCGAAATATACTGGTAGGTTTCCAGTGTTATCTCAGGGTGTTCTGGGCTACACTCAGACACGACTTGTACCGCTATTAGGGGACTGACGTTTACAGCCCCCCTAAGCCCGCCATGCAATATTCTCAAAAGAACAGACCAGACTGTATGGAGATTGCCACATTCAGGCTCAGTAGGAGTTCAGATGGGTTCACCTCGTCAGTCTTCTTATCGGCATCTACCTGGGGACCGTTACGTACAGCTAGTGCCGCTTGCGGTCTGTGGTTAAACACACTGCCAGCGTAGTGTCGAGTCTTTAGAGTCCCACACAGAGGGTTATTCGCCTTTAGGAAAAACAGAGTAGAGGTCGCATGGTTTTGCGACGGGGTTCGTTCACATCCGCGCACTTGTGCACGTTTGGTGTCCGGACAGCTTATACTAGCGGGCTTTGGTTTAAGCCAGATCCTAGTATATGTTTTAGGATTGGTTTTATCTCATTGTATTCGTGTTCCTCGAAACACGGATACGGGTGTGTATGCACAGTTGACTGAGGTAGAGGCAGAGGACTTTCATTAGGGTTGATGACCGTTGTCTTTTTCTTAACCCTAATGTATATGTGAAATGTGATTATTAATATTAATTAATTATAATTGTGTTATGGTAAGGGTTGTTGACCATTTGACTATGGTTGACTTGTTGTCCTATGTTAACATATTGACCATCATCATTTCACATGAAAGATGCTCTTTGATTCTTGCAAAATTCATTAATGTGAAATGATAATGGTCATTTCAAGTTAACCGTCACTATTATCTTTGATTAATTATTTAATTATCATAATTACATATATATGAGAATGGTTGATATTATCCTCATTCTCTCATGCTCATTCTCTCTCATCCTTTTCCACTCTCTCAAAGCTCTCCCCTCTCATGAGTTGAGAACCATTTTGCTTTTGAGATAAAACACCAAAATTACTCTCTACTCATCCTAAGGTTCTAGGTTTAGCACACCAAGCACTTTAGTTACCTCTAGGTTGAGGTAGGAGCCAAAGGTAGAGGCCCTCGGGTGGATCTTTCTTCGGCAAGAGAAGGCGACGAGGACGATCCGTTCATCCCACTCCAAGGAGTAAGAAGAGAAGGAGTTCAAGACTTAGGTATAACCCTTTAACCGAGTAGCTAAATCTCTTAGCATGGTTGTTAGTGTTTTTTTGTTTAGCAAAGATCCTCATTTTAGTCCATGTTGCCTAGAGTTCTAAAAATCGAATTTTTATACCGTTTCCGCCTCCGCATAAGCACCGGGGTGGGCAACATAGACTTACAATGGTATTAGAGGCTAGCTAAACACAAACTAGCAAGTTAGCAAAGTATCTAGAATTTCGATCGGAGAAAAATCGCAAAACAAGTTTCAAAAACCTAACTTTCTGCCGATTTTTAAACTTGCTTTAAAAATAATAAATCATACACTAAAAATCGGCTCAGGGTTTTTAAAGAACACCCAAGAAAAACGATCCAGCGAGTCGACCAACTCACCGCGGAACCGCGGCAAAGAGCATGCTCTTGCCGCGGATCCGCGGCCGAGTTGACTCGGCCGTGGGTCGTTTCTCCTGCAGTGTTCTTATATTGATGTTTTGGGATTTTTAGGATGGTTTGTTTCTGCCTAGATTTTCCAGAGAACAAATTCGTTTTTGGGGTGGTTACAAATCCGTATTTTGATCGAACTTCTCTAGACTTTGGCTAATGGGTTATATCTGTGATGTGATATATATATTCAACGTCTGCTAATCGCTATACGTCGATTAGTGGGGGTTATATATATCTGTGATCTATAATGTTGATTGTTTGTGTATATGAATTCGTTGTATTGTCGCGGATGAATAGCCTGGGAGTTGTGAGATGAGAGTTTTTGTTTATCTTTCAATTCATGTAATATGTAAATTGATGTAATATTATTTATATGGCCGCACAACCGGGATGGGGTGGTAGCCGTCATTGTATAATTTCTTTTACTGTTTTTGCTCCTAGGATAGACCCAAGGTGGGGTGCACAAACTACCGGGTACCTCGAAATGCCGAGTGGCCTACTCACGTTGTTGAGGGAGGTTGCTTCACTTCAGGTACTTGGCGGGTAGTTTGCCGCACCCGTAGGGGTCTAGGGAGGGGTTTGGCTATTCATCGCGACCGTGTAATCCGCTCTTCGTTACAGGCTCGTACGGAATGCGGATTCCTAGTATATCCAATGTGTTCATCTGTGATCTGGAATGGCTATCATTGCATGTGACGAATGTATATATCTATATATGATATCTATTTAGGCGTTGCTTATGTTTTGCATCCGCGCTAGTCCAGCCTCCGCTCTGTCGTTAGTTAAGTAACTTAACGGGTGATGACGGGACCCCGTGGCGAATGCGGATGGCATAAGCGTACGTCATATTTTCGTTGTTTTCTGCAATGGTAGGGTTAAATGATGGGACGCATTAAAATTAATGCAAGAAAATAAACCATGTAAAAGTCGTTGGAACACTTTCAAAACCACTCGGTTCTTTTCAAAAACCAACTTTTAAATGCGGAGCTTGAACCACTCCTTTTAAAAGCTATCTCGTTCCATCGATTATATCAAGTTCACTATGTTCACGATTTCGCCAAAACCATTCGTAGCCCTCCGTCGTTTCACATGGACAGTCAATAGTATTCAAGCTATATTTGTTGGCCAAAGTCAAGGCATAGTGATTGGTAGCTATTGGGTATTCAGGTGCAGCATAGATAGATGTGTTGGTTTGGGACAGTCGTACTGCCTTGTTGGCCAAAGTCAAGGGTAGGTACGGGTGGGTTCAAATTAACCTAGAGAATGACGAGTAGAACTTGACATGTGACTTATGATTTGTTGGCCAAAGTCAAGGTCATAAGAGCATGGGGCAAAAATCCACATCGGGAGTTTATAAAGAAACTGAAACTTGCTAGCGCTGCATACCATTTGGAGTGTGATGATTCTGGTAGGATTCCTTCAGTTTTGTCACACGATGATATTTGGATCCCGATCCTACTGTGAGTATATGCTACTCCTCCGGAACTTTCTCACTTAACGATCAATGCTATAAACCAAGTAGGTGTCTAGAAAGGTGTTAGCGGGGCTACGCCCACAGGGAAAAGAGGTTATTTAATTAAGGAACTTCGCGAAAGAGTTGGAAAACCTCCCTCGAAGTACCTACACTGGCCTGGCTGAACGGTTAAGCAAGTATTGTACGGTGAGATTGATCCCGACTAATTCTTCCTTTTTGGTTTGAGGAGGGATTCGAGAGACAGTGGGAGCCATCCTGTTTAGACAAATTAAAAACCACTCTAAACTTGCAAGAGCATCATGCTAAAGTGTTTCTTCTCTCTCTCCTAATTGCAGCGACCAAACATCATGACTGGACTTAAGTTACTACTAGATAAAAACATACTGACAGGGCCAAACTACAAAGATTGGCTCAGGAATGTCAAAATGGCAATCACTTATGACAAGTTGGGGTATCTCCTTACCACCAAAGCTCCCCCTGTCCCAGGTCCCAAAACCAGCGTCGCGGATAAGGAAATCCGTAAGACCTGGGAAATCGACTGCGCGAAGGCCAAGTGCCTCGTGCTTGCCTCTATGGACAATGAACATCAGAGGAGGCACAAGAATATGGACCTCAACTCCATATTTCTCCATACAAAAGAACTGTACGGAGAGCAATCCCGTATCGTGTTCATCACAGAATACTGCATTTTATACCGCCCATTCTTACGCTCGGTTGTTTATAGGTAGGTGCTTTTAATCCGTGTTTGTTACATATTTGCAGGATACAGGTTCTCGGTTCTAAAACGGTGAAATTCATGGAAAACACGACAAAATCCGGGTTCCTGCCAACCACTGAGAAAACACGGTCTCCGCTCGTCATCCGTATGTTGCCAGATACCAGTTTAGGAAGACAAAATGTCAAATCAATGTCACCTTCATGCACAAGGCTCAATGGCAACAACAAGTTCCAAGAAATCTACGCGGAGCTCGAGGCAATCATGACAAAAGCATCCACAAAAGTCCACCTTTCCTCAACAGAAATTCTGGAAGAAATGTGGAGGTATTTTCAGAAAACACATATGCCACACTGAAGGACACACAGAACCAGGGAAAGCCACCAAGTACGATGCCCTGACTCCATCATAGGGCCGCGGATCCGCGGCCAATAGGGGGTATTGGCGGCGGATCCGCGGCCATGTGGGGTCCTCACTTTATCGTGTTTTGGGGGTATTTTGGGGACTTCATATAGTGGCAGATTCTTGCCCTAGATCTTCAACCCTCTGCCTATAAATACAGCAGATCTGAGCCAAGCCAAAGGGTCATTCTTTTGTTCCTCTTTTTGTTAGGATTTAGTCTTTTTCTTCTTCTTCTTCATCTTGTCTCCATGAAAATTGTAGTGAGAGCTTTTTGAGTGGAAGATCAATGAAGATGAAGGCTTTTGTATCATTCTCTTTTGTTTAATTTTCCCTTGAGATTCTTGCTTTCTCTTGATCATTCAACCTCTTCATTGAGCTTGAATGGTTAAGGGTTAGTTATTGATCTCAAAGGTCGTATTTTCTTATGGAACAAGCACTTCATTTCACATGCGTTCTCTACCCTTCTCTTGATCTTGCAACCTCTTAATTGAGCTTGCAAGTTTAAGGGTTGGCTATTGATCCTATGCTTGTCTTGAGTTCTATGTTCTTGTAATTTCTTTCTTGCTTATTTATTACTTGCTTTTTTATTCTTTCTTGCTTTTTTCATTCTTGTCTTTTATTACTTGCAATTTTATTCATGCACTTAATACTTGTAATCTTTTCTTTTCTTTGTTCTTTTCTTTTGCTCTCTTTTTTCATTTTGTGAATGTTGTAATTATTATTGTTAAGAAGAAATACGAGATTATAAGTTAAAGATTTTCTTTTCTCTTTTCCTTTTCCCGTTATTTTCCATTGAACTCCGCCCAAACCATACGCAAGCGCTCCGTTAGGCACCCTACCCTGACAAGGTAACGGTGATTCCTAACCGCGACCGGTTGCGTTCGGTTTGGCCGGAGGCGAAAGCAAGAGACAAGAACGGAAGGACAAGGGTAAATAAGCCGAATTCCACGAATACCGCGCTTAAATCCCCTAATCCACGTTGTTGCCGATTGCTCTAGCTTCAATTGGTCAAAAATCGGCTCAAAGGTTTTGAGTACGGATTTCCTTAGCTTACAATCTCGTATCTTTTCTTAACAACTTTATACTTGCAAATAAACACATAGGTTAGAAACAAACATACACAAATTCTTTATTGACTCGTCTAAGACAAGAAGGTAAAATAGCACCATCTCCCTGTGGATCGACCCGTGCTCAACCGGCTAGCTGCATAGCGACACCGTCCTGATCGCGGTAAACTTTAGAACTTTGAACTTCCGACACGCTTTTGGCGTGCGATCAAATGGCGCCGTTGCCGGGGAGACGGTAGCGTATTTTCTTTCTTGTTATTCGGGTTAATATTCTTTTTGTATATATAAATAAAAAAAAATTCATTTTGTTTTTTGTTTTTTTTTGGATCATTTTTGTGGGCAAGAGTGCAGATTTTTGCAAGTTTGCAAACTGCGATTCTGGGGAGCAAAGTGTGCATTCAAGGCATAGGTGATTACGAAGTACAGTGCCAAAGATCCGGGTAGTTTAACCCGCGCATGCGAACCTTTCAAGCTTACCGGATTTGATTCAACGGGGGTTTCCTAACCCAAAACTTAACGGTACGTACTTTACTAACACCTTCTTCTCAAATCCGACGCTTCCAATATACTATTCTTTGCAGGATTCTTTGCAAGTTCGCTAGCAAACGCTAAAAAAATTGACTAACCCGTATTTGTTGCAGCGCCGCGCTTAAACTAAAAAACGATTGTTTGATTCTTTATAGAATTTTTGAATTGCGCATTGCATACATTAATACGGACTTAAGGGCAAGCGAACCCCACAACATACGGTAAAGGATTTCATCACCTTTTCCGTGGCCCACAAATCACGAACTTGAGCATAACGTTTACCCGCACAAAATTTAAAAGAAACTAGACTTTAAGCCTTAAGGACTTCGCGCTCACTAGGAGAAGTTAACTGTGTTTAGAACCTTGCTTAACGGTATATTGTTTACGGGGTGTCTAGGAAAGTGTTAACGGCGAAACCGCCAAAAGAGAAAGGGTTATTTAATTAAGGAACTTCGCGAAAGCGTTGGAAAACCTCCCCTTATCTCTGCACTTACCTGGCCTCGTGATCAGTGTATCTTGAGCCTGTTTCTCGACACAGTTTTACTTCGACAATCAAGTTCTGGAGCAGGTCTAGTTGACCTAGGTGAACCCTAGAACGATTAGGTGTGTGGTATTTTTGTGTCGTGATTGTTTTTGTCCATATTGTTTTTTATTCTTTTGTTAATATATAAACTAAAAAAAAATAAAATAAAATCACATTCTTTTTCCCCTCCTTTTCTCTACCTTTCCTTCTCTCTCTTCATATCATGGGTACCCCACCTCGAAAAACTCTTGCCGAACTTTGGTACCCACAACCAGACATTACTTCTTACGGTTCTTGCTTTGGCCGAACATCGAACGACCCCTCCATGCCCAAAGTGTCACTGAAAGATCGCATAGCAGCGTCTAGGAAAAACACTTGCACTCCTCATTCCACTTCGTATCAACCTTTTCAACCTCCCGCACCCGCTTATGTTGATACCCCTTTTGCAAGTCGTCCTTTGTCCATCGCTGAACGTATTGAACAATCCCGTAGCCGATCTTTCACTCCTTTCACCACTTCAAATTCTTGGGATCAACAATTCCATTCACCTTCCTATCCAAATGTTGATCCTGCTCCTGTCCAACCATTCAATTCCTACCAATCCTACCCTACTTTTGCACCTTCCCTAGACATTGCTTCTACACAGCCTTTTGGGAATTTTCAGAATCCAAACAACTTTGAATCTTTTACTGAAACCCCTTCATAACCCATGTCTAGTCTGGAACAGTCGTTGGAAGACTTTAGGGTAACGTCAAGCCAACAGATGATGGATTTGAATGCGTCCATGGCCGCTCTCATACAACCTACTGACCCGGTAGCTAGTTTCCAACTAGCTCCAAATTTTCCAATGTATGAAGAGGCGGTCGGACAGGCTGTGAATTTGAGTGGAGAGAGTGAGCTGTACCCCATTCCAAATCAAACCTACCCGTTTCAAATTGAATCCCACAACTCCTGTGTTGAAAGTCTATCAAGTGTCCCAACTGAATTATCAATTGAAGATAGAATGTTTAATGAGTTGTGCGACTTTGTAGGGTTTGATTTGCCAGATTGTAAAGGGACCTTGCCAAGTGAAACCACAAACAATCCTTTTGACCTCTACACCTCCATCTTAGAACCTGAATTGATTAATATCCATGCTTTTTATGAGGTGTCTGAGAATATTGATTTTCACTTGATTGAGGATATTGACGCTGGGGATATTTTGGATGATGAACCCGTAGATTTGGCTGAGTTTGTCTCTTCAAATCATCATCCCGAGTCTTTAACTGTTTTTCCCGAACTTCATATGCGTCTTGATATGGATGATAAAGGCATGGATGAGATAAATTTTGAGGAGAATATTGAGGATAGTGTTGAGGATGAACCAGTTTTAATTGATGAGTCGGATTTTCCAATTCATCCTGTTCCTTTCATTGACTGTGTACACCCTCCCGAAACCTTAACCGATACCCTTCCTCAACCACTTCCCTCCATCCTTTCCATCGTTCCGACCTTGCAAGAACCCGTATCACTTACATTTCATATGTCTGGTTTACCAAGTTCGGCGTACCCATGGTTTCTCACGAATCTTGAGGGATTTGACCCCATTTCTCGACGAGTAAATATGCACAATCGCTTTTCACACATCGGTCATCCCAAATTGTGCTAATCTATTTACTCCACTTGCACCCTCAAGTTCGTATTCCACTTCTTTTTCCCGTCCGCCATTCTTCTTCCTCTCATATACCGAGACCATATCCCGCTTCTCTCCGCATATGGTCTCGCGTATTCTCCATCTCTTTCCTCTACGCCTTCTTCCACCAACCGGTACATTATAGCGATAAAATCTTTGAATGGTTGGTGCTCACTTTTGGCCTGTGTAAGGCCTTGTATAGCTTGATACTGTTCTTTCCCCCCTAAATCCTGAATTTCAACGCTTAACAGTGGAAACACTGTTTTACTTAAGTTTGGGGGGGACATTTTTTTTGTATATATTTTTGTTTTCCTTTTTGTTTTGTATATAATTTGTTTCTAGGAAGCGCCGGCAATTTTAACCCTCTTGGTATAGCCTGACAGTGAGGGCGCTGTCAAGTTTAAGTTTGGGGGTGTGCTCGGTAAGCTTTCTTCCTTCGCATTCATATGTATATTTTGCATCTGCATATTAAATCCATAAAATCCATAAAAATCTGAAAATTTTCTAAAAATATAAAAACTTTTTTGTCAAGTTAGATTGTGGAAGAACTCTGATTCAACATTCGACGGTTTTTGTTTGAAAAAATAGGAATAACTAAATCTTATGTTTAGATTTTGAAAACCTGAAAGATAACTCTCCTTTGAAGTTAACTATAGCTGATATACGTCTTTACATCACACGACACATGTCGTGAATTTTGGGAATTAGATGACAAGTCTTTCATGTTTAAACTTTTAAACAGATAAATGATTTTCTGAGGATCAAATAGGTTTGTTCTGAAATAAGTAATGTCAAGAATAGTTTATGAAGTAAAGCGAATATGAAGGAATGTTATTGATGCCGTAATTGGAGCTAAGTCTGAAAAATAACCCATCGGAAACTTGATTGGAATGATTACACACCAAACCCACTAAACACGTCTTTTATCCAAAAAAAAATAATTGAACTGCCGGTTATATCTCCGTTCGTATTAAATCATCTGATTTTCACGTCAAACTGTCTTTTGTTTTTGGACCTAGGTAACTTGAGTAATTAAGTCCGCTGGGGTGTTTCTACACCTAATGCCCTAAAACCAACTGGTTTGGGTGCATTGGCCCAAAGCTCGCTAAGAAGCCTAGAAAGTCCAGTTTAAAACAAAGTCAAGCAAGTGTTCTCTCCGAGTTAAAATTCCTAACGGTTCTTTGTGTTAGAATAATCTTGATAAAAGACAGGCTTTTATAAAAAAAATTTAACGGAGATATGAAGGTTTTATTCTATGATAAAGACTATTGCACGTTCACAGAGGTGTGTATGAAATGAAAACAAGAAAAAGGTGGAGTGAAAAATACAACTTAGTTTCCTGTTAAGGAAGATAGAAATTCTGAAGTTGAAACCTTACTGGAAAACGAAACTTGAAAAATGCTTAACTCTTTATAAAACTTATGTGATCCTTTTAAAATTGTTATCTGGGCTTTATTGTGCGACATGATGACTTTAATCGATCCTTCTGGAACTTAACGACACTAATTGCACTGCACGTAAAGACATATAAAATCTGTAGTTAAATAAGAAGCGAGGTGTGAAAAATAAAGGTTCGATAGTCTAGACTTAGGATTATAGAATTGTTATTTTCTGAAACAAAAACTTTAGGGTTTGAATCTTAGTTATTGTACAAAACCAACTTGACCGGATTTTGTGGGTAGTATCCGCTGAAAACCCTCAGGAGACAACACTCCTCCTACTAGGGACACCTAGAGGTTTAACGG
Organism: Agapanthus africanus; assembly: GCA_030015575.1. NCBI lineage: Eukaryota > Viridiplantae > Streptophyta > Magnoliopsida > Asparagales > Amaryllidaceae > Agapanthus > Agapanthus africanus. The sequence goes on along the minus strand of CM057344.1, from coordinate 224,329,286 downwards.
CTTGTTGCACGCGCTCAGTGCAATCGCGTTCCCTGCGAAAGTGCGGTTAGGATTTTATTTTTGTGAATAATTGGTTTTGCTCGGGACGAGCAAAAGTTAAGTTTGGGGGTATTTGTTCATCACAGAATACTGCATTTTATACCGCCCATTCTTACGCTCGGTTGTTTATAGGTAGGTGCTTTTAATCCGTGTTTGTTACATATTTGCAGGATACAGGTTCTCGGTTCTAAAATGGTGAAATTCATGGAAAACACGACAAAATCCGGGTTCCTGCCAACCACTGAGAAAACACGGTCTCCGCTCGTCATCCGTATGTTGCCAGATACCAGTTTAGGAAGACAAAATGTCAAATCAATGTCACCTTCATGCACAAGGCTCAATGGCAACAACAAGTTCCAAGAAATCTACGCGGAGCTCGAGGCAATCATGACAAAAGCATCCACAAAAGTCCACCTTTCCTCAACAGAAATTCTGGAAGAAATGTGGAGGTATTTTCAGAAAACACATATGCCACACTGAAGGACACACAGAACCAGGGAAAGCCACCAAGTACGATGCCCTGACTCCATCATAGGGCCGCGGATCCGCGGCCAATAGGGGGTATTGGCGGCGGATCCGCGGCCATGTGGGGTCCTCACTTTGTCGTGTTTTGGGGGTATTTTGGGGACTTCATATAGTGGAAGATTCTTGCCCTAGATCTTCAACCCTCTGCCTATAAATACAGCAGATCTGAGCCAAGCCAAAGGGTCATTCTTTTGTTCCTCTTTTTGTTAGGATTTAGTCTTTTTCTTCTTCTTCTTCATCTTGTCTCCATGAAAATTGTAGTGAGAGCTTTTTGAGTGGAAGATCAATGAAGATGAAGGATTTTGTATCATTCTCTTTTGTTTAATTTTCCCTTGAGATTCTTGCTTTCTCTTGATCATTCAACCTCTTCATTGAGCTTGAATGGTTAAGGGTTAGTTATTGATCTCAAAGGTCGTATTTTCTTATGGAACAAGCGCTTCATTTCACATGCGTTCTCTACCCTTCTCTTGATCTTGCAACCTCTTAATTGAGCTTGCAAGTTTAAGGGTTGGCTATTGATCCCATGCTTGTCTTGAGTTCTATGTTCTTGTAATTTCTTTCTTGCTTATTTATTACTTGCTTTTTTATTCTTTCTTGCTTTTTTCATTCTTGTCTTTTATTACTTGCAATTTTATTCATGCACTTAATACTTGTAATCTTTTCTTTTCTTTGTTCTTTTCTTTTGCTCTCTTTTTTCATTTTGTGAATGTTGTAATTATTATTGTTAAGAAGAAATACGAGATTATAAGTTAAAGATTTTCTTTTCTCTTTTCCTTTTCCCGTTATTTTCCATTGAACTCCGCCCAAACCATACGCAAGCGCTCCGTTAGGCACCCTACCCTGACAAGGTAACGGTGATTCCTAACCGCGACCGGTTGCGTTCGGTTTGGCCGGAGGCGAAAGCAAGAGACAAGAACGGAAGGACAAGGGTAAATAAGCCGGATTCCACGAATACCGCGCTTAAATCCCCTAATCCACGTTGTTGCCGATTGCTCTAGCTTCAATTGGTCAAGAATCGGCTCAAAGGTTTTGAGTACGGATTTCCTTAGCTTACAATCTCGTATCTTTTCTTAACAACTTTATACTTGCAAATAAACACATAGGTTAGAAACAAACATACACAAATTCTTTATTGACTCGTCTAAGACAAGAAGGTAAAATAGCACCATCTCCCTGTGGATCGACCCGTGCTCAACCGGCTAGCTGCATAGCGACACCGTCCTGATCGCGGTAAACTTTAGAACTTTGAACTTCCGACACGCTTTTGGCGTGCGATCATATCGCCAGATACGAAGTCTCGAAAAAGCTGTTTTCGGCGAGATTGGCCGTCGGATCATCTGTAGCGGAACACGTGCTTAAGATGATTGGCTATATTGAAGAGCTCGCGGACCTTGGGACCACGTTAGAGAACGAGCTCTATACGGACTTGATTCTCCAGTCCCTTCCTTCCACTTACGCACAGTTTATCCTGAACTTCAACTTGCAAGAAAAAGAAGCTGAACTTTCAGAACTCCTCAACATGCTGAGGAGTGCAGAGGGCACCCTACAAAAAGGTAGGGAAATATCCACTTTGTTTGTAGGAGGATCTTCCTCTTCTAGGTCCAAGGCGAAAGCCAAGGGAAAGAAGAAGAAAACCCCCACCAAACCAAGGGACGGTGTTAGTAAAGTGGATACGAAGGGAAAGGCAAAAGCAACAAAGGTAGCGGGAAAGCTTGTGGGAAAGGAAGAGTGCTTTTACTGTCACAAGAGTGGACACAGGAAGAAAGATTGCAGGGCTTGGAAGGCCAGAAACCAGGACCCGAAGCAAGTTGCGGCTTCGGCTTCAGGTGTGTATGTTATTGAAAACTGTCTATCAATAAACTCTACTTCCTGGGTATTGGATACCGGATCAGGATCTCATATCTGTAATTCTTTGCAGGCACTGAGAAAGCATAGGGTTTTGAAGGCAGGTGATATGACCCTCAGAGTTGCAAACGGAGCTAGCATGGATGCTGAGGCCGTGGGGGACTATCACCTGGGAATGTCAGATGGATATGTTTTAGATTTACGTAATTGTTATTTTGTACCCAATGCAACTTGTAATATCATTTCTGTATCTTTAATATCTAAAGAAGGTTATGAATTTGCATTTGTAAGCAATGTTGTAAACATTCACCTTAATCAAGTTCTGATTGGGTAAGGTATATTAAGCAATGGTATATACGTATTAAACCAACCATAGATTTTCAATGTCCAGAATACACACAAAAGAATGTCTCCGGAAACAAATCAGGTTTTCTTATGGCATTGTAGACTGGGTCACATCAATGAGAGAAGGTTGACGAAGTTACATACAGAAGGATATTTGGATCCGTTCGAATATCAATCATATGCAACTTGTCAATCCTGTCTCAAAGGAAAGATGACAAAGACTCCATTCACTAGACACGGAGTAAGAGAGAGCGAGCTCTTGGGACTCGTACACAGCGACGTGTGCGGTCCAATGTCTACACATGCGCGAAGCGGTTATTCTTACTTCATTACTTTTACGGTTGACTTTTCAAGGTACGGATATGTCTTCTTAATGAAACATAAATCCGAAGCCTTTGGAAAATTCAAGGAATATAAGAATGAAGTAGAAAAACAAACCGGCAAAAGTATCAAGACACTGAGATCTGATCGAGGTGGTGAATACTTGAGTGCCGAGTTCTTGGATTACCTAAAAGAGAATGGAATTCTCTCTCAGCTTACTCCTCCATACACTCCGCAACATAATGGTGTATCGGAGAGACGGAACAGGACCCTATTGGATATGGTACGTTCCATGATGAGTAATGCTGAGTTACCGCGATCATTCTGGGGATATGCACTAGAATCAGCTACATACCTTTTGAACCGAGTTCCAACTAAGACTGTGCCTACCACACCATATCAGATGTGGAGTGGGAAGAAACCCTATCTTAAGCACATTAAGACATGGGGATGTCCGGCTTTTGTCAAAAAGCAGCATGCGGACAAACTCGAGGCACGCTCAGTACAGTGCAAGTTTGTGGGATATCCAAAGAACTCCAAGAGATATTTCTTCTATTGCGAAGAGGAACAAAAGGTTTTTGTTTCTCGTCATGCCCACTTCTTGGAAACTGAGTTTTTGGAAAATCAGATAAGTGGGAGCCCAATAGAACTGGAAGAAATTCCAGAACCACGAGCTATTACTGAAAGCTTAGTAGAACCAGAGGGTTCGAAAGATCAGGATATTCCTGCGCCGCTCGGCAGAAGTAGTAGGCAATCTCATCCGCCCGAGAGATACTACGGTTTTCTCATAGACGGGGATAGAGAGGATTGCATCATTGATAGTGATGAGCCGACTAGCTTCCAGCAGGCCATTCAGAGCGCTGACTCGGTAAAATGGATGGATGCAATGCGGACCGAAATGGAGTCCATGTACACCAACAAAGTATGGACGTTGGACGTTGCTCCAGATGGGGTAAAACCCGTAGGATGCAAGTGGATCTTCAAAAGGAAGATTGGTGTAGATGGACAGGTTGAGACCTATAAGGCTAGACTTGTTGCAAAGGGTTTTCGTCAAAGACCTGGTTTGGACTATGACGAAACCTTTTCTCCAGTGGCTATGATGAAATCCATTCGGATCCTTCTTGCCATTGCTGCCTTCCACGATTATGAGATTTGGCAGATGGACGTAAAGACCGCTTTTCTAAATGAAAATTTAGAGGAGTGTGTCTATATGGACCAGCCAGAGGGTTTCATTCAGAGAGGGAGCAGCGGAAAGGTGTGCAAGTTGCTTAAGTCCATCTATGGACTAAAGCAGGCATCGCGGAGTTGGAACATCTGTTTTGATGAGACGATCAAAGAATTTGGATTTATCAGAAATTCAAATGAACCATGCATATATAGTAGATTTGTAGCAAGAACTGTCGTATTCCTCGTTTTATACGTGGATGACATTCTCTTAATAGGAAATGACATTCCTATGCTACAATCTGTCAAAGGGTTCTTGTCACACAGGTTCTTCATGAAAGACCTGGGTGATGCCTCTTACATTCTGGGGATCCGGATCTATCGTGACAGATCTAAGAGGATATTAGGACTTTCACAGTCCAGGTACATCGACACCATACTGAAAAGATTCAGTATGGAAGATTCCAAACGCGGTAATCTACCGGCTTGTCACGGGATCACCCTCTCTAAAGAGATGTCTCCCAAGACTGATTTGGAAAGGGATCGCATGTCTATTATACCCTACGCTTCTGCGGTAGGCTCTATAATGTATGTGATGTTGTGTACCAGACCGGATGTAGCTTATGCGCTGAGTGTGGTAAGCCGGTATCAGTCAAACCCTAGGGAGAAACACTGAATAGCGGTAAAGAACATTCTCAAGTACCTGAGAAGGACTAAGGAGATGTTCTTGGTGTATGGCGGAAAGACCTCCAGATCGAGGCCTTTGCTGACTCCAGCTTCCAGAGTGACAAGGATGATTCCAAGTCCATGTCGGGTTATGTCTTTACCCTCAATGGAGGGGCGGTGTGTTGGAAGAGTTCCAAACAGGAAACCGTTGCTGACTCGACGATGGAAGAGGAATATATCGCTGCTGCAGATGCCGCAAAAGAAGCCGTCTGGATAAGGAAGTTCTTGACAGAACTTCAGGTGGTTCCATCCATTGTTGATCCAATACCTCTGTATTGCGACAACAACGGGGCTATAGCTTTAGCGAAGGAACCCAGGTCCCATCAGAAGTCCAGACACATCTTGAGGCGGTATCACCTGATTAGGGAGATCGTAGGTCGCCAGGAGATCGAGGTTCGGAGAGTTGCTACGGAAGATAACACTGCTGATCTATTCACGAAGGCCTTACCCCAGACACAGTTCGAGCGGCTGATCGAGATGATAGGTCTTCGATACGCCAGTACATGGCCTTAGTGCAAGTGGGAGATTGTTAGTGTATATGCCCTAGAGGCCATTACTGTATCATACTAGTTTGTATATTACTTAATGGAAGCTTTGGATATTCTCCTTGTATAGACAATCTTGCTCAAAATAGTAGTATGCTACTTGGTTTGTTTTTACTTTAATGTGTGCATGTATTTCTTATAGCATATCGCCTTTACACATTAGTGGAGCCCTTAGGATCTTTGCTTGATTCCCAGCGTTGTGATGGCAGTCACACTCATGGGGGCTAGGTAATCCACAAGCACATCCTTATACAGGTCCCTAGTCGTAGGACTATCGAGACAGGGCATCGATACTCCGGAGTAGACTAGCGTATGCGCTTCTCATCCCATCATGGGAGACGGTCTGTCCCACAGCCGTCAGTACGTCGTACTTGAGATAGAATGCGGATGCTCGTTAGGTTACGAGTACACTGGACAGGACTCGTCGAGAACTGTTGGTTGGTATTATACCTATCATCAGTTATCAGTTCCCAGGTGACATGAGTACAGCATAGTCCGTTGACTTGACACTGTCACTTCGCCTCGAGTGTGTTCCCACGGTTCTTAGATTGCTACCCTACCACGGCTCAAAGGAGTCGTGCAAACAGGTAGCAGTTGGGTGCAGTCCCGAAGCACTTGGAGGCAGTGACGGTTAGACAGGATTCGTCTCTCCCGGTATTGGGGGTTGATATCACGCTGTGTCTAGGAGAGCCATTACACAAAGTCCCTGGCCAGGGCAAGCGAGATATACTGGTAGGTTTCCAGTGTTATCTCAGGGTGTTCTGGGCTACACTCCGACACGACTTGTACCGCTATTAGGGGACTGATGTTTACCGCCCCTAGGCCCGCCAAGCGATATTCTCAGACGAACAGACCGGACTGTATGGAGATTGCCACATTCAGGCTCAGTAGGAGTTCAGATGGGTTCACCTCGTCAGTCTTCTTATCGGCATCTACCTGGGGACCGTTACGTACAGCTTGTGCCGCTTGCGGTCTATGGTTAAACCCACTGCCAGCGTAGTGTCGATTCTTTAGAGTCCCACATAGAGGGTTATTCGCCTTTAGGCAAAACAGAGTAGAGGTCGCATGGTTTTGCGACGGGGTTCGTTCACATCCGCGCACTTGTGCACGTTTGGTGTCCGGACAGCTTATACTAGCGGGCTTTGGTTTAAGCCAGATCCTAGTATATGTTTTGGGATTGGTTTTATCTCATTGTATTCGTGTTCCTCGGAACACGGATACGGGTGTATATGCACAGTTGACTGAGGCAGAGGCAGAGGACTTTCATTAGGGTTGATGACCATTGTCTTTTTCTTAACCCTAATGTATATGTGAAATGTGATTATTAATATTAATTAATTATAATTGTGTTATGGTTAGGGTTGTTGACCATTTGACTATGGTTGACTTGTTGACCTATGTTGACATATTGACCATCATCATTTCACATGAAAGATGCTCTTTGATTCTTGCAAAATTCATTAATGTGAAATGATAATGGTCATTTCAAGTTAACCGTCACTATTATCTTTGATTAATTATTTAATTATCATAATTCACATGTATGTGAGAATGGTTGATATTATGCTCATTCTCTCATGCTCATTCTCTCTCATCCTCTTCCTCTCTCTCAAAGCTCTCCTCTCTCATGAGTTGAGAACCATTTTTCTTTTGAGATAAAACACCAAAATTACTCTCTACTCATCCTAAGGTTCTAGGTTTAGAACACCAAGCACTTTAGTTACCTCTAGGTTGAGGTAGGAGCCAAAGGTAGAGGCCCTCGGGTGGATCTTTCTTCGGCAAGAGAAGGCGATGAGGACAATCCGTTCATCCCACTCTAAGGAGCAAGAAGAGAAGGAGTTCAAGACTTAGGTATAACCTTTTAACCGAGTAGCTAAGTCTCTTAGCATGGTTGTTAGTTTTTTTTTGTTTAGCAAAGATCCTCCTTTTAGTCCATGTTGCCTAGAGTTCTAAAAATCGAATTTTTATACCGTTTCTGCCTCCCCGTAAGCACCAGGGTGGGCAACGTGGACTTACAGATGCTGGGCACGGTTTTCATGATGTTTTCGAGTGTCAATGCTAGGCACTCAGATTCCATGATTTTTATGTGTCGTGAGGGACACCGTTGATTTATATCCTCATACTTTCATGCACACTCTTTTATGATATTTACGTGCATACAGACATTGATTATATGGGTGGACGAGATCCACATGCATACATGCATTGATTTTACTGTTGGATGTTATCCGCATGCTTGTAGGCATTGACTACCTTGTTGGCACATATACAGACCCGATCACCCTAGATATCGTAGTATTACCTTTATGATATAGTCGACCTAGGAGTCGTTGTTTATTCGATCTATCTGTTGATATTTTTCTACTCACGAGTTGGCAACTCACCCCCGTTGTGCCACAATTCTTGTAGGTTGACCGCTTGGATCAGTAGCGGCTTTGCTGACACACAGTTGCGTTCGGGTGTTTTGCATTGGTAGGTGGGACACTTGTATCGTACCCACTCTTGTATCTGTATTTCATATTGTATCTAGTTAACTCCATCAATCAAAATTAGTAAATTGTATAAGGAATAAAACTTCGTGAGATTGTGGTTGTGAGACTTAGAGCGAAGGGTTTTCCGCTACTTGTAATTAATGTCTTGCTTATTTCTTTATCTTTTGTGGTGAACTTCGCCGTTGGGCGTCGTATGCTTATATTTACTGTCTTGTGTGGTTGTGATCCGCCATTTGGCGAAGAGCTAGCTCCCGCTTGGGGATGCCTTCATTCTTATTATGTATTTGTGGTTTTGAATCAAAATATACAAAGGAGGTGCTGCCCAAATTTTCAAAAAGACGAAACATGTTTTTTAAACTTGCATAATCCACTTGCATTTTCATGTTCCTTTTTATGCATTAAGAAAATTGATTTCAGTATGCCTGTATTTCAAAACTTCACCTCCTTTATTTTTCTTAAAAGGTTTAGATTTCTGGGTTTTAGCTTACTTGTATTAAGTTATGCCTTTAGACGTTGCGTGATTTAAGTGCTGGTCACGAGCTAATATTTCGGGTCGTGACTGAGGTGCAGGATATTCCCTACTGAATACCATGATGCAAAACAAAAAAGTAATCGACTATAGTGAAGTTATTACCCTGACGCAAACTTCCGCCCAAGAGGTCACTCCCAGTGAAGGGATCTCGGCTCTTGCCTCGTCGAATGAGGTGCTGGATATTCATAACCGAATATCTCGTTGCAAAACAAAAGAAAACGTCCTTGTAATAACAGCATTTGAAAATTGTTCCAACAACATAAAATAGGTCTGTTTTCCTTGCATTGATCAGAATCAACGCAGTCCCATCAATTAATCACACCAGAAAAGAACGAAAATATGATGTACGTATATGCCATCCGCATTCGCCATTGGGCCCCGTCATCACCCGTTAGGTTACTTAACTAACGACAGAGCGGGGGCTGGACCAGCGCGGGTGCTAAACATATACAACATCTACTAGTAAATATATAACAATATATAATAATCGTTCCAGGCATGATAAATGCAACATCACAGATAAGCAATAAGCATCACAGAACAATACAGATAATCTGGGAGCCCCGGGTTTCCTTTGAGCCGCAAGTGAAACCCGACGTTCCCCAGGTCGTGTGGATAGCCTGTGCAATGAAAACTTAGACCCCTACAAGCGTGGAAAGTTACCCGCGAAAACCAAAAGTGAGGCAACCCCCTTCAGCAAAGTGAATGGGCCACCCGGCACTTCACGGAATCCGGTAACTTGAGCACCCCTCCTTGGGTCAACTTGTACCCCCTACGAGTGCGGCGAATATCCCGCCAATTCTAGAGTGAGGCCCCCTCTGTCTCAATGCCATGAGATGTGGGCCCGTTGCTCTCTAGAACCCGTCTATCCGTGCACTCCATCGCGGGGTAATCATAGTACAGAAAAGAAAATATGTACAACGGTTACATCGACCTCAACCCGGTCGTTCCCCAAACAAATAATATACAAACAAGAAGTGACGGCAGTCCACATGTCGGACGCTCGCCCCGCAATATCAAATGTACAAATAAAACTAAACTGTACTAATATTGCACCAAAACTAACCACTACGACGAACCAGCCACAACACAGCACAACACAGAACATCAACGTGAATGTCACGTTCGCAAACCCATCTAAAAGAACTATAGAAATTAGACAAGTTGTACCGCTCTAATGACATTCATGTTCGCAGATAGTAATGCATGTACTGTAAAACTGTAAACAGTGTTAGAAATATCGACTTCGAAATAACCCCGAACAGCCCCCAAACTAATAGATAAATCCATATCCAAACTGGGATAAACAAGCAATACCACCGAACCAATATTCCAGAGACTAGCACACAACCAAAATACGAAGTCCCAGATCCTCACTAAAACCAGCCAGGCCGGAATTTTGCTTAATGTGGCCGAGTGAAAATAGGTGAAAGGGGCTCGTATTTGGGGTGCAGTCTAGTTGTCATCAGAGTAGTCTTCTGCAGTTGCTTAAATAATTTTAGAAGACACAGAAAAATTTGACAGAAACTAGAATATCGTTGGTACTGTTTCGGAGTTGTTTCGGTTTTGATACTTTAACATCGTCTAAACAAACTAGTTCGAGGTTAATGACTTGGCTCTGATACCATGTTGGGTTACGACAGCGCCCCGGCCATCAATCCGTGGCCAAACGCGGAACAAAAACTTTTAGAAACCGGCGCTAACGGAACTCGATTCCCGGATCGAACCATTAACCCAATACAAGTTATATGTAAAGGAGTTTAAAGAGGTTATACCGAACGATCCGAGTCATTCGGTCTTCAACATCTGGTGTAGTACTTGACATCTCATGATTGACTCAATTGCCTAAGCAAGTGATATGCTAATAAGGCACATCCCTCTCCCCTTTAGTCTGTAAAACACTTTTAGAGAGGGTGACTCCATCACCTACAGGTACACCACCATGTCAGGAGTCGTCCATTCTAAAACACCTTTAGAATACTGTCTAAGTACCCAGATTGGGAAACTACCCAAATCTAGATCTAAAACCATAGATCTAGTAACCATAATGCTTGATATAATATCATATCCTATGTAGAGAAACCACTGTGTGACAACCACAGTATAACCGATCATAGTGTAGGAATTTCATTTCCTATGTCATCCAAATACCAGGACATTACACCCTACTACCTTCTTAACAGATCCATCTTCTACTCTGATGAAGCCAAAGCCTTTGACTGTCACATCAAAAATAGATGATCTATCTCCTCTATACCTTCTTTAGACTATAAATAGACACAAGGTGCTTGTCCAGTATGCTTCCTCTGCTCCCACTGACTATAACCACCCTCTGGCAGAGTCATATACACGTTCACTTCTAAAGCTAGTTTAGAACGACGCTATACTCATCCTCCTGCCGGGTCTCATAGTCTAGAACAGCAGTAATAGCAAGTCTGGGTAAACTAGAACCTCTTTGTCATCGTCTTTGAGTATACCAAAGTACCTCTCGGATGCCTTAGGTTACCTTCCATATCTACGAAGTGGCTAATGGAATGTCAAACCCGATTGACTCTTTAGGTTCTATTAAATTTTCATTAATCGTTTGTGGTTCTGGAATCACTTCCAGTTCTACCATACTCCCACTACTATTTTCTGAAAAAGTCCATTTTACTAAAACTGTAGCGAGTCAAGAACAATATCACTATTGATCTTCCAGATGGTAGAAAATTAACCCTCGTCACAGCCCGGGATAACCCACAAATTGCCATTACAGAAACGTGCCTTGAGTTATCCAGAGTCTGGTTTTAAGCATAAGCCGGACAACTCCATATACCTTAATATCGTTAAGATATGAACCGTTCTATATTCAATATAGAAACAGAGGCACTAATTTAATTGGAACCAGATTCAAATCATGCAACTGTCTCCAGTGCATGTCAACTAAATGGAGAGAGGACGATTAGCATTACTCAACATAGGAGTGCATCCAGATATGAGTAACCTGAAAGAGATGTAAGTTCTCAAAACCATTACTATCAACTGAATACCAAACACAAGTATCTACATCTTCGATCACCTCGAAGAATCCTGATACTTGCAACACATGGTTCTCTACTTTATTCTTGTACCAATAACTTCTAAAAACTTGGACCTTGTATTTCTACGAAACACTTGTCTAAAACTGGAGAAGTCACAAGTAAACAGAACAAGTATGAGCACCAACTCCTTTGTCCTAATGGACACTGAACAACATTCAATACTCTGTATAAGTCCCCTGAGTTGAATAACTCAAACCCTGTGCATCGTAGGTTAAAAACTGTACTATGGTTAAGAAGAATTACACCGCTGTTTAATGCTCCTTACCCAATCATCAACTGATATAGGTAAATGTCATAGACATAATTTCAAAAACTTATATCTCACTTTATAAAATAAACGTACAGATATATCAGTTTGAAATTGGTGCATAACAATGGATATTCAAAACCAAATATTTGTCGTCAGGCAAAATCCCAGGTGATTTCCTCAAATATCACCAATTACAACGAATTCCGATATAAAGAGGATATAATCATCTAATTCCCAATAATTTACTCCCACTCATCATCTGTAAAACTATACAGATGTGAGAATCAAACATGGTAAATAAATACCCTGGAGTAAGGATCTAATTGGGAAATCAATTTTTAATTAACAACGCATAGTGAAACTGAAATATGAAAATGTTTCAAATGGGTAGCCAGGTTATAACATTTCAGAAAATATAAAATATTATTTTTGGAATTTAATATTAAAATAATTTATATCGCGAAAACTATCCGATTTGCGAAATTTGGGGTTTTCGTAAAATGGTATAAATATATACCAATAATTATGAAATAATTGGAGATTAAAATGATTTCTTCATTTAAAAATATATTTATTGGATTTGGCATTTTTATAATTAATTATATGCAATTTAAATAAAAATTGATTAGTGCGCTACTAATCGCGATTAAGCCAAATCCGTGTTTCTACATTTTTCCATGGTTAGTGCACCATGTCATGTTGCATTTTGTTACATATTGTTTCATTGTGTTTGTTTTATTGTGTTGAGAGAAAAGAAAAGAAAGTGTATTATTGAGGAGAGAGAGGGGATCAAATTATGACATGAGACATGGGCTTTGAAAGGGTGAGAATAAGAGAGGGGGGGCTGCCATTCCTCACCCCATTGTTTTTCCTTCATCTTCTTCCTCTTCATCTCCCTCCACCTCCACCTCCAAGAATCATCTCCATTTCTTCACCAAAACCCTACACCCTCTTCATTAAAAATGATCCCCACTTCATCCTCAACACATTGGACCTTGCAAGTTTGGATTTTGGAGACTTTGGGAAGCTAGGGTTTTTTCTTAAGTTGCATCCATGAGGTATAATTCCTTTCATTTAGTTTAGTTTTAGTTTCTTGCACCCTAGTTTAGTTTAGAATGGGATTTGGTTAGGGTATGTGATGTTTGGAAAATTCAAAAGAAGAGTTGGGTGATTATGTGGACTTATAATCTGTAGTGGGTGTTTACTTAACCCTTAGTGATATTTTGCTGGCCAAGACCAAAGATTAGAACCAAAACACGAACTTAGAACTTTTCGACATCGGTTAATTGACAGTTTGTGAGTGTATATGGGAATCTAGAGTAACCCGGAGACACTAAAATTTATTTAGCAAACACAGAGAGGTGAGCAGGTGACCTAGAAGCTAACCATAAGACCCGAGGCCCCCATTCATTTCCCAGGCCACAAATAAATTCCCCCAGGCCGCAAATTACGGCCTGGTCATGGTGGAACTGTGTGGTGCTTGGTCTATAGCTCCTATATCTTCTAATTAGACCTCCCCTGTATGCAAAATTCCCTAGTTTGGCCCAGGGTGAAATCTGGAAGTGATTTCCCTCGTTGCTGAATTTGGTTTTCCGATTTCTGAATGTGGGATTTGATATTTGATATTGTATTGGGTCGTTGGATGTTTGTACGTCAACGACGAGGGTTGATTAGTTGTTTTTGCATGCGTAGGCTATAGGTTCTAACCTATGAGCACACCGTGTGCCGTAATGGTTTTCCAGACTTGATTTTAATAGCATTTGCGATTGTGTATTTATTGTAGGTACCTTCGCATGGATTCCGCGATGACGAAACACATCGACTACGGCTGAACAAGGAGTTCCACAGGTGAGTAGATTTATATCTACGGGGGAAGTCGGGTGGATAGCGTATAGCACCCCTGCAAGTTTTGATAGAAACCGATATATAGAATATGGTTAAGGAAACCTATATTAGAAAACTATGGATATGGTTAAAAAGATAGTTAGAGATGATATGAATGATTGAATATATATGTCGAGATATGAGATGAAAGCTATAGGGATATGACTCTTTGACATGATATGATAGAAATGATGTCTCGAATTGATATATAAGGATATGAAAAGTGAATGTGAATCACGATATGTAGATATGTAGTTGCATGAGATTAAGTATGAGATTTAGGGTGGCATGACACGAGATTTATAAGATAGAATGTATATGTAAAATGACTTAACGTGAGATATTAATGTCATAAAAAAAGTATACGATGTGATATGATGACTTTGTGTGGTATGCCGTTATATGGATGTGAGTCGATATGAGATAGTTGATACCTTTGTCGGTCCCACGATATGAGATTGATATGGATGTGACCTAGGATATAGGTATATAAATATATATAATGTTGTGAATCATGAGTGATATGTCATACGAAACGTTAGGTCCGTACCCTCATTGTCATATAGGTTGATAGAATCCCGAGTGGTAAATGCCGTCGTACGACGGATACCGTACGTGATGAGTTTTACTTAATGATTGATCTATACCTTCACTAGAGGATGCATTACGATGGATTATACCATACGTGATGTTGTGGGGCTGGATGCTGATTGTTAGATTCACCGACTCGGATATGTGATAGAGACGTATACCTTATAGCATTGTGCTCATGATTTACTTTATGCTACGTTCATGACATTCCCATTGCATTACATATACCTGTGCTAGTACACCAACACAATTATCGATGATGCGCATGTTACACTTACACAGATTACTGGCTCACACACCTTCATCATCGATAATTGCTGTCACTTACACAGTAGAATTGCTACATCATGCTACGATATATTGCTATGCTCACATCACTGTTCCATATTGCATGATATACGGATATGCTCACATTTCTGTTATATGTTTGCATACATCATACTTTACGATTATATGCATTGAGATGCTGTTTTCATGAGATTCTGGATTTGAGAACCGTTGTTATATTTCAAAAGAAAGTATGTATTGTTTTAAAAACCCGGTTTCTCTTGATATGATATTTCAGTGCGTCCACCATGCGTTTTCTCGGTTCTGAGATGTGTGATAGAAACCCAATTCAAGGAGCTGGATGATCCGTTTGCGGGTTCATGGTGGACCCGATATGGTACCCCGGGGCATGAAAGGGATGTCACGCAGTAGACGATGAGCCTGGTAGAAGGACTACTACCTACCGGTGATTAGTTGGACCTGGCGGTTATCCGGAGAATACCGACCGAAGTCGAGAGATGGATATAGGCTAATCCGTACTGCCGGAACCCAAGGGCCGATCCGGACAGACGGAGCCCGTGGGCCGATCCGGACTGACGGAGCCCGAGATATGAGGATTTACGTGTCGATGCTGGACATGGGTTTCATGATGTTTCGAGTGTCGATGTTGGACACTTAGGTTCCATGATTTTGATGTGTCATTGATAGACACACGTTGATTTATATCCTCATATTTACATGCATATGCTTTCATGATATTTACATGCATGATGTTGCTATGTCATTGATGGACACGTAGGTGTTATCCACATGCTGATACGTAATGAGTATATTGTTCGCATATATGCAGATACGGTCATCCTAGATATCATAGTATTACCTTTATGATATAGTTTACCTAGGAATAGTTGTTTATTTTGATTTCTACCTGATGATGTTTTCTACTCATGAGTTGGCAACTCACCTCTGTTATGCCACAGTTCATGCAGGTTGACCGCATGGATCAATAGCGGCATCACTTGTTAGTTATATGTATGCCCTAGAGGCCATTACTATACATAGGATGTATATTGTAGTGGATGCTTGGACATATATAGGGATGACTTTCTTGCTCGATATGATAGTATGCTATCTGGTTACTCTTTACTTTAACGTGTACACTGATTGTCTCTCTGTTACATGTTGGTATAGCCCTTAGGATGTGTACTTGACTACCTGGACTATGATGCGGATCATACTAGTGGGGATATGGTAGTCCATAAGTACATCCTTCAAAGTCCCTAGTCGTGGGTGTATCGAGACGGGGCATCGATATACCAGAGTAGACTAGCGTATACCTTCTCGACCCATATAGATGGGCGATGGATGATCCCATATCCATTGGTGTTTGACATCAGAGATGATATACGGGTGCTCAGTGGAGACTGGGTACACTGGACGGACTCGCCGAGAACTCCCAAATGGTATTATACCTTACGTCAGATGGCAGTTCTCTGGTGACACTGGTACAGGTTAGTCTGTAGACCCGAGATCGTTATAGAGTCTTATGTGATTCCCACTGTGCTTTGATTTCCATCATACCACGTCCAAGTGGGCGTGCAAAAAGGTGGTTTTTGGGTACAGTCCCGAGTCACATGGAGGCAATGAGCGATAGGAGGTGTTTCGTCTCTCCCGGTATAGGGAGTTGATGTTGCGCAGTGTTCGATTGGCTATAACAGAAAGTCCTTGGCCAAGGCTGCTTTAGGGATTTACTGGTAAGTGTTACCAGTAGTTTCTCGACCCGTTATGAGCCTCATATGGACATGACTTATCGAGTTATTGGGGTCTGACGTTTACCACCCCTAGACGAGATATGCGACATATCAGACGAACAGACCGGACTGTACGGTAGTGTTACTCGTTGGATTCACAGGAGTGTGAGCGGGCTTGCTCGTTGATCTTCTGATTGCTCAATACCCGGGTGGCCGTTACGTTTAGCAGACCGCTTGCAGCTTGTAGGTGTTTGATATGATCATCACCTGCTGCCGGCGTATTGACGAGTCTTTAGAGTCCTACACAGGGGTTTCCTGGCTCAAGCGAAATGAAATAGGAGCGCATATGAGATATGTGCGGGGCCGAGAATAATACCAGTATGTGATACTGTATTCTATTCTCGCGATTTTTATCATCGGTCGGTTATATGTGATATAGCCGGGTTACCGAATCAAGTGTTGATTCGATACATTGATACACTTGATATTAGTCGGTTATATGCGATATGACCGGATCGTTAAATCAAGTGTTGATTTAATAATTTAATGTATTATTATATATTTGATATATTACTTTACATTAACTAGTATTAGTTCACTTAAGATTGATTTTCTCACTTGAATGTGCACATTGTTTATATGTGATATATGCAAGTATACATGTTTGTATCATGCTTGATGATACAAACAAGTTGTGTGTATGAGACTTGAACCAACTCAAGGTTAAAATTAGGGTTTACTATTTTCTTAGCATATAACAAAAGAGTGTGACTTTGGTCAATGTTATCAAGCTTCATGAAGCTTGATGAACATTGACAAAGTCAACTCTTTTGTCATTTGTTCAAGATATTAGTTAACCCAACCTTTAACCTAATAGTTTGGTTAAATCTCTACATGAGTTAAGCATGAGGGCTTAACTCAACCATGGTGTCATGATTAAAAGGATAAGTATTCATATTATTCTTTTAAAAATTCATATGATTCTTTTCTTCTTCTTCATCTTCATCAAGCTCACAAAAGCTTGAGAGCTCCAATGGTGCCATAAGAAAAAGAGTGAGAAATCCAATTCTAAAGTGAACCCACTTCCTATTTCTTCATCCTCTACCACTTGCCATGTAGTATAGGGTGTTCTCTTCATAAAGTTTTTGACCAAGTGTAGGAAAAGCTTGAGTTTGAGTCTCCCCGACGTAGATCATGTTCGGCCTCGAAGTCAATGACCTAGCCCGATCATTTCTCCGACGAAACCATCGCTAGAGTCCAGGATCCGATGATCGCAGCGGAGGGACATCAACACGGAGCTAAAGAAATGGTGGAGCGGATCTACAAAGGTTGTTGTCCCTTTTCACTTAGCAATAAAGTTGTTTACTTGCTTGCTTTTCGCCTTTACTTCTATTTAACGATCTATATTAGGGTTTCTCGGCACCGGAAAATTTTTGTTTGGCATTGTTAATGCCTTGTGGAACCTCTTGAGTGTGCCTAGTAACCCTACAGTAGTATCAGAGCCTAACTAGAGCTTTAGGCGATGTGTTAATGAAGTTAAAACTCCGAACGAACCCGATACGTCCAAGTTTACCCCCTCTCTGTACATTTTTTCAAAACTGTGTATTTTCTGAATTAAAAATACCTAAAAAATTAAGCAGGGAAATATAAGAATTGTGGTGAAAAACGAGCTCCTAATACTTCTAAACTGCCGCGGAACCGCGGCCATACCATGCTTGGGCCGCGGATCTGCGGCCGTACGGAGGGATTGGGTCATTTTGTTTGCACAGTAGTTCTTATATCTTAAAGTTCTATTTTATGGGTATTTTTAAAATGACTTAAGTGTTAAGTTTTCTGGGGGTTTATTTTGTAATCATCGATTCGATCGGAGAATTTAATTTTGTTATGTTTTCCGGATATTTTTAGAACATGTTAAAAAGTTCGACCGGATATAAATACCCACTTTTTCCCCTGCCGGGAAATTTCCAAGTGTTGGATTTTTTTCGTAGTTTAATAACGTTCTAAGTAGTGCAAGTAACGCAATGGACCCTCTAGAAGACAACAAACCATAACTCGATTATGTGACCGTCTTGAACTGCCCTTTGAACCTTAGGATTTGGGGCAGTACGGCGTGCCACATGTGAGGCGTTGGCTTGACCCTTCTACAGCTGGACCATTGGTACTGTGGCATGAAGTGGTGGATTTTGAACTTATTTCAAGAGTTGAGCTGTTTCGGGAAAACTTGGGTGTTTGATTGTTCGATCGGAAAGTTTAACATTTCCTATTTATCTGGAATGTGATACAATATTTGGAATCCACAAAAAGTTATGAGATAACTGATTTGGACGTTATAAACATAGCAGTTTAGTCTCACTTGATCGGTTGCCACGGAATTTTGATGCGATCAAAAGTCCATCGCAATCACGTAGCGTACGCGGATACTCGCCGGGTAAACTTAATAGACAGCTACACCCCATAGCCCCGACCAAGTGACTGTAGGAGAACCCCGTTGCCGAAAGCATCCGTTCGGGTGCTCGCGGCAGCGGTGTTCCGCCTTGGTGCACTTCGTCGACGGCATCGGGGGTGCGGCCGTCTACTGAAGTTTGCGACGAGCATTCGATCAGGATGTCGGGAATCTTGTTGAATTGCCCGACTTGATATTGAAAAATGTTTTCGATAATGAGACTAAAATGCGGGGTTTATAATTGTTAGGCATGCGATGTCTAAAGAATTCATTCGATTAGGCATGCGATGTCTAAAGAAGTTGCGCATTCCAACTGTTGTAGTTTTACATTTTCTTTTCTGCGACCGTAAGTGTAATATGTGATATCGCCGGTTTCGTTGCTATATGTCAACGACAATTGGGATGCGCACATTTACTTACGTTGATGACATGTGATGTTATGTGTTGCTGGATATGTTATATTGGATCGTCGTGTTTGAATAGCCGGGTGGTTTTTTTGTGAGATGAGAGTTTTTATTTTCATTCATTTAAAATTTTTTGTATGTAATATTCTTTTATTGGGGCACTTCCAGGTTGCGGAAGATGTCACCCATTGTATATTATTTACTTTTCCGCACTAGGATAGACCCAAGGAGGAGAGCACAAGTAACCGGGTTCTGGAGTCCAGTGGGAGACCAACTCGAGGAGTCGAGTCCGGGTCTCCTAACTCTAGAATTGGTAGGGTTGCTTGCCGCTTTCGTAGGGGTCTAGGGGTGTGGGTTTGGCTATTCATCGCGACCGTGGAATCCGTGTTTTATACAGGCTCGTATTGAAAACACGGACGTCCTAGTATATCCAATATTTCATATGATTCTTCTGCTGCGATATCTGTGATGTGATCATTTGATGTTCTGTGATAAATACTGTATATAGTATATATAATATATTATATAGATGTTACTTATGTTTTACACCCACGCTAGCCCTGCCCCGCTCTGTCGTTAGTTACCTAACATAACGGTGCACGAGGGGACATCGAGGCGAATGCGGATGGCATAAGCGTACGTTATATTTATCTGTGATGTTTAGGTGGACTTAAATGATGGGACATTCATTAATGAGATTAATGAAAGAAAATAAACCTAAATGATGTTGTGGAATCGAATTTCAAAAATAAAAACAGGTAGCTACAGTTCTTGCTTTGCATCGCGGTGTTCCTTATAGAACATCCTGCACCTTATTCGATAAGGAAAGGACTGAGATCCCTTCACTGGGAGTGACTCCTTTAGCAATAACTGGCAGATGCTACAACCCTCGGTTTGTGTTTTGATTGCTTCTATAGCTTTTTCTTTGCACAGCGGTATATATGATATATCCTGCACCTTATTCGATGAGGAAAGGGCCGACGATCCCTTCACCGGGAGTGACCCCTTTAGCAAAACTAGAAAAGCCTCAAAAACACTCCATTTAAAAACATTTGATTCCGCAACGAGATCAAGTTCAAAGCGTTAAAGGTTTTCTTAAAAACCATCCGCAACCCTCCGTCATTTTAGGAAGTAGAGTACTTAGTATTCGTGCTACGTTTGTCGACCATAGCCGAGGCGTAGTGTACGGTAGCTAAGTGATGTCTTCCTATACCGCATATGATGCGATTAGTTAGGACAGTCATGTGGCTTTGTTGACCTTAGCCAAGGGTCATGTGGGTGGGTCTAATTAATCACGAAATGACGGGTAGAACTTAACTAGTGCTTATGATTTGTTGACCTTAGCCAAGGTCATAAGTGCTAGGGGTAAAAACCACTATCGGGAATTTCAAGTGTTGAAATTTACAATGAGATTGCATACCTTCTATAAGATAGTTGGATCCCGATACCCACTGCGAGTAATTGTTACTCCTGGGAGAGTTTTACACATTACAATTAGCCGATCAAGTAGGTGTCTAGAAAGGTGTTAACGAGGTTACGCCTCTGGGAAAACGAGGTTTACATTAATTAGGTTCGTGCGAAAGCACGGGGACCTCCCTCAAAGTACCGACACTGGCCTGACTGAAAGATTGGCAAACTTGTAGCGTGTAATTAATCCCGGCTAGTCTTTCCTTTTAGGGTTTGAAGGAGGATTTGATAAAAACAGTGGGAGCCATCCTAATTAGATAAAATAATAACCAATCTGATCTTGCAAGAGCGCACGCAGAGTGTTTTCTTCTCTCTCTCTCCAGGTAGCGACCATGTCACGCCTTAATCAAGATAATAAAACGGATATATTGACTGAACCCGCTTGTTATAATTAGCTGGGGAACGTTGGTCCCGCTCCAACTTATAATTGTTATAAGACAGAGCAGGAAATTGGGGATTACCAGAATTCCCGTACCGCCCAAACGAAGAAAGTGCATACCGATGCATCATCTTCGGGTGTGTTCATTACACAGAACTGTTTCTCAGTATCCTCTGCGTCCTGGGTATCTGATACCGGATCAGGATCCCAGATATGTAATATATTACATGGGCTACAGAAAGGTAGAGAAGTGAGAACGGGTGATAAGTTTCATGAGGCAGAGAACGGTCCAAGTGTTGCAGCCAAGTCTGTTGGTCACTGTCACCCTGTATTACCAGAATACATTGATTCTGAAAAAATGTTATTAGATACCGAACCTGATATACAAAATCATATCAGTCTCTTTATTTAGATAAAGAAGGATATAATTTTGTATTGTTGGATAATGTTTTGAACATTTCCTAAATCAAGAGTTGATCGGTTCAGGCACGTTATCTAAAAGTATTGATGTTCTAAATCAAACTACAGTTCTTAGTATACGGAATACACACAAGAAGAATAGTTCAGAAATGAACGAATCCTTCTTGAGGCATTGTAGACTAGGTCATATCAATGCGACCCGACTAGCTTAAGTTACATTAAGATGCATATTTAAATTAGTTTGAATTTACATCTTGTGAAACTTGCCAGTCATGTCACAAAGATAAGATGACCATAGCTCTGTTTATAGGAAACAGAGAAAGAGTTAGTAAACTCTTAGGATGATACATATTGATGTATGAAGGTCCCATGTCTATACATGCCAAGACCGGTTCTTTGTACTTCATTACATTCTCTGATAATCTCTCAAGATTCAGACATATATTCCTGTTGAAACACAAGTCCGAACCTTTTGAGATATTCATAGAATATAAGTTAGAAGTAGAGAACCAAAATACGGGTAAAAGTATTATGTCCTTTGATGTGATCAAGAAGGAGAATACTTGAGCACGGGATTCCTGGACTATTCTAAGAATGAGATTCTCTCTCAGCATTACTCCTCCGTATACACCACAGCACGTCGGTGTATCGGGGCGGAGCAATCACACCCTATTAGATATGGTGTGCTCTATGATGAGTACTACTGAGTTTCCTATTTCCTTTTAGGGAGTTATGCACTTATGAAATTGCATACCTATTGAATAGGGTTCGATCAAATAAGATGTCTACCATTTCATATGAGATATGGAAAGGGAAGAGCCCATCTCTTAAGTCAGTTAAGATTTAGGGTTGTCCGGCCTATATCTAAAAGAAAAATCCGGACAAGCTCGAGGGAAAGTCAGATCTGTGGAAGTTTGTTGGATATCCCAAGCATACGCAAGGGAATATCTTTTACCTAACCGAGGAACAAAAATGTTTTGTTTCTCAGCATGCCACCTTTGTGAAAGGGAATTTCTTGTGAAGAAATTATTGGTTATAAGGTAGAACTGGAAATAGTTCCAGCTATACAAACTGCAGCTGCTGATTTGGTAGAACCAAAGGATTCAATAGCGACCAACGAACCTCAGCCTCTCCGCCGATCTAGTAGTTTTCCTTACCCACCTAAGAGATACTTCGGTTTCTCTATGACAGTGGGAGCAAGGATTGCATCATGAGATGATGACCCAACTAGTTTCGGGCAGGCCATCAGGAGTAGGACTCTGTAAGAATGGCTGGATGCTTATCGATCTGAGATGGAATCCTTATACACCAACAAAGTATGGACTTTGGTTGCTTTATCTGAAAGGTTAAATCCCCATCAGGAACAAGTATATCTTGAGAAGATTACTTGGTGTACATGGAAAAGTTGAGACTTTCAAAGCTAGACTTGTTAAAAGTTTGCATCATTGACCAGGTATGGATTATGATGAAACCTTTTCTAAGAACCTATGCTTAAGTCCATCCAGATCCTACTTGCCACGGCTGCATACCATGACTACGATATCTGGTGGTTGGGTGTCATGACTGCTTTTCTAAATAAAGATTTAGAAGAGATAGTCTATAAGTACATAGTCAGAGGGCTTCGTAGACAGTGGGAGCAGTGGAAACGTGTGCAAGATATTTTATGTGATAAAGCAGGCATCATGGAGTTGGAACATCTATTTTGATGAGTTAGTCGAAGAGTTTGACATCATCAAAATGGTAGATGAACCTTGTATATACAAAAAGGTAGTAGGGAGTATACTGGTGATCCTCGTAAAGTACGTGGATGACATACTCTTGATAGGGAAGGAGTTTCCTATGCTACGCTCGGTCAATCTCCGCTTATCACTAGGATTCTCCATAAAGGATCAAAGTGATACCTACTAAATCCTGGGTTTTGGATCTATGAGATAGATCTAATTGGATGTTAGGATACTCACTAGTTGTAGTGAGATGGTATCAATTGATCCTGGGGAGAATCACTGGAAAGGTTCCAGGGTGATAAGGAGGACTGAATGTCAGTCGCAGGCATTGTCTTTACCCACAGTAAAGGGACGGTATGTTGGAAGAGTTCCAAGCTAGATACCGTGGCATACTAGAAGATAAAGGCTGGATACATCTCTACTTAAGATGCTACCAAAGAGGAAGTCTAGGTGTATACTAGTTCATGAGATGAACTCCATTCCTCCCATTGTGTAACAATGAAGTTGTGGCTTATGCCAAGGAACGCCCGTCCCATCAGTGATCCAGACATATTCTAAGGCAGTATCACCTGATCATGGAGATGGTTGATCTTCAGGGGATCGAGGTTAGGAGAGTAGACTTAGAGGACAATACGGCGGATCCACTCACAAAGGCCTTTTCCCAGAGAGAGACTTTTATGGGATGGTTGAGTATGAGATACTATAACCACTGCTATCAGATGGCCCTAGTGCAAGTGGGAGATTGTTAGTTATATGTATGCCCTAGAGGCCATTACTATACATAGGATGCATATTGTAGTGGATGCTTAGACATATATAGGGATGACTTTCTTGCTCGATATGATAGTATGCTATCTGGTTACTCTTTACTTTAACGTGTACACTGATTGTCTCTCTGTTACATGTTGGTATAGCCCTTAGGATGTGTACTTGACTACCTGGACTATGATGCGGATCATACTAGTGGGGACATGGTAGTCCATAAGTACATCCTTCAAAGTCCCTAGTCGTGGGTGTATCGAGATGGGGCATCGATATACCAGAGTAGACTAGCGTATACCTTCTCGACCCATATAGATGGGCGATGGATGATCCCATATCCATTGGTTTTTGACATCAGAGATGATATACGGGTGCTCAGTGGAGACTGGGTACACTGGACGGACTCGCCGAGAACTCCCAGATGGTATTATACCTTACGTCGGATGGCAGTTCTCTGGTGACAATGGTACATGTTAGTCTGTAGACCCGAGATCGTCATAGAGTCTTGTGTGATTCCCACTGTGCTTTGATTTCCATCATACCACGTCCAAGAGGGCGTGCAAAAAGGTGGTTTTTGGGTATAGTCCCGAGTCACATGGAGGCAATGAGCGATAGGAGGGGTTTCGTCTCTCCCGGTATAGGGAGTTGATGTTGCGCAGTGTTCGATTGGCTATAACAGAAATTCCTTGGCCAAGGCTGCTTTAGGGATTTACTGGTAAGTGTTACCAGTAGTTTCTCGACCCGTTATGAGTCTCATATCGACACGACTTATCGAGTAATTGGGGTCTGACGTTTACCACCCCTAGACGAGATATGCGACATATCAGACGAACAGACCGGACTGTACGGTAGTGTTACTCGTTGGATTCACAGGAGTGTGAGCGGGCTTGCTCGTTGATCTTCTGATCGCTCAATACCCGGGTGGCCGTTACGTTTAGCAGACCGCTTGCGGCTTGTGGGTGTTTGATATGATCATCACCTGCTGCCGGCGTATTGACGAGTCTTTAGAGTCCTACACAGGGGTTTCCTGGCTCAAGCGAAACGAAATAGGAGCGCATATGAGATATGTGATGGACCGAGAATAATACCAGTATGTGATACTGTATTCTATTCTCGCGATTTTTATCATCGGTCGGTTATATGTGATATAGCCGGGTTACCGAATCAAGTGTTGATTCGATACATTGATACACTTGATATTAGTCGGTTATATGCGATATGACCGGATCGTTAAATCAAGTGTTGATTTAATGATTTAATATATAATTATATATTTGATATATTACTTTACATTAACTAGTATTGGTTCACTTAAGATTGATTTTCTCACTTGAATGTGCACATTGTTTATATGTGATATATGCAAGTGTACATGTTTGTATCATGCTTGATGATACAAACAAGTTGTGTGTATGAGACTTGAACCAACTAAAGGTTAAAATTAGGGTTTACTATTTTCCTAGCATATAACAAAAGAGTGTGACTTTGGTAAATGTTATCAAGCTTCATAAAGCTTGATGAACATTGACAAAGTCAACTCTTTTGTCATTTGTTCAAGATATTAGTTAACCCAACCTTTAACCTAATGGTTTGGTTAAATCTCTACATGAGTTAAGCATGAGGGCTTAACGCAACCATGGTGTCATGATTAAAAGGATAAGTATTCATATTATTCTTTTATGACTCTTTTCTTCTTCTTCATCTTCATCAAGCTCACAAAAGCTTGAGAGCTCCAATGGTGCCATAAGAAAAAGAGTGAGAAATCCAATTCTAAAGTGAACCCACTTCCTATTTCTTCATCCTCTACCACTTGCCATGTAGTATAGGGTGTTCTCTTCACAAAGTTTTTGACCAAGTGAAGGAAAAGCTTGAGTTTGAGTCTCCCCGACGTAGATCATCTTCGGCCTCGAAGTCAATGACCTTGCCCGATCATTTCTCCGACGAAACCATCGCTAGAGTCTAGGATCCGATGATCGCAGCGGAGGGACGTCAACACGGAGCTAAAGAAATGGTGGAGCGGATCTACAAAGGTTGTTGTCCCTTTTCACTTAGCAATAAAGTTGTTTACTTGCTTGCTTTTCGCCTTTACTTCTAGTTAACGATCTATATTAGGGTTTCTCGGCACCGGAAAATTTTTGTTTGGCATGGTTGATGCCTTGTGGAACCTCTTGAGTGTGCCTAGTAACCCTACATCACTGGCACACAGCTTGCATTCGGTTGATTTGCTTTGGTAGGTAGTACATGTTGGATCGTGCCACTCTTGTATTATTGTTCCTATTGTATCTAGTCAACTCCATCAATCAGAAACTAGTATTTGTATATGTGTAGTAAGACTTAGACAGAGTTGTTGTTGCGAGACTTAGAGCGAGGGTTTATGTTCGCTACTTGTGGTTTTGATGTCTTGCTTTACATTTCCTTTGTGTTGATCTTCGCCGTTGGGCGTCGTATACTTATATTCTGTCTTGCGTGGTTATGATTCCGTCGATTGGCGAAGAGCTAGCTCCCGCTTGGGGATACCTTTTATATTATCATGTATATGTGGTTTTGGATCAAAATATACAAGGGAGGTACTGCCCAAAATTTTAAAAGACGAAACATGTTTTTCAACTAGTAAAATCCACTTGCATTTTTCATGTTCCACTATTTATGAATTTAAGAAAACCTTTGATTTCACCATACCTTTATTTCAAAACTTCACCTTTTTATTTTCTTAAAATGGTTTAGATTTCTGGGCTTCGACTAACTTGATTTACGTTACGGCTTTAGACGTAGCGCGATTTAAGTGCCGGTCATGAACTAAATTTCGGGTCGCGACAAAGTTGGTATCAGAGCGCTAGGTTTAACCTTGGTTCGAATCTAGGTTTGACTATGTGGAGTTCGGGGCGTAATCTATTTCGGAACCTAGGCTTGACCTTACAGAACTTAGACTTGAACAGGGGGGTATTAGACCCGAACTTTCGTTTCATAGGCTGACCCTGATTGATGGAGTAGGTAGCTTGAGTAGAGTGACGTACTGTACGTATGTTCCGCGGAATATTTACGATACGATACTCCACTTAAGAAACCTTAGGATGTACATATTTTGAGATCTATGATTCTCCCTGTCCCCTTGATTATACATCCATTTGAGATCCTTGATTCTATTCGTTTCCATGATCATACTATCACTGATTCCGTTCCTCCTTATGATCATGTATCCATTCTGGATCTGTTGATTCCTTTCATTCTTTTCATCTGTTTTCATCGATACATACTTGAGGTTCCTGTCACCATGGTTTGAGCGTAGATTGAGCTGCTGCTAGTGATGCGTTAAGGGCGAGATTGTTATAGACGAGGACTGGCCATCGTGTTTTCTGGTGACATGGGAACGTATCAATTTTGTGTTTGTGTTGTGACCTCTCGTTTGAGGCGAGTGTTCGGTTTTGCATCGGATGATCGGGCCACTGATAGAGGCTGCCGAATTGTGAGAGGAATGTTGATGTACAGCCTACCTCAGAGATCGTGATGTCTTCTACCTTACAGACAGATGACCCAGCTATTGCTGAGATTGATGAGATGTCGCTTCCAGAGCTTACGAGCTGAGATCGCTGGAGCTTTCACGTAGAGATGCGACAGATGATAGCTAGTCTATCTTGAGTTGAGAGACGAAGGTGATTCGTCAGATTTGATGCGCCGACGCAGTCCCAGTTCAGCTGAAGATTTCCAGTGTGGAGAATCTTATTCAGATCTTGAGTAGATCGATCCAGAGATGACGTTGTTCGTTGGATGATCCGATAGGAGATCAGTAAGTAGACCAACTTCAGATAGAGGACCTCACCCAGATGCGTTGTGAGTTGATCGAGGACGGACGAGTATTGAGTATTACTCCGATGGTTGGGAAAAGTTCCCGAGGACGTGTTCGGCTAGATATCTTCTACAGAGTGATGAAGATACCGAGTTCATGATTTCGAGTCCATGTGAGAGATTTCGGATTGACTGTAGCCGAGAACAATTGCAGACGCAGATAGCATGACGTGACGTCAAAGCGGACGATAATAAAGACGAGCGAAACAAGAGGTTCATACGAGATATTAACGAGCTGTTGTTACTCCCCATTGAGATTAGAGATCGGATATGTATACAGAGGCGTGAGATACGACCAATTCCCGAGGAAAAGCTGTGCTGAGAACGTAGATGACCAGAAAGCGAGAAAAGATTATGCAAGAGTACCAGGCTCCGTATAGTTCGGCATATACGAGATCGGAAGAGACCTTGAGCAGGTTCCTTCCAGGACACTGCTACGATAAGATTGTCACCAAGGATTAGTTGTGTCATGTTTATTCAGAGGGCCGGAGGCCGACGCCAGTGACGTGCTGCTTACAAGGGGTCATGCTAATTGGCCGAGAGATAACCAGAGGAGTGTCAGAGCGGAATCATTTCCGTTGGTACACCTGACCGGGCCGACGAGCTGATGAATTGCGAGATTGGTAATCCACAAAGAAATGAGGACCCAGAGACAGAAGACGCCAGACCGTGAGCAGAAGGCAAGTAGATGCTCTTGCTCTGCCAGTTTTGGGCGCACCGTCATTTTTCGACATTGTAGGAGGTGTACCTCAATATCATTTTTTGCGATTTGCGTTTGTGATCCGAGTATCATGCTTATATCGCTTAGATTTGAGTTTTGATGATTGAGTTTCATGATATTGATTCCGTGCACCATGGCTGCACCAACTGGGTATTTACATTTTGTGCATAGTTATTACACTTGATATATGTTTTATACACCGTTGTGTGGGTTTATGATTTATGCATATTTATTGCTCTTGATGTTGATTTTGTGCCTTGGCTGCACGTGTTTATGATTTCGTGGATTTCATTCGGCTGATTTGATTTTGTGCATGTGGTACGCACTCAATTTGATTTTCGCACTCGGTATAGCTCGCATATGCTTAGTGCATTGATACGGATTTTGTGCACATAGTTGCACACGTTTATGATTTTATACACCTTGGTACACAAGGTATTATTTTTATATGCATTTGAGTTATTGATGCGTTTCTGTGCACTTGTTGCACCCGATTTGTATTTTGTGCATTTGTTGCACTAGATTTTTACGCCGTGCATTTGTTGCACCGGATTTGTATTTCGTGTATTGGATGCACCGGATTTATACTCCGTACATTGGTTGCACCGATTTATGTCTTTGAGCATTCGTTTTACCAAATTTATGTTTTTGTGCGCGTTTGCACTTGATGTTCGTTTTCGTGCATGCTACTGCACTAGATGTTTTATTATAACGTTTTGAAAATCATTTAGATGAAATTTTCGATAATCGGTAAAATAACTGGTGTTTTCCGTAAAACCAAGATATAATTACCTTTCAACATAAAATTAAATATACCTATTCTAGCTATGTAATTGCTAGTATTTGGTAATTGGGTCACTTATAAAATTTCTAGTTTACTAAAAATTTCTGTAATTAATTATTTTAAATATTATTTTAAGCTTTCACTAATACATTTAATTAGTGATAATTACAAATTGGAATAGGTTAATACAAGTTTTGTGCATCATGACATATTAAACCAAAGTGTAACATGTGGTTTTTGAAATGAAAAGTGGTCGAGATGGTCTTGGAAAATATAAAATAAAAAGGCTTAAATTGTGAAAAATAAATTAATTAGAAATTAAGGTATGGTGTTTATCTTCTTGTGTGTTCACTCACTTACACTCACACACACCCTCTCCCCTCTTGTTCTAGCCAAGACATGCCGCCGCCCCCCCCCCATTCCCCAAAAATTCCCACTCCAAAATTTGAAAGGAAAACAAAGGAAAATGAAAACAATAATTAAAGAAAACAAGAATGGAAGAGGTATGGGCTTATTGTTGACTTGGTATTCTTTTCAACACCTCACTCTCTCTCCTCATCTTCATTTGGCCAAGCCACCTCCCTCAATTCCTGCAGCAGCCCCTCCCCAAAATCCCACTTCATTTGCCATTAAAACTCCATCAATTTTGCCTCAAAATTCCAAACAAAAATCCCACAAACTCCAAATCCAATCTTTACCTATTTTTCCTTGGCTACTCTAGTATGGATTTAGGAGCATGGAGGCCATTTTGGGAGGCTAGATTTCAAGTTTGATCTCTTGAATTGGTGAGGTATAAATCCTTACCCGATACTTAAATTGTCCTAATTAAGCTAATTTGCAAACTAGATTTTCGAAATTAATGCTAATTGGTGAGATAAAAATCTAGTTAATGTTTATGTTGTTGGGATTCCTTAGCACCCTACTGGTTTTTCACAGCAACTACCATGCCACTTTTAAATTTTCTAAGGTGCTAATCAATCCTAAGCTAGAATCAAGCTAGAGTGAAAAGACAATAAAACATGCAATCAAACATTACATAAAAAGTTAACAAGAATACAAGCTTTGTAGATCCGGTCCTTCACTTAAAGCTCCGTGTAGTCGTCCCTTCGCTGCGATCGCTGCAAGTGAAGATTTCCCGAACTCTAGAATGGTTCCTTCGGAAAAATGAACGGGCTTGCTCGATGCCTTCGAAGCCGAAGATGATCTACGTCGAGGAGACTCAAACCCAAGCTACCTCTTCACTATGTGATAAACTTTGTGAAAAGAACACCCTAAACTAAATGGCAAGTAGTAGAGGATGATGAAGTAGGAAGTGGGCTCACTTTAGATTTTAGTTTCTAACTTGATTTCACCATTTTCCTTGGAGCTAGAAAACAAGAGGAATGAGATGAAGAAAACAACTCAAGAAATATCAAGTGAAGAATGAATGAAAATGAGATATGCAACCTTGGGTGAGTTAGTATCATATACTAAACCCTTGTAGAGACTTAACCATGGCTAACTCTAATGGTTTGGTTTAAAAATATCTTAAGTAAAACAAAATGTGTGGACTTTGTCAATGGTAATCCAAGCTTCATGAAGCTTCATGCCATAACAAATTATGCCACCATTTTGAATTTACTTAAAATAAATAAAACCGCACAATTATAAGTAAGCATGGTGTAAGTCTTACACACACCCAAATTTGCATGTATCATCAAGCATGACACAAACTTGTACACAAGTATATATCACATATACACTTAATACATAATCAAGTGAGAAAAACAATCTTAAGTGATCCAATACTAGTTAATGTAAAGTAATATATCAAATATATAATTATACATTAAATCATTAAATCAACACTTGATTTAATGATCCGGTCATATCGCATATAACCGACTAATATCATGTGTATCAATTTATCGAATCAACACTTGATTCGATAACCCGGCTATATCGCATATAACCAACCGATGATACAAATCGCGAGAATAGAATATGGTATCACATACTCGTATTAATCTCGGTCCCGTACATATAACATATGTTCTCCTACTTCGTTTCGCCTGAGCCAGGAAACCTCTGTGTAGGACTCTAAAGACTCGTTAATACACCAGCAGTAGGTGATGATCATATCAAACACCCACAAGCCGCAAGATGTCTGCTAAACGTAAAGGCCACCCAGGTATTAAACGATCAGAAGATCAACAAGCAAGCTTGCTCATACTCCTGTGAATCCAATAAGTAACACTACCGCACAGTCCGGTCTGTTCGTCTGATATGTCGCATATCTCGCCTAGGGGTGGTAAACGTCAGACCCTAGTAGCTTAATAAGTCATGCTGATGTAAGGTCCATAACGGGCGTGAAACTACTGATAACACTTACTAGTAAATCACAACTACCCTGGCCAGGGATTTCGGTTATGACCAATCGAGCAAAGCGCAACATCAACCCCCAACACCGGGAGAGACGAATCCCCTCCTATCGCTCATTGCCTCTGTTAGTGTATATGCCCTAGAGGCCATTACTGTATCATACTGGTTTGTATATTACTTAATGGAAGCTTGGGATATTCACCTTGTATATACAATCTTGCTTAAAATAGTAGTATGCTACTTGGTTTGTTTCTACTTCAATGTGTACATGTGTTTATTTTATCATATCACTTATACGCATTAGTGGAGCCCTTAGGATCTTTGCTTGATTACCAGCGTTGTGATGGCAGTCACACTAGTGGGGGCTGGGTAATCTGTAAGCACATCCTTATACAGGTCCCTAGTCACAGGACTATCGAGACAGGGCATCGATACTCCGGAGTAGACTGGCGCATGCGCTTCTCATCCCAGTGTGGGAGATGGTATGTCCCACAGCCGTCAGTACGTCGTACTTGAGATAGTATGCGGGTGCTCGTTAGGTTACGAGTACACTGGACAGGACTCGTCGGGAACTGACAAGTTGGTATTATACCTATCGTCAGTTATCAGTTCCCAGGTGACATGAGTACAGCTTAGTCCGCTGACTTGACACTGGCACTTCGCCTCGAGTGTGTTCCCACTGCACTTTGATCACTACCCTACCACGGCTCAAAGGAGTCGTGCAAACAGGTAGTGGTTAGGTGCAGTCCCGAAGCACTTAGAGGCAGTAACGGTTAGACAGGATTCGTCTCTCCCGGTATTGGGGGTTGACATCGCGCTGTGTCTAGGAGAGCCATTACACGAGTAGTCCCTGGCCAGGGCAAGCGAGATATACTGGTAGGCTTCCAGTGTTATCTCAGGGTGTTTTGGGCTTCACTCCGACACGACTTGTACCGCTATTAGGGGACTGACGTTTACCGGCCCCCTAGGCCCGACATGCGATGTATCAGACGAACAGACCGGACTGTACGGAGACTGTCACATTCAGACTCAGTGGGAGTTCAGATGGGGTTCACCTCATCAGTGTTCTTATCGACATCTACCTGGGGATCGTTACGCACAGCTAGTGCCGCTTGCGGTCTGTGGTTAAACCCACTGCCAGCGTAGTGTCGAGTCTTTAGAGTCCCACACAGAGGGCTATTCGCCTCTGGGCAAAACAGAGTAGAGGTCGTATGGTTTTGCGACAGGGTTCGTTCTCATCCGCGCACTTGTGCACGTTTGGAGTCCGGACAGATATTACTAGCAGGCTCTGGTTTGAGCCAGACACTGGTATATGTTTTGGGGTTGATTTTATCTCTTAGTATTCATGTTCCTTGGAACAAGAATGCGGGTGTGTATGCACAGTTGATTGAGGCGGAGGAAGAGGATATTCATTCGGGTTTCGGAACGGGTGCGTATGCACAGTTGACAGTCGTCTTTTTCCAAACCCTAATGAATTTATGTTATATCAATTAATAAAATTAATTAAATGAAATTGTGTCATGGTTGGTTTTGTTGACTTGTTGACCAAGGTTGACTTGTTGACCATGGTTGAAAGTTTGACCATCATCATTACATATCAAAGATGCTCTTTGATTCTAGCAAAACCATTTAATGAATGAAATGATAATGGTCATTCCAAACCTTCCATCAACTATTTCATTTTTATTATTATTGTTAATTTGATAATTCTTTTCATTTTAGTTATGGTTGTAAAATGAAAAGAATAGCTCATTTCTATCATAACACTTCTCTCTCCTCACTTCTTCTTCTTCCTCCTCTAGTTCAAGGAGATCCCTTCTCATGTGTTGAGAATCCCTCTCCTTGAGATAAAAACACCCCAAAGCCACTCTCTACTCACTCTAGGGTTAGAGGTTTAGCAAGCCAAAGATCCTAGTTCTCTCAAAGTTCGAGAAAGGAGCCCGAAGGTCGAACCCTCAAGTGGATCCATCTTTGACGGAAGAAGGCGACGAGGAAAGCACCATCAAACCCTACAAAGGTTTCAAGAAGAAGGAGTTCAAGTTAGGTATAACCTTTTATCCGAGTAGCTAACTCTCTTTAGCATGATAGCTAGATTAGTTTAGAAAAGATCCCGACTTTGATAGTCCATGTTGCCCTTTGCGCTAAAAATTTGATTTTTATACCGTTTCCGCCTCCCCGCAAGAACCGGGGACGGCAACGTGGACTTACATTGGTATCAGAGCCTAACTAAACTTAAACTAGCTTAGTAGTAAAGTGTATGGAAGTTCGAACGGAAAAATCGCAAAAAACCGGAAAAACAAAACCCTAACTTTCTGTTGAAAATTTTTGTGCTCTAAAATTAAAATGTTTTACTCCTAAAATCAGCTCAGGGTTTTGTGAGAACACCCACCAAAAACGATCCCCTGATTCCCTCAAACCGCCGCGGTTCCGCGGCAATAGGTATGCATTTGCCGCGGAACCGCCGCCGTTTAGGATCCTCTCGTGATCGGGTTTTGTGCAGTGTTCTTCTGGTACGGTTTTGGGATTTTTCAGATGGTTTATTTGTGCCCAGGTTTTCCAGAAAAGAAATTTGTTTTTGGGGGCCTATAAATCCGTATTTTTATCGAACTTCACTACACTTTGACTATATTGGTTATATCTGTGATGTTTATATGTATTGAACGTCGGCTAATCGCTATATGTCGATTAGTCGGGGTTATACATATCTGTGATCTGTGTTTGATGATGGTTTGTGTATATGAATGCGTTGGACTGTCGCGGGTGAATAGCCGGGGTGGATGTGAGATGAGTGTTTCTTTTTCTTTCATTCAGGTAAAATGTAAATTGATGTAATATTATTATTTGTATGGCCGCACAACCGGGTCGGGGTTGTAGCCGTCATTGTATAATTCTTTTTACTGTTTTTGCTCCTAGGATAGACCCATGGAGGAGTGCACAAACTACCGGGTATCTCGAAGTGCCGAGTGGCCTACTCACGGCGATGAGGGAGGTTGCTCCACTTCGGGGTACTTGGCGGGTAGTTTGCCGCACCCGTAGGGGTCTTGGGTGGGGTTTTGGCTATTCACCGCGACCATGTAATCCGCTTTTCGTTGCAGGCTCGAAAGGATTGCGGATTCCTAGTATATCCAATGTATTCATCTGTGATCTGTAATGTCTATCATTGCTATATATTAATAACTATTTAGGCGTTGCTTATGTTTTACAGCCGCGCTAGCCCAGCCCCCGCTCTGTCGTTAGTTAAGTAACCTAACGGGTGATGACGGGACCCCGTGGCGAATGCGAATGGCATAAGCGTACGTCATATTTTGGTTGTTTTCTGCAATGGTAGGATTAAATGATGGGACGCATTAAAAGAACTAATGCAAGAATATCATGCATTAAAAGAACTAATGCAAGATAATAAACCAAGCTAAAGTCGTTGGAACACTTTCGAAAAACCACTCGGTTCTTTTCAAAACTAACTTTTAAATGCGGAGCTTGAGCCGCTCCTTTTAAAAGCTATCTCGTTCCATCGATTATATCAAGTTCACTACGTTCACGGTTTAGCCAAAACCATTCGTAGCCCTCCATCATTTCAGCTAAATATTCGGTAGTATTCAAGCTATGTATTTTGACCTCACGCCAAGGCATAGTGATTGGTAGCTACCGGATATTTATCTGTTGCATAGATAGAATGCGTTGTTTTGGGACAGCCGTACTGCCATTTTGGCCTACGTCAAGGGTAGATACGGGTGGGTTCAAATCAACAGGGATAATGATGGGTAGAACTTGACATGTGATTTATGACATTTTGACCTCACGCCAAGGTCATAAGAGCATGGGGCAAAAATCCACATCGGGAGTTTCATAAACACTGAAACTTGCTAGATTTGCATACCATTTGGAGTGTGATGATTATGGTAGGATTCCTTCATTTTCGTCACGCAATGATATTTGGATCCCGATCCTACTGTGAGTATATGCTACTCCTCGGGAAATTTTTCACTAAACGATCAATGCTATAAACCTAGTAGGTGTCTAGAAAGGTGTTAGCGGGGCTACGCCCCCAGGGAAAAGAGGTTCTTAAATTAAGGAACTTCGCGAAAGCGTTGGAAAACCTCCCTCGAAGTACCGACACTGGCCTGGCTAAACGGTTAAGCAAGTATTGTGCGGTGCGATTGATCCCGACTAATTCTTCCTTTATGGTTTGAGGAGGGATTCGAGAGACAGTGGGAGCCATCCTGTTTAGACAAATTAAAAACCATTCTAAACTTGCAAGAGCATCGTGCTGAGTGTTTCTTCTCTCTCCTAATTGCAGCGACCAATCAACATGACTGGACTTAAGTTACTTCTAGATAAAAACATACTGACAGGGCCAAACTACAAAGATTGGCTCAGGAATGTCAAGATGGCAATCACTTACGACAAGCTGGGGTATCTTCTTACCACCAAAGCTCCCCCCGTCCCAGGTCCCACCTCCAGCGTCGCGGATAAGGAAATCCGTAAGACTTGGGAGATTGATTGAGCGAAGGCCAAGTGCCTCGTGCTTGCCTCTATGGACAACGAACATCAGAGGAGGCACGAGAATATGGACCTAGAATCCATATTTCTCCATACAAATGAACTGTATAGAGAGCAGTCTCGTATCGCAAGATACGAAATATCGAAAAAGTTATTTTCGGCAAGGTTGGCCGTCGGATCATCGGTAGCGGAACACGTGCTTAAGATGATTGGCTACATTGAGGAGCTCGCAGAACTTGGGACCACGTTGGAGAGTGAGCTCTATACGGACTTGATTCTCCAGTCCCTTCCTTCCACTTACGCCCAGTTTATACTGAACTTCAACTTACAAGAAAAAGAAGTTGAACTTTCATAACTCCTCAACATGCTGAGGAGCGCAGAGGGCACCCTACAGAAAGGTAGGGAAACACCCACTTTGTTTGTAGGAGGATCTTCTTCTTCTAGGTCCAAGGCGAAAGCCAAGGGAAAGAAGAAGAAAGCCCCCGCCAAACCAAGGGGCGGTATTAGTAAAGTGGATACGAAGGGAAAGGCAAAAACAACAAAGATAGCGGGGAAGCTTGTGGGTAAAGAAGAATGCTTCTATTGTCATAAAAGTGGACACTGGAAGAAAGATTGCAGGGCTTGGAAAGCCAGGACACAGGAACTGAAGCAGGTTGCGGCTTCAGCTTCAGGTGTGTATGTTATTGAAAACTGTCTTTCGATAAACTCTACTTCCTGGGTATTGGATACCGGATCAGGATCTCATATCTGTAATTCTTTGCAGGCGTTGAGAAACCGTAGGGTTTTGAAGGCAGGTGACAAGACCCTCAGAGTTGCGAACGGAGCTAGCATGGATGCTAAAGCCGTGGGGGACTATCACCTGGGAATGTCGGATGGACATGTTTTGGTTTTACGTAATTGCTTTTTTGTACCTAACGCAACTTGTAATATCATTTCTGTATCTTTGGTTTCTAAAGAAGGTTATGAATTTGCGTTTGTAAGTAATGTTGTAAACATTCACCTTAATCAAGTTCTGATTGGGTCAGGTACACTAAGCAATGGTATATACGTATTAAACCAACCACAGATTTTCAATATCCAGAATACACACAAAAGAAAGTCTCCAGATATAAATCAGGCTTTCTTATGGCATTGTAGACTGGGTCACATCAATGAGAGAAGGTTGACTAAGTTACATAAAGAAGGATATTTGAATCCGTTCGAATATCAATCATATGCCACTTGTCAATCCTGTCTCAAAGGAAAGATGACAAAGACTCCGTTCACTGGACACGGAGTAAGAGCGAGCGAGCTCTTGGGACTCGTACACAGCGACGTGTGCGGTCCAATGTCTACACATGCGCGAAGCGGTTTATCTTACTTCATTACTTTTACGGATGATTTTTCAAGGTTCGGACATGTCTTCTTAATAAAACATAAATCCGAAGCCTTTGGAAAATTCCAGGAATATAAGAATGAGGTAGAAAAACAAACCGGCAAAAGTATCAAGATTCTAAGATCGGATCGAGGTGGTGAATACTTGAGTGCCGAGTTCCTGGAATATTTAAAAGAGAATGGAATTCTCTCTCAGCTTACTCCTCCATACACTCCGCAACATAACGGTGTATCGAAGAGACGGAACCGCACCCTATTGGATATGGTACGGTCCATAATAAGTAACGCTGAGTTACCGCGATCATTCTGGGGATATGCGCTAGAATCAGCCGCATACCTTTTGAACCGAGTTCCCACTAAGACTGTGCCTACCACACCATATGAGCTATGGAGTGGGAAGAAACCCTATCTTCAATATCTGAAGATCTGGGGATGTCCAGCTTTTGTCAAAAAGCAGCATGCGGACAAACTCGAGGCACGCTCAGTACTGTGCAAGTTTGTGGGATACCCAAAGAACACCAGGGGGTATCTTTTCTACTACGCAGAGGAACAAAAAGTTCTTGTTTCCCGTAATGCCCACTTTCTAGAACACCAGTTCTTAGAAAAGGAAATAAGTGGGAGCGCAGTAGAACTGGAAGAAATTCCAGAGCCACAGACTATTACTGAAAGCTTAGTGGAACCAGAGGGTTCAAAAGAACAGGACATTCCTACGCCGCTCCGCAGGAGTAGTAGGCAGTCTCATCCGCCCGAGAGATACTACGGTTTTCTCATAGACGGGGATAGAGAGGATTGCATCATAGATTATGATGACCTTACAAGCTTCCAACAGGCCGTTCAGAGCGTTGACTCGATAAAATGGCTGGATGCAATGCGGACCGAAATGGAGTCCATGTACACCAACAAAGTATGGACGTTGGACATTGCTCCAGACGGGGTAAAACCCGTAGGATGCAAGTGGATCTTCAAAAGGAAGATTGGTGTAGATGGACAGGTTGAGACCTATAAAGCTAGACTTGTTGCAAAGGGTTTTCGTCAAAGACCTGGTTTGGACTATGACGAAACCTTTTCTCCAGTGGCTATGCTGAAATCCATTCGGATCCTTCTTGCCATTGCTGCCTTCCACGATTATGAGATTTGGTAGATGGACGTAAAAACCGCTTTTCTAAATAGAAATTTAGAGGAGTGTGTCTATATGGACCAGCCAGAGGGTTTCATTCAGAGTGGGAGCAGCGGAAAGGTGTGCAAGTTGCTTAAGTCCATTTATGGACTAAAGCAAGCATCGCGGAGTTGGAACATCTGTTTTGATGAGACGGTCAAGGAATTTGGCTTTATCAAAAATCCAGATGAACCATGCATCTATAGTAGATTTGTAGCGAGAACTGTAGTATTTCTCATTTTATACGTGGATGACATTCTCTTAATAGGAAATGACATTCCTATACTACAATCTGTCAAGGGATTCTTGTCACACAGGTTCTCCATGAAAGACCTGGGTGATGCCTCATACATCCTGGGGATCCGGATCCATCGTGATAGATCTAAGAGGATATTAGGACTTTCACAGTCCAGGTACATCGACACTATACTGAAGAGATTCAGTATGGAAGATTCCAAGCGCGGTAACCTACCGGCTTGTCACGGGATCACCCTCTCTAAAGAGATGTCTCCCAAGACTGATTTAGAGAGGGATCGCATGTCTATTATACCCTACGCTTCTGCGGTAGGCTCTATAATGTATGCGATGTTGTGTACCAGACCGGATGTAGCTTATGCAGTAAGTATGGTAAGCCGGTATCAGTCAAACCCTGGGGAGAAACACTGGATAGCAGTAAAGAACATTCTCAAGTACCTGAGAAGGACTAAGGAGATGTTCTTGGTGTATGGCGGAAAAGACCTCCAGATCGAGGTCTTTGCTGACTCCAGCTTCCAGAGTGACAAGGATGATTCCAAGTCCATGTCGGGTTTTGTCTTTACCCTCAATGGAGGGGCGGTGTGTTGGAAGAGTTCCAAACAGGAAACCGTTGCAGACTCGACGATGGAAGCGGAATACATCGCTGCATCTGATGCCGCAAAAGAAGCTGTCTGGATGAGGAAGTTCTTGAAAGAACTTCAGGTGGTTCCGTCCATTGTTGACCCAATACCTCTGTATTGCGACAACAACGGGGCTATAGCTTTAGCGAAGGAACCCAGGTCCCATCAGAGATCCAGACACATCTTGAGGCGGTATCACCTGATCAGAGAGATCGTGGATCGCAAGGAGATCGAGGTTCGGAGGATTGCTTCAGAAGAAAACACTGCAGATCCATTCACCAAGGCCCTACCCCAGACACAGTTCGAGCGGCTGATCGAGATGATAGGTCTTCGATACGCCAGTACATGGCCTTAGTGCAAGTGGGAGATTGTTAGTGTATATGCCCTAGAGGCCATTACTGTATCATACTGGTTTGTATATTACTTAATGGAAGCTTGGGATATTCACCTTGTATATACAATCTTGCTCAAAATAGTAGTATGCTACTTGGTTTGTTTCTACTTCAATGTGTACATGTGTTTATTTTATCATATCACTTATACGCATTAGTGGAGCCCTTAGGATCTTTGCTTGATTACCAGCGTTGTGATGGTAGTCACACTAGTGGGGGCTGGGTAATCTGTAAGCACATCCTTATACAGGTCCCTAGTCGCAGAACTATCGAGACAGGGCATCGATACTCCGGAGTAGACTGGCGCATGCGCTTCTCATCCCAGTGTGGGAGACGGTCTGTCCCACAGCCGTCAGTACGTCATACTTGAGATAGTATGCGGGTGCTCGTTAGGTTACGAGTACACTGGACAGGACTCGTCGGGAACTGACAAGTTGGTATTATACCTATCGTGAGTTATCAGTTCCCAGGTAACATGAGTACAGCTTAGTCCGCTGACTTAACACTGGCACTTCGCCTCGAGTGTGTTCCCACTGCACTTTGATCACTACCCTACCACGGCTCAAAGGAGACGTGCAAACAGGTAGTGGTTGGGTGCAGTCCTGAAGCACTTGGAGGCAGTGACGGTTAGACAGGATTCGTCTCTCCCGGTATTGGGGGTTGACATCGCGCTGTGTCTAGGAGAGCCATTACATGAGTAGTCCCTGGCCAGGGCAAGCGAGATATACTGGTAGGCTTCCAGTGTTATCTCAGGGTGTTTTGGGCTTCACTCCGACACGACTTGTACCGCTATTAGGGGACTGACGTTTACCGCCCCCCTAGGCCCGACATGCGATGTATCAGACGAACAGACCGGACTGTACGGAGACTGTCACATTCAGACTCAGTGGGAGTTCAGATGGGGTTCGCCTCATCAGTGTTCTTATCGACATCTACCTGGGGATCCTTACGCACAGCTAGTGCCGCTTGCGGTCTGTGGTTAAACCCACTGCCAGCGTAGTGTCGAGTCTTTAGAGTCCCACACAGAGGGCTATTCGCCTCTGGGCAAAACAGAGTAGAGGTCGTATGGTTTTGCGACAGGGTTCTTTCTCATCCGCGCACTTGTGCACGTTTGGAGTCCGGACAGATAGTACTAGCAGGCTCTGGTTTGAGCCAGACACTGGTATATGTTTTGGGGTTGATTTTATCTCTTAGTATTCATGTTCCTCGGAACAAGAATGCGGGTGTGTATGCACAGTTGATTGAGGCGGAGGAAGAGGATATTCATTCGGGTTTCGGAACGGGTGCGTATGCACAGTTGACAGTCGTCTTTTTCCAAACCCTAATGAATTTATGTTATATCAATTAATAATATTAATTAAATGAAATTGTGTCATCGTTGGTTTTGTTGACTTGTTGACCAAGGTTGACTTGTTGACCATGGTTGAAAGTTTGACCATCATCATTACATATCAAAGATGCTCTTTGATTCTAGCAAAACCATTTAATGAATGAAATGATAATGGTCATTCCAAACCTTCCATCAACTATTTCATTTTTATTATTATTGTTAATTTGATAATTCTTTTCATTTTAGTTATGGTTGTAAAATGAAAAGAATAGCTCATTTCTATCATAACACTTCCCTCTCCTCACTTCTTCTTCTTCCTCCTCTAGTTCAAGGAGATCCCTTCTCATGTGTTGAGAATCCCTCTCCTTGAGATAAAAACACCCCAAAGCCACTCTCTACTCACTCTAGGGTTAGAGGTTTAGCAAGCCAAAGATCCTAGTTCTCTCAAAGTTCGAGAAAGGAGCCCGAAGGTCGAACCCTCAGGTGGATCCATCTTTGACGGAAGAAGGCGACGAGGAAAGCACCATCAAACCCTACAAAGGTTTCAAGAAGAAGGAGTTCAAGTTAGGTATAACATTTTATCCGAGTAGCTAACTCTCTTTAGCATGATAGCTAGTTTAGTTTAGAAAAGATCCCGACTTTGATAGTCCATGTTGCCATTTGCGCTAAAAATTTGATTTTTATACCGTTTCCGCCT
This sequence comes from Agapanthus africanus, assembly GCA_030015575.1. Lineage (NCBI taxonomy): Eukaryota > Viridiplantae > Streptophyta > Magnoliopsida > Asparagales > Amaryllidaceae > Agapanthus > Agapanthus africanus. The sequence continues at coordinate 224,287,297 of CM057344.1, read as the reverse complement.
CCCCGCAAGAACCGGGGACGGCAACGTGGACTTACAGCCTCCATGTGACTAGGGACTGTCCCCAAAAACCACTTGTTTGCACGACTCAGTAGAGCCGTGGTAGGGTGAAAATCAAAGCACATTGGGAGACACACAAGACTCTATGACGATCTCGGGTCGATAGACTAACCTATACCAATGTCACCAGAGAACTGCTATCTGACGTGAGTTATAATCCTATCTAAGAGTTCTCGGCGAGTCCGTTCAGTGTACCCAGTCTTGACTGAGCACCCGTTTACCATCTCTGATGTCAAACACCAATGGATATAGGATCATCCATCGCCCATCACATGGGTCGAGAAGATATACGCTAGTCTACTCTGGAATATCGATGCCCCGTCTCAATATTCCCACGACTAGGAACAATAAGGGATGAACTCATGGACTACCCAGGCCCTACTAGTATGATCTGTATCATAATCTTGGAAGTCAAGTACACATCCTAAGTGCTTTATCAGCATGTAACATAGAGACAGTGAGTATACATGTTAAGATAAAGAGCAACTAGATAGTGTACTATCATGTCGAGCAAGAAAGTCCTCCCTATATATGTCCCAGCATCCACTATAATATACATCTCATGTACAATAATGGCCTCTAGGGCGTACAGACTATTAACAATCTCCCACTTTCACTAAGGCCAGTTGTTGCAGTATAGCATACCCAACGTCCTATAAAAGCTCTCGCAGGAAAGGCCTCAGTGAGTGGATCCGCCGTGTTAACCTCTGAGTCTACTCTCCTAACCTCGATCTCTTGGAGATCAACCATCTCCACGATCAGGTGATACTGCCTTAGAATATATCTGGGTCACTGATGGGACCGGGGTTCCTAGGCCAAAGCCACACCTCTATTGTCACACAATGGTAGGAACCTTGTTCATCTCATGAACAAATATACACCCAAACTTCCTCATTGGTAGCATCTTTGATAGCGATGTCACCAGCCTTTATTGTCTAGTTTTTCACGGTATCTAGCTTGTAACTCTTCTAACATACCGTCCCTCCACTGAGGTTAAAGACAATGCCTGTGACTGACATTCAGTCGTCCTTACCACCCTGGAAGCTATCCAGTGATTCTCCCTAGGATCGATTGATACCCTCTCACTATACCTAGCGAGAATCCTAACATCTACTTAGATCTATCTCATAGATCCAGAAACCCGGATTTAGGAGGTATCACCTAGATCCTATATAGAGAATCAATGTGATAAGAGGAGATTGACCAAGTGTAGCATAGGAAACACCTTCCCTATCAAGAGTATGTCATCTACGTACAATACGAGGAAGAAAACCTTACTCTCTACTACCTTTTTGTGTATACAAAATTCATCTACCATTTTGATGAAGTCAAACGCTTTGACTATCACATCAAAACAGATGTTCCAACTTCGCGATGCCTGCTTTAACGCATAAAGCAACTTGCACACGTTTGCGCTGCTCCCACTGTCTATGAAACCCTCTGGCTGTGTACTTATAGACGCTCTTTTCTAAATAAATATTCAGAAAAGCAGTTATGACACTCAACCGCCAGATATCGTAGTCATGGTATGTAGCAAATGGCAAATAGGATCTGGATGGACTTAAGAATAGGTACTGGAGAAAAGGTTTCATCAAAAACCATACCTGGTTAATAGCGAGAATCTTTTACAACAAGTCTAGTTTTGAAAGTCTCAACTTTTCCATTCTACACCAAGTAATCTTCTCAAGATATACTTGCTTCTGATGGGAATTTAACCCTTTAGATAAAGCAACCAAAGTCCATATTTTTTTTGTAACATTTCAGAAAAATAAAATATTATTTTTTGGAATTTTATAATTAAATAATAAAATATTGAATATTTTAATAAGGCGGTATAATTAAATACGGATAAATGGGGAAAATTTGGAAAATTATGGAAACTACTAAAAGAGGGTATTTTATGTGAATTATGCAAATTTTAAGTTTTTATGATTAATTATAAACTAATTTAGTGCTAGTCACGATTAAAAATCGCGAATCGGGCTTTAAGCGGGTTTTGTGCAAAACATGCACATATCATTTTAACACTTGTTACATTTTTCTTCATGGCATTTCTTCATGATTCATGCATGGCTATTTGTTTTGGGTTTACTATTGAGGAAAGAAGGAAATAAAAGAAAAGAAAAGGATGCTGGAATAAAATATAGAAGCATGGGCAAGAGAGAGAAAGATGAGGGTCAAACCTTAGTCATGGCTCATCTTCTCACTTCATTATTTTCATATTTTCTTCTTCATCATTTTCATATTTTCTTCTTCATCTTCCACTCAATGGCAGCACCCCCTTCATCCCCTCTACAACCTCCACTAACACTATTAAAAATTCACCAAAACATCATCTCCTCTTCACAAAAATTGTGCACAAGCCCTCTAGCTACACATAGGACCAAAAAAGTTTGCATTTTGGCGCTATAGAGAATTTATGGGTGCTAAATGAGGTAATACCTTCACACTTAGTGTATTTTTTCATTCACTTTAAACCATTTACGTGTTTAGTTGTGATTTGGTGCGATTTGGTGAACTTTGGAATTTCCTAGAAGAGGTTATGTGGATTATTGAGTTGGGTTAGTGCTAATAAGCCTTATTGGTGACCTTAAACCCCCATAGATGATAGAAAACCCAGACCAACCCAACTGAAACCCAAAATACGGAAAAACAAAACTTTCATGTCGGTTTTGTGAGTTTTAGGGTGTGCAAGGAGATCTGGGATGAACCGGGGAATTTACTAGAAAAGTAAACAATACCAGAGACCTAGTGGGACCCATAGGAAGACACCCTACCAATACGAGACATTTCCACCATGCCAAAACCGAGGAGTCCGATTTCTCTGGGCATGTGGCCGGCCATGGGGTAGGGGTTAGGGCCCAGGTTGCTTCAGCAGGTCATATTCACACTATATATCACCCCAGTGTTGTTTGCTTGCCTTGTTTTGGCCTGAGTCAAAATCTGGGACCACTTTCTCTAGTTGCTGCTTTGATTTGAGCAATGGTTTTCCGTATTTTAAATTTTGTATTTTTGTATTTGTTCTTTATCTCGATCACGTGAAGTTTTTACGTCCATATCGAGTGATATCGGGTTGATTTGCGGGAGTAAACCATAGGTTTTGACCTATGTGAGTTCCGCGTGTCGTTTTGGTTTCGATTTGGTTTTTATGCGATACGATGCATGTGATATGTAGGTACCCCCATGATGATTCGAGATGATGAAGAAGATGATGGCGACATCAACATCGGCAAGTGTTCAGACCATAATATTGCATTTTTCATTCCCCTATTCTTATCCGTTTTATAAGTAAACAGGTACTCTTGACGCACGTTTGTTGCATGTTACAGGATACAGGGCTTGGATGCGAATACAGTGAAAAAAGACGAAAGCTGATGCAGAAAAGGGACTTTTGACCAACAAGTAGACGGATCCTAGTCAAGCCTAGTCGAAGAACAGTGCAAGGTCCAAAAAGTCAAGTAAACGGTTAAAAGATCGCTACAAGTATTCACTGAAATATCTGGAGGAGAATAAGCAGCCCAAAAGAGAAAATACATATGGAAATAGGAAGCCCAAGAAGTTAATAAGGAGTCCCAGAAGTTTGGTGAGCTAAGGCCACCAAAGGGCCGCGGAACCGCGGCCCAAGCGCCCTATTGCCGCGTTTCCGCGGCCGTTTGTTGCACGTGTCGGCACCGACTTCTTGTGTCGGTGCGACGGTTCGGGTGTTGGGATTTTTAGAGGTCAAATCTGTAATTGTGCATGTGCGAGAGTCTGTAACCCTAGGTTTTCTGTTTTCCTATAAATTGTATTTCCAGATCTGTAAAAACCTATGCCTCTTTTCAATCAATAAATTTCAGAATTTCTGGGAGTTATATTCAGATCTGTTCTATATCGTTTGGAGGGAGCCGTCAACCTAGTAAGGTAAATTATGTTTTTTCTTCTTTTAATTAGTATGCATTATCATCCCCTAATGAGCGAGTAGTCTCCTCGCTTGTTAGGGTTAGCCTTAGGGAAAGGGTTGAGAGATGAGATCTCTCACCCCTTTCAATGCCACATTCACTTAATGAATTAGAACTCCATGCATACGCGCATAATCGCTCCCTACGGCACCCTACCCCTCGAGGTAACGGTGAACCGTAGTATAAAGGGCCGGTTGCGCGCGTTTTCCGTGGGGGTTAGGGTAATTATCAACAAAGGAAGGATACGAATCTAGAGGAAGAAACATCTTCCCAAAAGATTCGGATCCACTTTATTGATAATAACCGTAACATCTAACAGATCTAAAAAAGAAGGCATTGAAAGCGGTGAGGAAAACGTTAATCTCCAAAACTTCCTCTAAGCCTAACCCTAGCAAGACTATAAATTAGATTAATTAAGATCCAGTTTTTATAGATTTTAGAAATCAACCAAAACGACACTTTGAATCAACTCGTTAAAACATATTAAAGAAATTTACCCATCTCTGTGGATCGACCCGTACTCACCGGCTAGCTGCAAAGCGACGCCGTTTCTGATTGCGGTAAATACAAGTTTTCACACTAATCAAATGGCGCCGTTGCCGGGGATGGCGTAATTTTTCTTTTTGTGAATTTTCGGGTTGATATAAATTTTAAAAATTATAAAAATCTGAAAATATAAAAAATACAAAAATTATCAACTTTGATCTGTTTGAAGGGTGTATCTTTTGAATCTTGCAGGAACAGCGAAGAATTGAGTATCTGGAAATTTACAGAGGACAAAACAAAAATTGGTACATAAGAACAGAGAGGAACTATCAGTACAGAGCAGCACAAAATTTTTCAGAGCCTGATTCCTTCATCCTGCCGCGTTTCCGCCGCATCACGGGGCCCCACGCCGCGTTTCCGCCGCACCTTGGCCACGTCAGCGCATCAATTTTATATGGTTTGATCTCTCCTTCTCCCCTCTGCAACCTACAATATATCCACTGTGAAAATTTTCTGCAGGAATTCTTTGCGCTAAAAAATTCTTCTTCCCCCTTCTAAATAACAGATTTTCTGCAGGTTTCTTTGCGCCGCGCTAAAAATTGATTGCAAGTGAATTTTATTGTTTTGCATAATTTAATCGGACTTTAAGGGGCTAATTGACCAAACTCAGATTAGGTGGGGATTTCATCACCCTTCCCAGGACCCCAGAAAACACCTAAAGCATGTGCATTGACCACAATTAATTAATTAAAAAATATTAGACTCAGACCTAAGGACATCGAGCTCAATAGGAAAAGGACTAGTATAGGCATCGACCGTTTATCCTAACCGACTTTGCGGTGTCTAGGCTAGTGGTTATTAATTAGGCCCACTGTAGTGGTGGTTCCTTCCCACTTACCTGGCCGTACTTGTCGGTGAAGAGGCGGTTTGAGGTCTTATTTCTAGCCCTAGTTAGGAGCTGTCTAGCAGACCTAGGTGACCCTAGATCTAGGCCTGATTGTGCATGTGTGGTTGATTTGTGTCACGAGTCCCTTTTCAAAAAACCTTTTTGCAAAACTCTCACATAAATAAAAAAAAAGAAGAGAAAAATCTTTTTCAAACCTTGCAACTTGTCGCTAAGAAACCTTGCAACTCACTTCCATCACTTCCCTCCATTGACGTTATCTTACCCCCACATTCTGTTTTTCTATTTTTTCTGACTACACTACTCCTTTAGTGTATGTCACTTTGGACTAGGGATACTAACGCCCGATTAGTCCGTGTTTCGTTGGTACCGACCGACGAACCCTTCGACGAACCCTTCGTCGAAATTCCCTCCATTTCCTTACCTCCACCTTCAAATTCTTCTTTCGAAGGTATGTCGGGATTCAACCCCAACGATACCTTACCGACGGGAATGATTCCACCTCCGCCAGGTGCAAATAACCTGAATCTTCCGCCTGTTGTAGCGCCCGCACGAGTCGCGCTCCAGGATCTCTTCTACCCCGTCCGCAGGTCTTTACCTACATGTCTTTCACCCCCACCGGCAAATGGGGATAATTTTGAAATAAAACCACATTGCATCAATATGCTGCCAAAATTTCATGGTTTGGAATCTGAAGAGGCATATAATTTTATTAATAAATTCCAAAATATGTGCGCTATGATGAGAACAACCCAATTAAGTGATGACGCGATAAGGCTAAGAGTCATTCCTTTCACCTTATGTGACCTAGCCGAGAAGTGGCTATATAGCACCGCATCACATTCCATTAGAAATTGGGATGAGTTTGTGAGAGCTTTTCTGAAAAAGTTCTATCCTCATCACAAAACTGCTAGAAACCGTAATGAGATTATACAATTTTCACAGCTTCCTTCCGAACCATTTTGGAAGTGTTTCGAGAGATTTAAAGACCTACTTGTTCAATGCCCTCATCATGGGATCGAAAGTTGGCAACTTTGCCAAACATTATATGAGGGATTGAACGCAGCAACGAAGCAGTTGCTAGAAACAATATGTCAAGGTCATTTTCTCTCCAAGTCTAGTGACGAAGCATGGCAGTTTCTTGAGGATCTTAGTGAGCAAACAATTCGGTGGGAGAGTACCAAGACCACAGCATCTTCTTCTGTTGGTCAATCTAGGGCAGGCATATATCAAATAGATATGTCGATTGCTATGAAGGCCGAGATGGCCTCACTTATGAAAAAGCTAGAAGCCATTGAGACCAAAATCTCATCGTCTTCTCCTGCCCCTACTCTACCCACACGAACTGTTCGTGCTTGTTGTTCTAATCCATCACATCTAACCGAAGAGTGTCCTTATAATGCACCTATTCAAGGACAGGATCAAGTCAATGCTGCATTTCAGCAACGACAAAGAAATGATCCGTACTCTTCGACATACAATCCGGGGTGGAGGAGTCACCCGAATTTCGCTTGGAACCAAAATCAACAAGTCCAAGGGAACAATAATTTTCAAAGACCTCCTCCACAACAACAACAAGCACCCTTACAAACTCAAAACCAGCAACCTTTCCAACAACAACCTTATACAAATCAAACGAACAATTTGGTTCAACCAAGTGATGATAAGGTTATCTCGCTCGAGAAAAGTCTAGATGCATTTCTCAAGCAATCTACAGAACCCGCAGCAAGATTTGAAAATTATGTTCAATCTTTAATGATAACAATGCCTCACACGATCAAAGTATCAAATCTATTGAGGCACAAATTGCACAATTAACTGCTGCGTTGAGCGAGAGAGAAAAGGGAAAGCTTCCATCTCAACCATTGCCTAATCCCGGTCACCCACAAAACGCATATCACAATCACAATGTTAATGCGGTGACCACGTTGAGATCCGAAAGAGTGTTGCAAAATAATGTGGGAACTAGTGATGACATCCCCGCCGGTGGTTCTTCTTCTTCTTCTTCTTCTTTTTCTCCATCGTCATCTTCTTCTTCTTCACTTTCTTCTTCACCTTTTTCTTTAGAGCCTATTCTCCACCCTTCACACGGCTCTACATCTTCTAACTTGAACGGACCCATTACTCACAACACGAACACATCCACACTGGGATCCGTTCCTACTCCACATTCTACTCCACAGACATTTGACTCAACGAATTTTCAAAATGCTCCATTTCCAAACAGGTTGAGTCCTAATAAACCAACTGCACAGGTGGAGAAGATTGTGGAGATATTTAAGCAGGTTAGCATAAATATACCTCTCTTGGATGCTATCCAACAAGTCCCTTCATACGCGAAAATCTTAATGGGCTTATGCACCTCAAAGAGAAAAGCATCTCAAGTACCTAAGAAAGTGCTAGTGGCTAGTGCAGTGAGCAATGCTATTAACCACCATCAAACCTTACCCCAAAAACGAAAGGACCCCGGCTGTCCTACGATTTCCATCACAATTGGGGATAAGAAAATTAATCGAGCACTTCTAGATCTTGGGTCTAGTGTTAACCTGATTCCCTACTCCGTGTACGAACAATTAGGGGTTGGAGAGTTGAAACCCACTCGTTGTACTCTCCAAATGGCTGATCGTTCAATCACCCATCCAAGGGGTCAGCTAGAGGATGTGTTGATCAAAGTGGGGGAGTTCATATTCCCCGTTGATTTTATTGTTATGGATACACAACCTGTTGCTAACCCAAGAAACCAAATTCCGGTGATCCTAGGTCGACCATTTTTGGCCACTTCCAATGCTGTAATAAACTGTCGCAATGGCTCCATGACTCTATCCTTTGGGAAAATGTCTAGTGAGTTCAATATTTATAAGATGGGAAGTCTGCCCCCCATGCCTAAAACTAGTACACGAGAAGTTTACTCTATTCACGAAATCACGCAGGAGGACTGCGAGCTTGAAAGATTCTTGTTTAATGAAAACAGTTTTGACGCCACTAGTGCGTCCCTCCTTGAGCCTACCACCGTTGGCACAACCGATGTTGATTATGAATGTTTCACTTTTTTGGATGATGACGACTCACAGCCCGAATATGAGTCGTTTGAATTTTTCGATGAGTCAGTCGAGCCATCCGAATCGGTTGTTTGCAGTGATTTCGAACCTGTATTGGAGTCCTTTGAGTTCGAGGTAGATTCCGCAATGATTCTTTCACCTCCGAAACTCGAACTCACGCCCTTGCCGTCTCACCTTAGATATGCATACATAGGTGAGAATGAGACCTTTCCCATTATCATGTCGGCCTCTCTAGCCCTCGAGCAAGACAACGCCCTCGTAATGGTCTTACAAGATAGGTGGCAAGTTTTCGGTTGGACTATGGCGGACATCGAGGAGATAAGTTCCTTCATAATTGAATATCATATACAATTGATGAATGATGCCAAGTCAATAGAGGACCCACAGGAACATCTTGGGGGTATTGTGGTGAGTCAACCTCCTCACTCAGAAGCTGAAATACCTCCATTTCTTTTAATAAGCTACGAGAATGCCAACACTCCACTGATTGCTGATCAATTACATCCTCGTTTTGATACATCACCATCGCCTGTATATTTACCTCCACACCTTCCTTACCACTACTTCTATCTTTCCCAATTCTTTGCGGATCGCTACAACTTATTCTTCCACCAGCCAATACTCTTTACTGATAAAATTTTCAACTGGTTGGTGTTGGTCTATACAAAGTTTGGCAGTAATGTCTAACATAGTTTGGGGGAGGGCCTTTTTGTACATATTTTTGTTTTTCTTAGCAATAAAAAATTTATAATTAAATAAACAGGGAAATGCCGGTATTTTGACCCTCTTGGTTTAGCATGACAGTGAGGACACTGTCAAGTTCAAGTTTGGGGGTATGCTCGGTACGTTTTCTTCCTTCGCATTCATTTGTACATATTTTTGCATTTGCATACTTATTTGAAAACCCATAAAAATTGAAAAATTTCAAAAAATTATAAAAATAATTCAATTTTGGCCTTATTTGACTAGAGTTTGACATATAGGTTAACTAGCTAGGAACAACTAGATCTTAGACTTAGTGAATTAAAAACCCTAAAAATAACATTCCTTAAAGTTTAACGGTAAAAAGTATATGTTTTTTTTAGATTATTTAGAAATAGGCAAATTTTGGGTTCACTTCTTGGGCTAAGTCGAAACAAGGGAAGAGTATTGATGTTCTTATTAGAGTATAAGTTCGAAAAATAGTTCCTAGCTTAAGTCTAGATTCTGAAAATGTATACCCTACAACTTGCACAATCACGCACCTTGAAACTTGGAATAGTAGAAGAGACCTTGAAATGCTCTTGTCTAAAAGTCCTTAGTACAATGAAAATAAAGAAAAAAAAGTGAATAAAGAAAAAAAAATGGACACTGGTTTTTGTGATTACTTAAGGCTGTAAAAATAGAAAAATCTTTAGCGAGGGTGCTTCATCACCTAGTGCCTTAGACCAACTGGTTTGGGAGTCACTGCTAAAAGCCTTGGGTATTGCAAAAACTAGGAAGTACGCTTTAAAGTGCTAACGCATCTTGTAATCGGTTGTTGGTACCTCAAGAAGTATTAACAGTCGCATGAAGGATCTGTAAGCGAAATTCAAAATTCACGAATTAATAAGTGCTTTGGACAATGGACGAGAGTACGATTGCTTGATTTGAATTTCCAAGTGTAGGGGTGATATTTACACACACGTAGGGATATGTGATTGGAGTTTAGATGAGAAAAAGGGATGAAGAATAGAACTTGTATCTTTAGTAGAGTTGATAGAAATTCCTAAGCGGAGATGGGACCCTAGAAGGAAAACTTAAGAGATGCCGAAAGCTAAGTAAATCTATAGAACATATATAATCTTAAGTTAAATGATAAGGAAGTGTGAAGAATGTGGGTGGATAATTTGCGCGTCAAAAGATAATAGAATTCCTTATTAGAAAACCTAATTGGAGAACAAAAGTCAATGGGCCAAGTTGATAGGATTTTGTGGGTGTAATCCGCTGAAAACCCTCAGGAGACAACACTCCTCCTACTAGGGACACATAGAGGTTTACCGGCTTGTTGCACGTGCTCAGTGCAATCGCGTTTCCTTGCGAAAGTGTGGTTAGGATTTTAGTGAATGAAAAATAAGTTTGCTCGAGGACGAGCAAAAGGTAAGTTTGGGGGTATTTGTTCAGACCATAATATTGCATTTTTCATTCCCCTATTCTTATCCGTTTTATAAGTAAACAGGTACTCTTGACGCACGTTTGTTGCATGTTACAGGATACAGGGCTTGGATGCGAATACAGTGAAAAAAGATGAAAGCTGATGCAGAAAAGGGACTTTTGACCAACAAGTAGACGGATCCTAGTCAAGCCTAGTCGAAGAACAGTGCAAGGTCCAAAAAGTCAAGTAAACAGTTAAAAGATCGCTACAAGTATTCACTGAAATATATGGAGGAGAATAAGAAGCCCAAAAGAGAAAATACATATGGAAATAGGAAGCCCAAGAAGTTAATAAGGAGTCCCAGAAGTTTGGTGAGCTAAGGCCACCAAAGGGCCGCGGAACCGCGGCCCAAGCGCCCTATTGCCGCGTTTCCGCGGCCGTTTGTTGCACGTGTCGGCACCGACTTCTTGTGTCGGTGCGACGGTTCGGGTGTTGGGATTTTTAGAGGTCAAATCTGTAATTGCGCATGTGCGAGAGTCTGTAACCCTAGGTTTTCTGTTTTCCTATAAATTGTATTTCTAGATCTGTAAAAACCTATGCCTCTTTTCAATCAATAAATTTCAGAATTTCTGGGAGTTATATTCAGATCTGTTCTATATCGTTTGGAGGGAGCCGTCAACCTAGTAAGGTAAATTATGTTTTTTCTTCTTTTAATTAGTATGCATTATCATCCCCTAATGAGCGAGTAGTCTCCTCGCTTGTTAGGGTTAGCCTTAGGGAAAGGGTTGAGAGATGAGATCTCTCACCCCTTTCAATGCCACATTCACCTAATGAATTAGAACTCCATGCATACGTGCACAATCGCTCCCTACGGCACCCTACCCCTCGAGGTAACGGTGAACCGTGGTATAAAGGGCCGGTTGCGCGCGTTTTCCGTGGGGGTTAGGGTAATTATCAACAAAGGAAGGATACAAATCTAGAGGAAGAAACATCTTCCCAAAAGATTCGGATCCACTTTATTGATAATAACCGTAACATCTAACAGATCTAAAAAAGAAGGCATTGAAAGCGGTGAGGAAAACGTTAATCTCCAAAACTTCCTCTAAGCCTAACCCTAGCAAGACTTTAAATTAGATTAATTAAGATCCAGTTTTTATAGATTTTAGAAATCAACCAAAACGACACTTTGAATCAACTCGTTAAAACATATTAAAGAAATTTACCCATCTCTGTGGATCGACCCGTACTCACCGGCTAGCTGCAAAGCGACGCCGTTTCTGATTGCGGTAAATACAAGTTTTCACACTAATCAGCAAGCAAGATCTGGTGAGTAGATTATATCTACGGGGGAAGTCGGGTGGATGGCGTATAGCATCCCCGCAGTTCGATGTAGAGTATACTATATATATATATATATATATATATATATATATATATGATAGCTTTATGTATGACATGGATATTCAAGATATGATTAGGTGTTAAATGGTTAGATTAAGGTTATTCGAAGTGAACTATTATAGCTTCTTAGTCGTGAACCCTAGAATAGGTTTACACTCACACACACACACATGCTTACTATTATACTTGTGCGTATTTGGGAAGAGATATATATATACACACACATAGGTATGGGACCGTGTATATATATATATATATATACTCGTATACCTACACTTGGATGATGAGGATAGTGGATGATATTTGGAGATGAGTCGATGAGATTGGGCATGATGCCATGAGATCGGTGATATGATGTGGTTCGTATTTTGAGATACGACATGAGATTTTAGCGGGCCCTTGAACGTGTGTTTTCATACACGCATATGTATATATATAGATGGTATCAGTTTGTACTAAACTTAGATCAGTGCCCATGTTCATGAGATATGATGATAAGGATACTAGATAAATGATGAGATGAATGTGATATTGACCCGTACCCAGATTTGGGATTCCGTACGATGGATTTATCGTACGAGCTTTATATTGATGATTGATCCAGACTCTTGACTCGAGGATATCATATTGTATACCATATCGTATGTGATACTATTGAGGCGGGATCACCGACTATTATATTTATATATATATCGACTCAGATTTAGGTGGTTTTCATACCCTTCGATTAGCTTGTTAATTAGATCTGTAGTTTACTTGTAGATGTTAGACTAGACCCGAGTCATACCTATTTCAAAACTAACGAATCGTGAGTATTTTAAAGACAGGCTAAGGGATTCTACGGATATTTTCAAAAGACGCATCTATTCTTAAAAACACCGTAGCCCTTATTTTTCAAAAAAACCCGATTCGTCTTATTTCAAATGGCAAAACTGTAGGACATTTACTTATTGACGTAGATTCTTCACTGTTGCGTTTATTGTTCGATTTCCGCATATTCTTGCTATTCGCATCGTATTGCATGTGTAAATGTGTTTATTGTTATATTAAACCCATGCTGTCAAGACACCAGCACCATTATCGATGAAGCATATGTTCCACATATACCTGCTTGCCGGCTCACACACTTCATCATCGATAATTGCCATGTCACTACACAGTAGGATTGTTGCATCAGGATATGACTACTTGTACATCTATATTGGCGCACAGACATATTGTACACTCATACTTGCGTGCACACACATTGTACACCCATACTTGCATACATACGTATTTGCACATACATAGATGATTCTGGCTTGATTTTGGAGATTTGGGGAACCGCAAGATATATTTTAAAACTGGATTCATTTAAAAAGAGCGGTTTTCCCCTCGATGTGTGTATACTGCTATTTATGTTGCATGATATACGAATATGCTTACATTTCTATCATATGTCGCATACATCATGCTTTATGATTTTATGCATTGAGATATGCTGTTTTCATGAGATTTTTGGATTTGAGAACCGTGGCGATTTCAAAAGAAAGCATGTACTGTTTTAAAAACCCGGTTTCTCTTGATATGATATTTCAGTGCCTCCACCATGTGTTTTCTCGGTTCTGAGAGTGACATGTGAAACCCGATTCAAGGAGCTGGATGAGGCCGATTGCGGGTATATGGTGGACCCGGCAAGGTACTCCGGGGCGAGAACAGATCTTTCGTGCAGTAGACGATGAGCCTGGCAGAGGGACCACTACCTACCGGTGATAGTATTTGGGCTCGGCGGATATCCGGAGGATACCGACCGGAGTCGAGAGATGATATGGGTCGATCCGGACTGACGGAGCCCGTGGGCCGATCCGGACTGACTGAGCCCGATATATGAGGATTTATGTGTCGATGCTGGGCACGGGTTTCATGATGTTTTCGAGTGTCGAAGCTGGACACTCAGGTTCCATGATTTTGATGTGTCGCGAGGGACACATATTGATTTACATCCTCATACTTCCATGCATATGCTTTATGATATTTACCTGCATGATGTTTTGTGTCATTGGGTGACACGTGGACGAGATCCACATACATACAGACATTGATTACATAGTTGGATGATATCCACATACTTTTAAACTTCATGATATAGTTGACATTGATTCATGTTGCCACCTGAGGCACTGGCACGAGCACTTGGTACTACACTTATGTATAGATGATTACCCTTGCCATCTTAGCAAGCTTCAGACTTATTCATATTGAGGATATATTATTACTGATCGTATTGATCTAGGTATGAGTCATACATACGATTTCTGCTCTGTGATGTTTTCTATTCATGAATTGGCAACTCACCCCCGTTGTGCCACAGTTCTTGTAGGTTTTGCCGTACAGGTTTCATTGCGGCTTTATGGCACACTGCTTCCTTTCTGGGTGATTGCTTTGGTAAGTGGGTCCACTCGCATCGTGACCACCCTTGTATTATTTTAATCAGTTGTATCTATTAATTCCATCAACCAAACTTGTATATTTTTTCAGACTTAGAAACCAGTTGTGTATTATTTCGACCTTAGAGTCGCACGTTGTAGTATTATGGTTTTCTTAATGATTTTGAGTTCCCTTTTGAGTTTTGATCATCGCCCTTCAGCGTTGTATATTATATTGCTTGCGTGGTTGTGACCGTCGATTGACGAAGAGCTAGCTCCCGTTTGGGGATGCCTTTTATCATTGTACAAATATTTATCATGTTGTACCCCGTTCGGGGCCAGTATTTACAAAGAAAACTCTGCCGAAATTTTTAGAAATGACTTGGGATTTTTAAAATGCATATTCGGCTTACTTATTTAAAAACCTTGTTTTTTAAAACATGTTTTCTTCATATCCTTAAAACTAGTTTTTCTTCATTTATTATTTAAAATGGTTTTAGATTTCTGGGCTTTTGGCTTACTTGAATTAGATGGGGTCCTATAGACTTCATATGATTCAAGGGCCAGTCACGTGCTATTTCGGGTCGTGACATTGTTGGTGTACATAGATTCCATCTCAGATCGCTTAGCATCCAGCTATTCTTATAGATTCCCCACTCTTGATGGCCTGCTCGAAACTAGTTGGGTCATCATCTCATGATGCAATCCTCGCTCCCACTGTCATAGAGAAATTGAAGTATCTCTCGGGCAGAAAAAGAACCCTACCAGATCGGCGGAGAGGCTGAGGTTCGTCGGGAACTATTGAATCCTCCGGTTCTACCAAACCATCAGCTGTAGTTTGTATAGCTAGAACTCCTTCCAGTTCTACCTCACGACCACAAATTTCTTTCATAAAAAATTCCTTTTCTAAAAAGGTGGCATGCCGAGAAATAAAACACCTTTTGTTTCTCAGTGCGGTAGAAGATATTCCCTTGCGAATGCTTGGGATATCCAACAAACTTCCACATAACTGACCTTGCCTCGAGCTTGTCTGGATTTTGCTTTTAGATATAGGCCAGACAATCCTAAATCTTAACATGCTTAAGACATGGGCTCTTCCCATACCATATCTCATATGGAGTGGTAGTCACTGATTTGATTAGAACCCAATTCAATAGGTATGCAGCTTCTTTAAGCGCATAACCCCAAAAGGAAATGGCAACTCAGTAGTACTCATCATAGAGCACACCATATCGAATAGGGTGTGATTGCTCTGCCCCGATACACCGTTGTGTTGTGGTGTATACAGAGGAGTAATGCTGAGAGAGAATCTCATTCTCCACTAGAATAGTCCAAGAATTCCATGCACAAATATTCTCCTCCCTAATCACATCAAAGGACATAATACTTATACCCGTTTTGGTTCTCGACTTCTGACTTATATTCATTGAAATTCTCAAAAGATTCAGACTTGTGTTTCAACTGGAACATGTGTCCGAATCTTGAGAGATCATCAGTGAATGTAAGGAAGTGCAAAGAACCAATCCTGGCAAGTGTAGACAGGGGACCTACATACATCACTATGTATCAGTCCCAAGAGTTTACTAACTCTTTCTCTGTTTCAAGTAAACGGAGCTATAGTCATTTTATCTTTGTGACATGACTGGCAAGTTTCACAAGATGTAAATTCAAACTGATTTAAATATGCATCTAAATATAACTTAGCTAGTCGGGTCGCATTGATATGACCTAGTCTACAATGCCTCAAGAAGAATTCGTTCATTTCTGAACTCTTCCGCTTGTGTGTGTTCTATACTTTGAGAACAGTGGTTTGATTTAGAATGTATATGTCATTAGATAACATGCCTGAACCGATCAACATTTTGATATAGGAAATGTTCAAAACAATATCCAACAATACAAAATTATATCCTTCTTTAGTAAATAAAGAGATTGATATAATATTGCATATCAGGTTCGGTATCTAATAACATTCGTTCAGAATCAATGTATTTGTTAATACAAGGTGATAACTGCCAGCACCTTGGCTGCAACAATTGCACCGTTCTCTATACTTAGAGACATATCACCCATTCCCAGTTCTCCAACTGTCTGTAGCTCATGTAACAGATTATATATGTGGGGTCCCGATCCGGTATCACATACCCAGGACATAGAGGATACTGAGAAACAGATCTCTGTAACGAACACACCCGAAGTAGATGCATCAGCATGCACTTTCTTCGTTTGGACGGCATGGGAATCCTCGTATTCCCCTATTACCTGCTCGGTCTTATAACAATTATAATTTTGAGCGGGACCAACGTTCCCCAGCTCAGTATAACAAGAGGGTTCGGTCAATACATCCATATTATTATCTTGATTAAAGCGTGACATGGTCGCTACCTGGAGAGAGAGAGAGAAGAAAACACTCTGCGTGCGCTCTTGCAAGATTAGATTGGTTATGTATTTTATCTAATCAGGATGGCTCCCACTATTTTTATCAAATCTTCTTTCAAACCTTAAAAGGAAAGACTAGCCGGGATTAATTACATCCTACAAGTTAGCCAATCTTTCAGCCAGGCCAGTGTCGGTACTTTGAGGGAGGTTCCCCGTGCTTTCGTACGGACCTAATTAAAATAAACCTCGTTTTCCCAGGGGCATAACCCCGTTGACACCTTTCTAGACACCTACTTGATCGGCAAATTGTAAAGTGCAAAACTCTCCCAGGAGTAACAATTACTCGCAGTGGGTATCAGGATCCAACTATCTAATAGAAGGTATGCAATCTCATTGCAAACTTCAACACTTGAAACTCCCGATAATGGTTTTTACCCCTAGTGGCTCATGACCTTAACTATGGTCAACAAATCATAAGTACTAGTCAAGTTCTACCCGTCATTTCGTGATTAATTAGACCCACCCATATGACCCTTAACTATGGTCAACAAAGTCACATGACTGTCCTAACTAATGACATCATATGCTATGCAGGAAGACATCACTTAGCTACCGTACATTGTGTCTTAACTATAGTCAACAAACATAGCACAAATACTAAGTACTCTACTTCCTAAAATGACGGAGGGTTGCGGATGGTTTTTAAGAAAACCTTTAATGCTTTGAACTTGATATCGTTGTAAAATCAAATGGTTTTAAATGGAGTGTTTTTGAGGCTTTTACTAGTTTCGCTAAAGAGGTCACTCCCGATGAAGGGATCTCGGCTTTTTCCTCATCGAATGAGGTGCAAGATATTCACAATACCACTATGCAAAGCAAGAACTAGAAAAGCAATCAAAACACAAACCGAGGGTTGTAGCATCTGCCAGTTATTGCTAAAGAGGTCACTCCCGGTGAAGGGATCTCGGCTCTTTCCTTATCGAATAAGCTGCTGGATATTCTGCAAGGAATACCGCTATGCAAAGCAACAACTGAAGCTACCTATTTTTGAAAATTTTATTCCACAACATCTTTAGGTTTATTTTCCTTCATTAATCACATTAATGAATATCCCATCATTTAAGTTACCTAAGCATCAAAGATAAATACAACGTACGTTTATGCCATCCGCATTCGCCTCGAAGTCCCGTCGTGCACCGCTAGGTTAGGTAACTAACGTCAGAGCGGGACAGGGCTAGCGCGAGTGAAAAACATAAGCAACGCCTATAATATATCATATATACTATATAATGTATTCATCTCATCATATCAAATGATCACATCACAGATATCGCAGCAGAAAATAATATATGAAATATTGGATATACTAAGATTTCCGGGTTTTAATTTAAGCCTGTATAAAACACGGATTCCACGGTCGTGATGAATAGCCAAATGTAACATTTCAAAAAATATAAAATATTATTTTTGGAATTTAATATTAAAATAATATTTTTCCCGAAAACTGCCCGATTTGCGAAATTGGGGTTTTCGAAAAAGGGTATAAATATATACCAATAATTTGAAATAAATGAAAATTAAAATAATTTATTCATTTAATAATATAATTAAAGGATTTGGAATTTTTAAAAATTATTATACGCAGTTTGGATAAAAACCCGATTAGTGCACTACTAATCGCGATTAAACCAAATCCGTGTTTCTACAGTTTTTCATGGCTAGTGCACCATGACATGTTACATGTTATTTCAATTGTGTTATTTCATTTGGGTGTATGTGTTTTTGGTGAGAATAGAAGGGGAAAAGGGGGTAATGATGAGTTGGAGAGAGAGAGGGGACATAACGATGACTTGGAAAGTGAGTAGGTGAGAATAATAGTGAGAAAGAAAGAGAGGGGCTGCTGCCCACATTCCCCACCATTTTATTTTTACTCTCCTTCATCTTCCTCAATCTCACTACCCTCCACTTCAAACCCTAGATCCATCTCCAATAATCCCCAAAACCCTAAACCCCTTTCAAATAAATTAACCCCCATATCTTCCTTTATACATTGAACCAAGCAAAGTGGAATTTTGATAACGTTGGGGAGCTAGGGTTTTCATGAGTGGCCTTATTGAGGTATAATTTCTTCCTTTTAGATTAGTTTTGTGAGATATCGTGTTTTGGATGTCGTTTTATGATGTCACTAACCTGCTGTGACCCCGAGTGTTCACTGTAAAAACAAACAGTGTGGTAGTATTGTACTCGAGACCAAGAGTGTTTACCTAGGACCTTAACCTTTTCCCATCGGTTATGGCCGGTTACCATTGGTCCAAATCCGGCGACCTCGGGTGGGTAGGGGAGTTAGGGCTTGGATTTTGTAGGGTAGTTACCTGAAGATGTTTGGAGGTGTTTGGTTCTACTAGATTTTTCTGTAATGGATTTAGGTGAAATCTGGGAACTGTTGTGAGTGTTTGTGTGACCATGGTGACACGCTACCCTGACTTGAACCATAGAATTGAAACCGATGCACGAGCTTAGGAATTGTTCCGTATCAGTTTCGTGACTTTTAGTGTGCCTATAGGGTATCTGGAACAACCCAGGGAAATTTTGAGAGTAGCAAACAATACCAGAGACCAATTTTAGACCAGAGGAGACCACCATGACAAAATGAGATCCAACTGAGTATGGGGGGCCGGGCTCGCTGGAATTTATAGGGATGGGGCCGGCCACTTGGCTGTCTCGGGTGTTGGGGTTGGTCCAGTGGGTCATATATACTATATACATCACCCTAGACTTGTTTGCTTAGATTTATTTGACCTGAGTCAAAATCTGGGAGCAGTTTAGTGTGACTTTAGCTATGTTTCTGTATTTTGAAATGTTTAGTTTTGATATTTGGATTTGTATTTGGTTGTTGGATGTTTGTACATCAACGACTAGGGGTAATTTGTTGGTTTTGCATACGTGGGCTATAGGTTCTAACCTATAGGCGATCCGTGTGTCGTTTTGGATTTCAGAACATGATTTTTATAGCGTTGCGATATGTGTTGTTATTGTAGGTACCTTTGCATGGATTCTGAGGCGACGGAGCATGGCGTCATCGACTTCGGCAAGCGAAGACCAAGGTGAGTGGATCCATATCCACGGGGGAAGTCGGGTGGATGGCGTATAGTACCCCCGCAAAGTTTTGGTGGAGTAGAATATGGTTAAAGGAACCTAGATTAGGAAACTAGGGTTAGAGTTAAAAGATAGTTAGTGAAACTATATTAGAAGCAAAATGACAGTTAGAAGTGACATGATACGGCTGATATGAAATGACGGGAATTGAGGATGATATTTGATGATACTGCCGTTTAGGGTACTATAAGACTATATAGTCGACGTAGAGGTGTCATCCGAACCATACATATTTCCAAACCGAAGAATCGTATGCATCTTTTAAACAGTTACCTTGAGGAACGTTACGGATTTTCAAATGATATCTTTTCTTTAAAAACACCGTAACCCTTATTTTCAAAACTACGATTCGCTTCTTTTAAAAATCTGTTTGTATAGTTCGGGTGTGTATGTTAGATTAGATACTTATACTTAGCAGAGATAAAATGTTTATGTAAACTCGACTTGAAGTGAGATATGAACGCGATGAAAGAATATGAGATGGATATGATGGTATGATGAGTTGATGGTATGATGGTATACGGATGCGAGTCGATTGAGATGAATTATACCCTATCGGTCCCCTGATATGAGATTATTGCGGATGCGACCTGGGACTAGGTATATAGAGACATTTATATATATTGTGAATCATGAGTGATAGCCGTACGAGACGTTAGGTCCGTACCCTCCTTGTCCTATAGGATGATAGGATCCCTGATAGCCTAATGCCGCCGTACGATGATTTTCCGTACGTGATGAGTTTGACTTGAGGTTTGATCCATACCTTTGACTAGAGCTTTCCATACGATGGATTATACCATACGTGGTGCTGTGAGGCTAGATGCCGATTGATAGATTCACCGACTCAGACATATGATAGTTACGTATACCTTATAGCTTTTAGCTGATGATTTACCTTATGCTACATTCATGATATTATTATTTCATTCCATATACCTGTATTAGTACACTTACACCATTATCGACGATGCGTATGTTACACGTACACAGATTTGCCGGCTCACACACTTCATCATCGATAATTACCATGCCACTACACAGTAGGATTGCTGCATCATGATATGACACATAATTTACTTGCTATAGTTACCTATGCACTTTATTACGATGTTGCATTTGACTTTGGAGATATTGGCAACCGCAAGACATATTTTCAAAACTGGAATTATTTAAAGGAGCGGTTTTCCCTTAATATGATATATCACTGTTCCATGTTGCATGATATACGGATATGCTTACATTTCATCATATGTCGCATACATCATGCTTTATGATTTTACGTATTGAGATATGCTGTTTTCATGAGATTTCTGGATTTGAGAACCGTGGTCATTTTAAAAGAAAGTATGTATTGTTTTAAAAACCCGGTTTCTCTTGATATGATATTTCAGTGCGTCCACCATGTGTTTTCTCGGTTCTGAGAGTGGCATGTGAAACCCGATTCGAGGAGCGATAGGCACCGTCTGCGGGTACATGGTGGACCCGGTGAGGTACCCCAGGGCAAGAAGACTCATATATATTAGACAGTGAGCCTGGCAGGGGAGCACTACCTACCGGTGATAGTATTTAGACTCGGCGGTTATCCGGAGGATACCGACCGGAGTAGCGAGATGGATATGAGGGCCGAGCAGGGTGTGCGGCGCCTGAGGGCCGATCTGAGGATGCGGCGCCTGAGATATATGAGGATTTACGTGTCGATGCTAGACACGGTTTTCATGATGTTTCGAGTGTCGATGCTGAACACTCAGGTTCCATGATTTTGAAGTGTCGCGAGGGACACATATTGATTTATATCCTCATATTTTCATGCATATGCTTCTATGATATTTACATGCATGATGTTGTTGCGTCAATGGTTGACGCGTGGACTAGATCCATATACATACATACAGTGATTTTACTGTTGGATGTTATTCACATGCTTATAGACATTGACTACCTTGTTGGCTCACATACAGACCCGGTCACCCTAGATATCATAGTATTACCTTTATGATATAGTTGACCTAGGAGTCGTTGTTTATTCGATTTCTATCTGTTGATATTTTTCTACTCACGAGTTGGCAACTCACCCCAGTTGTGCCACAGTTCTTGCAGGTTGACCGCTTGGATCAGTAGTGGCTTCGCTGGCACACAATTGCATTCAGGTGTTTTGCATTTGTAGGTGGGACACTTATATTGTACCCACTCTTGTATCTATATTTCATATTGTATCTAGTTAACTCCATCAATAGAAATTTTTAAATTGTATAAGTAATGAGACTTAGTGGGATTGTGGTTGCGAGACTTAGAGCGAGGGGTTTTCTGCCACTTGTGGTTTTGATGTCTTGCTTATTTCTTTATCTTTTGTGGTGATCTTCGCCGTTGGGCGTCATATACTCATATTTACTGTCTTGCGTGGTTGTGATCCGCCGTTTGGCGAAGAGCTAGCTCCCGCTTGGGGATGCCATTATTCTTATTATGTATTTGTGGTTTTGGATCAAAATATACAAAGGAGGTGCTGCCCAATTTCAAAAAGACGAAACCAGTTTTTAAACTTGCATAATCCACTTGCATTTTCATGTTCCTTTTCTTTGCATTAAGAAAACTTGATTTCATTATACCTTTATTTCAAAACTTCACCTCTTTTATTTTTCTTAAAAGGTTTAGATTTCTAGGTTTCAGCTTACTTGAATTACGTTACGCCTTTGGACGTTGCGTGATTTAAGTGCTGGTCACGAGCTAATATTTTGGGTCGTGACAAAGTTGGTATCAGAGCGTTAGGTTTAACCTTTGTTCGAGTCTATGTTTGACTATGCGGAGTCTAGGGCGGGTATGTATTACGGAACCTAGGCTTGACCTTACGGAACTTAGATTTGAACGGGGGGGTATTAGACCCGAACTTTCGTTTCATAGGTTGACCCTGAATGATGGAGTAGGTAGCTTGAGTAGAGTGACGTATCGTACGTATGTTCCACGGCATATTTACAATACGATACTCCACTTAAGAAACCTTAGGATGTACATATTTTGATACCAGTGATTCTCTTCGTATCCTTGATTATAAATCCATTTGAGATCCTTGATTCTATTCGTTTCCGTGATCATACTCTCATTGATGTTATTCCTTCTTATGATCATGTATCCATTCTGGATCTGTCATTTCCTTTCATGTCGTCGATCTGCTTTCTTCGATACTCGATTGAGGTTCCTGTTACCATGGTTTGAGCGCACTTGAGCTGCTGCTAGTGTGGCAGTCCGGGCGAGCTCGTCGGTATGAGGGCTGACCATTGTGTTTTCTGGTGACATGGGAACGTCTCGATGTCGCGTTGTGTTGTGACCTCCTGTTGAGGCGAGTGTTTGGTTTTGCACCGGATGATCGGGCCATTGTTAGAGCTGCCAGTTGCGAGAGGACTGTTGATGTACAGCCTACCTCAGAGATTGTGATATCGTCTACCGTGCAGACAGATGACCCAGCTGTCGCTAAGATGGACGGGATGTCGCTTCCAGAGCGTACGAGCTGAGATCGCCGGAGCTTCCAGGCAGAAATGCGACAGATGATAGCTAGTCTACCCCGAGTTGAGAGACGAAGGTGATTCGACAGATTGACGCGCCGACGCAGGCCCGGTTGAATTGAAGATTTTTTTTGTGTGGAGAGTCTTACTCAGATCTAGAGCAGACCGATCCAGAGATGACCGCTGATGTATCGCCTTTCCTGGAGGATTGAAGAATTGTTTAGCGTGCAGACGTAGGGTATTCATATGTCGGCTAGGCGAAGTTAAAAAGTTCGAGCAAGTGTCAGAAACCCATTTTTCCCAAGTTTAAAGTGCTCGGAGGAACATGCAGGTAATTCTGTGGACCCTCTAGAAGAATGAAACCCTAACTCGACATGATGACCATGGAACCGCTTTGAACCTTAGGGTTTGTGGCAGTTTAGCGGTGCCATCAGTGAGGCTTGGGTTTGCCCATCTACGGCTGGTCCAAAGGTGCTGTGGTATGTACCAGATATTTTTAGACTGCGCTCAGGTGTTGGGCCTTCGGGAAATTTTGGGACCTCGATGACTCGATCGAAAGGTTTGACGTCATCCAGATATCATGTGATAAGAGACCAGTAAGATGACCAGTTTCGGATAGAGGACCTCACCCTGATGCGTTGTGAGTTGATCAAGAACGGACAAGTATTGAGTATTCCTCCGATGGTTAGGACGAGTTCCCGAGGACGTGTTCGGCCAGATATCTTCTACAGAGTTATGAAGATACCGAGTTCGTAACTTCGAGTCTGTGTGAGAGACTCTGGATTGACCGTGGCCGAGAATAATGGCAGTACGTAGACAGCACAATGTGACGTCAAAGCGGACGATGATAAAGACGAGTGGAGCCGGAGGTCCATGCACGATGTTGACGAGCTGTTACCACTCCCCATCGAGATTAGAGATTTGATATGTATACAGAGGCGTTGGGATACGGCCTGTTCCCGAGGGAAGGTGTGCGGAACACGCAGATGTCCAGAAAACGAGAAAAGATTATGCAAGAGTACTAGCCTCCGTACAGTTCAGCATAAGCGAGATCGGAAGAGACCTTGTGCAGGATTCCTTCCGGGACACTGCTGCAATGAGATTTGCATCTAGGATCAGATGTGTCACGTGTATTCAGAAAGCCAGAGGCCGACGCCAGTGATGTGCTGCCTTACGAGTGGTCGTGATGATTGACCGGGAGATGACCAGAGAAGTGCCAGAACGGAATCGTCCCCGTTAGCACACCTGACAGGGCCGATGAGCCGATGGATTGTGAGATTGGTAATCTGAGGAGAAGATGAGTACCCAGAGATGGAGGACGCCAGACCGTGAGCAGGAGGCAAGCGGATGTTCCTGTTCTGCCGATTTTGGGCGCACCGATTCATTTTTCGATATTGTAGGAGGTGTACCTCAATGTCCTTTGTTGCAATTTGCGTTTGTGATCTAAGTATCACGCTTATATCGCTTGGATTTGAGTTTTGGTGACGAGTTTCCTGATATTGATTTCGTGCACCATGGCTGCACTTACTGGGTTTTAACATTTTGTGCATAGTTATTGCACTTGAGATATGTTTTATACACCATTGTGTTGGTTTTTGATTTGTGCATATTTATTGCACTTGATGTCGATTTTGTACCTTCGTAGCATGTGTTTATGATTTCGTGGATTTCATACGGATGATTTGATTTTTGCACTCGGTATAGCTTATATGTGCTTGTAGTGCATTGATACGTATTTTGTGCACCACAGTTGCACCTGACTTCGTTTTGATGTCCTTTGAGATATTTATTGTGATTTCATGCCTAGGGCATGCATATGATTTGATTTATGCTTTCGGCATATTTTTCATGCACTTTTTAGTATTTTGATTTGCTTTTGTGCACGCTGATGCACATGGTTGTGAGATTATATGCCACGGTATACCTGATTTGGATATGGATTGAAAGGTGTTGTATACCGTCGATTTCGATTTTGATACTCGATATTTGTTTTGTGAACCTTATGCACCTGATTGGATTCTGGGGCATATTTGACGCGCTTGGAGTGGACTTTTGCGCATGTTCGGCGCTTGATATTGGATTTCGTGATTTCGTGCATGTGGGATGCAGATGATTTAGATTTTATTCGTACAAGTTGGATGCACCTGATTTGGATTTTTGCGCGTGTTGTGCGCACGATATGAGGTGCGATTTTGGTGCACACCAGATGCACTAAATCGGGATCTTGTGCATCAGATGCACCCGATATTGTTGTCGTGCACACCCGTTGCACTGGACAGATGCTTTCGTACACACCCGTTGCACGTAGTTTCGGCTTTTGTGTATATTGTGGCACCTGTGCTTGAATTTGATTTCCGTGCGCACCAAACGCACGTGATTGTTGGATACGCCTTTTGAGGCTGATTTTGCTTTTGAGCACCTTGTTTTTTGGCACCATATTATATAGTGGCCAAATAGGAATGATCTGAGGACAGTACCTAAGTACCTTGCATGCATTAAAAGATTACCAAGAGGGTTTTCAAAAGGAGCTATAGTCTCGCTATTTCCTACGTGTCCGTGAGCGACACGAACGTTTATAAAGGAAAACCTTTTGGGATATTTTGAAAACAACGGGACGTGTATTTAAGAAAACATATATGGACATATATTATTATTTTAAAATGAGCACCTGTCACTTAGGCCGTGAGTTACACATCACACGGCGATTTAGAAAATATTTTTGCATGAGTTTTATTTAGTTCTTGGGAGTTTTCCAAAGATGCGTACTATATACGTATTATAGTATTTGACTAGTGCATATTGGATTTCAGTAGTAGATTTCGAGATCTGTATCTCTATTGTAACTCCGAGGATATGCGTGCAAATCCGATGATTTTCGTGACGCTTGACGGAGTTCCATTTTGAGTTTTGTACTCGTTTTCATGCGCACTTGGCGCGCTGTGTTGTTTCTGCATCTTCCGTGATTTCGGAGCCCCGTTGATTTGAGCTGATTATTGAAATGTTTTAGATTTTGGGGGTTTAAATTTAAATTCGGGGACTGAATTTCTTTAAGGGGGGAAGATTGTAACATTTCAGAAAATATATAATATTATTTTGGAATTTAATATTAAAATAATATTTTTCCCGAAAACTGCCCGATTTGCGAAATTGGGGTTTTCGAAAAAGGGTATAAATATAAACCAATAATTTGAAATAAATGAAAATTAAAATGATTTATTCATTTAATAATATAATTAAAGGATTTGGAATTTTTAAAATTTATTATACGCAGTTTGGATAAAAACCCGATTAGTGCACTACTAATCGCGATTAAGCCAAATCCATGTTTCTACAGTTTTTCATGGCTAGTGCACCATGACATGTTACATGTTATTTCAATTGTGTTATTTCATTTGGGTGTATGTGTTTTTGGTGAGAATAGATGGGAAAAAGGGTGTAATGATAGAGTTGGAGAGAGAGAGGGGACATAATAATGAATTGGAAAGTGATTGGGTGAGAATAATAGTGAGAAAGAGGGAGGGGGGCTGCTGCCCACATTCCCCACCAATTTCTTTTTCCTCTCCTTCATCTTCCTCAAGCTCACTACCCTCCACTTCAAACCCTAGATCCATCTCCAAATAATCCCCAAAACCCTAAACCCCTTTCACAAAAATTAACCCCCATCTCTTCCTCTACACATTGAACCAAGCAAAGTGGAATTTTGATGATGTTGGGGAGCTAGGGTTTTCTTGAGTGGCCTTATTGAGGTATAATTTCTTCCCTTTAGATTAGTTTTGTGAGATATCGTGTTTTGGATGTCGTTTTGTGATGTCGCTAACCTGCTGTGACCCCGAGTGTTCACTGTAAAAACAAACAGTGTGGTAGGATTGTACTCGAGACCCTGAGTGTTTACCTAGGACCCTAACCTTTTCCCATCGGTTATGGCCGGCGACCATTAGGACAAATCCAGCGACCTCGGGTGGGTAGGGGAGTTAGGGCTTGGATTTTGGAGGGTAGTTACCTGAAGATGTTTGGAGGTGTTTGGTTCTACTAGATTTTTCTGTAATGGATTTAGGTGAAATCTGGGAACTGTTGTGGGTGTTTGTGTGACCATGGTGACACGTTACCCTGACCTGAACAATAGAATTGAAACCGTTGCATGAGCTTAGGAATTGTTCCGTATCAGTTTTGTGACTTTTAGTGTGCCTATAGGGTATCTGGAGCAACCCAGGGAAATTTTGAGAGTAGCAAACAATCCCAGAGACCAATTTTAGACCAGAGGAGACCACCATGACAAAACAAGACCCAACTGAGTATGGGGGGCCGGGCTCACCCGAATTTATAGGGATGGGGCCGGCCACTTGGTTGTCTGGGGTGTTGGGGTTGGTCCAGTAGGTCATATATACTATATACATCACCCTAGACTTGTTTGCTTAGATTTATTTGACCTGAGTCAAAATCCGGGAGCAGTTTAGTGTGACTTTAGCTATGTTTCCGTATTTTGAAATGTTTAGTTTGGATATTTGGATTTGTATTTGGTTGTTGGATGTTTGTACAACAAAGTCTAGGGGTAATTTGTTGGTTTTGCATACGTGGGCTATAGGTTCTAACCTATAGGCGATCCGTGTGTCGTTTTGGATTTCAGAACATGATTTTTATAGCGTTGCGATATGTGTTGTTATTGTAGGTACCTTCGCATGGATTCCGAGGCGACGGAGCGTGGCATCATCGACTTCGGCAAGCGAAGACCAAGGTGAGTGGATCTATATCCACGGGGGAAGTCGGGTGGATGGCGTATAGTACCCCCGCAAAGTTCTAGTCGAAACTGATTTATAGAATATGGTTAAGGGAACCTAGATTAGGAAACTAGGGTTAGAGTTAAAAGATAGTTAGTGAAACTATATTAGAAGCAAAATGACAGTTAGAAGTGACATGATACGGCTGATATGAAATGACGGGAATTGAGGATGATATTTGATGATACTGCCGTTTAGGGTACTATAGAACTAGATAGTCGACGTAGAGGTGTCATCCGAACCATACATATTTCCAAACCAAAGAATCGTATGAATCTTTTAAACAGTTACCTTGAGGAACGTTACGGATTTTCAAATGATATCTTTTCTTTAAAAACACCATAACCCCTATTTTCAAAACTACGATTCGCTTCTTTTAAAAATCTGCTTGTATGGTTCGGGTGTGTATGTTAGATTAGATACTTATACTTAGTAGAGATAAAATGTTTATGTAAACTCGACTTGATGTGAGATATGAACGCGATGAAAGAATATGAGACGGATATGATGGTATGATGAGTTGATGGTATGATGGTATACGGATGCGAGTCGATTGAGATGAATTATACCCTGTCGGTCCCCTGATATGAGATTATTGCGGATGCGACCTGGGACATAGGTATATAGAGACATTTATATATGTTGTGAATCGTGAGTGATAGCCGTACGAGACGTTAGGTCCGTACCCTCCTCGTCCTATAGGATGATAGGATTCCTGATAGCCTAATGCCGCCTTACGATGATTTTCCATACGTGATGAGTTTGACTTGAGGTTTGATCTATACCCTTGACTAGAGGTTGTCGTACGATAGATTATACCATACGTGGTGCTGTGAGGCTAGATGTCGATTGATAGATTCACCAACTCAGACATATGATAGTTACGTATACCTTATAGCTTTTAGGTGATGATTTACCTTATGCGATTTACCTTATGCTAAATTCATGATATTATTATTCCATTGCATATACCTGTGTTAGTACACATACACCATTATCGATGATGCGTATGTTACACGTACGCAGATTTTCCGGCTCACACACTTCATCATCGATAATTGCCATACCATTACACAGTAGAATTGCTGCATCAGGATATGACTCTTTGCATAATTTACTTGATATAGTTACCTGTGCACTTTATTACGATGTTGCATTTGACT
This sequence comes from Agapanthus africanus, assembly GCA_030015575.1. NCBI lineage: Eukaryota > Viridiplantae > Streptophyta > Magnoliopsida > Asparagales > Amaryllidaceae > Agapanthus > Agapanthus africanus. The sequence continues at coordinate 224,257,964 of CM057344.1, read as the reverse complement.
TTGGAGATATTAGGAACCGCAAGATATATTTTCAAAACTGGAATTATTTAAAGGAGCGGTTTTCCCTTAATATGATATATCCCTTTTCCCTGTTGCATGATATACGGATATGCTTACATTTCATCATATGTCGCATACATCATGCTTTATGATTTTACGCATTGAGATATGCTGTTTTCATGAGATTTATGGATTTGAGAACCGTGGTCATTTTAAAAGAAAGTATGTATTGTTTTAAATACCCGGTTTCTCTTGATATGATATTTCAGTGCGCCCACCATGTGTTTTCTCGGTTCTGAGAATGGCATGTGAAACCCGATTCGAGGAGTGGTAGGCACCGTCTACGGGTACATGGTGGACCCGGTGAGGTACGCCGGGGCAAGAAGACTCGTATATGTTAGACAGTGAGCCTGGCAGGGGAGCACTACCTACCGGTGATAATATTTGGACTCGGCAGTTATCCGGAGGATACCGACCGGAGTAGCGAGATGGATATGAGCGCCGACCAGGGTGTGCGGCGCCTGAGAGCCGATTTGAGGATGCGGCGCCTGAGATATATGAGGATTTACGTGTCGATGCTGGACACGGTTTTCATGATGTTTCGAGTGTCGATGCTGGACACTCAGGTTCCATGATTTTGAGGTGTCGCGAGGGACACATGTTGATTTATATCCTCATATTTTCATGCATATGATTCTATGATATTTACATGCATGATGTTGTTGCGTCAGTGGTTGACGCGTGGACTAGATCCACATACATACATACATTGATTTTACTGTTGGATGTTATACACATGCTTATAGACATTGACTACCTTGTTGGCACCATACAGACCCGGTAACCCTAGATATCAAATTATTACCTTTATGATATAGTTGACCTAGGAGTCGTTGTTTATTCGATTTCTATCTGTTGATATTTTTCTACTCACGAGTTGGCAACTCACTCCCGTTGTGCCACAGTTCTTGCAGGTTAACCGCTTGGATCGGTAGCGGCTTCGCTAGCACACAATTGCATGCGAGCTCTATCCAAATCAGTCTTGGGAGTGTTGGGGTCAAAATTTGCACCCCGGTTGACCAAGTCAAAGTCAAGGTCAACACCAAGCCAGGTGGGCCCAAGCCCAAGCAAGTGGGCCAATGCCCGGGTCGAGCCCGAACACGAAGCGCCCGGCCTTCCGCCATGCCAAAATAAAAAGTCATGTAATAAATAATTTTTCTATAATTGTTTATGCATGAATGTAAACAAAACGGGCATAAAGCCAAATTTTTGTAAGCCCATGGCTTATGTGCAAAAAGAAATGGCACATGAGCCATGGGATGGGCAAAATGCCATTTTTGCAAAGCCCAAGGGGCTATATGTAAATATGTAAGCCTATATAAGGCAAAATGATGATGAATTAAATAACACTTTTCATTCCCCTCAAAAATCTAGGGCTTTTGCCTCTTTTCCTTCCCTGAAGGTTCCAAGCCTTCTTCTTTCTTTTGAATTAAATCAAGAGTTTTACTCTTCTTTTGGCAAAACCAAATAGTTTTTCACCATAAAACCCACAAAGGGGAACTTGGATCTACCATCAGATCTCAAAAAGAAGAGATTTTTAAAATCCCACATCTCTTGATCTTCAAGATCCAGCAACTAGTGGAGAAGAAGAACCCTTTTCATCAACCCCAAAACATCCTAGGAGTCTAACTTCATATATATATATATATATATATATATATATATATATATATATATATATATAATATTTCCTTTCTGAAGCATAGCTTCTGGTTCTGGGACTAAAAGCCCCTTTTTCTCGCCGGCGCTCAAGCGCCAAGCGCCCACGTGCCGACACGTGGCGTGCTAGCGCTCGAGCGCAGAATGCCCACGTGCTGATACGTGGCGCGCTGGCGCTCCAGCATCCAGCGCTCAAGCGCAAAGCGCCCACGTGCCGACACGTGGCGTGCTTACGCTCAAGCGCCCCGCGCAAGCGCAAAGCGCCCATATGCCGACACGTGGCGCGCTTGCGCTCCAGCGCCCTGCGCTCAAGCGCAAAACCTCCACGTGCCGACACGTGGCGCGCTTGCGCTCAAGCGCCCAGCGCTCAAGCGTAAAGCGCCCACATGCCAACACGTGGCATACTTGCGCTCCAGCGCCCTGCGCTCAACCGCCCACGTGGCGCACTTGCGCTCAAGCGCAAAGCGCCTACATGCCGACACATGGCGCGCTAGCGCCTAAGCGTACAGCACCTAAGCGCACAGCGCTCAAGGCGCTGACCCCACGCGTCCTTTGGGCGCTTTTTCCCTTTTTTTTATATATATACATGTATATATATGTACAGACACACACACATACTCCACTACACTGTCCCCCGCAAAAAAAAATTTAGCGGGACCCCCGTAAAAACTCTGCGGGGCTCCGATATATCCAAAACCCCTTCAAAACACAACACTGCACATTGAGTTCGCATGACTAGTTTAACCCGTCAATCGGAGGTTCCCTTGCTCCAAAGGCGGGGGGTAATTAACGACAACTTAGTCCGCGGCTGCCGAAGATTCGGATCCCCACAATCAATAAACCCCCGCCTACCCCAGGCAAGGGGAATCTGTAGTACGCCTAACAAGCGCACGCGTATTCCCATCTCAATGGGGTGACGAAAAACACCCTACAGATTCTGGCACGCCTGGTGGGACCAATCTCTCCTCCCATATTTCGGGTTAAACGTTCATGTGAACTCAATCAATATACATATCTATATTTATACCAAAATAATGCTCTTTCATGCAGGATTTTCAAGCAATCACCTTTCAACAATGTCTCCGAAGATGAACTCAGCTCCCATCTTCTACACGATGAAGATGGACGCCAGGACGGTCCTTCTGGCCAGTCTCGGGCGACAATGCGAAGAGCCGCCGCTACCATTCGGCTCTATCCTGTTTGTCTCAGCTAATGCCATCCCTGCACCTCAAAGCCCGGTGACAGACAAGCCGGTCTCGAAAGGCAAGAGGCCAAATGTGGTGCTCTCGAAGATACCCCAACTCAAACGCAAGTCGGTGTTTGAACGACTTTCCTTGGCCCCAGCTGGAGGCAAGGCCATCAACACCAGCAAAGCAACAAGGCATACCGAGCAAGCTCCGGCGGTGCGCTTGATAACTGCTCGATCGGGTGTCTTCTCTAAGCTCCCCGCTAATCGACTCACGGTGGCTTCCCAGGAAACAGATGCCCGCCAAGCCCTTAAAATTGAGAAGCTAAGGCAGAAAAGGCTCAGATTCAGAGCCAATAAAAGGGCTAGGGCTCCTGCTAGGCTGAACCTCATGAGGTTCGAGGAACGGGTTACCCCGCCAAAGATGAGGGGATTGCTGAATGTGTTATCCACACTGTCTATATGGTGGGCACGCGCAGCAAGAGCAAGGACGGGGCCACCACATCCCAAATCCAATCTGGCGTGAATATGGCTGCCACATTCTAAGGCCAGCCTCCTCTGGAAGGTAATGAAGACCCTCCCAGTGAGTCTGATAAGCAGAGAGAGCTCTCGGTTCATGAGGAGTTGGGCTCGGAAAGCGAAGATAAGCCAATCTTCCGTCCCAAGAACGCAGAGCAGCAACTTCTCCAAGAGCTCCGAAAGCGGCTCAGAATCAAAGACAAGGAGATGGCCAAGTTTTACTCAAAAGTTGACGACTTGACAAACGTCGTCTTACAGCTCACAGCCCAACTTGCCTCTCAGTCGCCCAATCAAGCACAGGGCTCTGCTCATGAACCGGGAAATGGTGCCCCAAAGCAGCCGATGCCTATTCCCTCAAATCCAAAAGTGGGCGAACCGCATGAAAATCAGTTACATCCTATCTCGGGAGATGTCTTGGCTACCGATGATAGTAGCCCGCTAACTCAAGATCAAATCATGGATTTGGTTGTCGGCAAAGTCAAAACATTGGTGGCCGAAGCCGAAGCGCAAAAAGATGTCAGCAGTAGTGGGAGACCATATCCTGCTCGGTATGATCTGGTAGAATTTCCTAGCGGCTATGTCATCCCCAAATTCGGGAGATTCGACGGGACGGGAAATGCGAATCAGCACATCGCCCACTTCAAAGCCTCATGCGGGAACACTGGGGGCAACGATGCGCTTCTCCTCCGTCAGTTCGTTAATAGCTTGACCGATGTTGCTTTTGACTGGTACGCGAGCATACCGGATGGCTCCGTTACTACTTTCGTCCAAATGGAATCTTTGTTTCGACAAAGGTTCATGAGCGTCAGTGATAAGATCACCATTGCCGAGCTCGTAAGGACTAAGCCCAAGAACAACGAAAGCAGTACGGATTTTATAACCCGATGGCGCAATCTCTCTATCAAATATGAACCGCCGATAGAGCAGGACCAATCTGTCAGTCTCCTCGTCGGAAATCTCAACAATTGGATGGCCCCGTTTCTATGCACCGCGGGTCTCAAAACATTCCAAGAGCTGACCAGGAAAGTCAAGATGTTGGAACGCTCAAAGCAGGAGTCCTCCTCTGACTCCCAAAATAACAATAGATCCTGGAGAAACCAAAAGGACGATAATCGCAAAGGCGGAAATCCCGACGATTCTGAGTCTTTCAACACTTCGGCTAACCGAAATAAGCGAGGGATAAGCGGGCCTAGTGCCAACCAGCCTCGGAAACCAGTGTTCGGAGAGGGAGAAGAATCTCTACTGAAAGAGAAGCTGGACAAGGTCTATTCCTTCAGAAGGGACAAAATCCGTAAAATATTCAAAGACACCCTGAGGAACGGTCTACAACTGCCAGAGTCAAAAAGACCGCAGGAAGCGAATATGACCGACGACCCAAAATACTGCCCCTATCACAGAGTGATAGGTCATGCCATTGAGAATTGCTTCGTCTTCAAAGATTGGGTCGAAAAGCAATACAAGGCAGGAGAGATAGAACTGTCCAAAGGCGTGTTAATAAACAGTCAAGTCGCAACCGCCAATTTTATACAAACGGAGACCGAAGATCTTCGTGAAACTGATTCTCTCAGACATCTGCCTTTCACTGAAAACAATCGACCACCATGTCATTAAACTGGGAACAGTCGACCTCTAAGTCGTTAAACTGGGAATGTAAAAAAATGTAAATAAACAAAAAATGTGTAAATAAAAGAAAAATAAAGAAAAGCCAAAATGATGGGGCAACTCGCAATAAAAATCAGCGAGTAAAAATGAAAATGAAAATAAAGCCGAAATGATGGGGCAACCGCGAATAAATAGCCGAAATGATAGGGCAATCGCGACCTTCGCGATAAGAAAAGCTGAAATGATAGAGCAATCGCGGTAAAACAAAAACAAAAAACAAACAAACAAAACAACGGCGAATGATGAGTCGCTCCTGGTACCATAATCCAGTGCAGCGATGCAGACGCTAACAAAAATCCAATTTTTCAAAATTCCCTCGGCCCTACGGTTAGTCCCCAAATTGACTACCGTATACAATCCACGGGCACAAATAATTCTCATCATACCCATATCCCATCGCAATCACCAGTTACGCGGCCGATCTCCGCCTTTGGAATTATGCTCCATTGAGAAGACCCACTCACGTATCCTCACGATGCATGAGGAGAACAAACCTTCATGGGATCCTTACGAATCATAAAGGAAAAACACACTTAGGAGTCCTCACGACTCCTAAGGAGAAAATACACCTGCGGGATCCTTACGACTCGTAGGGAGAAGATGCTTTTATGGGACCCTCACGGCCCATAAAATTGAAAAGCCTTAGGCGATAGGGATCTAAACCTGTCTCCTAAGCCATCGCTCCCCAATCCCAAAATGGTGAATGATGAGTCGCTCCTGGTATCATATTCCAGTGCAGCGATGCAGACGCGAACCAAATTCCAAATCCCATACCCCAACGGCGAATGATGAGTCGCTCCTGGTACCATATTCCAATACAGCGGTGCAGACGCCAACTGATTGATCTCAAAAATTATCTATTACCGCAATCAAGAACGACGTCGCTTTGCAGCGAGCCGTTGAGTACGGGTCGGTCCACAGGGATGTTGTGAATTTCCTAATCGCTCTTACGAGTTAATTCCAAATGGTGTGAATGGATTAATTAAATCTAAAAACCAAATTAATCTAGGATAATTGAATTAAAGATCTAACTATCTAACTAGGGCAAGGAATTAAATTTAATCTAGGGCAGAGAATAAAAAATTACCTAGGGCAAGAATTGAAATTACCTACTTACTTTACAGATGGCTCTCTCCAAACATCAACACAAGACTTGTCAGATCTGAATTTCTGAAATGAAAAGAGGCATCGATGCTCTCCAAAAGAAATCTAAATTTTATTGATAAAAAGAGGCATAGGGAGGCATAGCTAATACAATGATTTAGAGTTCCTATTTATAGAGGATAGGAAACCCTACGTTACAATTGATTCGCACGTCTGCATTTACAAAAATAACCCTAAGAAAACTACCAAGAACCGCAACTTTTTGGTAAAAATTATCTTCTTTGGGCTTTGGACAGCCGCGGAACCGCGGCCTCAGTAGGGATAGGGCGGTTCCACGGCCCAATGATGACCTTTAAATGTGAAATTTTCTTGTCTTGCTCTGGACTTTTTGGGCTTTCTTATTCTTCGGTTCTTTTACCAAAATGGCTTCTAGGTGTTCTCCAGATCTTCACAGTGAGTAGTTGTATTGAACTTTAACCATTCGCTTTGTGTCGACGTCTTGAACCTTGCTTTGTGAACTGATCTTTATGTAGGCTTGATCAAGATCCTTCTATTTGTTGGTTGTAGTTCCACTTTTGCATCGTCTTTCACTGTTTTAGATCCAAGAACCTGTAATCTGTAATATGTAACAGACATGCGTCAAAAGCACATGTTTATTTATAAGATGAATAAGAATGGGGAATATAATAATGCAATATTATGGTATGACCAAATACCCCCAAACTTATCTTTTGCTCGTCCTCGAGCAAACTTATTTTTTTATTCTCGACAAAAAAAACCTAACCGCACTTTCGCAGGGAAACGCGATTGCACTGAGCTCGTGAAACAAGCCGTTAAACCTCTATGTGTCCCTAGTAGGAGGAGTGTTGTCTCCTGAGGGTTTTCAGCGGATACTACCCATAAAATCCTATCAATTTGGCTTTTTCGACTTTTGTTTTCCAATTAGGTTTTCTAACAAGGAATTCTATTACCGTCGACTCATAAATTATCCACCCATATTCTTCACACTTCCTCATCATTTAACTTAAGATTATATATGTTCTGCAGACCTACTTAGCTTTCAGCATCTCCTAAGTTTTCCTTCTAGGGTTCCATCTCCACTTAGGAATTTCTATCAACTCTATTAAAGATACAAGTTCTATTCTTCACTCCTTTCTCTCATCTAAACTCCAATTACATATCCCTACGTGTGTGTATAAATCATCCCTACACTTGGAAATTCAAATCAAGCAATCATACCCTTGTCCGTTGTCCAAAGTATTTATTAGTAGGTAAATTTTTAATTGAATTTTGCTTACACATCCTTCATGCGACCGTTAATACTTCTTGAGGTACCAACAACCGATTACAAGATATGTTTGCACTTTAAAGCGTAATTCCTAGTCTTGCAACACCCAAGGCTTTTAGCAGTGACTCCCAAACCAGTTGGTCTAAGGCACTAGGTGATGAAGCACCCTCGCTAAATATTTTTCTATTTTTATAGCCTTAAGTAATCACAAAAACCAGTGTTCATTTTTTTTCTTTATTCACTTTTTTTTCTTTTATTTTCATTGTACTAAGGACTTTAGACAAGAGCATTTCAAGGTCTCCTCTACTATTCCAAGTTTCAAGGTGCGTGATTGTGCAAATTGTAGGGTATACATTTTCAGAATCTAGACTTAAGCTAGGAATTATTTTTCAAACTTATACTCTAATAAGAACATAATACGTTTCCTCTGTTTTGACTTAGCCCAAGAAGTGAACTCAAAATTTGCCTATTTCTAAATAAACTACAAAGACATATACTTTCTACCGCTAACCTTTAAGGAAGGTTATCTTTAGGGGTTTTAATTTATTAAGTCTAAGATCTAGTTGTTCCTAGCCAGTTGACCTATCTGTCAAACTCTAGTCAAATAAGCCAAAATTGAATACAATAATTTTTATAATTTTTGAAAATTTTCAATTTTTATGGGTTTTAAAATAAGTATGCAAATGCAAAAATATATAAATGAATGTGAAGGAAGAAAACGTACCGAGCATACCCCCAAACTTAAACTTGACAGTGTCCTCACTGTCATGCTGCACCAAGAGGGTTAAAATTTTCGGCACTCCCCTGTTTATTTATTTATAAAAAAAATTTAATTTATTGTTTTGAAATTTTTTTTATCTTTTTATAGAAAAAGAAAACAAAAAATATATATACATATATACAACAAGGTTCCCCCCCTTAAGCTTGGCCGTACACAAGCCAAAAGTTAGCACCAACCATTCAAAAATCTTATTGTCGTTGTAGTATAGTGGTGAGTATTCCCGCCTGTCACATCCTGCAAAATTCACACAAAAATACCCTTCCCAAAAATAACAGATGATATATTTTTATATATATTTTTTATTTTTCAGTTTTTATGATTTTTTTAATTAAGATTAACCCGAAATTGCAAAAAGGAAATTTTACGCCATCCCCGGCAACGGCGCCATTTGATTGATCTCAAATGTTATCTATTACCGCAATCAAGAACGGCGTCGCTTTGCAGCCAGCCGGTGAGTACGGGTCGGTCCACAGGGATGTTGTGAATTTCCTAATCGCTCTTACGAGTTAATTCCAAACGGTGTGAATGGATTAATTAAATCTAAAAACTAAATTAATTTAGGGCAATTGAATTAAAGATCTAACTATCTAACTAGGGCAAGGAATTAAATTTAATCTAGGGCAGAGAATGAAAAATTACCTAGGGCAAGAATTGAAATTACCTACTTACTTTACATATGGCTCTCTCCAAACATCAACACAAGACTTGTCAGATCTGAATTTCTGAAATGAAAAGAGGCATCGATGCTCTCCAAAAGAAATCTAAATTTTATTGATAAAAAGAGGCATAGGGAGGCATAGCTAATACAATGATTTAGAGTTCCAATTTATAGAGGATAGGAAACCCTAGGTTACAATTGATTCGCAAGTCTGCATTTACAAAAATAACCCTAAGAAAACTACCAAAAGCCGCAACAACTTTTTGGTAAAAAATTATCTTCTTTGGGCTTTGGACGGCCGCGGAACCGCGGCCTCAGTAGGGATTGGGCCGCGGTTCCACGGCCCAATGATGACCTTTAAATGTGAAATTTTATTGTCTTGATCTGGACTTTTTGGGCTTTCTTATTCTTCGGTTCTTTTACCAAAATGGCTTCTAGGTGTTCTCCAGATCTTCACAGTGAGTAGTTGTATTGAACTTTAACCATTCGCTTTGTGTCGACGTCTTGAACCTTGCTTTGTGAACTGATCTTTAAGTAGGCTTGATCAAAATCCTTCTATTTGTTGGTTGTAATTCCACTTTTGCATCGTCTTTCACTGTTTTAGATCCAAGAACCTATAATCTGTAATATGTAGCGGACATGCGTCAAAAGCACCTGTTTATTGATTAAACGAATAAGAATGGGGAATATAATAATGCAATATTATGGTATGAACACCAACCAAACCCAAACTCCCAAATGGCGAATGATGAGTCGCTCCTGGTACCATATTCCAGTGTAGCGATGCAAACGCCAACCAAATTCTAAATCCCATACTCCAAACGGAGAATGATGAGTCGCTCCTGGTACCATATCCCAGTGCAGCGATGCAGACGCCAACCAAATTCCAAATCCCATACCCCAATGGCGAATGATGAGTCGCCCCTGGTATCATATTCCAGTGCAGCGATGCAGACGCCAACAAAGTCCCGAAATTTTTCCGGCCCTACGGTCTGGATCATACATCCTGCAAAACCGTATACAATCCATGGGCGTAAAACAATCCCAGTCTCTCCCAAGTCCTACCAGTGAGACCACATTCAAAGTCCCACCAAAAATAAATAAAAATAAAAATATAATAATAATAATAATAAAATGGTATGTCCACAAGCAAAATGGGCACGGATGAAAACCCGAAAGGGCGCCGTGAGTAAAAACAGCAGGACTGCCGGCGAGTTTGTGAAAACCCGAAAGAGCGCAGGCTCATAAAAAAAAAAATGAAATGCACTCACAAAGTCCTCTCGACTTTGTGAGGAGAAAATTCCCGCTTGAGATCCTTACGACTCACAAAGGAGCCACACACTTAGGAGTCCCCACGACTCCTAAGGAGAAAAAACACGTACGAGATCCTTTCGACTCGTAGGGAGAAAATGATTTTATGGGACCCTTACGGCCCATAAAATTGAAAAAAAACCTTGGGTGATAGGGATCTAAACCTGTCTCCTAAGCCACCAATTCCCAAATCCTTCCGGGGCAAATGATGAGTTGCTCCTGGCATTATTCCAGTGCAGCAATGCAGATGCCAAACAGAAAACCAATTCCCAAATCTTTCCGGGGAAAATGATGAGTTGCTCCTGGCATTATTCCAGTGCAGCAATACAGATGCCAAACAAAAAAAAAAAACAATCTCCAAATCCTCTCATGACAGATGATGATTCGCTCCTGGTACCATATTCCAGTGTAGCGATGCTAATGTCAACTCAAATCAAACAAATCAAGCCAACCAATTCCAACATCGACCTCTGCGTCAAACAACAGATACTCCGTCTCGGGGACACGTCAACCAGCGACACTCTGCATCAGGGAAACGTCCAACACAGACACTCTGCATCGGGGAAACGTCCAACACAGACACTCCGTAATAGGGAAACGTCAAGCAGACACTCTGTAACGGGGAAACGTCAAGCAGACACTCCGCCTCGGGGAAACGTTGACCAGGGACACTCCGTGTCGGGGCCACGTCTACCAAATCGCTCCAGATCAGAGCGTCGACCGTCTATGTCGCAAAAAGGGCAGTGCAGGCTCCCCAAAAATCGGGAACCCAAATCGCTTCGGATCAGAGCGTCGACCGTCTATGTCGCAAAAAGGGCAGTGCAGGCTTCCCACAAATTGGGAACCCAAATCGCTTCGTAACAGAGCGTCGAACGTCTATGTCGCAAAAAGGGCAGTGCGGGCTTCCCACAAATTGGGAACCCAAATCGCTTCGTAAGGCAGTGCAGGCTCACCACAAATCGGGAACCCAAATCGCTCCGGATTAGAGCGTCGACCGTCTATGTCGCAAAAAGGGCAGTGCAGGCTCCCCAAAAATCGGGAACCCAAATCGCTCCGGATCAGAGCGTCGACCGTCTATGTCGCAAAAAGGACAGTGAAGGCTTCCCACAAATTGGGAACCCATATCGCTTCATAACAGAGCGGCGACCGTCTATGTCGCAAAAAGGGCAGTGCAGGCTCCCCACAAATCGGGAACCCAAATCGCTCCGGATCAGAGCGTCGACCGTCTATGTCGCAAAAAGGGCAGTGCAGGCTTCTCACAAATTGGGAACCCAAATCGCTTCGTAACAGAGCATCGACCGTCTATGTCGCAAAAAGGGCAGTGCAGGATCCCCAAAAATCGGGAACCCAAATCGCTCCAGATTAGAGCGTCGACCGTCTACGTCGCAAAAAGGGCAGTGCAGGCTCCCCAAAAATCGGGACCCAAATCGCTCTGGATCAGAGCGTCGACCGTCCATGTCACAAAAACGGCAGTGCAGGCTTCCCACAAATCGGGAACCCAAATCGCTCCGGATCAGAGCGTCGACCGTCCATGTCGCAAAACGGGCAGTGCAGGCTTCCCACAAATCGGGAACCAAATCGCTCCGGATCAGAGCGTCGACCGTCCATGTCGTAAAACGGGCAGTGCAGGCTTCCCACAAATCGGGAACCAAATCGCTCCGGATTAGAGCGTCGACCGTCCATGTCGCAAAAAGGGCAGTGCAGGCTTCCTACAAAGCAGCAACCAGATCGCTCCGGGCGAGGGAAACGTCTACCACAGACACTCCATCTCGGAGACGCGTCAAGCGTCGACCGTCCATGTCGCAAAAAGGGCAGTGTAGGCTTCCTACAAAGCAGGAACCAGATCGCTCCGGACCAGGGAAACGTCTACCACGGACACTCTGTATCGGAGACGCGTCAAGCGCCGACTGTCTACGTCGTAAAAAGGGCAGTGCATCCCAAAAAGTGGGAACCAAAGCAAGTCGCCTCCATGCGAAAGAAGATCCATCAATCTCATGCACACGACTCACATATGTGGTGTGCATTTATTGATGGGGGGCACTTTGTTGGGGTCAAAATTTGCACCCCGGTTGACCAAGTCAAAGTCAAGGTCAACACCAAGCCAGGTGGGACCAAGCCCAAGCAAGTAGGCCAATGCCCGGGTCCAGCCCGAACACGAAGCGTCCGGTCTTCCGCCATGCCAAAATAAAAATTCATGTAATAAATAATTTTTATGTAATTGTTTATGCATGTATGTAAACAAAACGGGCATAAAGCCAAATTTTTGTAAGCCCATGGCTTATGTGCAAAAAGAAATGGCACATGAGCCATGGAATGGGCAAAATGCCATTTTTGCAAAGCCCAAGGGGCTATATGTAAATATGTAAGCCTATATAAGGCAAAATGATGATGAATAAAATAACACTTTTCATTCCCCTCAAAACTCTAGGGCTTTTGCCTCTTTCCCTTCCCTGAAGGTTCCAAGCCTTCTTCTTTCTTTTGAATTAAATCAAGAATTTTACTCTTCTTTTTTCAAAACCAAATAGTTTTTCACCATAAAACCCACAAAGGGGAACTTGGATCTACCATCAGATCTCAAAAAGAAGAGATTTTTAAAATCCCACATCTCTTGATCTTTAAGATCCAGCAACTAGAGGAGAAGAAGAACCCTTTTCATCAACCCCAAAACATCTTAGGAGGCTAACTCCATATAAATATATATATATATATAATAAATATTTCCTTTCTGAAGCATAACTTCTGGTTCTGGGACTAAAAGCCCCTTTGTCTCGCCGGCGCCCAAGCGCTCGAGCGCCAAGCGCCCACGTGCCGACACGTGGCGCGCTAGCGTTCGAGCGCAGAGCGCCCACGTGCCGACACGTGGCACGCTGGCGTTCGAGCGCCCTGCGCTCAAGCGCAGAGCGCCCACGTGCCGACACGTGGCGCGCTGGCGTTCGAGGGCCCAGCGCTCAAGCGCAAAACGCCCACGTGCCGACACGTAGCGCGCTTGCGCTCCAGGGCCCAGCACTCAAGCGCAAAGCGCCCACGTGCCGACACGTGGCGCGCTTGCGCTCAAGCGCCCCGCGCAAGCGCAAAGTGCCCATATGCCGACACGTGGCGTGCTTGCGCTCCAGCGCCTTGCGCTCAAGCGCAAAACCCCCACGTGCCGACACGTGGCGCGCTTGCGCTTAAGCGCCCTGCGCTTAAGCGCCCAGCGCTTAAGCGCAAAGCGCCCACATGCCGACACGTGGCGCGCTTGCGCTCCAGCGCCCTGTGCTCAACCGCCCACGTGCCGATACGTGGCGCGCTTGCGCTCAAGCGCAAAGCGCCCACATGCCGACACATGGCACGCTAGTGCCTAAGCGCACAGCACCTAAGCGCACAGCGCTCAAGGTGCTGACCCCACGCGTCCTTTGGGCGCTTTTTCCTTTTTTTTATATATATACATGTATATATATGTACAGACACACACACATACTCCACTACACTGTCCCCCTCCCCAAAAAAAATTTAGGCCGGGGCGCTGCCCCGCACCCCGCAAGGGGGCTGCTATCTCCCTTGACCCCCAGCCCGCTAACCGGGTAGCGGGACCCCCGTAAAATCTCTGCGGGGCCCCCGGTATATCCAAAACTCCTTCAAAACACAACACTGCACATTGAGTTCGCATGACTAGTTTAACCCGTCAATCGGAGGTTCCCTCGCTCCAAAGGCGAGGGGTAGTTAACGGCAGCTTAGTCCGCGGCTGCCGGAGATTCGGATCCCCACAATCAATAAACCCCCGTCTACCCTAGGCAGGGGGAATCTGTAGTACGCCTGACAAGCGCGCGCGTATTCCCATCTCAATGGGGTGACGAAAAACACCCTACAGGGAGGCATCTCTTTGGAGAGAGTGAGTCCTGAGATCGTGCGTAAAAACCCACACTTGGATTCTTCCATACTAAACCGCTTTAGTTTGGTGTCAATGTACCTGGATTGGGACAATCCCAGTATCCGTTTAGATCTATCTCTATAGATCTTAATCCCAAGATGTAGGAGGCATCTCCTAGACCTTTCATTGAGAATCATTGTGATAAGAATAGCTTAACCGATTGCAGCATAGGAATGTCATTTCCTATCAAGTATGTCGTCCACGTACAATACGAGGAAGACAACCTTACTCTCTGCTACCTTCTTGTATATACAAGGTTCATCTACATTTTTGACGAAATCAAACTCTTTGATAACAACGTCAAAGCCGATGTTCCAACTCCGTTATGCTTGCTTTAATCCATAAATGGATTTAAGCAGCTTGCACACCTTCCCGCTGCTCCTACTAGCTACGAAGCCCTCTGGCTGAGTCATGTACACGCTCTCTTCTAAATCACCGTTTAGAAAGGCGGCCTTAACATCCATTTACCAGATTTCGTAGTCATGATATGCAGCGATGGCAAGCATGATCCGGATGGATTTAAGCATAGCCACTGGAGAAAAGGTTTCGTCATAATCCACACCTGGTCGTTGACGAAAACCCTTTTCAATAAGTCTAGCTTTGAAAGTCTCCACTTTCCCATCTACACCAAGTTTTTTCTTGAAGATCCACTTGCTCCCAATGGGTTTTACCCCTTCAGGAGCATCTTCCAAAGTCCATACTTTGTTGGTGTACATGGATTCCATCTCGGTCCGCATTGCATCCAGCCATTTCACTGAGTTACCACTCGTGATGGCCTGCTCAAAGCTAGTTGGGTCATCATCCTCCATGATGCAATCCTCGCTCCCACCATCCATGAGAAAACTGTAATATCTCTCAGGTGGGTGAGGAACCCAACTAGATCGGCGGAGAGGCTGAGGTTCGTTGAGAACTACCGAATCCTGTGGCTCCACCAAATCTTCAGTTGCAGTTTGTGCTGCTGGAACTTCTTCCAGCTCTACCTCTTTGCCATTAATTTTTTTACAAGAAATTCCTTTTCTAAAAAGGTGGCATATTGAGAAACAAACACTTTTTGTTCCTCAGCGTGGTAGAAAATATATCCTTGTGAATTCTTTGGATATCCCACAAACTTGCAAAGAACCGATCGTGCCTCGAGTTTGTCTGGATTTTGCCTTTTGGCATAGGCCGGACAACCCCATATCTTAACTCGTTTAAAATATGGTCTCTTCCTACTCTATATCTTATATGGTGTGGTAGGCACAGATTTAGATGGAACTTGATTCAATAGGTATGCAGCTGTCATAAGCGCATAGCCCCAGAAGGAAATAGTTAACTCAGCTGTGCTCATTATAGAGCGCACCATATCTAATAGGGTGCGGTTCCTCCGTTCCGATACACCGTTGTGCTGTGGTGTATATGGAGGGGTTAGCTGAGAGAGAATCCCATTCTCTTTTAGGAAGTCCAGGAATTCATTGCTCAAGTATTCACCTCCTCGATCAGATCGAAAGATTTTAATACTTTTCCCGGTTTGGTTCTCGACTTCTTGTTTATATTCTCTAAATTTCTCAAAAGCTTCTGATTTGTGTTTCATCAAGAACACATATCCGAATCTAGAGAGATCGTCAGTGAATGTAATGAAGTACGATGAACCATCCCTGGCATGTGTAGACATGGGACCGCATACATCACTATGTACCAGCCCCAAGAGTTCCGTAACTCTTTCTCCGTGTCCCGTAAACGGAGTTATGGTCATCTTTCCTTTAAGACATGACTGGCAAGTATCATAAGATGAAAATTCGAACGGTTTCAAATATCCATCTTTATGCAACTTAGCTAGCTGCATCGCATTGATGTGACCCAGTCTGTAATGCCATAAGAAGGATTCGTTCATTTCTGAACTCTTCCTCTTGTGTGTGTTTGTTATGCTCAGAACTGTTGATTGATTCAGAACATAAATTCCATTGCACAACGTGCTTGATCCAACCAACTTTTGGTTCAGAAAAATGTTCATAACATTATCCTGTAATACAAAATTATATCCATCTTTACTCAACAAAGAAACCGATATAATGTTGCATATCAGGTTCGGCATGTAATAGCATTCGTTCAGAATCAATGTATTACCAATTGGCAATACAAGGTGATATTCCCCGACGGTTTTAGCTGCAACAATTGCACCATTTCCAACCCTTATGTCTTTATCACCTTCTCTAAGTTCTCTACCTTTTCTCAGCCTATGTAACTGATTACATATATGGGATCCTGACCCGATATCTAATACTCAGGACGTAGAGGAAATGGAGAAACGGTTCTCTGTAACGAACACACCCGTAGAAAATGCATCACCATGTACTTTCTTCATTCGGGTGGCATGGGAATCCTGGTATTCCCCTATATCCTGTTCAGTCTTATAACTTTTATAAGAAAGAACGGAACCAACCTTCCCCAGCACAGTATAACATACGGGTTCGGTCAATACATCCATATTATTATCTTGATTAAGGTATGATATGGTCGCTACCTGGAGAGAGAGAGAGAAGAAAACACTTTAGCGTATGCTCTTGCAAGATCAGATTGGTTATTATTTTATCTAATCACGATGGCTCCCACTGTTTTTATCAAATCTTCCTTCAAACCCTAAAAGGAAAGACTAGCCGGGATTAATTACACCCTACAATTTCGCCAATCTTTCAGCCAGGCCAGTGTCGGTACTTTGAGGGAGGTTCCCCGTGCTTTCGTACGGACCTAATTAAAATAAACCTCGTTTTCCCAGAGGCGTAACCCCGTTGACACCTTTCTAGACACATACTTGATCGGCTAATTGTCCTGTGTAAAACTCTCCCAGGAGTAACAATTACTCGCAGTGGGTATCGGGATCCAACTATCTCATAGAAGGTATGCAATCTCATTGCAAATTTCAACACTTGAAATTCCCGATAATATTTTGCCCCTAGCAACTCATGACCTTAACATAGTCAACAAATCATAAGCTCTAGCCAAGTTCAACCCGTTATTTCTTGATTGAATTAAACCCACTCGCACGACCCTTAACATAGTCAACAAAGTCGTACGACTACCCTAATCCAATCTGCATCATATGCATAAACAGATAAACACTAGTTAGCTACCGCACACTACGCCTTAATATAGTCAACAAACGTAGCACGAATACTAAGTAGTATCTATCTGAAATGACGGAGGGCTACGATAGGTTTTTCAGAAAACCTATTGCGTATTGAAATTGATATCGTTGTAGAATCAAGTGAATTTTGAAAAAGAGTGTTTTTGAGGCTTTCATTAGTTTTGCTAAAGAGGTCATTCCCAGTGAAGGGATCTCGGCTATTTCCTCATCGAATAAGGTACGGGATATATCATATATATCACTATGCAAAGCAAAACTCCAAAAGCAATCAAAAGACAAACCGAGTGTTGTAGCATCTGCCAGTTTTGCTAAAGAGGTCATTCCCGGTGAAGGGATCTCGGCTCTTTCCTCATCGAATAAGGTGCGGGATATATCATATATATCACTATGCAAAGCAAAAACTATAGCTACCCTTTTTGAAAAATTTGATTCTACAACATCTTTTAGGTTTCTTTTCTTTCATTGATCATATTAATGAAGTCCCGTCATTTGAGTCACCTAAACATCACAGATAAATACGGCGTACACTTATGCCATCCGCATTTGCCTCGATGTCCCGTCATGCAACGTTAGGTTAGGTAACTAACGGCAGAGCGGGGCAGGGCTAGCGCGGGTGTAAAACATAAGTAACGTCTAAATAATATATCATATATATACTATATACAGTATCTATCACAACATATCAAATGATCACATCACAGATATCGCAGCAGAAGAAACATATGAAATATTGCATATACTAGGAGGTCCGCATTTTATTTTGAGCCTTTATAAAACACGGATTACACGGTCGCAATGAATAGCCAAACCCACACCCCTAGACCCCTACGAGAGCGGCAAGCAACCCTACCAATTCTAGAGTTAGAAGACCCGGCCTCGACTCCTCGAGTTGGTCTCCCACTGGACTCTAGAACCCGGTTACTTGTGCTCTCCTCCTTGGGTCTATCCTAGTGCGGAAAAGTAAATAATATACATCAATGGTGACATCAACCTCAACCTGGAAGTGCGCCAATAAAAGAATATTACATACATTTAATTTTACATGAATGAAAATCAAAACTCTTATCTCACATAAGACCCCCGGCTATTCAAAACGCGACGATCCAATATAACATATCCAACAGGAACGCATAACATCATATGTCATCAACGTAAGTAAATATGCGCATCCCAATTGTCGTTGACATATAGCAACGAAACCGGCGATATCACATATTACACTAACGGTCGCAGAAAAACTAGACGATGTTAAACATTCCGATCGAATCAACAAACACCCACAATTACCCAGAAAACTCAACACTTGAGCGTAGTTTAAAGTAATTCAGCACACGCCATAATACCAACGAACCAACCGTAGAAGGGCCAAACCAACGCCTCACATGTGGCACCGCTAAACCACCACAAACCCGAGGGTTCAGTGGCGGTTTTGACGATCACATAATCGAGTTAAGGTTTTGTTCATCTAGAAGGTCCATCGCATAACTTGCATGATCTTTGAAAGCTTTTTAACTACAGGAAAAATCCAACACTAGGAAATTTTCTCGGCAAGGGTTAAAGTGGGTATTTGACATCCGATTGAACTTTTTAACAATGTCTAAAGTTACCCGAAAACAGTTAAAATTACGACTACGAAACACTCCGAATTGTCATTACAATAAATTAACATCACATGACAATTTAGCAAGAATAAACAACACCTGAAGCACCAAAACCCATGTAACAGAACACTGGAAAAATCTGGAGGGGGGCTCGGAATTGACCGGTGAGGGGGGGTGTCGCCGGCCCAATCAAGGCAGAATGCCTCTAGATTTCTTCAGTGTTCATAGTATCACACATACTACATTCTGTACATGTTTAAAAAATTTATTGGGCTCGTTTTAAATTCGACAGAAAGTGGGTTTTAGCGATGCAAGTTTCGGAGTTTGTTTCGTGTTCGTAATCTAACAATATCCGTATAGTTTCCTAGCTAGGCTCTGATACCACTGTAGGGTTCCCATCGACGGCAGCAAGGTTTCGGGAGGTATCGTCCATGCTATTTTTAAAAATTTGCCGTGAAAAGGAACACTATACTAGAATCGTTGGCTAGAAAACAATACGGAAACAAAGTAAACTATTTACTTTCTAAGTGAAATTAAAATACAACCTTTGTAGATCGGTCCTTCACTTCATAAGCTCCTTGTAGTATTCCCTTCGCTGCGATCGTGGTTCTGCCGGACTCTTGCATGGCTTCACGTAGTTAAAGGAGCGACCTTGCTTGAAGTCATCGAGGCCAAAGATGATCTACATCGAGAGGATGCCAACTCAAGCTTCTACTTCACTAACTAGAGAATTACTGAAGCAAACACCCTAAACTAAAGTGCTAGTCTAGTAGAGGATGAAGAAATAGGAAGTGGGTGTTAGTTATATGTATGCCCTAGAGGCCATTACTGTACATTGGATGTATATTGTAGTGGATGTTGGGACATATATAGGGAGGACTTTCTTGCTCGACATGATAGTATGCTATCTGGTTGCTCTTTACCTTAACGTGTATACTGATTGTCTCTCTGTTACATGTTGGTAAAGCCCTTAGGATGTGTACTCGACTACCTGGACTATGATGCGGATCATACTAGTGGGGACATGGTAGTTAATAAGTACATCCTTCAAGGTCCCTAGTCGTGGGTATATCGAGACGGGGCATCGATATACCAGAGTAGACTAGCGTATACCTTCTCGACCCATACAGATGGGCGATGGATGATCCCATATCCATTGGTGTTTGACATCAGAGATGATATACAGATGCTCAGTAGAGACTGGGTACACTGGACGGACTCGCCGAGAACTCCCAGATGGTATTATACCTTACGTCAGATGGCAGTTCTCTGGTGACACTGGTACAGAGTAGTCTGTTGACCCGAGATCGTCATAGAGTCTTGTGTGGTTCCCACTGTGCTTTGATTTCCATCTTACCACGTCCAAGAGGGCGTGCAAAACGGTGGTTTTTGGGTACAGTCCCGAATCACATGGAGGCAATGAGCGATAGGAGGGGATTCGTCTCTCCCGGTATAGGGAGTTGATGTTGCGCTGTGTTCGATTGGCTATAACCGGAAATCCCTGGCCAGGGTTGCTGAGATTTACTGGTAAGTGTTACCAGTAGTTTCTCGAACTGTTATAGACCTCATATCGACACGACTTATCGAGCTATTGGGGTCTGACGTTTACCACCCCTAGGCGAGATATGCGACATATCAGACGATCAGACCGGACTGTACGGTAGTGTTGCTGGTTGGATTCACAGGAGTGTGAGCGGGCTTGCTCGTCGATCTTCTGATCGCTCAATACCCGGGTGGCCGTTACGTTTAGCAGACCGCTTGCGGCTTGTGGGTGTTTGATATGATCATCACCTGCTGCCGGCGTATTGATGAGTCTTTAGAGTCCTACACAGAGGTTTCCTGGCTCAAGCAAAACGAAATAGGAGCGCATATGAGATATGTGCGGGACCGAGAATAATGCGTGTATGTGATACTGTCACGACCCGAAAGTACGGAACGTGACCGGCACTTAGATTACGAAGTGTCTAGAGGCGCCACGTGACCTAAGTAAGCCGAAGCCCAGAAATCTAAACCATAAAAGAAGAAAAAGAAGAAAAGAAAAGAAATCAGCAAATTTTTCCAAAAATTTCGGCAGAGTCTCCTCTGTAAAAACTGGCCCCCAAACGGGTACAACAAGTATAATATACATAAACAATAAAAAGCATCCCCAACGGGTGCTAGCTCAACGCCAACAGGCGGAGACAACCACAACAATCACAATAATATACAACGCCAAAGGGCGAGCCTCAAATCTCAAAAGAAAACAAAAAACCACCAGACCAGAATAATACATGCGCGACTCTAAGGTCGAAATAAAAGACTGGTCCAATAAACTTATCAAGTAATACAAGTATGGTTGATGGAGTTTACTAGATACAAATGAAAGAATAAAAATACAGTGGTGGTTCAGATACAAGTGAACCAACCTACCGTGCAAATCACCCTGAAGAAAAGATGTGCCAACAAGCTGCCACGGAAACCTGTACATCGAACCTGTAAAGAATTTGGCACAACGGGGGTGAGTTGCCAACTCGTGAGTAGAAGACATCTACGAAAAGAAATCGAATGCACGACGCTATCCTAGGTCATAATAATACACTACTATATCCCAACATCTAGTAATAGCAGGGTAATACTACGTGTAAGTGCAACTACTCCGTGTCGTGTCAGTACCTCATATAATACTATGTCATATGAATGAAATGCATGCACCATGAATGTAAAGTGACAAATCCTGAAATCCAGATATATATGTATAAGAAATCTCTAGCTGTAATCATAGTAGAATGTGTATAAGAATCTGAAATCTCAATAATGAAATCCATGGAAATCCGTGTCAAACATCGACACAACACATGTAATCTCAAGTCTCAATATCTCGGGCTCCGTCAGTCCGGATCGGCCCATATCATCAAATCTCACGACAACGGTCGGTATCCTCCGGATATCCGCCGCGCCAGACATCACCGGTAGGTAGCCTTCCCCTGCCAGGCTCATCGTCTACAACTCGATCTTCTTGCCCCGGGGTACCATACCGGGCCCACCATGTACCCGAGACGGTTCATCCACTCCTCGAATCGGGTCTCGAAATCCATCAGAAAACATGAAATACTCATGGTGGACGACACATACATCACGAGAAAACCGCATCTTACTTTAAAAAGAGAAAAGGAGAGAGAGAGAAGTTTTTTATATATTTTTGCGGTTTTCCCCAAAAATCCAGAAATCTCATAGAAATCCAAATCTCAAAATCATAAGTAACTATATGATAAGTGTCGGCATATGCCCATAATACTGCATGATAACACAAAAATATGAATGCATGAATGTCTAAGTAATGAATATCATGTCTTATACTTAACATCAGAGAGTGATCACAATATTATATCGGTTTAGTTGTTAACTGATTCTATCAATAAAAGGTACTATGATCTAAAGTGTACGTGACATAGCAATTACCGATGATGATGTGTGTGAGCCGGCAAATAAGTGTGCGTGGAATATGCGCATCATCGGTAATGGTGCTGGTGTCCTAACAGGTAAAGTTTATACCGATTATAGCAACATATAAAAGAACATGCACCATGATGATTACAGTATGAATGTAAATACAGATGTGCATTATCCACTCCTCTACGAGATACGAGTACAACTACCACTATGTGAGTCGAACCTAAACCAGTGTCCATATAGCATCTTAAGGAACTAAACCTAATAGACTAGTCAGTAAGAAACTAGAGTCTACCTAAGGTCTAAATCAATATCTCTAATAGTCGGCGATCCTGCCTCAACAGCGTCACGTACGTAGTACGGCGTTCTCGAATCAAGAGTGCGGATCAATCATCAAATCTCAGCCTCGTACGGTAAAATCCATCGTACGGCATCCCAATATCGGGGTACGGTCAAGTATCTCCTAGGTGTCTCTTCATTCGTATAACGTCATCATCAGCACATCTCATGATCAAGGTGTTAAATTGTGATTGCATACATCAATCATATATCATTGCCAACATGATAAGCATCATTAGTTTATCCTCAGAATATCATGTCATATGTATCATATTGTGACTAGGTCATACTTATATGATATCGGCATCAGGTCACACCAATATAATGTCGTAATCAAGTTATACATATATCATATCGTGATCAGTCACAAGTTACAGTCCGAGTACTATTCTAGCGTCCCATGTACATCAATATCACCACCACTCTTTATAATTTATATATTCATGTTCATTATCTCATTCTCTAATGATCCGCTAACACTTTATTACGACTGTATAGTCAAGAATCACGGCATCAAGCCCAGTTCTACAGTTTCATCATACCTCGGATATCATATCACATCAATGAATCACCTATATGTGTTGTATATATATGTATATACCTATACCTTGTTCTATATATATACACATACACGTACCCCATGTCGAGTTTCAGTGTGTGCGTGGGTGTGTTTCTATCTGAAACTTACGAACCTCTTCCAAGGTACTCATCCTCTGATATGGTTTTCCTAAATCAGTCTAGTCCAGCCTAGGGTCAATACTAGGGTCCTACAAGGGTCACGTCTGGTTTCCTAATGTCGATAAGTACTATTCCTATTCTACATTGCGGGGGTGCTAAACGCCATCCATCCGACTTCCCCCCGTAGATATACATCTACTCACCTGGTCCATGTCTGCCGAAGACGGTGTCGCCATCCTCCTCTTCATTGCCCGCAGTCCACGTGGGGGATACCTAGACGCAAACATATAAATAGCATCGTAAACTGAATCACATACGAAAGTCAAACGATCTAAAGGAGCAAGCATAGGTTAAAACCTATGTCCCGTCCACGCAAAAGAACCAAATACCGCTCGATATCGGCGTACAAACTCCGATGGATCGAGATAACATCATCAAACAACTTGTAGTTTTAAAACACATTACTTATACTATAAAACACGATTAAATCCATCGAAACCCTAAAATCTATCAAACCGTCCAATTTCGCAAAAACCCGAAAATGCCAGTATACCGTTTTTCATCAAAACTTGACATTTAAATGAAACTAATGGTCATAAAACTCATTAAATAGCATTACTAGACTATACAAACCATTACTATATTTTTATTACCCAATTTTGCATTTATTTGAAATTTCAAGTTTGCAACTTTTAACAATTTTAACATTTTTCAAGCAAAATACCACAATTCCACCGCAAAACGTGATTTTGCATAAATTAATGTCTTAAACTACAATTTATGATGATAATGATATAATGAAACTATAATTTAAATTTTTACTCTCAATTAATTAAGAATTTCCAAGAACTAGTTAGCAAAATAGCAATTTTCATCATAATTTATCCACTATCAATAAAACTAGTAACTAAATTGAGTTTTTCATTCCACCAACAAGTTAAAATTCTCTTAAAAATCACACTATAGTGTTATAAACATTAGTTGTAAATTTATCTCACTAATAAATATATTATTCATAAATCTAGTTTGCAATAAAATCGCTTGAATTAACAATTTGATTGAGCAAATTACAATTCAACAACCATACAAGATTTTCTCATTCTAAAATTGTTAAACTAGTTATTATAAGCCTAATTAATTAATAAAAATCATAACTTGATTTTACCACCCTAACTTGAATTTTTAAAACTTGGAACTAGAATTAATTTATTAATTATAATTATGCTAGAATGAAACATTAAATAAAAAATAAACAAAAGAATGAGATTTATACCTTCATGACATGAAACCTAAGCATGAAATAAGCCTCCAAAATAATGGTTTCCATCTCCAAGATCCATGCCCAAAAGGTTAAAGAATATTGGGTAAAGATTAAATATGGATTTTGGGGTTTATTTTGGAATTTTTTGATGGAATTTGATGATTTTAAATGCAAGTGAAGTGGGGAATTTTTTTGGGGCAGCCATGGGGTGAGGAGGCCGGCCACTTTGGGGAGGAGAGGGAGAGAGAGAAAAGAGTGAGAATGATGTAGAAAGTTCCCCACAAATATCCACCTCTTTATGTCATTTCAACATTTTAATCAATTTCTTTTATTTCATTTCTAACACAACTCAAGAAAACTCTAGAATTTTCAAAAATTTTGCAAATAAATTTTGCATGATACACACTAAATTATAATATGCCATGGTTCATTTTTACAAATTAAAACCATTCAAAATTGTAATTTATACTAATTTAGTGAAAAAATAAAGTTTATGTTAATATTTAAAATAATTAATTTAGGAAAAATATTTTATTAAACTAAAAATTTATAAGTGTCTAAATAAACACCATTTACTAGTAATTACATAATTAAATAGGTATTTTTGAATTTATAATGAAAAACAATTGCGGTTTGATTTTTCGAAAAATACATTTTGCTTTACCGAAAATCATAAAATTCACTTAAACAATTTTATTTATTTAATTATTTATTTAATTATTTTTAAAACGTTACAATCTTCCCCCCTTTAGGAAATTCGGTCCCCGAATTTAAATTAAAACTCCCCATCCAAATACTAAAACGTTTAGCAAAACATTCAAATCGTCGGGGCTCCGAAATTATCAATACATAACAAAAATCAACTCCGTCAAGCATAACGCAATCATCGGAGTTAAGGCGATAATAAAATATCATAACCCAATATGAAAACCATCATAATATACATCAATCTGTAACTTATATATAGTGAGCATCATAGTAAAACCATACAAATATCTGGATAAGGAAATATGCAAACACCCCTTTTTGAAAATTGCCGTGTGATGCACATGTCACGGCATAAGTAGCGGACGTTTAATTTAAAAAAATAGCTATATATATAAATATCTTTTATTTAACATACACGTCCCGTCTGGTTACTAAATCAAATAATAATGACTATGAAAACATACTGTTCAAACTGAAATCAATCCCAATCACATCATAAAAATATCATGTGCGTCCGGTGCGCACTGAAATCGAAACCAACTAAAGATACCATGAATACACACAAAAACAAAACTAAGTGCAACAGGTGTGCACCAAAAAAACATCTGTCAAGTGCAACGGGCGTGCACGACTCAATATCAGGTGCATCTAATCCGCACAAAACCCCGATTTAGTGCATCTGGTATGCACAAAATCGCATCGAGTGCGCCAAGTATGCGCAAGAATCCTAATCAGGTGCACATGGTGCACGAAAACATACATCGAATATCAGACTCGAATCACAGTACGAAAATGGATAAAAACTAGGTCGAAGCATATATTAAAATCATGTGTAACCCATATGCACGAAATCAAATCAAAATCTCAAAATATATAAAACCAAATCAAGTGTACTGGGTGTGTACTAAACCACATCAATACAACTGATATATGAAACATAGATAGAATGAAGGTACACACAGGAAATACCAATCATAGAACAAAGTCCTCAAAATACAAAAATCCAATCAACGAAAATAGGAAATTTAAATCCCTAAATCACAATCGTAAACACTACCGTCAATGTGCGCCTCTTTCCTCTGATGTCGACTGCCTCGAACTCGTTCTTTCATAGGTGTGCTGACTGCGCTACCAACGGCAATACTCATGTCTAGAGTCTCCCACATAGTCGATCCCTTCACTTGATATCCGGACTACATTAAACTTTTCGATCGATCCATCAAAATCCCATAATTCCCCGAGAGCTCAACACTCAAGTACAGTTTAAAAATATCCGGTACATACCCCAGCATCGATGATCCAGCCGTAGAAGGGCAAACCCAAGCCTCACTAATGGCACAGCGGAACTGCCGTAAACCCTAAGGTTCAAGGGCGTTCTCGTGGTCATTATGTCGAGTTAGGGTTTCATTCTTCTAGAGGGTCCATCGAAATACCTGCATGTTCTTCCGAATACTTTAAACTTAGGAAAATGGTTTTCTGATAATCGTTCGAACCCTTTTAACTTCATCCGGACGGCATGTGAATACCCTTCGTCCGCACGCTAAGCAATGCTTCAATCCTCAAGAATAACCAATACTCTAATGGTTATCGCATTCGAGCCGCAGCTCCCTCTGCCCGTGGTAACAGAAACCACCATCCGACATCGACGAAGATAGATCAAAGGAACGAATGAAATACGGTGCAAACAATGTACTTCCTAAGGCTCCTTAAGTAGAGTAGCGTATCGTAAGTATGCCGCGGACCATACCCACGGTACGTTACTCTACCTAACTCGCCTACTCCATCAACCAAGGGTCACCTAGACTTATACAAGGTTAAACCTAGCGCTCTGATACCAACTTTGTCACGACCCGAAAGTACGGAACGTGACCGGCACTTAGATTACGAAGTGTCTAGAGGCGCCACGTGACCTAAGTAAGCCGAAGCCCAGAAATCTAAACCATAAAAGAAGAAAAAGAAGAAAAGAAAAGAAATCAGCAAATTTTTCCAAAAATTTCGGCAGAGTCTCCTCTGTAAAAACTGGCCCCCAAACGGGTACAACAAGTATAATATACATAAACAATAAAAAGCATCCCCAACGGGTGCTAGCTCAACGCCAACAGGCGGAGACAACCACAACAATCACAATAATATACAACGCCAAAGGGCGAGCCTCAAATCTCAAAAGAAAACAAAAAACCACCAGACCAGAATAACACATGCGCGACTCTAAGGTCGAAATAAAAGACTGGTCCAATAAACTTATCAAGTAATACAAGTATGGTTGATGGAGTTTACTAGATACAAATGAAAGAATAAAAATACAGTGGTGGTTCAGATACAAGTGAACCAACCTACCGTGCAAATCACCCTGAAGAAAAGATGTGCCAACAAGCTGCCACGGAAACCTGTACATCGAACCTGTAAAGAATTTGGCACAACGGGGGTGAGTTGCCAACTCGTGAGTAGAAGACATCTACGAAAAGAAATCGAATGCACGACGCTATCCTAGGTCATAATAATACACTACTATATCCCAACATCTAGTAATAGCAGGGTAATACTACGTGTAAGTGCAACTACTCCGTGTCGTGTCAGTACCTCATATAATACTATGTCATATGAATGAAATGCATGCACCATGAATGTAAAGTGACAAATCCTGAAATCCAGATATATATGTATAAGAAATCTCTAGCTGTAATCATAGTAGAATGTGTATAAGAATCTGAAATCTCAATAATGAAATCCATGGAAATCCGTGTCAAACATCGACACAACACATGTAATCTCAAGTCTCAATATCTCGGGCTCCGTCAGTCCGGATCGGCCCATATCATCAAATCTCACGACAACGGTCGGTATCCTCCGGATATCCGCCGCGCCAGACATCACCGGTAGGTAGCCTTCCCCTGCCAGGCTCATCGTCTACAACTCGATCTTCTTGCCCCGGGGTACCATACCGGGCCCACCATGTACCCGAGACGGTTCATCCACTCCTCGAATCGGGTCTCGAAATCCATCAGAAAACATGAAATACTCATGGTGGACGACACATACATCACGAGAAAACCGCATCTTACTTTAAAAAGAGAAAAGGAGAGAGAGAGAAGTTTTTTATATATTTTTGCGGTTTTCCCCAAAAATCCAGAAATCTCATAGAAATCCAAATCTCAAAATCATAAGTAACTATATGATAAGTGTCGGCATATGCCCATAATACTGCATGATAACACAAAAATATGAATGCATGAATGTCTAAGTAATGAATATCATGTCTTATACTTAACATCAGAGAGTGATCACAATATTATATCGGTTTAGTTGTTAACTGATTCTATCAATAAAAGGTACTATGATCTAAAGTGTACGTGACGTAGCAATTACCGATGATGATGTGTGTGAGCCGGCAAATAAGTGTGCGTGGAATATGCGCATCATCGGTAATGGTGCTGGTGTCCTAACAGGTAAAGTTTATACCGATTATAGCAACATATAAAAGAACATGCACCATGATGATTACAGTATGAATGTAAATACAGATGTGCATTATCCACTCCTCTACGAGATACGAGTACAACTACCACTATGTGAGTCGAACCTAAACCAGTGTCCATATAGCATCTTAAGGAACTAAACCTAATAGACTAGTCAGTAAGAAACTAGAGTCTACCTAAGGTCTAAATCAATATCTCTAATAGTCGGCGATCCTGCCTCAACAGCGTCACGTACGTAGTACGGCGTTCTCGAATCAAGAGTGCGGATCAATCATCAAATCTCAGCCTCGTACGGTAAAATCCATCGTACGGCATCCCAATATCGGGGTACGGTCAAGTATCTCCTAGGTGTCTCTTCATTCGTATAACGTCATCATCAGCACATCTCATGATCAAGGTGTTAAATTGTGATTGCATACATCAATCATATATCATTGCCAACATGATAAGCATCATTAGTTTATCCTCAGAATATCATGTCATATGTATCATATTGTGACTAGGTCATACTTATATGATATCGGCATCAGGTCACACCAATATAATGTCGTAATCAAGTTATACATATATCATATCGTGATCAGTCACAAGTTACAGTCCGAGTACTATTCTAGCGTCCCATGTACATCAATATCACCACCACTCTTTATAATTTATATATTCATGTTCATTATCTCATTCTCTAATGATCCGCTAACACTTTATTACGACTGTATAGTCAAGAATCACGGCATCAAGCCCAGTTCTACAGTTTCATCATACCTCGGATATCATATCACATCAATGAATCACCTATATGTGTTGTATATATATGTATATACCTATACCTTGTTCTATATATATACACATACACGTACCCCATGTCGAGTTTCAGTGTGTGCGTGGGTGTGTTTCTATCTGAAACTTACGAACCTCTTCCAAGGTACTCATCCTCTGATATGGTTTTCCTAAATCAGTCTAGTCCAGCCTAGGGTCAATACTAGGGTCCTACAAGGGTCACGTCTGGTTTCCTAATGTCGATAAGTACTATTCCTATTCTACATTGCGGGGGTGCTAAACGCCATCCATCCGACTTCCCCCCGTAGATATACATCTACTCACCTGGTCCATGTCTGCCGAAGACGGTGTCGCCATCCTCCTCTTCATTGCCCGCAGTCCACGTGGGGGATACCTAGACGCAAACATATAAATAGCATCGTAAACTGAATCACATACGAAAGTCAAACGATCTAAAGGAGCAAGCATAGGTTAAAACCTATGTCCCGTCCACGCAAAAGAACCAAATACCGCTCGATATCGGCGTACAAACTCCGATGGATCGAGATAACATCATCAAACAACTTGTAGTTTTAAAACACATTACTTATACTATAAAACACGATTAAATCCATCGAAACCCTAAAATCTATCAAACCGTCCAATTTCGCAAAAACCCGAAAATGCCAGTATACCGTTTTTCATCAAAACTTGACATTTAAATGAAACTAATGGTCATAAAACTCATTAAATAGCATTACTAGACTATACAAACCATTACTATATTTTTATTACCCAATTTTGCATTTATTTGAAATTTCAAGTTTGCAACTTTTAACAATTTTAACATTTTTCAAGCAAAATACCACAATTCCACCGCAAAACGTGATTTTGCATAAATTAATGTCTTAAACTACAATTTATGATGATAATGATATAATGAAACTATAATTTAAATTTTTACTCTCAATTAATTAAGAATTTCCAAGAACTAGTTAGCAAAATAGCAATTTTCATCATAATTTATCCACTATCAATAAAACTAGTAACTAAATTGAGTTTTTCATTCCACCAACAAGTTAAAATTCTCTTAAAAATCACACTATAGTGTTATAAACATTAGTTGTAAATTTATCTCACTAATAAATATATTATTCATAAATCTAGTTTGCAATAAAATCGCTTGAATTAACAATTTGATTGAGCAAATTACAATTCAACAACCATACAAGATTTTCTCATTCTAAAATTGTTAAACTAGTTATTATAAGCCTAATTAATTAATAAAAATCATAACTTGATTTTACCACCCTAACTTGAATTTTTAAAACTTGGAACTAGAATTAATTTATTAATTATAATTATGCTAGAATGAAACATTAAATAAAAAATAAACAAAAGAATGAGATTTATACCTTCATGACATGAAACCTAAGCATGAAATAAGCCTCCAAAATAATGGTTTCCATCTCCAAGATCCATGCCCAAAAGGTTAAAGAATATTGGGTAAAGATTAAATATGGATTTTGGGGTTTATTTTGGAATTTTTTGATGGAATTTGATGATTTTAAATGCAAGTGAAGTGGGGAATTTTTTTGGGGCAGCCATGGGGTGAGGAGGCCGGCCACTTTGGGGAGGAGAGGGAGAGAGAGAAAAGAGTGAGAATGATGTAGAAAGTTCCCCACAAATATCCACCTCTTTATGTCATTTCAACATTTTAATCAATTTCTTTTATTTCATTTCTAACACAACTCAAGAAAACTCTAGAATTTTCAAAAATTTTGCAAATAAATTTTGCATGATACACACTAAATTATAATATGCCATGGTTCATTTTTACAAATTAAAACCATTCAAAATTGTAATTTATACTAATTTAGTGAAAAAATAAAGTTTATGTTAATATTTAAAATAATTAATTTAGGAAAAATATTTTATTAAACTAAAAATTTATAAGTGTCTAAATAAACACCATTTACTAGTAATTACATAATTAAATAGGTATTTTTGAATTTATAATGAAAAACAATTGCGGTTTGATTTTTCGAAAAATACATTTTGCTTTACCGAAAATCATAAAATTCACTTAAACAATTTTATTTATTTAATTATTTATTTAATTATTTTTAAAACGTTACAATCTTCCCCCCTTTAGGAAATTCGGTCCCCGAATTTAAATTAAAACTCCCCATCCAAATACTAAAACGTTTAGCAAAACATTCAAATCGTCGGGGCTCCGAAATTATCAATACATAACAAAAATCAACTCCGTCAAGCATAACGCAATCATCGGAGTTAAGGCGATAATAAAATATCATAACCCAATATGAAAACCATCATAATATACATCAATCTGTAACTTATATATAGTGAGCATCATAGTAAAACCATACAAATATCTGGATAAGGAAATATGCAAACACCCCTTTTTGAAAATTGCCGTGTGATGCACATGTCACGGCATAAGTAGCGGACGTTTAATTTAAAAAAATAGCTATATATATAAATATCTTTTATTTAACATACACGTCCCGTCTGGTTACTAAATCAAATAATAATGACTATGAAAACATACTGTTCAAACTGAAATCAATCCCAATCACATCATAAAAATATCATGTGCGTCCGGTGCGCACTGAAATCGAAACCAACTAAAGATACCATGAATACACACAAAAACAAAACTAAGTGCAACAGGTGTGCACCAAAAAAACATCTGTCAAGTGCAACGGGCGTGCACGACTCAATATCAGGTGCATCTAATCCGCACAAAACCCCGATTTAGTGCATCTGGTATGCACAAAATCGCATCGAGTGCGCCAAGTATGCGCAAGAATCCTAATCAGGTGCACATGGTGCACGAAAACATACATCGAATATCAGACTCGAATCACAGTACGAAAATGGATAAAAACTAGGTCGAAGCATATATTAAAATCATGTGTAACCCATATGCACGAAATCAAATCAAAATCTCAAAATATATAAAACCAAATCAAGTGTACTGGGTGTGTACTAAACCACATCAATACAACTGATATATGAAACATAGATAGAATGAAGGTACACACAGGAAATACCAATCATAGAACAAAGTCCTCAAAATACAAAAATCCAATCAACGAAAATAGGAAATTTAAATCCCTAAATCACAATCGTAAACACTACCGTCAATGTGCGCCTCTTTCCTCTGATGTCGACTGCCTCGAACTCGTTCTTTCATAGGTGTGCTGACTGCGCTACCAACGGCAATACTCATGTCTAGAGTCTCCCACATAGTCGATCCCTTCACTTGATATCCGGACTACATTAAACTTTTCGATCGATCCATCAAAATCCCATAATTCCCCGAGAGCTCAACACTCAAGTACAGTTTAAAAATATCCGGTACATACCCCAGCATCGATGATCCAGCCGTAGAAGGGCAAACCCAAGCCTCACTAATGGCACAGCGGAACTGCCGTAAACCCTAAGGTTCAAGGGCGTTCTCGTGGTCATTATGTCGAGTTAGGGTTTCATTCTTCTAGAGGGTCCATCGAAATACCTGCATGTTCTTCCGAATACTTTAAACTTAGGAAAATGGTTTTCTGATAATCGTTCGAACCCTTTTAACTTCATCCGGACGGCATGTGAATACCCTTCGTCCGCACGCTAAGCAATGCTTCAATCCTCAAGAATAACCAATACTCTAATGGTTATCGCATTCGAGCCGCAGCTCCCTCTGCCCGTGGTAACAGAAACCACCATCCGACATCGACGAAGATAGATCAAAGGAACGAATGAAATACGGTGCAAACAATGTACTTCCTAAGGCTCCTTAAGCAGAGTAGCGTATCGTAAGTATGCCGCGGACCATACCCACGGTACGTTACTCTACCTAACTCGCCTACTCCATCAACCAAGGGTCACCTAGACTTATACAAGGTTAAACCTAGCGCTCTGATACCAACTTTGTCACGACCCGAAAGTACGGAACGTGACCGGCACTTAGATTACGAAGTGTCTAGAGGCGCCACGTGACCTAAGTAAGCCGAAGCCCAGAAATCTAAACCATAAAAGAAGAAAAAGAAGAAAAGAAAAGAAATCAGCAAATTTTTCCAAAAATTTCGGCAGAGTCTCCTCTGTAAAAACTGGCCCCCAAACGGGTACAACAAGTATAATATACATAAACAATAAAAAGCATCCCCAACGGGTGCTAGCTCAACGCCAACAGGCGGAGACAACCACAACAATCACAATAATATACAACGCCAAAGGGCGAGCCTCAAATCTCAAAAGAAAACAAAAAACCACCAGACCAGAATAACACATGCGCGACTCTAAGGTCGAAATAAAAGACTGGTCCAATAAACTTATCAAGTAATATAAGTATGGTTGATGGAGTTTACTAGATACAAATGAAAGAATAAAAATACAGTGGTGGTTCAGATACAAGTGAACCAACCTACCGTGCAAATCACCCTGAAGAAAAGATGTGCCAACAAGCTGCCACGGAAACCTGTACATCGAACC
This sequence comes from Agapanthus africanus, assembly GCA_030015575.1. Classification (NCBI taxonomy): domain Eukaryota; kingdom Viridiplantae; phylum Streptophyta; class Magnoliopsida; order Asparagales; family Amaryllidaceae; genus Agapanthus; species Agapanthus africanus. Next base: position 224,223,948 of record CM057344.1, on the reverse strand, counting down.
TGTAAAGAATTTGGCACAACGGGGGTGAGTTGCCAACTCGTGAGTAGAAGACATCTACGAAAAGAAATCGAATGCACGACGCTATCCTAGGTCATAATAATACACTACTATATCCCAACATCTAGTAATAGCAGGGTAATACTACGTGTAAGTGCAACTACTCCGTGTCGTGTCAGTACCTCATATAATACTATGTCATATGAATGAAATGCATGCACCATGAATGTAAAGTGACAAATCCTGAAATCCAGATATATATGTATAAGAAATCTCTAGCTGTAATCATAGTAGAATGTGTATAAGAATCTGAAATCTCAATAATGAAATCCATGGAAATCCGTGTCAAACATCGACACAACACATGTAATCTCAAGTCTCAATATCTCGGGCTCCGTCAGTCCGGATCGGCCCATATCATCAAATCTCACGACAACGGTCGGTATCCTCCGGATATCCGCCGCGCCAGACATCACCGGTAGGTAGCCTTCCCCTGCCAGGCTCATCGTCTACAACTCGATCTTCTTGCCCCGGGGTACCATACCGGGCCCACCATGTACCCGAGACGGTTCATCCACTCCTCGAATCGGGTCTCGAAATCCATCAGAAAACATGAAATACTCATGGTGGACGACACATACATCACGAGAAAACCGCATCTTACTTTAAAAAGAGAAAAGGAGAGAGAGAGAAGTTTTTTATATATTTTTGCGGTTTTCCCCAAAAATCCAGAAATCTCATAGAAATCCAAATCTCAAAATCATAAGTAACTATATGATAAGTGTCGGCATATGCCCATAATACTGCATGATAACACAAAAATATGAATGCATGAATGTCTAAGTAATGAATATCATGTCTTATACTTAACATCAGAGAGTGATCACAATATTATATCGGTTTAGTTGTTAACTGATTCTATCAATAAAAGGTACTATGATCTAAAGTGTACGTGACATAGCAATTACCGATGATGATGTGTGTGAGCCAGCAAATAAGTGTGCGTGGAATATGCGCATCATCGGTAATGGTGCTGGTGTCCTAACAGGTAAAGTTTATACCGATTATAGCAACATATAAAAGAACATGCACCATGATGATTACAGTATGAATGTAAATACAGATGTGCATTATCCACTCCTCTACGAGATACGAGTACAACTACCACTATGTGAGTCGAACCTAAACCAGTGTCCATATAGCATCTTAAGGAACTAAACCTAATAGACTAGTCAGTAAGAAACTAGAGTCTACCTAAGGTCTAAATCAATATCTCTAATAGTCGGCGATCCTGCCTCAACAGCGTCACGTACGTAGTACGGCGTTCTCGAATCAAGAGTGCGGATCAATCATCAAATCTCAGCCTCGTACGGTAAAATCCATCGTACGGCATCCCAATATCGGGGTACGGTCAAGTATCTCCTAGGTGTCTCTTCATTCGTATAACGTCATCATCAGCACATCTCATGATCAAGGTGTTAAATTGTGATTGCATACATCAATCATATATCATTGCCAACATGATAAGCATCATTAGTTTATCCTCAGAATATCATGTCATATGTATCATATTGTGACTAGGTCATACTTATATGATATCGGCATCAGGTCACACCAATATAATGTCGTAATCAAGTTATACATATATCATATCGTGATCAGTCACAAGTTACAGTCCGAGTACTATTCTAGCGTCCCATGTACATCAATATCACCACCACTCTTTATAATTTATATATTCATGTTCATTATCTCATTCTCTAATGATCCGCTAACACTTTATTACGACTGTATAGTCAAGAATCACGGCATCAAGCCCAGTTCTACAGTTTCATCATACCTCGGATATCATATCACATCAATGAATCACCTATATGTGTTGTATATATATGTATATACCTATACCTTGTTCTATATATATACACATACACGTACCCCATGTCGAGTTTCAGTGTGTGCGTGGGTGTGTTTCTATCTGAAACTTACGAACCTCTTCCAAGGTACTCATCCTCTGATATGGTTTTCCTAAATCAGTCTAGTCCAGCCTAGGGTCAATACTAGGGTCCTACAAGGGTCACGTCTGGTTTCCTAATGTCGATAAGTACTATTCCTATTCTACATTGCGGGGGTGCTAAACGCCATCCATCCGACTTCCCCCCGTAGATATACATCTACTCACCTGGTCCATGTCTGCCGAAGACGGTGTCGCCATCCTCCTCTTCATTGCCCGCAGTCCACGTGGGGGATACCTAGACGCAAACATATAAATAGCATCGTAAACTGAATCACATACGAAAGTCAAACGATCTAAAGGAGCAAGCATAGGTTAAAACCTATGTCCCGTCCACGCAAAAGAACCAAATACCGCTCGATATCGGCGTACAAACTCCGATGGATCGAGATAACATCATCAAACAACTTGTAGTTTTAAAACACATTACTTATACTATAAAACACGATTAAATCCATCGAAACCCTAAAATCTATCAAACCGTCCAATTTCGCAAAAACCCGAAAATGCCAGTATACCGTTTTTCATCAAAACTTGACATTTAAATGAAACTAATGGTCATAAAACTCATTAAATAGCATTACTAGACTATACAAACCATTACTATATTTTTATTACCCAATTTTGCATTTATTTGAAATTTCAAGTTTGCAACTTTTAACAATTTTAACATTTTTCAAGCAAAATACCACAATTCCACCGCAAAACGTGATTTTGCATAAATTAATGTCTTAAACTACAATTTATGATGATAATGATATAATGAAACTATAATTTAAATTTTTACTCTCAATTAATTAAGAATTTCCAAGAACTAGTTAGCAAAATAGCAATTTTCATCATAATTTATCCACTATCAATAAAACTAGTAACTAAATTGAGTTTTTCATTCCACCAACAAGTTAAAATTCTCTTAAAAATCACACTATAGTGTTATAAACATTAGTTGTAAATTTATCTCACTAATAAATATATTATTCATAAATCTAGTTTGCAATAAAATCGCTTGAATTAACAATTTGATTGAGCAAATTACAATTCAACAACCATACAAGATTTTCTCATTCTAAAATTGTTAAACTAGTTATTATAAGCCTAATTAATTAATAAAAATCATAACTTGATTTTACCACCCTAACTTGAATTTTTAAAACTTGGAACTAGAATTAATTTATTAATTATAATTATGCTAGAATGAAACATTAAATAAAAAATAAACAAAAGAATGAGATTTATACCTTCATGACATGAAACCTAAGCATGAAATAAGCATCCAAAATAATGGTTTCCATCTCCAAGATCCATGCCCAAAAGGTTAAAGAATATTGGGTAAAGATTAAATATGGATTTTGGGGTTTATTTTGGAATTTTTTGATGGAATTTGATGATTTTAAATGCAAGTGAAGTGGGGAATTTTTTTGGGGCAGCCATGGGGTGAGGAGGCCGGCCACTTTGGGGAGGAGAGGGAGAGAGAGAAAAGAGTGAGAATGATGTAGAAAGTTCCCCACAAATATCCACCTCTTTATGTCATTTCAACATTTTAATCAATTTCTTTTATTTCATTTCTAACACAACTCAAGAAAACTCTAGAATTTTCAAAAATTTTGCAAATAAATTTTGCATGATACACACTAAATTATAATATGCCATGGTTCATTTTTACAAATTAAAACCATTCAAAATTGTAATTTATACTAATTTAGTGAAAAAATAAAGTTTATGTTAATATTTAAAATAATTAATTTAGGAAAAATATTTTATTAAACTAAAAATTTATAAGTGTCTAAATAAACACCATTTACTAGTAATTACATAATTAAATAGGTATTTTTGAATTTATAATGAAAAACAATTGCGGTTTGATTTTTCGAAAAATACATTTTGCTTTACCGAAAATCATAAAATTCACTTAAACAATTTTATTTATTTAATTATTTATTTAATTATTTTTAAAACGTTACAGATACCTTATTCCATTCTCACGATTTGTGACATTGATCGGTTATATGCGATATAGCCGAGTTATCTGATCAAGTGTTGATTCGATAAGTTGTTACTATTGATACTAGTCGGTTATGTGCGACATGACCGGATCGTTAAATCAAGTGTTGATTTAATGATTTAATGCATAATTATATATTTGATATATTACTTTGCATTAACTAGTATTGGTTCACTTTAAATGGATTTTCTCACTTGGATGTACAAGTTGTATATGTGATATACTTTTTGTGCAAATGATTGTATCATGTTTGATGATACATGTTTGCTAGGGTATTTGTGTAAAGATCAAACCATGGTTACATGTTAATGGTTAGGGTTTTGATTTATTCATTTATTTATTTGTTTATTCTTTTTGGAAAATAAATGGCATGAAAAGAAAATGGTGGCTTGATTTGTATTCTAGTTGAAGCTTCATGAAGCTTTGACCTAAGTGACCATTTTTGTCTCATGCTTAACCCTAACCATTCCCACTAACCCTAGTTTAGTCTCTACACTTGACCATGGTTGGTAGATGATAAGTATTATTATTATTTTCATTTTACTTAATACTTATCATAACATTTTCTTCTTCTTCTTCTTCATCTTCAACATGAAGAAACCTTGGACCATCAATGGTGATTGATGAAAAAGAGTGAGAAATCCAAATCTAAAGTGAACCCACTTCCTATTTCTTCATCCTCTACCTCTAGCCAAGTAGTATAGGGTGTTTCCTTCACAAGTTATCATGGCTTGGTGAAGGTGGAGCTTGATCTAGTGATGCCTCGACGTAGATCATCTTCGGCATCGTCGTCGATGACCTAGCCCGCTCTTTCTCCGATGAAGCCGATGCTAGAGCCCGGGATCCGTTTTGGACAGCGAGGAGACATCATCACGGAGCTATGGAGGTGGAGCATCGGATCTACAAAGGTTGTATTTCCGTATACCACTTAGTTAAGTTGTTAACTAGGTTCTTTTTCGCCTAAACTTCTAGCCAACGATCCGTATTAGAGTTTCTCGGCACACGTAAATTTTGAAATTGGCATGGTTGATGCCTTTTGAGACCTCTTGAGAGTGCCTAGGAACCTTTCAGTGGTATCAGAGCCTAGCTAGAGCCTTAGGCGATGAGTAGACGAAGTTTGAAGTCCAAACGAACCCGAAACCCTAATACAATAGCCTTCTCTGTACTTTTTTCAAAAAATGGGTTTTTTCAATATTAAAAATATGCAGAAAAATCAACAGGTGATTTTAAGAGTTTATGTGAAATTCGTGTTCCTAAATCCATTAAACTGCCGCGGTTCCGCGGCACAAGCATGGCTCGTGCGGCGGTTCCGCGGCCGTACGGCCACCTTATTTAATATATTTTACACAGTAACTCCTAATTGATAATGCTGGATTTTCTGGGAATTTTTAATTTTTATTCAAGAGTTGAATTTTCAGGGGTTGTTTTGGGGATTCGGTGTTTCGATCGGAGTATCAAATTTTGTCTATGTGGCTTTCCGGATAAATATTAGAATATGTTAAAAAGTTCGATCGGATATAAATACCCAATTTTTCCCCTGTCGGGAAATTTCCAAGTGTTGGATTTTTCCGTAGTTTAAAGACGTTCTAAGTAGTGCAAGTAACGCGATGGACCCTCTAGAAGACAACAAACCTTAACTCGATTATGTGACCGTCTTGAACTGCCCTTTGAACCTTCGGGTTTGGGGCAGTACGGCGTGCCACATGTGAGGCGTTGGCTTGACCCTTCTACGGCTGGACCGTTGGTACTGAGGCATGAACTGAATGTTTTTAAACTTATTTCATGTGTTGATCTGTTTCGGGAAAACTTGGGTGTTTGACTGTTCGATCGGAAAGTTTAACATTTTCTGTTTATCTGGAATGGGATACAATAATTGGAATTCACAAGTAGTTATGTGATAACTGAATGAATGTTATAAACACAGCACTTTAGTCTCAATTGATCGGTTGCCACGGAATTTTGATGTGATCAAAAGTCCGTCGCAATCACGTAGTGTACGCGGATACTCACCGGGTAAACTTAATAGACAGCCTCACTCCATAGCCCCGACCAAGTGACTGTAGGCGAACCCCGTCGCCGAAAGCATCCGTTCGGGTGCTCGCGGGTGGCGGTGTTCCGCCTTGGTGCACTTCGTCGGGGGTGCGGCCGCCTACTGAAGTTTGCGACGAGCATTCGATCAGGATGTCGGGAATCTTGTTGAATTGCCCGACTTGATATTGAAAAGTGTTTTCGATTTTGAGACTAAAATGCGGGGTTTATAATTGTTAGGCATGCGATGTCTAAGAAATTCATTTGGTCAGGCATGTGATGTCTGAGGTGGTTGCGGATTCCAACTGTTGTAGTTTTACACTTTCTTTTCTGTGACCGTAAGTGTAATATGTGATATCGCCGGTTTCGTTGCTATATGTCAACGACAATTGGGATGCGCATATTTACTTACGTTGATGACATGTGATGTTATGTGTTGCTGGATATGTTATATTGGATCGTCGTGTTTGAATAGCCGGGGGTTTTTATGTGAGATGAGTGTTTTTCATTTTCATTCATGTAAATACTTGTATGTAATATTCTTTTCTAGGGGCACTTCCAGGTTGCGGAAGATGTCACCCTTTGTATATTATTTTCTTTTCCGCACTAGGATAGACCCAAGGAGGAGAGCATAAGTAACCGGGTTCTGGAGTCCAGTGGGAGACCAACTCGAGGAGTCGAGTCCGGGTCTTCTAACTCTAGAATTGGTAGGGTTGCTTGCCGCTCTCGTAGGGGTCTAGGGGTGTGGGTTTGGCTGTTCATCACGACCGTGGAATCCGTGTTTTATACTGGCTCGTATTGAAAACACGGACGTCCTAGTATATCCAATAATTCATATGTTTCTTCTGCTGCGATATCTGTGATGTGATCATGTGATGTTCTGTGATAGATACTGTATATAGTATATATGATATATTATATAGGCGTTACTTATGTTTTACACCCGCGCTAGCCCTGCCCCGCTCTGCCGTTAGTTACCTAACCTAACGGTGCACGAGGGGACATCGAGGCGAATGCGGATGGCATAAGTGTACGTCGTATTTATCTGTGATGTTTAGGTAATTTAAATGATGGGACTTCATTAATGAGATTAATGAAATAAAAGAAACCTAATGATTTTGTATAATAGAATTTCAAAATAAAACAGGTAGCTACAGTTCTTGCTTTGCACAGCGGTATATGTGATATATCCTGCACCTTATTCGATGAGGAAAGGACCGAGATCCCTTCACCGGGAGTGACTCCTTTAGCAATAACTGGCAGATGCTACACACTCGGTTTGTCTTTTGATTGCTTTTAAGTGTTTTTGCTTTGCACGGTGATATATATGATATATCCCGCACCTCATTCAACGAGGAAAGGACCGACGATCCCTTCACCGGGAGTGACTCCTTTAGCAAAACTAGAAAAGCCTCAAAAGCACTCCATTTTAAAATTATTTGATTCTACAACGATATCAAGTTCATTACGCAATAGGTTTTCAGAAAAACCTGTCGTAGCCCTCCGTTATTTCAGATAAGTCCTACTTAGTATTCGTGCTACGTTTGTTGACCTCCGTCAAGGCGTAGTGTGCGGTAGCTAACTAGTATTTATCTGCTTATGCATATGATGCAGATTGGATTAGGGTAGTCGTGCGGCCTTGTTGACCTCCGTCAAGGGTCGTGCGGGTGGGTTTAATTCGATCAAGAAATGACGGGTTGAACTTGACTAGTAGCCTATGGTTTGTTGACCTCCGTCAAGGTCATAGGACGCTAGGGGCAAAATATTATCGGGAATTTCAAGTGTTGAAATTTGCAATGAGATTGCATACCTTCTATGAGATAGTTGGATCCCGATACCCGCTGCGAGTAAGAGTTACTTCTGGGAGAGTTTTATACATTACAATTAGCCGATCAAGTAGGTGTCTAGAAAGGTGTTAACGGGGTTACGCCTGTGGGAAAACGAGGTTTACATTAATTAGGTTCGTGCGAAAGCACGGGGGACCTCCCTCAAAGTACCGACACTGGCCTGGCTGAAAGATTAGCGAACTTGTAGTGTGTAATTAATCCCGGCTAGTCTTTCCTTTTAGGGTTTGAAGGAAGATTTGATAAAAAGCAGAGGGAGCCATCCTGATTAGATAAAATAATAACCAATCTATTCTTGCAAGAGCGCACGCTGAGTGTTTTCTTCTCTCTCTCTCCAGGTAGCGACCATATCACGCCTTAATCAAGATAATAATACGGATTATTGACCGAACCCGCTTGTTATACTGAGCTGGGGAATGTTGGTCCCGCTCCAACTTATAATTGTTATAAGACAGAGCAGGAAATTGGGGAATACCAGAATTCCCGTGCCGCCCAAACGAAGAAAGTGCATGAGATGCATCATCTTCGGGTGTGTTCGTTACAAAGAACTGTTTCTCAGTATCCTCTGCGTCCTGGGTATTTGATACCAGATCAGGATCCCAGATATGTAATTTGTTACATAGGGCTACAGAAAGGTAGAGAACTGAGAACGGGTGATAAGTTTCATGAGGCAGAAAACGGGGCAAGTGTTGCAGCCAAGTCTGTTGGTCACTGTCACCCTGTATTACCAATACATTGATTCTGAACGAATGTTATTAGATACCGAACCTGATATACAAAATCATATCTGTCTCTTTATTAGTAAAGAAACGGTAAAATTTTGTATTGTTGGACAATGTTTTGAACATTTCCTATATCAAAAGTTGATCGGTTCAGGCACGTTATCTAAAAGCGTTGATGTTCTAAATCAAACTACAGTTCTTAGCATACGGAACACACATAAGAGGAAGAGTACAGAAATGAACGAATTCTTCTTGAGGCATTGTAGACTAGGTCATATCAATGTGACCCGACTAGCTAAAGTTACATGTAGATGCATATTTAAATCAGTTTGAATTTACATCTTGTGAAACTTGCCAGTCATGTCACAAAGATAAGATGACCAGAGCTCTGTTTAATGGAAACAGAGAAAGAGTTAGTGAACTCTTGGGATTGATACATGTTGATGTATGTAAGGTCCCCTGTCTACACATGCCAGGACCGGTTCTTTATACTTCATTACGTTCTCTGATAATCTCTCAAGATTCAGACATATGTTCCTGTTGAAACACAAGTCTGAACCTTTTGAGATATTCACAGAATATAAGTTAGAAGTAGAGAACCAATACGGGTATAAGTATTATGTCCTTTGATGAGATCAAGGAGGAGAATACTTGAGCACGGAATTCCTGGATTATTCTAAAGGAGAATGAGATTCTCTCTCAGCATTACTCCTCCGTATACACCATTGCATGATGGTATATTGGGGTGGAGCAGATACACCCTATTTGATATGGTGTGCTCTATGATGAGTACTACTGAGTTACCTATTTCCTTTTGGGAGTTATGCACTTGAGAAGCTGCATACCTATTGAACAGGGTTCCAGTCAAATCAGTTGCCTACCATTTCATATGTGATATGGAAAGGGAAGAGCCCATGTCTTAAGCTAGTTAAGATTTGGGGTTGTCCGGCCTATGTCTAAAAACAAAATCCGGACAAGCTCGAGGCAAGGTCTGTTATATGGAACTGGAAAGGTTCCAGCTAGGCAAACTGAAGCAGCTGATTTGAAAGAACCAAAGGATTCAATAGTTACCAACGAACCTCAGCCTCTCCGCCGATCTAGTAGGGTTCCTCACCCACCTGAGAGATACTTCGGTTTCTCTATGACAGTGGGAGCGAGGATTGCATCTTGAGATGATGACCCAACTAGTTTCGAGCTGGCCATCAAGAGTAAGACTCTGTAAGAATGGCTGGATGCTTAGTGATCTGAGATGGAATCCATGTACACCAACAAAGTATGGACTTTGGTTGCTTTATCTGAAGGGTTAAATCCCCATCAGGAGCAAGTATATCTTGAGCAGATTACTTGGTGTAGATGGAAAAGTTGAGACTTTCAAAGCTAGACTTGTTAAAGGTTTGCATCATTGACCAGGATTGGATCATGATGAAACTTTTTCTAAAGAACTATGCTTAAGTCCATCCAGATCCTACTTGCCACGGCTGCATACCCTGACTACGATATCTGACGGTTGGGTGCCATGACTGCTTTTCTAAATGATGTTTTAGAAGAGAACGTCTATAAGTACACAGCCAGAGGGATTCGTAGACAGTGGGAGCAGCGGAAACGTGTACAAGATGCTTTATTGGATAAAGCAGGCATCGCGGAGTTGGGACATCTGTTTTGATGTAGTAGTCAAAGAGTTTGACATCATCAAAATGGTAGATGAACCTTGTATAAACAAAAAGGTAGTAGGGAGTATAGTGACGATCCTCGTAGAGTACGTGGATGACATACTCTTGATAGGGAAGGAGTTTCCTATGCTACGCTCGGTCAATCTCCGCTTATCACAATGATTCTCCATATAGGATCAAAGTGATACCTCCTAAATCCTGGATTTTTGATCTATGAGATAGATCTAATTGGATGTTAGGAGACTCACTAGCTGTAGTGAGATGGTATCAGTTGATCCTGGGGAGAATCACTGGAAAGGTTCCAGGGTGATAAAGACGACTGAATGTCAGTCGCAGGCATTGTCTTTACCCTCAGTAAAGGGACGGTATGTTGGAAGAGTTCCAAGCTAGATACCGTGGCATACTAGACGATAAAGGCAGGATACATCGCTACTTAAGATGCTACCAAAGAGGCAGTCTGGATGTATATTGGTTCATGAGATGAACTTTGTTCCTCCCATTGTGTGACAATAGAGTTGTGGCTTATGCCAAGGAACGCCGGTCCCATCAGTGATCCAGACATATTCTAAGGCGGTGTCACCTGATCATGGAGATGGTTGATCTCTAAGGGATCGAGGTTAGGAGAGTAGACTCAGAGGACAACACGGCGGATCCACTCACGAAGGCCTATTCCCAGAGAGAGACTTTTATGGGATGGTTGAGTATGAGATACTACAACCACTGCTACAGATGGCCCTAGTGCAAGTGGGAGATTGTTAGTTATATGTATGCCCTAGAGGCCATTACTGTACATTGGATGTATATTGTAGTGGATGCTGGGACATATATAGGAAGGACTTTCTTGCTCGACATGATAGTATGCTATCTGGTTGCTCTTTACCTTAACGTGTATACTGATTGTCTCTCTGTTACATGTTGGTAAAGCCCTTAGGATGTGTACTTGACTACCTGGACTATGATGCGGATCATACTAGTGGGGACATGGTAGTTAATAAGTACATCCTTCAAGGTCCCTAGTCATGGGTATATCGAGACGGGGCATCGATATACCAGAGTAGACTAGCGTATACCTTCTCGACCCATACAGATGGGCGATGGATGATCCCATATCCATTGGTGTTTGACATCAGAGATGATATACGGGTGCTCAGTAGAGACTGGGTACACTGGACGGACTCGCCGAGAACTCCCAGATGGTATTATACCTTACGTCAGATGGCAGTTCTCTGGTGACACTGGTACAGAGTAGTCTGTTGACCCGAGATCGTCATAGAGTCTTGTGTGGTTCCTACTGTGCTTTGATTTCCATCTTACCACGTCCAAGAGGGCGTGCAAAACGGTGGTTTTTGGGTACAGTCCCGAATCACATGGAGGCAATGAGCGATAGGAGGGGATTCGTCTCTCCCGGTATAGGGAGTTGATGTTGCGCTGTGTTCGATTGGCTATAACCGGAAATCCCTGGCCAGGGTTGCTGAGATTTACTGGTAAGTGTTACCAGTAGTTTCTCGAACTGTTATAGACCTCATATCGACACGACTTATCGAGCTATTGGGGTCTGACGTTTACCACCCCTAGGCGAGATATGCGACATATCAGACGATCAGACCGGACTGTACGGTAGTGTTACTGGTTGGATTCACAGGAGTGTGAGCGGGCTTGCTCGTCGATCTTCTGATCGCTCAATACCCGGGTGGCCGTTACGTTTAGCAGACCGCTTGCGGCTTGTGGGTGTTTGATATGATCATCACCTGCTGCCGGCGTATTGACGAGTCTTTAGAGTCCTACACAGAGGTTTCCTGGCTCAAGCAAAACGAAATAGGAGCGCATATGAGATATGTGCGGGACCGAGAATAATGCGTGTATGTGATACCGTATTCCGTTCTCACGATTTATGACATTGATCAGTTATATGCGATATAGCCGGGTTATCGGATCAAGTGTTGATTCGATAAGTTGTTACTATTGATACTAGTCGGTTATGTGCGACATGACCGGATCGTTAAATCAAGTGTTGATTTAATGATTTAATGCATAATTATATATTTGATATATTACTTTGCATTAACTAGTATTGGTTCACTTTAAATGGATTTTCTCACTTGGATGTACAAGTTGTATATGTGATATACTTTTTGTGCAAATGATTGTATCATGTTTGATGATACATGTTTGCTAGGGTATTTGTGTAAAGATCAAACCATGGTTACATGTTAATGGTTAGGGTTTTGATTTATTCATTTATTTGTTTGTTTATTCTTTTTGGAAAATAAATGGCATGAAAAGAAAATGGTGGCTTGATTTGTATTCTAGTTGAAGCTTCATGAAGCTTTGACCTAAGTGACCATTTTTGTCTCATGCTTAACCCTAACCATTCCTACTAACCCTAGTTTAGTCTCTACACTTGACCATGGTTGGTAGATGATAAGTATTATTATTATTTTCATTTTACTTAATACTTATCATAACATTTTCTTCTTCTTCTTCTTCATCTTCAACATGAAGAAACCTTGGACCATCAATGGTGATTGATGAAAAAGAGTGAGAAATCCAAATCTAAAGTGAACCCACTTCCTATTTCTTCATCCTCTACCTCTAGCCAAGTAGTATAGGGTGTTTCCTTCACAAGTTATCATGGCTTGGTGAAGGTGGAGCTTGATCTAGTGATGCCTCGACGTAGATCATCTTCGGCATCGTCGTCGATGACCTAGCCCGCTCTTTCTCCGATGAAGCCGATGCTAGAGCCCGGGATCCGTTTTGGACAGCGAGGAGACATCATCACGGAGCTATGGAGGTGGAGCATCGGATCTACAAAGGTTGTATTTCCGTATACCACTTAGTTAAGTTGTTAACTAGGTTCTTTTTCGCCTAAACTTCTAGCCAACGATCCGTATTAGAGTTTCTCGGCACATGTAAATTTTGAAATTGGCATGGTTGATGCCTTGTGAGACCTCTTGAGAGTGCTTAGGAACCTTTCAGTGATATCAGAGCCTAGCTAGAGCCTTAGGCGATGAGTAGACGAAGTTTGAAGTCCAAACGAACCCGAAACCCTAATACAATAGCCTTCTCTGTACTTTTTTCAAAAAATGGGTTTTTTCAACATTAAAAATATGCAGAAAAATCAGCTGGTGATTTTAAGAGTTTATGTGAAATTCGTGTTCCTAAATCCATTAAACTGCCGCGGTTCCGCGGCACAAGCATAGCTCGTGCGGCGGTTCCGCGGCTGTACCGCCACCTTATTTAATATATTTTACACAGTAACTCCTAATTGATAATGCTGGATTTTCTGGGAATTTTTAATTTTTATTCAAGAGTTGAATTTTCAGGGGTTGTTTTGGGGATTCAGTGTTTCGATCGGAGTATCAAATTTTGTCTATGTGGCTTTCCGGATAAATATTAGAATATGTTAAAAAGTTCGACCGGATATAAATACCCAATTTTTCCCCTGTCGGGAAATTTCCAAGTGTTGGATTTTTCCGTAGTTTAAAGACGTTCTAAGTAGTGCAAGTAACGCGATGGACCCTCTAAAAGACAACAAACCTTAACTCGATTATGTGACCGTCTTGAACTGCCCTTTGAACCTTCGGGTTTGGGGCAGTACGGCGTGCCACATGTGAGGCGTTGGCTTGACCCTTCTACGGCTGGACCGTTGGTACTGAGGCATGAACTGAATGTTTTTAAACTTATTTCATGTGTTGATCTGTTTCGGGAAAACTTGGGTGTTTGACTGTTCGATCGGAAAGTTTAACATTTTCTGTTTATCTGGAATGGGATACAATAATTGGAATTCACAAGTAGTTATGTGATAACTGAATGAATGTTATAAACACAGCACTTTAGTCTCAATTGATCGGTTGCCACGGAATTTTGATGTGATCAAAAGTCCGTCGCAATCACGTAGTGTACGCGGATACTCACCGGGTAAACTTAATAGACAGCCTCACTCTATAGCCCCGACCAAGTGACTGTAGGCGAACCCCGTCGCCGAAAGCATCCGTTCGGGTGCTCGCGGTGGCGGTGTTCCGCCTTGGTGCACTTCGTCGGGGGTGCGGCCGCCTACTGAAGTTTGCGACGAGCATTCGATCAGGATGTCGGGAATCTTGTTGAATTGCCCGACTTGATATTGAAAAGTGTTTTCGATTTTGAGACTAAAATGCGGGGTTTATAATTGTTAGGCATGCGATGTCTAAGAAATTCATTTGGTCAGGCATGTGATGTCTGAGGTGGTTGCGGATTCCAACTGTTGTAGTTTTACACTTTCTTTTCTGTGACCGTAAGTGTAATATGTGATATCGCCGGTTTCGTTGCTATATGTCAACGACAATTGGGATGCGCATATTTACTTACGTTGATGACATGTGATGTTATGTGTTGCTGGATATGTTATATTGGATCGTCGTGTTTGAATAGCCGGGGGTTTTTATGTGAGATGAGTGTTTTTCATTTTCATTCATGTAAATACTTGTATGTAATATTCTTTTCTAGGGGCACTTCCAGGTTGCGGAAGATGTCACCCTTTGTATATTATTTTCTTTTCCGCACTAGGATAGACCCAAGGAGGAGAGCACAAGTAACCGGGTTCTGGAGTCCAGTGGGAGACCAACTCGAGGAGTCGAGTCCGGGTCTTCTAACTCTAGAATTGGTAGGGTTGCTTGCCGCTCTCGTAGGGGTCTAGGGGTGTGGGTTTGGCTGTTCATCACGACCGTGGAATCCGTGTTTTATACTGGCTCGTATTGAAAACACGGACGTCCTAGTATATCCAATATTTCATATGTTTCTTCTGCTGCGATATCTGTGATGTGATCATGTGATGTTCTGTGATAGATATTGTATATAGTATATATGATATATTATATAGGCGTTACTTATGTTTTACACCCGCGCTAGCCCTGCCCCGCTCTGCCGTTAGTTACCTAACCTAACGGTGCACGAGGGGACATCGAGGCGAATGCGGATGGCATAAGTGTACGTCGTATTTATCTGTGATGTTTAGGTAATTTAAAAGATAGGACTTCATTAATGAGATTAATGAAATAAAAGAAACCTAATGATGTTGTATAATCGAATTTCAAAATAAAACAGGTAGCTACAGTTCTTGCTTTGCACAGCGGTATATGTGATATATCCTGCACCTTATTCGATGAGGAAAGGACCGAGATCCCTTCACCGGGAGTGACTCCTTTAGCAATAACTGGCAGATGCTACACACTCGGTTTGTCTTTTGATTGCTTTTAAGTGTTTTTGCTTTGCACAGTGATATATATGATATATCCCGCACCTCATTCGATGAGGAAAGGACCGACGATCCCTTCACGGGGAGTGACTCCTTTAGCAAAACTAGAAAAGCCTCAAAAGCACTCCATTTTAAAATCATTTGATTCTACAACGATATCAAGTTCATTACGCAATAGGTTTTCAGAAAAACCTGTCGTAGCCCTCCGTCATTTCAGATAAGTCCTACTTAGTATTCGTGCTACGTTTGTTGACCTCCGTCAAGGCGCAGTGTGCGGTAGCTAACTAGTATTTATCTGCTTATGCATATGATGCAGATTGGATTAGGGTAGTCATGCGGCCTTGTTGACCTCCGTCAAGGGTCGTGCGGGTGGGTTTAATTCGATCAAGAAATGACGGGTTGAACTTGACTAGTAGCCTATGGTTTGTTGACCTCCGTCAAGGTCATAGGACGCTAGGGGCAAAATATTATCGGGAATTTCAAGTGTTGAAATTTGCAATGAGATTGCATACCTTCTATGAGATAGTTGGATCCCGATACCCGCTGCGAGTAAGAGTTACTCCTGGGAGAGTTTTATACATTACAATTTGCCGATCAAGTAGGTGTCTAAAAAGGTGTTAACGGGGTTACGCCTGTGGGAAAACGAGGTTTACATTAATTAGGTTCGTGCGAAAGCACGGGGGACCTCCTTCAAAGTACCGACACTGGCCTGGCTGAAAGATTAGCGAACTTGTAGTGTGTAATTAATCCCGGCTAGTCTTTCCTTTTAGGGTTTGAAGGAAGATTTGATAAAAAGCAGAGGGAGCCATCCTGATTAGATAAAATAATAACCAATCTATTCTTGCAAGAGCGCACGCTGAGTGTTTTCTTCTCTCTCTCTCCAGGTAGAGACCATATCACGCCTTAATCAAGATAATAATACGGATTATTGACCGAACCCGCTTGTTATACTGAGCTGGGGAATGTTGGTCCCGCTCCAACTTATAATTGTTATAAGACAGAGCAGGAAATTGGGGAATACCAGAATTCCCGTGCCGCCCAAACGAAGAAAGTGCATGAGATGCATTATCTTCGGGTGTGTTCGTTACAAAGAACTGTTTCTCAGTATCCTCTGCGTCCTGGGTATTTGATACCAGATCAGGATCCCAGATATGTAATTTGTTACATAGGGCTATAGAAAGGTAGAGAACTGAGAACGGGTGATAAGTTTCATGAGGCAGAAAACGGAGCAAGTGTTGCAGCCAAGTCTGTTGGTCACTGTCACCCTGTATTACCAATACATTGATTCTGAACGAATGTTATTAGATACCGAACCTGATATACAAAATCATATCTGTCTCTTTATTAGTAAAGAAACGGTAAAATTTTGTATTGTTGGACAATGTTTTGAACATTTCCTATATCAAAAGTTGATCGGTTCAGGTATGTTATCTAAAAGCGTTGATGTTCTAAATCAAACTACAGTTCTTAGCATACGGAACACACACAAGAGGAAGAGTTCAGAAATGAACGAATCCTTCTTGAGGCATTGTAGACTAGGTCATATCAATGCGACCCGACTAGCTGAAGTTACATATAGATGCATATTTAAATCAGTTTGAATTTACATCTTGTGAAACTTGCCAGTCATGTCACAAAGATAAGATGACCAGAGCTCTGTTTAATGGAAACAGAGAAAGAGTTAGTGAACTCTTGGGATTGATACATGTTGATGTATGTAAGGTCCCCTGTCTACACATGCCAGGACCGGTTCTTTATACTTCATTACGTTCTCTGATAATCTCTCAAGATTCAGACATATGTTCCTGTTGAAACACAAGTCTGAACCTTTTGAGATATTCACAGAATATAAGTTAGAAGTAGAGAACCAATACGGGTATAAGTATTATGTCCTTTGATGAGATCAAGGAGGAGAATACTTGAGCACGGAATTCCTGGATTATTCTAAAGGAGAATGAGATTCTCTCTCAGCATTACTCCTCCGTATACACCATTGCACGATGGTATATTGGGGTGGAGCAGATACACCCTATTTGATATGGTGTGCTCTATGATGAGTACTACTGAGTTACCTATTTCCTTTTGGGAGTTATGCACTTGAGAAGCTGCATACCTATTGAATAGGGTTCCAGTCAAATCAGTTGCCTACCATTTCATATGTGATATGGAAAGGGAAGAGCCCATGTCTTAAGCTAGTTAAGATTTGGGGTTGTCCGGCCTATGTCTAAAAACAAAATCCGGACAAGCTCGAGGCAAGGTCTGTTATATGGAACTGGAAAGGTTCCAGCTAGGCAAACTGAAGCAGCTGATTTGAAAGAACCAAAGGATTTAATAGTTACCAACGAACCTCAGCCTCTCCGCCGATCTAGTAGGGTTCCTCACCCACCTGAGAGATACTTCGGTTTCTCTATGACAGTGGGAGCGAGGATTGCATCATGAGATGATGACCCAACTAGTTTCGAGCTGGCCATCAAGAGTAAGACTCTGTAAGAATGGCTGGATGCTTAGTGATCTGAGATAGAATCCATGTACACCAACAAAGTATGGACTTTGGTTGCTTTATCTGAAGGGTTAAATCCCCATCAGGAGCAAGTATATCTTGAGCAGATTACTTGGTGTAGATGGAAAAGTTGAGACTTTCAAAGCTAGACTTGTTAAAGGTTTGCATCATTGACCAGGATTGGATCATGATGAAACTTTTTCTAAAGAACTATGCTTAAGTCCATCCAGATCCTACTTGCCACGGCTGCATACCATGACTATGATATCTGGCGGTTGGGTGCCATGACTGCTTTTCTAAATGATGTTTTAGAAGAGAACGTCTATAAGTACACAGCCAGAGGGATTCGTAGACAGTGGGAGCAGCGGAAACGTGTACAAGATGCTTTATAGGATAAAGCAGGCATCGCGGAGTTGGAACATCTGTTTTGATGTAGTAGTCAAAGAGTTTGACATCATCAAAATGGTAGATGAACCTTGTATAAACAAAAAGGTAGTAGGGAGTATAGTGACGATCCTCGTAGAGTACGTGGATGACATACTCTTGATAGGGAAGGAGTTTCCTATGCTACGCTCGGTCAATCTCCGCTTATCACAATGATTCTCCATATAGGATCAAAGTGATACCTCCTAAATCCTGGATTTTTGATCTATGAGATAGATCTAATTGGATGTTAGGAGACTCACTAGCTGTAGTGAGATGGTATCAGTTGATCCTGGGGAGAATCACTGGAAAGGTTCCAGGGTGATAAAGACGACTGAATGTCAGTCGCAGGCATTGTCTTTACCCTCAGTAAAGGGACGGTATGTTGGAAGAGTTCCAAGCTAAATACCGTGGCATACTAGACGATAAAGGCAGGATACATCGCTGCTTAAGATGCTACCAAAGAGGCAGTCTGGAAGTATATTGGTTCATGAGATGAACTTTGTTCCTCCCATTGTGTGACAATAGAGTTGTGGCTTATGCCAAGGAACGCCGGTCCCATCAGTGATCCAGACATATTCTAAGGCAGTGTCACTTGATCATGGAGATGGTTGATCTCTAAGGGATCGAGGTTAGGAGAGTAGACTCAGAGGACAACACGGCGGATCCACTCACGAAGGCCTATTCCCAGAGAGAGACTTTTATGGGATGGTTGAGTATGAGATACTACAACCACTGCTACAGATGGCCCTAGTGCAAGTGGGAGATTGTTAGTTATATGTATGCCCTAGAGGCCATTACTGTACATTGGATGTATATTGTAGTGGATGCTGGGACATATATAGGGAGGACTTTCTTGCTCGACATGATAGTATGCTATCTGGTTGCTCTTTACCTTAACGTGTATACTGATTGTCTCTCTGTTACATGTTGGTAAAGCCCTTAGGATGTGTACTTGACTACCTGGACTATGATGCGGATCATACTAGTGGGGACATGGTAGTTAATAAGTACATCCTTCAAGGTCCCTAGTCGTGGGTATATCGAGACGGGCATCGATATACCAGAATAGACTAGCGTATACCTTCTCGACCCATACAGATGGGCGATGGATGATCCCATATCCATTGGTGTTTGACATCAGAGATGATATACGGGTGCTCAGTAGAGACTGGGTACTTTGGACGGACTCGCCGAGAACTCCCAGATGGTATTATACCTTACGTCAGATGGCAGTTCTCTGGTGACACTGGTACAGAGTAGTCTGTTGACCCGAGATCGTCATAGAGTCTTGTGTGGTTCCTACTGTGCTTTGATTTCCATCTTACCACGTCCAAGAGGGCGTGCAAAACGGTGGTTTTTGGGTACAGTCCCGAATCACATGGAGGCAATGAGCGATAGGAGGGGATTCGTCTCTCCCGGTATAGGGAGTTGATGTTGCGCTGTGTTCGATTGGCTATAACCGGAAATCCCTGGCCAGGGTTGCTGAGATTTACTGGTAAGTGTTACCAGTAGTTTCTCGAACTGTTATAAACCTCATATCGACACGACTTATCGAGCTATTGGGGTCTGACGTTTACCACCCCTAGGCGAGATATGCGACATATCAGACGATCAGACCGGACTGTACGGTAGTGTTACTGGTTGGATTCATAGGAGTGTGAGCGGGCTTGCTCGTCGATCTTCTGATCGCTCAATACCCGGGTGGCCGTTACGTTTAGCAGACCGCTTGCGGCTTGTGGGTGTTTGATATGATCATCACCTGCTGCCGGCGTATTGACGAGTCTTTAGAGTCCTACACAGAGGTTTCCTGGCTCAAGCAAAACGAAATAGGAGCGCATATGAGATATGTGCGGGACCGAGAATAATGCGTGTATGTGATACCGTATTCCATTCTCATGATTTATGACATTGATCGGTTATATGCGATATAGCCGGGTTATCGGATCAAGTGTTGATTCGATAAGTTGTTACTATTGATATTAGTCGGTTATGTGCGACATGACCGGATCGTTAAATCAAGTGTTGATTTAATGATTTAATGCATAATTATATATTTGATATATTACTTTGCATTAACTAGTATTGGTTCACTTTAAATGGATTTTCTCACTTGGATGTACAAGTTGTATATGTGATATACTTTTTGTGCAAATGATTGTATCATGTTTGATGATACATGTTTGCTAGGGTATTTGTGTAAAGATCAAACCATGGTTACATGTTAATGGTTAGGGTTTTGATTTATTCATTTATTTATTTGTTTATTCTTTTTGGAAAATAAATGGCATGAAAAGAAAATGGTGGCTTGATTTGTATTCTAGTTGAAGCTTCATGAAGTTTTGTCCTAAGTGACCATTTTTGTCTCATGCTTAACCCTAACCATTCCCACTAACCCTAGTTTAGTCTCTACACTTGACCATGGTTGGTAGATGATAAGTATTATTATTATTTTCATTTTACTTAATACTTATCATAACATTTTCTTCTTCTTCTTCTTCATCTTCAACATGAAGAAACCTTGGACCATCAATGGTGATTGATGAAAAAGAGTGAGAAATCCAAATCTAAAGTGAACCCACTTCCTATTTCTTCATCCTCTACCTCTAGCCAAGTAGTATAGGGTGTTTCCTTCACAAGTTATCATGGCTTGGTGAAGGTGGAGCTTGATCTAGTGATGCCTCGACGTAGATCATCTTCGACATCGTCGTCGATGACCTAGCCCGCTCTTTCTCCGATGAAGCCGATGCTAGAGCCCGGGATCCGTTTTGGACAGCGAGGAGACATCATCACGGAGCTATGGAGGTGGAGCATCGGATCTACAAAGGTTGTATTTCCGTATACCACTTAGTTAAGTTGTTAACTATGTTCTTTTTCGCCTAAACTTCTAGCCAACGATCCGTATTAGAGTTTCTCGGCACATGTAAATTTTGAAATTGGCATGGTTGATGCCTTGTGAGACCTCTTGAGAGTGCCTAGGAACCTTTCAGTGGGCTCACTTTAGAATTTCTTTTCTCACCATCTTTCTCACTTTGGATCAAACCCTAGAAAAGCTTTTGGCTTTGAGGAAGAAGATCAACAAATAATGAGATGAGGATAATGATCAAGTGAGAGAGCTAACCATGGTGAGTGAGTATCATATACTAACTCATGTAGAGATATTACCATGGCTAATTAACATGGTTGGGTTAATAAATATCTAAAGTAAAACAAACCTAGTGGTCTTAGCCAATGCATCCACAAGCTTCTACTAGCATCATGCATTTTTCCACTTTTCCACTAATTTTGTAATTACTTTAAAACACTAAACCCAACATGATAATTATAATGGTGTAAGTCTTGTACACCCATGAAAGTTTTGTAAGTGCACGGTGGCGCCCCGGCCTCCATCCCGAGGCCAAATGCGGAAGCGATGGTTAACTTTAAATTTTACTTGAAACCGGCACCATGGCGCACTAAAACCCGGATCGAACCATTAACTAGTCCTAGCTAACTACAAGATGGGGAAGAGAGATATACCGACTGATCCGTGTCCTCCGGTCTTCTCGTCGTCGTCCCGATCTCCCGCGGAAGCTCCGGTCTCCACCTCGTCGCCGGAAGGGCACCACGTCGCCGGCTTCTTTTACGGGCTCCCGCCTCTATACCGAGGCAACTCGGGCACGAAGCTGGCGAATCGACGTGCCCAAGATTTGCTGTAGAATCTAGTGAAGATCTATATGTCTCATTTAGGGTTTGTGGAGATTGCCTTTGTGGTGGAGGAAAAAGAACTTTGAGAGAGGTGAGGAAAAATGTAGCATGCAAAGAATGAGATCAACATTTTTCTCACAACCAAAAGAAAAGCCCCCCACCCTCACTAGTGGCCGGCCATACTATGTGTGGGAATGAGAGGAGAGAGTGATAGAATAATGCAAGAGAGAGGGAAAAAGAAATCATGTGAAGAAATGATCACAAGGCAAAACCAACACTCTACCAATTTCATCATCTCATCACAAAGTCAAGCCATCATGAAAACTATCATGAAGCAAAAAGTCAAGTCAATGGATGGTGCACCCATCATGACACAAGAATATGCAAAAAAACCCTCCACAAATGCTTATTTGCACAAATGCAAATAAGCCCTCCTCCACCAATCTTCGGCCAATGACGAAACAAAGGAAATTGGCTGAAACGGAAAGCAAACTGGCAACTCCAGAAAACTGGTCCCGTAATAAATTACAGGAAAACCCCGATACTGTGTATACACACCCGCATTTGTATTCCGACTGAAATACAAATGCAATGAGACAAAACTACACTGTACTATACTATGATCCGGCTTAAACCAAAGCCGGCTAGTAATATCCGTCCGATCCTGATCCGTGCAATACCGCACGTATCTGATCGAACCCTGCCATATCTCCATACGGCCTCTACAGCTTTTCGCCCGAAAACTTGAGCAACTGAATGTGGGGGACTCTAAAGACTCGTCAACACCTTGGTTGTGGATTTAACCACTAGCACGTCAGAGGTATAAGCCAATACGTAACGGGCTACCAGGCATTGACCAAGAGGGACGTCGATGAGCGAACTCATCCTGACACCCTACTGAGCCTGTCAGTGACAATATCCGTACAGTCCGGTCCGTTCGTCTATGAGCATCGCATGGCGGGCCTACGGGGTTGGTAAAAGTCAGACCCCCAAAAGCGGTACAAGTCGTGTCGGAGTGTATCCCAGAACACCCTGAGATACTACTGGAATACCTACCAGTAAATCTCCTGCCTCGGCCGAGGGCTTCGTGTAATGGCTCTCCTAGACACAGCGTGACCTCACCCCCAATACCGGGAGAGACGAACCCCTGAAGATCCGCTCACTGCCTCCATGTGGCTCGGGATTGTACCCAACTAAAACCTGTTTGCACGTCTCCTTTGAGCGTGGTAGGGTAGTAATCAAAGTACAGTGGGAACTCACACGAGACAAATGACGATCCTCAGGTCGATGAATTAACCTGTACACATGTCACTTGGGAACTGCTATCTGACGTCTGGTATAAGACCAACTAGCATGTTCCCGGCGAGTCCTGTCCGGTGTACTCATAACCCAATGAGCACCTGTATACATCTTAGGTGAACCAACTGACACCAATGGCTTGTGAGACCGGCCATCGCCCCTCGTCGGGGTCTCGACTGTATACACTAGTCTACTCTGGAGAATCGATGACCTGTCTCGAAACTCCCACGACTAGGGACCTTTTAAGGTTGTGCTTATAGACTACCAGCTCTCACGTATATGATCGCCCTCATACTGCTGGCAGTCAAGCAAGAATCCTAGGGGCTCTATCAACGTGCAATAGTGACCTGTCAGGTCACCTAAAGCAGTACACGATGATAAAGATAAACCAGATAGTATACTATCATCTCAAGTAAGACTGTCCTACCGGGATAGGTCCTCCCTCAATCATTGCAATCACGTGCCTGTGATCCAATAATTGACTCTGAGGGCACTATCTCCAACAAGTTGTATCAACAACCATGATACAAAAATCAAAACACAAATTAATATATATCATATATATATTAAGTTGTGCATAAGTGAGAAAAACAAATGCTTAAGTGAACCAATGTTAGTTAATGTAAATTAGTATATCACATATATAATTATACTCTAAATTATTAAATCAAAACATGACTTAATAATCCGGTTATATCACATATAACCGACTAACACAAAATGTACCAACTTATCGAATCAACACTTGATCCGATAACCCGGCTATATCACATATAACCGGCTGATACAAAAGTCACGAGAATAGAATACGGTATCACATACACGCATTATTCTCGTTCCCGCACATATCACATATGCGCTCCTATTTTATTTTTCCTGAGCCAGTAAAACCTCTATGTAGGACTCTAAAGACTCGTCAATACGCCGGCAGTAGGTGATAATCACATCAAGCACCCACAAGCCGTCAGCGGAACTAGCTGGACGTAACGGCTACCCGGGTATTGAGCGATCAGAAGATCAGCAAGAAAGACAGCTTGAACTCCTGCAAAAGCTTGACGGTAACACTTTCCGTACATTTCGGTCTGCTCGTCTGATATGTCGCATATCAAGTCTAGGGGTGGCAAACGTCAGACCCTAATAATCGATAAGAAGATGATCCTACCAGTTTCAGGTAGGCCATTATCAGTAGGGACTCTGATAAGTGGCTGGATGCTATGCGATCCGAAATGGAGTCCAATGACACCAATAAAGTGTGGACCATGGATATTGCTCCACCTGGGGTAAAACCCGTTGGATGCAAATGGATCTACAAAAGGAAACTTGGTGTAGATGGACAGGTGGAAACCTATAAGGCTAGACTCGTTGCAAAAGGTTTTCGTCAAAGACCTGGTGTGGACTATGACGAAACTTTTTCTCCAGTGGCTATGCTTAAATCCATTCGGATCCTACTTTCCATTGCTGTCTTCCATGACTATGAGATCTGGCAGATGGACGTAAAAACGGCTTTTCTAAACGGCAGTTTGGAAGAGTGCGTTTATATGGATCAGCCAGAAGGTTTTGTAAACAGTAGGAGCAGCGGGAAGGTGTGCAAGTTGTTCAAATCCATTTATGGATTAAAGCAGGCATCGCAGAGCTGGAACATCTGTTTTGATGAAACAGTCAAGGAATTTGACTTCATCAAGAACGAGGATGAGCCTTGTATTTATAAGAAGATTGTAGGATGAACTGTCGTATTACTAGTCTTGTACATGGACGACATTCTTTTGATAGGAAATGACATTCCTATGCTACAATCGGTCAAGCTATTCTTGTCACAACGGTTCTCCATGAAAGACCTGGGTGATGCCTCGTGCATTCTGGGGATCAAGATCTACAGAGATAGATCTAAGAGATTACTGGGACTTTCGCAGTCCAGGTAGATAAAGACCGTACTAAAGAGATTTAGTATGGAAGATTCCAAGCACGGTAATATACCCACATTGCACGGAATCACCCTCTCCAAGAAGATGTCTCCCAAGACTGACGAGGAGAGGGTTCGCATGAGAACTATACCCTACGCTTCGGCGGTAGGATCTATAATGTATGCGATGCTATGTACAAGACCAGATGTAGCTTACGCACTAAGCGTGGTGAGCCGGTATCAGTCAGACCCAGGTGAGAACCACTGGACAGCAGTGAAGAACATTCTCAAGTACCTGAGAAGGACTAAGGAGATGTTCCTGGTTTACGATAATGGAGACCTCAGGGTCGAGTCCTTTATCGATTCAAGCTTCCAGAGTGACAAGGACGACAGCAAGTCTGTCTCGGATTTTGTGTTTACCCTCAACGGAGGGGCGGTGTATTGGAGGAATTCCAAATAGAATATAGTCGCAGACTCGACGATGGAGGCTGAATACATTGCTACAAGCGATGCCGCAAAAGAGGCAGTCTGGATGAAGAAGTTCATTAGTGAACTTCAGGTGGTTCCATCCATTGTTGACCCAATACCTTTGTATTACGATAACAATGGGGCTATAGCTTTAGTGAAGGAACCACGGTCCAATCAGAAATCCAGACACATCTTAAGGTGGTATCACCTGATCAGGGAGATCATTGATCGCCAGGAGATCGAGGTACGGAGAGTGGACACTAAAGACAACACGGAGGATCCATTCACAAAGGCCCTCCCTCAAACACAATTCGAGCGACTTTTTGAGCTATTGGGTATATGGTACGCCAGCAGCTGGCCTTAGTGCAGACGTTGGGTATGCGGTACACCAATTACTGGCTTTTAGTGCAAGTGGGAGATTGTTGAATATGTATGCCCTAGAGGCCATTATTGTATAGTACTAGTTTCTATATTACATTTTGGAGGCTTGGGATATATACATGGATTGACGACAGTCTTGCTCGATATTGCAGTATGCTACTTGGTTTGTATCTATCTTAATATGTGTATATGCTTCTTTTAACATATCGCTAATACATATTGATGGAGCCCTTAGGATCTTTGCTTGACTGCCAGCGTTGTGATAGCGATCACACTAGTGGGGGCTGGGTAGTCTATAAGCACATCCTTATACAGGTCCCTAGTCATAGGATTATCGAGACAGGGCATTGATACTCCAGAGTAGACTAGTGGATACGCTTCTCATCCCAGCAGGTGAGATGGTCTGTCCCACAGCCATCAGTACGTCGTACTGGAGATAGTATGCAAGTTCTCGTTAGGTTACGAGTACAGCGGATAGGACTCGTTCAGAACAGCTAGTTGGTACTATACCTATCGTCAGGTAGCAGTTTCCAGGTGACATGAGTACAGCTTAGTCCGTTGACTTGACACTGCCACTTCGCCTCAAGTATGTTCCAACTGTTCTTAGATTGCTACCCTACCACGGCTCTATTGAGTCGTGCAAACAGGTAGCAGTTGGGTGCAGTCCCGAAGCACTTAGAGGCAGTGGCGGTTAGACAGGATTCGTCTCTCCCGGTATTGGGGGTTGATATCGCGCTGTGTTTGGAGAGCCATTACACAAAGTCCCAGGCCAGGGCAAGTGAGATTTACTGGTAGGTGTTCCAGTAGTTTCTCAAGGTGTTCTGGGCTACACTCCGACATGACTTATACCGCTATTAGGGGACTGACGTTTACCACCCCCTAGGCCCGATATGCGATACTCTTAGACGAACAAACCGGACTGTACGGAGATTGTCACAGATAGGCTCAGTAGGACTTTGGATGAGCTTGCTCGTCGACCTTCTTATCGACAGATACCTGGGTAGCCGTTATGCACAGCTAGTGTTGCTGACATACTTGTGGTTAAACCCACTGCCAGAGTATTGTCGAGTCTTTAGAGTCCCACACAGAGGGTTTCCCAGCTTCGGGCGAAACGAGTAGAGGTCGTATGGTTTTTACGACAGGGTTCGATCACATACATATACTTGTGCGGGTGTGGTGTTCAAGCGGACAATACTAGTGGGCTTTGGTTTAAACCGGATCCTAATATTAGATTTTGGATTGGTTTAGTCTCTTTGTATTCGTGTTTCTCGGGACACGGATGCGGGTATGTATATACGGTTGATTGGGGTATAGAAGGAGACACCTCATTAGGGTTTTGACCATTGACTTGATTAAAACCATAATAAGATGGAGGAAATTGTTTACTAATTTTTATTAGAGATAACTGTGTCATGGTTAATTGGTTTGACCATTTGACTATGCTGACTATTGTTGACTTAGATATTTTTTAGCACAAGATATTTTGCTTAGCATTAATTATGACATGATAAATGTCAAATCAAAGGAGCCATCACTATTATCCTAATAAAACTTATTTTTCTCTTTCCTCAAAAGAGAGCTGTCTTCATTATTCTTACTCTCACACTCTCATGGTTCTCTCCTTCTTCCTCTCTCAAACCCTAGTGTATCATGTGTTGATAATCAAGGGTTGGTGAGACTAAGCCACTCAAATCACACTCTACTCACTCTAGTATACTTAGATTAGCAAGCTAAGTATTCTAGTCACATCAAGTTAGAGGTTTAGCTCAAGGTTGGAGCTCTCAGGTGGATCATCATTGACACAAGGAGGCCGAAGTTCAAGTACGATACATACTTCCATCGAGGAGCTTAAGAAGAGGATCGAAGACCCGAAGGACTTGTTTCCGTTAGGTATACTTTCTATCATAGTAGATAGAATCCTAACTAGCTAGCTAGGTTTATGGTAAAGATCCGTTTTGTGTTTATTCTAGCACCAAGTTTTGTATCGCTATAAAAAAATTTGTTCAGCATTTGGCCACAGAAGTTGGCCGGGGCGCTAGTATAACCCTTCACTTTTGTAACACCTTAGGATATATTTAGTGACTAATTTTATTTAAATAATGGTTTTCAACAAAAATTTTACCAAATTGTGTTTTAAATATTTTTCCTAATTTAATAAATATTTTTCCAAAATTTTCCTAGGCTTGCACACACATGTGCATGTAAACTAGGGTTTTTAAAATGAGTTATACCATAATTATTAACCATGGTGGGTTAATCATAGGATTAAGTCTTATGGGTTTTTAAGTGGGTTTAATTAGCTAATTACAAGTTACTTTAATTCAAATTGTTTAGGGGTTGACTTGTGAGAGAGAGGGAGGGTGCATCATGGCTCAAGCCATGCTTGCATTAAATGAAGAGAGAGAGAGGAGGGTTGACAATTGGACCTTGAGTGTTTCCTCTCATTCCTTTGCATTTCTCTCAAAACTCTCACACTCTCACACTCACACACACACACACTTACCTCAGCAGAACCCCCAGCAGCAGCAGCAGCAGCAGCAAGCACAGCAACAACAACAGCAAGCACAGTAGCAGCAACAGCAGCAAGCACTGCAGCAGTAGGCAGAGGCAGTGAGCAGCAGCAGCACCATCACCCACTGTAGCCCCTCCCCTTCACATCTTCACCTTCCTGCAGCTCCCTAAGGTTAAGTATGAGGTATATTTCCTAACTTGCTTTCCTAGTTTGCTTGGTTGGCATAGATTTGCATCGGTTAATGGTTTTTAGTGCGTTTTAGTGTGATATGGGGTGTTTAGTGGGAACTTTGTGCTAATGAGGTGTAGATTGGTTTCAGTAGGATAATTGAGGTTGTTGAGACCATGTTAACTTAGTTTAACCCCGATTGCACTAAAATACCACCAGTTTCACTATTCGATGCAAATTGTCGTATTTAAGCAAATTTGAGGTTTTCTGGAACTGCTTTTGACCCGTTGAGTACTGAGTGAAATTGAGAAGACTGTAGTGTAGTGGTGATGTGCTGATACCATAGTTTTAACCCGACCCCCTGACTCTTCCCTTTGGCCGCCAATTTCCTCTTTCTGGCCGCAAATTGCTGCCAGATGGGTAGTGTTTTGGTTGGTGTTTGGTCCTGTAAGTGTCTGCTAGTGTGTAGGGTGTTGTTATATATATAGTTTTGTAAGTTTAGCTCTGTGTAGAAATCTGGGACCAAATACCTATTTTGCCGTTTTTCTAAACCTTCGCGACACGCGTGATACGTGAGTAGGTTTGGGGTTTTTGCGTATCGCGACGCGTCGGGGTAGTTTCAGGCGCGTGATCACACGTTTTAGCGTATCGCGCACACGCGCGATTGGTTTGCGACACGGGTTTCTAGTTGGACCGTAATGTCGCGTTTCTGTGAAATTGAGCTTATGTGTGATATATGTTATGTGATTCTAGGTTCGCAGGCCAGTGAGACGGACGCTGCGCAGAAGGGCAAGCAAGTGGTGGGATACACTTAGCGCGAGACACGGTGAGTAGATTTCACATCTACGGGGATATCGCCCGCATGGCGTTATACGTCAGGGCTGATAGGACCTTAGTATTATATATTGCATTTACCCATGGACTGTCATTGCATATTGCATTTCCCTGCTATGTGTTATAGATATATGCTTAGAACTGATAGAACACCGCACTATTACTAACGGTTTATGTTGCACGAGCACTATTTGCATGCTACACACACACCGTTAGTAATTGCCATGCCACACTCACTGTAGAGCTGCCATGATTATATTGTTATAGTTTATCTTACATATGATTGGTGATGATTTCCTGGACATTGGGAGCCGCATGACATCTTTAAAAACGGAAACTATTTTAAAAAGCGGTTTTCCCCTTATACCCATACCATGGATGGATGTATATTGTACCTCGCATTGGATTTACTATTGGTGTTGGATTTTCATGTGATTTCTGTTTTGAGGACCGTGGAACTATTTAAGAAAAGATGCACTATTTTGAAAAACCCGGTACCTCGTGATATGATATTTTGGTGTGTCCACCACGCGTTTTCTCGGTGCTGAGACGTGTGCTTGAAACCCGATTCGAGGAGTGGATGTTCCGTTTGCGGGTTCGTGGTGGGCCCGGTATGGTTCTCCTCGGCGAGATGATCGATGGGATTTGCCGATTGAGCCTGGAGGCGGGCGAGTACCTACCGGTGATTGGTTGGACCTGGCAGTTGTCCGGAGGATACTGACCAGAGTCGAGAGATGGATGCGGGATGATCCGTACTGCCGGGGCCGAGGGCCGACACCGCAGACGGACCCCGTGGGGCCGATCCGGACTGACGGAGCCCGATATACGAGGATTTACGTGTCGATGCTGGACACGGGTATTCTATGATATTTTGGGTGCCGATGTTAGGCACTTGCGATTCCTCTGAGATATACAGGATTTAAGGGCCGATGGGTGTGCCGGCGCCTGAGTGTATTTGGGATTTGGGTGCAGTCTGAGGCACCGGTTATTGTTTTCCATGTTGACATAGTCCATGTAGATGTTATTTATCCCATACTCAGTATTGACTGCTATATATCTCATCCTGTAGCATTTACCAGTTAGAGTACTTGCATTACTATTGCATCCACTGTTTGGCATGCATTGACATCATCTGCTGGCATTAGTAGAGCCACGCTATATGTGCATGCTCGCGATCACCTTTATATGTTATCTCTATTCACGAGTTGGCAACTCATCCCCGTTGTGCCACAGTATTTGCAGGTTGCCCTTGGGAGTAGTCGCGGCTGGCTGTTTACCGCATCTTTTGGCACAGATACCCTTTTTGAGGCGAGATAGCCTTTTGCTGATAGGTGGGTTTTGTACGGTATCTGTTATCTTTCAGTTGTATATTGATGTATCTAGTATTCTCCATCTACCTTTCTGTATTAACTTAGAGACAGTTGTGAGGACGATGTGTATGATTTTATACTCTGGTGTCGAGCTCGCATGAGAGCCGACTTTATTTTATGCAGTCTTATCTTTGTGATATTTGTCCTTGCTTTACTGTGTATTCTTCGCTACGGCGTCGTATATCATATTGTGATGCTTTATTCATTTCACTTGTTATTTCTGCTACACCTTGCTTTTACCCGACTTGCGGGACAAATGTTTTAAAAAGGAAATGTTGCCAAAATTATAAAAATTATAACTCTTGAACTAAAAAGGATTTCTACTAAATAAAATGGAAGTTTCTCAGATATGTATGACTGTTTTTACAAAAAATGTTTCAATCACTCTAGATTTATTGGTTTTGATTTCTGGGTTCGGCTTACTTAGCCGCGTTACGCCTGTAGACGTTGCGTGGTTAAGTGCCGGTCACGAGTCGAAATTCTCGGGTCGTGACAAAGTTGGTATCAGAGCGTAGGTTTTACCTTCGGAGTGTAGGATGACCCTGGTATGATGGAATAGGTAGCTGCAGCAGGGTAGCGTAGCGTGTGTATGTTCCGCGGCATACTCACGACACGGTGCTCCGCCTACGCGACCTTAGGACTTGTTGATTTAAATTCCTTCTTGAATACATACATTCTTGCGATTCGATTTCCGTGTTCTTATCGAATCCAAATTTTCTTTCAGCCATTATGCCGTCTAAGACTACGAGGGCACAGAGAGCGGCCGCGAGGGCCGAGATTCGTGTTGACTCGTCCGAGACGAGGACTGATCCGGGCAGTGTACCCGTTGTACCCGAGCAGACTGTTCCTCCTGTGACAGATCAGATCGCCACGCTAGGGGCTGGTATGCAGGAGATGCGCCAGACGGTGGGATCTAGCATGCAGGAGATGCGCCAGACGGTGGGATCTAGCATGCAGGAGATGCGCCAGATGATAGGATCGCTAGTTGAGACGCTTCGAGCGCAGCGACCGGAGGTAGCTCCACCTGTTCCAGCGACCGCGATGGTACCTACCGCGCAGCCAGTTGCCCCTGCAGCCACGGAGGTGATTACAGTATCGCTATCAGAGTTCATGAGGCTGAAGCCTCCGGTCTTCACAGGCACCGATACAGCCGAGGACCCGCAGTCTTTCATCGACAGGATGGCCAGGATATGCCATTCCCTTAGATGCGCAGATGCGAGATGGGTCGAGTTCGCGAGCTTTCGCCTAGAAGGTCTTGCGCAGAAGTGGTGTGATTCAGTTGAGAAGGGCAGAGCAGCAGGTCTTCCTCCTATGACCTGGACGGAGATCGTGACAGTATTTCTAGCCCGTTTCCTTCCCCAGAGTGTCAAGGACGCCCGAGCACGTAGATTTGAGTCCTTGCGCCAGACGCCAGGGATGACAGTGTCAGAGTATGACGTGCTGTTTACAGAGTTGGCAGTCTATGCCCCATATCTAGTGGCTACCGAGGAGTTGCGCGTCAAGAGATTTGTTCGAGGCTTGCTTACACCATTGTTCCTTGCGATCAGCGTGCAGCACTACGAGACTTACGCAGCAGCTGTAGATGCAGCCTTATTGGTCGAAGAGCGCCTGGCTGAGACTTCGGCAGCTCCAGAGCCGAAGAGAGTTCATACTGGTATATCCGCACGGAGACAGACATTCAGACGCCGCGACAGGTATCGTCCAGGTACGGGGAGTGGCAGAGATTCGGGACGGAGCTAGATGTTTAGTTCCTATCCACGAGAGGGTCAGCAGTCGCCGCGGGGTTGCTTTAGATGCGGCAGCTTACTTCACCTTGTTAGAGATTGCCCTGAGACACACCGGAGGGAGGAAGCAGCACCGCATGTTACTTTACCACCTTCACCACCCCAGAGGGCGTTGCCCGTTGTACCTACCGTTGCTCCGCGCCAGACTCACGCACAGAGAGGTCGTGGGCGTGGAGGAGTTGCTCAGAGAGGACGAGATGACCGAGGCAGAGGGCAGTCAGTTGCAGGTGGTGGACAGGCACGGGTTTTTGCCTTGACACATCAGGACGCGCAGGCGTCCAATGCAGTGGTTTCAGGTATCCTTCCTGTATGTTCAGTTGATGCCCATGTATTGTTCGATCCCGGATCCACACACTCGTACGTATCCACACACTTTGTGCCGAGTTTGGGTAGAGAGTCCGGCTTGCTTGATCAGCCGCTTATGGTGACCACTCCTGTGGGAGAGTCGTTTGTTGCTAGGCACGTGTTCCGATCTTGTATCGTCTGTATTGGCGAGAGAGAGTTGTCTGTCGACTTGATCCTTCTGGAGATGTTGGACTTCGACGTTCTTTTGGGCATGGATTGGTTAGCCACGTGCTATGCTTCTGTGGACTGCCGCGAGAAGACAGTTAGATTTTGTTTCCCCGGCAAGTCGGTTTTTGTTGTGTTGGGGGACCGTAGTGCCGCCCCTCACAGGGTGATTTCTTCTTTTCGCGCTGGACAGCTTTTGAGGAAGGGATGCCAGGGATTTCTCGCCTATGTTTGCGATGCTCGCGCTACAGAGGTTCCATTGGATCAGGTTCCGGTTGTTAGCGAGTTTCCCGACGTGTTCCCTGCCGAGCTCCCAGGGTTGCCGCCCGAGCTCGACATTTCTTTCTGTATTGATTTGGTTCCTGGCTCGGGGCCTATTTCCATACCGCCTTATCAGATGGCCCCGGCGGAACTTAGAGAATTGAAGGGTCAATTGCAAGATTTGCTAGACAAGGGACTTATTCAACCCAGTGTTTCTCCTTGGGGTGCTCCAGTCCTGTTCGTTAAGAAGAAAGATGGCAGTTTGCGTCTGTGTATCGACTACCGCCAGCTGAACAGGATGACAGTGCGGAACAGGTATCCTTTGCCGCGTATCGACGATTTGTTCGACCAGCTTCAGGGGGCAGGGTGCTTTTCGAGGATCGATTTACGATCGGGCTATCATCAGCTGCGGGTTCGACAGGAGGACATTCCCAGGACAGCTTTCCGTACGCGCTACGGCCATTACGAGTTTTTGGTGATATCGTTCGGACTCACCAATGTGCCAGCAGCTTTCATGGACTTGATGAACCGTATTTTCCGGCCATACTTGGATCTGTTCATCATAGTCTTCATTGACGATATCTTGGTGTATTCCCGGAGTAGTGAGGAGCACGAGCAGCACCTGCGGATCACATTGCAGACCTTGAGGGAGCACCAGCTCTATGCGAAATTCTCCAAGTGTGCTTTCTGGCTAGACAGCGTAGACTTCTTGGGGCATGTGATTTCACGAGACGGTATATGTGTAGACCCGAGGAAGATCGAGGCCGTGCAGCGTTGGCCCAGACCCACATCGGTGACGGAGATTCGCAGCTTTTTGGGGTTGGCCGGTTACTACAGGCGTTTTGTGCAGGACTTTTCCCATATTGCTACACCGTTGACCGGGTTGACCCGGAAGGGAGTTCCTTTCGATTGGACGGAGGAGTGCGAGCACAGTTTCCAGCAGTTACGGACACGGCTGACGACGGCACCGGTGTTATCTTTACCTTCCGGATCGGGCGGATTTGTGGTCTATTGTGATGCTTCTCGAGTGGGGTTAGGGTGCGTACTGATGCAGCATGATAGGGTGATCGCGTATGCCTCGCGACAATTGAAGAAGCATGAGCAGAACTACCCCACTCACGATTTGGAGATGGCAGCAGTGGTCTTCGCACTTAAGATCTGGCGACATTACCTATACGGCGAGTCGTGTCAGATATTCACGGATCACAAGAGTCTGAAATACATATTCCAGCAGCGGGACCTGAACCTTCGACAGCGCCGATGGATGGAGTTAGTGAAGGATTATGATTGCGAGATCTTATATCACCCGGGCAAGGCAAATGTGGTGGCAGATGCTTTGAGCAGGAGGCCCGGGAGCAGTCTATCTTGTTTGAGCGCAGTACAGGGACAGTCATCAGCAGACTGGCAGATATTATGCGACAGCCGGATACAGTTCGAGTTCACGCCGATTGGAGGACAGATAGCGCATGTCCGTGCACGCCCACAGTTGATCGATCGTATACGTGAGGCACAGCTCAGTGATGACCGATGTTCAGAGATCATGGCACAGATTGGACAGGGCAGATTTTCCGAGTTCGTGATCGATGGTCAGGGGATACTATGATTTGGAGTCAAACTGTGCGTACCAGATGCTGAGGGACTGAGACGCGAGATTCTTGAGGAGGCACATCGATCGGTATATAGCGTCCATCCTGGTTCCACCAAGATGTATCATGATATGAGAGGTGTTTACTGGTGGGACGGAATGAAGAAGGACATTGCAGATTTCGTGTCGAGATGCCTGACTTGTCAGCAAGTCAAGGCTGAGCACCAGAGGCCCGCAGGAGAGCTACAGCCGTTACCTATTCCGGAGTGGAAATGGGAACAGATTTCGATGGATTTCGTTGTGGGTCTACCCAGGACTAGTCGGGGGTATGACTCCATCTGGGTGATCGTGGATCGTTTGACGAAAGCGGATCACTTCCTACCGGTGAAGATGACTTTCGGATTTACTCAGTATGCCCAGATCTACATTGACGAGATAGTGCGACTACACGGAGTCCCGACATGTATTGTGTCCGACAGAGGCACCCAGTTTACCAGTAGACTATGGCAGAGGCTTCAGGAGGCTCTGGGCACTCGCTTGAGTTTCAGTACAGCATTTCATCCGCAGACCGACGGACAGTCAGAGCGGACGATTCAGACTCTCGAGGACATGCTCAGAGCTTGTGTATTAGATTTCGGAGGTAGCTGGGATCATCATTTGCCCTTGGTAGAGTTCTCCTACAATAACAGCTACCAGGAGACCATTCAGATGGCACCATTTGAGGCTCTTTATGGAAGGAGATGCAGGTCGCCCACTTGTTGGACAGAGCTCAGTGAGAGCAGTATTTTAGGGCCACAGATCGTTGAGGAGACGACAGCGAAGATCCAGTTGATTCGCGATAGGATGAGAGCAGCCCAGAGTAGGCAGAGATCTTATGCGGACCGTCGGCGACGCAGGCTTGAGTTTTCTGTTGGTGATCATGTTTTCTTGAAGGTCTCCCCAATGAAAGGTGTGATGAGGTTTGGGAAGAAGGGGAAGCTCAGTCCCAGGTTTGTGGGCCCCTTCGAGATCCTCGAGCGTATTGGTGCAGTAGCTTACCGTTTAGCCCTTCCGCCCAGCTTTCCAGATGTGCACCCCGTATTTCATGTCTCGATGCTCCGCAGATATCTTCATGATCCTTCGCATGCGATTCAGCATCCGACGATCCAGCTTGAGCGCGACATTTCCTATGCAGAGCATCCGGTGAGGATCTTGGATCGACAAGTGAAGAAATTAAGATCGAAGGACATTAAATCAGTTAAGGTACTTTGGCGAGGTCAGAACCGTGAAGAGGTCACTTGGGAGACCGCAAGCGAGATGATGAAGACGTATCCCCATCTTTTTGAAGGTACGTATAGTTAGATTTTTGAAATTCGGGGACGAATTTCTTTAAGGGGGAGAGATTGTAACACCTTAGGATATATTTAGTGACTAATTTTATTTAAATAATGGTTTTTAACAAAAAGTTTACCAAATTGTGTTTTAAATATTTTTCCTAATTTAATAAATATTTTTCCAAAATTTTCCTAGGCTTGCACACACATGTGCATGTAAACTAGGGTTTTTAAAATGAGTTATACCATAATTATTAACCATGGTGGGTTAATCATAGGATTAAGTCTTATGGGTTTTTAAGTGGGTTTAATTAGCTAATTACAAGTTACTTTAATTCAAATTGTTTAGGGGTTGACTTGTGAGAGAGAGGGAGGGTGCATCATGGCTCAAGTCATGCTTGCATTAAATGAAGAGAGAGAGAGGAGGGTTGACAATTGGACCTTGAGTGTTTCCTCTCATTCCTTTGCATTTCTCTCAAAACTCTCACACTCTCACACTCACACACACACACTTACCTCAGCAGAACCCCCAGCAGCAGCAGCAGCAGCAGCAGCAAGCACAGCAACAGCAACAGCAAGCACAGTAGCAGCAACAGCAGCAAGCACTGCAGCAGTAGGCAGAGGCAGTGAGCAGCAGCAGCACCATCACCCACTGTAGCCCCTCCCCTTCACATCTTCACCTTCCTGCAGCTCCCTAGGGTTAAGTATGAGGTATATTTCCTAACTTGCTTTCCTAGTTTGCTTGGTTGGCGTAGATTTGCATCGGTTAATGGTTTTTAGTG
Source organism: Agapanthus africanus (assembly GCA_030015575.1). Lineage (NCBI taxonomy): Eukaryota > Viridiplantae > Streptophyta > Magnoliopsida > Asparagales > Amaryllidaceae > Agapanthus > Agapanthus africanus. Next base: position 224,186,667 of record CM057344.1, on the reverse strand, counting down.
CGTTTTAGTGTGATATGGGGTGTTTAGTGGGAACTTTGTGCTAATGAGGTGTAGATTGGTTTCAGTAGGATAATTGAGGTTGTTGAGACCATGTTAACTTAGTTTAACCCCGATTGCACTAAAATACCACCAGTTTCACTATTCGATGCAAATTGTCGTATTTAAGCAAATTTGAGGTTTTCTGGAACTGCTTTTGACCCGTTAAGTACTGAGTGAAATTGAGAAGACTGTAGTGTAGTGGTGATGTGCTGATACCATAGTTTTAACCCGACCCCCTGACTCTTCCCTTTGGCCGCCAATTTCCTCTTTCTGGCCGCAAATTGCGGCCAGAAGGGTAGTGTTTTGGTTGGTGTTTGGTCCTGTAGGTGTCTGCTAGTGTGTAGGGTGTTGTTATATATATAGTTTTGTAAGTTTAGCTCTGTGTAGAAATCTGGGACCAAATACCTATTTTGCCGTTTTTCTAATCCATCGCGACACGCGTGATACGTGAGTAGGTTTGGGGTTTTTGCGTATCGCGACGCGTCGGGGTAGTTTCAGGCGCGTGATCACACGTTTTAGCGTATCGCGCACACGCGCGATTGGTTTGCGACACGGGTTTCTAGTTGGACCGTAATGTCGCGTTTCTATGAAATTGAGCTTATGTGTGATATATGTTATGTGATTCTAGGTTCGCAGGCCAGTGAGACGGACGCTGCGCAGAAGGGCAAGCAAGTGGTGGGATACACTTAGCGCGAGACACGGTGAGTAGATTTCACATCTACGGGGATATCGCCCGCATGGCGTTATGCGTCAGGGCTGATAGGACCTTAGTATTATATATTGCATTTACCCATGGACTGTCATTGCATATTGCATTTCCCTGCTATGTGTTATAGATATATGCTTAGAACTGATAGAACACCGCACTATTACTAACGGTTTATGTTGCACGAGCACTATTTGCATGCTACACACACACCGTTAGTAATTGCCATGCCACACTCACTGTAGAGCTGCCATGATTATATTGCTATAGTTTATCTTACATATGATTGGTGATGATTTCCTGGACATTGGGAGCCGCATGACATCTTTAAAAACGGAAACTATTTTAAAAAGCGGTTTTCCCCTTATACCCATACCATGGATGGATGTATATTGTACCTCGCATTGGATTTACTATTGGTGTTGGATTTTCATGTGATTTCTGTTTTGAGGATCGTGGAACTATTTAAGAAAAGATGCACTATTTTGAAAAACCCGGTACCTCGTGATATGATATTTTGGTGTGTCCACCACGCGTTTTCTCGGTGCTGAGACGTGTGCTTGAAACCCGATTCGAGGAGTGGATGTTCCGTTTGCGGGTTCGTGGTGGGCCCGGTATGGTTCCCCTCGGCGAGATGATCGATGGGATTTGCCGATTGAGCCTGGAGGCGGGCGAGTACCTACCGGTGATTGGTTGGACCTGGCAGTTGTCCGGAGGATACTGACCAGAGTCGAGAGATGGATGCGGGATGATCCGTACTGCCGGGGCCGAGAGCCGACACCGCAGACGGACCCCGTGGGGCCGATCCGGACTGACGGAGCCCGATATACGAGGATTTACGTGTCGATGCTGGACACGGGTATTCTATGATATTTTGGGTGCCGATGTTGGGCACTCGCGATTCCTCTGAGATATACAGGATTTGAGGGCCGATGGGTGTGCTGGCGCCTGAGTGTATTTGGGATTTGGGTGCAGTCTAAGGCACCGATTATTGTTTTCCATGTTGACATAGTCCATATAGATGTTATTTATCCCATACTCAGTATTGACTGCTATATATCTCATCCTGTAGCATTTACCAGTTAGAGTACTTGCATTACTATTGCATCCACTGTTTGGCATGCATTGACATCATCTGCTGGCATTAGTAGAGCCACGCTATATGTGCATGCTCGCGATCACCTATATATGTTATCTCTATTCACGAGTTGGCAACTCACCCCCGTTGTGCCACAGTATTTGCAGGTTGCCCTTGGGAGTAGTCGCGGCTGGCTGTTTACCGCATCTTTTGGCACAGATACCCTTTTTGAGGCGAGATAGCCTTTTCCTGATAGGTGGGTTTTGTACGGTATCTGTTATCTTTCAGTTGTATATTGATGTATCTAGTATTCTCCATCTATCTTTCTGTATTAACTTAGAGACAGTTGTGAGGACGATGTGTATGATTTTATACTCTGGTGTCGAGCTCGCATGAGAGCCGACTTTATTTTATGCAGTCTTATCTTTGTGATATTTGTCCTTGCTTTACTGTGTATTCTTCGCTACGGTGTCGTATATCATATTGTGATGCTTTATTCATTTCACTTGTTATTTCTGCTACACCTTGCTTTTACCCGACTTGCGGGACAAATGTTTTAAAAAGGAAATGTTGCCAAAATTATAAAAATTATAACTCTTGAACTAAAAAGGATTTCTACTACATAAAATGGAAGTTTCTCAGATATGTATGACTGTTTTTACAAAAAATGTTTCAATCACTCTAGATTTATTGGTTTTGATTTCTGGGTTCGGCTTACTTAGCCGCATTACGCCTGTAGACGTTGCGTGGTTAAGTGCCGGTCACGAGTCGAAATTCTCGGGTCGTGACAACTTTCCTCGTGGATTGAGGTGCAGAATATTGTCAACTGAAAACCTCGATGCAAAGCAAAAAAGTAATTGACTATAATGAAGTTAATACCCTGACGCAAACTTCTGCCCAAGAGGTCACTCCCGGTGAGGGGATCTCGGCTCTTGCCTCGTCGAATGAGGTGCAGGATATTCATAACCGAATACCGATGTGCAAAACAAATGAAAACGCCCTTGTAATAACTACTTTTGAAAATTGTTCCAACAACATCGAATAGGTTTGTTTTCTTTGCATTGATCAGAATCAACGCAGTCCCATCAATAAATCACACCAGAAAAGAACGAAAATATGATGTACGTGTATGCCATCCGCATTCGCCATTATGCCTCGTCATCACCCGGTAGGTTACTTAACTAAAGACAGAGCGGGGGATGGATTAGCGCGGGTGTACAACATATACAACATCTACTAATATATATATATATAAATATATAATAATCGTTCCGGGCATGATATAAGCAACATCACAGAATAGCTATAAGCATCACAGAACAAACGGATAATCTGGGAGCCCCGGGTTTCTTTTGAGCCACAAGTGAAACCCGACGTTCCCCTGGTCGTATGGATATCCTGTGCAATGAAAACCTAGACCGCTACGAGCGCGGCAACTCACCCGCCAAAACCAGAAATGAGGCAACCCCTTTCATTAAAGTGAATAGGCCACCCGGCACTTCAAGGAATCCGGTAACTTGAGCACCCCTCCATGGGCCAACCTGTACCCCCTATGAGTGCGGAGAATAGCCCGTCAATTCTAGAGTAAGGCCCCCTCCGTCTCAACGCCATGAGATGCAGGCCCGTTGCCCTCTAGAACCCAGCTATTTGTGCACTCCACTGCGGGGTAGTCCTAGTACAGAAAAGAAAATAATATGTACAAGGGTGACATCGACCTCAACCCGGTCGTGCCCCAAACAAATAATATACATACTGGCAGTGACGGCAGTCTATATGTCGGACACTCGTCCCGCAATATCAAATGTACAAATGAAACTAAATTGCACTACTATTGCACCCAAGGCTATCCATCACGACAATCCGCACAAACCGTAACCAGATATATATCCACAGAAGCAATAACCGAATCAAGTGTGTAACCCCGTCTAATTGAGCATATAGCAATTATACAACGTTACCAACACATCCACGCATGCAAACGAAGTCACGACATTAGAATTCCAAAACACAATTAGTGCACATCCCAAATATACTAAGGATCAAAAAACCAGTGCACTAAACATCCAAAAAAGTTGAGTTTTAAACCAATTCGGAGGTCCGAATCAAAACGAAATGCGCCCGAACCTTCACGGGGAGTTAAAGAATGAAATTAAATTTGAGTCGAGGCGTAGAAGGGATACCCCACCCCCGAGTCCATCACGAGATGGCCAGAGGGTGAGGCAGACCTGAAACTGCCCATGCAGGGGTAGTTTCGGGTCCCCACCCCCAAGACCACCTTGTGGTGGTCTTAGGGAGTGGGCCCAGCCATTCGGTCCCCCCCCCCGGGGACTTCCCGGGATGCCCACACAACACCCCGCGACTTCTCGGTTCAAACTGATGTTGGATATATGCATGCCCTAGAGGCCATTATATGATAGTGGATGTATTTATACATGTATATATATATATATATATATTCAGTGTACATTCTTTCTCGACATGATAGTATGCTATCTGGTTCTTCTTTATCTGACATGTTGATTTGATCATGCTTTTATTCATTCACACATGTTGATAAAGCCCTGAGGATATAGACTTGACTACTGTGATTATGATAGAGATCATACTAATGGGACATCTGTAGTTTATAAGCATATCCTGGAATGTCCCTAGTCGTAGGTGTATCGAGATGGGGTATCGATATACAAGAGTAGACTAGCGTATATGATACTAGACCCATATGATGGGCGATGGATGTTCCCACATTCATCGATGTTTGACAACGAGATCGTATACGGGTGCTCAGTGGTGACTGGGTACACTGGACGGACTCACCGACAACTCCTATATGGAATTATATCTATCGTCGGATAGCAGTTCTCAAGTGACACTGGTGCATGTTAGTCTGTAGACCCGAGATCATCATAGAGTCTTGTGTGTTCTCCCACTGTACTTTGATTACCACCCTACCACGGCTCTACTGAGTCGTGCAAACAGGTGGCCGTTGGGTACAGTCCTGAGACACACGAAGGCGATGAGCGATAGGAGGGGTTTCGTCTCTCCCGGTATTGGGAGTTGATGATGTGCTGTGCTCGACTGGCTATATCAGTAAGTCCCTGGCCAGGGCTGTTGAGATTTACTGATAAGTGTTATCAGTAGTTTCTCGATCTGTTATAGACCATTCATCGGCACGACTTATTGAGTTATTGGGGTCGACGTTACCATCCCTAGACTCGATATGCATCATATCTGACGAAGAGACCGGACTATACGGTAGTGTTGCCGATTGGCTTGATGGGAGTTGTAACAGGTTCGCTTGTTTTCTTCTGATCGCTCAATACCCGGGTGGCCGTTACGTTTAGCTGACCGTTTGCGGCTTGGGGGTGCTTGATATGATCATCACCCACTGCCGGCGTATTGACAAGTCTTAGAGTCCCACAATGGAGTTACCTAGTCCAGGAGAAACCATGTGGTGCGCATATGTGATATGCGCGTGGACCCGGTTAAAATGCGCGTATGAGATACCGTATATTAATCGGGAAGCTTGCTTTTGGTCGGGTCGTATGTGATACGACCGGGTTGCTAAATCAAGTGTTGATTTATCATTAACCATTAGTTTCTCACTTGAAATCCTTTCTTGACTTTATGTTGTATGCATGCATGTATGCATTCATTCTCATTCATGCACATAGGATGTGCATGCACACATACATGTATACATAATGGTTATCATGGTTGTTGATATAGTAGATGGTGGCAATATAAGACTCACACCTTATGTAAAATATATGGATATTATTTATTTGGAAAAAGGAAAATAAAAATGGAAATTGTTTCATGGTTAATATTTTATTCCTTCATTAACCCTATTGACTAACCATGATTTAATTTCTATGGTCATTTCTTTTCCAAACAAAAATATCTAGATATTTTATAACCATGGTTTACAATGAGAGAGTGAAAATATATATATTTTCATTTTCTCATTTTCTTGATAAGCTTATCATTATCTTGAGTTTTCTAAAGCCATCATCTTCTTCCTCCTTTCTCCTTTGCTCTCTAGATTTCTCAAGTGAGCAAAAGTGTTATCAAGTTAGGACTTTGAAGTGAGAAAACCAACCATAACACCATTCTACACTAAGTTTCAAGCTTGGACAAAGAGGACTCCGGGTGGATCATCGTGGACCTAGAGGATCTCAAGCGGACTTTTTCCAACCCTCAAGTCGCCAAGGAGTCTAGCGTAGAAAGCTACAAAGGTTGTACTCTCAAAACCCTAGCTTTTATTACTTGTGATGATGTCTTTGTTAAGAAACCCTAAATTTCTAGTGATGATTCTTTGTATGTTCACTTAGCACCTTAAAATTTTGATTTTGAGACATGTAATGCTTCCAAACCCTTCATGAGGTGCTAGGTAAACCTAACATTGGTATCAGAGTCTAGCTAGAGCTTTAGGCGATGCTTTAGCGAAGTTAAAACTCTTATCGAACCAAAAATACGGATTTTTTAACCCTCTCTGGACATTTTTTGAAACTGTGTTATTTTCATAATTAGAAATACTTAAAAAATTCAGCAGGCGAATATAAGAATTACTGTAAAAAAACGAAGCAATAATCTTAACACGCCGCCGCGGAACCGTGGCCAGACCTTGCTTGGGCCGCGGATCCGCAGCCGTACAGATGAATCATTGCCTCGTGTTTACACAGTAATGTTCTTACCTGCTTGTATATATTTTTGGGTATTTTTAATATGATTAAAGTGTTGAATGTTCTGGCGATTGTTTTGGATTCGGTGATTCGATCGGAATTTTAATTTCGTGCCTTTTTCAGATAATTTAGAAAGTATTAAAAAGTTCGAACGGATATCATTAACTCACTTTTTCCCGGCACGAAAAATTTTCAAGTGTTGAATTTTTTCTCGAGTTTAAATCTTTCGGAAATACGTGCAAGTTTTGTGGTGGACCGTCTAGAAGAACACAAACCTTAACTCGATTATGTGACCGTCTGAACTGCCTCTAAACCTTAGGGTTTGGGGCAGTACGGCGTGCCACATGTGAGGCGTTGGCTTGACTCTTCTACGGCTGGACCGCTGCTACTGTGACACATTCCGGGTTTTTTGAACTCCGCTCAAGTGTTGAGCTTTAGGAAATTTTGGGTATTTGATTATTCGATCGAAAAGTTTAATACTGTCTATTTATCTGGAATGTGATACAATATGTGGAATTCATATAGTTAGGCATGAAATGCGAAGTATGTGATATTTCGGATTTACGATGTCTAAAGAGAATGTGGATTCCAAATGTTGTAGTTTTACACTTTCTTTTCTGTGACCGTAAGTGTAGTATGTCGCTTATCGCCGGTTTCGTTGCTATACATCAATGACAATCGGGGTACGCATACTTACTTACGTTGATGATATATGATATTATGTGTTGCTGAGATATGATGTGCAGGATTGTCGCGATTGAATAGCCGGGGGGTTTTATATGAGATGAGAGTTTTATTTTCATTCATGTAAAATTCAAATGTAATGTAATATTCTTTTATTTGGGGCACTTCCGGATTGAGGTTGTTGTCACCAGTGTTGTATATTATTTACTTTTCCGCATTAGGATAGACCCAAGGAGGGGAGCACAAGTGACCGGATTCTGGGGTTCAGTGGGAGGCCATCTCGAGGAGTCGAGACCGGGTCTCCTAAACTCCAGAATTGGTAGGGTCGCTTGCCGCTCTCGTAGGGGTCTAGGGGTGTGTGCTTGGCTATTCATCGTGACTGTGGAATCCGTATTTTCTATTGATTGGCTAAATACTAAATACGGACGTCCTAGTATATCCTGTATTATCATTTGTGTGTTTCTGCTGCCTGTATTCTGTGATGTAATATCTGAGACGAATGATATATTATATATATGATATATAGTAGGCGTTGCTTATGTTTTACACCCGCGCTAGTCCCGTCCCGGTATGCCGTTAGTTAAGTAACCTAATGTTTCATAACGGAACATTGCGGCGAATGCGGATGGCATAAGCGTATGTTGTATTTTCATTTCTTTTCTGTGATTGGCTTAAGGACTTAAATGATGGGACTACATTAATATGATTAATGTAAAGAAAATAAATCTAAAAAGATGTTGTAGAATCGGATTTGAAAACCACTCGGCTCTTTATGAAAAAGCTACATTTCAAAACTACGGAGCTCAAGCCACTCCTTTTGAAAACCATTTGATTCTACGACAATATCAAGTTCAAAGCGTTAAAGATTTTCTTAAAAATCATCCGCAACCCTCCGTCATTTTAGGAAGTAGAGTACTTAGTATTCGTGCTACGTTTGTTGACCTTAGCCAAGGCGTAGTGTACGGTAGCTAAGTGATGTCTTCCTACAATGCATATGATGCAGATTAATTAGGACGGGCATATGACTTTGTTGACCTTAGACAAGGGTCATGTAAACGGGTCTGATTAATCAAGAAATGACGGGTTGGACTTGACTAGTGCTTGTGATTTGTTGACCATAGCCAAGGTCATGAGTGCTAGGGGTAAAATTCACATCGGGAATTTCAATAGTTGAAATTTGCGATGAGATTGCATACCTTCCATATGATGGTTGGATCCCGATCCCACTGTGGGCAATAGTTGCTCTCAGGAGAGTTTTACAGTTTACAATTAGCTAACTCATTTGGTGTCTAGAAAGGTGTTAACGGGGCTATGCCTCTAGGAAAACGAGGTTTACTTTAATTAGGTCCGTGCGAAAGCACGGGGAACCTCCCTCAAGTACTGACACTGGCCTGGCTGAACGGTTAGCGAAGTTGTAGACTATAATTAATCCTGGCTAGTTTTCTTTTTAAGGTTTGAAAGAAAAACTTGATTAAAGCAGTGGGAGACATCGATTAGACAAGATAATAACCAATCTGATCTTTGCAAGAGCTTTCGCTGAGTGTATTCTTTTCTCTCTCTTAATAGAAGATACCAATGACTGGACTCAAGCTTCTACTAGATAAAAATAAACTGAATGGGATCAATTATAAAGACTGGCTGAGGAATCTGAAAATTGCCTTGACTTATGATAAAGTATCATATGCCCTCACGGCTTCAGCCCCGCCCATCCCAGGTCCAAAATCCTCAGTTGCGGATATTGAAGTCCGCAAGACATGGGACGCTGACTGTGCCACGGCCAAATGCCTCACGCTTGCATCGATGGATAACACACATCAAAAGCAGCACGAGAATATGGACATTCACGCCATATTTCTCCATACAAAGGAGTTGTATGGAGAGCAATCCCGCGTATTACGATACGAAGCATCAAAGAAATTGTTTCAGATGCGAATGGCCCCTGGCACACCAGTAGGAGACCATGTTCTGAAGATGATAGCTCTCATAAAAGAGCTTGAGGACCTTGGATGAACGATGGACAATGAACAATATACGGATATTATTCTGCAGTCCCTTCCCTCAACCTTTTCTCAATTCATAGTTAACTTCAACATGCACAACATGGAGAAGGAACTACCTGAACTTCTTAATATGTTAAGGAGTGCAGAGAGCACACTGAAATCAGTGAAAACTCCCGTTTTGACTGTTGGACAATCTTCCTCTTCTCGCCCAAAGGCTAAGGCCAAGGGAAAGAAAAAGAAGAAGCCCACCAATCCTAAGGGTGGAGTTAAAAAGGTTAAGGGGAAGGAAAAGTCCAAAGCTGGAGAATCGGGGAAAGGGGAATGTTTTCATTGCCACAAAACAGGACATTGGAAGCGCAACTGTACCGAGTACTTAAATCTCAAGAAGAAGCATGGGGATGCTTCCGCTTCAGGTGTGTTTGTGACAGAAAACTGTTTTTCAATAAACTCTACTTCCTGGGTATTAGATACCGGTTCAGGTTCTCACATTTGCAATTCTATGCAGGGGCTGAGAAATAGCAAGGTTTTGAAGACAGGTGACCATACTCTCCGCGTTGGAAATGGTTCCAATGTACATACAGTCGCAGTGGGAGAGTATCACTTGGGGTTGCCATCTGGTTATATATTGGTTTTGAACCCATGTTATTTTGTACCAAGTATGCTTTGTAATATAATATCTGTTTCTTTGTTAGACAATGAAGGATATAATTTTGTATTGCAGAACAATGTTATGAATATTCACCTGAATCAAATGTTGGTTGGGTATGGTACGCTTAATAACGGGATATACGTCCTAAATCAACACACAGTTTTCAGTATACAACACAGTAATAAAAGAAAACTTTCAGAAATAAATGAAGCTTTTCTTTGGCACTGTAGACTTGGTCAAATTAACGAAACAAGACTAAACAAGTTACACAAAGATGGATATTTAAACCCTTTTGAATATAAATCTTATGCGACTTGCCAGTCTTGTATCAAAGGTAAAATGACCAAAACTCCATTTACCGGACACGGAGAAAGAGCTTCCGAGCTCCTAGGACTCATACATAGCGATGTATGTGGGCCAATGTCTACACAGGCTAGAGGCGGTTTTTCTTACTTCATTACTTTCACTGACGATTTCTCAAGATTCGGTCATGTATTTTTATTAAAGCACAAATCCGAAGCTTTCAAGAAATTCACTGAATATAAATAAGAAGTAGAAAAACAAACCGGCTTGAGTATCAAAATGCTTCGATCAGATCGAGATGGAGAGTACCTCAGTACAGAATTTGCAAACTTCCTAAAAGAGAATGGGATTCTCTCTCAGCTCACTCCTCCTTACACACCACAGCACAACGGTGTGTCTGAACGACGGAACCGGACCCTATTAGATATGGTTCGTTCCATGATAAGTGATGCTGAGTTACCTGTCTGATTTTGGGGGCATGCATTGGAGACTGCAGCGTTTCTACTAAACAGGGTTCCAACCAAAACCGTGTCTACCACGCCATATGAGATATGGCATGGAAAGAGACCATCTCTTAAGAGAATTAAGATTTGGAGTTGCCCGGCCTATGTTAAAAAGCAGAATCCGAACAAACTCGAGACACGGTCAGTCATGTGTAATTTTGTGGGATATCCAAAGAACTCTTATGGATATCTTTTCTACCACAAGGAGGAACAAAAGGTGTTTGTTTCTCAGCATGCCACATTCTTGGAAAAAGAGTTTTTCACAAATGAAACTGATGGCAATGTGGTAGATCTAGAAGAGGTTCTAGAGACACAAACTACAAATGACGACTTGGTTGAACTGGCTGTTGCAATAGAAACTGAGGAACCTCGGCCACTCCGTAGGTCTGGTAGGACTTCTCGCCCACCGGAGAGGTACTACGGTTTCCTCATTGATGGTGACAGAGAAGACTGCATCATGGAGGATGATGATCCTACCAGTTTTCAGCAAGCTATCACGAGTGGAGACTCTGTGAAGTGGCTGGATGCCATGGGATCCGAAATGGAGTCTATGTACACCAACAAAGTATGGACTTTGGACGTTGTACCCCCTGGGGTAAAACCTGTGGGGTGCAAATGGATCTTTAAAAGAAAGATTGGTGTAGATGGGTAGGTAGAGACCTATAAGGCAAGACTTGTGGCGAAGGGTTTTCGTCAAAGACCAGGTTTGGACTATGACGAGAGTTTTTTGCCCATAGCCATGCTTAAATCCATTCGGATCCTACTTGCTATTGCTGCTCACTACGACTATGAAATCTGGCAGATGGATGTTAAAACGGCATTTCTAAATGGAGATTTAGAAGAATGCGTTTATATGGATCAGCCGGAGGGCTTCATTGACAGTGGGAGCAGCGGGAAAGCATGTAGATTGCTTAAATCCATATATAGGTTAAAGCAAGCATCACGGAGTTGGAACATCTGTTTCGATGATGTTATCAAAGAGTTTGATTTCATCAAAAATCCAGATGAACCTTGTGTTTATAAGAAGGCTGTAGGAAGAGCTGTCACATTCCTCGTATTGTACGTGGATGACATTCTTCTGATAGGAAATGATATTCCTATGCTACAGTCGGTCAAATATTTCTTATCACTAAGGTTCTCCATGAAGGACCTGGGTGATGCCACATACATTCTGGGCATTAGGATCTATAGGGATAGATCCAAGAGGTTATTGGGATTGTCCCAAACCAGGTACATCAACACCTTCCTAAAAAGGTTTAGTATGGAAGACTCCAAGCGGGGTGCCTTACCCGCTTGCCATGGGGTCACTCTCTCCAAGGACTCTTGCCCAAAGACCGATGAAGAGAGAGCTCGCATGAGCATTATACCCTATGCTTCGGCAGTAGGATCTATAATGTATGCGATGTTATGTACACGCCCAGATGTAGCTTATGCACTTAGTGTTGTAAGCAGGTATCAATCCAACCCAGGGGAGAATCACTGGATAGCTGTGAAGAATGTTCTTAAGTACTTGCGAAGGACTAAAAAATTATTCTTGGTGTATGGTAATGAAGATCTCCAAATGGAGGCCTTTACCGATTCGAGCTTCCAGAGCGATAAGGGCGACAGCAAATCTATCTCAGGGTTTGTATTTACCCTCAATGGAGGGGCGGTAAATTGGAAGAGTTCCAAACAGGATACCGTTGTAGACTCTACGATGGAGGCTAAGTACATTGCTGCAAATGATGCCGCCAAGGAAGCCGTCTGGATGAGGAAGTTCATCTCGGAGCTAGGAGTAGTTCCAACCATTATTGATCCAATACCATTGTATTGTGATAATAATGGGGCTATGGCGTTAGCCAAGGAGCCCAGGTCCCATCAGCGATCCAGACACATCCTTAGGCGCTTTCATTTGATCCGGGAGATTGTAGATCGCCGCGAGATCGAGATTAGGAGAGTAGACACAAAGAATAACGCCGCGGATCCACTCACCAAGGCCCTCCCTCAGCCGCAGCATGAGCGAATTTTTGAGATGTTGGGTATGAGATACACCAATAACTGGCCTTAGTGCAAGTGGGAGATTGTTGGATATATGTATGCCCTAGAGGCCATTATATGATAGTGGATGTATTTATACATGTATATATATATATATATTCAGTGTACATTCTTGCTCGACATGATAGTATGCTATCTGGTTCTTCTTTATCTGACATGTTGATTTGATCATGCTTTTATTCATTCACACATGTTGATAAAGCCCTGAGGATATAGACTTGACTAATGTGATTATGATAGAGATCATACTAGTGGGACATCTGTAGTTTATAAGCATATGCCGGAATGTCCCTAGTCATAGGTGTATCGAGATGGGGCATCGATATACCAGAGTAGACTAGCGTATATGATACTAGACCCATATGATGGGCGATGGATGTTCCCACATTCATCGATGTTTGACATCGAGATCGTATACGGGTGCTCAGTGGTGACTGGGTACACTGGACGGACTCACCGAGAACTCCTATATGGAATTATATCTATCGTCGGATAGCAGTTCTCAGGTGACACTGGTGCATGTTAGTCTGTAGACCCGAGATCGTCATAGAGTCTTGTGTGTTCTCCCACTGTACTTTGATTACCATCCTACCACGGCTCTACTGAGTTGTGCAAACAGGTGGCCGTTGGGTACAGTCCCGAGACACACGAAGGCGATGAGCGATAGGAGGGGTTTCGTCTCTCCCGGTATTGGGAGTTGATGATGTGCTGTGCTCGACTGGCTATATCAGTAAGTCCCTGGCCAGGGCTATTGAGATTTACTGATAAGTGTTATCAGTAGTTTCTCGATCTGTTATAGACCATTCATCGGCACGACTTATTGAGTTATTAGGGTCGACGTTACCATCCATAAACTCGATATGCAGCATATCTGACGAAGAGACCGGACTGTACGGTAGTGTTGCCGGTTGGCTCGACGGGAGTTGTAACAGGTTCGCTTGTTTTCTTCTGATCGCTCAATACCCGGGTGGCCGTTACGTTTAGCTGACCGCTTGCGGCTTGGGGGTGCTTGATATGATCATCACCCACTGCCGGCGTATTGACGAGTCTTAGAGTCCCAAAATAGAGTTACCTAGTCCAGGCGAAACGATGTGGTGCGCATATGCGATATGCGCGTGGACCCAGTTAAAATGCGCGTATGAGATACCGTATATAAATTGGGCGGCTTGCTTTTGGTCAGGTCATATGTGATACGACCGGGTTGCTAAATCAAGTGTTGATTTATCAGTAACCATTAGTTTCTCACTTGAAATCCTTTCTTGACTTTATGTTGTATGCATGCATGTATGCATTCATTCTCATTCATGCACATAGGATGTGCATGCACACATACATGCATACATAATGGTTATCATGGTTGTTGATATAGTAGATAGTGGCAATATAAGACTCACACCTTATGTAAAATATATGGATATTATTTATTTGGAAAAAGGAAAATAAAAATGGAAATTGTTTCATGGTTAATATTTTATTCCTTCATTAACCCTATTGACTAACCATGATTTAATTTCTATGGTCATTTCTTTTCCAAACAAAAATATCTAGATATTTTATAACCATGGTTTACAATGAGAGAGTGAAAATATATATATTTTCATTTTCTCATTTTCTTGATAAGCTTTTCATTATCTTGAGTTTTCTAAAGCCATCATCTTCTTCCTCCTTTCTCCTTTGCTCTCTAGATTTCTCAAGTGAGCAAAAGAGTTACCAAGTTAGGACTTTGAAGTGAGAAAACCAACCACAACACCATTATACACTAGTCTTGCCCATTAGTGAAGAGTGTTTAGCTTCCATTTCATCTCTTGATCTTGTGAAGTTTCAAGCTTGGACAAAGAGGACTCCGGGTGAATCATCGTGGACCTAGAGGATCTCAAGCGGACTTTTTCGAACCCTCAAGTAGCCAAGGAGTCTAGCGTAGGAAGCTACAAAGGTTGTACTCTCAAAACCCTAGGTTTTATTACTTGTGATGATGTCTTTGTTAAGAAACCCTAAATTTCTAGTGATGATTCTTTGTATGTTCACTTAGCACCTTAAAAATTTGATTTTGAGACATGTGATGCTTCCAAACCCTTCATGAGGTGCTAGGTAAACCTAACAACTGAGAGCCCGCGGGGTGTGCAAACATCTCAAAACTCAAAAATTCGGGACTGTTTTTCGACAGTTTTCGATGCCCGAAAAAACGTGAATTCTAATGTCGCAACTAGCTAGTTTAAGGTGTTTGGGTGTCTCTGATTCCATGTTGGGTTTTGCCGGCACCCCGGCCATCAAATCGTGGCCAAATGCAGAACAAAAATTTTTAGAACTTTGGCGCAAACAAAACCCGCACAAGATCGAACCAAAAACCCTATACTAGTAATATGTAAACGATGAGTTAGATGGTTATACCGAACGGATCGTGTCCTTCGGTCTTCTACCTTTTCCAAGCTCCTTGAGGTGTTGCAGATCTGATTTGGTTGTCGGTCGTCCTCCATCCATGATGATCCACCCGAGGGAAGCGGTGCAAGCTCCAGCCTCACCTAGCGAGGCAACTGATCAGTCGAAAATATTGCATTTTTAACACATCAATTTCCCTACCATTTGCACTCATCTAAAGGTGTTCGGTATGAATATAGCACATATTAGCAATACAGCCGTAAAATACTAAATAAGTTGTTTTATATATTAAAACCGGCATTTTTGAGGGAAATTGAGTGTTTATCATTGCATCGCATAATCTTTGAGTAGCGCAACACTTGTCTTGAGAATCTGTGCAGGAAATTCCAGGAAAAGAGCCGAAACTGTCGAAAGTGCTGATAAAAATACGCCAAGTCCAAGACTTGTGATCTGACAGTGATATAGAAATAAAGATGAAATTCCACACATCAGAAACTTACCATGAAGTCAGCACCAAGCATCACTGGAAAAATCATGCACAGAAGCCTCTAATGGGCCGCGGATCCACGGCCGTAAGGCCCTATTGGCGGTGGATCCGCGGCCATGTCATGGTGACGTCTGCATATCTTCAGCTCAGGTTTTTCTTCTCAGCTTCAGAACTCCTTTCAGCCACTCCAAACTCCAGAGAACTCTAGAAGTTTCTGTTAGAACAGCAAGGCTTATGGTTCAAGCTAAACACCCTCAAGCTTCCAAAGCAAGCCACATAACTACCTAAGCCTTGAAGCTTCTCTCTAACCTCCAAGCTTATGAAGGAAGCTAACCCTAACTAACTAACTCTAGAACCTTCTACCTAACTACCAAGCTTACAAGGGAAGCTAAACTAAACCTAGCTTCTAAAGGAAGCTAATCCTAATCAAGGCTATAAAAGGGACCCTAAGGCTTCACTCTCAAGGTTGTTCAACAATTCACCCACAAGTTGAGTGACACAACTTGTGCATTCAAACCCTAACCCTAATCCAATCACCAAAGCCAAATTCAAGATCTCCGAGTACAATTCAAGCAAGAAGCCTTCAACCTTTTAGAAGCAAAGCTGATCTTCATCCGAGCAAGTGGTCCAAGATGATCCGCGGCTCACGAAGACGTGCGAAGCCAAATTGACGATCTGGTTCTTTCCTCATTATAGATCTTGAGAGAATTGTAACAAAATTGTTGATAAATAAAAGGTGAAATTCTTTATCTTGCTTTCTTTACATTCTTGCATCATGATTAGATCTCGATTCTTGATTGTGTTCTTTGATATGATGTTTGAGTAAAAACTCCGCTCGTGAAGGAGTCGAGAGAATCAATAGATGATGATGTTACAAATCTTGAAACGATTCTTAAGCCATATGAGTTTTGTAAACTTTAGTAAATTGAAGAATCGACATCCTAGTTTTGAGCGATGTTTCTTGATTGTGTTGACTCTTAATTAGTGATCCACGATCGATTCTTGAATTTACTAGAGGCTAGAGTGTGAATGAAATCAACGAAAGGATAAGGGATAGATGATGAAACCCTAGTTTCCGCAAGAAATCCCTAATTCTCGTTGATTGTCATCGATCTAGTATCAAATCATTAATGGATAAGAAAACGTAATCAATAGTTTTCATCACGTCTATAGATTCAATCGATTCCTACGAGCCTCACTTCGATTCTTGAAACCTAATTCGATTGGACATCATCAATTCTTGATTCTTGATTTTTAATGTTTTCTTGATAATTAGATTTAGATCTAGATAATTCTTGAAATTCACTTTTAAATCTTGAATTGAATTGTCTTTTCTTTTCTCATTAATTTTCGACTCATCTAATTCAATTACAAGAAAATCTCACTTTCCCTGTGGACGATCCGCACTCGCTAACGCGCTATATACGACACCATTATTGATTGCGGTCAAAAATTTCTTTGGTTGTGATTTCTATACATTTTCTACCGACACACCGAGATATCATTCAATCAAATGGCGCTGTTGCCGGGGATAGTGTGCTAATTTGTTCGTTTTTGAAATTTGAGTCAAAAAATTTATTCCATAAGAATTTTTAGATCAAAATTCGCGCAAACACTAAACGATTCGTTGTGATTTGTTGCGAGGAAATCTGGAATCTGTGGAGAAATAGGAAAAATTTTCAGAGAACTCCAGAGAGGTCAGTGGGGAAACAGAAGCAGTTGCCTAAATTTTTGTGCAGTGATCTCCTGAACTGACCGCGTTTCCGCGGCAATAGCAGCCTCCTGCGGCGGATCCGCGGCGTTTTGGCTTCATCTCTGTACGAAAGGTCTCTGGTATCTTTCTAACTTTCTTATCTCCTTCCTCATCTGCTCCAATAACAAATTTCTGCAGGTTTCTTTGCAAAAATTCGCAGCGCCGCAAAAATAAAAATTGTGCATGTTTGATCTTAGTTGTTTGCATTTTTTATACGGAAATTAAGGGGCATGACCAAATTCAGATTAGGTGGGGAGTTCATTACCCTTCCTAAGCCCCGAAAATCGCAAAACTGCATCCGCATTACCCTCATTAACTAAAAGAAATCTAGACTTGACTCTAAGGACCGTCGCGCTCACTTGGACAGGAGAAGGTCGTGGGTAATCTATTGCTTATCCGCGTTTCTTTTGTTGTGTCTAAGGCAAGTGTGTCTAAGGCAAGTGGTTACTTAATTAGGCCCACTACTTACGTAGTAGAGAACCTCCTACTTATCTGATACTTACCTGGCCACAGGAGGGACAAAGAGGTAGTAGAGGATTGATCCTGCGATTTGTCTTCTGACAGTTAGGAGCGGTCTAGAGACTTGACCTAGGTGACCATTAGACTTAGGGTTGTGCTTGTGCATTTGTTGTGATTTGCATCATTTTTTCAAAAATCCGTATCTTTTTCAAAACAAACACCACTTCATTCTTTCCCCTAATTATATTAACGCTGCCACTTGTGCTAAACACATTAGTGCAAGCTCGGCCGGACACGGGATTCTAGTGCCCGTCTTGTCCGCGTTTTCCCCCATCGACCCCAAAGTCGGTATTTCTATATTTTCTTTTTCCCACCACCACCACGATGGACGCATTTCCATCACACTTTAACACCACTCTGCCACCGCCCGCAGGTGTGCAGAATCCTCCACGCATTTCTCTCCAAGAGAGATGATATCCTTCACGTGTTCCTCTTCCCACCTGTCTTTCTATACAACCAACCAATGGGGAAAATTTTGAAATCAACCCCCAATTCATCAAACTGTTACCCAAATTTCACGGTCTTGATTGTGAAGACGCATACGTTTTTATCTCCAAATTCGAAAATGTATGCGCAATGATTGGAACGTCACAGCTGTCTGTGGATGCTCTGCGTTTACGTTTTCTCCCATTCACTTTGTGCAATTTAGCCGAGAAGTGGCTTTATAATACAACCGCACATTCTATTTCAAAATGGGATGAATTTGTTGTAGCATTCCTTAAGAAATTTTATCCCAATAACAAGACCAGCCGTGTTCGGAGCGAAATCTTCAAATTTACCCAACTTCCCAATGAACCATTCTGGAAATGCTTTGAACGGTTCAATGTCACGGCCCGAAAGTACGGAACGTGACTGGCACTTAGATTACGAGACGTCTAAAGGCGTAACGTAACCTAAGTCAGCCAAAGCCCAGAAAAATCTAAACCAAAATCAAAGCGAATGAAGGAAAACCTTTAATGAAGACGGTTTTTAAATCATTCAAGTTGCATAGAATCCCTTTAAAAAGAAAACATCAAAAATTTCCGAAAATTTCGGCAGAGTCTCCCCTGTATTTTCTATCCCCCAAAATGGGTACAACAAGATATATATCACCTGTAATCATAAATGGCATCCCCAAGCGGGAGCTAGCTCTTCGCCCAAGGCGGATCACAACCACATGCAATATATAAGTAATATCAAGAAAAGAGCCTAAAAGAAACGCAAAATATCAGAAAAACCCAACGCCGGCTCAAGTGAGCTCGACCTAAAAGAAACCACAAATATACAAATCTCGCAGTCTCATCACTAGGTCGCATATACAATATAAAGTGGTAGATGGAGAATACTAGATCCAATGATGGAGCAAAAAGAAATAAAGTGTGCTCGCAACCCACCTACGGGCGATGTCGCGAGTCTGAGCAAAAGGAGCTGATGATAAGATAGCCCGCCGCTACAAGGATGACGGGTCCGACCTGCAAGACACTGTGGCACAACGGGGGTGAGTTGCCAGCTCGTGAGTAGAATATAACATCTAGTAAAGCAATCGTAAGAATGCACGTAATGCACCACAACATGTATGTCCATATGTGATTCAATAGCTCTAGTATGCATGCACATGTATGCAATGTCATTACTAAATCTTTAAGTGTTTTAAATGCTAAGGATACTGCATTCTTAACTTTAGAAAATGAATATCTGTATAATAGCTAAGTACCATCAAGAAATCATCTGAAAACCCGTGTCAAGCATCGACACCAAATATGAAATCATATCTGTCTCAACATCTCACTGTATCAATGTCTCAAATATCGGGCTCCGTCAGTCCGGATCGACCCATATCATCCAATCTCACGATAACGGTCGGTATCCTCCGGATATCCGCCGCACCAGACATCACCGGTAGGTAGTCTTCCCCTGCAGGCTCATCGTCTACAACTCGATCTTCTTGCCCCGGGGTACCATACCGGGCCCACCATGTACCCGAGACGGTTCATCCACTCCTCGAATCGGGTCTCGAAATCCAACAGAAAACATGAAAACACATGGTGGACGACACATACATCACGAGAAAACCGCAACTTTGTTTTAAAAATGATAAATATAAGCTTTTGTTAAATTCTTGCGGTTTTCCCCAAAAATCCAGAAATCGCAGCAATACTGAAATCCTCAAGAAAATCAAAATGTTCACATGCTATATATGCTAAATGTCTATGATATCAATGTATATAATGTGAATTTTGGCTAGAGAGCTATGTAAATATGATGATAATGCGAGGTATATGCAAGCTATGCAATTTCAGATATCATGTATGAATACAAGTGACGATACTAAGTTAAACAGGTTCTATAGTGCACGTGGCATGGCAATTACCAAAGGCGTGTGTGTCACATGAATAGTGCGCATGCAACAGATGCCAATGGTAATGGTGTCCGTGTCCTACGAAGTGATATCGCATAAGTGTAGATGAATGTCCATGCAATCTAATATACGGTTAGCTATAAGGGTATGCAATGTACATAAACGGATAAACTAGCTAACAATATAAATCTTGCAAAAAGTAGGGTAACCCTAACTAGGGGGCGCATCGCGCCATCCAGACGATTCCCCCATAGATGAATACATCTACTCACCTGAATGCCTCGCTAATCCGATCCGACCACTGCCTTGCCTTTACGTGCCGTGTCCGATATTTCCCCGACCGATCCTATATTTGCACAACACCAAGCATAAGATTACAAAACCTAAAACGATGCAAGTCACAATATACAATTATCGACGCTCTCGAATTAAACATAACATACACTCGGTGAGCGGGAAAACGCACGAAAATCGCTAATCGTTAACTAGAATCGTCATTTCGGGGAAATCGACAAAACTAAAACCCGACTAGACAAAACCCCACATTCACGCACTCTAATAGTCCTATACGAAGTTAATTATATCGCTAATATAATGCAATTTGATCGCATTCTATTTTGCATAAAAATCTAGCAAGCAAAAGCATACCGATTCGATGCAAACGTCGCAACTTATCGATTTAGCGAGCGCAACCTTACACAATTAACCACTCTAACCAATTAGGTAACCAAAGCCCTAACTTAATCCATCAACCATGCTTCAAACCCTAGTTCAAAATCAAATCCCATTCTTGATTTTCATGAACAAATAATTACAACTAAATTATTACTTCAAATTTCAATTTTATCACACTTAAACTACAAGTTAACAAACTAGTTTAGAATTTCACCTCACAAGTGGAACCTTAGCATGATCAAGCCACCAAAGAAGCCTCCTTTCTTCAAGTTTTTAAACTAATTTGGGTTGAGGAGAGATAGGATTTGGATTTTTCTTTGAATTGGAGAAAGAATTTGTGAAATTTCAATGGATTTTGATATGAAAATATAGCAAAAAGGAAGTGAGAAAATGGGGGGATTTCTGCAGTTGCTCTCAGCCAGGAGCAAGAGGAGGGTGGTGTGGGATTTTTGGAGAAGTTTCTAGGTCTAAAAACACCTCTTGTTCTCATTTAATGCTTTCACATCAACATTTTACAAAAAAAACCTCATTTTACATCATTTTCTCATTAAATTTCCAACCCTAAAACCAAAATCTTGCAAGTCATGATACAATTTTATTAACACCATATTTTAGCTTATAAAGACTCCTAATTATGAAATTTACCTAATTAAATTTGTATTTATCACTAATTTAATGTATTTTAAAAAGCTTAAAATAATAAAAAAATAATTAATTACGAAAATTTTTTTTTATTTAACTAGAAAATTATAAGTGACATTTTGGTGACAAAATTATAGTAATATCTTATCTAAATTTTGTATAATTAGGTCTACAATGAAAAATATCTATTTTGACTTTTTACGGAAAAAGTCGAAAATTAGCCGATTACCGAAAAACTGCCTAAACGATTTTCGAAGGGTTACATTCAAGGATCTTCTTTTACAATGCCCTCATCACGGAATCTCCAGATGGGATTTGTGTCGAATTCTCTATGAGGGTATTGATCTCACTACTAGACAGATGCTTGAAACCATGTGTCATTGCCAATTCCTATCTAAAGATGATGGTGAAGCTTGGAAATACCTAGAAGATTTAGCTCAAAACATATTACAATGGAAAAGTGTTAGACCACCACCGCCTAGGGAAGATGTCAATCAGCTCGATGTTTCCGTCATAATGAGAGCCGAAATGGCCACAATACAAAGGAAACTCGACGCTATAGAAAACAAAATCTCTTCAGCCTCCCTAAACTAATACACACTTCCCAAAACCGTGTGTGGCTGCTGTTCAAACCCATCACATTTGACGGAAGAATGTCCTTTGAATATACCGTTTCAAGGTCACACTAATGTTGCATTTCAGCAAAGACTTGAAAACGATCCTTCTTCTTCCTCATATAATCAAGATTGGAGAAATCACCCTGATCTTTCTTGGATCCAACAAAAAACTCAATACACGGATCCAAACCAGAATAACTTTCAATGGGTCCCTCCACAGCAACAGCAACCACCACAACTGAGTCAGCACCCTTTTCAACCACAAAATTTTCAAAACCCGGCCAACAACTTTGATCCATCTTCTGCCGGTATTGCTACACCCTCTGCACTCGAACAAACCATGGATTTGCTGTTGAAATATACCATGCAATGGACGGCTGACTTTAAGTCTTCTATCGACACAATAAAGAATAACTCCGCCTCCTAAGGTGAGATTATTAAATCGATGGAAGCACAAATTGCACAGTTAAAAGCCGAAATGAGTGCTAGAGAAAAAGGGAATCTTCCAGCTCAACCCTTAGCTGATCTTGGACCTTCATATTACACTAATGTGGATGCATTTACAACGTTGAGATCTGGAAGAGTGCTAGACAATCATGTGGGTAAACAAATTGATAATGATGAATTGATCATTAACACCCCGGCTTCCACTTCCACTTCCACTCCCACATCTACTTCTTACCCTATTTCGTCTAATTTACCATCTTCTTCCGAGCCTATTCTCCGTTTTCCCAAAGGCTCGAACCCTCCACCCACTTCATCCTTCCCACCCCCACAAACTTCTCCACAAATGTTGGACCCAACACTTATTGATAGAGCTCCATTTCCAAATTAGTTGAGGCCCAACAAACCCAATTCCCAAATGAAGAAGCTTGTGGACATGTTTAAGCAAGTCAACATCAACATCCCTCTCCTAGATGCTATCCAACAAGTTCTGTCCTATGCGAAAACTCTTAAGAACTTGTGCACTAGGAAGAGGAAGACTCAAGTGCCCAAGAAGATATTCATGGCAAAGACTGTAGACACGGCTTTCCCCCAACAATTACCAAGGAAACGTAAGGACCCTGGTTGTTCTACTATTTCCATTTCTATTGGGGGAAAACACATCAACCGTGCTCTACTTGACCTGGGCGCTAGTGTTAACTTGCTTCCATACTCGGTTTACGAGCAGTTAGGTATCGGAGTGTTAAAGCCCTCGAGCATAACTCTCCAGATGGCTGACCGATCAATCACCAAACCTAGGGGTGAACTGGAGGATGTGTTAATAAAAATCGGGGAATTTGTATTCCCTGTGGACTTTATTGTACTTGATACACAGCCTGTAGCGAACCCATGGAATCAAATTCCGGTGATCCTTGGTCGCCCCTTTTTGGCCACTTCCAATGCTATCATCAACTGTCGTAATGGCTCTATGACCCTATCCTTCGGGAATAGGTCAATTGAGCTAAACATTTACAAGTTGGGAAGTGTACCCTCCGAACCTATTGCTCAGGTCTGTTCTGTCGAATTAATGGATGTCGACAGCAGCGAATTTGACGATCCTCATGATACTGATCTTGACTCTTTTCAAATGTTATTGTTTGACCCAGCTATGTATCATACACATGCGGACTCTTCCACCGATTTGTCCGGGTCAACAACTAACACTGAGTATGAACTGTTTTTAGAGTCTGAAGATCACCCCGCGCTTTGTGATGACATTATTCTTCGGGGTATTGATGGGACTTTTTAGGAGATCATCGCTGATGAACTTGCATTTCTGAACAACACGGGTGTTGAGATGAATGCACATCAAAACAAAGAAATTGAATCTCCACCCCTTCTTCTGGACTGTAAAAAGAATGCAAGTAATCCATCACATACACTGAGTCGTCTCTCCAAAACGAGATGCAAACACATTCTATTCCACCACTTACCTTTTCCCCACCTCTTTCTGGCTCCATTCAACTTTTTCTTCCACCAACCAGAGCACTACATTGATAAAATCTTCGAATGGTTAGTGTTAACTTTCGGTTTTTGCAAAGCTAGGCATCAACCAATGATCTTAACCCCCTCATGTGATTTTCAAAGATTAACATGGCTTAACTAAAGTTTTAGGGGTATAATCTGGCTCCGGAAAAGAAAATTTTTACTCAAAATTGTGAGCCAAAAATAAGTTTGGGGGAGGATTTTCACATCATATTTTTTGCCTCCGTTAATAAATTTCCTCCCAAGCTTACAGGTTTTTTGAGATCTAGCGGATGACAACAGTGAGGACACTGTTGAAAACAAGTTTGGGGGAGGTTTGTGCTTATTTATGCATCATTTGCATCATACTTTGCATAAGCACAAAACATTTAAAAACCTATAAAAATTTAAAAAATTTCATAAAATAAAAAAAAATTGTACATAAATAAGATAATAAAAGATTAGATAGTGAAAAATTACATCCAAAAGATTGGAAAAATTTAAGAAAACCAAGAAAATTAGAAGTTTTCTTAAACAAACTAGTAATAAGTAGTTATGAGCCGTTATCCCAAGGGTTAGTAAGATGAAGGAAGTCACTAATCTGAGGATAAAAATAAGTCTGAAAAATAGTTCCTATTCTGGAAGCCAAACATTTGAACGTTGATACCCTATTTGTAGGGATCCTAGACACGCTAATGAGGTCTCGTATGGCATCAACCATTCCAATTTCAAATTTTACAAGTGCCGAGAAACCCTAATACGGATCGTTAACTAGAATTTAGGCGAAACAAATGCGAATAGTTAACAACTTAACTAAAAGAACAGAAATACAACCTTTGTAGATCCGGTCCTCCACCTCCATAGCTCCGCAATGAAGTCTACTCGCTGTCCAAATGGAATCCCGGGCTCTAGCGTCGGCTTCATCGGAAAAATGGGCGGGCTAGGTCGGCGACTTCGATGCCGAAGATGATCTACGTCGAGTCATCACAAGATCAAGCTCCCACTTCACCAAGTCATGAAACTTGTGAAGAAAACACCCTATACTACTTGGCAAGAGGTAGAGGATGAAGAAATAGGAGGTGGGTTCACTTTAGAATTGGATTTCTCACTCATTTGCTCAAGTTGCTATTGATGGAGCAAGGTTTCTTCATGTTGATGATGAAGAAGAAGAAGAAGAAAATGTTATGATAAGTGTTTCAAAAAGAAATTAAAATGAATACTTATCATGATCCAACCATGGTCAAGTGTAGAGAGTAAACTAGGGTTAGGTCAATGGTTAGGGTTAAGCATGAAGACAAAAATGGTGACTTAGTCAAAGCTTCATGAAGCTTCAACATGCATCCAAAGAAAGCCACCATTTTTCTTTTCTTTTGCCAAAAAGAAATAAATAAATAAATGAATAAATAGATATGAAAAACAAAACCCTAACCATTTAAATAACCATGGTTTAATCTTTACACAAACTCAAGTAAGCATGTATCATCAAACATGATACAATCAAGTGCACAAAAGTATATCACATATACAACTTGTGAACTTCAAGTGAGAAAATCCATTTAAAGTGAACCAATACTAGTTAATGCAAAGTAATATATCAAATATATAATTATACATTAAATCATTAAATCAACACTTGATTTAACGATCCGGTCATGTCACACACAACCGACTAGTATACAATGTATCGATTTATCGAATCAATCCTTGATTCGATAACTAGGTTATATCGCATACAACCAATCGATACATTCATCGCGAGAATGAAATACGGTATCACATACACGCATTATTCTTGGTCCCGCACATATCTCATATGCGCTCCTATTTCGTTTCGCTTGAGCCAGGAAACCTCTGTGTAGGACTCTAAAGACTCGTCAATACGCCGGCAGCAGGTGATGATCATATCAAACACCCACAAGCCGCAAGCGGTCTGCTAAACGTAACGGCCATCCGGGTATTGAGCGATCAGAAGATCGACGAGCAAGCCCGCTCACACTCCTGTGAATCCAACCAGTAACACTTACCGTACAGTCCGGTCTGTTCGTCTGATATGTCGCATATCTCGCCTAGGGGTGGTAAACGTCAGACCCCAATAGCTCGATAAGTCGTGTCGATATGAGGCCTAAAACAGTTCGAGAAACTACTGGTAACACTTACCAGTAAATCTCAGCAACCCTAGCCAGGGATTTCCGGTTATAGCCAATCGAACACAGCGCAACATCAACTCCCTATACCGGGAGAGACGAATCCCCTCCTATCGCTCATTGCCTCCATGTGATTCGGGACTGTACCCAAAAACCACCGTTTTGCACGCCCTCTTGGACGTGGTAAGGTGGAAATCAAAGCACAGTGGGAATCACACAAGACTCTATGACGATCTCGGGTCTACAGACTAACCTGTACCAGTGTCACCAGAGAACTGCCATCTGACGTAAGGTATAATACCAGCTGAGAGTTCTCGGCGAGTCCGTCCAGTGTACCCAGTCTCCACGGAGTTCACTACTACAAAGAAGGGTTGCCCCTACGGATTTATCCGTAGGGGCAACCCACTGCCCCTACGGATATGTACGTAGGGGCGGAAAAATACCCCGTAGGTGCAAAGGCCGCAGGTGCAAGTTGAGGCCCTGAACTTGCCCCTACGGTTAAATTCGTGTACCTACGGATATATGTGTAGGTCCAGTTGTCCCTACGGATTACGCCGTAGGGTATAAGATTTTATATTATTTTTGGTTTATTTTAATAAATTACTTGGCCCTACGGATATACCCGTAGGGGCATGTACAGCCCCCTACGGATATATGGGTAGGTACTTTTCCGTAGGGGCACAAATTCAGGATTCCTGACATGTTGCCCCTACGGATAACGCCGTAGGGGAGAGTCAGTGGCCCCTACGGATATAGCCGTAGGGGCTTTCCCAACCCCCTGGCACTGAGATCTGGGGGAAATATCAGTTACTGCTGATATTTTGCCCCTACGGACATATCCGTAGGGGTAGCATTTGTGCCTACGGATTAATCCGTAGGTACATATTGTCTGAAATTTTTTTTTAAAAAATGGGCTGCTTGATTTTTTTCCCGCCCTGTGCACAATAATATATACATCAATCAAATCATATATTGCAGTATTCATAATCACATCTCACGCATATATATAATATACAAAAGAAACACAAAAACTGAATATGATATAAATACAAACCAATATCAATATCGTTTCAAAATGTAGTACAATGTGTATGATATAAATAAATACATGTTTCAAAAAAAAAGAACCAAAAATCTACCCTAGCTCGGTCCAGCTCCACCTCTGAATAACGATAGAATAACGCGCGCCTGCTCCTCGGTCAATAAACTCTGCAATTCGTCGCGAGCGGGAGTCTGAGTGGGCGGTGGAGCTACAGGAGCTGTCTGCGGAACCGCAGCCGATGTAGTGGCTTGCGGAGCCGCAGCCGAAGGAGATGCGTGTGGAGGCTCGGCCGATCTACCCTGTCGCGTCTGGATATAACGTGTGTAAGAAGCGTGTAAGAACTGTTTATTATTCGAATTCGTATCATTATTAAGTTATTTCGAAACCCTGTTTGGATATCTAGTTTGGAAAAGCGTTGTTTATTTCAATTACATATGTATGTATGATTAATCAAACTTAAGTCTAAAACCAAATAAGCTCAAGCTACGTACTAATTATGGATATGTTGATATGTATATAATATGAAATGATATTTTACTATAAAGTAGTATACATACCAGCATCTCCTTCAACTCCTGAATGCTGGCCCTCAAGCTATCCAGTTCATGATGGACATGCCGGTCACTGGAGACGGAGGAAGTAACCGCCGGGGTGGAGTCCAACCTCATATGGGCCCTGCTAGAGCCCAGTCCTCGGCCTCTCTCCCAACCTCCGTAGTGCCGTCCGTGTGCGGCGTCCAGGACTGGGGTCAGCAGCCTCGAATGTTGCCTTCCCCCTACCAACTGTCAGAACATTATATTTAGCACATACTGGTCTATAAAATTGACAAGAAATACCAAAATCAACAAATTCAAAGCCTTACCTACAGAGATAGAAGATGTGCTCCTCTGGTATCTGCATGTATCAAAATTTGAATAATATTAATTAATTTCAGTACATACATACTAACAAGGTAAACTCGCATATAGCGCTGCTTACACATATGACAGGGAGTGAACAAGCTCTTGTAGATCATCAGGCGCAAATCTAATCTCATCAAGCAGCCCATGATAATGAGTTGGACGACTAAGAGCAAAAGGAATGTGTGTATATTTATGATATAGCATTCTAAATCAATATACATGCCCTATATAATATATAAACATACCTGGAGGAACGGGAGTGGCCTCTGTCCCTGATATGGACGCATCACCAACAACTAGACAATCAAACATTGACAATATAAGTAATTTTGACATAAAGAGGCATGGATATCTATAATATTACATTCAAAATGGATATTAGAGAGCGCACCTGCAGTGAGAAGTGGTAAAAGTATCACCCAACAAGAGTGTAATTTATAGAATCAGTTGAGACTCTTGAAAGTCATAGAAGAACCCGACCTGCACAAATCTGATGTATGCTTTCCATTGGACACTAAGAAGTCTCTAAAGGAAAAAGCCTATGTGAAAGCCATCATTAGTTCATATCAGAAGATTGATGCTGAAACAGAGAACGAGGAATGTCATTTTTTTCTTCTTCCGCCACATTACTGTCTTCTCCTTCTGCCACATTACTGTCTTCTCCTTCTTATTATGTGCGCGTGCAAATTCAATGACTATATTGAGAATGTGGATTAATCGTGGGTAGGAAAAGTATTTCTCAAATGGCTTTTGCGTCTTAAAACCATAAACTACTAAGTAATGGCATACATAAATTTTTTAGTATAAAGGTTGTTATTTTAAGTTTTCCCTTATAGAGATATGATCTAACTGCATCTATCAACTATAAGTGTGCTGAAAATTATGATAAGAAATCATAAGAAAGGGTCGTAGCCATGCATAACCTTGAATCTACATACCAAATCATGCAAAAGAATGCACTTATTGTCACCTTGCCTTGGAATATAAAATATCTTGGAAGACTATAAGCGAGCATTTAAATCTTGATAGCTTTTGACTTCAACATATATTTTTCTCAAGTACCATGAAATATACTTGCTCCGTATAAACCGTTTTCAGGAAGATGGATTAATAATGACAAATTATCCATTGTGGCTCACTAGGTTAGTATTTTCTCTTCTATTGACCATCTTTCTAATCTGCTTGGTAAATTTATTCGGAACCGGCTGCGAATCATTAAAAGACATGCATAAGAAAGAAAGCTAAAATACAGATATATAGCATACCGATACATCGAAACTTCATAGTTGCGATGGCAATCCAGAGATATTTATTTCTACACACGTGGTGCGCGTGCGAATGCGTCAGGCATCATGGACAAATATTTCAGAACATGGAAAGTATTATTCGTATAAAGTAATTAAAACTTTTAAACACCTTGGGTAGATATTTTCTTAGTTGATGCAATCATATCATGAGGACTAAATTTAAGCTATTATACATATGCATATGTATTTTTCTAACCTAATATATCACACACACACACAGAGAGAGAGAGAGAGAGAACACCTGGTAGGTAAAGAAATCAGGTAGCAGGATCCTGAAGAAATGGAGTCCATAGCATTGCTCATCATCATCATCCATGATCCCTTTGATAATATTTTTTCAAAGAAGTCACGGATGATGATGATGAGCAATGCTATGGACTCCATTTCTTCAGGACTACCTGATTTCTCTATCTACCTGGTGTTCTCTATCTCTCTCTCTCTCTCTCTCTGTGTGTGTGTGTGATATATTAGGTTAGAAAAATACATAAGCATATGTATAATAGCTTAAATTTAGTCCTCATGATATGATTGCATCAACTAAGAAAATATCTACCCAAGGTGTTTAAAAGTTTTAATTACTTTATACGAATAATACTTTCTGATATGTCCGCTCACACTCCTGTGAATCCAACCAGTAACACTTACCGTACAGTCCGGTCTGTTCGTCTGATATGTCGCATATCTCGCCTAGGGGTGGTAAACGTCAGACCCCAATAGCTCGATAAGTCGTGTCGATATGAGGCCTATAACAGTTTGAGAAACTACTGGTAATACTTACCAGTAAATCTCAGCAACCCTGGCCAGGGATTTCCGGTTATAGCCAATCGAACACAGCGCAACATCAACTCCCTATACCGGGAGAGACGAATCCCCTCCTATCGCTCATTGCCTCCATGTGATTCGGGACTGTACCCAAAAACCACCGTTTTGCACGCCCTCTTGGACGTGGTAAGGTGGAAATCAAAGCACAGTGGGAATCATACAAGACTCTATGACGATCTCGGGTCAACAGACTACTATGTACCGGTGTCACCAGAGAACTTCCATCTGACGTAAGGTATAATATCAGCTGGGAGTTCTCGGCGAGTCCGTCCAGTGTACCCAGTCTCCACTGAGCACCCGTATATCATCTCTGATGTCAAACACCAATGGATATGGGATCATCCATCGCCCATCTGTATGGGTCGAGAAGGTATACGCTAGTCTACTCTGGTATATCGATGCCCTGTCTCGATATACCCACGACTAGGGACCTTGAAGGATGTACTTATGGACTACCATGTCCCCACTAGTATGATCTGCATCATAGTCCAAGTAGTCAAGTACACATCCTAAGGGCTTTACCAACATGTAACAGAGAGACAATCAGTATACACGTTAAGGTAAAGAGCAACCAGATAGCATACTATCATGTCGAGCAAGAAAGTCCTCCCTATATATGTGCAAGCATCCACTACAATATACATCCTATGTATAGTAATGGCCTCTAGGGCATACATATAACAAACACTATTATACGCACTTACACACGTCTTGAAGCTCGGGATAGTAGAGGATACCTTGAAATGCTCTTGTCTAAAAGCCAAAAGTATGAAGCAAATAGAAATAAATGAATAAAATATAAAATGGTGAAGAAAAAAAATGAACACTGGTTTTGTTATCACCAAGGCAGCAATAAAAAAATATTGCGAGGGTGCTTCATCACCTAGTGCCTTAGACCAACTGGTCTGGGAGTCACTGCTAAGCCTTAGGTGGTGCAAGACGAGGAAAAACACCTAATAAGCAAGCACATGAATAATCGGTCGGTTAATACCTAAAGAAGTATTAACGGTCGCATGAAAATGTATGAGCAAAACCATCTAAATATTCATCAAGTTAAAAAGTACTGAGGCGGATGGACAAGAGTATGATAGCTTGAATTGAATTCTCCGAGTGTAGGGATGTCTATTACACACACGTAGGGTTATATGATCGATGTTTGGAAGAAAGGTAGGAAAGAAGAATAAAGACGATGTTTTATTGAGGGATGATGTGATTTCTGACATCTTTTCATGACTATTAAGATAGGGCTCATAACAACCGAAAAGCTAGTATAGTTGGAAACTCTGATTTTCAAAGTCTTTCTTTTATAATTCTTATCTTTTTATGTAACTTTCACGGTCTTCCTTTTATTATTGGATTTTGTGGGTGCAATCCGCTGAAAACCCTCAGGAGACAACACTCCTCCTACAAGGGACACCTAGAGGTTTAAAGGCTTGTTGCACGTGCTCAGTGCAATCGTGTTGCCTACGAAAGTGTGCTAGATAGTTTTTCTCTTTCTTTATTTTCTCCTTCTCTTTTTAATAAAACAGTTCGCTCGAGACGACCGAAAATAAGTTTGGGGGAATTTGATCAGTCGAAAATATTGCATTTTTAACAAATCAATTTCCCTACCATTTGCACTCATCTAAAGGTGTTCGATATGAATGCACATATTAGCAAAACAGCCGTAAAATACCAAATAAGTTGTGTAATATATTAAAACCAGCATTTTTGAGGGAAATTGAGTGTTTATCATTGCATCGCATAATCTTTGTGTAGCGCAACACTTGTCTGGAGAATCTGTGCAGGAAATTCCAGGAAAAGAGCCGAAACTGTCGAAAGTGCTGATAAAAATACGCCAAGTCCAAGACTTGTGATCTGACAGTGACATAGAAATAAAGATGAAATTCCACACATCAGAAACTTACCATGAAGTCAGCACCAAGCATCACTGGAAAAATCATGCACAGAAGCCTTTGATGGGCCGTGGATCAGCGGCCGTAAGGCCCTATTGGCGGCGGATCCGCGGCCATGTCATGGTGACGTCAGCATATCTTCAACTCAGGTTTTTCTTCTCAGCTTCAGAACTCCTTTCAGCCACTCCAAACTCCAGAGAACTCTAGAAGTTTCTGTCAGAACAGCAAGGCTTATGGTTCAAGCTAAACACCCTCAAGCTTCCAAAGCAAGCCACATAACTACCTAAGCCTTGAAGCTTCTCCCTAACCTCCAAGCTTATGAAGGAAGCTAACCCTAACTAACTAACTCTAGAACCTTCTACCTAACTACCAAGCTTACAAGGGAAGCTAAACTAAACCTAGCTTATAAAGGAAGCTAATCCTAATCAAGGCTATAAAAGGGACCCTAAGGCTTCACTCTCAAGGTTGTTCAACAATTCACCCACAAGTTGAGTGACACAACTTGTGCATTCAAACCCTAACCCTAATCCAATCACCAAAGCCAAATTCAAGATCTCCGAGTACAATTCAAGCAAGAAACCTTCAACCTTTTAAGAGCAAAGCCGATCTTCATCCGAGCAAGTGGTCCAAGACGATCCGCGACTCACGAAGACATGCGAAGCCAAATCGACGATCTAGTTCTTTCCTCATTGTAGATCTTGAGAGAATTGTAACAAAATTGTTGATAAATAAAAGGTGAAATTCTTTATCTTGCTTTCTTTACATTCTTGCATCATGATTAGATCTCGATTCTTGATTGTGTTCTTTGATATGATGTTTAAGAAAAAACTCCGCTCGTGAAGGAGTCGAGAGAATCAATAGATGATGATGTTACAGATCATGAAACGATTCTTAAGTCCTATGAGTTTTGTAAACTTTAGTAAATTGAAGAATCGACATCCTAGTTTCGAGCGATGCTTTCTTGATTGTGTTCGCTCTTAATTAGTGATCCACGATCGATTCTTGAATTTACTAGAGGCTAGAGTGTGAATGAAATCAACGAAAGGACAAGGGATAGATGATGAAACCCTAGTTTCCGCAAGAAATCCCTAATTCTCGTTGATCGTCATCGATCTAGTATCAAATCATTAATGGATAAGAAAACGTAATCAATAGTTTTCATCACGTCTATAGATTCGATCGATTCCTACGAGCCTCACTTCGATTCTTGAAACCTAATTCGATTGGATATCATCAATTCTTGATTCTTGATTTTTAATGTTTTCTTGATAATTAGATTTAGATCTAGATAATTCTTGAAATTCACTTTTAAATCTTGAATTGAATTATCTTTTCTTTTCTCTTTAATTTTCGACTCATCTAATTCAATTACAAGCAAATCTCACTTTCCCTGTGGACGATCCGCACTCGCTAACGCGCTATATACGACACCGTTATTGATTGCGGTCAAAAATTTCTTTGGTTGTGATTTCTTACACTTTTCTTATATACACACCGAAAAAAGATCAATCAGCAACCGACGCTCCAAGCTTGCTAGCAATGGAGAATGGAGGTGTAGGATTATCTCAGTATTGTTTTTCTCTCATCATAAATGCTCAAAGAGCAACCATAGAAGATGAAGAAGGAGGTGAGGAAACAAGTGGCATGAGCAACTAAAGAAAAATGGCTAAGTCTTTTTTCAAGTGAGAATGTGAAAAGAAAGCAAGTGAAGAAAAATCTAAGCATGGCATCTAGAGAATTGTGGCTGCCCTCTCTCTCAATCATGCACACACGAAAAAATCTCATTTCATTTATCAAATAAACTAATGTAGTGCCATACCTCTCTACATGCCATCAAACTATGCTTATGCCAACTCACCCCTCCACCTTATTTGTAAAACAAATGAATTTCCTAAAAAGAAAATCATACAAATGAGGTGTCCATCTTCTCGAAACTATTCCATATAAATATGAAATACAACCTGGTATATGTATCGAAATACACATACACGTATTCATACAAAAATACGAATAGCCAAGAGTGAAAATGAATAGTGAACAATAATACTAGAATACATATATATAAATACATATATATAAATTATTAAATCAAAACATGATTTAACAATCCAGCTTAATCCTAAGCCGCTAGTATTATCAACCATCCGATTAAAGTCTGTGTAGCCTATACACAAATTTAATCGGACACCTGTATGTACCAACATACGTCATCTACACCATATCGCCTCAACCGTAAAAACCCTCTGTGTGGGACTCTAAATACTCGTCAATACGCTGGCAGTGGGTTTAACCACAAGTACGTCAGCGGCACTAGCTGTACGTAACGGCTACCCAGGTATTGAGCGAAAGGAAGGCCGATGAGCAGACTCATCCGTACCCCTACTGAGCATGACAGTGACAATCTCCGTACAGTCCGGTCCATTCGTTTATGAGTATCACATATCGAGTCTAGGGGTGGATAAAATCAGACCCCTAATAACGCGACATTTAGTGTCGTTATGAAGCCTGTCACTACCTGAGAAACTACTGATCCGAATCAGTAATTCTTGACTACCTTTGTAACGTTTTGAAAATCGTTTAGGTGAAATTTCGGAGAATGGGTAAAATAACGTGTGTTTTCCGTAAAATTCAAGATATAATTATCTTTCATCAT
Source organism: Agapanthus africanus (assembly GCA_030015575.1). NCBI lineage: Eukaryota > Viridiplantae > Streptophyta > Magnoliopsida > Asparagales > Amaryllidaceae > Agapanthus > Agapanthus africanus. The sequence continues at coordinate 224,151,867 of CM057344.1, read as the reverse complement.
AAAATCGAATATACCTATTCTAGCTATGTAATTGCTAGTATTTGGTGTTTATCTAGTCACTTGCAAATTTCTAGTTGATTGAAAAAATTTCAGAAATTAATTATTTTAATATTATTTTAAGCTGTCACTAATACATTTAATTAGTGATAATTACATATTAGAATGGGTTAATACAAATTTTGTGCAACATGACACATTAAACCAAAATTTAACATGTTGTTTTTGAAATGAAAAGAAATTTGTCAAGATGGTTTAGAAAATATAAAAGAAAAAGCTTAAATAAAATATAATAAACAAAAGGATATGTAGCATGTTGATTTGGGTTTTCTTTACATGGAAATTTCCTCACTCACACACCCAAATACCCCATCCCAAGCTTGGCCGAACCAGCAGCCTTGGAAGCCCCCAATCCCCACTCATTTGCCCCACTTCATTAAAAAGAAAAGAAATTGAAAAGGGATAGAATATAGAATGAAGTATGAGGTGTGGATATAAATTGTATTTGAACCTTTCTTGAGTTGACCAAGACCATACCCACTCACATCTCCCTCCCCCCACCCCACCCTAATCTGGCCGAAACCCCCTTGGCGGCAGCCCCCTCCTAATTCTTCTCCACTTCATTGCAAAACCCCAAAAATTTCTTCAAAAATCCAAATCAAAAACCTCATAAACTCAAAATCCAATCTCTACCCATTATTTCTTTACCCAAGCAAGCATGGATCTTGGAGGAAAGTTGGCATTTTGGAGGCTATGATCTTCATGTTTGATCTCTTGATCATGAGGTATAAAGCTTCATCCAAATTTGTTAGTTGTTAATTGTATGTTTGAATCTAGTTAATTAGGTGTTAAATTGTGGGTTTAATGGAAGATTGTGAGAATTCAAGTGAGGGTTTGTGAATTGAAGTTAGGGTTTTATTACTTGCTCATAGTTTTAATATGTAGTTTAACACATCAAAGCATGTAATAACTAATCTAGTTGCTAATTTGCTAATTGTAACATTTAAAATGTCCAAATTAAGTTTTTAGCAAACTAGGTTTTGTAATTTAATTGCAAATGTGAGATTAAAATCTAGTTAGGCTTTTATATCATTTGAACATGGTTTAAGTGTGTAATTTATCATATTAAGGCATGTAAAATCAAACCTAGTAGCTAGTTTGCAAATTGTTATTCAAAAATTTTACTAATTAAGCTAAATTGCAAACTAGAATTTTGGGTGAATGAAAATAGGCGAGATAAAAAATTTAATTATGATTTGTGTGACTTAGTTAAAATATTATGTGAGCAATGTAGCCATTAGATTGGTTAAAACATCATGTTTTGAACTAAATTGACAATTGTTGCTTACTAGAGTTTCGGAAAAATAGCTTTTAAAGCGAATTTGAAGTTTTGATGATTTAAACCTTATTTCATATATATATTTAGAGTGTTATGAAACCACGAATGGTACGTTTGAGTTTTTCTCGATCAATCGACGTTTGTACGCCGATATCGAGAGTTATTTGGTTCTTTTGCTTAAGCGGACCATAGGTTTTCACCTAAGTGAGATTCGTGTGTCGTTTTGGTCATGAGTCGGATTTTAATGCGATACGATGTGTTATGATACGTAGGTACCTTCATGAGGATTTCGAGACGATCGGCAAGCGCGTGGCGACATCGGCATCGGCAAGCGAAGATCAAGGTGAGTAAATTTATATCTACGGGAGAAGTCAGGTGGATGGCGTATAGCACCCCCGCAAAGTTGTAAGAAATGATGTGATGTGATTTAGATATACATGTAGGGTTCCTAGGCACTCTAACAAGGTTCTACAAGGCATCAACCATGCCCGATACAAAAAAAATAGCCGTGCCGAACAACCCTAACCAAGATCGTATACTAGAGATTATGCGAAAACTAGCAAGTTAAACATTTTAACACTAAGTGAAAAGGGATTACAACCTTTGTAGATCCGGTCCTTCACTTCTAAAGCTCCTTGTTGACGTCCCTTCGCTGCGATCATCGGGATCCCGGACTCTAGCGATGGTTTCTTCGGAGAAATGAGCGGGCTAGGTCGTTGACTTCGAGGCCGAAGATGATCTACGTCGAGAAGACTCAAACTCAAGCTCCATCTTCACTAGGTCAAGAACTTTGTGAAGAGAACACCCTAAACTAAATGGCAAGTGGTAGAGGATGATGAAATAGGAACTGGGTTCACTTTGGATTTGGATTTCTCACTCTAATTCTTCACTTGAAAAATTTCTAGTAAGGTTTTTCTTCTTCTTGAAGAAGAAGAAGAAGAAAGAAAAGAATAAGAAAGAAAATGAATTATCTCAAAAGAATAATCAAGTGAAGTCTATCATAATGCAACCATGGGTGAGTTTACCTTTGTAGAGACTAAACCATAGTTTGAGGTAATGGTTAGGTTAATGAAAATCTTATGCAAAACAAAATTAGTGGACTTTGTCAAAGATGCTTGAAAGCTTCATGAAGCTTCAAGCAAAGACAAAGAAAGCCACCATTTTGTTTTACCAAAATAAATAAAAACCTAAACTATTATCTTAAATATGGTGTAAGTCATACACACACCCAAGTTTGCATGTATCATCAATCATGATACAAACTAGTGCACAAACATATATCACAAATACAACTTATGCACATCAAGTGAGAAAATCAATCTTAAGTGAACCAATACTAGTTAATGTAAAGTAATATATCAAATATATAATTATACATTAAATCATTAAATCAACACTTGATTTAACGATCCGGTCATATCGCATATAACCGACTAATATCTAGTGTATCAATGTATCGAATCAACACTTGATTCAGTAACCCAGCTATATCTCATATAACCGTCCGATGATACAAATCGCGAGAATAGAATACAGTATCACATACTGGTATTATTCTCGGTCCCGCACATATCTCATATGCGCTCTTATTTCATTTCGCTTGAGTCAGGAAACCTCTGTGTAGGACTCTAAAGACTCGCCAATACGCCGGCAGTAGGTAGTGATCATATCAATCAACCATAAGCCGCAAGCGGTCTGCTAAACTAACGGCCACCCGGGTATTGAGCGATCAGAAAATCAACGAGCAAGCCTGCTCACACTCCTGTGAATCCAATCAGTAACACTTACCGCACAGTCCGGTCTGTTCGTCTGATATGTCGCATATCTCGCCTAGGGGTGGTAAACGTCAGACCCCAACAGCTTGATAAGTCATGCCGATGTAAGGTCCATAACAAGCATGAAAATACTGATAACACTTACCAGTAAATCAGTGCAACCCTGGCCAGGGATTTCCAGTTATGGCCAGTCGAGCATAGCGCAACATCAACCCCCAATACCGGGAGAGACGAATCCCCTCCTATCGCTCATTGCCTCCATGTGAATCGGGACTGTACCCAAAAGCCACCTATTTGCACGACTCAGTAGAGCCGTGGTAGGGTGGAAATCAAAGCACAGTGGGAGACACACAAGACTCTATGACGATCTCGGGTCAACAGACTAAGCTGTACCGCTGTCACCAGAGAACTGCCATCTGACGTGAGGTATAATACCATCTGGGAGTTCTCGGCGAGTCCGTCCAGTGTACCCAGTCTCCACTGAGCACCCGCATACCGTCGCTGATGTCAAACACCAATGGATATGGGATCATCTATCGCCCATCACATGGGTCGAGAAGATATACGCTAGTCTACTCTGGAATATCGATGCCCCGTCTCGATATTCCTATAACTAGGAACATTGAAGGATGTACTCATGGACTACCCAGGCCCCACTAGTATGATCTACATCATAGTCCTGGAAGTCGAGTACACATCCTAAGGGCTTTATCAACATGTAACAGAGAGACAATAAGTATACATGTTAAGATAAAGAGCAACCAGATAGCGTACTATCATGTCGAGCAAGAAAGTCCTCCCTATATATGTCCCAGCATCCACTACATTATACATCTCATGTACAGTAATGGCCTCTAGGGCATACATATAACTAACAATCTCCCACTTGCACTAGGGCCATCTGTAGCAGTGGTTGCAGTATCTCATACTCAACCATCCCATATAAGTCTCTCTCTGGGAAAAAGCCTTTGCGAGTGGATCCGCCGTGTTGTCCTCTGAGTCTACTCTCCTAACCTCGATCACCCTGGAGATCAACTATCTCCATGATCAGGTGATGCTGCCTCAGAATATGTCTGGGTCACTGATGGGACCGGGGTTCCTGGGCCAAAGCCACACTTCCATTGTCACACAATGGTAGGAACCTAGTTCATCTCATGAACCAATATACACCCAAACTGCCTCTTTGGTAGTATCTTTGATAGTGATGTCACCAGCCTTTATCGTCTAGTTTGCCACGGTATCTAGCTTGGAGCTCATCCAACATACCGTCCCTCCACTGAGGGTAAAGACAATGACTGCGACTGACATTCAGTCGTGCTTATCTCCCTGGAAGCTATCCAGTGATTCTCCCCAGGATCGATTGATACCATCTCACTACACCTAGTGAGAATCCTAATATCCATTTAGATTTATCTCATAGATCCAAAACCCAGGATTTAGGAGGTATCACCTTTATCCTATATGGAGAATCCTTATGATAAGCGGAGATTGACCGAGCGTAACATAAGAAACTCCTTTCCTATCAAGAGTATGTTGTCCACGTACAATACGAGGATGACCACCTTACTCTCTACTACCTTTTTGTATGTACAAGGTTCATCTACTATTTTGATGAAGTCAAACTCTTTGACTATCACATCAAAACAGATGTTCCAACTCCGCGATGCCTTCTTTATCCTGTAAAGCAACTTGCACACGTTTTCGCTGCTCCCACTGTCTACGAAGCCCTCTGGCTGTGTACTTATAGACGCTCTCTTCTAAATCAATATTTAGAAAAGCAGTCATGACACCCAACCACCAGATATCGTAATCATGGTATGTAGCAATGGCAAGTAGGATCCGGATGGACTTAAGCACAGCCACTGGAAAAGGTTTCATCATTATCCACGCCTGGTCAATGACGAAAAACTTTAACAAGTCTAGCTTTGAAAGTCTCAACTTTTCCATCTACACCAAGTAATCTTCTCAAGATATACTTGCTCCTGATGGGGATTTAACCCTTCAGATATAGCATCCAAAGTCCATACTTTGTTGGTGTACATGAATTCCATCTCAGATCGCTAAGCATCCAGCCATTCTTACAGAGTCCCCACTCTTGATGGCCTGCTCGAAACTAGTTGGGTCATCATCTCATGATGCAATCCTCGCTCCCACTGTCATCGAGAAACCGAAGTATCTCTCAGGCGGATGAGGAACCCTGCTAGATCGGCGGAAAGGCTGAGGTTCGTAGGAATCTATTGAATCCTTTGGTTCTACCAATCATCTGCAGCAGTTTGTATAGCTGGAACTCTTTCCAGTTCTATCTTATGACCATTAATTTCTTCATAAGAAATTCCCTTTCTCAAAGATGGTATGTTGAGAAACAAAACATATTTTGTTCCTCTGTTAGGTAGAAGATATTCCCTTGCGAATGCTTGGGATATCCAACAAAATTCTACAGAACTGACTTTGCCTCGAGCTTGTCCGGATTTTGCTTTTAGATATAGGCCGGACAACCCCAAATCTTAACTTGCTTAAGAGATGGGCTCTTCCTGTAGGGTTCCTAGGCACACTAATGAAGTCTCATAAGTGATCAAACATGGCCAATTAAAATTTTACAAGTGCCTACAAACCCTAATACGGATCGTTAACTAGATATTTAGGCGATGCAAGCATGTAAATGAATTAAATGCTAAAGGAAAGTGACTACAACCTTTGTAGATCCGGTCCACCACTTCCTAAGCTCCACGATGATGTCCCTCCGCTGTCCAAATCGGAATCCGGACTCTAGCATCGGCTTCATCAAAGAAATGAGTGGGCTTGGTCATCGGCTTCGATGCCGAAGATGATCTACGTCGAGGCATCACAAGATCAAGCTCCGACTTCACCAAGTCATGAAACTTGTGAAGAAAACACCCTATACTACTAGGCAAGAGGTAGAGGATGAAGAAATAGGAAGTGGGTTCACTTTAGAATTGGATTTCTCACTTTTTTTCATCACTTGCCATTGATGTAGCAAGCTTTTCTTCATGGAAGAAGAAGATGAAGAAGAAGAAGAAGATATATGATAAGTTATTTAAAAGGAAAATAAAAAAATACTTATCATGACTTCAACCATGGTTTAGTGTAGAGATTTAACTAAGGTTAGATGAGTGGTTAGGGTTAGAGAAGAGACAAGAATGGTGGACTTGTTCAAAGCTTCAAGAAGCTTCAAAGAGAAAAAACAAAACTAGCAACCATTCTTTTCTCTTTATCTTTTCAAATGAAATAAATAAAATAAATAAATAGATAAATGAATAAGTGAATGAAATGAAACCCTAACCACTAACTAACCATGGTTTAATACTTTACACAAAACCAAGCTAGAATGTATCATCAAACATGATACAATCATGTGCACAAAAAAATATATCACATATACAATGTGCACAATTCAAGTGAGAAAATCCATTTAAAGTGAACCAATACTAGTTAATGCAAAGTAATATATCAAATATATAATTATACATTAAATCATTAAATCAACACTTGATTCAATGATCCGGTCATGTCGCATATAACCGGCTAGTATCCAATGTATCGGCTTATCGAGTCAATCCTTGATTCGATAACTAGGTTATATCGCATACAACCATTCGACACATTCATCGCGAGAATGAAATACGGTATCACATACACGCATTATTCTCGGTCCCGCACATATCTCATATGCGCTCCTATTTCGTTTCGCTTGAGCCAGGAAACCTCTGTGTAGGACTCTAAAGACTCGTCAATACGCCGGCAACAGGTGATGATCATATCAAACACCCACAAGCCGCAAGCGGTCTGCTAAACGTAACGGCCACCCGGGTATTGAGCGATCAGAAGATCGACGAGCAAGCCCGCTCACACTCCTGTGAATCCAACCAGTAACACTTACCGTACAGTCCGGTCTGTTCGTCTGATATGCCGCATATCTCGCCTAGGGGTGGTAAACGTCAGACCCCAGTAGCTCGATAAGTCATGCCGACGTGAAGTCCATGACATGTGTGAAACTACTGATAACACTTACCAGTAAGTCACTGCAACCCTGGCCAGGGATTTCCTGTTATGGCCAGTCGAGCATAACGCAATGTCAACCCCCAATATCGGGAGAGACGAATCCCCTCCTATCGCTCATTGCCTCCATGTGAATCGGGACTGTACCCAAAAACCACCTGTTTGCACGACTCAGTAGAGCCGTGGTAGGGTGGAAATCAAAGCACAGTGGGAGACACACAAGACTCTATGACGATCTCGGGTCAACAGACTAAGTTGTACCGGTGTCACCAGAGAACTGCCATCTGACGTGAGGTATAATACCATCTGGGAGTTCTCGGCGAGTCCGTTCAGTGTACCCAGTCTCCACTGAGCACCCGCATACCATCTCCGATGTCAAACACCAATGGATATGGGATCATCCATCGCCCATCACATGGGTCGAGAAGATATACGCTAGTCTACTCTGGAATATCGATGCCCCGTCTCGATATTCCCACGACTAGGAACAATGAAGGATGTACTCATTGACTACCCAGGCCCCACTAGTATGATCTTCATCATAGTCCTAGAAGTCGAGTACACAACCTAAGGGCTTTATCAACATGTAATCAGAGAGACATAAAGTATACATGTTAAGATAAAGAGCAACCAGATAGCGTACTATCATGTCGAGCAAGAAAGTCCTTCCTATATATGTCCCAGCATCCACTACAATATACATCCAATGTACAGTAATGGCCTCTAGGGCATACATATAACTAACACTTCCCATACTATATCTCATATGGAGTGGTAGGCACTGATTTGATTCGAACCCAATTCAATAGGTATGCAGCTTCTCAAGTGCATAACCCCCAAAAGGAAATAGGTAACTCAGTAATACTCATCATAGAGCACACCATATCTCATAGAGTACGATTGCTCCACCCCGATACACCGTTGTGCTATGGTGTATACGGAGGAGTAATGCTGAGAGAGAATCTCATTCTCCTTTTAGAACAGTCCAAGAATTCCATGCACAAGTATTCTCCTCCCTGATCTCATCATAGGACATAATACTTCTACCCGGTTTTGGTTCTCTACTTCTATCTTATATGCTTTGAATATAAGAAAAGTTTCAGACATGTGTTTCAATAGGAACATGTGTCCGAATCTTGAGAGATCATCAGTGAATGTAAGGAAGTACAAAGAACCAGTCCTGGCATATGTAGACTGGGGACCTACATACATCACTATGTATCAGTCCCAAAAGTTCACTAACTCTTTCTCTGTTTCCAGTAAACAGAGCTATGGTCATCTTATCTTTGTGACATGACTGGCAAGTTTCACAAGATGTAAATTCAAACTGATTTAAATATGCATCTAAATGTAACTTCAGCTAGTCGGGTCACATTGATATGACCTAGTCTACAATACCTCAAGAAGGAATCGTTCCTTTCTGAACTCTTCCTCTTGTGTGTGTACTGTACATTAAGAACTGTGGTTTGATTTAGAATGTATATGCTTTTAGATAACGTGCCTGAACCGGTCAACACTTGATATAGGAAATGTACAAAACATTATCCAACAATACAAAATTATATTCTTTCTTTACTAATAAAGAGACTGATATGATGTTGTATATCAGGTTCGGTATCTAATAACATTCATTCAGAATCAATGTATTCTGGTAATACAGGGTGATAGTGACCAAAAGACTTGGCTGCAACACTTGCACCGTTTTCTGTCTCATGAAACTTATCACCCGTTCTCAGTTCTCTACCTTTCTGTAGCCCATATAACAGATTACATATGCGGGATCCTGATCCGGTTGTAGGGTTCCTAGGCACACTAATGAGGTCTCACAAGGCATCAACCATGCCAAATTCAATTTTTACAAGTGCCGAGAAACCCTAATGCGAGATCGTAAACTAGAGGATAGGCGAAACATCAAGCAAGTTAACATCTTAACTACTAAGTGAACGGAAATACAACCTTTGTAGATCCGGTCCTCCACTTCCTTGGCTCCGTGTTGACGTCCCTCCGCTGCGATCATCGGATCCCGGACTCTAGCGATGGTTTCGTCGAAGAAATGATCGGGCTAGGTCGTCGACTTCGATACCGAAGATGATCTACGTCGAGGCAACTCAAGCTCAAGCTCCACCTTCACCGAGTCATGAAACTTGTAAAGAAAACACCCTATACTACATGGAAAGTGGTAGAGGATGAAGAAATAGGAAGTGGGTTCACTTTGGATTTTGATTTCTCAATTGGAATCATCACTTTATCTTTTTCAAGCAAAGGTTTTCTTTTTCCTCTTGAAGAAGAAGAAGAAGATGAAGGAAAAAGAATTATCAATAATTGAAAAACAAGTGATGGTTATCATAATGCAACCATGGTTAAGTGTAGAGAATAAACTAGGGTTAGGTGAATGGTTAGGTTAAGCAAAAGAAACAAAAATGGTTGAACTTTTCAAAGCTTCATGAAGCTTCAAAGAAAAGACAAAGCAAGCAACCATTTCAATTTCCTTGCTAAAATGAATAAAATAAATAAATAAATTAGTAAATCAAAACCCTAACCATTAACATAACCATGGTTTAATCATACACACCCAAGTTTACATGTATCATCAAACATGATACAAACTAGTGCACAAAACTATATCATATATACAATGTGCACATCAAGTGAGAAAATCTATCTTAAGTGAACCAATACTAGTTAATGTAAAGTAATATATCAAATATATAATTATACATTAAATCATTAAATCAACACTTGATTTAACGATCCAGTCATATCGTATATGACCGACTAATATCCAATGTATCGACTTATCGAATCAATCCTCGATTCGATAACTAGGTTATATCGCATACAAACATTCGATACATTCATCACGAGAATAGAATACGGTATCACATACACGCATTATTCTCGGTCCCGCACATATCTCATATGCGCTCCTATTTCGTTTCGCTTGAGCCAGGAAACCTCTGTGTAGGACTCTAAAGACTCGTCAATACGCCGGCAGCAGGTGATGATCATATCAAACACCCACAAGACGCAAGCGATCTGCTAAACGTAACGGCCACCCGGGTATTGAGCGATCAGAAGATCGACGAGCAAGCCCGCTCACACTCCTGTGAATCCAACCAGTAACACTTACCGTACAGTCCGGTCTGTTCATCTGATATGTCGCATATCTCGCCTAGGGGTGGTAAACGTCAGACCTTAATAGCTCGATAAGTCGTGTCGATATGAGGTCTATAACAGTTTGAGAAACCACTGGTAACACTTACCAGTAAATCTCAGCAACCCTGGCCAGGGATTTCTGGTTATAGCCAATCGAACACAGCGCAACATCAACTCCCTATACCGGGAGAGACGAATCCCCTCCTATCGCTCATTGCCTCCATGTGATTCGGGACTGTACCCAAAAACCACCATTTTGCATGCCCTCTTGGACATGGTAAGGTGGAAATCAAAGCACAGTAGGAGACACACAAGACTCTATGACGATCTCGGGTCAACAGACTACTCTGTACCAGTGTCACCAGAGAACTGCCATCTGACGTAAGGTATAATACCATCTGGGAGTTCTTGACGTGTCCGTCCAGTGTACCCAGTCTCCACTGAGCACCCGTATATCATCTCTGATGTCAAACACCAATGGATATGGGATCATCCATCGCCCATCTGTATGGGTCGAGAAGATATACGCTAGTCTACACTGGTATATCGATGCCCTGTCTCGATACACCCATGACTAGGGACCTTGAAGGATGTACTTATGGACTACCATGTCCCCACTAGTATGATCCGTATCATAGTCCAGGTAGTCAAGTACACATCCTAAGGGCTTTACCAACATGTAACAGAGAGACAATCAGTGTACACGTTAAGGTAAAGAGTAACCAGATACCATACTATCATGTCGAGCAAGAAAGACCTCCCTATATATGTCCAAGCATCCACTACAATATACATCCTATGTATAGTAATGGCCTCTAGGGCATACATATAACTAAGAATCTCCTACTTGCACTAGGGCCATCTGATAGCAGTGGTTGCAGTATCTCATACTCAACCATCCCATAATAGTCTCTCTCTGGGAAAAAGCCTTTGTGAGTGGATCCACTGTATTGTCCTCTTAGTCTGTTCTCCTAACCTCGATCACCCTGGAGATCAACCATCTCCATGATCAGGTGATACTGTCTTAGATTATGTCTGGGTCACTGATGGGACCGGGGTTCCCGGGCCAAAGCCACACTTCCATTGTCACACAATGGTAGGAACCTAGTTCTGTTAGTTGTATGTATGCCCTAGAGGCCAGTATTGTACAGATGATGTATATTATATTGGATGCTTGGACATATATAGAGATGACTTTCTTGCTCGATATGATAGTATGCTATCTGGTTACTCTTTATCTTAACATGTATACTTGTCTCTTTAAAATGTCTTATAGTTACATGTTGGTAAAGCCCTTAGGATGTGTACTTGACTACCTGGACTATGATGCAGATCATACTAGTGGGGACGTGGTAGTCCATAAGTACATCCTTCAAGGTCCCTAGTCGTGGGTGTATCGAGACGGGGCATCGATATACCAGTGTAGACTAGCGTATACGCTTCTCGACCCATGAGATGGGCGATGGATGATCCCATATCCATTGGTGTTTGACATCAGAGATGGTATACGGGTGCTCAGTGGAGACTGGGTACACTGGACGGACTCGCCGAGAACTCCCAGATGGTATTATACCTCACGTCAGATGGCAGTTCTCAGGTGACACTTGTACAGGTTAGTCTGTAGACCCGAGATCGTCATAGAGTCTTGTGTGATTCCCACTGTGCTTTGATCTCCACCTTACCACGTCCATGAGGGCGTGCAAAATGGTGGTCTTTGGGTACAGTCCCGAGTCACATGGAGGCAATGAGCGATAGGAGGGGTTTCGTCTCTCCCGGTATTGGGGGTTGATGTTGCGCTGTGCTCGATTGGCCGTAACAGGGAAGTCCCTGGCCAGGGCTGATCAGAGATTTGCTGGTAAGTGTTACCAGTAGTTTCTCGACCCGTTATGAGCCTCATATCGGCACGAATTATCGGTTATTGGGGTCTGACGTATACCACCCCTAGACTTGATATGCGACATATCAGACGAACAGACCGGACTGTACGGTAAGTGTTACTGGTTGGATTCACAGGAGTGTGAGCGGGCTAGCTCGTCGATCTTCTGATCGCTCAATACCCGGATGGCCGTTACGTTTAGCAGACCGCTTGCGGCTTGTGGATGCTTGATATGATCATCATCTGCTACCGGCGCATTGACGAGTCTTTAGAGTCCTATACAGAGGTTTCCTGGCTCAAGCGAAATGAAATAGGAGCGCATATGAGATATGTGCGGGACCGAGAATAATGCGTGTATGTGATACCGCATTTCATTCTCGCGATGAATGTTTCGATTGGTTATATACGATATAACCTAGTTATCGAATCGGAGATTGATTCGATAAGTCGATACATTGGATACTAGTCGGTTATGTGCGACATGACCGGATCATTGAATCAAGTGTTGATTTAATGATTTAATGTATAATTATATATTTGATATATTCCTTTGCATTAACTGGTATTGGTTCACTTTAATAGGATTTTCTCACTTGTAGTTCACAAGTTGTATATGTGATATACTTTTGTGCACTACTATGTGTCATGTTTGATGATGCATGTAGTTTGGTTTTGTGTTAAGACTTAAACCATGGTTATGATAATAGTTAGGGTTTTTATTAATTTACTTATTTATTTATCTATTCTTTTTTGATAAATAAATAAATGATAACAAAATGGTTTCTTTCATGAAGCTTCATGAAGCTTTGACTAAAGTGACCATTTTGTCATCATCCTTAACCCTAACCATTCTCATTTGACCATGGTTTATTCTCTACACTTAACCAAGGTTAGAAGATGATAAGTATTGATTTTATTATTCTTTTTATAACACACTTATCATATTCTATCTACTTCTTCTTCTTAATCTTCAAGAGAAAAAGCTTGATGCCATCAATGGCATCTTGAGTTCCAAAGTGAGAAATCCAATTCTAAAGTGAACCCACCTCCTATTTCTTCACCCTATACCTCTTGCCAAGTTGTTTTGGGTGTTTTCTTCACAAGTTTCTCAACTTGGTGAAGTTGGAGCTTGAACTTGTGCAACCTCGACGTAGATCATCTTCGGCACGAAGCCGACGACCTATTCCGCTCATTTCTTCGATGAAGCCGATGCGAGAGTCCGAGATCCAACTAGGACAGCGAGAGGACGCCTACGTGGAGCTTAGGAAGTGGAGAAACGGATCTACAAAGGTTGTAGCCTCTCTCCTTTAGTTAAAGTGTTAACTAGATTTGTATTTCGCCTAGAATTCTAGTCTACGATCCGTATTAGGGTTTCTCGGCACCCATAAAATTTAAAATTGGCATGGTTGATGCCTTGTGAGACCTCTATTGCGTGCCTAGGAACCCTACAAGTTCATCTTATGAACCAATATACACCCAAACAGCCTCTTTGGTAGCATCTTAAGTAGCGATGTATCCTGCCTTTATCGTCTAGTATGCCACGGTATTTAGCTTGGAACTCTTCCAACATACCGTCCCTCCACTGTGGGTAAAGACAATGCCTGTGACTGACATTCAGTCGTCCTTATCACCCTGGAACACTTCCAGTGATTCTCCCCAGGATCAATTGATACCATCTCACTTCAACAAGTGAGAATCCTAACATCCATTTAGATCTATCTCATAGATCCAAAACCCAGGATTTAGTAGGTATCATTTTGATCCTATGTGGAGAATCATTGTGATAAGCGGAGATTAATCGAGCGTAGCATAGGAAACTCCTTCCCTATCAAGAGTATGTCATCCACGTACTCTACGAGGATCGCCACCATACTCCCTACTACCCTTTTGTATATACAAGGTTCATCTACCATTTTGATGAAGTCAAACTATTTGACTACTACATCAAAACAGATGTTCCAACTCCGCGATGCCTGCTTTATCCTATAAAGCATCCTGTACACGTTTCCGCTGCTCCCACTTTCTACGAAGCCCTCTGGCTGTGTACTTACAGACGCGCTCTTCTAAAACATCATTTTAGAAAAGCAGTCATGACACCCAACCGCCAGATATCGTAGTCATGGTATGTAGCCGTGGCAAGTAGGATCCGGATGGACTTAAGCATAGCCACTGGAAAAGGTTTCATCATTATCCACGCCTGGTCGATGACGAAAAACCTTTAACAAGTTTAGCTTTGAAAGTCTCAACTTTTCCAAGTACACCAAGTAATCTTCTCAAGATATACTTGCTCCTGATGGGGATTTAACCCTTCAGATAAAGCAACTAAAGTCCATACTTTGTTGGTGTATAAGGATTCCATCTCAGATCGCTAAGCATCCAGCCATTCTTACAGAGTCCCTACTCTCGATGGCCTGCTCGAAACTAGTTGGGTCATCATCTCATGATGCAATCTTCGCTCCCACTGTCATCGAGAAACCGAAGTATCTCTCAGGTGGATGAGGAAACCTACTAGATCGGCGGAGAGGCTGAGATTCGTTGGAATCTACTGAATCCTTTGGTTCCACCAAATCATCTGCTGTAGTTTGTATAGCTGGAACCTTTCCAGTTCTACATAACTGACCTTGCCTCGAGCTTGTCCGGATTTTGCTTTTAGACATAGGCCGGAAAACCCAAATCTTAACTAGCTTAAGACATGGGCTCTTCCCATACCATATCTCATATGGAGTGGTAGGCTGTGATCTGATTCGAACCCTATTCAATAAGTATGCAGCTTCTCAAGCGCATAACTCCCAAAAGGAAACAGGTAACTCAGTATTACTCATCATAGAGCACACCTTATCATATAGGGTGTGATTGCTCCGCCCCGATATACCATCGTGCTATGGTGTATTCGGAGGAGTAATGCCGAGAGAGAATCTCATTCTCCTTTAGAATAGTCCAGGATTTCCATGCTTAAGTATTCTCCTCCCTGATCACATCAAAGGACATAATACTTATACTCGTATTTTGGTTCTCTACTTCTAACTTATATTCTGTGAATATCTCAAAAGTTTCGGACTTGTGTTTTAACAGGAACATATGTCTGAATCTAGAGAGATCATCAGTGAATATAATGAAGTACAAAGAACCGGTCTTGGCATGTGTAGACAGGGGACCTACATACATCAACATGTATCATCCCAAGAGTTCACTAACTCTTTCTCTGCTTCAAATAAACAGAGCGGTGGTCATCTTATCTTTGTGACATGACCGGCAAGTTTTCACAAGATGTAAATTCAAACAGATTTAAATATGCATCTTTGTGCAACTTAGCTAGTCGGGTCGCATTGATATGACCTAGTCTACAATACCTCAAGAAGGATCCGTTCATTTCTGAACTCTTCCTCTTATGTGTGTTCCGTATACTAAAGAACTGTAGTTTGATTTAGAACATCAATGCTTTTAGATAACGTGCCTGAACCAATCAACTTTTGATATAGGAAATGTTCAAAACATTATCCAACAATACAAAATTTTATCGTTTCTTTACTAATAAAGAAACCGATATGATTTTGTATATCAGGTTCGGTATCTAATAGCATTTGTTCAGAATCAATGTACTGATAATACAGGGTGACAGTGACCAACAGACTTGGCTGCAACACTTGCCCCGTTTTCTGTCTCATGAAACTTATCACCCGTTCTCAGTTCTCTACCTATCTGTAGCCCTATGTAACAGATTACATATCTGGGATCCTGATCCGGTATCAAATACCCAGGACGTGGAGGATATAGAGAAACAGTTCTTTGTAATGAACACACCCGAAGGAGATGCATCATATGCACTTTCTTCGTTTGGGCGGCACGGGAAATCTGGTATTCCCCAATTTCCTGCTCTGTCTTATAACAATTATAAGTTGGAGCTGGACCAAAGTTTCCCAGCTCAGTATAACAAGCGAGTTCGGTCAATTTGTCCATTTTATTATCTTGATTAAGGCGTGACATGGTCGCTACCTGGAGAGAGAGAGAGAAGAAAACACTCTACGTGCGCTCTTGCAAGATCAGATTGGTTATTATTTTATCTAATCAGGATGGCTCCCACTGTTTTTATCAAATCTTCCTTCAAACCCTAAAAGGAAAGACTAGCCGGGATTAATTACACACTACAAGTTCGCCAATCTTTCAGCCAGGCCAGTGTCGGTACTTTGAGGGAGGTTCCCCGTGCTTTCGCACGGACCTAATTAATGTAAACCTCGTTTTCCCAGAGGCGTAACCCCGTTGACACCTTTCTAGACACCTACTTGATCGGCTAATTGTAATGTGTAAAACTCTCCCAGAAGTAACAATTACTCGCAGCGGGTATCGGGATCCAACTATCTCATAGAAGGTATGCAATCTCATTGCAAATTTCAACACTTGAAATTCCCGATAATATTTTGCCCCAAGCGATCTATGACCTTGACTGAGTCAACAAACCATAAACCGCAAGTAAAGTTCAACCCGTCATTTCCCGATTGAATTAAACCCACCCGCACAACCTTTGACTGAGTCAACAAGGCCGCACGACTTCCCTAATCCAATCGCATCATATGCATTGCAGATAAGCACTAATTAGCTACCGCACACTATGCCTTGACTGAGTCAACAAACGCAGCACGAATACTAACTATTACTTATCTGAAATGACGGAGGGCTACGACAGGTTTTTAAGAAAACCCTTTGCTTAATGAACTTTATATCGTTGTAGGATCGAATGAATTTTGAATGGAGTGTTTTTTAGGCTTTTCTAGTTTTGCTAAAGGGGTCACTCCCGGTGAAGGGATCGTCGGCCCTTTCCTCGTCGAATGAGGTGCGGGATATATCATATATATCACTGTGCAAAGCAGAAACTATAGAAGCTATCAAAAGACAAACCGAGTGTGTAGCATCTGCCAGTTATTGCTAAAGGGGTCACTCCCGGTGAAGGGATCGTCGGCCCTTTCCTCATCGAATAAGGTGCAGGATATATCACATATACCACTTTGCAAAGCAAGAACTGTAGCTACCTGTTTTATTTTTGAAATTCGATTCTACAACATCTTTAGGTTTCTTTTATTTCATTAATCATATTAATGAAGTCCCATCATTTAAGTACCTAAACATCACAGATAAATACGACGTACACTTATGCCATCCGCATTCGCCTCGATGTCCCATCGTGCACCGTTAGGTTAGGTAACTAACGGCAGAGCGGGGCAGGGCTAGCACGAGTGCAAAACATAAGTAACGTCTATATAATATATCATATATACTATTTACTGTATCCATCACAGAACATATCACATGATCACATCACAGATATCGCAGCAGAAGAAACATATGAAACATTGGATATACTAGGACGTCCGTGTTTTCAATACGAGCCAGTATAAAACACGGATTCCACGGTCGCGATGAATAGCCAAACCCACACCCCTAGACCCCTACGAGAGAGGCAAGCAACCCTACCAATTCTGGAGTTAGAAGACCCGAACTCGACTCCTCGAGTTGGTCTCCCACTGGACTCCAGAACCCGGTTACTTGTGCCCTCCTCATTGGGTCTATCCTAGTGTGGAAAAGTAAATAATATACAAAAGGTGACATCTTCCGCATCCTGGAAGTGCCCCAATAAAAGAATATTACATACAAGTTTTTACACGAATAAAAATGAAAAACACTCATCTCACAGAAAAAAAAACCCTGGCTATTCAAACACGACGATCCAATATAACATATCCAGCAACACATAACATCACATGTCATCAACGTAAGTAAATATGCGCATCCCAATTATCGTTGACATATAGCAACGAAACCGGCGATATCACATATTACACTTACGGTCACAGAAAAGAAAGTGTAAAACTACAACAGTTGGAATCCGCAACCTCCATAGACATTGCATGCCTAATCAAATGAATTCCTTAGACATCGCATGCCTAACAATTATAAACCCCGCATTTTAGTCTCATTTATCGAAAACTCTTTTCAATATCAAGTCGGGCAATTCAACAAGATTCCCGACATCCTGATCGAATGCTCGTCGCAAACTTTAGTAGACGGCCGCATCCCCGATTCCGTCGACGAAGTGCACCAAGGCGGAACACCGCTGCCGCGAGCACCCAAACGGATGCTTTCGGCGACGGGGTTCTCCTACAGTCACTTGGTCGGGGCTTCGGGGTGTGGATGTCTATTAAGTTTACCCGGCGAGTATCCGCGTACGCTACGTGATTGCGACGGACTTTTGATCACATCAAAATTCCGTGGCAACCAATCAAGTGAGACTAAACTGCTATGTTTATAACATTCAATTCAGTTATCTCATAACTACTTATGGATTCCAAATATTGTATCCCATTCCAGATAAATAGAAAATGTTAAACTTTCCGATCGAACATTCAAACACCCAAGTTTTCCCAAAACAGCTCAACACATGAAACAAGTTTAAAAACATCCAGTTCATGCCTCAGTACCAACGGTCCAGCCGTAGAAGGGTCAAGCCAACGCCTCACATGTGGCACGCCGTACTGCCCCAAACCCGAAGGTTCAAAGGGCAGTTCAAGACGGTCACATAATCGAGTTAAGGTTTGTTGTCTTCTAGAGGGTCCATCGCGTTACTTGCACTACTTAGAACATTCTTTAACTACGGAAAAATCCAACACTTGGAAATTTCCCGGCAGGGGAAAAAGTGGGTATTTATATCCGGTCGAACTTTTTAACAGTTTCTAAAATATCCGGAAAAACATAAACGAAGTTAAATTATCCGATCAAATTAACGAGTCCCCAATAAAACCCTAGAAAACTCAACACTTGAGTGGAATTAAAAAATTCCCATAAAAAATTGCCAAGAAAGGACCTAAGAATAAATATATGAAATTTCAGGGACTAAGTCAAAATTTTGGCCGCGGAACCGCCGCCAAACCCATGGTTTCGCCGCGATTCCATGGTCAAATTATTGACTTAGTGGACTGTACTTCACAGTAATTCTTAGTTCTTCCTGCTTGTTTTTCTGAGAATTTTTAATTCACAAAAATCCACTGTTTTGAAAAATGTACAGAGAAGGGTTTTGTCGGGGTTTACGGGTTCGATCGGACTTCTAACTTCGTCTACACTTCGCCTAAAGCTCTAGCTAGGCTCTGATACCACTGTAGGGTTCCTAGGCACACTAATGAGGTCTCACAAGGCATCAACCATGCCAAATTCAAATTTTACAAGTGCCGAGAAACCCTAATGCGAGATCGTAAACTAGAGGATAGGCGAAACATCAAGCAAGTTAACATCTTAACTACTAAGTGAACGGAAATACAACCTTTGTAGATCCGGTCCTCCATTTCCTTGGCTCCGTGTTGACGTCCCTCCACTGCGATCATCGGATCCCGGACTCTAGCGATGGTTTCGTCGAAGAAATGATCGGGCTAGGTCGTCGACTTCGATGCCGAAGATGATCTACGTCGAGGCAACTCAAGCTCAAGCTCCACCTTCACCGAGTCATGAAACTTGTGAAGAAAACACCCTATACTACATGGCAAGTGGTAGAGGATGAAGAAATAGGAAGTGGGTTCACTTTGGATTTTGATTTCTCACTTGGAATCATCACTTTATCTTTTTCAAGCAAAGGTTTTCTTTTTCCTCTTGAAGAAGAAGAAGAAGATGAAGGAAAAAGAATTATCAATAATTGAAAAACAAGTGATGGTTATCATAATGCAACCATGGTTAAGTGTAGAGAATAAACTAGGGTTAGGTGAATGGTTAGAGTTATCATAATGCAACCATGGGTGAGACTAACTCATGTAGAGAATGAACTAGGGTTGAGTTAAAGGGTTAGGGTTTAGGAAAGAAACAAAAATGGTTTTGACTTTCAAAGCTTCATGAAGCTTCAAAGAAAAGACAAAGCAAGCAACCATTTCAATTTCCTACCAAAATGAATAAAATAAATAAATAAATTAGTAAATCAAAACCCTAACCATTAACATAACCATGGTTTAATCATACACACACAAGTTTACATGTATCATCAAACA
The DNA here is from genome assembly GCA_030015575.1 of Agapanthus africanus. Classification (NCBI taxonomy): domain Eukaryota; kingdom Viridiplantae; phylum Streptophyta; class Magnoliopsida; order Asparagales; family Amaryllidaceae; genus Agapanthus; species Agapanthus africanus. The sequence continues at coordinate 224,131,689 of CM057344.1, read as the reverse complement.
TGATACAAACTAGTGCACAAAACTATATCATATATACAATATGCACATCAAGTGAGAAAATCTATCTTAAGTGAACCAATACTAGTTAATGTAAAGTAATATATCAAATATATAATTATACATTAAATCATTAAATCAACACTTGATTTAACGATCCGGTCATATCGTATATGACCGACTAATATCCAATGTATCGACTTATCGAATCAATCCTCGATTCGATAACTAGGTTATATCGCATACAACCATTCGATACATTCATCACGAGAATAGAATACAGTATCACATACACGCATTATTCTCGGTCCCGCACATATCTCATATGCGCTCCTATTTCGTTTCGCTTGAGCCAGGAAACCTCTGTGTAGGACTCTAAAGACTCATCAATACGCCGGCAGCAGGTGATGATCATATCAAACACCCACAAGCCGCAAGCGGTCTGCTAAACGTAACGGCCACCCGGGTATTGAGCGATCAGAAGATCGACGAGCAAGCCCGCTCACACTCCTGTGAATCCAACCAGTAACACTTACCGTACAGTCCGGTCTGTTCATCTGATATGTCGCATATCTCGCCTGGGGTGGTAAACGTCAGACCCCAATAGCTCGATAAGTCGTGTTGATATGAGATCTATAACAGTTTGAGAAACCACTGGTAACACTTACCAGTAAATCTCAGCAACCCTGGCCAGGGATTTCCGGTTATAGCCAATCGAACACAGCGCAACATCAACTCCCTATACCGGGAGAGACGAATCCCCTCCTATCGCTCATTGCCTCCATGTGATTCGGGACTGTACCCAAAAACCACCGTTTTGCTTGCCCTCTTGGACGTGGTAAGGTGGAAATCAAAGCACAGTGGGAATCACACAAGACTCTATGACGATCTCGGGTCAACAGACTACTCTGTACCAGTGTCACCAGAGAACTGCCATCTGACGTAAGGTATAATACCATCTGGGAGTTCTCGACGAGTCCGTCCAGTGTACCCAGTCTCCACTGAGCACCCGTATATCATCTCTGATGTCAAACACCAATGGATATGGGATCATCCATCGCCCATCTGTATGGGTCGAGAAGGTATACGCTAGTCTATACCGGTATATCGATGCCCTGTCTCGATACACCCATGACTAGGGACCTTGAAGGATGTACTTATGGACTACCATGTCCCCACTAGTATGATCTGCATCATAGTCCAGGTAGTCAAGTACACATCCTAAGGGCTTTACCAACATGTAACAGAGAGACAATCAGTGTACACGTTAAGGTAAAGAGTAACTAGATAGCATACTATCATGTCGAGCAAGAAAGTCCTCCCTATATATGTCCAAGCATCCACTACAATATACATCCTATGTATAGTAATGGCCTCTAGGGCATACATATAACTAATACCGGTATCTCATACCCAGGACATAAAGGATACTGAGAAACAGTTCTATGTAATAAACATACCCGAAAAAGATGCATCAGCATGCACTTTCTTCGTTTGGGTGGCACGGGAATCCTGGTATTCCCCTAATTCCTGCTCTGTCTTATAACAATTATAAGTTGGAGCGGGACCAACGTTCCCCAGCTCAGTATAACAAGCAGGTTCGGTCAATACATCCATATTACTATCTTGATTATGGCGTGACATGGTCTCTACCTGGAGAGAGAGAAAAGAAAACACTCTGCGTGCGCTCTTGCAAGATTAGATTGGTTATATATTTTATCTAATCAGGATGGCTCCCACTGTTTTTATCAAATTCTCCTTCAAACCCTAAAAGGAAAGACTAGCCGGGATTAATTACACTCTACAAGTTCGTCAATCTTTTAGCCAGGACAGTGCCGGTACTTTGAGGGAGGTTCCCCGTGCTTTCGCACGGACCTAATTAAAATAAACCTCGTTTTCCCAGGGGCGTAACCCCGTTGACACCTTTCTAGACACCTACTTGATCGGCTAATTGTAAACTGCAAAACTCTCCCGGAGTAACAATTACTCGCAGTGGGTATCGGGATCCAACTATCTCATAGAAGGTATGCAATCTCATTGCAAATTTCAACACTTGAAACTCCCGATAAAGGTTTTTACCCCTAGCACTTATGACCTTAACTATGGTCAACAAATCATAAGCACTAGTCAAGCTCTACCCGTCATTTCGTGATTAATTAGACCCACCCACATTTCCCTTAACTAAGGTCAACAAAGTCACGCGACTGTCCTAACTAATCGCATCATATGCAGTGTAAGAAGACATCACTTAGCTACCGTACACTGTGCCTTGACTATGGTCAACAAACACAGCACGAATACTAAGTACTCTACTTCCTAAAATAACGGAGGGTTGCGGATGGTTTTTAAGAAAACCTATAACGCTTTGAACTTGATCTCGTTGCGGAATCAAATGGTTTTAAATGGAGTGTTTTTGAGGCTTCTGCTAGTTTTGCTAAAGAGGTCACTCCCGGTGAAGGGATCTCGGCTCTTTCCTCGTCGAATGAGGTGCAGGATATTCACAATACCACTATGCAAAGCAAGAACTATAAAAGCAATCAAAAGACAAACCGAATGTTGTAGCATCTGCTAGTTATTGCTAAAGAGGTCACTCCCGGTGAAGGGATCTCGGCTCTTTCCTTATCGAATAAGGTGCTGGATGTTCTACAAGGAACACCGCTATGCAAAGCAACAACTAGAGCTACCTAATTTTTGTAATTCGATTCCACAACATCTTTTTGGTTTATTTTCTTTCATTAATCTCATTAATGAATGTCCAATCATTTAAGTCCACCAAAACATCACAGATAAATACAACGTACGCTTATGCCATCTGCATTCGCCTCAATGTCCCGTCTGCACCGTTAGGTTAGGTAACTAACAGCAGAGCGGGGCAGGGCTAGCACGGGTGTAAACCATAAGCAACGTTTATATAATATATCATATATACTATATACAATATCTATCTGAACATATCACATGATCACATCACAGATAACGCAGCAGAAAACATCATATGAAATATTGGTTATAGTAGGACGTCCGTGTTTTATTTTGAGCCTGTATAAAACACGGATTCCACGGTCGTGATGAATAGCCAATCCCATACCCCTAGACCCCTACGAGAGCGGCAAGCAACCCTACCAATTCTAGAGTTAGGAGACCCGGACTCGACTCCTCGAGATGGTCTCCCACTGGACCCTAGAACCCGGTTACTTGTGCTCCCCGCCTTGGGTCTATCCTAATGCGGAAAAGTAAATAATATACAATGGTGACATCATCCTCAGCCCGGAAGTGCCCCAATAAAAGAATATTACATACAAGTTTTTTACATGAATGAAAATGAAAAACACTCATCTCACATAAAAAAAAACCCCGGCTATTCAAACATGACGATCCAATATAACATATCCAGCAACGCATAACATCACATGTCATCAACGTAAGTAAATATGCCCATCCCAATTGTCGTTGACGTATAGCAACGAAACCGGCGATATCACATATTACACTTACGGTCGCAGAAAAGAAAATGTAAAACTACAATAGTTGGAATCCGCAACCTCCATAGACATCGCATGCCTAACCAAATGAATTCGTTAGACATCGCATGCCTAACAATTATAAACCCCGTATTTCAGTCTCAAAATCGAAAACTCTTTTCAATATCAAGTCGGGCAATTCAACAAGATTCCCAACATCCTGATCGAATGCTCGTCGCAAACTTTAGTAGACGGTCGCACCCCCGGATGCCGTCGACGAAGTGCACTAAGGCGGAACACCGCTGCCGTGAGCACCCGAACGGATGCTTTTAGCGACGGGGTTCTCCTACAGTCACTTGGTCGGGGCTATGGGGCGTGGCTATCTATTAAGTTTACCCGGCGAGTATCCGCGTACGCTACGTGATTGCAACGGAATTTTGATCACATCAAAATTCCGTGGCAACCGATCAAATGAGACTAAAGTGCTAGATTTATAACATTCAAATTAGTTATCTCATAACTACTTGTGGATTCCAAATATTGTATCACATTCCAGATAAATAGACAATGTTAAACTTTCCGATCGAATAATCAAACACCCAAGTTTTCCCAATAGCTCAACACTTGATGGGAGTTTAAAAACATCCATTTCATGCCACAGTGCCAACGGTCCAGCCGTTGAAGGGTCAAGCCAACGTCTCACATGTGGCACGCCGTACTGCCCCAAACCCTAAGGTTCAAAAGGCAGTTCAAGACGGTCACATAATCGAGTTAAGGTTTGTTGTCTTCTAAAGGGTCCATCGCGTTACTTGCACGATTTAGACGTTCTTAAACAACGGAAAAATCCAACACCTGGAAATTTTCCGGGTCGGGAAAAAGTGAGTTATTGATATCCGGTCGAACTTTTTAACACTTTCTAAAATTACCCGGAAAAACTTAAACGAAGTTAAATTATCCGATCGAATCAATGAGTCCCCAATACAACCCAGAAAACTCAACTCTTGAGTAAGAATTAAAAATTCCCAGAAGAATCAGGAAACACATACGGAGGTTACTGTGCAAAATACAAAGAATGATGTGACTGTATGGCCGCGGAACCGCCGCAGGAGCATGCTCATGCCGCAGTTCCGCGGCGCTTTGATCGACTTAGGAGCACGTGATGCACAGTAATTCCTAGAAAACCCTGCTGATTTTTCTGAGCATTTTTAATTCACAAAATATCACAATTTCAAAAAATGTCCAGAGAAGGGTATTATCAGGGTATTCCGGGTTCGATCGAACTTTAAACTTCGTCTAGATTTCGCCTAAAGCTCTAGCTTGGCTCTGATACCACTGTAGGGTTCCTAGGCACTCTAACAAGGTTCTACAAGGTATCAACCATGCCCGATACAAAAAAAATAGCCGTGCCGATGATAAGTCATGCCGATGTAAGGTCCATAACAAGTATGAAAATACTGATAACACTTACCAGTAAATCAGTGCAACCCTGGCCAGGGATTTCCAGTTATGGCCAGTCGAGCATAACGCAACATCAACCCCCAATACCGGGAGAGACGAATCCCCTCCTATCGCTCATTGCCTCCATGTGAATCGGGACTGTACCCAAAAACTACCCGTTTGCACGACTCAGTAGAGCCGTGATAGGGTGGAAATCAAAGCACAGTGGGAGACACACAAGACTCTATGACGATCTCGGGTCAACAGACTAAGCTGTACCACTGTCACCAGAGAACTGCCATCTGACGTGAGGTATAATACCATCTGGGAGTTCTCGGCGAGTCCGTCCAGTGTACCCAGTCTCTACTGAGCACCCGCATACCGTCTCTGATGTCAAACACCAATGGATATGGGATCATCCATCGCCCATCACATGGGTCGAGAAGATATACGCTAGTCTACTCTGGAATATCGATGCCCCGTCTCGATATTCCTACGACTAGGAACATTGAAGGATGTACTCATGGACTACCCAGGACCCACTAGTATAATCTACATCATAGTCCTGGAAGTCGAGTACACATCCTAAGGGCTTTATCAACATGTAACAGAGAGATAATAAGTATACATGTTAAGATAAAGTGCAACCAGATAGCGTACTATCATGTCGAGCAAGAAAGTCCTCCCTATATATGTCACAGCATCCACTACATTATACATCTCATGTACAGTAATGGCCTCTAGGGCATACATATAACTAACAATACATATATGGGTTATGTCGAGATATGAACCTTAGCAAGAAAAGCATTAGGAGATCATGGGTTAATGTTAGCGAGATTTGAGGAAAGTGGTTTAGTTGGTTTCTTAGTCGCGAACCCTAGAGTGAGGTTGTTACACATACACATACACGCACGGGATATGGTTTTGGGTGTATACGTCATATTTTGTTTTGGGTGTATACGTCATATTTTTATATATATGTATAGGTGGATGTGTTGGTGCTTATATATATATATATATATATATATATATATATATATATATATATATATAGACACACACACACACACACACGTATACATGGATGTTGAAGATAGCATATGGTATTTAGAGATGAGTCGATGTGATTGGGCATGATGCCGCGAGATCAGTGATGTGATTTGGTTCGTACTATGAGATACGACAGGAGATTATAGTGGATCTTTAGGCGATGTGTTTCAGACACACGCACATATATTTGTTGATGGTATTAGTTTGTACTAAACTTATATCTGTACCCCAGTTCATGACATATGATGATAAGGATACCATATGAGTAATGAGATAAATATGATATTTGACCCGTACCCAGATTTGGGATACCGTACGTTAGATTTACCGTACGAGATATAGTTATGAGAATAGATCCGCACTCTTGACTCGAGGATGTCATTTTATTTATTGTATCGTACGTGATACTATTGAGGCGAGATCACTGACTACTAGATATTATATAGATCGACTCAGACTTAAGTGGATTCTCTTACCCTTTTGACTGGGCTCGAGTCATACTCATTTTCAAAAGTGGAGAATCGTGAGTATTTTAAATACCAAACTATATGACTCGTATATTGGGTAGGTATATTTTTCAGTGTTGCTGTTACCACATCACTTTCTGTATATTCATGATGTTTTATCGCATTGCATGCTTGTACATATTTTATCTGTAATTATTATGAAATCATGTTGTCAGGACACCAGCACCATTACCGATGATGCGTATGTTCCACATACACATACTTGCCGGCTCACACACATCATCATCGGTAATTGCCATGTCACGTACACTTTAGAGAATACTATTCATTGGCATAGCTTGCTAGTTGATAATTGCAATATGTTATAGCTTTCATATGCTAGTTTAACTATTGTATTTATTGCATGATATCAGATGCATTCAAATATTCATTGGTCATGCAGTATTATGGAGATTTATGCCGGTATTCACTGTTTATTGATATCATGATTTTTATGATTTCGGATCCTTCTTGAGATTTCTGGATTTGGAAACCGCATGTGAATGTTTTATAATCTGATGATTTGTTTTAAAGAGATAGATGCGGTTTTCCTTGATATGATGAGTATTGTCCACCATGATGTTTTCTCGGTTCTGATATGGTTTTCGAGATCCGATTCGAGGAGTTGGATGAACCGTCTGCGGGTACATGGTGGACCCGGTATGGTATCCCGGGGCAAGAAGCTCGAGTTGTAGACGATGAGCCCGGCAGGGCAGACTGCCTACCGGTGATTGTTTGCCGCGGCGGATAACCAGAGGATACCATTCGTGGTCGTGTGATTGATGATATAGGCCGATCCGGACTGATGGAGCCCAAGGTATCGAGGTATCGAGGTATTGAGATTTGAGACACTGAGATATTGAGATTTGATGATACAGGCCAATCCGGATAGCCGGAGCCTGAGATATTGAGATATTGAGATTCACGTTTTGTGTCGATACTTGACACTGATTTCTCTTTTGATTTCATTGATGATATTCGATTTATATACATACAGGAATCTCATTGAATAAAGAAAACAGTTGTCTCATTCATGATGTATTCTGTTTCCATTCGTAATGCATTCATACATCATATATCTGATATGTTGCTATCTGAGGCACTGACACGAGCACGTAGTATTGCACTTATATGTAGACGGATCGGGATATTATTTGAGGATATTACTTAATATGCCCTAGGATAGCATCATACATGCGATTTCTGATCTGTGATATTTTCTACTCACGAATTGGCAACTCACCCCTGTTGTGCCACAGTTTCTTGCAGGTTTTGCCGTACAGGTATCTTGACGGCTTGCTGGCACACTGCTTTCATTTCGGGTGATTGCTTTGGTAGGTGGGTTCACTTGCATCGTAACCACCATTGTATATTTGTTATTCAGTTGTATCTAGTAAAAACTCCATCAACCAGACTTGTTTATTTGATAGAACTAGAAGACCAGTGTATATTCTTTCGACCTTAGAGTCGCGCTTGTATTATTATGGTTTTCTGGTGGATATGGGCTTTCTTTTGAGTTTTGATCCTCGCCCTTCGGTGTTGTATATTATATTGCTTGCGTGGTTGTGACCGTCAATTTACGAATAGCTAGCTCCCGCTTGGGGATGCCTTTATTCATTATATATGCTTTATCAGGTTTGTACCCGTTTGGGGTCAGTTTTTACAAAGGAAACTCTGCCGAAATTTTCATAAAAGACTTGAGATTTTAAAAATACATACTTCGGCTTATGTTGTTAAACTTCTTGCTTTAAAATTGATTTTCTTTCACTCTACTGCTTTACATGGTTTGGATTTCTGGGTTTTGGCTTACTTAGATTACATACGCCTCGAGACGATTCGTAGTTTAAGTGTCGGTCATGTTCCGTACTTTTCGGGTCGTGACAAAGTTGGTATCAGAGCGTTCGGTTTTACCTCCTGAGTGTAGGATGACCCTTGGTTGATGGAGTAGGCGAATTTAATAGAGTGACGTACCGTGTGTATGTTCCGCGGCATACTTACGATACGCTACTCCACTTAAGAACCCTTAGGATGTACATTTCCTTGCACAGTATTATATTCATTCCTATGTGTTGGAGATAGTTCCCTCAAAGTCAATTATTGGATCGCAGGTACGTGATTGCAATGATTGAGGCAGGACCTATACCGATATGACAGTCTTGCTCGAGATGATAGTATGCTATCTGGTTTGTCTTTATCATCGTATACATGCTTTAGTTCACTATTGCATGATGATAGAGCCTATAGGATTCTTGCTTGACTACCAGCAGTATGATGGCGATCATATACGTGGGAGCTGGGGTCTGTAAGCACATCCTTAAAGTGTCCCTAGTCATGGGAGTTTCGAGACAAGGCATCGATACTCCATAGTAGACTAGTGTATACAGTCGAGACCCCGACGAGGGGCGATGGCCGGTCTCACAAGCCATTGGTGTTAGTTGGTTCACCTAAGATGTATACAGGTGCTCATTGGGTTATGAGTACACCGGACAGGACTCGCCGGGAATCTGCTAGTTGGTATTATACCTAGCGCCAGATAGCAATTCCCTGGTGACATGTGTACAGGTTAGTTCATCGACCTGAGGTCGTCATTTGTCTCGTGTGAGTTCCCACTGTGCTTTGATTTCTACCCTACCATGGCTTAAAGGAGTCGTGCAAACATGTCTTTTTTGGGTACAGTTCTAAGCCACATGGAGGCAAGTGAGCGGATCGGCAGGGGATTCGTCTCTTCCGGTATTGGGGGTGAGATCGCGCTGTGTCTGGGAGAGCCATTACACAAAGCCCTCGGCCGAGGCAGGAGATTTACTGGTAGGTACTCCAGTAGTATCTCAGGGTGTTCTGGGCCACTCTCTGACACGACTTATACCGTTATTATGGGTCTGACGTTACTAGCCCCCTAGGCAGATATGCGATACTCATAGACAAACGGACCGGACTGTATGTATATTGTCACTGTTAGGCTCAGTAAGGTTTATAGATGAGTTCGCTCGTCAGCTTCCCTTCCAATCAATACATAGGCAAACCGTTACGTACAGCTTGTACCTCTGACGTGCTAGTGGTTATACCCAGTGCCAGTGTGTTGATGAGTCATTAGAGTCCCCTACAGACACTTTCTCAAGTTCGGGCGAAACTTTGTACAGGCCGTATGGTTTTATGGCAAGGTTCGGAAAATGCACGTGCGTTTTCGTACGTGTCGTTTTTTGGGCAGATAATACTGGTCGGCTTTGGTTTAAGCCGGATCCGAGTATTATGCTGTGTAGATATAATATCTTTGTCTCAGTTGCATTTGTATTCGGTCGCAATATAAATGCGGGTATGTTTATACTGATACGGAGTTATCCTGAAATTCGTTTCAGGATCGCTTTTAGAAGTTGCCAGTTTCCAGTTTTCTGTCGGCCGTGTTTAACATTCGGTTAAATGCGGATTTATCTTTTCTTCTTGGGTGAGTCATGAGGGTGAGTCATGCTTCTAGAAGGTTCTAGAAGTGGTGATTAGGCTTGTGACTCATTTGTTCCTTAATGGTGCTTTAATTGTGCATTTATTGTGTTCATACTTGGTGTCATTTGTGAGTCATGCTTTGATGTTAGGTTATGATAAGTTCAAAGCTAATGGTCACCCATCCCTCCTCCTACACTCACCCCCTTTTGCCTATTTTGTGGCCGGCCACCCCTTGGTGGAGGATATGGTTGCTTGAAAAAAGATTGATATTGTTTTGGACTCATGGAAATTAGATAAGCCTCATTTCTCATTTCACCCGATTCCAAAAGGCAACTTCATTAACCGTTCGTCCATAGCCTTAGACGTAGCGAGAAAAAGTGTTCTACTCATTCTCTACTTCATCTTGGTCGTCTCTTTTAGCAAACTTGACGATCGACTTGCCTCGGTTCAGAGGCGGGAGCCCGTTTAAAGATCCGTCGACGTGGTGCCACCTGGACGAGAAGACTGGAGATTCAAGAGATCGGAGCAGCCGCAACAAAGCGTGGGATGATGGTTGAAGACCGAAAGACTCGGATCGTTCGGTATAACTCTTCTACCCACTTTGTAGTTTGTTAGTTTAGCTTTAATGGTAGATCCGGGTTATAGTACGCGATAACGCCAGTTGCAAAAAGTTTTTGTTCCGCATTTGGCGTCTGTTAGACGGCCGAGACGCTACCGTGGACTTACAGTGGTATCAGAGACTCACCATTAAGCTATACTAACTTATGCTAACACGTTTAAAAGATCGATCGAACGGAATTTCCGAAATCGCAATTTTATGCACACTGAATTTCTGTCGATTTTTCAAAGGGCCTAAAAATAATTTTGCATATCACAGAAAAGCGTGCAGGGTTTTCTAAGAATTATGGGAAAATTTGGGCACGTGATCCCACTTTACCACCGCGGATCCGCGGTCAAACCTAGGGTTTGACCACGGAACCGCGGCGCTTTAGTGGGAACAGTGTACCAACTTTTTCCAGAGAACTTCATTTTGGAAATTGTGGTTTTTTGTATAGTTCTTTTGGGCCCAGATTTTGTTACTGTACAGCAAATGTACGTGGGGCCCACTTCGGGAAATTTTATCGATCGAAATTTTAAACTTGTTAGTATACAGTATTTACATTATATCTCCGACCGGGAATGTCATTTGATCGGTAAACCGCGTCTGATTGCTATAGTTCTTTTAGAAGGGTTTGCGAACGTGACATTCACGTTGATGTTCTGTGTTGTGCTGTGATGTTGCGGATATGTCGTGGTGGATAGCAGGGTGCAATGATAGTGCAGTTTGGATTTATTTGTACATTTGATATTGCGGGACGAGCGTCCAACATGTGGACTGCCGTTACTGCCTGTTTGTATAATATTCTTTTAGGGCACGACCGGGTTGAGGTCGATGTACCCGTTGTACATATTTTTATTTCTGTACTAGGTTTATCCCGCGAAGGAGTGCACGGATAGCCGGGTTCTGGAGGGCAACGGGTCCGTATCTCATGGCTTTGAGAGGCAGAGGGACCTCACTCTAGAATTGGCAGACTATTCGCCGCACTCGTAGGGGGTACAGGTTGACCCAAGGAGGGGTGCTCAAGCTACCGGATTCCGTGAAGTGCCGGGTGTTCCATTCACTATGCTGTGGGGACTACCTCGCTTCAGGTTTTGGCGGGTAACTTGCCGCACCCGTAGGGGTCTAGGTTTCATTGCACAGGCTATCCACACGACCAGGGGAACGTCGGGTTTCAGCAGCGGCTCTGTGAAACTCGGGGATCCCAGATTATCTATATTGTTCTGTGATGCTTATTACTTTTCTGTAATGTTGCATATTATCACGCCTGGAGCGATTATTGTATATTGGTATATATACTATTAGATGTTATATATGTTTTACATCCGCGCTAGTCCAGCCCCCGCTCTGTCGTTAGTTAAGTAACCTAACGGGTGATGACGGGACCCAGTGGCGAATGCGGATGGCATATACGTACATTATATTTTCGTTCTTTTCTGGTGTAATTGATTGATGGGACTGCATTGATTCTTATCAATGCAAGGATAAAACAAACCTATATTTGATGTTGTTGGAACAAATTTTAAAAGGTGTTATTGCAAAGATGTTTCCTTTTGTATAGCGGTATTCAGTTGGAATATCCTGCACCTCATTCGACGAGGCAAGGGCCGATATCCCTTCACCGGGAGAGAACCCTTGGGCAGAAGTTTACGTCAGGGTAATAACTTCATTATAGTCGATTACAAGTTGCTTTGCATAGTGATATTCAGTTGGAATATCCTGCACCTCATTCCATGAGGAAAGAGCCGAGATCCCTTCACCGGGAGTGACCTCTTTAGCAAAAGGTTTTCGCCACTATATTTTTATAAAAAGCTATCAGGTTCCTTCAACGAGATCAAGTTCATTACGTTAAAGGTTTTTCGCCAAAAACCAGCCGTAGCCCTCCATCATTTCTTATGGATAGTCAGTAGTATTCAAGCTATGTTTGTTGGCCCTTAGTCAAGGAATAGTGTTTGGTAGCTGCTGGGTATTCATTTGTAGCATAGATGAATGCGTTGGTTTAGGACAGTCGTATTACTTTGTTGACCCTTAGTCAAGAGTATGTACGGGTGGGTTCAAATCAACCAGGACAATGACGGGAAGAACTTGACATGTGACTTATGATTTGTTGGCCCTTAGTCAAGGTCATAAGAGCATGGGGCAAAAATTTACATCGGGAGTTTCAAACATACAGGAAACTTGCCAGATATACGCATACCTTCTGGAGTGTGATAACTTGAGTTGCTTCCATCAAGTTATCATGCGATGATAGTTGGATCCCGATTCTCACTAATGAGTTGGTTTACTCTTCGGGTGATCCCGACTGATTCTTCTTTTAGGTTTGGAGGAGAATTTGAGATTACAGTGGGAGGTTTCCTGATTAGATAAAGTGATAACCATTCTGATCTAGGTTAGAGTGCACGCAGAGTGTTTCTTTTCTCTCTCTCTCTGTGGCAGCGACCTTTGACCGACCCTAGACTATGACTCAGTGACCAAAGTTGACCGAACCTTCTTAAAATACTGGCTTTTGGATTGTCCGAGTTGCATAAGTCATTGCCGCTCCTTCTTTTACCCTTTGGATTTCTCAGAACACCCCGTATTATTACGGACATCCACTTCCATTGGATAGATCCATCGTATGGTTATATACGAACTCGAAGGAGCTTCTTCGAGGATGGATCAAGGTTCAGGAGAAATAGAATTGGTTTATTCAGTTGTCTTTTATTATCACCTTCTCTCAGGTTGCGAGGGCTCCTTAGTTTAGGAGAGTACACCTATTACGCTTATTAGATAGTCTTATTCCAAACCATAGGCAGGTGCCGAAATGTAGGGAATGAAGAAAACCAATTAGCCTAAGTAGGGTGTGCAGAAGGAAATATGTAAAGACAAAATAAAGGGATTAGAAAGAGGGCAAAGTAAATTGCGACTGTTATCATTCACGACCAAACCACATACTTCATCGCCACTCCTATTTCACCTTTAATGGAATAAGGTATTATTCAGTTGTCTTTTATCATCACCTTCTCTCAAGTTACGAGTACTCCTAGGATTAGGAGGGTACACCTATTATGCTTACTGGATAGTCTTCTTCCAAACCATAGGCTGGTACTGAACGGTAGGGAAGGAAGAAAACCATTTAGCCTAACGAAGGCGTACAGAAGGTAACGACTAAAGACAAATAAAAGGATTTGGACAGATGGCAAAAAAATATACGGTTATAGTCATGAATTGGTTTATGGAAGAGGCATTACTAGGAATACCAGGATACCTCTACGAAACATTTTAATGTTTCAGTTTCACTGCGCATTGTTAAAAGAAAACTGTTTTCCCGATTAGATACTTACTCCAGGGTATGTATTTACCAGGTTTCATTCTCATATCTGTATGGTTTTTACAGATGATGAGTGGGAGTAAGTTATTGGAAATTAGGTGATCATCCTCATTATATCGGAATTAGTTGTAATTGGTGATATTTGAGGAAATCGCCTGGGTACAGTTTTCAACCTACGATGCATAGGTTTTGAGTTATTCAAACTCAGGGGACTTATACAGAGTATTGTATGTTGTCCAGTATCCGTCAGGACAAAGGGGTAGGTCCTCGTACTATGTTCTGTTTACTTATGACTTCTCTAGTTTTTAGACAAGTGTTTCGCAGAAATACAATGTCTAAGTTTTGAGAAGTTGTGGGTATAAGAATAAAGTAGAGAACCAGGTGTCACAAGTATCGGGATTCTTCAAAGAGATTGAAGATATAGATTCTTGTGAGTGGTATTCAGATGATAGTAATGGTTTTTGAGAAACTTGTTTCTCTTTCAGGTTACTCATAATTGGATGGATTCCTAAGTTGAGTAATGTCGTTTAGCCTCTCTCCATTAAGTAGATATGCACTGGAGACAGCTGCATGTTTTGAATCTGGTTCCAATTAAATTAGTGCCTCTGTTTCTATATTGGATATAGAATGGTTCATATCTTAACGATGTTAAGGTAAAGGGAGTTGTCCAGCTTATGCTTAAAACCATACACTGGATAACTCAAGGCACGTTTCTGTAATGGCAGTTTATGGGTTGACCCGGGCTATGTCGAGGGTTGATTTTTCTACCATTTGGAAGATCAATAGTGATATTGTTCTTAACTCGCCACAGTTTTAGTAAAATGGATTTTTTTCAGAAAACAGTAGTGGGAGTATGGTAGAACTGGAAGTGATTCCAGAACCGCAAACGATTACGGAAAATTTAATAGGACCTATATATTCAATCAGGTTTGACATTCTAATAGCCACTCCGCAGATATGGTGGGTAACCTCAGACACCCGAGAGGTACTCCGGTAGCCTCAAGGACAGTGACAGGGAGGTTCTTGATTACCCAGACTTGACACTACTGTTGTTCCAGACTATGAGACCCGGCAAGAGGATAAGTATAGCGTCGTTCTAAACTAGCTTTAGAAGTGTACGTATATATTATTCTGTGAGAGGGTTGGTGTGGTCAGTGAGAGCAGCGGAAGCATAGTGGGTAAGTAGCTTATGTCTATTTATAGACTAAAGCAAATATAGCGGAGAAAGATCATCTAATTTTGGATGTAACAGTCATGGCTTTGACTTCATCAGAATAGGAGATGGATCTGTTAAAAAGGTAGTAGGGTGTGATGTCCTGGTATTTGGATGACATACACAGAGTATGAAGTAAAATTCCTATACTAGGATCGGTTGTACTTTGGTCGTCACACAGTTGTTTCTCCACAAAGGATATGGATATAATATCAGACATTCTGGTTTCTAGATCTATGGTTTTAGATCAAGATTTGGATAGTTTCCCAATGTGGGTACTTTGACAGTATTCTAATAGTATTTTAGAATAGATGACTCTTGGCATGGTGGTGTACCTGCAGGTGATGGAGTCACCTTCTCTAAAGGTGTCTTATAGACTAAAGGAGATAGGGATGTGCATGATTGGCAGATCACTTGCTTAGGCAATTGAGTCAATCATGAGATGTCAAGTACCACACCAAATGTTGTTTTTGCACTAGATGCGATAAGTTTATATTAATCCAATCCTGGAGAAACATAAGGAAGCAGTTTTAGAACATAAGTGCATGTTCTACGGATTTTATGACGGCAGCCTCCTTCGGGAGACAGTTATCATTCCAGGCTTCAAAGGTGACATGGATGACAGAGTGATTGTCAGAGTTATAGTTTTCCCTTCGACGAGGGACAGTATTATGGACAGGTGATCCAAGAGGATACTGTGGGAGGCATGGTGCTGGATACTGATTAGGTTCAGTTATCGATACCGTCTAAGAAGTTTGGATTTGGAGTTCATTTATGAACTAGATCCCATCAGATATCCAGACATATTCTAAGACAGGTATTACTCGATTCGGGAGATGGCTTTCTCCGCGAACTTGAGATTTAGAGAGATATAGAAAGAAACATCAGGGCGAATCCACTCACTGAGGCAATTTCTCGAACACAAGAGTTTAACAAACTAGCTTTGTGAAACTGATTAGTAGAGAAGTTAGATGTTCGGTATCACACTGGCTGTGAGTATGCGACATCGCAATAATTAGCCTTAAGTGCAAGTGGGAGATTGCTGGAGATAGTGCCCTCAAAGTCAATTATTGGATCGCAGGTACGTGATTGCAATGATTGAGGCAGGACCTATACCGATATGACAGTCTTGCTCGAGATGATAGTATGCTATCTGGTTTGTCTTTATCATCGTATACATGCTTTAGTTCACTATAGCATGATGATAGAGCCCATAGAATTCTTGCTTGACTACCAGCAGTATGATGGCGATCATATACGTGGGAGCTGGGGTCTGTAAGCACATCCTTAAAATGTCCCTAGTCGTTGGAATTTCGAGACAGGGCATCGATACTCCAGAGTAGACTAGTGTATACAGTCGAGACCCTGACGAGGGGCGATGGCCGGTCTCACAAGCCATTGGTGTTAGTTGGTTCACCTAAAATGTATACAGGTGCTCATTGGGTTATGAGTACACCGGACAGGACTCGCCGGGAATCTGCTAGTTGGTATTATACCTAGCGTCAGATAGCAATTCCCTGGTGACATGTGTACAGGTTAGTTCATCGACCTGAGGTCGTCATTTGTCTCGTGTGAGTTCCCACTGTGCTTTGATTTCTACCCTACCATGGCTCAAAGGAGTCGTGCAAACAGGTCTTTTTTTGGTACAGTCCTAAGCCACATGGAGGCAAGTGAGCGGATCGGCAGGGGATTCGTCTCTTCCGGTATTGGGGGTGAGATCGCGCTGTGTCTGGGAGAGCCATTACACAAAGCCCTCGGCCGAGGCAGGAGATTTACTGGTAGGTACTCCAGTAGTATCTCAGGGTGTTCTGGGCCACTCTCTGACACGACTTATACCGTTATTGGGGGTCTGACGTTACTAGCCCCCTAGGCAGATATGCGATACTCATAGACAAACGGACCGGACTATATGTATATTGTCACTGTTAGGCTCAGTAGGGTTTATAGATGAGTTCGCTCGTCAGCTTCCCTTCCAATCTGTAGGGTTCCTAGGCACGCAAATGAAGTCTCACAAGGTATCAACCATGCCAATTTACAATTTTACGGGTGCCGAGAAACCCTAATACGGATTGTTGACTAGAGTTTAGGCGAAAAACGAAACAAGTTAACATCTTAACTAAAGAAGAGAGGCTACAACCTTTGTAGATCCGGTTCTCCACTTCCTTAGCTCCACGTAGGCATCCTCTCGCTGTCCATCTCGAATCCCGGACTCAATCGTCGGCTTGATCGGAGAAATGGGCGGGCTAGGTCGTCGGCTTCGTGCCGAAGACGATCTACGTCGAGGCATCACAAGTTCAAGCTCCAACTCCATCAAGTTGTGAAACTTGTGAAGAAAACACCCTATACTACTTGGCAAGAGGTAGAGGGTGAAGAAATAGGAGGTGGGTTCACTTTAGAATTGGATTTCTCACACTTTAGCTCAAGTTGCCATTAATGGACTTAAGCTTTTTCTTTGAAGATGAAGAAGAAGATGAAGCTAGAATATGATAAGTCTTGATTAAAATGAAAAGTAAAATGAATACTTATCATATACTAACTATGGTAGAGTGTAGAGAATTGACCATGGTTACTTGGAAGGGTTAGGGTTAAGCATGAAGACAAGAATGGTTACAAAGTCAAAGCTTCATGAAGCTTCAACTAGAAACAAAGAAAGCCACCATTCTCATCAAAATCTTTTCCAAATAAATAAATAACCAAATAAATAAATAAATGAATAAGAAAAACCCTAATGATCCTTTTAACCATGGTTTGATTCTTTACACTTAACCAATTAAACATGCATCATCAAACATGATACAAACATGTGCACAAAAGTATATCACATATACAACTTGCACATCAAGTGAGAAAATCGATTTAAAGTGAACCAATACTAGTTAATGCAAAGTAATATATCAAATATATAATTATAAATTAAATCATTAAATCAACACTTGATTTAACGATCCGGTCATATCGCATATAACCGACTAGTATCCTATGTATCGTGTTATCGAATCAATCCTTGATCAAATATCTAGGTTATATCGAATATAACCAATCGATACATTCATCGCGAGAATGGAATACGGTATCACATACACACATTATTCTCGGTCCTGCACATATCTCATATGCGCTCCTATTTCGTTTCGCTTGAGCCAGGAAACCTCTATGTAGGACTCTAAAGACTCGTCAATACGCCGGTAGCAGATGATGATCATATCAAGCACCCACAAGCCGCAAGCGGTCTGCTAAACGTAACGGCCATCCGGATATTGAGCGATCAGAAGATCGACGAGCTAGCCCGCTCACACTCCTGTGAATCCAACCAGTAACACTTACCGTACAGTCCGGTCTGTTCGTCTGATATGTCGCATATCAAGTCTAGGGGTGGTAAACGTCAGACCCCAATAACCGATAAGTCGTGCCGATATGAGGCTCATAACGGGTCAAGAAACTACTGGTAACACTTACCAGCAAATCTCTGATCAGCCCTGGCTAGGGACTTCCCTGTTACGGCCAATCGAGCACAGCGCAACATCAACCCCCAATACCGGGAGAGACGAAAACGCCTCCTATCGCTCATTGCCTCCATGTGACTCGAGACTGTACCCAAAGACCACCGTTTTGCACACCCTCATGGACATGGTAAGGTGGAGATCAAAGCACAGTGGGAATCACACAAGACTCTATGACGATCTCGGGTCTACAGACTAACCTGCACAAGTGTCACCTGAGAACTGCCATCTGACGTGAGGTATAATACCATCTGGGAGTTCTCGGCGAGTCCGTCCAGTGTACCCAGTCTCCACTGAGCACCCATATACCATCTCTGATGTCAAACACCAATGGATATGGGATCATCCATCGCCCATCTCATGGGTCGAGAAGCATATACGCTAGTCTACACTGGTATATCGATGCCCAGTCTCGATACACCCACGACTAGGGACCTTGAAGGATGTACCTATGGACTACCATGTCCCCACTAGTATGATCTGCATCACAGTCCAGGTAGTCAAGTACACATCCTAAGGGCTTTACCAACATGTAACTATAAGACAGTGCAAAGAGACAAGTGTACATATTAAGATAAAGAGTAACCAGATAGCATACTATCATATCGAGCAAGAAAGTCATCTCTATATATGTCCAAGCATCCAATATAAAATACATCATGTGTACAATACTGGCCTCTAGGGCATACATACAACTAACAATCTCCCACTTGCACTAGGGCCAGCTGCTGTAGTATCGCATACCGAGCATCCCGAAGAGTCTCTCAAACTGTATCTGGGGAATGGCCTTCGTGAGTGGATCCGCCGTATTGTTCTTCATGTCAACCCTCCTGACCTCGATCTCCCGGCGATCAACTATCTCCCGGATCAGGTGATACCGCCTCAGAATATGCCTGGATCGCTGATGGGACCTGGGTTCCTTGGCTAAAGCCACCGCTCCATTGTTATCGCATTACAAAGGTATTGGATGCTCAATGGATGGAACCACTCCAAGTTCAGCAATGAACTTCTTGATCCAGACAGCCTCTTTAGCAGCATCGTTGGCAGCGATGTATTCAGCCTCCATCGTCGAGTCTGCCACGGTTTCCTGCTTGGAACTCTTCCAGCTAACCGCCCCTCCATAAAGGGTAAAGACAAATCCCGACTGTGACTTAGAGTCGTCCTTATCACTCTGGAAGCTCGAATCGGTAAAGGACTCCACTTGGAGCTCTCCGTTACCATACACCAAGAGCATCTCTTTAGTCCTTCGTAAGTACTTGAGAATGCTCTTCACAGCTGTCCAGTGACTCTCTCCAGGATCAGCTTGATACCTGCTCACTACACTTAGTAAGTATGCTACATCGGGTCTGGTAAATAGCATCGCGTACATGATAGAGCCTACAGCCGAAGCATAGGGTATCCCTTGCATGCGAGCTCTCTCCAAATCAGTCTTGGGAGACATCTCTTTGGAGAGAGTGACTCCAGAGATCGTGGACAAGTTCCCACGCTTGGATTCTTCCATACTAAACCTCTTTAGTACGGTGTCAATGTACCTGGATTGGGACAATCCCAATATCCGTTTGGATCTATCTCTATAGATCCTAATTCCCAATATGCAGGAGGCATCACCAAGATCTTTCATTGAGAATCTTTGTAATAAGAAGAGCTTGACCGATTGCAGCATAGGAATATCATTTCCTATCAAGAGTATGTCGTCCACGTACAATACGAGGAAGACCACCTTACTCTCTGCTACCTTCTTGTAGATACAAGGTTCATCTGGGTTTTTGACGAAATCAAACTCTTTGATAACGACGTCAAAGCAGATGTTCCAACTCCGCGATGCTTGCTTTAATCCATAAATGGATTTAAGCAGCTTGCACACCTTCCCGCTGCTCCCACTGTCTACGAAGCCCTCTGGCTGAGTCATGTACACGCACTCTTCTAAATCACCATTTAGAAAGGCGGTCTTAACATCCATTTGCCAGATTTCATAGTCATGATATGCAGCGATGGCAAGCATGATCCGGATGGATTTAAGCATAGCCACTGGAGAAAAGGTTTCGTCATAGTCCACACCTGGTCTTTGACGAAAACCCTTTGCTACAAGTCTAGCTTTGAAAGTCTCCACTTTCCCATCTACACCAAGTTTTTTCTTGAAGATCCACTTGCTCCCGATGGGTTTTACCCCTTCAGGAGCAACTTCCAAAGTCCATACTTTGTTGGTGTACATGGATTCCATCTCGGACTACATAGCATCCAGCCATTTCACTGAGTCCCTACTCGTGATGGCCTGCTCGAAGCTAGTTGGGTCATCATCCTCCATGATGCAATCCTCGCTGCCACCATCCATGAGAAAACCGTAGTATCTCTCAGGTCGGCGAGGAACCCTATTAGATCGGCGGAGTGGCTGGGGTTCATTGGGAACTATTGAATCCTCTGGTTCCACCAGATCTTCTGTTGTAGCTTCTGTAGCTGGAATCTCTTCCAGTTCTACCTCATGACCACTAATCTCTTTTTCAAGAAATTCCTTTTCTAAAAAGGTGGCATGCCGAGAAATAAACACTCTTTGTTCCTCAGGGTGGTAGAAGATATACCCTTGTGAATTTTTGGGATATCCTATAAATTTGCATAGAACAGACCGTGCCTCGAGTTTGTCCGAATTTTGTTGTTTGACATAGGCTGGACAACCCCATATCTTAACATAGTTAAGACATGGTCTCTTCCCTTTCCATATCTCATATGGAGTGGTAGGCACTGATTTGGTAGGGACCATATTCAATAGATGTATGGCTGTCTCAAGCGCATACCCCCAGAAGGAAATAGGTAACTCAGCTGTGCTCATCATAGAGCGCACCATATCTAATAGGGTGCGGTTCCTCCGTTCAGATACACCGTTGTGCTGTGGTGTATATGGAGGAGTCAGCTGAGAGAGAATCCCATTCTCTTTTAGGAAGTCCAGGAATTCATTGCTTAAGTATTCACCTCCTCGATCAGATCGAAGGATTTTAATACTTTTTCCGGTTTGGTTCTCGACTTCTTGTTTATATTCTCTAAATTTCTCAAAAGCTTCAGACTTGTGTCTTATCAAGTACACATGTCCGTATCTTGAGAGATCGTCAGTGAATGTGATGAAGTACGAAGAACCATCCCTGGCATGTGTAGACATGGGACCACATACATCACTATGTATTAGTCCCAAGAGTTCGGTAACTCTTTCTCCGTGTCCCGTAAACGGAGTTTTGGTCATCTTGCCTTTGAGACATGACTGGCAAGTGTCATAAGATGAAAATTCGAATGGTTTCAAATATCCATCCTTATGCAACTTAGCTAGTCGTGTCGCATTGATGTGACCCAGTCTACAATGCCACAAGAAGGATTCATTCAGTTCTGAACTCTTCCTCTTGTGTGTGTTTGTTATGCTCAGAACTGTTGATTAATTTAGAACATAAATGCCATTGCACAACGTGCCTGATCCAACCAACTTTTGGTTACGGAAAATGTTCATAACATTGTCCTGTAATACAAAATTATATCCCTCTTTACTCAACAAAGAAACCGATATAATGTTGCATATCAGGTTCGGCATGTAATAGCATTCGTTCAGAACCAATGTATTACCAGTTGGTAATACAAGGTGATATTCCCCGACAGTCTTAGCTGCAACAATTGCACCATTTCCAACTCTAATGTCTTTATCACCTTCTCCAAGTTCTCTACCTTTTCTAAGCCCATGTAACTGATTACATATATGGGATCCTGACCCGGTATCTAATACCCAGGATGTAGAGCAAATAGAGAAACAGTTCTCTGTAACGAACACACCCGAAGAAAATGCATCATCATGTACTTTCTTCATTCGGGTGGCATGGGAATCCTGGTATTCCCCTATATCCTGTTCATTCCTATAACTCTTATAAGAAAGAACGGAACCAACGTTCCCCAGCACAGTATAACATGCGGGTTCGGTCAATACATCCATATTATTATCTTTATTAGGGCATGACATGGTCGCTACCTGGAGAGAGAGAGAAGAAAACACTTTAGCGTATGCTCTTGCAAGATCAGATTGGTTATTATCTTATCTAATCAGGATGGCTTCCACTGGTTTTTATCAAATCTTCCTTCAAACCCTAAAAGGAAAGACTAGCCGGGATTAATTACACACTACAAGTTCGCCAATCTTTCAGCCAGGCCAGTGTCGGTACTTTGAGGGAGGTCCCCCGTACTTTCGCACGAACCTAATTAATGTAAACCTCGTTTTCCCAGAGGCGTAACCCCGTTGACACCTTTCTAGACACCTACTTGATCGGCTAATTGTAATGTGTAAAACTCTCCCAAGAGTAACTCTTACTCGCAGTGGGTATCGGGATCCAACTATCTCATAGAAGGTATGCAATCTCATTGCAAATTTCAACACTTGAAATTCCCGATAATATTTTACCCCTAGCGTGCTATGACCTTGACGAAAGCTAACAAACCACAGCCCGCTAGTCAAGTCCAACCCGTACATTTCTTGACTGAATTAAACCCACCCGCACGACCCTTAACGAAAGCCAACAAAGCCGTACGACTACCCTAATCCAGTCGCATCATATGCAGCAGATAAGCAGCACATAGCTACCGCACACTACACCTTGACGAAAGCCAACAAATGTAGCACGAATACTATATGCAACTTATCTGAAATGACGGAGGGCTACACAGGTTTTTCTGAAAACCATGAGCGTAATGAACTTGATATCGTTGTAGAATCAAATGAAGTTTTGAAATGGAGTGATTTTGAGGCTTTTCTAGTTTTGCTAAAGGGGTCACTCCCTGTGAAGGGATCGTCGGCCCTTTCCTCGTCGAATGAGGTGCGGGATATATCATATATATCACTGTGCAAAGCAGAAACTATAGAAGCAATCAAAAACAAACCGAGTGTATAGCATCTGCCAGTTATTGCTAAAGGAGTCACTCCCGGTGAAGGGATCTCGGTCCTTTCCTCATCGAATAAGGTGCAGGGTATATCATATATACCGCTATGCAAAGCAAGAACTGTAGCTACCTGTTTTATTTAAAATTTGATTCTACAACATCTTTTGGTTTCTTTTATTTCATTAATCACATTAATGAAGTCCCATCATTTAAATACCTAAACATCACAGATAAATACGACGTACACTTATGCCATCCGCATTCGCCTCGATGTCCCCTCGTGCACCGTTAGGTTAGGTAACTAACGACAGAGCAGGGCAGGGCTAGCGCGGGTGTAAAACATAAGTAACGTCTATATAATATATCATATATACTATATACTGTATCTATCACAGAACATCACATGATCACATCACAGATATCGCAGCAGAAGAAACATATGAAACATTGGATATAATAGGACGTCCATGTTTTCAATACGAGCCAGTATAAAACACGGATTCCACGGTCGTGATGAATAGCCAATCCCACACCCCTAGACCCCTACGAGAGCGGCAAGCAACCCTACCAATTCTAGGGTTAGGAGACCCGGACTCGACTCCTCGAGATGGTCTCCCACTGAACCCTAGAACCCGGTTACTTGTGCTCCCCTCCTTGGGTCTATCCTAATGCGGAAAAGTAAATAATATACAAAAGGTGACAACTTCCGCAACCTGGAAGTGCCCCAATAAAATAATATTACATACAAGTTTTTACATGAATGAAAATGAAAAACACTCATCTCACATAAAAAACCCCGGCTATTCGAACACGACAATCCAATATAACATATCCAGCAACACATAACAACACATGTCATCAACGTAAGTAAATATGCGCATCCCAATTGTCGTTGACATATAGCAACGAAACCGGCGATATCACATATCACACTTACGGTCACAGAAAAGAAAGTATAAAACTACAACAGTTGGAATCCGCAACCTCCTTAGACATCGCATGTCTAATCAAATGAAATACTTAGACATCACATGCCTAACAATTATAAACCCCGCATTTTAGTCCCATTATCGAAAACTCTTTTCAATATCAAGTGAGACTAAACCGCTAGATTTATAACATTCATCCAGTTATCTCATAACTGTTTGTGAATTCCAATTATTGTATCACATTCCGGACAAATAGAAAATATTAAACTTTCCGATCGAACATTCGAACACCCAAGTTTTCCCAAAACCGTTCAACACATGAAATAAGTTCAAAGACATTCACTTCATGCCTCAGTACCAACGGTCCAGCCGTAGAAGGGTCAAGCGAACGCCTCACATGTGGCACGCCGCACTGCCCCAAACCCGAAGGTTCAAAGGGCAGTTCAAGACGGTCACATAATCGAGTTAAGGTTTGTTGTCTTCTAGAGGGACCATCGCGTTACTTGCACTACTTAGAACGTCCTTAAACAGCGGAAAAGTCCAACAATTGGAAATTTCCCGGCAGGGGAAAGATTGGGTATTTACATCCGGTCGAACTTTTTAACATATTCTAAAATATCCGGAAAAACACATAGACGAAGTCTGATAATCCGATCGAATCTACGAACTCCCAATACAACCCAAAACACTCAACTCTTGAGTTAAATTTAAAAATTCCCAGAAAACTCAGCTGCTGAAACCATGAATTACTGTGCAAAGTATGGAGGCAAATCCTATCAAGTGGCCGCGGAACCGCCGCAGAAGCCAGGCTTCTGCCGCGGTTCCGCCGCGCTTTAGAGGCTTCATGAGATAATTTTTGCACCGTAATTCTTATAATTCCCTGCTGAATTTTTTAAGCATTTTTAATATGGAAAAATCCCAGATTTTAGAAAAAGTCCAGAGAGCATATCGGGAATTAGGGTTTCGGTTCGATCGGGTTTCAAACGTCGTCTAGACTTCGCCTAAGGCTCTAGCTAGGCTCTGATACCACTGTAGGGTTCCTAGGCACGCAAATGAAGTCTCACAAGGCATCAACCATGCCAATTTACAATTTTACAGGTGCCGAGAAACCCTAATACGGATTGTTGACTAGAGTTTAGGCGAAAAACGAAACAAGTTAACATCTTAACTAAAGGAGAGAGGCTACAACCTTTGTAGATCCGGTTCTCCACTTCCTTAGCTCCACGTAGGCATCCTCTCGCTGTCCATCTCGAATCCCGGATTCAATCGTCGGCTTGATCGGAGAAATGGGCGGGCTAGGTCGTCGGCTTCGTGCCGAAGATGATCTACGTCGAGGCATCACAAGTTCAAGCTCCAACTCCATCAAGTTGTGAAACTTGTGAAGAAAACACCCTATACTACTTGGCAAGAGGTAGAGGGTGAAGAAATAGGAGGTGGGTTCACTTTAGAATTGGATTTCTCACACTTTAGCTCAAGTTGCCATTAATGGACTTAAGCTTTTTCTTTGAAGATGAAGAAGAATATGATAAGTCTTGATTAAAATGAAAAGTAAAATGAATACTTATCATATACTAACTAAGGTAGAGTGTATAGAATTGGCCATGGTTACTTGGAAGGGTTAGGGTTAAGCATGAAGACAAGAATGGTTACAAGGTCAAAGCTTCATGAAGCTTCAACTAGAAACAAAGAAAGCCACCATTCTCATCAAAATCTTTTCCAAATAAATAAATAAACAAATAAATAAATAAATGAATAAGCAAAACCCTAATCATCCTTTTAACCATGGTTTGATTCTTTACACTTAACCAATTAAACATGCATCATCAAACATGATACAAACATGTGCACAAAAGTATATCACATATACAACTTGCACATCAAGTGAGAAAATCGATTTAAAGTGAACCAATACTAGTTAATGCAAAGTACTATATCAAATATATAATTATACATTAAATCATTAAATCAACACTTGATTTAACTATCCGGTCATATCGCATATAACCGACTAGTATCCTATGTATCGTGTTATCGAATCAGTCCTTGATTCGATATCTAGGTTATATCGAATATAACCAATCGATACATTCATCGCGAAAATGGAATACAGTATCACATACACGCATTATTCTCGGTCCTGCACATATCTCATATGCGCTCCTATTTCGTTTCGCTTGAGCCAGGAAACCTCTGTGTAGGACTCTAAAGACTCGTCAATACGCCGGTAGCAGATGATGATCATATCAAGCACCCACAAGCCGCAAGAGGTCTGCTAAACGTAACGGCCATCCGGGTATTGAGCGATCAGAAGATCGACGAGCTAGCCCGCTCGCACTCCTGTGAATCCAACCAGTAACACTTACCGTACAGTCCGGTCTGTTCGTCTGATATCTCGCATATCAAGTCTAGGGGTGGTAAACGTCAGACCCCAATAACCGATAAGTCGTGCCGATATGAGGCTCATAACGGGTCGAGAAACTACTGGTAACACTTACCAGCAAATCTCTGATCAGCCCTGGCCAGGGACTTCCCTGTTACGGCCGATCGAGCACAGCCCAACATCAACCCCCAATACCGGGAGAGACGAAAACCCCTCCTATCGCTCATTGCTCCATGTGACTCGGGACTGTACCCAAAGACCACCGTTTTGCATGCCCTCATGGACGTGGTAAGGTGGAGATCAAAGCACAGTGGGAATCACACAAGACTCTATGACGATCTCGGGTCTACAGACTAACCTGCATAAGTGTCACCTGAGAACTGCCATCTGACGTGAGGTATAATACCATCTGGGAGTTCTCGGCGAGTCCGTCCAGTGTACCCAGTCTCCACTGAGCACCCGTATACCATCTCTGATGTCAAACACCAATGGATATGGGATCATCCATCGCCCATCTCATGGGTCGAGAAGCATATACGCTAGTCTACACTGGTATATCGATGCCCCGTCTCGATACACCCACGACTAGGGACCTTGAAGGATGTACCTATGGACTACCATGTCCCCACTGGTATGATCTGCATCACAGTCCAGGTAGTCAAGTACACATCCTAAGGGCTTTACCAACATGTAACTATAAGACAGTGCAAAGAGACAAGTGTACATGTTAAGATAAAGAGTAACCAGATAGCATACTATCATATCGAGCAAGAAAGTCATCTCTATATATGTCCAAGCATCCAATATAAAATACATCATGTGTACAATACTGGCCTCTAGGGCATACATACAACTAACACAATCAATACATAGGCAAACCGTTACGTACAGCTTGTACCTCTGACGTGCTAGTGGTTATACCCAGTGCCAGTGTGTTGATGAGTCATTCGAGTCCCCTACAGACACTTTCTCAAGTTCGGGCGAAACTTTGTACAGGCCGTATGGTTTTATGGCAAGATTCGGAAAATGCACGTGCGTTTTCGCACGTGTCGTTTTTTAGGCAGATAATACTGGTCGGCTTTGGTTTAAGCCGGATCCGAGTATTATGCTGTGTAGATATAATATCTTTGTCTCAGTTGCATTTGTATTCGGTCGTAATACAAATGCGGGTATGTTTATACTGATACGGGGTTATCCTGAAATTCGTTTCAGGATCGCTTTTAGAAGTTGCCAGTTTCCAGTTTTCTGTCGGCCGTGTTTAACATTCGGTTAAATGCGGATTTATCTTTTCTTCTTGGGTGAGTCATGAGGGTAAGTCATGCTTCTAGAAGGTTCTAGAAGTGGTGATTAGGCTTGTGACTCATTTGTTCCTTAATGGTGCTTTAATTGTGCATTTATTGTGTTCATACTTGGTGTCATTTGTGAGTCATGCTTTGATGTTAGGTTATGATAAGTTCAAAGCTAATGGTCACCCATCCCTCCTCCTACACTCACCCCCTTTTCCTATTTAGTGGTCGGCCACCCCTTGGTGGAGGATATGGTTGCTTGAAAAAAGATTGATATTGTTTTGGACTCATGGAAATTAGATAAGCCTCATTTCTCATTTCACCCGATTCCAAAAGGCAACTTCATTAACCGTTCGTCCATAGCCTTAGACGTAGCGAGACAAAGTGTTCTACTCATTCTCTACTTCATCTTGGTCGTCTCTTTTAGCAAACTTGACGATCGAGTTGCCTCGGTTCAGAGGCGGGAGCCCGTTTAAAGATCCGTCGACGTGGTGCCACCTGGACGAGAAGACTGGAGATTCAGGAGATCGGAGCAGCCGCAACAAAGCGTGGGATGATGGTTGAAGACCGAAGGACTCGGATCGTTCGGTATAACTCTTCTACCCACTTTGTAGTTTGTTAGTTTAGCTTTAATGGCAGATCCGGGTTATAGTACGCGATAGCGCCAGTTGCAAAAAGTTTTTGTTCCGCATTTGGCGTCTGTTAGACGGCCGGGGCGCTACCGTGGACTTACACTATGATCTATCCCCTTCAGTACCAGTTTATGGTTTTGTTACCACGGTTGTATGGGCATGGAGAGCTACAGCTAGAGTTGCGGTCAGCATGAGCTCGTCACGGACGAGGACTGACCAGGGCGTGATTCCAGGGACATACGATTGCATAGAGGCGTCGTTTTATTGTGTTTTCGCGCCATGAGCGTTTGATGGGTCGCTTTTACGAGATTACTCGGACGTGCAAGTCAGCACCAGAGGATTGAGCCAGTGATAGAGGCCGGCCAGAATGGGATGACCATTGATGTATCGCCTATTCATGATGATTGAGGCACTGTTCAGCGTGCAGAAGAATGAGCCAGTTGTTGTTGGGAATGATGAGATATCACCCCAGATGTTGGAGCTATTGCAGTACGAGTTGTACTTAGAGATATGATAGAAGGTCGCTAGTCACCGAGGATGAATGACTAGGACATGTGGTTCGTTCGTTTACGCCGATGCGAGGTCATGAGATAGATTGATTCCAGCTTGAGAAGACTTCACACAGATACGTTGGTAGTCGATAGAGACGATCGAATGTCAGGAGCCATTTTCCAAGTTTAAAGTATTCATAGACGAATGCAAGTAATGCTATGGACTCTCTAGAAGAATGAAATCCTAACTCGACATAATGACCATGTGAAAGCCTTTGAACCTTAGGGTTTGCGGCAGTTCCGCGGTGCCATTAGTGAAGCTTGGGTTTGCCCTTCTACGGTTGGTCCATAGGTGTTGTGGCATGTACTCGATATTATTAAACTGTACTCAAGATATTGAGCACTTGGGGGATTATGGAACTTTGACGAATCGATCGAAATGTTTGACTTCATTCGGATATCATGTGATGGGATGCATTGCTTGGGAGACTCCAGATACGAGTATAGCCATTGGAGCGCAGTTCATGCAACCACGAGGAGACGAGTCTGAATCAGTCAACATTAGAGAAAAGTGGAGTAAGAGGTTCGTACGAGATCGTGACGAGATGACGTTCCACTCCGCTGACATCAGAGATGTGATACGCATGCATAGGTGTTGTACATGGATATATCTTCCAGAAGAAGTCGTGATGAGTATGCAGCCGTTCCGGAACAAGAAATAGATTTAATGAAAGATAATGACTTCCAGGCAGTTCGGCGGAAACGAGATTTGGGAGATACTTCGACAGAACCTTTCTGGAGTACTATACGAGAATTCCTGGACCCAGGATCAGTTGTATTACGCACACCCAGGAGACCAGAGTTCGGCATCATTGATGAGATATGTTATAAGCGACCATAATAATCGGCCAGAGATCTTTAGAGGGTATGCTAGAGCGGATCGTTTCCGTTAGTACACCAAACCAGGCCGATAAGCCAATGGATTGCAATATTGGTAATCCATAGAGAAATGAAGCCCCGGAGACAAAAGACGCCAGACCGTGAGCAGGAGGCAGCGGATGTTCTTGCTCTGCCAGTTTTGGGCGCACCGACACTTTTCGGTATTGTAGGAGGCGTACCTCATTATCTTTCGTTGCGATTTGCGTTGTGATCTGAATATCACGCTTATATCACTTGGATTTGAGTATTGATGATTAGGCTTTATGGTATTGTTTTCGTGCACCATGGCTGCACCTACTGAGTATTTACGTTTTGTGCATAGTTATTGCACTTGAGATATGCTTTATACACCGTTGTGTTGATTTATGATTTGTGCGGGTTTATTGCACTTGATTCAGTTTTGTGCCTTGGCTGCACATGTTTATGATTTCGTGGATTGCATACAGCTGATTTGATTTTTGTGCAGGTGGTATGCACCCAATTTGTATTTTGTGCAGTTGTTGCACTAGGTTTTTACGCTGTGCATTGTTGCACCATATTGTATTTCGTGCACTGGATGCACTGTATTTAGTATTTCATGCACTGGATGGACTGTATTTGGTATTTCGTGAACTGGATGCACTGTATTTGGTATTTCGTGCACTGGATGCACTGTATTCGGCATTTCGTGCACTGGATGCACTGTATTCGGCATTTCGTGCACTGGATGCACTGGAGTTGGTATTTTGTGCACTTGATGCACCATATTTGTATTTTTGTGCGATTGTTGCACTGTACTGTATTTCGTGCACTGGATGCACTGGAGTTGGTATTTTGTGCACTTGATGCACCATATTTGTATTTTTGTGCGATTGTTGCACTGTACTGTATTTCGTGCACTGGATGCACCGGATTCATATTTCGAGCATTTGTTGAACCAGCTAGGTATTTTGTGCATTGGTTACACCGGAATTATACTCTGTACCTTGGTTGCACCCAATTTATGTCTTTGAGCATTTGTGTTACCAGATTTGTGTTTTGTGCGCATCGGATGCACTTGATTTAGATTTATTTATGCATGTTGGATGCACTTGATTTAGATTCTATTCGTGCATGTTGGATGCACTTGATTTAGATTTTATTCATGCATGTTCAATGCCCTTGATTTAGCCTTCATTCGTGCATGACGGATGTACTTGATTTGGATTTTCGCGCATGTTGAGCGCATGATATGAGGTGCGATTTTGGTGCATACCAGATGCACTAAATCGGGATTCTTTGTACATATCAGATACACCTGATATTGCTGTTAGGCACACTAGTTGCCCTTGACAGGTGTTCATGCACACCTGTTGCACTTAGGTTTTGTTTTTGTGCACGTGTATGGCACATTCATGGATTTCAATTTCCGTGGGCACCAGATGCACGTGGCATTCTTATATACAGTTTGGGATTGATTTGGAGCAGTACGTTTTTATGATATTTACTATTTATTTTCGTACAGAGCAGGACTAGTCAGAGGACAGAACCTGGATATATTTGCATGCATTGATAGTTATCGAAGGGATTTCCAAAAAAAAGGGAGCTATAGTCTTAGTAATTACCTACGTGTCCGAGATGACACGAAACTTGTTATAAAAGAAAACCCTTCAAAAATTATTTTCAAAAGGCAGGACGTACATATTAAACAAAGGATATGTATATATGTGTGTATATAGTTATTTTCTTACAATAGACGTCCGCCACTGTGCAGTGTTATGCTCATCGCACAACGATTTTAAAAGGTTTGGCATGCATTTCCTTCAGATGTTTACATGTATAGTTTTTATATTTACATGTATGGTTTTGATGTATATCATGTTGGTTTCATTTTGGGCTTTGACATTGGTGTTTTCTCCATAACTCCGATGATTGCGAGATGCTTGACAAAGTTTGATTTGGTTTATATACTTGTTTTTCATGCGCATGCATCGCGCCACTATGTGCTTTATGTATTTATGATTTCGGGACCCCGACGGCTTAGTCATTTACTGAAATGTTTTAGTATTTGGGGGAGTTTTAATTTAAATTCGGGGACCGAATTTCTTTAAGGGGGGAAGATTGTAACGTTTTGAAAATCGTTTAGGTGAAATTTCGGAGAATCGGTAAATAACGGGTGTTTTCCGTAAAATTCAAGATATAATTATCTTTCATCATAAAATCGAATATACCTATTCTAACTATGTAATTGCTAGTATTTGGTATTTATTGAGTCACTTGCAAATTTCTACTTGACTGAAAAATTTTCCGAAAATAATTATTTTAATATTATTTTAAGCGGTCACTAATTGATTGGAACGTTTTCTGATGTGTAAAATAAACTTGTAAAGATATCACAATCAAAAAATTATATTGACCGCAATCAAACCACGGTGTCGGATGTAGTTAATGAATGAGTGCGGATCGTCCACAGGGATTGTGCAATTCAATTGTATTTTGATACTTTTGAAATGAAATGTTAAACAACAATAAACGAAAACATGATTCAAGATGTGATTTGTATTCGAGTGTCACTATCCTTTACTCAAGAATCAAGAAACTATAAACAATCAAGAATCGGTTGTTTTGATAATATTTCCAATCAACAATCAAGAATATAAGAGAGGCTCGTAGGAATCGATCGGATCTTTAGACGTGATGCAATCTATAGGGTTTCGTGTTCTTGTCCTTCGAAGAATTGATACTAGATCAATGGTGATCAACGAGAGTTAGGGTTTTCTTGATGAAATTAGGGTTTCATCTCTTAACCCTTATTCTTTCGAGGATACCATTTATATTCTAGCCTCTAGCAATTTCAAGAAACGATCGGAACTCCCCAATCTCGAGCGATGTCGATCAAGAAAGCATCGCAACGAATTGGGTCGTCGATTCTTGAACTTGCTAGGGTTTACAAACTCGTGGGATTCAAGAATCGATTACAAATTTGTTACATCATCATACTAAAGATCGTTTCGACTCCCCGACGAGCGGAGTTTTATTCACACATCACCACAAAGACAACATTCAAGAATAGTAATGATAACATGATGCGGAATTTAAAGAAAACAAGATAAAAGAATATCACCTTTTATTTAATCAACAATTTCAATACATTCTTTCAAGAATCTACAAGAAGAAGAAATCGATCGTTGACTCGGCTTCGCTCGTCTCCGTGGATCGTGGATCTACTTTGATCTCTTGCCCGATTGAAGATCGGCTCGGCTCATAAAAGGGTTGAAGGCATCTTGCTTGGCTTGCACTCAAGATCTTGAATTGTTGTTGGATTTAGGGTTAGGGTTTCCTACAAGCTCTCTCACTAAACTTGAGGAAGAGGGGATGAAGAAAGAGATTGATTTTCTAAACTTCAATCAAGGTTGAATAATATTTTCTAACATGAGAAATGAGTGAGCCTAGGGTCTTATTTATAGAACTCCCAAACCCTAGGTTAGATTTGAATTAGAACTTTCCCTCCCAAAGTTTGTTGAAGGGTTTCTAGAAGGAGTTTGTTAGGAGTTAGCTTAGGGTTTAAGCTAGGGTTTAGGGAAAGTTCTAGAATGATTAGGCTAGTTTAGGTGTTTGCTGATCTGGAGGAAGTATCTGGCATATTCTGGAAGTTTGTGTGCATTTCTGAGCTGTAGCCACTGAAACAGGAATTTTGGTGCCAAAATTCCTTGATGACGTCACCAGTATGCCGCGCTTCCGCCGCATTTACCCTATATATGCCGCGCTTCCGCGGTCTGTTGGTGGCCTTGGGATCTGTGTCTTCTGCAGTGGTCTTGTACTGCTGTTTTTAGCTTCCTTTGATGTTTAGATTTGTACTTCCTCTTCTGTGTTGATACCAGATTTGAGTTAAGTGAATTTACGAGCAATTGTAATGGTCGAGCAATGTAATGATCGAGCAAGCTTCTCTTTTCCTGCATAGACTTCGAAACAGGGGTTGCAAGATATAGAAAATATGCTATGTAATGCAATGCAGTCAATTTCCCTCGAAATGATGGTTTTAAGGTCGAATACATGTAATCTGATATTTTGCGACCGATTTGCTAATATGTAGAATATGAATACCGTACACTTCTATATGGATGCAGATGATATGGAAATTGCCTGTTAAAATATGCAATATTTTCGACTGATCAAATACCCCCAAACTTAATTTCGATCGTCTCGAGAGAATGTTTTATTAAAAAGAGAGAAGGAGAAAATAAAGAAAGAAAAAAACTAACTAGCACACTTTCGTAGGCAACACGATTGCACTGAGCATGTGCAACAAGCCTTTAAACCTCTAGGTGTCCCTAGTAGGAGGAGTGTTGTCTCCTGAGGGTTTTCAGCGGATTGCACCCACAAAATCCAATAATAAAAGCAAGATCATGAATATTACATTTAAAGAAGAGAATTGTAAAAGAAAAGCTTTGAAAATTAGGGTTTCCAACTAAGCTAGCTTTTCGGTTGTCATGAGCCCTATCTTAATGGTCATGAAAAGATGTTAGAAATCACGTCCTCCCTCAATAAAACATCGTCTTATTCTTCATTCCTATCTTTATTCCAAACATCGATCATATCACCCTGCGTGTGTGTAAAGACATCCCTACACCCGGAGAATTCAATTCAAGCTATCATACCCTTGCCCATCGGCCTCAGTACTTCTTGGCAAACGAGATTGCTTACACACTTTCATGCGACCGTTAATACTTCTTGAGGTACTAACCGACCGATTACTAATGTGCCTGCATGCTTGGTGTATTTTCCTCGTCTTGCACCACCTCAGGCATAGCAGTGACTCCCAGACCAGTTGACCTTGGGGCACTAGGTGAAGAAGCACCCTTTTGCTATATATTTTTATTGCCCTTGGTGATAACAAAACCAGTATCCATTTTTCTCACCACTTTAAAACACATATTTTTTTTTCATACTTTTGGCTTTAAGACAAGAGCATTTCAAGGTATCCTCTACTATCCCAGGCTTTAAGACGTGTGTAAGTGCGAATAGCAGGGTAGCCACGTTCAAAATGTTTGGCTTCCAGAATAGAAACTATTTTTCAGACTTATTTTTATCCTCAGATTAGTGACGTCCTTCCTCTTACTAACCCTTGGGACAACGGCTCATAACTACTTATTACTAGTTCGTATAAGAAAACTTCTAATTTTCTTAGTTTTCTAAAAATTTTCTAATCTCATGGATGCAATTTTTCACTATCTAAACTTTCATTATCTTATTTATATACAAAAAAAGGTGTAAATATTAAAATTATTTTTATATTTGAAAATTTTTAAATTTTTATGGGTTTTGAAAATTTTTCAATTTTTATAGATTTTTAAAAGAAATGTTTTGTGCTTATGCAGATGATATGCAAATGATGCGAAAATAAGCACAAACCTCCCCCAAACTTGTTTTCAACAGTGTCCTCACTGTTGCCGACAGCTATACCTACAAAAATCTGTAAATCTGGGGGGAATTATTAGTGGGGGCAAAATATATAAGTGAAGAACTTCCCCCAAACTTATCTTTCACTCACCTTCATTCAAAAAATGATGCAATGATATACTGGATATGAAGGTGAGACGGAGGAATTTTAATCCAAATAAACTGGCTCTTGTAAGAACAAGAGCTCCTCCGTGGGGTCAGTGGAAAAATACGGCTTTAGTCTATGTCCATTTACTTTGAAAATTGTGCCGTTTTTAACATTTTCTACTTCTACTGCCCCGTGCGGGAATACAGACCGCACAACAAAAGGTCCCTTCCAACGAGATCGGAGCTTACCCGCATGAAGGTGTAAACGTGAATCATAAAGAAGGACTTGTTGACCAGGTAAAAATGTTTTCCTTAAAATGCTTTTATCGTGAAAAACCTTAGTCCTATTCTTTGTGATTACAGCATTATCATAAGCTTCATCGCGGAGTTCGCTTAGCTCGTTAAGTTGCAGCTTCCGAAAGTTGCAAGCAAGGTTTAGATCAAAATTTATTTCCTTTATAGCCCACAATGCTTTATGTTCTATCTCAACAGGTAGATGACATGCTTTTCCAAACACTATCCTATATGGAGACATTCCTAGGTCGGTCTTATATGCAGTCCTGAATGCCCAAAGAGCATCCGTCAATTTGGTCGACCAGTCTTTTCTATTTTTAGCAATAGTTTTCTCCAGGATAAGTTTGATTTGTCTGTTTGAGATCTCAGCCTGCCCGCTTGTTTGGGGATGATAGGGTGTAGAAAGACGGTGGTTGATTGAGTATTTCCGCATCAGAGTCTCGAAAGACCTGTTGCAGAAGTGTGTCCCATTATCACTAATGATAGCGCGTGGGTGTCCAAATCGCGAAAAGATATTCTCTTTCAAGAACTTAATGACAACTTTCCTGTCATTAGTGCGACATGGAATGGCTTCTACCCACTTGGAGACATAATCAACCGCCAGCAAAATGTACAGATTCCCAAAGGAGTTGGGAAAAGGACCCATAAAATCAATGCCCCAAACATCAAACATTTCAACAACCAAGATGGGTTGCTGAGGCATTTCATTCCTCTGGGATATTTTACCCGTATACTGACATTGTGTACAGGTTTTGCAATACTCAAATGCGTCCTTGAATAAGGTCGGCCAGTAAAATCCACATTGCAAAACCTTTTCCGCTGTCTTTCTAGGACCAAAGTGACCCCCACAAGCCTGATCATGACAAAATGAAAGAACACTCTTGAACTCTTCATTTGGGACGCACCGGCGAATGATCTGATCAGGACAATATTTAAACAAATAGGGCTCGTCCCAGTAAAAGTGTTTTACTTGGGAAAGAAAACGATATTTGTCCTGTTTTGACCAATCGCTCGGTATAAGTCCCGTGGCATGATAGTTCACAATATCCCTGAACCATGGTTCAGTGGATACGCTCAAGAGTTGTTCGTCAGGGAATGAGTCATTAATCGGCAGGGTCATAGGGGAAGAAACGATGCGTGAAAGGTGGTCAGCTACTACGTTTTCACATCCTTTCTTATCTTTGATAACAAGATCAAATTCTTGTAACAGTAGGATCCAACGTATTAGTCGACCTTTTGCATCTTTCTTCGCCAGAAGATGTTTTAAAGCGGAATGGTCAGTATATACAACTATAGGTGAGCCGATTAAGTAAGGCCTGAATTTTTCTAACGCAAATACAACCGCTAAAAGCTCTTTCTCGGTGGTTGTATAATTGATTTGCGCATCATTCAGGGTCTTACTAGCATAGTAAATCACGTGTGGCATCTTATCGATGTGCTGTCCTAAGACTGCACCTACTGCAAAATCAGATGCGTCACACATCAGCTCAAAGGGGTAGTCCCAATTTGGTGATGATAAAACGGGGGCTGTGGTGAGTGAGTGTTTAAGTGAGTCGAAAGCTGTCTCGCAATCCGAGTCAAAGTGGAAGGTCGTATCCTTGGCCAGGAGTAGTGTTAAAGGTCTAGCAATTTTGCTAAAGTCCTTTATGAATCTCCTATAAAAGCCTGCATGGCCAAGGAAAGAGCGAATATCTTTGACGCTTTTGGGATGAGGCAGATTTTGAATGACATCTACTTTAGCTCTGTCAACCTCAATGCCTTTCTGTGAAATGACATGTCCAAGGACTATTCCTTCTTGGACCATAAAGTGGCACTTTTCCCAGTTTAATGTCAAGTTCTTCTCTTTGCAACGAGTAAGAACAGCGTCTAGATTCGCTAGGCAATCAGAAAAAGAGTTTCCAAAAATCGAGAAGTCGTCCATAAAGATCTCCAAAAAATTCTCTACCATATCAGAGAATATCCCCATCATACACCGCTGAAAGGTAGCGGGAGCATTGCATAACCCAAAGGGCATGCGACTGTAAGCAAAGGTACCAAAAGGACAAGTAAAAGTGGTTTTATCTTGATCCTTTTTGGCGATGGGGACCTGATTGTAGCCTGAGTATCCGTCCATAAAACAATAAAACTCTCGTCCCGCTAAGCGTTCCAGCATTTGATCAATAAATGGTAGAGGAAAATGGTCTTTCCTCGTAGCAGCGTTGAGTTTTCTATAATCAATGCATACACGCCACCCAGTTTGGGCGCGTGTCTGAATCAACTCATTCGCTTCATTTGTGATAACTGTGATGCCGGATTTCTTAGGAACGACATGTATAGGACTTACCCACTGGCTATCGGAGATTGGGTATATAATACCACTATCTAAGCACTTGACGATTTCTTTCATGACAGCTTCCTTCATGACGGGATTCAACCGTCTCTGTGGTTCTCGGGTTGGTCTGGCATCATCCATCACATGTATATGATGTTCAACTATCAAGGGACTAATCCCTTTGATGTCCGCCATACTCCAACCAAACGCCTCTTTGTTAGATCTCAATACCGATAAAAGGGCATTCTCTTGCTCTGATGCAAGAGAAGCGGAAATGATAACCGGTAATGACTCGTTCTCACCAAGATAAGCATATTTCAGGTGAGAAGGTAAAACTTTGAGATCTAACTCAGGCGGAGAAATGATAGAAGGATGGGTCATGGATTGATTTTTGGATCTACAAAGAAGCTCAGAGCCTGTGAAAGATACAGACTCGGGTGGAGAAAAGTCAGAAGTGCAGGACTCATGTGTAGCTAAAGTGTCCTCACTAAGATCATGTGTGAAATCAAACAGAGATGTGCTAATGTCATCGAGATCAGTCAAGCAAAGATCCTTAGCTCCACAACTATCGGGAGCGATCTCATGGACAGAGCACACATCTAAAATATGAGCAGAGGGTTCTGACGGCTGACTTCCAACTCTATAGATATTTAGTTCAATGGTCATATTTCCAAATGATAAATTCATTGAACCATTTCTACAG
The DNA here is from genome assembly GCA_030015575.1 of Agapanthus africanus. NCBI lineage: Eukaryota > Viridiplantae > Streptophyta > Magnoliopsida > Asparagales > Amaryllidaceae > Agapanthus > Agapanthus africanus. The sequence continues at coordinate 224,092,810 of CM057344.1, read as the reverse complement.
TTTATAACAGCGTTGGAAGTGGCAAGGAAAGGACGACCTAGAATCACCGGAATTTGGCCCCGGGGGTTTGCTACAGGATGTGTGTCGAGCACAATGAAGTCTACGGGGAAAACAAATTCCCCGACCTTTATCAGCACATCCTCTAATTCACCCCTTGGTTTGGTGATAGATCGGTCTGCCATCTGGAGAGTGCAATGAGCAGGTTTCAGCTCTCCAATCCCTAATTGCTCATAGACAGAATAAGGTAACAGGTTAACACTCGCGCCAAGGTCTAACAAAGCACGATTTATGTTTTTACCCCCAATCGAAATCGAAATTGTAGGACAACCTGGGTCCTTTCTTTTCTTTGGAAGCTGGGGTATAAAAGCAGTGCTAATGTTATTAGACATAAAGACCTTCTTCGGCACTTGGGTCTTCCTCTTCCTAGTGCACAAGTCCTTTAGAATCTTCGCATAAGCGGGGACTTGCTGAATCGCATCTAAGAGAGGGATATTGATGTTAACCTGTTTGAACATCTCTAAAATTTTCTCCATATGAGGACTCGTTCTATTAGCCCTTAGCCGGTTCGGGTAAGGTGCTTTCGCAATAAGCGCGGGGTCCATCACAGGAGAAGGAAAGGGGGGTAGACGAGGTCCCAAAGGAGGTGTGGGGACCGTCTGTGGAGAACTATAAGGGTTGGGTGAAGGTGTTGAGCCTAAAGGGAAATGGAGAATAGGCTCGTGCGAAGGTGGTTTGGTAGAAGAAGAAGGATCAGAAGGTGAAGTGTGTGTATGTGGGAAAGACTCAGCCGGGGTGTTGATATGATTTTCAGCATTATCAATCTCTTCCCCGATGTGATTGTTCAGCACTCTTCCCGATCTCAACGTGGTAATGGCATTTACATTGTAATGCCCAGGATTCTGTAGGGGTTGAGAGGGAAGTTTCCCTTTTTCTCTCGCACTCATTTCGGCTTTTAAGCGTGCGATTTCAGCTTCCATCGTGCGAATACTCTCAGCTTGGGATGCTGAGTTTTTCTTTATTTCACTGACGGAAGATCTAACCTCAGTCGAAACATCCATGAAATTTGATAAAAGTGATTTCATGGTTTGAGTGAATTGAGAGAACTCGTCAGAACAGGGCTGCATAGGATTAGACTGTGCAGGAGTGTTGCCCTGGTTTTGGAAATTTTGTGACTGGTAGGGGTGCTGAGTGAGTTGTAGGGGTTGCTGTTGTGGTGGAGGAAGAGCCCGTTGAAATTGATTCGTGTTTGGAACCGTGTTTTGAGATTGTGATTGGTTCCAAGCAAAATTCGGGTGGTTCCTCCAACCCTGATTGTAACTGGAAGAATATGGATCGTTTCGAGGTCGTTGAAATGCGGCATTAGAATGCTCTTGACCTTGAAACGCAGAGTTTAATGGACATTCTTCCGTTAAATGTGACGGATCAGAACAGCACCCGCAAACAGTTTTGGGGAGCGACATTGGGTTTAGGGAGGCTGCTGCAAATTTGTGTTCCATAGCGTCGAGCTTCTTTTGCATTGCTGCCATTTCAGCTCGGACACCTATGGACACATCTATTTGGTGTACGCCACCCCTATTCAATGGTTGTGTTCCACTCTCCCAAATTAGTGACTTTTCAGCGAACTCTTCTAAGTATCGCCAGGCTTCCCCGTCATCTTTGGTCATAAAAGTACCTTGACACATGTTTTCAAGGCTCTGTTTAGTGCTAGGGTTACTGCCCTCATATATGATTCGGCAAAGCTCCCATCTCGGGATGCCGTGATGAGGACATTGAACCAATAGATCCTTGAAACGTTCAAAGTATTTTGAAAATGGTTCGGCAGGGAGCTGGGCAAATTGGTTCAGTTCGCTACGGATTCGAGCCGTCTTTTGGACTGGGTAAAATTTCTTAAGGAATGCAGCGACGAATTCTTCCCAATTCGTAATAGAGTGTGCGGTGGTGTTATATAGCCACTTCTCGGCTATATCGCACAAAGTAAATGGAAGAAGTCGTAAACGCATCGCATCCACTGAAAGTTGAGACGTACCCATCATTGCGCAAACGTTTTCAAATTTGGTAATGAAAACGTAAGCGTCCTCGGTCTCGAGTCCGTGGTATTTGGGTAAAAGATTGATATACTGGGGCTTAATCTCAAAATTATCCCCATTGGCTGGTGGTGTGGATAAGCAGGTCGAAAGTGGACCTCTATGTGGATAGCATCTTTCCTGGAGAGAAATGTGGGGTGGAGTAGGATTCTGCGCACCAACGGACGGTGGCAGATTAGGGTTAAAGAAGTTTGATGGATTCGGATCCATCGGTGTGGGTGTGGTAGTGGGTAAAGAAAAGGTAAATGGAGAATTATCGACTTCGGAGTCGATAAAAGGTACGCGGACTAAACGGGCACTAGAATCCCGTGTCCAGCCTATCTTGTACTAAAAAGGGTTAGTACAAGTGGCAGCGTTGACTTATAATTAGGGGTAAAATGAATGCGGTGCTTGCTTTAAAAAGGGACGGATTTTGAAAAAATGATGCGACAAAACAAATGCAGCACACAAACCCTAGAATCTAATGGTCACCTAGGTCCGATCTCTAGACCGCTCCTAACTGCCAAAAGACAAGCCGCAGGATAGAATCCTCCACTGCCTCTTTGTCCCCCTGTGGCCGGATAAGTGCCAGGTAAGTGGGAAGGAACCACCACTACAGTGGACCTAATTAATAACCACTAGCCTTAGACACACTCGCCTTAGGCACCACAAGAAAACGCGGATAAGCAATGAATTACCCACGACCTTCTCTTGTCCTATTGAGCGCGACAGTCCTTAGAGTCTTCTCTAGATTTCTTTTAGTTAATGGAGGTAATGCGGATGCAAGTTTGACGATTTTCGGGGCCTAGGAAGGGTAATGAAATCCCCACCTAATTTGGATTTGGCCGTGCCCCTTAAATTTCCGTATTAGAATGCAAACAACCAAGAAATCAAAATCACACACAATTTTATTTTGCTTTTGCGCGCTGCGATTTATTTGCAAAGAATCCTGCAGCAAAGGGTTAATTGGAGCTAAAAAGAGAGAGGGGAGAGAGAGATAAAATACCTGCACTGAAAATATTTCAGTGACCCCTCAAGACTGCGGCGCTTCCGCCGCAATATGCATGTATATGCCGCGCTTCCGCGGCTTGATGATGGATTCACTGTACCAAACTTTTTCAGCTGCTTCCTGTTCCTATCTCCAGCTCTCTGGTATATCCCAAATAATTTTTCAACAGCACAAAATGCTCCAGATCACCTTGCAGTCAAATTACAACACACGTGTAAGAGTTTGTACGAATTTTGATTTCAAGAAGTAAAACGTAATAATTCTTTCACTTCAAACTATAAATGCAAATGAATTAGCGCGATCCCCGGCAACGGCGCCATTTTGATTGGAACGTTTTCTGATGTGTAAAATAAACTTGTAAAGATATCACAATCAAAAAATTATATTGACCGCAATCAAACCACGGTGTCGGATGTAGTTAATGAATGAGTGCGGATCGTCCACAGGGATTGTGCAATTCAATTGTATTTTGATACTTTTGAAATGAAATGTTAAACAACAATAAACGAAAACATGATTCAAGATGTGATTTGTATTCGAGTGTCACTATCCTTTACTCAAGAATCAAGAAACTATAAACAATCAAGAATCGGTTGTTTTGATAATATTTCCAATCAACAATCAAGAATATAAGAGAGGCTCGTAGGAATCGATCGGATCTTTAGACGTGATGCAATCTATAGGGTTTCGTGTTCTTGTCCTTCGAAGAATTGATACTAGATCAATGGTGATCAACGAGAGTTAGGGTTTTCTTGATGAAATTAGGGTTTCATCTCTTAACCCTTATTCTTTCGAGGATACCATTTATATTCTAGCCTCTAGCAATTTCAAGAAACGATCGGAACTCCCCAATCTCGAGCGATGTCGATCAAGAAAGCATCGCAACGAATTGGGTCGTCGATTCTTGAACTTGCTAGGGTTTACAAACTCGTGGGATTCAAGAATCGATTACAAATTTGTTACATCATCATACTAAAGATCGTTTCGACTCCCCGACGAGCGGAGTTTTATTCACACATCACCACAAAGACAACATTCAAGAATAGTAATGATAACATGATGCGGAATTTAAAGAAAACAAGATAAAAGAATATCACCTTTTATTTAATCAACAATTTCAATACATTCTTTCAAGAATCTACAAGAAGAAGAAATCGATCGTTGACTCGGCTTCGCTCGTCTCCGTGGATCGTGGATCTACTTTGATCTCTTGCCCGATTGAAGATCGGCTCGGCTCATAAAAGGGTTGAAGGCATCTTGCTTGGCTTGCACTCAAGATCTTGAATTGTTGTTGGATTTAGGGTTAGGGTTTCCTACAAGCTCTCTCACTAAACTTGAGGAAGAGGGGATGAAGAAAGAGATTGATTTTCTAAACTTCAATCAAGGTTGAATAATATTTTCTAACATGAGAAATGAGTGAGCCTAGGGTCTTATTTATAGAACTCCCAAACCCTAGGTTAGATTTGAATTAGAACTTTCCCTCCCAAAGTTTGTTGAAGGGTTTCTAGAAGGAGTTTGTTAGGAGTTAGCTTAGGGTTTAAGCTAGGGTTTAGGGAAAGTTCTAGAATGATTAGGCTAGTTTAGGTGTTTGCTGATCTGGAGGAAGTATCTGGCATATTCTGGAAGTTTGTGTGCATTTCTGAGCTGTAGCCACTGAAACAGGAATTTTGGTGCCAAAATTCCTTGATGACGTCACCAGTATGCCGCGCTTCCGCCGCATTTACCCTATATATGCCGCGCTTCCGCGGTCTGTTGGTGGCCTTGGGATCTGTGTCTTCTGCAGTGGTCTTGTACTGCTGTTTTTAGCTTCCTTTGATGTTTAGATTTGTACTTCCTCTTCTGTGTTGATACCAGATTTGAGTTAAGTGAATTTACGAGCAATTGTAATGGTCGAGCAATGTAATGATCGAGCAAGCTTCTCTTTTCCTGCATAGACTTCGAAACAGGGGTTGCAAGATATAGAAAATATGCTATGTAATGCAATGCAGTCAATTTCCCTCGAAATGATGGTTTTAAGGTCGAATACATGTAATCTGATATTTTGCGACCGATTTGCTAATATGTAGAATATGAATACCGTACACTTCTATATGGATGCAGATGATATGGAAATTGCCTGTTAAAATATGCAATATTTTCGACTGATCACTAATATATTTAATTAGTGATAATTACATATTAGAATGGGTTAATACAAATTTTATGCATCATGACACATTAAACCAAAATTTAACATGTTGCTTTTGAAATGAAAAGAAATTTGTCAAGATGGTTTAGAAAATGTAAAAGAAAAAGCTTAAATAAAATATAATAAACAAAAGGATATGTAGCATGTTGATTTGGGTTTTCTTTACATGGAAATTTCCTCACTCACACACCCAAATACCCCATCCCAAGCTTGGCCGAACCAGCAGCCTTGGAAGCCCCCAATCCCCACTCATTTGCCCCGCTTCATTAAAAAGAAAAGAAATTGAAAAGGGATAGAATATAGAATGAAGTATGAGGTGTGGATATATATTGTATTTGGACATTTCTTGAGTTGACCAAGACCATACCCATTCACATCTCCCTCCCCCCCTACCCTAATCTAGCCGAAACCCCCTTGGCGGCAGCCCCCTCCCAATTCTTCTCCACTTCATTGCAAAACCCCAAAAATTTCATCAAAAATCCAAATCAAAAACCTCATAAACTCAAAATCCAATCTCTACCCATTCTTTCTTTGCCCAAGATAGCATGTATCTTGGAGAAAAGTTGGCATTTTGGAGGCTATGATCTCCATGTTTGATCTCTTGATCATGAGGTATAAAGCTTCATCCAAATTTGTTAGTTGTTAATTGTATGTTTGAACCTAGTTAATTAGGTGTTAAATTATGGGTTTAATGGAAGATTGTGAGAATTCAAGTGAGGGTTTGTGAATTGAAGTTAGGGTTTTATTACTTGCTCATAGTTTTAATATATAGTTTAACACATCAAAGCATGTAATAACTAATCTAGTTGCTAATTTGCTAATTGTAACATTTAAAATGTCCAAATTAAGTTTTTAGCAAACTAGGTTTTGTAATTTAATTGCAAATGTGAGATTAAAATCTAGTTAGGGTTTTATATCATTTGAACATGGTTTAAGTGTGTAATTTATCATATTAAGGCATGTAAAATCAAACCTAGTAGCTAGTTTGCAAATTGTTATTCTAAAATTTTACTAATTAAACTAAATTGCAAACTAGAATTTTGGGTGAATGAAAATAGGCGAGATAAAAAATTTAATTATGATTTGTGTGACTTAGTTAAAATATTATGTGAGCAATGTAGCCATTAGATTGGTTAAAACATCATGTTTTGAACTAAATTGACAATTGTTGCTTACAAGAGTTTCGGAAAAATAGTTTTTAAAACGAATTTGAAGTTTTGATGATTTAAACCTTATTTCATATATATATTTAGAGTGTTGTGAAACCACGAATGGTATGTTTGAGTTTTTCTCGATCAACCGGCGTTTGTACGCCGATGTCGAGAGTTATTTGGTTCTTTTGCATAAGCGGACTATAGGTTTTGACCTATGTGAGATCGTGTGTCGTTTTAGTCATAAGCCGGATTTTAATGCGATATGATGTGTTATGATATGTAGGTACCCTCACAAGGATTTTGAGACGACCGGAAAGCGCATGGAGACATCGGTATCGGCAAGCGAAGATCAAGGTGAGTAGATTTATATCTACGGGGGAAGTCGGGTGGATGGCGTATAGCACCCCCGCAAAGTTGTAAGAAATGATGTGATGTGATTTAGATATACATATATGGGTTATGGCGAGATATGAACCTTAGCAAGAAAAGCATTAGGAGATCATGGGTTAATGTTAGCGAGATTTGAGGAAAGTGGTTTAGTTGGTTTCTTAGTCGCGAACCCTAGAGTGAGGTTGTTACACATACACATACATGCACGGGATATGGTTTTGGGTGTATACGTCATATTTATATATATATATGTATAAGTGGATGTGTTGGTGTGTGTGTGTGTGTGTGTGTATACATACACGGATGTTGAGGATAGTATATGGTACTTGAAGATGAGTCGATGTGATTGGGCATGATGCCGCGAGATCAGTGATGTGATTTGGTTCGTACTATGAGATACGACAGGAGATTATAGCGGATTTTAGGCGATGTGTTTCAGACACACGCACATATATTTGTCGATGGTATCGGTTTGTAATAGACTTAGATCTGTACCCCAGTTCATGACATATGATGATAAGGATGCCATATGAGTAATGAGATAAATATGATATTTGACCCGTACCCAGATTTGGGATGCCGTACGATAGATTTACCGTACGAGATATAGTTATGAGGATAGATCCGCACTCTTGACTCGAGAATGTCATTTTATTTATTGTATCGTACGTGATACTATTGAGGCAAGATCACCGACTACTAGATATATATATAGATCGACTCAGACTTAGGTGGATTCCCTTACCCTTTTGACTGGGCTCGAGTCATACTCATTTTCAAAAGTGGAGAATCGTGAGTATTTTAAATACCAAATTATATGACTCGTATATTGGGTAGGTATATTTTTCAGTGTTGCTGTTACCACATCACTTTCTGTATATTCATGATGTTTTATCGCATTGCATGCTTGTACATATGTTATCTGTAATTATTATGAAATCATGCTGTCAGGACACCAGCACCATTACCGATAATGCGTATGTTCCACATACACTTACTTGCCGGCTCACACACATCATCATCGGTAATTGCCATGTCACGTACACTTTAGAGAATATTATTCATTGACATAGCTTGCTAGTTGATAATTGCAATATGTTATAACTTTCATATGCTAGTTTAACTATTGCATTTATTGCATGATATCAGATGCATTCATATATTCATTGGTCATGCAGTATTATGGAGATTTATGTCGGTATTCACTGTTTATTGATATCATGATTTTTATGATTTCGGATCCTTCTTAAGATTTCTGGAATTGGAAACCGCATGTGAATGTTTTATAAACTGATGATTTGTTTTAAAGAGATAGATGCTGTTTTCCTTGATATGATGAGTATTGTCCACCATGATGTTTTCTCGGTTCTGAGATGGTTTTCGAGACCCGATTCGAGGAGTTGGATGAACCGTCTGCGGGTACATGGTGGACCCGGTATGGTACCCCGGGACAAGAAGCTCGAGTTGTAGACGATGAGCCCGGCAGGGCAAACTGCCTACCGGTGATTGTTTGGCGCGGCGGATATCCGTAGGATACCGTTCGTAGTTGTGTGATTGATGATATGGGCCGATTCGGACTAACGGAGCCTGAGGTATCGAGATATTGAGATTTGAGACACTGAGATATAGAGATTTGATGATACAGGCCAATCCGGATAGCCGGAGCCTGAGATATTGAGATATTGAGATTCACGTTTTGTGTCGATACTTGACACTGATTTCTCTGTTGATTTCATTGATTATATTCGATTTATATACATACAGAAATCTCATTGAATAAAGAAAACAGTTGTCTCATTCATGATGTATTCTGTTTCCATTCGTAATGCATTCATACATCATATATCTGATATGTTGCTATCTGAGGCACTGACACGAGCACGTAGTATTGCACTTATATGTAGACGGATCGGGATATTATTTGAGGATATTACTTGATATGCCCTAGGATAGCGTCATACATGCGATTTCTGCTCTGTGATATTTTATACTTACGAGTTGGCAACTGTTAGTTATATGTATGCCCTAGAGACCATTACTGTACATTGGATGTATATTGTAGTGGATGCTGGGTCATATATAGGTAGGACTTTCTTGCTCGACATGATAGTACGCTATCTGGTTGCTCTTTATCTTAACATGTATACTTTTTGTCTCTCTGTTACATGTTGATAAAGCCCTTAGGATGTGTACTCGACTTCCAGGACTATGATGCAGATCGTACTAGTGGGGCCTGGGTAGTCCATGAGTACATCCTTCAATGTTCCTAGTCGTGGGAATATCGAGACGGGGCATCGATATTCCAGAGTAGACTAGCATATATCTTCTCGACCCATGTGATGGGCGATGGATGATCCCATATCCATTGGTGTTTGACATCAGAGATGGTATGCGGGTGCTCAGTGGAGACTGGGTACACTGAACGGACTCGCCGAGAACTCCCAGATGGTATTATACCTCACGTCAGATGGCAGTTCTCTGGTGACACTGGTACAGCTTAGTCTGTTGACCCGAGATCGTCATAGAGTCTTGTGTGTCTCCCACTGTGCTTTGATTTCCACCCTACCACGGCTCTACTGAGTCGTGCAAACAGGTGGTTTTTGGGTACAGTCCCGATTCACATGGAGGCAATGAGCGATAGGAGGGGATTCGTCTCTCCCGGTATTGGGGGTTGATGTTGCGCTATGCTCGACTGGCCATAACAGGAAATCCCTGGCCAGGGTTGCAGTGATCTACTGGTAAGTGTTATCAGTAGTTTCACACATGTTATGGACCTCACGTCAGCATGACTTATCAAGCTATTGGGGTCTGACGTTTACCACCCCTAGGCGAGATATGCGACATATCAGACGAACAGGACCGGACTGTACGGTAAGTGTTACTGGTTGGATTCACAGGAGCGTGAGCGGGCTTCCTCGTCGATCTTCTGATCGCTCAATACCCGAGTGGCCGTTACATTTAGCAGACCGCTTGCGGCTTGTGGGTGTTTGATATGATCATCATCTGCTGCCGGCGTATTGACGAGTCTTTAGAGTCCTACATAGAGGTTTCCTGGCTCAAGCGAAACGAAATAGGAGCGCATATGAGATATGTGCAAGACCGAGAATAATGCGTGTATGTGATACCGTATTCCATTCTCGCGATGAATGTATCGATTGGTTGTATGCGATATAACCTAGTTATCGAATCAAAGATTGATTCGATAAGCCGATACATTGGATATTGGTCGGTTATATGCGATATGACCGGATCGTTAAATCAAGTGTTGATTTAATGATTTAATGTATAATTATATATTTGATATATTACTTTACATTAACTAATATTAGTTCACTTTAAATGGATTTTCTCACTTGAAATACACAAGTTGTATATGTGATATACTTTTGTGCACTTGTTTGTATCATGTTTGATGATACATGCAAACTTGGTTAAGTGTATGATTAAACCATGGTTATGTAATGTTTAGGGTTTTGATTTTATTAACTATTTATTTATTTATTATTCCTTTTTGAAAGATGAAGAGAAATGGTGGCTTTCTTTGTTTGTTATTGAAGCTTCATGAAGCTTTGACTAAGTGACCATTTTGTCTTCATGCTTAATCCTAACCATTCAAACTAACCATAGTTCATTCTCTACACTTGACCATGGTTGATATATGATAAGTATTCATTTTATTTTCTTTTTGATGAACACTTATCATATTATCTTCTTCTTCTTCTCCTTCTTCAACATGAAGAAAGCTTGCCTCCATCAATGGCAACTAGTGAGAAAGAGTGAGAAATCCAATTCTACAGTGAACCCACTTCCTATTTCTTCATCCTCTACCTCTTGCCAAGTAGTATAGGGTGTTTTCTTCACAAGTTTTATGACTTGATGAAGTGGGAGCTTGATCTTGTGATGCCTCGACGTAGATCATCTTCGGCATCGAAGTCGACGACCTAGCCCGCCCATTTCTCCGATGAAACCGATGCTAGAGTCCGGAATCCGATATGGACAGCGGAGGGACATCATCACGAAGCCTAGGAGGTGGAGGACCGAATCTACAAAGGTTGTAGCCCCTTTCCTTTAGCGTTAAATTCTTTTACTCGCATTGCATCGCCTCATTATCTAGTTAACGATCCGTGTTAGGGTTTGTAGGCATATGAAAAATTTCAATTGGGCATGTCTGATCTCTTGTGAGACTTCTTTAGTGTGCCTAGGAACCCTACAGTGATATCAGAGCCTAGCTAGAGCCTTAGGCGATGCGTAGACGATATTAGAAGTCCGATCGAACCGAAACCCTAACTCCAAAATGCTCTCTGTACTTTTTCCAAAACTGTGCATTTTTCCACATTAAAAATATGCAGAAAATTCAGCAGAGAATTTTAAGAAAAACTGTGCAGCACGTGCCCGTGATTCAACTAAAGCGCGGCGGAACCGCGGCACGAGCATAGCTCGTGCGGCGGTTCCGCGGCCATTTTGTCAGATTAGGTTTTTAAAATTGCACAGTAATTCCTATATTCAGGTGCTGTATTTTCTGGGAATTTTTAATATTTACTCAAGAGTTGAGTTTTCTGGGTTGTATTAGGAGTTCGTAGATTCGATCGGATTGTCTAATTTTGTCTATGTGTTTTTCCGGGTAACTTTAGAATATGTTAAAAAGTTCGGCCGGATATAAATACCCACTTTTTCCCCTGCCGGAAAAATTCCAAGTGCTGGATTTTTCCATGGTTTAACGACGTTCTAAGTAGTGCAAGTAACGCGATGGTCTCTCTAGAAGACAACAAACCTTAACTCGATTATGTGACCGTCTTGAACTGCCCTTTGAACCTTCGGGTTTGGGGCAGTACGGCGTGCCACATGTGAGGCGTTGGTTTGACCCTTCTACGGCTGGACCGTTGGTACTGAGGCATGAAGTGAATGTTTTTAAACTTATTTCATGTGTTGATCTGTATCGTGAAAACTTGGGTGTTTGAATGTTCGATCGGAAAGTTTAACATTTTCTAATTATCTGGAATGTGATACAATAATTGGAATTCACAAGTAGTTATAAGATAACTGAATGAATGTTATAAACATAGCAGTTTAGTCTCACTTGATCGGTTGCTACGGAATTTTGATGTGATCAAAAGTCCGTCGCAATCACGTAGCGTACGTGGATACTCGCCGGGTAAACTTAATAGACAGCCTCACTCCATAGCCCCGACCAAGTGACTGTAGGAGAACCCCGTCGCCGAAAGCATCCGTTCGGGTGCTCGCGGCAGCGGTGTTCCGCCTTAGTGCACTTCGTCGACGGCATCGGGGGTGCGGCCGCCTACTAAAGTTTGCGACGAGCATTCGATCAGGATGTCGGAAATCTTGTTGAATTACCTGACTTGATATTGAAAAGTGTTTTCGATAAAGAGACTAAAATGCGGGGTTTATAATTGTTAGGCATGTGGTGTCTAAGGAATTCATTTGATTAAGCATGCGATGTCTATGCAGGTTGCGGATTCCAACTGTTGTAGTTTTACACTTTCTTTTCTGTGACCGTAAGTGTAATATGTGATATCGCCGGTTTCGTTGCTATATGCCAACGACAATTGGGATACGCATGTTTACTTACGTTGATGACATGTGATGTTATGTGTTGCTGGATATGTTATATTAGATCGTCGTGTTTGAATGGCCGAGGGTTTTTTATGTGAGATGAGTGTTTTTCTTTTTCATTCATGTAAAAACTTGTATGTAATATTCTTTTATTGGGGCACTTCCAGGTTGCGAAAGATGTCACCTTTTGTATATTATTTACTTTTCCGCACTAGGATAGACCCAAGGAGGGGAGCGCAAGTGACCGGGTTCTAGGGTCCAGTGGGAGACCAACTCGAGGAGTCGAGTCCGGGTCTCCTAACCCTAGAATTGGTAGGGTTGCTTGCCGCTCTCGTAGGGGTCTAGGGGTGTGGGTTTGGCTATTCATCACGACCGTGGAATCCGTGTTTTATACTGGCTCGTATTGAAAACACGGACGTCCTAGTATATCCAATATTTCATATGTTTCTTCTGCTGCGATATCTGTGATGTGATCATTTGATGTTCTGTGATAGATACTGTATATAGTATATATGATATATTATATAGACGTTACTTATGTTTTACACCCGCGCTAGCCCTGCCCCGCTCTGCCGTTAGTTACCTAACCTAACGGTGCACGAGGGGACATCGAGGCGAATGCGGATGGCATAAGTCTACGTCGTATTTATCTGTGATGTTTAGGTACTTAAATGATGGGACTTCATTAATGAGATTAATGAAAGTAAAAGAAACCTAAAGATGTTGTAGAATCGAATTTCAAAAATAAAACAGGTAGCTACAGTTCTTGCTTTGCACAGCGGTATATATGATATATCCTGCACCTTATTCGATAAGGAAAGGACCGAGATCCCTTCACCTGGAGTGACTCCTTTAGCAATAACTGGCTGATGCTACACACTCGGTTTGTCTTTTGATTGCTTTTAAGAGTTTTTGCTTTGCACAGTGATATATATGATATATCCCGCACCTCATTCGACGAGGAAAGGGCCGACGATCCCTTCACCGGGAGTGACCCCTTTAGCAAAACTAGAAAAGCTTCAAAAACATTTCATTTAAAAACCATTTGATTCCGCAACGAGATCAAGTTCAAAGCGTTAAAGGTTTTCACAAAAACCATTCGCAGCCCTCCGTCATTTTAGGAAGTAGAGTACTTAGTATTCTTGCTGTGTTTGTTGACCATAGTCAAGGCACAGTGTACGGTAGCTAAGTGATGTCTTCCTACACCGCATATGATGCGATTAGTTAGGACAGTCGTGTGACTTTGTTGACCTTAGTTAAGGGTCATGTGGGTGGGTCTAATTAATCACGAAATAACGGGTAGAACTTGACTAGTGCTTATGATTTGTTGACCATAGTTAAGGTCATAAGTGCTAGGGGTAAAAACTTTTATCGGGAGTTTCAAGTGTTGAAATTTGCAATGAGATTGCATACCTTCTATGTGATAGTTGGATCCCGATACCCACTGTGAGTAATTGTTACTCCTGAGAGAGTTTTGCACTTTGCAATTAGCCGATCAAGTAGGTGTCTAGAAAGGTGTCAACGGGGTTACGCCTCTGGGAAAATGAGGTTTACTGTAATTAGGTCCGTGTGAAAGCACGGGGAACCTCCCTCAAAGTACCGACACTGGCCTGGCTGAAAGATTGACGAACTTGTAGAGTGTAATTAATCCCGGCTAGTCATTCCTTTTAAGGTTTGAAGGAAGATTTGATAAAAACAGTGGGAGCCATCCTGATTAGATAAAATATATAACCAATCTAATCTTGCAAGAGCGCACGCAGAGTGTTTTCTTCTCTCTCTCTCCAGGTAGCGACCATATCACGCCTTAATCAAGATAATAATATGGATGTATTGACCGAACCCGCTTGTTATACTGAGCTGGGGAACGTTGGTCCCGCTCCAACTTATAATTGTTATAAGACAGAGCAGGAAATAGGGAAATACCAGAATTCCTATGCCACCCAAACGAAGAAAGTGCATATGATGCATCTCCTTCGGGTGTGTTCATTATACAGAACTGTTTCTCAGTATCCTCTGCATCCTGGGTATCTGATACCGGATCAGGATCCCAGATATGTAATCTGTTACATAGGGCTACAAAAGGGTAAAGAACTGAGAACGGGTGATAAGTTTCATGAGACAGAAAACGGGGCAAGTGTTGCAGCCAAGTCTGTTGGTCACTGTCACCCTGTATGACCAGTACATTGATTCTGAACGAATGTTATTAGATACCGAACCTGATATACAAAATCATATCAGTCTCTTTATTAGTAAAGAAAGGATATAATTTTGTATTGTTGGATAATGTTTTGAACATTTCCTATATCAAAAGTTGATCGGTTCAGGCACGTTATCTAAAAGCATTGACGTTCTAAATCAAACTACAGTTCCTAGTATACGGAACACACAAGAGGAAGAGTTCAGAAATGAACGAATCCTTCTTGAGGCATTATAGACTAGGTCATACCAATGAGACCCGACTGGCTGAAGTTACATTTTAGATGCATATTTAAATCAGTTTGAATTTACATCTTATGAAAACTTACCAGTCATGTCACAAAGATAAGATGACCATAGCTCTGTTTATTGGAAACAGAGAAAGAGTTAGTGAACTCTTGGGACTGATACAAGATGATGTATGTAAGGTCTCCTGTCTACACATGCCAGGACCGGTTCTTTGTACTTCATTATATTCTCTGATAATTTCTCAAGATTCGGTCATATGTTCCTGTTGAAACATAAGTCCGTAGCTTTTGAGGTATTCACAGAATATAAGTTGGAAGTAGAGAACCAAAATACGGGTATAAGTATTATGTCCTATGATAAGATCAAAGGGGAGAATACTTGTGCATGGAATCCTTGGACTATTCTAAAAGAAAATGAGATTCTCTCTCAGTATTACTCCTCTGAATGCACCACAGCACAACGGTGTATCGGGATGGAGCAATCGCACCATATTGGATATAGTGTGCTCTATGATGAGTACTACTGAGTTACCTATTTCTTTTTGGGGTTGTGCACTTGAGAAGCTGCATACCTATTGAATAGGGTTCGATTCAAATCAGTGCCTACCACTCCATATAAGATATGGTATGGGAAGAGCCCATCTCTTAAGTAAGTTAAGATTTGGGATTGTTCGGCCTATGTCAAAAGCAAAATCCGGACAAAATCAAGGCAAGGTCAGTTCTGTAGAACTGGAAAGGTTCCAGCTATACAAAACTGCAGCTGATGATTTGACAGAACCAAAGGATTCAATAGTCCCCGACGAACCTCAGCCTTTCCGCCGATCTGGTAGGGTTCCTCACCTACCTGAGAGATACTTTAGTTTCTCGATGACAGTGGGAGCGAGGAATGCATCATGAGATGATGACCCAACTAGATTCGAGCAGGTCATCGAGAGTAGGGACTCTGTAAGGATGGCTGGATGCTTAGCGATCTGAGATGGAATCCACATATACCAACAAAGTATGGACTTTGGTTGCGATATCTGAAGGGTTAAATCCCCATCAGGGGCAAGTACATCTTGATAAAATTACTTGGTGTAGATGGAAAAGTTGAGACTTTCAAAGCTAGACTTGTTAAAGGTTTTCGTCATCGACCAGGCCTGGATAATGATGAAACCTCTTCCAGGGACTATGCTTAAGTCCATCCAGATCCTACTTGCCATTGCTACATACCATGACTACGATATCTGGTGGTTGGGTGTCATGACTACTTTTCTAAATACTGATTTAGAAGAGAACGTCAATAAGTACACAGCCAGAGGGCTTCGTAAACAGTGGGAGCAGTGGAAACATGTGCAAGTTGCTTTACATAATAAAGCAGGCATCGCGGAGTTGGAACGTCTGTTTTGATGTGATAATCAAAGTGTTTGACTTCATCAAAATGGTAGATGAACCTTGTATATACAAAACGGTAGTAGAGAGTAAGGTGGTTATCCTCGTATTGTACGTGGACAACATACTCTTGATAAGAAAAGAGTTTCCTATGCTACGCACGGTCAATCTCCGCTTATCACATGGATTCTCCATATAGGATAAAGATGATACCTCCTAAATCCTGGGATTTGGGTCTATGAGATAGATCTAAATGGATGTTAGGATTCTCACTAGCTTAAGATAATATCAATCGATCCTGGGGAGAATCACTGGAAGTGTTCCAGGGTGATAAGGACGACTGAATGTCAGTCACAGGCATTGTCTTCACCCTCAGTGGAGGGACGGTATGTTGGAAGAGTTCTAAGCTAGATACCGTGGCAAACTAGACGATAAAGGCTGGTAACATCGCTATTAAAGATACTACCAAAGAGGCAGTTTGGATGTATATTGGTTCATGAGATGAACTAGGTTCCTACCATTGTATGACAATGGAAGTGTGGCTTCGGCCCAGGAACCCTGGTCCCATCAGTGACCCAGACATATTCTGAGGCAGCATCACCTGATCATGGAGATAGTTGATCTCCAGGGTGATCGAGGTTGGGGGAGTAGACTTAGAAGACAATACGGCGGACCCACTCACAAAGGCTTTTTCCCAGAGAGAGACTTAAATGGGATGGTTGAGTATGTGATACTGCAACCACTGCTACAAATGGCCCTAGTGCAAGTGGGAGATTGTTAGTTATATGTATGCCCTAGAGGCCATTACTGTACATTGGATGTATATTGTAGTGGATGCTGGGTCATATATAGGTAGGACTTTCTTGCTCGACATGATAGTACGCTATCTGGTTGCTCTTTATCTTAACATGTATACTTTTTGTCTCTCTGTTACATGTTGATAAAGCCCTTAGGATGTGTACTCGACTTCCAGGACTATGATGCAGATCGTACTAGTGGGGCCTGGGTAGTCCATGAGTACATCCTTCAATGTTCGTAGTCGTGGAAATATCGAGACGAGGCATCGATATTCCAGAGTAGACTAGCGTATATCTTCTCGACCCATGTGATGGGTGATGGATGATCCCATATCCATTGGTGTTTGACATCAGAGATGGTATGCGGGTGCTCAGTGGAGACTGGGTACACTGAACGGACTCGCCGAGAACTCCCAGATGGTATTATACCTCACGTCAGATGGCAGTTCTCTGGTGACACTGGTACAGCTTAGTCTGTTGACCCGAGATCGTCATAGAGTCTTGTGTGTCTCCCACTGTGCTTTGATTTCCACCCTACCACGGCTCTACTGAGTCGTGCAAACAGGTGGTTTTTGGGTACAGTTCCGATTCACATAGAGGTAATGAGCAATAGGAGGGGATTCGTCTCTCCCGGTATTGGGGGTTGATGTTGCGCTATGCTCGACTGGCCATAACAGGAAATCCCTGGCCAGGGTTGCAGTGATCTACTGGTAAGTGTTATCAGTAGTTTCACACATGTTATGGACCTCACGTCAGCATGACTTATCAAGCTATTGGGGTCTGACGTTTACCACCCCTAGGCGAGATATGCGACATATCAGATGAACAGGACCGGACTGTACGGTAAGTGTTACTGGTTGGATTCACAGGAGCGTGAGCGGGCTTGCTCGTCGATCTTCTGATCGCTCAATACCCGGGTGGCCGTTACGTTTAGCAGACCGCTTGCGGCTTGTGGGTGTTTGATATGATCATCATCTGCTGCCGGCGTATTGATGAGTCTTTAGAGTCCTACACAGAGGTCTCCTGGCTCAAGCGAAACGAAATAGGAGCGCTGATTGAGTGATTTAGCGTGCTTGCGCTTTCTAAAAGATAGATCAAAAATATTTGTAACCGCAATCAAGAACGGCGTCGCATGAAGCTAGCCGGTGAGTACGGGTCGGTCCACAGGGATTTTGTGAATTTCCGATTCGTTCTTACGAGTTAATTCCGAAGGGTGTTCGGTTGATTATTAAATCTAAAAATCTAATTAACCTAGGGCAATTACCTAGATCTACTCTTGCTAGGGCTAGGTTTAGAGATGGTTTGGAAATGTAATTAAATCTCACCGCTTTCAATACCCGAATGAAGATCTATAAGGAGTTATGGTAATTATCAATAAAGTAGATTAGATCCGTTCGGGAAGGTGTTCCTTCCTCTAGGTTCTTGTCCTTTCTTTAGTGATCCTTACCCTAACCTCCATGGAAAACATCACACCCGGGCCTTTATACTACGGTATCACCGCTACCTCGAGGGATAGAGTGCCGTAGGGAGCGGTATGTGCATGTATGCATGGAGTCCTATTGTAAATATTTGGTGGGTAAGAAAAGGATGAGAGATCTCATCTCTCAAAATCCTTCCCAAAAGCTAAACCCTAAACAAGTTCCTAGGGCATGAAATTAAATCTACCTAGGGCAAGGAATTTAAATCTACACTAAGGCAAGAAATTAAATCACTTACAGATGCATCCCTCCAATCATCCATGCAGGGTTGTCAGATCTGAATTTCTGAATGGAGAAGAAACACCGATGCTCTCCAAAAGATTTCTAAATTTTATTCATTAAACGGAGGCATGAAGAGTTACAATGTGTAGAGTTCCTATTTATAGAGAATAGGAAACCCTAGGGTTACATTTGATCCGCATGTTTATAATTACAAAAATAGCCCTAGAAAGACCGGTCAAAGACATAAAGAATTATAGTAAAAAATTTATTCCATACAGGCTCCATACTACCGCGGAACCGCGGCCTGGGTAGGCTTTGGGCCGCGGTTCCGCGGCCCAATAGTGAGATCACTGCTTGAGTTTTCTTCATATGGCTCTGGGATTTTTGGGCTTCTTGTTTCTTTGGTAACTTTCTCAAATAGGCTTCCAGGTTTCTTCCAGATATTCCAGTGAATACTTGTATTAGACTTTTAACCGTTCACTGACATCTTAGACCTTGCGCTGCCTTGTACTTTGTGAACTTTATCTTTCATGTCGGCTTGATCAAGATCCTTCTATTTGTTGGTCAAAAGTCCCTTTTTACATCGTCTTTTGTCTTTTTCACTGTTTTCTGTCCAAGAACCTGTAACCTGTAACATGTAGCAGACATGCGTCAAAAGCACCCCTTTATTTATAAAAAGAATAAGAATGGGGAATATAATAATACAATATTATGGTGTGAACAAATACCCCCAAACTTATCTTTTGCTCGTTCTCGAGCAAACTTATTTTTTTATTCACTAAAATCCTAACCACACTTTCGCAGGGAAACGCGATTGCACTGAGCACGTGCAACAAGCCGTTAAACCTCTAGGTGTCCCTAGTAGGAGGAGTGTTGTCTCCTGAGGGTTTTCAGCGGATTACACCCTCAAAATCCTATCAACTCGGCCCATTGACTTTTATTTTCCAATTAGGTTTTCTAACAAGGAATTCTATTACCTTTTGACTCGCAAATTATCCACCCATATTCTTCACACTTCCTCATTATTTAACTTAAGATTATATATGTTATGTAGACCTATTTAGCTTTCGGCATTTCTTAAGTTTTCCTTCTAGGGTTCTATCTCTACTTAGGAATTTCTATCAACTCTACTAGAGATACAAGTTCTATTCTTCGTTCCTTTCTCTTATCTAAACTCTAATCACATATCCCCACGTGTGTGTATAGATCACCCCTACACTTGGAAATTCAAATCAAGCAATCGTACTCTCGTCCATTGTCCAAAGCACTTATTAATTAGTGAATTTTTAATAGAATTTTGCTTCCACGTCCTTCATGCGGCCGTTAATACTTCTTGAGGTACCAACGACCGATTACAAAATGTGTTTGCACATTTAAAGCGTACTTCCTAGTTTTGCAACCCCCAAGGCTTTAGCGGTGACTCCCAAACCAGTTGGTCTAAGGCACTAGGTTATGAAGCACCCTCGCTAAATATTTTTCTATTTTTCACAGCCTTAAGTAATCACAAAAACCAGTGTCCATTTTTCGTTATTCACTTTTTTTTTCTTTTTCATTGTACTAAGGACTTTAGACAAGAGTATTTCAAGGTCTCTTCTACTATTCCAAGTTTCAAGGTGCGTGATTGTGCAAATTGTAGGGTATACATTTTCAGAATCTAGACTTAAGTTAGGAACTATTTTTCAAACTTATACTCTAATAAGAACATCAATACTCTTCCTTCATTTCGACTTAGCCCAAGAAGTGAACCCAAAATTTGCCTATTTCTAAATAAACTATAAAAACATATACTTTCTACCGCTAAACTTTAAGGAATGTTATTTTTAGGGTTTTTAATTCACTAAGTCTAAGATCTAGTTGTTCCTAGCCAATTAACCCATTTGTCAAACTTAAATCAATTAGACCAAATTGAATACATTGATTCTTATAATTTTTGAAATTTTTCAATTTTTATGGGTTTTCAAATAAATATGCAAATGCAAAAATATGTACAAATGAATGCGAAGGAAGAAGACGTACCGAGCATACCCCCAAACTTGAACTTGACAGTGCCCTCACTGTCATGCTAAACCAAGAGGGTTAAAATGTCGATACTCCCCTGTTTATTTATTTACAATTTTTTTTTTATTTCTAATGTTTTGAATTTTTTTAATATTTTTTTATAGAAAAAGAAAACAAAATATATATATATATATATATATATATATATACATATATACAAAGGTTCCCCCCAAACTTAAGCTTGGCCTTACACAAGCCAAAGGTTAACACCAACCATTCAAAAATCTTATCGTGGTAATGGGCTAGTTGGTGAAAGAATGGAGTAGAAAGAAAAGAGATGAGAAACACGCGAGACCGTGTGGGAAGAAGAGAATATGGTCTCGGTTGAGGAGAAGACTGGCGGAAAGGAGAAAGAAGGGATGCGCGATCTTGAGGGTGTAAATCGAGTGAATAAATTAGCGCAATTTGTGATGACCGATGTGTTAAAAGCGATTGCGCTAACCTATCAACTCGTCGAGAAATGTGATCAAATCCCTCAAGATTCACAAGAAAACATGGGTACGCCGAACTTGGTATAGGAGATGAAGGCGTAACGGTCACTTGCACGGTCGGAACAATAGGAAGGAGGGAGGGTGATATAACAGTCAAAGGTTCAGGAAGATCAATTGGAAAATCAGACACATCAAACAAAAATGATTCAACCTCAATATTATCCTCAAGACTCTCCTCAATACTATCCTCAATATTTAACTCATCCATGTCGTTATCATCAAAATCTAGACGCATATGAGATTCGGGAGAAACATTTAATAACTCAGGATGATGATTTGAACATAAAATTTCAAGCAAATCGACAGGTTCATCATCCGAAATATTCCCGGCGTCTATATCCTCAATCAAGTGAAAACCAATTTCTTTAGACACCTCCTCAAAAGCATGGATGTTTATCAATGTAGGTTCTAGAGTGGATGTGTAAAGGTTAAACGGATTAGGTGCGGTTTCACTCGAAAGGGGTTCTTCACAATTTGGCAAATCAAGCACTACAAAATCACACAACTCATTTTTATTTTCAACAGGTGAACTATTTAGGGCAATCAATGGAAAACAGGAGTTGTGGGCTTCAATTGGGTATGGGTAGGTTTGATTTGGAAATCCTCTCTCATTCTCACTCTGTCCAACCGCCTCCTCATACATTGAAAAATTTGGAGCTAGCGGGAAACTAGCTACAGGTTCACTCGGTTGCATAAGGGTGGCCATGGACGCTTCCACATTCCTCACCATTTTGTTTGTTGCGGCAATATAAGCCTCCAACGACTCTTCCAAACTAGACTTAGGTGGTGAGGGGGTTTCAGTAAAAGATTCAAAATTGGTTGGATATGTGAAACTCCCTAATGGCTGTGTCGAAACAGTGTCTAGTGAAGGTGGGAAGGTCGGGTATGACTGGTAGGAAGTGGGTGGTAAGATAGGGGTAGGGTCAACATATGGGTAAGAAGGTGAATAATCGTGCGGATCCCTAAAACTAGATGAGTGGAAAGGGGTGAAAGATCGACTGCGAGATTGAGCAATATGCTCAGCAATGAACATCGGCCTAGGAGTGACAGAAAGACTTGAAGAAGTGGTATCAACATATGTAGGTTGTAAAGGTTAACCTGGTTGACATAAAGTGGGTTGAAAAGTCAAACTATTTCTCCTAGACGCCTCTATTTGATCTTTCAAAGATATTTTTGGTAAGGAAGGATCGTCTTTAAATTGACCGAACAAATTGATGTACGACGCAAAATTAGGTTCGGGATACCAAAGTTCGGCTAATGATTTATTGTGTGGGGTACCCATGTTAGAAGAAGAAAGGTGACAAGAAGGAAGGTTGAGTCGTGCAAGGATTTATTTGGGGCTAAAAAATTTTGCAAGTTCTATAAAATATTTGTCCTTTTTATTTTCATTTTTCATTGATTTTTTCTTTCTCTTTATTTGGAAAAATTTTGTTGCAAAAAGATTTTAGAGAAAAGATATGCAACAGCAAAATATTTTATAGAAAAGATATACAACAGCAAAATATTACTTACAATCTATTTTATTTCAAGTGGGGCCCAAAAATCCTGCACAAGACTGTTATATGGGAGGGAATATATTTTTAAAGTGCACAGAATCTTACAGGAAATTTAACAAAAGATATATCGAAACATTCAGAGGAGAGATCAGAAGACTTACAAAGTTTTTTTTTTTTTTTTTTTTTAACCGTAGAGGAAGTTTGGGGATCTGATCCTCTGGTATGACCGCGGAACCGCCGCGTATGGCAGCCTCAGACCGCGGATCCGCCGCGGTTTGGTGGCTTCGGCCGTTTTTTTTTTTCCTTCCAGATCTCCGCGGTTCTTCTTGTTTTGCTTTCTGGAAATTTCCAGATCCGTCTCGATTGTATATCCTGCAAGATTCAAACAACAAAGTACCCTTTCCAAAAATAACAGATAATATATTTTTATATTTTTTATGATTTTTCAGATTTTTATGATTTTTTAATTTTGATTAACCCGAAATTGCAAAAAGGAAATAACACGCCATCCCTGGCAACGGCGCCATTTGATTGAGTGATTTAGCGTGCTTGCGCTTTCTAAAAGATAGATCAAAAATATTTGTAACCGCAATCAAGAACGGCGTCGCATGAAGCTAGCCGGTGAGTACGGGTCGGTCCACAGGGATTTTGTGAATTTCCGATTCGTTCTTACGAGTTAATTCCGAAGGGTGTTCGGTTGATTATTAAATCTAAAAATCTAATTAACCTAGGGCAATTACCTAGATCTACTCTTGCTAGGGCTACGTTTAGAGATGGTTTGGAAATGTAATTAAATCTCACCGCTTTCAATACCCGAATGAAGATCTATGAGGAGTTATGGTAATTATCAATAAAGTAGATTAGATCCGTTCGGGAAGGTGTTCCTTCCTCTAGGTTCTTGTCCTTCCTTTAGAGATCTTTACCCTAACCTCCATGGAAAACATCACACCCGGGCCTTTATACTACGGTATCACCGCTACCTCGAGGGATAGAGTGCCGTAGGGAGCGGTATGTGCATGTATGCATGGAGTCCTATTGTAAATATTTGGTGGGTAAGAAAAGGATGAGAGATCTCATCTCTCAAAATCCTTCCCAAAAGCTAAACCCTAAACAAGTTCCTAGGGCATGAAATTAAATCTACCTAGGGCAAGGAATTTAAATCTACACTAAGGCAAGAAATTAAATCACTTACAGATGCATCCCTCCAATCATCCATGCAGGGTTGTCAGATCTGAATTTCTGAATGGAGAAGAAACACCGATGCTCTCCAAAAGATTTCTAAATTTTATTCATTAAAGGGAGGCATGAAGAGTTACAATGTGTAGAGTTCCTATTTATAGAGAATAGGAAACCCTAGGGTTACATTTGATCCGCATGTTTATAATTACAAAAATAGCCCTAGAAAGACCGGTCAAAGACATAAAGAATTATAGTAAAAAATTTATTCCATACAGGCTCCATACTACCGCGGAACCGCGGCCTGGGTAGGCTTTGGGCCGCGGTTCCGCGGCCCAATAATGAGATCACTGCTTGAGTTTTCTTCATATGGCTCTGGGCTTTTGGGGCTTCTTGTTTCTTTGGTAACTTTCTTAAATAGGCTTCCAGGTTTCTTCCAGATATTCCAGTGAATACTTGTATTAGACTTTTAACCGTTCACTGACATCTTAGACCTTGCGCTGTCTTGTACTTTGTGAACTTTATCTTTCATGTCGGCTTGATCAAGATCCTTCTATTTGTTGGTCAAAAGTCCCTTTTTACATCGTCTTTTGTCTTTTTCACTGTTTTCTGTCCAAGAACCTGTAACCTGTAACATGTAGCAGACATGCGTCAAAAGCACCCGTTTATTTATAAAAAGAATAAGAATGGGGAATATAATAATACGATATTATGGTGTGAACAAGCGCATATGAGATATGTGCAGGACCGAGAATAATGCGTGTATGTGATACCGTATTCCATTCTCGCGATGAATGTATCGATTGGTTGTATGCGATATAACCCAGTTATCGAATCAAAAATTGATTCGATAAGCCGATACATTGGATATTGGTCGGTTATATGCGATATGACCGGATCGTTAAATCAAGTGTTGATTTAATGATTTAATGTATAATTATATATTTGATATATTACTTTACATTAACTAATATTGGTTCACTTTAAATGGATTTTCTCACTTGAAATACACAAGTTGTATATGTGATATACTTTTGTGCACTTGTTTGTATCATGTTTGATGATACATGCAAACTTGGTTAAGTGTATGATTAAACCATGGTTATGTAATGTTTAGGGTTTTGATTTTATTAACTATTTATTTATTTATTATTCCTTTTTGAAAGATGAAGAGAAATGGTGGCTTTCTTTGTTTGTTATTGAAGCTTCATGAAGCTTTGACTAAGTGACCATTTTGTCTTCATGCTTAACCCTAACCATTCAAACTAACCATAGTTCATTCTCTACACTTGACCATGGTTGATATATGATAAGTATTCATTTTATTTTCTTTTTGATGAACACTTATCATATTATCTTCTTCTTCTTCTCCTTCTTCAACATGAAGAAAGCTTGCCTCCATCAATGGCAACTAGTGAAAAAGAGTGAGAAATCCAATTCTAAAGTGAACCCACTTCCTATTTCTTCATCCTCTACCTCTTGCCAAGTAGTATAGGGTGTTTTCTTTCACAAGTTTTATGACTTGGTGAAGTGGGAGCTTGATCTTGTGATGCCTCGACGTAGATCATCTTCGGCATCGAAGTTGACAACCTAGCCCGCCCATTTCTCCGATGAAACCGATACTAGAGTCCGGAATCCGATATGGATAGCGGAGGGACATCATCACGAAGCCTAGGAGGTGGAGGACCGGATCTACAATTTTGTAGCCCCTTTCCTTTAGCGTTAAATTCGTTTACTCGCATTGCATCGCCTCATTATCTAGTTAACGATCCGTGTTAGGGTTTGTAGGCACATGAAAAATTTCAATTGGGCATGTCTAATCACTTGTGAGACTTCTTTAGTGTGCCTAGGAACCCTACAGCAACTCACCCCCGTTGTGCCACAGTTTCTTGCAGGTTTTGCCGTACAGGTATCTTGACGGCTTGCTGGCACACTGCTTTCATTTCGGGTGATTGCTTTGGTAGTGGGTTCACTTGCATCGTAACCACCATTATATATTTGTTATTCAGTTGTATCTAGTAAAAACTCTATCAACTAGACTTTTTTATTTGATAGAACTAGAAGACCAGTGTATATTCTTTCGACCTTAGAGTCGCGCTTGTATTATTATGGTTTTCTGGTGGATATGGGCTTTCTTTTGAGTTTTGATCCTCGCCCTTCGGCGTTGTATATTATATTGCTTGCGTGGTTATAACCGTCAATTTACGAAGAGGTAGCTCCCGTTTGGAGATGCCTTTATTCATTATATATGCTTTATCAGGTTTGTACTCGTTTGGGGTCAGTTTTTACAAAGGAAATTCTGCCGAAATTTTCATAAAAGACTTGAGATTTTAAAAATGCATACTTCGGCTTATGTTGTTAAACTTCTTACTTTAAAATTGGTTTTCCTTCACTCTACTACTTTACTTGGTTTGGATTTCTGGGTTTTGGCTTACTTAGATTACGTACGCCTCGAGACGTTTCGTAGTTTAAGTGCCGGTCATGTTCCGTACTTTTTGAGTCGTGACAACCTTGGCCAAGGATTTCTGGTGATGGCCACCCGTGCACTCCGCAACAACAACCCCTAATACCGGGAGAGACGAATCCCCTGATGATCCGCTCACTGCCTCCATGTGGTTCGGGACTGTACCCAACTAAAACCTGTTTGCACGGCTCCTTTGAGCCGTGGTAGGGTAGTAATCAAAGCACAGTGGGAACTCACACGAGACAAATGACGATATCAGGACAACAAAGTAACCTGTACACATGTCACCAGGGAACTGCTATCTGACAATAGGTATAATACCAACTAGCATGTTCCCGGCGAGTCCGTCCAGTGTACTCATAACTCAATGAGCACTTGTATACATCTGAGGTGAACCAACTGACACCAATGGCTTGTGAGACCGGCCACCGCCCCTCGTCGGGGTCTCGATCAGTATACACTAGTCTACTCTTGGAGTATCGATGCCCAGTCTCGAAACTCCCACGACTAGGGACAGTTTAAGGATGTGCTTATAGACCACCCAACTCTCACGTATATGATCGTCATCATACTGCTGGTAGTCAAGCAAGAATCTTATGGGCTCTATCAACATGTAATAGTGATCTGTAATGTCACCTGAAGTATGTACACGATAATAAAGACAAACCAGATAGTATACTATCATCTCGAGTAAGACTGTTTTACCGGTATATATCCTCCCTCAATCATTGCAATCACGTCCCTGCGATCCAATAATTGACTTGAGGGCACTATAGCCAACACAATGTACAGCAAGAGGTGTATGAGTGGAGTGCTGGAAAGACCTTGGCCTTTCCTGAAGTGAAGGTACAGAGCAGAAGCTAAATCCTTGTATCATTGTAACCATACAACTTTCAATACAATTTACCTTTTTCAAAATAATAATAATAATAATAATAATAATATATATATATATATATATCCTAATGGCTAAGAATTAGAGACTAAATATATAAATATCTACTAAGTACGGATATACACCTATGAGTGTTCTAGCATGACCCTATACGCTCGGAATATGGTTCTAACATATAGTATTCTAATTATTCTGGTTGCGAGGGTGCTATACACCATCCACCCGACTTCCCCCGTAGATATATATCTACTCCCTAATATGTGCCTCACTCTAGTCGAAGCTGACGAACATCTTGTCCTTCTTCGTCGTCTCGGATGTCCCCGCGATCATATCTACAATCGAAACCATATCGATTTGCATAAATATCCACATCGAAATCGAAATAACGAGCGAAACGCACATAGGTTAGAACCTATGGCCAACGCGTGCAAAATATGACAAAATACCCCCGACGTCGATGTAAGAACGTCAAACGACCAAGTCAAAACATAAAATCCGAAAACCAAGTTTCAAAAACTCGCAAAACATCATTAAAAACCTACCAAATTGCTCCCAGATTTTTACACAAGCAACATAGGACAAAAAGAAAAATGTGGTGGCTTAGTTATCAAGTGTGTAAGCTACTGACTAAACCACATACCTTAACTCAACTTCATGGCCGCAAATTGCGGCCAAATGGGATTTTTCTGCGGCCAAGAATGGGATTTATGGGCTCGGGCTTCTACAGTGGTCTTCTACTATTCCTCGCACCTCACAGTAGTCTCTATTTATCTTTCAGAGTTCCCAAATTGCTCCAAATTTGAATTGAACATCACAACTCAAAGAAAACCAAGTTTTAAAACTTTTAACACTATAAAACCAACCATACATGCACTAAAATACCCTCATCTATCTCTAATTAGGTTGTGATTAGCTAAAAAACTATTCTAGCACAACATACACTTCAAAACTTATTTTGAATTATCAAAACCACCTAGAAGTTGATCTTAACTTAAAAAGTAGAGTTTTCATGGCAAGTGTACTTGAAATATTGTTAAAGAGAGTATTTTTACCTCTTGGTTGAGAATAAAAGGAGTTCCAAGCTTGGGAAAAGGCCTCAAGATGAAGACTTAGTTGCCACTTAAAGATTTAGATGAAAAATTGAGTTTCTTTATCGAAGGCTTCATGGTGATTGAAAGGATTTGTGTTTGTGTAAATGGATTTGGAGTTGGAGATGAAGGAGATGGTTGTGCCAAGCCATAACCCTCCGCCTTCCCCTCTTTCTCTCCCCTACTCCCATTATTTTAATAATCATACCTCCATGTCTCCCTCCCTCTCTTAATTTTAAAAGAAAATCTAGCAATAAAGGAAATAAGCTAACTGCTATTAACCTATCATGACACACAAAAAGATAATTAAGAAAACAAAGTATTAGTTTTAGTATGCTACTTGTATAAATATAATTACATGCTAATTTATGAAAACCCCACTTAAATAAATGCTCTCATAAATAATAACACACTTTATTTCCAACTAAATTCCATAGATAAAAGTATATGCTCATACCAATCTATGAAAAACCCAAATCCATACTCGGTTTTATTCCCATAAAACTCGCAACATTATATTTAAATTATAAAATAATATTTAAAATATTCAAAATGTTACAATAATTGCTGTATTATTGAGCGTGCTTTCTTCATGTTGTTGAGCAGAATCATTTTTTTTCTCTCTTTAACATGCGTCTAACTTGATCTACAATTGGTCTATCAAGCCGAGTTACATTGCCGAACAGCCCAGCCCATTAGAGGCGTGCCCTTGAAGCCTGTGATGGCGAATCACTAGTCGTGCTCTGCAGAAAGACATTAAAGGCAAAAAGTCAGTTAACGATCTTTTGGATCCAAGACGTGGTAGATAATCTAAAACTAATTACTCTGTTTATATTTACAACTAATGCAATATGAACAGTGTGTCTGGGTAATATTTACTTAACCAAATGCAATTGTAGTAATGTCACAAAATTGGAGAACTGGCAATTACAGATCATATACACTTGAAGGACATCACACACGAAAAAAGGGAAAATAATAAAGAAAGCCCAATGATGTAGTGAAGAATTCCACAGTAGAAATGTTGATTCAACATTGAAATGTGCATGGCTTCTAGCACAAAGCAGAGATAACCATACATACTGAGTAGAAAAAGGCAATTCAAATGAGATAAATTTAAAAGGGAACATAAGAAGAACAAGATACATACCAATGACATGTTTTTCTTGGCTCTTTCTTCCAAATACGGCGATGGTTTGAAGAAACTGCCATATGTTTCTGTCCACTTGTTCAGCTTGAAATATATGTAACCAGACCCAACCGTATCAGCCCAAAATACAATACCACCCCTGTAAGTATGAAAGATAATAAGAAACAAAACGAAGTCAGGATATCATGTCTTCCAAGCTAGAGATGAGAATAAATTGAAGTGTTAGGATTGAAGAAGCTGGTCATTGAAACTAGAGAAATGCTTGATTTTCTAAGAAATTCAACAATTCTGGAGCAAGCCTGCAAGACATGAAAATTTTATTGCTATTTGGGTACACTGTAAAGCAGTGATTTTTCCAAATCCTCGCTCATAATTTGCATGTTCCAGTATTACAATATAGGTCACTACTATAGTGTAATTTGAGATATTTGGGTACACTGTAACTCATTATTTGCGCGCGTGGCATACAAAAACGATAATTGTGAAATTAAAAGAACAGAGTGACTATGATGTTGAGATAATGGAAACTGATACGTGGTAGTTAATTAGACAAGATTAAAGAAACAAACCTAAATATAAATCTTACTTTTCAAGTGAATCAAAATGGGAGGAACTATGGTTTATAAGGGCCACGTTAATGGAGATCTCTCCAAACGTAGTGTAGATGTTAACTGCATATTGATTGTTAAAGCATAATTCTTCCAACCCATTCAAATACAAAAAGCCTGTTTGCATATTTTAATTCTCACAAAAAACCTAAATCAAAAGGTATCAAAAACCCAACCTAATTTGACCCATTATTATCCCTATTCTAACTAACTTATTTTTTCGTTCTATCGAAGTATCAGGTCCTTTTAAATTTTATTATCCCGAGCCATTCAACTTCTTCTTTTTCTGTGTAACTTTACAATCTTTTTCATGTTAATTTAAAATCCGTTAGTAGGAAAAAATAATCTATTTGACTATTGTATGATCCCTTTTTAAAACATGAAAATGTGCATCTTACCTTCTAAAACATGTTGCTATCACAAAATCATGTGGCATTGCAATTTGCAAATCCAACATCATATCTCTTGATGCATTTGTATTCTATATACATGACTTTCATGTACCCTCTTATTCACAACTATCTTTGTTGCATAACCATTTAAAGTCCCACAAGCAACTTTTCATCTCTTAAAACTACTTAAACTAATTCATTCGTTGACTTCCATTCTCTTTTGATTTTGTCAGTAAAGTGTTGCATATAGCCTATAAACACTAATTATATTCAGTATACCTTTTGCTAGAACAAGTTTTACTAACACTATTCTATCTTCAATTTTTTTTATCTTTCTCATCCATTCGTTCGGTATCTGTAAAGGAGCCATAGTAATATATTTTCTAATCATTGTACATATCAATTTCATAATTTCAGGTATTGGAGGGCATTGACTTTCTCGCAGTTGCCTTAAAGAAATTTAGCAGTTGGCAACTTGGCACGAAATAAAAAGGATTGGTGTAGGGTTGTGCACTTGTTCGGTTTGGATCCTAAACCCGTCCGTATTTGCTTGCAATTGACGAGTAAACCCTTGCAATTGATGAGTAAGCAACCTCCTTCTATATTTGGTTTTGAATAAGATTGTAATTTAAATTGGACGGATCGTAAAAAATTAAAGACCCATCCAAACTTGCATAGTCGTGATATTTGATAATTGGTTATACATGCTAATGTTTATCTTCATTACTGTTTTAATTTGAAAGTTTAAAACTATAGCGATTTTTAAAGTTGTGCCTGCAACTTGTGTTGGCATTATTGAATTTTCAATTTGTTCGATTGTTTAATTTTTCGCTTGCTTTTTTGTTATTTAAATTTATGATTGAGTTTTTTTCTCATACATATGAAGCGTCAAGCTCTATATGTGAAATCCAATATTCATCCGAGCCCGCTTTAACCTGCTTGAACAAGTTAAACCAGAACACAAATTCGCATCTAAAACCCAACCGAACCTATCAGATGCAGGATTACAACTTGTTCCAACATGTGGGTATAAAGGGGCTGCAAACCTTGCCTGCACTAGTGGGTTCGGGTTCATTAATGGTTTTAAAACACACCCACCATCCAACCAATGAACACCCCTAGATCAATGTCAAATTAAAAAGAATCATAAATCTGAGTCATTTGACTCATTTCTGTTGTGAATATTTCTTGACTTCTAGCCTTGCTTTATAGATAACCTACAAAAATAACTTTGGTGGGAGAATTTTGATATAATGATGATTGTTAGGCCTCTTCTTATAATGGAAATAGTCAAATATGTCATCACATAAATATTAACATATGTTATCGCATAAATATCAACCCTTTTAACTGCTTACTGAGTCACCATTATGGTCTAAAAAAATTACATAGGAAAGAAAATTAAGATAACGAACCTGTATTTGGGGAAACCCATTCCAAGAACAGACGCGATGTCAAGATCAGATGCTCTTATGACCACTCCTTCATCCATAACTCTACATGCCTCATTTACAACAGGAAAGAATACCATCTCCAAGATGTCTTGGTCAGTAACAGATATCGGCTGTGAAAAAAATAAATTGACAATGTCAGGTAATCTCTACGGAGATAAACAAGTAATGCTCAACTATAAAGAGACCTTTCCATTAGGC
The DNA here is from genome assembly GCA_030015575.1 of Agapanthus africanus. Classification (NCBI taxonomy): domain Eukaryota; kingdom Viridiplantae; phylum Streptophyta; class Magnoliopsida; order Asparagales; family Amaryllidaceae; genus Agapanthus; species Agapanthus africanus. The sequence goes on along the minus strand of CM057344.1, from coordinate 224,060,653 downwards.
ATAATTTTCACACGCCTCCTGGATTCCTCAATGATAGCCTGCACACTAGGATCTGGGTTGGGCTTGCTCCCCTTCTCATATATGTAGTAACCTTTTCCATTGGCTTTTCCTGTCAAATAGAAGTTTTATTGATACATAAATCATGGCTCTGTATTTATACCGAAGTATGTTAATTAATATCATGATTAAATAAACACAGTAGAAAAAATTCTTATAATTAATAAATCAATCACTTTATACCATTTCGCCCATTTTCCACCATCATCTTCACCAAATCAGATGAGAAAACCCGGCCCTTAAAGGCGGTTGCATAAATTGACTGAACCGACAAAGCAACTCCATATCCAGCCAAGTCAGAAAGCCTGCCAATTAAACAAAGATTGAATATAGCTAAAACAGTTTGGATGAAGCAAAAGTATAACTAAAATAGGGAACAAGGAAACAAGATTAGGGTCGCTCTGGTTAATGTGTCCTGTGATTTCTTCGAATATGAAATATAAATCCTTAAATTGCAATTCCAATTTTGTAGTTTCTGTTAAGATGTTGAACTTCGTAGAATTTCAATCTATAATTACCTATGAGTGTGTTTGGATGTTTCAAAGGGGAAAAAACTTCTTGGTTTCATTGTTTTAGATGTAACAAGATTTTAAAGAATCTTGATATTCGTTATTGATTGTTTTCTTTAAGAAGCTTTAGAGTCAAAATAGGTAACATTGCCATGTAGATGAAGAAACAAACGCGAAAATATGGAGGTGGCGACTGCAGCGATAACGATATTAATGGCGGCAATGTCACTAGCGGCGGCAAGAACATCCGAGGCCATAGCAAAAAAAGCAGCGACAATGATGATAGAAATGACAACAATGGTGGTGGCGCCGAGGTCATGGCACTTGCGACACCATGGCAAAGGCAGGCGACACCGCTGGCAATTGCAATAGCGGCTATCATGGCCGTTGCATTGGCTATGGTAGTAGCAATGGTATCGACCAGGAGGGATTTGTTAGATACCCACCTATTATGATGATAATTAGAATTCGCGCCTAGGCTTGTTTAAAAAGCTCGAAGCTCAATTCGGGAACGGCTCATCAAAAGCTTGTTCAAGCTTGTTCAACAATTAAATGAGCCAAGCTTGAACAGAAATGTAAGCTCGATGAAGTATACGAATGAACACAAACATGGGCAGGTTCGAGCTCGCCTAGGCTCGACACAAGCTTGGCTCAAGCTCAGGTTGTTTTGGGGCCATACAGGCTATGTAGGTTCAAATGATAGACCTGGCTTAGCTTGTTCTCTACTAAATGAGCTCGACCCGAACAAGGTCAAGCTTGGCTTGTTCGGCTCGTTCAACAGCCCTAAAAGGAAATGTGATGTCTGAGTGAATCACATATTTACAGATATCCTAGGTTAATTAGATCAAGCATGAGAATATTTATGTGAATATTATGTTTCTCCCTAAATTCACACAAACCAAGCAGGCCCTTTCATATCCCTAACCCTTAAGACATATGTTAAATATAATCCTATCCCTTTATTAGTGTTTCAAGAATATTCTGACCCTCATGCTTCATGCATCTCTGTAACCAACAATAACAGCAAGTCAATTGATAAATAACTACAACAGTTTGTTGGATCCAATATGCATATAAAATTATTTCAAGATTTTCAATTTCTTTATTGCAGAACCAGAAGAGAAACAAGATTTGATATTCTTATAATACAATCATTGATTGGATTTTCCAATTGAGCATGAACATTTGATCCTTTATGAATGATTATAGCATAACGGTATATACTTGAGCAGGCTATCTAAATGGAAAGCTTCTATTTAAGTATCATGACTCATTTTATTTTTATTCTTTCTAATTATTTTATGATCATTGTTCTGTCAATTCCAAAATATTATAGGGACAAAGGTCAGTTATCATTGTAGTTCACTGTTCTTTTTGAGTTCTAATCTCATGGGCTGCTGCAGCTGGAAATAAAAATTCATATACCAAAGCGTGTGTGGGTGTGGGTGTGTAGCTACGTCTTGCCCAAACTATATATAAAAATCTGACTGATGATAGTTGGTTTTCAAAACACAGGATAGGTGTGCTTTCAAAACCCAAGACTTCAGCCACAGGAATTTTGATGCTCCTCTCTATGATTTGGTTCCAGAACCAGAATCACTTTGTTTCTGATAATACATTTTGGCTTCCCCACCCTCCCCCTCTCAAGAACAAAAAGTAAGACAGTAGAGAGTAGAGGGGGGAGGTGGTAATAGATCGTCGAGAAGGTAGAGAGAGATGCAATCAACATGATTGAACCCCTGAAAAAAATAACAAAGAAATCAAAAGTTTCTTTTCTTAAATAAGCTGTGGTTGAAACATATCTGACTTTGAGCTTTTTTATTATACATATCTAAAGACACGGCAAGATCCCGTGATGTATAAATTAAAGGCTTACTGGAAAGGACCCATTGGCATGCCAAAGTTTCTGATGACAGCATCAATTCTGAACAAATCCACACCAAGATGTAGCAACAAGTGTGCTCCTTGGGTGGATGGGAAGAAAGTACGGTTAACAGCAAACCCAGTGTAGTTTCCTACAACAACAGGTACTTTCTTTATCGTCTTTCCAACAGTCATGAGATCAAGAATTACTTGAGGAGATGTCTTCTCTGTGCGGACAATTTCCAGCAGAGGAATCACATGAGCAGGACTGCATGAATTCATCATTTCGGAAAATTGAATCTATCAATATATGGTGCAGATACATAAATTGAAAAGAAATGCCAGACTTGGTGCCCACAAAAGTTTGACACTATACCCATTATGTTAAAATGGATAGAAATTATGTAATCTAGAAATGTAAAACCCAGACAAATCAAGTAGGAATCTCAGAAGCTAATTATAAGCTTCACAAAGCTCGTTTGCGTTGCAAAACAGGTAAGTATTACAATAAAGTCAGTTCTCCAAATCATTATTGCTAAAATCTAACTTTAAAGAACAAACAGCTCCAATGTGGTGTTAAAGAGCTCAGGTATCAGGACTGTAGAACATGCCTCGACTATCAAGGACAGTCAAGGTCACCTCAATTCTCATGTAATTTTCTTATTCGGTTATGCAGGTTATCATTTTGTTGAATGAATTCCATTTTCCAATATCAGGAACTCATACTGCTCAACGGTAACTATTTCTGCAATAATTGTATTGATTGTGACATCATATTCAAGCTTCTTACTCTAGAAAAATTGCCCATCACCCTTTTTTTTAACTTTACAACTAATACAACATAAGATCCCAGCTTAATGCATCCTACTTAGGGTTGCATTCGGATTCAGATATTTGGATATTTATCCGGATCCGAAATCAGGTATTTTCGGATACGGATATGAAATTTCAGATCCGTTCGGATATGGATAAATATTTTTAGATCTAATCGGATACGGATATGGATAAATATTTTTAGATCTAATCGGATATGGATACGGATCTTTTCAAAAAAAAAATCGGATACAGATTCGGAGATACGGATACGAATTCGGATATCTGCAGAAACATTAAGTTAAATATAGCATTTTAAATTAAATTTCTAATATTTTTATACTCAGAAACATTAAGTTAAATATAGCATTTTAAATTAAATTTCTAATATTTTTAGACTTAATTAATTAGTACTTTTATAGTAAAATTAAAATTAAATAATATATTAGTTTGTTTATTTTGCTTAAATGAAAGTATATTGTTCGATAGAAGTGAGTGGAGGCGGAGGATTCATGTGCTGGACCCGGCGTGATTCTCATGTTGGGTCATGTAGCCTACCCCATATGCTTGGGATAAAAGGCTCTGTTGTTGTTGTTGTATTAGTTTGTTTATTTTATATGGATTATAAATTATGCAATAAAAATATTATTTAACATCTAATTTTATTATTTTTATTTTAAAACATACAAAATAGGACGATATATATGTATAATTATTTGTTAATATAGTCCGTTACGTGCACATTTATTCGTTTCAAATATTTTAACCACTCAATTTTTTTTGTAGTATGTATCAGTTACATACATATTTTTACTGCACATTCACTTATTTTATATTTTAAATATTTATTTATCAATATCCGATTCGTATCCGTTTATCTCTTATCCGATCCGTATCCGTATCCGATTTTGTCAAATATGGATATGAATATTTTTTATTAAACTATATCCGTATTCGTATCCGTATCCAAAACCAGAAAGCGGATATGGATACGGTAATGCTCATATCTGATCCGTATCCGCTCCGAGTGCAACCCTAATCCTATGCTATTTTCTGAGGCAGATAAATGTTAGATGGCAAGGTTTAAAATATAGGTTTCCGTCTGTCTTTTTCCCTCTGCAGGATCTTCAGTTTTAGAAGTTTTGGCGGTTTATGCAATTTCAGTTCAAAGCATCAGATTTGACATAGGTCATCAGTAAATATAAGATATAGCAATTAAATTGAAATGATACCTATATCCACTACAAGTTAACAAAAATGATGATAGAAATGAAACGTGCAGAAGTATGAAAAATGACATTTTGTTAAATTCCATTTGGCAGACTCTATTTTCATGCCCTTTCTAAATTAGGACTGATTTGTACACAAATTTCATAGATGGATGCTTCCATGAAAATTAAAACGTCATAGGTGATTTTTTTTGGTGGGGTGTTGTAACTTTGAAGGGGTAATATGCGAAACAGTTTCCAACCAGATTGGATCAAATCATCCCAATCTAATCTGGTCTCGATATCAATCATGCAGTAAATTTTGGTTCAAAGACGACAAAAGTATTCTTCAAAATCTAATCTACTTTGAGTTCAAGTAAATTGCATCTTCTGAGTCTTTTCTAACGCCATTCTATTACCATCACTACTCATATATCAATCCAAACCATAGAAATGGTTGTTACAGGCTAGAAGGGCAGCTGGGGGAGAGTATGTTTGCAAGAGAGCAGCAAGAAATGGCCGTTAAAAGGAGTAAAAATAAGATGGTAACTTTCCCTTGTCTGTTTATCCACCTATTTTATTCCTACTCTATATTTCCTTCTTTTTCATCTCAGTACTCATTGACATGGTTTTGCATTTTTAAAAGGTTTAAATTGTTGCTGTTTTGGTTTCTAGGTGGTTACTCAAAACCAGTTGAAACAAATGTTTACCATGTTTCGGTCATATCCAGGATCATAATTGTCTTTAACTGTAGTAAGAGCAAACCTTTATCACAATCAGTAGCATGCTCGTGACTTCTCAGAATAAGCAGAATAACTCTGCAGCCAGGATGGGGATATATCATTGTATTCTTTATCAAATATTGGATGCTTTAAAGCTTCCAAACACTTTTTAGTTTGTCTCTGATAAACATATTGTCAGCTACTCCTAAACATTTCAAAAGAATTATTAATTTCCTTATTTCTTCACATAGCTTAGAATGGTTATCATATTCACTCGAACAAATAGAACTGACCTGAAAAAATGAGCCCCAATAATGCGGTCTTTGGACCTTGTCTTTTCACCAACAATATTCAGATCAATAGTCGAAGTATTTGTTGCCAAAATGCAGTGTGGAGGACAGGCCTTTTCAATTTCACTGAATATTGCTTGCTTAAGTGGGACCTTTTCAACAGCCGCCTAGAAAAGAAAATCTTTTAATAAAGATCATAAAGAAAAATATAGGCATTCAAAAATATGTATAATATTAGCACAATAAGATATGTCCATATACATATCTGCTGGATTTATGTACTATAATATGCATGCATGCATATTATGCAGAACTCTCTCTCTCTATAATGTTTTCTTTTCCAGAATTTACCTTTAGAAAATTAGGATTGAAAAACTTTTAGAGAAATACAATAACATAATACACATAAATCATTAGAAGACATTAAGGTGCTATGAAAATCTACCTAAGGGAAACAAAAATGTACAACGGTTTGTAACCATCCGAGTGCACATACACTATTCTCATAGACAGGCCAGCACGAAAGCACACTTATGCACATAGTGCCACATGCATATGGGGCAAACACACACCTGCTTATGGGCGTGCTTCACATTTACTTAGTGTGAGAATGTTAACACAGTAGTCAACCTCACAAGCTACACAAAGTTAACTTTCTGCTGCACACAACCTTAAAGAGAAAAACACTCAAACATTGCCAGAGTTCGACTAGGGTATTCATCATTCTACCAATATAGAGCTCAAATCCTACCAAGTGAAAATTAAATGTTAGAGAATCAACATTTAAATCCAACAGTGTATATATTATCTATGATATCTCTACTCTTATAATGCAACAACCTTTTTGAGACACCAAGTTAACTTTGTCTTTTTGTGTAGATGTACTTGGCCTTTGTTTTATGAGAAAGTTTTCAAAAAAAAGGAGAAAAATTCTTTCGAAAGTGGTCCCATCCTAGATTACCAAATCATCAACCTCTCTCCCTCTCCCTCTCCCTCTCCCTCTCCCCAGTCTCTTGTTCCTAGTTCAAAACATTCTGCAAAGCAAGAGAGAAGCATGGGGGCATGGGTCCCAGTCTTTTGTTCCTAGTCTTTTCTGCGCTTATGCCGCAATATTAAACTCGTTTGAATTAACAATTTTGCTTTTTCTTGACAAACGTAAAGTAGATAAATGGGTCAGGGTAAATCGGTATGACCCAAATATTAACAGGTCTTTGTTTTGGGCCCGTTGCATATAGACCCATCAGGTAAATGTGTGGGTCTGCGTTCATAAAAAAAGATGGGAATGAGTTTGGTACATAGTGATCCCGACTCGACCCGACCCATTTAGAGGCATAGGTCCACGTGCATCACAAGTGCCAAAAACTTGTCTAAATAGTTCAAATACAAAATTCATATGAATTGAATGATTTGTGCATAGATGACCACCGTACAAAACAAACATGACGCATGCCATTTACACCACTTATTTTGTAAGGTATTGACGTAAAAAGCTTCAAAGATATTCTTTTTGTATCTAGGCAATAAAGACGACATAGATGGATATAAAATTATAAACATGTGATTTCCAATCGATAGGATTTTGAGTCATTAACTTCACATCCCTCCCTCCATGTGTGTGTGAGGACAAGAAACAAATGTTAGCTCTGTCATAACATGAGCACTATAATGAACCAAGTGAGATGACCTCAATACAACTAGGGACCCGACACAACAACCTGTTCCAAAATAAATAAGTATGAATCAAAAGCAAAACAGGTATAGGCCAATAATGGGTCAATCCGCCTCGCCCGAGATATAGGCCAATAATGGGTCAATTTGCCTCATCTGATTTATAAATAAGTTGGGCTACGGTCTAGATGATAGACCTACTAACCTGATTTGACCCTAAGTAAACAATCTACTAGTAAATTTTCCGCCTCCTATTTTAAAAAATAAAGAATTGAACTCATAATTTCATACCTAAGTCCAACCTCTCATACCAATTTAAACAGTAGTCAACTTTCTGAAGTCTTAAAACAATTTTTTGTCTCAAATACAAGAAACCCCACACTTTTAGTGCAAGCAGGAAACCCCTCTTAACTTGACCCTTTAGATTTAACACCGTTAGTTTTCTTGATCTATTTTTCCCAAAAATGCCCTTCTAGCCTTGCTTACTCAAATTTCTTTCCCTTCTTTCTTCCCTATAATTTTTCCCCTCCAAATTCTTTTCATCTCTCCTCCTTAAAATCTCTGATTCAATTTTGCATGCCATCTACCTTCTCTCCTCTTCTTCAAAGGCTGAGCATGTATTCAAAAGAGTGTTGGTTTTTGGAAGAAAAAAGAGATGAGAATAATTGAATTAATCAATTAGAATCAAGGTTTGAAAACTCATGATCGAAGGCGTATAGCCATTTTGTGGATCGAAATCAGCCATATCGGCTATCTCATATAGGAATTATCGAATGTTTTGTATCGATTGATTAAAAGAATATCAAAAATGTAAAAAAAAAAATTATATAAAATGTAATAGTAGCTATTATTAATTTCAACATAACTTCAATAATTTTTTCAAATTTCTAATATTATAATATGACATTAAACTACTTTTTTGAGTTTTATTCTATATATGCAAGTGTATATGCTTACTGAATTTTTTATGTTTGTTTTTAAAAGCCATTAGATATTTTAAATGTTGTTTTAAATGGTATGTCATGATAACTACTATTTGTGAGTTTGTTTAAATTGCCAACTCAAATTGGAGCATTTAGTCTTTATAGTATTTCTAAATGCCAATCGCCAACTTATCATAAAAATTTATTATATTTATTTACATAGCATGTCTTTAAATGATAATTTCTTAGTTGGCATGTAACTTTATTACTATTAAACGAAAAAAGTGTCCATATGGAAACCCCAATATCCAACCATTTTCATAAAATCCCGACTTAACAAGAGAAAGAATAGAAAAATAATTATGAGCATCAAGTCAAAGGCTGCAATAATTGATGCAAAATCCAAATTTCTTTCACCCCCATGTATACATGATTCAACCCAGATCGGCCCTGACTAGACCATGACTTGGCCCAGATTGGCCTAGACCGGACCGAGGAAGACCGATCCAATAGAAAAATTGCCGAGTCTCAACTTCTGTTGGCCGGACTCGAATTTTTAAGGCATTTATCGTATCACGACTTTGAAAACCCGATCTGATCCGGATAGTGGTCGGCCTAGTTTTTGTACCTTGATCAGAATAGACATCGGGGCATTTCCGATATATAAAAGTCTCAAGGATGGAATATCATCTCTATTAGGGTTTATGGGGTAAAAATGTTGGTTTTTCAAGTTAAGGGGGAGTTAGTGAGGGTTTTTTTTTTTTGCATTTTAGCCTTTACTTTTTAAAGTAGTTAATTACGTTAGTTGGTCAGGTTTGGGTTACCCAATTATAATCAAGTTCGGTTCAGGTCAAGAAAATACACATTCGGTTGCAATTGGGTTGGGTCAAAGCTAGCCCGGTCAGGGCCCAAACCCAATTGACACCCTTAACTGTAATCAACCTCAGAAAAGATAGATGGTTAATGTGATGGTGAATACGAATGAATATGTTTTTTCAATCTGTTGAATAGATGCGATAAAAATCGGGTAGATTACGCCCTCATAAGTGGTACTATCTACATGTCTCGATGTAAAATTAATAGCATAATGGAGATATTTTGCATCTAAATTATCTTATAAATAAAACAATTAATTTTAGAGAAAGATGAAATATTGACCTCTATAACCATATCAGCATCCTTAAACTCCGAGTAATCGAGCACACCCTTGAGAAGTGACAAGGACTTGCTCATCTTATCCTGTGTCAACGATCCTTTCTTCACCAAGCCTTCAAGATTTACTGATGAACAAGTTCAAATTTGAGCATCTCAGAAGCATGCAACTGTTTTGATTGAAATAACCGAAATTATAAAAAAAAAGCCAATATTGACTTCATTGAAGTTGGCATCTTTTTGCAGGAATAGTGTGATCATAATAAGTTATAGTAATTCATTTCTATTAAGATAAAAAAAAATTGCAAATGCCACCAAGAGAATGATCATCCATCAGCTATTAAATAACCACCTTCTACTGATTTTAATCCCTTCTGCAGAAATGCATCATTAATTTCTTTTAGAATAACATGTGCGCCACTTAGGATAAGAGCAGTGGCTATGCCAGAACCCATCAGACCACCACCAATAACTGCTACTTTTTTATCCGTCTTGGTTTGAACCCAATATCAGTAACATTTGGTACCTAGTAAAACAAAAAAAAGGAAGATATCACGCCACACAACTAAATTATTGAATAAATTCTTTCTCTACCAAACTAAAGTAAATGACGTGTCCCTGATGGAGGAACCAGACATCAAAACATCTATTTTGATGCACAAAATCTAAACCTGGCTTAGCATGTTGCAGCCACCACCAATAGTCAACAAAACTGCATTATCTATATGAGCTAATTTGATGAATCTTTCCATTAACTTACTTGGATGTATATATTAATTATCCGACAAATTGAGTAAAATAACAGTATTCCCAAATTTGACCACAACCTAATACTACACAAAGGTAAAAAGAAATCTCCATTTGGAAAACCATGTGTATTCAGTCACAAGGGAAATAGTGCTTGTTATCTATATATGATCAACCTAGTCCAAATCCACCACATATTAAACTAATGCTTTCCACACAAATATTTGACTAAAGCTACTACACAAAGGTTAAAAGAAATCACCATTTAGAAAACCAAGCATACTCGGTCACAAGGAAAATAGTGCTTGTTATCTATATATGGTCAACCTAGTCGAAATCTACCAGATATTAAACTAATGCTTTCTTCACAAATGTTTGACTAATACTTTCTTCACACAAAAAATGGAAGCAACAGAAGTTTCCACAGAAAGATGCATACCGAAATGTAGAATATGGATGCATGCAGTAGACTATCTTATGTATTTGAGAAAGATTTGTTACACAAATTTAAAGTAAAAAATTTCAAGAAAAAATCTGTATCAATAAGCACATAGATCTTCCCATAATAAAGGAAGAAAATACAAGTTGGAGTCCTGTGATAGCAGTCATATCAGAAGAGACTGCCAATATATCGAAGTGGTAAACCTTCGTGTCGTCTCGCAAGAGGTTTGGGTTCAAAGTCTGTGGGCATCACATTAGAGCTTATTATTCCACAAAAAAAGTAACAGCTTCAGATTTATAGACCCTACTTCAACATTGTAATTCTCATAAACAAATTAAAAGCTCCAGTTTGAGTTATAGGTTTCTAGTTGCAGATAAAATGACCACAGTAAAATATAGCACAGCAGGGACACAGGAATTTGTATGCATTTACGGTGATAGACCAATATAACGGTTTCGCAACATATCATATCTCCACCTTCATACCTTCACCAATTGATCACCCCAGAAGTAGATGATTGATTACAAGAAAGTGATTCATGTCTAAAAAGTAAAATTCGTTTCCCTGAGGCTTTCACGTAAAATAGGTTCTCCTGATATACATATACTTTATATGCTATCACAAGCAATTAAGCAACGGTTCCATCAAACCACTATAGTTCCAACTTGCTGAATGCTAAAGATAACAGACTGAAGTTATGTGAACTCTTACTGAAGTTACCAAACAGCGGATGCCAAAGGCTAGCTTTTTTTTCTTAAAACAATGCTTGCCACAACGCATTTCTATGCTTTACAGATGTCAATCTATGGGCCCTTGTGGCTTAAGGATATGATCACATCATAGATGGTTGAAGCTCGGTTAATACTAGACTTATGTTGGGCTCGCATTTTGCTAGACATACTTTCATGATGAGAAGCTTTGTGCTGTATTTTCTTAGCTATGTTTCAAACTTGCTCGGCTTAGATGATGGCAAACAATTTTTTTGAGATGATTATGCTTTCTTTGCTGAAAAAGAGTATGTGGATAGTGCTTCAGACTCTACATGGTATTATGTCAATATGCTCCTAAGTAATGTATGTACATCATTAAACATGAAACAAATTACATTAATAAAAGAAAAACTGAACACTTGTCTTATATACACTTAATTAAATAGAAAATTCCAAAGAATGGGTTTGGAATACCGGGGAGGGCCAAGGAATTTCCAGCTAAAACCAACTACGACAGATCAAGTGGCTAGGAACCCCAAACAGGCTTATCAAAGGCCCTATATTTATAGTCCCATATTCAAGCCCAAAAGCCTACTCAGTGTCTTCATTTTGTTAAGTTGACCGACGCTTAAATCAAACCAGTCCACATTGGAGAGCAAAGTTCTACTACAAGACCTCCGCTCCCATAGCACATTCAATACCCAATATGCAAACAAAAAGGTTACTGAATTTCTTGAAAGCCAGCACACTTTCCAATCACAAACACTGATTAGGAGACTTAAAAATCACAATTTCTCCCCTATATTTTACAGCTCATTATGGAACAATAATTGATTCGTTATTTTAATTTAATATAAAAAGATTAACCGAGCATTACTAAATTCTAGAAAACAAGTACCAGGATTACAGGAACTCATCATACCGATGAAGGAATCTTAGAAATGTTAAACGACCAAAACATTACCTTAGAAGTTGCACGCTGAGAAAAAAATACATGAACAAGTCCTTTTGAAGTACTCGATAAAACCAACTCATTGAAAAATTTTGCTTCCTGAAGTTGAAAATGTTTATGTTGGTACTTCATGATAGATAATTTACATTCATAAAGAATAAACTATTTTGCATAAATACTCAAAAATTCATATTGACTATAGATTCTATAAATCTACCAATACTTCTTTTTATTCCTAGCATATCAAGACTATATGTGAACGGAATCCATACTTTCAGAACACCAGCATATCCTCCAAAAACGATTCCCTCCTCAATAGAGTCGAGGCACGCCTGGTGCTGTGGCATGTTTGGAGCAGTCTTCTTAGCATGTTGCCTAGCAGCTTTCAAGATTTCATGTGCCTCAGCAAGGCTACCTAGTTTGTCTGTTCGGTGAAGAGAACTAATCCAAGGCTTGCGCCTCTCAGCAATTTCTAAAGCCCAATGCCTTGAAACTCTTATCAGCTCCTCAGGAGAAACAATGGCATCAACAAGGCCATATTCCTTCCCTTCTTTGGCACGGATCGTCTTTGATTGCTGCATGAAAGCATTATGAGCAAGAAGTTTAGAAACGGTAATTTTTTAACATTGTTGGATATGTTGACTGCTATTCAGAAATTTCATACTGAGTATAGCTAGTATTAATCTGATGTTATAAATGCAGAGTGATCTTACTCGCTGCTTATAAAGACAAGGAACAATTTTTTTTTTTTAATGCTCTTAAAATGTTTTTTTTTAAATGAAAAACCTCAAATATTGTCCGCTGTCAAAATGACAAACAAGCAGTTTTCATCAGTCACCATCATAAATTGATTTAAATTTTGTAAGTCGAAGCATAGTCCTAATGAATGCAAGAAATGTATTACACAAGTGGACCAAGCTGCAATACAGATGCAAACAACGAAATTTAAAGGCCTACTTATATTAACAGGTAACAAATAGTTTTGATCAGATCCATGAACGAACAAAAAAATACCCACCAATTCTGATATACAAACGAATTTTAAAATGTTTTTTTCAAAGTCAAATATTAGTCCCAAATGTTAAAACAAGGAAAGTTGTTGGCTGATTCCAGGCTTTCCAGCCAACTACAATTTTCTGGAAGGCTAGAAACAAAATCGGTGCTGAAGGACCACAAAACCATGATAACAAAGATACAATACTTACTAGCATCATCTCTATAGCCTTTGGGAGCCCTACAAGTCTTGGAAGACGCTGGGTACCTTTAAAGATTCAGAACTAAGTAAGAGTGTGTTTCATTAGCAGTAGATTAGCAGTAGAATTGAACGTTGTCAGTCTTCAAAGAGCCTGTTGCTTATGCAAATTATTTAGCGCTTACCTACAAACCCAGGAATAACTCCAAGTGTCAATTCAGGCAATCCAAGTTGAGCTTCTGGAGTGGATATTCGGGCATGGCAACCCTAAAGAAAAATTGTACAAAATGTAACAGCTATTTGGGGAAAATAAATAGAAAGCAAAACACTGTTATGATGTAAGAACAGAAGGCAGACCATAGTCAATTCCAAACCACCACCAAGAGCAAGGCCTTGAATTGCTGCAACAGAAGGTTTCCGTCCATCTGGAAAGATTAATACCAAATATAATTACAGCGAATTCTGGATCAAGCATAATAAGGTGGTGAAATATAGAGACATGGGAACTTGAAAAAGAAAAAGAAAAGAATGGCTACAGATAGGCATGTATTTGCAAAACCTTCAATTATGTTCACCACCAGTTCAACAGAGACATCCGGTAACAGTGATAGATCTCCTGTCAGGGCATAAAAGTAAAATGAGTGCCGCTTCTATGTTCAGAATTTGGATGGATGTGAAATTGTGCATGATTTATACCTGTTGTGTGAACTTCGGCAAAAACATTAATGTCAAAACCACCAGAAAATTTCCCTCCATCACCTGTGAAGGAAGAGAAGTGAAACAAATAGGCATTTGCATTTCTTTCCAGGCTAAATAAGTTTAGTTGCAACAAAACTATGAGATGACTTGATGAAACTCAGCCAACAGTAAAGCAAGGGGGGGATAGGGATATATAAGACCAAACATCTGTTAGTTATATGTATGCCCTAGAGGCCATTATTATACATGCGATGTATATTATAGTGGAGGCTTGGATATATATAAAGAGGGCTTTCTTGCTCGACATGATAGTATGTTATCTGGTTGCTCTTTATCTTAACATGTTGACTTGTATATGTGATGATGTCTTGCTCTCACATGTTGATAGAGCCCTTAGGTTGTGTACTTGACTATCAGGACTATGATGGAGATCATACTAGTGGGAGCCAAAGGTAGTCCACAAGTACACCTTAAAACTATTCATAGTCGAGGGTGTATCGAGACAGGGCATCGATATTCCGGAATAGACTAGCGTGTACGCATCTTAACCCATATGATGGGCGATGGATGATCCCACATCCATTGGTGTTTGACATCAAAGATGGTATACGGGTGCTCAGTGGAGACTGGGTACACTGAACGGACTCGCCGAGAACTCCTAGTTGGTATTATACAAATCGTCAGATAGCAGTTCTCTGATGACACCGGTACAGGTTAGTCTGTAGACCCGAGATCGTCATAGAGTCTTGTGTGATTCCCACTGTGCTTTGATTTCCACCTTACCACGTTCATGAGAACGTGCAAAACGGTGGCTTTTGGGTACAGTCCCGAATCACATAGAGGCAATGAGCGATAGAAGGGGATTTATCTCTCCCGGTATTGGGGGTTGATATTGCGTTGTGCTCGATTGGCCATAACAAGAAAGTCCCTGGCCAGAGCTGATACAGAGATTTACTGATAAGTGTTATCAATAGTTTCTCGACCCGTTATGAGCCTCACATCGACACGACTTATCGGTTATTGGGGTCTGACGTTTACCACCCCTATACTGAATATGCGACATATCAGATGAAGAGACCGGACTGTACGGTAGTGTTACTGACATGCTTTTGCAGGAGTTAGAGCGGGCTAGCTTGCTGATCTTCTGATCGTTCAATACCCGGGTAGCCGTTACGTCCAGCTAGTACCGCTGACGGTTTGTGGGTGCTTGACATGATCATCACCTACTGCAGGCGTATTGACGAGTCTTTAGACTCCTACACAGAGATTTCACTGGTTCAGGCAAAACGAAGTAGGAGCACATATGTGATATGTGCGGGACCGAGATTAATACGAGTATGTGATACCGTATTCTATTCTCGCGATATAAAATATCGATCAGTTATATGTGATATAGCCGGGTTATCGAATCAAATGTTGATTCGATAAGTCGATACTGTATCGGTCGGTTATATGTGTTATAGCCGGGTTATCGAATCAAGTGTTAATTCGATATAATGATACAAATAATATTAGTCGGTCATATGAGATATAACCGAATTATTAAATCAAGTGTTTGATTTAATGATTTAATGTGTAATTATATATTTGATATGTTAATTTACATTAACTAATATTAGCTCACTTAAATATTTATTTTTCTCACGAGTGCACACTTAATATATATGTGATATATATTAATTGTGTTTTATTTATGTGTCATGGTTGATGATACATGCAACATGGGTGTATGAGACTTACACCATGATGAAGATAATGGAGGGTTTATTTATTTATTGTAATTCAGTTATTAGGTGGAAATTTGTCACATGGCATGAAGCTTCATGAAGCTTTGAGACCATTTGACTTAGTCCACTAGTTTTGTCTTACACTAGATATTTGTTAACCCAACCATTATCTAAACTCATGGTTAAGTGTCTACAATGGTAATATTAGATATTTTCCCACCCATGGTTATCATTCTCTCTCACAACATTATCTCTCTTGATCTTCTTCCTCAAAACTCAAAAGCTCTCTAGGTTTTGTAAAATTTGTCACATGGCATGAAGCTTCATGAAGCTTTGAGACCATTTGACTTAGTCCACTAGTTTTGTCTTACACTAGATATTTGTTAACCCAACCATTATCTAAACTCATGGTTAAGTGTCTACAATGGTAATATTAGATATTTTCCCACCCATGGTTGTCATTCTCTCTCACAGCATTATCTCTCTTGATCTTCTTCCTCAAAACTCAAAAGCTCTCTAGGTTTTGTAAAAGTGAGAAACTTTAGTGAGAAAAAGAAATCCAAAGTGAGCAAAATCCTACTTCATCATCCTCTACTAGATTAGCACTTTAGTATAGGATGTTTGCTTCACTAATCCCACATTAGTGAAGAGGGTAGCTTGGATTAGTGTCTCATCGACGTAGATCATTTTCGGCCTCGAAGACTTCAAGTAAGTTTGTTGCTTTCTTCTCATGGAGCCATTCAAGAGTCCGCAAGATCATTTCATCGCAGCGAAAGGACAAGGAGCTATTGAAGTGAAGAACTGGTCTACAAAGGTTGTATTCCGTTATCACTTAGATGTAAAATTATCACTTAGATGTAAAGTAGTTTACAGTTAGTTTCGTATGATTCTCTAGTTAACGATTCTAGTTTAGGGTTCTTTAAAACGACAAATTTTTAAAAATGGCATGGACGATGCCTCCCGAAAGCTTGCTGTCGTACAGTGGTATCAGAGCCTAGCTAGAGAATTAGACGGATTGTGTAGGATTACGAAAACGAAATTACTCCGAAACTTGCAACACCAAACCACAGTTTATGTCGATTTTTATATGAGCTCTAAAAATTTTTCAAACAAGTGCAGAATATTGTATGGGACAAAATAAAAACACAGAAGAAATTTGGACACAACTGGCCGGTTTTTGGCCGAGCCCCAAGCCTTAAAATCTGAGCAGGCCGGCCCCTTTGGGGAATTCTGGGTCCAAATCTTTTTTGTGTTCTGGTCTCTGGGTTTTGGTGTTTCAGGTGTTGTTTGTTTTTGCTAAATTTGCATGAGATGTTGATTTACTATAAAAGCAACTCGGAGTGTTTCGTAGTCGTAATTCTAGCAGTAGTTCGGATTGTTTAGACGGTGTTAAAAAGTACGAACGGATATCAGATACCCACTTTGACCCTCGCTGGAAATTTTTTCTAGAGTTGAATTTTTTCCAAATTTGAAACATTCAAATATCGTGCAAGTTATTCGATGAACCCTCTAGAAGAATGAAACCTTAACTTGATTCTGTGACCGTCCGAACCGCCACGAACCCTAGGGTTGGTGGTGGATCAGCGGTGCCACAGGTGAGGCATTGGTTTGCCCTTCTACGGCTGGTTCATTGGTACTGTGGCATGTGATGGATACTTTTAAACTACGCTCAAGTGTTGAGCTTATTGGGTAATTCTGGGTGTTTGTTGATTCGATCGGAATGTTTAACATCGTCTAACTATTTTTGTGGGATGTGATACAATATGTGGAATTCATATAGTTAGGCATGAAATCCAAAGTATGTGATATTTTGGATTTATGATGTCTAAGGTTGTTATGGATTCCAAATGTTGTTTATATTTTCTTTTCTGCGACCGTAAGTGTAATATGTGGTGTATCGCCGGTTTCGTTGTTATATGTCAACGACAATTGGAATACGCGTATTTACTTACGTTGATAACATGTGATGTTATGTGTTGCTGTGATATGTTATATTGGATCGTCGCGTTTTGAATAGTCGGGGGGTTTTTTATGTGATATGAGAGTTTTTATTTTCATTCATGTAAAATTCAATATATATAATATTCTTTTATTGGGGCACTTCCGGGTTGAGGATGATATCACCATTGTTGTATATTATTTACTTTTCCGCGTTATGATAGACCCAAGGAGGGGAGCACAAGTAACCGGGTTCTAGAGTCCAGTGGGAGACCAACTCGAGGAGTCGAGTCCGGGTCTCCTAACTCTAGAATTGGTAAGGTTGCTTGCCGCTCTCGTAGGGGTCTAGAGATGTGGGTTTGGCTATTCATCACGGCCGTGGAATCTGTGTTTTATAAAGGCTCAAAATAAAACACGGACCTCCTAGTATATCCAATATTTCATATGTTCCTTCTGCTGCTCTGTGATGCGATCACTGTGGATTCTGAGACGAATGGATATACATTATATATGAGATATATAGTAGACGTTGCTTATGTTTTGCACCCGCGCTAGTTCCGTCCCAGTATGTCGTTAGTTAAGTAACATAACGGTGCATAACAGGACACTGTGGCAAATGCGGATGGTATAGGCGTACGTTGTATTTTCGTTTCATTTTCTGTGATGCTTAGGAAGCAAATGATGGGATTTCATTAATGAGATTAATGAAAAGAAAAGAAACCTAAAACATGTTGTAGTATCAAATTTTCAAAAAAAAAAAGGTAGCTCTAGATTTTTGCTTTGCATACCAGTATTCCTTGTAGAGTATCCAGCACCTCATTCGATGAGGAAAGTGTAGGGTTCCTAGGCACACTAATGAGGTTTCACAAAGCATCAACCATGCCAAATTATAATTTTTCCGGTGCCGAGAAACCTAATGCGATCGCTAACTAGAGTTTAGACGAAACTACAAGCTACTAAACTACTTTAGTGCTAAGTGAACGGAAATACAACCTTTGTAGATCCGGTCCTCCACCTCCATAGCTCCGCGTTGACGTCCCTCCGCTGCGATCATCGGATCCCGGACTCTAATAATGGTTTCGTCGAAGAAATGATCGGGCTAGGTCGTCGACTTTGATGACGAAGATGATCTACGTCGAGGCAACACAAGATCAAGCTCCAACTTCACCAAGCCATGAACCTTGTGAAGAAAACACCATATACTACTTGGCACGTGGTAGAGGATGAAGAAATAGGAAGTGGGTTCACTTTAGAATTGGATTTCTCACTCTTTTTCTCAAGTCACCATTGAAGCTAGCAAGCTTCTTTCTTCTTGAAGAAGAAGAAGAAAAAGAATATGATAAGAATATTTAAAAAAGAAAATAAAGTCATTCTTATCATATTAGCAACCATGGTTAAGTATAGAGAATAAACTAAGGTTAAGTAAATGGTTAGGGTTAAGGAAAGAAACAAAATGGTCAAACGCTTTCAAAGCTTCAAGAAGCTTCAAAGAAAATCCAAAGTTTGCCGCCATTTTATTTCTTTCTCAAATGAATAAATAAATAAATCAATAAGTAAATGAAGCAAATGAAACCCTAACCATTGACCAACCATGGTTTAAACCAAACATACACCCAAGTTTGCATGTATCATCAAACATGATACAAACTTGTGCACAAAAATATATCACATATACAATGTGCACAAACAAGTGAGAAAAACATCTTAAGTGAACCAATATTAGTTAATGTAAAGTAATATATCAAATATATAATTATACATTAAATCATTAAATCAATACTTGATTTAACGATCCGGTCGTATCGCATATAACCGACTAATATCAATAGTAACTTATCGAATCAACACTTGATCCGATAACCCGGCTATATCGCATATAACCGATCAATGTCACAAATCGCGAGAATCGAATACAGTATCACATACTGGTATTATTCTCGGTCCCGCACATATCTCATATGCGCTCCTATTTCATTTCGCTTCAGCCAGGAAACCTCTGTGTAGGACTCTAAAGACTCGTCAATACGCCGGCAGCAGGTGATGATCATATCAAACACCCACAAGCCGCAAGCGGTCTGCTAAACGTAACGGCCACCCGGGTATTGAGCGATCAGAAGATCGACGAGCAAGCCCGCTCATACTCCTGTGAATCCAACCAGTAACACTTACCGTACAGTCCGGTCTGATCGTCTGATATGTCGCATATCTTGCCTAGGGGTGGTAAACGTCAGACCCCAATAGCTCGATAAGTCGTGTCGATATGAGGTCTATAACAGTTCGAGAAACTACTGGTAACACTTACCGGTAAATCTCAGCAACCCTGGCCAGGGATTTCCTGTTATAGCCAATCGAACACGGTGCAACATCAACTCCCTATACCGGGAGAGACGAATCCCCTCCTATCGCTCATTGCCTCCATGTGTTTCAGGACTGTACCCAAAAACCACCGTTTTGCACGCCCTCTTGGACGTGGTAAGGTGGAAATCAAAGCACAGTGGGAATCACACAAGACTCTATGACGATCTCGGGTCAACAGACTACTATGTACCAGTGTCACCAAAGAACTGCCATCTGACGTAAGGTATTATACCATCTGGGAGTTCTCGGCGAGTCCGTCCAGTGTACCCAGTCTCTACTGAGCACCCGTATATCATCTCTGATGTCAAACACCAATGGATATGGGATCATCCATCGCCCATCTATATGGGTCGAGAAGGTATACGCTAGTCTATTCTGGTATATCGATACCCCGTCTCGATACACCCACGACTAGAGACCTTGAAGGATGTACTTATGGACTACCATGTCCCCACTAGTATGATCCGCATCATAGTCCAGGTAGTCAAGTACACATCCTAAGGCCTCTACCAACATGTAACAGAGAGACAATCAGTGTACACGTTAAGATAAAGAGCAACCAGATAGCATACTATCATGTCGAGCAAGAAAGTCCTCCCTATATATGTCCCAGCATCCACTACAATATACATCCTATGTATAGTAATGGCCTCTAGGGCATACATATAACTAACAATCTCCCACTTGCACTAGGGCCATCTGATAGCAGTGGTTGTGGTATCTCATACTCAACCATCCCATAAAAGTCTCTCTCTGGGAAAAGGCCTTTGTGTGTGGATCCGCCGTGTTGTCCTCTGAGTCCACTCTCCTTACCTTGATCCCTTGGAGATCAACCATCTCCATGATCAGGTGACACTGCCTCAGAATATGTCTGGATCACTGATGGGACCGGGGTTCCCGAGCCAAAGCCACACTTCCATTGTCACACAATGGTAGGAACTTAGTTCATCTCATGAACCAATATACATCCAAACAGCCTCTTTGGTAGCATCTTAAGTAGCGATGTATCATGCCTTTATCGTCTAGTATGCCACGGTATTTAGCTTGGAACTCTTCCAACATACCGTCCCTCCACTGAGGTTAAAGACAATGCCTGTGACTGACATTCAGTCGTCCTTATCACCCTGGAACACTTCCAGTGATTCTCCCCAGGATCAATTGATACCATCTCACTTCAACAAGTGAGAATCCTAACATCCATTTAGATCTATCTCATAGATCCAAAACCCAGGATTTAGTAGGTATCATTTTGATCCTATGTGGAGAATCATTGTGATAAGCGGAGATTGATCGAGCGTAGCATAGGAAACTCCTTCCTTATCAAGAGTATGTCATCCACGTACTCTAAGAGGATCGCCACCATACTCCCTACTACCTTTTTGTATATACAAGGTTCATCTACCATTTTGATGAAGTCAAACTATTTGACTACTACATCAAAACAGATGTTCCAACTCCGCGATGCCTGCTTTATCCTATAAAGTATCTTGTACACGTTTCCGCTGCTCCCACTGTCTACGAAGCCCTCTGGCTGTGTACTTACAGACGCTCTCTTCTAAAACATCATTTTAGAAAAGCAGTCATGACACCCAACCGCCAGATATCGTAGTCATGGTATGTAGCCGTGGCAAGTAGGATCCGGATGGACTTAAGCATAGCCGCTGGAAAAGATTTCATCATTATCCACACCTGGTCGATGACGAAAACCTTTAACAAGTCTAGCTTTGAAAGTCTCAACTTTTCCATCTACACCAAGTAATCTTCTCAAGATATACTTGCTCCTGATGGGAATTTAACCCTTCAGATAAAGCAACTAAAGTCCATACTTTGTTGGTGTATAAGGATTCCATCTCAGATCGCTAAGCATCCAGCCATTCTTACAGAGTCCCACTCCTGATGGCCAGCTCGAAAGTAGTTGGGTCATCATCTCATGATGCAATCCTCGCTCCCACTGTCACAGAGAAACAGAAGTATCTCTCAGGTGGGTGAGAAACCCTACTAGATCGGCGGAGAGGCTGAGGCTCGTTGGTATCTACTGAATCCTTTGATTCTACCAAATCATCTGTTGTAGTTTGTATAGCTGGAACCTTTCCAGTTCTACATGACTGACCTTGCCTCGAGCTTGTCCGGATTTTGCTTTTAGACATAGGCCGGACAACCCCAAATCTTAACTGGCTTAAGACATGGGCTCTTGCCATACCATATCTTATATGGAGTGGTAGGCTGTGATCTGATTCGAACCTAATTCAATAGGTATGCAGCTTCTCAAGTGCATAACCCCAAAAAGGAAACAGGTAACTCAGTAGTACTCATCATAGAGCGTACCATTTCTAATATGGTGCGATTGCTCCGTCCCGATACAACGTTGTGCTGTGGTGTATTCGGAGGAGTAATGCTGAGAGAGAATCTCATTCTCCTTTAGAATAGTCCAGAATTTCATGCACAAGTATTCTCCTCCCTGATCTCATCATAGGACATAATACTTATACCCGTATTTTGGTTCTCTACTTCTAACTTATATTCTGTGAATATCTCAAAAGGTTCGGACTTGTGTTTCAACAGGAACATAGGTCTGAATCTCGAAAGATCATCAGAGAATGTAATGAAGTATAAAGAACCAGTCCTGGCATGTGTAGACAGGGGACCTTACATACATCATCATGTATCAGTCTCAAGAGTTCACTAACTTTTTCTCTGTTTCTAGTAAACAGAGCTATGGTCATCTTATCTCTGTGACATGACTGGCAAGTTTCAAAAGATGTAAATTCAAACAGATTTAAATATGCATCTATGTGCAACTTAGCTAGTCGGGTCGCATTGATATGACCTAGTCTACAATACCTCAAGAAGGATCCGTTCATTTCTGAACTCTTCCTCTTGTGTGTATTCCGTATACTAAGAACTGTAGTTTGATTTAGAACAGTAATGCTTTTAGATAACGTGCCTGAACCGATCAACTTTTGATATAGGAAATGTTCAAAACATTATCCAACAATACAAAATTTTATCGTTTCTTTACTAATAAAGAGACGGATATGATTTTGTATATCAGGTTCGGTATCTAATAACATTCGTTCAGAATCAATGTATTGGTAATACAGGGTGACAGTTACCAACAGACTTGCCTGCAACACTTGCCCCGTTTTCTGTCTCATGAAACTTATCACCCGTTCTCAGTTCTCTACCTTTCTATAGCCCTATGTAACAGATTACATATCTGGGATCCTGATCCGGTATCAAATACCCAGGACGTGGAGGATATAGAGAAACAGTTCTTTGTAATGAACACACCCGAAAAAGATGCATCGTATGCACTTTCTTCGTTTGGGCGGCACGGGAAATCTGGTATTCCCCAATTTCCTGCTCTGTCTTATAACAATTATAAGTTGGAGCGGGACCAACGTTCCCCAGCTCAGTATAACAAGCGGGTTCGGTCAATACATCCGTATTATTATCTTGATTAAGGCGTGATATGGTCGCTACCTGGAGAGAGAGAGAAGAAAACACTCTGCGTGCGCTCTTGCAAGATTAGATTGGTTATTATTTTATCTAATCAGGATGGCTCCCACTGTTTTTATCAAATCTTCCTTCAAACCCTAAAAGGAAAGACTAGCCGGGATTAATTACACACTACAAGTTCGCCAATCTTTCAGCCAGGCCAGTGTCGGTACTTTGAAGGAGGTCCCCCGTGCTTTCGCACGAACCTAATTAATGTAAACCTCATTTTCCCAGAGGCGTAACCCCGTTGACACCTTTCTAGACACATACTTGATCGGCTAATTGTAATGTGTAAAACTCTTCCAGGAGTAACTCTTACTCGCAGCGGGTATCGGGATCCAACTATCTCATAGAAGGTATGCAATCTCATTGCAAATTTCAACACTTGAAATTCCCGATAATATTTTGCCCCTAACGTGCTATGACCTTGACGAAAGCCAACAAACCATAGCCCGCTAGTCAAGTTCAACCCGTTTTCTTGATTGAATTAAACCCACCCGCACGACCCTTGACGAAAGCCAACAAAGCCGCACGACTACCCTAATCCAATCGCATCGTATGCAACAGATAAGCAGCATATAGCTACCGCACACTACATCTTGACGAAAGCCAACAAATGTAGCACGAATACTATATTCAACTTATCTAAAATGACGGAGGGCTACGACAGGTTTTTCTGAAAACCTATTGCGTAATGAACTTGATATCGTTGTAGGATCGAATGAATTTTGAAATGGAGTGTTTTTGAGGCTTTTCTAGTTTTGCTAAAGGGGTCACTCCCGGTGAAGGGATCGTCGGCCCTTTCCTCGTCGAATGAGGTGCGGGATATATCATATATATCACTGTGCAAAGCAGAAACTATAGAAGCAATCAAAAGACAAACCGAGGGTTGTAGCATCTGCCAGTTATTGCTAAAGGGGTCACTCCCGGTGAAGGGATCGTCGGCCTTTTCCTCATCGAATAAGGTGCAGGATATATCATATATACCGCTGTGCAAAGCAAGAACTGTAGCTACCTGTTTTATTTTTGAAATTCGATTCCACAACATCTTAGGTTTCTTTTTCTTTCATTAATCATATTAATGAAGTCCCGTCATTTAAGTACCTAAACATCACATATAAATACGATGTACACTTATGCCATCCGCATTCGCCTCGATGTCCCCTCGTGCACCATTAGGTTAGGTAACTAACGGCAGAGCGGGGCAGGGCTAGCGCGGATGTAAAACATAAGTAACGTCTATATAATATATCATATATACTATATACAGTATCTATCACAGAACATCACATGATCACATCACAGATATCGCAGCAGAAGAAACATATGAAACATTGGATATACTAGGACGTCCGTGTTTTCAATACGAGCCAGTATAAAACACGGATTCCACGGTCGCGATGAATAGCCAAACCCACACCCCTAGACCCCTACGAGAGCGGCAAGCAACCCTACCAATTCTAGAGTTAGGAGACCTGAACTCGACTCCTCGAGTTGGTCTCCCACTGGACTCCAGAACCCGGTTACTTGTGCTCCCCTCCTTGGGTCTATCCTAGTGCGGAAAAGTAAATAATATACAAAAGGTGACATCTTCCGCAACCTGGAAGTGCCCCAATAAAAGAATATTACATATAAGTTTTTACATGAATGAAAATGAAAAACACTCATCTCACATAAAAAAAAACCCGGCTATTCAAACACGACGATCCAATATAACATATCCAGCAACACATAACATCACATGTCATCAACGTAAGTAAATATGCCCATCCCAATTGTCGTTGACATATAGCAACGAAACCGGCGATATCACATATTACACTTACGGTCACAGAAAAGAAAGTGTAAAACTACAACAGTTGGAATCCGCAACCTCCTCAGACATCGCATGCCTGACCAAATGAAATACTTAGACATCGCATGCCTAACAATTATAAACCCCGCATTTTAGTCTCATTATCGAAAACACTTTTCAATATCAAGTCGGGCAATTCAACAAGATTCCCGACATCCTGATCGAATGCTCGTCGCAAACTTTAGTAGACGGCCGCACCCTCGATACCTTCGACGAAGTGCACCAAGGCGGAACACCGCTACCGCGAGCACCCGAACGGATGCTTTCGGCGACGGGATTCTCCTACAGTCACTTGGTCGGGGCTAATGGGTGTAGCTGTCTATTAAGTTTATCCGGCGAGTATCCGCGTATGCTACGTGATTGCGACGGACTTTTGATCACATCAAAATTCCGTGGCAACCGATCAAGTGAGACTAAACTGCTGTGTCTATAACATTCATATTAGTTATCTCATAACTACTTGTGGATTCTAAGTATTGTATCACATTCCAGATAAATAGAAAATGTTAAACTTTCCGATCGAACATTCAAACACCCAAGTTTTCCCGAAACAGCTCAACACATGAAATAAGTTTAAAAACATCCAGTTCATGCCTCAGTACCAACGGTCCAGCCGTAGAAGGGTCAAGCCAACGCCTCACATGTGGCACGCCGTACTGCCCCAAACCCGAAGGTTCAAAGGGCAGTTCAAGACGGTCACATAATCGAGTTAAGGTTTGTTGTCTTCTAGAGGGTCCATCGCGTTACTTGCACTACTTAGAACGTTATTAAACCACGGAAAGATCCAACACTTGGAAATTTCCCGACAGGGGAAAAGTGGGTATTTATATCCGGTCGAACCTTTTTAACATATTCTAAAATAATCCGGAAAAACCTATAGACGAAGTTAAACATCCCGATCGAAACACCGAGTCCCCAATACAACCCAGAAAACTCAACCCTTGAGTAGAATTTAAAAATTCCCAGAAAATACAGAACTAAAATATAGGAATTACTGTGCAAATTTCAAAACGTGATGCGACATAATGGCCGCGGAACCGCCGCACGAGGCATGCTCGTGCCGCGGTTCCGCCGCTATTTAGATGAATCATGGTCACGTGCTGCACAGTATTTCTTAAAATTCCCTGCTGAATTTTCTGCATATTTTTAATTCATGAAAATCCCAGTTTTGAAAAAATGTACAGAGAGGGTTTTAGAATTAGGGTTTCGGGTTCGATCGGGTTTCTAACTTCGTCTACACATCGCCTAAGGCTCTAGCTAGGCTCTGATACCACTGTAGGGTTCCTAGGCACACTAATGAGGTTTCACAAGGTATCAACCATGCCAAATTATAATTTTTCCGGTGCCGAGAAACCCTAATGCGATCGTTAACTAGAGTTTAGGCGAAACTACAAGCTACTAAACTACTTTAGTGCTAAGTGAACGGAAATACAACCTTTGTAGATCCGGTCCTCCACCTCCATAGCTCAGCGTTGACGTCCCTCCGCTGCGATCATCGGATCCCGGACTCTAGTAATGGTTTCGTCGAAGAAATGATCGGGCTATGCCGTCGACTTTGATGCCGAAGATGATCTACGTCGAGGCAACACAAGATCAAGCTCCAACTTCACCAAGCCATGAACCTTGTGAAGAAAACACCCTATACTACTTAGCAAGTGGTAGAGGATGAAGAAATAGGAAGTGGGTTCACTTTAGAATTGGATTTCTCACTCTTTTTCTCAAGTCACCATTGAAGCTAGCAAGCTTCTTTCTTCTTGAAGAAGAACAAGAAGAAAAAGAATATGATAAGAATATTTAAAAAAGAAAATAAAGTCATTCTTATCATATTAGCAACCATGGTTAAGTGTAGAGAATAAACTAAGGTTAAGTAAATGGTTAGGGTTAAGGAAAGAAACAAAATGGTCAAACTCTTTCAAAGCTTCAAAGAAAATCCAAAGTTTGCCACCATTTTATTTCTTTCTCAAATGAATAAATAAATAAATCAATAAGTAAATGAAGCAAATGAAACCCTAACCATTGACCAACCATGGTTTAAACCAAACATACACCAAAGTTTGCATGTATCATCAAACATGATACAAACTTGTGCACAAAAATATATCACATATACAATGTGCACAAACAAATGAGAAAAACATCTTAAGTGAACCAATATTAGTTAATGTAAAGTAATATATCAAATATATAACTATACATTAAATCATTAAATCAATACTTGATTTAACGATCCGGTCATATCGCACATAACCGACTAATATCAATAGTAACAACTTATCGAATCAACACTTGATCCGATAACCCGGCTATATCGCATATAACCGATCAATGTCACAAATCGCGAGAATCGAATACAGTATCATATACTGGTATTATTCTCGGTCCCGCACATATCTCATATGCGCTCCTATTTCTTTTCGCTTGAGCCAGGAAACCTCTGTGTAGGACTCTAAAGACTCGTCAATATGCCGGCAGCAGGTGATGATCATATCAAACACCCACAAGCCGCAAGCGGTATGCTAAACGTAACGGCCACCCGGGTATTGAGCGATCAGAAGATCGACGAGCAAGCCCGCTCATACTCCTGTGAATCCAACCAGTAACACTTACCGTACAGTCCGGTCTGATCGTCTGATATGTCGCATATCTTGCCTAGGGGTGGTAAACGTCAGACCCCAATAGCTCGATAAGTCGTGTCGATATGAGGTCTATAACAGTTCGAGAAACTACTGGTAACACGTACCGGTAAATCTCAGCAACCCTGGCCAGGGATTTCCGGTTATAGCCAATCGAACACGGTGCAACATCAACTCCCTATACCGGGAGAGACGAATCCCCTCCTATCGCTCATTGCCTCCATGTGATTCGGGACTGTACCCAAAAACCACCGTTTTGCACGCCCTCTTGGACGTGGTAAGGTGGAAATCAAAGCACAGTGGGAATCACACAAGACTCTATGACGATCTCGGGTCAACAGACTACTATGTACCGGTGTCACCAGAGAACTGCCATCTGACGTAAGGTATTATACCATCTGGGAGTTCTCGGCGAGTCCGTCCAGTGTACCCAGTCTCTACTGAGCACCCGTATATCATCTTTGATGTCAAATACTAATGGATATGGGATCATCCATCGCCCATCTATATGGGTCGAGAAAGTATACGCTAGTCTACTCTGGTATATCGATGCCCCGTCTCGATACACCCACGACTAGGGACCTTGAAGGATGTACTTATGGACTACCATGTCCCCACTAGTATGATCCGCATCATAGTCCAGGTAGTCAAGTACACATCCTAAGGGCTTTACCAACATGTAACAGAGAGACAATCAGTGTACACGTTAAGATAAAGAGCAACCAGATAGCATACTATCATGTCGAGCAAGAAAGTCCTCCCTATATATGTCACAGCATCCACTACAATATACATCCTATGTATAGTAATGGCCTTTAGGGCATACATATAACTAACAGAAAGAGCCGAGATCCCTTCACCGGGAGTGATCTCTTTAGCAAAAGCTGGCAGATGCTACAACCCATTCGGTTTTGTTTTTGATTGCTTCTTTAAGTTCTTGATTTGCATAGCGGTATTTGTGAAACATGCTGCACCTTATTCGATAAGGAAAAAGCTGAGATCTCTTCACTAGGAGTGACCTCTTTAGCAAAACTAGTAAAAAGCCTCAAAAACACCCCTTTTCAAAAATCACTTGTTTCTACAACTATATTAAGTTCATTACGCAAAAGGTTTTCTGAAAAACCTGTCGTAGCCCTCCGTCATTTCAGATAAAGACTGTTTAGTATTCGTGCTGCGTTTGTTGGCCTTTGTCAAGGCGTAGTGTGAGGTAGCTGAATGGTGCTTATCTGCTTATGCATATGATGCAGATTGTTTTAGGGTAGTCGTGCGACCTTGTTGGCCTTTGTCAAGGGTCGTGCGGGTGGGTGTAATTCAATCAGGAAATGACGGGTTGAACTTGACTATTCCTATGATTTGTTGGCCTTTGTCAAGGTCATAGGGATTAGGGGCAAAAGCATATCGGGAATTTCAAGTGTTGAAATTTGCAATGAGATTGCATACATTCTATGAGATAGTTGGATCCCGATCCCACTGTGAGCAAAAGTTACTCCCGTGAGAATTTTGCACTTTACAATTAGCTAACTCATTATGTGTCTAAAAAGGTGTCAACGGGGCTACGCCTCTGGGAAAATGAGGTTTATTTTAATTAGGTTCGTGCGAAAACACGAGGAACCTCCCTCAGAAGTACCGGCACTGGCCTGACTGAACGGTTAGCGAAGTTGTAGAATGCAATTAATCCTGGCTGAATTTTCCTTTTAAAGGTTTGAAGGAAAATTTGAAAATAGCAGCGGGAGACATCGATTAGATAAGATAAATAACCAATCTGATCTTTGCAAGAGCATACGCTCAGTTTTCTTCTCTCTCTACAGATAGCGACCATGTCAGGCCTTAATCAAGATAATAATATAGATGTATTGACCGAACCCGTTTTTTATGCTGAGCAGGGGAACGTTGGTTCCGCTCCAACTTATAATTGTTATAAGTCTGAGCAGGAAATAGGAATATATCCGGATTTCCACGCCACTCAAACGAAGAATGAGCATGTTGATGTATCTTCTTCGGGTGTGTTAGTAACCGAGAACCGTTTCTCAGTACTCTCTACGTCCTGGGTATTAGATACCGGATCAGAATCCCACATATGTAACATGTTACATGGGCTACGGAAAAGTAGAGAA
Organism: Agapanthus africanus; assembly: GCA_030015575.1. Classification (NCBI taxonomy): domain Eukaryota; kingdom Viridiplantae; phylum Streptophyta; class Magnoliopsida; order Asparagales; family Amaryllidaceae; genus Agapanthus; species Agapanthus africanus. Next base: position 224,030,583 of record CM057344.1, on the reverse strand, counting down.
CTGGGAATGGATGATCATTCCGTAAGAGTGGAGAATGGGGCAAATGTTGCAGCCAAAGCAGTTGGTGAATATCACCTTGTGTTACCAAATGGTAATACATTGATTCTGAACGAATGCTATTACATTCCAACCCTGATATGCAATCTTATATCAGTTTCTTTATCAAGTAAAGAGGAATATAATTTTGTAGTACAGGATAATGTTATGAACATCTTCCTCAATCAAAAGTTGATTGGATCAGGCTCGTTAAATAATGGCATATACGTTCTCGATCAAACCACAGTTCTGAACGTACAAAACACACACAAGAAGAAAAGTTCAGAAATGGACGATTCCTTCTTGTGGCATTGTAGACTAGATCATATCAATGCGACACGACTAGCTAAGTTACATAAGGATGGATATTTGAATTCGTTCGAATTTTCATCTTATGACACTTGTCAGTCATGTCTCAAAGGCAAGATGACCAAAACTCCGTTTAGTGGACACGGAGAAAGAGTTACGGAACTCTTGGGACTGATACATAGTGATGTATGTGGTCTCATGTCTACACATGCCAGGAATGGTTCTCCGTACTTCATTACATTCACTGACGATCTCTCAAGATACGGTCATGTGTTCCTGTTGAAACACAAGTCTGAAATTTTTAAGAAATTCAAAGAATATAAGCACGAAGTAGAGAACCAAACGGGTAAAAGTATTAAAATCCTGCGATCCGATCGGGGAGGAGAATACTTGAGCACGGAATTCCATGACTATCTAAAAGAGAATGAGATTCTCTCAGCATACTCCTCCGTATACACTACAGCACAACGGTGTATTGGAACGGACGAATCGCACCCTATTAGATATGGTGCGCTCTATGATGAGCACTGCCGAGTTGCCTATTTCCTTTTGGGGTTATGCGCTTGAGACTGCAGCATACCTATTAAATCAAGTTCCATCTAAATATGTACCTACCACACCATATGAGATATGGAGTGGGAAGAGATCATATCTTAAACGAGTTAAGATATGGGGTTGTCCGGCCTATGTCAAAAGGCAAAATCCGGACAAACTCGAGGCACGGTCAGTTCTATGCAAGTTTGTGGGATATCTCAAACATTCACATGGATATCTTTTCTACCATGGCGAGGAACAAAAGGTGTTTGTTTCTCGACATGCCACCTTTTTAGAAAAGAAATTTCTTGCAAAAGAAATTAATGGCAACGAGGTAGAACTGGAAGAAATTCCGGCTAGACAAATTGAAACTGAAGATTTGGTGGAACCAGAGGATTCGGTAGTTCCCAACGAACCTCAGCATCTCCGCCGATCTAGTAGGGTTTCTCATCCACCTGAAAGATACTATGGTTTTCTCATTGATGGTGGAAGCGAGGATTGCATCATGGAGGATGATGACCGCTTCGAGCAGGCCATCACGAGTGGGGACTCTGTGAAATGGCTGGATGCAATGCGATATGAGATGGAATCCATGTACACCAACAAAGTATGGACTTTGGAAGTTGCTCCTGAAGGGGTAAAACGCATTGAGAGCAAATGGATCTTTAAGAAGAAACTTGGTGTAGATGGAAAAGTTGAGACTTTCAAAGCTAGACTTGTTGCAAAAGGTTTTCGTCAAAGACCGGGTGTGGACTATGATGAAACCTTTTCTTCAGTGGCTATGCTTAAGTCCATCCGGATCCTGCTTGCCATCGCTGCATACCACGACTACGAAATCTGGCAAATGAATGTTAAGACCGCCTTTCTAAATGGTGATTTAGAAGAGTGTGTGTACATGGCTCAGCCAGAGGGCTTCGTAGACAGTGGGAGCAGCGGCAAGATGTGCAAGCTTCTTAAATCTATTTACGGATTAAAGCAAGCATCGCGGAGTTGGAACATCTGTTTTGATATAGTAGTCAAAGAGTTTGACTTCATCAAAAATGTAGATGAACCTTGCATATATAAGTAGGGTGCAGAGAGTAAAGTTGTCTTCCTCGTATTGTACGTGGATGACATACTCTTAATAGGAAATAATGTTCTTATGCTGCACTCGGTCAAGCTCTTCTTATCACATAGATTCTCAATGAAAGATCTAGATGATACCTCCTACATCTTGGGGATTAAGATCTATAGAGATAGATCTAAACGGATACTGGGATTGTCCCAATCCAGGTACATTGACACCATACTAAAGAGGTTTAGTATGGAAGAATTCAAGTGTGGGTTTTTACCCACGATCTCAGGACTCACTCTCTCCAAAGAGATGTCTCCCAAAACTGATTTGGAGACAGCTCGCATGCAAGGGATACCCTATGCTTCGGCAGTAGGCTCTATCATGTATGCGATGTTGTGTACCAGACCCGATGTAGCATACTCACTAAGTGTAGTGAGTAGGTATCAAGCAGATCCAGGATAGGGTCACTGGACAGCTGTGAAGAACATTCTCAAGTACTTGAGAAGGACTAAAGAGATGTTCTTGGTATATGGTAACGGAGAACTCCAGGTGGAGTCCTTTACCGATTCGAGCTTCCAAAGTGATAAGGATGACTCTAAGTAGCACTCGGGATTTGTCTTTACCCTCAATGGAGGAGTGGTATGTTGGAAGAGTTCCAAGCAGGAAACTGTGGCAGACTCGACGATGGAGGCTGAATACATCGCAGCCAACGATACTGCCAAAGAGGCTGTCTGGATGAAGAAGTTCATAACTGAACCTGGAGTGGTTCCATCCATTGAACATCCAATACATTTGTATTGCGATAACAATGGAGCAGTGGCCTTGGCCAAGGAATCCAGGTTCCATCAGCGATCCAGGCATATTCTGAGGCGGTATCACCTGATCCGGGAGATAGTTGATCGTAGGGAGATCGAGGTCAGGAGAACTGACATGAAGGACAACACGGCGGATCCACTCACCAAAGTCATTCCCCAGATACAATTTGAGAGACTCTTCAGGATGTTGATTATGAGATACTATAATAACTCGTCTTAGTGCAAGTAGAAGATTGTTAGTTATATGTATGCCGTAGAGACCATTATTGTAAATGCGATGTATATTATAGTGGAGGCTTGGATATATATAAAGAGGACTTTCTTGCTCGACATGATTGTATGCTATCTGATTGCTCTTTATCTTAACATGTTGGCTTGTATATGTGATTTTTTCTTGCTCTCACATATTGATAAAGCCCTTAGGTTGTGTACTTGACTACCAGGACTATGATGGAGATCATACTAGTGGGAGCCAAAGATAGTCCACAAGTACACCTTAAAACTGTTCCTAGTCGAGGGTGTATCGAGACAGGGCATCGATATTCCGAAGTAGACTAGCGTGTACGCATCTTGACCCATATGATGGGCGATGGATGATCCCACATCCATTAGTGTTTGACATCAAAGATGGTATACGGGTGCTCAGTGGAGACTGGGTACACTGAACGGACTCGCCGAGAACTCCTAGTTGGTATTATACCTATCGTCAGATAGCAGTTCTCTGGTGACACTGGTATAGGTTAGTCTGTAGACCCGAGATCGTCATAGAGTCTTGTGTGATTCCCACTGTGCTTTGATTTCCACCTTACCACGTTCATGAGAACGTGCAAAACGGTGGCTTTTGGGTACAGTCCCGAATCACATGGAGGCAATAAGCGATAGGAGGGGATTCGTCTCTCCCAGTATTGGGGGTTGATGTTGCGCTGTGCTCGATTGGCCATAACAGGAAAGTCTTTGGCCAGTGCTGATACGGAGATTTACTGATAAGTGTTATCAGTAGTTTCTCGACCCGTTATAAGCCTCACATCGGCACGACTTATCGGTTATTGGGGCCTGACGTTTACCACCCCTATACTGAATATGCGATATATCAGATGAAGAGACCGGACTGTACGGTAGTGTTACTGACAGGCTTTTGCAGGAGTTGGAGCGGGCTAGCTTGCTAATCTTCTGATCGTTCAATACCCGGGTAGCCGTTACGTTCAGCTAGTACCGTTGACGGCTTGTGGGTGCTTGATGTGATCATCACCTACTGCCGGCGTATTGACGAGTCTTTAGAGTCCTACACAGAGGTTTCACTGGCTCAAGCAAAACGAAGTAGGAGCACATATGTGATATGTATGGGACCGAGATTAATACAAGTATGTGATACCGTATTATATTTTCGCGATATAAAGTATCGATCGGTTATATGTGATATAGCCGGGTTATCGAATCAAATGTTGATTCGATAAGTCGATACTGTATCGGTCGGTTATATGTGTTATAGCCGGGTTATCGAATCAAGTGTTGACTCGATATAATGATACAAATAATATTAGTCGGTCATATAAGATATAACCGGATTATTAAATCAAGTGTTGATTTAATGATTTAATGTGTAATTATATATTTGATATATTAATTTACATTAACTAATATTAGCTTACTTAAATATTTATTTTTCTCACAAGTGCACACTTAATATAAATGTGATATATATTAATTGTGTTTTATTTATGTGTCATGGTTGATGATACATAAAATATAGGTGTATGAGACTTACACCATAATGAAGATAATGTAGGGTTTATTTATTTATTGTAATTCAATTATTAGGTGGAAATTTGTCACATGGCATGAAGCTTCATGAAGCTTTGAGACCATTTGACTTAGTCCACTAGTTTTGTCTTACACTAGATATTTGTTAACCCAACCATTATCTAAACTCATGGTTAAGTCTCTACAAGGGTAATATTAGATATTTTCCCACCCATGGTTGCCATTCTTTTTCACAATATTATCTCTCTTGATCTTCTTTCTCAAAGCTCAAGAGCTCTCTAGGTTTTGTAAAAGTGAGAAACTTTAGTGAGAAAAAGAAATCTAAAGTGAACAAAATCCTACATCATCATTCTCTACTAGATTAGCATTTTAGTATAGAGTGTTTGCTTCACTAATCCCACATTAGTGAAGAGAGTAGCTTAGGTTAGTGTCTCCTCGATGTAGATCATCTTCGGCCTTGAAGATTTCAAGCAAGTTCGTTGCTTTCTTCTCATGGAGCCATTCAAGAGTCCGCAAGATCACTTCATGCAGCGAAGGGACTACTACAAGAAGCTGTTGAAGTGAAAGACCGGTCTACAAAGGTTGTATTCCGTTATCATTTAGATGTAAAGTAGTTTACAGTTAGTTTCGTATGATTCTCTAGTTAACCGATTCTAGTTTAAAGTTCTTTAAAACGGCAAATTTTTAAAAATGGTATGGACGATACCTCCCGAAAGCTTGTTGTCGTTCACAGGAACCCTACAACATCTGCATAAAATACTAAACAACTGCATAAACATATCCTTAAAAGTCTCCACTAAAGTCAAAGAGTTTAGCATTTAACTCATAACTGTAACATGTAAGATATCACTAGTTTTAACTGCAGCAGTCTTGTAGAAAAAGATCCCCTGGCTTCTTAAAAGTAGTATGGTTGAACTAAGAAGTCGCAGGTCAATACAAGCCTTCACCATACAGTCTTAAGTGACTTGAGTGATAACTAAACTATATAATATGATGTTGATACTATATCAGACAGATATTTGAGCATTATCAGCTATTAGTTATGCCTGACTATCATGGATGTTCCCATGCTTTCTTAATCCTAATGGCGGCCAATTGTTTAGTCCACTCATTACTTTGAATATGAATGAAGTCTGAGAAAGAAACTGCAATACTTAATCGCTGGAATCCACTAATCTTAGTGGTTTAGGATCCATACCAATACTAAAAACAACATATAGCAGTCTAGTTGATGAAAGTGGTAGTCCTATTTTTCTGTAATGGACCGGTCCTCTCTATCTGATTATTCCTATGTACAAGCCCCTGCTAGATTTCACATAACTATATTTCCTTCCATCTCTTTACACATACCCCCTCTAAATCTTTCAAAGTGTTTCCCAAAAAAAAACGGTTTTTCATTGATACCAGCTCAAAACCTGACCTTATTGAGTTGCATTGATTTTATTTTTATTTTTTCGACTGCTCAGTCCAAAAATGAAAGTGCACGTTTATTTCAGTTTGTTACAAGTGTTTTATCCTTTTTTTTGTTAATCATATAAGAAATATATATTTTCAAACCATCACCAAACTGTCTTAATAAATTAATTATACATTTCATCTTTCTCATCTACTTTACCACTATATTCTATTCATTTCTCTTAAATGGGTTTGAGCATTAAATTTAAAAATTATGGAAAAGTTAAACATGAGCGATAGGATTTAACAATGAAAACAAATAATTAATTAAAAATTATAAAGCAATACAGTATATTTAACTTATAATAAGCTAAATCTTCTAAATGTGCATCCACTCTCATGATGAGAGGGGTAAGAAATAGGGAGATAGAGAACTTCAACAGAGTAATATAACAATATAAAAGATTTATTGGGGGTATTTACAAATATAAAGAATTTAAGGGTTATATAAACATATAATTACAAGGGGGTATATATAGAAAACCCTATAATAAACAAATATTAAAGTAAGAGAAAGAAAAACTTAAGAAACATTGATGATTAGTACAACCAATCAACGTCAAAAAATATCAGAAGTCTTGTTCATTAAATGAGATTATATGCTTATAAGATCTACAATCCACTTTAGTTAAGTAAGACAATAAGCTCCAATCTATTTGTACAAATGTTCAACTTTGTATGATGATTTATATCATACTAAACTTTTATCGGTCTTTTGCTTAGTTATTCCTAGAAAAAATCTGTTGACCCTTATTGTATCAGTTTATAAAACTTAAATTCATAGCTCTAATATTTTTGGATAACTTTGCATAAATCATATAGATCAAAATAATAAAATATTATGGTTGCAGAATAATATGGACAATTGGAAAGAGTATTAAATAATCCACGTTGTAGGGTTAGGCAAGTAGTCTATGCTCTAAATGTGATGGCTCCGCCTCTCGTGCGGGCCACCAAGGTGTCAGCCCTCTTACCAGTACAAAACCACATTGCTAGAGTTTCCAACGACACTTGGGCAATCGAAAGTCCCGGCGAACGTTTTGATCGTCCAGCACAATCTACAATGCAATATGTAAATCTGGGAGAGCGTGCTATGGGTTATATAGGATTTTGCTTTCTTACGTTTTCTAAGAGAATCTAACCTTTTTATATGGTGAGAGAAGATGTTTATTATTCTTAACACCCACTCATCCGTTATCCCACTAATGTTTAATAAAACATGGCAACTAATCACACGTCTACTTACTCTTCCACTATACACGTGTCAAAATACCGCTTTCAAAACCTGATAATTTATGTAAATGGTAGTATTTAGCATAATAAGATTAGTGTTTCTTGTGAGAACTTTCTATAACTTGGTCAATTTATACTTCTTCAAAATGTTGCGCTTCAACCAATTATTAAAAAGAAACTAGAGAAATTTGAAGGGGAAAAAACCGCACCGTCTTTAAGAACAATTTCTACATTTTGAACTGTGACATCTTGTTAGATTGAAGAGTTCTTGCTAAAATCACCTATTCACCTTGTGGTGTTATATACAACAGTTGAGCTTCAAAAAGAGGTATTTTGGCACAAAATTAAATGACAGAGAAAGTGAGTAGTGTGGTTAATTTTCATGTCATATTACTTAGGTAAGTTGTGAGTGGATGGTTAAGAAAGATAATTATCTTCTCTTCACTATTTTTTTCTAAATAAAAACCTAAATCCCCCTAAGAAAAGTAAGAAAATTAAATCCTCTCGAACTCATTAGCCACTACTTTCTATATTTAACTCTTGCGCTATAGATTATGTGCGATCAAAAGTTCGTCAGGTCTTATTTACGATCATCTTGTACAGCTAGGGTTGACACCTTGGTAGCCTACAGGAGGCGTAGCCATCATTACTCCCACAAGGTGGATTTTCATCTTTTTAAAATTCATTTTCCAATTTTGCAATATCATTCTGCTGCTATAGTATTGTATTTTTTTTCTCGACTTGTAGGATTTCTGAAATTCTTTTGTCCAGCATTTTCTTCGCTAGTGAACTAGTATAGAGTTAAATCACCAAATATTTTTTTTGATCCTCAAGAAGATCTAACAAAGACCACAAAAACCAAATCTTTTAAATTAAAAGAGATCATACACAAGCAGGATCTACAGGTTGGCTTCAATCAAACGAAGCAATAGCCTCAAAAACAAACCACTGCTTTCAAATTAAGCAAGAGAACTCACCAGTTAGCACAATAGCTTTGACGTCACTCCTATTCATCGCCTCCACGTATTTCTCTTTCAATCCAACGACAACTGCATCAAAATCAATCCCAAAATCAGCCTCACGTAAGAGGAACGAGCACCAGTTCTAGTCGAATTTTCAAGCAAACATATCAAAATTGTGGGCGCGGGGGGGGGATTGGGGATTACTTGCGGGAGCCAGAGCGTTGACGGGAGGATTCGATATGGTGATGAGAGCGACTCCATCGCTCCCGACCTCTAACGAGACCCAAACCCTAGCCATCGATCGAAATTCTAGGGTTTGTGAGGAAGAAGGTTTTATGACTTCGTCGTCTTCTAAATTTCGAAATAATAAAGAGAGCGAGAGAGAGACGGCGAGATTGGGGATTACTTGCGGGAGCCAGAGCGTTGACGGGAGGATTCGATATGGTGATGAGAGCGACTCCATCGCTCCCGACCTCTAACGAGACCCAAACCCTAGCCATCGATCGAAATTCTAGGGTTTGTGAGGAAGAAGGTTTTATGACTTCGTCGTCTTCTAAATTTCGAAATAATGAAGAGAGCGAGAGAGAGAGACGGCACCTTAGTGTGAGCCGATTTTAAATAGAGCGAAGTAAGTAAAAAAAAAAAAAATTATAAATGAGAAGTTCATCTCCAAAAATGGCTGTTATGTAGTTATGTACACTTCTAATTTTTGATTCATGTCCTCGCCGATTTCTAAACTGAGGGTTTTGCAGGGTCCGGATCAAAATCTTTGGGATTTCTAAATAAGCCCCCAAAAAATTTATATTTTTAAAACGGCCCCTGCTGTGGTCCGTTCTTTTTGAGCTTACCACGACTAGAGAGAGAAGCGGCAAGAAGTGCTTTGTCACGACCCGATATTTAGTTCGTGGCCAGCACTTAAATCACGCAACGTCTAAAGGCGCAACGTAAATTAAGTAAGCCAAAACTCAGAAATCTAAATCTTTTTAAGAAAATAAAAAATGTGAAGTTTTGAAATAATGGTATGAAGAAATCAACAGTTTTCTTAAATGCATAGATAATGGAACATGAAAAATGCAAGTGGATTTTGTTAGTTGAAAAAAAACATGTTTCATCTTTTAAAAATTTGGGCAGCACCTTCCTTGTATATTTTGATCTAAAACCACATATACATGATAATATAAAAAGCATCCACAAACGGGAGCTAGCTCTTCGCCAATCGACGGAATCACAACCACACAAGATAAAAATATATGTATACGACGCCCAACGGCGAAGATTAACACAAAAGAATAATGTAAAGTAAGACATCAAACCCACCAAGCGAACATATAACCCATTGCTCTAAATCTCGCAACCACAAGTCTTTCTGAGTCTTACTACTTATACAAATACTAGTTTCTGATTGATGGAATTAAGTAGATACAGCAAGAATAATAATACAAGAGTGTGCACGATCCAAATGTCCCACCTACCAAAGCGAATCACCCGAAAGCACGCTGTGTGCCAGCGATACCGCTACAGATCCAAGCGGTCAAATCTGCAAGAACTGTGGCACAACGGGGGTGAGTTGCCAACTCGTGAGTAGAAAACATCATCGGGTAGAAATCGAATAAAACAACGATTCCTGGGTCAACTATATCATAAAGGTAATACTTTGATATTTATGGTGACTGTATCTGCATATATGCCAGCAATATAATCAATGCATGTAAGTATATGGATAACATGTACGCGTCCATCAATGACACAACAACATCATGCATGTAAATATCATGAAAGCATATGCATGTAAATATGAGGATATCAATCAACGCGTGTCCATCAACGACACATCAAAAATCATGGAACCTGAGTATCCTATAAGTCTACGGTAGCGACCCGGCCGTCATTCTGACGCCAAACGCGGAACAAAAACTTTTATAACTGGCGCTATCGTATACTATAACCCGGATCTTGCCATTAACGCTAAACTAACAAACTGTAAAGAGGTAGAAAGGCTATACCGATCGATCCGAGTCCTTCGGTCTTTAGCCATCATCCCACGCTCCTCGCGGCAACTCCGATCTCCTGTCTCCTCGTCGAGGTGGCACCACGTCAACGGATCTTTAAACGGGCTCCCGCCTCTATACCGAGGCAACTCGGACATGAAGTATGCTAACCGACATGTCCAAGATGAAATAGAGAATGAGTAGAATACTTTGTCTCAAACACCCTAGGGTTCTCATCACATGAAAGGGTTAGGGTGGAGGTTGAAGAAGATGCTAAGGATTGGAAATTGTGAACTCAAGAAAACTATCAAGAGAGCAAAAACCAAGCATACAAAAATAACCCTTGGCTGCCCTTATCTTTTGTGTGTGATATATATAAGATTTTGTTTTGGAGAATCAAAGAAAATATCTTACAAAAATATCTCCAACACAACCTTAAAATATCTTACCCAAAACAAACTCAATTAATTCATTATGAGTCACTACATGACTCATTAGAAAAAGTCATTAGTGAACATGCTAGAATTAATGAGTCACCAAAAATGAATCACCCTTTCCAAAACCAATAATCATTTGAACCAAAATGATTAATCCAAAAAGAAATGTATCTTCTAAAATATTCTCGTAACGGATTACGAGAATACCCCTCAGCTGTATATACATACATGTATCCGTATTCCGACCGAATACGAATACGAGAGACTAAAATATTCCGACTCAATATAATACTTGGATCCGGCTTAAACCAAAGCCCGCCAGTATTATCTGTCCGAAACATGACACGTGCACAAGTGCACGTGCATTTTCGAACCCTGCCATAAAACCATACGGCCTCTACAACATTTCGTCCGAACTTGGGAAACTATCTGTGGGGGACTCTAAAGACTCGTCAATACCCTGGCAGTGGGTTTAACCACAAGCACGTCAGCGACACTAGCTGTGCGTAACGGCTGCCCATGTACTGACCGAAAGAGAAGCTAATGAGCGAACTCATCCTGGAACCCTACTGAGCCTATCAGTGACAATATACATACAGTCCGGTCCGTTCGTCTATGAGCATCGCATATCGGGCCTAGGGGGGCGGTAACGTCAGACCCCCAATAGCGGTATAAGTCGTGTCGGAGAGTAACCCTGAACACCCTGAGAAACTACTGGAATATCTACCAGTAATTCTCACCTGCCTTGGCCAAGGACTTGGTGTAATGGCTCTCCTAGATACAGCGCGATCTCACCCCCAATACCGGGAGAGACGAATCCTCTACCGATCCGCTCACTTGCCTCCATGTGGCTCGGGACTGTACCCAACTAAAACCTGTTTACACGACTCCTTTGAGCCGTGGTAGGGTAGTAATCTAAGCACAGTGGGAACTCACACGAGACAAATAACGACCTCTGGTCGATGAACTAACCTGTACACATGTCACCAGAGAACTGCTATTGTAGGGTTGCTAGGCACGCGCATAAGGGTCTACTAGGCATCAACCATGCCCGATTAAAATTTTAGCCGTGCCGAACAACCCGGAGCCGGATCTTTAAACTAGGGTTTAGGCGAAAACTAACATGTTAAACACTTTAAGATTAAGTGAGAGGGATTACAACCTTTGTAGATCCGGTCCTTCACTTCTTAAGCTCCGTGTTGAAGTCCCTTCGCTGCGATCATCGCGTTCCGGACTCTCGAGAGGTTCCACGAAGAGAAAGATGCAGTCTTGCTTCCGATCTTCGATACAAAGATGATCTACCTTGAAGTTTCGTTAACACAAGCTAACACTCATAATATGAAGTGAACACCCTCATCTAAATGGCAATGGTAGATGAGGATGATGAAGTGGGATTTTTGCTCTCATTTATAATCTTTTTCTCACTCATTTTCATCACAAAAGCAAAACTAGAAAGCTTTTCAAGAAGGAACTCAGGCAAGAAGAAGAATGAATAATCTTTTTCCTTTTGTGATGAACAATGAATTATTGTAGTGGTTACAAATCTAACCAAGGGTCAAGCATGAAAGAGTTAACCCTTGTAGAGAGTTAACTAGAGTTAATGGTTTGGATTGGGTTAACATAATATCTTCACAAAATATCAAGCAACCATAAAGTCAAAGCTTCATGAAGCTTCATGGAAGCTTCATGCAAAAGCTAACCCTAATCCAAACCCTAACCAAGTTTAAACCCTAAACCATTGTTAAATTTATAACCCTAACATGTTACAATATTATATATCACATATACAATATATTTTGTAACAATAGAAAATAATACAATTAACATATATCGCATATATATCAATGTATTATCCCGTGAGAAAATGAATCTTTTAGTGAGCTAATATTAGTTAATGTAATTTAATATATCATATATATATTATTATATATTAAATTATCGAATCAACATTTGATCCGACAATCCGGCTATATCGCATATAATCGACTAATACGATGACCCGGCTATATCACATATACCCGGCCGATATCTCATATCGCGAGAATCCAATACGGTATCACATACCGCATTATTCTCGGTCTCGCACATATCACATATGTGCTCCTACTCCGTTTTGCCTGAGCCAAGAAAGCTCTGTGTAAGACTCTAAAGAATCGTCAATACGCCGGCAGTAGGTGATGATCATATCAAACACCCACAAGCTGCAAGCGGTCAGCTAAACGTAACAGCCACCCAGATATTGAGCGCTCAGAAGATCAACAAGCAAGCCTGTACATTCTCCTGTGAATCCAATCAGTAACACTCCCGTACAGTCCGGTCTCGTCGTCTGATATGTCGCATATCTCGCATAGGGGTGGTAAACGTCAGACCCCAGTAGCTCGATAAGTCGTGTCGATATGAGGTCTATAACAGTTCGAGAAACTACTGATAACACTTACCAGTAAATCTCAGCAACCCTGGCCAGGGATTTCAGGTTATAGCCAATCGAACACAGCACAACATCAACTCCCTATACCGGGAGAGACGAATCCCCTCCTATCGCTCATTGCCTCCATATGATTCGGGACTGTACCCAAAAGCCACCTTTTTGCACGCCCTCTTGGACATTGTATGATGGAAATCAAAGCACAGTGGGAATCACACAAGACTCTATGACGATCTCGGGTCAACAGACTACTCTGTACCAGTGTCACCGGAGAACTGCCATCTGACGTGATGTATAATACCATCTGGGAGTTTTCGGCGAGTCCGTCCAGTGTACCCAGTCTCTACTGAGCACCCGTACACCATCCTTGATGTCAAACACCGATGGATATGGGATCATCCATCGCCCATCATATGGGTCAAGATGCGTATACGCTAGTCTACTCTGGTGTATCGATGCCCTGTCTCGATACACCCTCGACTAGGAACAGTTATAGGATGTACTCGTCGACTACCGTGGCCCCACTAGTATGATCTCATCATAGTCCCAGTAGTCGAGTACATATCCTAAGGGCTTTATCAACATGTAATATAGAGACAATCAGAGTACATGTTAAGATAAAGTACAACCAGATAGCATACTATCATGTCGAGCAAGAAAGTCCTCCCTATATATGTCCAAGCATCCATTACAATATACATCGTATGTACAGTAATGGCCTCTAGGGCATACATATAACTAACAATCTCCCACTTGCATTAGGGCCATCTGTTGTGGTATCACATACCCAACAATTAGCTGCGGTTGAAGTATCTCATACTCAACCATCCCATAAAAGTCTCTACTGGGAAAAAGGCCTTTGTGAGTGGATCCGCGTTGTTGTCCTCTGTGTCTACTCTCCTAACCTCGATCTCCCTGGAGATCAACCATCTCCATGATCAGGTAATACTGTCTAAGAAGAATATCTGGATTTCTGATGGGACGGGGATTCCCTGGCAAAAGCCACAACTCCATTGTCACATAATAGTAGGAACGAAGTTCATTTCATGAACTTATATATATCCAGACTGCCTCTTTGGTAGCATCCTTGGTAACGATGTATCTTGCCTTTAATCGTCTAGCAAGTCACGGTATCTAGCTTGGAACTCTTCCAACATACCGTCCCTCCACTGAGGGTAAAGACAATGCCTGCGACTAACATTCAGTCGTCCTTATCACCCTGGAACCTTTCCAGTGTTTCTCCCCAGGATCGATTGATACCATCTTACTACAACTAGTGAGTATCCTAACATCCAATTAGATCTATCTCATAGATCCAAAATCCAGGATTCAGGAGGTATCACTATGATCCTATATGGAGAATCCTTGTGATAAGCGGAGATTGACCGAGCGTAGCATAGGAAACTCCTTCCCTATCAAGAGTATGTCATCCACGTACTCTATGAAGATCACCACCATACTCTCTACTACCTTTTTGTATATACAAGGTTCGTCTACCATTTTGATGAAGTCAAACTCTTTGACTATCACATCAAAACAGACGTTCTAACTCCGCGATGCCTGCTTTATCATATAAAACATCTTGCACACGTTTCCGCTGCTCCCACTGTCTACGAAGCCCTCTGGCTGTGTACTTATAGACGCTCTCTTCCAAAACTTCATTTTAGAAAAGCAGTCATGACACCCAACCGCCAGATATCGTAGTCATGGTATGTAGCCGTGGCAAGTAGGATCTGGATGGACTTAAGCATAGCTTTGAAAGTCTCAACTTTTCCATGTACACCAAGTAATCTTCTCAAGATATACTTGCTCCTGATGGGGATTTAACCCTTCAGATAAAGCAACCAAAGTCCATACTTTGTTGGTGTATAAGGATTCCATCTCAGATCACTAAGCATCCAGCCATTCTTACAGAGTCCCACTCCTGATGGCCAGCTCGAAACTAGTTGGGTCATCATCTCATGATGCAATCCTCGCTCCCACTGTCATAGAGAAACCAAAGTATCTCTCAGGTGGGTGAGGAACCCTACTAGATCGGCAGAGAGGCTGAGGTTCGTTGGAATCTATTGAATCCTTTGGTTCTACCAAATCATCAGCTGCAGTTTGTATAGCTGGAACCTTTCCAGTTCTACATAACAGACCTTGCCTCGAGCTTGTCCAGATTTTGCTTTTAGACATAGGCCGGACAACCCCAAATCTTAACAAGCTTAAGATATGGGCTCTTCCCTTTACGTATCACATATGAAGCGGTAGGCAACTGATTTGATTTGAATCCTATTCAATAGGTATGCAGCTTCTCAAGCGCATAACTCCCAAAAAGAAATAGGAAACTCAGTAGTACTCATCATAGATCACACCATATCATATAGGGTGCTATTGCTCCGCCCCGATACACCATCGTGCTATGGTGTATACGGAGGAGTAATGCTGAGAGAGAATCTCATTCTCCTTTAGAATAGTCCCGGAATTCCGTGCTCAAATATTCTCCTCCTTGATCTCATCAAAGGACATAATACTTATACCCGTATTTTGGTTCTCTACTTCTAACTTATATTCTGTGATTATCTCAAAAGTTTTGGACTTATGTTTCAACAGGAACACATGTCTGAATCTTGAGAGATTATCAGAGAATGTAATGAAGTACAAAGAACCGGTCTTGGCATGTGTAGACAGGAGACCTTCATACATCAGCATGTATCAATCCCAAGAGTTCACTAACTCTTTCTCTGTTTCCAATAAACAGAGCTATGGTCATCTTATCTTTGTGACATGACCGGCAAGTTTCACAAGATGTAAATTCAAACAGATTTAAATATGCATCTAAATGTAACTTAGCTAGTCGTGTCGCATTGATATGACCTAGTCTACAATGCCTCAAGAAGGATTCGTTCATTTCTGAACTCTTCCTCTTGTGTGTGTTCTGTATACTAAGAACCGTGGTCTGATATAGAACGTCAATGCTTTTAGATAACGTGCCTGAACCGATCAACTCTTGATATAGGAAATGTTCAAAATATTATCCAACAATACAAAATTATATCCTTTCTTTACTAATAAAGAGAATGATATGATGTTGTATATCAAGTTCGGTATCTAATAACATTTGTTCAGAATTAATGTATTCTGGTAATACAGGGTGATAGTGACCAACAGACTTGGCTGCAACACTTGTACCGTTTCTATCTCATGAAACTTATCACCCGTTCTCAGTTCTCTACCTATCTGTAGCCTATGTAACAAATTACATATGTGGGATCCTGATCCGGTATCAAATACCCAGGACGTAAAGGATACTGAGAAACAGTTCTCTGTAATGAACACACTCGAAGAAGATGCATCAGCATGCACTTTCTTCATTTGGGCGGCACGGGAATTCTGGTAATCCCCAATTTCCTGCTCTGTCTTATAACAATTATAAGTTAGAGCAGGACCAACGTTCCCCAGCTCAGTATAACAAGCGGGTTCGGTCAAATACATCCGTATTATTATCTTGATTAAGGCGTGATATGGTCGCTACCTGGAGAGAGAGAGAAGAAAACACTCAGCGTATGCTCTTGCAAGATTAGATTAGTTATCTAATATATCTAATCAGGATGTCTCCCACTGTTTTAATCAAATCTTCCTTCAAAGCTTAAAAGGAAAGGCTAGCCGGGATTAATTACACCCTACAAGTTCGCCAATCTTTCAGCCAGGCCAGTGTCGGTACTTTGAGGGAGGTCCCCCGTGCTTTCGCACGAACCTAATTAATGTAAACCTCGTTTTCCCAGAGGCGTAACCCCGTTAACACCTTTCTAGACACCTACTTGATCGGCTAATTGTAATGTGTAAAACTCTCCCAGGAGTAACTCTTACTCGCAGCGGGTATCGGGATCCAACTATCTTATAGAAGGTATGCAATCTCATTACAAATTTCAACACTTGAAATTCCCAATAATATTTTGCCCCAAGCGATCTATGAGCTTGACTGAGTCAACAAACCATAGACCGCAAGTAAAGTTCAACCCGTCATTTCCCGATTGAATTAAACCCACCCGCACGACCCTTGACTGAGTCAACAAGGCCGCACGACTACCCTAATCCAATCGCATCATATGCTTTGCAGATAAGCACTAATCAGCTACCGCACACTACGCCTTGACTGAGTCAACAAACACAGCACGAATACTAAATACTACTTATCTGAAATGACGGAGGGCTACGACAGGTTTTTAAGAAAACCTTTTGCGCAATGAACTTTATATCGTTGTAGAATTGAGTGATTTTAAATGGAGTGTTTTTGAGGCTTTTCTAGTTTTGCTAAAGGGGTCACTCCCGGTGAAGGGATCGTCAGCCCTTTCCTCATCGAATAAGGTGCAGGGTATATCATATATACCACTATGCAAAGCAAGAACTATAGAAGCAATCAAAAGACAAACCGAGTTTGTAGCATCTGCTAGTTTCGCTAAAGAGGTCACTCCCGGTGAAGGGATCTCGGCTCTTTCCTTATCGAATAAGGTGCTGGATGTTCTACAAGGAACACCGCTATGCAAAGTAAGAACTAGAGCTACCAGTTTTTAAACAAGTTTCTACAACATCTTAGGTTTCTTTTATTTCATTAATCTCATTAATGAAGTCCCATTTTATTATGCTTCATAAGCATCACATTTGAAACGAAATCTGCAATATAACATATATCTCATATTTATAATATAAACATTCGTCTCAGGCAGTAATATGATCTCATCACAGAACATTGCAGCAGAAGAACATATATGAAATATTGGATATACTAAGACGTCCGTGTTTTCAATACGAGCCTGTATAAAACACGGATTCCACGGTCGTGATGAATAGCCAAACCCACATCCCTAGACCCCTACGAGAGCGGCAAGCAACTCTGTCAATTCTAGGGTTAGGAGACCCGGTCTCGACTCCTCGAGATGGTCTCCCACTGGACCCTAGAACCCGGTTACTTATGCTCCCCGCCTTGGGTCTACCTAATGCGGAAAAGTAAATAATATACAACGGTGACATCATCCTCAGCCCGGAAGTGCCCCAATAAAAGAATATTACATACAAATGAATTTTACATGAATGAAAAAGAAAAACTCTCATCTCACATAAAACCCCCGGCTATTCAGAACGCGACGATCCAATATAACATATCACAGCAACACATAATATCTCATATCATCAACATAAGCAAGTATGCGTATCCCGATTGTCGTTGATGTATAGCAACGAAGCCGGCGATACACCACATACTACACTTACGGTCACAGAAAAGAAAGTGTAAAACTACAACAGTTGGAATCCGCAACCTCTTTAGACATCGCATGCCTAACTAAATGAATTCCTTAGACATCGCATGCCTAACAATTATAAACCCCGCATTTTAGTCTCATTATCGAAAACTCTTTTCAATATCAAGTCGGGCAATTCAACAAGATTCCCGACATCCTGATCGAATGCTCGTCGCAAACTTTAGTAGACGGCCGCACCCCCGGATGCCGTCGACAAAGTGCACTAAGGCGGAACACCGCTGCCGCGAGCACCCGAACGGATGCTTTTGGCGATGGGGTTCTCCTACAGTCACTTGGTCGGGGCTATGGGGCATGGCTGTCTATTAAGTTTACCCGGCGAGTATCCGCGTACACTACGTAATTGCAACGGACTTTTGATCACATCAAAATCCCGTGGCAACCGATCATCTGAGACTAAACTGCTATGTTTATAATATTCAAATTAGTTATCTCATAACTTCTTGTGGATTCTAAATATTGTATCACATTCCAGATAAATAAACAATGTTAAACTTTCCGATCGAATAATCAAATACCCAAGATTTCCCCAATAAATCTCAACACTTGAAATCAGTTTAAAAACATCCATCACATGCCACAGTACCAATGGTCCAGCTGTAGAAGGGTCAAGCTAACGCCTCACATGTGGCATGCCGTACTGCCGCAAACCCTAAGGTTTAGAGGCAGTTCAAGACGGTCACATAATCGAGTTAAGGTTTGTTGTCTTCTAGAGGGTCTACCGCGTTACTTGCATGACTTTACGAAAGTTTCAAACTCGAGAAAAAATCCAACTTTTAAAAATTTTCCGACAGGGGTTATTGATATCCGTTCGAACTATTTAACAGTTTCTAAAATTATCCGGAAAAACATAAACGAAGTTAAATTATCCGATCGAATCAACGAGTCCCCAATACAACCCTAGAAAACTCAACACTTGAGTGGAATTAAAAAATTCCCAGAAAAAAATGACAACAAAGGACCTAAGAATAAATATATGAAATATGAGGGACTAAGTCTAAATTTTGGCCGCAGAACCGCCGCCAAACTCTTGGTTTGGTCGCGGTTCCGCGGTCAAATAATTGACTTAGTGGACCGTACTTCACAGTAATTCTTAGTTTTTCCTGCTTGTTTTTCTGAGCATTTTTAATTCATAAAAAACCACATTTTTGAAAAATGTACAGAGAAGGGTAAACATCAGGGTTTTCGGGTTCGATCGGGCTTTAAACTTCGTCTAAAGCTCTAGCTTGGCTCTGATACCACTGTAGGGTTGCTAGGCACGCGCACAAGGGTCTACTAGGCATCAACCATGCCCGATTAAAATTTTAGCCGTGCCGAACAACCCGAAGCCGGATCTTTAAACTAGGGTTTAGGCGAAAACTAACATGTTAAACACTTTAACATTAAGTGAGAGGGATTACAACCTTTGTAGATCCGGTCCTTCACTTCTTAAGCTCCATGTTGAAGTCCCTTCGCTGCGATCATCGTGTTCCGGACTCTCGAGAGGTTCCACGAAGAGAAAGATGCAGTCTTGCTTCCGATCTTTGATACAAAGATGATCTACCTTGAAGTTTCGTTAACACAAGCTAACACTCATAATATGAAGTGAACACCCTCATCTAAATGGCAAGGGTAGATGAGGATGATGAAGTGGGATTTTTACTCTCATTTATAATCTTTTTCTCACTCATTTTCATCACAAAAGCAAAACTCGAAAGCTTTTCAAGAAGGAACTCAAGCAAGAAGAAGAATGAATAATCTTTTTCCTTTTGTGATGAACAATGAATTATTGTAGTGGTTACAAATCTAACCAAGGGTCAAGCATGAAAGAGTTAACCCTTGTAGAGAGTTAACTAGAGTTAATGGTTTGGATTGGGTTAACATAATATCTTCATAAAATATCAAGCAACCACAAAGTCAAAGCTTCATGAAGCTTCATGCAAAAGCTAACCCTAATCCAAACCCTAACCAAGTTTAAACCCTAAACCATTGTTAAATTTGTAACCCTAACATGTTACAATATTATATATCACATATACAATATATTTTGTAACAATAGAAAATAATACAATTAACATATATCGCATATATATCAATGTATTATCCCGTGAGAAAATGAATCTTTTAGTGAGCTAATATTAGTTAATGTAATTTAATATATCATATATATATTATTATACATTAAATTATCGAATCAACATTTGATCCGACAATCCGGCTATATCACATATAATCGACTAATACGATGACCCGGCTATATCACATATACCCGGCCGATATCTCATATCGTGAGAATCCAATACGGTATCACATACCGCATTATCCTCGGTCCCGCACATATCCCATATGTACTCCTACTCCGTTTTGCCTGAGCCAAGAAACCTCTGTGTAGGACTCTAAAGAATCGTCAATACGCCGGCAGTAGGTGATGATCATATCGAACACCCACAAGCTGCAAGCGGTCAGCTAAACGTAACAGCCACCCAGGTATTGAGCGCTCAGAAGATCAACAAGCAAGCCTGTACATTCTCCTGTGAATCCAATCAGTAACACTCTCGTACAGTCCGGTCTCGTCGTCTGATATGTCGCATATCTCGCCTAGGGGTGGTAAACGTCAGACCCCAGTAGCTCGATAAGTCGTGTCGATATGAGATTTATAACAGTTCGAGAAACTACTGATAACACTTACCAGTAAATCTCAGCAACCCTGGCCAGGGATTTCAGGTTATAGCCAATCGAACACAGCACAACATCAACTCCCTATACCGGGAGAGACGAATCCCCTCCTATCGCTCATTGCCTCCATGTGATTCGGGACTGTACCCAAAAGCCACCTTTTTGCACGCCCACTTGGACATGGTATGATGGAAATCAAAGCACAGTGGGAATCACACAAGACTCTATGACGTTCTCGGGTCAACAGACTACTCTGTACCAGTGTCACCGGAGAACTGCCATCTGACGTGATGTATAATACCATCTGGGAGTTCTCGGCGAGTCCATCCAGTGTACCCAGTCTCTACTGAGCACCCGTACACCATCCTTGATGTCAAACACCGATGGATATGGGATCATCCATCGCCCATCATATGGGTCAAGATGCATATACGCTAGTCTACTCTGGTGTATCGATGCCCTGTCTCGATACACCCTTGACTAGGAACAGTTATAGGATGTACTCGTCGACTACCGTGGCCCCACTAATATGATCTCATCATAGTCCCAGTAGTCGAGTACATATCCTAAGGGCTTTATCAACATGTAATATAGAGACAATCAGAGTACATGTTAAGATAAAGTACAACCAGATAGCATACTATCATGTCGAGCAAGAAAGTCCTCCCTATATATGTCCAAGCATCCATTACAATATACATCGTATGTACAGTAATGGCCTTTAGGGCATACACATAACTAACAGCTATCTGACGCTAGGTATAAATACCAACTAGCAGGTTCCCAGCGAGTCCTGTCCGGTGTACTCATAACCCAATGAGCACCTGTATACATCTTAGGCGATCCAACTGACACCAATGGCTTGTGAGACCGGCCACCGCCCCTCGTCGGGGTCTCGACTGTATACACTAGTCTACTCCGGAGTATCGATGTCCTGTCTCGAAACTCCCACGACTAGGGACCACTTTTAAGGATGTGCTTATAGACTACCCAACTTTCACGTATATGATCGCCATCACACTATTGGTAGTCAAGCAGGAACCTAAGGGCTCTATCAATGTGTAATAGTGAATAGTAATGTCACCTAAAGCTGTACACGACTGATAAAGGCAAACCAAATAGCATACTATCATCTCGAGTAAGACTCTCCTACCGGTATAGGTCCTCCCTCAATCATTGCAATCACGTACCTGCGATCCAATAATTGACTTTGAGGGCACTATATCCAAAAATCTCCTACTTGCACTTAAGGTTAATTATTGCGATGTCGCATACTCACAGTCCGTGTGATATCGAACACCCAACTCCTCTACTAATCAGTTTCACAAAGCTCGTTTGTAAAAACTCTTGTGTTCGAGAAATAGCCTCAGTGAGTGGATCCGCCCTGATGTATCTTTCTATGTCTCTCTTAATCTCAAGTTCGCGGAGAAAGCCATCTCCCGAATTGAGTAATACATGTCTTAGAATATGTCTGGATATCTGATGGGACCTAGTTCATAAATGAACTCCAAATCCAAACTTCTTAGACTGTATCGACAACTGAACCTAATCAGTATCCTGCACCATGCCTCCCACGGTATCCTCTTGGACCACCTGTCCATAATACTGTCCCCTTCGTCAGAGGGAAAACTATAACTCTGACAATCACTCTGTCATCCATGTCACCTTTGGAAGCCTGGAATGATAACCGTCCCGGAAGGAGGCTGCCGTTATCAAATCCGCAGAACATTCACTTATGTTCTAAAACTGCTTCCGAATGTTTCTCCAGGATTGGATTAATATAAACTTATTGCATCTAGTGCAAAAACAACATCTGGTGTGGTACTTGACATCTCATGATCGACTCAATTGCCTAAGCAAGTGATACGCCAATCATGTACATCCCTCTCCCCTTTAGTCTGTAAGACACCTTTAGAGAGGGAGACTCCATTACCTGCAGGTACACCACCATACCAGGAGTCGTCTATTCTAAAACACCATTAAAATACCGTCAAAGTACCCAGATTGGGAAACTACCCAAATCTAGATCTAAAACCATAGATCAAGTAACTAGAATGTCTGATATTATATTCATATCCTATGTGGAGAAACAACTGTGTGACAACCACAGTACAACCGATCGTAGTATAGGAATTTTACTTCCTACTCTGTGTATTTCATCCAAATACCAGGACATCACACCCTACTACCTTCTTAACAGATCCATCCCCTATTCTGATGAAGTCAAACCCATGACTGTCACATCAAAAATAGATGATCTATTTCCGCTATATCTGCTCTAGTCTATAAATAGACATAAGCAACTTGTCCACTATGCTTCTGCTGCTCCCACTGACCACAACAACCCTCTGGTAGAATAATATATACGTGCACTTCTAAAGCTAGTTTAGAACGACGCTATACTTAACCTCCTGCCGGGTCTTATAGCCTGGAACAACAGTAATGTCAAGTTTGGGTAAACAAGAACCTCTCTGTCACCGTCCTTGAGGCTACCGGAGTACATCTCGGGTGTCTGAGGTTACCCACCATATCTGCGGAGTGGCTAATGGAATGTCAAACTTGATTGAATGTTTAGGTCCTATTAAATTTTTCATAATCGTTTGCGGTTCTAGAATCACTTCCAGTTCTACCATACTCCCACTACTGTTTTCTGAAAAAAAATCCATTTTGCTAAAACTGTGGCGAGTCAAGAACAATATCACCATTGATCTTCCAGATGGTAGAAAATCAACCTCGTCATAGCCTGGGTCAACCCACAAACTGCCATTACAGAAACGTGCCTTGAGTCATCCAGAGTCTGGTTTTAATCATAAGCCGGACAACTCCCCGTACCTTAACATCGTTAAGATATGGACCATTCTATATCCAATATAGAAACTTTGGCACTTATTTAATTGGAACCAGATTTAAATCATGCAGCTGTCTCCAGTGCATATCAACTTAATGGAAAGAGGCCGATCATCATTACTTAACTTAGGAATGCATCCAATTATGAGTAACCTGAAAGAGAAATAAGTTTCTCAAAAGCATTACTATCAACTGAATACCAATCACAAGTATCTACATCTTCGATCTCTTTGAAGAATCCTGATACTTGCGATACCTGGTTCTCTATTTTATTCTTGTACCCACAACTTCTCAAAACTTAGACCTTGTATTTCTACGAAACACTTGTCTAAAAACTAGAGAAGTCACAAGTAAACAGAACATAGTACGAGGACCAACCCCTTTGTCCTGACGGACACTGGACAGCATACAATACTCTGTATGAGTCTCCTGAGTCGAATGACTCAAAACCTGTGCATCGTAGGTTGAAAACTGTACTTATGGTTAAGAACTACTCCGCTGTTCAATGCTCCTTACCCAATCGTCAACTGATATAGGTAAATGACACGGACATAATTTCAAAAAGTTATATCTCACTTTATAAAAATAAACGTATAGATATATCATTTTGAAATTGGTGCACAACAACGGATACTCAAAACCAAATACATGCCGTCCGGCAAAAACCCAGGCGACTTCCTCAAATATCACCAATTACAACGAATTCCGATATAATGAGGATGATCACCTTATTCCCAATAACTTACTTCTACTCATCATCTGTAAAACCATACAGATGTGAGAATCATACCTGGTAAATACATACCCTGGAGTAAGTATCTAATCGGGAAATCAGTTTTTCTTTAACAATGCACAGTGAAACTGAAACATGAAAATGTTTCGTAGGGGTATCCTGGTATTTCTAGTAATGCCTCTTCCATAATCCAATTCATGACTATAACCGTATATTTTTTTGCCATCTCTCCAAATCCCTTTATTTGTCTTTAGTCGTTACCTTCTGTACACCATCGTTAGGCTAAATGGTTTTCTTCCTTCCCTACCGTTCGGCACCAGCCTATGGTTTGGAAGAAGACTATCCAATACGCGTAATAGGTGTATACTCCAAATTCTAGGAGTACTCGTAACCTGAGAGAAGATGATGATAAAAGACAACTGAATAATACATTATTCTATTTCTCCCGAACTGGGGAAAAAGCAAAGGTGAAGTAGGAGTGGCGATGAAGTACGCGGTTTGGTCGTGAATGATAGCAATCGCAATTTACTTTGCCTTCTTTCTAATCCCTTTATTTTGTCTTTACTTATTACCTTCTGTACACCCTACTTAGGCTAATTGGTTTTCTTCATTCCCTACCTTTCGGCACCTGCCTATGGTTTGGAAGAAGACAATCCAATAAGCGTAATAGGTGTACTCTCCTAAACCAAGGAGCCCTCGTAACCTGAGAGAAGGTGATGATAAAAGACAACTGAATAAACCAATTCATTTTCTCCTGAACCTGGATCCATCCTCGAAGAAGTCCCTTCGAGTTCGTATATAACCATACGATGGATCTATCCAATGGAAGTGGATGTTCGTAGTGATACGAGGTGTTCTGAGAAATGCAAAGGGTAAAAGAAGAAGCGGCAATGACTTATGCAACTTAGACAATCCAAAAGCCAGTATTTTAAGAAAGTTCGGTCAACTTGGTCACTGAGTCATAGTCTTGGGTCGGTCAATGGTCGCTGCCAAAGAGAGAGAGAAAAGAAACACTCTGCGTGCACTCTGACCTAGATCAGAATGGTTATCACTTTATCTAATCAGGAAACCTCCCACTGTACCGTCAAATTCTCTTCCAAATCTGAAAGAAGAATCAATCGGGATCACCCGAAGAATAAACCAACTCATCAGTGGGAATCGGGATCCAACTCTCATCGCATGATAACGTGAAGGAATCCACTCATGTTATCACACTCCAGAAGGTATACACATGCCTGGCAAGTTTCAGTTTCTTTAGAAACTCCCGATAAATATTTTTGCCCTATGCTCATATGACCTTGACGAAGGCCAACAAATCATAAGTCACATGTCAAGTTCTACCCGTCATTATCTTGTCAATTTGAACCCACCCGTACATACCCCTGACGTTGGCCAAATGGCAGAACGACTGTCCCAAACCAACTCATCTATCCATGCAACAGAAAAGTAACAAGCAGCTACCATCCACTATGCCTTGACGAAGGCCAACAAACATAGCATGAATACTACGTGCTACCCGTCTGAAACGACGGAGGGCTACGGCTGGTTTTTGGCGAAAAACCTTTAATGTAATGAACTTGATCTCGTTGAAGGAACCTGATAGCTTTTTACAATTATATAGTGGCGAAAACCTTTGCTAAAGAGGTCACTCCCGGTGAAGGGATCTCGGCTCTTTCCCCGTAGAATGAGGTGCAGGATATTCCAACTAAATACCGGGATGCAAAGCAACAAGTAATCGACTATAGTGAAGTTATTACCCTGACGCAAACTTCTGCCCAAGGGGTCACTCCCGGTGAAGGGATCTCGGCCCTTGCCTCGTCGAATGAGGTGCAGGATATTCCAACTGAATACCACTATGCAAAACAAAAGAAAACGTCCTTGTAATAACACCTTTTAAAACTGTTCCAACAACGTCCAAACAGGTTTGTTTTCCTTGCATTGATCAAAATCAATGCATTCCCATCAATTAATCACACCAGAAAAGAACGAAAATAAAATGTACATATATGCCATCCGCATTCGTCACTGGGTCCCGTCATCACCCGTTAGGTTACTTAACTAACGACAGAGCGGGGACTGGACTAGCACGGGTGTAAAACATATACAACATCTACTAGTATATATACCAATATACAATAATCGCTCCAGGCGTGATAAATGCAACATTACAGAAAAGTAATAAGCATCACAGAACAATACAGATAATCTGGGATCCCCGGGTTTCACAGAGCCGCTACTGAAACCCGACGTTCTCCTGGTCGTGTGGATAGCTTGTGCAATGAAACCTAGACCCCTACGGGTGCGGCAAGTTACCCGCCAAAACCTGAAGCGAGGCAGCCTCCTACAGCAAAGTGAATGGACCACCCTGCACTTCACAGAATCCGGTAACTTAAGCACCCTCCTTGGGTCAACCTGTACCCCCTACGAGTGCGGCGAATAGTCTGCCAATTCTAGAGTGAGGCCCTCTGCCTCTCAAAGCCATGAGATGCGGACCCGTTGCCCTCCAGAACCCGGCTATCCGTGCACTCCGTCGCAGGGTAAACCTAGTACAGAAATGAAAATATGTACAACGGGTACATCGACCTCAGCCCGGTCGTGCCCCAAAAGAATATTATACAAACAGGCAGTGACGGCAGTCCACATGTTGGACGCTCGTCCCGCAATATCAAATGTACAAATAAATCCAAACTGCACTACCATTGCACACAGCTATCCACCACGACAAATCCGCAACATCACAGCACAACACAGAACATGAACGCGAATGTCACATTTGCAAGCCCGTCTAAAAGAACTATAGCAATTAGACACGATTTACCACTCGAATGACATTCACGGTCGGAGATATAATGTAAGTACTGTAAACTAACATATTTAAAATTCCGATCGACAAAACTTCCCGAAGTGGGCCCCAAGTACAACTGCAGTACTCTAACAAAATCTGGGCCCAAACAAAATATACCAGAAACCACAATTCCACATGAAAAACACATAGAAGAAAAATGGTGTACTGTTGCCACAAACTGGCGGCGGAACCGCGGCCAAACCATGGTTTGTGAGGCGGTTCCGTGGCAGTATAGTGGATTCAATTTACCAAATTTCTACAGTAGTCTTAGAAAAGCCTGCACGATTTTCTGAGATACTCAAAATAATTTTTAGACCGGTTTAAAAATTCGACAGAAACTTTGACATGAAAAATGCGGTTTTGGAAATTTCATTCGATCGATGTTTTAAACACGTTAGAACAAGTTAGTAAAGGTTAATGGCGTGGCTCTACCATGTAAATCTGCGGTAGCGACCCGGCCGTCATTCTGACGCCAAACGCGGAACAAAAACTTTTATAACCGGCGTTATCGCATACTATAACCGGGATCTTGCCATTAACGCTAAACTAACAAACTGTAAAGAGGTAGAAAGGCTATACCGATCGATCCGAGTCCTTCGGTCTTTATCCATCATCCCACGCTCCTCGCGGCAACTCCGATCTCCTGTCTCCTCGTCGGGGTGGCACCACTTCAACGGATCTTTAAACGGGCTCCCGCCTCTATACCGAGGCAACTCGGACATGAAGTATGCTAACCGACATGTCCAAGATGAAGTAGAGAATGAGTAGAATACTTTGTCTCAAACACCCTAAGGTTCTCATCACATGAGAGGGTTAGGGTGGAGGTTGAAGAAGATGCTAAGGATTGGAAATTGTGAACTCAAGAAAACTATCAAGAGAGCAAAAACCAAGCATACAAAAATAACCCTTGGCTGCCCTTATCTTTTGTGTGTGATATATATAAGGTTTTGTTTTGGAGAATCAAAGAAAATATCTTACAAAAATATCTCCAACACAACCCTAAAATATCTCACCCAAAACAAACTCAATTAACTCATCATGAGTCACTACATGACTCATTAGAAAAAGTCATTAGTGAACATGCTAGAATTAATGAGTCACCAAAAATGAGTCACCCTTTCCAAAACCAATAATCATTTGAACCAAAATGATTAATCCAAAAAGAAATGCATCTTCTAAAATATTCTCGTAATGTATTACGAGAATACCCCTCAGCTGTATATACATACCTGTATTCGTATTCCGACCGAATACGAATACGAGAGACTAAAATACTCCGACTCAATATAATACTTGGATCCGACTTAAACCAAAGCCCGCCAGTATTATCTGTCCGAAACATGACACGTGCACAAGTGCACGTGCATTTTCGAACCCTGCCATAAAACCATATGGCCTCTACAACGTTTCGCCCGAACTTGGGAAACTATTTGTGGGGGACTATAAAGACTCGTCAATACCCTGGTAGTGGGTTTAACTACAAGCACGTCAGCGGCACTAGCTGTGTGTAACGGCTGCCCATGTACTGACCGAAAGGGAAGCTGATGAGCGAACTCATCCTGGAGCCCTACTGAGCCTATCAGTGATAATATACATACAGTCCGGTCCGTTCGTCTATGAGCATCGCATATCGGGCCTAGGGGGCTGGTAACGTCAGACCCCCAATAGCGGTATAAGTCGTGTCGGAGAGTAGCCCTGAACACCCTGAGAAACTACTGGAATATCTACCAGTAATTCTCACCTGCCTTGGCCAAGGACTTGGTGTAATGGCTCTCCTAGACACAGCGCGATCTCACCCCCAATACCGGGAGAGACGAATCCTCTGCCGATCCGCTCACTTGCCTCCATGTGGCTCGGGACTGTACCCAACTAAAACCTGTTTGCACGACTCCTTTGAGCCGTGGTAGGGTAGTAATCTAAGCACAGTGGGAACTCACACGAGACAAATGACGACCTCAGGTCGATGAACTAACCTGTACACATGTCACCAGGGAACTGCTATCTGACGCTAGGTATAAATACCAACTAGCAGGTTCCCAGCGAGTCCTGTCCGGTGTACTCATAACCCAATGAGCACCTGTATACATCTTAGGTGATCCAACTGACACCAATGGCTTGTGAGACCGGCCACCGCCCCTCGTCGGGGTCTCGACTGTATACACTAGTCTACTCCGGAGTATCGATGCCCTGTCTCGAAACTCCCACGACTAGGGACCACTTTTAAGGATGTGCTTATAGACTACCCAACTCTCACGTATATGATCGCCATCACACTATTGGTAGTCAAGCAGGATCCTAAGGGCTCTATCAATGTGTAATAGTGAACAGTAATGTCACCTAAAGCTATACACGACTGATAAAGGCAAACCAAATAGCATACTATCATCTCGAGTAATACTGTCCTATCGGTATAGGTCCTCCCTCAATCATTGCAATCACGTACCTGCGATCCAATAATTGACTTTGAGGGTACGTTATCCAACATATCTAACATCGACACTCAAAACATCATGAAACCTGTGTCCAACATCTACACGTAAATCCTCATATCTCGGGCTCCGTTAGTCCGGATCGGCTCACGGGCTTCGTTAGTCCGGAGCGGCCCGTATCATCTCACGACTCCGGTCGGTATCCTCCGGATAACCGCCGAGCTCAAATACTATCACCGGTAGGTTAGTAGCCCCTCTGCCAGGCTCATCGTCTACTGCACAACATAGCTTTCTTGCCCCGGGGTACTATACCGGGTCCACCATGTACCCGCAATCGGCCTCATCCAGCTCCTCGAATCGGGTATCACATAACTCATAACCGAGAAAATGCACAGTGGACGTCTCGAAATATCATATCAATAGAAACCAGGTTTTTAAAACAATACATAATTTCCTTTGAAATATAACCACGGTTCTCAAATCCAGAATCTCATGAAAACCACATCTCAATACGTATAATCATAAAGCATGATATATGCAAATATAGAACAGAAATGTGAGCATATCAAGTATATCATGCGACATAGTATAGTGATGTAAACATAGTAAGTATATCATGCAACATAGCATAATGATGTGAGCATAGCAATATATCATAGCATGAAGTAACAATTCTACTGTGTAAGTGACATAGTAATTATCGATGATGAAAGTGTGTGAGCCGGCAATCTGTGTAAGTGTAACATACGCATCATCGATAATTGTGTAGGTGTACTAGCACATGTAAATGTAATGCAATGAGAATGTCATGAACGTAGCATAAAGTACAACGTAAGTGAAATGCTATAAGGTATACATATTTACAACATATCCGAGTCGGTGAATCTATCAATCGGCATCCAGCCTCACAACATCACGTACGGTATAATATATCGTACAACATCCTCTAGTCAAGGGTATGGATCAATCATCAGATAAAACTCATCACATACGGTAATTCATTGTGCGGCGGCATTAAACAATTAGGAATTCTATCAACCTATATGACAATGAGGGTACGGACCTAACGTCTCGTACGGCATATCACTCATCATTCACATCATTATCCATATATATATACCTATCTCTCAGGTCACATCCGTATCAATCTCATATCATGGGACCGGCAAAGGTATCAATTATCTCATATTGACTCGCATCCGTATAACGACATATCAAACCAAGTCATCATATCTCATCGTATACTCTTTTCATCACATCAATATCTCACATGCCATTATAATCTTATACTGATTCTCTTTCACTATATATATATATATATATTGATTCACATTCACGTTTCGCATCCTTATATATCAATTCGAGACATCATTTCTATCATATCATGTCACACTAAGTCATACACTATAACCTTAAGTCATGGTATATCTTGTCTCCTACTAATTCTTTAACCATATCCATAAGTTTCTAACAAAGTTTCCCTAACCATATTATATATATATATATATATATCGGTTTCCATTATAATTTGCGAGGGTGCTATACGCCATCCACCCGACTTCCCCCGTAGATATAAATCTACTCATCTGCGGAACTCCTTGTTCAGCCGTAGTCGATATGCTTCGTCGTCTCGGAATCCACGCGAAGGTACCTACAATAAATACACAATCGCAAATGCTATTAACATCAAGTCCAGAAAACCAATATGGCACACGGTGCGCTCATAGGTTAGAACTTATAGCCTACGTATGCAAAAACAACCAAACAACTCTCGTCGTTGACGTACAAACTGTTCCCTTACGGAAAATAAATAAATAAATAGAGTAACGGAGAAAGTCTCCAAGTAGAGCATCATGTGCCCACACGTGATAGGCGCTTCGCTTAACAAAACTAAGCCAAAACTGAACCTCACGTGCAGACACGTGACCCCTATAAGCAAAGTATACAGGCGCCTGAATACAGCAAACAAATAGGACAAAAAGAAACTTACGTGATAACACGTGACACCCTTGGGTCGGCTTAATTTGATGGGGTCACGTGCTACACGTGATAGACTCTTATGCCTTCTGGACTAATAAAAATAAATTATAATTAAAAGGGATTAAAAGCCTTATTTGGAAAATACTTTCTTGGATCTTTCTAAACAAGAAAGATTATGCTCTGTAAAACAGAACGTCGTTGGATTAAAGATCCAATGGTGATTAAAAATCACCAATCTACAGAGAAATTCTGTGCAAGGAAATATCTTCCTAAATTTGTTAAGAACGACAAAAGAAATATCTTCTGTAAAACAAAAGTCCTTGGATTAAAAAAATCCAGCGGTGAATAAAATTCACCAAGTGATCAAAAAGATCAGGTTGGTTGATTAGAAAATCAATCAAAATCTCTCAACGAGAGATTTGCTAAACAAATTGATTCTCTTCTTTCTCCTATAAATAAGAGCAAAAAAACAAACAGAAAAAGAGGATAGACAGAGAAAAGAGAAGATTAAAAAAAAGAGAGAAACCCTTCGTAAGCTTAAAAGAAAAGAGAATTTAATTCTCCAGAGAGAAAAGGAGAAAAAGAAACTCTAGGTAAAAGAAGGAACAAAATACAGAGAATATCTCATCTCTTTTTCACCTCCA
The DNA here is from genome assembly GCA_030015575.1 of Agapanthus africanus. Taxonomy (NCBI): domain Eukaryota; kingdom Viridiplantae; phylum Streptophyta; class Magnoliopsida; order Asparagales; family Amaryllidaceae; genus Agapanthus; species Agapanthus africanus. Next base: position 223,998,141 of record CM057344.1, on the reverse strand, counting down.
TAAGAGTTTAACTCTTCCAAAAAGAACTTAGTTCTTCCTCTGGTTAAGATCTGTAGAAGCAGATCTCCCCACAAGTTGAGAATTTAATTCTCATCGGGGAGATTTTGCCATGCAGATCCAAAACCTAAAGGGAGATCTAGGTTCAGAGAATTTAATTCTCCCAAAATGTATATAGGAATTTAATTCTTAGGAATTTAATTCCTTTGATGAAACAAGGGTTTAACCCTTTATATGAGAACTTAGTTCTCCCTTATGGAAAAGATCTGCAGAAGCAGATCTCCTCACAAGTTGAGAATTTAATTCTCATCAGGGAGATTCTATCATACAGATCCCAAGCCTAAGAGAAAAACTAAGTTTTAAGGATCCAATCATCATAAAACAATGGGCTTGAAAGCCTCGAAACTCAGGATCTCCATGCACGTAAAAGGATTGGCACCCAACATGATAATTGACGATCACGTGCTCCCACGTGAGCGCCTGTGATGAACAAAAGAGAATAAAAGAAATTGACTCACGTGATCACACGTGATCTCATAGTGGTGCTTAGCACTTACAAAGCAAAAGGGAATAAATCAGAGGCAGCTTCCATTTTTGAGGCGCCTCACGTGCTCCCACGTGACCCAATAGCACTTAACACTCAGAAAAGAACAAAAGAATAAACCCGTAGAGGCAGCACCTCAAATTCTTAAAGTCTAATATTACTTCAAGCGCCTCACGTGACTCACGTGAGCGCCTCTGAATTTTATTGTTTAACACCATTTTATACACATCACATAGGAGCACGTGAGCGCTGAATAAACATGTTAGTGTTGAACACTATGAAGGGCTAACATTAGCCAGAATCAAATCAAATATTCCAAGGACCATCAATCGAGCCCTTCATGCTCGGGGTTTCCAAAACCGATCTCAATAAGCTCCCAACAGATGACATCTAAACTGATGTTCATCCCACTTCCCAAAATTGAGACATTGGTTCAAGCGTACATCTCTTCATACCTCTGATACATGTCGTTGTAATCCTTCAACGTCTTCAGAGAGATGGAGGGTCCCAATAACCAATAACTATTGATGCATCCCCAAACTGGTTAAACCAGAACCCCATGGACTATGATGTCCTTAAACTCATGGACTATGATATCCTTAAACTTTATGGACTGTGAGGTCCTTAAACTCATAGACTATGATGTCTTTAAACTTTACAGACTAAGATGTCTTTAAACTCCATGGACTATGATGTCCTTAAACTTATGGATCGCGATGTCCCTAAACTAAAACAATAGAGTCCAAATGCTCTTTTGTTGGATCTAAATGATTCCAAAACCCTCTTAAGTAGATCTTAGTCTAAAAATTAGACTAATGTATCCTTAACAAACGTTTAAGTTGATCTTAATCTCAATGAGATTAACAATCCTTAAACCCACTGGACCGCAACGTCCCTAAACTAAGACGATAGAGCCCAAATTCTCTGTCGTTAGATTTAAATGATTCCACCCCCCTCTTGAGTAGATCTTAGTCTAAAAATTAGACTAACGTATCCTTAACAACGTTTAAGTTGATCTTGATCTCAATGAGATTAATGATCCTTAAACCCAAACCAAACCCAAATCTAAGAAAATATGGATTTGGACTAATCCACGCCCTACGGGCGACAACATAAATTAGTCTCCATATACAATCCACGGGCAACCCAAAACAAAACAAACACACACGACACGAAGTGACCATCTGGAGAAGGAGAAAGTGGTTACTGCGATGCGGTAGCGTAATTAATTGCAGGGGTTTGTGCCTGCAGGGAAGAGCGTCCCCACAATCAAAAACCCTTCACAATGAGGGGGAATATGACGAAGTCTGCTACATCGGCCGCATCCGTTTAAACCTTCGATATATGGTGCCATAAATCAACTTGGTATCTTCGGAGAGGTGGACGGATAAAACCAAATAGCATCTGCCCCCAAATTCAGGCAAGACGACCTACGTGGTTTCGTCTCTGTTTTCGGCGGTAAACAGATTCTGGCACGCCCGGTGGGACCTTTTCCTCTTTCCACTCAATACTTTGTGTGTCGTGTTTCGCGAACGAATCGCGGTTTGCTATGGTTGCCCCTGGATTCGAGATACTAAGATTTGGTGTCTTGCTCCGTGAAGAAAACAGAAAATCAATGGTTTTCAACTGCACCAACTGCAACAACTCCCACTCCGTCCTTGCTGGAGGAGTGACCTATGGGCCTCAAGCGGCCTCCGTTTTCACGATGCCAGTGGAACAGGTGACGCAAGCCACCACTGGGCTGTTCTTTGGGACTATGCTCCCACCAATGAGCTTCAACGCCCCACTGCCGTCGCAAGAAGCTCTGAAGAAGTCGGTCTTTGATCGGCTTAAAACCACCGCGGCCCCTCTCAACGGGTCGCTCAAATCCAGCGCCTCGGTTTTCAATAGGCTGGGCCAAAGCTCATGTGGGCCCGTGAAAAAGCCTACAGTACCTGAAGGAGTAATCCCGAAGCGGATAGCCATTCCAACCTAAACGAAATCATCAGAGAGGCTTCTCCTGCTAAGGGGTCGGTCTTCACATGATTGACCGTTCCGACTCCCGCTTCGGGCGAAGTCACCAAGGCTGCTTTCCCTGCTTAAAAGTCTGTCTTCGATAGGTTGGTCGTTTCATCTCAGCGGACATCAGTCTTCAAGAGGCTGACACCGGCAGCAACCCTCCACCAGAGCAGGGGGCATAATGAAGCCACCCCCATAGCTGAACCAATACCGTCTGCAAGGCATGCTCGACGTCGTCACTGGAGCCGAGTGAGGAAAGCTGGGGGCAGTTCCCCTTCTGGACTGACTCCGCCAGCTCCAACGGTGGATGTCGATGCTGCTGTTCTAACTGGGAACAACTTCGAACAACACAGGAGGGTGTGCAAGAACTCTCCGACGGCCGTGCTAAAAAGACCTCCTCTACCTATGGAGAACGTTACAAAGATGAAGCCAGAGCAGCCCCCTCAGCGGCTGTCCTCTAAAATTTACAAAGTCTGGTGACAGGTCCAAGACTCGGTGATCAACCAAGACTACTCCCACCGACCGAAGAAGATGAAAGTTCGGCAAGAGAAGGACCACCCTGTCGTACCACAGAAGGTGTCGTCTACTTGGGTGCCCGCTGCAACGGCCCCCTCAACTTCGACCGCCCACAAAAGGAGAAGGCCGGAGAAAATTCCCGTGTCTGCGACTGTAACATTTCAAAAAAATAAAATATTATTTTTTGGGAATTTTTATAATTTAATATTATTTTATTGAATATTTTAATATTTTGGTATAATTAAATACAGAAAAAATTTGGAAAAATTATGGAAAATTCTAAAATAGGGTAATTTATGGAATTATGTCATTTTTAAGTTTTTAAGATCATTTATATGCTAATTTAGTGCTAATCGCGATTAAAAATCGCTAATCGGTTTTTTAGCAATTTTGTGCAAAACATGCACATATCTTTTTCTACACTTGTGTTACTTTTTCTTGCAATGGTTTTACTTTGGGGTTACTATTTGAGTGAGAAAGGAATTTTGGAGAAAAGAAAAGAAAAAGAAAATGGAAAAGGAATAAGATAATGAGGTATGGGTGAGAGAGAGAGGGTAACCTTTGACCAAGACTTAACCATTCCTCTATTTTCTTCACCATTTCCCTCTCCCTCTTCTTTGCTTGCTGCTGCTGCTGCTTCTTCACCTCCCTCCCCACTTTAACTCCTCAAATCACCATGAAAACAACACCAAAACCCTAACCCCATTTCATAAAAAGTGTGCACAAGCTCAAGATCTACACATTGAACCAAGAAAGCAAGGATTTTGGCCACTAGGGGCAACTCAAGAAAATTCTTGAGTTGCCAAATGAGGTATTTTATGGACCATTAGATTAGTTTTAGCATTACTTATACCCCATGTTTAGTTTAGAACCGATTATTATGTGTTTTGTTGGACTTAAGGAAAACCTAGTTAGGGTTATGGGAAATTGAGAGCTGTGTTGTGAAATTGAGATTAGTAGAGGCCACCCTAACACCCTAGTGCTTGAATTATGACCCAAAACAGAGACTTTGAACCCGGAATACGAATTTAGAAACCCCGACATCGGATAAATATGTGATTTGTGAGGGTATTTTGGAATCTGGAGCAAACCGGGGCCATTAGAATTGATTTTGGGATTACTGGGAGTCATGCAGGCACATAGGAAACTACCACTGAGACCCGAGCCCTAAATTCAAACCCCAGGCCGCAGATTTAATCATTCTGGCAGCAATTTGCGGCCAGAGTAGGGTAGAATTGTCCCAGATTTGGTCCATGGCTCATTTTGTACTAAAATAGACCCTTCCTATATGCAGTTTTGGCTAATTGTCACCTGGGAAAAATCTGGGAGCATTTGGTGTGTTTTAGGCTATGTTTTCCGTATTTTAAAATGCACTTTCTTGATATTTGGATTTGTATTTGGCTGTCGGGTGTTCGTACATCGACAACAGGGATTGTTTGATTAATTTGCACGTTTAGGCCATAGGTTCCAACCTATGAGCACACTGTGCGTTGTATCGGTTTTCTGCCTCGATTTTAATACGTATTGCGACTGTTTATTATTGTAGGTACCCTCGCAAGGATTCCTAGGCGAAAAAGCGCGGCGTCATCGATTTCGGCGAGCGAAGACCAGGTGAGTAGATTATATCTACGGGGAGAAGTCGGGTGGATGGCGTATAGCACCTCCGCAGTCCATAGTTAGTATACTATATATGTATATATTATATATATGATAGTATAGTGTCATGGATTATTTGAGATGTGTTAGATGTGATATGGTTAGAAGTAAACTAGAATAGTTCCTAGTTACGATCCCTAGAATAGGTTTACACCCACACGTACACACATACATATTGCTATACTTATACTGTGATGATGATGGATAGTGGATGAAATTTGGAGATGAGTCGATGATTTTGGGCATTGTGCCGCGAGATCGGTGATTTGATATGATTCGTACTTGGGATACGACATGTGATCTCTATCGGGCCTTTGGACGTGTGTTTACACACGCAGTCATATTGATGGTATCAGTTGTACTAGACTTAGATTAGTACCCCGGATTATGTGATATGATGATGAGGATACCAAATAATTGATGAGCTGATTGTGATATTGCCCCGTACCCAGCTATTGGGATGCCGTATGACGATTTACCGTACGAGCTTTATATTGATGATAGATCCGCACTCATGACTCGAGGATGTCAGATGATATACTGTATCGTACGCGATACTATTGAGGCGGGATCACCGACTATTATATTATATATATATCGACTCAGATTTAGGTGGTTTCCATAACCCTCCTGATGGACTTGGCTTAGTAGATATTAGACTAGACCCGAGTCATACCTATTTCAAAACTAACGAATCGGGAATATCTTAAGGACAAGTAAAGGGATTCTACGGGTATTTTTCAAAAGACGTATCTATTCTTAAAAACACCGTAACCCTTATTTTACCAAAACCCTGATTCGTCTTTTTTCAAATGACACCACTGCATGACATGTACATATTGGTGTAGATTCTTCACTGTTGCATTGATTATTCGATTCCGCATCGCATTGCATGTGTTTATTGCTATATTACCATCATGCTGTTAGGACACCAGCACCATTATCGATGATGCGTATGTTCCACGTACACTTGCTTGCCGGCTCACACACTTCATCATCGATAATTGCTATGTCACTACACAGTAGTATTATTGCATCAGGATATGACCTTGTATATGCATACTATGCCATGCTTTCTGATTATACGCATTGAGATATTCGTTTTCATGATATTTCTGGATTTGGGAACCGTGGATAATTTCAAAGGAGAGTATGTACTTATTTGAAAAAACCCCGGTTTCCTTGATATGATATTTGCGCAGCCACCATGAGATTTATCGGTTCTGATTATATACCCCATACGAGGAGTGTGTGCCGTATGAGGGTACATGGTGGGGCCCGGTATGGTTCCCCTCGGCAAGATGATCGATGGATTTTGCCGATTAAGCCTGGAGGTGGGCGAGTACCTACCGGTGATTGTATTTGAGCTCGGCGGATATTCGGGGGATACCGACCGGAGTTGAGAGATGGACATGGGCTGACCCGTGCTGCCGGGGGCCGAGGGCCGATACCGCAGACGGAGCCCCATATGGATGAGGATTTACGTGCCGATGCTAGGCACAGGTTTCATGATGTTTTCCATGATTTTGATTATATCCTCATTCTTACATGCATGATGCTTATTGTCATTGGGTGACGGGTGGACGGGATCCACGTTTATACAGACATTGATCACATACGGACTTTTATTACATTGATCATACTTCATTTGTATATATAACAGGGTATGAGGGCGCTGTTATATATACCCTTACACCAATATTAGTGGAATGGGACGCTAATATATGTGTATTGATATTCATTTTGATACTTCATCATATTTACTTCATGCAGACATACTTTATATTTACGACATGTTATTACCTGAGGCACTGGCACGGGTACTTGGCACTGCATACACGATTAGATGTTACATTGCCACCTTATCATGCTTCAGGCTTTTTCTTTGAGGTTTATATATCTGATCGTATTGACCTAGGATTATGTCATGCATTCGATTTCTGCTTGTAGATATTTTCTATTCACGAGTTGGCAACTCACCCCCGTTGTGCCACAGTTCTTGCAGGTTTTGCCGTACAGGTTCTATTGCGGTATTTCTGGCACACTGCTTTCCTTTGCAGGTGATTTGCTTGGTAGGTGGGTTCTTTGCATCAGAACCATCCTTGTATATGTATTACTCATTGTATCTAGAAATTCCATCAACCAAAACTTGTATATTGTTTCAGATTTAGACACTAGTGATGTATTATTTCGACCTTAGAGTCGCGTGTAGTAGTATTACGGTTTTCATGTTGATTTTGAGTTTCTTTCTGAGTTTTGATCCTCGCCTTTCGGCGTTGTATATTATATTGCTTGCGTAGTTGTGACCGTCGATTGACGAAGAGCTAGCTCCCGCTTGGGGATGCCTTTTATCATTGCATATATCTTATTCTTGTTGTACCCCGTTCGGGGCCAGTTTTTACAAAAGAAACTCTGCCGAAATTTTCATAAAAGACTACACATTTTAAAAATGCATTTTCGGCTTAGTTATTTAAAATCTTTGATTTCAAAATATGTTTCCTTGCTTATTAAAAACCAGTTTTCTTTATTTACTCTTAAAATGGTTTTAGATTGCTGGGCTTTTGGCTTACTTGGATCAGATGGAGTCCTATAGACTTCATATGCTTCAAGGGCCAGTCACGTGCTCTTTCGGGTCGTGACAGCGACGAATCTCAAGGGCACTGAACCTAAACGCCCCAAGTCTAGGGGCATGGTGGTGCACATTGTTTATATGGAATCCGGGAAAGAGGATAGCCGTATCTCCGTGGGCCATCGACCACTCACCCGATCAGTAACTAAGGCTCAGGAGCAACAACAGCAAAAGCTCCAGGAGATGCTGAAAACCATGGCCGCACTCACTGGGATAAAAGTAAGCCCGGAAACATCGTCGGAGCAGCGCCAAGAACAGGAGACTGATGCCGAATTCCTTCGAAGAATGCTCGAGAGGATTACAAAACAAATGGCACCATTGTTCCAAGATATGGTAGGTATGATGATCCAGTCAGACCACCCGGCCGAAGATCCTCCAGTAATAATTGAAGACGATAAAGGGGAGACATCAAACCCTCTTCCGGCCTCTTCAGCTATAAAGGAGGAAACAATCTCGAAAGCCGCGCTCGATGATTATACAGCTCAACAGATACGAGCTCATCAAGCGAGCGAAGCCGCTGTCCAAGTCGTCAGAACTGGGCGGCCATATCCGAGCTGGTACGATCAGATTAAATACCTGCCAGGATACACGATTCCTAAGTTCCACGTATACAAGGGGACATACAATCCCCATCAACATGTCGCTCAGTTCAGGGCTTTGTGCGGCAGCACTGGAGGTGACGATAAGCTACTGCTTCGCCAATTCGTCGGCAGCTTGGCGGAGACGGCGTTCGAATGGTATTCAGAGCTTTCCAACGACTCCGTCAAAACTTTTACGGAGATGGAATTGATATTCACCCAGCATTTCGCAAGCTCTAACGAACACACCCTAATCACCACACTAATTAACGCCAGGGTGAAGCCAGACAAAACATGGGTTCAGTACGTGATACGGTGGCGGAACATATGGTCGAAGTGCAAATAACGCATAGAAGAGGCTCCTGCAGTAGGCATGTTCGTGGGTACCCTCGATCCGCAGGCGACCATATCCCAGTTCATGATGTTTTTCAAGCCAATTACCTTCCAGGCCCTGATTGACAAGCTTGCCCAAATGGATCAGATGGGCCATAGACCGTCTTCCTCGAAAATGGAGCCTCGAAAAGAAAAGGAGAAAGGGAAAGCGACCTTTGTCGCCAACGCTCAACAACAACCCAGTGGTCCAAAACCAACTGATCGCCAAAACGATAGACAACGATTCTTTAACGAGAAGCTAAAATGCCCTTATTCGTTTCCCCGGGATAAAACGAAGAGATTGTTCGAGCTGGCAGTGCGCAACATGCTCATCAATCTACCAAATCCAAGACTTCCGCTGCAGCCAGGTGACGCCAACAATCCTAATTACTGCCCCTACCACCGAGCAGTAAGCCATCCAATCGAAAATTGCTTCATCTTCAAAGGCTGGATTGAGGACCAATACCAACAGGGCAAATTCGCGCTGTCTGAGAATTGGAAGGTGAGCCCGCCCCAGCCATATGCTCATAAAAAGGTGCACACGCCGGGGGCATCGTGCTCTTTTATAGAAGAAGCTCCATGAAAGGTCGTTCTTTCAGCCAAAACGAAAAGAATGCTGAAAGATCTCCAAGAATGTCCGGCGATTAGGTGGAAGAGCCCGCTGGAGCCCGAGATTATTGAGGGGATGCTAAAGCCGCGCCCAACGCTGAAAGTTGGTGAATGTGGAAAAAACATTCAGGCCAAGCCTCCAAAGTCTTTAAAGAAAAAGGAGAAGGCCAAGAAGCCTGCCCGACCCGAAGACAGCCATACAGGTCTGCAGAAATACATCGATGCGCTGGAAGAATATAACCAGAAGGCACGAACTCCAATCACGTTGGATGAATTCTTTAAGCATGTTCTTGAAAATGAAGCCGATGATGCTGAAGAAGGAGACGATTCTTCAGAAGAGCTCGAGAATTATGTGGCAAGCTGCCACATGATCTCTCACTCATCAATAAATGGCAAAGAAGCTCCTGATGCAGAGAAACTTGGGGTAGATCCAGGACCGGAATCAAAATCCCTGAAGCCATCGAACGAATTGATTGACAGACTGCTGAGCGAAGCCCTTCAGAAAAGCAAATCTGACCGAAAGCGTGAGACGACCATATATGAAAGGGCCAAGCGTCGGCATCACGTTGAAGAAGCTCTGGTATTGAGAAGCTATAGAGTACCCCAACCAGATAGAAGCACTTTTGCTGCCAGCAAAAGTAGGTTTAAGACAAGAAAGAAATTCGCTAAAGCCCTGTCGATGGGAATGAAGTTGCCACCTTTCAAAGAAGACACTTCAGAAAATACATTCCCTGACGAACTAGATGCACATCCAAACTATTGCTTATACCATCGGAGGATCATACACCCTATCGAGGAATGCATGGCCTTTAAAAATTGGTGGCGGGGATACGTTGCTCATCGACAGCATTTCAAGCGGATGAAGCGCAAAACTCGTCGAGAGTAGAGAAGCACGACAGATGAGCGGAGAAGAACTGCCGGCGACTGTCACATGGTTAATTCCGGCTGATCGCAAGTTTTCACATTCGGGAGCGATTCTAATGAAGAAATAGCCCTCGGCCCTCTCTTCAAGGAATCCATCTCTGAAACAGAAAAGATGAAGACCTGTGAGAACATTCAGCTGCGCAATCGCACGTTACCCGAAAAGAATCTCGAACCCACAAACAAGGGATCGAACAAAAAAGATAAGGGGAAAGAAAAAGTCCCTAAAGATATCGCCCTCAATGACCGAGTCGTCGAAGAGCTGGCAGCTAAGGACCCGCCCAAGAAAAACAAGGTGGATTACAACGTTCTGGCACACCTGAGGAAGATACCCTCGCAGCTAAGTATTCTCGATGCCCTTCTGTTATCTAAAGAGGCAAGAGATTCTTTGATCAAGGCATTACAAGAGCCCGAGCAGTTCCAAGCTTTCCTTGTCGAAGAAAAGATGAAGGACAAGCTGGAAGAAGTGCACACGGCTGACATCACTTTCGGCGATGAAGATCTCCTCCTCGGAACGTGCAAGCACAACCGTCCCTTATATGTCATAGGATACTGCCATGACATCAAGATAGGGAAGATCCTAGTTGACAACGGGTCCTCTGTCAATCTCCTAAATGTGAGGGTGTTAAAAGAAATCTGCATGAGCGTCCAGCACCTCGCTCGGATAAAATCACCATCTCCGGGTTCGATTCCCAGTCATCACGGACGCTCGGGTCTGTGATACTGACGTTACGCTTTGGGATGCTCGCCCCTGACATCAAGTTCCACGTTATTGATGCCAAGACTCGCTACAACGCTTTGCTCGGCAGTCCTTGGTTACACGAGTATAACATCATCCCTTTTACACAGCATCAGTGTATGAAGTACTTCAAAGACGGGCTTGAATACACAGTGACAGGGGAACTGAACCCATTCTCCGTGAATGAAGTCCGAAAGTACAAAGTCGCAAAGTATTTCTTACCAGACTTTGAGGACACGGAAAGATTCCATAAGCCGGAGAACAAGCAAAAAGCTATCACCATTATTCCGGTCTTTGGGAGCGATAGTCTATTCGGGGCCGCTCCAATACAACAAGCCTGGACCGTCTACCCCTATGTTGATCTTCGGCAGCGACTCTGAAGATGAAGTCAATGTAGTATTTTCTGTTCGGCTATCAATACAAGCCCTCATTGGCGATGAACGGAGTGTGTAGATCGCCATGGTTCCGCAAAAGCATTACAAAGACCTCAACGCACTTGATACCTATAGTGTGCAAGAACTGCAGACGTTCTACGTCCCTCCCAGGCGAAATGATGAAAAGGCGATCCTCTTCTATCGATCCGCGGAAACCAAACTGGAGAAAGAAATCTGGCATGGTGCCGATTCTGCACTTGACAGGCTCCAGCCTATCCATCTGCCCAGATACTACATAGAAGGATTAAAAAGGCTGTTGAGGCGCCAAGGCGTACCCTTTAAGTAGACCACGCGACAGGCCCAATTCTACAACAGGATCTGGAACGTCCCCGGTACTCAGCGAAAATTGCCCAACGGAAAAATGGAAGCGATCGGGCTTGGATATATCCAGTCCAAGAAACGGGAGCAGTTCCATGGCTGCCATGTCATAAAGGACCTTGATGAAGAAGAGTATGCTCTTTTAAAAGATGCTGACGCTGAGCCAGAACGCGGCCCTGCCATAAAAATGCCGAGTCCGTTGTTTGAAGAACAGATGGACAAGCTAGTACGGGAAGCGAGTCAGAAGGTCCGGGACGACCACTGCCACTAAATGGCCATTTACAAGAAAGCCAAGACGCAGCGCCTCCTTCAGCAGATTATGGAGAATGACGATGCCTTTCATCGGCAGCCCGTCATACAGAAGACCCGACGTGGATGCAAAAAAAAAACTAAAGAATGGAAAAAGCGTTCGACAGCGGCAAAGCGGGTCCAAGAAGCCACGCGATCGAGAATCGAGCAGCCGGGATTCGTCTCTTATAAAGAAGATGGGTCGAGCATATTCTTTTTCCCAAGACAAGACAAGGAGGATATTCGATCTTGTCATGAAACATCAAATGATCATGCTCCCGGAGACCAAACACCCCGAACAAGCAGACGAGGTCTCTCACCTGGATTATTGCTCCTATCACCGAGCGATAGGACATCCTCTTGAAGACCGCTTCACATTCAAAAACTGGGTAGAAGACCAGTATCAGCAAGGCAGGTTTGCTCTTTCCAGCAGTTGGAAGGTAACCCCACCACAAAAGCATGTACCGAAAGCCACGTATATGGAAAGAGTAGAACCAGATCAACATCGGTCTTGGAAATGATCTCGTACCTGCCACATGATAACGCTGTCAGAAGAAGGAGTGCCCGAGGACATGGATGACCTCTCCTGGTGCTTCGAAAATAAGGATGAAGACGAGTTGATCTCAGAATTTCCACCGGCGCTAAAAGAGCTGGAAGATGGGATACATACTACTGTAGATAACCTCAGAAAAATCGACTTGGTGACGGCAAACGACCCACGGCCGACGTTTGTCAGTGAGCTGTTGTCTGTAAAAAAGGTGGCTACGCTTAAAGACGTGCTCATGCAGTATAAAGACTGCTTCGCATGGAACTACTCCGAGATGCCGGGACTAAATCCAGAAGTAGCCGTGTACAAATTGGCGATATCTCCGGATGTCAAGCCAGTCAAACAAGCGCCGAGAAGAATGCGGCTCGAACTTGAAATGAGCATCAACGCCGAGGTCAAGAAGCTAATCGTCTCCGGCTTCATCCAAGAAGTTCAGTACCCTGACTGGATTGCCAACATTGTCTCAATAATGAAGAAAAATGGGACGGTGCGCATTTGCGTGGACTTTCGGGACCTTAACAAAGCTTGTCCGAAAGACGATTTTTCCGTACCGGTTACCGAGCTGATGATAGATAACACGTCTACTCACGAAGTCTTCTCCTTCATGGATGGCTCATTAGGGTACAATCAAATAAAGATGCATCCCAAGGACCAGAAGCATACCGCTTTCCGGACTCCTCTGGGCATATTCTGCTACAAAGTGATGCCTTTCGGTCTGAAGAACGTCGACGCCACCTATCAGAGGGCCATGACGAAGATTTTCGATGACCTCATACATGAAATTGTCGAATGCTATATCGACGACCTCGTGGTTAAAAGCAAATCGTATGAGGAACATTGGGAGCATCTGAAAATCGTGTTTCAGCGCCAACGGAAATACAACTTGAAGATGAACCCTCTCAAATGTGTGTTCGGAGTCTCCTCAGGTAAATTCCTAGGATTCATCATACGACACCGGGGCATCGAGATATACCCGTCGAAAATTAAGGCGATCATGGAAATGCCTCTGCCAAGAACTCTCAAGCAATTGCGGTCTCTTCAAGGAAAGCTCGCATATATCCGACGGTTCATAGCCAATCTCTCCGGCAAGTGCCGCCCCTACAGTCATCTAATGAAGAAGGGGACTCCGCTCGTCTGGGATCGGAAATGCCTAAGCGCACTGGACGAAATCAAGCAATACATGCAGAATCCGCCGGTGCTGACCGCTCTGGTCAAGGGAAAACCCCTCATCATGTACACAACATCCCTTGAAGGTTCCTTAGGCGCGTTATGGGCATAAGAAAACGACCAAGGGAAGGAGAAAGCCCTGTACTATTTGAGTCGAGTTCTCTTGGGGGCAGAAAATAGCTACTCCCCCATCGAAAAACACTGTCTGGCGTTAATCTTCGCAATAACGAAGCTCAGACACTATGTGTTGGCGCATGAGGTCCACCTCATATCAAAAGTAGATCCTCTCAAATATTTGATGTCAAGAGCCATACTAGCGGGACGGCTTGCTAAATGGGCCCTCATCTTGATGGAGTTCTCGATAACATACCGACATCTCAAGGTAGTGAAAGGCCAGGCCATCGCCGACTTCCTCGCTGAGCACCCGATACCTGCCGATTCACCCCTAAATTGCGAACTGCCAGACGAGCACGCGTTTGACACGATCAAAGGGAGGAGAAGAGGGAATGACACCCGATGGGAACTCTACTTCGATGGGGCATCTTCCATGAAGAAGCGAAAGCACAACTCCCCCATAATCAAATCTGGGGTAGGCCTCATCTTCGTGACTCCACAAGGAGGGATAATGCGCTTTGCCTTTTCCTTAACAGAGCCGAGGAAGAACAATGAAACCGAATATAAAGCTTTGATAGTAGGTCTTGAGATCGCTGTTGACATGGGAATCAAAAACCTACTCATATACGGAGACTCCCAGCTGGTCGTTAGCCAAGTAAACGGTGATTATCAAACGTGCAAACTAGAGTTGGTGAAGTACGGCGAGAAAGTACAACAATTGCCGACTCAAATCCCTGCCTACACCCTGGAAAGCATACCGCGTGTGGAAAATAGCAAAGCGGATGCGTTAGCTAAACTCGCTAAAGAACTGGCTGACGAAAACCTCGATGACGTGAGGATCGTTGTGCAAAGCTGTCGAGTTCTTGCGCCAGCAAAAATATCTCTGGAGTCGTCCGAAGAAAAGGGAGTGACCAAGCAAATGGCCATACAAATAAAAGACCAGGAAAAGGCTAGGGATTGGAGAGAAATCTTTATAGACTACTTCAAATCCCGTCAAACACCTGAAGATGCATCCTCGAGACATCAGCTCATGAAACGAGCTCTGTCTTTTGCCTTCGTCAATGATACACTGTATAAGAGATCGTTCGACTCTCTGTGGCTAAGATGCCTGGGACCGGAAGAAGCAAGGAGAGTCGTACAAGAAACTCACAATGGACTCTGCGGTTCTCATCAAGCCAGGCCAAAGATGAAGCTGAAGATCAAAAGGATGGGCTACTATTGGTCTACGATGATTCAGGACTGCCTCGAATATGCGAAGCAGTGCCACTCGTGCCAGATTCACGGGGATTTCATCCATCAGCATCCAAATCTGCTACACCCAACGGTGGCTAGCTGGCCATTCGAAATGTGGGGAACTGACATAATTGGGCCCATCGAACCAGCATCGTCTAGAGGACATCGGTTCATATTGGCGATGACCGATTACTTCTCTAAGTGGGCAGAAGCAGTACCGCTAAGAGAAGTGAAGACAGAGAATATCCTCCATTTCTTCAAGACACACGTCATCTATCGGTTCGGCACTCCGCGACGGATTATCTCCGATAACGGGCCGGCTTGCGGAAGTCACAAAATCGGCCGCTTCGCACAGCAGCATAATATAGACTGGAGATACTCTTCGGTCTACAATTCTCGAGCTAACGGTTTGGCTGAGGCTTTCAACAAAACCTTGATGAAGATCATAAAGAAGACGGTGTCCAAAAATAAGAAGGACTGACACGAGAGACTGCATGAAGCTCTCTGGGCATACTGGACCACGTTCAGAACGGCCACAAATACAACGCCATATGCATTGGTGTTCGGCACTGAAGCAGTACTCCCCCTCGAGATAGAGTTACCCTCTCTACGAGTGGTGGTTCATTATGAGCTAACAGATGAAGAGAATGCCCATTTTCGGCTCGAGGAGCTCGACGCCCTCGATGAAACTCGGCTCGTGGCGCAACAAAACTTGGAGGCTTATAAAGCAAAGATGACGCGCTTATACGAAAGATTGACTAGACCGAGGACACTTCGCCAAGGCGAACTTGTGCTAGTGGTCAAGAGACTTATGATCCCCAATTGTGCCAAACGAGGGAAATTCGAGCCAAACTATGAGGGCCCATACATCATAGATAAAGTCTACCAAGGTGGGGCTTACTTGTTCATGGATATACACGGCGAAAGACCCTTTCGGCCAATAAACGGCCGGTTCCTGAAAAAATACTACGCCTGACGAGTCACGAACCAGGTTAATGATAAATGGTGACGCCTATGTCCGCTCGCTATCTTCCTGAGTCCAAACTCTTTAAGTAGTGCCCAGCGAAACCTCGCCTCCAAGGCTATGGACCACAACGTCCTAAAACTAACAACGGACCGAGATGTCCTAAAACTAACGATGGACCGAGATGTCCTAAAACTAACTACGGACCGTAACGTCCTTAAACTACTACAAACCGCAGCATCCTGAGGCTGACGTAAAAAAAACGGTACGTCCATAAGCGAAATGGGCACGGATGAAAAACCGAAAGGGCTCCGTGAGTAAAAACAGCAGGGCTACCGACGAGTTTGTGAAAACCCGAAAGGGCGCAATCTCGTTAAAAGACACTTGCAAGGTCCTCTCGACCTTATAAGGAGAAAATACCTGCGTGAGATCCTTACGACTCATAAGAGAGCAACACACTTAGGGATCCCCACTATTCCTATGGTGAAGTTACACTTACGAGATCCTCACGACTCGTAAGGAGAATTCCCCTATGAGACCCTCACGGCTCATAGGATTCAAAAGCCTTAAGCTACAGGGATCTGAACCCATTCTTAAGCCATCATACACCCCAATTTGCCCTACAAGCGGTTCAATGTCGACCATTGTATACAATCCACAGGCACAAATAAACGTCTCCCCCACCAAGTTCCGCCGATGGCGTGAAATCCCCTTATTTGGTGAACGACCCTTTTAAGTCCTCTCGAATTATAAGGAGAAAACACTCTTGTAAGATCCTTACGACTTACAGGAGTACACACCACTTAGAAGTCCCCACGACTTCTAAGGAGAACATACACCTATGAGATCCTCACGGCTCGTAGGGAGAAACATCTTTACGAGACCGTTATGGCTCATGAAGTCAGAAGCTTTAGTCGAAAGGATCCTAACCCTGTTTGCTAAGCCACCTTTGTTCGACATCGACGGAGGCAAATGATGATTTGCTCCTGGCAACGTCCTAGTGGTAGCGATGCTGATGCCTAAATCGGTATCAAATTCCAAGTCCTTTCATGACAAATGATGATTCGCTCCTGGCAATATTCCAGTCGCAGCGATGCTGATGCTAAGATTGGCATCAGACCCCAAGCTCTATACTCGCAGCAAAAAGTCAGCGAGCTATAAATGCATACAAAAATAGCCGAAATGATAGGGCAACTTGCAACAAAATCAGCAAGTAAAAGATATGCATACAAAAAACAGCCGAAATGATTGGGCAACTCGCAATAAAAAGCAGCGAGTAAAAAGAAAAATAGCCGAAATGATTGGGCACCGTGAAAAATAGCCGAAATGATTGGGTAATCGCGACTTTCGTGATATAAAAAGCTGAAATGATTGCGGAAAGAAATAAAAAAAATGAAACTTTTGCCCTGCAGGTAAGTCCATACCAACCCCTCTATACAATCCATAGGCATAAACGAAAAAGGAAACACATGTCCCAACAAACTCTACCAAAGGGAGAGTCAGGTCTCAGCAGCAATATCTGCATACCAGAAGACCAACGCGGCGTTCCTTCTCAACTCCAGCAGGATGCAGACGCAACGTCAACAACCGACTTCAAGGTCACAACGAAGCGGAGCCTTGGAAAAGTTCCTAGTTCCAAATCTCGACGGCCACCTCTACAGCCTAGAGACCAACAACGGCGTTCCTCCTCATGCCAGCAGAGCACGGATGCGACATCACTAATCGGAGCCACGGTGAAGTCCTCGGTTCCAAGACTCTATGGTGCACAGACAACCTAGTGTTAACCCCTGACCTCCCTATCGTCAAGCAACGCTTTGACTCGGATACATGTCAAACCCCTGACCTCCCTGTCGTCAAGCAACGCTTTGACATGGATACATGTCAACTTCTGACCTCCTTGTCGTCAAGCAACGCTTCGACTCGGATACATGTCAACTCCTGACCTCCCTGTCGTCAAGCAAAGGTTCGACATGGATACATGTCAACCCTGACCTCCCTGTCGTCAAGCAACGCTTCAACTCAGATACATGTTAACCCCTGACCTCCCTGTCGTAAAGCAACGCTTCGACATGGATACATGTCAACCCTGAATTCCTTGTCGTAAAGCAACGCTTCGACATGGATACATGTCAACCTTGACCTCCATGTCGTCAAGTAAAGCTTCGACATGGATACATGTCAACCCTGATCTCCTTATCGTAAAGCAATGCTTCGACACGGATACATGTCAACCCCGACCTCCCTGTCGTCAAGCAACGCTTCGACACGGATACATGTCAACCCTGACCTCCTTGTTGTAAAGTTACTCTTCGACACGGATACATGCTTCGACACGGATACATGTCAACCCTGACCTCCCTGTCGTCAAGCAACGCTTCGACACGCATACATGTCAACCCTGACCTCCCTGTCATCAAGCAACGCTTCGACACGGATACATGTCAACCCCTGACCTCCCTGTCGTCAAGCAACGCTTCGACACGGATACATGTCAACCCCTGACCTTCCTGTCGTCAAGCAACGCTTCGACACGGATACGTGTCAACCCTGACCTCCCTGTCGTCAAGCAACACTTCGACACGGATACGTGTCAACCCTGACCTCCCTATCATAAAGCAACGCTTCGACACGGATACATGTCAACCCCTGACCTCCCTGTCGTAAAGCAACGCTTCGACTCGGATACATGTCAACCCCTGACCTCCCTGTCGTCAAGCAACGCTTCGACTCGAATACATGTCAACTCCTGACCTCCCTGTCGTCAAGCAAGGCTTTGACTCGGATAAATGTCAACTCCTGATCACTCTATCGTCAAGCAACGCTTCGACTCGGATACATGTCAACCCCTGACCTCCCTGTCATAAAGCAACGCTTCGACTCGGATACATGTCAACTCCTAACCCCCCTACTGGTGCAATGCTCCGTCTCGGAAATACATTAACCCATGATTCCCCGGTCGTAAAGCAATGCTTCGACTCGGAAATAAATCAACACATAAACTTAACAACCCATAAAAAGAAAGTTCTCTTGTGAGATCCTTACGACTCTTACAAGAAAATATACTTAGGAGTCCTTACGACCCCTAAGTAGAAATTACACCTATGAGATCCTCTCGACTCACAGGGAGAAAAATCTTTATGAGACCCTTACGGCTTACAAAGTTGAAAAGTCTTAGGTGGCAAATCCTAACCTTGTCGCCTAAGACATCACTGCCCTGCAAAAAGATCAAGATAAACTACATATGGACCACATCCATCAGAGCTACATGCAAGCACGGGATAAAAATATATATATATATATGTGTGTGTGTGTGTGTGTGTGTGTGTGTGTGTGTGTGTGTGTGTGTCTTTTATTCATGAAATCAAAGTGAATACAAGATACATATCGTAAAGAGAATCAAAATGAATACAAAATACCCTCTCATTCAGGAGTGGATACAAGAAAAGAATTTTTTTACGAAAATTCTTTAAGCCGGCGGACGGCACAATAAGCTCCTCAATTCATCGCTCTTCCGCTGGGCCTCGGCTTCAAGCTTGGTTATCTCCACGAGACGGGTCTCCGCCCGAGACTGTTGAGCCTGATACGAGGCGAGCCGAATCTCAAGCTCCCTTCTGGCAACTTTGTGAGCTTCAACCATCTCCCGGGAAAAGATGATGGCTTTGTCAAGAGCGACCATTTCCCTGATAGCTTCTTGAAGCACCCGCCAAAGTTCGTACGCACGGGTGGTCTTAGCAGTGAGCTCAGCTTGAAGTTCCCCCAAAGCAATCGAGGCCAGTTCCCTCTTCGAGAATTTCCGGTTAAGCCTCTTCTCACATGATTGTAGATTCGCGACGCACCGTTCGATCAGCCCCCGCAAGCTCGTCTTTCCAGCCACAACCTCTGAGAGAAGGCATGTGCACTCGAGATCATGTAAACAGACCTCCACTCGACGCCAATCCTTGATCCAAAACACGCACAAACTATTTTCTCTTTCTGGCAACAAGGAAAGTCTTCGGTAGGTACCCCATTAAGCATGCGTTCATGACTATATGCCTATGGTATCTAGAACGCGCTGATTTATGGACAACACGACGACGATGTTCGCACCCAAAGGAAATTCCCAGGGGTTAAATATAATGCTCATGTACTCAGGTGGATGCACATACGAATGTATGACGAAAAGAAAAATTCAGTAGAAAAGCATTCAAACAGCCAATGCTAAGAGGAATACATTGATTTAAATATACTACGCTACAGGGAAAAGATCACCAAACATGGGATCGAAGATATAAGGGTTAACAAAATAAAATACAAAATTCTCCAGCTCCCTCTCTGCCTTCTCCAACACGTCGAAGCGACAGTTTTCGCGGGGAGTTGCTCCCTACCGATTAGCGCCGTGCTCATCAGCAAAAGCGGACATGACAGCCCGCCGGGTTCTTATCTGACCCAGTAGATGAATCGAGCGATCCTTCAGAGCCCGGGTAATTAAGCACGCCTCGTAGAAACACTCGATCTTGTCCTCTGCCACATCGAGAATCCCCGGAGTCATCTCTGTCGGATGAGGAGGGACGTCGGCAAGCACGGACGAAAAGACCATCCGTAACCAAATGGAACCCATAGGAAGGGGAGAGCCCCTAAGAATTAGGAGTTCATACGTCACCGCGTCACATTCAGCATCGGTGAGAACAGGATCCACTAGCTGATAGGGTTATCTAGCACCCACTGTAGATATAAAAGCATCACACATGCTACTTTTAAAAATAAAGAGGTGCTAAGCAAACAAAATAAGGATCTTTAACTAGAATACTAGGGTAACAACTAAAGTATCACATACAAAAACCATATTATCACTAAGTGAAAGGAATACAGCCTTTGTAGTCCTCTTTGTAATGACTTCTAGGATCGATGAGAGGTTGGAAAGGCTTGCTAGTAAGCTCCTACGTCTACGATGATCCACCCGAAGTTCACTAGATCCAAGCTTCTAGCTCCACTTGATGCAAGAAGAAGATGAAGCTAAACACTCTAAACTAATTGGCTAGATTAGAGTAAAATGATGAAGTGGTGTATTTTATTTTGTCAAAACCCTTTCTTTTTAACTCTCTCTCTCTCTCTGGAAAAATCAAGAGAGCTTGGAGGAAGAAGAAGATGAAGGCAAAACCCTTTTTCTAAAATGAAATGATAAAGCTTGAATGAAAAATAGAAAAGATAGAATATATATTTTCTATCTCCATTCAAACCATGATTCTAATAATATCTAGATATTTAGTAAGTGAGTTAAAACCCAAAAGAAAAGATTAATCCAAGGTTAAAAGGTAGGTGAAGTGTGGTTTACTTTTGAAAGAGTGTAGAAAGATAACCATGGATTAATCTTTTTCTTTTCCTTTTGTTTTAAAACAAATACATACATACATACATACATACATACATACATATATATATTATAGTTCCATGTGAGTCTTATATTGCCTTCAAAGATGTATCATCAACCGTGATACTTTTGCATGTAAGTATCCATGCACATCAACATGTGCATACATGCACATCAACATGTGTATACATTCATGCATTCTTCCTCTTTAATAAAAAGGGTTTGAATAAAGAATAACACTAAAAGTCAATATGTTAAATCAATAATTGATTTAAATATCCGGTCATATCATATACGACCCGACCAATAGAAAAACGCCCGATTAACAAACGGTATCACATAGTCGTATTCAATCAGGTCCTCACGCATATCTCATATGCACACCACATCTTTTCGCCTGGGGTTGGAAACTTCTGTGTGGGACTCTAAGACTCGTCAATACGCCGGCAGTGGGTGATGATCATATCAAACATCCACAAGCCGCAAGCGGTCATCTAAACGTAACGGCCACCCGGGTATTGAGCGATCAGAAGAAAACTAGCAAAGCTGTCAAAACTCCCGTCGAGCCATCTGGCAACACTTACCGTACAGTCCAGTCTCTTCGTCAGATATGTTGCATATCGAGTCTAGGGATGGTATCGTCGACCCCAATAATTCATGCCGGTGTATAGTGTAAGTCCACGTTGCCCACCCCGATACTTACGGGGAGGCGGAAACGTTATGAAAAATTCGATTTTTACAACACTAGGCAACATGGACTAACCAAAGGAGGGATCTTTGCTAAACCTAAACTAACAACCAAGCTAAAAGATTCAGCTACTCGGTTAAGTGGTTATACCTAAGTCTTGAAGTCCTTCTCTTCTTGCTCCTTGGAGTGGGATGAACGGATCGTCTCGTCGCCTTCTCTTGCCGAAGAAAGATCCACCCAAGGGCCTCTACCTTTGGCTCCTACCTCAAACTAGAAGTAACTAAGGTGCTTGGTGTGATAAACCTAGAACCTTAGAAAGAGTAGAGAGTAATTTTGAAGGTTTTATCTCAAGCTCAATGGTTCTCAACTCATGAGAGGGGAGAGCTTTGAGAGAGAGGAAGAGGATGAGAGAGAATGAGAATAATAGAATGAGAAAATAAAGCCAACCTTCTCTCATATATGTGAATTATGATAATTAAATAATTAGCTAAAGATAATTGTGATGGTTAATCTTGAAATGACCATTATCATTTCACATTAATTACTTTTGCAAGAATTAAAGAGCATCTTTCATATGAAATGATGATGGTCAATATGTCAACATAGGTCAACAAGTCAACCATAGTCAAATGGTCAACAACCCTAACCATAACACAATTATAATTAACTAATATTAATAATCATATTTCACACATAAACATTAGGGTTAAGAAAATGACAATGGTCATCAACCCTAATGAAAGTCCTTTGCCTCTGCCTCAGTCAACTGTGCATACACACCCGTATCCGTGTTCCGAGGAACACGAATACAAAGAGATAAAACCAATCCCAAAACATATACTAGGATCTGGCTTAAACCAAAGCCCGCTAGTATAAGCTGTCCGGACACCAAACGTGCACAAGTGCGCGGATGTGAACGAACCCCGTCGCAAAACCATGCGACCTCTACTCGTTTTGCCTAAAGGAGAATAACCTTATGTGTGCGACTTTAAAGATTCGACACTACGCTGGCAGTGGGTTTAACCACAGACCGCAAGCGGCACTAGCTGTACGTAACGGTCCCCAGGTAGATGCCGATAAGAAGACCGACGAGGTAAACCCATCTGAACTCCTACTGAGCCTGAATGTGACAGTCTCCGTACAGTCCGGTCTGTTCGTCTAAGAGTATCGCATGGCGGGCTTAGGGGCGGTAAACGTCAGTCCCCTAATAGCGGTACAAGTTGTGTCGGAGTGTAGCCCAGAACACCCTGAGATAACACTAGAAACCTACCAGTCTATCTCGCTTGCCCTGGCCAGGGACTTTGTGTAATGGCTCTTCTAGACACAGCGCGATATCAACCCCCAATACCGGGAGAGACGAATCCTGTCTAACCGTCATTGCCTCCAAGTGCTTCGGGACTGCACCCAACTGCTACCTGTTTGCACGACTCCTTTGAGCTATGGTTGGGTAGCAATCTAAGAACAGTAGGAACACACTCGAGGCGAAGTGACAGTGTCAAGTCAACGGACTAAGCTGTACTCATGTCACCTGGGAACTGATAACTGACGATAGGTATAATACCAACCAACAGTTCCCGACGAGTCCTGTCCAGCGTACTCGTAATCTAACGAGCACCCGCATACTATCTCAAGTACGACGTACTGACGGCTGTGGGACAGACCGTCTCCCAAGCTGGGATGAGAAGCGCATACGCTAGTCTACTCCGGAGTATCGATGCCCTGTCTCGATAGTCCTACGACTAGGGACCTGCACAAGGATGTGCTTATGGATTACCCAGCCCCCACGAGTGTGACTGCCATCAAAACGCTGGTAATCAAGCAAAGATCCTAAGGGCTCCACTAATGTGCAAAGGCGATATGCTATAAAAAACACATGCACACATTAAAGCAGAAACAAACCAAGTAGCATACTACTATTTTGAGCAAGAATGTCAATACAAGGTGAATATCCCAAGCTTCCATTAAATAATATACAAACTAGTATGATACAGTAATGGCCTCTAGGGCATATACACTAACAATCTCCCACTTGCACTAAGGCCATGTACTGGCGTATCGAAGACCTATCATCTCGATCAGCCGCTCGAACTGAGTCTGGGGTAAGGCCTTCGTGAATGGATCAACAGTGTTATCTTCCGTAGCAACTCTCCGAACCTCGATCTCCTGGCGACCCACGATCTCCCTGATCAGGTGATACCGCCACAAGATGTGTCTGGACTTCTGATGGGACCTGGGTTCCTTCGCTAAAGCTATAGCCCCGTTGTTGTCGCAATACAGAGGTATTGGATCAACAATGGACTGAACCACTTGAAGTTCTATCAAGAACTTTCTTATCCAGACGGCTTCTTTTGCGGAATCTGCAGCAGCGATATATTCCGCTTCCATCGTCGAGTCAGCAACGGTTTCCTGTTTGGAACTCTTCCAACACACCGCCCCTTCATAGAGGGTAAAGACATAACCCGACATGGACTTGGAATCATCCTTGTCACTCTAGAAGATGGAGTCAGCAAAAGCCTCGATCTGGAGGTCTTTTCCGCCATACACCAAAAACATCTCCTTAGTCCTTCTTAGGTACTTGAGAATGTTCTTTACCGCTATCCAGTGTTTCTCCCCAGGGTTTGACTGATACCTGCTTACCACACTCAGTGCATAAGCTACATCCGGTCTGGTACACAACATCGCATACATTATAGAGCCTACCGCAGAAGCGTAGGGTATAATAGACATGCGATCCCTTCCCAAATCAGTCTTGGGATACATCTCTTTGGAGAGGGTGATCCCGTGACAAGCCGGTAGATTACCGCGGTTGGAATCTTCCATACTGAATCTTTTCAGTATGGTGTCGATGTACCTGGACTGTGAAAGTCCCAATATCCTCTTGGATCTGTCACGATAGATCCGGATCCCCAGAATGTAAGAGGCATCACCCAGGTCTTTCATGGAGAACCTGTGTGACAAGAACCTTTTGACAGATTGTAGCATAGGAATGTCATTTCCTATCAAGAGAATGTCATCCACGTATAAAACGAGGAATACTACAGTTCTTGCTACAAATCTACTATCGATGCATGGTTCATCTTGATTTTTGATAAAGCCAAATTCTTTGACCGTCTCATCAAAACAGATGTTCCAACTCCGCGATGCCTGCTTTAGTCCATAGATGGACTTAAGCAACTTGCACACCTTTTCGCTGCTCCCACTCTGAATGAAACCCTCTGGCTGGTCCATATAGACACACTCCTCTAAATTTCCATTTAGAAAAGCGGTCTTTACGTCCATCTGCCAGATCTCATAATCGTGGAAGGCAGCAATGGCAAGAAGGATCCGAATGGATTTCAGCATAGCCACTGGAGAAAAGGTTTCGTCATAGTCCAAGCCAGGTCTTTGACGGAAACCCTTTGCAACAAGTCTAGCCTTATAGGTCTCAATCTGTCCATCTACACCAATCTTCCTTTTGAAGATCCACTTGCATCCTACGGGTTTTACCCCATCTAGAGCAACGTCCAACGTCCATACTTTGTTGGTGTACATGGACTCCATTTCGGTCCGCATTGCATCCGGCCATTTTACTGAGTCGACGCTCTGAATGGCCTGCTGAAAGCTAGTCGGCTCATCACTATCAATGATGCAATCCTCTCTATCCCCGTCTATGAGAAAACCGTAGTATCTCTCGGGCAGATGAGACTGCCTACTACTTCTGCGGAGCGGCGCAGGAATGTCCTGATCTTTCGAACCCTCTGGTTCTACTAAGCTTTCAGTAATAGCTCGTGGTTCTGGAATTTCTTCTAGTTCTATTGCGCTCCCACTTATCTGATTTTCCAAAAATTCAGTTTCCAAGAAGTGGGCATGACGAGAAACAAAAACCTTCTGTTCCTCTTCGCAATAGAAGAAATATCCCTGGGAGTTCTTTGGATATCCCACAAACTTGCACTGTACTGAGCGTGCCTCGAGTTTGTCCGCTTGCTGCTTTTTGACAAAAGCTGGACATCCCCATGTCTTAATGTGATTAAGATAGGGTCTCTTCCCACACCACATCTGATATGGTGTAGTAGGCATAGTCTTAATTGGAACTCGGTTCAAAAGGTATGCAGCTGATTCTAGTGCATATCCCCAGAATGATCACGGTAACTCAGCGTTACTCATCATGGAACGTACCATATCCAATAGGGTCCGGTTCCGTCTCTCCGATACACCGTTATGTTGCGGAGTGTATGGAGGAGTAAGCTGAGAGAGAATTCCATTCTCTTTTAAGTAATCCAGGAACTCGACACTCAAGTATTCACCACCTCGATCAGATCTCAGTGTCTTGATACTTTTGCCTGTTTGTTTTTCTACTTCATTCTTATATTCCTGGAATTTTCCAAAGGCTTCGGATTTATGTTTCATTAAGAAGACATATCCGTACCTTGAAAAGTCATCCGTGAAAGTAATGAAGTAAGAATAACCGCTTCGTGCATGCGTAGACATTGAACCGCACACGTCGCTGTGTACGAGTCCCAAGAGCTCGCTCGCTCTTACTCCGTGTCCAGTGAACGGAGTCTTTGCCATCTTTCCTTTGAGACAGGATTGACAAGTTGCATATGATTGATATTCGAACGGATCCAAATATCCTTCTGTATGTAACTTCGTCAACCTTCTCTCATTGATGTGACCCAGTCTACAATGCCATAAGAAAGCCTGATTTGTTTCCGGAGACTTTCTTTTGTGTGTATTCTGGACATTGAAAATCTGTGGTTGGTTTAATACGTATATACCATTGCTTAATGTACCTGACCCAATCAGAACTTGATTAAGGTGAATGTTTACAACATTACTTACAAACGCAAATTCATAACCTTCTTTAGATATTAAAGATACAGAAATGATATTACAAGTTGCATTGGGAAGCAATTATGTAAAACCAAAACATGTCCATTTGACATTCCCAAGTGATAGTCCCCCACGGTCTCAGCATCCATGCTGGCTCCGTTTGCAACTTTGAGGGTCATGTTACCTGCCTTCAAAAACCTACGCTTTCTCAATGCCTGCAAAGAATTACAGATATGAGATCCTGATCCGGTATCCAATACACAGGAAGTAGAGTTTATTGATAGACAGTTTTCAATAACATACACACCTGAAGCTGAAGCCGTAACTTGCTTCAGATCCTGGGTTCTGGCCTTCCAAGCCCTGCAATCTTTCTTCCAGTGTCCACTCTTGTGACAGTAAAAGCACTCTTCCTTATCCATAAGCTTTCCCGCTACTTTTGTTGCCTTTGCCTTTCCCTTCGTATCCACTTTACTAACACCGCCCCTTGGTTTGGCGGGGGTTTTCTTCTTCTTTCCCTTGGCTTTCGCCTTGGACCTAGAAGAGGAAGATCCTCCTATAAACAAAGTGGATGTTTTCCTACCTTTCTGTAGGGTGCCCTCTGCACTCCTCAGCATGTTGAGGAGTTCTGAAAGTTCAACTTCCTTTTCTTGCAAGTTGAAGTTCAGGATAAACTGGGCGTAAGTGGAAGGAAGGGAAAGGAGAATCAAGTCCGTATAGAGCTCATTCTCCAACGTGGTCCCAAGGTCCGCGAGCTCCTCTATGTAGCCAATCATCTTAAGCACGTGTTCCGCTACCGATGATCCGACGGTCAATCTCGCCGAAAACAGCTTTTTCGACACTTCGTATCTGGCGATACGGGATTGCTCTCCATATAGTTCTTTTGTATGGAGAAATATGGATTCGAGGTCCATATTCTCGTGCCTCCTCTGATGTTCATTGTCCATAGAGGCAAGCACTGTTAGTGTTTATGCCCTAGAAGGCCATTACTGTATCATACTAGTTTGTATATTACTTAATGGAAGCTTGGGATATTCACATGTATATATAACAGTCTTGCTAAACATAGTAGTATGCTACTTGGTTTTTCTATCTTAATATGTGAGTGTACGTATTGATAGAGCTCTTAGGATCTTGCTTGTCTACCAGCGTTGTGATGGCAGTCACACTAGTGGGGGCTGGGTAGTCTACAAGCACATCCTTATTCAGGTCCCTGGTCGTTGGATTATCGAGACAGAGCATCGATATCCGGAGTAGACTAGTGTGTACGCTTCTCATCCCAGTTGGGGAGATGGTCTGTCCCACAGCCATCAGTACGTCGTACTGGAGATAGTATGCAGGTGCTCGTTAGGTTACGGATACACCGGACAGGACTCACAGGGAACTGTTGGTTGGTTTGATACCAGTCGTCAGTGAGCAGTTCCCAGGTGACATGAGTACAGCGTAGTCCGCAGACTTGACACTGCTACTTCGCCTCGAGTGTGTCCCACTGTTCTTAGATTGCTACCCTACCACGGCTCAAAGGAGTCGTGCAAACAGGTAGCAGTTGGGTGCAGTCCCGAGCACTTGGAGGCAGTGGCGGTTAGACAGGATTCGTCCCTCCCGGTATTGGGAGTAGATATCGTGCTGTGTCAGAGAGCCATTACGCAAAGTCCCTGGCCAGGGCAAGCGAGATTTACTGGTAGGTTCCAGTAGTTTCTCAGGGTGTAATGGGCTTCACTACGACACGACTTATACCGCTATTAGGGGACTGACGCTTGCCGCCCTCCTAGGCCCGATATGCGATAGTCTTGGACGAACGGACCGGACTGTATGGAGATTGTCACATCAGACTCAGTAGGAGTTCGGATGGGTTTCCTCATCGGCCTTCTTATCGACAACTACCTGGGGACCGTTACGTACAGCTAGTGCCGCTTGCGGTCTGTGGTTAAACCCACTGCCAGCGTAGTAGTCGAGTCTCTAGAGTCCCACACAGAGAGTTTCCTACTCCAGGCGAAACGATATAGAGGTCGCATGGTTTTGCGACAAAGGGTTCGGACGCATACGTGCGTTTACGCACGTACGACTTTCGGACAGTTTTTACCAGTCGGCTTTGGTTTAAGCCAGTTACTGGTATCCGGTTATTGGATTTTTACAGTCTAAAGTTTTTCCGTATTTTTGCGGATCGGAGGGGCGTTCTCGTAATTGTGCGAGAAGCTTCTAGAAGATGTGACTAAGGAGGTTACTTTGGATAAGATTGTGAGTCATGAGAGTGATTCATCTTTATCATTATTGCACCATAAATGATAAATGACACATGCTTAATGAATCACCATTTTGCATTTATGAAGCATGCTTATTCATTTCTTTTATTGATTATTCTAAAATAAGAATGCTTCATAATATATTATGATACACTCTCTCTCATCTCATTATCTCATCTCACATTCTCTCTCCTCAAGCTCTCATCTTCAAGAGACTAATCCTTAATCCTCATGTGTTGAGATCAAAGGTTTAGTTAGACTTAAACATCCATTACCTTCACTCTATATCATCCTTTCTTCTTTGATTAGCAATCAAAGTAGATTAGTTGCCTCAAGTTAGAGGTGTAGCTTGGAGTTTTGCTCTCGGGTGGATCGTCTACTACCTAGAGAAGGCCGAGGAGAACAAGGAGATCGTAAAGACGAAGGACTAGTTTCATTTGGTATAATCCCTAAACACAATAGTTAAGAAACACTTTGTGTACGGTTATTTATAGTTTAGCTTCGATTCAAGCGGTTAGTCGATGTTCGTTCTTTAAACTTGATCGTTTTTGAAAATTCCGCCTCCCCACAAGAACTGGGGTGTACTACATCGACTTACAGTGGTATCAGAGCCTCGCTAAACACTAAATAACTTGATTGCAAATTTGTACGAATTTCGAACGGAAAAACGAAGCCGGAAAACCCTAAATCTGTTCAGTTTCTGTCGAACTTAAAATGATGTCCTAAAATTTTTCAGGTAAGTTCAGAGAGCTTGTAAACAGTCCAGAAGAACACACAAAAAATTCGAGCCCATGACTCGGCTAAAGCGCCGTGGAAGGGCGGCGGATCCCACCGATCCGCCGCGGTTCCGCGGCCGAGTTGCCGAGTCATGGACTCGTATTTGGTTTGTGGGTCCTCTGTAGAATTTGGGGTTCTCTGGAATATTTAATATTTGCTCAGGTTACTGTTTAACAGAGCAGATTTTGGAGCAATATTGATGTTGTTTAATCGATCGAAATTGTACAGTATTTGCATGTTGGATTATATCTGTGATTGTTTAATGTGTTCGTAAACCTCCCCTAACTGCTAGTATCTCGGTTGGCAGGGGGTTGCACATTTCTGTAATGGTTATATCTGTTTGTGCATATAAACTGTATTGGACTGTTGTGGTGTATAGCCGGGGTTTGCAATGGGTTATTGTTTAATTCATTTGTTGTAAATGTAATTTGTTGTAATATTATTTTTGCGGGGCACTTCCAGGTTGCGGTCGTAGCCACCGTTGTATTATTTCATTTTACTGTTTTTTGCTCCTAGGACTGACCCAAGGTGGGGTACACAAACTGCCGGGCGGTTAGTTTGCCGTACCCGTAGGGGTCGAGGGTGGGGTATCGGCTATTCATCACAACTGTGTAATCTGTCTTTTCTTGCAGGCTCGAAAGAAATACAGATTGCTTGCAAATCCAATATTGTTTATCTGTGTTCTGGAATGAATATCATTGCGTCAGACGAATGTAAAATATCTATATTTATGATAGCTATTTAGACGTCATTTATGTTTTACACCCGCGCTAGCCCAGCCCCCGCTCTGTCGTTAGTTAAGTAACCTAACGGGTGATGACGGGACCCAGTGGCGAATGCGGATGGCATAAGAGGACGTTGTATTTTCGTTGTTTTCTGCAATGATAGGTTAATGATGGGACGCATTATCTGTAATGCAAAGAAAATAAACCAAGTTTAAATCGTTGGAACAATTTAAAAGAAACCACTCGGTTATTTTTAAAACAGATATTTTTAAATGCGGAGATTTAACCACTCCTTTTAAAAGCTATCAGGTTCCTTCGGTTATATCAAGTTCACTACGTTCACGGTTTCGCCAAAACCAGTCGTAGCCCTCCGTCATTTCTTATGAATGGTCAGCAGTATTCAAGCTATGTTTGTTTGGCCCTTAGTCAAGACATAGTGATTGGTAGCTGCTGGGGTATTCATTTGTTACATAGATAGATGAGTTGGTTTGGGACAGTCGTATTGCTTTGTTGGCCCTTAGTCAAGAGTATATATGGATGGGTTCAAATCAACAGGATAATGATGGGCAGAACTTGACATGTGACTTATGATTTGTTGGCCCTTAGTCAAGATCATAAGAACATGGGGCAAAAACATATATCGGGAATTTCTAAAGAAACTGAAATTTGCAAAGAGATGCATACCATTTGGAGTTTGATGAATGTTGGTAGGATTCCTTCAACATTATCATACGATGATATTTGGATCCCGATCCTACTGTGAGTATATGCTACTTATCAGGATATTCGTCACTTAACGATCAATGCTATAAACCTAGTAGGTGTCCAGAAAGGTGTCAGCGGGGTTACGCCCCCAGAGAAAAGAGGTTATTTAATTAAGGAACTTCGCGAAAGCGTTGGAAAACCTCCCTCGAAGTATCGACACTGGCCTGGCTGAACGGTTAAGCAAGTATTGTACGGTGAGAATAGTCCTGGCTAATTCTTCTTTTATGGTTTGAGGAAGGATTCGAGAAACAGTGGGAGCCATCCAGTTTAGATAAACTAAAAACCACTCTAAACTTGCAAGAGCATCATGCTAAAGTGTTTTCTTCTCTCTCTCCTAATTGCAGCGACCCTGAAAATGACTGGACTTAAGTTACTTTTAGAAAAGAATATACTGACGGGGCCAAACTATAAAGATTGGCTGCGGAATGTCAAAATGGCCTTGACCTATGACAAACTGGGGTACGTCCTCACCGCTACGGCACCTGCTGTCCTTGGTCCCAAATCCAGCAATGCGGATAAGGAAATCCGCAAAACCTGGGATTTAGATTGCGCGAGAGCCAAGTGCATCGTGCTTGCCTCTATGAACAATGAACATCAGAGGAGGCACGAGGATATGTCTCTAGATGGCATATTTCTCCATACAAAGGAACTTTATGGAGAGCAATCTCGTATAGCAAGATACGAGACCTCGAAGAAATTGTTTCGAGCGAGGTTGGCTGTCGGGTCATCGGTAGGTGAACATGTCCTACAGATGATCGGCTATATTGAGGAGCTCGCAGACCTTGGGACGACTTTGGATAATGAGCTCTATACAGACCTTATTCTCCAGTCCCTTCCTCCCACCTACGCCCAGTTTATCCTCAACTTCAATCTTCAAGGAAAAGAAGTTGAACTTGCGGAACTCCTGAACATGTTAAGGAGTGCAGAGGGCACCTTGCAGAAGGCAAGGGAAACACCCGCTATGTTTGTTGGCGGTACATCTTCTTCCGGGTCCAAGGCTAGGGCCAAAGGAAGGAAGAAGAAGGCCGCACCCAAACCTAGAGGAGGTGTTAGTAAGGTGGGAAAGAAGGGAAAGAAAAAGTTTGCAGCACCGGTAGTTGGCTTGGATGAGTGCTTCCATTGTCACAGGAAAGGGCACTGGAAGAAGGATTGCAAGGCGTGGAACGCCAAGAACCAGGAACCGAAGCAAGCTGTGGCTTCGACTTCAGGTATGTTTGTAATTGAGAATTGTCTGTCGATCAACTCTACTTCCTGGGTATTGGATACCGGATCAGGATCTCATATTTGCAATTCATTGCAGGCACTGAGAAACCGTAGAGTGCTGAAGGAAGGTGATATGATCCTCAGGGTTGCTAACGGAGCTAGCGTGGGAGCTGCGTCCGTCGGGGATTATCACCTAGGATTGACGAGTGGACACATTTTGGTTTTACATAACTGTTATTTTGTACCAAGCTTAACGTGTAATATCATATCAGTTTCCTTGTTATCAAATAAAGGTTATGATTTCACGTTTGTAAGAGATGTTGTCAACATCCACCTTAATCATGGTTTGATTGGGTCCGGTACTCTAAATAACGGCATATATGTGTTAAACCAACTCCAAATTTTCAATGTCCAGAACACACTAAAAAGAAAGTCTCCAGATTTAAATAAAGCTTTCTTATGGCATTGTAGACTGGGTCACATCAATGAGAGAAGGTTGACTAAGTTGCATAGAGAAGGATATTTGGACACGTTCGAATATCAATCTTATGACACTTGTCAATCTTGTCTCAAAGGAAAGATGACAAAGACTCCATTTACTGGACAAGGAATAAGAGCGAGCGAGCTCTTAGGACTCATACACAACGATGTATGCGGTCCAATGTCTACACATGCAAGAGGTGGTTTTTCCTACTTCATTACTTTTACAGATGATTTCTCTAGGTATGGACATGTTTTCTTAATGAAGCATAAATCCGAGGCCTTTGAGAAATTCAAGGAATATAAGAGTGAAGCGGAAAACCAAACAGGCAAAAGTATTAAGACACTAAGATCTGATCGAGGTGGAGAATACTTAAGTGCCGAGTTCCTAGGTTACCTAAAAGAGAAAGGAATTCTCTCTCAGCTTACTCCTCCATACACTCCACAGCATAACGGTGTATCGGAGAGACGGAATCGAACCCTATTGGATATGGTACGATCCATGATGAGTAATACTGAGTTACCGCGATCTTTCTGGGGTTATGCGCTAGAATCAGCGGCATATCTTTTGAACCAGGTTCCAACCAAGACTGTGCCTACCACACCATATCAGATGTGGAGTGGGAAGAAACCCTGTCTAAAACATTTTAGGACATGGGGGTGTCCAGCTTTTGTAAAAAAGCAGCATGTGGACAAGCTCGAGGCACGCTCAGTACTGTGTAAGCTTGTGGGATATCCAAAGAACTCCAAGGGATATTATTTCTATTACGCAGAGGAACAAAAGGTTTTTGTTTCTCGTCATGCCCACTTCTTAGAAACTGAATTTTTAGAAAATCAGAAGAGTGGGAGCGAAGTAGAACTGGAAGAAATTCCAGAACCACAAGCTGTTACTGAAAGTTTGGTAGAACCAGAGGTTCAAGAAGAACAGAACATTCCCGCACCCCTCCGCAGGAGTAGTAGGCCGTCTCATCCGCCTGAGAGATACTACAGTTTTCTCATTGATGGGGATAGAGAGGATTGCATCATAGATGATGATGAACCTACTGACTTCCGGCAGGCCATCCAGAGCGGCGACTCGGTACGATGGCTAGATGCAATGCGGACCGAAATGGAGTCCATGTACACCAACAAAGTATGGACTTTGGACTTTGCTCCAGATGGGGTAAAACCCATAGGATGCAAATGGATCTTCAAGAAAAAGATTGGTGTAGATGGACAGGTGGAAACCTATAAGGCTAGACTTGTTGCAAAGGGTTTTCGTCAAAGACCTGGTTTGGACTATGACGAAACTTTTTCTCCAGTAGCTATGCTCAAATCCATTCGGGTCCTTCTTGCTATTGCTGCCTTCCATGATTATGAAATCTGGCAGATGGACGTAAAGACGGCTTTTCTGAATGGAAATTTAGAAGAGAGCGTCTATATGGATCAGCCAGAGGGTTTCAATCAGAGTGGGAGCAGCGGGAAAGTATGCAAGCTGCTTAAGTCTATTTATGGACTAAAGCAGGCATCGCGGAGTTGGAACATCTGTTTTGATGAGACAGTCAAAGAGTATGACTTTATCAAAAATCCAGATGAACCGTGTATATATAGTAAAGTTGTGGCCAGAAGTGTCGTATTCCTCGTCTTGTACGTGGATGACATTCTATTGATAGGAAATGACGTTCCTATGCTACAATCTGTCAAAGGATTCTTGTCACACAGGTTCTCCATGAAAGACCTGGGTGATGCCTCGTACATTCTGGGGATCCGGATCTATCGTGATAGATCCAAGAGGATGTTGGGACTTTCGCAGTCCAGGTATATCGACACTGTACTGAAAAGATTCAGTATGGAAGATTCTAAGCGCGGTAATCTACCGGCTTGTCACGGAATCACCCTCTCCAAAGAGATGTCTCCCAAGACTGATTTGGAAAGGGAACGCATGTCTGTTATACCCTACGCTTCTGCGGTAGGCTCTATAATGTATGCGATGTTGTGTACCAGACCAGATGTAGCTTACGCACTGAGCGTGGTAAGCCGGTATCAGTCTGACCCAGGGGAGAAACACTGGATAGCAGTAAAGAACATTCTCAAGTACCTGAGGAGGACTAAGGAGATGTTCTTGGTTTACGGCGGAAAAGACCTCAGGTTGGAGGCCTTTGCTGATTCCGGCTTCCAGAGTGATAAGGACGATTCCAAGTCCATGTCGGGTTATGTCTTTACCCTCAATGGAGGGGCGGTGTGCTGGAAGAGCTCCAAGCAGGACACCGTTGCTGACTCGACGATGGAAGCGGAGTATATAGCTGCTTGCGATGCCGCAAAAGAAGCAGTCTGGATAAAGAAGTTCCTAACAGAACTTCAGGTGGTTCCTACCATAGTTGATCCAATACCTCTGTATTGCGACAACAATGGAGCTATAGCTTTAGCGAAGGAACCAAGGTCCCATCAGAAGTCCAGACACATCTTGAGGCGGTATCACCTGATCAGGGAGATCATTGATCGTCAGGAGATCGAGGTTCGGAGAGTTGCTTCTGAAGAGAACATTGCTGATCCATTCACGAAGGCCCTTCCTCAGATTCAGTTCGAGAGGCTACTCGAGATCATTGGTCTACGATATGCCAGTACATGGCCCTAGTGCAAGTGGGAGATTGTTAGTGTTTATGCCCTAGAAGGCCATTACTGTATCATACTAGTTTGTATATTACTTAATGGAAGCTTGGGATATTCACATGTATATATAACAGTCTTGCTAAACATAGTAGTATGCTACTTGGTTTTTCTATCTTAATATGTGAGTGTACGTATTGATAGAGCTCTTAGGATCTTGCTTGTCTACCAGCGTTGTGATGGCAGTCACACTAGTGGGGGCTGGGTAGTCTACAAGCACATCCTTATTCAGGTCCCTGGTCGTTGGATTATCGAGACAGAGCATCGATATCCGGAGTAGACTAGTGTGTACGCTTCTCATCCCAGTTGGGGAGATGGTCTGTCCCACAGCCATCAGTACGTCGTACTGGAGATAGTATGCAGGTGCTCGTTAGGTTACGGGTACACCGGACAGGACTCACAGGGAACTGTTGGTTGGTTTGATACCAGTCGTCAGTGAGCAGTTCCCAGGTGACATGAGTACAGCGTAGTCCGCAGACTTGACACTGCTACTTCGCCTCGAGTGTGTCCCACTGTTCTTAGATTGCTACCCTACCACGGCTCAAAGGAGTCGTGCAAACAGGTAGCAGTTGGGTGCAGTCCCGAGCACTTGGAGGCAGTGGCGGTTAGACAGGATTCGTCCCTCCCGGTATTGGGAGTAGATATCGTGCTGTGTCAGAGAGCCATTACGCAAAGTCCCTGGCCAGGGCAAGCGAGATTTACTGGTAGGTTCCAGTAGTTTCTCAGGGTGTAATGGGCTTCACTCCGACACGACTTATACCGCTATTAGGGGACTGACGCTTGCCGCCCCCCTAGGCCCGATATGCGATAGTCTTGGACGAACGGACCGGACTGTATGGAGATTGTCACATCAGACTCAGTAGGAGTTCGGATGGGTTTCCTCATCGGCCTTCTTATCGACAACTACCTGGGGACCGTTACGTACAGCTAGTGCCGCTTGCGGTCTGTGGTTAAACCCACTGCCAGCGTAGTAGTCGAGTCTCTAGAGTCCCACACAGAGAGTTTCCTACTCCAGGCGAAACGATATAGAGGTCACATGGTTTTGCGACAAAGGGTTCGGACGCATACGTGCGTTTACGCACGTACGACTTTCGGACAGTTTTTACCAGTCGGCTTTGGTTTAAGCCAGTTACTGGTATCCGGTTATTGGATTTTTACAGTCTAAAGTTTTTCCGTATTTTTGCGGATCGGAGGGGCGTTCTCGTAATTGTGCGAGAAGCTTCTAGAAGATGTGACTAAGGAGGTTACTTTGGATAAGATTGTGAGTCATGAGAGTGATTCATCTTTATCATTATTGCACCATAAATGATAAATGACACATGCTTAATGAATCACCATTTTGCATTTATGAAGCATGCTTATTCATTTCTTTTATTGATTATTCTAAAATAAGAATGCTTCATAATATATTATGATACACTCTCTCTCATCTCATTATCTCATCTCACATTCTCTCTCCTCAAGCTCTCATCTTCAAGAGACTAATCCTTAATCCTCATGTGTTGAGATCAAAGGTTTAGTTAGACTTAAACATCCATTACCTTCACTCTATATCATCCTTTCTTCTTTGATTAGCAATCAAAGTAGATTAGTTGCCTCAAGTTAGAGGTGTAGCTTGGAGTTTTGCTCTCGGGTGGATCGTCTACTACCTAGAGAAGGCCGAGGAGAACAAGGAGATCGTAAAGACGAAGGACTAGTTTCATTTGGTATAATCCCTAAACACAATAGTTAAGAAACACTTTGTGTACGGTTATTTATAGTTTAGCTTCGATTCAAGCGGTTAGTCGATGTTCGTTCTTTAAACTTGATCGTTTTTGAAAATTCCGCCTCCCCACAAGAACTGGGGTGTACTACATCGACTTACAAGCACGAGGCACTTGGCCTTCGCGCAGTCGATTTCCCAGGTCTTACGGATTTCCCTATCCGCGAGCTGGTTTTGGGACCTGGGACAGGGGGAGCTTTGGTGGTAAGGAGATACCCCAACTTGTCATAAGTGATTGCCATTTTGACATTCCTGAGCCAATCTTTGTAGTTTGGCCCTGTCAGTATGTTTTTATCTAGTAGTAACTTAAGTCCAGTCATAATATTTGGTCGCTGCAATTAGGAGAGAGAGAAGAAACACTTTAGCATGATGCTCTTGCAAGTTTAGAGTGGTTTTTAATTTGTCTAAACAGGATGGCTCCCACTGTCTCTCGAATCCCTCCTCAAACCATAAAGGAATAATTAGTCGGGATCAATCTCACCGTACAATTCTTGCTTAACCGTTCAGCCAGGCCAGTGTCGGTACTTCGAGGGAGGTTTTCCAACCCTTTCGCGAAGTTCCTTAATTAAGTAACCTCCTTTCCCTGTGGGCGTAGCCCCGCTAACACCTTTCTAGACACCTACTTGGTTTATAGCATTGATCGTTAAGTGAGAAAGTTCCGGTGGAGTAGCATATACTCGCAGTAGGATCGGGATCCAAATATCATCGCGTGACAAAACTGAAGGAATCCTACCAGAATCATCACACTCCAAATGGTATGCAGCGCTAGCAAGTTTCAGTTTCTTTTGAAACTCCCGATGTGGATTTTTTTGCCCCATGCTCTTATGACCTTGACTTTGGCCAACAAATCATAAGTCACATGTCAAGTTCTACCCGTCATTCTCCAGGTTTATTTGAACCCACCCACACATACCCTTGACTTTGGCCAACAAGGTAGAACGACTGTCCCAAACCAACACATCTATCTATGCTGCACATGAATACCCAATAGCTACCAATCACTATGCCTTGACTTTGGCCAACAAACATAGCTTGAATACTTATTGACCATCCATGTGAAATGACGGAGGGCTACGAATGGTTTTGGCGAAACCGTGAACGTAGCGAACTTAATATAATCCAAGGAACGAGATAGCTTTCAAAAAGGAGTGGTTCAAGCTCTGCATTTAAAAGTTGGTTTTGAAAAGAACCGAGTGGTTTTGAAAGTGTTCCAACGACTTTTACTTGGTTTATTTTTCTTGCATTAATTTTAATGCGTCCCATCAATTAATCCTCCCATTGCAGAAAACAACGAAAATATGACGTACGCTTATGCCATCCGCATTCGCCACGGGGTCCCGTCATCACCCGTTAGGTTACTTAACTAACGACAGAGCGGGGGCTGGACTAGCGCGGATGCAAAACATAAGCAACGCCTAAATAGATATCATATATAGATATATACATTCGTCACATGCAATGATAGCCATTCCAGATCACAGATGAACACATTGTATATACTAGGAATCCGCATTTCGTACGAGCCTGTAACGAAGAGCGGATTACACGGTCGCGATGAATAGCCAAACCCCACCCTAGACCCCTACGGGTGCGGCAAACTACCCGCCAAGTACCCGAAGCGAAGCAACCTCCCTCAACACTGTGAGTAGGCCACTCGGCACTTCGAGATACCCGGTAGTTTGTGCACCCTACCTAGGGTCTATCCTAGGAGCAAAAACAGTAAAAGAAATTATACAATGACGGCTACAACCCCATCCCGGTTGTGCGGCCATATAAATAATATTACATCAAATTACATATTACATGAATTGAAAGAATAAGAAAACTCTCATCTCACAACCCCCCGGCTATTCATCCGCGACAATCCAACGAATTCATATACACAAACCATCAACATTACAGATCATAGATATGTATAACCCCCACTAATCGACGTATAGCGATTAGCAGACGTTCAGTACATATATCACATCACAGATATAACCCATTAGCCAAAGTGTAAAGAAGTTCGATCAAAATACGGATTTGTGACCACCCCAAAAACTAACTTGTTCTCTGGAAATTCTGGGCAGAAACAAACCATCTCAAAAATCACAAAACACCAGCAGAAGAAAACTGCAGGAGAAACGATCCACAGCCGAGTCAACCCGGCCGCGGATCCGCGGCAGGAGCAAGCTCTTGCCGCGGAACCGCGGTGAGTTGGTCGACTCACTGGATCGTTCTTCTTGCCTGTTCTAACAAAAGCCTGAGCCGATTTTTAGTACATGATTTATTATTTTTTGAGCAGAAATAAAAATCGGCAGAAACTTAGGTTTTACGGGGTGTTTTGCGGTTTTTTGTCCGATCGAAGTTCTAGATACTTTGCTAACTTGCTAGTTTGTGTTTAGCTAGGCTCTGATACCACTGTAAGTCCACGTTGCCCACCCCGGTCCTTACGGGGAGGCGGAAACGTTATGAAAAATTCGATTTTTACAACACTAGGCAACATGGACTAGCCAAAGGAGGGATCTTTGCTAAACCTAAACTAACAACCAAGCTAAAAGATTCAGCTACTCGGTTAAGTGGTTATACTTAAGTCTTGAAGTCCTTCTCTTCTTGCTCCTTGGAGTGGGATGAACGGATCGTCTCGTCGCCTTCTCTTGCCGAAGAAAGATCCACCCGAGGGCCTCTACCTTTGGCTCCTACCTCAAACTAGAAATAACTAAGGTGCTTGGTGTGATAAACCTAGAACCTTAGAAAGAGTAGAGAGTAAGTTTGAAGGTTTTATCTCAAGCTCAATGGTTCTCAATTCATGAGAGGGGAGAGCTTTGAGAGAGAGAAAGAGGATGGGAGAGGAAGAGAATGATAAAATGAGAAGATAAAGCCAACCTTCTCTCATATATGTGAATTATGATAATTGAATAATTAGCTAAAGATAATTGTGATGGTTAATCTTGAAATGACCATTAAAATAGGTCAACAAGTCAACCATAGTCAAATGGTCAACAACCCTAACCATAACACAATTATAATTAACTAATATTAATAATCATATTTCACACATAAACATTAGGGTTAAGAAAATGACAATGGTCATCAACCCTAATGAAAGTCCTCTGTTTCTGCCGCAGTCAACTGTGCATACACACCCGTATCCGTGTTCCGAGGAACACGAATACAAAGAGATAAAACCAATCCCAAAACATATACTAGGATCTGGCTTAAACCAAAGCCCGCTAGTATAAGCTGTCCGGACACCAAACCTGCACAAGTGCGCGGATGTGAACAAACCCTGTCGCAAAACCATGCGACCTCTACTCGTTTTGCCTAAAGGCGAATAACCCTCTGTGTGGGACTCTAAAGACTCGACACTACGCTGGCAGTGGGTTTAACCACAGACCGCAAGCGGCACTAGCTGTACGTAACGGTCCCCAGGTAGATGCCGATAAGAACACTGATGAGGTAAACCCATCTGAACTCCTACTGAGCCTGAATGTGACAGTCTCCGTACAGTCCGGTTTCTTCGTCTAAGAGTATCGCATGGCGGGCCTAGGGGGGCGGTAAACGTCAGTCCCCTAATAGCGGTACAAGTCGTGTCGGAGTGTAGCCCAGAACACCCTGAGATAACACTGGAAACCTACCAGTCTATCTCGCTTGCCCTGGCCAGGGACTTTGTGTAATGGCTCTCCTAGACACAGCGCGATATCAACCCCCAATACCGGGAGAGACGAATCCTGTCTAACCGTCACTGCCTCTAAGTGCTTCGGGACTGCACCCAACAGCTACCTGTTTGCACGACTCCTTTGAGCTGTGGTAGGGTAGCAATCTAAGAACAGTGGGAACACACTCGAGGCGAAGTGACAGTGTTAAGTCAACGGACTAAGCTGTACTCATGTCACCTGGGAACTGATAACTGACGATAGGTATAATACCAACCAATAGTTCCCGATGAGTCCTGTCCAGTGTACTCGTAACCTAACGAGCACCCGCATACTATCTCAAGTACGACGTACTGACGGCTGTGGGACAGACCGTCTCCCAAGCTGGGATGAGAAGCGCATACGCTAGTCTACTCTGGAGTATCGATGCCCTGTCTCGATAGTCCTACGACTAGAGACCTGCATAAGGATGTGCTTGTGGATTACCCAGCCCCCACGAGTGTGACTGCCAT
This sequence comes from Agapanthus africanus, assembly GCA_030015575.1. NCBI lineage: Eukaryota > Viridiplantae > Streptophyta > Magnoliopsida > Asparagales > Amaryllidaceae > Agapanthus > Agapanthus africanus. The sequence goes on along the minus strand of CM057344.1, from coordinate 223,956,925 downwards.
CATGATTGAAAGAATTAAAGTTAACCGCAATCAAGACGGTGTCGCTATGCAGCTAGCCGGTTGAGCACGGGTCGATCCACAAGGAGATGGTTGTATGTCCTTTCTTGTTTAGACGAGTCAATAAAGAATGAGTATCAGTTTGTTCAATCTAACCTATGTGTAATATTTGCAAGTATAAAGTTGTTAAGAAAAAGATACGAACTTGTAAGCTACAGAAATCCGTACTCAAAACCTTTGAGCCGAGTCTTGACCAATTGAAGCTAGAGCAATCGGCAACAACGTGGATTGGGGGATTTAAGCGCGGTATTCGTGGAATACGGCTTATTCACCCTTGTCCTTCCGTTCTTGTCTCTTGCTTTCGCCTCCGGCCAAACCGAACGCAACCGGTCGCGGTTAGGAATCACCGTTACCTTGTTAGGGTAGGGTGCCTAACGGAGCGCTTGCGTATGGTTTGGGCGGAGTTCAATGGAAAATAACGGGAAAAGGAAATGAGAAAGAAGATATTAACTTACAATACCGTATTTCATCTTAACAACAATAATTACAACCATTCACAAAATGAACAAAAGAGAGCAAAAGAAAAGAACAAAGAAAAGAAAAGATTACAAGTAATTAAGTGCATGAATTAAATTGCAAGAAAGTAAAGCAAGATAATAATAAGCAAGTAATAAAAAGCGATAAAAAGAACAAGAAACTAGAACTCAAGACAAGCATGTGATCAATAGCCAACCCTTAAACTTGCAAGCTCAATCAAGAGGTTGCAAGATCAAGGGAAGGGTAGAGAACGCATGTGAAATGAAGCGCTAATTCCATAAGAAAATACGACCCTTGAGATCAATAACTAACCCTTAACCATTCAAGCTCAATGAAGAGGTTGAATGATCAAGAGATAGCAAGAATCTCAAGGGGAAGAAGAAACAAAAGAGAATGATACAAAAAGCCCTCATCTTCATTGATCTCCCACTCAAAAAGCTCTCACTACAATTTTCATGGAAAAAGAATGAAGAAGAAGAAGAAAAAGACTAAATCCTAAAAAGAAAGAAGAACAAAGAATGACCCTTGGCTTTGCTCAGTTCTGGAGTATTTATAGGCAGGGAGCTGGAAATCTAGGGCAACATTCAGAACCTACATAAAAAGACCCAAACACCCCTGAAAAACGAGCACCTGAGGAGCCAGTACGGCCACGTTTCCGCGGCCTAAGCAGGCTTATGCCGCGGAAACGCGGCGGTTTAGAGGAGTTGGCTCCTCGGGTTTTGGGTACTTTCTTGTTCTGGTGTTGTCTGCCATGTGGTATATGATTTTTCTCAGAAACTCTTCACAATTATTCCAGAATTTTAGTAGAACAAAAAGGTGATGTGATGTGGATCTTTTGCCATGATTTCCTCGAGCTCCGCGTAGATTTCTTGGATCTTGTGTTGACCTAGAGCTTTGTGCATGACATTGTTGGGGTAAAAATTTACACCCCTGTTGACCGAGTCAAAGTCAAGGTCAACCCCAAGCCAGGTGGGCCCAAGCCCAAGCAAGTGGGCCAATGCCCAGGTCGAGCCCGAACACGAAGCGTCTGGCCTTCCGCCATGCCAACAAAAAAAATCATGTAATAAATAATTTTTATGTAATTTTTTATACATGAATGTATGTAAAATGGGCATAAAGCCAATATTTTGTAAGCCCATGGCTTATGTGCAAAAATGTAATGGCACATGAGCCATGGAATAGGCAAAATGCCATTTTGTAAAGCCCAAGGGGCTATATGCAAATATGTAAGCCTATAAAAGGCAAAATGATGATGAATAAAAATATACTTTTCATTCTCTCCACAAAAATTAGAGCTGAGCTCTTTCTTCCTTCTTCAAGGTTCCAAAACCCTCTTCTTTCTCTTGAATTAAATCAAGAGTTTTACTCTTCCTTTTTCAAAACTAAATAGTTTTCCACCACAAAACCCACAAAGGGGAACTTGGATCTGCCATCAGATCTTAAAAAGGAGAGATTTTGAGATTTTACATCTCTTGATCTTCAAGATCCAGCAAGCAACAGGAGGAAGAAGAAGAACCCTTCCATTAACCCAACAAAAAAAAAAACACTCAGGAGTCTAACTCCTCTTTGATTTCTCTTCAGAGAAATCTTTTTAGGCTAAAAGCCTGTTGTGTGCGCAAGTCGCCCGCGTGCCGACACGTGGCGCGCGCGCTTGCGCAACTGCGCAGTTGCGCAAGTCGCCCGCGTGCCGACACGTGGCGCGCGCGCTTGCGCAACTGCGCAGTTGCGCAAGGCGCCCGCGTGCCGACACGTGGCGCGCGCGCTTGCGCAACTGCGCAAGTGCGCAAGTCGCCCGCGTGCCGACACGTGGCGCGCGCGCTTGCGCACCTGTGCATCCCTTGGATGTCTTTTCCCCCTCTTTTGTGTACATACATACACATATACATATGTATACAAATTTATACATACACGTACTCCACGACACTGTCCCTGTTAGAAAAAAATTTCTAACGGGGCGCTGCCCCGCACCCCGCAAGGGGGCTGCTAGCCCCCTTGACCCCCAGCCCGCTATCCGGGTAGCGGGACCCCCGTAAAAACTCTGCGTGGCTCCCGATATATCCAAACCCCCCCTTTCAGAACTGAACACACGTATACTGCACATTGAGTTCGCATGACCAGTTTAACCCGTTAATCGGAGGTTCCCTCGCCCCAAAGGCGATGGGTAATTAACGGCAGCTTAGTCCGCGGCTGCCGGAGATTCGGATCCCCACAATCATTAAACCCCGGCCTACCCTAGGCCGGGGGAATCTGTAGTACGCCTGACAAGCGCGCGCGTATTCCCATCTCACTGGGGTGACGAAAAACACCCTACAGACATGACAATCGATTTGCCATCTTGTCCCTTAAACTGGTATGTGGCAACACACGGATAGAGAGTGGAGACCCGTATTTTATCAGTTGTTGGCAGTAATCCAGAATTTGTCATACTTTTCCATGATATTCACTGTTCAGAGCCGAGAACCTGTATTCTGCAGTTATGTCGCAAACACTGATTAAAAGCACCTGCCTATAAATAAACGAGCGTAAGAATGGGCGGTATAAAATGCAATATTCTGGTATGAACACATCACAACGCTGGTAATCAAGCAAAGATCCTAAGGGCTCCACTAATGTGCAAAGGCGATATGCTATAAAAAACACATGCACACATTAAAGCAGAAACAAACCAAGTAGCATACTACTATTTTGAGCAAGAATGTCAATACAAGGTGAATATCCCAAGCTTCCATTAAGTAATATACAAACTAGTATGTTACAGTAATGGCCTCTAGGGCATATACACTAACATATAGCTCATAACAGATCGAGAAACTACTGATAACGCTTATCAGTAAATCTCAGTAGTCCTGGCCAGGGACTTCCTGTTATATCCAATCAAGCATAGCACAACATAAACCCCCAATACCGGGAGAGACGAAACCCCTCCTATCACTCATTGCCTCTATGTGCCTCGGGACTGTACCTAAAGTCCACCTGTTTGCACGACTTAGTAGAGTCATGGTAGGGTGGAGATCAAAGTACAATGGGAGGACACACAAGACTCTATGACGATCTTGGGTCTACAGACTAACCTGTACTAGTGTCACCTGAGAACTGCTATCCGACGATAGATATAATACTACATAGGAGTTCTCGACGAGTCCGTTCAGTGTACCCAGTCTTCACTGAGCACCCGCATACAATCTTTGGTGTCAGCACACCAGATGGATATGAGATCATCTATCGCCCATCACATGGGACAAGAATGGTATACGCTAGTCTACTCTGGATTATCGATGCCCCGTATCGATACACCTACGACTAGGAACAGTTCAAGGATATGCTTATAAACTACACGTGCCCCACTAGTATGATCTGCATCATAGTCACAGTAGTCAAGCAAATATCCTCAGGGCTTTATCAACATGTGCAAATGAATAAAAGCATGATCAAGTCAACATGTCAGATAAAGTAAACCAGATAGCATACTATCATGTCGAGCAAGAAAGTAATCCATCTATATACATGTCCAAGCATCCACTATACATATAATGGCCTCTAGGGCATACATATATCCAACACTAGTCGCGCAGCAAAACGAGGAATCATCTTCTCGACGGGCACCTCCCATGGTTGTTGACTAGCGTAGGGTCGGCAACAAGCCATAAACTTTGGACTGATTCTCAAAATAATCACCCTAAGGTCTAAATGTTTTTTAGAAGAAAGAAGGCGTGGCTTCAGGTTATAAAGGAGAGCATTCAATGCTACGCACAGAAAATGTTGTGCATGGTGGAACTATTCCCAAGGTCCGGAAAAAGGGGAGAGCGTTGGAAATGAAAAGAAATGACTCATTGAAATCAGAGCAGGAAGACGAAACGACCCCATCAAGCAGAGCCCCGCGTGCATGACACGTGAGCATAAGCCTTGATGCTTATTGGAAGTAAAAAAAAAACGGTACCGCACATGCATAACATGTGAGCAGACGCCAATGCAAGATTGAATTCCTCAGCAGTGCCTCATGCGCCAAACACGTGAGCACCAACAATAGTGTGACAAAACTTCATAAAGAATGCGTGTGAACATAAACAGAAAGAATTTTTTTTATCATTCATACTCCGAAGATTCATACAAAAATAATTGAAAATGTTTACAATGGTAAAACATTAAATCCGGGACACGGGTTAAGAAATTCGAAAGTGAGGCCGTCTAAAATGTTTCTGGCCTTTCTGACCATTCCCGTGTGCATGCTCTCACGATCGCAAGCGTCAGGATCCTCGCCAATGTCCTCCGCCCTCTGATAAGCAGCGATTATCATCGTCTGGTGGAAAACTTGATGCAAGATATCAATGAGATTATCTCGCCGTTTCCTCGAGATCAGGCCCGTCAGATACACTGAGTGCACCTTATCTTCAGCATCATCTAGTGCCTCAAGCGGCATAGCTTCGTGAAATCCAGGAAGTGCTCCCCAAATTGCTCTCACTATAATCTTCAAAAGAACGGAGCGACGAGGAAGTAGTCGACCATTGTGTTCATGGAAACGATTCATAATCTCAGCACATTGGGTGTTTGTAAACTCCTGGTTTTGACAACAGCCCTATGCGCGAATGTCCTCATAAGAAATAAATTCGCTCAGACGGTACAAATAAGCAGCCATAATGTCTGAAAAGAGACATCAGGGAAAGATTAGCAATAAAGAAAACCTTCATTGAACAAGCATTGGGATTTAAACAAATTCTTGGGAAGACAAGTCCTGTTAAGTACCAACAAATTCAAATCTGTGCGAATAAGGGTAAAACCCTATGAAGAGATTTTCAGGAACACCAGGGAATAAAATTCTCGAAGGGTCCCATTGATCTTTCAGAGCTGAGCTCTTCGCCAGAGGAATTAAATTCCTTTATGTAATGGAATTAAATTCCAAGAATGTTAGTTATATGTATGCCCTAGAGACCATTACTGTACATAGGATGTATTTTGTAGTGGATGCTGGGACATATATAGGCAGGACTTTCTTGCTCGACATGATAGTACGTTATCTGGTTGCTCTTTATCTTAACATGTATACTTGCTGTCTCTCTATTATATGTTGATAAAGCCCTTAGGATGTGTGCTCGACTTCCAGGACTATGGTGTAGATCATACTAGTGGGGCCTGGGTAGTCCATGAGTACATCCTTCAATGTTCCTAGTCGTGGGAATATCGAGACGGGGCATCGATATTCCAGAGTAGACTAGCGTATATCTTCTCGACCCATGTGATGGGCGATGGATGATCCCATATCCATTGGTGTTTGACATCAGAGATGGTATGCAGTTGCTCAGTGGAGACTGGGTACATTGAACGGACTCGTCGAGAACTCCTAGATGGTATTATACCTCACGTCAGATGGCAATTCTCTGGTGACACTGGTACAGCTTAGTCTGTTGACCCAAGATCGTCATAGAGTCTTGTGTGTCTCCCACTGTGCTTTGATTTCCACCCCACCACGGCTCTACTGAGTCGTGCAAACAGGTGGTTTTTGGGTACAGTCTCGATTCATATGGAGGCAATGAGCGATAGGAGGGGATTCGTCTCTCCCGGTATTGGGGGTTGATGTTGCCCTATGCTCGACTGGCCATAACTGGAAATCCCTGGCCAGGGTTGCAGTGATTTACTGGTAAGAGTTATCAATAGTTTCACGCTTATTATGGACCTTACATTGGCATGACTTATCAAGCTACTGGGGTCTGACGTTTACCACCCCTAGGCGAGATATGCGACATATTAGATGAACAGACCGGACTGTACGGTAAGTGTTGCTGGTTGGATTCACAGGAGTGTGAGCGGGCTTGCTCGTTGATCTTCTGATCGCTCAATACCCGGGTGGCCGTTACGTTTAGCAGACCGCTTGCGGCTTATGGGTGTTTGATATGATCATCACCTGCTGCCGGCGTATTGACGAGTCTTTAGAGTCCTACACAGAGGTTTCCTGGCTCAAGCGAAACGAAATAGGAACGCATATGAGATATGTGCGGGACCGAGAATAATACCAGTATGTGATACTGAATTCTATTCTCGCGATTTGTATCATCGGACAGTTATATAGGATATAGCCGCGTTACCGAATCAAATGTTGATTCGATACATTGATACACTTGATATTAGTCGGTTATATGCAGTATGACCGGATCATTAAATCAAGTGTTGATTTAATGATTTGATGAATAATTATATATTTGATATATTACTTTACATTAACTAGTATTTGTTCACTTTAGATGGTTTTTCTCACTTGAATGTGCACATTGTATATATGATATAATTGTGTGCACTAGTTTGTATCATGTTTGATGATACATGCAAACTTGGGTGTATGTTTGATTTAAACCATCTTTAGGTTAATGGTTAGGTTTTAATTTGTTTTATTTATTTTCTTTATTCATTTTGGGCAAGAAATAAAATGGTGGTTTCTTTTGGTTTTTACTTGAAGCTTCATGAAGCTTTGAAAAGTCTTGACCATTTTGTTTCTATCCTTAACCTAACCATTTACCTAAACCCTAGTTTATTCTCTACATGTGTTAGCCTCACCCATGGTTGCATTATGATAAGATTCACTTGATTATTCTTTTAAAAAAATTATTGATATTCTTTCTTCTTCTTCATCTTCTTCTTCAAGTGAAGAAACCATTCTTGAAAATTTCCAAGTGATGAATCCAAGTGAGAAATCCAAATCCAAAGTGAACCCACTTCCTATTTTTTCATCCTCTACCACTTGCCATGTTGAATAGGGTCTTTTCTTCATAAGTTTCATGACCTAGTGAAGATGGAGCTTGAGCTTGAGTCGCCTTGACGTAGATCATCTTCGGCATCGAAGTCAACGACCTAGCCCGCCCATTTCTCCGATGAAACCGACGCTAGAGTCCGGGATTCCGATGATCGCAGCGGAGGGACGTCGACACGGAGCTAGAGAAGTGGAGGACCGGATCTACAAAGGTTGTAGTCTTTTTCACTTTGTAGCAAAGTAGTTTGCTTGCATGTTTCACCTTACCTCTAGTTAACGATCTAGTTTAGGGTTTCTCGGCACATAAAAATTTGAATTGGACATGGTTGATCAGTTGTAGAACCTCATAAGTGTGCCTAGGAACCCTACAGTGGTATCAGAGCCTAACTAGAGCCTTAGGCGAAGTGTAGACGATATTAGAAGTCCGATCGAACCCGAAACCCTAATCCAAAACCCTTCTCTGTACATTTTTCAAATCTGTGGAATTTTGTGAATTAAAAATATCCAAAAAATACAGCAGGGTTTTCTAGGAGTTACTGTGAAGCACGTGCACCCAACTCGACTAAAGCGCCGTGGAACCGTGGCCCCACCCTGGCATGTGCGGCGGTTCCGCGGCCATATAGAAGTATCTTGTCATGTGCTTTGCACAGTAATTCCCGTATGCAATGCCTGTGTTTTCTGGGAATTTTTAAAGTTTACTCAAGAGTTGAGTTTTCTGGGTTGTATTGGGAGTTTGTAGATTCGATCGGATAGTCTAACTTTGTCTATGTGTTTTTCCGGGTAATTTTAGAATATGTTAAAAAGTTCGACCGGATATAAATACCCACTTTTTCCCCTTGCCGGGAAATTTCCAATTGTTGGATTTTTCCATAGTTTGAGAACGTTCTAAGTAGTGCAAGTAACGCGATGGACCCTTTAGAAGACAACAAACCTTAACTCGATTATGTGACCGTCTTGAACTGCCCTTTGACCCTTAGGGTTTGGGACAGTACGGCGTGCCACATGTGAGGCGTTGGCTTGACCCTTCTACGGCTGGACCGTTGGTACTGTGGCATGAAGTGAATGCTTTTAAACTTATTTCATGTGTTGAGTTGTTTCGGGAAAACTTGGGTGTTTGATTGTTCGATCGGAAAGTTTAACATTTTCTATTTATCTGGAATTTGATACAATATTTGGAATCCACAAATAGTTATGAGATAACTGATTTGGATGTTATAAACATAGCAGTTTAGTCTCATTTGATCGGTTGCCACGGAATTTTGATGTGATCAAAAGTCCGTCGCAATCACGTAGCGTACGCGGATACCCGCCGGGTAAACTTAATAGACAGCCACACCCCATAGCCCCGACCAAGTGACTGTAGGAGAAACCCCGTTGCCGAAAGCATCCGTTCGGGTGCTCGCGGCAGCGGTGTTCCGCCTCAGTGCACTTCGTCGACGGTATCGGGGGTGCGGCCGTCTACTAAAGTTTGCGACGAGCATTCGTTCTGGATGTCGGGAATCTTGTTGAATTGCCCGACTTGATATTGAAAAGAGTTTTCGATAATGAGACTAAAATGCGGGGTTTATAATTGTTAGGCATGCGATGTCTAAGGAATTCAAATGGTTAGGCATGCGATGTCTAAGAAGGTTGCGGATTCCAACTGTTGTAGTTTTACACTTTCTTTTCTGTGACCGTAAGTGTAATATGTGATATCGCCGGTTTCGTTGCTATATGTCAACGACAATTGGGATGGGCATATTTACTTACGTTGATGACATGTGATGTTATGTGTTGCTGGATATGTTATATTGGATCGTCGTGTTTGAATAGCCGGAGGGTTTTTATGTGAGATGAGTGTTTTTCATTTTCATACATGTAAAAACTTGTATGTAATATTCTTTTATTGGGGCACTTCCAGGTTGCGGATGATGTCACCATTTGTATATTATTTACTTTTCCGCATTAGGATAGACCCAAGGAGGGGAGCACAAGTAACCGGGTTCTAGGGTCCAGGGGGAGACCATCTCGAGGACTCGAGTCCGGGTCTCCTAACCCTAGAATTGGTAGGGTTGCTTGCCGCTCTCGTAGGGGTCTAGAGGTGTAGGATTGGCTATTCATCACGACCGTGGAATCCGTGTTTTATTCAGACTCAAAATAAAACACGGACGTCCTAGTATATCCAATATTTCATATGATATTTTCTGCTGCGTTATCTGTGATGTGATCATGTGATATGTTCAGATAGATATTGTATATAGTATATATGATATATTATATAGGCGTTGCTTATGTTTTACACCCGCGCTAGCCCTGCCTCGTTCTGGCGTTAGTTACCTAACCTAACGGTGCAGACGGGACATCGAGGCGAATGCGGATGGCATAAGCGTACGTTATATTTATCTGTGATGTTTAGGTGGACTTAAATGATGGGACATTCATTAATGAGATTAATGAAAGAAAATAAACCTAAAATATGTTGTGGAATCGAATTTCAAAAATAAAACAGGTAGCTACAGTTCTTGCTTTGCATTGCGGTGTTCCTTGTAGAACATCCTATACCTTATTCGATGAGGAAAGGGCCGACGATCCCTTCACCGGGAGTGACCCCTTTAGCAATAACTGGTAGATGATACAACCCTCGGTTTGTCTTTTGATTGCTTCTATAGTTTTTGCTTTGCACAGCGGTATATATGATATATCCTGCACCTTATTCGATGAGGAAAGGGCCGACGATCCCTTCACCGGGAGTGACCCCTTTAGCAAAACTAGAAAAGCCTAAAAAACACTCCATTTAAAACCCATTTGATTCCGCAACGAGATCAAGTTCAAAGCGTTAGAGGTTTTCTTAAAAAAAACCATCCGCAGCCCTCCGTCATTTTAGGAAGTAGAGTACTTAGTATTCGTGCTGTGTTTGTTGACCATAGTCAAGGCACAGTGTATGGTAGCTAAGTGATGTCTTCTTACACCGCATATGATGCGATTAGTTAGGACAGTCGCGTGACTTTGTTGACCTTAGTTAAGGGTCATGTGGGTGGGTCTGATTAATCACGAAATGACGGGTAGAACTTGACTAGTGCTTATGATTTGTTGACCATAGTTAAGGTCATAAGTGCTAAGGGTAAAAACCATTATCGGGAGTTTCAAGTGTTGAAATTTGCAATGAGATTGCATACCTTCTATATGATAGTTGGATCCTGATACCCACTGCGAGTAATTGTTAATCTTGAGAGAGTTTTGCACTTTACAATTAGCCGATCAAGTAGGTGTCTAGAAAGGTGTCAACGGGGTTACGCCCCTGGGAAAATGAGGTTTACTTTAATTAGGTCCGTGCGAAAGCACGGGGAACCTCCCTCAAAGTACCGACACTGGCCTGGCTGAAAGATTGGCGAACTTGTAGAGTGTAATTAATCCCGGCTAGTCTTTCCTTTTAAGGTTTGAAGGAAGATTTGATAAAAACAGTGGGAGCCATCCTGATTAGATAAAATATATAACCAATCTAATCTTGCAAGAGCGCACGCAGAGTGTTTTCTTCTCTCTCTCTCCAGGTAGCGACCATATCATGCCTTAATCAAGATAATAATATGGATGAATTGACCGAACCCGCTTGTTTTACTGAGCTGGGATACGTTGGTCCCGCTCCCACTTATAATTGTTATAAGACCGACCAGGAAATAGGGGAATACCAAGATTCCCATGCCGCCCAAACGAAGAAAGTGCATATGATGCATCTCCTTCGGGCGTGTTCATTACAAAGAACCGTTTCTCAGTATCCTCTACATCCTGGGTATTTGATACCGGATCAGGATCCCACAAATGTAATCCGTTACATGGGCTACAGAAAGGTAGAGAACTGAGAACGGGTGATAAGTTTCATGAGACAGAAAACGGTGCAAGTGTTGTAGCCAAGTCTGTTGGTCACTGTCACCCTATATTACCAATACATTGATTCTAAACAAATGCTATTAGATACCGAACCTGATATACAAAATCATATCAGTCTCTTTATTTATTAAAGAAGGATATAATTTTGTATTGTTGAATAATGTTTTATACATTTCCTATATCGGTTCAGGCACGTTATCTAAAAGCATTGACGTTCTGAATCAAACTACAGTTCCTAGTAAACAGAACACACACAAGAGGAAGAGTTCAGAAATGAACGAATCCTTCTTGAGGCATTGTAGACTAGGTCATATCAATGCGACCTGACTGGCTGAAGTTACATTTTAGATGCATATTTAAATCAGTTTGAATTTACATCTTATGAAACTTTCCAGTCATGTCACGAAGATTAGATGACCATAGCTCTGTTTATTGAAAACAGAGAAAGAGTTAGTAAACTCTTAGGACTGATACATGATGATGTATGTAAGGTCCCCTGTCTACACATGCCAGGACCGGTTCTTTGTACTTCATTACATTCTCTGATAATCTCTCAAGATTCAGACATATGTTCCTGTTGAAACACAAGTCCAAAACTTTTGAGATATTCACAGAATATAAGTTAGAAGTTGAGAACCAAAATACGGGTATAAGTATTATTTCCTATGATGAGATCAGGGAGGATAATACTTGTGCATAGAATTCCTGGACTATTCTAAAGGTGAATGAGATTCTCTCTCGGTATTACTCCTCTGAATACACCACAGCACAACGGTGTATCGGGGCGGAGCAATAGCACCCTATGAGATATGGTGTGCTCTATGATGAGTACTACTGAGTTACCTGTTTCCTTTTGGGGGTTATGCACTTGAGAAGCTGCATACCTATTGAATTGGGTTCGAATCAAATCAATGCCTACCACTCCATATAAGATATGGTATGGAAAGAGTCTATCTCTTAAGTAAGTTAAGATTTGGGATTGTCCGGCCTATGTCAAAAGCAAAATCCGGACAAGATCGACGCAAGGTCAGTTCTGTAGAACTGGAAAGGTTCCAGCTATACAAAACTGCAGCTGATGATTTGACAGAACCAAAGGATTCAATAGATTCCGACGAACCTCAGCCTCTCCGCCGATCTGGAAGGGTTCCTCATCCGCCTGAGAGATACTTCGGTTTCTCGATGACAGTGGGAGCGAGGATTGCATCATGAGATGATGAACCAACTAGTTTCGAGCAGGCCATCGAGAGTAGGGACTTTGTAAGAATGGCTGATGCTTAGCGATCTGAGATAGAATCCATGTACACCAACAAAGTATGGACTTTGGATGCTATATCTGAAGGGTTAAATCCCCATCAGAAGCAAGTATATCTTGAGAAGATTACTTGGTGTAGATGAAAAAGTTGAGACTTTCAAAGCTAGACTTGTTAAAGGTTTTCGTCATCGACCAGGCGTGGATAATGATGAAACCTTTTTCCAGTAGCTATGCTTAAGTCCATCCGGATCCTACTTGCCATTGCTACATACCATGACTACGATATCTGGTGGTTGGATGCCATGACTGCTTTTCTAAATAAATGATTTAGAAGAGAATGTCTATAAGAACACAGCCAGAGGGCTTCGTAAACAGTGGGAGCAGCGGAAACGTGTGCAAGTTGCTTTACATGATAAAGAAGGTATCGCGGAGTTGGAACGTCTGTTTTGATGTGGTAGTCAAAGAGTTTGACTTCATCAAAATGGTAGATGAACCTTGTATATACAAAAGGGTAGTAGAGAGTAAGGTGGTCATCCTCGTATTGTACGTGGACAACATACTCTTGATAGGAAAAGGAGTTTCCTATACTACGAACGGTCAATCTCCTCTTATCACAAGGATTCTCTAAATAGGATAAAGGTGATACCTCCTAAATTCTGGGATTTGGATCTATGAGATAGATCTAAATGGATATTAGGGTTTTCACTAGGTTTAGTGGGATGGTATCAATCGATCCTAGGGAGAATCACTGGAAAAGTTCCAGGGTGATAAGAACGACTGAATGTCAGTCGCAGGCATTGTCTTTACCCTCAGTAGAGGGACGGTATGTTGGAAGAGTTCCAAGCTAGATACCGTGGCAAACTAGACGATAAAGGCTGGTAACATCGCTATTAAAGATACTACCAATGAGGCAGTTTGGGTGTATAGTGGTTCATAAGATGAACTAGGTTCCTACCATTGTGTGACAATGGAAGTGTGGGTTTGGCCCAGGAACCCTGGTCCCATCAGTGACCTAGACATATTCTGAGGCAGCATCACCTGATCATGGAGATAGTTGATCTCCAGGGTGATCGAGGTTAGGAGAGTAGACTCAGAGGACAACACGGCGGATCCACTCACAAAGGCTTTTTCCCAGAGAGAGAATTATATGGGATGGTTGAGTATGAGATACTACAACCACTGCTACAGATGACCCTAGTGTAAGTGGGAGATTGTTAGTTATATGTATGCCCTAGAGGCCATTACTGTACATAGGATGTATTTTGTAGTGGATGCTGGGACATATATAAGCAGGACTTTCTTGCTCGACATGATAGTACGCTATCTGGTTGCTCTTTATCTTAACATGTATACTTGCTGTCTCTCTATTACATGTTGATAAAGCCCTTAGGATGTGTGCTCGACTTCCAGGACTATGATGTAGATCATACTAGTGGGGCCTGGGTAGTCCATGAGTATATCCTTTAATGTTCCTAGTCGTGGGAATATCGAGACGGGGCATCGATATTCCAGAGTAGACTAGCGTATATCTTCTCGACCCATGTGATGGGCGATGGATGATCCTATATCCATTGGTGTTTGACATCAGAGATGGTATGCGGGTGCTCAGTAGAGACTGGGTACACCGAACGGACTCGCCGAGAACTCCCAGATGGTATTATACCTCACGTCAGATGGCAGTTCTCTGGTGACACTGGTACAACTTAGTCTGTTGACCCAAGATCGTCATAGAGTCTTGTGTGTCTCCTACTGTGCTTTGATTTCCACCCTACTACGGCTCTACTGAGTCATGCAAACAGGTGGTTTTTGGGTACAGTCCTGATTCATATGGAGGCAATGAGCGATAGGAGGGGATTCGTCTCTCCCGGTATTGGGGGTTGATGTTGCGCTATGCTCGACTGGCTATAACTGGAAATCCCTGGCCAGGGTTGCAGTGATTTACTGGTAAGAGTTATCAGTAGTTTTACGCTTGTTATGGACCTTATATCGGCATGACTTATCAAGCTACTGGGGTCTGACGTTTACCACCCCTAGGCGAGATATGCGACATATTAGACGAACAGACCGGACTGTATGGTAAGTGTTGCTGGTTGGATTCACAGGAGTGTGAGCGGGCTTGCTCGTTGATCTTCTGATCGCTCAATACCCGGGTGGCCGTTACCTTTAGCAGACCGCTTGCGGCTTGTGGGTGTTTGATATGATCATCACCTGCTGCCGGCGTATTGACGAGTCTTTAGAGTCCTACACAGAGGTTTCCTGGCTCAAGCGAAACGAAATAGGAACGCATATGAGATATGTGCGGGACCGAGAATAATACCAGTATGTGATACTGAATTCTATTCTCGCGATTTGTATCATCGGACGGTTATATAGGATATAACCGGGTTACCGAATCAAATGTTGATTCGATACATTGATACACTTGATATTAGTCGGTTATATGCAGTATGACCGGATCATTAAATCAAGTGTTGATTTAATGATTTGATGTATAATTATATATTTGATATATTACTTTACATTAACTAGTTTTTGTTCACTTTAGATGGTTTTTCTCACTTGAATGTGCACATTGTATATATGAAATAATTTTGTGCACTAGTTTGTATCATGTTAGATGATACATGCAAACTTGGGTGTATGTTTGATTTAAACCATCTTTAGGTTAATGGTTAGGTTTTAATTTGTTTTATTTATTTTCTTTATTCATTTTGGGCAAGAAATAAAATGGTGGCTTCTTTTGGTTTTTACTTGAAGCTTCATGAAGCTTTGAAAAGTCTTGACCATTTTATTTCTATCCTTAACCTAACCATTTACCTAAACCCTAGTTTATTCTCTACATGTGTTAGCCTCACCCATGGTTGCATTATGATAAGATTCACTTGATTATTCTTTTAAAAAAATTATTGATATTCTTTCTTCTTCTTCATCTTCTTCTTCAAGTGAAGAAACCATTCTTGAAAATTTCCAAGTGATGAATCCAAGTGAGAAATCCAAATCCAAAGTGAACCCACTTCCTATTTCTTCATCCTCTACCACTTGCCATGTTGTATAGGGTGTTTTCTTCACAAGTTTCATGACCTAGTGAAGATGGAGCTTGAGCTTGAGTCGCCTCGACGTAGATCGTCTTCGGCATCGAAGTCAACGACCTAGCCCGCCCATTTCTCCGATGAAACCGACGCTAGAGTCCGGGATTCCAATGATCGCAGCGGAGGGACGTCAACACGGAGCTAGAGAAGTGGAGGACCGGATCTACAAAGGTTGTAGTCTTTTTCACTTTGTAGCAAAGTAGTTTGCTTGCATGTTTCACCTTACCTCTAGTTAACGATCTAGTTTAGGGTTTCTCGGCACATAAAAATTTGAATTGGACATGGTTGATCAGTTGTAGAACCTCATAAGTGTGCCTAGGAACCCTACAAAGAATTCATAAAAATACATGAGAAACAAAAATCCCATGAATCCTCAAAATCAGAGGGAAATGTTTGAGATATGGAAGTTATTGCTCAAAGATCACATCTTTAGAGGATGGGTTTCTGAGGAAAGTAAAGCTCTCATAATGGATTTAAAATCCAGAGGCTTTCTCAAGGAAGGAAAGTTTTCTGATGTACAAAGCGTTACCTGAAAAATGGTTTCTTTTGACAGAGTTTAACTCTGGATTTGCAATGGCAGAGAACTAAGCTCCGAGGAAGAGAATTAAATTCTCAAAGAAAATAAAAAAGGAAGGAGATGAAGAAACAGTGGCTGCCTAAGGAACCAAACCCTTGCATTTATAAGATATGACCAGGGCGGTTCATCTTCCCGTTCCCCTAGACAATCCAACGGCCGTAAAAGTGACAGCGTTGCACTCACGTGAAAACCACGTGAGAACAACGCTGTGGGGGCATTTGTTCCCTTACGGAAAATAAATAAATAAATAGAGCAACGGAGAAAGTCCTCAAGTGGAGCATCACGTGCCCATACGTGATAGGCGCTTCGCTTAACAAAACTAACCCAAAACTGAACCTCACGTGCAGACACGTGACCCCTATAAGCAAAGAATACAGGCGCCTGAATACAACAAACAAGTGGGACAAAAAGAAACTCATGTGATAACACGTGACACCCTTGGGTCGGCTTAATTTGATGGGGTCATATGCTACACGTGATAGACTCCTATGCCTTCTGGACTAATAAAAATAAATTCTAATTAAAAGGGATTAAAAGCCTTATTTGGAAAATACTTCCTTGGATCTTTCTAAATAAGAAAAATTATGCTTTGTAAAACAGAGCGCCGTTGGATTAAAGATCCAATAGTGATCAAAAATCACCAATCTACAGAGAAATTCTGTGCAAGGAAATATCTTCCTAAATTTGTTAAGAACGACAAAAGAAATATCTTCTGTAAAACAGAAGTTCTTGGATTAAAAAAATCCAGCGGTGAATAAAATTCACCAAGTGATAAAAAAGATCAGGTTGGTTGATTAGAAAATCAATCAAAATCTCTCAACGAGAGATTTGCTAAACAAATTGATTCTCTTCTTTCTTCTATAAATAAGAGTAAAGAAACAAACAGAAAAAGAGGATAGACAGAGAAAAGAGAAGACTAAAAAAGAGAAAAACCCTTCGTAAGCTTAAAAGAAAAGAGAATTTAATTCTCCAGAGAGAAAAGAGAAAAAGAAACTCTAGGTAAGAGAAGGAACAAAATACTGAGAATATCTCATCTCTTTTTCACCTCCATAAGAGTTTAACTCTTCCAAAAAGAACTTAGTTCTTCCTCTGGTTAAGATCTGCAGAAGCAGATCTCCCCACAAGTTGGGAATTTAATTCTCATCGGGGAGATTTTGCCATGCAGATCCAAAACCTAGAGGGAGATCTAAGTTCAGAGAATTTAATTCTCCCAAAAAGTATATAGGAATTTAATCCCTAGGAATTTAATTTCTTTGATGAAACAAGGGTTTAACCCTTCATATGAGAACTTAGTTCTCCCTTATGGCAAAGATCTGCAGAAGTAGATCTCCTTACAAGTTGAGAATTTAATTCTCATCAGGGAGATTCTGTCATACAAATCCCAAACCTAAAAGAAAAACTAAGTCTTAAGGATCCAATTCTCATAAAACAATGGGCTTGAAAGCCTTGAAACTCAGGATCTCCATGCACGTAAAAGGATTGGCACCCAACATGATAACTGCCGATCATGTGCTCCCACGTGAGCGTCTGTGATGAACAAAAGAGAATAAAAGAAATTGACTCACGTGATCACACGTGACCTCATAGTAATGCTTATCACTTACAAATCAAAAGGGAATAAATCAAAGGCAGTTTCCATTTTTGAGGTGCCTCACTTGCTCCCACGTGACCCAATAGCACTTAACGCTCAGAAAAGAACAAAAGAATAAACCCGTAGAGGCAGCACCTCAAATTCTTGAAGTCTAATATTACTTCAAGCGCCTCACGTGACCCAACGTGAACGCCTATGAATTTTAGTGTTTAACACCATTTTGTACACATCACGTGGGAGCACGTGAGCTCTGAATAAACATGTTAGTGTTGAACACTATGAAGGGCTAACATTAGCCAGAATCAAATCAAATGTTCCAAGGACTATCAATTGAGCCCTTCATGCTCGGGGTTTCCAAAGCCGATCTCAAGACAGCTAATAAGCTCCCAACAGATGACATCTAAACTGATATTCATCCCACTTCCTAAAATCGGGACATTGGTTCAAGGGTACATCTCTTCATACCTCTGATACATGTCGTTGTAATCCTTCAACGTCTTCAGAAAGATGGAGGGTCCCAATAACCAATAACTATTGATGCATCCCCAAACTGGTTAAACCAGAACCCCATGGACTATGAGGTCCTTAAACTCATGGACTATGATGTCCTTTAACTTTATGGACTGTGAGGTCCTTAAACTCATAGACTATGATGTCTTTAAACTTTACAGACTATGATGTCTTTAAACATATGGACCGCGATGTCCTTAAACTTATGGACCGCGATGTCCCTAAACTAAAACAATAGAGTCTAAATGCTCTTTTGTTGGATCTAAATGATCCCAAAACCCTGTTAAGTAGATCTTAGTCTAAAAATTAGACTAATGTATCCTTAACAAACGTTTAAGTTGATCTTAATCTCAATGAGATTAACAATCCTTAAACCCACTGGACCGCAACGTCCCTAAACTAAGACGATAGAGCCCAAATTCTCTGTCGTTAGATTTAAATGATTCCAAACCCCCCCCGTTGAGTAGATCTTAGTCTAAAAATTAGACTAACGTATCCTTAACAACGTTTAAGTTGATCATGATCACAATGAGATTAACGATCCTTAAACCCAAACCAAACCCAAATCTAAGAAAATACGGATTTGGACTAATCCACGGCCTACGGGAGACAACATAAATTAGTCTCCGTATACAATCTAAGGGCAACCCAAAACAAAACAAACACACACGACACGAAGCGACCATCTGGAGAAAGAGAAAGTGGTTACTGCGATGCGGTAGCGTAATTAATTGCAGGGGCTTGCGCATGCAGGGAAGAGCGTCCCCACAATAAAAAACCCCTCACAATAAGGGGGAATCTGACGAAGTCTGCTACATCGGCCGCATCCGTCTAAACCTTCGATACATGGTGCCAAAACTCAACTTGGCATCTTCGGAGAGGTGGACGGATAAAATCAAATAGCATTTTCCTTCAAATTCAGGCAAGACGACCTACAGGGAGGTGGACGCGGTTTCGTCTCTGTTTTCGGCGGTAAACACAAATATCAAACGACCCAATACAATATCAAATACCAAATCCCAAATTCATAAATCACAAATACCCATTTCCAGCAACTTAGGAAATCATCCTGGGATTAAACAAGCAAGTTCAGGGGATAGTTTATAGGGATTAGGAGCTAAAGCCAAAAACTCAACATCAGAAGCCCACAAAAATCCGACGACAACACCAGAAAAACCGGCATGCTCGGCCTGGGTTGCTCTGCTTGGGTTCATCTCCTCAGGATGGTCTCCTAGTACTCAATCTAGGTTAATAGTGTTGCTAGTTTTCCTGTAATGGTCTCAGGTCACTCCAGATTCCCTGTAGGCCAACATACTTCACAAAACCGACACGGGTAAGTTTCTAAGTTCGTATTTTGGGTTCTATTCTCTGTTCTAGGCCATAAATCAACACTAGGGTCTAGTAAACAGCTACTAAACATCACAAGTCCACACAATCACCCAAACCCTCTCTTGGAATTTCCAAACATCTCTAATCTAAATCGATTTAACTCTAAACTAATATAGGGTGCTAGGAAACTCAAAAACTAAACTAGAAGTGTAGAAATTACCTCATTTGGCAACTCAAGAATTTTCTTGAGTTGCTCAAAGTCTTCAAAATCTAACTTTGAAAGGTCCAAAGTGTTGAGGATGAGGTATGGATCATTTTTAATGAAGGGAGTATAGGGTTTTGGTGAAGATTTTGTGATGAATCATGAGGGTAGAAGTGAGGGGGAACATGAAGAAGAAGGAGTTGAAGAAAATAATGGGGAGGGGAAAATGATGGCAGCCCTCTCTTTCTCTCTCTCTCTTATTCTCACCCCCTCTCTCAATTATTCATGCCATGTCTGTAAGTGCACGGCAGCGCCCCGGCTGTCATCCCGAGCCCAAAATGCGGAAACGAAACTTTTTTTTAACTTTTAAACCGGCGCTACCGCGTAATTTAAACCCGGATCGGGCCATTAACCTAATGCTAGCAAACTAGAGAATGGGGTAGAGAGCTATACCGAGCGATCCGTGTCCTTCAATCTTCGGCCTCCATCCCGATCTCCTCGCGGAATCTCCGGTCTTCATTTCCTCTTCAGAAAAGGCACCACATCGCCGGGTTCTTTTACGGGCTCCCTCCTCTGGACCGAGGCAACTCGGGCACGAAGTTGGCGAGCCGACGTGTCCAAGAATGCTGTAGGCTAAGTGTAGAACACCGGGTCTCATGGGGTTACTAGAAGTTGCCATTTTTGGTAGAGGAATGAGATGAACCTTTTTGAGATGGAGCTATAGGATTTTTGCAAGCAAAATGAGACCAATTCTCATCTCCAAAAATTGGGACAGCCCCCAAAAACTTGTGGCCGTCTATCTCATGAAGAATGAGAGAAAGGAGAAAAAAACAAGGTGGGGGGGAAGCAATCATACATGAAAGAGAGAAGAGTGATGATTAAGAAGCATCATCACAACAAAAATCCATACTCATAAACCCATCACCAATCTCATCAAAACAAAAGTCAAGTAATGATGAACCATGAGAAGTCAAAGGATGGTAGAATCATCATGAAACTATCATGTGCCATAAAAAGTCTTCTCCATTGTTAATTGCACAATTGCAAATAACCCCCTCCACCAATTTTCAGCCAAAGAAAGAAACAAAGGAAAATGGCCGAAACGGAAAGCAAACTGGCAACTTTAAAAAACCGATCCCGTAATAAATTACAGGAAAACCCCGCGACTGTATATGCATACCCGCATTTGTATTCCGACCGAATACAAATGCAATGAGACAAAATCTACACTGTACAATACTAGGATCCGGCTTAAACCAAAGCCCGCTTGTATTATCCGTCCGACCATGATCCGTGCAATACCGCACGTATATGATCGAACCCTGCCATATAACCATACGACCTCTACAGCGTTTCGCCCGAAACTTGAGAAACTGTCTGTGGGGGACTCTAAAGACTCGTCAATACTTTGGCTGTGGATTTAATCACTAGCACGTCAGAGGTATTAGCCATACGTAACGGGCTACCAGGTATTGACCAAAAGGGATTTCGATGAGCGAACTCATCCTGACACCCTACTGATCCTGTCAGTGACAATATCCATACAGTCCGGTCCGTTCGTATATGAGCATCGCATGGCGGGCCTAGGGGGTTGGTAAAAGTCAGACCCCCAAAAGCGGTACAAGTCGTGTCGGAGTGTAGCCCAGAACACCCTGAGATACTACTGGAATACCTACCAGTAAATCTCCTGCCTTGGCCAAGGACTTCGTGTAATGGCTCTCCTAGACACAACGCGACCTCACCTCCAATACCGGGAGAGACGAACCCCTGCAGATCCGCTCACTGCCTCCATGTGGCTCGGGACTGTACCCAACTAAAACCTGTTTGCACGACTCCTTTGAGCCGTGGTAGGGTAGTAATCAAAGTACAGTAGGAACTCACACAAGACAAATGACGATCTCAGGTCGATGAACTAACCCGTACACATGTCACCAGGGAACTGCTATCTGACATCAGGTATAAAACCAACTAGCATGTTCTCGGCGAGTCCTGTCCGGTGTACTCATAACCCAATGAGCACCTGTATACATCTTAGGTGAACCAATTGACACCAGTGGCTTGTGAGACCGGCCACCGCCCCTCGTCGGGGTCTCGACTGTATACACTAGTCTACTCTGGAGTATCGATGCCCTGTCTCGAAAACTCCCACGACTAGGGACCTTTTAAGGATGTGCTTATAGACCCCAGCTCCCACGTATATGATCGCTATCATACTGCTGGCCGTCAAGCAGGAATCCTAAGGGTTCTATCAACGCGCAATAGTGACCTGTAAGGTCACCTAAAGCAGTACACGATGATAAAGATAAACCAGATAGCATACTATCATCTTGAGTAAGACTGTCCTACCGGCATAGGTCCTCCCTCAATCATTGTAATCACGTGTCTGTGATACAATAATTGACTCTGAGGGCACTATCTCCAACAATCTCCCACTTGCACTCAAGGCTAATTATTGCGATGTCGCATACTCACAGCCCGTGTGATACCGAACACCCAACTCCTCTACTAATCAGTTTCACAAAACCCGTTTGCGAAACTATTGCGTTCGAGGAATAGCCTCAGTGAGTGGATCCGCCCTAATGTTTCTTTCTATGTCTCTCATAATCTCAAGTTCGCGGAGAAACCTATCTCCCGAAATGAGCAATACCTGTCTTAGAATGTGTCTGGATATCTGATGGGACCTAGTTCATAAATGAACTCCAAATCCAAACTTCTTAGACTGTATCGACGACTGAACTTAATCAGTATTCTGCGCCATGCCTTTCTCAGTATCTGCTTGGACCACCTGTCCAAAATACTGCCCCTCGTCTGAGGGAAAACTATAACTCTGACAGTCACTCTGTCATCCAAGTCACCTTGGAAGCCTGGAATGATAACTGTCTCCCGAATGAGACTATCGTTATCATATCCCTAGAACATCCACTTATGTTCTAAAACTGCTTCCGAACGTTTCTCCAGGATACGATTAATATCAACTTATTGCATATAGTGCAAAAACAACATCTGGTGCGGTACTTGACATCTCATAATTGTTTCAATTGCCTAAGCAAGTGATCTGCCAATCATGCACATCCCTTTCCCCTTTAGTCTGTAAGACACCTTTAGAGAGGGTGACTCCATCACCTGCAGGTTCACTACCGTGCCAGGAGTCGTCCATTCTAAAACACCTTTAGAATGCTGTCTAAGTACCCAGATTGGGACACTTCCTAAATATAGATCTAAAACCATAGATCCAGTAA
Source organism: Agapanthus africanus (assembly GCA_030015575.1). Classification (NCBI taxonomy): domain Eukaryota; kingdom Viridiplantae; phylum Streptophyta; class Magnoliopsida; order Asparagales; family Amaryllidaceae; genus Agapanthus; species Agapanthus africanus. The sequence goes on along the minus strand of CM057344.1, from coordinate 223,934,002 downwards.
CCAGAATGTCAGATATTATATCTATACCCTATGTGGAGAAACTACTGTGTGACAACCAAAGTATAACCGATCGTAGTATAGGAATTTCACTTCCTACTCTGTGTATGTCATCCAAATACCAGGACATCACACCCTACTACCTTCTTAACAGATCCATCCTCTATTCTAATGAAGTGAAACCTATGACTGTCACATCAGAAATAGATGATCTATCTCCGCTACATCTGCTTTAGTCTCTTAATAGACATAAGCCACTTGTCCACCAATGCTTCCGCTGCTCCCACTGACTACGACAACCCTCTGGCAGAATCATATACACGTGCACTTCTAAAGCTTGTTTAGAACGACGCTATACTTATCCTCCTGCCGGGTCTCACAGTCTGGAACAACAGCCTCGGCAAGTCTGGGTAAACAAGAACCTCCCTGTCACCGTCTTTGAGCATACCGAAGTACCTCTCGAGTGCCTGAGGTTACCCACCTTATCTGCAGAGTGGCCAATGGAATGTCAAACTAGATTGAATCTTTAGGTTCTTATCAAATTTTCAGTAATCGTTTGCGGTTCTGAAATCACTTCCAGTTCTACCATACTCCCACTACTGTTTTCTGAAAAAATCCATTTCTTTTAAAACTGTGGCGAGTCAAGAACAATATCACTATTGATCTTCCAAATGGTAGAAAATCAACCCTCGTCATAGCCTGGGTCAACCCACAAACAGCCATTACAGAAACGTGCCTTGAGTTATCCAGAGTCTGGTTTTAATCATAAGCCGGACAACTCCCCGTACCTTAATAATGTTAAGATATGAACTGTTCTATATCCAATACAGAAACAGAGGCACTGATTTAATTGAACCAAATTCAAATCATGCAACTGTCTCCAGTGCATGTCAACTAAATGGAAGGATGCCGATCAGCGTTACTCAACTTAGGAATGCTTCCAATTATGAGTAACCTGAAAGAGAAGCAAGTTCTCTTAAAATCATTACTATCAACTGAATACCATACACAAGTGTCTACATCTTCGATCACCTTGAAGAATCCTGATACTTGCAATACATGGTTCTCTACTTTATTTATATACCTATAACTTCTCAAAACTTGGACCTTGCGTTTCTACGAAACACATGTCTAAGAACTAGAGAAGTCACAAGTAAACAGAATATAGTACGAGTACCATCCCCTCTGTTCTCATGGACACTGAACAACATACAATACTCTGTATAAGTCCTTTGAGTCTAATAACTCAATCCCTGTGTGTCGTAGGTTGAAAACTGTACTTATGGTTAAGAAGAATTACACCGCTGTTTAATGCTCCTTACCTAACCATCCACTGAAATAGGTAAATGTCATGGACATAATTTCAAAAAGTTATATCTCCCTCTATAAAAATAGACGTACAGATATATCAATTTGAAATTGGTGCATAGCAATGGATATTCAAAACCAAATATTTGCCGTCCGGCAAACAGCCCAGGCGATTTCCTCAAATATTACCAATTACAACGAATTCCGATATAATGAGGATGATCACCTAATTCCCAATAACTTACTCCTACTCATCATCTGTAAAACCATACAGATGTGAGAATCATACCTGGTAAATACATACCCTGGAGCAAGGTCTAATTAGGAAATCAGTTTTCTATTAACAGTACACAGTGAAACTGAAACATTGAAATGTTTCGTAGGGGTATCCGGGTATTCCTGGTAATGCCTCTTCCATTATCCAGATTTACAACTGTAACCATATATTTCTTTGCCATCTCTCCAAATCCCTTCATATGTCTTTAGTCATTACCTTCTGTACACCCCTTTAGGCTAAATGGTTTTCTTCCTTCCCTACCGTTCGGTACCAGCCTATGGTTTGGAAGAAGACTATCCAATAAGCATAATGGGTGTACTGTCCTAATCCTAGGAGCACTCGCAACCTGAGAAAAGGTAAAGATAAAAGACACCTGAATAAACCTTATTCTTATTTCTCCTGAACCAGAATCCATCCCCGAACTGGAACAAGTTCCTTTCGAGTTCGTATATAACCATACGATGGAGTATCCAAATAACTGTGGATCTTCGTAGTGATACGGAGTGTCCTGGAGAAATACAAAGGTGAAGTGGGAGTGGTAATGAAATACTTGGTTTGGTCGTGAATAGCAGTCGCAATTTACTATGCCCTCCTTCTAATCCCTTTATTTGTCTTAACTTAATACCTTCTGTACACCATAGTTAGGCTAATTGGTTTTCTTCATTCCCTACCGTTCGGCACCTGCCTATGGTTTGGAAGAAGACTATCCAATTAGCGTAATAGGTGTACTGTCCTAATCCAAGGAGCACTCGCAACTTGAGAGAAGGTAAAAGGAAAAGACAACTGAATAGTCCTATTCATTTTCTCCAGAACCGGAAACCATCCTCGAATCTGGAATATGTTCCTTCGAGTTCGTATATAACCATACGATGGTTTTATCCAATGGAAGTGGACTTTCATAGTAATACGGGGTGTTCTGGAGAAAAGGGTAAAAGTAGGAGTGGTAATGAGGTATGCAACTCTGACAATCCAAAAGCCAGTGTTTTAAGAAGGTTCGGTCAATCTTGGTCACTGAGTCATAGTCAAGGGTCGGGCCATGGTCGCTGCCAAAGAGAGAGAGAAAAGAAACACTCAGCGTGCACTCTAACCTAAATCAGAATGGTTATCACTTTATCTAATCAGGAAACCTCCCACTGTAACGTCAAATTCTCCTCCAAACCTGAAAGAAGAATTAGTCGGGATCACCCGAGGAATAAACCAACTCATCAGTGGGAATCCGGATCCAACTATCATCGCATGATAATGTGATGGAATCCACTCACATTATCACACTCCAGAAGGTATGCGCATATCTGGCAAGTTTCAGTTTCTTTAGAAACTCCCGATATGATTTTTACCCCATGCTCTTATAACCTTGACGAAGGTCAACAAATCATAAGTCACATGTCAAGTTCTACCCGTCATTGTCCAGGTTAATTTGAACCCACCCGTACAAGCCCTTGACGAAGGTCAACAAGGCTATACGACTATCCCAAACCAACGCATCTATCTATGCAGCAGAAAAGTAACAAGTAGCTACCATTCACTATGCCTTGACGAAGGTCAACAAACATAGCATGAATACTACGTGCTACCCGTCTGAAATGACGGAGGGCTACGAATGGTTTTTGGCGAAAAACCTTTAACGTAATGAACTTGATATCGTTGAAGGAACCGGATAGCTTTTATAAAAATATAGCGGCGAAAACCTTTGCTAAAAAGGTCACTCCCGGTGAAGGGATCTCGGCTCTTTCCCCGTAGAATGAGGTGCAGGATATTCCAACTGAACACCACGATGCAAAGCAAAAGTAATCGGCTATAGTGAAGTTATTGCCCTGACGCAAACTTCTGTCCAAGGGGTCACTCCTGGTGAAGGGATCTCAGCCCTTGCCTCATCGACTGAGGTGCTGGATATTCATAACCGATTACCACTGTGCAAAACAAAAGAGAACGTCCTTGCAATAACAGCTTTTTGAAAATTGTTCCAACAACATCAGAATAGGTTTGTTTAGCTTGCATTGATCCGAATCAATGCAGTCCCATCAATTGATCACACCACAAAAGAACGAAAATACGATGTATGTATATGCCATCCGCATTCGTCACTGGGTCCCGTCATCACCCGTTAGGTTACTTAACTAACGACAGAGCGGGGACTGGACTAGTGCGGATGCAAAACATATACAACATCTACTAGTATATATATCAATATATAATATTCGCTCAAGGCGTGATAAAATGCAACATCACAGAAATGTAATAAGCATCACAGAACAATACAGATATCTGGGATCCCCGAGTTTCATAGAGCCGCTACTGAAACCCGATGTTCTCCTGGTCATGTGGATAGCCTGTGCAATGAAATCCTAGACCCCTACGGGTGCAGAAAGTTACCCGCCAAAACCTGAAGTGAGGCAGCCCCCTTCAGCAACGTGAATGGACCACCCAGCACTTCACGAAATCCGGTAACTTGGGCACCCCTCCTTGGGTCAACCTGTACCCCCTACGAGTGCGGCGAATAGCCCGCCAATTCTAGAGTAAAGCCCCCTCCGTCTCAAAGCCATGAGATGCGGGCCCGTTGCCCTCTAGAACCCGGCTATCCGTGCACCCCACCGCGGGGTAATCCTAGTACAGAAAGTAAAAATATACATACAATGGTTACATCGACCTCAGCCCGGTCGTGCCCCAAAAGAATAATATACAAACAGGCAGTGACGGCAGTCCATATGTCGGACGCTCGCCCCGCAATATCAAATGTACATATACAACTAAACTGTACTACCATTGCATCCAGGCTATCCACCATGACAAATCCGCAACATCACAGCACAACACAGAACATCAACGTGAATGTCACGTTCGCAAATCCGTCTAAAAGGGCTATAGCAGTTAGACAGGATTTACCGATCAAGTGACATTCACGGTCGCAGCTATAATGTAAATACTGTGAACTAACATGTTTAAAATTTTCGATCGACTAAATTTTCCGAAGTGGGCCCTAAGCACAACTGTAGCACTCAAAATAAATCTGGGCCCAAACAGAATATACCAAAACCCCCAATTCCAACACAGAGACCTACTGAAGAAATTTGGTGCACTGTTGCTACAGTACGGACGCTGATCCGCCGCCAAAACGTGGTTTTGGCCACGGATCCGCCGCGCTACAGTAAAATCAGCGAACCGAATTTTTCCAGAATTCTCAAAAAACCCTGCACGTAATTTTCCAATGTACCAAATAATTTTTTGACGACTGGAAAAATTCGACATAAACTGATGCATGGAAAATGTGGTTTTTGGAAATTCGTTCGATCGAACTTGTAAACACGTTAGAGCAAGCTAGACTAGGTTAATGGCGTAGCTCTGATACCAGTATAAGTGCACGGCAGCGCCTCGGCCGTCATCCCGAGGCCAAAATGCGGAAACGAAACTTTTCTTTAAACTTTTAAACCAGCGCTACCGCGTACTTTAAACCCGGATCGGGCCATTAACCTAATGCTAGCAAACTAGAGAATGGGGTAGAGAGCTATACCGAGTGATCCGTGTCCTTCGGTCTTCGGCCTCCATCCCGATCTCCTTGCGGAATCTCCGGTCTTCATTTCTTCATCGGAAAGGGCACCATATCGCCGGGTTCTTTTACGGGCTCCTACCTCTGGACCGAGGCAACTCGGGCACGAAGTTGGCGAGTCGACGTGTCCAAGAATGCTGTAGGCTAAGTGTAGAACACCGGGTCTCATGGGGTTACTAGAAGTTGCCATTTTTGGTGGAGGAATGAGATGAACCTTTTTGAGATGGAGCTATAGGATTTTTGCAAGCAAAATGAGACCAATTCTCATCTCCAAAAATTGGGACAGCCCCCACAAACTTGTGGCCGGCCATCTCATGAAGAATGAGAGAAAGGAGAAAAAAACAAGGGGGGAGCAATCATACATGAAAGAGAGAAGAGTGATGATTAAGAACCATCATCACAACAAAAATCCATACTCATAAACCCATCACCAATCTCATCAAAACAAAAGTCAAGTAATGATGAACCATGAGAAGTCAAAGGATGGTAGAATCATCATGAAACTATCATGTGCCATAAAAAGTCTTCTCCATTGTTAATTGCACAATTGCAAATAACCCCCTCCACCAATTTTCAGCCAAAGAAAGAAACAAAGGAAAATGGCCGAAACGGAAAGCAAACTGGCAACTTCAAAAAACCGATCCCGTAATAAATTACAGGAAAACCCCACGACTGTATATGCATACCCGCATTTGTATTCCGACCGAATACAAATGCAATGAGACAAAATCTACACTGTACAATACTAGGATCCGGCTTAAACCAAAGCTCGCTTGTATTATCCGTCCGATCATGATCCGTGCAATACCGCACATATATGATCGAACTCTGCCATATAACCATACGGCCTCTACAGCGTTTCGCCCGAAACTTGAGAAACTGTCTGTGGGGGACTCTAAAGACTCGTCAATACTTTGGCTGTGGATTTAACCACTAGCACGTCAGAGGTATTAGCCATACGTAACGGGCTACCAGGTATTGACCAAAAGGGACGTCGATGAGCGAACTCATCATGACACCCTACTGAGCCTATCAGTGACAATATCCGTACAGTCCGGTCCGTTCGTCTATGAGCATCGCATGGCGGGCCTAGGGGATTGGTAAAAGTCAGTTCCCCAAAAGCGGTACAAGTCGTGTCGGAGTGTATCCCAGAACACCCTGAGATACTACTGGAATACCTACCAGTAAATCTCCTGCCTTGGCCAAGGACTTCGTGTAATGGCTCTCCTAGACACAGCGCGACCTCACCCCCAATACCGGGAGAGACGAACCCCTGCAGATCCGCTCACTGCCTCCATGTGGCTCGGGACTGTACCCAACTAAAATCTGTTTGCACGACTTCTTTGAGCCGTGGTAGGGTAGCAATCAAAGTACAGTAGGAACTCACACGAGATAAATGACGATCTCAGGTCGATGAACTAACCTGTACACATGTCACCAGGGAACTGCTATCTGACATCAGGTATAAAACCAACTAGCATGTTCCCGGCGAGTCCTGTCCGGTGTACTCATAACCCAATGAACACCTGTATACATCTTAGGTGAACCAATTGATACCAGTGGCTTGTGAGACCGGCCACTGCCCCTCGTCGGGGTCTCGACTGTATACACTAGTCTACTCTAGAGTATCGATGCCCTGTCTCGAAAACTCCCACGACTAGGGACCTTTTAAGGATGTGCTTATAGACCCCAGCTTCCACGTATATGATCGCCATCATACTGCTGGCCGTCAAGCAAGAATCCTAAGGGCTCTATCAACGCGCAATAGTGACCTGTAAGGTCACCTAAAACAGTACACGATGATAAAGATAAACCAGATAGCATACTATCATCTTGAGTATGACTGTCCTACCGGCATAGGTCCTCCCTCAATCATTGCAATCACGTGCCTGTGATACAATAATTGACTCTGAGGGCACTATCTCCAACAATGTCACTCTCTCTCTTGCCCATTCCTATTATTCTATTCTATTTCCTCTACTCTTTTTCTTTTAAAGACAAATATCAACAAATACCAATGAAACAACATGCAACAAAAATGCAACATGTCATGGTGCACTAACCATGAAAAAATGTAGAACACGGATTTGGCCTAATCGCGATTAGTAGTGCACCAATCAATTTTTATTTAAACTGCATATAATTAATTATAAAAATGCCAAATCCGATAAATATATATTTAAATGAATAAATCATTTTAATCTCCAATTATTCACAATATTGGTATATATTTATACCATTTTACGAAAACCCCAAATTTGTGAATCCGGTAGTTTTCGCGAAATATATTATTTTAATATTAAATTCCAAAAATAATATTTTATGTTTTCTGAAATGTTACAATCTTCCCCCCTTAAATAAATTTGGTCCCCAAATTTAAATTTAAACCCCCAAATACTAAAAAAATTCAATAATCAGCTCAAATCAACGGGGCTCCGAAATCACGGAAGATACAGAAATACCACAGCGCATCGTGTGCGACTGAAGACGAGTATGAAACTCAAAATCGAACTCCGTCAAGCGTCACGCAAATCATCGGATTTGCATGCAAATCATCGGAGTTACAATGGAGATACAGATCTCGAATCCACTACTGAAATCCAATATACACTAGTCCAATACTATAATACGTATATAGTACGCATCCTTGAAAAATCTTCTAAAAACTGAATAAAATTCATGCAAAAATCTTTTCTGAATCGCCGTGTGATGCGTAACTCACAGCACAAGTGACGAATGCTCATTTGTAAAGTAATAAATGTTAGTTATATGTATGCCCTAGAGGCCATTACTGTACATTGGATGTATATTGTAGTGGATGCTGGGACATATATAGGGAGGACTTTCTTGCTCGACATGATAGTATGCTATCTGGTTGCTCTTTACCTTAACGTGTATACTGATTGTCTCTCTGTTACATGTTGGTAAAGCCCTTAGGATGTGTACTTGACTACCTGGACTATGATGCGGATCATACTAGTGGGGACATGGTAGTCCATAAGTACATCCTTCAAAGTCCCTAGTCGTGGGTGTATCGAGACGGGGCATCGATATACCAGAGTAGACTAGCGTATACCTTCTCGACCCATACAGATGGGCGATGGATGATCCCATATCCATTGGTGTTTGACATCAGAGATGATATACGGGTGCTCAGTGGAGACTGGGTACACTGGACGGACTCGCCGAGAACTCCCAGATGGTATTATACCTCACGTCAGATGGCAGTTCTCTGGTGACACTGGTACAGAATAGTCTGTTGACCCGAGATCGTCATAGAGTCTTGTGTGGTTCCCACTGTGCTTTGATTTCCATCTTACCACGTCCAAGAGGGCGTGCAAAACGGTGGTTTTTGGGTACAGTCCCGAATCACATGGAGGCAATGAGCGATAGGAGGGGATTCGTCTCTCCCGGTATAGGGGGTTGATGTTGCGCTGTGTTCGATTGGCTATAACAGGAAATCCCTGGCCAGGGTTGCTGAGATTTACTGGTAAGTGTTACCTGTAGTTTCTCGAACAGTTATAGACCTCATATCGACACGACTTATCGAGCTATTGGGGTCTGACGTTTACCACCCCTAGGCGAGATATGCGACATATCAGACGATCAGACCGGACTGTACGGTAGTGTTACTGGTTGGATTCACTGGAGTGTGAGCGGGCTTGCTCGTCGATCTTCAGATCGCCCAATACCCGGGTGGCCGTTACGTTTAGCAGACCGCTTGCGGCTTGTGGATGTTTGATATGATCATCATCCGCTGCCGGCGTATTGACGAGTCTTTAGAGTCCTACACAGAGGTTTCCTGGCTCAAGCGAAATGAAATAGGAGCGCATATGAGATATGTGCGGGACCGAGAATAATACGTGTATGTGATACCGTATTCTATTCTCGCGATGAATGTATCGATTGGTTGTATGCGATATAACCTAGTTATCGAATCAAGGGTTGATTCGATAAGCCGATACATTGGATACTAGTCGGTTATATGCGATATAACCGGATCGTTAAATCAAGTGTTGATTTAATGATTTAATGTATAATTATATATTTGATATATTACTTTGCATTAACTAGTATCGGTTCACTTTTAAATGGATTTTCTCACTCGGTTTGTGCACATTGTATATGTGATATACTTTTGTACACATGATTGTATCATGTTTGATGATACATGCTTTTTGGTTAAGTGTAAAGAATTAAACCAAGGTTAAGTTGTTGATTAGGGTTTTACTTATTCATTTATCTTATTTATTTATTCATTTTGAATAAATTGAAAGATAAATGAATGGTGGCTTCATTTGTTTTTAGTTGAAGCTTCATGAAGCTTTGACTTGATGACCTTTTTGTTCTCATCCTTAACCCTAACCAATCAACCCAACCTCAGTCAATTCTCTACACTTAACTAAGGTTAAGATTATGATAAGTATTCTTTTATTTTCTATTTTTCAAATAACTTATCATAACATTTACCTTCTTCTTCTTCATTTCTTCAAGTGAAGAAAGCTTGCCTCCATCAATGGCAAGTGATGAAAAAGAGTGTGAAATCCAAATCTAAAGTGAACCCACTTCCTATTTCTTCATCCTCTACCTCTTGCCAAGTAGTAGAGTGTGTTTCCTTCACAAGTTTTCAAGGCTTGGTGAAGGTGGAGCTTGATCTAGTGATGCTTCGACGTAGATCATCTTCGGCATGGACATCGATGACCTAGCCCGTCCATTCTCCGATGAAGCCGACGCTAGAGCCCGGGACTTGTTATGGACAGCGAGGAGACTTCATTGCGGAGCTATGGAGGTGGAGAACCGGATCTACAAAGGTTGTATTTCCGTATCTCTTAGTTAAGTGTTAACTAGTTTGCTTTTTCGCCTAGAAATCTAGCCAACGATCCGTTCTAGGGTTTCTCGGCACCGTTTAAATTTTGAAATTGGCATGGTTGATGCCTTGTGAGACCTCATTAGGGTGCCTAGGAACCCTACAGTGGTATCAGAGCCTAGCTAGAGCCTTAGGCAAAGTCTAGACGGAATTTGAAGTCCGAACGACCCGAAAACCCAAACCTTAACATGCTCTCTGTCCTTTTTCTAAAATCGTGGATTTTTCCAAATTAAAAATATGCAGAAAACTCAGCAGGGAAATCTAAGAATTACGGCGCAAAAAGTTTTGAATGAACAGTGTAAACGGCGGCGGAACCGCGGCATAAGCCTAGCTTATGCGGCGGTTCCGCGGCAGAATCATGACGTCAGCCCTAACTGTTTGCACAGTAATTCATTGTTTCAGGTGCTGAGTTCTCTGGGTATTTTTAAAATTTATTCAAGAGTTGAATTTTCTGGAGTTGATTTGGGGATTCGATGTTTCGATCGGAGTATCAAATTTTGTCTGTGTGGCTTTCCAGATAATTTTTAGAATATGTTAAAAAGTTCGACCGGATATAAATACCCAATTTTTCCCCTGTCGGGAAATTTCCAAGTGTTGGATTTTTCCGTAGTTTAACGACGTTCTAAGTAGTGCAAGTAACGCGATGGTCCCTCTAGAAGACAACAAACCTTAACTCGATTATGTGACCGTCTTGAACTGCCCTTTGAACCTTCGGGTTTGGGGCAGTACGACGTGCCACATGTGAGGCGTTGGCTTGACCCTTCTACGGCTGGACCGTTGGTACTGATGCACGAACTGAATGCTGTTAGACTTATTTTATGTGTTGAGCTGTATCGAGAAAACTTGGGTGTTCGATTGTTCGATCGGAAAGTTTGACATTTTCTATTTATCCGGAATGGGATACAATAATTGGAATTCACAAGTAGTTATGTGATAACGGAATGAATATTATAAACGTAGCAGTTTAGTCTCACTTGATCGGTTGCCACGGAATTTTGATGTGATCAAAAGTCCGTCGCAATCACGTAGCGTACGCGGATACTCGCCGGGTAAACTTAATAGACAGCCTCGCCCCATAGCCCCGACCAAGTGACTGTAGGAGAACCCCGTCGCCAAAAGCATCCGTTCGGGTGCTCCCGGCAGCGGTGTTCCGCCTTGGTGCACTTCGTCGACGGTATCGGGGGTGCAGCCGTCTACTGAAGTTTGCGACGAGCATTCGATCAGGATGTCGGGAATCTTATTGAATTGCCCGACTTGATATTGAAAAGTGTTTTCGATTTTGAGACTAAAATGCGGGGTTTATAATTGTTAGGCATGTGATGTCTAAGGTATTCATTTGATCAGGCATGCGATGTCTGAGGTGGTTGCGGATTCCAACTGTTGTAGTTTTACACTTTCTTTTCTGTGACCGTAAGTGTAATATGTGATATCGCCGGTTTCGTTGCTATATGTCAACGACAATTGGGATGCGCATATTTACTTACGTTGATGACATGTGATGTTATGTGTTGCTGGATATGTTATATTGGATCGTCGTGTTTGAATAGCCGGGGTTTTTTTTATGTGAGATGAGTGTTTTTCATTTTCATTCATGTAAAAACTTGTATGTAATATTCTTTTATTGGGGCACTTCCAGGTTGCGGAAGTTGTCACCCTTTGTATATTATTTACTTTTCCGCACTAGGATAGACCCAAGGAGGGGAGCACAAGTAACCGGGTTCTGGAGTCCAGTGGGAGACCAACTCGAGGAGTCGAGTCCGGGTCTCCTAACTCTAGAATTGGTAGGGTTGCTTGCCGCTCTCGTAGGGGTCTAGGGGTGTGGGTTTGGCTATTCATCACGACCGTGGAATCCGTGTTTTATACTGGCTCGTATTGAAAACACGGACGTCCTAGTATATCCAATATTTCATATGTTTCTTCTGCTGCGATATCTGTGATGTGATCATGTGATGTTCTGTGATGGATACTTTATATAGTATATATGATATATTATATAGACGTTACTTATGTTTTACACCCGCGCTAGCCCTGCCCTGCTTTGCCGTTAGTTACCTAACCTAACGGTGCACGAGGGGACATCGAGGCGAATGCGGATGGCATAAGTGTACGTCGTATTTATCTGTGATGTTTAGGTACTTAAATGATGGGACTTCATTAATGTGATTAATGAAATAAAAGAAACCTAAGATGTTGTAGAATCGAATTTCAAAATAAAACAGGTAGCTACAGTTCTTGCTTTGCACAGAGGTATATATGATATATCCTGCACCTTATTCGATAAGGAAAGGACCGAGATCCCTTCACCGGGAGTGACTCCTTTAGCAATAACTGGCAGATGCTACACACTCGGTTTGTCTTTTGATTGCTTTTAAGTGTTTTTGCTTTGCACAGCGATATATATGATATATCCCGCTCCTCATTCGACGAGGAAAGGACCGACGATCCCTTCACCGGGAGTGACTCCTTTAGCAAAACAGGAAAAGCCTCAAAAACACTCCATTTTAAAATCATTTGATTCTACAACGATATCAAGTTCATTACGCAATAGGTTTTCAGAAAAACCTGTCGTAGCCCTCCGTCATTTCAGATAAGTAGTAGTTAGTATTCGTGCTGCGTTTGTTGGCCTTTGTCAAGGCGCAGTGTGCGGTAGCTAACTGGTGCTTATCTGCTTATGCATATGATGCAGATTGGATTAGGGTAGTCGTGCGACCTTGTTGGCCTTTGTCAAGGGCCGTGCGGGTGGGTTTATTTCGATCAAGAAATGACGGGTTGAACTTGACTAGCATCCTATGGTTTGTTGGCCTTTGTCAAGGTCATAGGAGGTTAGGGGCAAAATATTATCGGGAATTTCAAGTGTTGAAATTTGCAATGAGATTGCATACCTTCTATGAGATAGTCGGATCCCGATACCCGCTGCGAGTAATTGTTACTCCTGGGAGAGTTTTACATATTACAATTAGCCGATCAAGTAGGTGTCTAGAAAGGTGTTAACGAGGTTACGCCTCTGGGAAAACGAGGTTTACATTAATTAGGTTCGTGCGAAAGAACGGGGGACCTCCCTCAAAGTACCGACACTGGCCTGGCTGAAAGATTGGCGAACTTGTAGTGTGTAATTAATCCCGGCTAGTCTTTCCTTTTAGGGTTTGAAGGAAGATTTGATAAAAAGCAGTGGGAGCCATCCTGATTAGATAAAATAATAACCAATCTATTCTTGATAGAGCGCACGCTGAGTGTTTTCTTCTCTCTCTCTCCTGGTAGCGACCATATCACGCCTTAATCAAGATAATAATACGGAATATTGACCGAACCCGCTTGTTATACTGAGCTGGGGAACGTTGGTCCCGCTCCAACTTATAATTGTTATAAGACAGAGCAGGAAATTGGGGAATACCAGAATTCCCGTGCCGCCCAAACGAAGAGAGTGCATGCTGATGCATCATCTTCGGGTGTGTTCACTACAAAGAACTGTTTCTCTGTATCCTTTACGTCCTGGGTATATGATACCAGATCAGGATCCCAGATATGTAATTTATTACATAGGGCTACAGAAAGGTAGAGAACTGAGAACGGGTGATAAGTTTCATGAGGCAGAAAACGGGGCAAGTGTTGCAGCCAAGTCTGTTGGTCACTGTCACCCTGTATTACCAATACATTGATTCTGAATGAATGTTATTAGATACCGAACCTGATATACAAAATCATATTAGTCTCTTTATTAGTAAAGAAATGATAAAATTTTGTATTGTTGGATAATGTTTTGAACATTTCCTATATCAAAAGTTGATCGGTTCAGGCACGTTATCTAAAAGCATTAATGTTCTAAATCAAACTACAGTTCTTAGTATATGGAACACACATAAGAGGAAGAGTTCAGAAATGAACGGATCCTTCTTAAGGTATTGTAGACTAGGTCAGATCAATGTGACCCGACTAGCTGAAGTTACATGTAGATGCATATTTAAATCAGTTTGAATCTACATCTTGTGAAACTTGCCAGTCATGTCACAAAGATATAATGACACTAGCTCTGTTTATTGGAAACAGAGAAAGAGTTAGTGAACTCTTGGGATGATACATGTTGATGTATGTAGGTCCCCTGTCTACACATGCCAAGACCGGTTCTTTGTACTTCATTACATTCTCTGATAATCTCTCAAGATTCAGACATATGTTCCTGTTGAAACACAAGTCCGAACCTTTTGAGATATTCATAGAATATAAGTTAGAAGTAGAGAACCAATAAGGGTATAAGTATTATGTCCTTTGATGTGATCGAGGAGGAGAATACTTGAGCACGGAAATCCTGGACTTTTCTAAAGGAGAATGAGATTCTCTCTCAGCATTACTCCTCCGCTTACACCATAGCACGATGGTATATCGGGGTGGAGCAATTACACCCTATGTGATAAGGTGTGCTCTATGATGAGTAATACTGAGCTACCTATTTCCTTTTGGGTGTTATGCACTTAAGAAGCTGCATACCTATTGAATATGGTTCTAATCAAATCAGTTGCCTACCGCTTCATATGTGATATGGAATGGGAAGAACCCATGTCTTAAGTTAGTTAAGATTTGGAGTTGTCCGGCTTATGTCTGAAAGCAAAATCCGGACAAGCTCGAGGCAAGGTCTGTTATGTAGAACTGGAAAGGTTCCAGCTATACAAACTACAACAGATGATTTGATAAAACCAAAGGATTCAATAGTTACCAACGAACCTCAGCCTCTCCGCCGATCTAGTAGGGTTCCTCACCCACCTGAGAGATACTTCTGTTTCTCTATGACAGTGGGAGCGAGGATTGCATCATGAGATGATGACCCAACTAGTTTCGAGCTGGCCATCAGGAGTAAGACTCTATAAGAATGGCTGGATGCTTAGTGATCTGAGATGGAATCCTTATACACCAACAAAGTATGGACTTTGGTTGCTATATCTGAAGGGTTAAATCCCCATCAGGAGCAAGTATATCTTGAGAAGATTACTTGGTGTACATGGAAAAGTTGAGACTTTCAAAGCTAGACTTGTTAAAGGTTTGCATCATTGACCAGGTGTGGATCATGATGAAACTTTTTCTAAGGATCTATGCTTAAGTCCATTCAGATCCTACTTACCAAGGCTACGTACCATGACTACGATATCTGGTGGTTGGGTGTCATGACTGCTTTTCTAAATGATGTTTTAGAAGAGTGCGTCTATAAGTACACAGCCAGAGGGCTTCGTAGACAGTGGGAGCAGCGAAAACGTGTGCAAGATGCTTTATAGGATTAAAGCAGGCATCGCGGAGTTGGAACATCTGTTTTGATGGATTAGTCAAAGAGTTTGACATCATCAAAATGGTAGATGAACCTTGTATAAACAAAAAGGTAGTAGGGAGTATGGTGGTGATTCTCGTAGAGTACGTGGATGACATACTCTTGATAAGAAAGGAGTTTCTTATGCCACGCTCGATCAATCTCCGTTTATCACAAAGATTCTCCATATAGGATAAAAGTGATACCTCCTAAATCCTGGGTTTTGGATCTATGAGATAGATCTAATTGGATGTTAGGATTCTTACTAGTTGTAGTGAGATGGTATCAATCGATCCTAGGGAGAATCACTGGAAGGGTTCCAGGGTGATAAAGACGACTGAATGTCAGTCGCAGGCATTGTATTTACCCTCAGTAAAGGGACGGTATGTTGGAAGAGTTCCAAGCTAGATACCGTGACATACTAGACGATAAAGGCTAGATACATCGCTACTTAAGATGCTACCAAAGAGGCTG
The DNA here is from genome assembly GCA_030015575.1 of Agapanthus africanus. NCBI lineage: Eukaryota > Viridiplantae > Streptophyta > Magnoliopsida > Asparagales > Amaryllidaceae > Agapanthus > Agapanthus africanus. The sequence continues at coordinate 223,918,245 of CM057344.1, read as the reverse complement.
TTTGGGTGTATATTGGTTCATGAGATGAACTATGTTCCTCCCATTGTGTGACAATGGAGTTGTGGCTTATGCCAAGGAACGCCGGTCCCATCAGTGATCCAGACATATTCTAAGGCAGTATCACCTGATCATGGAGATGGTTGATCTCCAGGGGATCGAGGTCAGGAGAGTAGACTCAGAGGACAACACAGCGGATCCACTCACAAAGGCCTGTTCCCAGAGAGAGATTTTTATGGGATGGTTGAGTATGAGATACTACAACCACTGCTACAGATGGCCCTAGTGCAAGTGGGAGATTGTTAGTTATATGTATGCCCTAGAGGCCATTACTGTACATTGGATGTACATTGTAGTGGATGCTGGGACATATATAGGGAGGACTTTCTTGCTCGACATGATAGTATGCTATCTGGTTGCTCTTTGCCTTAACGTGTATACTGATTGTCTCTCTGTTACATGTTGGTAAAGCCCTTAGGATGTGTACTTGACTACCTGGACTATGATGCGGATCATACTAGTGGGGACATGGTAGTCCATAAGTACATCCTTCAAAGTCCCTAGTCGTGGGTGTATCGAGACGGGGCATCGATATACCAGAGTAGACTAGCGTATACCTTCTCGACCCATACAGATGGGCGATGGATGATCCCATATCCATTGGTGTTTGACATCAGAGATGATATACGGGTGCTCAGTGGAGACTGGGTACACTGGACGGACTCGCCGAGAACTCCCAGATGGTATTATACCTCACGTCAGATGGCAGTTCTCTGGTGACACTGGTACAGAATAGTCTGTTGACCCGAGATCGTCATAGAGTCTTGTGTGGTTCCCACTGTGCTTTGATTTCCATCTTACCACGTCCAAGAGGGCGTGCAAAACGGTGGTTTTTGGGTACAGTCCTAAATCACATGGAGGCAATGAGCGATAGGAGGGGATTCGTCTCTCCCGGTATAGGGGGTTGATGTTGCGCTGTGTTCGATTGGCTATAACAGGAAATCCCTGGCCAGGGTTGCTGAGATTTACTGGTAAGTGTTACCTGTAGTTTCTCGAACAGTTATAGACCTCATATCGACACGACTTATCGAGCTATTGGGGTCTGACGTTTACCACCCCTAGGCGAGATATGCGACATATCAGACGATCAGACCGGACTGTACGGTAGTGTTACTGGTTGGATTCACTGGAGTGTGAGCGGGCTTGCTCGTCGATCTTCAGATCGCTCAATACCCGGGTGGCCGTTACGTTTAGCAGACCGCTTGCGGCTTGTGGATGTTTGATATGATCATCATCCGCTGCCGGCGTATTGACGAGTCTTTAGAGTCCTACACAGAGGTTTCCTGGCTCAAGCGAAACGAAATAGGAGCGCATATGAGATATGTGCGGGACCGAGAATAATACGTGTATGTGATACCGTATTCTATTCTCGCGATGAATGTATCGATTGGTTGTATGCGATATAACCTAGTTATCGAATCAAGGGTTGATTCGATAAGCCGATACATTGGATACTAGTCGGTTATACGCGATATAACCGGATCGTTAAATCAAGTGTTGATTTAATGATTTAATGTATAATTATATATTTGATATATTACTTTGCATTAACTAGTATCGGTTCACTTTTAAATGGATTTTCTCACTCGGTTTGTGCACATTGTATATGTGATATACTTTTATACACATGATTGTATCATGTTTGATGATACATGCTTTTTGGTTAAGTGTAAAGAATTAAACCAAGGTTAAGTTGTTGATTAGGGTTTTACTTATTCATTTATCTTATTTATTTATTCATTTTGAATAAATTGAAAGATAAATGAATGGTGGCTTCATTTGTTTTTAGTTGAAGCTTCATGAAGCTTTGACTTGATGACCTTTTTGTTCTCATCCTTAACCCTAACCAATCAACCCAACCTTAGTCAATTCTCTACACTTAACTAAGGTTAAGATTATGATAAGTATTCTTTTATTTTCTATTTTTCAAATAACTTATCATAACATTTACCTTCTTCTTCTTCATTTCTTCAAGTGAAGAAAGCTTGCCTCCATCAATGGCAAGTGATGAAAAAGAGTGTGAAATCCAAATCTAAAGTGAACCCACTTCCTATTTTTTCATCCTCTACCTCTTGCCAAGTAGTAGAGTGTGTTTCCTTCACAAGTTTTCAAGGCTTGGTGAAGGTGGAGCTTGATCTAGTGATGCTTCGACGTAGATCATCTTCGGCATGGACATCGATGACCTAGCCCGTCCATTCTCCGATGAAGCCGACGCTAGAGCCCGGGACTTATTATGGACAGTGAGGAGACTTCATTGCGGAGCTATGGAGGTGGAGAACCGGATCTACAAAGGTTGTATTTCCGTATCTCTTAGTTAAGTGTTAACTAGTTTGCTTTTTCGCCTAGAAATCTAGCCAACGATCCGTTCTAGGGTTTCTCGGCACCGTTTAAATTTTGAAATTGGCATGGTTGATGCCTTGTGAGACCTCATTAGGGTGCCTAGGAACCCTACAATAAATATACATTCATATATGTTTTGCTAAAATATACGTTCCGCCCTTTTTGAAATATCCCAAAAGATTTTCCTTTGTAAACGTTCGTGTCGCTCACGGACACGTAGGAAATAGCGAGACTATAGCTCCTTTTTGAAAAGCTCTTGTTAAACTTTTAATGCATGCAGTACTCAAGTACTGTCCTCAGGTCAGTCCTGTTCGGCTACTACATAATATAGTACTATCATGAAAATAAAGTGTTCAAGAGCAAAATCAGCCCCAAAAGGCGTATCCAATAATCACGTGCGTCTGGTGCGCACGGAAATCAAATCCAAATACAAGTGCCACAATATGCATGAAAGCAAAACTAAGTGCAACGGGTGTGCACGAAAGCATCTGTCCAGTGCAACGGATGTGCACGACAATAATATCGAGTGCATCTATAGGGCATGAAAATCTCAACCCAGTGCAACTAACATGCACGAATGAAAATCCCAATCGAGTGCATCTGGTGTGCACAAATCACATCTCATATCATGCGCCCAACATGCGCAAAAATCTAAATCAAGTGCATCCATCATGCACGAATGAAATCTAAATCAAGTGCATCCAATATGCACGAATAAAATCTAATCTAAGTGCATCCGATGCGCACGAAATCCAATACCAAGCGCCTAATATGCGCAAAAATCCAACCTAAGCACGTCAGGTCCGTATTCATGCCCAGTGCGGTAAAGCACACGAAAACGAACGTCAATTGCAAACGCGCACAAAAACATAAATCTGGTAAAACAAATGCTCAAAAACATAAATCGGGTGCAACCAATGTACGGAGTATAAATCTAGTGCAACCAATGCACGAAATACCCATCTGGTGCAACAAATGCACGAAATGCAAATCTGGTGCAACAAATGCACGAAATACAAATCGGGTGCATCCAGTGCACGAAATACAAATCCTGTGCATCCAATGCACGAAATACAATCCTGATGCATCCAATGCACTACAATCCCGGTGCAGCCAATGCACGAAATACAATCCCGGTGCATCCAATGCACGTAATACCAATCTGGTGCATCCAATGCACGAAATCTCATCAATAACTCAAATGCGTATAAAAGCAACACCGAGTGTACCAAGGTGTATAGAATCATAAACGTGTGCAACTGCGTGCACAAAACACGTATCATTGCACTGCAAGCACATGTGGGCTATACCGAGTGCAAAAATCAAATCGAGTGCGTACCTCATGCACAAAATCAAATCAACCATATGAAATCCACGAAAACATAAATACGTGCAGCAACCAAGGCACAAAATCGACATCAAGTGCAATAAATATGCAAAAATCATAAACCAACATAACGGTGTATAAAACATATATCAAGTGCAATAACTATGCACAAAAATGTAAATACCTAGTAGGTGCAGCTATGGTGCACGAAAACAATATCATGAGACTCAATCATCAAAACTCAAATTCAAGCGATATAAGCGTGATACTCAGATCACAAACGCAAATCGCAACAAATGACACTGAGATACACCTCCTACAATATCGAAAAAAGTCGGTGCGTCCAAAACTGGCAGAGCTAGAACATCCGCTTGCCTCCTGCTCATGGTCTGGAGTTCTCTGTCTCTGGGCCCTCATTTCTCTGCGGATTACCAATCTCGTAATCCATCGGCTCGTCGGCCCGGTCAGGCATACTAAGGAAAACGATTCCACTCTGGCACTTCTCTGGTCATCTCTCGGCCAATTAGCATAACCACTCGTAAAGCAGCATGTCACTGGCGTCAGCCTCTGGCCCTCTGAATACACGTGACACAACTGATCCTTAGTGCAAATCTTATCGCAGCAGTGTCCTGGAAGGAACCTGCTCAAGGTCTCTTTCGATCTCGCCTATGTCGAACTAAACGGAGGCTGGTACTCTTACATAACCTTTTCTCGTTTTCTGGACATTTGCATTCTCAGCACAGCATTTCCTCAAAAAATGGCCATATACCAACGCCTCTGTATACATATCCGATCTCTAATCTCAACGGAGAGTAACAACAGCTCGTCAGCATCTCGCACGAACCTCCTGTTCCACTCGTCTTTATAATTGTCCACTTTGATGTCACGTCATGCTATCTGTGTACTGCAATTGTTCTTGGCTACAATCAATCCGGAGTCTTTCACAAGGACTCGAAATTACGAACTCGGTATCATCATCACTCTGTAGAAGACATCTAGCCGAACACGCCATCGGGAACTCGTCCCAACCATCGGAGGAATATACTTTATTCATCCGCTCTCGATCAACTCACAACGCATCTGGGTGATGTCCTCTATCCGAAACTGGTCAACTTACCGATCTCCTATCGGATCATCCAATGAACAACGTAATCTCTGGATCGATCTACTCTATATCTGAGTAAGATTCTTCACACTGGAAATCTTCAACTCAACTGGGCCTGCGTCGGCGCATTAAATCAGACGAATTATCCCAGTCGCTCAACTCAAGATAGACTAGTTATCTACCGTCGCATCTCTGCCTGAAAGCTCCAGCGATCTCAGCTCGTAAGCTCTGGAAGCGACATCCCATCAATCTCAGCAACAGCTGGGTCATCTGTCTGCAAGGTAGACAACATCACAAACTCCGAGGTATGTTGTACATCGACAGTCCTCTCACAACAGGCAGCCTCTAACAATGGCCCGATCATCCGGTGTAAAGCTGAACACTCGCCTCAAACGAGAGGTCACAACACAAACACTAAATCGATACATTCCTATGTCACCAGAAAACACGATGGCCAGTCCTCGTCCATAACGAGCTCGCCCTGACCACACCGCTAGCAGCAGCTCAATCTGCGCTCAAACCATGGTGACAGAAACCTCAAGCATGTATCGATGAAGATAGATCAAAGGAACAAAAGGAATCAACAGATCCCAAAATGGCTACATGATCATAAGGAAGAACGGAATCAATGAGAGTATGATCATGGACACGAATAGAATCAAGGATCTCTGTAACGTTTTAGAAATCATTATGCGAATTTTCCGTTAATAGGTAAAATAAACTGTGTTTTTTTCCGTAAAACCTAGAAGTGTTCTTTTTTTCAGTATAGACTTCACTGCACCTAGTTTAACTAGGAAATTGCTAGTTGCGGTATTTAGTTAGTCGCTTGAAAATTTTAGTTCACTTTAATATTTTTTCCTTAATTAAAATATTATTATAAGCTTTTAATTATACACTTAATTAGTGGTAATTACAATTTTGATTGGGTTAAATTATGCTAAAGTGAATCTATGCTAACTTAACCACAAGATTAAGTATTTAACTTTCTTTGCAAAATATCCTTAAAAATATCTAGATATTTGTTGGAATTAAAGATAATTTTAACTTAAAGATTAAAAGGTGGCATGAGGGAGAGGCTTTAATTGAGTATTAATTGTGAACTTAGCTAGAAATTTCCACACATTTTCCAGTTCCTTCATGAAGTGGCCAAACCCCCCTTGGCTGCCCCATTTCATTTCCCACTCCATTTCCACTCTTTGAAGCTTCTAAAAATCATCAAAAATCCTCAAATAATCCCACAAACTCAAATACAAATCCCTACCCATTATTCTTCAACCCTAAACAAGCTTGGATCTTCATGAAAGTTAGCATTTTGGAGGCTATCTTGGAATTCTTTTGCAAGTTTAGAATCAAGTTTTGAGGTATAAAATCCTAACCCTAAGCTTAGTTGTTGTTTCAATACATTAATCTAGCTTATTAGATGTTTAAAAATGGTTTTAATTTGCATGCTTAAAAATTCAAGAAAAGGTTTTGAAGATCAAGTTAGGGTTCTGATTGGTTGAAATGGTTAATGGAGAAGTGTAGACTTGGAAAACTTAAACTAGTTGTGAGAATGTTATTTGTTATTTTTCCTAATTGTCTAATTAAGCTTAAATGCAAACTAGCTTTTACTAAATCTTATATGGGCGAGAATAAAATTCTAGTAAGGGTTTGTGTGGTTTAATCAAGCTATTATGTGATGATTGTGATCGCTAGAATGGTTTAAACTACTAGACAAGAGCTAAGATGTTTAAAAGTTGCTTACTAGGTTTTCGGTAAAAATTAGGCGTGGGTTTCTAATGACGTTGCAATATTATATATATTAGATTCCACGATATTTATTATGTTGTGAATGCGCGATCGGTACGATCAGGGTCTAGGCTTGGTGGTTGCGTAGTTTAGCGATCCTGACTGAGATTGTGCCGATATCGTACGCGTTTTGTGCACTAAGTGCACAGCGTGTTTATCTTGTGGATGTTATCCTTGCGTTTCGTTGTCTTTGTGTCGGCGCAGGATATTTAGTCTTATGTGTTGTGTTTGTGAAATTTAGGATCGCGAGCAGGGACTTCGGACGCTGCGAAGAAAGGGAACCAGGTGGTCGGATTTACTTAGCTCGAGGTCATCGGTGAGTTGATTTAACATCTACAGGGGAATCGCTTGCATGGCGTTATGCGTCTGGGCTAGATTAAATGATATGATTCTTGATATTAAGTATATTGCACATATAGAGATTGTGTATGAACTTCATTGCATATCATTACTTGATTGTGCATGTGTACCATTGTTACATAACTCATTTTCCTATTGCATATGGACATAGTATTAATGAGACACAACACCGTTATTGACGGTTCATGTTTCACGAGCACTAATTATATGCTACACACACTCCGTCGATAATTGCCATGACACGCACAACCCATATACATATATGATATTGTATTGGTTAGGGACATTGAGACATGATCCTTATTTCCATTGTGTATAACAAAGATAGCATACACCTATACATACGTGGTATTGCATCATTATTGACATGTATATACATATACCTTGATATAGCTACACCTATACCTAGAGAGTATTACATCATTATTGACATGTATATACATATACCTTGATATAGCTACACCTAAACCTAGAGGGTATTACATCATTATTGACATGTATATACATATACCTTGATTTAACTACACCTATACCTAGAGGGTGTTACATCATTTTTGACAGGTGTATACACATATGAGATATAACTACATGTACATCATGCATACATACTTACATGTACACCCACTTACCTTGCTAGATCTATACATACCTCTATGTGGTATTGTATTGTCATCGACATGGAGACATTGATTCTTATGCTATTGCGCATATGGAATGTATCATACATACATACTTACGTATAGATACACATATCTTACTATACCGACATGGTTACATACATACCTTGCTATAGCTGCATGTTCACTTTTATATGATGTTGCATTGGACTTTGGAGGAAATTGGAAACCACATGATATATTTAATAACTTGATGCATTTAAATAGCAGTTTTTCCTTTATATGCTCATATTACTGTTTTATGTTGCATATATTATATTCATGGATTTTCGCATTGAGATATGGATTTCACATGATGTTTTCTGGATTTGAGGACCGTGGTAGTTCATGAAATTATGCATTGTTTGAAAAACCCGGTTTCTCTTGATATAATATTTCGATGCGTCCACCATGAGATTTCTCGGTTCTGAAATTTGTGTTAGATACCCCATGTGAGGAGTGAACGAGGCCGTGTGCGGGTACATGGTGGGGCCCGGAGGTACCCCGGAGCAAGAAGATCGCAGATGATGGCGATGAGCTCGAGGCAGGGGAGTACTACCTTACCGGTGATAGCATTGAGGCGTATGGATATGTGGATTGCGAGTGTCGGAGCTGGACACTCATATTCTGTGAGACGTATGATACGTGGACATCTGGGCCGATCTGGACTGACAGAGCCCTATATATGAGGATTTACGTGTTGATATTGGACACGAGTATTTCATGATGTTTTCGAGTGTCGATCTTGGACACTCAGGTTCCATGATTTTGATGTGTCATTGAGGGACACACACACATATATATACACACAGGCATAGTTTTCATGATGTTTTCGGGTGTCGATGTTGGACACTCAGGTTCCATGAGACTTACAGGATATGGGGGCCAATCTGAGGATGCGGTGCCTTTGGTATTGGGATTTAGATTGTCTTGATGGACACTGGTCCTGCCACGATGAGGATTCCATGAGGATGATATGTTTTATCCCATACTCAGCATTTATTTGATATGCATTGCTTCATGTATTAGTAGTACCTGATAGAGTACCTTTCATGACTGTTGCATATACATATTGCCATTTATTGCTATCAGCTTGCACGTGATAGATTATCGCAGTACGTGCATACCTGCGATTACCTGCATATGTTATTTACTATTCACGAGTTGGCAACTCACCCCCGTTGTGCCACAGTGTTTTGCAGGTTTGACCCTCAGAGTAGTCGCGGCAGGGATTCATATTATCTCTACTTGTGCGGATTTCGCTACAGTTGGCTGTGAGGCCTTTTGCTATAGGTGGGTTTTGCGGTTATCCATTTATGTACCTTGTATATCTTTTGTTAGATCTAGTACTCTCTATCTACCACCTTCATATATTTGACTTAGAGATGAGTTGTGAGGATCGATGCTGTATTATTTTGTGACTTTGGGTGCCGTGCTCGTAGGAGCCGGCCTTTGTTATATAGTTTTATCTCCTTATGTTGTTTTCATTTATATATCTTTGCTACGGCGTCGTATATCTGCTGTGGTGGTTGTTTCCGCCTTTGGGCATGGATTTGCTCCCGTTTGGGGATGTTTTACTTATATTCTATGTTGTACCCGTTTTCGGGGCTAGTTTTTACAACGGAGGTGCTGCCGAAATTTTTAAGAAAGTAAATTTGGACTTTAAATAATTTTACTTGAGATTCCTAAAAGCTTTTGACAATGTTCTTATCACTTACTACTTTTGATGGTTTAGAATTGCTGGGTTTTCGGTTTACTTAAATTGCGTTACGCCTGTAGACGTTACGTGGTTTAAGGGCCGTCACGTGCCAAATTTCGGGTCGTGACAAAGTTGGTATCAGAGCGCTAGGTTTTACCTTTCGGAGTATAGGTTGACCTTGGTATGATGGAGTAGGTAGCTTAAGCAGAGTGACGTAGCGTGTGTATGTCCGCGGCATACTTACGACACGGTACTCCGCCTAAGTGACCTAAGTACTAATTGCTTGAAATTACTTTCATGATTATACATATCCTTGTGATTCAATTTTCGTGTTCTTATCGAATCCTATTTCCATTTCTAGCCTTTATGCCGCCGATGACTATGAGGGCTCAGAGAGAGGCAGCGAGAGCCGAGGTCAGAGTTGACTCGTTTGAGACGAGGACTGACCAGGACGGTACGCTCATTGTACAGGAGCCGATTGATCCGCCTTCGATAGATCGTATCGCAAGGCTTGAGGCAGATATATAGGATTTGCACCAGATGATGGGATTGTTGGTTGAGGCCAATCGAGCGCAGCGATAGGAGGTTGACACCCCTGTTACCTAGTTATTCCTTGCTATAAGCACACAGCATTGTGTCACGTATACAGCAGCAGTAGATGCAGCCCTACTAGATGAGGAGCGTCTTCCCAAGACTTTGGAAGTTCTGGAACCGAGGAGGGCTTGTACAGGTGTATCAGCCCAGAGACAGATGCTTAGTCACCGAGACAGATTTCGTGCACGTCGCGGGAGTAGCAGAGGCTTGGGACGAGGACAGTCGTTTAGCTCTTATCCCCAGGAGGACCAGCAGCCATCGTATGGATGTTTCCAGTGCGGGAGTTTCCATCATCTCGTCAGAAATTGTACCTTGGTACGCCAGAGGAGGGCAGCAGTACCATATGTTACCTTACCACCTTCACCTCAGGGAGCATTGCCCCTTGCGCCTGTTGTCGCACCGCGTCAGACTTATGTTCAGAGAGGTCATAGTCGCGGAGGGTTCGTTCAGAGAGTACAGGATGGTAGAGGAGGAGGACGGACTGTTGCGGGTAGAGAGCAGGCACGAGCGTTTGCTTCTACTCATCGGGACGCGCGGGCGTCCAATGCAGAGTTTTCAGGTATTCTTTTTCGTATGTTCTTCTCATGCGCATGTTTGTTTAATTCGGGATCTATGCACTCATTTGTTCTACACACTTCGTGCCGAGGTTGGGCCGAGAGTCGTGTATGCTAGATCAGCAGTTTGTTGTGATTACTCCTGTCAGCGATTCTTTTGTTGCGCGACACGTGTTTCGGTTATGTGCCAATTGGATAAGAGATAGAGATTCGTCCGTAGATTTGATCCTTCTAGATATGTTGGACTTTGACGTTCTCCTGGGCACGGACTGGTTAGCTACGTGCTATGCGTCCGTGGACTGCCACGAGAAAACAGTCAGGTTTTGTTTTCCCGGCGAGTGTGCAGGGGGACCGTGGTGCCGCCCCTCACAGCTTGATTTCAGCCTTTTTCGCTAGTCGGCTTTTGAGGAGAATATGTCGAGGATTCTTGGCTTTCATTCGTGATACCGGAGCCACAGTGGATTCGTTGGACCGGATTTCTATTGGGCGAGATTTTTCGACGTTGTTCCAGATGAGCCGGCGGAACTTAGGGAGCTTAAGGATCAGCTACAGAGTTGCTAGATAGGGGGACTTGTAAGTCCAAGTGTTTCACTTTGGGGAGCTCCTATTCTGTTCGTCAAGAAGAAGAATGGCAGTTTGAGGTTGTGTATTGATTGATCATCAATTGAACCGAGTTATGGTGCGGATTAGGCATCCTTTACCTCGAATTAACGATTTCTTTGATCATCTCCAGGGTGCGGGACATTTTCTAAGTTTGTTTTGGGATCAGGTCATCATTAGTTGCGGGTTCGGAGTGATGAGATTCCGAAGACTGCTTTTGTGCGTGCTACGGGCATTATGAATTTTTGGTGGTGTCGTTGGACTCACCAATACCCTAGCAGCATTCATGGATGTGATGAACCCGATTTTTTTTCAGGCCGTTCCTCGACCAGTTATTATTATGTTATTGATTATTCTGGTCTATTCTAAGAGTCGAGAGGAACATGAGCAGCACTTGAGGATTTCTTTGCAGACATTGAGAGAGCACCAGTTGTTTGCTAAATTCTCGAAGTGTTCTTTCAGGCTTGATAGTGTTGACTTCCTAGGTCATGGGGTTACGGGAGACGGTATTCGTATGGACCCGAGGGAGATTGAGGCCGTACAGCTTTGGCCTAGACCTGTATCAGTGACAGGGGTCCACAGCTTTTTGGGCTTAGCCGGTTTTTACCGCCGTTTCGTGCAGGATTTCTTGAGTATCGCTGCACCGCTGACCGGACTGACCAGGAAGGGGGTTCCTTTTCGTTGGACCGAGGCATGCAAGTTGAGTTTTCAGCAGTTGGAGATTCAGTTGACGACTGCACCAGTTCTATCTTTGCTTTCTGGATCGGACGACTTTGTTGCTTATTGTGATGTTTCGCGAGTAGGGCTCGATTGTGTACTGATGTAGCATGATAGAGTTATCGCTTATGCTTCCTGACAGTTGGAGGAAGTACGAGCAGGATTATCCCACTCATTATCTGGAGAAGGTCGCGGTGGTTGAGCGTTGAAGATTTGAAGACACTACTTGTACGGAGAGTCGTGTCAGATTTTCACGGACCACCAGAGCTTAATGTACATCTTCCTGCCGCGGGATCTAAGTTGAGACAGCATCGTTGGATGGTGTTAGTTGTATGTATGCCCTAGAGGCCATTATTGTACATGAGATGTATATTATAGTGGATGCTGGGACATATATAGGGAGGACTTTCTTGCTCGACATGATAGTACGCTATCTGGTTGCTCTTTATCTTAACATGTACACTGGTTGTCTCTCTGTTACATGTTGATAAAGCCCTTAGGATGTGTACTCGACTTCCAGGATTATGATGCAGATCATACTAGTGAGGCCTGGGTAGTCCATGAGTACATCCTTCAATATTTCTAGTCGTGGGAATATCGAGACGGGGCATCGATATTCCAGAGTAGACTAGCGTATATCTTCTCGACCCATATGATGGGCGATGGATGTTCACATATCCATTGGTGTTTGACATCAGAGATGGTATACGGGTGCTTAGTAGAGACTGGGTACAACGAACGGACTCGCCGAGAACTCTCAGATGGTATTATATCTTACGTCAGATGGCAGTTCTCTGGTGACACTGGTACAACTTAGTCTGTTGACCCGAGATCATCATAGAGTCTTGTGTGTCTCCCACTGTGCTTTGATTTCCACCCTACCACGGCTCTACTGAGTCATGCAAACAGGTGGTTTTTGGGTACAGTCCCGAGTCACATGGAGGCAATGAGCGATAGGAAGGGATTCGTCTCTCTCGGTATTGGGGGTTGATGTTGCGCTATGTTCGATTGGCCATAACTGGAAATCCCTGGCCAGGGTTGATGTGATTTACTGGTAAATGTTATCAGTAGTTTCACGCTCGTTATGGACCTTACATAGGCATGACTTATCAAGCTACTAGGGTCTGACGTTTACCATCCCAAGGCGAGATATGCGACATATCAGACGAACAGACCGGACTGTGCGGTAAGTGTTACTGATTGGATTCGCAGGAGTGTGAGCAGGCTTGCTCGTTGATCTTCTGATCGCTTAATACCCGGGTGGCCGTTACGTTTAGCAGACCGCTTGCGGCTTGTGGGTGACTGATATGATCATCACTTACTGCCGGCGTATTGACGGGTCTTTAGAGTCTTACATAGAGGTTTCCTGGCTTAGGCGAAACGAAATAGGAGAACATAAGAGATATGTGCGGGACTGAGAATAATACGAGTATGTGATACTGTATTCTATTCTCGCAATTTGTATCATCGGTCGGTTATATGCGATATAGCCGAGTTACCGAATCAAGTGTTGATTCGATATAATGATACACTAGATATTAGTCGGTTATATGCGATATGACCGGATCATTAAATCAAGTGTTGATTTAATGATTTAATGTATAATTGTATATTTGATATATTACTTTACATTAACTAGTATTGGTTCACTTAAGATTGCATTTCTCACTTGATGTACACATAATGTATATGTGATATATAATTGTGTACATGTTTGTATCATGCTTGATGATACATGCAAACTTGGGTGTGTGTATGACTTACACCATATTTAAGATAATGGTTAGGGTTTTTATTTATTTTTGTAATTCAAAATGGTGGCTTTCTTTGTCTTAACTTGAAGCTTCATGAAGCTTTAAGCATCTTTGACAAAGTCCACTTACTTTGTTTTACTAAAGATATTTATTAACCAAACCATTAACTTAAACTATGGTTTAGTCTCTACAAAGGTTAGTGGATAAAACTAACTCACCCATGGTTGCATTATGATAATTATCATCACTTATTATTCTTTTCTCATTATTTATTCTTTCTTGCTTCTTCTTCTTCTTCATCATCAAGAAAAAAACCTTGCTTGATTTTTCTAAGTGAAGAAATAAAGTGAGAAATCAAAATCTAAAGTGAACCCATTTCCTATTTCATCATCCTCTACTACTTGCCATTTAGTTTAGGGTGTTCTCTTCACAAAGTTCTTGACCAAGTGAAGATGGAGTTTGAGTTTGAGTCTCCTCGACGTAGATCATCTTCGGCCTCGAAGTCAACGAGCTAGCCCGTTCATTTCTCTGAGGAAACCATCACTAGAGTCCGGGATCTCGATGATCGCAGCGAAGGGACGTCAACATGGATCTTTAGAAGTGAAGGACCGGATCTACAAAGGTTGTATTTTCATTCACTTCTCTTTGTAATGTTGGATTACTACTTTTGTTACCGTAGTTTTCTAGTATGATCTTTAGTTAGATTGCTTAGCACACCCTAAAATTTTTGTTGTGGCATGTGTGATGCATGCAAACCCTAGGCTAGGTGCTAAGGAATCCCAACATGGTATCAGAGCACTAACTAGAAACTTAGACGATGTTAAGACAATGCGAAACCGAAAAACTCCGCAAAAATACGATTTTAGAAACCTTGAAAATTGCTCTCTGGAAATTTTTTAAAAAGTGGCATGAAAATTATTTAAACAACTGCAGAGTAGTATTTAAGATGACATAAGAACACAGATGCAAAACGAGGGGGTGTGCTCGGTTCTTGGCCGGCGACCAGGCCAGGAATTCCGGCGACGCCGACCGTACAGGCTCCACTCCTCCTTGTTTTTCACCAGTGCTCTGTACATCTTAATTTGGGGTTTCTGGTATTGTTTTTTTAGTCCAGAATTGCATGTGATATTAGTTTGGTATTGGACTCTTTGCGGAGTATTTTGTATTCGTATTTTTCTAGCATCGTAATAGTAACCTAGACTATGTTTAACACTTCGAATGAATTTCAAACAGCACCCCATAACCCCCTCTGAAATTTCCAAGTGTAGGAATTTTTCTAAGTTAATTATATTCAATGTTCGTGCAAGTAACTCTATGGACCCTCTAGAAGAACATAAACCTTAATTCGATTCTGTGCCCTCGGAACCGCGGTTTGAACCTTAGGGTTTGCCGTGGTTCCGCGGTGTCATAGGTGAGGCATTGGTTTGACCTTTCTATGGCTGGATCGTAGGTACCGTGGCACATTTTGGGTACTTTAACTTCGCTCAAGTGTTGAGCTCATTGGGAGTTGTGGGGATTTGCTGATTCGATCAAAACGTTTAAACATCATCTAGTATATTGTGATACAATACTTGGAATCAACAACATTTGAATTTTATAAGTCTAGCAATTTAGTCTCATTTGATCGGTTGCCATGGGATTTTGATGCGATCAAAAGTCCGTCGCAATCACTTTGTGTATTCGGATACTCGTCGGGTAACATTACTAGATAGCCATGCCCCATAACCTCGACTAAGTGACTGTAAGAGAACTCCGTTGCCAAAAAGCATCCGTCCGGGTGCTCGCGGCCGTGGTGTTCCGCCTAAGTGCACTTCGTCGTCGGTATCGGGGGTGCGGCCGTCTACAAACGTTTCCGATGAGCATTCGATCGGGATGTCGGGAATCTTGTTGAATTGCCCGACTGATTATTGGAAAGTGTTTTCAATATCGAGACTAAAATGTGGGGTTTATAATTGTTAGGTATGCGATGTCTAAGGAATTCATTTGTTAGGCATGAAATCTGCAATATGAAATATTACGGGTTTATGATGTCTAAGGTAGTTGCGGATTCCAACTGTTGTAGTTTTCTCTTTCTTTTCTGCGACCGTAAGTGTAATATGTGGGGTATCGCCGGTTTCGTTGCTATACGTCAACGACAATTGGGATACACACATTTACTTACGTTGATGACATGCGATGTTATGTGTTGCTGGATATGTTATATTGGATCGTCGTGTTTGAATAGCCGGTTTTTTTATATGAGATGAGTGTTTTTTTTTCATTTTCATTCATGTAAACACTTGTATGTAATATTCTTTTTTTTGGGGCACTTCTGGGTCGAGGACGATGTCACCGTTGATGTATATTATTTACTTTTCCGCATTAGGATAGACCCAAGGAGGGGAGCACAAGTAACCGGGTTCTAGAGTCCAATGGGAGACCATGTCGAGGAGTCGAGACCGGGTCTCCTAACTCTAGAATTGGTAGGGTTGCTTGCCGCTCTCGTACGGGTCTAGGGATGTGGGTTTGGCTATTCATCACGACCGTGGAATCCGTGTTTTATAAAGGCTTAAAATAAAACACGGACATCCTAGTATATCCAATATTTCATATGTTGTTTTCTGCTGCGTTATCTGTGATGTGATCATGTGATATGTGGAGATGGATACTGTATATAGTATATATGATATATTATATAAACGTTGCCTATGTTTTACACCCGCGCTAGCCCTGCCCCGCTTTGCAGTTAGTTACCTAACCTAACGGTGCATGACGGGACATCGAGACGAATGCGGATGGCATAAGCGTACGTTGTATTTATCTTTGATGTTTAGGTGACTTAAATGATGGGACATTCATTAATGAGATTAATGAAAGAAAATAAACCTAAAAGATGTTGTGGAATCGAATTTCAAAAATTGGGTAGCTCTAGTTGTTGCTTTGCATAGTGGTATTCCTTGTAGAATATCCAGCACCTCATTCGACGAGGAAAGAGCCGAGATCCCTTCACCGGGAGTGACCTCTTTAGCAATAATTAGCAGATGCTACAACCTTCGGTTTGTCTTTTGACTGCTTTTCTAGTACTTGCTTTGCACAGTGGTATTGTGAATATCCCGCACCTCATTCGACGAGGAAAGAGCCGAGATCCCTTCACTGGGAGTGACCTCTTTAGCGAAACTAGCAAAATCCTAAAAAAAAAACACTCCATTTTAAACCATTTGATTCTGCAACGAGATCAAGTTCAAAGCATTAAAAGTTTTCTTAAAAACCATCCGCAACCCTCCGTCATTTTAGGAAGTAGAGTACTTAGTATTCGTGATGTGTTTGTTGACCTTAGTTAAGGCACAGTGTACGGTAGCTAAGTGATGTCTTCTTACACAGCATATGATACGATTAGTTAGGACAGTCATGTGACTTTGTTGACCTTAGTTAAGGGTCATGTGGGTGGGCCTAATTAATCACGAAATGACGGGTAGAGCTTGACTAGTGCTTATGATTTGTTGACCATAGTTAAGGTCATAAGTACGAGGGGTAAAAACCATTATCGGGAGTTTCAAGTGTTGAAATTTGCAATGAGATTGCATACCTTCTATGAGATAGTTGGATCCTGATACCCATTGTGAGTAATTGTTACTCCTGGGAGAGTTTTGCACTTTACAATTAGCCGATCAAGTAGGTGTCTAGAAAGGTGTCAACGGGGTTACGCCCCTGGGAAAATGAGGTTTATTTTAATTAGGTCCGTGCGAAAGCACGGGGAACCTCCCTCAAAGTACCGACACTGGCCTGGCTGAAAGATTGGTGAACTTGTAGGGTGTAATTAATCCCGGCTAGTCTTTCTTTTTAAGATTTGAAGGAAGATTTGATAAAAACAGTGGGAGCCATCCTGATTAGATAAAATATATAACCAATCTAATCTTGCAAGAGCGCACGCAGAGTGTTTTCTTCTCTCTCTCTCCAGGTAGCGACCATGTCACGCCTTAATCAAGATAATAATATGGATGTATTGACTGAACCCGCTTGTTATACTGAGCTGGGGAACGTTGGTCCCGCTCCCACTTATAATTGTTATAAGACCGAGCAGGAAATAGGGGAATACCAGGATTCCCATGCTGCCTAAACGAAGAAAGTGCATGTTGATGCATCTCTTTCGGGTGTGTGTTCATTACAAAGAACTGTTTCTCATATCCTCTACGTCCTGGGTATTTGATACCGGATCAGGATCCCATATATGTAATTTGGTACATAGGCTACAGATAGGTAGAGTACTGAGAACGGGTGATAAAATTTCAAGAGTTGGAAACGGTGCAATTGTTGCAGCCAAGGTGTTGGCATTTATCACCCTGTTTTACCAAATACATTGATTCTGAACGAATGTTATTAGATACCGAACCTGGTATACAACATCATATCAGTCTCTTTATTTAGTAAAGAAGGATATAATTTTGTATTGGTGGATAATGTTTTGAACATTTCCTATATCAAGAGTTGATCGGTTCAGGCACGTTATCTAAAAGCATATACATTCTAAATTAAATCACAGTTCTTAACGTATAGAACACACACAAGAGGAAGAGTTCAGAAATGAACAAATCCTTCTTGAGGCATTATAGACTAGGTCATATCAATGCGACTTAACTAGCTAAGTTACATTTAGATGCATATTTAAATCAGTTTGAATTTACATCTTGTGAAACTTGCCAGTCATGTCACAAAGATAAGATGACCATAGCTCCGTTTACTGGAAACAGAGAAAGGGTTAGAGAACCCTTGGGACTGATACATAGTGATGTATGAAAGGCCCCAGTCTATATATGCCAGGGTTGGTTCTTTGTACTTCCTTACATTCACTGATGATCTCTCATGATTCGGACACATGTTCCTGTTGAAACACACATCTGAAGCTTTTGAGAAAATTAAAGAATATAAGTCAGAAGTAGAGAACCAAAACCGGATAAGTATTATGTCCTTTGATGTGATCAGGGAAGAGGATACTGAGGCATGGAGATCCTGGACTATTCTAAAGGAGAATGAGATTCTCTCTCAGCATTACTCTTCCGTATACACCATAGCACAATGGTATATCGGGTGGGGCAATCGCACCCTATATGATATGGTGCGCTCCATGATGAGTACTACTGAGTTACCTATTTCCTTTTGGGGTTATGCACTTGAGAAGCTGCATACCTATTGAATTGGGTTCCAACCAAATCAGTGCCTACCACTCCATATGAGATATAGTATGGGAAGAGCCCATCTCTTAAGTGAGTTAAGATTTGGGGTTGTCCGGCCTATGTCTAAAAGAAAAATTCGGACAAGATCGAGGCAAGGTCAGTTCTGTAGAACTGGAAGGAGTTCCAGCTATACTAACTACAGCTGATGCTTTGGTAGAACCAAAGGATTCAATAGTCCCCGACGAACCTCAGCCTCTCCGCCGATCTAGCAGGGTTCCTCATCCGCATGAGAGATACTTCGGTTTCTCAATGACAGTGGGAGCGAGGATTGCATCATGAGATGATGACCCAACTAGTTTCGAGCAAGCCATCAAGAGTGGGGACTCTGTAAGAATGGCTGGATGCTTAGCGATCTGAGATGGAATCCATGTTCACCAACAAAGTATGGACTTTGGTTGCTATATCTGAAGGGTTAAATCCCCATCAGGAGCAAGTATATCTTGAGAAGATTACATGGTGTAGATGGAAAAGTTGAGACTTTCAAATCTAGACTTGTTAAAGGTTCTCATCTTCGACCAGGGGTGGACATTGATGACACCTTTTCCAGTGCCTGTTCTTAAGTCCATCCGGATCCTGCTTGCCATTGCTACATACCATGACTACGATATCTGGTGGTTGGGTGTCATGACTACTTTTCTAAATAATGATTTAGAAGAGAGCGTCTTTAAGTACACAGCTAGAGGGCTTCGTAAACAGTGGGAGCAGCGGAAACATGTGCAAGATGCTTTATGGGATAAAGCAGGCATCGCGGAGTTGGAACATCTATTTTGATGTGGTAGTCAAAGAATTTGACTTCATCAAAATGGTAGATGAGCCTTGTATATACAAAAAGGTAGTAGAGAGTATGGTGGTATTCCTTGTACTGTACGTGGACAACATACTCTTGATAGGAAAAGAGTTTCCTATGCTACACACGGTCAATCTCCTCTTATCACAAGGATTCTCCATATAGGATCAAAGTGATACCTCCTAAATCCTGGGTTTTGGATCTATGAGATAGATCTAAATGGATGTTAGGATTCACACTAGGTGTAGTGAGATGGTATCAATCGATCCTGGGGAGAATCACTAGATAGCTTCCAGGGTGGTAAGGATGACTGAATGTCAGTCGCAGGCATTGTCTTTACCCTCAGTGGAGGGACGGTATGTTGGAAGAGTTCCAAGATAGATACCGTGGCAAACTAGACGATAAAAGCTGGTAACATCGCTATCAAAGATGCTACCAAAGAGGCAGTTTGTGTGTATATTAGTTCATGAGATGAACTAGGATCCTACCATTGTGTGACAATGGAAGTGTGACTTTGGCCCAGGAACCCCGGTCCCATCAGTGACCCAGACATATTCCAAGGGAGTATCACCTGATCATGGAGATAGTTGATCTCCAGGGAGATCGAGGTTAGGAGAGCAGACTCAGAGGACAACACGGCGGATCCACTCACAAAGGCCTTTTCCCCAAGAGAGACTTTTATGGGATGGTTGAGTATGAGATACTACAACCACTGCAATATGATGGCCCTAGTGCAAGTGGGAGATTGTTAGTTGTATGTATGCCTTAGAGGCCATTATTGTACATGAGATGTATATTATAGTGGATGCTGGGACATATATAGGGAGGACTTTCTTGCTTGACATGATAGTACGCTATCTGATTGCTCTTTATCTTAACATGTACACTGGTTGTCTCTCTGTTACATGTTGATAAAGGCCCTAGGATGTGTACTTGACTTCCAGGATTATGATGCAGATCATACTAGTGGGGCCTGGGTAGTCCATGAGTACATCCTTCAATGTTCCTAGTCATGGGAATATCGAGACGGGGCATCGATATTCCAGAGTAGACTAGCGTATATCTTCTCGACCCATGTGATGGGCGATGGATGTTCCGATATCCATTGGTGTTTGACATTAGAGATGGTATACGGGTGCTCAGTGGAGACTGGGTACACCGAACGGACTCGCCGAGAACTCCCAGATGGTATTATACCTCACGTCAGATGGCAGTTCTGTGGTGATACTGGTACAGCTTAGTCTGTTGACCCGAGATCATCATAGAGTCTTGTGTGTCTCCCACTGTACTTTGATTTCCACCCCACCACGGCTCTACTGAGTCATGCAAATAGGTGGTTTTTGGGTACAGTCCCGAGTCACATGGAAGCAATGAGCGATAGGAGGGGATTCGTCTCTCTCGGTATTGGGGGTTGATGTTGCGCTATATTCGATTGGCCATAACTGGAAATCCCTGGCCATGGTTGATGTGATTTACTGGTAAGTGTTATCAGTAGTTTCACGCTCGTTATGGACCTTACATCGGCATGACTTATCAAGCTACTGGGATCTGACGTTTACCACCCCCAAGCGAGATATTCGACATATTAGACGAACAGACCGGACTGTGCGGTAAGTGTTACTGATTGGATTCGCCGAAGTGTGAGCAGGCTTGCTCGTTGATCATCTGATCGCTTAATACCCGGGTGGCCGTTAAGTTTAGCAGACCGCTTGCGGCTTGTGGGTGACTGATATGATCATCACCTACTGCCGGCGTATTGACGAGTCTTTAGAGTCCTACATAGAGGTTTCCTGGCTCAGGCGAAATGAAATAGGAGCACATATGAGATATGTGCGGGACCGAGAATAATACAAGTATGTGATACTATATTCTATTCTCGCGATTTGTATCATCGGTCGGTTATATGCGATATAGCCGGGTTACCGAATCAAGTGTTGATTCGATATAATGATACACTAGATATTAGTCGGTTATATGCGATATGACCGGATCATTAAATCAAGTGTTGATTTAATGATTTAATGTATAATTATATATTTGATATATTACTTTACATTAACTAGTATTGGTTCACTTAAGATTGCATTTCTCACTTGATGTACACATAATGTATATGTGATATATAATTGTGTACATGTTTGTATCATGCTTGATGATACATGCAAACTTGGGTGTGTGATGACTTACACCATATTTAAGATAATGGTTAGGGTTTTTATTTATTTTTTTAATTCAAAATGGTGGCTTTCTTTGTCTTAACTTGAAGCTTCATGAAACTTTAAGCATCTTTGACAAAGTCCACTTACTTTGTTTTACTAAAAATATTTATTAACCGAACCATTAACTTAAACTATGGTTTAGTCTCTACAAAGGTTAGTGGATAAAACTAACTAACCCATGGTTGTATTATGATAATTATCATCACTTATTATTCTTTTCTCATTATTCATTCTTTCTTGCTTCTTCTTCTTCATCATCAAAAAGAAAACCTTGCTTGATTTTTCTAAGTGAAGAAATAAAGTGAGAAATCAAAATCTAAAGTGAACCTATTTCTTATTTCATCATCCTCTACCACTTGCCATTTAGTTTAGGGTGTTCTCTTCACAAAGTTCTTGACCAAGTGAAGATGGAGCTTGTGTTTGAGTCTCCTCGACGTAGATCATCTTCGGCCTCGAAGTCAACGAGCTAGCCCGTTCATTTCTCCGAGGAAACCATCACTAGAGTCCGGGATCTCGAAGATCGCAGCGGAGGGACGTCAACACGGAGCTTTAGAAGTGAAGGACCGGATCTACAAAGGTTGTATTTTCATTCACTTCTCTTTGTAATGTTGGATTACTACTTTTGTTACCCTAATTTTCTAGTATGATCTTTAGTTAGATTGCTTAGCACATCCTAAAATTTTTGTTGTGGCATGTGTGATGCTTGCAAACCCTAGGTTAGGTGCTAAGGAATCCTAACAGATGGATCTTCTGAAGGATTGTGATTGTGAGATCCTTTATTACCCGTGGCAGGGCGATTGTGGTAGCTGATGCTTTGAGTCGTAGGCCCGGGGTAGCTTGTTCCAGTTGTGCGCAGTTCAGAGACAGTCTTATGCAGATTTACAGTTCTTGTGCTACAGATAAGTACAGTTAAGTTCACCTCTACTGGGGGAAAGTTTGCTCATGTCCGCGCCCGTCCACTTTTACTTAATTGTGTTCGTGAGGTACAGCCCGCCGATGCTCGTTTGTCTGAGATTTTTGAGCATGTTCGGCAGGGTAAAGATTCGGAGTTCTTGATTTATGACCAGGGTGTGCTACGTTGCGGGACTCGCTTGTGTGTACCAGATACTGATGGGTAGAGACTCGAGGTCCTAGAGCAGGCACATCAGTCAGTTTTCAGTGTTCACCCAAGTGCCACCAAGATGTAACGTGACTTGAGAGATAGTTACGGGTGGGCAGGGATGAAGAGTGATGTTTCAGATTTTGTTTTGAGGTGCATAACTTGTTAGTGAGCTAAGGTTGAGCATTTGAGACCAGAAGGAGAGTTGCAACCTCTTTTTACCGTTCCAGAGTGGGAATGTGAGCAGATCTCCATGAATTTCGTTGTGGGTCTACTTAGGTCTAGTTGAGGGTATGACTCCATTTGGGTGATTATTGTCCGGTTATGCTCAGTATGCTCAGTTTGCGCAGTTGTTCTTCGATAAGTTTGTGCGTTTTCACGGAGTTCCTTCATGCTTTGTATCCAATAGAGGCACCCAGTTCGCTAGCCGTCTTTGGCAGAAGGTTCAGGAGGCCTTGGGTACTGGTTGAGCTTTAGCTCCGCTTTCCATCCGTAGGCCGATGGTCAGACAGAGCGGACTATACAGACTCTGGAGGATATGCTTGTGTGTACGTACTAATTGTTTGTTGGCTGTGGGATCGTCACTTGCCATTGATGGAGTTCCCCTATGATAACAGTTATCAGGAGACATTTCAAATGACAACTTTTTAGGCCTTGGATGGTAGGTTGTGTCGATCGCCAGTCTGTTTTACCTGTAAGTGCACGGCGGCGCCCCGGCCGTCAATCCGACGGCCAAATGCGGAAGCGGTGATAAACTTTAATTTTCTTGAACTGGCAAACCGCCGCGCACTAATACCCGGATCGAACCATTAACTAGTCCTAGCTATCTACAAGAAAGGGAATAGAGATATACCGACGATCCAAGTCCTCCGGTCTTCTCTTCATCGTCCCGATCTCCTGCGGAATGTCCCGTCTCCTCCTCGTCGCCGGAAGTGCACCACATCGCCTACTTCTTTTACGGGCTCCCACCTCAATGCCGAGGCAACTCGGGCACGAAGCCGGCTACTCGACGTGCCCAAGGTTCGCTGTAGAATATGTAGTCCTCAAGTCTCACTTTGGGGTTCATGGAGATGCCATTTTAGGTGGAGGGATGATACAAGAACAATGTGGAGGAACTTGGGGATTTTTCTAACATCAAGAGAGTAAAAATCCCCACTACAAAAATGGGCAACCCCTCCTCCAAGCTTGGCCGGCCATAACTAGAGGGGGAGGAGAGAATGAGAGTGAAGATAGTGTATCAAAAGATAATCAACCTCATAATGCAAGAGAGAGAGGGAGAAAAACCATCATGCAAAAACATGATAACAAACTAAAACCAACACTCCACAACCATATCATAACCCATCATCAAGCATGATGACTTCAAAAAGTCAAGCCATCATGAAGAAGTCAAGAAGTCAAGGTCAATGGATGGTGCACCACATGAAAGCCATCATGATGCAACAAGATGCAAAGAACCCCCTCCACTAATGCCTATTTGCAACAATGCAAATAAACCCTCCTCCACCAATCTTCGGCCAATGAACGGAACAATGGAAATCGGCCGAAACGGAAAGCAAACTGGCAACTCCAGAAAACTGTTCCCGTAATAAATTACAGGAAAACCCCGATACTGTGCATACACACCCGCATTTGTATTCTGACCGAAATACAAATGCAATGAGACAAAATCTACACTGTACTATACTAGGATCCGGCTTAAACCAAAGCCGGCTAGTAATATCCGTTCGATCCTGATCCGTACAATACCGCACGTATCTGATCGAACCCTGCCATATAACCATACGGCCTGTAGTACAAACTGTCCGATCCTGATCCGTGCAATACCGCACGTATCTGATCGGACCTTGCCATATCTCCATACGGCCTCTACAACCTTTCGCCCGAAAGCTGAGTAACAGAATGTGGGGGACTCTAAAGACTCGTCAACACCTTGGTTGTGGATTTAACCACTAGCACGTCAGAGGTATAAGCCAATACGTAACGGGCTACCAGGTATTGACTAAAAGGGACGTCTGTGAGCGAACTCAGCCTGACTCCCTACTGAGCCTGTCAGTGACAATATCCGTACAGTCCGGTCCGTTCGTCTATGAGCATCGCATGGCGGGCCTAGGGGGTTGGTAAAAGTCAGACCCCCAAAAGCGGTACAAGTCGTGTCGGAGTGTAGCCCAGAACACCCTGAGATACTACTGGAATACCTACCAGTAAATCTCCTTGCCTCGGCCGAGGGCTTCGTGTAATGGCTCTCCTAGACACAGCACGACCTCACCCCCAATACCGGGAGAGACGAACCCCTGAAGATACGCTCACTGCCTCCATGTGGCTCGGGACTGTACCCAACTAAAACCTGTTTGCACGACTCATTTGAGCCGTGGTAGGGTAGTAATCAAAGTACAGTGGGAACTCACACAAGACAAATGACGATCCCCAGGTCGATGAACTAACCTGTACACATGTCACCAGGGAACTGCCATCTGACGTCTGGTATATGACCAACTAGCATGTTCCCGGCGAGTCCTGTCTGGTGTACTCATAACCCAATGAGCACCTGTATACATCTTAGGTGATCCAACTGACACCAGTGGCTTGTGAGACCGGCCACCGCCCCTCGTCGGGGTCTCGACTGTATACACTAGTCTACTATGGAGAATCGATGCCCTGTCTCGAAACTCTCACGACTAGGGACCTTTTAAGGATATGCTTATAGACCCCCAGCTCCCACTTATATGATCGCCCTCATACTGCTGGTGGTCAAGCAAGAATCCTAGGGGCTCTACCAACCTGTAATAGCGACTTGTCAGGTCACTTAAAGCAGTACACGATGATAAAGGTAAACCAGATAGCATACTATCATCTCGAGTAAGACTGTCCTACCGGGATAGGTCCTCCATCAATCATTGCAATCACGTACCTGTGACCTAATAATTGACTCTCAGGGCACTATCTCCAACAATCTCCCACTTGCACTCAAGGCTAATTATTGCGATGTCGCATACTCACAGCCCGTGTGATACCGAACACCCAACTCCTCTACTAGTCAGTCTCACAAAGCTCGTTTGCGAAACTATTGCGTTCGAGGAATAGCCTTAGTGAGTGGATACGCTTTGTTGTATCTTTCTATGTCTCTCTATAACTCAAGTTCGCGGAGAAAACCATCTCCCGAAATGAGCAATACCTGTCTTAGAATGTGTCTGGATGTCTGATGGGACATAGCTCATAAATGAACTCCAAATCCAAACTTCTTAGACTGTATCGTCAACTGAACTTAATCAGTATCCTGCGCCATGCTACCCTCAGTATTGCCTTGGACCACCTGTCCAAAATACTGCCCCTCATCAGAAGGAAAACCATAACTCTGACAACCTCCTTGTCGTCCAGGTCACCTTGGAAGCCTGGAATGATAACTGTCTCCCGCATGAGGCTATCGTTAGAACATCCACTTATGTTCTATAACTGCTTCCGACTGCTTCCCCAGGATTGGATTAATATCAACTTATTGCATCTAGTGCAAGAACAACATCTGGTGTGGTACTTGACATCTCATGATTGACTCAATTGCCTGAGCAAGTGATCTGCCAATCATGCACTTCCCTCTCTACTTTAGTCTATAAGACACCTTTAGAGAGGGTGACTCCATCACCTGCAGGTATAATACCGTGCCAGGAGTCATTCATTCTAAATACCCTTAGAATGCTGTCTAAGTACCCAGATTGGGAGACTACCCAAATCTAGATCTAAAACCATAGATCTAGTAACCAGTATGTCTGATATAAAATCCATTTCCTTTGTGGAGAAACTACTGTGTGACGACCAAAGTATAACCGATCGTAGTATAGGAGTTTCTTTTCCTACTCTGTGTATGTCATCCAAATACCAGGACATCACACCCTATTACCTTCTCAACAGATCCATCCCCTATTTTGATGAAGTCAAACCCATGACTGTCACGTCAGAAATAGATGATCTATCTCCGCTACTGGTGCTTCAGTCTATAAATAGACATAAGCTACCTGTCCACCAATGCTTCCGCTGCTCCCACTGACTACGACAACCCTCTGGCAGAGTCATATACACGTACACTTCTAAAACTAGTTTAGAACGACGCTATACTCATCCTCCCGCCGGGTCTCGCAACCTGGAACAACAGCAATGGTAATTGTGGGTAAACAAGAACTTCCCTGTCACCGTCCTTGAGGCTACCGGAGTACCTCTCGGGTGCCTGAAGTTACCCACCTTATCTGCGGAGTGGCCAATGGAATGTCAAACCAGATTGAATCTTTAGGTTCCTTATCAAATCTTCAGTAATCGTTTGTGGTTCTGGAATCACTTCCAGTTCTACCATACTCCCACTACTGTTTTCTGAAAAAATCCATTTTTTTAAATAAAACTGTGGCGAGTCTAGAACAATATCGCTATTGTTCATCCAGATGGTAGAAAATCAACCCGCGTCATAGCCTGGGTCAACCCACAAACAGCCATTACAGAAACGTGCCTTGAGTTGTCCAGTGTCTGGTTTTAAGCATAAGCCGGACAACTCCCCGTACCTTAACATCGTTAAGATATGAACTGTTCTATATCCCATATAGGACCAGAGGCACTGATTTAATTGAACCAGATTCAAATCATGCAACTGTCTCCAGTGCATGTCAACTAAATGGAAGGAGTCTGATCAGCGTTACTCAACTTAGGAATGCTTCCAATTATGAGTAACCTGAAAGAGAAGTAAGATCTCTTTATCATTACTATCAACTGAACACCATTCACAAGTATCTACATCTTCGATCTCTTTGAAGAATCCCGATACTTGCTACACCTGGTTCTCTACTCTATTCAAATACCTATAACTTCTCCAAATTCGGACCCTGTGTTTCCACGAAACACCTGTCTAAAAACTAGAGAAGTCGTAAGTAAACCGAATATAGTACGAGGACCAACCCCTCTGTCCTGATGGACCCTGGACAACATACAATACTCTGTATAAGTCCCTTGAGTCTGATTACTCATTCACTGTGTGTCGTAGGTTGAAAAACTGTACTTATGGTTAAGAAGAATTACACCGTTGTTTAATGCTCCTTACCTAACCATCCACTGATATAGGTAAATGTCGTAGACATAATTTCAGAAAGGTATATCTCACTCTATGAAAATAGACGTACAGATATATCAATTTGAAATTGGTGCATAACAGCGGATATTCAAAACCAAATATTTGCCGACCGGCAAACAGCCCGGGTGATTTCCTCAAATATCACCGATTACAACGAATCCCGATATAATGAGGATAATCACCCAATTCCCAATAACTTACTCCCACTCATCATCTGTAAAGCCATACAGATGTGAGAATCGTACCTGGTGAATACATACCCTGGAGTAAGTATCTAATCGGGAAATCAGTTTTCCTTTAACATTACACAGTGAAACTGAAACATTGAAATGTTCCGATGGGGTAATCTGGTATTCCTAGTAATGCCTCTTCCAGATTCACGACTGTAACCGTATAGTTCTTTGCCACCTCTCCAAATCCCTTCATATGTCTTTAGTCTTTACCTTCTGTACACCCCTTTAGGCCAAATGGTTTTCTTCCTTCCCTACCGTTCGGCACCAGCCTATGGTTTGGAAGAAGACTATCCAATAAGCATAATGGGTGTACTGTCCCAATCCTAGGAACACTCGCAATGAGAGAGGGTGAAGATGAAAGACAACCGAATAAACCTTATTCTTATTTCTCCTGGACCAGAATCCATCCCCGAACTGGAACAAGTTCCTTTCGAGTTCGTATATAACCATACGATGGAGTATCCAATAAACTGTGGATCTTCGTAGTGATACGGAGTGTCCTGGAGAAATACAAAGGTGATGTGGGAGTGGTAACGAAATACCTGGTTTGGTCGTGAATATCTGTTGCAATTTACTTTGCCCTCTTACTAATCCCTTGCTTTGTCTTAACCTAATACCTTCTGCACACCATCGTTATGCTAATTGGTTTTCTTCATTCCCTACCGGTCGGCACCTGCCTATGGTTTGGAAGAAGACTATCCAATTTGCGTAATAGGTGTACTATCTCCTAAACCAAGGAGTGCTCGCAACTTGAGAGAAGGTAAAAAGGAAAAGACAACTGAATAGTCCTATCCGTTTCCTCCAGAACCTGAAACCATCCTCGAATAAATTCTTTCGAGTTCGTATCTAACCATACGATGGTTTTGTCCAATGGAAGTGGACGTTCGTAGCAACACGGGGTGTCCTGGAGAAAAGGGTAAAAGTAGGAGTGGCAATGAGGTTTGCAACTCTGACAATCCAAAAGCCAGTGTTAAGAAGGTTCGGTCAACTTGGTCACTGAGTCATAGTCTTAGGGTCTGGTCAATGGTCGCTGCCAAAGAGAGAGAGAAAAGAAACACTCAGCGTGCACTCTAACCTAGATCAGAATGGTTACCAATTTATCTAATCTGGAAACCTCCCACTGTACCTCAAATTCTCCTCCAAACCTGAAAGAAGAATTAGTCGGGATTAGCCGAGGAGTATACTAACTCATCAGTGGGAATCGGGATCCAACTATCATCGCATGATAACGTGACGGAATCCGCTCACGTCATCACACTCCAGAAGGTATGCGCATATCTGGCAAGTTTCAGTTCTTTTGAAACTCCCGATGTGATTTCTGCCCCATGCTCTTATGACCTTGACTTTGGCCAACATATCATAAGTCACATGTCAAGTTCTACCCGTCATTCTCCAGGTTAATTTGAATCCACCCGTACCTACCCTTGACTTTGGCCAAAATGGCAGTACGACTGTCCCAAACCAACGCATCTATCTATGCTGCATATGAATACCCAATAGCTACCAATCACTGTGCCTTGACTTTGGCCAACATACACAGCTTGAATACTATTGACCACCCATATGAAACGACGGAGGGCTACGAATGGTTTCTGGCGAAAACCTTTAACGTAATGAACTTGATATCGTTGAAGGAACGGATAGCTTTTTGAAAATATAGTGACGAAGACCGTTGCTAAAGAGGTCACTCCCGGTGAAGGGATCTCGGCTCTTTCCCCGTAGAATGGGGTGCAGGATATTCCAAATGAATACCGCGATGCAAAGCAAAAGTAATCGGCTATAGTGAAGTTAATGCCCTGACGCAAACTTCTGTCCAAGGGGTCACTCCCGGTGAAGGGATCTCGGCCCTTGCCTCGTCGACTGAGGAGCAGGATATTCCAACTGAATATCACGATGCAAAACAAAAGAGAACGTCCTTGCAATAACAGCCTTTTGAAAAGTGTTCCAACAACATCAGATTAGGTTTGTTTTTAACTTGCATTGATCCGAATCAATGCAGTCTCATCAATTGATCACACCAAAAAGAACGAAAATATACTGATGTACGTATATGCCATCCGCATTCGCCACTGGGTCCCGTCATTACCCGTTAGGTTAGCTAACTAACGACAGAGCGGGGACTGGACTAGCGCGGATGTAAAACGTATACAACATCTACCAATATATATACCAATATATTATATTCGCTCAAGGCATGAAATAAATGCAACATCACAGAAATGAACAGCATCACAGAAACAATACAGATATCTGGGATCCCCGGGTTTCACAGAGCCGCTGAAAACCCGACGTTCCCCTGGTCGTGTGGATAGCCTGTGCAATGAGAACCTAGACCCCTACGGGCGCGGCAAGTCACCCGCCAAAACCTGAAGCGAGGCAGCCCCCTTCAGCGCCGTGAATGGACCACCCAGCACTTCACGGAATCCGGTAACATGGGCACCCCTCCTGGGTCAACCTGTACCCCCTACGAGTGCGGCGAATAGCCCGCCAATCCTAGAGTGAAGCCCCCTCCGTCCCAATGCCATGAGATGCGGGCTTGTTGCCCTTTAGAACCCGGCTATCCGTGCACCCCTCCGCGGGGCAATCCTAGTACAGAAAGTAAAATATACATACAACGGGTACATCGACCGCAACCTGGCCGTGCCCCAAAATAATAATACAAACAGGCAGTGACGGCAGTCCACATGTCGGACGCTCGCCCCGCAATATTAAATGTACATAATACAACCACAACTGTACTAGCATTGCATCCAGGCTATCCCCCACGACCGATCCGCAACATCACAGCAAAAACAGAACATCAACGTGAAAGTCACGTTCGCAAATCCGTCTAACCGGGCTATAGCAGTTAGACCGGATTTACCGATCAAGTGACATTCACGGTCGCAGATATAATGTAAATACTGTGAAATAATGTGTTTAAAATATCCGATCGATCAAACATTAACAAGTGGGCCCCAAAACAATATTGTAGCACTCACAGAAATTATGGGCCCAAAATTAATATTCCAAAACCCATATTTTAAGCCCAGAAAGCCTCTGTAAAAAATTGGTGCAGGGATCCCCACAGTGTGCGGCGGAACAGCGGCGGGAAGGGGGTATGTGCGGCGGTTCCGCGCTCCCACTGTGGATTCACTTAATCGAATTTTTACAGAGATCTTATATTTTCCAGTACATCAATATTTTACAACCTGAAAAAATTTTTGAGACCAAAAAATTTCAACAGAAACTGATGCTAACAAAAATGTAGATTTTAGAGTTTTGGTCGATCGGAAATGCAAAACACATTAAACCAAGCTAGACTAAATTAATGGCGAGGCTCTGATACCACTGTAAGTGCACGGCGGCGCCCCGGCCGTCAATCCGACGGCCAAATGCGGAAGCGGTGATAAACTTTAATTTTCTTGAACTGGCAAACCGCCGCGCACTAATACCCGGATCGAACCATTAACTAGTCCTAGCTATCTACAAGAAAGGGAATAGAGATATACCGACGATCCAAGTCCTCCGGTCTTCTCTTCATCGTCCCGATCTCCTGCGGAATGTCCCGTCTCCTCCTCGTCGCCGGAAGTGCACCACATCGCCTACTTCTTTTACGGGCTCCCACCTCAATGCCGAGGCAACTCGGGCACGAAGCCGGCTACTCGACGTGCCCAAGGTTCGCTGTAGAATATGTAGTCCTCAAGTCTCACTTTGGGGTTCATGGAGATGCCATTTTAGGTGGAGGGATGATACAAGAACAATGTGGAGGAACTTGGGGATTTTTCTAACATCAAGAGAGTAAAAATCCCCACTACAAAAATGGGCAACCCCTCCTCCAAGCTTGGCCGGCCATAACTAGAGGGGGAGGAGAGAATGAGAGTGAAGATAGTGTATCAAAAGATAATCAACCTCATAATGCAAGAGAGAGAGGGAGAAAAACCATCATGCAAAAACATGATAACAAACTAAAACCAACACTCCACAACCATATCATAACCCATCATCAAGCATGATGACTTCAAAAAGTCAAGCCATCATGAAGAAGTCAAGAAGTCAAGGTCAATGGATGGTGCACCACATGAAAGCCATCATGATGCAACAAGATGCAAAGAACCCCCTCCACTAATGCCTATTTGCAACAATGCAAATAAACCCTCCTCCACCAATCTTCGGCCAATGAACGGAACAATGGAAATCGGCCGAAACGGAAAGCAAACTGGCAACTCCAGAAAACTGGTCCCGTAATAAATTACAGGAAAACCCCGATACTGTGCATACACACCCGCATTTGTATTCTGACCGAAATACAAATGCAATGAGACAAAATCTACACTGTACTATACTAGGATCCGGCTTAAACCAAAGCCGGCTAGTAATATCCGTTCGATCCTGATCCGTGCAATACCGCACGTATCTGATCGAACCCTGCCATATAACCATACGGCCTGTAGTACAAACTGTCCGATCCTGATCCGTGCAATACCGCACGTATCTGATCGGACCTTGCCATATCTCCATACGGCCTCTACAACCTTTCGCCCGAAAGCTGAGTAACAGAATGTGGGGGACTCTAAAGACTCGTCAACACCTTGGTTGTGGATTTAACCACTAGCACGTCAGAGGTATAAGCCAATACGTAACGGGCTACCAGGTATTGACTAAAAGGGACGTCTGTGAGCGAACTCAGCCTGACTCCCTACTGAGCCTGTCAGTGACAATATCCGTACAGTCCGGTCCGTTCGTCTATGAGCATCGCATGGCGGGCCTAGGGGGTTGGTAAAAGTCAGACCCCCAAAAGCGGTACAAGTCGTGTCGGAGTGTAGCCCAGAACACCCTGAGATACTACTGGAATACCTACCAGTAAATCTCCTTGCCTCGGCCGAGGGCTTCGTGTAATGGCTCTCCTAGACACAGCACGACCTCACCCCCAATACCGGGAGAGACGAACCCCTGAAGATACGCTCACTGCCTCCATGTGGCTTGGGACTGTACCCAACTAAAACCTGTTTGCACGACTCCTTTGAGCCGTGGTAGGGTAGTAATCAAAGTACAGTGGGAACTCACACAAGACAAATGACGATCCCCAGGTCGATGAACTAACCTGTACACATGTCACCAGGGAACTGCCATCTGACGTCTGGTATATGACCAACTAGCATGTTCCCGGCGAGTCTTGTCCGGTGTACTCATAACCCAATGAGCACCTGTATACATCTTAGGTGATCCAACTGACACCAGTGGCTTGTGAGACCGGCCACCGCCCCTCGTCGGGGTCTCGACTGTATACACTAGTCTACTATGGAGAATCGATGCCCTGTCTCGAAACTCTCACGACTAGGGACCTTTTAAGGATATGCTTATAGACCCCCAGCTCCCACTTATATGATCGCCCTCATACTGCTGGTGGTCAAGCAAGAATCCTAGGGGCTCTACCAACGTGTAATAGCGACTTGTCAGGTCACTTAAAGTAGTACACGATGATAAAGGTAAACCAGATAGCATACTATCATCTCGAGTAAGACTGTCCTACCGGGATAGGTCCTCCATCAATCATTGCAATCACGTACCTGTGACCTAATAATTGACTCTCAGGGCACTATCTCCAACATTACCGACTCCGCGAGAGCAGGATTTTTGGACCCCAGCTAGTCTAGAGACTTCGGAGAAGATCCAGTGGTTCATGCCAGGATGAGAGCAGCCCAGTGCAGGCAGAAGTCTTATGCCGACCGTCGTTGTCGCAGACTTGAGTTCGCAGTAGGAGATCATGTATTCCTACGGATTTTTCCGATAAATGGTGTGTTGAGTTTTGGGAAGCTTAGTCCCAGATTGTAGGTCCTTTTGAGATCCTCGAGCGAGTTAGTACCGTTGCCTATCATTGGCACTTCTGCCCAGATTTTGGATGTTCACCCCTTGTTCCTTGTGTTGATACTTCGCAAATACCTTCATGACCTATCTCACATGATTTAGCACCAGGCCATTCAATTAGGATGCGATCTTTCGTTCACCAGCAGTCGATAGTTATAGTGGATCGGCAGGTGGAGAAACTTCAGTCAAAGATCTTGCCATCTGTGGAGCTTCTTTGGCGTAGCCCGTCTAATGAGGAGATCACTTGGGAGGCTGCGAGCGAGATGCAGAAGATTTTCCCTCATCTCTTCGAAGGTACGCGTAGATAAAATTTTAAATTCGGGGATCGAATTTCTTTAAAGGGGGATGATTGTAACGTTTTAGAAATCGTTATGCGAATTTTCCGTTAATAGGTAAAATAAACTGTGTTTTTTCCCGTAAAACCTAGACGTGTTCTTTTTTTTTCAGTATAGACTTCATTGCACCTAGTTTAACTGGGAAATTGCTAGTTGCAGTATTTAGTTAGTCGCTTGAAAATTTTAGTTCACTTTAATATTTTTTCCTTAATTAAAATATTATTATAAGTTTTTAATTATACACTTAATTAGTGCTAATTACAATTTTGATTGGGTTAAATTATGCTAAAGTGAATCTATGCTAACTTAATCACAAGATTAAGCATTTAACTTTCTTTACAAAATAGCTTTGAAAATATCTAGATATTTGTTGGAATTAAAGATAATTTTAATTTAAAGATTAAAAGGTGGCATGATGGGAGAGGCTTTAATTGAGCATTAATTGTGAACTTAGTTAGAAATTTCCACACATTTTCCATTTCCTTCATGAAGTGGCCGAACCCCCCTTGGCTGCCCCATTTAATTTCCCACTCCATTTCCACTCTTTGAAGCTTCTAAAAATCATCAAAAATCCTCAAATAATCCCACAAACTCAAATACAAATCCCTACACATTATTCTTCAACCCTAAACAAGCTTGGATTTTCATGAAAGTTAGCATTTTGGAGGCTATCTTGAATTCTTTTGCAAGTTTAGAATCAAGTTTTGAGGTATAAAATCCTAACCCTAAGCTTAGTTGTTGTTTCAATACATTAATCTAGCTTATTAGATGTTTAAATATGGCTTTAATTTGCATGTTTAGAAATTCAAGAAAAGGTTTTGAAGATCAAGTTAGGGTTCTGATTGGTTGAAATGGTTAATGGAGAAGTGTAGACTTGGAAAACTTAACCTAGTTGTGAGAATGCTATTTGTTATTTTTCCTAATTGTCTAATTAAGATTAAATGCAAACTAGCTTTTACTAAATCTTATATGGGTGAGAATAAAATTCTAGTAAGGGTTTGTGTGGTTTAATCAAGCTATTATGTGATGATTGTGATCACTAGAATGGTTTAAACTACTAGACATGAGCTAAGATGTTTAAAAGTTGTGAATGCGATTATTGATGGTTCATGTTTCACGAGCATTAATTGTATGCTACACACACTCCGTCGATAATTGCCATGACACGCACAACCCATATACATATATGATATTGTATTGGTTAGGAACATTGAGACATGATCCTTATTTCCATTGTGTATAAAAAAGATAGCATACACCTATACATACGTGGTATCGCATCATTATTGACATGTATATACATATACCTTGATATAGCTACACCTATGCCTAGAGGGTATTACATCATTATTGACATGTATATGCATATACCTTGATATAGCTACACCTATATCTAGAGGGTATTACATCATTATTGACATGTATATACATATACCTTGATATAGCTACACCTATACCTAGAGGGCATTACATCATTATTGACAGGTGTATACACATATGAGATATAGCTACATGTGCATCATGCATACATACTTACATGTACACCCACTTACCTTGCTAGAGCTACATATACCCTTATGTGGTATTGTATTGTCATCGACATGGAGACATTAATTCTTATGCTATTGCGCATATGGACATCATACATACATGCTTACATATAGATACACATATCTTTCTATACCGACATGGTTACATACATACCTTGCTATAGCTACATGTTCACTTTTATATGATGTTGCATTGGACTTTGGAGGAAATTGGAAACCGCATGATACATTTAATAACTTAATGCATTTAAATAGCGGTTTTTCCTTTATATGCTCATATTACTGTTTTATGTTGCATATATTATATTCATGGATTTTCACATTGAGATATGGATTTCACATGATATTTTCTGGATTTGAGGACCGTGGTAGTTCATGAAATTATGCATTGTATGAAAAACCCGGTTTCTCTTGATATGATATTTCAATGCGTCCACCATGAGATTTCTCGATTCTGAGATTTGTGTTAGATACCCCATGCGAGGAGTGGACGAGGCCGTGTGCGGGTACATGGTAGGGCCCGGAGGTACCCCGGAGCAAGAAGATTGCAGATGATGGCGATGAGCTCGAGGCAGAGGAGTACTACCTTACCGGTGACAGTATTGAGGCGTATGGATACGTGGATTGCGAGTGTCAGAGCTGGACACCCATATTCCGTGAGACATATGATACGTGGACATCTGGGCCGATCCGGACTGACGGAGCCCTATATATGAGGATTTACGTGTCGATGTTGGACATGAGTATTTCATGATGTTTTCGAGTGTTGATGTTGGACACTCAGGTTCCATGATTTTGATGTGTCGTTGAGGGACACACACACACACATACACACACACACAGGCATAGTTTTCATGATGTTTTCGGGTGTCGATGTTGGACACTCAGGTTCCATGAGACTTACAGGATATGAGGGCCGATCTGAGGATGCGGTGCCTTTGGTATTGGGATTTAGATTGTCTTGATGGACACTGGTCTTGCCATGATGAGGATTCTGTGAGGATGACATATTTTATCCCATACTCGGCATTTATTTGATATGCATTGCTTCATGTATTAGTAGTACCTGATAGAGTACCTTTCATGACTGTTGCATATACATATTGCCATTTATTGCTATCAGCTTGCATGTGATAGATTATCGCAGTACGTGCATACCTGCGATTACCTGCATATGTTATTTACTATTCATGAGTTGGCAACTCACCCCCGTTGTGCCACAGTGTTTTGCAGGTTTCACGCTCAGAGTAGTCGCGGCAGGGATTCATATTATCTCTACTTTTGCGGATACCGCTACAGTTGGCTGTGAGGCCTTTTGCTATAGGTGGGTTTCACAGTTATCCGTTTATGTACCTTGTATATCTTTTATTGGATCTAGTACTCTCAATCTACCACCTTCATGTATTTGACTTAGAGATGAGTTGTGAGGATCGATGTTGTATTATTTTGTGACTTTGGGTGCCGTGCTCGTGGGAGCCGGCCTTTGTTATATAGTTTTATCTCCTTATGTTGTTTTCATTTATATTTCTTCGCTACATCATCGTATATCTGTTGTGGTGGTTGTTTCCGCCTTTGGGTGTGGATTTGCTCCCGTTTGGGGATTCTTTACTTATATTCTATGTTGTACCCATTTTCGGAGCTAGTTTTTACAAAGAAGGTGATGCAGAAATTTTTAAGAAAGTAAATTTGGACTTTAATGAATTTTACTTGAGATTCCTAAAAGCTTTTGACAATGTTCTTATCACTTACTAGTTTTGATGGTTTATAATTGCTGGGTTTTCGGCTTATTTAAATTGCGTTACGCCTGTAGACGTTACGTGGTTTAAGGGCCGTCCCGTGCCAAATTTCGGGTCGTGACAATCTCAAATGGATGTATGATCAAGGGAACGAAGAGAATCACAAGTCTCAAGATATGTACATTCTAAGGTTACTTAA
Source organism: Agapanthus africanus (assembly GCA_030015575.1). Classification (NCBI taxonomy): domain Eukaryota; kingdom Viridiplantae; phylum Streptophyta; class Magnoliopsida; order Asparagales; family Amaryllidaceae; genus Agapanthus; species Agapanthus africanus. Next base: position 223,880,372 of record CM057344.1, on the reverse strand, counting down.
GCGGAGTATCGTATTGTAAGTATGCCACGGAACATACACACGGTACGTCACTCTACTTGAGTTACCTACTCCATCAATCAGGGTCAACCTATGTAACGAAAGTTTGGGTCTAATACCCCCTGTTAAAGTCTAAGTTCCGTAAGGTCAACCCTAGGTTCCGAAATAGATTACGCCCCAGACTCCGCATTGTCAAACCTAGACTTGAACCAAGGTTAAACCTAGTGCTCTGATACCAACTTTGTCACGACCTGAAATTTAGTTCATTACCGGCACTTAAATCACGCAACGTCTAAAGGCGCAACGTAAATTAGGTTCCGAAATAGATTACGCCCCAGACTCCGCATTGTCAAACCTAGACTCGAACCAAGGTTCCTAGCGCTCTGATACCAACTTTGTCACGACCCGAAATTTAGTTCATGACCGGCACTTAAATCTCAAATGGATGTATGATCATAGGAACGAAGAGAATCACAAGTCTCAAGATATGTACATTCTAAGGTCACTTAAGCGGAGTATCGTATTGTAAGTATGCCGCGGAACATACACACGGTACGTCACTCTACTTGAGTTACCTACTCCATCAATCAGGGTCAACCTATGTAACGAAAGTTTGGGTCTAATACCCCTGTTAAAGTCTAAGTTCCGTAAGGTCAACCCTAGGTTCCGAAATAGATTACGCCCCAGACTCCGCATTGTTAAACCTAGACTCGAACCAAGGTTAAACCTAGCGCTCTGATACCAACTTTGTAACGACCCGAAATTTAGTTCATGACCAGCACTTAAATCACGCAACGTCTAAAGGCGCAACGTAAATTAAGTAAGCCGAAGCCCGGAATCTAAACCTTTTAAGAAAATAAAAGAGGTGAAGTTTTGAAATAATGGTATGAAGAAATCAACAGTTTTCTTAAATGTATAGATAATAGAACATGAAAAATGCAAGTGGATTTTAGTAGTTGAAAAAAACATGTTTCGTCTTTTAAAAATTTGGGCAGCGCCTCCCTTGTATATTTTGATCCAAAACCACATATACATGATAATATAAAAGGCATCCCCAAGTGGGAGCTTGCTCTTCGCCAATCGGCGGAATCACAACCACGCAAGACAGAAATATATGTATACGACGCCCAATGGCGAAGATTAACACAAAAGGATAATGTAAAGCAAGACATCAAACCCACCAAGCGAACATATAACCCATCACTCTAAGTCTCGCAACCACAAGTCTTTCTAAGTCTGACTACTTATACAAATATTAGTTTCTGATTGATGGAGTTAACTAGATACAACAAGAATAATAAAACAAGAGTGGGCACGATCCAAATGTCCCACCTACCAAAGCGAATTACCCGAAAGCAAGCTGTGTGCAAGTGATACCGCTACAGATCCAAGCGGTCAAACCTGCAAGAACTGTAGCACAACGGGGGTGAGTTGCCAATTCGTGAGTAGAAAACATCATCAGATAGAAATCGAATAAAACAACGATTCCTAGGTCAACTATATCATAAAGGTAATACTATGATATCTAGGGTGACCGTATCTGCATATATGCCAGCAATATAATCAATGCCTGTAAGCATGTGGATAACATCTACGTGTCCATCAATGACACAACAACATCATGCATGTAAATATCATGAAAGCATATGCATGTAAATATGATGATATCAATTAACGCATGTCCATCAACGACACATCAAAAATCATCGAACCCGAGTGTCCAACATCGACACTTTAAATATCATGAAACCCGTGTCCAACATCGACATGTAAATCCTCATATCTCGGGCTCCATCAGTCCGGATCGGCCCATGGGCTCCGTCAGTCCGGATCGGCCCGTATCATCTCACGACTCTGGTCGGTATCCTCCGGATAACCGCCGAGCTCAAATACTATCACCGGTAGGTAGTAGCCCCTCTGCCAGGCTCATCGTCTACTGCACAACATACCCTTCTTGCCTCGGGGTACCATACCAGTCCACCATGTACCTGCAATCAGCCTCATCCAGCTCCTCGAATCGGGTATCACATAACTCATAACCGAGAAAACACATGGTGGACGTCTCGAAATATCATATCAAGAGAAACCGGGTTTTTAAAACAATACATAATTTCCTTTGAAATATAACCACGGTTCTCAAATCTAGAATCTCATGAAAACAACATCTCAATGTGTATAATCATAAATCATGATGTATGCAAACATAGAACAGAAATGTGAGCATATCAAGTATATCATGTGACATAGTATAGTGATGTGAACATAGCAAGTATATCATGCAACATAGCATAATGATGTGAGCATAGCAATATATCATAACATGATGTAGCAATTCTATTGTGTAAGTGACATAGCAATTATCGATGATGAAAGTGTGAGCCGGCAATCTGTGTAAGTGTAACATACGCATCATCGATAATTGTGTAGGTGTACTAGCACAGGTATATGTAATGCAATGAGAATGTCATGAACGCAGCATAAAGTACAACGTAAGCGAAATGCTATAAGGTATACGTATCTACAACATATCCGAGTCGGTGAATCTATCAATCGACATCTAGCCTCACAACATCACGTACGGTATAATACATCGTACGGCATCCTCTAGTCAAGGGTATGGATCAATCATCAGATAAAACTCACTACGTACGGTAATTCATCATACAGCGGCATTAAACAATTAGGGATTCTATCAACCTATATGACAATGAGGGTACGGACCTAAAGTCTCGTACGGCATATCACTCATCATTCACATCTTTATCCATATATATATATACCTATCTCTCAGGTCACATCCGTATCAATCTCATATCATGGGACCGGCAAAGGTATCAATTATCTCATATCGACTCGCATCCGTATAACGACATATCAAACCAAGTCATCATATCTCATCATATACTCTTTTCATCACATCAATATCTCACATGCCATTATAATCTCATACTGATTCTCTTTCACTACATATATATATATCTCGTGATTCACGTTCACGTTTCATATCTTTATATATCAATTCAAGACATCATTTCTATCATATCATGTCATACCAAGTCATACACTATAACCTTAAGTCGTGGTATATCTTGTCTCCTACTAATTCTTTAACCATATCCATAAGTTTCTAACATGGTTTCCCTAACCATATTCTATATATATCGGTTTCCATTATAATTTGCGGGGTGCTATACGCTATCCACCCGACTTCCCCCGTAGATATAAATCTACTCACCTGCGGAACTCCTTGTTCAGCCATAGTCGATGTGCTTCGTCGTCTCGGAATCCACACGAAGGTACCTACAATAAATACACAATCGCAAATGCTATTAACATAAAGTCCGGAAAACCAATACGGCACACGGTGCGCTCATAGGTTAGAACCTATAGCCTACGCATGCAAAAACAACTAAACAACCCTCGTCGTTGACGTACAAACATCAAACGACCCAATACAATATCAAATACCAAATCCCAAATTCATAAATCATAAATACACATATCCAGCAACTTAGGAAATCACTCTCAGATTTTATCTTAGGCATTGGGATTAAACAAGCAAGTTCAAGGGATAGTTTATAGGGATTAGGAGCTACAGCCAAAAACTCAACATCAGAAGCCCACAAAAATCCGGCGACAACACCAGAAAAACCGGCATGCTCGGCCTGGGTTGCTCTGCTTGGGTTCGTCTCCTCAGAGTGGTCTCCTAGTACTCAATCTAGGTTAATAGTGTTGCTAGTTTTTCCTGTAATGGTCTCAGGTCACTTCAGATTCCCTGTAGGCCAACATACTTCACAAAACCGACACGGGTAAGTTTCTAAGTTCGTATTTTGGGTTCTATTCTCTGTTCTAGGCCATAAAATCAACACTAGGGTCTAGTAAACAGCCACTAAACATCACAAGTCCACACAATCACCCAAACCCTCTCTTGGAATTTCAAACCTCTCTAATCTAAATCGATTTAACTCTAAACTACTATGGGGTGCTAGGAAACTCAAAAACTAAACTAGAAATGTAGAAATTATCTCATTTGGCAACTCAAGAATTTTCTTGAGTTGCTTAAAGTCTTCAAAATCCAACTTTGAAAGGTCCAAAGTGTTGAGGATGAGGTGAGGATCATTTTTAATGAAGGGAGTATAGGGTTTTGGTGAGGATTTTGTGATGAATCATGAGGGTAGAAGTGAGGGGGAGCTTGAAGAAGAAGGAGTTGAAGAAAATAATGGGGAGGGGAAAATGATGGCAGCCCCCCTTCTATCTTATTCTCACCCTCTCTCTCAATTATTCATGCCATGTCACTCTTTCGCTCTCTCTCTCTTGCCCATTCCTATTATTCTATTCTATTTCCTTTTCTCGTTTTCTTTTAAAGCCAAATATCAACAAATACCAATGGAATAACATGCAACAAAAATGCAACATGTCATGGTGCACTAACCATGGAAAAATGTAGAAACACGGATTTGGCCTAATCACGATTAGTAGTGCACTAATCAATTTTTATTTAAACTGCATATAATTAATTATAAAAATGCCAAATCCGATAAATATATATTTAAATGAATAAATCATTTTAATCTCCAATTATTTCACAATATTGGTATATATTTATACCATTTTACGAAAACCCCAAATTTGCAAATTGGGTAGTTTTCGCGAAATATATTATTTTAATATTAAATTCCAAAAATAATATTTTATATTTTCTGAAATGTTACAAAGTGCACCGGTGATCCCAAGATAACCTGCAAAACAAGACAGTGCCGGAGACTTGCCCCGGCATCATCCCTCCGACGCTCTTGGTATTAGTTGCACAAAAGCAATTAAGGTTTTTAGGGTATAAATGAGCATAGCATTAAGGAATTACTTTCTCTATTTTTACTATAAAATCTTTTTTTTGGGAAAAAGGGATTGAGGGTTACCATCCTATTTCTAGACGGTTAGGGTAGGGTTGTCAGATGTTGTCCTTCAGGACGACCACAACGCGAGATTTCTTAATGGCCATGTCCCAACACAAGGATGCACTATGTTATTTCCTTGTTGTGGTGTCCGTCCCTTGGTGGGCCTCTTTTAGATGTCTCTAGGATGGTTTTGACTCAAGCAAAGACCCCTAAGCAACCGATGATTTCTTCATTTTTGGTGAGCTTATTGGTGGTTATCTTTTGTGCCTATTAGCTCCCGGTTCTCTTAATTAAGCCATTGTAACCCCTAATTAGTTTACAACAACAACAACTGAGCCTTTTATCCCAAGCATACGGGGTAAGCTACATGAACCAACATGAGAATCACGCCGGGTCCCGCATATGAATCCTCCGCCTCCACTCGCTCCTATCGAACAATATACTTTCATTGAGGCCTTTGGAAACCATATCCTTTTGTATCACCTCCATCCATGTTTTCTTCGGTCTCCATTTCGTCCTTTTGACATTGCCTATATCAAGAGTATCCATTTGTCGAACCGGTACTTCCATAGGTCTGCGTCGCACATGACCAAACCATGTTAGCCGGTTTTTCCACATCTTCTCCTCCACGGGTGCTACACCAACTTTTGCACGAATATCCTCATTTCGCACCTTATCTTTTCTAGTGTTACCACATATCCAACGAAGCATGCACATCTCCGCTACGTGCACCTTCAGTGTATGATACTTCTTAGGAGCCCAGCATTCTATACCATATAATAAGGCAGACCGAATAACGCTCCAATAAAACTTCCCTTTCAACTTTAACGGAAAGTTACGATCACACAAAATCCCTCTTCCATTTCAACCAACCAGCTTGAATCCTTTGATTAACATCGCTATCGATCTCTCCATCATTTTGGATAATAGAACCTAAATATCTAAACTGATCGCTCGGTGATATCTCTTACCCTTCCAATATTATACCAATATGGTTTTGATTTCTCTGTTTGCTAAATTTGTAATATATATATGCTATCTTGGACCTGCTCAATCTGAACCCCCTAGATTTCAACGTTTGCCTCCATAACTCCAATTTGGTATTAACCCCGGCTTTCATCTCATTTACTTGAACAATATTATCAGCGAATAGCATACACCAAGGTATCTCATCTTGCATAGTTCTAAGCTCATCCATCACGATGGTAAACAGGAATGGACTTAATGCAGATCCTTGATGTAAACCAATTGTAATCGGAAAATCACTCGTTAGGAGGCCGCAAGTTCTGACATTTGCCACTACTCTGTCGTACATGCTCTTGATTATGTCAATATACTTGACGGGGACTGTCACGACCCGAAAATATTAGCCCATGACCGGCACTTAAATCACGTAACGTCTAAAGGCGTAACATAATTCAAGTAAGCCGAAGCCCAGAAATCTAAACCTTTTAAAGAAAATAAAGAGGTGGAGTTTTGAAATAAAGGTATGATGAAATCAAATATTTTATTAAATGCATAGATAATGGAATATGAAAAATGCAAATGGATTTTACTAGTTGAAAAAAAAACATGTTTCATCTTTTAAAAATTTGGGCAGCACCTCCTTTGTATATTTTGATCCAAAACCATAAATACATGATAATATAAAAGGGATCCTCAAGTGAGAGCCAGCTCTTCGCCAATCGGCAGATTTACAACCACGCAAGTCACAAAATAGTATACGACGCCCAACGGTGAAGATCAACACCATAAAGAGAAGAGAATGTAAAACAAGACATCAACCCACCAAGCGAACATAAACCCCCGCTCTAAGAATCGCAACCACAAGTCTTTCTAAATCTCACTATATATACAAATACTAGTTTCTGATTGATGGAGTTATCTAGATACAATAGGAATAATAAAACAAGAGTGGTACGATCCAACATGTACCACCTACCAAAGAAAGTCACCCGAATGCAAGCTGTGTGCCAGTGATGCAGCTACCAATCCATGCGGTTAACCTGCAAGAACTGTGGCACAACGGGGGTGAGTTGCCAACTCGTGAGTAGAAAACATCATCAGGTAGAAATCGAATAAAACAATGATTTCCTAGGTCAACTATATCATGAAGAAAATACTATAATATCTAGGGTGACCGTATGTAAATATGTGCCAACAATAATCAATGTTTGTATGCATATGCATCTCGTCCACTCGAAGCATCATAAAAGCATATGCATGCTAATATATGAGGATATCAAAGAATGTGTGTCCATCAATGACACATCAAATCATGGAACCAGAGTGTCCAACACCGACACTCGAAACATCATGAAACCTGTTTCCAGCATCGACACGTAAATCCTCATATCTCAGGCGCCGCATCCTCAGATCGGCCCTCATATCTATCTCATCTCAGGCGCCGCATACTCTGATCGGCCCTCATCCATCTCATGACTCCGGTCGGTATCCTCCGGATAATCGACAAGTCCAAATACTATCACCGGTAGGTAGTGGTCCCTCTGCCAGGCTCATCGTCATCCCTACGAAATCTCTCTCTTGCCCCGAGGTACCTTACCGGGTCCACCATGTACCCGCAGACGGTTCCTCCACTCCTCGAATCGGGTCTCGAAAACAAATTCTCAGAACCGAGAAAACTCATGGTGGACGTCTCGAAATATCATATCAAGAGAAACCGGGTTTTTAAAACAACACATAATTTCCTTTGAAATTTTACCACGGTTCTTAAATCCAGAAATCTCATGAAACAGCATATCTCAATGCGTATAATCATAAAGCATGATATAAGCGACATATAACAGAAGTGTAAACATATTCGTATATCATGCAACATGGAACAGTGATGTGACAATATCAGTATATCATGCGACATATCGTAATGATGTGAACATAGAAAGTAAATCATGCAAAGAGTCATATCATGATGCAGCAATTCTACTGTGTTGTGACATAGCAATTATTGATGATGAAAGTGTGTGAGCCGGCCAATCTGTGTAAGTGTAATATACGCATCATCGATAATGGTGTAGGTGTACTAATGCAAGTATATGTAATGTAATGAGAATAACATGAACGTAGCATAAAGTACATCGTCAGCTAAATGCTATAAGGTATACGTATCTAACATGACCGAGTCGGTGGACCTATCAATCGGCATCCAGCCTCACAACATCACGTACGGTATGATCCATCGTACGACATCCTCTAGTCAAGGGTATGGACCAATCATCAATTAAACTCATCATGTACGGTAAATCATCGTACGACGTCATTAAACAATTTGGGATCCTAACAACCTATATGACAATGAGGGTACGGACCTAACGTCTTGTATGGCACGTCTTGTATGGCTTATCACTCATGATTCACAACATTTTATATCTCCATATGCATATATCCTAGGTCACATCCATAACAATCTCATATCAGGGGACCGGCAAAGTTATCAATCCTCTCTTATCGACTCGCATCCATATACCGACATATCAATCAACTCATCATATCACATCGTATTTTTCCCCCATCATATTAAGTCATCTTACATCAAGTCAATTTTATATATACATTCTACCTTATACATCAAATGTCATGCTACTCTAAAACTCTTACTTATTCTAGTGCAACTACATATCTATAAGTCGTGATTCACATTCACTTTTCATATCCCTAAAGCTTTCATCTCATATCCCAAAATATATATTCAATCACTCATATCCTCTTTAAATATCTTTTTAACCATAACCCTATTTCCTAATCTAGGTTTTTACGACTGTATCCTATAGATCGGTTTTCATTTATAATTTGCGGGGGTGCTATACGCCATCCACCCGACTTCCTCCGTAGATATAGATCTACTCACCTTGATCCTTGCTTGCCGAAGTCGATGACACCATGCTCCGTCGTCTCGAAATCCACGCGAAGGTACCTACAATAAATACACAATCGCAATCGCTATTAACATCAAGTCCGGAAAACCGATACGACATACGGATCACCTATAGGTTAGAACCTATAGCCTACGCATGCAAAACCAACCAATTATCCTTTGTGATTGACGTACAAATATCCAACGACCAAATAAAAATCCAAATATCAAAACCAATAATTCCAAAATACGGAAAACATAACCAAAACCACTCACAACAGCTCCCAGATTCTATCTCAGGTAAAATGGGATTAAACTAGCAATGCAGTGGGGTTGTATAGGGGGTAAGTGAGCTACAGACCAAACCTAGACACCAATTCCCCAAATTGGCCGGCCACATCCCTCAAAAATTCGGCCAGCTCGGCCCAAGGTGCTCTGATGGGGTTCGTCTTCTCAGGGTGGTCTCCTATTGGTCCCACTAGGTCTCTGGTATTGTTTGCTTTTCTCAAAAACTTCCTGGGTTGCTCCAGATTCCCTGTAGGCCACTAAATGTCACAAAATCGACATGGGTAATATCCTAAGTCCGTATTATCTATTTTGGGGCATAAAAATTCACACTAAGGTTTGTAGACAGCTACTACACAACCCTTCTCTTGAATTTCCAAGTTCATAAATCCACACCTTAAACCAATTCTAAACTAACTAGAATGCTAGGAAACTTAAACTAAACTAAATGAAAGGAATTATACCTCATGGATGCAACCAAGCAAAACCCTAGAAGTCCAAAGTCTCCAAAATCCAACTTTGATGGGTCCAAAGTGATGGGGGTGAGGTTGGGATCATTTTTAATGAAAGGGGTGTAGGGTTTTGATGAATATTTAGAGATGATATTGGGAGGTGAAGGTTGAGGGAGATGAAGAGGAAGAAGATGAAGGAAATAATGGAGAGGGGAAATGAATGGTTGCCCCCTCTCTCTCTTACCCTCACTCTCTCTTATTCTCACCCCTCTCAAGTCCATGCTTCACTCTATCTCTCTCCAATCATTCTCTTTTTAACCTTTTCTCTTTTACTCACAATAACACACATAATTCCAATAAAACCACATAAATGAAAAAATATGTAACATGTCATGGTGCACTAACCATGGAAAAATGTAGAAACACGGATTTGGCTTAATCGCGATTAGTAGTGCATTAATCAATTTTTATTTAAACTGCATATAATTAATTATAAAAATGCCAAATCCGATAAATATATTTTTAAATGAATAAATCATTTTAATCCCCAATTATTTCACAATTATTGGTATATATTTATACCCTTTTACGAAAACCCCAATTTCGCAAATCGGGTAGTTTTCGCGAAATATATTATTTTAATATTAAATTCCAAAAATAATATTTTATATTTTCTGAAATGTTACAATCTTCCCCCTTAAATAAATTCGGTCCCCGAATTTAAATTTAAACCCCCAAATACTAAAACATTTCAATAATCAGTTCAAATCACGGGGCTCCGAATTCACGGAAGATACAGAAATAACACAGCGCACCGCGTGCGCCTGAAGCCGTGTATGAAACTCAAAACCGAACTCCGTCAACCGTCACGCAAATTATCGGATTTGCACGCATATCATCGGAATTACCATGGAGATACAGATCTCGAAATCCACTACTGAAATCCAATATACACTAGTCAAATACTATAATATGTATATAGTACGCATCCTTGAAAAATCTTCAAAAACTGAATAAAATATATGCAAAATATTTTCTGAATCGCCGTGTGATGCGTAACTCACGGCACAAGTGACGGACGCTCATTTTTAAAGTAATAAATATACGTTCATATATGTTTTGCTCAAATATACGTTCCGCCTTTTTGAAATATCCCAAAAGGTTTTCCTTTGTAAACATTCGTGTCGCTCACGGACACGTAGGAAATAGCGTGACTATAGATCCTTTTTGAAAACCTCTTGTTAGACTTTTTATGCATGCAAGGTACTCAGGTACTGTCCTCAGATCAGTCCTGTTCGGCTACTGCATAATATAACACCTATCATGAAAACAAAGTGCTCAAGAGCAAAATCAGCCTCAAAAGGCATATCCAACAATCACGTGCGTCTGGTGCGTACGGAAATCAAATCCAAATACAAGTGCCATAATATGCACAAAAGCAAAACTAGGTGCAACGGGTGTTCACGAAAACATCTGTTCAGTGCAACGGGTGTGCACGACAACAACATCCAGTGTATCTATAGTGCACGAAAATCTCAATTCAGTGCATCCGGTGTGCACAAAATCACATCTCATATCATGCGCCCAACATGCGCGAAAATCCAAATCAAGTGCATCCGTCATACATAAATGAAATCTAAATCAAGTGCATCCGACATGCACGAATAAAATCTAAGTCAAGTGCATCCAATGCGCACAAAATCCAATATCAAGCGCCTAATATGCGCAAAAATCCAACCCAAGCGCGTCGGGTTCGTAAAAGTATTTAGTGCAGTAGCATGCACGAAAACGAACATCAAGTGCAAATGCGCACAAAAACATAAATCTGGTGAACAAATGCTCAAAGACATAAATCGAGTGCAACCAATGTACGGAGTATAAATCTAGTGCAACCAATGCACGAAATACCAACCTGGTGCAACAAACCCATGAAATGCAAATCTAGTGCAACAATGCACAAAAATACTAATCTGGTGCATCAAGTGCACAAAATACAAATCTGGTGCATCAAATGCACGAAATACAAATACGGTGCAACCAATGTACGGCGTATAAATCTAGTGCAACAAATGCATGAAATACAATCAATAACTCAAATGCATAAAAAGCAACACCGAGTGTACCAAGGTGTTTAAAATAAAAAACGTGTGCAACTATGTGCACAAAATCCATATCAATGCACTGCAAGCACATGTGAGCTATACTGAGTGCAAAAATCAAATCGAGTGCATACCATATGCACAAAAATCAGGTCATCCGTATGAAATCCATGAAATCATAAACACATGATACGAAGGTACAAAATCGACATTAAGTACAATAGATATGCACAAATCGCAAATCAACACAACGGTGTATAAAATATATATCAAGTGCAATAACTATGCACAAAAATGTAAATACCCAGCAGGTGCAGCCATGGTGCACGAAGTCAATATCATGAAACTCAATCATCAAAACTCAAATCCAAGCGATATAAGCGTGATACTCGGATCACCATGCGAATCGCAGTAAATGACATTGAGATACACCTCCTATAATGTCGAAAAAATATCGGTGCGCCCAAAACTGGCAGAGCAAGAACATCCGCCTGCCTCCTGCTCATGGTCTGGCGTCCTCTGAATACACGTGACACAACTGTTCTTTGGTGCAAATCTTTTTGCAGCAATGTCCTGGAAGGAACCTGCTCAGTGTCTCTTCCGATCTCGCCTATGCCGAACTATACGGAGGCTGGTACTCTTACATAATCTTTTCTCGTTCTCTGGACATCTGCGTTCTCAGCACATCATTTCCTTGGGAACTGGTCGTATTCTAATGCTTCTGTATACACATCCGATCTCTAATCTCAATGGGGAGTAACAACAGCTCGTTAACATCTTGCACGAACCACCTGTTCCACTCTTCTTTATTATCGTCCACTTCGACGTCACGTCATGCTATCTACGTACTGCAATTGTTCTTGGCCACAGTCAATCCGGAATCTCTCACACCAACCCGAAATTACGAACTCGGTATCTTCATCACTCTGTAGAAGATATCTAGCCGAACACGTCCATGGGAACTCGTCCCAACCATCGTAGGAATACTCTATATTAGTCTGTTCTCGATCAACTCACAACGCATCTGGGTGAGGTCCTCTATCCGAAGCTGGTCCATTTACTGATCTCCTATCGGAGTATCCAACGAACAACGTCTCCTATGGGTCGATCTACTCTAGATCTGAGTAAGATTCTCCACACTGGAAATCTTCAACTCAACTGGGCCTGCGTCGGTGCATCAATCAGACGAATCATCTCAGTCGTTCGACTCAACTCAAGATAAACTAGCTGTCTACCATCGCATCTCTTCCTGAAAGCTCCAGCAATCTCAGCTTGTAAGCTCTGGAAGCAACATCACATCAATCTTAGCAACAGCTGGGTCATCTGTCTGCACGGTAGACAACATCACAATCTCTGAGGTAGGCTGTACACCAACAGTCTTCTCAATCTGGCAACCTCTATCAGTGGCCCGGTCATACGGTGCAAAACCAAACACTCGCCTCACACGAGAGGTCACAGCACCAACACTAACTCGAGACGTACTCATGTCACCAGAAAACACGATGGTCAGTCCTCGTCCATGATGAGCTCGCCCTGACCGCATCACTAGCAGCAACTCAATCTATGCTCAAACCATGGTGATAGGAATCTCAATCAAGTATCGATGAGAAAACAGATCAAAAGAATGAAAGGAATCAACAGATCAAAAATGGCTACATGATCATAAGGATGAACAGAATCAGTGAGAGTATGATCATAGAAATGAATAGAATCAAGGATCTTAATTGGATGTATGATCAAGGGGACGAAGAGAATCACAGATCTCAAAATATGTATATCCTAAGGTTTCTTAAGTGGAGTATCGTATCATAAATATGCCGCGGAACATACGTACGGTACGTCACTCTACTCAAGCTACCTACTCCATCAATCAGGGTCAACCTATGAAACGAAAGTTCGGGTCTAATACCCCCTGTTCAAGTCTAAGTTCCGTAAGGTCAAGCCTAGGTTCCGAAATAATTTACGCCCCAGAATCCACATAGTCAAACCTAGACTCGAACCAAGGTTAAACCTGGCGCTCTGATACCAACTTTGTCACGACCCGAAAATATTAGCCTGTGACCGGCACTTAAATCACGCAACGTCTAAAGGTGTAACATAATTCAAGTAAGTTGAAGCCCAGAAATCTAAACCTTTTAAAGAAAATAAAGAGGTGGAGTTTTGAAATAAAAGTATGATGAAATCAAATGTTTTATTACATGCATAGATAATGGAACATGAAAATTCCAAGTGGATTTTACTAGTTGAAAAAAACATGTTTCGTCTTTTAAAAATTTGGGCAGCACCTCCTTTGTATATTTTGATCCAAAACTATAAATACATGATAATATAAAAGGCATCCCTAAGTGGGAGCTAGCTCTTCGCCAATCGGCGGATTCACAACCACGCAAGTCACAAAATAGTATACGACGTCCAACGGCGAAGATCAACACCATAAAGAGAATGTAAAACAAGACATCAACCCACCAAGTGAACATAAACCCTCGCTCTAAGAATCGCAACCACAAGTCTTTCTAAATCTCACTACATATATAAATACTAGTTTCTGATTGATGGAGTTGTCTAGATACAATAGGAATAATAAAATAAGAGTGGTACGATCCAACATGTACCACCTACCAAAGCAAGTCACCCGAATGCAAGCTGTGTGCCAGTGATGCCGCTATCGATCCATGCGGTTAACCTGCAAGAACCGTAGCACAACGGGGGTGAGTTGCCAACTCGTGAGTAGAAAACATCATCAGGTAGAAATCGAATAAAACAACGATTTTCTAGGTCAACTATATCATGAAGGACATACTATGATATCTAGGGTGACCGTATGTAAATATGTGCCAACAATAATCAATGTCTGTATGCATATGGATCTCGTCCACTCGAAGCATCATAAAAGCATATGCATGTAAATATATGAGGATATCAAAGAATGTGTGTCCATCAATGACACATCAAATCATGGAACCAGAGTGTCCAACACCGACACTCGAAACATCATGAAACTCGTGTCCAACATCGACACGTAAATCCTCATATCTCAGGTGCCGCATCCTCAGATTGGCTCTCATATCTATCTCATCTCAGGCGCCGCATACTCTGATCGGCCCTCATCCATCTCATGACTCCGGTCGGTATCCTCCGGATAACTGACGAGTCCAAATACTATCACCGGTAGGTAGTGGTCCCTCTACCAGGCTCATCATCATCCCTACGAAATCTCTCTCTTGCCCCGAGGTACCTTACCGGGTCCACCATGTACCCGCAGACGGTTCTTCCACTCCTTGAATCGGGTCTCAAAAACAAATTCTCAGAACCGAGAAAACTCATGGTGGACGTCTCGAAATATCATATCAAGAGAAACCGGGTTTTTAAAACAACACATAATTTCCTTTGAAATTTTACCACGGTTCTTAAATCCAGAAATCTCATGAAATAGCATATCTCAATGCGTATAATCATAAAGCATGATGTAAGTGACATATAACAGAAGTGTAAGCATATCCGTATATCATGCAACATGGAACAGTGATGTGACAATATCAGTATATCATGCGACATATTGTAATGACGTGAACATAGAAATTAAATCATGCAAGGAGTCATATCATGATGCAGCAATTCTACTGTGTAGTGACATAGCAATTATCGATGGTGAAAGTGTATGAGCCGGCCAATCTGTGTAAGTGTAACATACGCATCATCGATAATGGTGTAGGTGTACTAACATAAGTATATGGAATGTAATGAGAATAACATGAACGTAGCATAAAGTACATCGTCAGCTAAATGTGTTAGTTATATGTATGCCCTAGAGGCCATTACTATATATGCGTTGTATATTGTAGTGGATGCTTGGACATATATAGGGAGGACTTTCTTGCTCGACATGATAGTATGCTATCTGGTTGCTCTTTATCTTAACATGTACTCTTATTGTCTCTATGTCACATGTTGATAAAGCCCTTAGGATGAGTATTTGACTACCAGGACTATGATGCAGATCATACTAGTGGGGACAGAGTAGTCGCCAAGTACATCCTTCAAATGTTCCTAGTCGTGGGAGTACCGAGACAGGGCATCGATACTCCAGTGTAGACTAGCGTATGCGCTTCTTGACCCATATGATGGGCGATGGATGATCTTATATCCATTGGTGTTTGACATTAGAGAAGGTATGCGGGTGCTCAGTGGAGACTGGGTACACTGGACTGACTCGCCGAGAACTCCCAGATGGTATTATACCTCACGTCAGATGGCAGTTCTCTGGTGACACTGGTACAGGTTAGTCTGTAGCCCCGAGATCGTCATAGAGTCTTGTGTGATTCCCACTGTGCTTTGATTTCCATCATACCACGTCCAAGAGGGCGTGCAAAAAGGTGGCTTTTGGGTACAGTCCTGAATCACATGGAGGCAATGAGCGATAGGAGGGGTTTCGTCTCTCCCGGTATAGGGAGTTGATGTTGTGCTGTGTTCGATTGGCTATAACTGGAAATCCATGGCCAGGATTGCTGAGATTTACTGGTAAGTGTTATCAGTAGTTTCTCGAACTGTTATAGACCTCATATCGACACGACTTATCAAGCTTCTGGGGTCTGGCGTTTACCACCCCTAGGCGAGATATGCGACATATCAGACGAAGAGACCAGACTGTACGGGAGTGTTACTGGTTGGATTCACGGGAGAAAGTACAGGCTTGCTTGTTGATCTTCTGATTGCTCAATACCTGGGTGGCTGTTACGTTTAGCTGACCGCTTGCAGCTTGTGGATGTTTGATATGATCATCACCTACTGCCGGCGTATTGACAATTCTTTAGAGTCCTACACAGAGGTTTCCTGGCTCAGGAAAAACAGAGTAGAAGCACATATGTGATATGTGCGGGACCGAGAACAATACGTGTATGTGATACCGTATTAGATTCTCGCGATATGAGATATCGGCCGGGTATATGTGATATAGCCGGGTCATCAGATCAAGTGTTGATTCGATGAACTGATACAGATTATATTAGTCGGTTATTTGTGAAATAGCCGGATTATCGGATCAAGTGTTGATTCGATAATTTAATGTATAATTATATATTTGATATATTAAATTACATTAACTAATATAAGCTCACTTAAAGATTTTTTTTTCTCTCACTCGGGTAATACATTGATATATATGCGATATATGTTAATTGTATTATTTTATTTTGTTACAATAAATATTGTATATGTGATATATAATATTGTAACAAGTTATGATTACTAATGCAATATACTTAGTGGAGATTAAACATGGTTATGGTTTGATTTGGGTTAAACTTTTCTAGAAGCTTCTAGAAGCTTTTATTTTGTTTCTTGCAAAGATATTTTGTTTAGATATTTTGCTTGATATTTCCTAACCCAACCCACACCTTTTAACCCTAGTAAAATCTCTACAATGGTTAAGTCCTTCTTGACTTAACCATGGTTGCATTTGTAATTATAACAACATTTCATTATTCATCACAAAGAGAATGCTTCTTCTTCTTCCTTCTTCTTTTGCATGAAAGCTTTCTAGCTTTTTATGTAGTGATGAAAATGAGTGAGATTAAGAAAACAAGAGCTAAATTCCTACTTCATCATCCTAATCTATTCTTGCCAATTGGATTAGGGTGTTTACTTCATTAGTAAGTGAGAGCTTGTGTTAAAGAAACTTCAAGATAGATCATCTTTGTTATCGAAGATCGGAAGCAAGCATGCATCTTTCTCTTCATGGAGCCTCTCTAGAGTCCGGGAACATGATGATCGCAGCGAAGAGACCTCAACACGGAGCTTATGAAGCGAAGGACCGGACTACAAAGGTTGTAATCCCAAACTCTTAGAAGTAAAGTTGTTTACTTGCTATATGTTTCGCCTAATCTCTAGTCTAAGATCTTGGTTAGGGTTGTTCGGCACGTCTAAAATTTAAATCGAGCATGGTTAATGCCTTATAGACCCTTGTGACAGTGCCTAGTAACCCTACAGTGGTATCAGAGATAGGTTAGAGCTTTAGGCGTTGTGTTGGCGAAGTTTAAAGTCCGATCGAACTCCGAATACCCGATAAAACCTAGTTTCTGGAAATTTTTTAAAAATGTTGATTTTTTCGTATTAAAAATACTCAGAAAATTCAGCAGGTGATTTTATGGATTACTGTGAAAAATGAGCCCAAGATACCTTTATTGCGCCGCAGAACCACGGCAATACCCTTGCTTGCGCGGCGGTTCCGCGGCCAAACAGTAGTATTAGGTTTTGGTTTTTACACAGTAACGTCCATACTTATTTCCTGATTGTTCTGGGAATTTTTAATTCTACTCAAGTGTTGAGTTTTCTGGGATGTATTGGGAACTCGTTGATTCGATCGGAAAGTTTAACTTCGTTTAAGTTTTTTCCGGATAATTTAGAACCTGTTAAAAAGTTCGAACGGATATCAATAACTCACTTTTTCCCCTGCCGTAAAATTTCCAAGTGTTGGATTTTTCCATAGTTTAAGAACGTTCTTAGTCGTGCAAGTAACGCGGTGGACCCTCTAGAAGAACACAAACCTTAACTCGATTATGTGACCGTCTGAACCACCTCTAAACCTTAGGGTTTGGGGCAGTACGGCGTTGCCACATGTGAGGCGTTGGTTTAACCCTTCTACGGCTGGACCATTGGTACTGAGGCATGTGATTGATGTTTTTAAACTAATTTCAAGTGTTAAGAACTTTTTGGGAAAACTTGGGTGTTTGATTATTCTATCGGAAAGTTTAACATTGTCTATCTATCTGGAATGTGATACAATATTTGGAATCCACAAGTAGTTATGAGATAACTAATTTGAATGTTATAAATCTAGCAGTTTAGTCTCATTTGATCGGTTGCCACGGGATTTTGATGTGATCAAAAGTCCGTCGCAATCACGTAGCGTACGCGGATACTCGCCGGGTAAATTTAATACATAGCCACGCCCCATAGCCCCGACCAAGTGACTGTAGGATAACCCCGTCGCCAAAAGCATCCGTTCGGGTGCTCGCGGCAGCGGTGTTCCGCCTTAGTGCACTTCGTCGACGGCATCCGGGGGTGCGGCCGTCTACTAAAGTTTGCGACGAGCATTCAATCAAGATGTCGGGAATCTTTTTGAATTGCCCGACTAGATATTGAAAAGTGTTTTCGAGATCGAGACTAAAATGCGGGGTTTATAATTGTTAAGCATGCGATGTCTAAGGAATTCATTTGGTTAGGCATGAGATGTCTAAGGTGGTTGCGGATTCCAACTGTTGTAGTTTTACACTTTCTTTTTTGCGACTGTAAATGTAATATGTGGTGTATCGTCGGTTTCGTTGCTATACAACAATGACAATTGGGATACGCATATTTACTTACATTGATGATATGTGATATTATGTGTTGCTGTGATATGTTATATTGGATTGTCGTGTTTTGAATAGCCGGGGGTTTTATGTGAGATGAGAGTTTTTCTTTTTCATTCATGTAAAATTCATTTGTATGTAATATTCTTTTATTGGGGCACTTCCGGGATGAGGATGATGTCACCATTGTATATTATTTACTTTTCCGCATTAGGTAGACCCAAGGCGGGGAGCACAAGTAACCGGGTTCTAGGGTCCAGTGGGAGACTATCTCGAGGAGTCGAGACCGGGTCTCCTAACCCTAGAATTGGCAGTGTTGCTTGCCGCTCTCGTAGGGGTCTAGGGATGTGGGTTTGGCTATTCATCGCAACCGTAGAATCTGCGTTTTATACAGGCTCGTATTAAAACACGGGCATCCTAGTATATCCAATATTTCATATATGTTCTTCTGCTGTAATGTTCTGTGATGAGATCATATTACTGCCTGAGACGAATGTTTATATTATATATATGAGATATATGTTATATTGCAGATTTCGTTTCAAATGTGATTCTTGTGAAGCATAATAAAATGGGACTTCATTAATGAGATTAATGAAACTAAAAGAAACCTAAAGATGTTGTAAAAACTTGTTTAAAAACTGGTAGCTCTAGTTCTTGCTTTGTATAGCGGTATTCCTTGTAGAACATCCAGCACCTTATTCGATAAGGAAAGAGCCGAGATCCCTTCACCGGGAGTGACCTCTTTAGCGAAACTAGAAGATGCTACACACTCGGTTTGTCTTTTGATTGCTTCTATAGTTTGGCTTTGCACAGCGGTATTTGTGAAATATCCTGCACCTTATTCGATAAGGAAAGAGCCGAGATCCCTTCACCGGGAGTGACCTCTTTAGCAAAACTAGAAAAGGCCTAAAAAACATTCCATTCAAAATCACTCGATTCTACAACGATATAAAGTTCATTACGCAAAGGGTTTTCTTAAAAACCTGTCGTCGCCCTCCGTCATTTCAGATAAGTTGTCTTTAGTATTCGTGCTGCGTTTGTTGACTTAGTCAAGGCGTAGTGTGCGGTAGCTATTTATGCTTATCTGCAAAAGCATATGATGCGATTGGATTAGGGTAGTCGTGCGGCCTTGTTGACTTAGTCAAGGGTCGTGCGGGTGGGTTTAATTCAATTGGGAAATGACGGGTTGAACTTTACTTGCGGTCTATGGTTTGTTGACTTAGTCAAGGTCATAGATCGCTTGGGGCAAAATATTATCGGGGATTTCAATAGTTGAAATTTGCAATGAGATTGCATACCTTCTATGAGATAGTTGGATCCCGATACCCGCTGCGAGTAAGAGTTACTCCTGGGAGATTTTTACATATTACAATTAGCCGATCAAGTAGGTGTCTAGAAAGGTGTCAATGGGGTTACGCCCCTGGGAAAATGAGGTTTATTTTAATTAAGTCCGTGCGAAACCACGGGAAACCTCCCTCAAAGTACCGGCACTGGCCTGGCTGAAAGATTGGCGAACTTGTAGGGTGTAACTAATCCCGGCTAGTCTTTCCTTTTAGGGTTTGAAGGAAGATTTGACTAAAACAATGGGAGACATCCTGATTAGACATATTAATAACCAATCTAATCTTGCAAGAGCATACGCTGAGTGTTTTCTTCTCACTCTCTCCTGGTTGCGACTATGTCATGCCTTAAATCAAGATAATAATACGGATGAATTGACCGAACCCGCTTGTTACACTGCGCTAGGGAACGTTGGTCCTGCTCCAACTTATAATTGTTATAAGATAGAGCAGGAAATAGGGGATTACCAGAATTCCCGTGCCACCCAAACGAAGAAAGTGCATGCTGATGCATCTTCTTCGGGTGTGTTCATTACAAAGAACTGTTTCTCAGTATCCTTTACGTCCTACCGGATCAGGATCCCACAATATGTAATTTGTTACATGGGTTACAGATAGTTAGAGAACTGAGAACGGGTGATAAGTTTCATGAGATAGAAACGGCGCAAGTGTTGCAGCCAAGTCTGTTGATAGTTATCACCCTGTATTAACAAATACATTGATTCTGAACGAATGTTATTAGAGACCGAACTTGATATACAACATCATATCAGTCTCTTTATTAGTAAAGAAGGATATAATTTTGTATTGTTGGATAATGTTTTGAACATTTTCTATATCAAGAGTTGATCGGTTCAGGCAAGTTATCTAAAAGTATAGACGTTCTAAATCAAACCACAGTTCTTAACGTACTGAACACACATAAGAGGAAGAGTTCAGAAATGAACGGATCCTTCTTGAGGTATTATAGACTAGGTCATATCAATGAGACCCGACTAGCTGAAGTTACATTTAGATGCAGATTTAAATTAATTTGAATTTACATCTTGTGAAACTTGCCGGTCATGTCACAAAGATAAGATGACCACAGCTCTGTTCATTGGAAACAGAGAAAGAGTTAGTGAACTCTTGAGATTGATACATGATGATGTATGTAAGGTCCCCTGTCTATACATGCCAAGACCGGTTCTTTATACTTCATTATATTCACCGATGGTCTCTTAAGATTAGCACATGTGTTCCTGTTGAAACACAAGTCTGAACCTTTTGAGAAATTCAATGAATATGAGTTAGAAGTAGAGAACCAAAAATGGGTAAAAGTATTATGTCCTTTGATGAGATCAAGGAGGAGAATACTTGAGCACGAGATTTGATTCGTATGGAATTTTAGATCAAAAATATTTCTAAACCGCAATCAAGAACGGTGTCGCTTGGTAGCTAGCTGGTGACTACGGGTCGGTCCACAGGGATGATGTATATTTCCTAGTTGTTCTAACGAGCTAATTCCAAATGGTGTTTCAAATCTTTATCACTAAAACTAATTTGATTTAGACTAGGATTTAGGAAACTTGCTAGGATTAGGTTTAGGTTAAGTTTGGTAAAATAAAATTTCCCACCTCTTTCAATGCCCTAAATTAGATCTTTTTTAGGAGTTATGATAATTATTAATAAAGGGGATTAGGATGATCGGGAAGAAACTATGTTTCTTCCTCTAGATTCTTGTCCGTCCTTTCTTAATCCTTACCCTAACCTCCATGGAAAACATGCATATTCGGTCTTTTATACTACGGTATCACCGTTACCTCATGGGTAGGGTGCCGTAGGGAGCGAAATATGTATGTATGCATGGAGTCCTAATTATTAACAAATGATTGGGCAAGAAAGGGGTGAGAGATCTTCATCTCTCAAACCCTTCCCTATTCCTAACCCTAACAAGCGAGGAAACTACTCGCTCATTAAGGGATCTACGAAAAACATGATTTTTATTTTGGTTTTAGAGTTAAGAGATTAATGATCTACTGCAGATTAATAAAAATTCTAATCTAGATTTAAAACTAAGGCAAAGAATAGATCGATCTAGGGCAGAAATTAAAACTAAGAACTAAGGCAGAAAATAAAACTTACTTACAAATTGATGCTCTCCAAAACTTCAAGAGAATTCTGAATTTTATTAATGAAAGGAGGCATAACCTAATACAAGAATTTGGGTTTCTATTTATAGGACATAGAAAACCCTAGGTTTACAATTGTCGCATGTATGCTTTTACAAAAATACCCCTAGAAAGACTAGTCAGTACCGCCACACTTAATGGTAAAAATTTCCACAAACCCGGGCTCAACCCGGCCGCGGAACTACGGCCATAGGCCAGGTTTGGCCGCGGTTCCGCGACCAAATAAGAGGTTCGTGAGTTTGTTTTTCTTGTGCTGCTTCTGGTTGATTTTTGCTTCCTGTTTCTTCAGTTGGTTCTTTAGGATGTCTTCCCGTTCTCTCCCAGATCTCCGCAGTGAATAATTGTAGTGGAATTTTAATGTTGCTTTGTTTCAAAGTCTTGAACCTTGCGCTGCCTTGTTCTTTGTGTAGGCTTGATCAAGATCTTCTATTTGTTGGTCGTAGTCTCACTTTTGCATCGTCTTTTATCTTTTTCACTATTTTTGTTCCAAGAACCTGTAACCTGTACTATGTAGCAGACATGGGTCAAAAGCACCTGTTTATTTGTAAAATGCTTAAGAATGGGGTCTAAAAGAATGCAAAATTATGATATGAACAAATACCCCCAAACTTATCTTTTGCTCGTCCTCGAGCAAATCTAGTTTTATTCTCAACAAAAACCTAACCTCACTTTTGCAGGGAAACGCGATTGCACTGAGCTCGTGCAACAAGCCGTTAAACCTCTAGGTGTCCCTAGTAGGAGGAGTGTTGTCTCCTGAGGGTTTTCAGCGGATACTACCCACAAAATCCTATCAATTTGGCCTATTGACTTTTATTCTCCAATTAGGTTTTCTAACAAGGAATTCTATTATCTTCTACTCGTAAATTATCCACCCATATTCTTCACGCTTCCTTATCATTTAACTTAAAATTATATATATTCTTGTGAATTTACTTAGCTTTTGGCATCTCTTAAGTTTTCCTTCTATGGTTCCATCTCAACTTAGGAATTTTTATCATCTCTATTAAAGATACAAGTCCTATTCTTCATTCCTATCTCTTATTTAAATCCCAATCACATACCCCTACGTGTATGTATATATCACCCCTACACTTGGAAATTCAAATCAAGCAATCATACTCTTGTCCGTTGTCCAAAGCACTTCTTAATTGGTGAATTTTTAGATGAATTTTGCTCATACATCCTTCATGCGACCGTTAATACTTCTTGAGGTACCAACAACCGATTACAAGATGTGTTTGCACATTAAAGCGTAATTCCTAGTCTTGCAACACCTAAGGCTTTAGCAGTGACTCCCAAACCAGTTGGTCTAAGGCACTAGGTGATGAAGCACCCTCGCTAAATATTTTTCTATTTTTACAGCCTTAAGTAATTACAAAAACTAGTGTTCATTTTTTTCCTTTATTCACACTTGTATATTTTTTTATTTTTCTTCATACTAAGGACTTAAGACAAGAGCATTTCAAGGTCTCTTCTACTATTCCAAGTTTCAAGGTTCGTGTTTGTGCAATTTGTAAGGTATATATTTTCAGAATCTAGACTTAAGCTTAGGAATTATTTTTCAAACTTATACTCTAATAAAAATATCAATACTTTTCCTTTGTTTTGACTTAGCCCAAGAAGTGAACTCAAAATTTGCCTATTTCTAAATAAACTACAAAGACATGTACTTTCTACCGTTAAATTTAAGAAATGTTATTTTTAGTGTTTTTAATTTACTAAATCTAAGATCTAGTTGTTCCTAGCTAGTTAACCTATTTGTCAAACTTAAGTCAAATACGGCCAAAATTGAATACTTTAAATTTTATAATTTTTGAAATTTTCAATTTTTATGGGTTTTTCTTTTTCTATATATTTTTTTTCAATTTTTATGATTTTTATATAAGGATGCAATGCAGAATTTAAATATGCAAAAGAAAAAGAAAAATATATACAAAAAGATTAAAAATATGCAATGCAAAAGATAACTATACACATCACCATCTCCCCCAAACTTATGCAAAGCAGTGCCCTCACTGCCCGGCCCCACGTCGCGCTCTCAAGCGTGAACGTGATCGCTCTCCCCTAGCCAACAGGGTTTGAATACCCTTCTCAACCTCCGTCAGTCGACGGTCGTGCTCCCTTGCCGTCGACCTAAATTCCTCCCTTAATGCATCAATTCCCCTCACAGCTCTTCTCAGTAATCGTGCATGCTCTTGAGGTGTCATTTCGCCCTCAGTCGATGTCGAGCTAGAGCTAGGGGTGCGAGCGGGTACATTTTCCGCCGGTTCGGTTCTCGACCATATATTAGTCAATCTAGAGTAGGACGTAGAAACACCCTCAATAAGTGGTCGAACCGGTATTCCTCGCATCATGTAAAACTCAAATTCCTTAACGGGGAGGAAATATCGGTAAAGCTGTGTGACCAACAGAGGACATGGGTAATTTGAGGCCCGTTTTCCCGCACCTATAGAATTAAGCAATACTGTGCACATATCGAAACGTGGGTTCTTCGTCATAAGTGCGTGCACAATATGTAAGGAGGGGGTGAAAAAAGTTGTGTTATGGGAGCTTCCAAAAATGTTATTTTGTGCCCATTGGCACACGGTCAAGACATTCACGAAAAGGGTTCGAGCTTGAATACCCTTTCGCGGCTCCCGCGAGCACTCATTTCCCATTAGGGGCATGTAGTCCTCGAATTGTAGGGGATGGTCGTGTGCAGGTATGCGAGGTATAAGTGTGACCTCGTGAATTAAATCCCTATCAATTTTTATTTCGTGATCTCCCCAGTTCAATTTTATATAACCTAATAGGGTGAGACACCCATCCTCCATAGATTCGTAAAATTGGTTAACTAAATCCGGTAATGCAAATGCAGAAGGGTGGTTATAGATCAGAAAATTCCAACCCTTCCGCGCGATTTCATTCGCGAAATAGCTACCATAAATCTCGTGTGAGAAAACCTGTGAAAAATCCCTCTCTAATTGCATGCTGTGCGACATGGTGTGTTCTACAGATTTTAAAATTGAAAATAGAGAGGAATTGAGAGATTTTACCTTCCCTGAAAATTTCAGGGGGCGAAGCGGCGGTTGATGCGTGGTGTAAGCAGGCTCCTGCGGCGGAATCGCGGCGAGATGGAGGCGGCGCTCTGGTTTCTCTCTGCAGAAAGGTGCTTGTGGCGTCTAGGGTTTTGAGATGAAGAAAAGTTTAGGGTTTCGGAGAACAGGGGGGCTCGGGCTTTTAAATAGGGTGAAAAGATGGAAATTTGCAGATAAAACCCTCCAAAAGGAGGAATTTATCTGCAAATAAAATTTTTATTTATTTATTCTGCAATTTCACAAAAAAGTCCAAAAATATTTTTTTTTCCAAAATTTTTTTATGTTATTTTATTTTGTTATTTCGTATTTATGTATTTACAAATGATACACACCCCCAAACTTATTTGAAACCAAGTTTTGGCAAGAAGATTGGAATATCGGGGGTGAAAGTGGAGGAGAATTAATTGGTGTAAATTGGCTCCTGCAAAAACAGGAGCTCCTTCGATGGGTCCGTTGTGAGGAACGGTTTCAATCGATGTCCGTTTACTTTAAATAAAGTACCGTCCTCAGAATTTTCAAGATCGACCGCACCGTGCGGATAAACGGTGCGAACTACGAATGGCCCTTTCCACCTAGAACGGAGCTTGCCGGGGTGATAATGTAACCGAGTGTCATAGAGTAAAACCTGTTGACCAGGTTTAAATGTTTTGCGATAAGGTGTTTGTCATGGAACACCTTAGTTCGGTTTTTAACAATGACAGCATTATCATAAGCCTCATCCCGCAGCTCTTCTAGTTCGTTTAATTGCAGCATTCGAGTGCTGCCCGCATCTCCCATCGATAAATTCAACTCCTTGATCGCCCAAAATGCCTTGTGCTCAATCTCAACTGGGAGGTGGCAAGCCTTCCCATAAATAAGCCGGTATGGAGACATACCAAGATCGATCTTGTATGCAGTACGGAAAGCTCATAGTGCATCGATCAGTTTGAGTGACCAATCTTTACGGTTTTTAGAAACCTTTTTCTCCAAGATTTGCTTAATTTGCCGATTCGAAACCTCGGCTTGCCCACATGTTTGGGGATGGTATGGCATTGACAGTTTATGAGTAATGGAATATTTGCGCATTAAGGACTTAAAAGTCCTATTGCAAAAGTGAGATCCATTATCACTTATAATCGTTCGAGGGTGCCCAAACCGAGAAAAGATATGTTCTTTAAGAAATCGAACGACAACCTTGTTATCGTTCGTTCGGCTAGGCACAGCCTCGACCCATTTCGACACGTAGTCAACAGCCAAAAGAGTATACACATTCCCAAAAGAATTGGGAAATGGTCCCATGAAGTAAATTCTCCAAACATCAAAAATATCGACAACCAAAATTGGTTGGAGTGGCATTTCGTTTCTCCGCGATATCCGGCCCAAGTGTTGGCACCGGGAGCATGTCTTGCAGTATTCATATGCATCCTTAAAGAGTCGTGGCCAATAGAAACCACACTGCAAGATTTTCTCAGCTGTCTTCTTTAGGCCAAAGTGCCCGCCACACGCTTGATCGAGGCAAAAAGACAGCACATTCTTAAACTCATTTTCAGGAACACACCGACGAATGATTTGGTCGGAACAGTAATTAAAAAGATAAGGTTCATCCCAGTAAAAATGCTTTACTTGGGACAAGAAACGGAGTTTATCCTATTTCGACCAATCTTTAGGTATCAAGCCGGTGGCTAAGTAGTTTACTATATCAGCGAACCATGGTTCGCAAGACACAGTTAATAGTTGCTCATTGGGAAAAACATCTTTGATTGGAATTTCAAGTGTAGGCGAAGAAGGAAGTCGTGAAAGGTGATCGGCCACTACGTTTTCACATCCTCTTTTGTTCCTTATGACAAGGTCAAACTCTTGTAGCAAGAGGATCCAACGTATTAGCCTCGATTTAGCATCCTTCTTCGCAAAAAGGTGGCGAAGAGCTGAATGGTCCGTATACACAATAACTGGAGAGCTGATTAAATAAGGCCAGAATTTTTCAAGTGCAAACACAACGGCTAAAAATTCTTTTTCTGTTGTTGTGTAGTTCAGTTGGGCCTCATTTAGTGTACGGCTAGCATAATAAATCACGTGCGGCATCTTATTAATATGCTGTCCAAGAACAGCACCAATGGCAAAATCTGATGCGTCGCACATAATTTCGAAGGGATGCGTCCAGTCTGGAGATGAAAGAATGGGTGCAGAAATGAGTGAGTGTTTCAATGACTCGAACGCTTCCATGCAAGTTGAGTCAAAATCAAATGTTGTGTCCTTGGCCAGTAAGAGAGTCAAGGGTCTAGCAATCTTGCTAAAATCCTTGATGAACCGTCTATAAATACCGGCGTGGCCAAGGAAAGCTCGGATGTCTTTGACGCATTTAGGAGGAGGAAGATTAGAAATGACCTCAATTTTGGCTTTATCAACCTCTATACCGTTTTGCGAAATGACATGTCCTAAGACAATGCCTTCTCGTACCATAAAGTGGCACTTCTCCCAATTCAAAGTGATGTTCTTATCCCTACAGCAGGTAAGAACTGCGTCAAGGTGTAGTAATCACTCGTCGAAGGAGTCACCAAAAATGGAGAAATCATCCATAAAGATCTCCAAAAACTTTTCAACCATGTCTGAATAGATCCCCATCGTACACCGCTGAAATGTAGCGAGTGCATTGCATAACCCAAAAGGCATGCGACGATAAGCAAAAGTGCCAAAAGGACAAGTAAATGTAGTCTTGTCTTGATCCTCTTTGGCGATGGGGACTTGGTTATAGCCGGAATAGCCATCCAAAAAGCAATAGAACTCGTGCCCAGCCAATCGTTCTAGCATTTGGTCAATGAAAGGTAAAGGAAAGTGGTCTTTCCTTGTCGCGGCATTGAGTTTTCTATAGTCGATGCAAATTCGCCACCCAGTTTGGGTGCGAGTGGGTATTAACTCATTTGCCTCATTGGTTATGACCGTAATGCCCGATTTCTTTGGCACAATATGAATGGGGCTAACCCACTGGCTATCCGAGATAGGGTAAATGATACCACTATCAAGACATTTAACAATCTCCTGCTCTATCATTATGGGGTTGAGGCGTCTTTGTGGATCCCTTACCGGCTTGGCATCATTCATCAAGTGTATATGATGTTCAACTATGAGGGGACTAATCCCCTTGATGTCCGCCATAGACCAGTGATTGATATGAATTCTCGATGTGTGTGTAGAAAATGTATAGAAATCACAACCAAAAATATTTTGACCGCAATCAATAACGGTGTCGATTGTAGCGCGTTAGCGAGTGCGGATCGTCCACAGGGAAAGTGAGACCCGTTTGTATTTCGAATTAGATGAATTGAAAATTAAAGAAAAGAGAAAAGAAACAATTCAATTCAAGATTTAAAAGATTCAAGTTCAAGAATTAACTAGATCTAATAACAAGAAAACATTAAAAATCAAGAATCAAGAAGTGATGATATCCAATCCAATAATCAAGAATCGAAGTGAGGCTCGTAGGAATCGATCGAGTCTATAGATGTGATGAAATTTATTGATTACGTTTTCTTATCCATTAATGATTTGATACTAGATCGATGACGATTAATCGAGGTTTAAGGATCTTTCGAAGAAACTAGGGTTTCTTCATCTCATCCTTTGTCCTTTCGATGAATCTCATTCAAATTCTAGCCTCGAGTAAATACAAGAATTGATCGTGGATCACTAATTAAGAGCGAACGCAATCAAGAAAGTATCGCTCGAAACTAGGTTGCCGATTCTTCAATTTACAAGAGTTTACAAAACTTATAGGAAATAAGAATTGTTTCAAGATCTAATCATCATCATCTATTGATTCTCTCGACTCCTTCACGAGCGGAATTTTACTCAAACATCATATCAAAGAACACAATCACAAATTGAGATCGAATCATGATGCAAGAATGTAAAGAAAGCAAGATATAGAAATTTCACATTTATTTATCAACAATTTTGTTACAATTCACTCAAGATCTACAAGAGGAAAGAACTTGATCGTTAATTTCGGCTTCGCTCGTCTCCTTGAGTCGTGGATCTCCTTGGATCACTTGCTCCGATGAAGTCCGGCGTCGCTTTCTAAAGGATTGAAGGCTTCATGCTTGATTTGGTACTCGGAGTTCTTGATTTTTGGTTTTGGATTTTGAATTGGGGATTAGGGTTTACAAGTTGTGTCACTCAACTTTTATTTGAAATTGATGTAGGAATCAACAACCTCTTGAACTAAAGAACAACCCTAGAAGTGAAGCCTTAGGGTCCCTTTTATAGTCTTCATTAGCTTTGGCTTCCTTTAGAAGCTAGGTTTAGTTTAGCTTCCCTTGTAACCTAGGTAGTTAGGTAGAAGCTTCTAGAGGTAGTTAGTTAGGCTTAGCTTCCTTCATAAGCTTGGAGGTTAGGGAGAAGCTTCTAGGCTTAGGTTGTTAAGTAGCTTGCTTTGGAAGCTTGAGGGTGATTAGCTTGTACCAAGGGCCTTGCTGTTCTGGCAGAAACTTCTGGAGAATTCTGGACTTTGAAGTGGCTTGATGAAGTGTGGAGCTTGAAAGAAGAATACTGCAGAAGATTTCAGCTGACGTCACCCCCACGTGGCCGCAGATCCGCCGCTCATGCCATGCTCCGGCCGCGGATCCGCGGCCGTTATGGTGCCTTGGTGCATCAATTTTCTTTCACTGCTTTCTACTGACTTCTTGATATATTTCTGATATGTGGAATCTTATAATTCCCTCTAGTTCATTGCCAGATCTCAAGTCTTGGAGTTGGCGCATTTTTATCAGCACTTTTTCATAGATTTGGCTTTTCTCCTGGAATTTCCTGCACAGATTCTCGAAACAAGTGTTGCGCTATACAAAGATGATGTGATACCATGATAAACACTCAATTTCCCTCAGAAATGTCGGTTTTAATATATAACACAAGTAATTTGGTATTTTACGGCTGTTTGGCTAATATGTGCTATATTAATACCGAACACCTCTAGATGAGTGCAAATGGTAGGGAAATTGACGTGTTAAAAATGCAATATTTTCGACTGATCAAATTCCCCCAAACTTATTTTCGGTCGTCTCGAGCGAACTGTTTTATTAAAAAGAGAAGGAGAAAATAAAGAAAGAGAAAAACTAACTAGCACACTTTCGTAGGCAACACGATTGCACTGAGCACGTGCAATAAGCCTTTAAACCTTTAGATGTCCCTAGTAGGAGGAGTGTTGTCTCCTGAGGGTTTTCAGCGGATTGCACCCACAAAATCCAATAATAAAAGGAAGACAGTGAAAGTTACATTTAAAGATAAGAATTGTAAAAGAAGGACTTTGAAAATTAGGGTTTCCAACTATGCTTGCTTTTCGGTTGTCATGAGCCCTATTTTAATAGTCATGAAAGATGTTAGAAATCACATCATCTCTCAATAAAACATCGTCTTTATTCTTCATTCCTATCTTTCTTCCAAACATCGATCATATAACCCTACGTGTGTGTAATAGACATCCCTACACCCGGAGAATTCAATTCAAGCTATCATACTCTTGTCCATCTGCCTCAGTGCTTTTTAATTAATAAATATTTAGATGAATTTGCTCACACACTTTCATGCGACCGTTAATACTTCTTGAGGTACTAACCGACCGATTACTCATGTGCTTGCTTATACGGTGTATTTCCTCGTCTTGCACCACCTAAGGCTTAGCAGTGACTCCCAGACCAGTTGGTGTAAGGCACTAGGTGAAGAGGCACCATCGCTATATTTTTTTTATTGCTGCCTTGGCGATAACAAAACCAGTGTTCATTTTTCTCACCATTTTATATTTTCTTCATTTTTTTATTTCCTTCATACATCGGCTTTTAGACAAGAGCATTTCAAGGTATCCTCTACTATCTCGAGTTTCAAGACGTGTGTAAGTGCGTATAGTAGGGTATCAACGTTCAAAATGTTTGGCTTCCAGAATAGGAACTATTTTTTAGACTTATTTTTATCCTCAGATTAGTGACTTCTTTCATCTTATTAACCCTTGGGACAACGGCTCATAACTACTTATTACTAGTTCGTATAAGAAAACTTCTAATTTTCTTGGTTTTCTTAAATTTTTCTAATCTTTTGGATGTAATTTTTCACCATCTAATCTTTTATTATCTTATTTATGTACACAATTAAATATTAAATATTTTTATCTTTTGAATTTTTAAAATTTTTTTTATAGGTTTTAGAAAATGTTTTGTGCTTATGCAAAATAATATGCAAATGATACGAAAATAAGCACAAAGCTCCCCCAAACTTGTTTTCAACAGTGTCCTCACTGTTGCCATCTGCTAATTCTCAAAAACCCTGTAAGCCTGGGAGGAAATTTATTAATGGGGGCAAAATATTTAAGTGAAGATCCCCCCTAAACTTATTCTATTCACTCACCTCCATTCAAAAGATGATGCAGTAATTTACAGGATATGGAGGTGAGACGGAGGAATTTTAATCAAGATAAAATGGCTCCTGTAAGAACATGAACTCCTCCGCGGGGTCAGTGGAAAAATACGGCTTCAATCTATGTCCATTCACTTTGAAAAATATACCGTTTTTAACATTTTCTACCTCAACTACCCCGTGCGGGTATACAGACCGCACAACAAAAGGTCCCTTCCACCGAGATCGTAGCTTATCCGCGTGAAGGTGTAGTCGTGAATCATAAAGAAGGACTTGTTGATCAGGTGTAAACGTTTTCCTCAAAATGTTTTTATCGTGAAATACCTTAGTCCGATTCTTTAGGATTACAACGTTATCATAAGCTTCATCGCGGAGTTCGCTTAGCTCGTTTAATTGCAGCTTTCGAAAGTTGCAGGCTTGATTTAAGTCAAAGTTAATTTCTTTAATAGCCCACATTGCTTTGTGCTCAATCTCGACTGGCAAGTGACAAGCCTTCCCAAACACTAACCTATAAGGAGACATCCCTAGATCGGTTTTATATGCAGTTCGGAATGCCCAAAGAGCATCCGTCAATTTGGTCGACCAATCTTTTCTATTCTTCGCAACAGTTTTCTCCAGGATTTGTTTGATCTGTCTATTCGAAATCTCAGCCTGCCCGCTTGTTTGGAGATGATAGGGTGTAGAAAGTTTGTGGTTGATTGCATATTTCCGCATCAAAGTCTCGAAAGACCTGTTGCAGAAATGTGTCCCATTATCGCTAATGATAGCGTGTGGGTGTCCAAATCGCGAAAAGATGTTTTCTTTTAAGAACTTAATGACAACCTTCTTGTCATTAGTGCGACAAGGAATAGCTTCAACCCACTTTGGGACGTAATCAACCGCAAGCAGTATGTACAGATTCCCAAAGGAGTTGGGAAAGGGACCCATAAAGTCAATGCCCCAAACATCGAAAATTTCAACCACTAAGATGGGTTGCTGTGGTATCTCATTTCTCCAGAAAATCCTACCCGTGTATTGACACTGTGTACAGGTTTTGCAATGATCAAATGCGTCTTTGAACGAGGTCGGCCAATAAAAACCGCATTGCAAAACCTTCTCCGCCGTCTTTTTAGGACCGAAGTGACCCCCACTTGCCTGATCATGACTAAAAGATAGAACACTCTTGAATTCCTCATTCGGGACACACCGGCGAATGATCTGGTCAGGACAATACTTAAACAGATAGGGTTCATCCCAGTAAAAGTGTTTTACTTGGGATAGAAAACGGTGTTTGTCCTGTTTTGACCAATCGCTGGGTATAAGTCCCGTGACAAGATAGTTTACAATATCCCTGAACCAAGGTTCATCGGATACGTTCAAGAGTTGTTCATCCGGAAAAGAATCATTGATCGGAAGGGTCACATGTGAAGAAGAGATGCGTGAAAGATGGTCGGCTACAATGTTTTCACATCCTTTCTTATCTTTAATAACAAGATCAAATTCTTGTAATAGAAGGATCCAACGTATTAGCCTACTTTTAGCATCTTTCTTCACCAAAAGATGTTTTAAGGTGGAGTGGTCAGTGTACACAACAATTGGTGAGCCAATCAAGTAAGGCCTGAATTTTTCTAATGCAAATACAACCGCCAAAAGTTCTTTTTCGGTAGTTGTATAGTTAATTTGAGCATCGTTCAGGGTCTTACTTGCGTAATAGATCACGTGTGGCATCTTTTCAATGTGCTGTCCTAAGACTGCACCAACTGCAAAATCCGATGCATCACACATAAGCTCAAAAGGGTGGTCCCAATCTGGAGACGATAGAACGTGGGCTGTAGTGAGGGAGTGTTTGAGTGAGTCGAATGCTGCCTCACAATCCAAGTCAAAGTGGAAGGTCGTATCCTTGGCCAAGAGAAGAGTTAAGGGTCTAGCAATTTTGCTAAAATCCTTAATGAATCTCCTATAAAAGCCTGCATGGCCAAGAAATGATCGGATATCCTTGACGCTTTTGGGATAAGGAAGGTTTTGAATGACATCTATCTTAACTATGTCAACCTCAATGCCTTTTCGTGAAATAACATGTCCAAGCACAATTCCCTCTTGGACCATGAAATGGCATTCTTCCCAATTCAAGGTTAAGTTCTTCTCTTTGCAATGAGTAAGAACTGCTTCAAGATTCGATAGGCAGTCAGAAAAAGAGTCTCCGAAAATCGAGAAATCGTCCATGAAAATCTCCAAAAAATTCTCGACCATGTCTGAGAATATCCCCATCATACACCGCTGAAATGTAGCGGGAGCATTGCATAACCCAAAGGGCATGCGACTATAAGCAAAGGTACCAAAAGGACAAGTAAATGTGGTTTTATCTTGATCCTTTTTGGCAATGGGGACCTGATTATAGCCAGAGTATCCATCCATAAAGCAATAATACTCACGTCCAGCTAAGCGTTCCAGCATCTGATCAATGAAAGGTAGAGGAAAGTGGTCTTTCCTCGTAGCGGCATTGAGTTTTCTGTAATCAATACATACACGCCACCCAGTTTGGGCGTGTGTCTGAATTAACTCATTTGCCTCATTGGTAATAACAGTGATGCCAGATTTCTTAGGGACGACATGGATTGGACTCACCCATTGGCTATCGGAGATTGGGTAAATAATACCATTGTCAAGGCATTTGACGATCTCTTTCTTTATCGCATCCTTCATGACGGGGTTCAACCGTCTCTGTGGTTCTCGGGTTGGTTTGGCATCATCCATCAAGTGTATATGATGTTCTACAATCAAGGGACTAATCCCTTTGATGTCCGCCATGGTCCAACCAAACGCCTGCTTATTAGATCTCAATACCGTCAAAAGTGCATTCTCTTGCTCTGATGCTAGAGAAGCGGATATGATAATCGGTAAAGACTCATTCTCACCTAAATATGCATATTTAAGATGAGAAGGTAAAAGTTTGAGATCTAATGCTGGCGGAGAAATAATAGAAGGTGGGATCATCGAATGATTTTCGGAGTCACAAAGAAGCTCAAAGCCTGTAAAAGATACAGACTCGGATGGTGATGAGTCAGGAGTGTCGGACTCAAGCGTGGAAAATGTGTCCTCACTAAGATGTGCAAGATCAAACATTGATGAGGTAGTGTCGTCGAGATCTTCAAAGCAAAGTTCATCAACTCCGCAACTTTCGGAAGCAATCTCATGGACAGAGCACACATCAAGGATATGAGCAGAGGGTTCAGATGGATGACTTCCAATTTTGTAGATATTCAGTTCAATTGTCATATTTCCAAATGATAGGTTCATTGAACCGTTTCTACAGTTAATGACAGCATTGGAAGTGGCAAGGAATGGTCGACCCAAAATCACCGGAATTTGACTCCGTGGGTTTGCTACAGGTTGTGTATCGAGAACAATGAAGTCCACAGGGAATACAAATTCCTCGATTTTTAGTAATACATCCTCCAGTTCACCCCTAGGTTTGGTGCTTGATCGGTCAGCCATCTGGAGAGTGCAATGGGCTGGTTTCAACTCTCCGATCCCTAACTGCTCGTAAACCGAGAAAAGAAGCAGGTTAACACTTGCGCCAAGGTCAAGTAGAGCACGGTTAATGTGTTTTCCCCCGATAGAAATGGAAATAGTAGGATAGCCAGGATCCTTACGTTTCCTCGGTAGTTGTTGGGCGAAAGCCGTGTCTATAGTCTTTGCCATGAATATCTTCTTGGGCACTCGAGTCTTCCTCTTTCTAGTGCACAAGTCTTTAAGAGTTTTCGCATAAGCGGGGACTTGTTGGATTGCATCTAGAAGAGAGATGTTGATGTTAACCTGTTTCAAGATTTCAGTGATCTTCTCCGTTTATGGACTGAGTGTGTTTCCCCTTAACCGAATTGGATAAGAAGCTTGAGTAATAAGGTCAGGGTCCAACATTGGAGAAGATCGTGTGGGTGGAAACGATCTAAGAATAGGCGTGGGGATCTTTTTCGGTGGATTAGAAGAGCTGTGCTGAGGTGTCGAGCCTTGGGGAAAACGGAGAATAGGCTCGGAAGAAGGTGGTGGGGTAGAAGAACTGGGGTCAGAATTAGAAGTAGAAGTGGAAGGAAAGTTCTCAGCCGGGGTTTCATCGATAGATTTTTCAGTATCATCAATCTCTTCCCCAACATGATTGTCAAGCACCCTTCCAGATCTCAATGTGATTGCATTCAGATGATGTGAATAGCCAGGATTGGGCAAAGGTTGAGCTGGATGTTTCCCTTTCTCTCTTGCACTCATTTCAGCTTTTAATCGTGCAATTTCTTCTTCCATCAATTTAATAGTCTCGCTTTGGGACGCAGAGTTTTTCTCGATTTTATCGACGGAAGACTTTATTGTCCAAAGCAAGTTTATGAATGAAGAGGATTCATCAGTCCCGGTCAACTGCAAAGGATTAGACGGTGCAGGTGTGTTGACCGGATTTTGAAAGTTTTGTGCTTGGAAGGGGTGCTGACTCAATTGAAGTGGTTGCTGTTGTGGTGGAAGAGCCCTTTGAAAATTGTTTTGATTTGGAACCGTGTTTTGAGATTGAGATTGGTTCCAAGAAAAGTTAGAGTGATTCCTCCAACCCTGATTATAAGTGGAAGAAAATGGATCATTCCTAGGTCGTTGTTGGAAAGCAGAATTGATATGCTCATGACCTTGAAACGGAGAATTTAGTGGACATTCTTCCGTC
The DNA here is from genome assembly GCA_030015575.1 of Agapanthus africanus. Classification (NCBI taxonomy): domain Eukaryota; kingdom Viridiplantae; phylum Streptophyta; class Magnoliopsida; order Asparagales; family Amaryllidaceae; genus Agapanthus; species Agapanthus africanus. The sequence goes on along the minus strand of CM057344.1, from coordinate 223,843,780 downwards.
AAATGAGAAGGATCAGAACAGCATCCACATACAGTTTTGGAGAGTGACATTTGATTTAGGGAGGCGGCTAAAAATTTATTTTCCACAGTCTCAAGTTTCTTTTGCATAGCTGAAATGTCAGCTCTAACTCCTATTGAAACTTCCGGTTGGTTATTGCCACCCCTAAACGATTGACTCACACCCTCCCACTGTAAAGATTTTTCAGCGAAATCTTCTAGGAATTTCCAAGCTTCCCCATCATCTTTGGTCATGAAGTTGCCTTGACACATGGATTCAAGAGTCTGTTTTGTGTTAGGATTAATGCCCTCATATATGATTCTGCACAGATCCCATCTAGGGATTCCATGATGTGGACATTGAACTAATAGATCCTTAAAGCGTTCAAGACATTTTGAGAATGTTTCATTTGGAAGCTGGGTGAATTGATTGATTTTGTTACGAACTCGAGCTGTTTTATGATACGGATAAAATTTCTTTAGGAATGCTTTTACGAATTCTCCCCAGTTCGAAATGGAATGTGCGGTAGTGTTATACAACCACTTCTCGGCTATATCGCACAAGGTAAATGGGAGAAGACGAAGACACATAGCATCCACAGAAAGCTGTGAGGTACCCATCATTGCGCATACATTTTCAAATTTGGTAATAAATACATATGCGTCTTCAGCCTCAAGACCGTGAAATTTTGGTAGAAGGTTGATGTATTGGGGTTTAATCTCAAAATTATCCCCGTTGGCTGGTGGAATGGATAAGCAGGTCGAAAGAGGACCTCTCATAGGATAGCACTTCTCTTGGAGAGAGATGCGGGGTGGGTTCTGCGCACCTGCGGACGGTGGCAGATTAGTGGTAAAGAAGTTCAATGGAGAAGGATCCATCGATGTGGGTGTGGTGGTGGGTAAATAAGAAGTAAATGTAGAAATACCGACTTCGGAGTCGATCGGGGAAACGCGAACTAAACGGGCACTAGAATCCTGTGTCCAGCCTATCTTGCACTAAAAAGGTTTAGTACAAGTGGCAGCGTTAATATAATTAGGGAAAATGATGTGATTGGTGTTTGTTTTGAAAAATATACGGATTTTTGAAAAAAAAATGCAAATCACAACAAATGCAACAAGCAACCCTAAGTCTAATGGTCACCTAGGTCAAGGCTCTAGACCGCTCCTAACTGCCAAAAGACAAGTCGCAGGATCAATCCTCCACTGCCTCTTTGTCTCTCCTATGGCCAGGTAAGTGCCAGGTAAGTGGGAGCTTCTCCACTACGTAAGTAGTGGGCCTAATTAAGTAACCACTTGCCTTAGACACACTTGCCTTAGACACCACAAAAGAAACGCGGATAAACAATGGATTACCCACGGCCTTCTCTTGTCCTAAGTGAGCGCGACGGTCCTTAGAGTCATGTCTAGATTTCTTTTAGTTAATGAGGGTAATGCGGATGCAAGTTTGTGATTTTCGGGGCTTAGGAAGGGTAATGAACTCCCCACCTAATCTGGATTTGGCCGAGCTCCTTAAATTCCGTATTAATATGCAAACAACCAAAAAATCAAAACACACACAATTTTTATTGCTTTTTGCGGCGCTGCGAATTATTTGCAAAAAAACCTGCAGCAAATTGTTATTGGAGCAGACAGAGAAGGAGATAAGAAAGTCAAGAAAATACCAGAGAAATTTCGTGCAGCGAAGCTACAGTGTAGCCGTGGTTCCGCCGCAATAGCCTCCTAAAACCGCGGATCCGTGGTTCGATGATTCGTTCCCTGCACAAAAATTTCAAGAACCACTTCTGTTCACCTCCTGAGTCCTCTGGAATATTCTAAATATTTTTCCAATTGCACAGCAGACTCCAGATTTCCTTGCAACAAATCATAACGAATCGTTTAGTGTTTGCACGAATTTTGATCTCAAAATTATGATGGAATAAACTTTTCAACTCAAATTTCAAAAACGAACGAATTAGCGCACCATCCCCGACAACGACGCCATTTGATTGATATGAATTCTCGGTGTGTATGTAGAAAATGTATAGAAATCACAACCAAAAATATTTTGACCGCAATCAATAACGGTGTCGATTGTAGCGTGTTAGCGAGTGTGGATCGTCCACAGGGAAAGTGAGATCCGTTCGAATTTCGAATTAGATGAATTGAAAATTAAAGAAAAGAGAAAAGAAACAATTCAATTCAAGATTTAAAAGATTGAAGTTCAAGAATTAACTAGATCTAATAACAAGAAAACATTAAAAATCAAGAATCAAGAAGTGATGATATCCAATCCAATAATCAAGAATCGAATTGAGGCTCATAGGAATCGATCGAATCTATAGATGTAATGAAATCTATTGATTACGTTTTCTTATCCATTAATGATTTGATACTAGATCGATGACGATTAATCAAGGTTTAAGGATCTTTCGAAGAAACTAAGGTTTCTTCATCTCATCCTTTGTCCTTTTGATGAATCTCATTCAAATTCTAGCCTCGAGTAAATTCAAGAATCGATCGTGGATCACTAATTAAGAGCGAACACAATCAAGAAAGCATCGCTCGAAACTAGGTTGCCGATTCTTCAATTTACAAGAGTTTACAAAACTTATAGGAATTAAGAATCGTTTCAAGATCTAATCATCATCATCTATTGATTCTCTCGACTCCTTCACGAGCGGAGTTTTACTCAAACATCATATCAAAGAACACAATCACAAATTGAGATCGAATCATGATGCAAGAATGTAAAGAAAGCAAGATATAGAAATTTCACATTTATTTATCAACAATTTTGTTACAATTCACTCAAGATCTACAAGAGGAAAGAACTTGATCGTTGATTTCGGCTTCGCTCGTCTCCTTGAGTCACGGATCTCCTTGGATCACTTGCTCCGATGAAGTCCGGCGTCGCTTTCTAAAGGATCGAAGACTTCATGCTTGATTTGGTACTCGGAGTTCTTGATTTTTGGCTTTGGATTTTGAATTGGGGATTAGAGTTTACAAGTTGTGTCACTCAACTTGTATTTGAAATTGATGTAGGAATCAACAACCTCTTGAACTAAAGAACAACCCTAGAAGTGAAGCCTTAGGGTCCCTTTTATAGTCTTCATTAGCTTTGGCTTCCTTTAGAAGCTAGGTTTAGTTTAGCTTCCCTTGTAAGCTAGGTAGTTAGGTAGAAGCTTCTAGAGGTAGTTAGTTAGGCTTAGCTTCCTTCATAAGCTTGGAGGTTAGGGAGAAGCTTCTAGGCTTAGGTTGTTAAGTAGCTTACTTTGGAAGCTTAAGGGTGATTAGCTTGTACCAAGGGCCTTGCTGTTCTGGCAGAAACTTCTGGAGAATTCTGGACTTTGAAGTGGCTTGATGAAGTGTGGAGCTTGAAAGAAGAATACTGCAGAAGATTTCAGCTGACGTCACCCCCATGTGGCCGCGGATCCTCCGCGCATGCCATGCTCCGGCCGCGGATCCGCGGCCGTTATGGTCCCTTGGTGCATCAATTTTCTTTCACTGCTTTCTACTGACTTCTTGATATATTTCTGATATGTGGAATCTTATAATTCCCTCTAGTTCATTGCCAGATCTCAAGTCTTGGAGTTGGCGCATTTTTATCAGCACTTTTTCATAGATTTGGCTTTTCTCCTGGAATTTCCTGCACAGATTCTCGAAACAAGTGTTGCGCTATACAAAGATGATGCGATGCCATGATAAACACTCAATTTCCCTCAGAAATGTCGGTTTTAATATATAACACAAGTAATTTGGTATTTTACGTCTGTTTGGCTAATATGTGCTATATTAATACCGAACACCTCTAAATGAGTGCAAATGGTAGGGAAATTGACGTGTTAAAAATGCAATATTTTCGACTGATCAACCAGCCAAAAGCTTGCCGATTATTTTGTAAGACCATTAAAAGGGCCTTCTCTTGCTCAAGAGCTAGAGAGGCCGATATGATAACGGGAAGGGTCTCATTCTCACCTAGATAAGCATATTTAAGGTGCGACGGCAAAAGCTTTAGTTCGAGTTTAGGAGGTGAAACAATTGATGGTAATAATGGTGTAACTGTTTCAAACTCGAAGGATTCCATCAACAGTTCAAATCGAGTGTACGCAACCGAGTCGGATGGTTCAACTAACTCATCCGAAAAAGCAAAAGACTCAAACTCGGGTGGTGAGTCTTCAAAATCGTCTACAAAGGTGAAACACTCACAATCGTTGTCCGGCGTGAAAGCTGTGTCAGATTCTAGGAGGAACGCACTAGAGGCGTCAACACTGCTGTGGTCGAACATAAAATTTTCGAACTCACAGTCTTCCTCCGCGATCTCATTGATCGAGCAAACTTCGAGTACGCTAGAATTAGGCTCGGAAGGCTGATTTCCCAACTTAAAAATGTTGAGTTCAATTGTCATATTGCCAAAAGATAGATTCATTGAACCATTACGACAATTGATCACCGCATTAGAAGTCGCAAGGAATGGTCGACCAAGTATAACCGGAATTTGACTCCGGGGGTTAGCTACCAGTTGTGTATCCATAACAATAAAGTCAACGGGGAAAATGAAATCCCCTACTCTAATTAACACATCCTCCAACTCTCCCCTATGTTGGGTGATGGATCGGTCGGCCATTTGGAGAGTACAATGAGTGAGCTTAAGCTCTCCAACGCCTAATTGCTCGTACACAGAATAAGGTAGCAAATTGACACTAGCATCAAGATCTAATAGTTCCCTATTGATGTTCTTGTCCCCAATTGTTATCGAAATAGTAGGACAACCGGGGTCCTTGTGCTTTTGGGGTAAAGATTGGACAAGAGCATCGCTAACAGCACTAGCCATGAAAACTTTCTTTGGTACTTGTGACTTCCTCTTCTTGGTGCATAAGTCCTTTAAGATTTTTGCGTATGAAGGAACTTGTTGGATTGCATCCAAGAGAGGGATATTTATGCTAACCTGTTTGAACAACTCTACAATCTTTTCCATTTGTGGAGTTGGTTTATTGGATCTCAACCTGTTTGGAAAAGGAACATTTTGAAAATTTGTTGAGTCCAATTTTTGTGGATCAGATTGTGGAGCTGGAACAGATCCCCGTGTAGATGTATTCGTGATGCGAGAAGTGGGTCCGTTCGAGCTAGAAGAAGTAGAGCCTTGTGAAGGATGAAGAATAAGCTCTAACGAAGAAGAAGAAGAAGAAGAAGAAGAAGAAGAAGGTGAAGAAGATGAAGAAGGACCACCGGCAGGGGTGTTATCGTTAATACCCATATTATTGTGCAACACTTTTCCGGATCTCAACGTGGTCACAGCATTTATGTTATGATTCTGCTGTTCATATGCAACATGTGCGTGACCGGGATTAGGCAGTGGTTGAGATGGAAGCTTTCCTTTTTCTCGCTCGCTCAACGCAGCATTGAGTTGTGCAATTTGTGCCTCAATAGATTTGATGCTTTGATCATGTGAGGCACTGTTTTGCACCAAAGATTGAATAGAAGTCTCCAACCTTGCTGCGGATTATGTAGATTGCTTTAGGAACGCATCTAGACTTCTTTCTAGCGAGTTAACCTTATCATTATGAGGTTGAACAAAGTTGTTTGGAGGGTAAGAATTGTTGGGCACAAAATTGTTCATTTGATTAGGGTTAGGGTAAGGTTGCGGTTGGAAAGATTGCTGGAATTGAGTTTGTGGAGGTGCTTGTTGTTGTGGAGGAGGAGGCCTTTGAAAATTGTTGTTTCCTTGTAATTGTTGATTTTGGTTCCAAGCGAAATTTGGGTGACTCCTCCAACCCGGATTGTATGTCGAAGAGTATGGATCATTTCTTTATCGTTGCTGAAAGGCAGCATTGACTTGATCATGTCCTTGAGCAGATGGATTGTAAGGACACTCTTCGGTGAGATGTGATGGATCCGAACAACAAGCACAAACAGTTCGTGGGGGCACAACAGGGGCAGGAGAAGGCGATGAGATTTTGGTCTCAATCGCTTCTAGCTTTTTCGTAAGTGCGGCCATCTCGGCCTTCATAGCAATCGACATATCTAGTTGATGTATGCCTGCCCTAGACTGACTAATAGAAGAAGATGAGGTGGTCTTGGTGCTCTCCCACTGAATTGTTTGTTCGCTAAGATCCTCGAGAAACTGCCACACTTCCTCACTAGATTTGGTTAGAAAGTGACCTTGACAAATGGTTTCTAGCAACTGCTTCATTGCCGGGTTCAATCCCTCATATAATGTTTGGCAAAGTTGCCAATTTTCGATCCCATGGTGAGGGCATTGAACAAGTAGGTCTTTGAATCTTTCAAAACACTTCCAAAATGGTTCGGAAGGAAGCTGAGAAAATTGTATAATCTCGTTGCGTATTCTAGCAGTCTTGTGATGAGGATAGAACTTTTTAAAAAAAGCTTTCACAAAATTGAATGCGACGCTGGGCTGTATAACCACTTCTCGGCTAAGTCACATATGGTGAAAGGAATGGCCCTTAGCCTTATAGCATCGTCGCTTAATTGGATTGTTTTCATCATTGCGCAAACATTTTGGAATTTGTTGATAAAGATATAGGCATCTTCGGATTCCAATCCGTGAAATTTTGGCAGCATATTGATGAAGTGGGGTTTGATATCAAAATTGTCCCCATTTGCCGGTGGAAGTGAAAGACAAGTAGGTAGGGCGGTGCGGATTGGGTAGAAAAGATCCTGGAGCGCGATTCGTTGGGGCGCTTCAACAAGCGGGTGATTCGGGTTATTCGCACCTAACGGAGGTGGAATCAATCCCGTGGGTAAGGTGTTGTTAGAATTATATCCCGACATACCTTCGGAAGAAGAATTTGAAGGTGAAAGTGAAGAAGTGGAAAGGATTTCGACTTCGGAGTCGAAATGTTCGTCGGCCGGTACCAACAAAACACGGACTAATCGGGCGCTAGTGTCCCTAGTCCAACCGGACATACACTGAAGAGGTAGTGTAGTAAAAAAGGTGAAAAACAGAATGTGGACGTAAGAAAACGTCAATGAGAAGAAAGTGGTGTAAGTGGGGTGCAAAGATTTCTTTAGCGACAAGTTGCAAGTTTTTGTAAAAATTTTTCCTTTTTCCCCCTTTTTTATGTGGAGCTTTTTGCAAAAAGATTTTTCGATAAAAGGTTTTGACACAAATGCAATCAACCACAAATGCATAATCAGGCTTAGATCTAGGGTCACCTAGGTCAGCTAGACAGCTCCTAACTATTCCAAAGGGCTAGAGATAGGACCTCAAACCGCCTCTTCACCGCCAATTGCGGCCAGGTAAGTGCCAGGTGAGTGGGAGGCTCTCCACTACAAGTAGTGGCCCTAATTAAGCAACCACTCGCCTTAGACACACTTGCTTAGACACCGCAAAGTTTGGTTAGGATCAACGGCCGATGCCTACAACTAGTCCTCTGTCCTATTGAGCGCGACATCCTTAGGGCCGAGTCTAATATTTTTTAATTAACAACGGTCAATGCATATGCCTTATGTGATTTCTGGGGTCCTGGGAAGGGTGATGAAATCCCCACCCAATCTGAATTGGTCTCAAGCCCCTTAAAGTCCGATTAAAAATATGCAAAACAATAAAAATCACTTGCAATCAATTTTTTTAAACGCGGCGTAAAGAATCCTGCACAAGATCAATTATTGGAAGGGGAGAGATTTTTTTAAGCGCAAAGAATCCTGCAGAAGATTTGACAGAAGATAGATTGGGATTTGCAGAAGAGAGAGAGAAAAACAAACAGAGCTTTTTGCAGATGATGATGACGTCACAGCAAAGCCGCGGTTCCGCCGCAGAAGTGGGGTTCGCACCACGGTTCCACGGTCAGTTGAGCGGTTTGGATCCCGAGAAAAATTCTGTTGTTCTTTTTTTGAAATCCCCTTCTGTTCAGATCTTCACCTTTCTGTTTCGCTCTCTGGATTTTTCCAGATCCGAACTTGTACGTCGATCCTGCAAAGATTCAAACAAGAAACCCTTCAAACAATAAAAGATGATACAATTTTTATATATATATATTTTTCAGTTTTTTTTAATGATTTTTTATAATTTTATATTAACCCGAAATTGCAAAAAGGAAATATTACACCATACCCGGCAACGACGCCATTTGATTCGTATGGAATTTTAGATCAAAAATATTTCTAAACCGCAATCAAGAACGACGTCGCTTGGTAGCTAGCCGGTGAATACGGGTCGGTCCACAGGGATGATGTATATTTCCTAGTTGTTCTAACGAGCTAATTCCAAATGGTGTTTGGATCTTTATCACTAAAATTAATTTGATTTAGACTAGGATTTAGAAAACTTGCTAGGATTAGGTTTATGTTAAGTTTGGTAAAATAAAATTTCCCACCTCTTTCAATGCCCTAAATTAAATCTTTTTTAGGAGTTATGGTAATTATTAATAAAGGGGATTAGGATGATCGGGAAGAAACTATGTTTCTTCCTCTAGATCCTTGTCCGTCCTTTCTTAATCCTTACCCTAACCTCCATGGAAAACATGCATATCCGGTCTTTTATACTGCGGTATCACCGTTACCTCATGGGTAGGGTGCCATAGGGAGCGAAATATATATGTATGGATGGAGTCCTAATTATTAACAAGTGATTGGGCAAGAAAGGGGTGAGAGATCTTCATCTCTCAAACCCTTCCCTATTCCTAACCCTAACAAGCGAGGAAACTACTCGCTCATTAAGGGATCTACGAAAAACATGATTTTTATTTTGGTTTTAGAGTTAAGAGATTAATGATCTACTGCAGATTAATAAAAATTCTAATCTAGATTTAAAACTAAGGCAAAGAATAGATCTATCTAGGGCAGAAATTAAAACTAAGAACTAAGGCGGAAAATAAAACCTACTTACAAATTGATACTCTCAAAAACTTCAAGACAATTCTGAATTTTATTAATGAAAGGAGGCATAACCTAATACAAGAATTTGGGTTTCTATTTATAGGGCATAGAAAACCCTAGGTTTATAATTGCCGCATGTATGCTTTTACAAAAATACCCCTAGGAAGACTAGTCAGCGCCACCACACTTTATGGTAAAAATTTCCACAAACCCGGGCTCAACCTGGCCGCGGAACCGCGGCCATATGCCAGGTTTGGCCGCGGTTCCGCTTCCAAATAAAAGGCTCGTGAGTTTGTTTTTCTTGTGCTGCTTATGGTTGATTTTTGCTTCCTGTTTCTTCAGTTGTTTCTTTAGGATGTCTTTTCGTTCTTTCCCAGATCTCCGCAGTGAATAATTGTAGTGGACTTTTAACGTTGCTTTGTGTCAAAGTCTTGAACCTTGTGCTGCCTTGTTCTTTGTGTAGGCTTGATCAAGATCCTTCTATTTGTTGGTCGTAGTCTCACTTTTGCATCGTCTTTTATCTTTTTCACTGTTTTTGTTCCAAGAACCTGTAACCTGTACTATATAGAAGACATGGGTCAAAAGCACCTGTTTATTTGTAAAATGCTTAAGAATGGGGTCTAAAAGAATTCAAAATTGTGATATGAACAGGATTCCTGGACTATTCTAAAGGAGAATGAGATTCTCTCTCAGCATTACTCCTCCGTATACACCACAGCACCTCGGTGTATCCGGGCGGAGCAATCATACCCTATGTGATATGGTGCGCTCTATGATGAGTACTACTGAGTTTCCTATTTCCTTTTGGGAGTTATGTACTTGAGAAGCTGCATACCTATTGAATAGGGTTCCAATCAAATCAGTTGCCTACCACTTCATATGTGATATGGAATGGGAAGAGCCCAAATCTTAAGTATGTTAAGATTTAGGGTTGTCCAGCCTATGTCTAAAAGTAAAATTCGGACAAGCTCGAGGCAAAGTCTGTTCTGTAGAAGTTTGTTGGATATCCCAAGCATTCGCAAGGGAATATCTTCTACCTAACTGAGGAACAAAAGATGTTTTGTTTCTCAACATGCCACCTTTGTGAAAGGGAATTTCTTGTGAAGAAATTAGTGGTCATGAGGTAGAACTGGAAACAGTTCCAGCTATACAAACTGCAGCTGATGATTTGGTAGAACCGAAGGATTCAATAGTTTCTAACAAACCTCGGCCTCTCCGCCGATCTAGTAGGGTTCCTCACCCACCTGAGAGATACTTCGGTTTCTCTATGAAAGTGGGAGCGAGGATTGCATCATGAGATGATGACCCAACTTATTTCGAGCAGGCCATCAGGAGTGGGACTCTGTAAGAATGGCTGGATGCTTAGTGATCTGAGATGGAATCCTTATACACCAACAAAGTATGGACTTTGGTTGCTTTATCTGAAGGGTTAAATCCCCATCAGGAGCAAGTATATCTTGAGAAGATTACTTGGTGTACATGGAAAAGTTGAGACTTTCAAAGCTATGCTTAAATCCATCCAGATCCTACTTGCCATGGCTACATACCATGACTAAGATATTTGGTGGTTGGGTGTCATGACTGCTTTTCTAAATAATGTTTTGGAAGAGAGCATCTATAAGTACACAACCAGAGGGATTCGTAGATAGTGGGAGCAGCGGAAACGTAGTAACGTTTTGGAAATTCGTTTAGGATAATTTCGCGTTAATTAGTAATGATGCGTGTTTTTCATAAAAACCCGAAAATCTTATTTCCTTTTAAACTAGTGTTAATTGTGATGAGAGGTGTTTATATATATATTTTTGGGGTGTATTAATTATAATTTTGCTTGTGTCCACCTTAACTAAGTTTTTATTTCCTTAATTGTTTCCTTAAGCTAGGTTAGTGTATGTTAGTGTATATGCCCTAGAGGCCATTACTGTATCATACTAGCTTGTATATTACTTAATGGAAGCTTGGAATATTCACAGTTGTATAAACAATCTTGCTCAAAATGGTAGTATGCTACTTGGTTTGTCTCTACTTCAATATGTGCATGTGTTTCTTTTAGTATATCGCTTATATACATATTAGTAGAGCCCTTAGGATCTTTGCTTGATTACCAGCGTTGTGATGGCAGTCACACTCGTGGGGGCTGGGTAATCTATAAGCACATCCTTATACAGGTCCCTAGTCGTAGGACTATCGAGACAGGGCATCGATACTCCGGAGTAGACTAGCGTATGCGCTTCTCATCCCAGCAGGGGAGATGGTCTGTCCCACAGCCATCAGTACGTCGTACTGGAGATAGTTTGCGGGTGCTCGTTAGGTTACGAGTACACTGGACATGACTCGTCGGGAACTGTTGGTTGGTATTATACCTATCGTCAGTTATCAGTTCCCAGGTGACATGAGTACAGCTTAGTCCGCCGACTTGACACTGTCACTTCGCCTCGAGTGTGTTCCCACTGTACTTAGATTACTACCCTACCATGGCTCAAAGGAGTCGTGCAAACAGGTAGTAGTTGGGTGTAGTCCCGAAGCACTTGGAGGCAGTGACGGTTAGACAGGATTCGTCTCTCCCAGTATTGGGGGTTGACATCGCGCTGTGTCTAGGAGAGCCATTACACGAGTAGTCCCTGGCCAGGGCAAGCGAGATATACTGGTAGGTTTCCAGTGTTATCTCAGGGTGTTCTGGGCTACACTCCGACACGACTTGTACTGCTATTAGGGGACTGACGTTCACCACCCCCTAGGCCCGCCATGCGATGTATCAGACGAACAGACCGGACTGTACGGAGATTGTCACATACAGGCTCAGTAGGAGTTCGGATGGGTTTACCTCATCGGCCTTCTTATCGACATCTACCTGGGGACCGTTACGTACAGCTAGTGCCGCTTGCGGTCTGTGGTTAAACCCACTGCCAGCGTAGTGTCGAGTCTTTAGAGTCCCACACAGAGAGTTTCCCTGCACTGAGCGAAACGTGTAGAAGCCGTATGGTTTTACGGCAGGGCTGCGATCACTTACGTACACTTGTGTGCGTATGCTGTTCGGGCAGGCAATACTAATGGGCTTTGGTTTAAGCCGGATTCTAGTATTGCACGGATGGATTTGTTTTGTTTTCTGTGCATTCGCATTCTATGGAATGCGGATGCGGGTGTGTATGCACAGTTTTGAGGAGCGATGAAGGAGGAGGTGCCTCATTAGGGTTTTGGCAGTTGGTTCGGCCAAAACCGTTATGTGGCAGGCTCATTAGGGTTTTGGCAATTCGTTCGGTCAAAACCATTATGAGCCGGAGACATTATTTACTAATCCTTTTAGTGATAATTTTGTGATGGCTAATTGCATTGACCATTTGACCACCATGACCTCTCTTAATTTTGTTGACCCGTTGACCGGAGTTGACCATTGACCTTCATGAGAGGTCTACACTCTTCTTTGGATTTTCTTTTTCTTTTTGATTATGAAAATGGTCAATTCAATGTAGCATCAACTTTATCATGATAGGATTTGTAATGATGTTGTTTTACTATTATTGCAACCAGGTGCCTTTTTTCTTTTGTGGTGATATTCATTTTCTCATTCTCATTCTCTCTCTTAGAAAAGAAAAAGAGAAAGAGCTCCATGGTTGCAAAACTCTCCTTCATCTTCCTCCTCTTGATAAATTCTTTTGATCTCATGTGTTGAGAGAAAAAGAATCCACATAGACAAACACCTCCATCTTTCTCTTCTACACAACCTAGGACATCAAGACTAGCGATCTTGTTGCCCTAGTTGCCTCGGCTCAAGGTGGAGCACGGTGTACATCTCTCGGAAGGATCGTCTTCGACTCAAGGAGTTCACGGAGGTGACCAAGATCCGGATCGACACTCGGAGCTTGGATGGACGAGCGGGACAGCGGAATGAAGACCCGAAAGACCGGTTTCGTGAGGTATAATTTCTACGGCATAGTAGTTAACACCTCTTGTAGTTTGCTAGTTTCTAGTTTAGTAAAGAACCGGCTTATAGTCCATGTTGCCTTTGCGCTAAATAATTGTTTTTCGCCGTTTCCGCCTCCCCGTAAGAACCGGGGTGAGCAACGTGGACTTATAGTGGTATCAGAGCCTAGCTAAACATAAACTAGCAAGTTAGCAAAGTATTTAGAATATCGATCGGAAAAAAGTCGCAAAACAAGTCCGGAAAAAACCATGTTTCTGTCGAATTTTTATACTGCTCTAAAAATGATTTAACATACATGAAAATTCGGCTCAGGGTTTTGTAAAAACACAGCACAAAAACAGTCCACTGAATCGATCAAACCACCGCGGTTCCGCGGCAAGAACATGCTTCTTGCCGCGGTTCCGCGGCCGATTTGACTCGGTCGTGGACCAGGTTTTGTGCAGTGTTTTTATTTGGCTGTTTTGGGATTTTTAGTACATGTTGTTTCTACCCAGATTTTCCAGAGAACAAATTGGGGTGGTTACAAATCCGTATTTTGATCGATATTCCGTAGACTTTGGCTAATGGATATTATCTGTAATGTGATATATGTATTGAACGTCTGCTAATCGCTATACGTCGATTAGTGGGGGTTATACATATCTGTGATTTGTAATGTTGATGGTTTGTGTATATGAACTCGTTGGATTGTCGCGGATGAATAGCCGGGGTGGATGTGAGATGGGAGTTTCTTTTTCTTTCATTCATGTAAAAAATTTGTAAATTGATGTAATATTATTTTTTTGGCCGCACATCCGGGATGAGGTTGTAGCCGCCATTGTATAATTTCTTTTTACTGTTTTTGCTCCTAGGATAGATCCAAGGAGGGGTGCACAAACTACCGGGTATCTCGAAGTGCCGAGTGGCCTACTCACGGGTTGAGGGAGGTTGCTTCGCTTCGGGTACTTGGCGGGTAGTTTGCCGCACTCGTAGGGGTCTAGGGTGGGGTTTGGCTATTCATCGCGACCGTGTAATCCGCTTTTCGTTGCAGGCTCGAACGGATCGCGGATTCCTAGTATATCCAAAGTGTTCATCTGTGATCTGGAATGGCTATCATTGCTATATATCTATATATGATATCTATTTAGGTGTTGCTTATATTTTGCATCCGCGCTAGTCCAGCCCCCGCTCTGTCGTTAGTTAAGTAACCTAACGGGTGATGACGGGACCCCGTGGCGAATGCGGATGGCATAAGCGTACGCCATATTTTCGTTGTTTTCTGCAATGGTAGGATTAAATGATGGGACGCATTAAAATTAATGCAAGAAAATAAACCAAGTAAAAGTCGTTGGAACACTTTCAAAACCACTCGGTTCTTTTCAAAAACCAACTTTTAAATGCGGAGCTTGAACCACTCCTTTTAAAAGCTATCTCGTTTCATCGATTATATCAAGTTCACTACGTTCACGGTTTCGTCAAAACCATTCGTAGCCCTCCGTCATTTCAGTTAAATATTCAGTAGTATTCAAGCTATGTATTTTGACCTTCGCCAAAGCATAGTGATTGGTAGTTGCTGAATATTTATCTGTAGCATAGATAGATGCGTTGGTTTGGGACAGTCGTACTACTATTTTGGCCTTCGTCAAGGGTATGTATGGGTGGGTTCAAATTAACCTGGACAATGACGGGTAGAACTTGACATGTGACTTATGATATGTTGGCCTTCGTCAAGGTCATAAGAGCACGGGGCAAAAATCCACATCGGGAGTTTCAAAAGTACTGAAACTTGCTAGTGTTGCATACCATTTGGAGTGTGATGATTCTGGTAGGATTCCTTCAGTTTTGTCACGCGATGATATTTAGATCCCGATCCTACTGTGAGTATATGCTACTCCTCGGGAACTTTCTCGCTTAACGATCAATGCTACAAACCAAGTAGGTGTCTAGAAAGGTGTTAGCGGGGCTACGCCCATAGGGAAAAGAGGTTACTTAATTAAGGAACTTCGCGAAAGCGTTGGAAAACCTTCCTCGAAGTACCGACACTGGCCTGGCTGAACGGTTAAGCAAGTATTGTATGGTGAGATTGATCCCGACTAATTCTTCCTTTATGGTTTGAGGAGGGATTCGAGAGACAGTGGGAGCCATCCTGTTTAGATAAATTAAAAACCAATCTAAACTTGCAAGAGCATCATGCTGGGTGTTTTCTTCTCTCTCTCTTAATTGCAGCGACCCAGTGACCGCACCTAGGTTACATCTAGATAATAAAATGACTGAATCTGACTGTTATGACTGGCAAAGGCCTGTCCAGATGTCCATTGCCCATGACAAGCTGGGACACCTCTTGACTGATCCAACCCCTGCCGTCTCAGGTCCAGTTTCCCCTGTCACGGATATTCATATCTGTAAGACATCGGAAAAAGATTGTGCAAAGCCAAGTGCCTCGTGTTAGCCTCAGTTGATGGTGCAAACCAGAGGCAGCACGAGAAGATGGACTTAGTTTCTATCTTCCTCCATAACAAAGATTTATATGGAGAGCAATCTCGTATCGCAAGATATGAGACCTTGAACGAATTGCCTCCAGCGAGGTTGGCTATCGGGTCTTCTGTAGGGGGCAACGTCCTTACAGAGACCAGTTATTTTGAGCTCACGGACCTGAAGACCACGTTGGAGAACGGGTCAGATGCTGACTTGATTCTACAGTCTCTACCTTCTACCCTGAAGGAAACCAGGGAAGTAGAAGGAAAGGGAAGGGCAGAAGTTTTGGGGATGGATGTAGTAAAAGAGGGGCGTTCCTATTATTACGGGAATGAACATTGGCAGAAGGATTGCAGGGCTAGTATAGCCAGTAGCCAGAATTCGAAGCATGTTGTGGCTTCGGCTTCGGGTGTGTTTGTAATAGAGAACTGTATGTCAGTTAACCCTACTTCCTGGGTATTGGATACCGGATCAGGATCTCATATCTGTAATTCGTTACAGGCTCTGAGAAACCGTAGGGTTATCAAGAAAGGTGATATGACTCTCAGGGTTGCTAACGGAATGAGCATGTATGCTGAATCCGTAGGGGAATATCTCTAGGACTGACAACTGGGCAGATATTGATTCTGCGTGACTGTTTTTATGTACCAGGTGCGACTTGTAATATCATATCTGTATCCTTACTTTCTAAGGAAGGATATGATTTTACTTTTGTAAGCGATGTAGTAAACATCCACCTAAATCAAGTTCTGATTGGGTCAGGTACATTGAAAAATGGTATATACATTTTGAATCAAGCTCAGGTCTTCAGTGTCCAGAACACACTTAAAAGAAAGTCTCCGGAATTAAATCAGGCTTTCTTATGGCATTGTAGACTGGGTCACATTAATGAGACACGGTTGACAAAGTTACATAAAGAAGGATACTTGGATCCGTTCGAGTACCAGTCTTATGCCACTTGTGAATCTTGTCTCATGGGAAAGATGACAAAGACTCCGTTCACTGGACACGGAGAAAGAGCAAGCGAGCTCTTGGGACTCATACACAGTGATGTGTGTGGTCCAATGTCTACACATGCGCGAAGTGGTTATTCATACTTCATTACTTTCACAGATGATTTCTCTAGGTATGGACATGTCTTCTTAATGAAGCACAAATTCGAGGCCTTTGAGAAATTTCAGGAATACAAGAATGAAGTTGGAAAACAAACAGGCAAAAGTATCAAGACACTGAGATCTGATCGAGATGGTGAATACTTGAGTGCCGAGTTTCTGGGCTTCTTAAAAGAGAATGGAATTATCTCTCAGCTTACTCCTCCATACACACCACAACACAACGGTGTATCGGAAAGGCGGAATTGAACCCTATTGGATATGGTTCGATCTATGATGAGTAAGGCTGAGTTGCCGCGATCTTTCTGGGGTTATGCACTAGAATCAGCTGCATATCTTTTGAACAAGGTTCCCTCCAAGACTGTGCCTACCACACCATATCAGATGTAGTGTGGGAAGAAACCCCATCTTCAATATCTGAAGATATGGGATGTCCAACTTTTATTAAAAAGCAGCATGCGGATAAGCTCGAGGCACGCTCATTACTGTGTAAGTTTGTGGGATACCCAAAGAACTCCAGGGGGTATTTTTTTCTATTACGCAGAGGAACAAAAGGTTTTTGTTTCTCGTCATGCCCACTTTCTGGAACATCTGTTTTTAGCAAAAGAAACAAGTGGGAGCATAGTAGAACTGGAAGAAATTCCAGAACCACAAGCTATTACTGAAAGCTTGGAAGAACCAGAAGTTTCAAGAGAACCGGACATTCCAGCGCCACTCCGCAGGAGTAGTAGGGAGTCTCATCCGCCTGAGAGATACTACGGTTTTCTCATAGACGGGGATAGAGAGGATTGCACCATGGATTATGGTGAGCCTACTAGCTTCCAGCAAGCCATTCAGAGCGGTAACTCGGTAATATGGCTGGATGCAATGCGGACCGAAATGGAGTCCATGTACACCAACAAAGTTTGGACTTTGGACTTTGCTCCAGAAGGGGTAAAACCCATAGGCTACAAATGGATCTTCAGAAAGAAGATTGGTGTAGATGGGCAGGTTGAAACCTATAAAGCTAGACTTGTTGCAAAGGATTTTCGTTAAAGACCTGGTTTGGACTATGACGAGACCTTTTCTCCAGTGGCTATGCTGAAATCCATTCGGATCCTTCTTGCCATTGCTGCCTTCCACGATTATGAAATCTGGCAGATGGACGTAAAGACGGCTTTCCTAAATGGAAGTTTAGAAGAGTGCGTCTATATGGATCAGCCGGAGGGATTCATTCAGAGTGGGAGCAGCGGTAAAGTGTGCAAGTTGCTCAAGTCCATCTATGGACTGAAGCAGGCATCGCGGAGTTGGAACATCTGCTTTGATGATACTGTCAAGGAATTCGACTTTATCAAAAACCCAGATGAACCATGCATCTACAGTAAGATTGTAGGGAGAATTGTGGTATTCCTCGTCTTGTACGTGGATGACATTCTCCTAATAGGAAATGCTATTCCTATGTTACAGTCAGTCAAAGGATTCTTGTCGCAGAGGTTCTCCATAAAGGACCTGGGCGATGCCAACTACATTCTGGGGATCCAGATCTATCGTGATAGATCTAAGAGGATGTTGGGACTTTCACAGTCCAGGTATATTGACACCATACTGAAAAGATTCAGTATGGAAGATTCCAAGCGCGGTAATTTACCGGCTTGTCACGGGATCACCCTCTCCAAAGAGATGTCTCCCAAGACTGATTTGGAAAGGGATCGCATGTCTATTATACCCTACGCTTCTGCGGTAGGTTCTATAATGTATGCGATGTTATGTACCAGACCAGATGTAGCATACGCATTGAGCGTTGTAAGCCGGTATCAGTCGAACCCAGGGGAGAAACACTGGATAGCAGTAAAGAACATTTTCAAGTACCTGAGAAGGACTAAGGAGATGTTCTTGGTGTATGGCGGAAAAGACCTCCAGCTCGAGGCCTTTGCTGACTCCAGCTTCCAGAGTGACAAGGATGACTCTAAGTCTATGTCGAGTTATGTCTTTACCCTCAATGGAGGGGCGGTTTGCTGGAAGAGTTCCAAGCAGGAGACCGTTGCTGACTCAACTATGGAAGCGGAGTACATAGCTGCTTGCGATGCCACAAAGGAAGCTGTCTGGATGAAGAAGTTCCTCACGGAGCTTCAGGTGGTTCCTACCATTGTTGAT
Organism: Agapanthus africanus; assembly: GCA_030015575.1. Lineage (NCBI taxonomy): Eukaryota > Viridiplantae > Streptophyta > Magnoliopsida > Asparagales > Amaryllidaceae > Agapanthus > Agapanthus africanus. The sequence continues at coordinate 223,825,352 of CM057344.1, read as the reverse complement.
CCAATACCACTGTATTGCGACAACAACGGCGCTATAGCTTTAGTGAAGGAACCCAGGTCCCATCAGAAGTCCAGGCACATTTTGAGGCGGTACCATCTGATCAGGGAGATCGTAGATCGCCCGGAGATCGAGGTGAAGAGAGTAAATACGGAGAATAACACTACAGATCCACTCACGAAGGCCCTACCCCAGACTCAGTTCGAGCGGCTGATAGAGATGATAGGTCTTCGATACGCCAGTACATGGCCTTAGTGCAAGTTGGAGATTGTTAGTGTATATGCCCTAGAGGCTATTATTGTATCATACTAGCTTGTATATTACTTAATGGAAGCTTGGGATATTCACAGTTGTATAGACAATCTTGCTCAAAATGGTACTATGCTACTTGGTTTGTCTCTACTTCAATATGTGCATGTGTTTCTTTTAGCATATCGCTTATATACATATTAGTAGAGCCCTTAGGATCTTTGCTTGATTACCAGCGTTGTGATGGTAGTCACACTCGTAGGGGCTGGGTAATCTATAGGCACATCCTTATACAGGTCCCTAGTCATAGGACTATTGAGACAGAGCATCGATACTCCGGAGTAGACTAGCGTATGCGCTTCTCATCCCAGCAGGGGAGATGGTCTGTCCCACAGCCATCAGTACGTCGTACTGGAGATAGTATACGGGTGCTCGTTAGGTTACGAGTACACTGGACATGACTCGTCGGGAACTGTTGGTTGGTATTATACCTATCGCCAGTTATCAATTCCCAGGTGACATGAGTACAGCTTAGTCTGCCGACTTGACACTGTCACTTCGCCTCGAGTGTGTTCCCACTGTACTTAGATTACTACCCTACCACGGCTCAAAGGAGTCATGCAAACAGGTAGTAGTTGGGTGCAGTCCCGAAGCACTTGGAGGCAGTGACGGTTAGACAGGATTCGTCTCTCCCGGTATTGGGGGTTGACATCGCGCTGTGTCTAGGAGAGCCATTACACGAGTAGTCCCTGGCCAGGGCAAGCGAGATATACTGGTAGGTTTCCAGTGTTATCTCAGGGTGTTCTGGGCTACACTCCGACACGACTTGTACCGCTATTAGGGGACTGACGTTCACCATCCCCTAGGCCCGCCATGCGATGTATCAGACGAACAGACCAGACTGTACGGAGATTGTCACATACAGGCTCAGTAGGAGTTCGGATGGGTTTACCTCATCGGCCTTCTTATCGACATCTACCTGGGGACCGTTACGTACAGCTAGTGCCGCTTGCGGTCTGTGGTTAAACCCACTGCCAGCGCAGTGTCGAGTCTTTAGAGTCCCACACAGAGAGTTTCCCTGCACTTAGCGAAACGTGTAGAAGCCATATGGTTTTACGGCAGGGCTGCGATCACTTACGTACACTTGTGTGCGTATGCTGTTCGGGTAGGCAATACTAGTGGGTTTTGGTTTAAGCCGGATCCTAGTATTGCACGGATGGATTTTTTTTGTTTTCTGTGCATTCGCATTCTACGGAATGCGGATGCGGGTGTGTATGCACAGTTTTGAGGAGCGATGAAGGAGGAGGTGCCTCATTAGGGTTTTGGCAGTTGGTTCGGCCAAAACCGTTATGTGGCAGGCTCATTAGCGTTTTGGCAATTCGTTCGGTCAAAACCATTATAAGCCGGAGATATTATTTACTAATCCTTTTAGTGATAATTTTGTGATGGCTAATTGCATTGACCATTTGACCACCATGACCTCTCTTGACTTTGTTGACCCGTTGACCGGAGTTGACCATTGACCTTCATGAGAGGTCTACACTCTTCTTTGGATTTTCTTTTTCTTTTTGATTATGAAAATGGTCAATTCAATGTAGCATCAACTTTATCATGATAGGATTTATAATGATGTTGTTTTACTATTATTGCAACCGTGGTGCCTTTTTTCTTTTGTGATGATATTCATTTTCTCATTCTCATTCTCTCTCTTAGAAAAGAAAAAGAGAAAGAGCTCCATGGTTGAAAAACTCTCCTTCATCTTCCTCCTCTTGATAAATTCTTTTGATCTCATGTGTTGAGAGAAAAAGAATCCACATATACAAACACCTCCGTCTTTCTCTTCTACACAACCTAGGACATCAAGACTAGCGATCTTGTTGCCCTAGTTGCCTCGGCTCGAGGTGGAGCACGGTGTACATCTCTCGGGTGGATCGTCTTCGACTCAAGGAGGCCGCGGAGGTGACCAAGATCCGGATCGACACTCGGATCTTGGATGGACGAGCGGGACAGCGGAATGAAGACCCGAAGGAACGGTTTCGTGAGGTATAATTTCTACGGCATAGTAGTTAACACCTCTTGTAGTTTGCTAGTTTCTAGTTTAGCAAAGATCCGGCTTATAGTCCATGTTTCCTTTGCGCTAAATAATTGTTTTTCGCCGTTTCCACCTCCCCGTAAGAACCGGGGTGAGCAACGTGGACTTACAATGTACACATGCACACTTATCCTTTTGTAACCTAGGCAAGTGTAACATGTAAACCATTTTATTTTCTTTTCTTGCATGGTTTATTATTTTTCCCCTATAAATCATTTTTTTAAAAAACCCTTTTTAATTTTAAAATGGATGAGGGGAGTGGGAGGTATGGTGGTTAGGTGAAGGGATTGACTTTTTGACCCTTTTCCTCTCTCTTCTCTCTCTCCCTCTCATTTTTCTGGAAAAACTGCAGAGAGGCAGCAGCAACATCAACAATTCATAATCTTTTTCTTTTTTTTCATTTTGCTTCTCTTTTGAATCTACACAAAACCCTACACAAAAACCTCTCATTCCTTCACACAAAACCTTGGTTTAATGGCTATTTTGTGGAGTTTGATGGAAAATCTGTGCAAGTGAGGGAAAGAGCTGAAAGTTTGAGTTCCCTAGGACCTTTTGAAAGGTATTTAACTCACACTTAGCACCCTATTTCATAACTTGTAGTATTTTAGCTAAAAATTGTATTTTTATGTGCATTTTTGTGATAATGAAGGATATTGGTGAAGTTTTTGTTAAATTGGTATTTTTATGGCTTGCTTAGCTTAGTGAGGTGTTATTAGAGTGGTTTTAACTCAAGTTTTTCTTCAGGTTTCATAAAAATACCTGAATGTATCGTTTTGTGCTAAAATGGCCATTTTAACTAGGTTTTTGGTTCTGTGTAATCTGCTTGTACCCCGTTAACTTCAGAATAAAACTGTATTTACTGGAACATGTACAAAAAGTTTAGAGAACACACACGAAGCACGGGAGCCAAACTCCCTACCCCGGCGGCCGGAAAATTCATTCTGGCCGCAATTTGCGGCCAGATGGGGGACCTGGGTGCTGGGGTCTTTTCTGTTGGTGTCTGCTGCATTTTGAAGACTTATGGTATATGCAATTTTGTTTAATTCTTTCTGTAGAAAAATCTGGGACCAATTACCCTATTTCTCGTATTTTAAATCTTCGCGACACGTGTGATACGTGTGTGTGTTTGGGGTTTTCTGCGTATCGCGACGCGTCGGGTTAGCTCCAGGCGCGTAATTACACGTTTTAGCGTATCGCACACACGCGCGTTTGGTTCGCGACGCGGGTTTCTAGTTTGGCTTTAATGTCGTGTTTTTGTGGATTTGAGCTTATGTGTGATAGTTTATGGAATTCTAGGTTCGCAGGCGAGTACGACGGACGCCGCAAGGAAGGGGAAGCAAGTCGTCGGCTATACTTAGCGCGAGACTACGGTGAGTAGATTTAACATCTACGGGGGAATCGCCCGCATGGCGATATGCGTCAGGGCTGATAGGACCTTGTAGCAGTATATTGCATTTACATACATTGACTGTTCATGGATACTGTTGTTGCATACTGCATTCCCTGCTATATGTATATGAATTTAGAATTGATAAACACACCGCACTGTTACTAACGGTTCATGTTGCACGAGCACTAATTTGCATGTTACACACACACCGTTAGTAACTGCCATGACACTCACACTGTAGAATTGCCATGATCATTATACTGTAGTTCATCTCATATATGATTCGATATGATTATCATACTGGTGCATGTACTCATTACATACTTATGCGTATTCAAACTGTACCTACCTAGATAAGCTGATTTTGGTAGAAACTGGGAGCCGCACGATACCTTTTGAAAACTGAAACTATTTTAAAAGAGCGGTTTCTCCCTTTACTTATAGTATGACTTGATGCATATATCACATCGCATTGACTTACACAATAGTTTTGGATTTCATGTGATTTCTGGTTTTGAGGACCGTGGAGTTATGTAAGAAAATATGCACTATTTGAAAATCCGGTTCCTCTTGATATGATATTTTGGGGGCGTCCACCATGCGTTTTCTCGGTTCTGAGACGTGTGACATATGAACCCGAATCGAGGAGCTAGACGAGCCCGATTGCGGGTACATGGTGGACCCGGTATGGTACCCCGGGGCAAGAAAGGGATGCTGTGTATATAGACGGTGAGCCTGGCAGAGGGACTACTACCTACCGGTGATTGGTTGGACCTGGCGGTTATCCGGAGGATACTGACCAGAGTCGATAGATGGATATGGGACGACTCGTACTGCCGGGGTCGAGGGCCGATACCGCAGACGGAGCCCGTGGGCTGATCCGGACTGACGGAGCCCGATATATGAGGATTTGCGTGTCGATGCTGGACACGATTATTTCATGGTATTTTGGGTGCCGATGTTGGGCACTCGTAATTCTCGGAGATTTACAGGATTTGAGGGCTGATGAGAGTGCTGGCGCCTGAGTTTATTGGGATCTGGGTGCATTGATGGGCACCGATTATATTTTCCACGTTGACATTCCATGTAGACGTTATATTTCCCATGCTCAGCATTCATTATTTTGCATCTCATCCTGTAGTCATATTACCTGATAGAGCACTTGCATGATTATTGCACATACTGCTTATCGCATATAGATACTATCTGCTGGCATATGATAGAGTAGCGCAGTACGTGCATGCTCGCGATTACCTTTATATGTTATCTTCTATTCACGAGTTGGCAACTCACCCTCGTTGTGCCACAGTGTTTGCAGGTTGCCCCTCAGAGTAGTCGCGGCAGGCTGCCTCTTTCATCTTTTTGGCTACAGATACCACTACAGTTGGTGCGTGAGCTGTCTGCTGTTTGGTGGGTTGTGGTATCTGGTTATTTACATTGTACACACTTTTGTGTCTAGTACTTTCCATCTATCTTTATGTATTTACTTAGAGACTAGTGTAAGGACGATGATGTATATTATTTGTATTCTGGTGTCGAGCTCGTGTGAGCCGACTTTACTTATGCAGTTTATCTTTCTGTGATGTTTTTCACTTATTGTTCATTCTTCGCTACGGCGTCGTATATTACTCTTATGGTGTTGATTCCGCCGTTGGGCGTGATTGCTCCCGTTTGGGATGCCTTATTATATTGTGTATCATTTTCACTCATATCCTGTTGTACCCGATTTCGGGGTTAGTTTTACAAAGGAAATGCTGCCAAATTTTTTAAGATGATAACTTAAACTTTAAAGAATGCTATTAAACTACTTAAGGTTTTCTAAATGTTTTTAAACAAATGTTTTCAACACTCACTATATTTTAATGGTTTTGATTTCTGGGTTTCGGCTTACTTAGTCGCGTTACGCCTGTAGACGTTACGTGGTTAAGTGCCGGTCACGAGCCGAACTTCGGGTCGTGACAAAGTTGGTATCAGAGCGTAGGTTTTACCTTTCGGAGTGTAGGATGACCCTGGTATGATGGAGTAGGTAGCTGAAGCAGAGTGGCGTAGCGTGTGTATGTTCCGCGGCATTCTCACGACACGGTACTCCGCCTAAGCGACCTTATGACTTATTGATTTAAATTCCTTCTTGAGTATATACATTCTTGCGATTCGATTTCCGTGTCCTTATCGAATCCTGTTTCCTTTTCATCTATTATGCCGCTAAAGACCACGAGGGCGCAGAGAGCGGCCGCGAGGGCCGAGATTCGAGTTGACTCGTCCGAGACAAGGACTGATCCGGGTAGTACACCGATTGTACCCGAGCAGGCTGTTCCTCTTACGACAGATCAGATTGCCATGCTAGGGGATGGTATGCAGGAGATGCGCCAGACGGTGGGATCCAGTATGCAGGAGATGCGTCAGATGATGGGATCACTAGTTGAGACACTTCGAGCACAGCGACCAGAGGTAGTTTCACCCGTTGCAGGGACCGTGATGGTACCCACAGTACAGGCAATTGCCCCTGCAGCTACAGAGGTCATCTCAGTATCGCTATCAGAGTTTATGAGGTTGAAGCCTCCGGTCTTCACAGGCACCGATGCAGCCGAGGACCCACAGTCTTTCATTGATAGGATGGCTCGGATATGTCGTTCACTTAGATGCGCAGATGCGAGATGGGTAGAGTTCGCGAGCTTTCGCCTGGAAGGTCTTGCCCAGAAATGGTGTGAATCGGTCGAGAAGGGTAGAGCAGCAGGTCTTCCTCCTATGACCTGGACAGAATTCGTGATGATATTCCTTGCCCGCTTCCTTCCATTAAGTGTCAGAGATGCTAGAGCACACAGGTTCGAGTCCTTACGTCAGACTCCAGAGATGACAGTGGCAGAATACGATGTGCTATTCACAGAGCTATCGGTTTATGCCCCATATCTAGTGGCTACTGAGGAGATGCGAGTCAAGAGATTTGTCCGAGGCTTGCTTACACCACTGTTCCTTGCGATCAGCGCTCAGCATTGCGAGACTTATACAGCAGCTGTAGACGCAGCCTTATTAGTCGAGGAGCGCCTTGCTGAGACTTCGGTAGTTCCAGGGCCGAAGAGAGTTCGTGCGGATGCATCAGCACAGAGACAGCCATTTAGGCGCCGCGACAGGTTCTGTTCAGGTACGGGGGTTAGCAGGGGATCGGGACGAGGTCAGCTATTCAGCACTTATCCCCAGGAGGGTCAGCCGGCACCATCTAGATGTTTCCGATGCGGGAGTTCTTATCATCGTGTTCGAGATTGTCCTGAGATACCTCGGAGAGAGGCAGCGACACCGAATGTCACATTACCACCTTCACCACCCCAGAAGGCGTTTCCTATTGTACCCATTGTTGCTCCGTGTCAGACTCATGCACAGAGAGGTCGTGGGCGCGGAGGATTTGCTCAAAGAGGACGGGGCGACCGAGGCAGAGGACAATCAGTCTCAGGTAGAGGACAAGCACGGGTTTTTGCTTTGACGCATCAGGACGCGCAGGCGTCCAATGCGGTGGTCTCAGGTATCCTTCCAGTATGTTCTGTTGATGCACACGTGTTGTTCGATCCCGGGTCCACGCACTCGTACGTATCCATACACTTTGTGCCGAGTTTGGGTAGAGAGTCCGGTTTGCTTGATCAGCCGCTTGTAGTGACCACTCCTGTGGGAGAGTCGTTTGTTGCTAGGCACGTGTTCCGATCCTGTACCGTCCATATTGGCGAGAGAGAGTTTCATGTCGACTTGATCTTTCTTGAGATGTTGGACTTCGATGTTCTTTTGGGCATGGATTGGTTAGCCATATGCTATGCGTCTGTGGACTGCCGCGAGAAGACAGTTAGATTTTTTTTCCCGGCGAGTCGGTTTTTGTTGTGCTGGGGGACCGTGGTGCCGCCCCTCACAGTTTGATTTCTTCTTTTCGCGCTGGACACCTTTTGAGGAAGGGATGTCAGGGATTTCTCACCTATGTTTATGATACTAGAGCTACAGAGGTTCCGTTGGATCAGGTTCCGGTTGTTAGCGAATTCCCTGATGTGTTCCCTGACGAGCTTCCTGGGCTACCGCCTGAGCGTGACATTTCTTTCTGTATTGATTTGATCCCCGGCATGGGGCCTATTTCTGTATCGCCTTATCGGATGGCCCCGACGGAACTTAGAGAATTGAAGGGTCAGTTGCAAGATTTGCTGGATAAGGGACTTATTCGACCTAGTGTTTCTCCTTGGGGTGCTCCGGTCCTGTTTGTTAAGAAGAAGGACGGCAGTTTGCGTTTGTGTATCGACTACCGCCAGCTGAATAGGGTTACCGTGCGGAACAGGTATCCTTTTCCACGCATCGATGACTTGTTCGACCAGCTTCAGGGGGCAAGATATTTTTCGAGGATCGATTTAAAATCAGGCTACCATCAGCTGCGGGTTCGACAGGAGGACATTTCTAGGATAGCTTTCCGCACGCGCTACGGCCATTATGAGTTTTTGGTGATGTTCGGACTCACCAATGCGCCAGCAGCATTCATGGACTTGATGAACCATATTTTCCGGCCGTATCTTGACTTGTTCATCATCGTATTCATTGACGATATTCTGGTATATTCCCGGAGTAGAGAGGAGCACGAGCAGCACCTGCGGATTACACTGCAGACCTTGAGGGAGAACTAGCTTTTCGCCAAATTCTCCAAGTGTGCTTTCTGGCTGGACAGCGTAGACTTCTTGGGTCACGTGATTACACGAGATGGTATATGTGTAGACCCGAGGAAGATCGAGGCCGTTCAGCGTTGGTCCAGACCCACATCAGTTACGGAGATTCGCAGCTTTTTAGGGTTGGCCGGTTACTACAGGCGATTTATATAGGACTTCTCTCGTATTGCTACACCTTTGATCGGGTTGACCCGGAAGGGAGTTCCTTTCGTTTGGACGGAGGAGTGTGAGCACAGTTTTTAGCAGCTACGGACTCGACTGACTACGGCGCCGGTGTTATCATTGCCTTCAGGATCAGGAAGATTTGTGGTCTATTGTGATGCTTCTCGAGTGGGGTTAGGGTGCGTATTGATGCAGCATGACAGGGTGATCGCGTATGCTTCACGGCAATTGAAGAAACTTGAACAGAACTACCCCACTCATGATTTGGAGATGGCTGCAATGGTCTTTGCACTTAAGATCTGGCGACATTACCTATACGGCGAGTCGTGCCAGATATTCATAGATCACAAGAGCTTAAAGTATATATTTCAGCAGCGAGACCTGAATCTTAGACAGCGCCGATGGATGGAGCTAGTAAAGGACTACGATTGCGAGATCTTGTACCACCCGGGCAGGGCTAATGTAGTGGCGGATGCTTTGAGCAGGAGGCCCGGGGGTAGTCTATCTTGTTTGAGCGCAGTGCAGAGGCAGTCGTCGGCAGATTGGCAGATTTTATGCGACAGCCGGGTGCAGTTCGAGTTTACGCCGATCGGAGGACAGCTTGCGCATGTTCGTGCACGCCCACAGTTGCTTGACCATATACATGAGGCACAGTACAGTGATGACCGATGTTCAGAGATCATGGCACAGATTGGACATGGCAGATTTTCCGAGTTCATGGTCGATGATCAGGGGATACTGCGATTTGGGACTAGACTGTGCGTACCGGATGCTGGGGGACTGCGGCGTGAGATTCTTGAGGAGGCACATCGATCGGTGTACAGTGTTCATCCAAGTTCCACCAAGATGTACCATGATATGAGAGATGTTTACTGGTGGGACGGAATGAAAAGGGACATCGCAGATTTCGTGTCGATATGCCTGACTTGTCAGCAAGTCAAGGCCGAGCACCAGAGGCCCGCGGGAGAGCTACAGCCGTTACCCTTTCTGGAGTGGAAATGGGAGCAGATTTTTATGGACTTCATTGTGGATCTATCCAGGACTAGTCGAGGGTATGACTCCATCTGGGTGATCGTGGATCGTTTGACGAAAGCGGCTCACTTCCTACCGGTGAAGACGACTTTCGGATTTGCTCAGTATGCCCAGATATACATCGACGAGATTGTACGACTGCATGGAGTCCCGACGTGTATCGTTTCCGACAGAGGCACCCAGTTTACCAGCCGACTATGGCAGAGGCTTCAGGAAGCTTTGGGCACCCGCTTGAGTTTCAGCACAGCATTTCATCCGCAGACCGACGGACAGTCAGAGCGGACTATTCAGACTCTTGAGGACATGCTCCGAGCGTGCGTATTAGATTTTGGAGGTAGCTGGGATCATCATTTACCCTTAGTAGAGTTCTCCTACAACAACAGTTTCTACGAGACCATTCAGATGGCACCATTCGAGGCTCTATATGGTAGGAGATGCAGATCGCGCTCCTGTTGGACAGAGCTCAGTGAGAGCAGTATCTTAGGGCCCCAGATTTTTGAGGAGACGACCGCGAAGATCCAGTTGATTCGCGATAGGATGAGGGCAGCCCAGAGTAGGCAGAGATCTTATGCGGACCGTCGTCGGCTCAGACTTGAGTTTTCTGTAGGTGATCATGTTTTCTTGAGGGTCTCCCCAATGAAAGGTGTGATGAGGTTTGAAAAGAAGGGGAAGCTTAGTTCCAGGTACGTGGGCCCCTTCGAGATCCTCAAGCATGTTGGTACAGTTGCGTATCGGTTGGCCCTTCCGCCCAGTTTTCCATATGTGCACCCCGTATTTCACGTTTCGATGCTCCGCAAGTATCTTCAAGATCCTTCGCATGCGATTCAGCACCCGACGATCCAGCTTGAGTGCGACCTTTCCTATGCAGAGCAGACGGTGGTCATCTTGGACCGACAAGTGAAGAAATTGAGATCGAAAGATATACCGTCCGTCAAGGTACTTTGGCGTGGTCCGAGTAGCGAGGAGGTCACTTGGGAGACCGAGGGCGAGATGAGGAAGAGATATCCCCATCTCTTTGGAGGTACGTGTAGTTAGATTTTTAATTCGGGGACCGAATTTCTTTAAGGGGGGTAGATTGTAACGCTTTGGAAATTCGTTTAGGATAATTTCGCGTTAATTAGTAATGATGCGTGTTTTTCATAAAAACCCGAAAATCTTATTTCCTTTTAAAATAGTGTTAATTGTGATGAGAGGTGTTTATATATATATATTTTTGGGGTGTATTAATTATAATTTTGCTTGTGTCTACCTTAACTAAGTTTTTATTTCCTTACTTGTTTCCTTAAGCTAGGTTAGCGTACACATGCACACTTATCCTTTTGTAACCTAGGCAAGTGTAACATGTAAACCATTTTATTTTCTTTTCTTGCATGGTTTATTATTTTTCCGCCATAAATCAGTTTTTTAAAAAACCCTTTTTAATTTTAAAATGGATGAGGGGAGTAGGAGGTATGGTGGTTAGGTGAAGGGATTGACTTTTTGACCCTTTTCCTCTCTCTTCTCTCTCTCCCTCTCATTTTTCTGGAAAAACTGCAGAGAGGTAGCAGCAACATCAACAATTCATCATCGTTTTCTTTTCATTTTGCTTCACTTTTGAATCTACACAAAACCCTACACAAAAACCTCTCATTCCTTCACACAAAACCTTGGTTTAATGGCTATTTTGTGGAGTTTGATGGAAAATCTGTGCAAGTGAGGGCAAGAGCTGAAAGTTTGAGTTCCCTAGGACCTTTTGAAAGGTATTTAACTCACACTTAGCACCCTATTTCATAACTTGTAGTATTTTAGCTAAAAATTGTATTTTTATGTGCATTTTTGTGATAATGAAGGATATTGGTGAAGTTTATGTTAAATTGGTATTTTTATGGCTTGCTTAGCTTAGTGAGGTGTTATTAGAGTGGTTTTAACTCAAGTTTTGCTTCAGGTTTCATAAAAATACCTGAATGTATCGTTTTGTGCTAAAATGGCCATTTTAACTAGGTTTTTGGTTCCGTGTAATCTGCTTGTACCGCGTTAGCTTCAGAATAAAACTGTATTTACTGGAACATGTGCATAAAGTTTAGAGAACACACACGAAGCATGGGAGCCAAACTCCCTACCCCGGCCGCCGGAAAATTCATTCTGGCCGCAATTTGCGGCCAGATGGGGGACCTGGGTGCTGAGGTCTTTTCTGTTGGTGTCTGCTGCATTTTGAAGACTTATGGTATATGCAATTTTGTTTAATTCTTTATGTAGAAAAATCTGGGACCAATTACCCTATTTCTCATATTTTTAAATCTTCGCGACACGTGTGATACGTGTGTGGGTTTGGGGTTTTCTGCGTATCGCGACGCGTCGGGTTAGCTCCAGGCGTGTAATTACACGTTTTAGCGTATCGCACACACGCACGTTTGGTTCACGACGTGGGTTTCTAGTTTGGATTTAATGTCGTGTTTTTGTGGATTTGAGCTTATGTGTGATACTTTATGGAATTCTAGGTTCGCAGGCGAGTACGACGGACGCCGCAAGGAAGGGGAAGCAAGTCGTCGGCTATACTTAGCGCGAGACAACGGTGAGTATATTTAACATCTACGGGGGAATCGCCCGCATGGCGTTATGCGTCAGGGATGATAGGACCTTGTAGCAGTATATTGCATTTACATACATTGACTGTTCATGGATACTGTTGTTGCATACTGCATTCCCTTCTATATGTATATGAATTTAGAATTGGTAAACACACCGCACTGTTACTAACGGTTCATGTTGCACGAGCACTAATCTGCATGTTACACACACACCGTTAATAACTGCCATGACACCCACACTGTAGAATTGCCATGATCATTATACTGTAGTTCATCTCACATATGATTCGATATGATTATCATACTGGTGCATGTACTCATTACATACTTATGCGTATTCAAACTGTACCTACCTAAATAAGCTGATTTTGGTATAAACTGGGAGCCGCACGATACCTTTTGAAAACTGAAACTATTTTAAAAGAGCGGTTTCTCCCTTTACTTATAGTATGACTTGATGCATATATCACTTCGCATTGACTTACACATTGGTTTTGGATTTCATGTGATTTCTGGTTTTGAGGACCGTGGAGTTATGTAAGAAAATATGCACTATTTGAAAACCCGGTTTCTCTTGATATGATATTTTGGGTGCGTCCACCATGCATTTTCTCGGTTCTGAGACGTGTGACATGTGAACCCGAATCGAGGAGCTAGACGAGCCCGATTGCGGGTACATGGTGGACCCGGTATGGTACCCCGGGGCAAGAAAGGGATGCTGTGTATATAGACGGTGAGCCTGGCAGAGGGACTACTACCTACCGGTGATTGGTTGGACCTGGCGGTTATCCGGAGGATACTGACCAGAGTCGATAGATGGATACGGGACGACTTGTACTGCCGGGGCCGAGGGCCGATACTGCAGACGGAGCCCGTGGGCTGATCTGGACCGACGGAGCCCGATATATGAGGATTTGCGTGTCGATGCTGGACACGATTATTTCATGATATTTTGAGTGCCGATGTTGGGCACTCATAATTCTCGGAGATTTACAGGATTTGAGGGCCGATGAGAGTGCCGGCGCCTGAGTTTATTGGGATCTGGGTGCATTGATAGGCACCGATTATATTTTCCTCGTTGACATTCCGTGTAGACGTTATATTTCCCATGCTCAGCATTCATTATTTTGCATCTCATCCTGTAGTCATATTACCTGATAGAGCACTTGCATGATTATTGTACATACTGCTTATCGCATATAGATACTATCTGCTGGCATATGATAGAGTAGCACAGTACGTGCATGCTCGCGATTATCTTTATATGTTATCTTCTATTCACGAGTTGGCAACTCACCCCCGTTGTGCCACAGTGTTTGCAGGTTGCCCCTCATAGTAGTCGCGGCAGGCTGCCTCTTTGATCTTTTTGGCTACAGATACCACTACAGTTGGTGCGTGAGCTGTTTGCTGTTAGGTGGGTTATGGTATCTGGTTATTTACATTGTACACACTTTTGTGTCTAGTACTCTCCATCTATCTTTATGTATTGACTTTGAGACTAGTGTGAGGACGATGATGTATATTATTTGTATTCTGGTGTCGAGTTCGTGTGAGCCGACTTTACTTATGCAGTTTATCTTTCTGTGATGTTTTTCACTTATTGTTCATTCTTCGCTACGGCGTCGTATATTACTCTTGTGGTGTTGATTCCGCCGTTGGGCTTGATTGCTCCCGTTTGGGATGCCTTATTATATTGTGTATCATTTTCACTCATATCCTGTTGTACCCGATTTCGGGGTTAGTTTTACAAAGGAAATGCTGCCAAAATTTTTAAGATGATAACTTAAACTTTAAAGAATGTTATTAAACTACTTAAGGTTTTCCAAATGTTTTTAAACAATTTTTTTCAACACTCACTATATTTTAATGGTTTTGATTTCTAGGTTTCGGCTTACTTAGTCGCGTTACGCCTGTAGACGTTACGTGGTTAAGTGCCGGTCACGAGTCGAACTTCGGGTCGTGACAAACGTGTGCAAGATGTTTTATGTGATAAAGCAGGCATCGCGGAGTTGGAATATCTGTTTTGATGTGGTAGTCAAAGAGTTTGACTTCATCAAAATGGTAGATGAATCTTGTATATACAAAAAGGTAGTAGAGAGTATGGTGATGATCCTCGTAGAGTACGTGGATGACATACTTTTGATAGGGAAGGAGTTTCCTATGCTACGCTTGGTCAATCTCCTCTTATCACAATGATTCTCCATATAGGATCAAGCTAATACCTCCTAAATCCTAGAGTATGGATCTATGAGATAGATCTATATGGATGTTAGGATTCTCACTAGCTGTAGTGAGATGGTATCAATCGATCCTGGAGAGAATCACTGGAATGGTTCCAGGGTGATAAGGGCGACTGAATGTCAGTCGCAGGCATTGTGTTTACCCTCAGTAGAGGGACGGTATGTTGGAAGAGTTCCAAGCTAGATACCGTGACTTACTAGACGATTAAAGGAAAGATACATCGTTACCAAGGATGCTACCAAAGAGGCAGTCTGGATATATATAAGTTCATGAGATGAACTTCGTTCCTACCATTGTGTGACAATAGAGTTGTGGCTTAGGCCTAGGAACCCCCGTCCCATCTGAAATCCAGATATAATTCTTAGGCAGTATCACCTGATCATGGAGATGGTTGATCTCCAGGTAGATCGAGGTTAGGAGAGTAGACACAGAGGACAACATCGCGGATCCACTCACAAAGGCCTATTTCCCAGTAGAGACTTTTATGGGATGGTTGAGTATGAGATACTTCAACCACAGCTGATTGTTGGGTATGCAATACCACGACAGATGGCCCTAGTGCAAGTGGGAGATTGTTAGTTATATGTATGCCCTAGAGGCCATTACTATACATGCGTTGTATATTGTAGTGGATGCTTGGACATATATAGGTAGGACTTTCTTGCTCGACATGATAGTATGCTATCTGGTTACTCTTTATCTTAACATGTACTCTGATTGTCTCTATGTCACATGTTGATAAAGCCCTTAGGATGAGTACTTGACTACCAGGACTATGATGCAGATCATACTAGTGGGGATAGAGTAGTCGCCAAGTACATCCTTCAAATGTTCCTAGTCGTGGGAGTACCGAGACTGGGCATCGATACTCCAGAGTAGACTAGCGTACGCGCTTCTTGACCCATATGATGGGTGATGGATGATCTCATATCCATTGGTGTTTGACATCAGAGAAGGTATACGGATGCTCGGTGGAGACTAAGTACACTGGACGGACTCGCCGAGAACTCCCAGATGGTATTATACATCACGTCAGATGGCAGTTCTCTGGTGACACTGGTACAGGTTAGTCTGTAGACCCGAGATCGTCATAGAGTCTTGTGTGATTCCCACTGTGCTTTGATTTCCATCATACCACGTCCAAGAGGGCGTGCAAAAAGGTGGATTTTGGGTACAGTCCCGAATCACATGGAGGCAATGAGCGATAGGAGGGGTTTCGTCTCTCCCGGTATAGGGAGTTGATGTTGCGCTGTGTTCGATTGGCTATAACTGGAAATTCCTGGCCAGGGTTGCTGAGATTTACTGGTAAGTGTTATTAGTAGTTTCTCGAACTGTTATAGACCTCATATCGACACGACTTATCAAGCTACTGGGGTCTGGCGTTTACCACCCTTAGGCGAGATATGCGACATATCAGACGAAGAGACCGGACTGTATGGGAGTGTTACTGGTTGGATTCATGGTAGAAAGTACAGGCTTGCTTGTTGATCTTCTGATTGCTCAATACCTGGGTGGCTGTTATGTTTAGCTGACCGCTTGCAACTTGTGGGTGTTTGATATGATCATCACCTACTGCCGGCATATTGACGATTCTTTAGAGTCCTACACAGAGGTTTCCTGGCTCAGGCAAAACGGAGTAGGAGCACATATGTGACATGTGCGGGACCGAGAACAATACGTGTATGCGATACCGTATTAGATTATCGCGATATGAGATATCGGCCGTGTATATATGATATAGCCAGGCCATCGGATCAAGTGTTGATTCGATGAACTGGTACAGATTATATTAGTCGGTTATTTGTGAAATAGCTGGATTATCGGATCAAGTGTTGATTCGATAATTTAATGTATAATTATATATTTGATATATTAAATTACATTAACTAATATAAGCTCACTTAAAGATTTTTTTTTCTCATTCGGGTAATACATTGATATATATGCGATATAAGTTAATTGTATTATTTTATTTTGTTACAATAAATATTGTATATGTGATATATAATATTGTAACATGTTATGATTACTAATGCAACATGCTTAGTGGAGATTAAACATGGTTTGGGTTTGATTTGGGTTAAACTTTTCTAGAAGCTTCTTGAAGCTTTTATTTTGTTTCTTGCAAAGATATTTTGTTTAGATATTTTGCTTGATATTTCCTAACCCAACCCACACTTTTAACCCTAGTAAAATCTCTACAATGGTTAAGTCCTTCTTGACTTAACCATGGTTGCATTTGTAATTATAACAAGATTTCATTATTCATCACAAAGAGAATGCTTCTTCTTCTTCCTTCTTCTTTTGCATGAAAAGCTTTCTAGCTTTTTTATGTAGTGATGAAAATAAGTGAGATTAAGAAAACAAATGAGGGCTAAATTCCTACTTCATCATCCTAATCTATTCTTGCTAATTAGATTAGGGTGTTCACTTCATTAGTAAGTGAGAGCTTGTGTTAAAGAAACTTCAAGGTAGATCATCTTTGTTATCGAAGATCGGAAGCAAGCATGCATCTTTCTCTTCGTGGAGCCTCTCTAGAGTCCGGGAACATGATGATCGCAGCGAAGGGACCTCAACACGGAGCTTACGAAGCGAAGGACCGGACTACAAAGGTTGTAATCCCAAACTCTTAGAAGTAAAGTTGTTTACTTGCTATATGTTTCGCCTAATCTCTAGTCTAAGATCTTGGTTAGGGTTGTTCGGCACGTCTAAAATTTAAATCGGGCATGGTTGATGCCTTATAGATCCTTGTGATAGTGCCTAGTAATCCTACAAAATGCTATAAGGTATACGTATCTAACATGACCAAGTCGGTGAACCTATCAATCGCCATCCAGCTTCAAAACATTATGTATGGTATAATCCATCGTACGGCATCCTCTAGTCAAGGGTATGGATCAATCATCAATTAAACTCATCATTTATGGTAAATCATCGTACGACGTCATTAAACAATTTGGGATCCTAACAACCTATATGACAATGAGGGTACGGACCTAACGTCTTGTACGGCTTATCACTCATGATTCACAACATTTTTTATCCCATATGCCTATATCCCAGGTCACATCCATAACAATCTCATATCAGGGGACCGGCAAAGGTATCAATCCTCTCTTATCGACTCACATCCGTATACCGATATATCAATCAAGTCATCATATCACATAGTATATTCTTTTCATCACATTAAGTCATCTTACATCAAGTCAATTTTATATATACATTCTTCCTTATACATCAAATGTCATGCTACTCTAAAAACTCATACTTAATCTAGTACAACTACATATCTATAAGTCGTGATTCACATTCACTTTTCATATCCCTAAAGCTTTCATCTCATATCCCAATATATATATTCAATCACTCATATCATCTCTAACTATCTTTTTAACCATAACCCTAGTTCCTAATCTAGGTTTCTACGACTGTATCCTATAGATCGGTTTCCATTTATAATTTGCGGGGGTGCTATACGCCATCCACCCGACTTCCCCCATAGATCTAGATCTACTCACCTTGATCCTCGCTTGCCGAAGTCGATGACGCCATGCTCCGTCATTTCGGAATCCACGTGAAGGTACCTACAATAAATACACAATCGCAATCGCTATTAACATCAAGTCCGGAAAACCGATACGACACACGGATCACCTATAGGTTAGAACCTATAGCCTACGCATGCAAAACCAATAAATTATCCTTTGTCGTTGACGTACAAACATCCAACGACCAAATAAAAATCTAAATATCAAAACCAATAATTCCAAAATACGTAAAACATAACCAAAACCACTCACAACAGCTCCCAGATTCTATCTCAGGTAAAATGGGATTAAACTAGCAATGCAGTGGGGTTGTATAGGGGGTAGGTGAGCTACAGACCAAACCTAGACACTAATTACCCTAAATTGGCCGGCCACATGCCTCAAAAATCCGGCCAGCTCGGCCCAGGGTGCTCTGATGGGGTTCGTCTTCTCAGGATGGTCTCCTATTGGTCCCACTAGGTCTCTGGTATTGTTTGTTTTTCTCAGAAACTTCCCGGGTTGCTCCAGATTCCCTGTAGGCCACTAAATGTCACAAAACCGACATGGATAATATCCTAAGTTCGTATTTTCTGTTTTGGGGCATAAAAATCCACACTAAGGTCTGTAGATAGCCACTACACATCATCATTCCATACAAACACCCAAACCCTTCTCTTGAATTTCTAAGTTCACAAATCCATACCTTAAACCAATTCTAAACTAACTAGAATGCTAGGAAACTTAAACTAAACTAAATGAAAGGAATTATAGCTCATGGATGCAACCAAGCAAAACCCTAGAAGTCCAAAGTCTCCAAAATCCAACTTTGATGGGTCCAAAGTGTCACGTCCCGAAAGTACGGAATATGACCGGCACTTAAACTACGAACGTCTCGAGGCGTACGTAATCTAAGTAAGCCGAAAACCCAGAAATCCAAACCAAGAAAAGTAGTAGAGTGAAGGAAAACCAATTAAAACAAGTGGTTTCAATAGCATAAGCCGAATTATGCGGTTTAAAAAAAAAACATCAAACATTTCCCGAAAATTTCGGCAGAGTCTCCTTTGTAAAAACTGGCCCCCAAACGGTATACAACATGAATAGTATACGAAATCAAAAAGGCATCCCCAAGCGGGAGCTAGCTCTTCGTCAATCGACGGTCACAACTACATAAGCAATATAATATACAACGCCAAGGGCGAGGATCAAAACTCAAAATGAAACTCAAAACCACCAGAAATCCACAGAAATATAATGCGCGACTCTAAGGTCGAAAGAATAAATATCACTGGTCTCTATCTCTGAAATAAATACATGTTTGGTTGATAGAACTTCTAGATACAACAGAATAATGATAAACAAGATATATAATGGGGGTACGATACAAGTAAACCCACCTACTAGCAAGTCACCCGGAAATGGGAAGCAGTGCCAGCAAAGCCGTAATGAAACCTGTACGGCAAAACCTGCAAGAAACTGGGGCACAACGGGGGTGAGTTGCCAACTCGTGAATAGAAAAACATCTACGGAAAGAAATCGCATAAATAACGCAACCTAGGTCAATGATCATAATATATTCTCAATTATATATATAACATGCAGCCTATAACAAAGGCTAGGGTAAATATCTAACTCGAGTGTAATCTCATGTGCCCGTGTCAGTGCCTCAGGTAGCAATATATCATATGAATGAGGTATGAATGCATGAAAACAGAATACATGTAAATGAAGAAACTGTTTTCATAATTTAGTGAGATTTCCTTTGTATTTTTAAAATGAGGTATCATAATGAAATCAGCATAAAACAGTGCATAGCATCGGCACAAAACGTAATCCCAATATCTCGATATCTCTGTATCACAGTCTCTGTACCTTAATATCTCGAAATCTCAATGTCTCAATCACAATATCTAGGGCGCCGTCAGTCCAGACCGGCCCCTACCATCCATCTAAAGACCACGACGGTATCCTCCGGATATCCGACGCGTCGAGTAATATCACCGGTCGGTAGTGCTCCCCTGCCAGGCTCAACGTCAACAACACGATCCTCTTGTCCCGGGGTACCGCACCGGGCCCACCATGTACCCGAAACGGTTCCTCCACTCCTCGAATCGGGTCTCGAAATCCATCAGCAAACTCATGGTGGACGACTCATACATCATGGGAAAACCGCACTTTTTATTTAAAAGAGAGGGAAGAAGCTTATACAAGTTTTGCGGTTTTCCCCCAAATCCAGAAAATCTCATAGAAATCCGAATCCAAATCATCAATAGCATATAAACCCATTAATATAGGCATAAGAATCCATGAATACGGCATAACAATGAATAACAGTATGCATGAAGTGATAAGTAATAACTACAATATCTAAGCTGGCATATAAGGTAAGTACACTAATATTATGTCAAACTACTAGCTATCAAGCTAAGTTAAGCAATAATATTTTCTAAGGTGTACGTGACATGGCAATTACCGATGAAGGTGTGTGAGCCGGCAAGTAAGTGTACGTGGTACATACGCATCATCGGTAATGGTGCTGGTGTCCTAACCGCATAATGTCAACAGTGCAATATGAAATAACAATGTAAGTATGCGATGCGGAGCGAGCAACCAAAATGAGCGGGAGCTAAATATTAAACAATGGTGCCATTTGAAATAACACGAATCGTGGGGTTTTGAAAATAGGGGCTACGGTGTTTTTATGAAAAGATACGTCTTTTGAAATATCCGTAGGATCCCTTGGGCTGTCTTTTAGAATACCCACGATTCGTTAGTTTTTAAAATAGGTAAGAATCGAATTTAATCTAACAACTAAACTAAACTAAAGGGCTAAGCTAACAAGCTGGACTACAGGTAAGGAAACCGCCTAACATCTGAGTCGATACATATACATACCTGTATATATATTAGTCGGTGATCCCGCCTCAATAATATCATATCCGATACCATATCTATAATCAGACATTCCAAGTCAAGAGTGCGGATCAATCATCAAAATATAGCTCGTACGTAAATCCGAAGTACGGCATCCCCAAATCTGGGTACGGGTTAATATCATATTCATCACACTATTCAGCTGGTATCCTTTTTATCCAAGATCATAGTCCAGGATACTGACCTATGTCTAGTACAATACTAATATCATCAATATAGTCATGATCTGACTACTGATCGACAGTCTCGTACAAACCGATATCATCAGCAAGGGGTATACATCGCCCAATACGGCCTAGTATCAATATCCTAGCATATCATATCTCATATCACGATCACATGTCGACCATTTTATTTATAGAACTATTCACCCGTATCGTCGTTCAAAGACCCGCTATAACGTCAGAACGTATCTCAAATACGAATCCTGCCATATCACCGATATCACAACCTCAACACAAATCTCATCGACTCATCTCAAACCCAAGTATCATCCTCAAATCCATATGTGAACACATAGTCCCATACCCATGTGAACACATAACTATATATTCCCGAATAAGCACAAATGAAAGAAGAAAGTATGCAAGTATGGGTGGTTGTGTGCATGTGTGGTGCGACCACTACTCTAGGGTTTCGCGACACTAAATCATCCAAGAACACCAAATATCCATATTATCATCAATATACTCAAACAAAATATAATCAATATATATATGTGTGTATACATATTCGTATACATCACCACGAACTGCGGGGGTGCTATACGCCATCCACCCGACTTCTCCCCGTAGATATAAATCTACTCACCTAGTCCTCGTTCGCCGGTGCCGACGTCGCCACGCGCTTGCTTGTCGTCTCGAAGTCCACATGGGTACCTACATATCATAACGCACCGTATCGCATTAAAATCCGACTCATGATCAAAACGACACACGAAACCCACATAGGTCAAAACCTATGGTTGCTTTCACAAAAACCCAAAATTCACTTTAAAAGCCATTTTTCCGAAAATCTAGCAAGCACAAATTACCCGTTTTAGTACAAAACTCGACGTTTGAACAAATTTAATGGCCATAATACTTATTAAACAACTTAAATAAGTCATAAAAACCATTTCTATTATTTAATCTCATTAAATTTCTTTAGCCCCAAAATTCTAGTTTACAATATACCCAAATTTTAACAATTTTATAGCAAAAATGCACAAACAACAATTTAGCTAGGATTTTCATGAACTAAAGACATTAAACCACACTTAATAATGTTAATGAAGTCAAGAAAAACCTAATTACATTTTTCTCTTAATCAAATTCAAGGTTTACAAAAACCTAGTTTGCAATTTAAGCAATTTGGACAAATTACATATAACAAGTGCAATTTAATCAACCAAACTAGGTTTTACATACATTAAGATGTTAAACTAAACCTTGCATCCCTAATGATATGATAAAAACCCTAATTAAAATCACAAACCCTTACTATATTTTTCAAAACATTCAATTAATCCCAAACTATTAACTAATTATGCTAGATTTAAAGTATTCAAACAACAATTAGACATAAGGTTAAGAATTTACCCCCACAATCATCTTGAAATCTAGCACAAATCTAGCCTCCCAAACATGCTTCCCTTCACCAAGATCCATACTAGAATGGTCAAGTAAAAATGGGTAGGGATTAGATTTTGATTTTGTGGAATTTTTGAAGCATTTTGGATGATTTTTTGATGGAATTTTGAAGAGAAAAGAGAAGAAGAAATGGAGGGGGGGCTGCTGCTGCTAGTTTCAGCAGAGGAAGAGGGGGAAAAAGGTGAGGGGATGATGCTAAAAGATCCAAGTCAAAGCCCTTCCCAATTACCATAATACCCCCACCTACTTTACTATATATAAAAACCTTATTTTAAACCATTTCTCACATGATTTAAGGTCAAAAAGAGGGAAAATAAAATTCTTGGGCTGCTTTAATAGTGTGGGGCCGGCCAAGGGGAGTAAGGGTGAGTGTGAGAGACTTTACAAAAAAATTCTATGCAAAAAGACCCCCCACAATACCATATTTGCAAGTTTTAGTTCAAAATAACTATATTTTTGTTTTCCATAAAATAAATCAATTGAAACTTGAAATAAAATACTAAAAAATTATATTAAAACTAGATTTTAATTAACATGATTTTAAAGATTAAAATTAGCCCATTTAAATTTGTATTTATCGCTAATTTAATGTATTTTCTTACCGGCTTAAAATAATATTAAAATAATTAATTTCGGAAAAATTTTCAGAAAATTTGAAATTTCAGCAGTGGCTCAATAAACACCAAATACTAGCAATTACATAGCTAGAATATGTATATTTAATTTTATAATAAAGATATTTGCATTTTGACTTTTTACAGAAAACCCCCTTATTTTACCGTTTTTTCGAAATTTCACCGAAACGATTTTCAAAACGTTACAATCTTCCCCCCTTAAAGAAATTCGGTCCCCGAATTTAAATTAAAACTCCCCCCAAATACTAAAACATCTAAGCAAAACCATCAAGTCGTCGGGGCTCCGAAATCATAAATACATAAAACAAATCGTAGCGCAGCGCATGCGCATGAAAAATGAGCATATAACTCAAATCAAAACTCCGTCAAGCATCCCGCAATCATCGGAGTCATGGGGAAGACATCAATGCCAAATCCAAAGCAAAACCAATATGATATAACTCGAAACTATACATGTAAATATCGAATCTATATATGTAAGTATCTGAAGGAAATGCATGCCAAATCTCTTTAAGTCGCTGTGCAACGCGTATAACACTGCACAGTGGCGGACGTCTATCATAAGAAAATAACTATATACATATATACCTTTGTTTGAAATGTACGTTCCGCCGTTTTGGAAACAATTTAGAAGGGACTCCTTGTTTTAAACATTTCGTGTCATATCAGACTCGTAGGTAAATACTGAGGCTATAGCTCGCTTTTTGGAAATCCCTTCAATAACTATCAATGCATGCAAAATATATTCAGGTACTGTCCTCTGACTAGTCCTGCTTAGTACGAAAACACATCGCAATTATCATAAAAAAAACGTACTGCTCTGTAAGAAATCAATCCCAAAATACGCGTATGAATACTACGTGCGTCTGGTGCACACGACAATCAAAATCCATATACGTGCCATATAAGTGCACAGAAACAAGATCTAAGTGCATCGGGTGTGCACAAAGCATCTGTCGTAGGCAACGTGTGTGCCTGACAGCAAAATCAGGTGCATCTGACATGCACGAAAAAAATCTCGATTTAGTGCATCTGGTGTGCACCAAAATTGCATCTCAAGACATGCGCTCAACATGCGCGAAAACCCAAAACCAGGAGCATCCATCATGCACGAAATCATGAAATCCAATATCAAGCGCCGAACATGCGCAAAATCAAATCAGGTGCACAAGGTGCACAAAACAAATATCGAGTATCACAATCGAAATCGAAGTGCAGTGCATCTAAGTGCACAAAAGGCGTATCACTGCACTGCAAGCATATATAAACTATACAGAGTGCAGGAACCAAATCGTGTGCGTGCATACGCACAAAATCAACTCAAATGTATAAAACCGTAAAATCACAAACATGTGAAATCAAAGCACGAAAACGATATCAAGTGCAACATGTGCAAAGATCGTAAATCCTCAATCATCAAAATCAAATCATAAGAATAAATCACCCAAAACATCGAAATCAATAATGGCGGAATAGTACCGCTCAAGTGCATCCTCTAAGAATCTCGGGCCAACTGTCGTGGTCACTAGTGGGACGTCTCGTCGATGATCATGAACTCTGGCCTGCTGGTGTGCGTAACAATGACCACTCCTGGGTCAAGGTCTTCACTGTGAATTACCAATCTCTCGGTCCATCGGCTCATCGGCCCTGTCAGGTGTGCTAACGGGGATGATTCCGTTCTGGCACTTCTCTGGTCATCTCTCGTTCAATCATCGCGACCACTCGTAAGACAGCATATCACTGGCGTCGGCCTTTGGCTCTCTGAATGTACGTGACACATCTGATCCTGGGTGCAAGTATCATTGCAGCAGTGTCCTGGAAGGAATCCTGCTCACGGTCTCTTCTATATCTCGTCTCTGCCAACTGTCCAGAAGTCATCGTCCTTTCCTATATCTGCATCTTGCTCTAGAACGACTGCATACTCATCGCGACTCCTTCTGGAAGGTAAATCCAAGTACCATGCCTCGGCATGCCCATCGCATCTCTGATGTCGGTGGAGTGGAACGTAGTCTCATCAAGATCTCGTACGAACCTCTTACTCCACTTTTCTCTAATGTCGACTGCTTCGGACTCGTCTCGTCGTGGCTGCATGGACTGAGCTCCAACGGCTATTCTCGTATCTGGAGTCTCCCAAGAATGCATCTCACCACCTAGCATCCGATTGAAGTCGAACCATCCGATTGATTCGTCAGAACCTCATAATCCCCCAAAAGCTCAACATCTTGGGTACAGTTTAACAGTATCGAGTACGTACCACAGCATCGATGGTCCAGCCATAGAAGGGCAAACCCAAGCCTCACTAATGGCGCCGTGGAACTGCCGCAAACCCGAAGGTTCAAAGGCTTTCACACGGTCATTATGTCGAGTTAGGGTTTCATTCTTCTAGAGGGTCCATAGAATTTTCTGCATGTCTTTCCGAATACTTTAAACTTGGAATAATAGGTTTCTGACATTCGATCGTCTCTGTCGACTCTCAACGTCTCCGCGTGAAGTCGTCTCTTGCTGGAATCAATCTATCTGATGACCTCTCATTGGATAGGCGAACGAACCACATGTCCTAGTCATTCATCCTCGGGTGACTAGCGACCTTCTATCATCTCTTAATACAACCTGTACTGCAATAGCTCCAACATATGGGGCGATATCTCGTCGCTCGCAGCAACAACTGGCTCACTCGTCTGCACGCTGAACAGTGCCTCAATCATCATGAGTAAGCAATACACCAACGGTCATCAAAATCTGGCTGGCCTCTATCATTGGCTCAATCCTCTAGTGTCGATCAGCACATCCGAGTAACCTCATAAAGGCGATCCGCCAAACGCTCGTGGCGCGGAAACACAGTAAAAAGACACATCTCCGCAATCGTGTGTCGCCGGAATTTCGCCCTGGTCAGTCCTCGTTCGTGACGAGCTCGTGCTGACCGCAACTCTAGCTGTAGCTCTCCCTGCCCGTAATCGTGGCAGCAAACCGCAACTGGTACCGATGAGGCTAGATCAGGAATGAATATGATACTGAGCAAAGAAATGTATATCCTAAGGCTCCTTAAGTGGAGTAGCATATCGTAAGTATGCCGCGGAACATACCCACGGTACGTCACTCTACTTTAGTCACCTATTCCATCAACCAAGGGTCATCCTACGCTCCGAAGGTAAAACCTAACGCTCTGATACCAACTTTGTCACGTCCCGAAAGTACGGAATATGACCGGCACTTAAACTACGAACGTCTCGAGGCGTACGTAATCTAAGTAAGCTGAAAACCCAGAAATCCAAACCAAGAAAAGTAGTAGAG
This sequence comes from Agapanthus africanus, assembly GCA_030015575.1. Taxonomy (NCBI): domain Eukaryota; kingdom Viridiplantae; phylum Streptophyta; class Magnoliopsida; order Asparagales; family Amaryllidaceae; genus Agapanthus; species Agapanthus africanus. The sequence continues at coordinate 223,798,922 of CM057344.1, read as the reverse complement.
TGAAGGAAAACCAATTAAAACAAGTGGTTTCAATAGCATAAGCCGAATTATGCGGTTTAAAAAAAAACATCAAATATTTCCCGAAAATTTCGGCAGTCTCCTTTGTAAAAACTGGCCCCCAAACAGGATACAACATGAATAGTATACGAAATCAAAAAGGCATCCCCAAGCGGGAGCTAGCTCTTCGTCAATCGACGATCACAACCACACAAGCAATATAATATACAACGCCAAGGGCGAGGATCAAAACTCAAAAGGAAACTCAAAACCACCAGAAATCCACAGAAATATAACGCGCGACTCTAAGGTCGAAAGAATAAACATCACTGGTCTCTATCTCTGAAATAAATACATGTTTGGTTGATGGAACTTCTAGATACAACAGAATAATGATATACAGGATATATAATGGGGGTACGATACAAGTAAACCCACCTACTAGCAAGTCACCCGGAAATGGGAAGCAGTGCCAGCAAAGCCGTAATGAAACCTGTACGGCAAAACCTGCAAGAAACTGTGGCACAACGGGGGTGAGTTGCCAACTCGTGAATAGAAAAACATCTACGGAAAGAAATCGCATAAATAACGCAACCTAGGTCAATGATCATAATATATTCTCAATTATATATATAACATGCAGCCTATAACAAAGGCTAGGGTAAATATCTAACCCGAGTGTAATCTCATGTGCCCGTGTCAGTGCCTCAGGTAGCAATATATCATATGAATGAGGTATGAATGCATGAAAACAGAATACATGTAAATGAAGAAACTGTTGTCATAATTTAGTGAGATTTCCTTTGTATTTTTAAAATGAGGTATCATAATGAAATCAGCATAAAACAGTGCTTAGCATCGGCACAAAACATAATCCCAATATCTCGATATCTCTGTATCACAGTCTCTGTACCTCAATATCTCGAAATCTCAATGTCTCAATCACAATATTTAGGGCGCCGTCAGTCCAGACCGGCCCCTACCATCCATCTCAAGACCACGACGGTATCCTCCGGATATCCGACGCGTCGGGTAATATCACCGGTCGGTAGTGCTCCCCTGCCAGGCTCAACGTCAACAACACGATCCTCTTGCCCCGGGGTACCGCACCGGGCCCACCATGTACCCGAAACGGTTCCTCCACTCCTCGAATCGGGTCTCGAAATCCATCAGCAAACTCATGGTGGACGACTCATACATCATGGGTTTATTTAAAAGAGAGGGAAGAAGCTTATACAAGTTTTGCGGTTTTCCCCCAAATCCAGAAAATCTCATAGAAATCCGAATCCAAATCATCAATAGCATATAAACCCATGAATATAGGCATAAGAATCCATGAATACGGCATAACAATGAATAACAGTATGCATGAAGTGACAAGTAATAACTACAATATCTAAGCTGGCATATAAGGTAAGTACACTAATATTATGTCAAATTAGTAGCTATCAAGCTAAGTTAAGCAATAATATTTTCTAAGGTGTACGTGACATGGCAATTACCGATGAAGATGTGTGTGAGCCGGCAAGTAAGTGTACGTGGTACACACGCATCATCGGTAATGGTGCTGGTGTCCTAACCGCATAATGTCAACAATGCAATATGAAATAACAATGTAAGTATGCAATGCGGAGCGAGCAACCAAAATGAGCGGGAGCTAAATATTAAACAATGGTGCCATTTGAAATAACACGAATCGTGGGGTTTTGAAAATAGGGGCTACGGTGTTTTTATGAAAAGATACGTCTTTTGAAATATCCGTAGGATCCCTTGGGCTGTCTTTTAAAATACCCACGATTCGTTAGTTTTTGAAATAGGTAAGAATCGAATCTAATCTAACAACTAAACTAAACTAAAGGGCTAAGCTAACAAGCTGGACTACAGGTAAGGAAACCGCCTAACATCTGAGTCGATACATATACATACCTGTATATATATTAGTCGGTGATCCCGCCTCAATAATATCATATCCGATACCATATCTATAATCAGACATCCCAAGTCAAGAGTGCGGATCAATCATCAAAATATAGCTCGTACGTAAATCCGTCGTACGGCATCCCCAAATCTGGGTACGGGTTAATATCATATTCATCACACTATTCAGCTGGTATCCTCTTTATCCAAGATCATAGTCCAGGGTACTGACCTATGTCTAGTACAATACTAATATCATCAATATAGTCATGATCTGACTACTGATCGACAGTCTCGTACAAACCGATATCATCAGCAAGGGGTATACATCGCCCAATACGGCCTAGTATCAATATCCTAGCATATCATATCTCATATCACGATCATATGTCGACCATTTTATTTATAGCACTATTCACCCGTATCGTCGTTCAAAGACCCGCTATAACATCAGGACGTATCTCAAATACGAATCCTGCCATATCACCGATATCACAACCTCAACACAAATCTCATCGACTCATCTCAAACCCAAGTATCATCCTCAAATCCGTATGTGAACACATAGTCCCATACCCATGTGAACACATAACTATATATTCCCGAATAAGCACAAATGAAAGAAGAAAGTATGCAAGTATGGGTGGTTGTGTGCATGTGTGGTGCGACCACTACTCTAGGGTTTCGCGACACTAAATCATCTAAGAACACCAAATATCCATATTATCATCAATATACTCAAACAAAATATAATCAATATATATATGTGTGTATACGTATTCGTATACATCACCACGAACTGCGGGGGTGCTATACGCCATCCACCCGACTTCTCCCCGTAGATATAAATCTACTCACCTGGTCCTCGCTCGCCGGTGCCGACGTCGCCACGCGCTTGCTTGTCGTCTCGAAGTCCATATGGGTACCTACATATCATAACGCACCGTATCGCATTAAAATCCGACTCATGATCAAAACGACACACGAAACCCACATAGGTCAAAACCTATGGTTGCTTTCACAAAAACCCAAAATTCACTTTAAAAGCCATTTTTCCGAAAATCTAGCAAGCACAAATTACCCGTTTTAGTACAAAACTCGACGTTTGAACAAATTTAATGGCCATAATACTTATTAAACAATTTAAATAAGTCATAAAAACCATTTCCATTATTTAATCTCATTAAATTTCTTTAGCCCCAAAATTCTAATTTACAATATACCCAAATTTTAACAATTTTATAGCAAAAATGCACAAACAACAATTTAGCTGGGATTTTCATGAACTAAAGACATTAAACCACACTTAATAATGTTAATGAAGTCAAGAAAAACCTAATTACATTTTTCTCTTAATCAAATTCAAGGTTTACAAAAACCTAGTTTGCAATTTAAGCAATTTGGACAAATTACATATAACAAGTGCAATTTAATCAACCAAACTAGGTTTTACATACATTAAGATGTTAAACTAAACCTTGCATCCTTAATGATTTGATAAAATCCCTAATTAAAATCACAAACCCTTACTATATTTTTCAAAACATTCAATTAATCCCAAACTATTAACTAATTATGCTAGATTTAAAGTATTCAAACAACAATTAGACATAAGGTTAAGAATTTACCCCCACAATCATCTTGAAATCTAGCACAAATCTAGCCTCCCAAACATGCTTCCCTTCACCAAGATCCATATTAGAATGGTCAAGTAAAAATGGGTAGGGATTAGATTTTGATTTTGTGGAATTTTTGAAGCATTTTGGATGATTTTTTGATGGAATTTTGAAGAGAAAAGAGAAGAAGAAATGGAGGGGGGGCTGCTGCTGCTGGTTTCAGCAGAGGAAGAGGGGGAAAAAGGTGAGGGTATGATGCCAAAAGATCCAAGTCAAAGCCCCTCCCAATTACCATAATACCCCCACCTACTTTACTATATATAAAAACCTTATTTTAACCCATTTCTCATATGATTTAAGGTCAAAAAGAGGGAAATAAAATTCTTGGACTGCTACAATAGTGTGGGGCCGGCCAAGTGGAGTGAGGGTGAGTGTGAGAGACTTTACAAAAAAATTCTATGCAAAAATACCCCCCACAATACCATATTTGCAAGTTTTAGTTCAAAATAACTATATTTTTGTTTTCCATAAAATAAATCAATTAAAACTTGAAATAAAATACTAAAAAATTATATTACAACTAGATTTTAATTAACATGATTTTAAAGATTAAAATTATCCCATTTAAATTTGTATTTATCGCTAATTTAATGTATTTTCTTACCGGCTTAAAATAATATTAAAATAATTAATTTCGGAAAATTTTTCAGAAAATTTGAAATTTCAGAAGTGGCTCAATAAATACCAAATACTAGCAATTACATAGCTAGAATATGTATATTTAATTTTATAATAAAGATATTTGCATTTTGACTTTTTACAGAAAACCCCCTTATTTTACCGTTTTTTCGAAATTTCACCGAAACGATTTTCAAAACGTTACACAAAGTGATGGGGGTGAGGTTGGGATCATTTTTAATGAAAATGGTGTAGGGTTTTGATGAAGATTTGGAGATGATATTGGGAGGTGAAGGTGGAGGGAGATGAAGAGGAAGAAGATGAAGGAAATAATGGAGAGGGAAAATAAATGGTTGCCCTCTCTCTCTTTCTTACCCCCACTCTCTCTTATTCTCACCCCTCTCAAGTCCATGCTTCACTCACTCTCTCTCTCCAATCATTCTCTTTTTAACCTTTTCTCTTTTTCTCACAATAACACACATAATTCCAATAAAGCCACACAAATGAAACAACATGTAACATGTCATGGTACACTAATCATGGAAAAATATAGAAACACGGATTTGGCTTAATCGCGATTAGTAGTACACTAATCAATTTTTTTAAACTGCATATAATTAATTATAAAAATGCCAAATCCGATAAATATATTTTTAAATGAATAAATCATTTTAATCCCCAATTATTTCATAATTATTGGTATATATTTATACCCTTTTACGAAAACCCCAATTTCGCAAATCGGGTAGTTTTCGCGAAATATATTATTTTAATATTAAATTCCAAAAATAATATTTTATATTTTCTGAAATGTTACAATCTTCCCCCCTTAAATAAATTCGGTCCCCGAATTTAAATTTAAACCCCCAAATACTAAAACATTTCAATAATCGGTTCAAATCACGGGGCTCCGAATTCACGGAAGATACAGAAATAACACAGCGCATCACGTGCGCCTGAAACCGTGTATGAAACTCAAAACCGAACTCCGTCAAGCGTCACGCAAATCATCGGATTTGCACGCATATCATCGGAGTTACCATGGAGATACAGATCTCGAAATCCACTACTAAAATCCAATATACACTAGTCAAATACTATAATATGTATATAGTACGCATCCTTGAAAAATCTTCAAAAACTGAATAAAATACATGCAAAATCTTTTCTGAATCACCGTGTGATACGTAACTCATGGCACAAGTGACGGACGCTCATTTTTAAAGTAATAAATATACGTTCATATATGTTTTGCTCAAATATACGTTCCGCCCTTTTGAAATATCCCAAAAGGTTTTCCTTTGTAAACATTCGTGTCGCTCACGGACACGTAGGAAATAGCGAGACTATAGCTCCTTTTTGAAAACCTCTTGTTAGACTTTTTATGCATGCAAGTTACTCAGGTACTGTCCTCAGATCAGTCCTGTTCGGCTACTACATAATATAGCACCTATCATGAAAACAAAGTGCTCAAGAGCAAAATCATCCTCAAAAGGCATATCCAACAATCACGTGCGTCTGGTGCGCACGGAAATCAAATCCAAATACAAGTGCCATAATATGCACAAAAGCAAAACTAGGTGCAACGGGTGTTCACGAAAACATCTGTCCAGTGTAACGGGTGTGCACGACAACAACATCCAGTGCATCTATAGTGCACGAAAATCTCAATCCAGTGCATCCGGTATGCACAAAATCACATCTCATATCATGCGCCCAACATGCGCGAAAATCCAAATCAAGTGCATCCGTCATACAAAAATGAAATCTAAATCAAGTGCATCCGACATGCACGAATAAAATCTAAGTCAAGTGCATCCAATGCGCACAAAATCCAATATCAAGCGCCTAATATGCGCAAAAATCCAACCCAAGCACGTCGGGTTCGTAAAAGCATTTAGTGTAGTAGCATGCACGAAAACGAACATCAAGTGCAAATGCGCACAAAAACATAAATCTGGTGAACAAATGCTCAAAGACATAAATCGGGTGCAACCAATATACAGAGTATAAATCTAGTGCAACCAATGCACAAAATACCCACCTGGTGCAACAAACCCATGAAATGCAAATCTAGTGCAACAATGCACAAAAATACTAATCTGGTGCATCAAGTGCACAAAATACAAATCTGGTGCATCAAATGCACGAAATACAAATACGGTGCAACCAATGCATGGCGTATAAATCTAGTGCAATAAATGCACGAAATACAATCAATAACTCAAATGCATAAAAAGCAACACCGAGTGTACCAAGGTGTTTAAAATAAAAAACGTGTGCAGCTATGTGCACAAAATCCGTATCGATACACTGCAAGCACATGTGAGCTATACCGAGTGCAAAAATCAAATCGAATGCGTACCACATGCACAAAAATCAGGTCATCCGTATGAAATCCACGAAATCATAAACACATGCTACGAAGGCACAAAATTGACATCAAGTGCAATAGATATGCACAAATCGCAAATCAACATAACGGTGTATAAAATATATATCAAGTGCAATAACTATGCACAAAATTGTAAATACCCAGCAGGTGCAACCATGGTGCACGAAGTCAATATCATGAAACTCAATCATCAAAACTCAAATCCAAGCGATATAAGTGTGATACTCGGATCACCACGCGAATCGCAACAAATGACATTGAGATACACCTCCTATAATGTCGAAAAAATATCGGTGCGCCCAAAACTAGCAGAGCAAGAACATCCGCCTGCCTCCTGCTCATGGTCTGGCGTCCTCTGAATACACGTGACACAACTGTTCCTTGGTGCAAATCTTTTTGCAGCAGTGTCCTGGAAGGAACCTGCTCAGGGTCTCTTCCGATCTCGCCTATGTCGAACTATACGGAGGCTGGTACTCTTACATAATCTTTTCTTGTTCTCTGGACATCTACGTTCTCAGCACAGCATTTCCTTGGGAACTGGTCATATTCCAATGCTTCTGTTTACACATCCGATCTCTAATCTCAACGGGGAGTAACAACAGCTCGTTAACATCTCGCACGAACCACCTGTTCCACTCTTCTTTATTATCGTCCACTTCGACGTCACGTCATGCTATCTACATACTGCAATTGTTCTTGGCCACAGTCAATCCGGAATCTCTCACACGGACCCGAAATCACGAACTCGGTATCTTCATCACTCTGTAAAAGATATCTAGCCGAATACGTCCATAGGAACTCGTCCCAACCATCATAGGAATACTCTATATTCGTCCGTTCTCGATCAACTCACAACGCATCTGGGTGAGGTCCTCTATCCGAAGCTGGTCCATTTACTGATCTCCTATCGGAGTATCTAACGAACAACGTCCCCTCTGGGTCGATCTACTCTAGATCTGAGTAAGATTCTCCACACTGGAAATCTTCAACTCAACTGAGCCTGCGTCGGTGCATCAATCTGACGAATCATCTCAGTCGCTCGACTCAACTCAAGATAGACTAGCTGTCTACCATCGTATCTCTTCTTGGAAGCTCCAGCGATCTCAGCTTGTAAGCTCTGGAAGCGACATCACATCAATCTCAGCAACAGCTGGGTCATCTGTCTGCACGGTAGACAACATCACAATCTCTGAGGTAGGCTGTACACCAACAATCCTCTCAATCTTGCGGCCTCTATCAGTGGCCCGGTCATACGGTGCAAAACTAAACACTCGCCTCACACGAGAGGTCACGACACCAACACTAACTCGAGACGTTCTCATGTCACCAGAAAACACGATGGTCAGTCCTCGTCTATGACGAGCTCGCCCTGACCGCATCACTAGCAGCAGCTCAATCTATGCTCAAACCATGGTGATAGGAACCTCAATCAAGTATCGACGAGAAAACAGATCAAAGGAATGAAAGGAATCAACAGATCCAGAATGGATACATGATCATAAGGAGGAACGGAATTAGTGAGAGTATGATCATGGAAACGAATAGAATCAAGGATCTCAATTGGATGTATGATCAAGGGGACGAAGAGAATCACAGATCTCAAAATATGTACATCCTAAGGTTTCTTAAGTGGAGTATCGTATCGTAAATATGCCGCGGAACATACGTACGGTACGTCACTTTACTCAAGCTACCTACTCTATCAATCAGGGTCAACCTATGAAATGAAAGTTCGGGTCTAATAACCCCCTGTTCAAGTCTAAGTTTCGTAAGGTCAAGCCTAGGTTGCAAAATAATTTATGCCCCAGACCCCACATAGTCAAACCTAGACTCGAACCATGGTTAAACCTAGCACTCTGATGCCAACTTTGTCACGACCCAAAAATATTAGCCCGTGACCGGCACTTAAATCACGTAACGTCTAAAGGCGTAACATAATTCAAGTAAGCCGAAGCCCAGAAATCTAAACCTTTTTAAGAAAATAAAGAGGTGGAGTTTTGAAATAAAGGTATGATGAAATCAAATGTTTTATTAAATGCCTAGATAATGGAACATGAAAAATGCAAGTGGATTTTACTAGTTGAAAAATAACATGTTTCGTCTTTTAAAAATTTGGGCAGCACCTCCTTTGTTTATTTTGATCCAAAACCACAAATACATGATAATATAAAATGCATCCCCAGGCAGGAGCTAGCACTTTGCCAATCGGCAGATTCACAACCACGCAAGTCACAAAATAGTATACGACGCCCAACGGCGAAGATCAACACCATAATGAGAATGTAAAACAAGACATCAACCCACCAAGCGAACATAAACCCTCGCTCTAAGTCTCGCAACCACAAGTCTTTCTAAATCACACTACATATACAAATACTAGTTTCTGATTGATGGAGTTGTCTAGATACAATAGGAATAATAAAACAAGAGTGGTACGATCCAACATGTACCACCTACCAAAGCAAGTCACCCGAATACAAGCTGTGTGCTAGCGATGCCGCTACAGATCCACGCGGTTAACCTGCAAGAACTGTGGCACATCGAGGGTGAGTTACCAACTCGTGAGTAAAAAACATCATCAGGTATAAATCGAATAAAACAACGATTTTCTAGGTCAACTATATCATGAAGGTAATACTATGATATCTAGGGTGACCGTATGTAAATATGTGCCAACAATAATCAATGTCTGTATGCATGTGGATCTCATCCACTTGAAGCATTATAAAAGCATATGCATGTAAATTATATGAGGATATCAAAGAATGTGTGTCCATCAATGACACATCAAATCATGGAACCTGAGTGTCCAACACCGACACTCAAAACATCATGAAACCCGTATCCAGCATCGACACGTAAATCCTCATATCTCAGGCGCCGCATCCTCAGATTGGCTCTCATATCTATCTCATCTCAGGCGCCGCATACTCTGATCGGCCCTCATCCATCTCATGACTCCGGTCGGTATCCTCCAGATAACCGACGAGTCCAAATACTATCACCGATAGGTAGTGGTCCTTCTGCCAGGCTCATTGTCATCCCCACGAAATCTCTCTCTTGTCCCGAGGTACCTTACCGGGTCCACCATGTACCCGCAGACGGTTCCTCCACTCCTCGAATCGGGTCTCGAAAACAAATTCTCAGAACCGAGAAAACTCATGGTGGACGTCTCGAAATATCATATCAAGAGAAACCGGATTTTTAAAACAACACATAATTTCCTTTGAAATTTTACTACGGTTCTCAAATCCAGAAATCTCATGAAACAGCATATCTAAAGTATGATGTATGCGACATATGACAGAAGTGTAGCATATCCGTATATCATGCAACATGGAACAGTGATGTGACAATATCAGTATATCATGCGACATATCGTAATGATGTGAACATAGAAAGTACAAGCAAGGATTCATATCATGATGTAGCAATTCTACTGTGCAGTGACATAGCAATTATTGATGATGAAAGTGTGTGAGCCGGCCAATCTGTGTAAGTGTAACATACGCATCATCGATAATGGTATAGGTGTACTAACACAAGTATATGTAATGTAATGAGAATAAACTGAACGTAGCATAAAGTACATCGTCAGCTAAATGCTATAAGGTATACGTATCTAACATGACCGAGTCGGTGAACCTATCAATCGGCATCCAGCCTCACAACATCACTTACGGTATAATCCATCGTACGACATCCTCTAGTCAAGGGTATGGATCAATCATCAATTAAACTCATCACGTACGGTAAATCATCGTACGGCATCATTAAACAATTTGGGATCCTAACAACCTATATGACAATGAAGGTACGGACCTAACGTCTTGTACGGCTTATCATTCATGATTCACAGCATTTTATATCTCCATATGCCTATATCCCAGGTCACATCCATAACAATCTCATATCAGGGGACCTGCAAAGGTATCAATCCTCTCTTATCGACTCGCATCCGTATACCGACATATCAATCAAGTCATCATATCACATCGTATATTCTTTTCATCACATTAAGTCATCTTACATCAAGTCAATTTTATATATACATTCTACCTTATACATCAAATGCCATGCTACTCTAAAACTCATACTTATTCTAGTGCAACTACATATCTATAAGTCGTGATTCACATTCACTTTTCATATCCCTAAAGCTTTCATCTCATATCCCAATATATATATTCAATCACTCATCATCTCTAACTATCTTTTTAACCATAACCCTAGTTCCTAATCTAGGTTTCTATGACTGTATCCTATATATCAGTTTCCATTTATAATTTGCGGGGGTGCTATATGCCATCCACCCGACTTCCCCCGTAGATATAGATCTACTCACCTTGATCCTTACTTGTCGAAGTCGATGACGCCATGCTCCGTCATCTCGGAATCCACGCGAAGGTATCTATAATAAATACACAATCGCAATCGCTATTAACATCATGTTCGGAAACCCGATACGACACACGAATCACCTATAGATTAGAACCTATAGCCTACGCATGTAAAACTAACCAATTATCCTTTGTCGTTGACGTGCAAATATCCAACGACTAAATACAAATCCAAATATCTAAACCAATAATTCGAAAATACGGAAAACATAACCAAAACCACTCACAACAGCTCCCAGATTCTATCTCAGGAAAAATGGGATTAAACTAGCAATGCAGTGGGGTTGTATAGGGGGTAAGTGAGTTACAGACCAAACCAAGACACCAATTACCCCAAATTGGCCGGCCACATGCCTCAAAAATCCGGCCAGCTCGGCCCAGGGTGCTATGATGGGGTTCGTCTTCTCACGGCGGTCTCCTATTGGTCCCACTAGGTCTTTGGTATTGTTTGTTTTTCTCAGAAACTTCCCGGGTTGCTCCAGATTCCCTGTAGGACACTAAATGTCACAAAACCGACAAGGGTAATATCCTAAGTCCGTATTCTCTGTTTTTGGGCTTTAAAATCCACACTAAGATCTGTAGACAGCCACTACACATCATCATTCCACACAAACACCCAAACCCTTCTCTTGAATTTCCAAGTTCACAAATCCACACCTTAAACCAATTCTAAACTAACTAGAATGCTAGGAAACTTAAACTAAACTAAATGAAAGGAATTTTACCTCATGGATGCAACCAAGCAAAACCCTAGAAGTCCAAAGTCTCCAAAATCCAACTTTGATGGCTCCAAAGTGGTGAGGGTGAGGTGGGGATCATTTTTAATGAAAATGGTGTAGGGTTTTGATGAAGATTTGGAGATGAAATTGGGAGGTGAAGGTGAAGGGAGATGAGGAGGAAGAAGATGAAGGAAATAATGGGGAGGGGAAATGAATGGCTGCCCTCTCTCTCTCTCTTACCCTCACTCTCTCTTATTCTCACCCTTCTCAAGTCCTTTCTTCACACCCTCTCTCTCTAATCATTCTCTTTTTAAGCTTTTCTCTTTTTCTCACAATAACACACATAATTCCAATAAAACCACACAAATGAAACAACATGTAACATGTCACGGTGCACCAACTATGGAAAAATGTAGAAACACGTATTTGGCTTAATCGCGATTAGTAGTGCACTAATCAATTTTTATTTAAACTTCATATAATTAGTTATAAAAATGCCAAATCCGATAAATATATTTTTAAATGAATAAATCAATTTAATCCCCAATTATTTCACAATTATTGGTATATATTTATACCCTTTTACGAAAACCCCAATTTCGCAAATCGGGTAGTTTTCGCGAAATATATTATTTTAATATTAAATTCCAAAAATAATATCTTATATTTTTTGAAATGTTACAGGGACACCCTTCTTCATCATTGTCCCGCATAATACCCCTCTAAGTATCTTGTTGTACGCTTTCTCTAAATCAATAAATATCATATGCAAATTTCTTCTCCTCTCTCGAAAATACTTGACAAGTTGACGAAGCAAATGAATAGCCTCTATCGTTGACCGTCCAGGCATAAACCCAAACCGGTTCTCTGTTATCTTAACATTCTTTCTTAGCATGTGTCCAATCACTTTCTTCCAAACTTTTATGGTGTGACATATAAGTTTTATTCTACGGTAGTTTGAGCAATTTTGAATGTCACTCTTATTCTTGTAGATAGGTATAAGGGTACTTTTTCTCCATTCTTTTGGCAGATGTATATCAAATTTGTTAACTAGGTAATCTTACTATGATGTCTCTTATCCCTTGATCTCCAAACACTAAAAAGAAAATTTAACAAAAAGGAGGCGGGGAATAAGGAAAAGGAGAGGTCAGAGAAGGGCAAAAAGGAGGAGGAGAACAACAACAAGGAGAAGTAGAAAGAGAAAGTGAATACGGAGAAGAAGAATGGATAGGAGGTGAAGGAGCAAAAAATTCTCTAATTATTTAATACCATGAGTCAATCTTTATTTTAACCATAAAATTCTAACCAGGGCTAATTTAGTTAAGGGCAGAGAATTAGGGTTTTAGTTAAAACTATGAAGATTTTAAGATTTATTTGCAAATCTCAACTTGTGCCAAAAAAAATTTGCAGATCTCAAAGATTTGAGGAGCCAACACAATTTTTTTTTTACTTTGTGACTCAATTTTCAAGTGACTTGGTTTTTTTATCCCAAAGAAGCCCACCGGTGCCATGTGCCCCTTTTCGAATTCAAATGACTCTTTTGCTTTCTAAAAGACAGACCTTCATCAAAATTTATATTTGAATACCATAATTTTGGTTGACTTTAGAATAGTTGCGCCAAAAGTGTTATTTATGTTAAAAACAAAAAAAAAATGTGCTCAGGGTTTTTGCAACATATTGTTAACTATAGAATTTAATTGTTTCCCTCTAATTAATAGAAACAAAATGAGATTAACAAAACAATTTACAATGAATATGTGGTTTGAACCATGTCGGTCACACGGTCGGAAACTTTCGATCATGTCATAACAAGTTCATCGGTACTGATGATGCTCAATATTGGCGATCTCCAAGATCAGGACACGTGGCAGATGACGTGTCCCAAGACTCAGAAGAAAGGGCCCACAGGGGCCGGCCAGGCCACCCTGTGCCCGAACTGTAAGCACAAGTTAGCCATACTTGGGACCCCCTGCGAATTAGCCTCCTCGGCCCCTCAGCTCGCCTCGAGCTACCACAGGACCAAGACTCCTCGTCCTCCTCGCTCGTCCCCGAGCTCCCGCCGAGGCCGTCTTCCTCGGCCCTTCGACCAACTCCAACGCTCACAGGCGTAACCGCCGCTCCATGAATTTTACCATGCGCGTATTTTACGACAACAACATCCCACGTTCCACGTCATCACGATCCCCATTAATGGGCGATCCTCTCTCTACGCGGGCGTGACGTCGGGAGCATAACTGCCGGTGGGATTCTCGCGCCTGCTGCTGCGTGCCACCACCGTTATATAAACCCCCATCACAGAGGGGTCAAGTAAGCCATTCTTTACTCTTCTAAGCCGTTACTCTGCTCGGATCTCATCACTAACTTGATCGTCGGAGGGTCCTTGGTGGTACCAAACCACCCCGGGACTTCTTTGCAGATACTCGGCACCAAACTCCTCATACCACCTCTTCCACCAAAATCCATTGAGACCCACACACAACAGAAGATAACCATCAAAGTCCACCGGGAGATCGACGGAAGACAACATTTGACGGAGACCCGAAAAGGACCTCCATCAGTTGGCGCCGTCTATGGGAACTCAAAAACTCCACAAAAACAAAAGTTGGCCTTCCGATCTCCGCCCACATGGCAATCGATCCCCCTGAAGATCCAAACACCCGCTGTCACCTCCCTCACAACGGAGACGCAGACGGACCCTCACCCAATGTCGTCGGCCTTCCCGCTGGCTGCCGTCTCATAGGCCCCGACAACCGCCCGAGCAAAAGGGCTAGGGGTCGAGAGCCCATCACCTTTGGCGACGAGGATCTCCACGGCATATCTGTGCCCCATAGTGACCCGCTAGTGATCATAACCCAAATTCACCGGTACGAGGTCCACCGGATACTCATCGATTCGGGCAGCTCGGCGGACATCTTCTTCCACGACTACTTCCTGCGTATGGGGCTCGCCCTAGCAGACCTGAGATTGACCTCCCACGTCCTCTTGGGGTTCACCAACCACTCCATCCCGGGGTAAGGGGTGGTCACCCTGCAGTTCACGATCGGGGAGCCCGGCCGCACGCGCACGCTGCCTGTGGACTTCATTGTAGCGAAGGTTCCGTCGGCCTACAACGTCCTCCTTGGCCGCCCGATGCTAAACTCCCTCCAGGCCAAGATCTCGACATACCACCTGGCGATAAAATTCCCCTTCGATCAGGGTGGGATAGGTCGGGCATACGGGAGCCAGCGGGTCGTGAGGATAGGCTTTGCAGAGACGTCTTCGCCCGAGCAGCACGCTGACGACGCCGATGCGTGCAGCGACATCAAAGGATCCCTGGACACCTGGGACGAGCGGAAGGAGGTCCGTAGGGCACCGGTCAAACCTCTTACCGAGGTGCCCCTAGCAGAAGGAGACCAAGGAAAGACCATCCAGGTCGGGTCGCTCCTGACGGGGACCCAGCGGGATGACCTGATCAAGTTCCTCAGAAGCAACTCCGACGTTTTCGCCTGGGCGCCTGCTGACATGCCTGGGATCGACCCTAAGATCATCTCCCACAAGCTCAGAGTTGATCCTATGGCCTGACCCGTCAGACAGAAGAAAAGAAGCTTCGCCCCGGTCAAGCAGAAGGCGATCGAAGAGGAGGTTGATCGGCTCCTCGCTGCCAACTTCATCAGGAATGTGCCCTACTCAGAATGGCTGGCAAACGTAGTCCTGGTCAAGAAGTCGAGCGGGAAATGGCGTATGTGCGTCGACTTCACCGACCTTAATAAGGCCTGCCCCAAGGACAACTTCCCGCTCCCCCGCATAGACCAGCTCGTCGACAGCTCGGCTGGTCACGAGCTACTGAGCTTCATGGACGCTTTCTCCGGCTACAACCAGATCCGTATGAACCCTGAAGACGAAGTCCTAACCGCATTCATAATGGACCGGGGGGTGTACTGCTACAGATTGATGCCCTTCGGCCTCAAGAACGTCGGGGCCACGTACCAAAGGCTGGTCAATCGCATGTTCAAGCCACAGATCTGCAGGAACATGGAAGTCTACGTTGACGACATGCTCGTCAAGTCCACCTCGTCGGCCGACCATGCCAAGGACCTGGGCGAGGCATTCGGAGTGCTCCGCAAATTCAACATGAAATTAAACCCCACCAAGTGCGCATTCGGAGTCACCGGAGGAAAGTTTCTCGGGTTCATGGTCACTCACCGCGGAATCGAAGCAAACCCGGAGAAGATCGACGCTATCCTAAGCATGGCCGCACCCAAGACCAATGTCGAGATCATGCGGCTCATGGGGCGGGTCGCCTCTTTGAGCCGTTTCATTTCCAGGTCGGGGGAGAAGTGCCTTCCGTTCTTTAAGGCGCTGAGGAAAATTCCGAGGTTCGAGTGGTCGGAGGAATGCCAAGCCGCCTTCGACCAATTGAAGAAGCACCTCGCAACACCGCCGCTGCTCACCCGGCCAGTGGAAGGGGACGAGCCGTCGCTGTATCTGGCAGTATCCGACCAAGCAGCAGGCTCGGTGCTCGTCTGAGAGGCCGAAGGGGCGCAGAAGCCGGTGTACTATGTGAGCCACGTGTTTAAGGATGCGGAGACGAGGTACCTCGCCATAGAGAAGATTGTCTTGGCCCTCGTGGTAACCTCACGGAAGCTGCGGCACTACTTCCAAGCACACACCATCATCGTCCTCACCGAACGCCCGTTGGGAGCTATCCTGGCATCACCGGAATCTTCAGGCCGCCTGGAAAAATGGAGATGGGAGCTATCTCAATTCGACATAAGGTATCGCTCGAGGCAAGCCATCAAGGCGCAGGCCCTGGCCGATTTCATCGTCGAATGCACCATCCTTAGCAGGAATCCGGAGTTCGCGCCGCCCCTCGCAACCCGGTATCCCGTCCCGGAAGGCCCTAGCTCAGTTCCGGAGTGGGTCATCTACGTCGACGGGTCTTCTACCGAGGAAGGCTGCGGTGCCGGCCTCATCATCCGGAGCCCAAACGAAGCTGAGATGGAGTACTCCTTGAGGCTCGGTTTCAAAGCGTCGAACAACGCGGCAGAATACGAGGCCCTCCTGGCCGGACTGCGCATGGCCGTCGGGCTAGGGCTGAAGATAATTCGAATCCGCAGCGACTCGGCCCTTGTTGTAGGCCAAGTGACCGGCCGCTTCGAAGCTCGAGAGCCTCTAATGATGAAGTACCTAGACGAAGTAAGGAAACTCCGGAAAAACTTCGACGAGGTCCAGGTAGAACAAATACCTAGACAGCTGAATGCCCAAGCAGACGCCCTGAGCAAGCTAGCTTTGTCGTACTTGGCCAACAATAGGCGGTCAATCCTTTTCGAAACCTTGCCTCGACCCAGCGTGGGAGAAGAAGCGACGAAACTCCACGTGTACGCGGCGCAGGAGAGCGACCAGGATTGGAGGAAGCCCCTTGTGGAGTTCCTGAAGGACGACGCGCTCCCGGAGGACCGGACGGCCACCCGCCGTCTCTGGGCCAAGGCCCGCCACTTCGTCTGGAGCAACGAGAACTTTATAAGAAGGCCTTCACTCAGCCCCTGCTCCGATGCGTTGACCCCCAAGAGGCCGACTACGTCCTTCAGGAAATCCATGAAGGGGTAGGCGGCGCGCACCAGGGGGATCGAACCTTGATCCAAAAGGAGTTACTCCAAGGGTACTACTGGCCCACCATGCACGAGGATGCCCTGAAGCTGGTCAGGAGGTGCAAGAGCTGCCAGCTCCACGGCAGCATTCCCTGCCTCCCGGCTATCGAGCTAACCGCCCTGACGTCCCTATGGCCGTTTGCCCAATGGGGACTGGATATGATCGGCCAGTTCCCTACCGGAACAGGCGGGCACAAATACATCCTCGTTGCGGTGGACTACTTCACCAAGTGGATCGAGGCCATACCCATCAGGAAACCGGACGCCGCCACAACCATCAAGTTCCTGCAAAACAACCTGATACTCCGGTTTGGCATCCCGAGGTGCATCATCACCGACCACGGGACGAACTTCGAGAACGAGAAAGTGAAGGACTTCTGCAAAGAGTACCATATCATTATGAAGTTCGCCGCGGTCTCGCATCCCCAATGTAACGGGCAGGCCGAGGTTGCTAACCGAGATGTCCTCCGGGGTCTCCGGACCTGCCTAGAAGGGAGACAAGGAAGTTGGGTCGAAGAGCTGCCCCGGGTCTTATGGGCCCTGCGCACGTCAAAAAAGACTCCTACCGGGGAGACCCCTTTCAGCCTCTGCTATGGGACCAAAGCGATGGTCCTAGCGGAGATCGGGCTACCCAGTCACCGGGTCGAGCACTTCGACGATGACGCAAACACCATGGCGCTACGGACCAATCTCGACGTATTGTTGGAGAAAAGGGATCGGGCCCAGATTAGAGCCGCCGCTTATCAGCAATAGACGGCCCGATACTACATCACTCGGGTAAAACGCCGCTCCTTCAAGACCGGGGACCTGGTCCTACGGAGGAACGAGTTCATCGACCAAGGCAGGCTTCACAAGTTCTCCCTAAAGTGGGAGGGTCCTTTCCTCGTATTTGAAGTGCTCCCCGGCAGAGCCTACCACCTATAAGACGCGGATGGACGAAAGCTGCCGTGGTCTTACAATGCCGAGAAGCTCAAGCTATACCAATAAGGTCAAAGCCAGCGAGTGTTGCCACCCCCTCGAGATTTCCCTTTCACAAAGATAGTGTAAAGCGTTCTTTGAAATTCCTGTCCACACGAATAAAGAAACGTCGAATCTTTTTTCCCCAGTAGAATTCCTCCTTTACAACTCAAGGCCCTCGCCACGAGGCGGCCGTGCAACCCACAGGCCCTCGCCATGATGCGACCGTGCAACCCACTTCCAGGACCAAAAAGCCCTCCCAGAGGCAGTCGAGTCTGAGGATCCCTCTCTCAGCTATCCCCAGCGGGCAGTTTCCCTGCCACAACGCCGGGGATTAAAAAGCCCTCACAGAGGCAGTCGAGCCCGAGGATCCCTCGCTCGGCTATTCCCAGTGGGAAGCTTCCCTGCCACAACGCCGGGGATCAAAAAGCCCTCCCAGAGGCAGTCGAGCCCGAGGATCCCTCGCTCAGCTATCCTTCAGGACAAAAGCCTTCGCCAAGAGGCACCGGGCAGTAACCCTGCCCAGCTAAGGGTCCTTGGTAGGCTTCTACAGCCCCTCTCGTGCTAAGGACCAAAGTCCTCCCAGAGGCAGTCGAGTCCTTGCTTGGCTATCCCCGGCTGGTAGCTTCCTACCACAACCGACAGGGATCAAAGTCCTCGCCAAGAGGCACTGGGCAGTAACCCTGCTCAGTCCCCATCCTGAAGGATCAAAGCCCTCGCAAGAGGCAACCGAGCAGCTACCCTGCTTGGTCTACTCCGGCTGGTAGCTCCCTACCCACGACGCCAGGGATCAGAATGCCATCGGAAGAGGCACCAGAGCGGCTACCCCGCTCGTCCATCCTAGGATGGTAGTTTCCTACCCCCGACGCTAGAGGTCAAAGCCCTCGCCAAGAGGCAACCGCGCAGCTTTACTGCCCGGTCATCCTTAGCGAGCTTCTTACAGCCCCTCCAATGCTAAGGACCAAAGTCCTCCAAGAGGCAGTCGAGTCCTTGCTCGGCTATCCTCGGCTGGTAGCTTCCTACCACAACCGACATAAATCAAAGCCCTCACCAGGAGGCAACCGCGCAGCTTCATTGCCCGGTCATCCTTAGTGGGACTCTTACAGCACCCCCCAACGCTAAGAATCGAGGCCCCCGCAAAGGGCGACCGAGCAGCTACCCTGCTCGGTCTTCCCTGGCGGGTAGCTTCCCTACCACAACGCCAAGGATAGGTAAGCCCTTGCAAGAGGCGACTGCGCAGCTACCCTGCCCAATCACCCCCGGCCGCTGGTCGATGCTCGAAGTCAAAGATGCCCTGTGGCCCGCGGAGGATCCGAGACACCAGGGGGGACGTCAGGTTTATCCAAGTCTAGATGATCTCCCCTCGACTCCGGGGCCCATGGGGACACCTCCTCGGCAGCGCTTGACATGCTCGTCGGCTAGTGATTGAAGTCAACTCGACGGAAGATCGCCAGACAGATGGCTAACCTGACATGAAAACACAACGGTACAAGCAAAGATATCCTACGAACATCCTTCACACACAGAAGATGAAATGCAAACCGACGAAACAAGGATTTTCTTTTATTACCAAAAGCAAAGTTTTTACAAAGGGTATTCTGGGTCTCCCCAGCCCTACAAACTGCCTGGAGGCTTACTTCGGTCCCTTCATCGCTAGCATCACGGCCTGCCGGGGGCTCTACCACCGGAGATTTTGCCACCAGGGGCGCGCCCTGCTCCCCTCACCATCTCCCACCGGAGGCCTCACCGCCGGAAGCGGAGCCCGAGCGTGGAGCTCACCATCATCGAACTCAGGGAGCTGTTCCTTCACGGCGTCCAGGGTCTTGTTCCATGCGACGGCAGAATACTCCCCGAGCTCGGCGTAAAACTGCTCTGACGCCTTATAATCGGCCACAACTTTCTTAGCCCGAGCCTCGGCAACCTGGGCCCCCAGAAGCGCCGCCTCCACATCTCCTCTGCTGGCGTCCCTCTCTTTTTCTAGGGCCGCGAAGCGTTCGGCCAGATCTGCCAGCTTCCTATCGGCAACTCGGAGGGACGCACTCAGACGACGAAGGACACCTCGATTCGCTGAATTGGCAAGTTCCACAGCCTCTGCCCGGCCCGCCAAGACGTCGGCCCTTTCCAACTCCAGGCGCAGGTCACGTCGCAAAACCTCGACCTCTGTAGGGAACGCTTCCACTGGCCTCGGGGTGTGGAACGCCCCCTCGTCCTCCATACGATTGGCAAGGGCGCAGTGTTGAAGAACCTGACGGAAATCCGATGAGAAACCAGGAGGCCCCCGAGCCAAGGAAAGATATACCAAGAAAAATACACGTAAAGGGGTTCGTACCTGGACCGCCCCCTGGGCCATGGCCTCCAATTGATCCCTCAGGGAGCCGTGCGGAAGCTTTCCCCCAGCCGACTCCTCCATCCCGGCGAGCAGTCCAGTGGCAACGGAAAGTCCAGACGGAACTGTGAAGACGGCGCCCCCCTCCTGCATGGAAATTCCCTCAGGGACCCTCGGCGACGACGCACGAGAAACCGTCATCTTCCTCTTGAGAGGGGGCCTTCCCTCGCCCTTCCTTCTGTCCCCCGTCGGGGGCTCGGGTAACTGTGGACGTCTCTGGCCGCCGCCGGAGAAACCACCAGATGCCGTCGATGAAGCAGACGGCCCTACCGCCGGCAGAGGATCCGGCGGAGGGCATGAGCTAGCCGGGGCTCGTCCGCGCCACTAGCCTCCTTCTGGCGCGGGCAGCCCGAGGAGTGGGAGTGAACCATGTATTCAAAAGGAAGAAGAACGCCGAGCAGCAACGACTTAAGGAAGAGGGAAAAATGAAAGATTGGGGGCCCTGGGGCGAGCCCCACCACTGTTTATTGCTGCATACGGCCTCATCCAACGGCGGCCGTCATCTCCCGCCGAAACAACCCCCTCGACCAGTGGCTTCGATCGCTCCATGTGTAGACCCCGCGCTGGACCGCGTCCCATCTGATGTCGCAGGCCTGCATACGCCGAGTCAGCCAATCAATGCTTGACACGTGGACCATCGCTTCAGTTGCAGAGTGCATAAACCGGCGCACCTTCTTTAAATGCAGAGGTCTCGCCTTGATTCTCTAGTGGAAAAGACAACCGACGGCCCGAGGACTCGTCCCGACTAAGCCCGAGAAAGGAGCTCACCACGGGAGACCTGGCAGTCCACTCCTGGCCCGACCCGTTAGTTGGTCGGGACAAGAGTGGGGGGCTAATGATGATGCTCAATATTGGCGATCTCCAAGATCAGGACACGTGGCAGATGACGTGTCCTAAGAATCAGAAGAAAAGGCCCACAGAGGCCGGCCAGGCCACCCTGTGCCCGAGCTGTAAGCACAAGCTGGCCATCCTCGGGGCCCCCTGCGAAGTAGCCTCCTCGGCCCCTCAGCTCGCCTCGAGCTGCCACAGGACCAAGACTCCTCGGCCTCCTCGCTCGTCCCCGAGCTCCCGCCGAGGCCGTCTTCCTCGGCCCTCCGACCAACTCCACCGCTCACAAGCGTAACCGTCGCTCCGCGAGTTTTTCCATGCGCGGATTTTGTGTAAGTGCACGGCGGCGCCCCAGCCGTCAATCCGAGGCCAAAATGCGGAAACGATACTTTTCTTTAAACTTATAAACCGGCACCACCGTGCACTAAAATCCCGGATCGGGCTATTAATCTACTCCTAGCTAACTAGAGAAGGGGTAGAGAGATATACCGAGCGATCCGTGTCCTTCGGTCTTCTCTTCGTCGTCCCGATCTCCCCGTGGAATCTCCGATCTTTAACTCCTCGTCGGAAGGGCACCACATTGCCGGGTTCTTTTACGGGCTCCCACCTCTGGACCGAGGCAACTCGGGCACGAAGTTGGCGAGTCGACGTGTCCAAGAATGCTGTAGGCTAGTGTAGTGCGGTTTGTCTCTAGGGGTTGTTGAAGTTGCCCTTTTAGATATCAAGGTGGAGGAATGAACTTGGGAGATGAGGTAAGTGTTTTGTGCAAGCCAAAAGAACAATTTTCCCACTCCAAAAATTTAGGACAGCCCCCACCTCTTGTGGCTGGCCATGCATCAAGGAGAGAATGAGAGGAGAGAGTGAGTGGATCAAAAAATGAGTGAGCCCAAAATGATGCATGAAAGAGAAAAGGTTATCATGATGAATCATGATCACAAACCAAGTCCAACACTCATAAACCCATCATCAAACCCATGTCATCACAAAAGTCAAGCCATGATGAAGTCAATGGATGGTGCACCATCATGAAACCATCATGATGCAAAAGTCTTCTCAATTGTTAATTGCACAATTGCAAATAACCCCCTCCACCAAATTTCAGCCAAGGAAAGAACAAAGGAAAATGGCCGAAACAGAAAGCAAGCTGGCAACTTCAGAAAACTGATCCCGTAATAAATTATAGGAAAACCCCGTGACAGTATATACACACCCGCATTTGTATTGCGACCGAATACAAATGCAATGAGACAAAATCTACACAATACAATACTAGGATCCGGCTTAAACCAAAAGCCCGCTAGTATTATCCGTCCGATCATGATCCGTGCAATACCGCACGTATATGATTGAACCCTGCCATATGTCCATACGGCCTCTACAGCGTTTCGCCCGAAACTTGAGAAAACGGTCTGTGGGGGACTCTAAAGACTCGTCAATACTTTGGTTGTGGATTTAACCACTAGCACGTCAGAGATATTAGCCATACATAACGGGCTACCAGGTATTGACCAAAAGGGATGTCGATGAGCGAACTCATCCTGACACCCTACTGAGCCTGTCAGTAAAAATATCCGTACAGTCCGGTCCGTTCGTCTATGAGCATAGCATGGCGGGCCTAGGGGGTTGGTAAAAGTCAGACCCCCAAAAGCGGTACAAGTCGTGTCGGAGTGTAGCCCAGAACACCCTGAGATACTACTGGAATACCTACCAGTAAATCTCCTGCCTTGGCCAAGGACTTCGTGTAATGGCTCTCCTAGACACAGCGCGACCTCGCCCCCAATACCGGGAGAGACGAACCCCTGCAGATCCGCTCACTGCCTCCATGTGGCTCGGGACTGTACCCAACTAAAACCTGTTTGCACGTCTCCTTTGAGCGTGGTAGGGTAGTAATCAAAGTACAGTGGGAACTCACACGAGACAAATGACGATCTCAGGTCAATGAACTAACCTGTACACATGTCACCAGAGAACTGCTATCTGACGTCACGTATAAGACCAACTAGCATGTTCCCGGCGAGTCCTGTCCGGTGTACTCATAACCTAATGAGCACCTGTATATATCTTAGGTGAACCAACTGACACCAGTGGCTTATGAGACCGGCCACCGCCCCTCGTCGGGGTCTCGACTGTATACACTAGTCTACTCTGGAGTATCGATGCCCTGTCTCGAAACTCCCTCGACTAGGGACCTTTTAAAGATGTGCTTATAGACCCCAGCTCCCACGTATATGATCGCCCTCATACTGCTGGCAGTCAAGCAAGAATCCTAGAGGCTCTATCAACGCGCAATAGTGACCTGTAAGGTCACCTAAAACAGTACACGATGATAAAGATAAACCAGATAGCACACTATCATCTTGAGTAAGACTGTCCTATCGGGATAGCTCCTCCATCAATCATTGCAATCACGTGCCTGTGATCCAATAATTGACTCTGAGGGCACTATCTCCAACAATCTCCCACTTGCACTCAAGGCTAATTATTGCGATGTCACATACTCACAGCCCGTGTGATACCGAACACCCAACTCCTCTACTGATCAGTCTCAACAAACCAGTTTGTGAAACTAATGTGTTCGAGGAATAGCCTCAGTGAGTGGATCCGCCTTGATGTTTCTTTCTATGTCTTTCTTTATCTCAAGTTCGCGGAGAAAGCCATCTCCCGAAATGAGCAATACCTGTCTTAGAATATGTCTGGATATCTGATGGGACCTAGCTCATAAATGAACTCCAAATCCAAACTTCTTAGACTGTATCGTCAACTGAACTTAATCAGTATCCCGCGTCATGCTTCCCTCAGTATCCCCTTGGACCACCTGTCCAAAATACTGCCCCTCGTCAGAAGGAAAACTATAACTCTGACAACCTCTCTGTCATCCATGTCACCTTGGAAGCCTGGAGTGATAACTGTCTCCTAAAAGAGACTGTTGTTATCATATCCCTAGAACATCCACTTATGTTCTAAAACTGCTTCCGTTCGTTTCTCCAGGATTGGATCAATATCAATTTATTGCATCCACTGCAAAAACAACATCTGGTGTGGTACTTGACATCTCATGATTGACTCAATTGCCTAAGCAAGTGATCTGCCAATCATGCACATCCCTCTCCCCTTTAGTCTGTAAGACTCCTTTAGAGAGGGTGACTCCATCACCTGCAGGTATACTACCGTGCCAGGAGTCGTCCATTCTAAAAACTCTTAGAATGCTGTCTAATTACCCTGATTGGGAAACCACCCAAATCTAGATCTATAGATCTAGTAACCAGAATGTCTTGATATTATATCCAAGTCCCATGTGGAGAAACCACTGTGACAACCAAAATATAACCGATCGTAGTATAGGAATATCACTTCCTACTCTGTGTATGTCATCCAAATATCAGGACATCACACCCTACTACCTTCTTAACAGATCCATCCGCTATTCTGATGAAGTCAAACCTATGACTGTCATATCAGAAATTGATGATCTATCTCTGCTACAACTGCTTTAGTCTATAAATAGACATAAGCCACTTGTCCACTAATGCTTCCGCTGCTCCCACTGACTACGACAACCCTCTGGCAGAGTCATATACACGTACACTTCTAAAGCTAGTTTTAGAACGACGCTATACTCATCCTCCTGCCGGGTCTCACAGTCTGGAACAACAGCAATGGAAAGCCTGGGTAAACAAGAACCTCCCTGCCACCGTCCTTGAGGCTATCGGAGTACCTCTCAGGTGCCTGAGGTTACCCACCATATCTGCGGAGTGGCCAATGAAATGTCAAACCAAATTGAATCTTTAGGTTCTTATCAAATTTTCAGTAATCGTCCGCGGTTCTCGAATCACTTCCAGTTCTACCATACTCCCCCTACTGTTTTCTGAAAAAATCCATTTTTGTTAAAACTGTGGCGAGTCAAGAATAATATCACTATTGATCTTCCAGATGGTAGAAAGTCAACCCTCGTCAGAGCCTGGGTCAACCCACAAACAACCATTACAGAAACGTGCCTTGAGTTATCCAGAGTCTGGTTTTAAGCATAAGCCGGACAACTCCCCGTACCTTAACATCGTTAAGATATGAACTGTTCTATATCCAATATTGAACCAGAGGAACTGATTTAATTGAACCAAATTCAAATCATGCAGCTGTCTCCAGTGCATGTTAACTAAATGGAAGGAGGCCGATCAGCGTTACTCAACTTAGGAATGCGTCCAGATATGAGTAACCTGAAAGAGAAGAAAGTTCTCTTAATCATTACTATCAACTGAATACCATACACAAGTATCTACATCTTCGATCACCTTGAATAATCCCGATACTTGCAATACCTGGTTCTCTACTTTAATCTTATACTTATAACTTCTCAAAACTCAGACCTCGTGTTTCCACGAAACACATGTCTAAGAACTAGAGAAGTCACAAGTTAACAGAATATAGTGCGAGGACCAACCCCTCTGTCCTAATGGACACTGGACAACATACAATACTCTGTATAAGTCCCTTGAGTTTAATAACTCATTCCCTGTGTGTCGTAGGTTGAAAACTGTACTATGGTTATGAAGGATTACACCGCTGTTTAATGCTCCTTACCTAACCATCCACTGATATAGGTAAATGTCACCGACATAATTTCAAAAAGTTATATCTCACTCTATAAAAATAGACGTACAGATATATCAATTTGAAATTGGTGCATAACAGCGGATATTCAAAACCAAATATTTGCTGTCCGGCAAACAACCCAGGCGATTTCCTCAATCACCAATTACAACGAATTCCAATATAATGAGGATGATCACCTAATTCCCAATAACTTACTCCCACTCATCATCTGTAAAACCATACAGATGTGAGATTCATACCTGGTAAATACATACCCTGGAGCAAGTGTCTAATTGGGAAATCAGTTTTTTTTTAACAGTACACAGTAAAACTGAAACATTGAAATGTTTTGTAGGGGTATCCTGGTATTCCTAGTAATGCCTCTTCCATTATCCAGATTCACAACTGTAACCGTATATTTTTATGCCATCTCTCCAATTCCCTTCATATGTCTTTAGCCATTACCTTTTGTACACCCCTTTAAGCCAAATGGTTTTCTTCCTTCCCTACCGTTCGGCACCAGCCTATGGTTTGGAAGAAGACTATCCAATAAGCATAATGGGTGTACTGTCCTAATCCTAGGAGCACTCGCAATGCGAGAGAAGGTGAAGATAAAAGACAACCGAATAAACCTTATTCCTATTTCTCCTGAACCAGAATCCATCCCCGAACCGGAACAAGTTCCTTTCGAGTTCGTATATAACCATACGATGGAGTATCCAATAAACTGTGGAATTTCATAGTGATACGGAGTGTCCTGGAGAAATACAAAGGTGAAGTGGGAGTGGTAATGAAATACTTGGTTTGGTCGTGAATAACAGTCGCAATTTACTTTGCCCTCCTTCTAATCCCTTTATTTGTCTTTACATAATACCTTCTGTATACCATCGTTAGGCTAATTGGTTTTCTTCATTCCCTACCAGTCGGCACCTGCCTATGGTTTGGAAGAAGACTATCCAATTTGCATAATAGGTGTACTATCCCCTAATCCAAGGGGCACTCGCAACCTGAGAGAAGGTAAAAGGAAAAGACAGCTGAATAGTCCTATCCGTTTTCTCCAGAACCGGAAACCATCCTCGAATAAATTTCTTCGAGTTCGTATATAACCATACGATGGTTTAATCCAATGGAAGTGGACGTTCGTAGTAATACGGGGTATCTTAGAGAAAAGGGTAAAAGTAGGAGTGGCAATGAGGTTTGCAACTCTGACAATCCAAAAGCCAGTGTTTTAAGAAGGTTCGGTCAACTTGGTCACTGAGTCATAGTCAAAGGTCGGGTCATGGTCGCTGCCAAAGAGAGAGAGAAAAGAAACACTCAGTGTGCACTCTAACCTAGATCAGAATGGTTACCAATTTATCTAATCAGGAAACCTCCCACTGTACCGTCAAATTCTCCTCCAAACCTGAAAGAAGAATTAGTCGGGATCACCCGAGGAGTAAACCAACTCATCAGTGGGAATCGGGATCCAACTATCATCGCATGATAACATGACGGAATCCGCTCACGTTATCACACTCCAGAAGGTATGCACATATCTGGCAAGTTTCAGTTTCTTTAGAAACCCCCGAAGTGATTTTTACCCCATGCTCTTATGACCTTGACGAAGGTCAATAAATCATAAGTCACATGTCAAGTTCTGCCCGTCATTGTCCAGGTTAATTTGAACCCACCCGTACAAGCCCTTGACGAAGGTCAACAAGGCTATACGACTGTCCCAAACCAACACATCTATCTATGCAGCAGAAAGGTAACAAGCAGCTACCATTCACTATGCCTTGACGAAGGTCAACAAACATAGCATGAATACTACGTGCTACCCGTCTGAAATGACGGAGGGCTACGAATGGTTTTTGGCGAAAAACCTTGAACGTAATGAACTTGATATCGTTGAAGGAATCGGATAGCTTTTTATAAAAATATAGTGACAAAAACCTTTGCTAAAGAGGTCACTCCCGGTGAAGGGATCTCGGCTCTTTCCCCGTAGAATGAGGTGCAGGATATTCCAACTGAATACCACGATGCAAAGCAAAAAGTAATCGGCTATAGTGAAGTTATTACCCTGACGCAAACTTCTGTCCAAGGGGTCACTCCGGGTGAAGGGATCTCGGCCCTTGCCTCATCGACTGAGGTGCTGGATATTCATAACCGAATACCACTGTGCAAAACAAAAGAGAACGTCCTTGCAATAACAGCTTTTTGAAAAATGTTCCAACAACATCAGAATAGGTTTGTTTAGCTTGCATTGATCCGAATCAATACAGTCCCATCAATTGATCACACCAATAAAGAACGAAAATAATGATGTACGTATATGCCATCCGCATTCGCCACTGGGTCCTGTCATTACCCGTTAGGTTACTTAACTAACGACAGAGCGGGGACTGGACTAGCGCGGATGCAAAACATATACAACATCTACTAGTATATATATCAATATATAATATTCGCTCAAGGCGTGATAAAATGCAACATCACAGAAATGTAATAAGTATCACAGAACAATACAGATATCTGGGATCCGCGGGTTCCATAGAGCCGCTACTGAAACCCGACGTTCCCCTGGTCGTGTGGATAGCCTGTGCAATGAAATCCTAGACCCCTACGGGTGCAGCAAGTTACCCGCCAAAACCTGAAGCGAGGCAGCCCCCTTCAGCAACATGAATGGACCACCCAGCACTTCACAGAATCCGGTAACTTGGGCACCCCTCCTTGGGTCAACCTGTACCCCCTACGAGTGCGGCGAATAGCCCGCCAATTCTACAGTAAAGCCCCCTCCGTCTCAAAGCCATGAGATGCGGGCCCGTTGCCCTCTAGAATCCGGCTATCCGTGCACCCCTCCGCGAGGTAATCCTAGTACAGAAAATAAAATATACATACAACGGGTGCATCGACCTCAGCCCGGTCGTGCCCCAAAAGAATAATATACAAACAGGCAGTGACGTCAGTCCACATGTCGGACGCTCGCCCCGTAATATCAAATGTACATATACAACAAAACTGTACTAACATTGCATCCAGGCTATCCACCACGACAATCCGCAACATCACAGCACAATACAGAACATCAACGTGAATGTCACGTTCGCAAATCCGTCTAAAAGGGCTATAGCAGTTAGACAGGATTTACCGATCAAATGACATTCACGGTTGCAGATATAATGTAAATACTGTGAACTAACATGTTTAAAATTTTCGATCGACCAAAATTTTTCCCAAGTGGGCCCCAAGCACTACTGTAGCTCTCAAAGAAAATCTGGGCCTAAAAAGAATATACCAAAAACCCTATTTCCATGTCAGAAGCTCACTGTAAAAATTTGGTGCAGTTTGGACACAAAATGGCGGCGGATCCACGGCCCAAACATGATTTTGGCCGCTGATCCGCCGCGCTACAGTAATATCAGCCGACCAAATTTTCACAGAATTCTCAAAAATCCCTGCACGTAATTTTCCAATGTACCAAATAATTTTTTGACCACTGCAAAAATTCGACAGAAACTGATGCATGAAAATACGGTTTTTGGAAAATCCGATCGATCGAACTTGTAAACACGTTAGAGCAAGCTAGACTAGGTTAATGGCGTGGCTCTGATACCAGTGTAAGTGCACGGCGGCGCCCCGGCCATCAATCCGAGGCCAAAATGCGGAAACGATACTTTTCTTTAAACTTGTAAACCGGTACTACCGTGCACTAAAATCCCGGATCGGGCCATTAATCTACTCCTAGCTAACTAGAGAAGGGGTAGAGATATATACCGAGCGATCCGTGTCCTTCGTTCTTCTCGTCGTCGTCCCGATCTCCCCGCGGAATCTCCGGTCTTCAACTCCTCGTCGGAAGGGCACCACATCGCCGGGTTCTTTTACGGGCTCCCACCTCTGGACCGAGGCAACTCGGGCACGAAGTTGGCGAGTCGACGTGTCCAAGAATGCTGTAGGCTAGTGTAGTGCGGTTTGTCTTTAGGGGTTGTTGAAGTTGCCCTTTTAGATATCAAGGTGGAGGAATGAACTTGGGAGATGAGGTAAGTGTTTTGTGCAAGCCAAAAGAACAATTTTCCCACTCCAAAAATTTGGGACAGCCCCCACCTCTTGTGGTCGGCCATGCATCAAGGAGAGAATGAAAGGAGAGAGTGAGTGGATTAAAAAATGAGTGAGCCCAAAATGATGCATGAAAGAGAAAAGGTTATCATGATGAATCATGATCACAAACCAAGTCCAACACTCATAAACCCATCATCAAACCCATGTCATCATAAAAGTCAAGGCATGATGAAGTCAATGGATGGTGCACCATCATGAAACCATCATGATGCAAAAGTCTTCTCAATTGTTAATTGCACAATTGCAAATAACCCCCTCCACCAAATTTCAGCCAAGGAAAGAACAAAGGAAAATGGCCGAAACGGAAAGCAAACTGGCAACTTCAGAAAACTGATCCCTTAATAAATTACAGGAAAACTCCGTGACAGTATATACACACCCGCATTTGTATTGCGACCGAATACAAATGCAATGAGACAAAATCTATATTGTACAATACTAGGATCAGGCTTAAACCAAAAGCCCGCTAGTATTATCCGTCCGATCATGATCCGTGCAATACCGCACGTATATGATCGAACCCTGCAATATCTCCATACGGCCTCTACAGTGTTTCGCCCGAAACTTGAGAAAACGGTCTGTGGGGGACTCTAAAGACTCGTCAATACTTTGGTTGTGGATTTAACCACTAGCACGTCAGAGGTATTAGCCATACGTAACGGGTTACCAGGTATTGACCAAAAGGGACGTCGATGAGCGAACTCATCCTGACACCCTACTGAGCCTGTCAGTGACAATATCCGTACAGTCCGGTCCGTTCGTCTATGAGCATCGCATGGCGGGCCTAGGGGGTTAGTAAAAGTCAGACCCCCAAAAGCGATACAAGTCGTGTCGGAGTGTAGCCCAGAACACCCTGAGATACTACTGGAATACCTACCAGTAAATCTCCTGCCTTGGCCAAGGACTTCGTGTAATGGCTCTCCTAAACACAGCGCGACCTCACCCCCAATACCGGGAGAGACGAACCCCTGCAGATCCGCTCACTGCCTCCATGTGGCTCGGGACTGTACCCAACTAAAACCTGTTTGCACGTCTCCTTTGAGCGTAGTAGGGTAGTAATCAAAGTACAGTGGGAACTCACACGAGACAAATGACGATCAGAGGTCGATGAACTAACCTGTACACATGTCACCAGGGAACTGCTATCTGACGTCAGGTGTAAGACCAACTAGCATGTTCCCGGCGAGTCCTGTCCGGTGTACTCATAACCCAATGAGCACCTGTATACATCTTAGGTGAACCAACTGACACCAGTGGCTTGTGAGACCGGCCACCGCCCCTCGTCGGGGTCTCGACTGTATACACTAGTCTACTCTGAAGTATCGATGCCCTGTCTCGAAACTCCCTCGACTAGGGACCTTTTAAAGATGTGCTTATAGACCCCAGCTCCCACGTATATGATCGCCCTCATACTGCTGGCAGTCAAGCAAGAATCCTAGGGGCTCTATCAACGCGCAATAGTGACCTGTAAGGTCACCTAAAGCAGTACATGATGATAAAGATAAACCAGATAGCATACTATCATCTTGAGTAAGACTGTTCTTTCGGGATAGGTCCTCCATCAATCATTGCAATTACATGCCTGTGATTCAATAATTGACTCTGAGGGCACTATCTCCAACATTTTACCCCAGCAACATCACACGTTCCACGCCATCACGATCCCCATTAATGGGCGATCCGCTCTCTACGCGGGCGTGACGTCGGGAGCGTAACTGCCGGCGGGATTCTCGCGCCTGCTGCTGCGTCCCACCACCGTTATATAAACCCTCATCACAGAGGGGTCAAGTAAGCCATTCTTTACTCTTCTAAACCGTTACTCTGCTCGGATCTCATCACTAACTTGATCGTCGAAGGGTCCTTGGTGGTACCAAACCACCTCGGGACTTCTTTGCAGGTACTCGGCACCAAACTCCTCATACCAGCTCTTCCAACAAAACCCATTGAGACCCACACGCAACAGAAGATAACCATCAAAGTCCACTGGGAGATCGACGGAAGACAACATCTCACGGAGACCCGAAAAGGACCTCCATCAGGTATGAAAGGTCTGAAAGTATGAAGCTAGATACATCCGCAAGTGTAACTACTGTTTGTTGCTTAAAAATGAATTGTGTTGGTGTTTCTCTATACCTCAATCAATATTTCTCAAATGCTATTGATCTAACACGAGCCCCCTAAACTTGGAACATACAACTGCTCTTACAAGATTGGGAACAAGGTCATTGTGTAATCCCACTATAACCAGCCTGTATATACGACACATGAAAAATACTTAGCTTGATTTTAAGCTTTGCTAAGTAAAATACATGAACTATAAAATGTTCTTTTCGAAGAAAAATTATCATTTAATCAACAGTTTTGCTAATTATTCTCATGAGGTACAATGATGGATATACTAATAGAATTTCAATAATCCAACTTATTCAAAAGAAACTCATAATAGATTAATATCTATATCATGTGAGTTTACAAGATAAATTTGGATTAAGTGCGCTACGGATATCCAAGAACCCGACCCGAATCCGTTGACCCCTTTAACAAGTAAATGTGGGAGAGAAATAGAGAGGAAAGGACTGAATAAGATGCATATCTCAATTGTTTGAGCCATAAGTAGGAAAGTTGCCTGAAGTTTCCAATCTTGTGTGTGTAAGTACAAATTAGGTTGACCTACTCCCATGGTAGTGATCTATGACTACGTGTATAATGAGTTAGAACTTAGAAGTCGTCTGTGGTCAATATAAATGCCCAAAGGACCTTTTTCTAAAATAAATCTGGATGCTTCGCTAATTACTAAAACACCCTCATACTTCGTATTTAATTAAAAGACCCAAGTTTCGTTCTTCTTTTGAATGAGCTTGCCCACTATTTCGAAACTTGCAATTGAAGGGACAACATCATTCGACAAGTTCGTTGCCAGACAAGGTTTAGAAATACGAGCTAGTTTTCACTATCAATCTGAGAGATCTTCGATTGAGACCTAACCCTAGAGCCAATCTGAAGAAAAGTTAGGAATTTTGGAAGAAGAAGAGAGAGCTGGAGGGCTTTTAAAATCTTAACCGATACTCACCGTTAACCCCCTAACGGAGTATTGGAAGTTGAGAAAGATTCTCTTTTTAGACTGTTAGGGAATTTTTTAAGTGTAAATTAAATGTATGAGGGTATTTTAAGTAAATATGAAATATGAGAGTTTTAAAGTAATTAAAAAGTATGGATGTGATGGAGGCCTTGATTTCCTTCAGACGCTGTCCTCCGCCGATCTGTCGCGAGCGTTGCCGGACGGTTGAGATTGGATTCGGAGGTTGCCTCCTTGAGGGTGTGGATCTCAATGGATTGAGTTTGAGGTGGAAGCCAAGCTTCCTGCAAAGAAGTCCCTGGATGGGTGGCCGCCGTAGGACCCTCCGACGATCAAGTTAGCTGAGGAATTTGAGCAGAGTAGTGGTTTATTGGATTCAA
The DNA here is from genome assembly GCA_030015575.1 of Agapanthus africanus. Classification (NCBI taxonomy): domain Eukaryota; kingdom Viridiplantae; phylum Streptophyta; class Magnoliopsida; order Asparagales; family Amaryllidaceae; genus Agapanthus; species Agapanthus africanus. The sequence continues at coordinate 223,765,261 of CM057344.1, read as the reverse complement.
GTTACTTTACCTGAGTCGTCTAAGAGAGGGGTTTCATAGTGGTCGTATGGAGCGAGCAGGCGCTAGATCTTCACCTTCGGTTACTGTCACGACCTAAAGTTCGGCCCGTGACTAGCGCTTAACCACGTAACGTATACAGGCGCCACGCGATCAAGTAAGCCGAAACCCAGAAATCAAAACCATTAAAATAGTGAGTGAAAAAAAACATTAGTTTAAAACATTTAGAAAACCTTGCGTAATTGAGTAAAAATCTTTAAAATTTAAGTTATTTTCTTAAAAATTTAAGCAGCGCCTCCTTTGTAAAAGCTAGCCTCGAAAACGAGTACAAAACATGATATAAGTAAAATGACTGATAACAAGAATGTAACATCCCCAAACGGGAGCAATCACGCCCAACGGCGGAAAAAATCACCATAAGAATAATATATGACGCCGTAGCGAAGAAATGAGCAATATAAGTGAAAAACATCATAAAAGATAAAACTGCATAAATAAATAAATAAAGCCGGCTCACACGAGCTCGACGTCCAGAGTACAAATAATATACAACATCATCCTTACAACTGGTCTCTAAATCAATACATGAAATAGTAGATGGAGAGTACTAGATACAATAGAGTGTACAAATGGAAAATAACCGGATACCACAAACCCGCCTATCAGCAAAACAGCTCATGCGCCAACTGCAGTGGTATCCGTAGCCAAAAAGATACAAGAGATAGCCCTGTCACAACTACTCTGAGGGTCGACCTGCAAACACTGTGGCACAACGGGGGTGAGTTGCCAACTCATGAATAGTAAATAACAGATAAAGGTAATCGTGAGTATGCACGTACCGTGATACTCTAACATGTGCAATCAGAAAACATCTAAATGATGGGCTGGGTATGCAATAATCATGCCAAAGTACTCTATCAGGTACTACGACTACATGATGCAATGCATAACAATGAATGCTGAGCATGGGATAACATATCATCTACACGGAATATCAACGGGGAAAACCCCGGTGTTTACCAAAAACACCACAAAATCCCGATAACTCAGGCGCCGTCACTCTATCCGGCCCTCAATCCTATTAGTTATATGTATGCCCGAAAGGCCATTACTATACATGAGATGTATATTGTAGTGGATGCTTGGACATATATAGGGAGGACTTTCTTGCTTGACATGATAGTATGCTATCTGGTTACTCTTTACCTTAACGTGTACACTGATTGTCTCTCTGTTACATGTTGGTAAAGCCCTTAGGATGTGTACTTGACTGCCTGGACTATGATGCGGATCATACTAGTGGGGACATGGTAGTCCATAAGTACATCCTTCAAGGTCCCTAATCGTGGGTGTATCGAGACAGGGCATCGATGCACCAGAGTAGACTAGCGTATACGCATCTTGACTCATATGATGGGCGATGGATGATCCCATATCCATCGGTTTTGACATCAAGGATGGTGTACGGGTGCTCAGTGGAGACTGGGTATACTGGACGGACTAGCCAAGAACTCCCAGATGGTATTATACCTTACTTCAGATGGCAGTTCTCTGGTGACACTGGTACAGCTTAGTCTGTTGACCCGAGATCGTCATAGAGTCTTGTGTGATTCCCACTGTGCTTTGATTTCCATCATACCACGTCCAAGAGGGCGTGCAAAAAGGTGGTTTTTGGGTACAGTCCCGAATCACATGGAGGCAATGAGTGATAGGAGGGGATTCGTCTCTCCCTGTATAGGGAGTTGATGTTGCGCTGTGTTCGATTGGCTATAACCGGAAATCCCTGGCCAGGGTTGCTGAGATTTACTGGTAAGTGTTATCAGTAGTTTCTCGAACTGTTATAGACCTCATATCGACACGACTTATCAAGCTACTGGGGTCTGACGTTTACCACCCCTAGGCGAGATATGCGACATATCAGACGACGAGACCGGACTGTACGGGAGTGTTACTGATTGGATTCGCAGGAGTACTAGCGGGCTTGCTTGTTGATCTTCTGATCGCTCAATACTCGGGTGGCCGTTACGTTTAGCACACCGCTTGCGGCTTGTGGGTGTTTGATATGATCATCACCTACTGCCGGCGTATTGACGAGTCTTTAGAGTCCTACACAGGGGTTTCCTGGCTCAAGCGAAACGGAGTAGGAGCATATATGTGATATGTGCAGGACCGAGATTAATACGATATGAGATACCGTATTCTATTCTCGCGATTCGTGACATTGATCGGTTGTATGTGATATAGCCGGGTTATCGGATCAAGTGTTAATTCGATAAGTTGTTACACATGATATTAGTCGGTTATAGCCGGATTATTAAATCAAGAGTTGATTTAATAATTTAATGCATAATTATATATTTGATATATTACATTGCATTAACTAGTGTTAGCTCACTTATGATTTATTTTCTCACTAGAATGTGCACATTGTTTATATGTGATATATGCAAGTGTACAAGTTTGTATCATGTTTGATGATACACACAAGTTGGATGTATGAGACTTAAACCAAATCAAGGTTAAATTAGGGTTTGATAATTTCCTAATAATTAACAAAAGAGGTGAGACTTTGGTCAAAGTTATCAAGCTTCATGAAGCTTGATAAACATTGACAAAGTCAACTCTTTTGTCATTTCTTAGGATATTAGTTAACCCAACCCTTAACCTAGTGCCTTGGTTAATTCTATACATGAGTTAAGCATGAGGGCTTAACTCAACCATGGTGCCATAATTCATTGGATAAGTTTTCATTTGGATGGATTATTCTTTCTTCTTCTTCTTCATCATCAAGCTCCATCCAAAAGCTTACTAGCTCCAATGGTGCTATGAGAAAAAGAGTGAGAAAATCAATTCTAAAGTGAGCCCACTTCCTACTTCTTCATCCTCTACCACTTGCCATGTAGTAGAGTGTGTTCTCTTCACAAAGTTCATGACCTAGTGAAGGAATAGCTTGAGTTAGTGTCTCCCCGACGTAGATCATCTTCAGCCTCGAAGTCATCGTAGCAAGCACTTTCGTTCTTCTTGTGGAGCTTCTCTAGAGTCCGGAGTTCACGATCGCAGCGATGGGGATATCTACACGGAGCTTAAGAAGTGAAGGACCGGATCTACAAAGGTTGTAATCCCTTTCACTTGTAGTTAAAGTAGTTAACTTGCTTTTAGTTTCGCCTAATCTCTAGTAACAATCTTGCATAGGGTTGTTCGGCACATAAAATTTTTATTTTTGCATGGTGGATGCTTTGTGGAACCTCATGTGTGTGCCTAGGAACCCTACAGTGGTATCAGAGCCTAGCTAGAGCTTTAGGCGAAGTGTAGACGAAGTTAGAAACCCGATCGAACCCCGAAACCTTAATCGATACCCTTCTCTGTATATTTTTTGAAACTGTGGATTTTTGTGAATTAAAAATATCCAAAAAATTCAGCAGGGTTTTCTAGGATTTACTGTGAAGCACGTGACCCTAAATCAATAAATGCGCCGCGGAACTGCGGCCCCACCCTGGCTTGAGCGGCGGTTCCGCGGCCATAATGGTGAATCAAGGCACGTGGTTTGCACAGTAATTTCTTTCTTTAAATCCTGTGTTTTCTGGGAATTTTTAATTTATACTCAAGAGTTGAGTTTTCTGGGTTGTATTGGGGATTCGATGATTCGATCGGATTATTTAACTTTGTTTATTTTGTTTTTCCGGGTATCTTAGAACGTGTTAAAATGTTCGACCGGATATCAATATCTCACCTTTTCCCCTGCCGGAAAATTTCTAAGTGTTGGATTTTTCCGTAGTTTAAGAACGTCTAAGTAGTGCAAGTAACGCGATGGACCCTCTAGAAGACAACAAACCTTAACTCGATTATGTGACCGTCTTGAACTGCCTTTTGAACCTTAAGGTTTGGGGCAGTACGGTGTGCTACATGTGAGGCGTTGGCTTGACCCTTCTACGGCTGGACCGTTGGTACTGTGGCATGAAGTGGATGTTTTTAAACTTATTTCAAGTGTTGAGCTTTTTGGGAAAACTTGGGTGTTTGATTGTTCGATCGGAAAGTTTAACATTGTCTATTTATCTGGAATGTGATACAATATTTGGAATTCACAAGTAGTTATGAGATAACTAATTTGAATGTTATAAACATAGTAGTTTAGTCTCAGATGATCGGTTGCCACGGAATTTTGATGAGATCAAAAGTCCGTCGCAATCACGTAGCGTACGCGGATACTCGCCGGGTAAACTTAATAGACAGCCATGCCCCATAGCCCCGACCAAGTGACTGTAGGAGAACCCCGTCGCCAAAAGCATCCGTTCGGGTGCTCGTGGCAGCGGTGTTCTGCCTTAGTGCACTTCGTCGAAGGCATCCGGGGGTGCGGCCGTCTACTAAAGTTTGCGACGAGCATTCGATCAGGTTGTCGGGAATCTTGTTGAATTGCCCGACTTGATATTGAAAAGAGTTTTCGATAAAGAGACTAAAATGCGGGGTTTATAATTGTTAGGCATGCGATGTCTAAGGAATTCATTTGGTTAGGCATGCGATGTCTAAAGAGGTTGCGGATTCCAACTGTTGTAGTTTTACACTTTCTTTTCTATGACCGTAAGCGTAGTATGTGGTGTATCGCCGAATTCGTTGCTATACATCAACGACAATCGGAATACGCATACTTGCTTACGTTGATGATATATGATGTTATGTGTTGCTGTGATATGTTATATTGGATCGTCGCGGTTTGAATAGCCGGGGGTTTTATGTGAGATGAGAGTTTTTTCTTTTTCATTCATGTAAAATTCAATGTATGTAATATTCTTTTATTGGGGCACTTCCGGGATGAGGTTGATGTCACCACTTGTATATTATTTACTTTTCCGCATTAGGTAGACCCAAGGCGGGGAGCACAAGTAACCGGGTTCTAGGGTCCAGTGGGAGACCATCTCGAGGAGTCGAGACCGGGTCTCCTAACCTTAGAATTGGCAGTGTTGCTTGCCGCTCTTGTAGGGGTCTAGGGATGTGGGTTTGGCTATTCATTGCGACCGTGGAATCCGTGTTTTATACAGGCTCGTATTGAAAACACGGACGTCCTAGTATATCCATTATTTTATATGTTTCTTCTGCTGCGATATCTGTGATGTGATCATTTGATATGTTGTGATAGATACTGTATATAGTATATATGATATATTATATAGACGTTACTTATGTTTTACACCAGCGCTAGCCCTGCCCCGCTCTGTCGTTAGTTACCTAACCTAACGGTGCACGAGGGGACATCGAGGCGAATGCGGATGGCATAAGTGTACGTCGTATTTATCTGTGATGTTTAGATGACTTAAATGATGGGACTTCATTAATATGATTAATGAAAGAAAAGAAACCTAAAAGATGTTGTGGAATCGAATTTTCAAAAACAGGTAGCTACAGTTCTTGCTTTGCATCGTGGTGTTCCTTGTAGAACATCCTGCACCTTATTCGATAAGGAAAGGGCCGAGATCCCTTCACCGGGAGTGACCCCTTTAGCAATGACTGGCAGATGCTACACCCCTCGGTTTGTCTTTTCATTGCTTCTATAGTTCTTGCTTTGCATAGTGATATATATGATATATCCTGCACCTTATTCGATGAGGAAAGGGCCGACGATCCCTTCACCGGGAGTGACCCCTTTAGCAAAACTAGAAAAGCCTCAAAAACACTCCATTTTAAAATCATTTGATTCTACAACGATATCAAGTTCATTACACAATAGGTTTTCAGAAAAACCTGTCGTAGCCCTCCGTCATTTCAGATAAGTCCTACTTAGTATTCGTGCTACGTTTGTTGGCCTGCGTCAAGGCGTAGTGTGCGGTAGCTAACTAGTATTTATCTGTTTATGCATATGATGCAGATTGGATTAGGGTAGTCGTGCGACTTTGTTGGCCTGCGTCAAGGGTCGTGCGGGTGGGTTTAATTCAATCAAGAAATGACGGGTTGAACTTGACTAGCGCACTATGGTTTGTTGGCCGCGTCAAGGTCATGGGACGCTAGGGGCAAAATTATTGGGAATTTCAAGTGTTGAAATTTGCAATGAGATTGCATACCTTCTATGAGATAGTTGGATCCCGATACCCGCTGCGAGTAAGAGTTACTCCTGGGAGAGTTTTACACATTACAATTAGCCGATCAAGTAGGTGTCTAGAAAGGTGTCAACGGGGTTAAGCCTCTGGGAAAACGAGGTTTACATTAATTAGGTTCGTGCGAAAGCACGGGGGACTTCCCTCAAAGTATCGACACTGGACTGGCTGAAAGATTGGCGAACTTGTAGCGTGTAATTAATCCCGGCTAGTCTTTCCTTTTAGGGTTTGAAGGAAGATTTGATTAAAATAGTGGGAGACATCTTGATTAGATAAAATAATAACCAATCTAATCTTGCAAAAGCATACGCTGAGTGTTTTCTTCTCTCTCTCTCCAGGTAGCGACCATATCACGCCTTAATCAAGATAATAATACGGATGTATTGACCGAACCCGCTTGTTATACTGCGCTGGGGAACGTTGGTCCCGCTCCAACTTATAAAAGTTATAAGACAGAGCAGGAAATTGGGGATTACCAGAATTCCCGTGCCGCCCAAACGGAGAAAGTTCATGCTGATGCATCTTCTTCGGGTGTGTTCATTACAGAGAACTGTTTCTCAGTATCCTTTACGTCCTGGGTATGAGATACCGGATCAGGATCCCGCATATGTAATCTGTTACATGGGCTACAGAAAGGTAGAGAACTGAGAACGGGTGATAAGTTTCATGAGACAGAAAACGGTACAAGTGTTGCAGCCAAGTCTGTTGGTCACTGTCACCCTATATTACCAGAATACATTGATTCTGAACGAATATCATTAGATACCGAACCTGATATACAAAATCATATCGGTCTCTTTATTAGTAAAGAAAGGATATAATTTTGTATTGTTTGATAATGTTTTGAACATTTCCTATATCAAGAGTTGATCGGTTCAGGCACGTTATCTAAAAGCATTGACATTCTAAATCAAACTACACAGTTCTTAGTATACAGAACACACACGAAAGGAAAAGTTCAGAAATAAACGAATCCTTCTTGAGGCATTGTAGACTAGGTCATATCAATGCGACCCGACTAGCTGAAGTTACATTTAGATGCATATTTAAATAAGTTTGAATTTACATCTTGTGAAACTTGCCGGTCATGTCACAGAGATAAGATGACCACAGCTCCTTTTATTAGAAACAGAGAAAGAGTTAGTGAACTCTTGGGATTGATACATACTGATGCATGAAGGTCCCCTGTCTACACATGCCAAGACTGGTTCTTTGTACTTCATTACATTCTCTGATGATCTCTCAAGATTCAGACATATGTTCCTGTTGAAACACAAGTCCGAACCTTTTGAGATATTTACAGAATATAAGTTAGAAGTAGAGAACCAAAATACGGGTATAAGTATTATGTCCTTTGATGTGATCAAGGAGGAGAATACTTGAGAAACGGAATTCCTGGACTATTCTAAAGGAGAATGAGATTCTCTCTCGGCATTACTCCTTCGTATACACCATAGTACGATGGTATATCGGGGCGGAGCAAAAGCACCCTATATGATATGGTGTGCTCTATGATGAGTACTACTGAGTTTCCTATTTCCTTTTGGGAGTTATGCGCTTGAGAAGTTGCATACCTATTGAATATGGTTCAAATCAAATCAGTTGCCTTCCACTTCATATGTGATATGGAAAGGGAAGAGCCAATATCTTAAGTTTGTTAAGATTTAGGGTTGTCTTGACTATGTCTAAAAGCTAAATCCGGACAAGCTCGAGGCAAGATATGTTATGTAGAACTAGAAAGGTTCCAGCTATATAAACTGCAGCTGATGATTTGGTAGAACCAAAGGATTCAATAGTAACCAACGAACCTCAGCCACTCCGCCGATCTAGTAGGGTTCCTCACCCACCTGAGAGATACTTCGGTTTCTCTATGACAGTGGGAGCGAGGATTGCATCATGAGATAATGACCCAACTAGTTTCGAGCTGGCCATCAGGAGTGAGACTCTGTAAGAATGGCTGGATGCTTATCGATCTGAGATGGAATCCTTATACACCAACAAAGTATGGACTTTGGTTGCTTTATTTGAAGGGTTAAATCCTCATCAGGAGCAAGTATATCTTGAGAAGATTACTTGGTGTACATGGAAAAGTTGAGACTTTCAAAGCTATGCTTAAGTCCATCCAGATCCTACTTGCCACGGCTACATACCATGACTATGATATCTGGCGGTTGGGTGTCATGACTGCTTTTCTAAATGATGTTTTAGAAGAGAGCGTCTATAAGTACACAGCCAGAGGGCTTCGTAGATAGTGGGAGCAGCGGAAACGTGTGCAAGATGTTTTATATGATAAAACAGGCATCGCGGAGTTGGAACATCTGTTTTGATATGGTAGTCAAAGAGTTTGACTTCATCAAAATGGTAGATGAACCTTGTATATATAAAAAGGTAGTAGGGAGTATGGTTGTGATCTTTGTAGAGTACGTGGATGACATGCTCTTGATAGGGAAGGAGTTTCTTATGCTGCGCTCGGTCAATCTCTGCTTATCATAAAGATTATCCATATAGGAACAAAGTGATACCTCCTAAATCCTGGGTTTTAGATCTATGAGATAGATCTAATTGGATGTTAGGATACTCACTAGTTGTAGTGACATGGTATCAATCAATCCTGAGGAGAATCACTGGAAAGGTTCCAGGGTGATAAGGACGACTGAATGTCAGTCACAGGCATTGTCTTTACCCTCGGTGGAGGGACGGTATATTGGAAGAGTTCCAAGCTAGATACCGTGACATACTAGACGATTAAAGGCAAGATACATCGCTACCAAGGATGCTACAAAAGAGGCAGTCTGGATATATATAAGTTCATGAGATGAACTTCGTTCCTACCATTGTGTGACAATGGAGTTGTGGCTTTAGCCAAGGACTACCGTCCCATCAGAAATCCAGATATAATTCTTAGGCAGTATCACCTGATCATGGAGATGGTTGATCTCCAGGGAGATCGAGGTTAGGAGAATAGACTTAGAGGACAACATGGCGGATCCACTCATAAAGGCTTTTTCCCAGAGAGAGACTATTATGGGATGGTTGAGTATGAGATACTACAACCACTGTTATCAGATGGCCCTAGTGCAAGTGGGAGATTGTTAGTTATATGTATGCCCTAGAGGCCATTACTATACATGATATGTATATTGTAGTGGATGCTTGGACATATATAGGGAGGACTTTCTTACTCGACATGATAGTATGCTATCTGGTTACTCTTTACCTTAACGTGTACACTGATTGTCTCTCTGTTACATGTTGGTAAAGCCCTTAGGATGTGTACTTGACTGCTTGGACTATGATGCAGATCATACTAGTGGGGACGTGGTAGTCCATAAATACATCCTTCAAGGTCCCTAGTCATGGGTGTATCGAGACAGGGCATCGACGCACCAGAGTAGACTAGCGTATATGCATCTTGACCCAAATGATGGGCGATGGATGATCCCATATCCATCGGTGTTTGACATCAAGGATGGTGTACGGGTGCTCATTGGAGACTGGGTACACTGGACGGACTCGCCGAGAACTCCCAGATGGTATTATACCTTACGTCAGATGGCAGTTCTCTGGTGACACTGGTACAGCTTAGTTTGTTGACCCGGGATCGTCATAGAGTCTTGTGTGATTCCCACTGTGCTTTGATTTCCATTATACCACGTCCAAGAGGGCGTGCAAAAAAGTGGTTTTTGGGTACAGTCCCGAATCACATGGAGGCAATGAACGATAGGAGGGGATTCGTCTCTCCCGGTATAGGGAGTTGATGTTGCGCTGTGTTCGATTGGCTATAACCGGAAATCCCTGGCCAGGGTTGCTGAGATTTACTGGTAAATGTTATCAGTAGTTTCTCGAACTGTTATAGACCTCATATCGACACGACTTATCAAGCTACTGGGGTCTGACGTTTACCACCCCTAGGCGAGATATGCGATATATCAGACGACGAGACCGGACTGTACGGGAGTGTTACTGATTGGATTCGCAGGAGTACTAGCGGGCTTGCTTGTTGATCTTCTGATCGCTCAATACCCGGGTGGCCGTTACGTTTAGTACACCGCTTGCGGCTTGTGGGTGTTTGATATGATCATCACCTACTGCCGGCGTATTGACGAGTCTTTAGAGTCCTACACAGGGGTTTCCTGGCTCAAGCGAAACTGAGTAGGAGCACATATGTGATATGTGCAGGACCGAGATTAATACGATATGAGATACCTTATTCTATTCTCGCGATTCGTGACATTGATCGGTTGTATACGATATAGCCGGGTTATCGGATCAAGTGTTGATTCGATAAGTTGTTACACATGATATTAGTCGGTTATAACCGGATTATTATATCAAGAGTTGATTTAATAATTTAATGCATAATTATATATTTGATATATTACATTGCATTAACTAGTATTAGCTCACTTATGATTTATTTTCTCACTAGAATGTGCACATTGTTTATATGTGATATATGCAAGTGTACGAGTTTGTATCTTGTTTGATGATACACATAAGTTGGATGTATGAGACTTAAACCAAATCAAGATTAAATTAGGGTTTGATAATTTCCTAATAATTAACAAAAGAGGTGGGACTTTGGTCAAAGTTATCAAGCTTCATGAAGCTTGATAAACATTGACAAAGTTAACACTTTTGTCATTCCTTAGGATATTAGTTAACCCAACCCTTAACCTAGTGCCTTGGTTAATTCTCTACATGAGTTAAGCATGAGGGCTTAACTCAACCATGGTGCCATAATTCATTGGATAAGTTTTCATTTGGATGGATTATTCTTTCTTCTTCTTCTTCATCATCAAGCTCCATCCAAAAGCTTACTAGCTCCAATGGTGCTATGAGAAAAAGAGTGAGAAAATCAATTCTAAAGTGAGCCCACTTCCTACTTCTTCATCCTCTACCACTTGCCATGTAGTAGAGTGTGTTCTCTTCACAAAGTTCATGACCTAGTGAAGGAATAGCTTGAGTTAGTGTCTCCCCGACGTAGATCATCTTCGGCCTCGAAGTCATCGTAGCAAGCACGTTCGTTCTTCTTGTGGAGCTTCTCTAGAGTCCGGAGTTCACGATCGCAGCGATGGGGACATCTACACGGAGCTTAAGAAGTGAAGGACCGGATCTACAAAGGTTGTAATCCCTTTCACTTGTAGTTAAAGTAGTTAACTTGCTTTTAGTTTCGCCTAATCTCTAGTAACGATCTTGCATAGGGTCGTTCGGCACATAAAATTTTTATTTTGGCATGGTAGATGCCTTGTGGAACCTCATGTGTGTGCCTAGGAATCCTACAAATCCTGTAAATCTTATAGAAGCGGGGTGCCTAATATCGGCACCCGAAACATCATGAAATACTCGTGTCCAGTATCAACACGCAAATGCTCATATATCGGGCTCCATCAGTTCGGATCGGCCCACGGGCTCCGTCTGCTGAATCGGCCCTCGGCCCCGGCAGTACGGGTCGGCCCGTATCCATCTCTCGACTCTGGTCGGTATCCTCCGGATAACCGCCAGGTCCAACCAATGACCGGTAGGTAGTAGTCCCTCTGCCAGGCTCACCGTCTGTATACACAACATCCCTTTCTTGCCCCGGGGTACCTACCGGGTCCACCATGTACCCGCAATCGGCCTCATCCAGCTCCTCAAATCAGGTTCACATGTCACACGTCTCAGAACCGAGAAAACACATGGTGGACACACTGAAATATCATATCAAGAGAAACCGGGTTTTTAAAACAGTGCATATTTTCTTAAAATAATACCACGGTTTTCAAAATCCAGAAATCACATGAATCCAAAACTCACTGCGTAAATCCATGCAATGTGTCGTATACCGCATAAAATCGTACTGTGAGTAAAAGGGGAAAACCGCTCTTTTAAAAGGATCCAGTTGAAAACATTTCTTGCGGTCCCCAATTGTTTAAATCAAAGTCAGCACCATCAATGTATGTGCAAGAGTATGTATGTATGTAGGCATGGATGTAATGGAAGACATCACGATTGAAAATCAGCCGACGTCTCCAAAGATATATATACGCAGGTATGGATGTGTCAATAAGAATGTACAAGTAGTATATACGTAAGCATGAGTGTACAGTATGTATATGTGCCAATATAGATGTATATGTGGTATATACGTAAGCATGAGTGTACAGTATGTATATGTGCCAATATAGATGTACATGTGGTATATACGCAAGAATGAGTGTACAGTATGTATATGGGCCAATATAGATATACATGTGGTATATATGCAAGCATGAGTGTACAGTATGTATATGTGCCGATGTACATGTGGTATATACGCAAGCATGAGTGTACAGTATGTATATGTGCCAATATGGATGTACATGTGGTATATACGCAAGCATGAGTGTACAATATGTATATATGCCAATACGCGACAGAATCATGTCTAATCATCAATGAAGCGGTAATCAAACTGACTTATGGTTCGTAGCAATCCTACAGTGCGAGTGTTATGGCAATCACTAACGGTGTGGGTGTAACATATAAATAGTGCTTGTGCATCTTGAACCGTTAGTGACAGTGCGGTGTTACATAACTATTGTTTCTATGTGCAACAAAAGATAGGCATGCTACCATAGTACATATGCACAAAAAAACATATATATAAATATTTATATACGCGACTACAATATCCTATCAAGCCCTGACGCTTAACGCCATACGGGCGATTCCCCCGTAGATGTTAAATCTACTCACCGTGGTCTCGTGCTAAGTGTAGCCAACTACTTGCTTCCCCTTCTTTGCGGTGTCCGACGTACCCGCCTGTGAACATAGAATTTACACAAAGAATACACATAAGCTAAAATCCTACAAAAACGCGATATCAAAACCAAACGAGAAACTCGCGTCGCGAACTAAACGCGTGTGTATACGTAACGTGTGTGCGTACGCCAAAAACCACCACGACACGCTATGACATAGCAACACGCTGTGACACATAGCAACACCAGACCCATCTCGTAACGTAAGTGTCGTGCAAGTCCCGCTACACAAACAATAAGTAAATGGTCCCAGATTCTTACCTGGAACAAAACCAAGGAAATAAACAATTCCAAACACATAAAAACACACACAGACACCTCCCTGCACAACACTAAGCCCCAATTCCCTTAAGAGGCCAGCGAGATCGGATTTGGGAAGGGTCTCGCCGGATTTTGGGTGGGTAAATGGGATCTAAATCCTACACAAAACTCTACAATGTCTGCACATCATTCTGTATATGTTTGCAAAACAAGAACAACATCTTAGATATAGCAGATTTTTCGTATCCCATGATTTTGTTTAAAAACGATTTACAAACACCAATTTGGTACATTAGGGTACGTTTGAGAAATCAGAAGTAAAGGCTTTGATTAACAGACACTATCAACACATAATATAGTTAATCTAACCATAATAACCCTAGCTTAACCTAATCTCCACCCAAACCACCCATGATCACAAAAGCCCACAAAACACTAAAACTAGCTATACTACCGCAGATCCAACCCACTGTAAAAACCCAAAACCCAAACAGTATCAAAGACCCAAAAGCTATAGCAGGAAGCTACCCAAGAAGGTTCAAGCCCTCAGCCCCACCCCAGGCCGAGGTCGCCGGATTCCTCCCCCTAGTCGCCGGCCAAAACTGTCCAGGTTGGGCTCGAACTCCACCCACACACTCAGGGTGACTAGGTCTATACTCTTACACCGTTTAGTCTCATAGAAAAGTCTTGGGTTAACAGCAGATCCCAAACGGCAATAAATCTTAACTATACACTAATTAAACACTAATTTGATACAAAATGGTATTTTAGTGTAACCTGAGGAAATAAATTGGTTTAAACAACATTAATAGCACCTAATTAAGTTAATCAAACCCTAAAAACCTTAACTTACCCTAATCTTCACTTAAACCATTTCATTAGCACTAAAACGCACAAAAACACAATTTTTAGCTAATAAAACTACAAGTTAAGCAATAAAGTGATAGGGTGAGTTTAATACCTCAATACGGTCTTAGGGGAGTCTAACTTGCTGCACTTGCCTTCAAAGGCAAGGATTTGCCATCAAGACCCACAAAAGAGGTATTTTGCAAAGGTTTTAAGAGAAAAAGGTGAACTTTTGTGTAGGGATTGTTGTTTGAATACAAAGAGAAGAAAAAGAAGAAGAAGATGATGAATATGTTGTTGCTGCTGCCTCTGCTGGGGTTGCAGAAAAATGAAAGGGAGAGAGAGAAAAGAGTGAGGGTAATGTCAAAAGTCAAGCCCAAACTTCACCTAACATCCCCCATGCCTCCCATTCTTTTTATTTCATTTTTAAATAAAGGTTTGACTTGATTTTTGTGAGGATAAATGAACCATGCAAGAGGGAAAAAGAAATGAAAACAAGTTATTGTAAGTCCATGTCACGCACCTCAAGAACTTGTGGGGAGGCGGAATATATGAAAAACGATTATCAAAGCTTCGTAACATGGACTTGAGCGCATGAATCGTATCTAAACCGTTACTAGCAAACTACGAAAGGTTTAACTACTCAGATTCGAAGTTATACCTCATGTTACTTGTCCTTCGGGTCTTCATCACTGTCCTCCACTCCTTGTAGGCTCTTTGGAACGTCGGCACCTCAACGGCCTTCTCGAGTCAAAGACGATCCACCCGAGAGCTCCTACTCCAAGCTTAACCTCTAACTTGAGGTAACTAGGTTTCTCAAAGTGCTAATCTAAGCAACCTAGGTGATATAGAGTTGGATTATGGATGTATTAGTCTAGCTAACCCTTGATCTCAACACATGAGAGGTTAGGGTTAGGGTTTGAAGAGAGAGAGCTTGAGGAGAGAGAAGGTGAGAGTGAGAATCCTTTTGGATGAATAATTCATATGTGTATATATGAAACATATTATATATATTAAATGAATAACAAATAATGATATATCATCATGTTTCATTAATCCACTAAGTGATTCATCACATGAGTCATATAAATCATAAATGATTCATTAACTCCATGTATGAATCACACCATGACTCACTTATCAAATTAATGCAAATGCCACCTTAACCCCTAAGTCACCATGCTTCAAGAAGCTTCCCGACAAATTATGATAACGCCCCTCCTATCCGTAAAAACACGGAAAAACTTTAGACTGTATAAATCTAATAATCCGATACTAGAATCTGGCTTAAACCAAAGCCGACTAGTAAAAACTGTCCGAACATCGTACGTGCGTAAAAACACGTATGCGTCCGAACCCTGTCGTAAAACCATACGACCTCTATATCGTTTCGCCCGAAGCAGGGAAACTCTCCGTGTGGGACTCTAAAGACTCGACACTATGCTGGCAGTGAGTTTAACCATAGACCGCAAGCGGCACTAGCTGTACGTAACGGTCCCCAGGTAGATGTCGATAAGAAGGTCGATGAGGAAACCCATCCGAACTCCTACTGAGCCTGCTATGACAATCTCCGTACAGTCCGGTCTGTTCGTCTAGGACTATCGCATATCGGGCCTAGGGGGCGGCAAGCATCAGTCCCCCAAAAGCGGTATAAGTCGTGTCGGAGCGTAGCCCATTACACCTTGAGAAACTACTGGAAAACCTACCAGTAAATCTCGCTTGCCCTGGCCAGGGACTTCGCGTAATGGCTCTCTGACACAGCGCGATATCAACTCCCAATACCGGGAGAGACGAATCCTGTCTAACCACCACTGCCTCCAAGTGCTCGGGACTGCACCCAACTGCTACCTGTTTGCACGACTCCTTTGAGCTGTGGTACGGTAGCAATCTAAGAACAGTGGGACACACTCGAGCCGAAGTAGCAGTGTCAAGTCTGCAGACTATGCTGTACTCATGTCACTTGGGAACTGTTAACTGACGACGGGTATAATCCCAACCAACAGTTCCCCGCGTGTCCTGTCCGGTGTACCCGTAACCTAACGAGCACCTGTATACTATCTCCAGTACGACATACTGATGGCTGTGGGACAGACCATCTTCCCAACTGGGATGAGAAGCGTACACACCAGTCTACTCCGGAGTATCGATGCCCTGTCTCGATAATCCTACGACTAGGGACCTGTATAGGATGTTGCTTATAGACTACCCAGCCCCCACTAGTGTGACTGCCATCACAACGCTGGTAATCAAGCAAAGATCCTAAGGGCTCAACTAATATGTATAAGCAATACGTTACAAGAAACATATGCACATATTAAAGTAGACACAAACCAAGTAGCATACTACCATTTTTAGCAAGATTGTCAATACAACTGTGAATATCCCAAGCTTCCATTAAGTAATATACTGTTAGTGTATATGCCCTAGGGGCCATTATTGTATCATACTAGTTTGTATATTACTTAATGGAAGCTTGGGATATTCACATGTATATAACAGTCTTGCTAAACATGGTAGTATGCTACTTGGTTTTTCTATCTTAATATGTGGGTATACGTATTGATAGAGCTCTTAGGATCTTGCTTGACTACCAGCGTTGTGATGGCAGTCACACTAGTGGGGGCTGGGTAGTCTACAAGCACATCCTTATTCAGGTCCCTAGTCGTTGGATTATCGAGACAGGGCATCGATACTCCGGAGTAGACTAGTGTGTACGCTTCTCATCCCAGTTAGGGAGATGGTCTGTCCCACAGCCGTCAGTAGGTCGTACTGGAGATAGTATGAAGGTGCTCGTTGGGTTACGGGTACACCGGACATGACTCACAGGGAACTGTTGGTTGGTTTTATACCAGTCGTCAGTGAACAGTTCCCAGGTGACATGAGTACAGCATAGTCCGCAGACTTGACACTGCTACTTCGCCTCGAGTGTGTCCCACTGTTCTTAGATTGCTACCCTACCACGGCTCAAAGGAGTCATGCAAACAGGTAGCAGTTGGGTGCAGTCCCGAGCACTTGGAGGCAGTGGCGGTTAGACAGGATTCGTCTCTCCCGGTATTGGGGGTTGATATCGCGCTGTGTCAGAGAGCCATTACGCAAAGTCCCTGGCCAGGGCAAGCGAGATTTGCTGGTAGGTTCCAGTAGTTTCTCAGGGTGTAATGGGCTTCATTCCGACACGACTTATACCGCTATTAGAGGACTGACGCTTGCCGCCCCCTAGGCCCGATATGCGATAGTCTTAGACGAACAGACCGGACTGTACGGAGATTGTCACATCAGACTCAGTAGGAGTTCGGATGGGTTTCCTCATCGGCCTTCTTATCGACATCTACCTGGGGACCGTTACGTACAGCTAGTGCCGCTTGCGGTCTGTGGTTAAACCTACTGCCAGCGTAGTAGTCGAGTCTCTAGAGTCCCACACAGAGAGTTTCCCTACTCCAGGCGAAACGATATAGAGGTCGTATGGTTTTACGACAAGGGTTCGGACGCATACGTGTGTTTACACACGTACGACTTTCGGACAGTTTTTACCAGTCGGCTTTGGTTTAAGCCAGTTACTGGTATCCGGTTATTGGATTTATACAGTCTAAAGTTTTTCCGTATTTTTTGCGGAAAGGAGGGGCGTTCTCGTAATTGCGCAAGAAGCTTCTAGAAGGTGGTGACTAAGGAGGTTTAGGTGGCATATACATTGAATGAGATTAGTGAGTCATATGGATGATTCATCCATGTCATTAATGCTTCATAATTGCTTAATAACTCATGGAGATGAATCACCACAAGATATTTATCAAGCATGGTTGTAAATCATTTTCTTTTCTTTTCTTGATAAAATAAAATGCTTGATATATATTATGATAACTCATTTTCTCTTCTCATTATTATGTTCATCTTCTCTCTCCTCAAGCTCTCCCTCTTCAAACCCTAATCCTCCCCTCTCATGTGTTGAGTACAAGGATTAGTTAGACTAATCAAACCATAACCCTCACTCTATATCACCTAGCTTCTTTGATTAGCACTTAAAGAAGGTTAGTTGCCTCAAGTTTAGAGGCTAAGCTTGGAGTAAAGCTCTCGGGTGGATCGTCTACTACTTCGAGAAGGCCGAGGAGGAGGTGGAGTTCGTAAAGACGAAGGACACGGTTCTTTAGGTATAATCCCTTTACATAGTAGTTGTTAACTTCTATGTTTGATGTTAGTTATCGTTTAGCTTCGATTCATGCGGTTAGTCGATGTTTAAGCAAAGAACAAGATCGTTTTTCATATTTCCGCCTCCCCGCTAGTCGTGGGGTGTTGTACATCGACTTACTGTGGTATCAGAGCCTCGCTAAACAATAAATAACTTTCTTGCAAATTTGTATGAATTTCGAACGGAAAAAACGAAACCGGAAAAGCCCGAAATCACAAGTTTCTGTCGATTTTTAAATGAAGTCCAAAAATTTTTCAGGGATGTTCAGAAAGCTTTAAAAGACAGTAGAAGAACACCCAAGAAAATTGGGCTCCTGAATCGCCTAAAGCGCCGCGGAACCGCGGCGGATCCCACCGATCCGCCGCGATTCCGCCGCCGAGTTGGCGATTCAGGAACCCAATTTTCCTGTGTTGCTTCTCTGTGATATTTGGTATTTTCTGGAATATTTTATTTTTGCTCAGGTTTCAGATTTACAGAGAAGTATTGGAGCAAAATTAAAAGTGTTTAATCGATCGAAATTATACAGTATTTGCTTGTTGGATTATATCTGTGTTTGTATAATGTGTTCGTAAACCTCCCCTAACTGCTAGAATGTCGGTTGGCAGGGGGTTGCACATTTCTGTAATGGTTTTTACTGTTTGTGGATATGAACTGTGTTGGACTGTTGTGATGTATAGCCGGGGTTATGTGATGGTTTGTTATTTAATTCATTTGATGTAAATGTAATTTGTTGTAATATTATTTTGCGGGGCACATCCAGGTTGCGGTTGTAGCCACCGTTGTATTATTTCATTTTACTGTTTTTGCTCCTAGGTCAGACCCAAGGTGGGGTGCACAAACTGCCGGGCGGGTAGTTTGCCGTACCCGTTGGGGTCTTGGGTGGGGTAATGGCTATTCATCACAACTGTGTAATCCGTCTTTTGTTGCAGGCTCAAAACAAACACGGATTGCTTGCAAATCCAATAAAGTTCATCTGTGATCTGGAATGCCTATTATTGCGTCTGACGAATGTACAATATCTATATATGATAGCTATTTAGACGTCACTTATGTTTTACACCCGCGCTAGCCCAGCCCCCGCTCTGTCATTAGTTAAGTAACCTAACGGGTGATGACGGGACCCCGTGGCGAATGCGGATGGCATAAGAGGACGTTGTATTTTCGTTGTTTTCTGTAATGATAGGTTAATGATGGGACGCATTATTTATAATGCAAAGAAAATAAACCAAAAGTTAATCGTTGGAACAATTTAAAAAAACCACTCGGTTAATTTTAAAAAAAAACAGATATTTTTTAAATGCGGAGCTTTAACCACTCCTTTTAAAAGCTATCAGGTTCCTTCGGTTATATCAAGTTCACTACGTTCACGGTTTCGCCAAAACCATTCGTAGCCCTCCGTCATTTCATTTGGGTATTTAGTAGTATTCAAGCTATGCATTTTGGCCAAAGTCAAGGCATAGTGTTTGGTAGCTGCTGGGTTTTCATTTGTTGCATAAGATAGATGAGTTAGTTTGGGACAGTCGTATTATCATTTGACCAAAGTCAGGGGTATATACGGATGGGTTCAAATTGACAAGATAATGACGGGTAGAACTTGACATGTGACTTATGACATTTTGACCAAAGCCAAGGTCATAAGAGCATGGGGCAAAAATATATATCGGGAATTTCTAAAGAAACTGAAATTTGCAAAGAGTCGCATACCATTTGGAGTTTGATGAATGTTGGTAGGATTCCTTCAACATTATCATACAATGATATTTGGATCCCGATCCTACTGTGAGTATATGCTACTTATCAGGAGATTCGTCACTTAACGATCAATGCTATAAACCAAGTAGGTGTCAAGAAAGGTGTCAGCGGGGTTATGCCCCCAGAGAAAAGAGGTTATTTAATTAAGGAACTTCGCGAAAGCGTTGGAAAACCTCCCTCGAAGTATCGACACTAGCCTGGCTGAACGGTTAAGCAAGTATTGTACGGTGAGAATAGTCCTGGCTAATTCTTCTTTTATGGTTTGAGGAAGGATTCGAGAAACAGTGGGAGCCATCCAGTTTAGATAAACTAAAAACCACTCTAAACTTGCAAGAGCATAATGCTAAAGAGTTTTCTTCTCTCTCTCCTAATTGCAGCGACCCTGAAAATGACTGGACTTAAGTTACTTTTAGAGAAAAATATACTGACAGGGCCAAACTATAAAGATTGGCTGCGGAATGTCAAAATGGCTTTGACCTATGACAAATTGGGGTACGTCCTCACCGCTACGGCACCTGCTGTCCTTGGTCCCAAATCCAGCAATGCGGATAAGGAAATCCGCAAAACCTGGGATTTAGATTGCGCGAAAGCCAAGTGCATCGTGCTTGCCTCAATGAACAATGAACATCAGAGGAGGCACGAGGATATGGACCTTGATGGCATATTTCTCCATACAAAGGAACTTTATGGAGAGCAATCTCGTATAGCAAGATACGAGACCTCTAAGAACTTGTTTCGAGCAAGGTTGGCTGTCGGATCATCGGTAGGAGAACATGTCCTAAAGATGATCGGCTATATTGAAGAGCTCGCAGACCTTGGGACGACTTTGGATAATGAGCTCTATACAGACCTTATTCTCCAGTCCCTTCCTCACACCTACGCCCAGTTTATCCTGAACTTCAACATTCAAAGAAAAGAAGTTGAACTTCCGGAACTCCTGAACATGTTAAGGAGTGCAGAGGGCACCTTGCAGAAGACAAGGCAAACACCCGCTATGTTTGTTAGCGGTACATCTTCTTCCGGGTCTAAGGCAAGGGCCAAAGGAAGGAAGAAGAAGGCCGCCACCAAACCTAGAGGAGGTGTTAGTAAGGTGGGAGGGAAGGGAAAGAAAGAGTTTGTGGTACCGGTAGTTGGCCAGGATGAGTGCTTCCATTGTCATAGGAAAGGGCACTGTAAGAAAGATTGCAAGGCGTGGAACGCCAAGAACCAGGAAACGAAGCAAGCTGTGGCTTCGATTTCAGGTGTGTTTGTAATTGAGAATTGTCTGTCAATCAACTCTACTTCCTGGGTATTGGATACCGGATCAGGATCTCATATTTGCAATTCATTGCAGGCACTGAGAAACCGTAGAGTGCTGAAGGAAGGTGATATGACCCTAAAGGTTGCTAACGGAGCTAGCGTGGGAGCTGCGTCCGTCGGGGATTATCACCTAGGATTGACGAGTGGACACATTTTGGTTTTACATAACTGTTTTTTTATACCAAGCTTAACGTGTAATATCATATCAGTTTCCTTGTTATCAAATAAAGGTTATGATTTCACGTTTGTAAGAAATGTTGTTAACATCCACCTTAATCATGGTTTGATTGGGTCCGGTACACTAAATAACGGTATATATGTTTTAAACCAACTCCAAATTTTCAATGTCCAGAACACACTTAAAAGAAAGTCTCCAGATTTAAATAAAGCTTTCTTATGGCATTGTAGACTGGGTCATATCAACGAGAGAAGGTTGACTAAGTTGCATAGAGAAGGATATTTGGACTCGTTCGAATATCAAACTTATGACACTTGTCAATCTTGTCTCAAAGGAAAGATGACAAAGACTCCATTCACTGGACAAGGGGTAAGAGCGAGCGAGCTCTTAGGACTCATACACAGCGATGTATGTGGTCCATTGTCTACACATGCAAGAGGTGGTTTTTCCTATTTCATTACTTTCACGGATGATTACTCAAGATACGGATTCATTTATCTGATGAAACATAAATCCGAGGCTTTTGAGAAATTCCAAGAGTATAAGAATGAAGTAGAAAACCAAACCGGCAAAAGTATCAAGACAGTTAGATCTGATCGAGGTGGTGAATACTTGAGTGCCGAGTTCCTAGGTTACCTAAAAGAGAAAGGAATTCTCTCTCAGCGTACTCCTCCATACACTCCACAGCATAACGGTGTATCGGAGAGACGGAATCGAACCCTATTGGATATGGTACGATCCATGATGAGTAATGCTGAGTTACCGCGATCTTTTTGGGGTTATGCGCTAGAATCAGCAGCATATCTTCTGAACAGGGCTCCTACCAAGACTGTGCCTACCACTCCATATCAGATGTGGACTGGGAAGAAACCCCATCTTCAGCATATGAAGATTTGGGGATGTCCAACTTTTGTTAAAAAGCAGCATGTGGACAAGCTCGAGGCATGATCAGTAAAATGTATGTTTGTGGGATATCCAAAGAACTCCAAGGGATATTATTTCTATTACGCAGAGGAACAAAAGGTTTTTGTTTCTCGTAATGCCCATTTTCTAGAACATCAGTTTTGAGAAAAGGAAATAAGTGGGAGCGAAATAGAACTGGAAGAAATTCCAGAACCACAAGCTGCTACTGAAAGTTTGGTAGAACCGGAAGTTCAAGAAGAACAGGACATTCCCGCACCCCTCCGCAGGAGTCGTAGGCCGTCTCATCCGCCTGAGAGATACTACGGTTTTCTCATAGATGGGGATAGAGAGGATTGCATCATAGGTGATGATGAACCTACTGACTTCCAACAGGCCATCCAGAGCGGCGACTCGGTACGATGGCTAGATGCAATGCGGACCGAAATGGAGTCCATGTACACCAACAAAGTATGGACTTTGGACTTTGCTCCTGATGGGGTAAAACCCATAGGATGCAAATGGATCTTCAAGAAAAAGATTGGTGTAGATGGACAGGTGGAAACCTATAAGGCTAGACATGTTGCAAAGGGTTTTCGTCAAAGACCTGGTTTGGACTATGACGAAACTTTTTCTCCAGTGGCTATGCTCAAATCCATTCGGGTCCTTCTTGCTATTGCTGCCTTCCATGATTATGAAATCTGGCAGATGGACGTAAAGACGGCTTTTCTGAATGGAAATTTAGAAGAGTGCGTCTATATGGATCAGCCAGAGGGTTTCAATCAGAGTGGGAGCAGCGGAAAAGTATGCAAGCTGCTTAAGTCCATTTATGGACTAAAGCAGGCATCGCGGAGTTGGAACATCTGTTTTGATGAAACAGTCAAAGAATATGACTTTATCAAAAATCCAGATGAACCGTGCATATATAGTAAAGTTGTAGCCAGAAGTGTCGTATTCCTCGTCTTGTACGTGGATGACATCTATTGATAGGAAATGACATTCCTATGCTACAATCTGTCAAAGGATTCTTGTCACACAGGTTCTCCATGAAAGACCTGGGTGATGCCTCTTACATTCTGGGGATCCGGATCTATCATGATAGATCCAAGAGGATGTTGGGACTTTCGCAGTGCAGGTATATCGACAGTGTACTGAAAAGATTCAGTATGGAAGATTCTAAGAACGGTAATCTACCGGCTTGTCACGGAATCACCCTCTCCAAAGAGATGTCTCCCAAGACTGATTTGGAAAGGGAACGCATGTCTATTATACCCTACGCTTCTGCGGTAGGCTCTATAATGTATGCGATGTTGTGCACCAGACCAGATGTATCTTACGCACTGAGCGTGGTAAGCCGGTATCAGTCAGACCCAGGGGAGAAGCACTGGATAGCAGTAAAGAACATTCTCAAGTACCTGAGAAGGACTAAGGAGATGTTCCTGGTTTACGGCGGAAAAGACCTCAGGTTGGAGGCCTTTGCTGATTCCGGCTTCCAGAGTGATAAGGACGATTCCAAGTCCATGTCGGGTTATGTCTTTACCCTCAATGGAGGGACGGTGTGCTGGAAGAGCTCCAAGCAGGACACCGTTGCTGACTCGACGATGGAAGCGGAGTATATAGATGCTTGCGATGCCGCAAAAGAAGCAGTCTGGATGAAGAAGTTCCTAACAGAACTTCAGGTGGTTCCTACCATAGTTGATCCAATACCTCTGTATTGCGACAACAACGGAGCTATAGCTTTAGCAAAGGAACCAAGGTCCCATCAGAAGTCCAGACACATCTTAAAGCGGTATCACCTGATCAGGGAGATCATTGATCGTCGGGAGATCGAGGTTCGGAGAGTTGCTTCTGAAGAGAACATTGCTGATCCATTCACGAAGGCCCTACCTCAGATTCAGTTCGAGAGGCTACTCGAGATCATCGGTCTTCGATATGCCAGTACATGGCCCTAGTGCAAGTGGGAGATTGTTAGTGTATATGCCCTAGGGGCCATTATTTTATCATACTAGTTTGTATATTACTTAATGAAAGCTTGGGATATTCACATGTATATAACTGTCTTGCTAAACATGGTAGTATGCTACTTGGTTTTTCTATCTTAATATGTAAGTATACGTATTGATAGAGCTCTTAGGATCTTGCTTGACTACCAGCGTTGTGATGGCAGTCACACTAGTGGGGGCTGGGTAGTCTACAAGCACATCCTTATTCAGGTCCCTAGTCGTTGGATTATCGAGACAGGGCATCGATACTCCGGAGTAGACTAGTGTGTATGCTTCTCATCCCAGTTGGGGAGATGGTCTGTCCCACAGCCGTCAGTACGTCGTACTGGAGATAGTATGCAGGTGCTCGTTGGGTTACGGGTACACCGGACATGACTCACAGGGAACTGTTGGTTGGTTTTATACCAGTCGTCAGTGAACAGTTCCCAGGTGACATGAGTACAGCATAGTCCGCAGACTTGACACTGCTACTTTGCCTCGAGTGTGCCCCACTGTTCTTAGATTGCTACCCTACCACGGCTCAAAGGAGTCATGCAAACAGGTAGCAGTTGGGTGCAGTCCCGAGCACTTGGAAGCAGTGGCGGTTAGACAGGATTCGTCTCTCCCGGTATTGGGGGTTGATATCGCGCTGTGTCAGAGAGCCATTACGCAAAGTCCCTGGCCAGGGCAAGCGAGATTTGCTGGTAGGTTCCAGTAGTTTCTCAGGGTGTAATGGGCTTCCCTCTGACACGACTTATACCGCTATTAGGGGACTGACGCTTGCCGCCCCCTAGGCCCGATATGCGATAGTCTTAGACGAACGGACCGGACTGTACGGAGATTGTCACATCAGACTCAGTAGGAGTTCAGATGGGTTTCCTCATCGGCCTTCTTATCGACATCTACCTGGGGATCGTTACGTACAGCTAGTGCCGCTTGCGGTCTGTAGTTAAACCCATTGCCAGCGTAGTAGTCGAGTCTCTAGAGTCCCACACAGAGAGTTTCCCTACTCCAGGCGAAACGATATAGAGGTCGTATGGTTTTACGACAAGGGTTCGGACGCATACGTGTGTTTACACACGTACGACTTTCGGACAGTTTTTACCAGTCGGCTTTGGTTTAAGCCAGTTACTGGTATCCGGTTATTGGATTTATACAGTCTAAAGTTTTTCCGTATTTTTTGCGGAAAGGAGGGGCGTTCTCGTAATTGCGCGAGAAGCTTCTAGAAGGTGGTGACTAAGGAGGTTTAGGTGGCATATACATTGAATGAGATTAGTGAGTCATATGGATGATTCATCCATGTCATTAATGCTTCATAATTGCTTAATAACTCATGGAGATGAATCACCATAAGATATTTATCAAGCATGGTTGTAAATCATTTTCTTTTCTTTTCTTGATAAAATAAAATGCTTGATATATATTATGATAACTCATTTTCTCTTCTCATTATTATGTTCATCTTCTCTCTCCTCAAGCTCTCCCTCTTCAAACCCTAATCCTCCCCTCTCATGTGTTGAGTACAAGGATTAGTTAGACTAATTAAACCATAACCCTCACTCTATATCACCTAGCTTCTTTGATTAGCACTTAAAGAAGGTTAGTTGCCTCAAGTTTAGAGGCTAAGCTTGGAGTAAAGCTCTCGGGTGGATCGTCTACTACTTCGAGAAGGCCGAGGAGGAGGTGGAGTTCGTAAAGACGAAGGACACGGTTCTTTAGGTATAATCCTTTTACATAGTAGTTGTTAACTTCTATGTTTGATGTTAGTTATCGTTTAGCTTCGATTCATGCGGTTAGTCGATGTTTAAGCAAAGAACATGATCGTTTTTCATATTTCCGCCTCCCCGCTTGTCGTGGGGTGTTGTACATCGACTTATATATACAAACTAGTATGATACAGTAATGGCCTTCTAGGGCATAAATACTAACAATCTCCCACTTGCACTAGGGCCATGTACTGGCATATCGCAGACCAATCATCTCGAATAGCCTCTCGAACTGCGTCTGAGGAATGGCCTTTGTGAATGGATCAGCAGTGTTATTTTCTGTATCTACTCTCTACCTCGATCTCCCGGCGATCTACGATCTCCCTGATCAGGTGATACCGCCTTAAGATGTGTCTGGACTTCTGATGGGACCTGGGTTCCTTCGCTAAAGCTATAGCACCGTTGTTGTTGCAATTCAGAGGTATTGGACCAACACTGGTAGGAACCACCTGAAGTTCTGTGAAGAACTTTTTCATCCAGACAGCTTCTTTTACGGCATCGCAAGCAGCTATGTACTCCGCTTCCATCGTTGAGTCAGCAACGGTTTCCTGCTTGGAACTCTTCCAACAGACCGCCCCTCCATTGAGGGTAAAGACATAACCCGACATGGACTTGGAGCCATCTTTGTCACTCTCGAAGCTGGAGTCAGCAAAGGCCTCGATCTGGAGGTCTTTTCCGCTATACACCAAGAACATCTCCTTAGTCCTCCTCAGGTACTTGAGAATGTTCTTTACTGCTATCCAGTGCTTCTCCCCTGGGTTTGCCTGATACCGGCTTACAACGCTCAATGCGTATGCTACATCTGGTCTGGTACATAACATCGCATACATTATAGAGCCTACCACAGAAGCGTAGGGTATAATCGACATGCGATCCCTTTCCAAATCAGTCTTGGGAGACATCTCTTTGGAGAGGGTGATTCCGTGACAAGCCGGTAGGTTACCGCGCTTAGAATCATCCATACTGAATCTTTTCAATATGGTGTCTATGTACTTGGACTGCGAAAGTCCCAACATCCTCTTTGATCTATCACGATAGATCTGGATCCCTAGAATGTAGGTGGCATCACCCAGGTCTTTCATGGAGAACTTCTGTGACAAGAATCTTTTGACTGACTGTAGCATAGGAATATCATTTCCTATTAGGAGAATGTCATCCACGTACAAGACGAGGAATACAACAACTCTCCCTACAATCTTACTGTATATGCATGGTTCATCTGGATTTTTGATAAAGTCGAATTCTTTGACAGTATCATCAAAACAGATGTTCCAACTCTGCGATGCCTGCTTTAGTCCATAAATGGATTTAAGCAGCTTGCATACTTTATCGCTGCTCCCACTCTGAATGAATCCCTCTGGCTGATCCATATAGACGCACTCTTCCAAATTACCATTTAGAAAGGCCGTTTTTACGTCCATCTGCCAGATCTCATAATCGTGGAAGGCAGCAATAGCAAGAAGGATCCGAATGGATTTGAGCATAGCCACTGGAGAAAAGGTTTCGTCATAGTCCAAACCAGGTCTCTGACGGAAACCCTTTGCAACAAGTCTAGCCTTATAGGTTTCAACCTGTCCATCTACACCAATTTTCTTTCTAAAGATCCACTTGCATCCTACGGGTTTTACTCCATCTGGAGCAATGTCTAAATTCCATACTTTGTTAGTGTACATGGACTCCATTTCGGTCCGCATTGCATCCAGCCATTTTACCGAGTCGCCTTTCTGAATGGCTTGCTGGAAGCTAGTAGGGTCGTCATTATCAATGACGTAATCTTCTCGATCCCCGTCTATGAGAAAATCGTAGTATCTCTCGGGCGGATGAGACTGCCTACTACTTCTGCGGATAGGCGCTGGTATGTCCCTTTCTTCTGAAATTTCTTGTTCTACCAAACTTTCATTAACAGCTTATGGTTCTGGAATTTCTTCCAGTTCTACTGCGCTCCCACTCTTCTGATTTTCTAAAAATTCAGTTTCTAAGAAGCGGGCATGACGAGAAACAAAAACCTTTTGTTCCTCTGCGTAATAGAAGCAATATCCCATGGAGTTGTTTGGATATCCCACAAACTTACACTGTACTGAGCGAGCCTCGAGCTTGTCCGGATGCTGCTTTTTTACAAAAGCTGGACATCCCCATGTCTTCAGGTACTGAAGATAGGGTTTCTTCCTACTCCACATTTGATATGGTGTGGTAGGCATAGTCTTGGTTGGAAACTTGTTCAAAAGATATGCAGCTGATTCTAGTGCATAACCCCAGAATGATCACGGTAACTCAGCCTTACTCATCATGGAACGAACCATATCCAATAGGGTTCGATTCCTCCTTTCCGATATACCATTGTGTTGTGGTGTGTATGGAAGAGTAAGCTGAGAGAGAATTCCATTCTCTTTTAAGTAACCCAGGAACTCGGCACTTACGTATTCACCACCTCGATCAGATCTTAGTGTCTTGATACTTTTGCCTGTTTGGTTTTCCACGTCATTCTTGTATTCCTGGAATTTCTCAAAGGCCTCAGATTTATGCTTCATCAAGAAGATATTTCCATACCTAGAGAAATCATCCGTAAAAGTAATGAAGTAGGAATAACCACCTCGCTCATGTGTAGATATTGGACCGCACACGTCACTGTGTATGAGTCCTAAGAGCTCGCTCGCTCTTACTCCGTGTCCAGTAAACGGAGTCTTTGTCATCTTTCCCATGGGACAAGAGACACAAGTGGCATAAGATTGATATTCGAACGGATTCAAATATCCTTCTCTATGTAACTTCGTTAATCGTGTTTCATTGATGTGACCTAGTCTACAATGCCATAAGAAAGCCTGATTTATTTCTGGAGACTTTCTTTTAAGTGTGTTCTGGACATTGAAAACCTGAGCTTGACTCAATACGTATATACCGTCATCTAATGTACCGGACCCAATCAAAACTTGATTTAGGTGGATGTGAACTACATCGCTTACGAATGTAAAATCATATCCCTCTTTTGAAAGTAAGGACACTGATATGATATGACAAGTCAAACTAGGTACATAGAAACAGTTACGTAGAATCAATATCTGCCCAATTGTCAAACCTAGGCGATATTCTCCCACGGATTCAGCGTCCACGCTCATTCCGTTTGCAACTCTGAGAGACAAATCAGCTACCCTTATAACTCTACGGTTTCTCAAATCATGTAATGAATTACAGATATGAGATCCTACTCCGGTATCTAGTACCCAAGAAGTAGAGTTAATTGACAAACAGTTCTCAATTACAAACACACTTGAGACTGAAGCCACAACATGCTTCGTATCCTGGCTACTGGCTTCCAAAGCCCTGCAATCCTTCCACCAATGCCCATTCCCATAACAATAGGAACATCCCTCCTTAGCTACACCAAGTCCCGAAACTTTTGCTCTTCCCTTTCCTCCTACTGTATTGACACCGTATATCGGCTTTGTAGAGGTCTTTTTCTTTTCACCCTTTGCTTTCGCCCTGGATGTAGAAGAAGAAGGTCCCTCATTAAGCAGAGCTTGTGTCTCCCTAGTTTCTTTCAGGGTGTAAGTAGATGGTAGGGACTGTGAAAATAAGTCAGCGTATGACCTGTTTCCCAACGTTGTCTCCAGGTCCTTGAGCTCATCAATATAGCTAGTCATTGTAAGGACGTCGTCCCCTACAGATGACCCGACAGCCAACCTCGCTTGAATTAATTCGTTTGAGGTCTCATATCTTGTGATATGAGATTGCTCTCCATATAAATCTTTGTTATGGAGAAAGATGGAAACTACGTCCATCTTCTCGTGCTGCTTCTGGTATACACCATCAACTGAAGCTAACACGAAGCACTTAGCTTTCGCTTTATCCTTTTCCCTTGTCTGACGGATATCCATATTCGCGACGGTGGAAACTGGACCTGGGACGGCGGGATCTTGAGTAGTAATAGGGTGGTCCAGCTTGTCATAGGCAATGGACATCTGGACAGACCTTTGCCAGTCATATAAGTTAGATTCAGTCAACTTGTTATCTAGATGTAACCTAGTCATGGTCACAAGGTCGCTGCAATGAGAGAGAGAGAAGAAAACACTTTAGCATGATGCTCTTGCAAGTTTAGATTGGTTTTTAATTTATGTAAACTGGATGGCTCCCACTATTTCTCGAATCCTTCCTCAAACCATAAAAGAAGAATTAGCCAGGACTATTCTCACTGTACAATACTTGCTTAACCGTTCAGCCAGGCTAGTGTCGGTACTTCGAGGGAGGTTTTCCAACGCTTTCGCGAAGTTCCTTAATTAAATAACCTTTTTTCTCTGGGGGCGTAGCCCCGCTGACACCTTTCTCGACACCTACTTGGTTTATAGCATTGATCGTTAAGTGACGAATCTCCTGATAAGTAGCATATACTCACAGTAGGATCGGGATCCAAATATCATCGTATGATAATGTTGAAGGAATCCTACCAACATTCATCAAAACTCCAAATGGTATGCAACACTAGCAAGTTTCAGTTTCTTTAGAAACTCCCGATGTGGATTTTTGCCCCATGTTCTTATGACCTTGACGAAAGCCAATAAATCATAAGTCACATGTCAAGTTCTGCCCATCATTATCTTGTTAATTTGAACCCACCCGTATATACCCTTGACGAAAGCCAATAAGGTAATACGACTGTCCCAAACCAACTCATCTATCTATGCAACAAATGAATACCCCAGCAGCTACCAAACACTATGCCTTGACGAAAGCCAACAAATATAGCTTGAATACTACTGACCATCCATAAGAAATGATGGAGGGCTACGACTGGTTTTGGCGAAACCGTGAACGTAGTGAACTTGATATAATTGAAGGAACCTGATAGCTTTTTTAAAAAGGAGTGGTTACGCAATTAAAAATTCTGCTCTTTTAAAATAACCGAGTGGTTTCTTTTAAATTTGTTCCAACGATTCATCTTTAGTTTATTTTCTTTGCATTAAAATAATGTGTCCCATCATTTAACCTATCATTGCAGAAAACAACGAAAATACAATGTCCTCTTATGCCATCCGCACTCGCCACTGGGTCCCGTCATCACCCGTTAGGTTACTTAACTAACGACAGAGCGGGGCCTGGGCTAGCACGGGTGTAAAACATAAGTGACGTTTAAATAGGTATCATATATAGATATTGTACATTCGTCAGACGCAATAATAGGCATTCCAGTTACTGATGAACATTATTGGATATACAAGCAATCCGCGTTTGCTTTGAGCCTGCAACAAAAGACGGATTACACAGTTGTGATGAATAGCCTTTACCCCACCCTAGACCCCTACGGGTACGGCAAACTACCCGCCAAGTACCCGAAGTGAAGCGGTCTCCCTCAACAACGTGAGTAGGCCACTAAACACTTCAACGTACCCGGTAGTTTGTGTACCCCACCTTGGGTCTATCCTAGGAGCAAAAAACAGTAAATGAAATAATACAACGGTGGCTACAACCGCAATCTGGATGTGCCCCGCAAAAGAATATTACATCATATTACAATTTACATCGAATGAATGAATATAAAACCCATCTCAAACCCCGGCTAATCATTACAACGATCCAATCAAGTTCATATACACAAACAGTAAACATTACAGAAATGTGCAACCCCCTGTCAACCGACATACTAGCAGTTAGGGGAGGTTTATGATCACATTAATCATTACAGATAAAAACCCGGTTAGCAAATAATTTAGAATATCGATCGACACCCTTTTTCCGTGTCTACCCCAAATGCAAGCCAACACAGAAGTAACCTGGGCAGAAACAGAATATACTGAAAAACAAAACACCAAAATATATGAATAACAGAGCAAATCCGAGTCAACTCGGTGTTGACTCGGCGGCGGATTCGCGGCCAAAAGCACCTTCTTGCCGCGGATCCGCGGCCGTCTTGCCGAGTTAGGGGCTCGTACTTTCCCAGTATTCATATAACACCCTGCTGTGAATTTTAAGGCATATCAAATAATTTTTGTGACACTTTTAAAATCAACAGAAACTGTTAGGGTGTTCGGGGTGTTGTTTTCGTGTTTTCCGTCGATCGAAGTTCTAATTAGTTGCTAACAAGCTAGTAATGGTTTAGTTGGCTCTGATACCACTGAAAGTCCATGTCACGCACCCCCGAACTTGCGGGGAGGCGGAATATATGAAAAACGATTATCAAAGCTTCGTAACACAGACTTGAGCGCATGAATCGTATCTAAACCGTTACTAGCAAACTATGAAAGGTTTAACTACTCGGATTCAAAGTTATACCTCACGTTACTTGTCCTTCGGGTCTTCATCACTGTCCTCCACTCCTTGTAGGCTCTTTAGAACATCGGCACCTCAACGGCCTCCTCGAGTCAAAGACGATCCACCCGAGAGCTCCTACTCCAAGCTTAACCTCTAACTTGAGGTAACTAGGTTTCTCAAAGTGCTAATCTAAGCAACCTAGGTGATATAGAGTTGGATTATGGATGTATTAGTCTAGCTAACTTGAGGTAACTAGGTTTCTCAAAGTGCTAATCTAAGCAACCTAGGTGATATAGAGTTGGATTATGGATGTATTAGTCTAGCTAACCCTTAATCTCAACACATGAGAGGTTAGGGTTAGGGTTTGAGAAGAGAGAGAGCTTGGGAGAGAGAAGGTGAGAGTGAGAATCCTTTTGGATGAATAATTCATATGTGTATATATGAAACATATTATATATATTAAATGAATAACAAATAATGATATATCATCATGTTTCATTAATCCACTAAGTGATTCATCACATGAGTCATATAAATCATAAATGATTCATTAACTTCAAGTATGAATCACACCATGACTCACTTATCCAATTAATGCAAATGCCACCTTAACCCCCAAGTCACCATGCTTCAAGAAGCTTCCCGACAAATTACGAGAACGCCCCTCCTATCCGTAAAAACACGGAAAAACTTTAGACTGTATAAATCCAATAATCCGATACTAGAATCTGGCTTAAACCAAAGCCGACTAATAAAAACTGTCCGAACATCATACGTGTGTAAAAACACGTATGCGTCCGAACCCTGTCGTAAAACCATACGACCTCTATATTGTTTAGCCCGAAGCAGGGAAACTCTCTGTGTGGGACTCTAAAGACTCGACATTACGCTGGCAGTGGGTTTAACCACAGACCGCAAGCGGTACTAGCTGTACGTAACGGTCCCCAGGTAGATGTCGATAAGAAGGCTGATGAGGAAACCCATCCGAACTCCTACTGAGCCTGCTGTGACAATCTCCGTACAGTCCGGTCTGTTCGTCTAGGACTATCGCATATCGGGCCTAAGGGGAGGCAAGCATCAGTCCCCCAAAAGCGGTATAAGTCGTGTCGGAGCGTAGCCCATTACACCTTGAGAAACTACTGGAAAACCTACCAGTAAATCTCGCTTGCCCTGGCCAGGGACTTTGCGTAATGGCTCTCTGACACAGCGCGATATCAACTCCCAATACCGGGAGAGACGAATCCTGTTTAACCACCACTGCCTCCAAGTGCTCAGGACTGCACCCAACTGCTACCTGTTTGCATGAATCCTTTGAGCCGTGGTAGGGTAGCAATCTCAGAACAGTAGGACACACTCGAGGCGAAGTAGCAGTGTCAAGTCTGCGGACTATGCTGTACTCATGTCACCTGGGAACTGTTAACTGACGACGGGTATAATCCCAACCAACAGTTCCCCACGAGTCCTGTGCGGTGTACCCGTAACCTAACGAGCACCTGTATACTATCTCCAGTACGATGTACTGATGGCTGTGGGATAGACCATCTCCCCAACTGGGATGAGAAGCGTACACACTAGTCTACTCCGGAGTATCGATGCCCTGTCTCGATAATCCTACGACTAGGGACCTGTATAGGATGTTGCTTATAAACTACCCAGCCCCCACTAGTGTGACTGCCATCACAACGCTGGTAATCAAGCAAAGATCCTAAGGACTCTACTAATATGTATAAGCGATACGTTACAAGAAACATATGCACATATTAAAGTAGACACAAACCAAGTAGCATACTACCATTTTTAGCAAGACTGTCAATACAACTGTGAATATCCCAAGCTTCCATTAAGTAATATACAAACTAGTATGATACAGTAATGGCCTTCTAGGGCATAAACACTAACAGTTATCATTTAACCTAGGTGATTAGGGTTGTGCATGCTAACTAAATTTGGCTTAGGAAAATTAGTTAAGGAAATTTGCTAATTAAGCGAACACTAAACTAATTAATAATTAATAAAACACTATTATATGTATAATTACATACCATCACAATTAAAAGTAGATTTATTCCAGTCTAGGTGGAAATTGCTATTAACTAAGTTTTGTGAAAACACACATTACCGCTAATTAACGCGAAAATTAATCTAACGAATTTCAAAGCGTTACAGTTACGCCCCTGATGTTACGCGTGCGTGAATGACGGGATCTCTTCATTAATGACGGGATCCGCTTATTAATGGGGGGACACGCCAGCGTAGGACGCGGGACGTAGGGTGACGGTTATCTAGCTTTGGCGAGATACGC
The DNA here is from genome assembly GCA_030015575.1 of Agapanthus africanus. NCBI lineage: Eukaryota > Viridiplantae > Streptophyta > Magnoliopsida > Asparagales > Amaryllidaceae > Agapanthus > Agapanthus africanus. The sequence goes on along the minus strand of CM057344.1, from coordinate 223,730,693 downwards.
GGAGCCGTTGTGGAGGCGCTAGGGCTCTGCAATCTCGGTTGATTGGGGGAGGCCGAGGAAGCTCGGCACATCAGGGTCTCGGAGACGAGCGCGAGGCCGAGGAAGCTCGGCATGAGAGATGGCTCGGAGGCGAGCGAGGAGACTGAGAAAGTTCGGAGGCGAGCTGTTGGTAGTCTCCTAGATGAAGGTGGAATGTCTTTAGGGGGGTCTCCCGAAAGGTCGGGTATGTCCATCGAGAAGGGGCTCCAGGGAATGTCCCCGATGCGGCTCATTTATTCCACCCCTTAAGAGTCCGGGACACGTCATCTGCCATGTGTCGTAATCTGAGGAGAAACCACTTGTGGGCATCATCATTAGCCCCCACTCTTGTTCCGACCTATCCAAAGGTCGGGTCAAGAGTGGTCTGCTCGGTCTTTTTTCTGCTCAATTTGGCACCAAGGAATCGTAATGCGGATCATCCGGGAACGGCATGGCGTTTGATGGTTACGTCGTTTCGATCCTTGGGCCCACGTGTCGCCTCGTCGTTCGTGTTAGTGTAATATTCCTTAGAGGCCATTATTGTATAGTACTAGTTTGTATATTACATATTGGAAGCTTGGGATATATACATGGATTTATGACAGTCTTGCTCAATATGGTTGTATGCTACTTGGTTTGTATCTATCTTAATATGTGTATATGTTTTTTTTGACGTATCGCTAATACATATTGGTAGAGCCCTTAGGATCTTTGCTTGACTACCAGCGTTGTGATGGCAGTCACACTAGTGGGGGCTGGGTAGTCTACAATCACATCCTAATAAAGGTCTCTAGTCGTAGGATTATCGAGACAGGGCATCGATACTCCAGAATAGACTAGTGTATACGCTTCTCATCCCAGCAGGGGAGATGGTATATCCTACAGCCATCATACGTCGTACTGGAGATAGTATGCAGGTGCTCATTGGGTTATGAGTTACACTGAACGGACTCGTAGGGAACTGCTGGTTGATACTATACCTATCGTCAGGTAGCTGTTCCTAGGTGACGTGAGTACAGCTTAGTCCGTCGACTTGACACTACTACTTCACCTCAAGTGTGTTCCCAATTTTCTTAGATTACTACCCTACCACGGCTCTGCTGAGTCGTGCAAACAGGTAGTAGTTGGGTACAATCCCGAAGTGCTTGGAGGCAGTGGCGGTTAGATAGGATTCGTCTCTCCCAGTATTGGGGATTGATGTCGTGCTGTGATTCGGAAAGCCATTACACAAAGTCCCTGGCCAGGGCAAGCGAGATTTACTGGTAGGGATTCCAGTAGTTTCTCAGGATGTTTTTGGCTGCACTCCGACACGACTTATTTCATTATTAGGGGTCTGACTCTTGCCGCCCCTTAGGCCCGATATGTGATACTCTTAGACGAACATACCAGACTGTACGGAGATTGTCACAGACAGGCTCAGTAGGGGTACGGATGAGTTTGCTCGTCGGCCTTCTTATCGATAGATACCTGGGTAGCCGTTACGTGCAGCTAGTACTGCTGACGCGCTTGTGGTTAAACCCACTGCCAACGTACTGTTGAGTCTTTAGAGTCCCACACAGAGGGTTTCCCAGCTTCGGGCGAAATGATGTAGTGGTCGTATGGTTTTACGACAGGGTTCGATCACATACGTGTACTTGTGCGCATATGATGTTCGGGCAGACAGTACTAGTGGGATTTGGTTTAAGCCGGATCCAAGTATTTGATTATTGGATTAGTTTCATCTCATTGCATTCGTGTTTCTCGGAATACGGATGCAGGTATGTATATACGGATGAGAGGGGAATTCTTGTAATTTGATCAAGATTGTTTCTTGGAGTGAGACACCTCAATTAGGGTTTTTATTTATTAGTGAAATCTTTTATGAGGTGGAGGAAATGAGGTGGGAAACTTTATTGTATTGTAGTGAAATGTGAACATGGCTTTGTGTTGACTTCCTTGGACTTTTGTGAAAGATGAAGACTTAGATATTTTGAGATATTACTTGAGATATTTGTATGAGATATTTTCTTTTGGTTTAAAGTCAAAAACATAAGCCATTTTCACATAATCTTTTTCATTTGGTCAATCTACACATACTTTCTTCTCTCTCATTCTCCTCAAGCTCCCATCTCAAGTTTCAAACCCTAATTGTCTCATGAGTTGAGAATCCTAGGGTTTGTGAGACTACTAGACTCCTAATCACTCTCTACACATCCTAGGCTACTTAGTTTAACACACCAAGTGACCTAGTTACCTCAAGTTAGAGGTTAAGCTCAAAGTTGGAGCTCTCGGGTGGATCTTCTACGATTTGGAGAAGATGAAGAGGAGGCGCGATTCGTTGTCGCTTCGAGGAGCTCACGACGTGGAGAAGGATAGTGAGGAGGAGAAGGACAACGGTGACTTGAGGTATAAATTTCTCACACAGTAGTTAAACCTCCGATTTAGTTTGTTAGTTAGGGTTTAGTATCGATCCTGGAGTTTAGTCGATGTTACAAAGCACTTAAAAATCGTTTTTTGCAAACTCCGCCTCCTCACAAATACGTGGGGTGCGTGGCATCGACTTACAGTGATATCAGAGTCGACTAAACCATAACTAACAGATTAAACGACAAGTAAAACTACGAAACCGAAATAACCCCAAAATATCGAAGCATAGATCCTAGTTTCTGTTGATTTTTTACGAAGCTCTAAATTTTTTTTGCAATCGCAGAGTACTCCTTCAATTGTAAAGTGAACACACACTAAAAACGAGACATTTCCCACTGTACTAGACCGGCCGCATAGCCAATAAGTTCGGCCTCACCGGTTTTAGAGAAGGGTAATGCTTCGTGTTTTGGTCTGTGGTCTTGTTACTTGGATCAGGGTTTCAGGAGTTGTTTGTTTTTGCCAATTCTGAATATGCTATCAATTCTTTACTGTGGCAATATGGGGTGTTTCGAAGTCGCAGTTTTAACGTCGTTTAATGTTTCAAGTTGTGATATATGTGTTCGTAAACTTCCACTAATTGCTATATGTCGGTTAGTTAGGGGTTGCACATATCTGTGATGCTTTTGTGGTTTGTGTATATGAATATTGTTGGATTGTCGTGAATGAATAGCCGGGGATATGAGGTGTTATATTATTTCATTCAAATGTAAATTGTAAAGTGATGTAATATTTTTTCGCGGGGCACATCCGGGTTGAGGTTGTAGCCACCGTTATATTATTTCATTTACTTTTATTGCTCCTAGGATAGACCCAAGGTGGGGTGCATGATTGTTTGCTATTTTGTACGTGCGATTTAAAAATTAAGAATACCACAATCAAGACGGTGTCGCTTGGTAGCCAGCCGGTTGAGTACGGGTCGATCCACAGGGAAATGGTGTTCTTTCTGTAAGTTCTAACGAGTTAAGTCCTATTTTTGGTAGGTTTTGTTTTAAGATCTAAGAATGAGATTAAATTTTTTTAAAGTCTTGCTAGGGTTAGGATTAGGTTAGTTTGAAATATGGATTCTTCTCACCGCTAACAATGCCCTAGTTAAGAATATAGGTGTTAGGGTAATAGTCAACAACGGGGATTAGCACGACTAGGAAGAAACTTAGTTTCTTCCTTTTGGTCTTTGTCCGTCCTTTCTTAACTCTTAGCCCTAACCTCCAGTTAATTCAACCACAACCGGTCGAACTAAGGAATCACCACTATCATGTAGGATACGGTGCCATAGTGAGGGTGTGTAGTTAAATTAAAAAGAGTCCGTATTTTAAATATTAAATGGGCGAAGATAGGAGTGAGAGAGATTTCCTTCTCTCAAATCTTCCCTATCCTAACCCTAACAAGTGAGGAATTACTCACTGATTAGGAAGTTAACAATAAATTTCATTTTTATAATTTTTATATTATAAAACTAAATTGCAGATAATAAAAGAACAGATAAAAATTGCAAGAATTAAATTCAGATAAAAAAAAATGCGAGATAAAAATAAAAATACCTTTATTGATGACCTCTCAATAGGTGCTTTACAACTGGGATTAAAATTTTAATCTAAGAATTAAAAAGAGGCAAGCCTAATTAGGCTTTTGGTTTTCCTATTTATAGATAGAAAAAACCCTAGGTTACAATCTGATCCACATTTGAATTTACAAGACTACCCTAAGAAAGCCGGGTTAAATCACCGACACCCACCGACACACGCACCGACACGTGCACTATATAGAACCGCGGCAGGAAGGCTTGTTTGGCCACTGTTCCGCGGCCAACTGGTGTGATCATAGGTTCCACTTCTCAGGGTTGCTTCATGTTTCTTTTCCTTATGTTTTCTTCACTTGGTTCCTCAGAATCTCTTATACTTTCTTCCAGATTTCCAACAGTGCAGATGATGTGGACTTTTACCGTGAGTTTCGTGTTTGAAGTCTTGAATCTTGTGCTGCCCTTGTGCTTTGTGCATTGAACTGTCTACTGATCTTCATTTGTTCCTGGAACTGGTAGGCGGCGTCATACGGATTAATCTATTGTTGGTCGTAGTCTCATATTTGTAGCGTCTTTTCATGAATTTCACTGTAATGATCTGAGAACCTGTAACCTGCAACTATTTAGCAGACATGGATCAAAAGCACCTATTTATATGTAATATGAATACGAATGGGTGATATAATAATGCAAAATTCTGATATGAACAAATACCCCCAAACTTATCTTTTGCTTGTCCCGAGCAAAGCCAATTTTATTCTCGAAAATAAAAAATCCTAACCTCACTTTCGCAGGGAACGCGATTGCACTGAGCTCGTGCGACAAGCCGTTAAACCTCTAGGTGTCCCTAGTAGGAGGAGTGTTGTCTCCTGAGGTTTTCAGTGGATACTACCCACAAAATCCAATCAATTTGGCCTGTTGACTCTCATTCTTCAATTCAGTATTCTAGTAAGAAATTCTATTATCTTCAACTTAGAAATTATCAACCCATATTTTTCACACTCACTTTTCATTTAACTTAAGATCGTATATGTTCTGCAAATTTATTAAGCTTTCAGCATCTTTTGAATTTTTCTTCTAAGGTTCCATCTCAACTTTGGAATTTTTATCATCTCTACTGAAGGTATAAGCCCTATTTTTCATTCCTATCTCTCATCCAAACCCCAATCATATACCCCTACATGTGTGTAATTATCACCCCTACACTTGGAAATTCAATTCAAGCTATCATACTCTTATCCATCGTCCAAAGTACTTTTAGTTGGTGAATTTTAGATGAAATTGCTCACCCATTCTTCATACGACCGTTAATACTTCTTGAGGTACTAACGACCGATTACAAAATGTGTTCGCGCATTTAGGCGTAATTCCTCGTCTTGTAATGCCTAAGGCTTAGCAGCGACTCCCAAACCAGTTGGTCTAAGGCATTAAGTGATAAAGCACCCTCGCTATATATATTTTTTTATTTATGCAGCCTTAAGTAATTACAAAAACCAGTGTTCATTTTTTTTTATCTCTTTATTCACACTTATACTTTTATTTTCCTTCATACTAAGGATTTTTGACAAGAGCATTTCAAGGTATTCTCTACTATCCCAAGTTTCAAGGTGCGTGTATGTGCGAGTTGTAGGGTATATATTTTCAGAATTTAGACTTAAGATTCGGAATTATTTTTCAGACTTACACTTCAAATAAAAATTTCAATACTCTTCCCTTATTTTGACTTAGCCCAAGAACTGAACTCAAAATTTGCCTATTTCTAAATAAACTACAAGGACATATATTTTCTACAGTTAAACTTTAAGAAAGCTTATTTTTAGGGTTTTTAATTTACTAAGTTTAGGACCTAGTTTTTCCTTACTATTCAACCGTCTTGTCGAACTTAAGTCAAATATGGCCAAAATTGAAAATTTTCAATTTTTATAATTTTTTTTTTCAATTTTTTATTTGGTTTTATTACTTTATATATTTTTTTATTTTCATTTTTAATTTTTATATTTTTTTATTTATAAAGATGCAATGCGGAATTAAATATGCAAAGAAAGAAGAAACAAATATGTACAAAAATCAAAATATGCAATGCAATGATAACTATTTACAAACCACCTCCACCCCCAAACTTATCAAAAGCAGTGCCCTCACTGCTCATTTCCTCGCTGTCCCCTCGAACGTGAACGGGATCGTTCCTCTCTCGCCAGCAGGGTGGTCATGCCATGCTCCAACCCTGTGACTCGCTGATCCAGGTTGGTCACCATCCTTATCAATCTGTCTATCCCCTAGTGGCTCTCCTAAGTAAGCGTGCTTGTGCCACAGGAGTAAGCTCTTCCTCGCTCGCAGTCGAGCTAGAGCTGGGTGTCTTGGCGGGTACATTCTCGGCCGGCTCGGTGCGTGACCATACACCATTTAAGCGTGTATAGGACATGGATACACCCTCAAGAAGAGGTCTAATAGGGATCCCTCCATGCATATAAAACTAGAATTCCTCCACAGGGAGAAAATGACGACACAGTTGTGTCACCAACATAGGGCATGGATAATTAGCAGCCCTCTTGCCCACACCAATGGAGTGAAGTAATACCGTGCACATTCATAGCCGGGGTTTCTAGTCATCAAAGTGTGCACGATATGAAGGGATGGTGTGAAAAATGTCGTATTGTGTGAACTACCAAAAATATTATTTTGTGCCCAATGGCACATAGTCAATACGTTCGCAAAAAGGGTTTTAGCCTGGATGCCCTTAAGTGGCTCCCTCGAACCGTCATTACCCATCAAGGGTAGGTAGTCCTCGAATCTGAGGGGTTGATCGTGAATAGGTAATCTAGATATTAAGGTGACTTCATGAATGAAGTCCATATCGACTATTATTTCCCTATCACCCCAAATTAGCCTAATATAACCGTGTTGTGAGAGGCAACCATCCTCCATGCACTCGTAAAAATGGTTTACAAGATCCGGAAGCGCGAAGGAATTTGGATGGTTGAAAAGTAAAAAGTTCTACCCACGCCTTCGGATCTCGTCACCGAAATAGCTACCATAGACCGTGTGTGCAAACATTTGCGAAAAGTCTCTTTCAAATTGCAACGTGGGTGCCATCACAGAGAACTAATTTGAAAATTTTTAATTTTAACAGAGAGGGAAAGGAAGTGCAAACCTCCTCTAAAGTTTTCAGAGGGCGACGACACCAACAGGCGGCGAATGCGCGGCACAGAGCAGGGTTCGGCGGCGGTTGCGCGGCGGGATAGGGCGATCTCTCTGCAGAAACGAAGCGGCGGCTAGGGTTTGAGGAAATGAGAGAGTAGGGTTATGAAAATTCAGAAGAGGGGTTGGGTTTTATTTATAGGGGTTGTTTTTTGTTATTTGCAAAAAGGACCTCTTAAAAAGAGGAATTTATTTGTAAATAAAAATTTTTATATTAATTTTTTTATTATTATTTATTAAAACTGAAATTTAAAAAAATACCCCCCAAAATTTGAAATTTTTATTTTTATTTTTTTTATTCTCATTTTTTATTTTTATTTTGTTTTTATATAATTACAAGTGTGACACACCTCCAAACTTATTTGAAACAGTGTTTCCACTGTTTATGGCTGGATAACCGAAATTTGGGGGTAGATGGAGGAAGATCAGTCAATGTAATTCGGCTCCTGCAACAGCAGGAGCTCCTCCGAAGGGTCCGCAGTGAGAAACGGTTTAAGTCTATGTCCGTTCACCTTGAATAGTGCACCATCCTCAGGATTTTCTAAATCGACCGCACCATGCGGATATACGGTGCGCACCAAAAATGGCCCTTTCTATCGAGATCTGAGCTTGCCGGGATAGAAATGTAGCCGGGTGTCGTAAAGTAAAACCTGTTGACCAGGTTTGAAAGTTTTGCGCATAAGGTGTTTATCGTGAAACACCTTCGTTCGATTTTTGACGACAACCGCGTTTTCGTAAGTTTCATCCCGAAGCTCCCTTAATTCATTTAATTGCAGCTTTCTATGGCTGCCCGCATCTCCGAGAGATAGATTCAACTCTTTTATTACCCAAAATGCTCGATGCTCAATTTCAACTGGAAGGTGGCAAGCCTTTCCATAAACAAGCCTATACGGAGACATGCCAAGATCGGTCTTATAGGCAGTTCGAAATGCCCAAAGGGCATCAGTAAGTTTTGAAGACCAATCTTTATGGTTTTTGGAAACCGTTTTCTCCAATATCTGTTTAATTTGCCGATTTGAAATCTCAGCTTGCCCACACGTTTGGGGATGATAGGGCATTTATAGCTTGTGATTAATGGAATATTTCTGCATTAAGAACTCGAAAGTCCTATTACAGAAATGAGTTCCATTATCGCTGATGATTGCGTGGGGGTGCCTAAACCGAGATAAAATGTTTTCTTTGAGGAATCTAACGACAACCTTGTTGTCATTAGTCCAACTGGGCACAGCCTCGACCCACTTAGAAACATAATCGACAGCGAGGAGAATATACACGTTCCCAAAAGAATTAGGAAATGGTCCTATAAAATCTATCCCCTAAACATCAAAAATTTCCACAACCAATATTGGTTGGAGCGACATTTTGTTTCTCCTAGATATCCGGCCCAAGTGTTGGCACCGGGAGCATGTCTTGCAGTACTCATGTGCGTCTTTAAAAAGTTGTGGCCAGTAGAAGCCACACTGCAAGATCTTTTCGGCTGTCTTTTTAGGGCCAAAATGCCCGCCACACGCTTGATCGTGGCAAAATGACAGCACGCTCTTAAATTCATTTTCGGGGACACACCGACGAATAATTTGGTCGGGACAGTGTTTGAATTGATATGGTTCATCCCAGTAAAAATGTTTTACTTGGGATAGGAATCGGAGTCTGTCCTGATTCGACCATTCATTTGGTATAAGTCTGGTGGCCAAATAATTCACAATATCTGCGAACCAAGGTTCGCATGATATAGTCAATAGCTGCTCATCTGGAAAAACGTCTTTTATAGGAAATTGAAGTGTCGGCGAAGAAGGGAGGCGTGAAAGATGGTCGGCGACTACGTTTTCGCATCCTCTTTTGTCTCTGATGACAAGGTCAAACTCTTGTAGTAAGAGGATCCAACGTATCAGCCGAGATTTAGCGTCCTTCTTAGCATAAAGATGGCTAAGAGCCGAATGGTCAGTGTAAACGATGACTGGAGAGCCAATTAAATAGGGCATGAACTTTTCTAATGCAAACACAACAGCTAAGAATTCCTTCTCGGTTGTTGTGTAATTTAATTGGGCCTCGTTCAAGGTTCGGCTAGCGTAATAAATCACATGAGGCATCTTATTGATGTGCTATCCAAAGACAACACCAATGGCAAAATCAGATGCTTCGCACATAATTTCAAATGGATGCGTCCCGTCGGGAGATGAAAGAATGGGAGCAAAAGTAAGTGAGTTTTTCAATTACTCGAACGCCTTCATACAGCTCTAGTCGAAATCAAATATGGTGTCCTTGGCCAACAAAAGAGTCAAGGGTCTAGCTATCTTGCTAAAATCCTTGATGACCCGTCTATAGAAACCGGCATGGCCAAGGAAGGCTCGAATGTCTCGGACGCATTTGGGAGGAGGGAGATTGGAAATGACTTCAATCTTAGCTTTATCTACCTCAATGCCATTTTGCGAGATGGTATGTTCTAAGACAATACCTTCTCGTACCATGAAGTGGCACTTCTCCCAATTTAAAATATGGTTCTTATCCTTACACCGGGTAAGGACTGCATCGAGATGTAACAAACACTCATCAAACGAGTCCCCGAAAATGGAGAAATCATCCATGAAGATCTCCAAGAATTTTTCCACCATGTCTGAAAAAATACCCATCATACACCGCTGGAAGGTAGCGGGTGCATTGCATAACCCAAAGGGCATGCGGCGGTAAGCAAACGTACCGAAAGGACAAGTGAATGTGGTCTTGTCTTGGTCTTTTTCGGCGATGTGAATTTGATTATAGCCGGAGTATCCATCTAAAAAGCAATAGTATTCATGCCCAGCCAATCGTTCTAGCATTTGGTCAATGAAAGGTAATGGAAAGTGGTCGTTCAGTGTCGCGGTGTTAAGTTTTCTATAATTGATGCATACTCGCCACCCAGTTTGGGCGCGAGTAGGTATTAACTCATTCGTCTCATTAGTTATGACCTTATGCCCGATTTCTTTGGGACAATGTGAATGGGGCTAACCCACTGGCTATCAGAGATAGGGTAAATGATACCACTATCAAGACATTTTACGATCTCCTTTTTAACAGCCTCCTTCATGACTGGGTTGAGTCGTTTCTGTGGATCCCTTTCTGGCTTGGCATCATCCATCATATGAATATGATGTTCAACTATTAGGGGACTAATCCCCTTGATGTCCGCCATAGTCCAGCCAAAAGCTGGCCGATTGTTTTGCAAGACCGTTAAAAGGGCTTTTTCTTGCTCTAGGGCTAGAGAAGCCGAGATGATAACAGGAAGGGTCTCATTCTCACCTAAGTAAGCGTATTTAAGGTGAGACAGCAATAGCTTGAGTTCAAGTGTTGGAGGCGAAACAATTGAAGGTAAAATCGGTGAAATTGTCTCAAACTTGAAGGATTCCAACAGAGGTTCAAAACGAGTGTAAGCAACCGAGTCGGATGGTTCAGCTAACTCATCTGAATTCAAAGGATTCAACCTTGGGTGGTGAATAGTCAAGATCGTTCAAGAAAGTGAAACACTCGTAGTCATTATCGGGCGTGAAAGCAGTATCAGATTCAAGGAGGAACGCACTAGTGGCGTCAAAATTGCTGTGATCGAACAGAAATTTCTCGAGCTCACAGTCCTCCTGGGAGATCTCTTGGATCGAGAAAACATCAAGTATATTAGCATTAGGTTCGGAGGGCTGATTCCCCAACTTAAAAATATTGATCTCAGTTGTCATGTTTCCAAAAAATAGGTTCATCGAACCATTTCGACAATTGATCACCGCATTAGAAGTTGCAAGGAATGAACGACAGAATATCACCGGAATTTGATTCCGGGGGTTAGCTACAGGCCGTGTGTCCAAAACAACGAAATCAACGGGGAATATGAAGTCCCCTACTTTAATCAACACATCCTCTAACTCACCCCTAGGATGGGTGATAGATTGGTCAGCCATTTGAAGAGTACAATGTGTGGGTTTCAGCTCTCTAACGCCTAATTGCTCATATACTGAATAGGGAAGCAGGTTAACACTGGCACCAAGATCTAAAAGTGCACGGTTGATGTTCTTATCCCTAATAGTTATTGAAATCGTAGGACAGCCAGGGTCCTTTCGTTTTTGAGGTAAAGGTTGGGTAAGAGCATCACTCACTGCACTAGCCAAGAAAACTTTCTTAGGTACCTGTAATTTCCTCTTCTTAGTGGATACGTCTTTCAAGATTTTTGCGTAAGAAGGGACTTGTTGGATTGTATCCAAGTGGGGAATGTTAATGCTAACCTGTTTAAATAGCTCCACAATCTTCTCCATTTGTGGATTTTGTTTATTAGATCTCAACCTGTTTGGAAATGGAACATTTTGAAAATTGGTTAAGTCCAATGTTTGTGGAGAAGATTGCGGAGTTGGAACGGATCCCAGTGCTGGTGTTTTTATGGAGTGAGATGTGGGTCCGTTCGGAGTAGTAGAAGAATTAGTACCTTGTGAAGAATGGAGAACAGGCTCTGAAGATGAAGAAGATGAAGATGAAGAAGAAGAAGAAGAAGCGGCGGCCGGGGTGTCATCATTAGTGCCGACATTGTTGTACAACATCCTTCCAGATCTCAATGTAGTCACGACACTAACATTATGGCTTTGTTGTTCATGAGCAACATGTGCATTTTGTGGGTGACCAGGATTTGGCAGTGGTTGAGATGGAAGCTTCACCTTCTCTCACTCGCTTAAAGAAGCATTCAGTTGTGCAATTTGGGCTTCAATGGTTTGATGCTTTGCCCATGTGATGCAGTGTGTTGCACCAATGACTGAATGGAAGACTGGATGTTGGCTGATGATTGAGTTGATTGTTTTAAAAACGCCTCCAGACTTCGTTCTAGAGAGAAAACCTTATCGTTATTCGGCTGAACAAAATTGTTTTGAGGAAAAGAGTTGTTGGGTGCAAAATTGTTCATTTGATTTTGGTAAGGTTGGGGTTGGTAAGGTTGCTGATATTGAGGTTGTTGAGAGGCTTGTTGTTGAGGAGGAGGCCTCTGGAAATTGTTGTCTTGGAATTGTTGTTGATTTTGATTCCAAGCAAATTAGGGGTGGTTCCTCCAACCAGGATTGCAAGTTGAAGAGTATGGATCATTTCTTTGTCTTTGTTGAAAGGCAGCATTGACTTGATCCTGTCCTTGAGCAGGTGGGTTGTAAGGACACTCTTCGGTCAAATGGGACGGATCCGAACAACAAGCACATATAGTGCGGGGGGGGGGTAGAGCAGGGGCAGGAGAAGGCGATGAGAATTTGCTCTCAATTGCTTCTAGTTTTTGTGTAATTACTTCCATTTCGGCCTTCATTGCAATTGACATGTCATGTTGATGAACGCCTGCCCTAGACGGACCGGATGAAGTAGACGAAGTGGTCTGTCTAGTGCTTTCCCACTGAAGCGTTTGTTCAGCAAGATCGTCGAGAAATTGCCAAGCTTCCTCGTCAGATTTGGTTAGGAAGTGACCTTGACAAATGGTTTCGAGCAACTGCTTAGTTGCTGGGTTCAGTCCTTCATATAAGATTTGGCAAAATTGTCATCTCTCAATACCGTGATGAGGGCACTAAACAAGGTCTATGAATCATTCGAAACACTTCCAAAAAGGTTTGGAAGGGAGCTGGGAAAATTGGTTAATTTCATTAAGAATTCTCGCGGTCTTGTGATGTGGGTAAAACTTTTTAAGAAACGCTTTAACAAACTCTTCCCAACTGTTTATGGAATATGATGCGGTGCTATACAGCCATTTTTCAGCTAGGTCACATAGAGTGAAAGGAATGACTCGTAGCCTTATAGCATCATCGGACAGTTGAGTGGTCTTCATCATTGCACAAACATTCTGGAATTTGTTAATGAAGATATAGGCATCTTCGGATTCCAGCCCGTGAAATTTGGGCAACATGTTGATGAAGTGGGGCTTAATTTCGAAATTATCCCCATTAGCCGGCGGTAGTGAAAGACAAGTAGGAAGTGCGGAGCGGGTGAGATAGAAACGATCCTGGAGCGCGATTCGCTGTGGCGCTTCAACAGGAGGTTGTTGCGGGTTATTCGCACCCAGTTGAGGCGGAATCAGTCCCGAGGTAGGTAAAGGATTGTTAGGATTGAATCCTGACATCTCTTTAGAAGATGATGAATGTGAAGATGAAGGTAAGGATGAAAAGAAGTGGAGGGAGTTTCGACTTCGGAGTTGAACGCGTCGTCAGTAGCGACTAACGAGACACGGACTAAGCGGACGCTAGTGTCCCTAGTCCAACCGGACATAAACTAAACGAGTTGTAGTGTAGTCAAACGTAGAATGTGAGGGTAAGAAAACATCAATAGGGAAATGTGAATGAAGGTTGGGTGCAATGGAATTCTAGCGACAAACGGCAAGTTTTTGTAAAAATTTTGTTTTGTATTTTTTTTATAAAGATTTTTGCAAAAGATTTTGTACGGAACTACGACACACTTTCAAGCAATCACAATTTAAACATGCACAATCAAGCCTAGAGCTAGGGTCTCCTAAGTCAACTAGACTGCTCCTAACTGGTCCAAAGCAACAAGTTGTGAGATATCCCTCAAATCGCCTCTTCACCGCCAATTGTGGCCAGGTAAGCACAAGTGAAGAAAGGAGGGTTCCGCTCACGAATCACCATGAAACGGGCCTTTTAAAGTTACATTTCTCACTTGTCTAGCCTAGGCACCACAAAGTCAGGTTTAGATAAATGACTGAATGCCCACAACCTTCCTCTGTCCTAATGAGCGCGACAGTTCTTAATTGGCTGAGTCTAGATATTTTTTAATTAGCTTGAAGGTGATGATGCTTTTTGTGATTTCTGGGGTCTTAGGAAGGGTAATGAAATCCCCACCCAATCTGAGTTGGTGTTATAGCCCCTTAGATTCCATTTTAAATATGCAAGCAGTTAACACACAAAATCTAAAACACTTGCCAAAATTTTTTTCTTTTTATTTTTGGCGTAAAGAATCCTGCACAAAACTGATTTATTGGAGAGGGAGAAGAAGTTTTGCGCAAAGAACTCTGCAGGAAATTTTTTTAGGGGAGATCAGGGGGTAGGAGAGAAGACAAAAATACTCACAGAGAAATTTGAACTGCTGACGTCAGCTGTTGACCGTGGAACCGCGGTTAAACGCCTGCTTATGCTGCGTTTCCGCAGCGGTTTGGTAGGTTTGGATCTCCAAAATTTTCCTGTGTGCTGTTATGGTTCTCCTCTGTCTGTTCAGATTCTCTGTTTGTTGATTTGTTCACCGGGTTTGCTCCAGATCTGAATCAGTCCGTCTTCTGTTCCTGCACAATTCGCATAAAAACCGATCAAAAATAACAAGATGATTTTTTATGTATTTTTTTTTCAATTTTTATATATTTTTTTTCAATTTCAATTAACCCGAAATTACAAAAAGAAAATAACTACCGTTTCCCCGGCAACGGCGCCATTTGATTGTTTGCTATTTTGTACGCGCGTTTTAAAAATTAAGAATACCGCAATCAAGATGGTGTCGTTTGGTAGCTAGCCGGTTGAGTACGGGTCGATCCACAGGGAAATGGTTTTCTTTCTTTAAGTTCTAACGAGTTAAGTCCTATTTTTGGTAGGTTTTGTTTTAAGATCTAAGAATGAGATTAAATTTTTTTAAAGTCTTGCGAGGGTTAGGATTAGGTTAGTTTGAAATATGGATTCTTCTCACCGCTAACAATGCCCTAGTTAAGAATATAGGTGTCAGGGTAATAGTCAACAACGGGGATTAGCACGACTAGGAAGAAACTTAGTTTCTTCCTTTTGGTCCTTGTCCGCCCGTTCTTAACTCTTAGCCCTAACCTCCAGTTAATTCAACCACAACCGGTCGAACTAGGGAATCACCACTATCATGTAGGATAGGGTGCCATAGTGAGCGGTGTGTGGTTAAATTAAAAGGAGTCCGTATTTTAAAGATTAAATGGGCGAAGATAGGAGTGAGAGAGATTTCCTTCTCTCAAACCTTCCCTATCCTAACCCTAACAAGTGAGGAATTACTCACTCATTAGGAATTTAACAATAAATTTCATTTTTATAATTTTTATATTATAAAAATAAATTGCAGATAATAAAAGAACAGATAAAAATTGCAAGCATTAAATTTAGATAATAAAAGAATGCGAGATAAAAATAAAAATACCTTTATTGATGACCTCTCAACAAGTGCATTACAACTGGAATTAAAATTTTAATCTAAGAATTAAAAAGAGGCATGCCTAATTAGGCTTTTGGCTTTCCTATTTATAGATAGAAAAAACCTTAGGTTACAATCTGATCCACATTTGAATTTACAAGACTACCCTAAGAAAGCCGGGTCAAAACACCGACACCCACCGACACACGCACCGACACGTGCACTATATGGCCGCGGAATTGCGGCAGGAAGGCATGTTTGGCCGCGGTTCCGCGGCCAATTGGAGGGATCATGGGTTCCACTTCTCAGGGTTGCTTCATGTTGCTTTTTCCTTCTGTTTTCTTCTCTTGGTTCCTCAGAATCTCTTCTACTTTCTTCCAGAATTCCAACAGTGCAGATGATGTGGACTTTTACCATGAGCTTCGCGTTTGAAGTCTTGAATCTTATGCTGCCCTTGTGCTTTCTGTATTGAACTGTCTACTGATCTTCATTTGTTCCTGGAACTGGTAGGCGGTATCATACGGATTCATTTATTGTTGGTCGTAGTCTCACATTTGTAGCGTCTTTTCATGAATTTCACTGTAATGATCCAAGAAACTGTAACTATTTAGCATACATGGATCAAAAGCACCTATTTATATGTAATATGAATAAGAATGGGTGATATAATAATGCAAAATTCTGATATGAACAGTGCACAAACTACCGGGTACTTTGAAGTCCCGAGCGGCCTACTCATTTTATTGAGGGAGGTTGCTTCACTTCGGGTATTTGGCGGGTAGTTTGCCGCATCGGTAGGGGTCTGGGGTGGGGTTTGGCTATTCATCATGACCGTGGAATCCGTCTTTCGTTACAGGCTTAAACGAAACGCGGAATTCCTACTATATCTAATGTGTTCATCTGTGATCTGGAATGCCTATTATTGCGTCTGACGAATGGATATATATATATATTATATAATAGACGTTGCTTATGTTTTGCATCCGTGCTAGTCCAGCCCCCAGCTCTGGCGTTAGTTATCTAACCTAACGGTGTAAAACGGGGCCCCGTGGCGAATGCGGACGACATAAGCGTATGTTGTATTTTCGTCTTTTTCTGTAATGGTAGGTTAATTGATGGGATTGCATTACATTAATGAAAAGCAAACAAACCAAAGCTGAATTATTGGAACAATTTTAAAACCACTCGGTTTTTCAAAACAACAAAACTTTTAAAACGCGGAGCTTAAACCGCTCCTTTTAAAAGCTATCAGGTTCCTTCGATTATATCAAGTTCACTACGTTCACGGTTTTGTCAAAACCATTCGAAGCCCTCCGTCATTTCAGTTGGACATTCAGTAGTATTCAAGCTATGTATTTTGACCTTCGCCAAGGCATAGTGATTGGTAGCTGCTGAATATTCATCTGTAGTATAGATAGATGCGTTGGTTTGGGACAGTCGTACTACTATTTTGGTCTTCGTCAAGGGTATGTGCAGGTGGGTTCAAATTAACCTGGACAATGACGGGTAGAGAACTTGACATGTGACTTATGATATGTTGGCCTTCGTCAAGGTCATAAGAGCATGGGGCAAAAATCCACATCGAGAGTTTCTAAAGAAACTGAAACTTGCTAGTGTTGCATACCATTTGGAGTGTGATAATTTTGGTAGGATTCCTTTGACTTTATCACACAATAATATTTGGATCCCGATCCTACTGTGAGTATATGCTACTCCTCGGGAGACCTTTTCACTTAATGATCAATGCTATAAACCAAGTAGGTGTCTAGAACAGTGTTAGCGGGGTTACGCCTCTAGGGAAAAGAGGTTATTTAATTAAGGAACTTTGCGAAAGATTCGTTAATTCTCGCTCGAAGTACCAACACTAGCCTGGCTGATAGGTTAAGCAAGTATTGTACGGTGAGATTAATCCTGACTAGTTCTTCTTTTATGGTTTGAGGAAGGATTCGAGAAACAGTGAGAGCCATCCTGTTTAGATAAACTAAAAACCAATCTAAACTTGCAAGAGCATCATGCTAAAGTGTTTCTTCTCTCTCTCCTAATTGCAGCAACCAAGATGACGGGCCTTAAGTTACTATTAGATAAAAATATATTGACAGGGCCAAACTATAAAGATTGGTTCAGGAATGTCAAGATGGCAATCACGTATGACAAATTGGGCTATGCCCTTACTACTAAAGCCCCCGCCATCCCAGGTCCAGAGTCCAGCGTCGCGGATAGGGAAATCCGTAAGACCTGGGAGATTAACTGCGCGAAGTCCAAGTGCCTCGTGCTGGCCTCTATGGACAATGGGCACCAGAGGCGTCACGGGAATATGGATCTTGAATCCATATTCCTCCATACCAAGGAATTATATGGAGAGCAATCTCGTATCGCAACATACGAGACCTCGAAGAAGCTATTTCAGGAGAGATTGGCCGTCGTGTCATCTGTAGGGGATGATCGGCTATATTAAGGAGCTCGCAGACCTCGGGACCACGTTGGAGAATGAACTGTATATTGACTTAATTCAGCAGTCCCTTCCTTCCACCTACGCCTAGTTTATCTTGAATTTTAATATTCAAGGTAAAGAAGTTGAACTTCCGGAACTCCTCAACATGTTGAGGAGTACTAAGGGCACCCTGAAGAAATCCAGGGAAACACCCGCTCTACTTGTTGGTGGAGCTTCCTTTTCTAGATCCAAGGCGAAAGCCAAAGGAAAGAAGAAGAAGGCCCCCACCAAGCCGAGAGGCGGTGTTAGTAAGGTGGAAGCAAATGGCAAGGCAAGGGTAGCGGGACCGAAAGCAGGAAAGGAAGAGTGCTTCTACTAGCATAAGAAGGGCCATTGGAAGAAAGATTACAGGGCCTGGAAGGCCACGAACCAGGACCCGAAGCAAGTTGTGGCTTCGGCTTTAGGTGTGTTTGTAATTGAAAACTGTCTGTCAATCACTCTACTTCCTGGGTATTGGTTACCGGATCAGGATCTCATATCTGTAATTCTTTGCAGCCACTGAGAAGCCATAGGGTTCTGAAGACTGGTGATATGACCCTCAGAGTTGCTAACGGAGCGAGCATGGATGCTGTGTCCGTAGGGGAATATCAAGTGGACATATTTTGGTTTTGCGCAACTGTTTTTGTGTACCCAGTTTGACTTGTAATATCATTTCTATATCTTTGTTATCTAAAGAAGGTTATGATATTACATTTGTAAGCGATGTCGTAATCATCCACCTTAATCATGGTCTGATTGGGTCAGGTACTCTAAATAACGGTATATACGTATTAAACCAATTGCAAATTTTCAATGTCCAGAACACACATAAAAGAAAGACTCCAGAATTAAATCAAGTTTTCTTATGGTATTGTAGACTGGGTCACATCAACGAAACAAGGTTGACCAAGTTACATAAAGAAGGATATTTGGATTCGTTCGAACATCAATCTTATGCAACTTGTCAATCATGTCTCAAAAGAAAGATGACAAAGACTCCGTTCACTGGACGCGGAGTAAGAGCGAGCGAGCTCTTGGGACTAATATACAACGACGTGTGTGGTCCAATGTCTACATATGTAAGAAGTGGTTATTCCTATTTCATTACTTTTACGGATGATTTCTCTAGGTATGGACATGTCTTCTTGATGAAATATAAATCCGAGGCTTTTGAGAAATTATGAGAATATAAGAATGAAGTGGAAAAACAAACCGACAAAAGTACCATGACATTGAGATATGATCGAGGTGGTGAATACTTAAGTGTCGAGTTCCTGGATTACCAAAAAGAGAATGGAATTCTCTCTCAGCCTACTCCTCCAAACACACCACAACATAACGGTGTATCGGAGAGACAGAACCGAACCTTATTTGATATGGTACGTTCCATGATGAGTAACGCTGAGTTATTACGATCATTCTGGGGCTGTGCACTAGAATCAGCTGCATATCTTTTGAACAAGGTTCCTACCAAGACCGTGCCTACCACACCATATCAAATGTGGAGTAGGAAGAAACCCTATCTTCAATATCTGAAGATATGGGGATGTCTAGCTTTTGTTAAAAAGCAACATGCGGACAAGCTCGAGGCACGCTCAGTACTGTGTAAGTTTGTGGGATACACAAAGAACTCCGGGGGGTATCTTTTCTATTACACAGAGGAACAAAAGGTTTTTGTTTCTCGTCATGCCCACTTTTTGGAACATCAATTTTTAGAAAAAGGAACTAGTGGGAGCGCAATAGAACTGAAAGAAATTCCAGAACCACAAGCTATTATTGAAAGCTTGATAGAACCAGAAGTTTCAGAAGAACATGACATTCCCGCACCACTCCACAGGAGTAGTAGGCCGTCTCATCCGCCCGAGAGATGCTAAGGTTTTCTCGTAGACAGGGATAGAGAGGATTGCATCATTGATAATGATGAGCCAACTAACTTCCAGCAAGCTATTCGGAGCACAGACTCGGTAAAATGGTTAGATGCAATGCGGACCGAGATGGAGTCCATATACACCAACAAAGTATGGACTTTGGACATTGCTCCAGAAGGGGTAAAACCCGTAGGCTGCAAATGGATCTTCAGAAAGAAGATTGGTTTAGATGGACAGGTTGAAACCTATAAGGCTAGACTTGTTGCAAAAGGATTTCGTCAAAGACCTGGTTTGGACTATGATGAAACCTTTTCTCCAGTGGCTATACTCAAATCCATTCGGATTCTTCTTGCCATTGCTGCCTTCCACGATTATGAGATTTGGCAGATGGACATAAAGACCGCTTTTCTAAATGGAAATTTGGAAGAGTGCGTATATATGGACCAGCCAGAGGGTTTCATTCAGAGTGGGAGCAGAAGGAAAGTGTGCAAGTTGCTTAAGTCCATCTTGGACTAAAGAAGGTATCGCGGAGTTGGAACATATGTTTTGATGAGACGGTCAAAGAATTTGACTTTATCAAAAAATCCAGATGAGCCATTCATTTATAGTAAGACTGTAGCAAGAACTGTAGTATTCCTCGTCTTGTACATGGATGCCATTCTTTTGATAGGTTATGACATTCCTATGCTACAATCTGTCAAAGGGTTATTGTCACAAAGTTTCTTCATGAAAGACCTGGGTGATGCCTCTTACATTATGGGGATCCAGATCTATCGTGATAGATCTAAGAGGATGTGGGACTTTCACAATCCAAGTACATTGACACCATACTGAAAAGTTTCAGTATGGAAGAATCAAAGCGCGGTAATTTACCAGCTTGTCACGGAATCACCCTCTCCAAAGAGATGTCTCCTAAGACTGATTTGGAAAGGGATCGCATGTCTATTATACCCTACGCTTCTGCAGCAGGCTCTATAATGTATGCGATGTTGTGTACCAGACCAGATGTAGCTTATGCACTAAGCATGGTAAGCCGGTATCATTCAAACCCTGGGGAGAAGTACGGATAGCAGTAAAGAACATTCTCAAGTACCTGAGAAGGGCTAAGGAAATGTTCTTGGCATACGGTGGAAAAGACCTCCAGATCGAGGCCTTTGCTGACTCCAGCTTCCAGAGTGACAAGGATGACTCCAAATCTATGTCGGGTTATGTCTTTACCCTCAATGGAGGGGTGGTCTGTTGGAAGAGTTCCAAGCACGACACCATTGCTGACTCGACGATGGAAGTGGAGTATATCGTAGCTTCTGATACCGCAAAAGAAGTAGTCTGGATGAGGAAGTTCTTAACAGAACTTCAGGTGGTTCCATCCATTGTTGATCCAATACCTCTGTATTATGATAACAACGGGGCTATAGATTTAGCAAAGGAACCCAGGTCCCATCAGAAGTCCAGACACATCTTGAGGCGGTATCACCTGATCAGAGAGATGGTGGATCGCCGAGAGATCGAGGTACGGAGAGTTGATATTGAGGACAACACTGCAAATCCATTCACAAAGGCTATCTCTCAGACACAGTTCGAGAGGCTATTCGATATGATAGGTCTGCGATATGCCAGCACATGGCCTTAGTGCAAGTGGAAGATTGTTAGTGTAATATGTCCTAGAGGCCATTATTGTATAGTATTAGTTTGTATATTACATTATGGAAGCTTGGGATATATACATGGATTTATGACAGTCTTGCTCAATATGATAGTATGATACTTGGTTTGTATCTATCTTAATATGTGTATATGTTTCTTTTGGCGTATCGCTAATACATATTGGTAGAACCCTTAGGATCTTTGCTTGACTACCAGTGTTGTGATGGCAGTCACACTAGTGGGGGCTGGGTAGTTTACAAGCACATCCTTATAAAGGTCCCTAATTGTAGGATTATCGAGACAGGGCATCGATACTCCAGAGTAGACTAGTGTATATGCTTCTCATCCCAGCAAGGGAGATGGTATGTCCTACAACCATCAGTACGTCGTACTGGAGATAGTATGCAGGTTCTCATTGGGTTATGAGTTACACTGGACGGACTCATAGGGAACTGCTGGTTGGTAGTATACCTATCGTCAGGTAGCTGTTCCCAGGTGACATGAGTACAGCTCAGTCCGTCGACTTGACACTACTACTTCGCCTCAAGTGTGTTCCCACTGTTCTTAGATTACTATCTTACTACGGCTCTGCTGAGTCGTGCAAACAGGTAGTAGTTGGGTACAGTCCCGAAGTGCTTGGAGGCAGTGGCGGTTAGATAGGATTCGTCTCTCCTGGTATTCGGAAAGCCATTACACAAAGTCCCTGGCCAGGGCAAGCAAGATTTGCTGGTAGGGATTCCAGTAGTTTCTCAGGGTTTTTTTGGTTGCACTCCGACATGACTTATTGCGCTATTGTGGGTCTGATGCTTGCCACCCCTAGGCCCGATATGTGATACTCTTAGACGAATAGACCGGACTGTACGGAGAATGCCACAGACAAGCTCAGTAGGGGTACAGATGAGTTTGCTCGTCGGCCTTCTTATCAACAGATACCCGGATAGCCGTTACGTGCATCTAGTACCGCTAACGCGCTTATGGTTAAACCCACTGCCAGCGTACTGTCGAGTCTTTAGAGTCCTACATAGAGGGTTTCCCAGCTTTGGGCGAAATGATGTAGAGGTCGTATGGTTTTACGACAGGGTTCAATCACATATGTGTACTTGTGCGCATATGATGTTCGGGCAGACACTACTAGTGGGCTTTGGTTTAAGCCGGATCCTAGTATTTGATTATTGGATTAGTTTCATCTCATTGCATTCGTGTTTCTCGGAATATGGATGCGGGTATGTATATACGGATGAGAGGGGCATCCTTGTAATTTGATCAAGATTGTTTCTTGGAGTGAGACACCTCAATTAGGGTTTTTCTTATTAGTGAAATCTTTTATGAGGTGGAGGAAATGAGGTGGGAAACTTTGTGGTATTTTAGTAAAATGTGAACATGGCTTTGTGTTGACTTTCTTGGACTTTTGTGAGAGATGAAGACTTAGATATTTTGAGATATTACTTGAGATATTTGTATGAGATATTTTCTTTTGGTTTAAAGTCAAAAACATAAGCCATTTTCACATAATCTTTTTCATTTGGTCAATCTACAGATACTTTCTTCTCTCTCATTCTCCTCAAGCTCCCATCTTAAGTTTCAAATCCTAATTGTCTCATGAGTTGAGAATCCTAGGGTTTGTTAGACTACTAGACTCCTAATCACTCTCTACACATCTTAGGCTACTTAGTTTAGCACACCAAGTGACCTAGTTACCTCAAGTTAGAGGTTAAGCTCAAAGTTGGAGCTCTCGGGTGGATCTTCTATGATTTGGAGAAGCCGAAGAGGCGGCGCGATCCATTCTCACTTCGAGGAGCTCACGACATGGAGAAGGATAGCGGATCAATGAAATGATCACGCTTTAAAGAGGGTGCGCCATAAGTTGAAGCTGCCGAGGATGCCGCCGGGGGTAAGGCTGTCGGTAGAAGCGCCGGGGGTGAGGGTACCGGAGGAAGCGCCGACCCAGAGGTCACCGTTTTGGTTCCCGACGACGGTGTCGAACAGGGCGAGATCTTCCCCGGGCCTACGGTCTGAGCTTTCCTGCCTTTTCCTTTTTCCCCATTTTAAAAAAGTTTTGTAAGCCTCCGGGCGTTTTGTATGGCTGAGGAGACCAAAATACCTTGTTAAAAATTCTGGAATATAAATAAAGTTGAGCTTTTTTTTCCTCTGCATGACTGTGTGCTTTCTGCGTGAGTACTTCTGTTTGTCAGTCTTTCCCTCGACTCGAGGAGTAGGCTGTAGGTCGATGCCCGGCTTTTTAGATGACGATCGCGCGTCGAGTGTAACTCGATTAATTGCCAAGTGTAGGATGGTCGGTGCCCTCCTGCTCCCCGGAGTCGAGGTGGAAATCATTCATTTAGGATGAACCGAAAGATATCCAAGTGTAGGAAGGTCGGTATCAGTCCATTCCTCATAGTCGGGTTGACAACCACGTCTCTTAGAATGAGTTGAAAAATGTAGAATAGGTTGGCATTGACTGATTCCTCCCTGATGTGGTTCCTAGAATCGTGTTTTCGTAGGGTAAGAACCTACCCCTCGGAGACTAGCTGAGCAGGAATCTGCACGGTGGCCTCTTTAGGAGGGCTTTAGCTCCTAAGCGCTGATGGATAGGAAGCAACCTGCTCGGGATAGACCGGACAGGAAAGTTGCTCGGTGGCCTCGTGAAGAGGGCTTTGATCCTTAGCGTAGATGGGTAAGAATTTACCCGCTAGGGATGGACCGGATAGGAAAGTTGCTCGGTGGCCTCTTGAGGAGGGCTTTGATCCTTGGCGTGGATGGGTAGGAAGCTACCCACTATGGATGGACCGGGCAGGGAAGCTGCTCGGTGGCCTGGTGAGGAGGGCTTTAGATCTTTAGCGTAGATGGGTAGAAATCTACCCGCTAGGGATGGACCGGGCAGGGAAGCTGCTCGGTGGCCTCGTGCGGAGGGCTTTGATCCTTAGCGTAGATGGGCAGGAATCTACCCGCTAGGGAGTGACCGGGCATGGAAGATGTTGGCTATAGTGCCCTCAAGGCAATTATCATAGTCGCGGACTTGTGATTATGATGATTGAGTGAGGACCTATACCGATAAAACAGTCTTACTCAAGATGATAGTATGCTATCTGGTTTGTCTTTATCATCATGTACATGTTGATAGAGCCCATAGGATTCTTGCTTGACTGCCAGCATTATGATGGCGATCATATATGTGGGAGCTGGGGTCTATAAGCACATCCTTAAATGTCCCTAGTCGTAGGAGTATCGAGACCGGGCATCGATACTCCAGTGTAGACTAGTGTATACTGATCGAGACCCCGACGAGGGGCAGTGGGCATGTCTCACAAGCCATTGGTGTTAGTTTGTTCACCTAAGATAGTATACAGGTGCCCGTTGGGTTATGAGTACACTGGACGGACTCGCCGGGAACCTGCTAGTTGGTATTATACCTATTGTCAGATAGCAGTTCCCAGGTGACATGTGTACAGATTAGTCTGTCGACCTGAGATCGTCATTTATCTCGTGTAAGTTCCCACTGTGCTTTGATTACTACCCTACCACGGCTCAAAGGAGTCGTGCAAACAGGTTTTAGTTGGGTACAGTCCCGAGCCACATGGAGGCAGTGATCGGATCGTCGGGGATTCGTCTCTCCCGGTATTGGGGGTTGATGTCGCGTTGTGTACGGGTGGCCATCACCACAAATCCATGGCCATGGTAGACGAGGATTACCGATCCAGGATCGATAGTTTCTCAGGAGGTGATGGATATCATGCCGACACTAAATATCGCGTTGTTAGGGGTCTGACTTTATCCACCCCCTAGACTCGATATACGATACTCTTAGACGAACAGACCGGACTGTACGGATATTATCACTGTCAGGCTCAGTAGGGGTTCTGCATGAGTTTGCTCGTCGGCCTCCCTTTCGCTCAATACCTGGGTAGCCGTTACGTACAGCTAGTGCTGCTGACGTTCTTATGGTTAAATCCACTACCAGCGTATTGACGAGTCTTTAGAGTCCCACACAGAGGGTTTTCTCGGTTCAGGCGATATGGTGTAGGTGACGTATGTTGATACATACAGGTGTCCGGTTAAATATGTGCACATGCCGCGTAGACTTTAATCGGACGGTTGATAATACTAGCGGCTTAGGATTAAGCCAGATTATTAAATCAGGTTTTGATTTAATAATTTACATATGTATTTATATATATGTATTCTAGTATTATTGTTCACTATTCGTTTTCTCTCTCGGCTATTCGTATTTTGGTACGAATACACGTATATGTATTTCGATACATGTACCGGGAAGTATTCCGTATTCTATACGGAATAGCTTCTAGAAGATGCCACCTCATTTGTATGATTTTCCATTTATGGAAATTCATTTGTTTTTTTATATAAATGTGGTGGAAAAGGAGGCATGGGTCAAAGCATGGTTTTGTGCATGTTGTGAGGCATGTAGCAAAGCATGGTTTGCATTGTTTATTGTTTTTAATTGAAAAAAGAAATGGTGGGGATTTTTTTGATGGGAGAGAGAGAGAGGGGGGCCGACCACTTATGATGAGGGCCTCATTTCATTTTGATTGATTATTACATTACACACATTAGCCTACTCTCTCACTCTCTCAAGTTCAAAAAGACTTGGGCATTTTTTTGTTCATGAAAAAGCTTCATCACTTCCATTCATCTTCTATGGATGCTCTCTTGAGCTCATATGTTGAGAGAAAATTGCAGTGACACATTCATACACCCCTACTCTCCATCGCTAGCGACTTTGGAGCGTCGGTTGCCTCGTTCGACGAGGTTGGAGCTTGCGCCGTTTCTCTCAGGTGGATCATCGAAGATGGAGGAAGACCGGCAACCAAACCACATCAAAGGATCACTAGGAGCTTGGAATGAAGACCGAAGGACATGGATCAATTCTGTATAACGATTCTAACTCTTAGTTAGTTTTCTAGTTTAGGGTTTAAGGTCGATCCGAGATTCGGGTAGCGGTAGCGCCGGTTTCAGAAATTTTTGTTCCGCATTTTGGCCGCGTTTCGACGGCCGGGACGCTGCCGGGACCCAACATGGTGTCAGAGCCATCCTTTAAACCCCTTACTAGCTTATTTAAATGTGCTTGAAAGATCGATCGACGGAAATTTCCAAAATCATGATTCCATTTATCTGTTTGCTGTCGATTTTCAAATGTGGTCAAAAAATTATTTCAGGCATCTTAAAAATCCGTGCAGGCATTTTTATGGGTACACAAAAAGTTTGGACTCATGATTCCTCTAAAGCACCGCTGATCCGCCGCACTTAGCCCCTATTGGCGGCGGTTCCGCGGCGGTTTAGTGGCAACGGGCGTCCAAATTTTTTCTGTAGCTCATTTACTTGGAATTGTGATTTTTGTGATATTCTGTTTTGGCCCAGGTTTCAGTGAAGTGTTGTTTTGCTATTGGGGCCAATTTGGAACTTAGTCGATCGATATTTTAAGTGTGCGTTTAACAGTACATACATTTCTCTCTGCGATCGTGAATGTCACTTGATCGGTAAACTCGTCTAATTGCTATATGTTCTTTTAGACGGGTTTGCGAACGTGACATTCACGTTGATGTTCTGTGTTGTGCTGTGATGTTGGTTGGATCGTCGTGGTGGATAGCAATGGTGCAATGTTAGTATAATTTTATTTCATTTGTACATTTGATATTGCGGGGAGAGCGTCCGACATGTGGACTGCCGTCACTGCCAGTTTGTATATTATTCTTTTGGGTCATGACCGGGATGAGGTCGATGTCACCCTTGTATATTATTTTCTTTTCTGTACTAGGATTACCCCGCGATGGGTTGCATGAATAGACGGATTCTAGAGGGTAACGGGTCCGCATCTCAAGGCGTTGAGACGGAGGGGACCTTACTCTAGAATTGGCGGGCTATTCGCCGCGCTCGTATGGGGTATAGGTTGACCCAGGAGGGGTGCTCAAGTTACCGAATTCCGAGAAGTGCCGGGTGGCCCATTCACGTTGTTGAAGGGGGCTGCCTCACTTCTGGTTTTGGCGGGTAACTTGCCGCGCTCGTGGGGGTCTAGGTTTCATTGCACATGCTATCCACATGACAGGGAACGTCGGGTCTCACTTGCGGCTCAAGTGAAACTCGGGGCTCCAGATTATCCACCATTCTGTGTTGCTTCTGTGATGTTTCTGTGATGTTGCTTTATATCATGCCTGGGACGAATGTTATATATAAATTTATATATACTAGTAGATGTTGTATATGTTTTGCACCCTCGCTAGCCCAGTTCCCGCTCTATTGTTAGTTAAGTAACCTAACGGGTGATGATGGGACCCAGTGGCGAATGCGGATGACATATACGTACATTTTATTTTCGTTCTTTTCTGGTGTGATTAATTGATGGGACTGCATAGATTCTTATTAATGCAAGGATAAAACAAACCTATATATGATGTTGTTGGAACCAAGCTTTTAAAAACTGACATTACAGACGTTCTCTTTTGATTTGCACCGTGGTATTCATTTTGGAATATCCTGCACCTCATTCGACGAGGCAAGGGCCGAGATCCCTTCATCGGGAGTGACCCCTTGAGTAAAAGTTGTCGTCAACGTAATAACTTTACTATAGTCGATTATTTTTGCTTTGCATCGTGGTATTCAGTTTGGGATATCCTGCACCCCATTCGACGGGGAAAGAGCTGAGATCCCTTCACCGGGAGCGACCTCTTTAGCAAAAGTTTTCGCCACTATATATATTTACAAAACCACTTGGATTCCTTCAACGATATCATGTTCATTACGTTAAAGGTTTTTCGCCAAAAACCAGTCGTAGCCCTCCGTCATTTCTTACAGGTATTACCTAGTATTCATGCTGTGTATGTTGACCTCTGTTAAGGCACAGTGCTTGGTAGCTGGGTAATGCTTGTTTGTTGCATTGATATGCGATTATTTAGGACAGTCGCACGGTCATGTTGACCTCTGTCAAGGGCTCGTGTGGGTGGGTCTAAGTTAATCCAGGACAATGACGGGTTGAACTTGACTTGCGACTTATGATATGTTGACCTCTGTCAAGGTCATAAGCCGCTTGGGGTAAAAATCATATCGGGAGTTTCAAACATACAGGAAACTTGCCAGGGTTGCGCATACCTTCTGGAGTGTGATGACTTGAGTGGCTTCCATCAAGTTATTATGCGATGACAGTTGGATCCCGATTCCCACTGATGAGTAGGATTACTCCTCGGGTGATTCCGACTAATTCTCCTTTTGGGTTTGGAGGAGAATTCGAGGAAACAGTGGGAGCTATCCAGATTAGATAAAATGATTAACCATTCTGATCTAGGTTAGAGTGCACGCTGAGTGTTTCTTCTCTCTCTCTCTCTGGCTGCGACTATGACCCGATTTTTGACTAAAACTCATGAACCAAGTTAACCAAACCTTCTTTAAACACTTTGGCTTTTGGAATGTTATGGTGTCGCATACATCATTGCCACTTCTATATCACCTTTGCGTTTCTCCAGAACACCTCGTATCACTACGAACGTCCACTTCCATTAGGATAAATCCATCGTATGGTTATATACGAACTCGAAGGATCTGATTCGAGGATGGATTCTAGTTCTAGAGAGATTGAATAGGATTATTCGGTTGTCTTTTCTCTTTACCTTCTCTCAGGTTGTGAGGGCTCCTAGGATTGGGAGAGGGTACACCTATTGAGCTTATTGGATAGTCTTCCTCCAAACCATAGGCAGGTGCCGAACGGCAGGGAAGGAAGAAAACCAATTAAGCTTAAGTGTGGTGTACAGAAGGTAATAAGTAAAGACATATAAATGGATTAGAATAATGGCAAAGGAAATGCGATCACCATCATTCATGACGAAACCAGGTATACCCCTGCCACACCTACATCCACTTTGCATTTCTCTAGGATACTCCATATAACTACGGATATCCACTTCCATTGGATAAATCCATCGTATAGTTACATACGAACTCGAAGGAACTTTTTCGAGGATGGATTCTGGTTCAGGAGAAAAAGAATAGGATTATTCAGATGTCTTTTCTCTTTACCTTCTCTCAGGTTGCGAGGGCTCCTAGGATTAGGAGAGTACACCTATTATACTTATTGGATAGTCTTCTTCTAAACCTTAGGCTGGTACCGAAGGGTAGGGAAAGAAGAAAACCAATTAGCCTAAAGAAGGTGTACAGAAGGTAATAAGTAAAGGCATAATAAAGGGATTGGAGTGAGGGAAGGTAAAGTATATGGTTACTGTCGTGAATCAGGATAGTGGAAAAGGCATTACTAGGAATACCCGGTTACCCCTTCGAAACATTTTCATGTTTCAGTTTCACTGTGCAATGTTAATTGAAAACTGTTTTCCCGATTGGAATCTAACTCCAGGGTATGTATTTACCAGATCAGTTTCTCACATCTGTATGTTATTACAGATGGTGAGTGGGTGTAAGATATTTGGAATTGGGTGATTAGATCCTCATCATATCGGAATTCGTTGTAATTGGTGATATTTGAGGAAATCATCTGGTTTTTGCCGGACGGCAAATATTTGTTTTTGAATATCCGTTGTTATGCACCAATTTCAAACTGATATATCTGTACATTTATTTTATAAAGTGATATATAAATTTTTGATATTATGTTTATGACATTTACCTATATCAGTTGGTGATTAGGTAAGGTGCATTCAACAACGGTGTAATTCTTCTTAGCCATACTACAGTATTTCAAACTACGACGCACAGGGTTTGAGTTATTGAACTCAGGGGACTTATACAAAGTATTGTATGTTATCCAGTGTCCATTAGGACAATGGGGTTGGTACTCGCACTGCATTCTGTTTACTCATAACTTCCCTGATTCTAGACATGTACTTCGTTGAAGTGCAAGGTTCAGATTTTGAGAAGTTATAGGTATAAGAATAAAGTAGAGAACCATTTGTTGGAAGTATCAGGATTCTTCGAGGAATTCGAAGATGTAGATACTTGTGTTTGGTATTCCATTGATAGTAATGGTTTTGAGAACTTGCTTCTTTTTCGGGTTACTCATATATGGATGTACTCCTAGATGAGTAATGTTGAATGGTCTTTTTCCATTTGGTTGATATGCACTGGAGACAGATGCATCTGGTTCCAATTAAATTAGTGCTTTTGTTTCTATATTAGATATATATATAATCAATTTATATCTTAACGATGTTAAGATATAGGGAGTTGTCCGACTGATACTTAAAACCAGAATCCGGATAAACTCAAGGCACGTTTCAGTAATGGCTGTTTGTGGGTTATCCTGGGCTTTGACGAGGGTTAACTTTCTACCATCAGGAAGATCAATATTTATATTGTTCTTGACTCGCCACAGTTTTAATAAAATGGATTTTTTCAGAAAACAGAAGTGGGAGTATGGTAGAACTGGAAGTGATTCCAGAACCACAAACGATTACTGAAAATTTAATAGAACCTAAGGATTCAATTGGACTTGATGTTCCATTAGCCACTCCGCAGATTTGGTGGGTAACCTCAGGCACCCGAGAGGTACTTTGGTCTTCTCAGAGACGGTGACAGGGAGGTTCTTGTTTACCCAGACTTGCCATTGCTGCTGTTCTAGACTATAAGATCCGGCAGGAGGATGAATATAGCGTCATTCTAGCTTTAGAAGTGTTCGTATATATGAATCTGCCAGAGGGTTGTTGTAGTCAGTGGGAGCAGCGGAAGCATAGTAGGCAAGTAGCTTATGTCTATTTATAGACTAAAGCAGGTATAGCGAAAATAGATCATCTAATTTTTCGTGTGACAGTCATAGGTTTTGACTTCATCAGAACATGAGATGGATCTGCTAAGAAGGTAGTAGAGAGTGATGTCCAGGTATTGGGATGACATGCACTTGATAGGAAGAGATATTCCTATACTATGTCGGTTGTACTATGGTTCTCACAAAGTTGTTTCTCCACACAGGATATGGATATAATATCAGGTTTTCTGGTTACTAGATCTATGGTTTTAGATCTAGATTTGGGAAGTATCCTAATCTGGGTACTTTGACATTAAATGGACGACTCCTGACATGGTGGTGTACCTGCAGGTGATGGAGTCACCCTATCTAAAAGTGTCTTACAGACTAAAGGAGAGAGGGATCTGCATGATTGGCATATTTCATGCTTAGGCAATTGAGTTAATCATGAAATGTCAAGTACCACACCAGATATTGGTTTTTGCACTAGCTGCAATAAAGATATATTAATCCAATCCTGGAGAAACGTTGGGAAGGAGTTATTGAACATATGTGAATGTTCTAGGGAAATGATTACGGCAGCCTCCTTCAGGAGACGATTATCATTTCAGGCTTTCAAGGTGACCTGGATGACAGAATGACTGTCACAGTTATAGTTTTCCCTCTTTTGAGGGACAGTATGTTGGACAGGTGGTCCAAGCGGATACTGAGGAAAGCCATGGCGCAGGATACTGATTAAATTCAGTGGATGATACAGTCTAAGTAGTTTGCTGGATTTGGAGTTCACTTGAGAACTGGGTCCCATCAGATATCCAGACAAATTCTAGGACATGTATTGCTCATTTCGGGAGATAGTTTTCTCCGCGAAGTTGAGATATAGAGAGATACAGAAAGAAACATTGGAGCGGATCCACTCATTGAGGCTCTCGAATGCAATCATTTTGCAAACGGGCTTTGCGAAACCGATTAGTAGAGAAGTTGGGTGTTCAGTATCACACGGGCTGTGAGTATGCGACATCGCAATAATTAGCCTTAAGTGCAAGTGGGAGATTGTTGGCTATAGTGCCCTCAAGGCAATTATCATAGTCGCGGACTTGTGATTATGATGATTGAGTGAGGACCTATACCGATAAAACAGTCTTACTCAAGATGATAGTATGCTATCTGGTTTGTATTTATCATCATGTACATGTTGATAGAGCCCATAGGATTCTTGCTTGACTGCCAGTATTATGATGGCGATCATATATGTGGGAGCTGGGGTCTATAAGCACATCCTTAAATGTCCCCAGTCGTACGAGTATCGAGACCGGGCATCGATACTCCAGTGTAGACTGGTGTATACTGATCGAGACCCCGACGAGGGGCGGTGGCCAGGTCTCACAAGCCATTGGTGTTAGTTTGTTCACCTAAGATAGTATACAGGTGCCCGTTGGGTTATGAGTACACTGGACAGACTCGCCGGGAACCTGCTAGTTGGTATTATACCTATTGTCAGATAGCAGTTCCTAGGTGACATGTGTACAGATTAGTCTGTCGACCTGAGATCGTCATTTATCTCGTGTGAGTTCCCACTGTGCTTTGATTACTACCCTACCACGGCTCAAAGAAGTCGTGCAAACAGGTTTTAGTTGGGTACAGTCCCGAGCCACATGGAGGCAGTGATCGGATCGTCGGGGATTCGTCTCTCCCGGTATTGGGGGTTGATGTCGCGTTGTGTACGGATGGCCATCACCACAAATCCATGGCTATGGTAGACGAGGATTACCGATCCAGGATCGATAGTTTCTCAGGAGGTGATGGATATCATGCCGACACTAAATATCGCGTTGTTAGGGGTCTGACTTTATCCACCCCCAGACTCGATATACGATACTCTTAGACGAACAGACCGGACTGTACGGATATTGTCACTGTCAGGCTCAGTAGGGGTTCTGCATGAGTTTGCTCGTCGGCCTCCCTTTCGCTCAATACCTGGGTAGCCGTTACGTACAGCTAGTGCCGCTGACGTTCTTGTGGTTAAACCCACTACCAGCGTATTGACGAGTCTTTAGAGTCCCACACAGAGGGTTTTCTCGGTTCAGGCGATATGGTGTAGGTGACGTATGTTGATACATACAGGTGTCCGGTTAAATATGTGCACATGCCGCGTAGACTTTAATCGGATGGTTGATAATACTAGCGGCTTAGGATTAAGCCAGATTATTAAATCAGGTTTTGATTTAATAATTTACATATGTATTTATATATATGTATTTTAGTATTATTGTTCACTATTCGTTTTCTCTCTCGGCTATTCGTATTTTGGTACGAATACACGTATATGTATTTCGATACATGTACCGGGAAGTATTCCGTATTCTATACGGAATAGCTTCTAGAAGATGCCACCTCATTTGTATGATTTTCCATTTATGGAAATTCATTTGTTTTTTTATATAAATGTGGTGGAAAAGGAGGCATGGGTCAAAGCATGGTTTTGTGCATGTTGTGAGGCATGTAGCAAAGCATGGTTTGCATTGTTTATTGTTTTTAATTGAAAAACGAAATGGTGGGGATTTTTTTGATGGGGGAGAGAGAGAGGGGCCGACCACTTATTTTGAGGGCCTCATTTCATCTTGATTGCTTATTACATTACACACATTAGCCTACTCTCTCACTCTCTCAAGTTCAAAAAGACTTGGCCATTTTTTTGTTCGTGAAAAAGCTTCATCACCTCCATTCATCTTCTATGGATGCTCTCTTGAGCTCATATGTTGAGAGAAAATTGTAGTGACACATTCATACACCCCTACTCTCCATCGCTAGCGACTTTGGAGTGTCGGTTGCCTCGTTCGACGAGGTTGGAGCTTGCGCCGTTTCCCTCGGATGGATCATCGGAGATGGAGGAAGACCGGCAACTAAACCAAATCAAAGGATCATTAGGAGCTTGGAATGAAGACCGAAGGACACGGATCAACTCGGTATAACGATTCTAACTCTTAGTTAGTTTGCTAGTTTAGAGTTGAAGGTCGATCCGAGATTCGGGTAGCGGTAGCGCTGGTTTCAGAAATTTTTGTTTTGCATTTTGGCCGCCTTTCGACGGCCGGGGCACTGCCGGGACCCAATAGAAGAAGCTCGGTGGCCTCGTTGGGAGGGCTTTAGAGACTTCCCTGCGAAAGCTTCATTGGGAGGGTTTTAGAGACTCCCCTGCGCCTTTGTGGGGGCGTCGTTCAAACTTCCGCGGCCGCATTGGCGGGAGTGAGGGCGTCGTTCAACCTTCCGTGGGTCGCATTGGCGGGAGTGAGGTGTCGTTCAAACTTCCGGGGGCCGCATTGCCGCCCTTGAAGACATGCATAGCCGACACGTGACCATTCTATATCTGGAAATTGAGACGTCCCGCGATTCGCGTCGCTGCGCAAGTAAACTTTCGACCGTTGGAAGATTTTGTTGAGGCTGTAAATAGCGAAGGTATGTTGACTTCTTTCTAGCCTTGTGTTTCTGAAAATGTCTGGACGTCCGTGTGTGCTCATCAGGGAGATAATTTCTCATGACGATGTGTATCTTTATAGCCTCGATCGCTCCGAACAGACGTACTGTTAGTTGTATGTATGCCTTAGAGGCCATTATTGTACATGATTGTATATTATAATAGATGCTTGGACATATATAGGGATGACTTTCTTGCTCGACATGATAATATGCTATCTGGTCGCTCTTTATCATAACATGTAGACTAGTATTGTGATACTGCCTTGCTCTCATATGTTGGTAAAGCCCTTAGGATATATACTTGACTACCAGAATTATGATGCAGATCATACTAGTGGGGCCAGGGTAGCCCACAAGTTCATCCTTTAATTATTCATAGTCGTGGGTGTATCGAGACGGGGCATCGATATTCTAGAGTAGACTAGCGTATATGTTTCTTGACCCATTTGATGGGCGATGGATGATCCCACATCCATTGGTGTTTGACATCAAAGATTGTATACGGGTGCTCAGTGAAGACTAGGTACAATGAACAGGACTCGCCGAGAACTCCTAGATGGTATTATACCTAACGTCGGATAGCAGTTCTCTGGTGACATGGTACAGGTTAGTCTGTAGACCCGAGATCGTCATAGAGTCTTGTGTGATTCCCACTGTGCTTTGATTTCCACTCTACCACGTTTAAGAGAGCATGCAAATAGGTGGTTTTTGGGTACAGTCTCGAGTCACATGGAGGCAATGAGCGATAGGAGGGGTTTCGTCTCTCCTGGTATTGGGGGTTATTGTTGCACTGTGCTCGATTGGCTATAACAGGAATGTAACATTTCAGAAAATAAAATATTATTTTGGAAATTTGAATAATTAAAATAATAAATATTATGAATATTTTAATGTATGGAGATTAGTTTTAATGTTATGGTATGATCATATACCTATAGATTGGAAAATTAATATGAATATTGATTTTGAAAGAATTTATGAGATTTAGACATTTTATGAATTATTATACAATTAATTATATACGAGTTTATCGCTAAACTTGATTAATATTCACTAATCATGCATTAACCTTAATCATGTTTATATGCATAACATGTACCATGACATGTTATAAATACTTGTTACATTTTTATGGATATGCACCATGGTTTTTTTATTTATAAATGATTTCGTTTTGTTTCAGAAAAAAAAGAAAAGAAAAGGGAAGATATTTGTGGCATGGGGGACAAGGCGGTATGGGCTTTTGAGAGAGAGAGGGTTGCATGGCTCTTTGACCATGGTCTCTTCACACTTCCTCATTTGCATCTCACCATATTCATCTTCACCTCTTCCTCCACCCTTCACCTCCTCTACACCCCACTCAACACCAACCAAACTTAACCAAAAACCTCACACCCCTTCTCAAATCTTGTGCACAAGCTCACTACAAACACTTTGGAAGCATCAAGTTGCTACTTTGAAGACTTTGAGCAACTCAATAAAATTCTTGAGTTACCAAATGAGGTATAATTTCACACCTTTAGTTAATATTTTAGCTTTCGTTGTATCATATAATGTTTAGAGTTAAACCGATGAAGGATAATGATCTTTGAAAATTCCTACTTGAGGTTTAGATGATATTTTGATGTATGAAGGTGAAATTGAGGTTTTGATAGTGACTAAACCACTGTAGTATTGGTAATTTTGAACTAACCTGAGACAAAACCCCAAACATGAACTTTAAACATTCCAATGTCGGTTTTGTGGAATTTTAGAGGACTACAGCGAATCTGGAGCAACTTGGGAAGTTTCTAAGAAAATCAAACAACTACATTGACCTAGTTAGACCACTCGGAGACCACCACAGAAGAACGAGATCAAAATATCAAAATTTGGCCGGGGATACCTGTTACTGTAGCACTTCTCGCCGGCTAAATTTTGGAGTCTGGTGTTGGATTTTGGCCTATAGCTCATACTCTTCATAACCCCTATATTGTTAGTTTTTTCCTATATTACCTGAGGCAAAACCTGGGAGCATTTTGGGTTGGAATTTACTATGTTTTTCGATTTCTAAAAACTTGGGTTTTGGTATTTGAATTGGGATTTGGTCGTTGAACGTTTGTACGTCAACGACGAGGGTTATTGTTTTTCCATGCGTAGGCTATAGGTTTTAACCTATAAGCACTTCACGTGTCGTGTCGGATTGATATGTCCTAGTCTACAATGCCCAAAGGAAAGATGACCAAAACTCCGTTTACTGGACACGGAGAGAGAGTTACGGAACTCTTGGGACTGATACATAGTGATGTATGCGGTCCCATGTCTACACATGCCAGGAATGGTTCCTCGTATTTCATTATTCACTGACGATCTCTCAAGATACGGACATGTGTTCCTGTTGAAACACAAGTCTAAAGCTTTTGAGAAATTCAAAGAATATAGGCATGAAGTCGAGAACCAGATGGGTAAAAGCTATAAAATCCTTCGATCCGATCGAGGAGGAGAATACTTGAGCACGGAATTCCGTGACTATTTAAAAAAGAATGGGATTCTCTCTCAGCATACACCTCCGTATACACCACAGCACAACGGTGTATCGGAGCGGAGGAATCGCACCCTATTGGATATGGTGCGCTCTATGATGAGCACCACTGAGTTGCCTATTTCCTTTTGGGGTTATGCGCTTGAGACAACAACATACCTATTGAATCAAGTTCCATCTAAATCTGTACCTATCACACCATATGAGATATGGAGTGGGAAGAGACCATATCTTAAACGAGTTAAGATTGGGGTTGTTCGGCCTATGTCAAAAGGAAAAATCCGGACAAACTCAAGGCACGATCAGTTCTTTGCAAGTTTGTGGGATATCCAAAGAATTCATAAGGATATATTTTCTACCACGCTGATGAACAAAAGGTGTTTGTTTCTTAATACGCCACCTTTTTAGAAGAGGAATTTCTTCTATAAGAAATTAGTGGCAAAGAGGTAAAGCTGGAAGAAGTTCCAGCGGCACAAACTACAACTGATAATTTATTGGAAACAGAGGATTCAGTAGTCTCCAACGAACCCCAGCCACTCCGCCGATCTAGTAGGGTTCCTCATCCACCTGAGAGATACTACGGTTTTCTCATTGATGGTGGGAGCGAGAATTGCATCATGGAAGATGATGACCCAACTAGCTTCGAGAAGGCCATCACGAGTGGGGACTCTGTGAAATGGCTGGATGCAATGCGATCTGAGATGGAATCCATGTACACCAACAAAGTATGGACTTTGGAAGTTTCTCCTGAAGGGGTAAAACCCATTGGGAGCAAATGGATATTTAAGAAGAAACTTGGTGTAGATGGAAAAGTTGAGACTTTCAAAGCTAGACTTGTTGCAAAAGGTTTTCGTCAACGACCAGGTGTGGATTATGATGAAACCTTTTCTCCAGTGGCTATGCTTAAGTCTACTCGGATCCTACTTGCCATCGCTGCATACCATGACTACGAAATCTAGCAAATTGATGTTAAGATCGCCTTTCTAAATGGTGATTTAGAAGAGAGCATGTACATGACTCAGCCAGAAGCCTTCGTAGACAGCGGGAGCAACGGAAAGGTGTGCAAGCTGCTTAAATCCATCTACGGGTTAAACCAGGCATCGCGGAGTTGGAACGTCTGTTTTGATGTGGTAGTCAAAGAGTTTGACTTCATCAAAAACGCATATGAACCTTGTATATACAAGAAGGTGGCAGAGAGTAAGGTTGTCTTCCTCGTATTGTATATGGATGACATACTCTTGATAGGAAATGATGTTCCTATGCTGCACTCGGTCAAGCTCTTCTTATCATAAAGATTCTCAATGAAAGATCTAGGTGATGCCTCCTATATCTTGGGGATTAAAATCTATAGAGATAGATCTAAACGGATATTGGGATTGTCCCAATCCAGGTACATAAACACCATACTAAATAGGTTTAGTATGGAAGATTCCAAGCGTGGGAATTTACCCATGATCTCAGGACTTACTCTCTCCAAAGAGATATCTCCCAAGACTGATTTGGAGAGAGCTCGCATGCAAGGGATACCCTATGCTTCGGCAGTAGGCTCTATCATGTATGCGATGTTATGTACCAAACCCGATGTAGCATACTCACTAAGTGTAGTGAGTAGGTATCAAGCAGATCCAGGAGAGAATCACCGGACAGCTGTGAAGAACATTCTCAAGTACTTGAGAAGGACTAAAGAGATGTTCTTAGTGTATGGTAACGGTGAACTCCAAGTGGAGTCCTTTACCAATTCGAGCTTCCAGAGTGATAAGGACGACTCTAAATCAGTCTCGGGATTTGTCTTTACCCTCAATGGATGGGCGATTTGTTGGAAGAGTTCCAAGCAAGAAACCGCGGCAGACTCGACGATGGAGGCTGAATACATCGTTGCCAACGATGCTGCCAAAGAGGCTGTCTGGATGAAGAAGTTCATAACCGAACTTGGTGTGGTTCCGTCCATTGAGCATCCAATACCTTTATATTGTGATAACAATGGAGCCGTGGTTTTAGCCAAGGAACCCATGTCCCATCAGCGATCCAGGCATATTTTGAGGCGGTATCACTTGATCCAGGAGATAGTTGATCGCCGGGAGATCGAGGTCAGGATTGACACGAAGAATAACACGGTGGATCCACTCACAAAGGCCATACCTCATATATAATTTGAGAGACTCTTCGGGATATTGGGTATGAGATACTACAACAACTGGCCTTAGTGCAAGTGGGAGATTGTTAGTTATATGTATGCCCTAGAGGCCATTATTGTACATATGATGTATATTATAGTGGATGCTTGGACATATATAGAGAGGACTTTCTTGCTCGACATGATAGTATGCTATCTGGTTGTTCTTTGTCTTAACATGTAGACTTGTATTATGATACTGTCTTACTCTCACATGTTGATAAAGCCCTTAGGATGTATACTTGACTACCGGGACTATGATGGAGATCATACTGGTGGGGCCAGAGTAGTCCACAAGTACATCCTTTAATTGTTTATAGTCGAGGGTGTATCGAGACAGAGCATCGATATTCCATAGTAGACTAGCGTATACGCTTCTTGACCCATATGATGGGCGATGGATGATCCCACATCCATTGGTGTTTGACATCAAAGATGGTATACGTGTGCTCAGTGGAGACTGGGTACACTGAACAGGACCTGCCGAGAACTCTTAGATGGTATTATACCTAGCGTGAGATAGCAGTTCTCTGGTGACATTTGTACAGGTTAGTCTGTAGACCCGAGATCATCATAGATTGTTGTGTTATTCCCACTGCGCTTTGATTTCCACCTTACCAAGTTCAAGAGAACGTGCAAAATGGTGGCTTTTGGGTATAGTCCCGAGTCATATGGAGGCAATGAGCGATAGGAGGGGATTCGTCTCTCGTATTGGGTGTTGATGTTGCGCAGTGCTCGATTGGCCATAACAGGAATTCCCTGGCCAGGGATGATACGGAGATTTACTGGTAAGTGTTATCAGTAGTTTCTCGACCCGTTATGAGCCTCACATCAGCATGACTTATCGGTTACTGGGGTCTGACGTTTACCCCCCCTAGACTAGATATGCGACATATCAGACGAAGAGCCCTGACTGTATGGTAGTGTTACTGACAGGATTTACAGGAGTATGAGTAGGCTCTCTTGTTGATATTCTGATCGCTCAATACCCGGGTAGCCGTTACGTCCAGCTAGTACTGCTGACGGCTTGTGGGTGCTTGATATGATCATCACCTACTGCCGGCGTATTGACGAGTCTTTAGAGTCCAACACAGAGGTTTCCTGGCTCAGGCGAAACGAAGTAGGACCACATTTGTGATATATGCGGGACCGAGATTAATACGAGTATGTGATACCGTATTCTATTCTCGCGATATGTGATATTGGTCGGTTATATGTGATATAGCCGGGTTATCGAATCAAGTGTTGATTCGATAAGTTGATACATATGATATTAGTTGGTTATATGTGATATAACCGGATTATTGAATCAAGTATTGATTTAATAATTTAATATATAATTATATATTTGATATATTAATTTACACTAACTAATATTTGCTCACTTGTGCATTTCTTTTTCTCACATGTAAACACTTAATATATATGTGATATATATTATTGTGTCATGCTTGTTGATACATTCAACATGGGTGTATGAGACTTACACCATGCTTATGATAATGTGAGGTTTATTTATTTAAAGTAAATCAAAATTAGATGGAATTTAGTCTTGGTTGATGCTTAGTGGAAGCTTGTAGAACCCATTGACTTGGTCCACTAATTTTGTCTTACATTAGATATTTATTAACCCAACCATTGTCATTAGCCATGGTTAAGTCTCTATAAGAGTTATATGATATATTTTCTCACCCATGATTGCCATTCTCACTCATTCTATTTTTCCTCTTCATCTTCTTCATTAAGAGAGCTCTCTAGGTTTAGGAGAGGTGAAGAAAATTAGTGAGAAAATTAATTCTAAAGTGGGAAAAAATCATACTTCATCATCCTCTACTAGACTAGCCGTTTAGTTTAGGGTGTTAGCTTCACTAACTCCAAATTAGTAAAGAGGTAGCTTGAGTTGGTGTCTCCTCGACGTAGATTATCTTCGGCCTCGAAGACTTCTAGCAAGCTTGTTCCTTTCATCTTGTGGAGCCATTCTAGAGTCCGAAAGATCACTACTTGGAGCGAAGGGACTACCACACGGAGCTTTTGAAGTGAATGACCGGTTTACAAAGGGTGTATTCCTTGTTCATTTAGATGTAAAGTTGTTTATATGCATCTATTGTCTAATTCTCTAATAATGATTCTATGGTTAGGGTTGTTTAGCATGGCAATTTTTGAAAACGGCATGGATGATTCCTCCCGATACCTTGATGTCGTGCTAAGTAAACCTTCAGGATATGAGGGCCGATCAGAGGATGCGGCGCCTGAGATCCGAGGATTTACGTGTCGATGCTGGACATGGGTTTCATGATGTTCGAGTGTCGGTGTTGGACACTCCAGTTTTATTATGATTCTTGTGTGTCGTTGCTGGACACACCCACCTGATGATGCATTCATACATGATTCACATCTTATGACATGGACACGAGTACCTGGGTATCACTTTTATGCTACTGTTACCTTGCTTTTATTCGATGTTAGTGTATTATTATTATATTATTGTACTGTATGACCTAAGAGATCGTCATACATGCGATTTATACTCGGTGATGTCTTCTACTCACGAGTTGGAAACTCACCCCCGTTGTGCCACAGTTTCTTGCAGGTTCGGCCGTACAGGTTCCGTTGTGGCTTGCTGGCACACTGCTTCTTTCCGGGTGATTGCTTGGTAGGTTGTTCACTTGCATCATGACCACCAGTTGTATTTGTATATTTATTTC
This sequence comes from Agapanthus africanus, assembly GCA_030015575.1. Taxonomy (NCBI): domain Eukaryota; kingdom Viridiplantae; phylum Streptophyta; class Magnoliopsida; order Asparagales; family Amaryllidaceae; genus Agapanthus; species Agapanthus africanus. The sequence continues at coordinate 223,688,888 of CM057344.1, read as the reverse complement.
AGTTGTATCTATTTAAGCTTCATCAACCAGACTTGTATATTTAGTAAACTTAGAAAACCACAGTTGTTTAGTCTTTCGACCTTAGAGTCGCGCTCTTGTATTATTATTGTTTTCTGGTTTTCTTGATGATGTTTAGTCTTCTTGCTGTGTTTTGATCCTCTCCCTTGAGCGTTGTATAGTTATTATCTGCGTGGTTGTTTCCGCCTTTCGGCGAAGAGCTAACTCCCGCTTGGGGACGCCTTTTATCATTATTACCTGTATTTGTTTTCGGGTTTAAATATACAATGGAGGTGCCGCCGAAATTTTCAATGACGAAACATGTTTTCAATATAGCTACAAAACATTGTGTTTTCGTATACTATTACTTATCTCTTAAAGAAAGAGCTTATTTTCTTTATACCGTTATTTCAAAACTTCACCTCCACTACTTTCCCTAAAAGGTTTAGATTTCTGGGCTTTTGGCTTACTTGAATTAGGTGGGGTCCTATAGACTTCACATGATTCAAGTGCCAGTCATGTGCTTTTCCGGGTCGTAACAATGTTGGTATCAGAGCGTTAGGTTTAACCTTGGTTCCAGTCTATGTTTGACTATGCGGAGTCTAGGGCGTATATATATATTCGGAATCTAGGCTTGACCTTACGGAACTTAGATTTGGCTGAGGGGGTACTAGACCCGAACTTTCGTCGCGTAGATTGACCTTGGTTGATGGAGTAGGTGACTTAAGTAGAGTGATGTACCGTGTGTATGTTCCGCGACATACTTACGATACGCTACCCCGCTTAAGAAGCCTTAGGATGTACATTTCTTATGCACCATATTTCTATTCGTTCCTATGATCTATCCTCATCGATGTTGATCGTGGCTTTCGTTACCATGGATACACGAGCAGAGAGAGTTGCGGCTAGAGATGCGGTCAGAGCAAGCTCGTCATGAACGAGGACTGACCAGGGTGTATTCCCGTAACACACGATCGTTTTGATGTGTTGATTTTACTAAGAATTCCCGTTGACACGAATGATCAGATCGGCACCAGATGATCGGGCCACTGATAGAGGCCGACCAGAATGTGAAGGCTGTTGATGTACCGTCTACTCCAGGTGATTGAGGCATTGTCTACCGTGCAGACAGATGAGCCAGCTATTGCTGCGATTGATAAGATATCGCCCATAGACCATGAAGCTAATGCAGCAGGATTTTATACATGGGGAGATGATAGAAGATTTCTAGTCACCCTTGGATAGGGACTAGGAAATGTTATTCGTTTGGATACCTCGATGCGAGATCGCCATATTGGCTAGCTTTAGCTAGAAGAGGACCTCATACAGGCGTTTTGTGAGTCGATTGAAATAGGACAAGCGTAAGCGCATCACTTAGATGATTTGAACGAGTTCCCGAGAATGTAATTGGCCAGATGCCTACTACAGGATATTTGAAATGCCGAGTTCATAGCTTCGGAAATAAGACTCTAGATATGAGTGCAGCCGTTTGGAGCGTAGTCTACACAGATACGAAGAGATGATTCCGAATTGGTCCACATTAAAGAAAAGCAGAGTAAGAGGTTCGTACGAGATCTTGACGAGATGAAGTTCCATTCCGTTGACACAAGAGATGTGATACGCACGCAGAGGCATTGAATAAGGATATATCTTCCAGAAGAAAGTCATGAAGAGGATGCAGCTGTTCCGGAACAAGAAGTTGATTAAGTAAAGAGTGCTAACTTTTGAGCAGTCCTGCAGAGATGATATTTGGGAGAGACCCTAACAGAATCTTTCTAGAATACTACACAAGAAGGCTTGGACCAGGATCGTAAGTATCGCGCACACTCAATAGGTCAGAGATTGTCATCGTTGACGTGATACGTTACTAGTGGCCATGATAATTGATCAGGAAATCTTCAGAGAAGCGCCAGAACGTGATTGTTTCCGTCATTACTCCAAATCGGGCTGTCGAGCCGAGAAGTCATGTAACTGGTAATCCGCAGAGAGAAACGAGGACCTAACGTGTAACGCCTTGAAAATCGTTCTGGTGAAATTTCGGAAAATCGGGAAAATAAGGGGGTTTTCTGTAAAAAGTCAAAATACAAATATTTTTATTTTAAAATTAAATATAAATATTCTAGCTATGTAATTGCTAGTATTTGGTGTTTATTGAGCCACTGGTGAGATTTCAAAATTTCTGAAAATTTTTCCGAAATTAATTATTTTAATATTATTTTAAGCCGTCACTAATAAATTTAATTAGGGAAAATTACAAACCGGAATGAGTTGAAACAAATTTTGTGCATCATAATACATTAAACAAAATTTTATCATGTGGTTTTTGAAATTTAAATGGGGTTGTTCACCGGTGTTAGAAAATATCGAAGAAAAAGGGTTTTTTTCGGTGAATTAGTGTAGACGGAAGTGGGGTACATCATTTATCTCTTTTTTTTTCACTCACCATAAACCCCACACACTCTCTCTCCCTCTCTTAAACATGTGGCCGGCCTTAGGACCTCTCTCTCTCTTTTGATTCTTCAAAGGGGTTCTAGATGTGTCTTTTTGGAAGAAAATAAAAAGAAAATGCATAAAACATGAAATGACATAAAGAAGAAATGATGGTAGAACTTTCCACATCTTTCCACACCCTCACTCACTCCCTCACTTTCCTCCTCCATTTCTGGCTGAATTCAGTCCCTCCCCCTCTACACAATTTTACATTTCAATTTTTGCTCAAAAAACCCTCCAAATCCATCAAAAATCAACATATATTAGCACAATTCATCACTAAACCCTATCCAATTTCCTTTGCTCCTATTTAGCTTGGATTTTGAAGTCAAGAGACCCATCTTGGAGGTTATGAAGCAAGGGTGAACTCACAATTTTATGGTATAAATTCTAAATCCATGTTAATTTGTGTTAATTGTTGCAACCCGATCAATTAAAATGCTTAATTATGGTTTTAATTCAAGGTTTGAATTTCTAGAAAATGGTTATTAAATTATTATTAGGGTTTTGGTTCTTAGGTTGTGATCTAAAATGGTAGGTTAGTTTATTAGAAAATGTTAAACTTAGTCTAGTAGCAAATTTGCTAGTTATTGCATTTAATTGTTTTGATTAGGATCTTTTTGTAAACTAGATTTTTGCAAACCATGTAAATAAGTTAGAAAAAATTAGAATTAGGGTTTTTATTGTTAGATTGTAGTGTTAATGTGTAGATTAACTTGTTAAGTGAGGGTTAAACATAATCTAGTTACTAGTTGCAAAATTTTAGTTTAAAAATTATGCTAATTATGCTAGTTTCTTTTTATTTGCAAACTAGGTTTTGGGGAAATTGACTAAGTAATTGAGATTAAATACCAATTGGGGTTTTTATGATATTATGAACACTTTAATTTGTAGTTTAATAATTTAGTTCGTGCAAAACCAAGTTTAGTTGCGGAATTGTGAATTTTGTTGTGAACGTGTTAAAATTTGATAAAATTGCAAACTAGAAATTTTGGTTTGATACAAATTGATGGGATTAAATTATAAAAATGGTTTTTATGACTTAGTTATGTTGTTTAATGAATAATATGACCATTAGTTTCATTTAAACAGTAAGTTTTGAAGTAAAACGGTAATTTGGCGTTTTCGGGTTTTTCGAAATCGGACTGTTTGATCGATTTTAGGGTTTCGATGGATTTAATCATGTTTTATAATATAAGTAATGAGTTTTAAAACTATGTGTTATTTGTTGATGTTTATCTCGATCCATCGGAGTTTGTACGCCGATACCGAGCGATATTTGGTTCTTTTGCGTGGACGGGACATAGGTTTTAACCTATGCTTGTTGCTTGCATCGTTTTGACGTTTTGTATATGATTCAGTTTACGATACTATTTATATGTTGCGTTTAGGTACCCTTCAAGTGGACTGCGGGCGATGAAGAGGAGGATGGCGACACCGTCTTCGGCAGACATGGACCAGGTGAGTAGATGCATATCTACGGGGGGAAGTCGGGTGGATGGCGTTTAGCACCCCCGCAACGTAGAATAGGAATAGTACTTATTGACATTAGGAAACCCGATGTGACCCTAGATTCTTACTGAGCAGGACCCTAGTAATGACCCTAGGCGGGACTAGACTGATTTAGGAAAACCATACGTGAGGATGAATACTTTGGGAGAGGTTCGTAGGTTTCTGATAGAAACACACACGCACACACTAAAACTTGACATGGCGTATACGTATATGTGTGTATATATATAAAACTAGGTATAGGTATATATATATATACACAATACGTATATGGGATTTGTTGATGTGATATGATATCTGAGGTATGATGAAACAGTATGACTGGGCTTGATGCCGTGATTCTTGACTATACAGTCGTATTAAAGTGTTAGCGGATCATTAGAGAAAGAGATAATGAATATGAATATATAAATTATGAAGGGTGGTGGTGATATTGAGGTACATGGGACGCTAAAATAGTACCTGGGCTGTAGCTTGTGACTTGATGACGATAAGATATCGGTATGACTTAATCACAATATGATACATATGACATGATATTTCTAAGGATAAACTAATGATGCTTATCATGATGGCAATGATATATGATTGATGTATGCGATCACAGTTTAGCACCTTGATCATGAGATGTGTTGATGATGACATTATACGAATGAGAAGACACCTAGGAGATACTTGACCGTACCCCGATATTGGGATGTCGTACGATGGATTTTACCGTACGAGGCTTAGATTTGATGATTGATCCGCACTCTTGATTCGAGGAAGCCGTACTACGTACGTGACGCTATTGAGGCGGGATCGCCGACTATTAGAGATATTGATTCAGACCTTAGGTAGACTCTAGTTTCTTACTGACTAGTCTATTAGGTTTAGTTCCTTAGGATGTTAGATGGACACTAGTTTAGGTTCGACTCACATAGTGGTAGTTGTACTCGTATTTCGCAGAGGAGTGGATAATGCACATCTGTCTTTACATTCATACTGTAATCATCATGGTGCATGTTCTTACATATGTTGCAATAATCAGTACAAACCATACCTGTTAGGACACCAGCACCATTACCGATGATGCGCATATTCCACGCACACTTAATTGCCGGCTCACACACATCATCATCGGTAATTGCTATGTCACGTACACTTTAGATCATATTGTCTTTTATGGATAGAATCAGTTAACAACTAGACCGATATAATATTGTGATTATTCTCTGATGTTAGTATAGACATGATATTTATTACTTAGACATCCATGCATTCATATTTTCATGTTATCATGCAGTATTATGGGCATATGCCGACACTTATCATATAGTTACTCATGATTTTGAGATTTGGATTTCTATGAGATTTCTGGATTTTTGGGGAAAACCGCAAAAATATATTAAAACTTCTCTCTCTCTCCACTTCTCTTTTTAAAATAAGATGCGGTTTTCTCGTGATGTATGTGTCGTCCACCATGAGTATTTCATGTTTTCTGTTGGATTTCGAGACCCGATTCGAGGAGTGGATGAACCGTCTCGGGTACATGGTGGGCCCGGTATGGTACCCCGGGGCAAGAAGATCGAGTTGTAGACGATGAGCCTGGCAGGGGAAGGCTACCTACCGGTGATGTCTGGCGCGGCGGATATCCGGAGGATACCGACCGTTGTCGTGAGATTTGATGATATGGGCCGATCCGGACTGACGGAGCCCGAGATATTGAGACTTGAGATTACATGTGTTGTGTCGATGCTTGACACGGATTTCCATGGATTTCATTGTTGAGATTTCAGATTCTTATACACATTTTACTATGATAATAGCTAAAGATTTCTTATACATATATATCTGGATTTCAGGATTTGTTACTTTACATTCATGGTGCATGCATTTCATTTCATATGACATAGTATTATATGAGGCACTGACACGAGCACGGAGTATCTGCACTTACACGTAGTTTTACCATGCTATTACTAGTTGATTGGGATATAATAGTGTATTATTATGACCTAGGATAGCGTCGTGCATTCGATTTCTTTTCATAGATGTCTTCTACTCACGAGTTGGCAACTCACCCCCGTTGTACCAAATTTTATTACAGGTTCGATGTACAGGTTTCCGTGGAAGCTTGTTGGCACATCTTTTCTTCAGGGTGATTTGCACGGTAGGTTGGTTCACTTGTATCCGAACCACCATTGTACTTTTATTCATTCATTTGTACCTAGTAAGCTCCATCAACCATATTTGTATTACTTGATAAGTTTATAGGACCAGTCTTTTATTTCGACCTTAGCGTCGCGCATGTATTATTCTGATCTGGTGGTTTTGTTTTCTTTTGAGTTTTGAGCCTCGCCTATTGGCGTTGTATATTATTGTGCTTGTTGTGGTTGTTTCCGCCTGTTGGCGTTGATGCTAGCTCCCGTTTGGGGATGCTTTTTATTGTTTATGTATATTATACTTGTTGTACCCGTTTGGGGGCCAGTTTTTACAGAGGAGACTCTGCCGAAATTTTTGGTAAAATTTGCTGATGTTTTTATACTTGTTTTCTTTTCTTTTCTTCTTTTTCTTCTTTTATGGTTTAGATTTCTAGGCTTCGGCTTACTTAGGTCACGTGGCGCCTCTAGACGCTTCGTAATCTAAGTGCCGGTCACGTTCCGTACTTTCGGGTCGTGACATAACGGCAGAGGACGCCAGACCGTGGGTAAGAGGCAAGTAGATATCTTGCTTTATCAGCCTTGGATGCACCGTCACCTTTCGACATTGAAGGAGGGGCACCTTGATGGCTGTTATTATAATTTGCGCATTGGTGATTCACATATCACGTTTTTGTCATTTTGGATTCTAGTATTTTTATGACTGTTCATGATTGATATTTCCTACGTGCATTACAGTTGCACTTATTCGTATTTTCATATATCAGTTGTATTGATGTTCGTTTTGAGCATAACCACTGCACTGTATTTTGATTTCATGCACACAGTGTCCACATGATTTTGACTTATACTTTTGGTGTAGTTTACACCCACTTTCAGTATTTGATATGGTTTTGTGCGCATAGATGCACATGTTTATGAGTTTATATACCGCGGTATACTTGATTTTGATTGGTGTATGTCGTATACTGTTGATTTTAATTCTTATACTCGATATTCGTTTTCGTTCATCCTAGTGTACTGGATTTAGGTTTTCGTGCACCTTGTGCACTTGATTAGGATTCTTGCGCACACATGGCGCAATAGATGCGATTTTGTGCACACCAGATGCACTAAAATCGAGATTCTTCATGCATATCAGATGCACATGATATTGTTGTCGTGCACACCCGTTGCACTCGACATCTGTTTTTGTGCACGCCCATTGCACTTAGTTTTGTTTCTGTACACATTTGTGGCACTTGTGTTTGATTTCGATTTCCGTGCGCACCAGATGCACGTGGTATTCTTTGTTTACATTTTTGGGATTGATTTCTTTTGAGCAGCATGTTTTATGATATGTACTACGGTTTATCGACTGAGCAGGACTAGTCTGAGGACAGTACCTGAGTATCTTTCCATGCATCGATAATTACCGAAGGGATTTCCAAAAAGGAGCTATAGTCTCCATATTTTCTTACGTGTCTACGATGACACAAAACTTTATGAAGGAAACCTTTCTAAATCATTTTCAACAGGCGGAACGTATATACTAAACAAAGGATATGTATATAGCTATTTTCCTTATATTGAACGTCCGCTACTTATGCCGTGATACGCTCATCGCACGGCGATTTGAAAAAAGGTTTTGCATGTATTTCTATTTGGATGTTTTGACGATTTTACAACGATGCGTACTATATACATGTTATCATTTTGAGTATATCATGTTGGTTTTCGTATTGGATTTTGACATTATATTTTCATCATAACTCCGATGATTGCGTGATGCTTGACGGAACTTTGATTTTGAGCTTTACACTCATTTTTATGCGCAAGCTATGCACTATATTAAGTTTTATATATTCGTGATTTCGGAGCCCCGACGATTTGATTGTTTTGCTGAAATGTTTTAATATTTGGGGGGAGTTTAAATTTAAATTCGGGGACCGAATTTATTTAAGCGGGGAAGATTGTAATATTTCAGAAAATAAAATATTATTTTGGAAATTTAAATAATTAAAATAATAAATATTATGAATATTTTAATGTTTGGAGATTGGTTTTAATGTTATGGTATGATCATATACCGATAGATTGGAAAATTAATATGAATATTGATTTTGAAAGAATTTATGAGATTTAGACATTTTATGAATTATTATACAATTAATTATATACGAGTTTATCACTAAACTTGATTAATATTCACTAATCATGCATTAACCTTAATCATGTTTATGTGCATGACATGTACCATGACATGTTATTAATACATGTTACATTTTTATGGATATGCACCATGGTTTCTTATTTAAAAATGATTTCGTTTTGTTTCAAAAAAAAAAAGAGAAGAAAAGGGAAGCTATTTATGGCATGAGGGACAAGGAGGTATGGGCTTTTGTGTGAGAGAGAGAGAGAGGGTTGCATGGCTCTTTGACCATGGTCTCTTCACATTTCCATCATCTCACCATCTTCATCTTCACCTCTTCCTCCACCCTTCACCTCTTCTACACCCCACTCAACACCAACCAAACTTAGCCAAAAACTACACACCCTTTCTCAAATCTTGTGCACAAGCTCAATACAAACACTTTGGAAGTATCAAGTTGCCACTTTGAAGACTTTGAGCAACTCAAGAAAATTCTTGAGTTGCCAAATGAGGTATAATTTCACACCTTTAGTTAAGATTTTAGCTTTCCTTGTATCCTATAGTGTTTAGAGTTAAACCGATGAAGGATAATGATCTTTGAAAATTCCTAGTTGAGGTTTAGGTGATATTTTGATGTATGAAGGTGAAATTGAGGTTTTGATAGTGACTAAACCACTATAGTGTTGGTAATTTTGAACTAACCTGAGACAAAATCCCAAACTTGAACTTTAAACATTCCAATGTCAGTTTTGTGGAATTTTAGAGGACTACAGGGAATCTGGAGCAACTTGGGAAGTTTCTAAGAAAATCAAACAACTACATTGACCTAGTTAGATCACTAGGAGACCACTACAGAAGAACGAGACCAAAATATCAAAACTGGTCCGGCGACACCCGTTACTGTAGCACTTCTCGCCGGCTAAATTTTGGAGTCTGGTGTTGGATTTTGGCCTATAGCTCATACTCTTCATAACCCCTATATTGTTAGTTTATTCCTATGGCTCTCTTTTTCCTCACTTATCCAAGCATGGAATATAATTGCAATTCTAAATTGCAACCATGCTTGAATAGCGAGTCAAGACTAATATACAAATAATAAAACCCATGCCTTGCCCATTCCACAAATATCTCCACAATTTACACCTCATTTTTCTATTTTCTAAAAATAGAAAAACATGTCATACTTCATATAATAATATATATATTTATATATATCAAATAATATATATATATATATATATAAAGCAATTAGTGAGCTAATGATATTAGTTAAGATATAATTATATCACATAAAATATATATCACATTATTAAATCAACACATGATCTAATAATTGTTGGAGATAGTGCCCTCAGAGTCAATTATTGGATCACCGGCACATGATTGCAATGATTGAGGGAGGACCTATACCGGTAGGACAGTCTTACTCAAGATGATAGTATGCTATCTGGTTTATCTTTATCATTGTGTACTGCTTTAGGTGACCTTACAGGTCACTATTGCGCGTTGATAGAGCCCCTACGATTCTTGCTTGATTGCCAGCAGTATGAGGGCGATCATATACGTGGGAGCTGGGGTCTATAAGCACATCCTTAAAAGGTCCCTAGTCGAGGGAGTTTAGAGACAGGGCATCGATACTCCAGAGTAGACTAGGGTATACAGTCGAGATCCCGACGAGGGGCGGTGGCCGGTCTCACAAGCCACTGGTGTCAGTTGGATCACCTAAGATGTATACAGGTGCTCATTGGGTTATGAGTACACCGGACAGGACTCGCGCGGGAACATGCTAGTTGGTCTTATACCTGACGTCAGATAGCAGTTCCCTGGTGACATGTGTACAGGTTAGTTCATCGACCTGAGATCGTCATTTGTCTCGTGTGAGTTCCCACTGTACTTTGATTACTACCCTACCACGCTCAAAGGAGACGTGCAAACAGGTTTTAGTTGGGTACAGTCCCGAGCCACATGGAGGCAGTGAGCGGATCTGCAGGGGTTCATCTCTCCCGGTATTGGGGGTGAGGTCGCGCTGTATCTAGGAGAGCCATTACATGAAGTCCTTGGCCAAGGCAGGAGATTTACTGGTAGGTATTCCAGTATCTCAGGGTGTTCTGGGCTACACTCCGACACGACTTGTACCGCTTTTAGGGGTCTGACTTTTACCAACCCCCTAGGCCCGCCATGCGATGCTCATAGTCGAACGAACCGGACCGTACGGATATTGTCACTGACAGGCTCAGTAGGGTGTCAGGATGAGTTCGCTCATCGATGTCCCTTTTGGTCAGTACCTGATAGCCCGTTACGTATGGCTAATATCTCTGACGTGCTAATGGTTAAATCCACAACCAAAGTATTGATGAGTCTTTAGAGTCCCCCACAGACCGTTTTGTCAAGTCTCGGGCGAAATGCTGTAGAGGCCGTATGGAGATATGGCAGGGTTCGAACATGTACGTGCGGTATTGCACGCATCATGATCGGACGGATAATACTAGCAGGCTTTGGTTTAAGCCGGATCCTAGTATTATACAGTGTAGATTTTGTCTCATTGTATTTGTATTCGGTTGGAATACAAATGTGGGTATGTATATACAGTCGCGGGATTTTCCTGTAATTTATTACGGGATCAGTTTTTTGAAGTTGCCAGTTTGATTTCCGTTTCGGCCATTTTTCTTAGTATCTTTCATTGGCTGAAAATTGGTGGAGGAGGGCTTATTTGCAATTGTGCAAATTAGCCATTTGGAGGGTGTTTCTTGTTAGTAGTTGGATCTGTAAGTCTACGGTAGCGCCCCGGCCGTCTACAGACGCCAAATGCGGAACAAAAAACTTTTAACTGGCGCTATCGTATACTTTAACCCGGATCTGCCATTATTGCTAAACTAACAAACTGTAAAGAGTGTAGAAAGGTTATACCGAACGATCCGAGTCCTTCGTTCTTCAACCATCATCTCACGCTCCGTTGCGGCTGCTCCGATCTCATCGATCTCCAATATGCTCGTCTAGGTGGCACCACGTCAACGATTCTTTAAACGGGCTCCCGCCTCTGACTCGAGGCAACTCGGTCGTCAAGTTTGCTAAAAGAGACGACCAAGAATGATGTAGAGAATGAGTAGATGACTTTGTCTCACTTCGTCCAAATCCGTGGACGATCGGTTAATGAAGTTGCCGTGGGAATCGGGTGATGGAATGAAATGAGCTGTGAAATTCCATACACCGAAAAATCTATCATAATCTTTTTCTACCAAATGAAAGCATCAAGTGAGAGAGTGTGTGAGAGTGAGGGGAGGGGCCGGCCATTTATAGATGGAGGGAGGTGATGGTAGGAGCAAGTGGTGACCATAACATGAAGCTTATCATGAAGAAAAGATCTTAACAAGAACAAAAAGCATTAATGTAAACCATAACTCACATAAACCTAGTCATCACATAATAAATGCAATTAAAGGTTCATGAACCTAGTCACCATCCTAGAAACTTCTAGAACCTTCTAGAAGCATGACTCATCCTCATCCAAGAAAAGATAAATCCGCCTTTAACCAAATGTTAAAAGACGGCTGATAGAAAACTGGAAACTGGCAACTTCCAAAAGTGATCCTGAAACAACTTTCAGGATAACCCCGTAACTGTATAAAAATACCCGCATTTGTATTACGACCGAATACAAATGCAACCGAGACAAAGATATTATATCTACTCAATACAATACTCGGATCCGGCTTAAACCAAAGCCGACCAGTATCATCTGCCCGAAAAATAACACGTGCGTAAACGCACGTGCATTTTCTGAACCCTGCCATAAAACCATACGGCCTCTACAACGTTTCGCCCGAACTTGGGAAACTGTCTGTGGGGGACTCTTATGACTCGTCAGTACCCTGGCAGTGGGTTTAACCACAAACCGTCAGCGGCACTAGCAATGCGTAACGGCTGCCCATGGACTGACCTCAAGGGAGGCCAATGAGCGAACTCATCCGGAAATCCTATTGAGCCTAACAGTGACAATGTATATACAGTCCGGTCCGTTCGTCTATGAGTATCGCATATCTGCCTAGGGGGCTAGCAACGTCAGACCCCCAATAGCAGTATAAGTCGTGTCGGAGTGTAGCCCAATAACACCCTGAGATACTACTGGAGTACCTACCAGTAAATCTCCTGCCACGGCCGTGGGCTTTGTGTAATGGCTCTCCTAGACACAGCACGATCTCGCCCCCAATACCGGGAGAGACGAATCCCCTGCCGATCCGCTCACGTGCCTCCATATGGCTCGGGATTGTACCCAAAAACTACCTGTTTGCACGACTCCTTTGAGCCGTGGTAGGGTAAAAATCAAAGCACAGTGGGAACTCACACGAGACAAATGACGACCTCAGGTCGATGAACTAACCTGTACACATGTCACCAGGGAACTGCTATCTGACGATAGGTATAGTATTAACTAGCAGATTCCCGGCGAGTCCTGTCCGGTGTACTCATAACCCAATGAGCACCTGTATACATCTTAGGTGATCCAACTGACACCAGTGGCTTGTGAGACCGGCCACCGCCCCTCGTCGGGGTCTCGACTGTACACACTAGTCTACTCCGGAGTATCGATGCCCTGTCTCGAAACTCCCACGACTAGGGACCACAATTAAGGATATGCGTATAAACCACCCAACTCTCACGTATATGATCGCCATCATACTGTTGGTGGTAAAGCAAGATCCTAAGGGCTCTATCAAAGTGTAACATGTAATCAGTCACCTGAACATGTACACGACTGATAAAGGCAAACCAGATAGCATACTATCATCTCGAGTAAGACTGTCCTACCGGTATAGGTCCTCTGCAATCATTGCAATCACGTACCTGTGATCCAATAATTGACTATGAGGGCACTATCTCCAACAGGATCATGATGGTTTTGCCTCCATTGACTTTCTTATTCATCATGATTTATTTGATGGGATGGGTTGTGTGAGGGGATTGATATGATGATTGAGGTAAATCATTTTCTTTAGTGATCAATGCCTTTTTTTTCATGGGCTTTCTCTTTCCTCCATCATTGTATTGGCCGGCCACACTTGGGGGAGTGGGGAATTATTGATTCATTTTTTTTTGATGGGAGAAAATATAGTTCTCATTCTTGCTTGCAAAAATGGCTAGCCCTCTCAAAAGTTCATTACATCTCATTTCCTCCACAAAATGGCAACTTCAACCCCAAGAGAGACAAAGAGCACTACACTTATTCTACAGGAATTCTTGGACACGTCGACTCGCCAACTTCGTCCCCGAGTTGCCTCGGTCCAGAGGTGGGAGCCCATAAAAGAACCCGGCGATGTGGTACCCTTCCGACGAGGAGATGAAGACCGGAGATTCCACGGGGAGATCGGGATGACGACGAGAAGACCGAAGGACATGGATCACTCGGTATATCTCTCTACCCCTTCTCTTGTTAGCTAGGAGTAGGTTAATGGCCCGATCCGGGATTTTAAAGTGCGCGGTGGTGCCGGTTTACAAGTTAAGTAAAAGTTTCGTTTCCGCATTCCGATGTCGGATTGACGGCCGGGACGCCGCCGTGCACTTACATGGTATCAGAGCCACGCCATTAACCTAGTCTAGCTTGCTCTAACGTGTTTACAAGTTCGATCGATCGGATTTTCCAAAAACCGCGTTTTTCATGCATCAGTTTTCTGTCGAATTTTTTTTGGCTCGAAAATTTTTTCAGTACATTGCAGAAATACGTGCAGGGAATTCTAAGCATTCTGGAAAAGTTCAATGCACTGATTCCTCAGTAGGACCGCGGAACCGCGGCCATACCCCTGTTGTGGCCGCGGTTCCGCGGCGGGAAAGTGTAATCAATGCATCAGATTTCTACAGTGGGTCTTAGACTGGGAAATGGGGTTTTTGGTATATTCTGTTTGGGCCCAGAATTTTTTGAGTGCTACAGTTGTGCTTGGGGCCCACTCCGAAAAGTTTAGTCGATCGAAAATTTTAAACATGTTAGTTCACAGTATTTACGTTATATCTGCGACTGTGAATGTCACTTGATCGGTAAATCCTGTCTAACTGCTATAGCCCTTTTAGACGGATTTGCGAACATGACATTCACGTTGATGTTCTGTGTTGTGCTGTGATGTTGCGGATTGTCGTGGTGGATAGCCTGGATGCAATGTTAGTACAGTTTGGTTGTATATGTACATTTAATATTGCGGGGCGAGCGTCCGACATGTGGGCTGCCGTTACTGCCTGTTTGTATATTACTATTTTGGGGTACGACCGGGCTGAGGTCGATGTACTCGTTGTATGTATATTTTACTTTCTGTACTAGGACTACCCCCCAGAGGGGTGCACGGATAGCCGGGTTCTAGAGGGAAACGGGCCCGCATCTCATGACATTGAGACGGAGGGGGCTTTACTCTAGAATTGGCGGGCTATTCGCCGCACTCGTAGGGGGTAAGGTTGACCCAGGAGGGGTGCCCAAGTTACCGGATTCCGAGAAGTGCTGGGTGGCCCATTCACGTTGCTGAAGGGGGCTTCCTCGCTTCAGGTTTTGGCGGGTAACTTGCCGCGCCCGTAGGGGTCTAGGATTTCATTGCACAGGCTATCCACACGACCAGGGGAACGTCGGGTTTCAGTAGTGGCTCTATGAAACCCGGGGATCCCAGATATCTGTATTATTCTGTGATGCTTATTACATTTCCGTGATGTTGCATTTTATCACGTCTTGAGCGAATATTATATATTGATATATATACTAGTAGATGTTGTATATGTTTTGCATCCGCGCTAGTCCAGTCCCCGCTCCGTCGTTAGTTAAGTAACCTAACGGGTAATGACGGGACCCAGTGGCGAATGCGGATGGCATATACGTACATCATTATTTTCGTTCTTTATTGGTGTGATCAATTGATGGGACTGCGTTGATTCGGATCAATGCAAGCTAAACAAACCTATTCTGATGTTGTTGGAACACTTTTCAAAAAGCTGTTATTGCAAGGACGTTCACTTTTGTTTTGCACAGTGGTATTCAGTTGGAATATCCGGCACCTCAGTCGACGAGGCAAGGGCCGAGATCCCTTCACCGGGAGTGACCCCTTGGACAGAAGTTTGCGTCAGGGTAATAACTTCACTATATCCGATTACTTTTGCTTTGCATCGTGGTATTCAGTTGGAATATCCTGCACCTCATTCTACCGGGAAAGAGCCGAGATCCCTTCACCGGGAGTGACCTCTTTAGCAAAGGTTTTCGTTACTATATTTTTATAAAAGCTATCCGGTTCCTTCAACGATATCAAATTCATTACGTTAAAGGTTTTTCGCCAGAAACCATTCATAGCCCTCCGTCATTTCAGACGGGTAGCACGTAGTATTCATGCTATGTTTGTTGGCCTTCGTCAAGGCATAGTGTATGGTAGCTTCTTGTTACCTTTCTGCTGCATAGATAGATGCGTTGTTTTGGGACAGTCGTACTGCCTTGTTAGCCAAAGTCAAGGGTAGGTACGGATGGGTTCAAATTAACCTGGATAATGACGGGTAGAACTTGACATGTGACTTATGATTTGTTGGCCTTCGTCAAGATCATAAGAGCATGGGGCAAAAATCACATCGGGAGTTTCTAAAGAAACTGAAACTTGCCAGATATGCGCATACTTTCTGGAGTGTGATAACGTGAGCGGATTCCATCACGTTATCATGCGATGATAGTTGGATCCCGATTCCCACTGATGAGTTGGTCTACTCCTCGGGTGATCCCGACTAATTCTTCTTTCAGGTTTGGAGGAGAATTTGACGGTACAGTGGGAGGTTTCCTGATTAGATAAAGTGATAACCATTCTGATCTAGGTTAGAGTGCACGCTGAGTGTTTCTTTTCTCTCTCTCTTTGGCAGCGACCATGACCTGACCCTAAGACTATGACTCAGTGACCAAGATTAACCGAACCTTCTTAAACATTGGCTTTTGGATTGTCAGAGTTGCAAACCTCATTGCCACTCCTACTTTTACCCTTTTCTCCGGGACACCCCGTAGTACTACGAACGTCCACTTCCATTGGACAAAACCATCATATGGTTATATACGAACTTGAAGGAATTTATTCGAGGATGGTTTCCGGTTCTGGAGAAAACGAATAGGACTATTCAGTTGTCTTTTCCTTTTACCTTCTCTCAGGTTGCGAGTGCCCCTTAGATTAGGGGATAATACACCTATTACGCAAATTGGATAGTCTTATTCCAAACCATAGGCAGGTGCCGACCGGTAGGGAATGAAGAAAACCAATTAGCCTAACGATGCTGTACAGAAGGTATTAAGTAAAGACATATCAAGGGATTAGTAAGAAGGCAAAGTAAATTGCGACTGCTATTCACGACCAAACCAAGTATTTCTTCGCCAATCCTAAATCACCTTTGTATTTCTCCAGGACACTCCGTATCACTACGAAGATCCACAGTTTATTGGATACTCCATCGTATGGTTATATATGAACTCGAAAGGAACTTGTTCCAGTTCGGGGATGGATTCTGGTTCAGGAGAAATAGGAATAAGGTTTATTCGGTTGTCTTTTATCTTCATCTTCTCTCGCATTGCGAGTGCTCCTAGGATTAGGACAGTACACCCATTATGCTTATTGGATAGTCTTCTTCCAAACCATAGGCTGGTGCCAAACGGTAGGGAAGGAAGAAAACCATTTGGCCTAAAGGGGTGTACAGAAGATAACGCTAAAGACATATAAAGGGATTTGGAGAGATGGCAAAGAATTATACGGTTACAGTTGTGAATTTGATAATGGAAGAGGCATTACTAGGAATACCCGGATACCCCATCGAAACATTTCAATGTTTCAGTTTCACTGTGTATTGTTAAAAGAAGACTGATTTCCCAATTAGTCCTTACTCTAGGGTATGTATTTACTAGGTATGATTCTCACATCTGTATGGTTTTACAGATGATGAGTAGGAGTAAGTTATTGGGAATTAGGTGATTATCCTCATTATATCGGAATTCGTTGTAATTGGTGATATTTGAGGAAATCACCTGGGTAGTTTGCCGGACGGCAAATATTTGGTTTTGAATATCCGTTGTTATGTACCAATTTCAAATTGATATATCTGTACGTCTATTTTTATAGAGTGAGATATACCTTTTTGAAATTATATCTATGACATTTACCTATATCAGTTGATGGTTAGGTAAGGAGCATTGAACAACGGTGTAATTCTTCTTAACCATAAGTACAGTTTTCAACCTACGACACACAGGGAATGAGTTATTAGACTCAAAGAACTTATACAGAGTATTGTATGTTGTCCAGTGTCCATTAGGACATAGGGGTTGGTCCTCGCACTATATTCTGTTTACTTGTGACTTCTCTAGTTCTTAGACATGTGTTTCATGGAAACACAAGGTCTGAGTTTTGAGAAGTTATCAGTATAAGATTAAAGTAGAGAACCAGGTATTGCAAGTATCGGGATTCTTCAAGGTGATCGAAGATGTAGATACTTGTGAATGGTATTCAGTTGATAGTAATGATTAAGAGAACTTCCTTCTCTTTCGGGTTACTCATATCTGGATGCATTCTTAAGTTGAGTAACGCTGATCGGCCTCCTTCCATTTAGTTAACATGCACTGGAGACAGCTGCATTATTTGAATCTGGTTCAATTAAATTAGTGCCTCTGGTTCTATATTGGATATAAAACAGTTCATATCTTAACGATGTTAAGGTACGGGGAGTTGTCCGGCTTATGCATAAAACCAGACTCTGGATAACTCAAGGCACGTTTCTGTAATGGCTGTTTGTGGGTTGACCCAGGCTATGACGAGGGTTGACTTTCTACCATCTGGAAGATCAATAGTGATATTATTCTTGACTCGCCACAGTTTTAACAAAAATGGATTTTTCAGAAAACAGTAGTGGGAGTATGGTAGAACTGGAAGTGATTCCAGAACCGCAAACGATTACTGAAAGTTTGATAGGAACCTAAAGATTCAATCTAGCCTGACATTCCATTGGCCACTCCGCAGATACGGTGGGTAACCTCAGGCACCCGAGGGGTACTCCGGTAGCCTCAAGGACGGTGACAGGGAGGTTCTTGTTTACCCAGACTTGCCATTGCTGTTGTTCCAGGCTGCGAGACCCGGCAGCAGGATGAGTATAGCGTCGTTCTAAACCTGCTTTAGAAGTGTACGTGTATATGACACTGCCAGAGGGTTGTCGTAGTCAGTGGGAGCAGCGGAAGCATTGGTGGACAAGTGGCTTATGTCTATTTATAGACTAAAGCAGATATAGCGGAGATAGATCATCTATTTCGATTGTGACAGTCATAGGTTTGACTTCATCATAATAGGGGATGGATATGTTAAGAAGGTAGTAGGGTGTGATGTCCTGGTATTTGGATGACATACACAGAGTAGGAAGTGATATTCCTATACTACGATCGGTTATGCTTTGGTTGTCACACAGTGGTTTTTCCACATAGGACTTGGATATAATATCAAGACATTCTGGTTACTAGATCTATAGATCTAGATTTGGATAGTTTCCCAATCTGGGTATTTAGACAGCATTCTAAAGGTGCTTTAGAATGAACGACTCCTGGCATGGTGGTGTACCTGCAGGTGATGGAGTCACCCTCTCTAAAGGTGTCTTACAGACTAAAGGGGAGAGGGATGTGCATGATTGGCAGATCACTTGCTTAGGCAATTGAGTCAATCATGAGATGTCAAGTGCCACACCAGATGTTTTTGCACGAGATCCAATATGTTGACCCAATCCTGGAGAAACGATCGGAAGCAGTTTTAGAACATAAATGGATGCTCTAGGGATATGATAACGGTAGTCTCTTCGAGAGAAAGTTATCATTCCAGGCTTCCAAGGTAACCTGGATGACAGAGTGGCTGCCAGAGTTATAGTTTTCCCTCTGACGAGGGGCAGTATCTGGACAGGTGGTCCAGGAGAATACTGAGGGAGGCATTGCGCAAGATACTAATTAAGTTCAGTTGACGATACAGTCTAAGAAGTTTGGATTTGGAGTTCATTTATGAGCTAGGTCCCATCAAATATCCAGACATATTCTAAGACAGGTATTGCTCATTTCGGGAGATGGCTTTCTCCGCGAACTTGAGATAAAGAGAGACATAGAAAGAAACATCAAGGCGGATCCACTCACTGAGGCTGTTCTTCGAACGCAATAGTTTCACAAACGGGTTTTGTGAGACTGATTAGTAGAGGAGTTGGGTGTTCGGTATCACATGGGCTGTGAGTATGTGACATCGCAATAATTAGCCTTGAGTGCAAGTTGGAGATTGTTGGAGATAGTGCCCTCAGAGTCAATTATTGGATCACAGGCACGTGATTGCAAAGATTGAGGGAGGACCTATACCGGTAGGACAGTCTTACTCAAGATGATAATATGCTATCTGGTTTATCTTTATCATCGTGTACTGCTTTAGGTGACCTTAGAGGTCACTATTGCGCGTTGATAGAGCCCCTACGATTCTTGCTTGATTGCCAGCAGTATGAGGGCGATCATATACGTGGGAGATGGGGTCTATAAGCACATCATTAAAAGGTCCCTAGTCGAGGGAGTTTAGAGACAGGGCATCGATACTCCAGAGTAGACTAGGGTATACAGTCGAGATCCCGACGAGGGGCGGTGGCCGGTCTCACAAGCCACTGGTGTCAGTTGGATCACCTAAGATATATACAGGTGCTCATTGGGTTATGAGTACACCGGACAGGACTCGCGCGGGAACATGCTAGTTGGTCTTATACCTGACGTCAGATAGCAGTTCCCTGGTGACATGTGTACAGGTTAGTTCATCGACCTGAGATCGTCATTTGTCTCGTATGAGTTCCCACTGTACTTTGATTACTACCCTACCACGCTCAAAGGAGACGTGCAAACAGGTTTTAGTTGGGTACAGTCCCGAGCCACATGGAGGCAGTGAGCGGATCTGCAGGGGTTCGTCTCTCCCGGTATTGGGGGTGAGGTCGCGCTGTGCCTAGGAGAGCCATTACACGAAGTCCTTGGCCAAGGCAGGAGATTTACTGGTAGGTATTCCAGTAGTATCTCAGGGTGTTCTGGGCTACACTCTGACACGACTTGTACCGCTTTTGGGGGTCTGACTTTTACCAACCCCCTAGGCCCACCATGTGATGCTCATAGACGAACGGACCGGACTGTACGGATATTGTCACTGACAGGCTCAGTAGGGTGTCAGGATGAGTTCGCTCATCGACGTCCCTTTTGGTCAATACCTGGTAGCCCGTTACGTATGGCTAATACCTCTGACGTGCTAGTGGTTAAATCCATAACCAAAGTATTGACGAGTCTTTAGAGTCCCCCACAGACCGTTTTCTCAAGTTTCGGGCGAAACGCTGTAGAGGCCGTATGGAGATATGGCAGGGTTCGAACATGTACGTGTGGTATTGCACGCATCATGATCGGACGGATAATACTAGCAGGCTTTGGTTTAAGCCGGATCCTAGTATTGTACAGTGTAGATTTTGTCTCATTGCATTTGTATTCGGTCGGAATACAAATGCAATGAGACAAAATCTACACTGTAACAAATGCGGGTATGTATATACAGTCGCGGGGTTTTCCTGTAATTTATTACGGGATCAGTTTTTTGAAGTTGCCAGTTTGCTTTCCGTTTCAGCCATTTTTCTTTGTATCTTTCATTGGCTGAAAATTGGTGGAGGAGGGCTTATTTGCAATTGTGCAAATTAGCCATTTGGAGGGTGTTTCTTGTTAGTAGTTGGATCATGATGGTTTTGCCTCTATTGACTTTCTTATTCATCATGATTTATTTGATGGGGATGGGTTGTGTGAGGGGATTGATATGATGATTGAGATAAATCATTTTCTTTAGTGATCATTGCCTTTTTTTTCATGGGCTTTCTCTCTCCTCCATCATTGTATTGGCCGGCCACACTTGGGGGAGTGGGGAATTGTTGATTCATTTTTTTTGATGGGAGAAAATATAGTTCTCATTCTTGCTTGCAAAAATGGCTAGCCCTCTCAAAAGTTCATTACATCTCATTTCCTCCACAAAATGGCAACTTCAACCCCAAGAGAGACAAAGAGCACTACACTTATTCTACAGCAATTCTTGGACACGTCGACTCGTCAACTTCGTGCCCGAGTTGTCTCGGTCCAGAGGTGGGAGCCCGTAAAAGAACCCGGCGATGTCGTGCCCTTCCGACGAGTAGATGAAGACTGGAGATTCCGCGGGGAGATCGGGATGACGACAAGAAGACCGAAGGACTCGGATCGCTCGGTATATCTCTCTACCCCTTCTTTTGTTAGCTAGGAGTAGGTTAATGGCCCGATCCGGGATTTTAAAATGCGCGGTGGTGCCGGTTTACAAGTTAAGTAAAAGTTTCGTTTCCGCATTCCGGCGTCGGATTGACGGCCGGGGCGCCGCCGTGCACTTACAATAATCCGGTTATATCACATATAACCGACTAATATCATTAATCTGAATATTACATTGTCAAAACTTGATTCGATAATCCGGTTATATCACATATAACCCGACCGACATCATATAACTGCCAGATTATAATACGGTATCATATACTCATATTTAATCAGGCCCACGCACATATCAACATATGTACCCTACTTCGTTTCGCTCGAACCAGGAAACTTCTGTGTGGGACTCTAAAGACTCGACAATACGCCAGCAGTAGATGATGATCACATCAATCACCTACAAGCCGTCAGCGGTACTTGCTGGACGTAACGGCTACACGGGTATTGAGAGCGATATGAAGATCAACAAGCAAGCTCGTCCATACTCTCCATGAAGCCTATCAGTAACACTATCATACAGTCCGGTCTCTTCGTCTGATATGTCACATATTATGTCTAGGGGTGGTAAACGTCAGACCCCAGTAACGTGATAAGTCATTCCGATGTTTGGACTATAACGGTTTGAGAAACTACTGATAACTCTTATCAGTAAATCTTAGCAGCAGCCCTGGCCAGGGACTTCCAGTTATAGCCAATCGAGCATAGCGCAACATCAACCCCCAATACCGGGAGAGACGAAACCCTTCTTATCGCTTATTTCCTCCATGTGACTCGGGACTGTACCCAAAATCCAGCTGTTTGCACGACTCCTTTGAGCCGTGGTAGGGAGGAAATCAAAGCACAGTGGGAGCCACACAAGACTCTATGACGATCTCGGGTCTATAGACTAACCTGTACCAGTGTCACCAGAGGACTGCTATCTAACGATAGGTATACTACCACATAGGAGTCCTCGGCGAGTCCTGTTCGATGTACCCATTCTCCAATGAGCACCTGTGTACAATGTTTGATGTCACAAACCAATGGTTGTGGGATCAACCATCACCCTTTAAGGGATAAGAAACGTACACACTAGTCTACATTGGAATATCGATGCCCTGGTCTCGATATTCCCACGGCTAGGAACTGATTAAAGGATGTACTTATGGACCACCCTGGCCCCACTAGTATTATCTCATCATAATCATGGCAGTCAAGTACATATCCTAAGGGATTTATCAACATGTGAGAGCAAGACAGTAAAGAATACCAGTCAACATGTTAAGATAAAGAGTAACCAGATAGCATACTATCATGTCGAGCAAGAAAGTCCTCTATATATATATCCAAGCATCCACTATAATATACATCACATGAACAATAATGGCCTCTAGGGCATACATATTCCTAACAATCTCCCACTTGCATTAAGGCCATGTGTTGTAGTATCTCATACCCAACATCCTAAAAAGTCTATCAAACTGTATCTGGGGGAGGGCCTTCATGAGTGGATCCTCTATGCTGTCCTTCGTGTCAACTCTTCTGACCTTGATCTCCTGGCGATCTACTATCTCCCTGATCAGGTGATACCGCCTCAGAATATGTCTGGATCTCTGATGGAACCTGGGTTCCTTGGCCAAAGCCACAGCTCCATTGTTATCACAATACACAGGTATTGGATGCTCAATGGATGGAACCACACCAAGCTCAGCAATGAACTTTTTCATCCAGATAGCTTCTTTGGCAGCATCGTTGGTAGCGATGTATTCAGCCTCCATCGCCGAGTCTGCTACGGTGTCTTGCTTGGAACCCTTCCAACACACCGCCCCTCCATTGAGGGTAAAGAAAAAACGCGAGACCGACATACTGTCGTCCTTATCACTCTGGAAGCTCGAATCAGTAAAGGACTCCACCTGGAGTTCACTGTTACCATACACCAAGAATATTTCTTTAATCCTTCTCAAGTACTTAAGAATATTCTTCACAGCTGTCCAGTGGTTCTCCCCAGGATCTGATTGATACTTGTGCAGGATTACCTAGCACGGCAGCAAGGTTTCGGGAGGCATCTCTCATGCCATATTAAAATCTTGCCATTCTAACTAACCTTAAACATAGAATCGTTTACTAGAAATCGACGGAAAAGTTAATGCAAACACTTTGCAAGTAAAGTGAGCAAGGAATACAAGCTTTGTAGATCGGTCCTTCACTTCAATAGCTCCGTGTAGTAGTCCCTTCGATGCGATCGTGTACTCCGGACTCTAGAGAGGCTCCCGTGAAGAAACGAACATGCTTGCTTCGAAGTCTTCGAGGCTGAAGATGATCTACGTCGAGGAGACACTAACCCAAGCTATCTCTTCACTAATTATGGAATTAGTGAAGCAAACACCCTATACTAAATGGCTAGTAGTAGAGGATGATGAAGTAGGAAGTGGGCTCACTTTAGAATTGATTTTCTCACTCATTTTCTCACATCTCCATTGAAGCTAGAAAGCTTTGAGGAAGAAGAAGAAGATGAAGAAATATCTCATATGATTATTATCCAAGTGAGAATAGCAACCATGGTGAGTTAATATCATATATTAACCTTTGTAGAGATTTAACCATTGCTAGGTTTAATTGGTTGGGTTAACAAATATCTTAGCTAAAACAAAAGAGTGGACTTGGTTAATGAAGACTACAAGCTTCTACAAGCTTTCATCCATGACAAAATGCCACCTTTTGTAATTACCAAAATAAATAAAACCCTAGCAATTAAACCAAGCATGGTGTAAGTCATACACACACCTTTATTGCATATATCATCAAGCATGACACAATACATGTACACAAAAATATATCACATATATTCAATGTGCACAAAATGAGAAAAAGAAATCATAAGTGAGCTTAATATTAGTTAATGTAAAGTAATATATCAAATATATAATTATACATTAAATTATTAAATCAATTATTGATTTAATAATCTGGCTATATCAGCTATAACCGACTAATATCATATGAATCAACTTATCGAATCAACACTTGATCCGATAACCCGGCTATATCATATATAACCGACCGATATCTCATATCGCGAGAATAGAATATGGTATCTCATATCGTATCAATCTCGGTCCTGCACAAATCACATATGTGCTCCTACTCCATTTCGCTTGAGCCAGGAAACCCCTGTATAGGACTCTAAAGACTCGTCAATACGCCGGCAGTAGGTGATGATCATATCAAACACCCACAAGCCGCAAGCGGTCTGCTAAACGTAACGACCACCCGGTTATTGAGCGATTAGAAGATCAACAAGCAAGCCTTCTCGTACTCCTACGAGTCCAATCTGTAACACTACCGTACAGTCCGGTCTCTTCGTCTGATATGTCGCATATCTCGTCTAAGGGTGGTAAACGTCAGACCCCAGTAACTCGATAAGTCGTGTCGATACGAGGCTCATAACGGGTCGAGAAACTACTGATAACACTTACCAGTATATCTCTGAAGCAGCCCTGGCCAGGGACTTCCTGTTATAGCCAATCGAGCACCGCGCAACATCAACCCCCAATACCGGGAGAGACGAAACCCCTCCTATCGCTCATTGCCTCCATGTGATTCGGGACTGTACCCAAAAGCCACCGTTTTGCACGTTCTCTTGAACGTGGTGAGGTGGAAATCAAAGGATAGTGGGAATCACACAAGACTCTATGACGATCTCGGGTGTACAGACTAACCTGTACCAGTGTCACCAGAGAACTGCCATCTGACGTTAGGTATAATACCATCTGGGAGTTCTCGGAGAGTCTGTTCAGTGTAACCAGTCTCCACTGAGCACCTGTATACTGTCTCTGATGTCAAAAACCAATGGATATTGGATCATCCATCGCCCATCTACATGGGTCGAGAAGCTATACGCTAGTCTACTCTGGTATATCGATGCCCTATCTCGATACACCCTCGACTTGGAACATTTGAAGGATGTACTTAGCGACTATAATATCCCCACTAGTATGATCTGCATCACAATCCTAGTAGTCAAGTACTCATCCTAAAGGCTTTATCAACATGTAACATAGAGACAATCAGTGTACATGTTAAGATAAAGAGCAACCAGATAGCATATTATCATGTCGAGCAAGAAAGTCCTCCATATATATGTCCAAGCATCCACTACAATATACATCGTATGTATAGTAATGGCCTCTAGGGCATACATATAACTAACAATCTCCTACTTGCACTGAGGCCATCTGTTGTAGTATCCAATACCCAACAACCAGCAGTGGTTAAAGTATTTCATACTCAACCATCCCATAAAAGTCTCTCCTGGGAATAAGCCTTTGTGAGTGGATCCGCCCTGTTCTCCTCTGTGTCTACTCTCCTAACCTCAATTTTCCTGGAGATCAACCATCTCCATGATTAGGTGATACTGCCAAAGGATATGTCTGAATCGCTGATGGGACTGGGGTTCCTAGGCTTAAGCCACAACTCCATTGTCATACAATGGTAGGAACGAAGTTCATCTCATGAACTAATATATATCCAGACTGCCTCTTTGGTAGCATCCTAGGTAGCGATGTATCCATCCTTTATCGTCTAGTTTGTCACGGTATCTAACTTGGAACTCTTCCAACATACCATCCCTCCACTGAGGGTAAAGACAATGCCTGTGACTGACATTCAGTCGACCTTATCACCCTGGAAGCTATCCAGTGATTCTCCCCAGGATCAATTGATACCATCTCACCACACCTAATGAGAATCCTAACATTCATTTAGATCTATCTCATAGATCCAAGACCCAAGATTTAGGAGGTATCACCTTGATCCTATTTGGAGAATCCTTGTGATAAGAGGAGATTGACCGACTGTAGCATAGGAAACTCCTTTCCTATCAAGAGTATGTCATCTACATACAATACGAGGATCACCACCATACTCCCTATTGTTAGGTTTACATAGCACCTCATGAAGGGTTTGGAAGCATCACATGTGTCAAAATAAAATTTTTAAGGTGCTAAGTGAACATACAAAGAATCATCACTAGAAATTTAGGGTTTCATAACATTGACATCATCACAAGTAGTAAAAGCTAGGGTTTTGAGAGTACAACCTTTGTAGCTCCCTACGCTAGACTCCTTGGCTACTTGAGGGTTGGAAAAAAGTCCGCTTGAGATCCTCTAGGTCCACGATGATCCACCCGGAGTCCTCTTTGTCCATGCTTGAAACTTCACAAGATCAAGAGAAGAAATGGAAGCTAACACTCTTCACTAATGGGCAAGACTAGTGTAGAATGGTGTTGTGCTTGGTTTTCTCACTTCAAAATCCTAACTTGGTAACTCTTTTGCTCACTTAAGAGAACTAGAGAGCAAGAGAGAAAGGAGGAAGAAGATGATGTCTTGTAAACTCAAGATAAATGATAAGCTTGTGTAGAAAATGAGAAAAGGAATATATATATATTTTCACTCTCTCATTCTAAACCATGGTTGTAAAATATCTTAGATATTTTTGTTTGGAACAAAAATGACCATAGAAAATGAATCATGGTTAATACAAGGGGTTAGGGTAAGAATAAAAAATTAAACCATGAAACAATTTCTATTTCATTTTCCTTTTTCCAAATAAATAATATCCATATATTTTACATATGGTGTGACTCTTATATTACCACCATCTACTATATCAACAACCATGATAACCATTATGTATGCATGTATGTGTGCATGCACATCCTATATGCATGAATGAGAATGAATGCATACATGCATGCATACAACATAAAGACAAGAAAGGATTTCAAGTGAGAAACTAATGGTTAATGATTAATCAACACTTGATTTAGCAACCCGGTCGTATCACATACGACCCGACCAAAATCAATCCGCCCGATTAATATACGGTATCTCATACGCGCATTTTAACCGGGTCCACGCGCATATCGTATATGCACACCACATCGTTTCGCCTGGACTAGGTGACTCCATTGTGGGACTCTAAGACTCGTCAATACGCCGGCAGTGGGTGATGATCATATCAAGCACCCCCAAGCCGCAAGCGGTCAGCTAAACGTAACGGCCACCCGGGTATTGAGCGATCAGAAGAAAACAAGCGAACCTGTTACAACTCCCGTCGAGCTAACCGGCAACACTACCGTACAGTTCGGTCTCTTCGTCAGATATGCGGCATATCGAGTCTAGGGAGGGTAACGTCGACCCCAAAAACTCAATAAGTCATGCCGATGAATGGTCTATAACAGATCGAGAAACTACTGATAACAATTATCAGTGAATCTCAACAGCCCTGGCCAGGGACTTACTGATATAGCCAATCGAGCACAGCACAGCATCAACTCCCAATACCGGGAGAGACGAAACCCCTCCTATCGCTCATCGTCTTCGTGTGTCTCTGTCACGTCCCGAAAGTACGGAACATGACCGGCACTTAAACTACGAAACGTCTCGAGGCGTACGTAATCTAAGTAAACCGAAAACCCAGAAATCCAAACCAAGAAAAGAAGTAGAGTGAAGGAAAACCAATTTAAAACAAGTAGTTTCAATAGCATAAGCCGAATTATGCGGTTTTTTAAAAACATCAAAAATTTACTGAAAATTTCGGCAGAGTCTCCTTTGTAAATACTGGCCCCCAAACGGGATACAACATGAATAGTATACGAAATCAAGAAAAAGGCATCCCCAAGCGGGAGCTAGCTCTTCGTCAATCGACGGTCACAATCACACAAGTAATATAATATACAACGCCAACGGCGAGGATCAAAATTCAAAAGGAAACTCAAAACCACCAGAAATATAACGAGCGACTCTAAGGTCGAAAGAATAAACAACACTGGTCTCTATCTCAATAAATACATGTTTGGTTGATGGAATTTACTAGATACAACTGAATAATATCATACAAGGTAATATGATGGGTACGATACAAGAAAAACCCACCTACTAGCAAGCCACCCGAATGAAACTGAGCCCGCAAGCCGTAATGAAACCTGTACGGCAAACCTGCAAGAAACTGGGGCACAACGGGGGTGAGTTGCCAACTCGTGAATAGAAAAACATCTACGCACAGAAATCGCATAAATAACGCAACCTAGGTCAATGATCATAATATATCCTCAAATATAAGTATAACAGGCAGCCTATAACAATGGTTAGGGTAATATCTAACCCGAGTATAATTTCATGTGCCCGTATCAGTGCCTCAGGTAGCAATATATCATATGAATGAGGTATGAATGCATGAAACAGAATACATTTAAATGAAGAAACTGTTTTCATAAATTAGTGAAATTTCCTTCGTATTTTTAAACTGAGGTATCATAAATGAAATCAGCATCAACAGTGTCTAGCATCGACACAAAACATAAATCTCACTGTCTCGAAATATCAATGTCTCAATCTCAATATCTAGGGCGCCGTCAGTCCAGACCGGCCCCTACCATCCATCTCAAGACCACGACGGTATCCTCCGGATATCCGACGCGTCGGGTAATATCACCGGTAGGTAGTGCTCCCCAGCCACGCTCAACGTCAACACCACATTCCTCTTGCCCCAGGGTACCATACCGGGCCCACCATGTACCCGTGACGGTTCCTCCACTCCTCGACACGGATCTCCAAAACCACAGCAAACTCATGGTGGACGACACTTTACATCACTAGAAAACCGCAACATTTTATATTTTAAAAGATCATAAGTTGTAAATTTTGCGGCTTTCCCCGAAATCCAGAAATATCATAAATCTCAAGAAATCATCACAAGTGCATATGTCAATGATAATGAACTAGGCATGAACAACTGAATAACAGTATGCATGAAGTGGTAGGTAATAACTACAATGTCTAATATGGCATATAAGGGAAGTACACTAATATCATGTCAAAACTACTAGCTAACAATCTAAGTCAAGCAATTATATTCTCTAAAGTGTACGTGACATGGCAATTACCGATGAAGATGTGTGTGAGCCGGCAAATAGGTGTACGTGGTACATACGCATCATCGGTAATGGTGCTAGTGTCCTAACAGCATGATATCAATAATGGAATATGCAGCAAAATTAATATGCGAGGCAGAGCGAACAGCAATAATGTGCGGGAGCTGAAACTAGACACAACGATAACTAATCTGCATTAATCTAATATAAGTCCTACAAATTGGTGCCTTTTGAAATAACACGAATCATGGGGTTTTGAAAATAGGGGCTACGGTGTTTTTATGAAAAGATACGTCTTTTGAAATATCCGTAAGATCCCTTGGGCTGTCTTTTAAAATACCCACGATTCGTTAGTTTTGAAATAGGTAGGGTCTAATCTAATCTAACAACTACGCTAAACTATACGGCTGAACTAACAAGCTGAACTACAGGTAAGGAAACCGCCTATCATCTGAGTCGATACATATACATACCTGTATATGTATAGTCGGTGATCCCGCCTCAATAATATCATATCCATAACCAGACATCCCAAGTCAAGAGTGCGGATCAATCATCAATATAGCTCGTACGTAAATCCGTCGTACGGCATCCCAAATCTAGGTACGGGTCAATATCACATTCATCATACTATTCACCTGGTATCCTCTTTATCAATTATCATGATCGGGGTACTGATCTACATCTAGTACAATACTGATACCGCCTAAGTATGCATGCACATGTATAAAAACTACGTCAAGGACCCGCTACAACGTCATGTCGTATCTCAAATACGAACCCCGCTATATCACCGATCTCACGGCCTCAAATCAAATCTCATCGACTCATCATAAATCCCAAGTACTATCCTCAAATCCGTATGTGAACACACAGTCCCATACTTATGTGAACACATAACTACATAGAATCCCATGAGCACATATCAATAGGAATGTATGCAAGTATGTATGTGTGTATGTGTGTGCAACACTACCCTAGGGTTCGCAACGCTAAAATAATCTAACACACCAATATCCATCCTAAGTATCGTTAATAATCCCAAATGACATATAATAATTATTGGTGTGTATACGCATCCGTATACACCACCACGGACTGCGGGAGTGCTATACGCCATCCACCCGACTTCTCCCCGTAGATATAAATCTACTCACCTGATCCTCGCTAGCCGGTGCCTACGTTGCCACGCGCTTGTTTGTCTTCTCGAAGTCCACATGGGGGTACCTACATATCATAATGCACCATATCTCATTAAAATCCGACTCATGACCAAAACGACGCATGAATCCCACATAGGTCAAAACCTATGGTTGCTTTCACAAATCAACCCAAAAACCCTCGACGTCGGCGTACAAACGCCAAACCATCGAGAAAACCCAAATACACACATTTGCACATTCACGAACACTAATTTTAATATAAACTAGGTTAAAACTCACAAAAACCCCAATTTCACTTAAAAAGTCATTTTTCCGAAAATCTAGCAAAGCACAATTCGCCGTTTTTGTACAAAACATGATGTTTAAATGAATGTAGCGTCCAATATATTTATTAAATATCTTAAATAAGTCGTATAAACAATTTCCGGAATTTAATCTCATTAAATTCCAAAAATCCTAATATTCTAGTTTACAAAAATACCCTTTTTACAAATTTCAAAGCAAAAATGCACAAACTACAATCTAGCTTAGATTTGCATGATCCAAAGCATTAAACCACACTTAATAAAGCTAATGAAGCCAAGAAAAACCTAATCACATTTTTAATCTCAAGAATTTAACAATTTTCAAAAAACCTAGTAAGCAAATTAGCAATTTAACACAATTTTTAAGCTAGCCATTAGCACTAGCTACTAAACTTGTATTAACATGACAACAAAGCCTAATTATAACACACAACCATACACCAATTTTATAAACCCTAACTTGCATTCAATTTCACAACTTGAATTCCAAAACTTGCAATTAAACTCACATATCCAAATAACACTTAAATAAATTAGCTTAAGAAATTAGTAACAATTTAAGCAACAAAATGTTTAGAAATATACCCAAAAGCATAAGAAGATCCACAAGCATCCATGGCACTCCAAAATGCTCTCTTTTCAC
The DNA here is from genome assembly GCA_030015575.1 of Agapanthus africanus. Taxonomy (NCBI): domain Eukaryota; kingdom Viridiplantae; phylum Streptophyta; class Magnoliopsida; order Asparagales; family Amaryllidaceae; genus Agapanthus; species Agapanthus africanus. The sequence goes on along the minus strand of CM057344.1, from coordinate 223,657,300 downwards.
AAGGATCCATGCTTGAAATGCTAAGGAATAATGGGTAAGTGTTGGATTTGGAAAAAAGCTTTGAAATTGTATGGATTTTGAAGCTTTTTATGGATTTTTGAAGCAAAAATGGAGTGAGAACTTGGGGGAGGGGGGCTGCTGCTCTATGGATCAGTTTCGGCCAGATTTGAGGGGGGGTGGGTGAGTGAGGAGAGAGAGTGAGGTGGGGAAAGTTGTTTCAAGTCAAAGTCAACTCAAAATATATCATTTTCTACTCTTTTCTTTTCTTTTCTTTTCCTTTTCTTTCCTTTGCAAACCAAGTGGGGAAAAAGTGAGGGCTGCTGAATTTGGCTAAGGGGAGGAGTAAGTGGGGGTGTGTGGGTGTGGGTACGGGTGTGGGGTGATGAAAAATGATAAATACGATACCCCAAACATCCATTTACGCTAAAAAAAAGCCTTTTTTCTTCAATAATTTCTAAACCGTTTTGGAAAATGATTTCGTTCCAAAAACCACATGATAAAATTTTATTTAATGTTTTATGATGCACAAAATTTTTTCAACTCATTCCAATTTGTAATTTTCCCTAATTAAATGTATTAGTGACGGCTTAAAATAATAATAAAATAATATTTTTTTCAGAAAATTTGAAATTTCACCAGCGGCTCAATAAACACCAAATAATAGCAATTACATAGCTAGAATATGTATATTTAATTTTTATAATAAGATATTTGTATTTTGACTTTTTACAGAAAACCCCCTCATTTTACCGATTTTCCGAAATTTCACCGAAACGATTTTCAAAACGCTACAATCTTCCCCCCTTAAAGAAATTCGGTCCCCGAATTTAAATTCAAACTCCCCCAAATACTAAAACATCTAAGAAAAACCATCAAGTCGTCGGGGCTCCGAAATTGTAAATACATAAAACAAATCGTAGCGCAGCGCATGCGCTTGAAAAATGAGTATATAACTCCAATCAAAACTCCGTCAAGCATCCCGCAATCATCGGAGTCATGGTGAAGACACAATGTCCAAATCCAAAATGAAAATCAGTATGATATAACTCGAAACTATACATGTAAAATATATTCAGGTACTGTCCTCTGACTAATCCTGCTCAGTACGAAAACACATGGCAATATCATAAAAACGTACTGCTCTATAAGATAAATCAATCCCAAAATACGCGTATGAATACTACGTGCGTCTGGTGCGCACGAAAATCAAAATCCAAATAGGTGCCATACATATGCACAGAAACAAAATCTAAGTGCATCGGGTGTGCACGAAACATCTGTCGTAGGCAACATGTGTGCCTGACAGCAAAATCAGGTGCATCTGACATGCACGAAAAATCTCGATTTAGTGAATCTGGTGTGCACCAAAATCACACTTCAAAACATGCGCCCAACACGCGCGAAAATCCAAATCAGGTGCATCCATCGTGCACGAAATCATGAAATCCAATATCAAGTGCCGAACATGCGCAAAATCAAATCAGGTGCACAAGGTGCACAAAACAAATATCGAACAACACCATCGAAATCAAAGTCCAATGCATCTAAGTGCACAAAAGGCGTATCACTGCACTGCAAGCATATATAAACTATACAGAGTGCAGGAACCAAATCGTGTGCGTGAATACGCACAAAATCAACTCAAATGTCTAAAACCGTAAAATCACAAACATGTGAAACCCAAGCACGAAAACGATATCAAGTGCAACACTGTGCAAAGATCATAAATCCTCAATCATCAAAATCAAATCATTCGAGTAAATCACCAAAAACATCGAAATCAATAATGGCGGCATAGTACCGCTCAAGCGCATCCTCTAAGAATCTCGGGCCAACTGTCGCGGTCACTAATGGGACGTCTCGTCGATGATCATGAACTCTGGCCTGCTGGTGTGCGTAACCATGACCACTCCTGGGTCAAGGTCTTCACTGTGAATTACCAATCTTTCGGTCCATCGGCTCATTGGCCCTGTCGGGTGTGCTAACGGGGATGATCCAGTTCTGGCACGTCTCTTGTCATCTCCCGGTCAATCATCGCGACCACTCGTAAGACAGCATATCACTGGCGTCGGCCTCTGGCTCTCTGAATGTACGTGACACATCTGATCCTGGGTGTAAGTATTATTGCAGCAGTGTCCTGGAAGGAATCCTGCTCACGGTCTATTCCATGCCTCGTCTCTGCCAACTGTCCGGAAGTCATCGTCCTTTCCTATATCTGCATCTTGCTCTGGAATGACTGCATACTCATCGCGACTCCTTCTGGAAGGTGAGTCCAAGTACCATGCCTCGGCATGCACATCGCATCTCTGATGTCGGCGGAGTGGAACGTCATCTCATCTAGATCTGGTGCGAACCTCTTACTCCACTTTTCTCTAATGTCGTCTGCTTTGGACTCATCTCGTCGCGGCTGCATGGAATGAGCTCCAACGACTATCCTCGTATCTGGAGTCTCCCAAGAATGCATCTCACCACCAAGCATCCGATTGAAGTCGAACCATTCGATCGATTCGTCAAAACCTCATAATCCCCCAAGAGCTCAATATCTTGGGCACAGTTTAATAGTATCGAATATATATACCACAGCATCGGTGGTCCAGCCGTAGAAGGGCAAACCCAAGCCTCACTAATGGCGCCGTAGAACTGCCGCAAACCCGAAGGTTCAAAGGCTTTCACACGGTCATTAAGTCGAGTTAGGGTTTCATTCTTCTAGAGGGACTAGAGAATTGCCTGCATGTCTTTCCGACTACTTTAAACTTGGAATAATAGGTTTCCGACATTCGATCGTCTCTGTCGACCCTCACGTCTCTGCGTGAAGTCGTCTCTAGCTGGAATCAATCTATCTGATGACCTCGCATCGGGGTAGGCGAACGATCCAAATGTCCTAGTCATTCATCCTCGATGACTAGCGACCTTCTATCATCTCTTAGTACAACTCGTTCTGCACTAACGCCAGCATCTGGGGCAATATCTCGTCGTTCGCAGCAATAACTGGCTCGCTCGTCTGCACGCTGAACAGTGCCTCAACCATCATGAATAAGCAACACACCAACGGTCATCAAAATCTGGCTGGCCTCTGCCAGTGGCCCAATCTTCTGATACTGATCGGCACGTCCGAGAAATCTCATAAAGGCGATCCGCCAAACGCTCGTGGTGCAAAACACAATCAAAAGACACCTCTCTACAATCGGGTGTCGCCGGAATTTCGCCCTGGTCAGTCCTCGTCCGTGACGAGCTCGTGCTGACCGCAACTCTAGCCGTAGCTCTCCCTGCCCGTAACCGTAGTAGCAAAACCAAACTGGTACCAACGAGGCTAGATCAGGAAGGAATATAATACTGAACAAGGAAATGTACATCCTAAGGCTTCTTAAGTGGAGTGGCGTGTCGTAAATATGCCGCGGAACATATCAACGGTACGTCACTCTACTTTAGTCACCTATTCCATCAACCAAGGGTCATCCTACGCTCCGAAGGTTAAAACCTAACGCTCTGATACCAACTTTGTCACGTCCCGAAAGTACGGAACATGACCGGCACTTAAACTACGAAACGTCTCGAGGCGTACGTAATCTAAGTAAACCGAAAACCCAGAAATCCAAACCAAGAAAAGAAGTAGAGTGAAGGAAAACCAATTTAAAACAAGTAGTTTCAATAGCATAAGCCGAATTATGCGGTTTTTTAAAAACATCAAAAATTTACTGAAAATTTCGGCAGAGTCTCCTTTGTAAATACTGGCCCCCAAACGGGATACAACATGAATAGTATACGAAATCAAGAAAAAGGCATCCCCAAGCGGGAGCTAGCTCTTCGTCAATCGACGGTCACAACCACACAAGTAATATAATATACAACGCCAACGGCGAGGATCAAAACTCAAAAGGAAACTCAAAACCACCAGAAATATAACGAGCGACTCTAAGGTCGAAAGAATAAACAACACTGGTCTCTATCTCAATAAATATATGTTTGGTTGATGGAATTTACTAGATACAACTGAATAATATCATACAAGGTAATATGATGGGTACGATACAAGAAAAACCCACCTACTAGCAAGCCACCCGAATGAAACTGAGCCCGCAAGCCGTAATGAAACCTATACGGCAAACCTGCAAGAAACTGGGGCACAACGGGGGTGAGTTGCCAACTCGTGAATAGAAAAACATCTACGCACAGAAATCGCATAAATAACGCAACCTAGGTCAATGATCATAATATATCCTCAAATATAAGTATAACAGGCAGCCTATAACAATGGCTAGGGTAATATCTAACCCGAGTATAATTTCATGTGCCCGTGTCAGTGCCTCAGGTAGCAATATATCATATGAATGAGGTATGAATGCATGAAACAGAATACATTTAAATGAAGAAACTGTTTTCATAAATTAGTGAGATTTCCTTCGTATTTTTAAACTGAGGTATCATAAATGAAATCAGCATCAACAGTGTCTAGCATCGACACAAAACATAAATCTCACTGTCTCGAAATATCAATGTCTCAATCTCAATATCTAGGGCGCCGTCAGTCCAGACCGGCCCCTACCATCCATCTCAAGACCACGACGGTATCCTCCGGATATCCGACGCGTCGGGTAATATCACCGGTAGGTAGTGCTCCCCAGCCAGGCTCAACGTCAACACCACATTCCTCTTGCCCCGGGGTACCATACCGGGCCCACCATGTACCCGTGACGGTTCCTCCACTCCTCGACACGGATCTCCAAAACCACAGCAAACTCATGGTGGACGACACTTTACATCACTAGAAAACCGCAACATTTTATATTTTAAAAGATCATAAGTTGTAAATTTTGCGGCTTTCTCCGAAATCCAGAAATATCATAAATCTCAAGAAATCATCACAAGTGCATATGTCAATGATAATGAACTAGGCATGAACAACTGAATAACAGTATGCATGAAGTGGTAGGTAATAACTACAATGTCTAATATGGCATATAAGGGAAGTACACTAATATCATGTCAAAACTACTAGCTAACAATCTAAGTCAAGCAATTATATTCTCTAAAGTGTACGTGACATGGCAATTACCGATGAAGATGTGTGTGAGCCGGCAAATAGGTGTACGTGGTACATACGCATCATCGGTAATGGTGCTAGTGTCCTAACAGCATGATATCAATAATGGAATATGCAGCAAAATTAATATGCGAGGCAGAGCGAACAGCAATAATGTGCGGGAGCTGAAACTAGACACAACGATAACTAATCTGCATTAATCTAATATAAGTCCTACAAATTGGTGCCTTTTGAAATAACACGAATCATGGGGTTTTGAAAATAGGGGCTACGGTGTTTTTATGAAAAGATACGTCTTTTGAAATATCCGTAAGATCCCTTGGGCTGTCTTTTAAAATACCCACGATTCGTTAGTTTTGAAATAGGTAGGGTCTAATCTAATCTAACAACTACGCTAAACTATACGGCTGAACTAACAAGCTGAACTACAGGTAAGGAAACCGCCTATCATCTGAGTCGATACATATACATACCTGTATATGTATAGTCGGTGATCCCGCCTCAATAATATCATATCGATAACCAGACATCCCAAGTCAAGAGTGCGGATCAATCATCAATATAGCTCGTACGTAAATCCGTCGTACGACATCCCAAATCTAGGTACGGGTCAATATCACATTCATCATACTATTCACCTGGTATCCTCTTTATCAATTATCATGATCGGGGTACTGATCTACATCTAGTACAATACTGATACCGCCTAAGTATGCATGCACGTGTGTAAAAACTACGTCAAGGACCCGCTACAACGTCATGTCGTATCTCAAATACGAACCCCGCTATATCACCGATCTCACGGCCTCAAATCAAATCTCATCGACTCATCATAAATCCCAAGTACTATTCTCAAATCCGTATGTGAACACACAGTCCCATACCTATGTGAACACATAGCTATATAGAATCCCATGAGCACATATCAATAGGAATGTATGCAAGTATGTATGTGTGTATGTGTGTGCAACACTATCCTAGGGTTCGCAACGCTAAAATAATCTAACACACCAATATCCATCCTAAGTATCGTTAATAATCCCAAATGACATATAATAATTATTGGTGTGTATACGCATCCGTATACACCACCACGGACTGCGGGGGTGCTATACGCCATCCACCCGACTTCTTCCCGTAGATATAAATCTACTCACCTGGTCCTCGCTAGCCGGTGCCTACGTTGCCACGCACTTGTTTGTCTTCTCGAAGTCCACATGGGGGTACCTACATATCATAACGCACCATATCTCATTAAAATCCGACTCATGACCAAAACGACGCACGAATCCCACATAGGTCAAAACCTATGGTTGCTTTCACAAATCAACCCAAAAACCCTCGACGTCGGCGTACAAACGCCAAACCATCGAGAAAACCCAAATACACTCATTTGCACATTCACGAACACTAATTTTAATATAAACTAGGTTAAAACTCACAAAAACCCCAATTTCACTTAAAAAGTCATTTTTCCGAAAATCTAGCAAAGCACAATTCGCCGTTTTTGTACAAAACATGATGTTTAAATGAATGTAGCGGCCAATATATTTATTAAATATCTTAAATAAGTCGTATAAACAATTTCCGGAATTTAATCTCATTAAATTCCAAAAATCCTAATATTCTAGTTTACAAAAATACCCTTTTTAACAATTTCAAAGCAAAAATGCACAAACTACAATCTAGCTTAGATTTGCATGATCCAAAGCATTAAACCACACTTAATAAAGCTAATGAAGCCAAGAAAAACCTAATCACATTTTTAATCTCAAGAATTTAACAATTTTCAAAAAACCTAGTAAGCAAATTAGCAATTTAACACAATTTTTAAGCTAGCCATTAGCACTAGCTACTAAACTTGTATTAACATGACAACAAAGCCTAATTATAACACACAACCATACACCAATTTTATAAACCCTAACTTGCATTCAATTTCACAACTTGAATTCCAAAACTTGCAATTAAACTCACATATCCAAATAACACTTAAATAAATTAGCTTAAGAAATTAGTAACAATTTAAGCAACAAAATGTTTAGAAATATACCCAAAAGCATAAGAAGATCCACAAGCATCCATGGCACTCCAAAATGCTCTCTTTTCACAAGGATCCATGCTTGAAATGCTAAGGAATATTGGGTAAGTGTTGGATTTGGAAAAAAGCTTTGAAATTGTATGGATTTTGAAGCTTTTTATGGATTTTTGAAGCAAAAATGGAGTGAGAACTTGGGGGAGGGGGGCTGCTGCTCTATGGATCAGTTTCGGCCAGATTTGAGGGGGGGTGGGTGAGTGAGGAGAGAGAGTGAGGTGGGGAAAGTTGTTTCAAGTCAAAGTCAACTCAAAATATATCATTTTCTACTCTTTTCTTTTCTTTTCTTTTCCTTTTCTTTCCTTTGCAAACCAAGTGGGGAAAAAGTTAGGGCTGCTGAATTTGGCTAAGGGGAGGAGTAAGTAGGGGTGTGTGGGTGTGGGTACGGGTGTGGGGTGATGAAAAATGATAAATACGATACCCCAAACATCCATTTACGCTAAAAAAAAGCCTTTTTTCTTCAATAATTTCTAAACCGTTTTGGCAAATGATTTCGTTCCAAAAACCACATGATAAAATTTTATTTAATGTTTTATGATGCACAAAATTTTTTCAACTCATTCCAATTTGTAATTTTCCCTAATTAAATGTATTAGTGACGGCTTAAAATAATAATAAAATAATATTTTTTTCAGAAAATTTGAAATTTCACCAGCGGCTCAATAAACACCAAATAATAGCAATTACATAGCTAGAATATGTATATTTAATTTTTATAATAAGATATTTGTATTTTGACTTTTTACAGAAAACCCCCTCATTTTACCGATTTTCCGAAATTTCACCGAAACGATTTTCAAAACGCTACAATCTTCCCCCCTTAAAGAAATTCGGTCCCCGAATTTAAATTCAAACTCCCCCAAATACTAAAACATCTAAGAAAAACCATCAAGTCGTCGGGGCTCCGAAATTGTAAATACATAAAACAAATCGTAGCGCAGCGCATGCGCTTGAAAAATGAGTATATAACTCCAATCAAAACTCCGTCAAGCATCCCGCAATCATCGGAGTCATGGTGAAGACACAATGTCCAAATCCAAAATGAAAATCAGTATGATATAACTCGAAACTATACATGTAAAATATATTCAGGTACTGTCCTCTGACTAGTCCTGCTCAGTACGAAAACACATGGCAATATCATAAAAACGTACTGCTCTATAAGATAAATCAATCCCAAAATACGCGTATGAATACTACGTGCGTCTGGTGCGCACGGAAATCAAAATCCAAATAGGTGCCATACATATGCACAGAAACAAAATCTAAGTGCATCGGGTGTGCACGAAACATCTGTCGTAGGCAACATGTGTGCCTGACAGCAAAATCAGGTGCATCTGACATGCACGAAAAATCTCGATTTAGTGAATCTGGTGTGCACCAAAATCACACTTCAAAACATGCGCCCAACACGCGCGAAAATCCAAATCAGGTGCATCCATCGTGCACGAAATCATGAAATCCAATATCAAGTGCCGAACATGCGCAAAATCAAATCAGGTGCACAAAACAAATATCGAACAACACCATCGAAATCAAAGTCCAATGCATCTAAGTGCACAAAAGGCGTATCACTGCACTGCAAGCATATATAAACTATACAGAGTGCAGGAACCAAATCGTGTGCGTGAATACGCACAAAATCAACTCAAATGTCTAAAACCGTAAAATCACAAACATGTGAAACCCAAGCACGAAAACGATATCAAGTGCAACACTGTGCAAAGATCATAAATCCTCAATCATCAAAATCAAATCATTCGAGTAAATCACCAAAAACATCGAAATCAATAATGGCGGCATAGTACCGCTCAAGCGCATCCTCTAAGAATCTCGGGCCAACTGTCGCGGTCACTAATGGGACGTCTCGTCGATGATCATGAACTCTGGCCTGCTGGTGTGCGTAACCATGACCACTCCTGGGTCAAGGTCTTCACTGTGAATTACCAATCTTTCGGTCCATCGGCTCATTGGCCCTGTCGGGTGTGCTAACGGGGATGATCCAGTTCTGGCACGTCTCTTGTCATCTCCCGGTCAATCATCGCGACCACTCGTAAGACAGCATATCACTGGCGTCGGCCTCTGGCTCTCTGAATGTACGTGACACATCTGATCCTGGGTGTAAGTATCATTGCAGCAGTGTCCTGGAAGGAATCCTGCTCACGGTCTATTCCATGCCTCGTCTCTGCCAACTGTCCGGAAGTCATCGTCCTTTCCTATATCTGCATCTTGCTCTGGAATGACTGCATACTCATCGCGACTCCTTCTGGAAGGTGAGTCCAAGTACCATGCCTCGGCATGCACATCGCATCTCTGATGTCGGCGGAGTGGAACGTCATCTCATCTAGATCTGGTGCGAACCTCTTACTCCACTTTTCTCTAATGTCGTCTGCTTTGGACTCGTCTCGTCGCGGCTGCATGGAATGAGCTCCAACGACTATCCTCGTATCTGGAGTCTCCCAAGAATGCATCTCACCACCAAGCATCCGATTGAAGTCGAACCATTCGATCGATTCGTCAAAACCTCATAATCCCCCAAGAGCTCAATATCTTGGGCACAGTTTAATAGTATCGAATATATATACCACAGCATCGGTGGTCCAGCCGTAGAAGGGCAAACCCAAGCCTCACTAATGGCGCCGTAGAACTGCCGCAAACCCGAAGGTTCAAAGGCTTTCATACGGTCATTAAGTCGAGTTAGGGTTTCATTCTTCTAGAGGGACTAGAGAATTGCCTGCATGTCTTTCCGACTACTTTAAACTTGGAATAATAGGTTTCCGACATTCGATCGTCTCTGTCGACCCTCACGTCTCTGCGTGAAGTCGTCTCTAGCTGGAATCAATCTATCTGATGACCTCGCATCGGGGTAGGCGAACGATCCAAATGTCCTAGTCATTCATCCTCGATGACTAGCGACCTTCTATCATCTCTTAGTACAACTCGTTCTGCACTAACGCCAGCATCTGGGGCAATATCTCGTCGTTCGCAGCAATAACTGGCTCGCTCGTCTGCACGCTGAACAGTGCCTCAACCATCATGAATAAGCAACACACCAACGGTCATCAAAATCTGGCTGGCCTCTGCCAGTGGCCCAATCCTCTGATACTGATCGGCACGTCCGAGAAATCTCATAAAGGCGATCCGCCAAACGCTCGTGATGCGAAAACACAATCAAAAGACACCTCTCTACAATCGGGTGTCGCCGGAATTTCGCCCTGGTCAGTCCTCGTCCGTGACGAGCTCGTGCTGACCGCAACTCTAGCCGTAGCTCTCCCTGCCCGTAACCGTAGTAGCAAAACCAAACTGGTACCGACGAGGCTAGATCAGGAAGGAATATAATACTGAACAAGGAAATGTACATCCTAAGGCTTCTTAAGTGGAGTGGCGTGTCGTAAATATGCCGCGGAACATATCAACGGTACGTCACTCTACTTTAGTCACCTATTCCATCAACCAAGGGTCATCCTACGCTCCGAAGGTTAAAACCTAACGCTCTGATACCAACTTTGTCACGTCCCGAAAGTACGGAACATGACCGGCACTTAAACTACGAAACGTCTCGAGGCGTACGTAATCTAAGTAAACCGAAAACCCAGAAATCCAAACCAAGAAAAGAAGTAGAGTGAAGGAAAACCAATTTAAAACAAGTAGTTTCAATAGCATAAGCCGAATTATGCGGTTTTTTAAAAACATCAAAAATTTACTGAAAATTTCGGCAGAGTCTCCTTTGTAAATACTGGCCCCCAAACGGGATACAACATGAATAGTATACGAAATCAAGAAAAAGGCATCCCCAAGCGGGAGCTAGCTCTTCGTCAATCGACGGTCACAACCACACAAGTAATATAATATACAACGCCAACGGCGAGGATCAAAACTCAAAAGGAAACTCAAAACCACCAGAAATATAACGAGCGACTCTAAGGTCGAAAGAATAAACAACACTGGTCTCTATCTCAATAAATATATGTTTGGTTGATGGAATTTACTAGATACAACTGAATAATATCATACAAGGTAATATGATGGGTACGATACAAGAAAAACCCACCTACTAGCAAGCCACCCGAATGAAACTGAGCCCGCAAGCCGTAATGAAACCTATACGGCAAACCTGCAAGAAACTGGGGCACAACGGGGGTGAGTTGCCAACTCGTGAATAGAAAAACATCTACGCACAGAAATCGCATAAATAACGCAACCTAGGTCAATGATCATAATATATCCTCAAATATAAGTATAACAGGCAGCCTATAACAATGGCTAGGGTAATATCTAACCCGAGTATAATTTCATGTGCCCGTGTCAGTGCCTCAGGTAGCAATATATCATATGAATGAGGTATGAATGCATGAAACAGAATACATTTAAATGAAGAAACTGTTTTCATAAATTAGTGAGATTTCCTTCGTATTTTTAAACTGAGGTATCATAAATGAAATCAGCATCAACAGTGTCTAGCATCGACACAAAACATAAATCTCACTGTCTCGAAATATCAATGTCTCAATCTCAATATCTAGGGCGCCGTCAGTCCAGACCGGCCCCTACCATCCATCTCAAGACCACGACGGTATCCTCCGGATATCCGACGCGTCGGGTAATATCACCGGTAGGTAGTGCTCCCCAGCCAGGCTCAACGTCAACACCATATTCCTCTTGCCCCGGGGTACCATACCGGGCCCACCATGTACCCGTGACGGTTCCTCCACTCCTCGACACGGATCTCCAAAACCACAGCAAACTCATGGTGGACGACACTTTACATCACTAGAAAACCGCAACATTTTATATTTTAAAAGATCATAAGTTGTAAATTTTGCGGCTTTCTCCGAAATCCAGAAATATCATAAATCTCAAGAAATCATCACAAGTGCATATGTCAATGATAATGAACTAGGCATGAACAACTGAATAACAGTATGCATGAAGTGGTAGGTAATAACTACAATGTCTAATATGGCATATAAGGGAAGTACACTAATATCATGTCAAAACTACTAGCTAACAATCTAAGTCAAGCAATTATATTCTCTAAAGTGTACGTGACATGGCAATTACCGATGAAGATGTGTGTGAGCCGGCAAATAGGTGTACGTGGTACATACGCATCATCGGTAATGGTGCTAGTGTCCTAACAGCATGATATCAATAATGGAATATGCAGCAAAATTAATATGCGAGGCAGAGCGAACAGCAATAATGTGCGGGAGCTGAAACTAGACACAACGATAACTAATCTGCATTAATCTAATATAAGTCCTACAAATTGGTGCCTTTTGAAATAACACGAATCATGGGGTTTTGAAAATAGGGGCTACGGTGTTTTTATGAAAAGATACGTCTTTTGAAATATCCGTAAGATCCCTTGGGCTGTCTTTTAAAATACCCACGATTCGTTAGTTTTGAAATAGGTAGGGTCTAATCTAATCTAACAACTACGCTAAACTATACGGCTGAACTAACAAGCTGAACTACAGGTAAGGAAACCGCCTATCATCTGAGTCGATACATATACATACCTGTATATGTATAGTCGGTGATCCCGCCTCAATAATATCATATCGATAACCAGACATCCCAAGTCAAGAGTGCGGATCAATCATCAATATAGCTCGTACGTAAATCCGTCGTACGACATCCCAAATCTAGGTACGGGTCAATATCACATTCATCATACTATTCACCTGGTATCCTCTTTATCAATTATCATGATCGGGGTACTGATCTACATCTAGTACAATACTGATACCGCCTAAGTATGCATGCACGTGTGTAAAAACTACGTCAAGGACCCGCTACAACGTCATGTCGTATCTCAAATACGAACCCCGCTATATCACCGATCTCACGGCCTCAAATCAAATCTCATCGACTCATCATAAATCCCAAGTACTATTCTCAAATCCGTATGTGAACACACAGTCCCATACCTATGTGAACACATAGCTATATAGAATCCCATGAGCACATATCAATAGGAATGTATGCAAGTATGTATGTGTGTATGTGTGTGCAACACTATCCTAGGGTTCGCAACGCTAAAATAATCTAACACACCAATATCCATCCTAAGTATCGTTAATAATCCCAAATGACATATAATAATTATTGGTGTGTATACGCATCCGTATACACCACCACGGACTGCGGGGGTGCTATACGCCATCCACCCGACTTCTTCCCGTAGATATAAATCTACTCACCTGGTCCTCGCTAGCCGGTGCCTACGTTGCCACGCACTTGTTTGTCTTCTCGAAGTCTACATGGGGGTACCTACATATCATAACGCACCATATCTCATTAAAATCCAACTCATGACCAAAACGACGCACGAATCCCACATAGGTCAAAACCTATGGTTGCTTTCACAAATCAACCCAAAAACCCTCGACGTCGGCGTACAAACGCCAAACCATCGAGAAAACCCAAATACACTCATTTGCACATTCACGAACACTAATTTTAATATAAACTAGGTTAAAACTCACAAAAACCCCAATTTCACTTAAAAAGTCATTTTTCCGAAAATCTAGCAAGCACAATTCGCCGTTTTTGTACAAAACATGATGTTTAAATGAATGTAGCGGCCAATATATTTATTAAATATCTTAAATAAGTCGTATAAACAATTTCCGGAATTTAATCTCATTAAATTCCAAAAATCCTAATATTCTAGTTTACAAAAATACCCTTTTTAACAATTTCAAAGCAAAAATGCACAAACTACAATCTAGCTTAGATTTGCATGATCCAAAGCATTAAACCACACTTAATTAAGTTAATGAAGCCAAGAAAAACCTAATCACATTTTTAATCTCAAGAATTTAACAATTTTCAAAAAACCTAGTAAGCAAATTAGCAATTTAACACAATTTTTAAGCTAGCCATTAGCACTAGCTACTAAACTTGTATTAACATGACAACAAAGCCTAATTATAACACACAACCATACACCAATTTTATAAACCCTAACTTGCATTCAATTTCACAACTTGAATTCCAAAACTTGCAATTAAACTCACATATCCAAATAACACTTAAATAAATTAGCTTAAGAAATTAGTAACAATTTAAGCAACAAAATGTTTAGAAATATACCCAAAAGCATAAGAAGATCCACAAGCATCCATGGCACTCCAAAATGCTCTCTTTTCACAAGGATCCATGCTTGAAATGCTAAGGAATAATGGGTAAGTGTTGGATTTGGAAAAAAGCTTTGAAATTGTATGGATTTTGAAGCTTTTTATGGATTTTTGAAGCAAAAATGGAGTGAGAACTTGGGGGAGGGGGGCTGCTGCTCTATGGATCAGTTTCAGCCAGATTTGAGGGGGGGTGGGTGAGTGAGGAGAGAGAGTGAGGTGGGGAAAGTTGTTTCAAGTCAAAGTCAACTCAAAATATATCATTTTCTACTCTTTTCTTTTCTTTTCTTTTCCTTTTCTTTCCTTTGCAAACCAAGTGGGGAAAAAGTGAGGGCTGCTGAATTTGGCTAAGGGGAGGAGTTAGTGGGGGTGTGTGGGTGTGGGTACGGGTGTGGGGTGATGAAAAATGATAAATACGATACCCCAAACATCCATTTACGCTAAAAAAAAGCCTTTTTTCTTCAATAATTTCTAAACCGTTTTGGCAAATGATTTCGTTCCAAAAACCACATGATAAAATTTTATTTAATGTTTTATGATGCACAAAATTTTTTCAACTCATTCCAATTTGTAATTTTCCCTAATTAAATGTATTAGTGACGGCTTAAAATAATAATAAAATAATATTTTTTTCAGAAAATTTGAAATTTCACCAGCGGCTCAATAAACACCAAATAATAGCAATTACATAGCTAGAATATGTATATTTAATTTTTATAATAAGATATTTGTATTTTGACTTTTTACAGAAAACCCCCTCATTTTACCGATTTTCCGAAATTTCACCGAAACGATTTTCAAAACGCTACTGTCTCGGGACTGTACCCAATGGCCACCTGTTTGCACGACTCAGTAGAGCCGTGGTAGGGTGGTAATCAAAGTACAGTGGGAGAACACACAAGACTCTATGACGATCTCGGGTCTACAGACTAACCTGCACCAGTGTCACTTGAGAACTGCTATCCGACGATTGATATAATTCCATATAGGAGTTCTCGGTGAGTCCGTCCAGTGTACCCAGTCATCACTGAGCACCCGTATACGATCACGATGTCAAACATCGATGAATGTGGGAACATCCAACGCCCATCATATGGGTCTAGTATCATATACGCTAGTCTACTCTGGTATATCGATGCCCCGTCTCGATACACCTACGACTAGGGACATTCCAGGATATGCTTATAAACTACAGATGTCCCACTAGTACGATCTCTATCATAATCACAGTAGTCAATTCTATATCCTCAGGGCTTTATCAACATGTGTGAATGAATAAAAGCATGATCAAATCAACATGTTAGATAAAGAAGAACCAGTAGCATACTATCATGTCGAGCAAGAATGTACACTGAATATATATATATATATATATATATACATGTATAAATACATCCACTATCATATAATGGTCTCTAGGGCATACATATATCCAATAATCTCCCACTTGCCCTAAGGCCAGTTATTGGCGTATCTCATACCCAACATCTCAAAAGTCGCTCATGCTGCGGCTGAGGGAGGGCCTTGGTGAGTGGATCCGCGGCGTTATTCTTTGTGTCTACTTTCCTAATCTCGATCTCGCGGCGATCTACAATCTCCCGGATCAAATGAAAGCGCCTCGGGATGTGTCTGGACCGCTGATGGGACCTGGGCTCCTTGGCTAACGCCATAGCCCCATTATTATCACAATACAATGGTATTGGATCAATAATGGTTGGAACTACTCCTAGCTCCGAGACGAACTTCCTCATCCAGACGGCTTCCTTGGCGGCATCATTTGCAGCAATGTACTCAGCCTCCATCGTAGAGTCTGCAACGGTATCCTGTTTGGAACTCTTCCAACTTACCGCCCCTCCATTGAGGGTAAATACAAACCCTGAGATAGATTTGTTGTCGTCCTTATCGCTCTGGAAGCTCGAATCGGTAAAGGCCTCCATTTGGAGATCTCTATTACCATACACCAAGAACAATTCTTTAGTCTTTCGTAAGTACTTAAGAATGTTCTTCACAGCTATCCAGTGATTCTCCCCTGGGTTGGATTGATACCTGCTTACAACACTAAGTACATAAGCTACATCTGGGCGTGTACATAACATCGCATACATTATAGATCCTACTGCCGAAGCATAGGGTATAATGCTCATGCGAGATATCTCTTCATCGGTCTTTGGGCAAGAGTCCTTGGAGAGAGTGACTCCATGGCAAGCGGGTAAGGCACCCCGCTTGGAGTCTTCCATACTAAACCTTTTTAGGATGGTGTTGATGTACCTGGTTTGGGACAATCCCAATAACCTTTGGGTTCTATCCCTATAGATCCTGATGCCCAGATTGTATGCGGCGTCACCCAGGTCCTTCATGGAGAACCTTAGTGATAAGAAAGATTTGACCGACTGTAGCATAGGAATATCATTTCCTATCAGAAGAATATCATCCACGTACAATACGAGGAATGTGACAGCTCTCCCTACAGCCTTCTTATAAACACAAGGTTCATCTGGATTTTTGATGAAATCAAACTCTTTGATAACATCATCGAAACAGATGTTCCAACTCTGTGATGCCTGCTTTAACCCATATATGGATTTAAGCAATCTACATGCTTTCCCGCTGCTCCCACTGTCAATGAAGCCCTTTGGCTGATCTATATAAACGCATTCTTCTAAACCCCATTTAGAAATGCCGTTTTAACGTCCATCTGCCAGATTTCATAGTCGTAGTGAGCAGCAATAGAAAGTAGGATCCGAATGGATTTAAGCATGGCTACGGGCGAAAAAGTCTCGTCATAGTCCAAACCTGGTCTTTGACAAAAACCCTTCGCCACAACTCTTGCCTTATAGGTCTCTACCTGCCCATCTACACCAATCTTTCTTTTAAAGATCCATTTGCACCCCACAGGTTTTACCCCAGGGGGTACAACGTCCAAAGTCCATACTTTGTTGGTATACATAGACTCCATTTCGGATCTCATGGCATCCAGCCACTTCACAGAGTCTCTACTCGTGATAGCTTGCTGAAAACTGGTAGGATCATCATCCTCCATGATGCAGTCTTCTCTGTCACCATCAATGAGGAAACCGTAGTAACTCTCCGGTGGGCAAGAAGTCCTACTAGACCTACGGAGTTGTAACGTTTTGAAAATCGTTTCGGTGAAATTTCGAAAAAACGGTAAAATAAGGGGGTTTTCTGTAAAAAGTCAAAATGCAAATATCTTTATTATAAAATTAAATATACATATTCTAGCTATGTAATTGCTAGTATTTGGTGTTTATTGAGCCACTGCTGAAATTTCAAATTTTCTGAAAATTTTTCCGAAATTAATTATTTTAATATTATTTTAAGCCGGTAAGAAAATACATTAAATTAGCGATAAATACAAATTTAAATGGGCTAATTTTAATCTTTAAAATCATGTTAATTAAAATCTAGTTGTAATATAATTTTTTAGTATTTTATTTTAAGTTTTAATTGATTTATTTTATGGAAAACAAAAATATAGTTATTTTGAACTAAAACTTGCAAATATGGTATAGTGGGGGGTCTTTTTGCATAGAATTTTTTTGTAAAGTCTCTAACCCTCACCCTCACTCCCCTTGGCCGGCCTCACACTATTGTAGCAGCCCAAGAATTTTATTTCCCTCTTTTTGACCTTAAATCATGTGAGAAATGGGTTAAAATAAGGTTTTTTTTATATAGTAAAGTAGGTGGGGGTATTATGGTAATTGGGAGGGGATTTGACTTGGATCTTTTGGCATCATCCCCTCACCTTTTCCCCCCTCTTCCTCTGCTGAAACCAGCAGCAGCAGCCCCCCTCCATTTCTTCTTCTCTTTTCTCTTCAAAATTCCATCAAAAAATCATCCAAAATGCTTCAAAAATTCCACAAAATCAAAATCTAATCCCTACCCATTTTTACTTGACCATTCTAGTATGGATCTTGGTGAAGGGAAGCATGTTTGGGAGGCTAGATTTGTGCTAGATTTCAAGATGATTGTGGGGGTAAATTCTTAACCTTATGTCTAATTGTTGTTTGGATACTTTAAATCTAGCATAATTAGTTAATAGTTTGGGATTAATTGAATGTTTTGAAAAATATAGTAAGGGTTTGTGATTTCAATTAGGGTTTTTATCATATCATTAGGGATGCAAGGTTTAGTTTAACATCTTAATGTATGTAAAACCTAGTTTGGTTGATTAAATTGCACTTGTTATATGTAATTTGTCCAAATTGCTTAAATTGCAAACTAGGTTTTTGTAAACCTTGAATTTGATTAAAAGAAAAATGTAATTAGGTTTTTCTTGACTTCATTAACATTATTAAGTGTGGTTTAATGTCTTTAGTTCATGAAAATCCTAGCTAAATTGTTGTTTGTGCATTTTTGCTATAAAATTGTTAAAATTTAGGTATATTGTAAACTAGAATTTTGGGGCTAAAGAAATTTAATGAGATTAAATAATGGAAATGGTTTTTATGACTTATTTAAGTTGTTTAATAAGTATTATGGCCATTAAATTTGTTCAAACGTCGAGTTTTGTACTAAAACGGGTAATTTGTGCTTGCTAGATTTTCGGAAAAATGGCTTTCAAAGTGAATTTTGGGTTTTTGTGAAAGCAACCATAGGTTTTGACCTATATGGGTTTCGTGTGTCGTTTTGATCATGAGTCGGATTTTAATGTGATACGGTGCGTTATGATATGTAGGTACCCATGTGGACTTCGAGACGACAAGCAAGCGCGTGGCGACGTCGGCACCGGCGAGCGAGGACCAGGTGAGTAGATTTATATCTACGGGGAGAAGTCGGGTGGATGGCGTATAGCACCCCCGCAGTTCGTGGTGATGTATACGAATACGTATACACACATATATATATTGATTATATTTTGTTTGAGTATATTGATGATAATATGGATATTTGGTGCTCTTGGATGATTTAGTGTCGCGAAACCCTAGAGTAGTGGTCGCACCATACATGCACACAACCACCCATACTTGCATACTTTCTTCTTTCATTTGTGCTTATTCGGGAATATATAGTTATATGTTCACATGGGTATGGGACTATGTGTTCACATACGGATTTGAGGATGATACTTGGGTTTGAGATGAGTCGATGAGATTTGTGTTGAGGTTGTGATATCGGTGATATGGCAGGATTCGTATTTGAGATACGTCCTGATGTTATAGCAGGTCTTTGAACGACGATACAGGTGAATAGTGCTATAAATAAAATGGTCGACATGTGATCGTGATATGAGATATGATATGCTAGGATATTGATACTAGGCCGTATTGGGCGATGTATACCCCTTGATGATGATATGTGCTGATGATATCGGTTTGTACGAGACTGTCGATCAGTAGTCAGATCATAACTATATTGATGATATTAGTATTGTACTAGACATAGGTCAGTACCCTGGACTATGATCTTGGATAAAGAGGATACCAGATGAATAGTGTGATGAATATGATATTAACCCGTACCCAGATTTCGGGATGCCGTACGACGGATTTACGTACGAGCTATATTTTGATGATTGATCCGCACTCTTGACTTGGGATGTCTGATTATAGATATGGTATCGGATATGATATTATTGAGGCGGGATCACCGACTAATATATATACAGGTATGTATATGTATCGACTCAGATGTTAGGCGGTTTCCTTACCTGTAGTCCAGCTTGTTAGCTTAGCCCTTTAGTTTAGTTTAGTTGTTAGATTAAATTCGATTCTTACCTATTTTAAAAACTAACGAATCGTGGGTATTCTAAAAGACAGCCCAAGGGATCCTACGGATATTTCAAAAGACGTATCTTTTCATAAAAACACCGTAGCCCCTATTTTCAAAACCCCATGATTCGTGTTATTTCAAATGGCACCATTGTTTAATATTTAGCTCCCGCTCATTTTGGTTGCTCGCTCCGCATCGCATACTTACATTGTTATTTCATATTGCACTGTTGACATTATGCGGTTAGGACACCAGCACCATTACCGATGATGCGTATGTACCACGTACACTTACTTGCCGGCTCACACACATCTTCATCGGTAATTGCCATGTCACGTACACCTTAGAAAATATTATTGCTTAACTTAGCTTGATAGCTAGTAGTTTGACATAATATTAGTGTACTTACCTTATATGCCAGCTTAGATATTGTAGTTATTACTTATCACTTCATGCATACTGTTATTCATTGTTATGCCGTATTCATGGATTCTTATGCCTATATTAATGGGTTTATATGCTATTGATGATTTGGATTCGGATTTCTATGAGATTTTCTGGATTTGGGGGAAAACCGCAAAACTTGTATAAGCTTCTTCCTTCTCTTTTAAATAAAAAGTGTGGTTTTCCCATGATGTATGAGTCGTCCACCATGAGTTTGCTGATGGATTTCGAGACCCGATTCGAGGAGTGGAGGAACCGTTTCGGGTACATGGTGGGCTCGGTGCGGTACCCTAGGGCAAGAGGATCGTGTTGTTGACGTTGAGCCTGGCAGGGGAGCACTACCGACCGGTGATATTACCCGACGCGTCGGATATCCGGAGGATACCGTCGTGGTCTTGAGATGGATGGTAGGGGCCGGTCTGGACTGACGGCGCCCTAGATATTGTGATTGAGACATTGAGATTTCGAGATATTGAGGTACAGAGACTGTGATACAGAGATATCGAGATATTGGGATTACGTTTTGTGCCGATGCTAGGCACTGTTTTATGCTGATTTCATTATGATACCTCATTTTAAAAATACAAAGGAAATCTCACTAAATTATGAAAACAGTTTCTTCATTTACATGTATTCTGTTTTCATGCATTCATACCTCATTCATATGATATATTTCTACCTGAGGCACTGACACGGGCACATGAGATTACACTCGGGTTAGATATTTACCCTAGCCTTTGTTATAGGCTGCATGTTATATATATAATTGAGGATATATTATGATCATTGACCTAGGTTGCATTATTTATGTGATTTCTTTCCGTAGATGTTTTTCTATTCACGAGTTGGCAACTCACCCCTGTTGTGCCCCAGTTTCTTGCAGGTTTTGCCGTACAGGTTTCATTACGGCTTTGCTGGCACTGCTTCCCATTTCCGGGTGACTTGCTAGTAGGTGGGTTTACTTGTATCGTACCCCCATTATATATCTTGTATATCATTATTCTGTTGTATCTAGAAGTTCCATCAACCAAACATGTATTTATTTCAGAGATAGAGACCAGTGATGTTTATTCTTTCGACCTTAGAGTCGCGCGTTATATTTCTGTGGATTTCTGGTGGTTTTGAGTTTCCTTTTGAGTTTTGATCCTCGCCCTTGGCGTTGTATATTATATTGCTTGTGTGGTTGTGACCGTCGATTGACGAAGAGCTAGCTCCCGCTTGGGGATGCCTTTTTGATTTCGTATACTATTCATGTTGTATCCCGTTTGGGGGCCAGTTTTTACAAAGGAGACTCTGCCGAAATTTTCGGGAAATGTTTGATGTTTTTTTTAAACCGCATAATTCGGCTTATGCTATTGAAACCACTTGTTTTAATTGGTTTTCCTTCACTCTACTACTTTTCTTTGTTTGGATTTCTGGGTTTTTGGCTTACTTAGATTACGTACGCCTCGAGACGTTCGTAGTTTAAGTGCCGGTCATATTCCGTACTTTCGGGACGTGACAGGAGTGGCCGAGGTTCCTCAGTTTCTATTGCAACAGCCGGTTCAACCAAGTCGTCATTTGTAGTTTGTGTCTCTAGAACCTCTTCTAGATCTACCATATTGCCATCAGTGTCATTTGTGAAAAACTCTTTTTCCAAGAATGTGGCATGCTGAGAAACAAACAATTTTTGTTCCTCCTTGTGGTAGAAAAGATATCCATAAGAGTTCTTTGGATATCCCACAAAATTACACATGACTGACCGTGTCTCGAGTTTGTCCGGATTCTGCTTTTTAACATAGGCCCGGCAACCCCAAATCTTAATTCTCTTAAGAGATGGTCTCTTCCCATGCCATATCTCATATGGCGTGGTAGACACGGTTTTGGTTGGAACCCTGTTCAGTAGAAACGCTGCAGTCTCCAATGCATGCCCCCAAAATGAGACAGGTAACTCAGCATCACTCATCATGGAACGGACCATATATAATAGGGCCCGATTCCGTCGTTCAGACACACCGTTGTGCTGTGGTGTGTAAGGAGGAGTGAGCTGAGAGAGAATCCCATTCTCTTTTAGGAGGTTTGCAAATTCTGTACTGAGGTACTCCCCACCTCGATCTGATCGAAACATTTTGATACTCAAGCCAGTTTGTTTTTCTACTTCTTGTTTATATTCAGTAAATTTCTCGAAAGCTTCGGATTTGTGCTTTAATAAAAATACATGACCGAATCTTGAGAAATCGTCAGTGAAAGTAATGAAGTAAGAAAAACCGCCTCTAGCTTGTGTAGACATTGGCCCACATACATCACTATGTATGAGGCCTAGGAGCTGAGTAGCTCTTTCTTCGTGTCTGGTAAACGGAGTTTTGGTCATTTTACCCTTGATACAAGACTGGCAAGTCGCATAAGATTTATATTCAAAAGGGTTTAAATATCCATCTTTGTGTAACTTGCTTAGTCTTGTTTCGTTAATATGACCAAGTCTACAGTGCCAAAGAAAAGCTTCATTTATTTCTGAAAGTTTTCTTTTATCAGTGTGTTGTATGCTGAAAACTGTGTTGATTTAGGACGTATATCCCGTTATTAAGCGTATCATACACAACCAACATTTGATTCAGGTGAATGTTCATAACATTGTTGTGCAATACAAAATTATATCCTTCATTGTCTAACAAAGAAACGGATATTATATTACAAAGCATACTTGGTACAAAATAACATGGAACCCCAAGCGATACTCTCCCACTTCGACTGTATGTACATTGGAACCATTTCCAACGCGGAGAGTATGGTCACCTGTCTTCAAAACCTTGCTATTTCTCAGCCCCTGCATAGAATTGCAAATGTGAGAACCTGAACCGGTATCTAATACCCAGGGAGCAGAGTTTATTGAAAAACAGTTTTTTGTCACAAACACACCTGAAGCGGAAGCATCCCCATGCTTCTTCTTGAGATTTAAGTACTCCGTATAGTTGCGCTTCCAATGTCCTGTTTTGTGGCAATGAAAACATTCCCCTCTCGCCGATTCTCCAGCTTTGGACTTGTCCTTCCCCTTATCCTTTTTAACTCCACCCCTAGGCTTGGTGGGCTTCTTCTTGAGCTTTCCCTTGGCCTTAGCCTTTGGGCGAGAAGAAGAAGATTGCCCAACACTCAAAATGGGAGTTTTCACTGATTTCAGTGTACTCTCTGCACTCCTTAACATATTAAGGAGTTCAGGTAGTTCTTTCTCCATGTTGTGCATGTTGAAGTTAACTATGAATTGAGCAAATGTGGTGGGGAGGGACTGCAGAATAATATACTGTTAGTTATATGTATGCCCTAGAGGCCATTACTATACATAGGATGTATATTGTAGTGGATGCTTGGACATATATAGGGAGGACTTTCTTGCTCGACATGATAGTATGCTATCTGGTTGCTCTTTACCTTAACGTGTACACTGATTGTCTCTCTGTTACATGTTGGTAAAGCCCTTAGGATGTGTACTTGACTACCTGGACTGTGATGCAGATCATACTGGTGGGGACATGGTAGTCCATAAGTACATCCTTCAAGGTCCTTAGTCATGGGTATATCGAGACGGGGCATCGATATACCAGAGTAGACTAGCGTATACCTTCTCAACCCATACAGATGGGCGATGGATGATCCCATATCCATTGGTGTTTGACATCAGAGATGATATACGGGTGCTCAGTGGAGACTGGGTACACTGGACGGACTCGCCGAGAACTCCCAGATGGTATTATACCTCACGTCAGATGGCAGTTCTCTGGTGACACTGGTACAGGTTAGTCTGTAGACCCGAGATCGTCATAGAGTCTTGTGTGATTCCCACTGTGCTTTGATTTCCACCTTACCACGTCCAAGAGGGCATGCAAAACGGTGGTTTTTGGGTACAGTCCCGAATCACATGGAGGCAATGAGCGATAGGAGGGGATTCGTCTCTCCCGGTATAGGGAGTTGATGTTGCGCTGTGTTCGATTGGCTATAACCGGAAATCCCTGGCCAGGGTTGCTGAGATTTACTGGTAAGTGTTACCAGTAGTTTCTCAAACTGTTATAGACCTCATATCGACACTACTTATCGAGTTATTGGGGTCTGACGTTTACCACCCATAGGCAAGATATGCGACATATCAGACGACGAGACCGGACTGTACGGTAAGTGTTACTGGTTGGATTCACAGGAGTGTGAGCGGGCTTGCTCGTTGATCTTCTGATCGGTCAATACCCGGGTGGCCGTTACGTTTAGCAGATCGCTTGCGGCTTGTGGGTGTTTGATATGATCATCACCTGCTGCCGGCGTATTGACGAGTCTTTAGAGTCCTACACAGAGGTTTCCTGGCTCAAGCGAAATGAAATAGGAGCGCATATGAGATATGTGCGGGACCGAGAATAATGCGTGTATGTGATACCGTATTCTATTCTCGCGATGAATGTATCGAATGGTTGTATGCGATATAACCTAGTTATCGAATCGATGATTGATTCGATAAGTCGATACATTGGATATTAGTCGGTCATATGCGATATGACCGGATCGTTAAATCAAGTGTTGATTTAATGATTTAATGTATAATAATATATTTGATATATTACTTTGCATTAACTAGTATTGGTTCACTTAAGATGGATTTTCTCACTTGATGTGCACATTGTATATATGATATAGTTTTGTGCACTAGATTGTATCATGTTTGATGATAAATGCAAACTTGGGTGTATGTTTACTTTAAACCATGTTTAAGTGAATGGTTAGGGTTTTGTTATCTTTTCTTGATTATTTATTTTATTTATTTATTCATTTTTGGAAAGAAATGAAATGGTTGCTTTTTTTGTTCTTTTGTTGAAGCTTCATGAAGCTTTGACCATTTTTGTTTCTTTCCTAAACCTAACCATTCACCTAGCCCTAGTTTATTCTCTACACTTGTTAAACTAACCCAAGGTTGCATAATGATAAGAATCACTTTATTTTCTATTATTCATAATTCTTATCATATTCTTTTTCCTTCTTCTTCTTCTTCTTCTTCAAGAAGAAGAAACCTTGCAACCTCTAATGGTGTCATGATAAAAAGAGTGAGAAATCCAATTCTAAAGTGAACCCACTTCCTATTTCTTCATCCTCTACCACTTGCCATGTAGTATAGGGTGTTTTCTTCACAAGTTTCATGACTTGGTGAAGGTGGAGCTTGAGTTTGAGTTGCCTCGACGTAGATCATCTTCGGCATCGAAGTCAACGACCTAGCCCGACCATTTCTCCGATGAAATCAATGCTAGAGTCCGGGATCCGATGATCGCAGCGAAGGGACATCATCACGGAGCTATGGAGGTGGAGGACCGGATCTACAAAGGTTGTATTTTCCGTTCACTCTTAGTTAAGTTGTTAACTTATATAGTTTTTCGCCTATCCTCTAGTTAACGATCTAGTTTAGGGTTTCTCGGCACCGGAATTTTTTGAATTTGGCATGGTTGATGCCTTATGGAACCTCTTTAGTGTGCCTAGGAACCCTACAGTGGTATCAGAGCCTAGCTAGACCCTTAGGCGAAGTGTAGACGATGTTAGAAATCCGATCGAACCCCGAAACCCTAACTCAAACCCTTCTCTATACATTTTCTGAAAATGTGGATTTTTCTAAATTAAAAATATGCAGAAAAATCAGCACGGTTTTCTAAGGGTTACTGTGCAAAACGAGCGCGTGAGTCGACTAAACCGCCGCGGAACCGCGGCACGAGCATGGCTTGTGCGGCGGTTCCGCGGCCATACAGTCGCAATATTCAATAATTTTTGCACAGTAATTTCTTTATTTTATTGCTGTGTTTTCTGGGAATTTTTAATGTTTACTCAAGAGTTGAGTTTTCTGGGTTGTATTGGGGACTCGGTGTTTCGATCGGGAAGTCTAATTTCGTCTATGTGTTTTTTTCCGGATAATTTAGAGTATGTTAAAAAGTTCGACCGGATATAAATACCCACTTTTTCCCCTGCCGGGAAATTTCCAATTGTTGGATTTTTCCGTAGTTTGAGAATGTTCTGAGTAGTGCAAGTAACGCGATGGACCCTCTAGAAGACAACAAACCTTAACTCGATTATGTGACCGTCTTGAACTGCCCTTTGAACCTTAGGGTTTGGGGCAGTACGGCGTACCACATGTGAGGCGTTGGCTTGACCCTTCTACGGCTGGACCGTTGGTACTGTGGTATGAAGTGAATATTCTTAAACCTATTTCATGTGTTGAGCTGTTTCGGAAAAACTTGGGTGTTTGTTTGTTCGATCGGAAAGTTTAACATTTTCTATTTATCTGGAATGTGATACAATATTTGGAATCCACAAGCAGTTATGAGATAACAGATTTGAATGTTATAAACATAGCAGTTTAGTCTCACTTGATCGGTTGCCACGGAATTTTTATGTGATCAAAAGTCCGTCGCAATCACGTAGCATACGTGGATACTCGCCGGGTAAACTTAATAGACAGCCTCACCCCATAGTCCCAACTAAGTGACTGTAGGAGAACCCCGTCGCCGAAAGCATCCGTTCGGGTGCTTGCGGCAACGGTGTTCCGCCTTGGTGCACTTCGTCGATGGCGTCGGGGGTGCGGCGTCCTACTAAAGTTTGCGACGAGCATTCGATCAGGATGTCGGGAATCTTGTTGAATTGCCCGACTTGATATTGAAAAGAGTTTTCGATAATAAGACTAAAATGCGGGGTTTATAATTGTTAGGCATGCGATGTCTAAGTATTTCATTTGATTAGATATGCGATGTCTAAAGAGGTTGCGGATTCCAACTGTTGTAGTTTTACACTTTCTTTTCTGCGACCGTAAGTGTAATATGTGATATCGCCGATTTCGTTGCTATATGTCAACGACAATTGGGATGGGCATATTTACTTACGTTGATGACATGTGATGTTATGTGTTGCTGGATATGTTATATTGGATCGTCGTGTTTGAATAGCCGGGTTTTTTTTATGTGAGATGAGTGTCTTTCATTTTCATTCATGTAAAAACTTGTATCTAATATTATTTTATTGGGGCACTTCCAGGTTGTGGAAGATGTCACCTTTTGTATATTATTTATTTTTCCGCACTAGGATAGACCCAAGGAGGAGAGCACAAGTAACCGGGTTCTGGAGTCCAGTGGGAGACCAACTCGAGGAGTCGAGTCCGGGTCTCCTAACTCTAGAATTGGTAGGGTTGCTTGCCACTCTCGTAGGGGTCTAGGGGTGTGGGTTTGGCTATTCATCGCGACCGTGGAATCCGTGTTTTATACTGGCTCGTATTGAAAACACGGACGTCCTAGTATATCCAATGTTTCATATGATTCTTCTGCTGCGATATCTGTGATGTGATCATTTGATGTTCTGTGATAAATACTGTATATAGTATATATGATATATTATATAGACGTTACTTATGTTTTACACCCGCGCTAGCCCTGCCCCGCTCTGCCGTTAGTCACCTAACCTAACGGTGCACGAGGGGACATCGAGGCGAACACGGATGGCATAAGTGTACGTCGTATTTATCTGTGATGTTTAGGTGACTTAAGTGATGGGACTTCATTAATATGATTAATGAAAGAAAAAGAAACCTAAGATGTTGTGGAATCGAATTTCAAAAATAAAAAAGGTAGCTACAGTACTTGCTTTGCACAGCAGTATATATGATATATCCTGCACCTTATTCGATGAGGAAAGGGTCGACGATCCCTTCACCGGGAGTGACCCCTTTAGCAATAACTGGCAGATGCTACAACCCTCGGTTTGTCTTTTGATTGCTTCTATAGTTTCTGCTTTGCACAGTGATATATATGATATATCCCGCACCTCATTCGACGAGGAAAGGGCCGACGATCCCTTCATCGGGAGTGACCCCTTTAGCAAAACTAGAAAAGCCTAAAAAACACTCCATTTTAAAATCATTTGATTCTACAACGATATCAAGTTCATTACGCAATAGGTTTTCAGAAAAACCTGTCGTAGCCCTCCGTCATTTCAGATAAGTAGTAGTTAGTATTCGTGCTGCGTTTGTTGGCCTTTGTCAAGGCGTAGTGTGCGGTAGCTGACTGGTGCTTATCTGCTTATGCATATGATGCAGATTGGGTTAGGGTAGTCGTACGACCTTGTTGGCCTTTGTCAAGGGTCGTGCGGGTGGGTTTAATTCAATCAGGAAATGACGGGTTGAACTTGACTAGCATCCTATGGTTTGTTGGCCTTTGTCAAGGTCATAGGAGGTTAGGGGCAAAATTATTGGGAATTTCAAGTGTTGAAATTTGCAATGAGATTGCATACCTTCTATGAGATAGTTGGATCCCGATACCCGCTGCGAGTAAGAGTTACTCCTGGGAGAGTTTTACACATTACAATTAGCCGATCTAGTAGGTGTCTAGAAAGGTGTCAACGAGGTTACGCCTCTGGGAAAATGAGGTTTACTGTAATTAGGTCCGTGCGAAAGCACGGGGAACCTCCCTCAAACTACCGACACTGGCCTGGCTGAAAGATTGGTGAACTTGTAGCGTGTAATTAATCCCGGCTAGTCTTTCCTTTTAGGGTTTGAAAGAAGATTTGATAAAAACAGTGGGAGCCATCCTGATTAGATAAAATAATAACCAATCTGATCTTGCAAGAGCATACGCAGAGTGTTTTCTTCTCTCTCTCTCCAGGTAGCGACCATATCACGCCTTAATCAAGATAATAATACGGATGTATTGACCGAACCCGCTTGTTATACTAAGCTGGGGAACGTTGGTCCCGCTCCAACTTATAAATTGTTATAAGACAGAGCAGGAAATTGGGGAATACCAGATTTCTCGTGCCGCCCAAACGAAGAAAGTGCATGTTGATGCATCTTCTTCGGGTGTGTTCATTGCATAGAACTGTTTCTCAGTATCCTTTACGTCCTGAGTATGTGATACTGGATCAGGATCCCGCATATGTAATCTGTTACATGGGCTACAGAAAGGTAGAGAACTGAGAACGGGTGATAAGTTTCATGAGACAGAAAACGGTGCAAGTGCTGCAGCCAAGTCTGTTGGTCACTGTCACCCTGTATTACCAGTACATTGATTCTGAACAAATGCTATTAGATACCGAACCTGTTATACAAAATCATATCAATCTCTTTATTTAGTAAAGAAAGGATATAATTTTGTATTGTTGAATATTGTTTTGAACATTTCAAAAGATGATCAGTTCAGGCACGTTATCTAAAAGCATTGACGTTCTAAATCAAACTACAGTTCCTAGTATACAGAACACACACAAGAGGAAGAGTTCAGAAATGAACGAATCTTTCTTGAGGCATTGTAGACTAGGTCATATCAATGCGACCCGACTGGCTGAAGTTACATTTAGATGCTTATTTAAATCAGTTTGAATTTACATCTTGTGAAACTTGCCAGTCATGTCACAGAGATAAGATGACCATAGCTCTGTTTATTGGAAACAGAGAAAGAGTTAGTGAACTCTTGGGATGATGCATGTAGGTCCCCTGTCTACACATGCCAAGACCGGTTCTTTGTATTTCATTACATTCTCTGATAATCTCTTTAGATTCAGACATATGTTCCTATTGAAACACAAGTCCGAACCTTTTGAGATATTCACAGAATATAAGTTAGAAGTAGAGAACCAAAATACGGGAATAAGTATTATGTCCTTTGATGTGATCAAGGAGGAGAATACTTGAGCACGGAATTTCTGGACTGTCCTAAAAGAGAATGAGATTCTCTCTCAGCATTACTCCTTCGTATACACCATTGCACGATGGTATATAGGGACGGAGCAATAGCACCCTATATGATATGGTGTGCTCTATGATGAGTACTACTGAGTTTCCTATTTCCTTTTGGGAGTTATGCACTTGAGAAGCTGCATACCTATTGAATAGGGTTCAAAGCAAATCAATTGCCTACCACTTCATATATGATATAGTATGGGAAGAGCCTATTTCTTAAGTAAGTTAAGATTTGGGGTTGTCCGGCCTATGTCTAAAAGCAAAATCTGGACAAGCTCGAGGCAAGGTCAGTTATGTAGAACTGGAATGGTTCCAGCTATACAAACTACAGCTGATGATTTGATAGAACCAAAGGATTCAATAGTCCCCGACGAACCTCAGCCTCTCCGCCGATCTAGTAGGGTTCCTCACCCACCTGAGAGATACTTTGGTTTCTCTATGACAGTGGGAGGGAGGATTGCATCATGAGATGATGACCCAACTAGTTTCGAGCTGGCCATCAGGAGTGGGACTCTGTAAGAATGGATGGATGCTTAGCGATCTGAGATGGAATCCTTATACACCAACAAAGTGTGGACTTTGGTTGCTATATCTGAAGGGTTAAATCCCTATCAGGAGCAAGTATATCTTGAGAAGATTACTTGGTGTACATGGAAAAGTTGAGACTTTCAAAGCTAGACTTGTTAAAGGTTTGCATCATTGACCAGGTATGGATAATGATGAAACCTTTTCCAGTGGCTATGCTTAAGTCCATCCGGATCCTACTTGCTACGGCTACATACCTTGACTACGATATCTGGTGGTTGGGTGTCATGACTGCTTTTCTAAAATGATGTTTCAGAAAAGAGAGTCTGTAAGTACACAGTCAGAGGGCTTCGTAGACAGTGGGAGCAGCGGAAATGTGTGCAAGATGTTTTATGTGATAAAGCAGGCATCGCGGAGTTGGAACATCTGTTTTGATGGATTAGTCAAAGAGTTTGACATCATCAAAATGGTAGATGAACCTTGTATAAACAAAAAGGTAATAGGGAGTATGGTGATGATCCTCGTAGAGTACGTGGATGACATACACTTGATAGGGAAGGAGTTTCCTATGCTACGCTCGATCAATCTCCGCTTATCACAATGATTCTCTACATAGGATCAAAGTGATACCTACTAAATCCTGGGTTTTGGATCTATGAGATAGATCTAAATGGATGTTAGGATTCTCACTAGATGTAGTGAGATGGTATCAATCGATCCTGGGGAGAATCACTGGAAGTGTTCCAGGGTGATAAGGACGACTGAATGTCAGTCACAGGCATTGTCTTTACCCTTAGTAAAGGGACGGTATGTTGGAAGAGTTCCAAGCTAGAAACCGTGGCATACTAGACGATAAAGGCTGGATACATCGCTACTTAAGATGCTACCAAAGAGGCAGTCTGGATGTATATTAGTTCATGAGATGAACTTCGTTCCTCCCATTGTGAGACAAAGGAGTTATGGCTTATGCCTAGGAATGCCTGTCCCATCAGTGATCCAGACATATTCTAAGGTAGTATCACCTGATCTTGGAGATGGTTGATCTCCACAGTGATCGAGGTTAGGAGAACAGACTCAGAGGACAACACGGCGGATTCACTCACAAAGGCCTTTTCCCAGTGAGAGACTTTTATGGGATGGTTGAGTATGAGATACTACAACCACTGCTATCAGATGGCCCTAGTGCAAGTGGGAGATTGTTAGTTATATGTATGCCCTAGAAGCCATTACTATACATAGGATGTATATTGTAGTGGATGTTTGGACATATATAGGGAGGACTTTCTTGCTCGACATGAAAGTATGCTATCTGGTTGCTCTTTACCTTAACGTGTACACTGATTGTCTCTCTGTTACATGTTGGTAAAGCCCTTAGGATGTGTACTTGACTACCTGGACTGTGATGCGGATCATACTGGTGGGGACATGGTAGTCCATAAGTACATCCTTCAAGGTCCCTAGTCGTGGGTATATCGAGACGGGGCATCGATATACCAGAGTAGACTAGCGTATACCTTCTCGACCCAGACAGATGGGCGATGGATGATCCCATATCCATTGGTGTTTGACATCAGTGATGATATACGGGTGCTCAGTGGAGACTGGGTACACTGGACGGACTCGCCGAGAACTCCCAGATGGTATTATACCTCACGTCAGATGGCAGTTCTCTGGTGACACTGGTACAGGTTAGTCTGTAGACCCGAGATTGTCATAGAGTCTTGTTTGATTCCCACTGTGCTTTGATTTCCACCTTACCAAATCCAAGAGGGTATGCAAAACGGTGGTTTTTGGGTACAGTCCCGAATCACATGGAGGCAATGAGCGATAGGAGGGGATTCGTCTCTCCCTGTATAGGGAGTTGATGTTGCGCTGTGTTCGATTGGCTATAACCGGAAATCCCTGGCCAGGGTTGCTGAGATTTACTGGTAAGTGTTACCAGTAGTTTCTCGAACTGTTATAGACCTCATATCGACACGACTTATCGAGCTATTGGGGTCTGACGTTTACCACCCCTAGGCAAGATATGCGACATATCAGACGACGAGACCGGACTGTACGGTAAGTGTTACTGGTTGGATTCACAGGAGTGTGAGCGGGCTTGCTCGTTGATCTTCTGATCGCTCAATACCCGAATGGCCATTTTGTTTAGCAGACCGCTTGCGGCTTGTGGGTGTTTGATATGATCATCACCTGTTGCCGGCGTATTAACGAGTCTTTAGAGTCCTACACATAGGTTTCCTGGCTCAAGCGAAACGAAATAGGAGCGCATATGAGATATGTGCGGGACCGAGAATAATGCGTGTATGTGATATCGTATTCTATTTTCGCGATGAATGTATCGAATGGTTGTATGCGATATAACCTAGTTATCGAATCGAGAATTGATTCGATAAGTCGATACATTGGATATTAGTCGGTCATATGCGATATGACCAGATCGTTAAATCAAGTGTTGATTTAATGATTTAATGTATAATAATATATTTGATATATTACTTTGCATTAACTAGTATTGGTTCACTTAAGATGGATTTTCTCACTTGATGTGCACATTGTATATATGATATAGTTTTGTGCACTAGATTGTATCATGTTTGATGATACATGCAAACTTGGGTGTATGTTTACTTTAAACCATGTTTAAGTGAATGGTTAGGGTTTTGTTATCTTTTCTTGATTATTTATTTTATTTATTTATTCATTTTTGGAAAGAAATGAAATGGTTGCTTCCTTTGTTCTTTTGTTGAAGCTTCATGAAGCTTTGACCATTTTTGTTTCTTTCCTAAACCTAACCATTCACCTAACCCTAGTTTATTCTCTACACTTGTTAAACTAACCCAAGGTTGCATAATGATAAGAATCACTTTATTTTCTATTATTCATAATTCTTATCATATTCTTTTTCCTTCTTCTTCTTCTTCTTCTTTAAGAAGAAGAAACCTTGCAACCTCTAATGGTGTTATGATAAAAAGAGTGAGAAATCCAATTCTAAAGTGAACCCACTTCCTATTTCTTCATCCTCTACCACTTGCCATATAGTATAGGGTGTTTTCTTCACATGTTTCATGACTTGGTGAAGGTGGAGCTTGAGTTTGAGTTGCCTCGACGTAGATCATCTTCGGCATCGAAGTCAACGACTTAGCCCGGCCATTTCTCCGATGAAATCAATGCTAGAGTCCGGGATCCGATGATCGCAGCGAAGGGACATCATCACGGAGCTATGGAGGTGGAGGACCGGATCTACAAAGGTTGTATTTTCCGTTCACTCTTAGTTAAGTTGTTAACTTATATCGTTTTTCGCCTATCCTATAGTTAACGATCTAGTTTAGGGTTTCTCGGCACCGGAATTTTTTGAATTTGGCATGGTTGATGCCTTGTGGAACCTCTTTAGTGTGCCTAGGAACCCTACATATACGTATATTGTTCATTGTCCATCGTCCATCCAAGGTCCTCAAGCTCTTCTATGAAAGCTATCATTTTCAGAACATGGTCTCCTACTGGTGTGCCAGCGGCCATTCGCATCTGAAACAATTTCTTTAATGTTTCGTATCGTAATACGTCGGATTGCTTTCCATACAACTCCTTTGTATGGAGGAATATGGCTTGAATGTCCATATTCTCGTGCTGCTTTTGATGTGTGTTGTCCATCGATGCAAGCATGAGGCATTTGGCCGTGGCACAGTCAGCGTCCCATGTCTTGCGGATTTCTATATCCGCAACTGAGGATTTTGGACCTGGGACGGGCGGGGCTGAAGCCGTGAGGACATATGATACTTTTTCATAACTCATGGCAATTTTCAGATTCCTCAGCCAGTCTTTATAATTGGTCCCATTCAGTTTATTTTTATCTAGTAGAAGCTTGAGTCCAGTCATTGGTATCTGCCATTAAGAGAGGGAAAAGAATATACTCAGTGAAAGCTCTTGCAAAGATCAGATTGGTTATTATCTTGTCTAATCGATGTCTCCCACTGCTTTAATCAAGTTTTTCTTTCAAATCCTAATAAGAAAACTAGCCAGGATTAATTACAGTCTACAACTTCGCTAACCGTTTAGGCAAGCCATTGTCGGTTCTTGAGGGAGGTTCCTCATGCTTTCGCACGGACCTAATTAAAGTAAACCTCGTTTTCCCAGAGGCGTAGCCCCGTTAACACCTTTCTAGACACCTAATGAGTTAGCTAATTGTAAACTGCAAAATTCTCCTGGGAGAAACTATTGCCCACAGTGGGATCGGGATCCAACCATCATATGTAAGGTATGCAATCTCATTGCAAATTTCAACTATTGAAATTCCCGATGTGGTTTTTACCCCTAGCACTCATGACCTTTGCTATGGTCAACAAATCACAAGCACTAGTCAAGTTCAACCTGTCATTTCTTAATTAATCAGACCCGTTCACATGACCCTTGGTTAAGGTCAACAAAGTCATATGCCCGTCCTAATTAATCTGCATCATATGCATTGTAGGAAGACATCACTTAGCTACCGTACACTACGCCTTGGCTAAGGTCAACAAACGTAGCACGAATACTAAATACTCTACTTCCTAAAATGACGGAAGGTTGCGGATGATTTTTAAGAAAATTTTTAACGCTTTGAACTTGATATCGTCGTAGAATCAAATGGTTTTCAAAAGGAGTGACTTAAGCTCCGTTGTTTTGAAATGTAGCTTTTTCATAAAGAGCCGAGTGGTTTTCAAATCCGATTCTACGACATCCTTTTAGGTTTATTTTCTTTACATTAATCATATTAATGTTGTCCCATCATTTAAGTCCTTAAGTCAATCACAGAAAAGAAACGAAAATACAACGTACGCTTATGCCATCCGCATTCGCCGCAATGTTCCGTTATGCACCGTTAGGTTACTTAACTAACGGCATACCGGGACGGGACTAGCGTGGGTGTAAAACATAAGCAATGTCTACTATATATCTCATATATAATATATCATTCGTCTCAGATATCACATCACAGAATACAGGCAGCAGAAACACAGATATAATGTGGGATATACTAGGACGTCCGTATTTAGTATTTAGCCAATAATAGAAAATACGGATTCCACAGTCGCGACGAATAGCCAAGCCCACACCCCTAGACCCCTACGAGAGCGGCAAGTGACCCTACCAATTCTGGAGTTTAGGAGACCCGGTCTCGACTCCTCGAGATGGCCTCCCACTGAACCCCAGAACCCGGTCACTTGTGCTCCCCTCCTTGGGTCTATCCTAATGTGGAAAAGTAAATAATATACAACACTGGTGACATCAACCTCAACCCGGATATGCCCCAAATAAAAGAATATTACATTACATTTGAATTTTACATGAATGAAAATAAAACTCTCATCTCACATAAAACCCCCCGGCTATTCAATCGCGACAATCCGGCACATCATATCTCAGCAACACATAATATCATATATCATCAACGTAAGTAAGTATGCGTACCCCGATTGTCGTTGATGTATAGCAACGAAACCGGCGATAAGCGACATACTACACTTACGGTCACAGAAAAGAAAGTGTAAAACTACAACATTTGGAATCCACATTCTTTTTAGACATCGTAAATCCGAAATATCACATACTTCGAATTTCATGCCTAACTGTATGAATTCCACATATTGTATCATATTCCTGATAAATAGACAGTATTAAACTTTTCGATCGAATAATCAAATACCCAAAATTTCCTAAAGCTCAACACTTGAGCGGAGTTCAAAAAACCCGGAATGTGTCACAGAAGCAGCGGTCCAGCCGTAGAATGGTCAAGCCAACGCCTCACATGTGGCACGCCGTACTGCCCCAAACCCTAAGGTTTAGAGGCAGTTCGAACGGTCACATAATCGAGTTAAGGTTTGTGTTCTTCTAGAGGGTCCACCACTTAACTTGCACGTATTTCCAAAAGATTTGAACCCAAGAAAAAAAATCAACACTTGAAAATTTTTCGTGCTGGGAGAAAGTGGGTTAATGATATCCGTTCGAACTTTTTAATACTTTCTAAATTATTCGAAAAAGGCACGAAATTAAAATTCCGATCGAATCACCGAATCCAAAACAATCCCCAGAACATTCAACACTTGAATTAGATTAAAAATACCCAAAAATATGTACAAGCAGATACTAGCATTACTGTATAAAAACGAGGCCATACTTCTCCTATACGGCCGCGGATTCGCGGCCCAAGCAAGGTCTAGCCGCGGTTCCGCGGCGGTATGTACGAATTATTGCGTCGTTTTTTACAGTGTTGCTTATATTTCCCTGCTGAATTTTTTACGTATTTTTAATTCTGAAAATAACACAGTTTCAAAAAATGTCCAGAGAGGGTTAAAAAATCCGTATTTTTGGTTCGATCGGAGTTTAAACTTCGCTAAAGCATCGCCTAAAGCTCTATCTTGGCTCGGATACCAATGTTAGGTTTAAATAGCACCTCATGAAGGGTTTGGAAGCATCGCATGTGTCAAAATCAAATTTTTAAGGTGCTAAGTGAACATACAAAGAATCGTCACTAGAAATTTAGGGTTTCATAACATTGACATCATCACAAGTAGTAAAAGCTAGGGTTTTGAGAGTACAACCTTTGTAGCTCCCTACGCTAGACTCCTTGGCTACTTGAGGGTTGGAAAAAAGTCCGCTTAAGATCCTCAAGGTCCACGATGATCCACCCGGAGTCCTCTTTGTCCAAGCTTGAAACTTCACAAGATCAAGAGAAGAAATGGAAGCTAACACTCTTCACTAATGGGCAAGACTAGTGTAGAATGGTGTTATGGTTGGTTTTCTCACTTCAAAATCCTAACTTGGTAACTCTTTTGCTCACTTGAGAGAACTAGAGAGCAAGAGAAAAAGGAGGAAGAAGATGATGGCTTTTAAACTCAAGATAAATGATAAGCTTGTGTAGAAAATGAGAAAATGAAAATATATAAATTTTCACTCTCTCATTCTATACCATGGTTGTAAAATATCTTAGATATTTTTGTTTGGAGAAAAAATGACCATAGAAAATGAATCATGGTTAATACAAGGGGTTAGGGTAAGAATAAAAAATTAAACAATGAAACAATTTCCATTTCATTTTCCTTTTTCCAAATAAATAATATCCATATATTTTACATATGGTGTGAGTCTTATATTGCCACCATCTACTATATCAACAACCATGATAACCATTATGTATGCATGTATGTGTGCATGCACATCCTATGTGCGTGAATGAGAATGAATGCATACATGCATGCATACAACATAAAGACAAGAAAGGATTTCAAGTGAGAAACTAATAGTTAATGATAAATCAACACTTAATTTAGCAACCCGGTCGTATCACATACGACCCGACCAAAAGCAAGCCGCCCGATTAATATACGGTATCTCATACGCGCATTTTAACCGGGTCCACGCGCATATCGCATATGCGCACCACATCGTTTCGCCTGGACTAGGTGACTCCATTGTGGGACTCTAAGACTCGTCAATACACCGGCAGTGGGTGATGATCATATCAAGCACCCCCAAGCCGCAAGCGGTCAGCTAAACGTAACGGCCACCCGGGTATTGAGCGATCAGAAGAAAACAAGCGAACCTGTTACAACTCCCGTCGAGCCAACCGGAAACACTACCGTACAGTCCGGTCTCTTCGTCAGATATGCTGCATATCGAGTCTAGGGATGGTAACGTCGACCCCAATAACTCAATAAGTCATGCCGATGAATAGTCTATAACAGATCGAGAAACTAGTGGTAACACTTATCAGTAAATCTCAACAGCCCTAGCCAGGGACTTACTAATATAGCCAATCGAGCACAGCACAGCATCAACTCCTAATATCGGTTGAGACGAAACCCCTCCTATCGCTCATCGCCTTCGTGTGTCTCAGGACTGCACCCAATGGCCACCTGTTTGCACGACTCAGTAGAGCCATGGTAGGGTGGTAATCAAAGTACAGTGGGAGAACACACAAGACTCTATGATGATCTCGGGTCTACAGACTAACCTGCACCAGTGTCACCTGAGAACTACTATCCGACGATAGATATAATTCCATATAGGAGTTCTCGGTGAGTCCGTCCAGTGTACCCAGTCATCACTGAGCACCCGTATACGATCTCGATGTCAAACATCGATGAATATGGGAACATCCATCGCCCTTCATATGGGTCTAGTATCATATACGCTAGTCTACTCTGGTATATCGATGCCCCGTCTCGATACACCTACGACTAGGGACATTCCAGGATATGCTTATAAACTACAGATGTCCCACTAGTATGATCTCTATCATAATCACAGTAGTCAAGTCTATATCCTCAGGGCTTTATCAACATGTGTGAATGAATAAAAGCATGATCAAATCAATATGTCGGATAAAGAAGAACCAGATAGCATACTATCATGTCGAGCAGGAATGTACACTGAATATATATATATATATATATACATGTATAAATACATCCACTATCATATAATGGCCTCTAGGGCATACATATATCCAACACCTAATACCTTTTTGTATATACAGGGTTCATCTACCATTTTGATGAAGTCAAACTCATTGACTACCACATCAAAACAGATGTTTCAACTCCGCGATGCCCGCTTTAACCCATAAAGAAACTTACACACGTTTCCGCTCCTCCCACTGTTTACGAAGCCCTCTGGCTATGTACTTATAGACGCTCCCTTCTAAATCACTATTTAGAAAAGCAGCCATGACACCCAACCGCCAGATATCGTAGTCATGGTATGTAGCAATGGCAAGTAGGATCCGGATGGACTTAAGCATAGGGACTAGAAAATGTTTCATCATTATCCACACCTGGTCCATGACGAGAACCTTTTGCAACAAGTCTTAGCTTTGAAAGTCTCAACTTTTCCATCTACACCAAGTAACCTTCTCAAGATATACTTGCTCCTGATGGGAATTTAACCCTTCAGATAAAGCAACCAAAGTCCATACTTTGTTGGTGTACATAGATTCCATCTCAGATCGTTTAGCATCGAGCCATTCTCACAGAGTCACCACTCTTGATGGCCTGCTCGAAACTAGTTGGGTCATCATCTCATGATCCAATCCTCGCTCCCACTGCCATAGAGAAAACCGAAGTATCTCTCAGGCGGGCGAGGAACCCAACCAGATCGGCGGAGAGGCCGAGGTTCGTCGGGAACTATTGAATCCTCCGGTTCTATCAAATCATCAGCTACAGTTTGTATAGCTGGAACTCCTTCCAGTTCTACCTCATGACCACTAATTTCTTCACAAGAAATTCCCTTTCCAAAAGGTGGCATGCTGAGAAACAAAACACTTTTTATTCCTCAGTGGGGTAGAAGATATTCCCTTGCGAATGCTTGGGATATCCAACAAACTTCCACAGAACTGACCTTACCTCGAGCTTGTCCGGATTTTGCTTTTAGACATAGGCCGGGCAACCCAAATCTTAACATCCTTAAGAGATGGGCTCTTCCCATACTATATCACATATGGAGTGGTAGGCACCTGATTTTGTTGGAACCCTATTCAATAGGTATGCAGCTTCTTAAGTGCATAACCCCCAAAAGGAAATAGGCTTCTCAGCAGTACTCATCATAGAGCACACCTATCTCATAGGGTGTGGTTGCTCCGCCCCGATATACCAACGTGCTGTGGTGCATACAGAGGAGCAATGCTGAGAGAGAATCTCATTCTCCTTTAGAATAGTCCAGGAATTCCGTGCTCAAGTATTCTTCTTCCGGATCACATCAAAGGATATAATACTTATACCCGTTTTGGTTCTCTACTTCTGACTTATATTCTTTGAATTTCTCAAAAGCTTCAGACTTGTGTTTTAACAAGAACATATGTCCGAATCTTGAGAGATCATCAGTGAATATAATGAAGTACAAAGAACCAGTCCTGGCATGTGTAGACAGGGGACCTATATACATCATCATGTATCAATTCCAAGAGTTCACTAACTCTTTCTCTGTTTCTAATAAACGGAGCTGTGGTCATATTTATCTTTGAGACATGACTGGAAAGTTTCATAAGTTGTAAATTCAAACTGATTTAAATATGCATCTTTATATAATTTCAGCTAGTCGGGTCGCATTGATATGACCTAGTCTAGAATGCCTCAAGTAGGATTTGTTCATTTCTGAACTCTTCCTCTTGTGTGTGTTCTGTACGTTAAGAACTGTGGTTTGATTTAGAACGTAAATGCTTTTAGATAACGTGCCTGAACCGATCAACTCTTGATATAGGAAATGTTCAAAACATTATCCAACAATACAAAATTATATTCTTCTTTACTAAATAAAGAGACTGATATGATGTTGTATATCAGATTCGGTATCTAATAATATTCGTTCAGAATCAATGTATTTGGTAATACAGGATGATAACTGCCAACACCTTGGCTGCAACACTTGTACCGTTTCCAACTCTTGAAACTTATCACCTATTCTCAATTCTCTACCTATCTGTAGCCCATGTAACATATTACATATATGAGATCCTGATCCGGTATCTTATACCCAGGACGTAAAGGAAACTGAAAAACAGTTCTCAGTAATGAACATACCCAAAGAAGATGCATCAACATGCACTTTCTTCATTTGGGTGGCACGGGAATCCTGGTAATCCCCTATTTCCTGCTCGGTCTTATAACAGTTATAAGTTAGAGTGGGACCAACGTTCCCCAGCTTAGTATAACAAGCGGGTTTGGTCAATACATCCATATTATTATCTTGATTAAGGCGTGACATGGTCTCTACCTGGAGAGTGAAAGTGAAGAAAACACTCAGCGTATGCTCTTGCAAGATTAGATTGGTTATTAATATATCTAATCAGGATGGCTCCCACTGTTTTAGTCAAATCTTCCTTCAAACCCTAGAAGGAAAGACTAGCAGGGATTAATTACACCCTACAAGTTCGCCAATCTTTCTGCCAGGCCAGTGTCGGTACTTTGAGGGAGGTTCCCCGTGCTTTCGCATGGACCTAATTAAAATAAACCTCATTTTCCAAGAGGCATAACCCCGTTAACACCTTTCTAGACGCCTACTTGATCGGCTAATTGTAATGTGTAAAACTCTCCCAGGAGTAACTCTTACTCGCAGTGGGTATCGGGATCCAACTATCTCATAGGAGGTATGCAATCTCATTGCAAATTTCAACACTTGAAACTCCCGATAATATTTTACCCCTAGCGTGTTATGATCTTGACGCATGCCAAACAACCCATAGTCCACTAGTCAAGTTCAACCCGTGCATTTCCTGATTGAATTAAACCCACTCGTACGACCCTTGACGCATGCCAAACAACGTCGTACGTGTTAGTGTATATGCCCTAGGGGCCATTATTGTATCATACTAAATTGTATATTACTTAATGAAAGCTTGGGATATTCACAGTTGTATATACAGTCTTGCTAAAAATGGTAGTATGCTACTTGGTTTGTGTCTACTTTAATATGTGCATATGT
This sequence comes from Agapanthus africanus, assembly GCA_030015575.1. Lineage (NCBI taxonomy): Eukaryota > Viridiplantae > Streptophyta > Magnoliopsida > Asparagales > Amaryllidaceae > Agapanthus > Agapanthus africanus. The sequence goes on along the minus strand of CM057344.1, from coordinate 223,615,157 downwards.
TTCTTGCAACGTATCACTTATACATATTAGTAGAGCCCATAGGATCTTTGCTTGATTACCAGCGTTGTGATGGCAGTCAAACCAGTGGGGGTTGGGTAGTCTGTAAGCAACATACTATACAGGTCCCTGGTCATTGGATTATCGAGATAGGGCATCGATATTCCGGAGTAGACTAAGGGTGTACGCTTCTCATCCCAGTTGGGGAGATGGTCTGTCCCACAGCCATCAGTACATTGTACTGGAGATAGTATACAGGTGCTCGTTAGGTTGCGGGTACACCGGACATGACTCGCAGGGGAACTTATTGGTTGGTATTATACCCGTCGTCAGTTAACAGTTCCCAGGTGACATGAGTACAGCATAGTCCGCAGACTTGACACTGCTACTTCGCCTCGAGTGTGTCCCACTGTTCTTAGATTGCTACCCTACCACGGCTCAAAGGAGTCGTGCAAACAGGTAGCAGTTGGGTGCAGTCCCGAGCACTTGGAGGCAGTAGTGATTAGATAGGATTCATCTCTCCCGGTATTGGGAGATGATATCGCCCTGTGTCAGAGAGCCATTACGCAAAGTCCCTGGCCAGGGCAAGCGAGATATACTGGTAGGTTCCAGTAGCTTCTCAGGGTGTAATGGGCTTCGCTCCGACACGGCATATACAACTATTAAGGGACCGACGCTTGCCGCCCCCTAGGCTTAATATGTGATAGTCTTAGACGAACAGACCGGACTGTACGGAAATTGTCACATCAGGCTCAGTAGGGGTTCGGATGGTTTTCCTCATCGGCCTTCTTATCGACATCTACCTGGGGACCGTTACGTACAGCTAGTGCCGCTTGCGGTCTGTGGTTAAACCCACTGCCAGCGTAGTGTCGAGTCTTTAGAGTCCCACACAGAGAGCTTCCCTGCTCCAGGCGAAACGATATAGAGGTCGTATGGTTTTATGACAAGGGTTCGGACGCATACGTGTGTTTACGCACGTACGACTTTTTCAGACAATTTTTACTAATCGGCTTTGGTTTAAGCCAGATTCTAGTATCGGGTTATTGGATTTATACAGTCTAAAGTTTTTCCGTGTTTTCATGAATTAGAGGGGCGTTCTCGTAATTTGTCGGGAAGCTTCTAGAAGAGTGGTGACTAAGGGGTTAAGGTGGCATTGCATTAAATGAGATTAGTGACTCATTTGTGTGATTCATCCAAGTCATTAATGCGTCATAAATGCTTAATGACTCATGGTGATGAATCACTCATAGATATTTATGAAGCATGGTTGTTAATTCTATTATTTGATTTTTGGATAAATAATAATGCTTCATATATATTATGATAACATCATTATCTCATTTCAATTCTCATCTTCACCTTCTCTCTCCTCAAGCTCACTCTCTCTTCAAACCCTAACCCTAGCCTCTCATGTGTTGAGATCAAGGGTTAGCTAGACTAATACATCCATAACCTCACTCTATATCCCCTTGGTAGCTTAGATTAGCACTTTAAGCAACCTAGTTATCTCAAGTTTGAGATTAAGCTTGGCGTAGGAGCTTTCGGGTGAATCGTCTTTGATTCGAGGAGGCCGTTGAGGTGCCGATGTTCCAAGGAGCCTACGAGGAGTGGAAGACCGCGATGAAGACCCGAAGGACTAGTATCGTGAGGTATAACTTCGTATCCGAATAGCTAAACCTCTAGTTGATAGTTAGCAATGGTTTAGAGACGATTCATGCGCTCAAGTCCGTGTTACGAAGCTTTGATAATCGTTTTTCATATATTCCGCCTCCCCGCAAGTTCGTGGGGTGCGTGACATGGACTTACAGTGGTATCAGAGCCAACTAAACCATTACTAGCTTGTTAGCAACTGATTAGAAGTTCGATCGACGGAAAATACGAAAAACGAAAAACCAAAACCCTAAGTTTCTGTTAATTTAAAAACTGTCTGAAAAAATATTTGACATACCTTAAAATTCACAACATGGAATTTAATGAAAACTGAGAAAATACGAGCCCCTAACTCGGCAACTCGGCCGCGGAACCGCGGCACAAAGGTGCTTTTGGCCGCGGATTCGCCGCCGAGTCAACTCCGAGTTGACTCGGACTGTAATTCATAATTTTTGGTTTTCTGTTTTCTTGTATGTTCTGTTTCTGCCCAGGTTACTTCAGTGTTGCTTTACTATTGGGGTAGACATGGAAAATGGTTCTCGATCGATGTTCTAAGATATTTGCTAATTGGGTTTTTATCTGTAATGTTTAATGTGTTCGTAAACCTCCCAACTGCTAGTATGTCGGTTGGCAGGGGGTTGCACATTTCTGTAATGTTTTTTAACTGTTTGTGGATATGAACTGTGTTGGACTGTTGTGATGATTAGCCGGGGTTTTGTGATGGGTTATTGTATTAATTCATTCGATGTAATTGTAATAAGTTGTAATATTATTTCGCGGGGCACATCCAGGTTGCGGTTGTAGCCACCGTTGTATTATTTCTTTTTACTGTTTTTGCTCCTAGGATTGACCCAAGGTGGGGTGCACAAACTACCGGGTATTTTGAAGTGTTGAGGTAGACCGCTTCACTTCTGGTACTTGGCGGGTAGTTTGCCATACCCGTAGGGGTCTGGGGTGGGGTAAATGGCTGTTCATCACAACTGTGTAATCCGTCTTTTATTGCTGGCTCAAAGAAAATGCGGATTGCTAATAAATCCAATAAAGTTCATCTGTGATCTGGAATGCTTATTATTGCGTCTGACGAATGTACAATATCTATATATGATAGCTATTAGACGTCACTTATGTTTTACACCCGCGCTAGCCCAGCCCCTGCTCTGTCGTTAGTTAAGTAACCTAACGGGTGATGACGGGACCCAGTGGCGAATGCGGATGGCATAAGAGGACGTGGTATTTTTGATGTTTTCTGCAATGATAGGATAAAAGATGGGACGCATTATTATAATGCAAAGAAAATAAACCAAAGTTGAATCGTTGGAACAAATTTAAAAGAAACCACTCGGTTATTTTTAAAGAGAAGAATTTTTTAATTGCGGAGCTTTAACCACTCCTTTTAAAAAGTATCAGGTTCCTTCGATTATATCAAGTTCATTACGTTCACGGTTTTGCCAACACCAGTCGTAGCCCTCCGTCATTTCATATGGATAGTCAATAGTATTCAAGCTGTGTTTGTTTGGCCAAAGTCAAGGCACAGTGTTTGGTAGCTATTGGATATTCATATGTAGCATAGATAGATGCGTTGGTTTGGGACAGTCGTACTACCTTGTTTGGCTAAAGTCAAGGGTATGTACGGGTGGGTTCAAATTAACCTGGATAATGACAGGTAGAACTTGACATGTGACTTATGATTTGTTTGGCCAAATTCAAGGTCATAAGAGCATGGGGCAAAAATCCATATCGGGAATTTCTAAAGAAACTAAAATTTGCAGAGATAGCATACCATTTTGGAGTTTGATGAATGTTGGTAGGATTACTTCAACATTATCATACGATGATATTTTGGATCCCGATCCTACTGTGAGTATATACTACTTATCAGGAGATTCGTCACTTAACGATCAATGCTATAAACCAAGTAAGTGCCTAGAAAGGTGTCAGCGGGGTTAAGCCCCCAGAGAAAAAAGGTTATTTAATTAAGGAACTTCGCGAAAGCTTTGGAAAACCTCCCTCGAAGTATCGACACTGGCCTGGCTGAACGGTTAAGCAAGTATTGTACGGTGAGAATAGTCCTGGCTAATTCTTCTTTTATGGTTTGAGGAAGGATTCGAGAAACAGTGGGAGCCATCCTGTTTAGATAAACTTAAAACCAATCTAAACTTGCAACAGCATCATGCTAAAATGTTTTCTTCTCTCTCTCTCTTAATTGCAGCGACCTTGTGACCACACATAGGTTACATCTAGATAACAAATTGACTGAATCTGACTTATATGACTGGCAAAGGTCTATCCAGATGTCCATTGTCTATGACAAGCTGGACCACCCTATTACTACTCAAGATCCCGCCATCCCAGGTCCAGTTTCCACTGTCGCGGATATGGATATCCGTCAGATAAGGGAAAAAGATAAAGCAAAAGCTAAGTGCCTCGTGTTAGCTTCAGTTGATGGTGTATACCAGAAGCAGCACGAGAAGATGGACTTAGTTTCCTTCTTTGTCCATAACAAAGAATTATATGGAGAGCAATCTCATATCACTAGATATGAAACCTCGACCGAATTAATTCAAGCGAGGTTGGCTGTCGGGTCATCTGTAGGGGACAACGTCCTTACAATGACTAGCTATATTGATGAGTTCCAGGACCTGAAGACCACGTTGGGAAACAGGGCAGATACTGACTTGATTCTATAGTCTCTACCTTCTACCCTGAAGGAAACCAGGAAAGTAGAAGGAAAGAGAAAGGCAAAAGTTTCGGGACTTAATATAGTAAAAGAGGGTAGTTCCTATTATTATCGGATTGGGCATAGGCAGAATGATTCCAGGGCTTTGGAAGCCAGTAGCCAAAATACAAAACATGTTGTGGCTTCAGCCTCAAGTGTATTTGTTATTGAGAACTGTTTTTCAATTAACTCTACTTCCTGGGTATTAAATACCGGAGCAGGATCTCATATCTGTAATTCATTACATGCTTTGAGAAACCGTAAAGTTATAAAGGTGGGTGATTGGTCTCTCAAAGTTGCAAACAGAATGACAGTGAATACTGAATCCGTGGGAGAATATCGCCTAGGTTTGACAAGTGGGCATATATTGATTTTACGTAGCTGTTTATATATACCTAGTATGACTTGTAATATCATATCAGTGTCCTCACTTTCGAGAGAGGGATATGATTTTACATTCGTAAGCGATGTAGTTAACATCCACCTAAATCAAGTTCCGATTGGGTCAGGTACATTAGATAACGGTATATACATATTAAGTCAAGCTCAGGTTTTCAATGTCCAGAATACACTTAAAAGAATGTCTCCGGAATTAAATCAGGCTTTCTTATGGCATTGTAGACTAGGTCACATCAATGAGAGAAGGTTGACTAAGTTACATAGAGAAGGATATTTGAATCCGTTCGAATATCAATCTTATGCTACTTGTAAATCTTGTCTCATGGGAAAGATGACAAAGACTCCGTTTTCTGGACACGGAGTAATAGCAAGCGAGCTCTTGGGACTCATACACAGTGACGTATGCGGTCCAATGTCTATACATGCGCGAGGTGGTTATTCCTGCTTCATTACTTTTACGGATGATTTCTCTAGGTATGGATATATCTTCTTAATGAAGCATAAATCTGAGGCCTTTGAGAAATTCCAAGAATACAAGAATGAAGTGGAAAAACAAACCGACAAAAGTATCAAGACACTGAGATCTGATCGAGGTGGTGAATACTTAAGTGCCGAGTTTCTAGGTTACTTAAAAGAGAATGGAATTCTCTCTCAGCTTACTCCTCTATACACACCGCAACACAACGTTTTATCCGAAAGAAGGAATCGAACCCTATTGGATATGGTCCGTTCCATGAGAAGTAAGGCTGAGTTACCACGATCATTCTGGGGATATGCACTAGAATTAGCTGCATACCTTTTAAACCGAGTTCCAACTAAGACTGTGCCTGCTTCACCATATCAGATGTGGTGTGGGAAGAAACTCTATCTTAAGCACATTATGATATGGGGATGTCCAGCTTTTGTAAAGAAGCAGCTTGCGGATAAGCTCGAGGCACGATCAGTACAGTGTAAGTTTGTGGGATATCCAAAGAACTCCAAGGGATATTATTTCTATTACGCAGAGGAACAAAAGATTTTTGTTCCTCATAATGCTCAGTTCTTGGAAACTGAGTTTTTAGAAAATCAAATAAGTGAGAGCGCAATAGAACTGGAAGAAATTCCAGAACCACAAACTATTACTGAAACCTTAGTAGAACAAGAAGGTTCAGGAGAACCGGACATTCCGGCACCGCTCCGTAGGAGTAGTAGGCAATCTCATCCGCCCGAGAGATACTACGGTTTTCTCATAGACGGGGATAGAGAGGATTGCACTATTGACTATGATGAGCCTACTAGCTTCCAGCAAGCCATTCAGAGCGGTGACTCAGTAAAATGGCTAGATGCAATGCGGGCCGAAATGGAGTCCATGTACACTAACAAAGTATGGACTTTGGACTTTGCTCCAGATGGGGTAAAACCCGTAGGATGCAAATGGATCTTCAATAAGAAGATTGGTGTAGATAGACAGGTTGAAACTTATAAGGCTAGACTTGTTGCAAAGGGTTTCCGTCAAAGACCTGGTTTGGACTATAACGAAACCTTTTCTCCAGTGGCTATGCTGAAATCCATTCGGGTCCTTCTTGCTATTGCTGCCATCTACGATTATGAGATCTGGCAGATGGACGTAAAGACAGCTTTTCTAAATGGAAATTTGGAAGAGAGCGTCTATATGGATCAACCAGAGGGATTCATTCAGAGTGGGAGCAGCGGTAAAGTATGCAAGCTGCTTAAGTCCATTTATAGACTAAAGCAGGCATCACGGAGTTGGAACATCTGTTTTGATGATGCTGTCAAAGAATTTGATTTTATCAAAAATCCAGATGAACCATGCATATACAGTAAGATTGTATGGAGAGCTGTAGTATTCCTCGTCTTGTACGTGGATGACATTCTCCTAATAGGAAATGATATTCCTATGTTACAGTCAGTCAAAAGATTCTTGTCACATAAATTCTCTATGAAAGACCTGGGTGATGCCACCTACAATCTGGGGATCCGGATCTATCGTGATAGATCAAAGAGGATATTGGGACTTTCACAGTCCAGGTACATAGACACCATAGTGAAGAGATTCAGTATGGATGATTCTAAGCGCGGTAACCTACCGGCTTGTCACGGAATCACCCTCTCCAAAGAGATGTCTCCCAAGACTGATTTGGAAAGGGATCGCATGTCGATTATACCCTACGCTTCTGCAGTAGGCTCTATAATGTATGCGATGTTATGTACCAGACCAGATGTAGCATACGCATTGAGCATTGTGAGCCGGTATCAGGAAAACCCAGGGGAGAAGCACTGGATAGCAGTAAAGAACATTCTCAAGTACCTAGGAAGGACTAAGGAGATGTTCTTAGTGTATGGCGGAAAAGCCCTCCAGATGGAGGCCTTTGCCGACTCCAGCTTCCAGAGTGACAAAGATGACTCCAAGTCCATGTCGGGTTATGTCTTTACCCTCAATGGAGGGGCGGTCTGTTGGAAGAGTTCCAAGCAGGAGACCGTTGCTGACTCAACAATGGAAGCGGAGTACATAGCTGCTTGCGATGCCGCAAAAGAAGCTATCTGGATGAAGAAGTTCCTCACAGAACTTCAGGTGGTTCCTTCCAGTGTTGGTCCAATACCTCTGTATTGTGACAACAACGGCGCTATAGCTTTTGCAAAGAAACCCAGGTCCCATCAGAAATCCAGACACATCTTAAGGCGGTATCACCTAATCAGGGAGATCGTAGATCGTCGGGAGATCGAGGTGAAAAGAGTAGAGACAGAGAATAACATTGCTGATCCATTCACAAAGGCCCTTCCTCAAACGCAGTTCGAGAGGCTATTCGAGATGATAGGTCTACGATATGCCAGCTCATGGCCCTAGTGCAAGTTGGAGATTGTTAGTGTATATGCCCTAGGGGCCATTATTGTATCATACTAGATTGTATATTACTTAATGGAAGCTTGGGATATTCACAGTTGTATATACAGTCTTGCTAAAAATGGTAGTATGCTACTTGGTTTGTGTCTACTTTAATATGTGCATATGTTTCTTGCAACGTATCACTTATACATATTAGTAGAGCCCATAGGATCTTTGCTTGATTACCAGCGTTGTGATGGCAGTCACACCAGTGGGGGCTGGGTAGTCTGTAAGCAACATCCTATACAGGTCCCTGGTCATTGGATTATCGAGATAGGGCATCGATATTCCGTAGTAGACTAAGGGTGTTCGCTTCTCATCCCAGTTGGGGAGATGGTCTGTCCCACAGCCATCAGTACATTGTACTAGAGATAGTATACAGGTGCTCGTTAGGTAGCGGGTACACCAGACAGGACTCGCAGGGGAACTGATTGGTTGGTATTATACCCGTCGTCAGTTAACAGTTCCCAGGTGACATGAGTACAGCATAGTCCGCAGACTTGACACTGCTACTTCGCCTCGAGTGTGTCATACTGTTCTTAGATTGCTACCCTACCACGGCTCAAAGGAGTCATGCAAACAGGTAGCAGTTGGGTGCAGTCCCGAGCACTTGGAGGCAGTAGTGGTTAGATAGGATTCATCTCTCCCGGTATTGGGAGATGATATCGCACTATGTCAGAGAGCCATTACGCAAAGTCCCTGGCCAGGGCAAGCGAGATATACTGGTAGGTTCCAGTAGCTTCTCAGGGTGTAATGGGCTTCGCTCCGACACGACTTATACAGCTATTAGGGGACTGACGCTTGCCGCCCCCTAGGCTTGATATGCGATAGTCTTAGATGAACAGACCGGACTGTACGGAGATTTTCACATCAGGCTCATAAGGGGTTCGGATGGTTTTCCTCATCGGCCTTTTTATCGACATCTACCTGGGGACCGTTACGTACAGCTAGTGCCGCTTGCGGTCTGTGGTTAAACCCACTGCCAGCGTAGTGTAGAGTCTTTAGAGTCCCACACAGAGAGTTTCCCTGCTCTAGGCGAAACGATAGAGAGGTCGTATGGTTTTACGATAAGGGTTCGGACGCATACGTGTGTTTACGCACGTACGACTTTTTCGGACAGTTTTTACTAGTCGGCTTTGGTTTAAGTCAGATTCTAGTATCGGGTTACTGGATTTATACAGTCTAAAGTTTTTCCGTGTTTTCACGGATTAGAAGGGCGTTCTTGTAATTTGTCGGGAAGCTTCTAGAAGAGTGGTGACTAAGGGGTTAAGGTGGCATTGCATTAAATGAGATTAGTGACTCATTTGTGTGATTCATCCAAGTCATTAATGCATCATGAATGCTTAAGGACTCATGGTGATGAATCACTCATAGATATTTATGAAGCATGGTTGTTAATTCTATTATTTGATTTTTGGATAAATAATAATGCTTCATATATATTATGATAACATCATTATCTCATTTCAATTCTCATCTTCACCTTCTCTCTCCTCAAGCTCACTCTCTCTTCAAACCCTAACCATAGCCTCTCATGTGTTGAGATCAAGGGTTAGCTAGACTAATACATCCATAACCTCACTCTATATCCCCTAGGTAGTTTAGATTAGCACTTTAAGGAACCTAGTTATCTCAAGTTTGAGATTAAGCTTGGCGTAGGAGCTTTCGGGTGTATCGTCTTTGATTCGGGGAGGCCGTTGAGGTGCCGATGTTCCAAGGAGCCTACGAGGAGTAGAGGACCGCGATGAAGACCCGAAGGACTAGTATCGTGAGGTATAACTTCGTATCCGAGTAGTTAAACCTCTAGTTGATAGTTAGCAATGGTTTAGGAACGATTCATGCGCTCAAGTCCGTATTACGAAGCTTTGATAATCGTTTTTCATATATTCCGCCTCCCCGCAAGTTCGTGGTGTGCGTGACATGGACTTACAGTACGAATACCCTAATCCAATCGCATCGTATGCTAGCAGATAAGCACTAGTTAGCTACCGTACACTACGCTTTGACGCATGCCAAACTACCGCAGCACGAATACTAAGTAGTACTTATCTGAAATGACGGAAGGCTACGACAGGTTTTTAAGAAAACCTTTTGCGTAATGAACTTGATATCGTCGTAGAATCGAGTGATTTAAAATGGAGTGTTTTTTAGGCTTTTACTAGTTTTGCTAAAGAGGTCACTCCCGGTGAAGGGATCTCGGGTCTTTCCTCATCGAATGAGGTGAAGGATATTCACAATACCACTATGCAAAGCAAAAACCATAAAAGCAATCAAAAGACAAACCAAGTTTGTAGCATCTGCTAGTTTCGCTAAAGAGGTCACTCCCGGTGAAGGGATCTCGGCTCTTTTCTTATCGAATAAGGTGCTGGATATTCTACAAGGAATACCACTATGCAAAGCAAGAACTGGAGCTACCAGTTTTCGAGACAAGTTTCTACAACATCTTTAGGTTTCTTTTATTTCATTAATCTCATTAATGAAGTCCTATTTATTATGCTTCCCAAGCGTCAGATATGAAACGAAAGCAGCAATATTAATTATATCTCATATATATAATATATAGGCATTCGTCTCAAAATATAATCAATGATCACATCACAGAATATCGCAGCAGAATAAACATATGAAATATTGGATATACTAGGATTTCCAGGTTTTAAATTAAGCCAGTATAAAGCACGGATTCCACGGTCGTGATGAATAGCCAATCCCACACCCTTATACCCCTACGAGAGCGGCATGCAACCCTACCAATTCTAGAATTAGGAGACCCGGTCTCGACTCCTCGAGATGGTCTCGTACTGGACCCTAGAACCCGGTTACCTGTGATCCCCGCCTTGAGTCTATCCTAATGCGGAAAAGTAAATAATATACAATGGTGACATCATCCTCAACCCGGAAGTGCCCGAATAAAAGAATATTACATATAATGAATTTTACATGAATGAAAATGAAAAACTCTCATCTCACATAAAACCCCCCGGCTATTCAATCACGACGATCTAATATAACATATCACAGCAACACATAACATCACATGTCATCTACGTAAGTAAATATGCGTATCCCAATTGTCGTTGACATATAGCACCGAAACCGGCAATACACAACATATTACACTTACGGTCGCAGAAAAGAAAGTGTAAAACTACAACAGTTGGAATTGCAACCACCTTAGACATCATAAACCCTACGTATCTCATACTTTGGATTTCATGCCTAACCAAATGAATTCCTTAGACATCACATGCCTAACAATTATAAACCCCGCATTTTAGTCTCGATCTCAAAAACACTTTTCAATATCAAGTCGGGCAATTCAATAAGATTCCCGACAACCTGATCGAATGCTCATCGGAAACTTTAGTAGACGGCCGCACCCCCCGATGCCGTCGACGAAGTGCACTAAGGCGGAACACCGCTGCCGCGAGCATCCGAACGGATGCTTTTAGCGACGAGGTTCTCCTACAGTCACTTGGGCGGGGCTATGGGGCATGGCTATCTAATAATGTTACCCGGCGAGTATCCGCGTACGCTACGTGATTGCGACGGACTTTTGATCACATCAAAATCTCGTGGCAACCGATCAAATGAGACTAAATTACTAGATTTATAACATTCAAATTAGTTATCTCATAACTACATTTGTGGATTCCAAATATTGTATCCCATCACATGATATCCGGACGAACGTTAAACTTTTCGATTGATTCATTAAAGTCCCACAATTTCCCGACAGCTAAACACTTGAGCACAGTTCAATAATACCCAGAATATGCCACAGTACCTATGCACCAGCCGTAGAAGGGCAAACCCAAGCCTCACTCATGTCACCACGGAACTACGGCAAACCCTAGGGTATGATCGCAGTTCCATGATCCAAAAAGTCGAGTTAGGTTTTCATTCTTCTAGAGGGTTCATAGACTTATTTGCATATTTTTCCAAATACGTTAAACTTGGAAAAATGGGTTTTTGACATTCGATCGAACTTTTTAACTTCGTCTAGACAACATGCGAATAACCCGAAACAATGTTAAATATAAGAATACGAAACATTCCGAATTGCTTATAGTGTAAGATCACATCACATGCAAAATTACCAAAAACAAACAACACCTGAAACATCAAAACCAAGCCATTGGAACACACAAAAAAATTCAGGGGGGAGCTCGGATTTGGGCCGAGATCATGGGGGTAGTGGCTGGCCAAAATTGCATGAAACCCCCTCAAATTTTCACAGTGTTCATATTATATCATATACAACACTCTGTACTTGTTTAAAAAATTTTTTTGACAATTATTTAAAATTGACAGAAACCTCATTTTGGCGTTTCAAGTTTCGGAGTATTTCGGTTTCGTAATCTTAACAAAATCCGTATAAATTTCTAGCATGGCTCTGATACCACTGCAGGGTTACCTAGCACGGCAGCAAGGTTTCGAGAGGCATCTCTCATGCCATATTAAAATTTTGCCGTTCTAGCTAACCCTAAATATAGAATCGTTTACTAGAAATCGACGGAAAAGTAAATGCAAACACTTTGCAAGTAAAGTGAGCAAGGAATACAACCTTTGTAGGCCGGTCCTTCACTTTAATAGCTCCGTGTAGTAGCCCTTCACTACGATCATGTACTCCGGACCCTAGAGAGGCTCCCGTGAAGAAACGAACATGATTGCTTCGAAGTCTTCGAGGCCGAAGATGATCTACGTCGAGGAGACACTAACCCAAGCCATCTCTTCACTAATTATGGAATTAGTGAAGAAAACACCCTATACTGAATGGCAAATAGTAGAGGATGATGAAGTAGGAAGTGGACTCACTTTAGAATTGATTTTCTCACTCATTTTCTCACATCTCCATTGAAGTTAGAAAGCTTTGAGGAAGAAGAAGAAGATGAAGAAATATCTCATATAATTATTATCCAAGTGAGAATAGAAACTATGGTGAGTTAATATCATATATTAACCTTTGTAGAGAGTTTACCATGGCCAGGTTTAATTGGTTGGGTTAACAAATATCTTAGCCAAAATAAAAGAGTGGACTTGGTCAATGAAGACTACAAGCTTCTACAAGCTTTCATCCATGACAAAATGCCATCTTTTGTAATTACCAAAATAAATAAAACCCTAGCAATTAAACCAAGCATGGTGTAAGTCATACACACACCTTTGTTGCATGTATCATCAAGCATGACACAATACATGTACGCAAAAATATATCACATATATTCAATGTGCACAAAATGAGAAAAAGAAATCATAAGTGAGCTTAATATTAGTTAATGTAATATAATATATCAAATATATAATTATACATTAAATTATTAAATCAACTATTGATTTAATAATCCGGCTATATCACCTATAACCGACTAATATCATATGAATCAACTTATTGAATCAACACTTTATCCGATAACCCAGATATATCATATATAACCGACCGATATCTCATATCGCGAGAATAGAATACGGTATCTCATATCGTATCAATCTCGGTCCCGCACATATCACATATGTACTCCTACTCCGTTTCGCTTGAGCCAGGAAACCCTTGTGTAGGACTCTAAAGACTCGTCAATACGCTGGCAGTAGGTGATGATCATATCAAACACCCACAAGCCGCAAGCGGTCTGCTAAACGTAACGGCCACCCGAGTATTGAGCGATCAGAAGATCAACAAGCAAGCCTGCTCGTACTCCTACGAATCCAATCAGCAACACTACCGTACAGTCCGGTCTCTTCATCTAATATGTCGCATATCTCCTCTAGGGGTGGTAAACGTCAGACCCCAGTAACTCAATAAGTCGTGTCGATACGTGGCTCATAACGGGTCGAGAAACTACTGATAACACTTACCAGTATATCTTTGAAGCAGCCCTGGCCAGGGATTTCCTGTTATAGCCAATCGAGCACCGCGCAACATCAACCCCCAATACCGGGAGAGACGAAACCCCTCCTATCGCTCATTGCCTCTATGTGATTCGGGACTGTACCCAAAAGCCACCGTTTTGCACGTTATCTTGAACGTGGTAAGGTGGAAATCAAAGCACAGTGGGAATCATACAAGACTCTATGATGATCTCGGGTCTACCAGTGTCACCAGAGAACTGCCATCTGACGTTAGGTATAATACCATCTGGGAGTTCTCGGCGAGTCCGTTCAGTGTACCCAGTCTCCACTGAGCACCTATATACTGTCTCTGATGTCAAACACCAATCGATATGGGATCATCCATCGCCCATCTACATAGGTCGAGAAGCTATACGCTAGTCTATTCTGGTATCGATGCCCTGTCTCGATACACTCTCGACCAGGAACATTTGAAGGATGTACTTAGCGACTACACTGTCCCCACTAGTATGATCTGCATCACAATCCTAGTAGTCAAGTACTCATCCTGAGGGCTTTATCAACATGTAACATAGAGACAATCAGTGTACATGTTAAGATAAAGAGCAACCAGATAGCATACAATCATGTCGAGCAAGAAAGTCCTCCATATATATGTCCAAGCATCCACTACAATATACATCGTATGTACAGTAATAGCCTCTAGGGCATACATATAACTAACAACCTGCTCACTACACCTAGTGAGTAAGCTACATCCGGTCTGGTATATAACATCGCATACATGATAGAGCCTACTGCCGAAGCATAGGGTATCCCATGCATGCGAGCCCTCTCCAAATCAGTCTTGGAGACATCTCTTTGGAGAGAGTGATTCCTGAACATACGGGTACATTACCTCGCTTGGAATTACCTCGCTTGGAATCTTCTATACTAAACCTCTTTAGTATGGTGTTTATCTACCTGGATTGGGACAATCCCAACATCCGTTTAGATCTATCTCTATAGACCTTTATCCCCCGGATGTAGGAGGCATCACCAAGATCTTTCATGGAGAACTTGAGTGATAAGAAGAGCTTAACCGAGTGTAGCATAGGAACATCGTTTCCTATCAAGAGTATGTCATCCACGTACAATACGAGGAAGACCACCTTACTTTCTACTTCCTTCTTATATATACAAGGTTCATTTATATTTTTGTTGAAATCAAACTCTTTGATAGCTTCATCAAAACAAATGTTCTAACTCCGCGACCCCTGTTTTAATCCGTAGATAGATTTAAGCAGCTTGCACACCTTTCCGCTGCTCCCATTGTCTACGAAGCCCTCTGGCTGTGTCATGTACACTCTCTCTTCTAAATCACTATTTAGAAAAGCGGTCTTGACGTCCATCTGACAGATTTCGTAGTCATGGTATGCAGCAATGGCAAGTAGGATCCTGATGGACTTAAGCATAGAGACAGGAGAAAAGGATTCATCATAGTCGACACCAGGTCGTTGACGAAAACCTTTTTCTACAAGTCTAGCTTTGAAAGTCTCAACTTTTCCATCTATACCTATCTTCTTTTTGAAGATCCACTTGCTCCCAATGGGTTTTACCCCTTCAGGAGCAACTTCCAAAGTCCATACTTGGTTGGTGTACATGGATTCCATTTCGGATCTCATAGCATCTAGCCATTTCATAGAGTCTCTGATCAGTCGAATATATTGCATTTCTAACACATCAATTTCCCTACCATTTGCACTCATCTAAAGGTATTCAAGTTGAGTATAGCACATATTAGCAAAACATCCGTAAAATACCAAATAACTTGTGTTATATATTAAAACCTACAATTTGAGGGAAATCGAGTGTTTATTATTGTATCGCATAATCTTTGTGTAGCGCAACACTTGTCTCGAGAATCTGTGCAGGAAATTCCAGGAAAAGAGCCGAAACTATCAAAAGTGCTGATAAAATAACGCCAAGTCCAAGACTTGAGATCTGGCAGTGAACTAGAGAGAAATATGAGATTCCACACATCAGAAATATACCATGAAGTCAGCACAAGAGTTGCCAGGAATTTTGAAGCACAAAGGCCATCAAAGGGTCGCGGATCCGCAGCCACCTTGCCATGTCATCAGTACAGCTCCGCTTCAGACTTCTTCTTTCAGGGCCCACACCTCTTCAAGCTATTCAAAATTCCAGAGATCTCCAGAAGCTTCTGTCTGAACAACAAAGTTCCTTGTTCAAGCTAAACACTCTCAAGCTTCTTAAGCAAGCCACTTAACTACCTAAGCCTAGAAGCTTCTCCCTAACCTCCAAGCTTATGAAGGAAGCTAACCCTAACTAACTAACTCTAGAACCTTCTCCCTAACTACCATGCTTACAAGGGAAGCTAAACTAAACCTAGCTTCTAAAGGAAGCTAATCTAAAGATCAAGGCTATAAAAGGAGACCTAAAGCTTCACACTCAAGGTTGTTGATCCTTCCATCAATTCACCCACAAGTTGAGTGACACGACTTGTGCATTCAAACCCTAACCCTAATCCAATCACCAAAGCCAAAATTCAAGATCTTTGAGTACAAATCAAGCAAGAAGCCTTCAACCTTTTAGAAGCGACGTCGATCTTCAACCAAGCAAGTGATCCTCAAGACGATCCGCGACTCACGGAGACGATGCGGAGCTAAATCGACGATCGAGTTCTTTCTTCTTGTAGTTCTTGAGAGAATTGTAACAAAATTGTTGATAAATAAAAGGTGAAATTTCTTTATCTTGCTTACTTCTATATTTGAGCATTATGATTAGATCTCAATTCTTGATTGTGTTCTTGGATATGATGCTTGAGTAGAAACTCCGCTCGTGGAGGAGTCGAGAGAATCAATAGATGATAATGTTACAAATTATGAAACGATTCTTAATTCCTATAAGTTTTGTAATCTCTATTAAATTGAATCATCGACGACCTAGTTTCGAGCGAGATGCTTTCTTGAATATTTTCGCTCTTAATTAGTGATCAACGATCGATGTTTGAATTTCCTGGAGGTTAGAATATGAATGAGATTCATCGAAAGGACAAAGGATGAGATGAAGAAACCCTAGTTCCTTCAAGAGATCCTTAAACCTCGATTGATCGTCATCGATCTAGTATCAAATCATTAATGGATAAGAAAATGTAGTCACTAGTTTTCATCACGTCTATAGATTTGATCGATTCCTACGAGCCTCACTTCAATTCTTGAAACCTAATTCGATTGGATATCATCAATTCTTGATTCTTGATTTTATTGTTTTCTTGATATTAGATTTCAATAATTCTTGAAATTCACTTTTAAAATCTTGAATTGAATTGTCTTTCTCTTTTCTTTAATTTTCAATTCTTCTAAATCAAATTCGAACGGATCACATTTTCCCTGAGGACGATCTGTATTCACTAACGCGCTACAATCGACACCGTTATTTATTGCGGTTTACAAATTTCTTTGAATGTGAAACATCATTTCTAAAACACGACACATCGAGAAATCATATCAATCAAATGGCGCCGTTGCCGGGGATCGTGTGCTAATTTGTTCGTTTTTGAAATCTGAGTTGAAAAAATTTATTCCATCAGAATTTTTAGATCAAAATTCACGCAAACACTAAACGATTCGTTGTGATTTGTTGCAAGAAAATCTAGAATCTGTGGAGCTTGAGGAAAAATATTTTGAATATTCCAGAGAGCACAGGTGGTGAACAGGAACTGTGCCAAGAATTTTTGTGTAGGGAACGAACCATCAGACCGCGTTTCCGCGGAATAAGACGTTCATTGCGGCGGATCCGCCGCGTGTCAGAGGCTTCAGTGCACGAAAATTTCTCGGTGAATTCCTAACTTTCTTATCTCTTTCTCGATCTGCTCCATTAACAAATTTCTGCAGATTTCTTTGCAAAAATTCGCAGCGCCGCAAAAATAAAAATTGTGCGTGTTTGATCTTGGTTGTTTGCATTTTTTAATAAGGAAATTAAGGGGCAAAGACCAAATTCAGATTAGGTGGGGAGTTCATTACCCTTCCTAAGCCCCGAAAATCACAAAACTGCATCCGCATTACCCTCATTAAATAAAAGAAATCTAGACTTGACTCTAAGGACCGTCGCGCTCACTTAGGACAGAAGGAGGTCGTGGGTAATCTATTGCTTATCCGCGTTTCTTTTATGGTGTCTAAGGCAAGTGTGTCTAAGGCAAGTGGTTACTTAATTAGGCCCACTACTTACGTAGTGGATAACCTCCCACTTACCTGGCACTTACCTGGCCACAGGAGGGACAAAGAGGCAGTAGAGGATTGATCCTGCGATTTGTCTTCTGGCAGTTAGGAGCGGTCTAGAAACTTGACCTAGGTGACCATTAGACTTAGGGTTGTGTATGCATTTGTTGTGATTTGCATCATTTTTTCAAAAATCCGTATCTTTTTCAAAACAAACACCACTTCATTTTCCTTAATTATCTTAACGCTGTCGCTTGTACTAAACCCTTTAGTGCAAGATAGGCTGGACATGGGATTCTAGTGCCCGTCTTGTCCGCGTTCCCCTGATCGACTCCGAAGTCGGTATTTCTACGTCCACTTCTTCTTTACCCACCACCACACCCACATCGATGGACACTTCTCCATCTAACTTCTTTACTACTACTCTGCCGCCGTCCGCAGGTGCGCAGAATCCACCCCGTATCTCTCTCCAAAAGAGATGTTACCCTATACGAGGTCCTCTTTCGACCTGTCTCACCATTCCACCAGCCAACGGGGATAATTTTGAAATAAAACCCCAGTACATCAATCTCCTACCCAAATATCACAGTCTCGAGTCTGAAGACGCATATGTCTTTATTACCAAATTTGAAAATGTATGCGCAATAATGGGTACTTCACAGCTTTCTGTGGATGCTATACGTCTCTGTCTTCTTCCATTTACTTTGTGCGATATAGCCGAGAAGTGGCTGTATAACACAACCGCACATTCCATTTCGAACTGGGAAGAATTCGTTGCAGCATTCCTTAAGAAATTCTACCCGAATCATAAAACAGCTCGAGTCCGTAGCGAAATAAATCAATTCACCAAGCTTCCGAATGAACCATTCTCGAAGTGTTTTGAACGCTTCAAGGATCTGTTGGTTCAATGTCTACATCACGGAATCCCTAGATGGGATCTGTGCAGAATCATATATGAGGGCATTAATCCTACCACTAAACAGAACCTTGAATCCATGTGTCAAGGCACTTTTATGACCAAAGATGATGGCGAAGCATGGAAATTCTTAGAAGATTTCGCTGAAAGATCCTTACAGTGGGAGAGTGTAAACCAGTCATCATCTAGGGTTGGCATTGACCAAATTGATGTTTCCATAGGTGTTAGAGCTAGATGGCAGCAATGCAAAAGAAGCTAGAAACTATGGAACAAAAATTTTTAGCAGCCTCCCTAAATCCGATGTCGCTCCCCAAAACTGTATGTGGATGCTGTTCTGATCCTTCTCATTTGACGGAAGAATGTCCATTGAATTCTCCGTTTCCAGGTCACGAGCATACCAATGCTGCTTTTCAAAGACCTAGAAACGACCCGTATTCTTCCACATATAATCAGGGTTGGAGCAACCACCCTAACTTTGCTTGGAACCAACAACAAAATCAAAACACGGTTCCAAATCAAAACAATTTCCAAAGGGCTCTTCCACCACCACAGCAACCACTTCAACTCACTCAGCACCCCTACCAGTCACAAAATTTTCAAAACCAGGTCAACACTCCTGCACCTTCTAATCCTTTGCAGTTGACCTGTTCTGATGAATTCTCTACATTCACACAAACCATGAAATCACTTTTGTCAAATTTCATGGAAGTGTCGGCTGAGGTTAAGTCTTCTGTCCATGATATAAAGAAAAACTCAGCTTCCCAAGCTGAGAGTATAAAATCGATGGAAGCAGAAATTGCACGACTAAAAGCCGAAATGAGTGCGAGAGAAAAAGGGAAACTTCCGTCTCAACCCTTACCGAATCCTGGGCACTACAATGTAAATGCCATCACAACATTGAGATCAGGAAGAGTGCTGAATAATCATGTTGGGGAAGAGATTGATGATACTGAAAAATCTATCAATAATACCCCGGCTGAGACCTTTTCTTACACGCACACTTCTACTTCTGATCTTTGTTCTTCTACCCCACCGCCTTCTTGCGATCCTATTCTTCATTTCCCACAAGGCTCGTTACCTCAGCAACCCTCTTCTAGTCCACCAAAGACGATCCCCACTCCTATTCTGGGATCACTTCTACACACACCACCTTCTCCTATGATGGACCCAGCTCTTATTGCTAAAGCACCTTATCCGAATCGGTTAAGGGGTAACAAATCGAGTCCACATATGGAGAAGATTATGGAAATGTTCAAACAGGTTAACATCAAAATCCCTCTCCTAAATGCTATTCAGCAAGTCCCCGCTTATGCGAAAATTCTTAAAGACTTGTGCACTAGGAAGAGGAAGACTCAAGTGCCCAAAAATGTCTTCATGACAAATAATGTTAGCACTGCTTTTACCCCACAGCTACCAAAGAAACGTAAGGACCCAGGATGTCCTACAATCTCGATTTCTATTGGGGGTAAAAACATCAACTGTGCTCTTCTTGACCTTGGCGCAAGTGTTAACCTACTTCCATATTCTGTATACGAGCATTTAGGGATTGGAGAGTTGAAACCAGCTCACTGCACTCTCCAAATGGCAGACCGTTCAATCACCAAACCTAGGGGTGAAATGGAGGATGTGTTAATAAAAGTCGGGGAATTTGTATTCCCTGTGGACTTCATTGTTCTAGATACACAACCTGTAGCAAACCCACGGAATCAAATTCCGGTGATTTTAGGTCGACCATTCCTTGCCACTTCCAATACTGTCATTAACTGCCGAAACGGTTCAATGAACCTATCTTTTGGGAAAATGACAATTGAACTGAACATCTACAAAATTGGAAGTTAGCCATCTGAACCCTCTGCTCATACACTTGATGTTTGTTCTGTCCACGAGATTGCTCCCGAAAGTTACGAAGTTGATGAACTTTGCTTTAAAGATCTCGACGACACTACCACATCAATGTTTGATCTTGCACATCTTAGTGAGGACACATTTTCCACGCTTGAGACCGACACTCTTGAATCATCACCTTCCGAGTCTGTATCTTTCACAGGCTATGAGCTTCTTTGTGACTCCGAAAATCATTCGATGATCCCACCTTCTATTATTTCTCCTCCAGCATTAGATCTTAAACTTTTACCTTCTCATCTTAAATATGCATATTTAGGTGAGAATGATTTTTTACCGGTTATCATATCCGCTTCTCTAGCATCAGAGCAAGAGAATGCGCTTTTGACGGTATTGAGATCTAATAGGCAGGTGTTTGGTTGGACCATGGCTGACATCAAAGGGATTAGTCCCTTGATTGTAGAACATCATATACATTTGATGGATGAAGCCAAGCCAACCCAAGAACCACAGAGACGATTGAACCCCGTCATGAAGGATGCGGTGAAGAAAGAAATCGTCAAATGCCTAGACAATGGTATCATTTACCCAATCTCCGATAGCCAATGGGTAAGTCCAATTCATGTCGTCCCTAATAAATCTGGCATCACAGTCATTACCAATGAGGCTAATGAGTTAATCCAGACACGCACTCAAACTGGGTGGCGTGTATGTATTGATTATAGGAAACTCAATGCCGCTACGAGGAAAGACTCCTCTACCCTTCATTGACTAGATGCTAGAACGCTTAGCCGGACGTGAGTATTATTGCTTTATGGACGGATACTCTGGCTATAATCAGGTCCCTATCGTTAGTGTATATGCCCTAGGGGCCATTATTGTATCATACTAGATTGTATATTACTTAATAGAAGCTTTGGATATTCACAGTTGTATATACGGTCTTGCTAAAAATGGTAGTATGCTACTTGGTTTGTATTTACTTTAATATGTGCATATGTTTCTTGCAACGTATCACTTATACATATTAGTAGAGCCCATAGGATCTTTGCTTGATTATCAGCGTTGTGATGGCAGTCACACCAGTGGGGGCTGGGTAGTCTGTAAGCAACATCCTATACAGTCCGTAGTCATTGGAATATCGAGATAGGGCATCGATATTCCGGAGTAGACTAAGTGTGTACGCTTCTCATCCCAGTTGGGGAGATGGTCTGTCCCACAGCCATCAATACGTCGTACTGGAGATAGTATACAGGTGCTCGTTAGGTTATGGGTACACCGGACAGGACTCGCAGGGGAACTGATTGGTTGGTATTATACCCATCGTCAGTTAACAGTTCCCAGATGACATGAGTACAGCATAGTCCGCAGACTTGACACTGCTACTTCGCCTCGAGTGTATCCCACTGTTCTTAGATTGCTACCCTACCACGGCTCAAAGGAGTCGTGCAAACAGGTAGCAGTTGGCTGCAGTCCGGAGCACTTGGAGGCAGTAGTGGTTAGACAGGGTTCGTCTCTCCCGGTATTGGGAGATAATATCGCACTGTGTTAGAGAGCCATTACGCAAATTCCCTGGCTAGGGCAAGCGAGATATACTGGTAGGTTCCAGTAGCTTCTCAGGGTGTAATGGGCTTCGCTCCGACACGACTTATACAGCTATTAGGGGACTGACGCTTGCCGCCCCCTAGGCTTGATATGCAATAGTCTTAGACGAATAGACCGGACTGTACGAAGATTGTCACATCAGGCTCAGTAGGGGTTCGGATGGTTTTCCTCATCGGCCTTCTTATCGACATCTACCTGGGGACCGTTACGTACAGCTAGTGCCGCTTGCGGTCTATGGTTAAACCCACTGCCAGCGTAGTGTCGATTCTTTAGAGTCCCACACAGAGAGTTTCCCTGCTCCATACGAAACGATATAGAGGTCGTATGGTTTTACGACAAGGGTTCGGACGCATACGTGTGTTTACACACGTACGACTTTTCGGACAGTTTTTACAAGCAGGCTTTGGTTTAAGCCAGATTCTAGTGTCGGGTTATTGGATTTATACAGTCTAAAGTTTTTCCGTGTTTTCACGGATTGGAGGGGCGTTCTCGTAATTTGTCGGGAAGCTTCTAGAAGAGTGGTGACTTGGAGGGTAAGGTGGCATTGCATTAAATGAGATTAGTAACTCATTTGTGTGATTCATCCATGTCATTAATGCATCATAAATGCTTAATGACTCATGGGGATGAATCACTCATAGATATTTATGAAGCATGGTTGTTAATTCTTTTATTTGATTTTTGGATAAATAAATAATGCTTCATATATATTATGATAGTTCATTATCTCATTTCATTATCATCTTCACCTTCTCTTTCCTCAAGCTCTCTCATTCTTCAAACCCTAACCCTAACCTCTCATGAGTTGAGATTAAGGGTTAGCTAGACTAATACATCCATAACCTCACTCTATATCCCCTAGGTAGCTTAGATTAGCACTTTAAGCAACCTAGTTATCTCAAGTTTGAGATTAAGCTTGGCGTAGGAGCTTTTGGGTGGATCGTCTTTGACTCGAAGAGGCCGTAGATGTGCTGATGTTCCAAGGAGCCTACGAGGAGTGGAGGACAGCGATGAAGACCTGAAGGACATGTAACGTGAGGTATAATTTCGAATCCGAGTAGTTAAACCTCTAGTAGTTAGTTAGCAATGGTTTAGATAACGATTCATGCGCTCAAGTCCGTGTTACGAAGCTTTGATAATCGTCTTTCATATATTCCGCCTCCCCGCAAGTTCGTAGGGTGCATGACATGGACTTACAGTGGTATCAGAGCCAACTAAACCATTACTAGCTTATTAGCAACTAATTAGAAGTTCGATCGACGGAAAACACGAAAACGAAGCCCCGGGATCCCTAAGTTTCTGTTAATTTTAAACATGTCTGAAAAATTATTTGATATGCCTTAAAATTCACAGCAGGGAAATATAGGAATACTGGGAAAATACGAGCCCCTAACTCGGCTTTTGGCCGTGGATCCGTGGCAAGAAGGTGCTTTTGGCCGTGGATCCGCCGCCGAATCAACGCCGAGTTGACTCGGATTTGCTCTGTTATTCATATTTATTGGTGTTTTGGTTTCCTGTATGCTCTGTTTCTACCCAGGTTGCTTGTAACGTTTTGAAAATCGTTTCGGTGAAATTTCGGAAAATCGGTAAAATAAGGGGGTTTTCTGTAAAAAGTCAAAATACAAATATCTTTATTATAAAATTAAATATACATATTCTAGCTATGTAATTACTAGTATTTGATGTTTATTGAACCACTGGCGAAATTTAAAATTTTTCGAGAAAAATTATTTTTAATATTATTTTAAACCGTCACTAATACATTTAATTAGGGAAAATTACAAACTGGAATGGGTTGAAACAAATTTTGTGTATCATCACACATTAAACAAAATTTTATCATGTGGTTTTTGAAATGAAATGGTTTTCCAAAACGGTTTAGAAAATATCGAAGAAAAAGGCTTTTTTTGGTGAAATTAGCGAAAACTTGCAATTTGGTAACTTGAGGGGTTCTTTTTGCATGGAATTTTCTTTGCAACCTCACACACATCCTCACCCACTCACATGGCCGGCCCCACCACCACATGACAGCAGCCCACTCCCTCCCCCTCCTTTTTGTCATTTTCATGTGTAAAGAATGGTTAAAATCAAGGTTTTATTATATATTTATGTAGGTGGGGGTATTATGGTAATTGGGAGGGGCTTTGACCATGGAATTTTTACCCAAATCTCTTACCTCTCCCCACCCCCATCCTCTGGCCGAAATGATCAGCAGCCCCCCTCATTTTCCCCACCAAGTTTCCACTTCATTTCATCTCCAAAATCAACCAAAATGCTTCAAAAATATCCCACAAAATCAAAATCTAATTCCTACCCATTTCTCATTAGCCAAAATTGCATGGATTTAGGGAACAAGATTTCAATTTGGGAGGCTATGTGTGCTTGTGGATCTTCAAATCTCTTGGGTATAAATTCTAACCCTTTTTGCTTAAATTGTTAGTTAATTTCTTAAAGCTATTGTATTCAAGTGTTAAGTGGTTGAATTGCTAGTTATGAATTTTCAAGTTAGGGTTTGGAAATTCTAGAATTGGGTTTTAAAATCAAGTTAGGGTTTTATTAAAAGGTTTATGTTTGCATAGGGTAATTAACATGCTAAGTCATGTAAAGTGTAACCTAAGTGCTAAAATTAATCTACTTGCTAGTTGCATTTTTGTTAAATTAAATTTGTAATAATTATATAAATTGCAAACTAGTTTTTTTTGAAATGTATATATTTTAGTGAGATAAAATAGTAGTGCATATTTGTATGACCTAATTAAGTTAATTAGTGAGCATTTTGGCCACAAAAAAGTTGTTGAAATGTTTTTATTGGTTAAAACCCAAGTTTTGAGCTAAAATGGGAAATTGTGCTAAGTTTGTTTACTAGGTTTTGTAAATGTATATATTTTGAGGAGAATAAATTGTTGGAATGGTTTATATGACTTGGTTATGATATTGAGTATATACTGCTGCCGCTAGATTTGTTTAAACGTCGAGTTTTGTACTAAAACGGGTAATTTTTGCTTGCTAGATTTTCGGAAAAATGGCTTTTAAAGTGAGTTCGAGGTTTTTGTGAATCTTAACCTATTTTATAGTATAATTAGTGCTTGCGATCGTGCAAATGAGTGTGTTTGGGTTTTTCTCGATGGTTTGGCATTTGTACGCCGACGTCGAGGGTTTTTGGATTGATTTGTGAAAGCAACCATAGGTTTTGATCTATGTGGGATTCATAAGAAGTTTTGGTCATGAGTCGGATTTTAATGCGATACGGTGCGTTATGATATGTAGGTACCCCATGTGGACTTCGAGACGACAAGCAAGCGCGTGGCGACGTCGGCACCGGCGAGCGAGGACCAGGTGAGTAGATTTATATCTACGGGGAGAAGTCGGGTGGATGGCGTATAGCACCCCCGCAGTCCGTGGTGGTGTATACGGATGCGTATACACACCAACAATTATTATATGTTATTTGGGATTAATAACGATGTTTAGGATGGATATTGGTGTGTTGGATTATTTTAGTGTTGCGAACCCTAGGGTAGTGTTGCACTACACATACACACATACATACTTGCATACATTCCTATTTATATGTGCTCATGGGATTCTTTATTGTTATGTGTCACATGGGTATGGGACTATGTGTTCACATACGGATTTGAGGATGATACTTGGGATTGAGCTGAGTCGATGAGATTTGTTTTGTGGTTGTGATATCGGTGATATGGCAGGATTCGTACTTGAGGTACGTCCTGGTGTTATAGCAGATCTTGGGGCGACGATACGGGTGAATAGTGTTATAAATAAAGTGGTCGACATGTGATCGTGATATGAGATATGATATGCTAGGATATTGATCCTAGGCTGTATTGGGCGATGTATACCCCTTGATGATGATATGTGCTGATGATATCGGTTTGTACGAGACCGTCGATCAGTAGTCAGATCACGACTATATTGATGATATTAGTATTGTATTAGGCATAGGTCAGTACCTTAGACTATGATCTTTGATAAAGAGGATACCGGATGAATATGATTTTGACCCGTACCCAGATTTGGGGATGCCGTACGACGGATTTACGTACGAGCTATATTTTGATGATTGATCCGCACTCTTGACTTGGGATGTCTGATTATAGATATGGTATCGGATATGATATTATTGAGGCGGGATCGCCGACTAATATATATACAGGTATGTATATGTATCGACCCAGATGTTAGGCGGTTTCCTTACCTGCAGTCCAGCTTGTTAACTTAGTCCTTTAGTTTAGTTTAGTTGTTAGATTAGATTCGATTCTTACCTATTTCAAAAACTAACGAATCGTGGGTATTTTAAAAGACAGCCCAAGGGATCCTACGGATATTTCAAAAGACGTATCTTTTCATAAAAACACCGTAGCCCCTATTTTCAAAACCCCACGATTCATGTTATTTTCAAAAGGCACCATTGTAGGACTTATATTAGGTTAATGCAGATTAGTTATCGTTGCGTCTAGTATTCAGCTCCCGCTCATTATTGTTGTTCGTTCCGCATCACATGCTTATATTATTCTTCATATTCTACTGTTCATATCTTGTGGTTAGGACACCAGCACCATTACCGATGATGCGTATGTACCACGTACACTTACTTGCCGGCTCACACACATCTTCATCGGTAATTGCCATGTCACGTACACCTTAGAAAATATTATTGCTTGACATAGCCTGTTAGCTAATAGTTTAGACATGATATTAGTGTACTTGCCTTATATGTTAGTTTAGACATTGTAGTTATTACCTGCTACTTCATGCATACTGTTATTCATTGTTATGCCGCATTCATGGATTCTCATGCATATATTCACTTTTACGTTCTATTGAGGTTTTGGATTCGGATTTCCATGAGATTTTCTGGATTTGGGGAAAACCGCAAAACATATACAAACTTCTTCTTCCTCTTTTTAAATAAAAAGCGCGGTTTTTCCCATGACGTATGAGTCGTCCACCATGAGTTTGCTGATGGATTTCGAGACCCGATTCGAGGAGTTGGATGAACCGTTTCGGGTACATGGTGGAGCCGGTAAGGTACCCCGGGGAAAGAAGCTCGTAGTGATGACGATGAGCCTGGCAGGGGAAGATTACCTACCGGTGATTTTACCCGACGCGTCGGATATCCGGAGGATACCGTCGTGGTCTTGAGATGGATGGTAGGGGCCGGTCTGGACTGACGGCGCCCTAGATATTGAGATTGAGACATTGAGATTTCGAGATATTGAGGTACTGAGATTTGATGATACAGGCCAGTCCGGATAGCCGGAACCTGAGGTTTTAAGACATTGAGATTTATGTTTTGTGTTGATGCTAGACACTGTTGATGCTGATTTCATTTATGATACCTCATTTTAAAAATACAAAGGAAATCTCACTAATTTATGAAAACAGTTTCTTCATTTACATGTATTCTGTTTTCATGCATTCATACCTCATTCATATGATATATTGCTACCTGAGGCACTGACACGGGCACATGAGATTACACTCGGGTTAGATATTACCCTAGCCATTGTTATAGGCTGCATGTTATACATATATTTGAGGATATATTATGATCATTGACATAGGTTGCGTTATTTATGCGATTTCTGTGCGTAGATGTTTTTCTATTCACGAGTTGGCAACTCACCCCCATTGTGCCCCAGTTTCTTACAGGTTTGCCGTACAGGTTTCATTACGGCTTGCGGGCATAGTTTCCTTCGGGTGATTTGCTAGTAGGTGGGTTTACTTGTATCATACCCCCCATTAGATAACTTGTATATTATTACTCTGTTGTATCTAGAAGTTCCATCAACCAAACATGTATTTATTTCAGAGATAGAGACCAGTGATGTTATTCTTTCGACCTTAGAGTCGCGCGTTTTATTTCTGTGGTTTTCTTGTGGTTTTGAGTTTTTGATCCTCGCCGTTGGCGTTGTATATTATATTGCTTGGGTGGTTGTGACAGTCGATTGACGAAGAGTTAGCTCCCGCTTGGGGATGCCTTTTATTGATTTCGTATACTATTAATATTGTATCCCGTTTGGGAGCCAGTATTTACAAAGGAGACTCTGCCGAAATTTTCAAGAAATATTTGATGTTTTAAAAACGCATAATTCGACTTATGCTATTAAAACTACTTGATTTAAATTGGTTTTTCCTTCACTCTACTACTTTTCTTGGTTTGGATTTCTGGATTTTCGGCTTACTTAGATTACGTACGCCTCGAGACGTTCGTAGTTTATGTGCCAGTCATATTCCGTACTTTCGGGACGTGACATTGCTTTAATGCAGGTTTTCTTTTGGGGTAGACACGGAATATGGTATTCGATCGATGTTCTAAGATATTTGCTAATTGGGTTTTTATCTGTAACGTTTACCTCCCCTAACTGCTAGTATGTCGGTTGGCAGGGGGTTGCACATTTCTGAAATGTTTACTGTTTGTGTATATGAACTGTGTTGGACTGTTGCAATGAT
Organism: Agapanthus africanus; assembly: GCA_030015575.1. Lineage (NCBI taxonomy): Eukaryota > Viridiplantae > Streptophyta > Magnoliopsida > Asparagales > Amaryllidaceae > Agapanthus > Agapanthus africanus. Next base: position 223,586,601 of record CM057344.1, on the reverse strand, counting down.
TAGCCGGGGTTTGAGATATATTTAATATTCATTCATTCAATGTAACTGTAATTTGATGTAATATTCTTTTGCGGGGCAGATCCAGGTTGCGGTTGTAGCCACCGTTGTATTATTTCTTTTTACTGTTTTTTGCTCCTAGGATAGACCCAAGGTGGGGTACATAAACTACCGGGTACGTCGAAGTGTTTAGTGGCCTACTCACGTTATTGAGGGAGACTGCTTCACTTCGGGTACTTGGCGGATAATTTGCTGTACCCGTAGGGGTCTAGGGTGGGGTAATGGCTATTCATCACAACTGTGTAATCCGTCTTTTATTGCAGGCTCAAAGCAAATGCGGATTGCTAGTAAATCCAATAAAGTTCATCTGTGATCTGGAATGCTTATTATTGCGTCTGACGAATGTACAATATCTATATATGATAGCTATTAGACGTCACTTATATTTTACACCCGCGCTAGCCCAGCCCCCGCTCTGTCGTTAGTTAAGTAACCTAACGGGTGATGACGGGACCCAGTGGCAAATGCGGATGGCATAAGAGGACGTGGTATTTTCGTTGTTTTCTGCAATGATAGGATAAATGATGGGACGCATTATTATAATGCAAAGAAAATAAACCAAAGTTCAATCGTTGGAAAAAATTTAAAAGAAACCACTCGGTTATTTTAAAAGATCAGAATTTTTAATTGCGGAGCTTTAACCACTCCTTTTCAAAAAGTATCAGGTTCCTTCGATTATATCAAGTTCACTACGTTCATGGTTTTGCCAAAACCATTCGTAGCCCTCCGTCATTTCAGTTAAATATTCAGTAGTATTCAAGCTATGTATTTTGACCTTCGCCAAGGCATAGTGATTGGTAGTTGCTGGATATTTATCTGTAGTATAGATAGATGCGTTGGTTTGGGACAGTCGTACTACTATTTTGGCCTTCGTCAAGGGTATGTACGGGTGGGTTCAAATTAACCTGGATAATGACGGGTAGAACTTGACATGTGACTTATGATATGTTGGCCTTCGTCAAGGTCATAAGAGCATGGGGCAAAAATCAACATCGGGAATTTCTAAAGAAACTGAAATTTGCAGAGAGATGCATACCATTTTGGAGTTTGATGAATGTTGGTAGGATTCCTTCAACATTATCAAACGATGATATTTTGGATCCCGATCCTACTGTGAGTACATGCTACTTATCAGGAGATTCGTCACTTAACGATCAATGCTATAAACCAAGTAGGTGCCTAGAAAGGTGTCAGTGGGGTTACGCCCCCAGAGAAAAGAGGTTATTTAATTAAGGAACTTCACGAAAGCGTTGGAAAACCTCCCTCGAAGTATCGACACTGACCTGGCTGAACGGTTAAGCAAGAATTGTACGGTGAGAATAGTCCTGACTGATTCTTCTTTTATGGTTTGAGGAGGGATTCGAGAAACAGTGGGAGCCATCCTGTTTAGATAAATTAAAAACCACTCTAAACTTGCAAGAGCATCATGCTAATTCTTCTCTCTCTCTCTCTTAAATTGCAGCGACCTTGTGACCACACATAGGTTACATCTAGATAACAAATTGACTGAATCTGACTTATATGACTGGCAAAAGTCTGTCCAGATGTCCATTGCCTATAACAAGTTGGACCACCCTATTACTACTCAAAATCCCGCCATCCCAGGTCCAGTTTCCACTGTCGTGGATATGGATATCCGTCAGACAAAGGAAAAAGATAAAGCGAAAGCTAAGTGCCTCGTGTTAGCTTCAGTTGATGGTGTATACCAGAAGCAGCACGAGAAGATGGACTTAGTTTCCATCTTTCTCCATAATAAAGATTTATATGGAGAGCAATCTCATATCACTAGATATGAAACCTTGAACGAATTAATTCAAGCGAGGTTAGCTGACGGGTCATCTGTAGGGGACAACGTCCTTACAATGACTAGCTGTATTGATGAGCTCCAGGACCTGGAGACCGCGTTGGGAAACGAGTCAAATACTGACTTGATTCTACAGTCTCTGCCTTCTACCCTGAAGGAAACCAGGGAAGGAGAAGGAAAGAGAAAGGCAAAAGTTTCGGGATTGGATATAGTAAAACAGGGACGTTCCTATTGTTACAGGAATGAACATTGGCAGAAAGATTGCAGGGCTTTAGAAGCCAGTAGCCAGGATTCGAAGCATGTTGTGGCTTCCGCTTCGGGTGTGTTTATGATAGAAAACTGTATGTCAGTTAACCCTACTTCCTGGGTATTGGATACCGGGTCAGGAACTCACATCTGTAATTCTTTACAGGCTCTGAGAAACCGTAGGGTTATCGGGATAGGTGATATGACCCTCACAGTTGCTAACGGAATGAGCATGGACGCTAAATCCGTAGGGGAATATCATCTTGGACTGACAACTGGGCAGATATTGATTCTGCGTAACTGTTTTTATGTACCAGGTACGACTTGTAATATCATATATGTACCCTTACTTTCTAAGGAAGGATATGATTTTACTTTTGCAAGAGATGTGGTTCACATCCACCTAAATCAAGCTTTGATTGGGTCAGGTACATTAGAAAACGGAATATACGTATTAAATCAAGCTCAGATTTTCAGTGTCCAGAACACACTTAAAAGAAAGTCTCCGGAAACAAATCAGGCTTTCTTATGGCATTGTAGACTGGGTCACATCAATGAGAGAAGATTAACAAAGTTACATAGAGAGGGATACTTGGATCCATTCGAGTATCAGTCTTATGCCACTTGTGAATCTTGTCTCATGGGAAAGATGACAAAGACTCCGTTCACTGGACACGGAGAAAGAGCAAGCGAGCTCTTAGGACTCATACACAGTGACGTGTGTGGTCCAATGTCTATACATGCGCGAGGTGGTTATTCCTACTTCATTACTTTTATGGATGATTTCTCTAGGTATGGACATATCTTCTTGATGAAGCATAAATCCGAGGCCTTTGAGAAATTCCAGGAATACAAGAATGAAGTAAAAAAACAAACAGGCAAGTGTATAAAGACACTGAGATCTGATCGAGGTGGTGAATACTTAAGTGCCGAGTTCCTGGATTACTTAAAAGAGAATGGAATTCTCTCTCAGCTTACTCCTCCATACACACCACAACACAACGGTGTATCAGAAAGGAGGAATCGAACCTTATTGGATATGGTTCGTTCCATGATGAGTAAGGCTGAGTTACCGTGATCTTTCTGGGGTTATGTACTAGAATCAACTGCATATCTTTTGAACAAGGTTCCAACCAAAACTGTGCCTACCACACCATATCAGATGTGGAGTGGGAAGAAACCCTGTCTTCAGTACCTGAAGACATGGGGATGTCCAGTTTTTGTAAAAAAGCAGCATCCGGACAAGCTCGAGGCACGCTTAGTACTGTGTAAGTTTGTGGGATACCCAAAGAACTCCAGGGGGTATTTTTTCTATTACGCAGAGGAACAAAAGGTTTTTGTTTCTCGTAATGCCCATTTTCTAGAATATCAATTTTTAGAAAAGGAAACAAGTGGGAGCGAAATAGAACTGGAAGAAATTCCAGAACCACAAACTACTACTGAAGGTATGGTAGAACCAGAAGTTTCAGAAGAAAGGGTCATCCGACGCCACTCCGCAGGAGTAGTAGGAAATCTCATCCGCCCGAGAGATACCACGGTTTTCTCATAGACGGGGATAGAGAGGATTGCACTATTGACTATGATAAGCCTACTAGCTTCCAGCAAGCCATTCAGAGAATGGCTGGATGCAATGCGAACCGAAATGGAGTCCATGTAAACTAACAAAGTATGGACTTTGGACGTTGCTCCAGATGGGGTAAAACCCGTAGGATGCAAATGGATCTTCAAAAAGAAGATTGGTGTAGATAGACAGGTTGAAACCTATAAGGCTAGACTTGTTGCAAAGGGTTTCCGTCAAAGACCTGGTTTGGACTATGACGAAACCTTTTCTCCAGTGGCTATGCTGAAATCCATTCGGGTCCTTCTTGCTATTGCTGCCTTCCACGATTATGAGATCTGGCAGATGGACGTAAAGATGGCTTTTCTAAATGGAAATTTAGAAGAGAGTGTCTATATGTTAGTGTATATGCCCTAGAGGCCATTACTGTATCATACTAGTTTGTATATTACTTAATGGAAGCTTGGGATATTCACCTTGTATAAACAATCTTGCTCAATATAGTAGTATGCTACTTGGTTTGTTTCTACTTCAATGTGTACTTGTGTTTATTTCAGTATATCACTTATACGCATTAGTGGAGCCCTTAGGATCTTTGCTTGATTACCAGCGTTGTGATGGCAGTCACACTAGTGGGGGCTGGGTAATCTATAGGCACATCCTTATACAGGTCCCTAGTCGTAGGACTATCGAGACAGGGCATCGATACTCCGGAGTAGACTAGCGTATGCGCTTCTCATCCCAGTGTGGGAGATGGTCTGTCCCACAGCCATCAGTACGTCGTACTGGAGATAGTATACGGGTGCTCGTTGGGTTACGAGTATACTGGACAGGACTCGTCGGGAACTGAGAGGTTGGTATTATACCTATCGTCAGTTATCAGTTCCCAGGTGACATGAGTACAGCTTAGTCCGCTGACTTGACACTGACACTTCGCCTCGAGTGTGTTCCCACTGCACTTTGATCACTACCCTACCACGGCTCAAAGGAGTCGTGCAAACAGGTGGTGGTTGGGTGCAGTCCCGAAGCACTTGGAGGCAGTGACGGTTAGACAGGATTCGTCTCTCCCGGTATTGGGGGTTGACAACGCGCTGTGTCTAGGAGAGCCATTACACGAGTAGTCCCTGGCCAGGGCAAGCGAGATATACTGGTAGGTTTCCAGTGTTATCTCAGGGTGTTTTGGGCTTCACTCCGACACGACTTGTACCGCTATTAGGGGACTGACGTTTACCGCCCCCTAGGCCCGCCATGCGATGTATCAGACGAACAGACCGGACTGTACGGAGAATGTCACATTCAGACTCAGTAGGAGTTCAGATGGGGTTTCACCTCGTCAGCCTTCTTGTCGACATCTACCTGGGGACCGTTACGCACAGCTAGTGCCGCTTGCGGTCTGTGGTTAAACCCACTGCCAGCGTAGTGTCGAGTCTTTAGAGTCCCACACAGAGGGTATTCGCCTCTGGGCAAAACAGAGTAGAGGTCGCATGGTTTTGCGACAGGGTTCGTTCTCATCCGCGCACTTGTGCACGTTTAGAGTCCGGACGGATATTACTGGCTGGCTCTGGTTTGAGTCAGATACTGGTATATGTTTTTGGGGTTGCTTTTATCTCCGTATTCATGTTCCTCGGAATAAGGATGCAGGTGTGTATGCACGGTTATTTGAGGAAGAGGAAGATGACTTTCATTAGGGTTTCGGAACGGGTGCGTATGCACAGTTGACAGTCGTCTTTTTCCAAACCCTAATGGATTTGTGTTATATCAATTAATAATATATAATAAAATGAAATTGTGTCATGGTTAGTTTTTGTTGACTTGTTGACCATGGTTGACTTGTTGACCATGGTTGAACTTTTGACCATCATCATCACAAAAGAAAGATGCTCTTTGATTCTAGCAAATTCATTTAATGTTTGTAATGATAATGGTCATTCTAAAACTTTCCATCAACCTTTTCATTTTCATTATTATTATTATTGATAATTCTTTTTCTTTTGCATTATGGTTGCAAGAAAGAAAAAGAATAGCTCATTCTATCATAACCTCTCTCTCTCCTCATTTTCATCTTCTTCTTCCTCTAGCAAAGAGAAACCTTCTCATGTGTTGAGAATCCTTCTCTTTAAAAAGAAAAGCAAACCCTAGTTACTCTCTACTCATTCTAGGTTCAAGGTTTAGCAAGCCGGAAACCCTAGTTCACTCAAAGATCGAGGAAGAGCCCAAAGGTCGAACCTTCGAGGTGGATCCATCTTCGACGGAAGAAGGCGACGAAAAGAGAACCATCAACCCCTACAAGATTCCAAGAAGAAGGAGTTCAAGTTTAGGTATAACCTTCATCCGAGTAGCTAACTCTCTTTAGCGTATTTGCTAGTTTAGTTTAGACAACGATCCCGACCCTGTTTAGTCCATGTTGCCTCTTGCGATAAAAATTTGTTTTTTATACCGTTTCCGCCTCCCCGTAAGCACCGGGGGTCGCAATATGGACTTACAGTGGTATCAGAGCCTAACTAAACTTAAACTAGCTTGGTAGTGAAGTGTAACGAAGTTCGGAAACGAAAAATCACAAAACCGGAAATATTACAAAACCTGAGTTTCTGTTGAAATTTTTTTGGCTCAAAATGAAAAACTTTATACTTGTAAAATCATCTCTGGGTTTTGTAAGTGCACCCATGAAAAACGATGACTTAATTCCCTCAAACCGCCGCCCTTCCGCCGCATGAGGTAGGCATGTGCGGCGGAAGCGCCGCGGTTTGTCTTCTTCTGTCCATCGATTTTCGTGCAGAGTGTTTGTGTGTTGGTTTTGGGATTTTTAAAATATATTATATGTGCCCAGATTTTCCAGAACAGAAATTCACTTTTGGGGTCCTATAATTCCGTATTTTTTTCCGAACTTCACTGCACTTTGGCTATGTTGGTTATATCTGTGATGTTTGCATGTATTGAACGTCGGCTAATCACTATAAGTCGATTAGTCGGGGTTATACATGATCTGTAATGTGCTGGAATGTGTATATGAATGTGTTGGACTGTCGCGGGTGAATAGCCGGGGTGGATGTGAGATGAGCTTTTGTTTTTTCTTTCATTCATTGTAAATGTAAATTGATGTAATAATTATTATTTGTTTGGCCGCACAACCGGGTCGGGGTTGTAGCCGTCATTGTATAATTCTTTTTACTGTTTTTGCTCCTAGGATAGACCCATGGAGGGGTGCACAAACTACCGGGAACTTGGCGGGTAGTTTGCCGCACCCGTAGGGGTCTTGGGAGGGGTATTTGGCTATTCACCGCGACCGTGTAATCCGCTTTTCGTTGCAGGCTCGAAAGGATTGCGGATTGCTAATATATCCAATGTATTCATCTGTGATCTGTAATGTCTATCATTGCTTTCTATTTAGGCGTTGCTTATGTTTTACAGCCGCGCTAGCCCAGCCCCCGCTCTGTCGTTAGTTAAGTAACCTAACGAGTGATGACGGGACCCCGTGGCGAATGCGAATGGCATAAGCGTACGTCATATTTTGGTTGTTTTCTGCAATGGTAGGATTAAATGATGGGACGCATTAAAAGAACTAATGCAAGAATATCACGCATTAAAAGAACTAATGCAAGATAATAAACCAAGTTAAAGTCGTTGGAACACTTTCGAAAAACCACTCGGTTCTTTTCAAAACTAACTTTTAAATGCGGAGCTTGAGCCACTCCTTCTAAAAGCTATCTCGTTCCAATCGATTATATCAAGTTCACTACGTTCACGGTTTCGCCAAAACCATTCGTAGCCCTCCGTCGTTTCGTATGAAAATTCAATAGTATTCAAGCTATGTTTGTTGACCTTCGTCAAGACATAGAGATTGGTAGCTATTGGATGTTCATATGTAGCATAGATAGATGCGTTGGTTTGGGACAGTCGTATTGCCTTGTTGACCTTCGTCAAGGGTATATACGGGTGGGTTCAAATTAACCTGGATAATGACGGGAAGAACTTGACATGTGACTTATGATTTGTTGACCTTCGTCAAGGTCATAAGAGCATGGGGCAAAAATCCACATCGGGAGTTTCATAAGTACTGAAACTTGCTAGATTTGCATACCATTTGGAGTGTGATGATTATGGTAGGATTCCTTCATTTTCGTCACGCGATGATATTTGGATCCCGATCCTACTGTGAGTATATGCTACTCCTCGGGAAATTTCTCACTAAACGATCAATGCTATAAACCTAGTAGGTGCCTAGAAAGGTGTTAGCGGGGCTACGCCCCCAGGGAAAAGAGGTTCTTAAATTAAGGAACTTCGCGAAAGCGTTGGAAAACCTCCCTCGAAGTACCGACACTGGCCTGGCTGAACGGTTAAGCAAGTATTGTACGGTGGGATTGATCCCGGCTAATTCTTCCTTTGTGGTTTGAGGAGGGATTCGAGAGACAGTGGGAGCCATCCTGTTTAGACAAATTAAAAACCATTCTAAACTTGCAAGAGCATCGTGCTAAGTGTTTCTTCTCTCCCCCTGCAGCGACCAAATCGAAATGACTGGACTTAAGTTACTTCTAGATAAAAACATATTGACAGGGCCAAACTACAAAGATTGGCTCAGGAATGTCAAATTGGCAATCTCTTACGACAAGCTGGGGTATCTTCTTACCACCAAAGCTCCCCCCATCCCAGGTCCCACCTCCAGCGTCGCGGATAAGGAAATCCGTAAGACTTGGGAGATTGACAGCGCGAAGGCCAGATGCCTCGTACTTGCCTCGATGGACAACGAACATCAGAGGAGGCACGAGAATATGGATTTGGAATCCATATTTCTTCATACAAAAGAACTGTATGGAGAGCAGTCTCGTATCGCAAGATACGAAGTGTCGAAGAAGTTATTTTCGACAAAGTTGGCCGTCGGATCATCGGTAGCGGACCACGTGCTTAAGATGATTGGCTACACTGAGGAGCTCGCGGAACTTGGGACCACGTTGGATAGTGAACTCTATACGGATATAATTCTCCAGTCCCTTCCATCCACTTACGCCCAGTTCATACTGAATTTCAACTTGCAAGAAAATGAAGTTGAACTTTCAGAACTCCTCAACCTGCTGAGGAGCGCAGAGGGCACCCTACAGAAAGATAGGGATACACCCGCTTTGTTTGTAGGAGGATCTTCTTCCTCTAGGTCCAAGGCGAAAGCCAAGGGAAAGAGGAAGAAAGCCCCCGCCAAACCAAGAGGCGGTGTTAGTAAAGTGGGTACGAAAGGAAAAGAAAAGGCAACAAAGATTGCGGGGAAGCTTGTTGGTAAAGAGGAATGCTTCTATTGTCACAAGAGTGGACACTGGAAGAAAGATTGCAGGGCTTGGAAAGCCAGGACACAGGAACTGAAGCAGGTTGCGGCTTCAGCTTCAGGTGTGTATGTTATTGAAAACTGTCTTTCTATAAACTCTACTTCCTGGGTATTGGATACCGGATCAGGATCTCATATCTGTAATTCTTTGCAGGCGTTGAGAAACCGTAGGGTTTTGAAGGCAGGTGACATGACCCTCAGAGTTGCGAACGGAGCTAGCATGGATGCTAAAGCCGTGGGGGACTATCACCTGGGAATGTCAGATGGGCATGTTTTGGTTTTGCGTAATTGTTTTTTTGTACCCAACGCAACTTGTAATATCATTTCTGTATCTTTGGTTTCTAAAGAAGGTTATGAATTTGCGTTTGTAAGTAATGTTGTAAACATTCACCTTAATCAAGTTCTGATTGGGTCAGGTACACTGAGCAATGGTATATACGTATTAAACCAACCACAGATTTTTAATGTCCAGAATACACACAAAAGAAAGTCTCCAGATATCAATCAGGCTTTCTTATGGCATTGTAGACTGGGTCACATCAATGAGACACGGTTGACTAAGTTACATAAAGAAGGATACTTGGATCCGTTCGAGTATCAGTCTTATGCCACTTGTGAATCTTGTCTCATGGGAAAGATGACAAAGACTCCGTTCACTGGACACGGAGAAAGAGCGAGCGAGCTCTTGGGACTCATACACAGTGACGTGTGTGGTCCAATGTCTACACATGCGCGAAGCGGTTATTCATACTTCATTACTTTCACAGACGATTTCTCTAGGTATGGACATGTCTTCTTAATGAAGCACAAATCCGAGGCCTTTGAGAAATTTCGGGATTACAAGAATGAAGTTGAAAAACAAACCGGCAAAAGTATCAAGATTCTAAGATCGGATCGAGGTGGTGAATACTTGAGTGCCGAGTTCCTGGACTATTTAAAAGAGAATGGAATTCTCTCTCAGCGTACTCCTCCATACACTCCGCAACATAACGGTGTATCGGAAAGAAGGAATCGAACCCTATTGGATATGGTTCGTTCCATGATGAGTAAGGCTGAGTTACCGCGATCTTTCTGGGGCTATGCACTAGAAGCAGCTGCATACCTCTTGAACAAGGCTCCTACCAAGACTGTGCCTACCACTCCATATCAGATGTGGAGTGGGAAGAAACCCTCTCTTAAGTACCTTAAGATATGGGGATGTCCAGCTTTTGTAAAAAAGCAGCATGCGGACAAGCTCGAGACACGTTCAGTACAGTGTAAGTTTGTGGGATACCCAAAGAACTCCAGGGGGTATCTGTTCTATTCCGCTGAGGAACAAAAGGTTTTTGTTTCTCAACATGCCCGCTTCTTGGAAACTGAGTTTTTGGAAACCCAGATAAGTGGGGACGCAATAGAACTGGAAGAGATTCCAGAACCACAAGCTATTACTGAAAACTTGGAAGAGCCAGTAGGTTCAAAAGAACAGGACATTCCTATGCCGCTCCGCAGAAGTAGTAGGCAGTCTTATCCGCCCGAGAGATACTTCGGTTTTCTCATAGACGGGGATAGAGAGGATTGCATCATAGACTATGATGAGCCTACTAGCTTCTAGCAGGCCGTTCAGAGCGTTGACTCGGTAAAATGGCTGGATGCAATGCGGACCGAAATGGAGTCCATGTACACCAACAAAGTATGGACATTGGACATTGCTCCAGACGGGGTAAAACCCGTAGGATGCAAGTGGATCTTCTAAAGGAAGATTGGTGTAGATGGACAGGTTGAAACCTATAAAGCTAGACTTGTAGCAAAGGGTTTCCGTCAAAGACCTGGCTTGGACTATGACGAAACCTTTTCTCCAGTGGCTATGCTGAAATCCATTCGGATCCTTCTTGCCATTGCTGCCTTCCACGATTATGAGATTTGGCAGATGGACGTAAAAACAGCTTTTCTAAATGGAAATTTAGAGGAGTGTGTCTATATGGATCAGCCAGAGGGTTTCAATCAGAGTGGGAGCAGCGGAAAGGTGTGCAAGTTGCTTAAGTCCATCTATGGACTAAAGCAGGCATCGCGGAGTTGGAACATCTGTTTTGATGAGACGGTCAAGGAATTTGACTTTATCAAAAATCCAGATGAACCATGCATCTATAGTAGATTTGTAGCGAGAACTGTAGTATTCCTTGTTTTATACGTGGATGACATTCTCTTAATAGGAAATGACATTCCTATGCTACAATCTGTCAAGGGTTTCTTGTCACACAGGTTCTCCATGAAAGACCTGGGTGATGCCTCTTACATCCTGGGGATCCGGATCCATCGTGATAGATCCAAGAGGATATTAGGACTTTCACAGTCCAGGTACATCGACACCGTACTGAAAAGATTCAGTATGGAAGATTCCAAGCGCGGTAACCTACCGGCTTGTCACGGGATCACCCTCTCTAAAGAGATGTCTCCCAAGACTGATTTGGAGAGGGATCGCATGTCTATTATACCCTACGCTTCTGCGGTAGGCTCTATAATGTATGCGATGTTGTGTACCAGACCGGATGTAGCTTATGCACTGAGTGTAGTAAGCCGGTATCAGTCAAACCCTGGGGAGAAACATTGGATAGCAGTAAAGAACATTCTCAAGTACCTGAGAAGGACTAAGGAGATGTTCTTGGTGTATGGCGGAAAAGACCTCCAGATTGAGGCCTTTGCTGACTCCAGCTTCCAGAGTGACAAGGATGATTCCAAGTCCATGTCGGGTTTTGTCTTTACCCTCAATGGAGGGGCGGTGTGTTGGAAGAGTTCCAAACAGGAAACCGTTGCAGACTCGACTATGGAAGCGGAATACATCGCTGCATCAGATGCCGCAAAAGAAGCTGTCTGGATAAGGAAGTTCTTAAAAGAACTTCAGGTGGTTCCGTCCATTGTTGACCCAGTACCTCTGTATTGCGACAACAACGGGGCTATAGCTTTAGCAAAGGAACCCAGGTCCCATCAGAGATCCAGGCACATCTTGAGGCGGTATCACCTGATCAGGGAGATCGTGGATCGCAAGGAGATCGAGGTTCGGAGGGTTGCTTCAGAAGAGAACACTGCAGATCCATTCACCAAGGCCCTACCCCAGACTCAGTTCGAGCGGCTGATCGAGATGATAGGTCTTCGATACGCCAGTACATGGCCTTAGTGCAAGTGGGAGATTGTTAGTGTATATGCCCTAGAGGCCATTACTGTATCATACTAGTTTGTATATTACTGAATGGAAGCTTGGGATATTCACCTTGTATAAACAATCTTGCTCAATATAGTAGTATGCTACTTGGTTTGTTTCTACTTCAATGTGTACTTGTGTTTATTTCAGTATATCACTTATACGAATTAGTGGAGCCCTTAGGATCTTTGCTTGATTACCAGCGTTGTGATGGCAGTCACACTAGTGGGGGCTGGGTAATCTATAGGCACATCCTTATACAGGTCCCTAGTCGTAGGACTATCGAGACAGGGCATCGATACTCCGGAGTAGACTAGCGTATGCGCTTCTCATCCCAGTGTGGGAGATGGTCTGTCCCACAGCCATCAGTACGTCGTACTGGAGATAGTATACGGGTGCTCGTTGGGTTACGAGTACACTGGACAGGACTCGTCGGGAACTGAGAGGTTGGTATTATACCTATCGTCAGTTATCAGTTCCCAGGTGACATGAGTACAGCTTAGTCCGCTGACTTGACACTGACACTTCGCCTCGAGTGTGTTCCCACTGCACTTTGATCACTACCCTACCACGGCTCAAAGGAGTCGTGCAAACAGGTGGTGGTTGGGTGCAGTCCCGAAGCACTTGGAGGCAGTGACGGTTAGACAGGATTCGTCTCTCCCGGTATTGGGGGTTGACATCGCGCTGTGTCTAGGAGAGCCATTACACGAGTAGTCCCTGGCCAGGGCAAGCGAGATATACTGGTAGGTTTCCAGTGTTATCTCAGGGTGTTTTGGGCTTCACTCCGACACGACTTGTACCGCTATTAGGGGACTGACGTTTACCGCCCCCTAGGCCCGCCATGCGATGTATCAGACGAACAGACCGGATTGTACGGAGAATGTCACATTCAGACTCAGTAGGAGTTCAGATGGGGTTTCACCTCGTCAGCCTTCTTGTCGACATCTACCTGGGGACCGTTACGCACAGCTAGTGCCGCTTGCGGTCTGTGGTTAAACCCACTGCCAGCGTAGTGTCGAGTCTTTAGAGTCCCACACAGAGGGTATTCGCCTCTGGGCAAAACAGAGTAGAGGTCGCATGGTTTTGCGACAGGGTTCGTTCTCATCCGCGCACTTGTGCACGTTTAGAGTCCGGACGGATATTACTGGCTGGCTCTGGTTTGAGTCAGATACTGGTATATGTTTTTGGGGTTGCTTTTATCTCCGTATTCATGTTCCTCGGAATAAGGATGCAGGTGTGTATGCACGGTTATTTGAGGAAGAGGAAGATGACTTTCATTAGGGTTTCGGAACGGGTGCGTATGCACAGTTGACAGTCGTCTTTTTCCAAACCCTAATGGATTTGTGTTATATCAATTAATAATATATAATAAAATGAAATTGTGTCATGGTTAGTTTTTGTTGACTTGTTGACCATGGTTGACTTGTTGACCATGGTTGAACTTTTGACCATCATCACCACAAAAGAAAGATGCTCTTTGATTCTATCAAATTCATTTAATGTTTGTAATGATAATGGTCATTCTAAAACTTTCCATCAACCTTTTCATTTTCATTATTATTATTATTGATAATTCTTTTTCTTTTGCATTATGGTTGCAAGAAAGAAAAAGAATAGCTCATTCTATCATAACCTCTCTCTCTCCTCATTTTCATCTTCTTCTTCCTCTAGCAAAGAGAAACCTTCTCATGTGTTGAGAATCCTTCTCTTTAAAAAGAAAAGCAAACCCTAGTTACTCTCTACTCATTCTAGGTTCAAGGTTTAGCAAGCCGGAAACCCTAGTTCACTCAAAGATCGAGGAAGAGCCCAAAGGTCGAACCTTCGAGGTGGATCCATCTTCGACGGAAGAAGGCGACGAAAAGAGAACCATCAACCCCTACAAGATTCCAAGAAGAAGGAGTTCAAGTTTAGGTATAACCTTCATCCGAGTAGCTAACTCTCTTTAGCGTATTTGCTAGTTTAGTTTAGACAACGATCCCGACCTTGTTTAGTCCATGTTGCCTCTTGCGATAAAAATTTGTTTTTTATACCGTTTCCGCCTCCCCGTAAGCACCGGGGGTCGCAATATGGACTTACACTATATAGATCAGCCAGAGGGATTCATTCGGAGTGGGAGCAGCGGTAAGGTATGCAAGCTGCTTAGGTCCATTTATGGACTAAAGTAAGCATCACAGAGTTGGAACATCTGTTTTGATGATGCTGTCAAAGAATTTGACTTCATCAAAAATCCAGATGAACCATGCATATACAGTAAGATTGCAGGGAGAGCTGTAGTATTCCTCGTCTTGTACGTGGATGACATTCTCCTAATAGGAAATGATATTCCTATATTACAGTCAGTCAAAAGATTCTTGTCACATAAATTCTCCATGAAAGACCTGGGTGATGCCACCTACATTCTACGGATCCGGATCTATCGTGATAGATCAAAGAGGATATTGGGACTTTCGCAGTCCAGGTACATAGACACCATAGTGAAGAGATTCAGTATGGATGATTCTAAGCGCGGTAACCTACCGGCTTGTCACGGAATCACCCTCTCCAAAGAGATGTCTCCCAAGACTGATTTGGAAAGGGAACGCATGTCAATTATACCCTACGCTTCTGCGGTAGGCTCTATAATATATGCGATGTTATGTACCAGACCAGATGTAGCATACGCATTAAGCGTTGTAAGCCGGTATCAGGCAAACCCAGGGGAGAAGCACTGGGTAGCCGTAAAGAACATTCTCAAGTACCTAAGGAGGACTAAGGAGATGTTCTTAGCGTATGGCGGAAAAGACCTCCAGATTGAGGCCTTTGCCGACTCCGGCTTCCAAAGTGACAAAGATGACTCCAAATCCATGTCGGGTTATGTCTTTACCCTCAATGGAGGGGCGGTCTGTTGGAAGAGTTCCAAGTAGGAGACCGTTGCTGACTCAACAATGAAAGCGGAGTACATAGCTGCTTACGATGCCGCAAAAGAAGCTGTCTGGATGAAGAAGTTCCTCATAGAACTTCAGGTGGTTCCTTCCAGTATTGGTCCAATACCTCTGTATTGCGACAACAACGGAGCTATAGCTTTAGCGAAGGAACCCAGGTCCCATCAAAAGTCCAGACACATCTTAAGGCGGTACCACCTGATCAGGGAGATCGTAGATCGCCGGGAGATCGAGGTGAAAAGAGTAGAGACAGAGAATAACATTGCTGATCCATTCATAAAGGCCCTTCCTCAGACGCAGTTCGAGAGGCTATTCGAGATGATAGGTCTACGATATGCCAGCTGATGGCCCTAGTGCAAGTGGGAGATTGTTAGTGTATATGCCCTAGGGGCCATTATTGTATCATACTAGATTGTATATTACTTAATGGAAGCTTGGGATATTCACAGTTGTATATACAGTCTTGCTAAAAATGGTAGTATGCTACTTGGTTTGTGTCTACTTTAATATGTGCATATGTTTCTTGGAACGTATCACTTATACATATTAGTAGAGCCCATAGGATCTTTGCTTGATTACTAGCGTTGTGATGGCAGTCACACTAGTGGGGGCTGGGTAGTCTGTAAGCAACATCCAATATAGGTCCCTGGTCGTTGGATTATCGAGATAGGGTATCGATATTCCGGAGTAGACTAAGTGAGTACGCTTCTCATCCCAGTTGGGGAGATGGTCTGTCCCACAGCCATCAGTACGTCATACTGGAGATAGTATACAGGTGCTCGTTAGGTTACGGGTACACCGGACAGGACTCGCAGGGGAACTGATTGGTTGGTATTATACCCGTCGTCAGTTAACAGTTCCCAGATGACATGAGTACAGCATAGTCCGCAGACTTGACACTGCTACTTCGCCTCGAGTGTATCCCACTATTCTTAGATTGCTACCCTACCACGGCTCAAAGGATTCGTGCAAACAGGTAGCAGTTGGGTGCAGTCCCGAGCACTTGGAGGTAGTAGTGGTTAGACAGGATTCGTCTCTCCCGGTATTGGGAGATGATATCGCACTGTGTTAGAGAGCCATTACGCAAAGTCCCTGGCCAGGGCAAGCGAGATATACTGGTAGGTTCCAGTAGCTTCTCAGGGTGTAATGAGCTTCGCTCCGACACGACTTATACAGCTATTAGGGGACTGACGCTTGCCGCCCCCTAGGCTTGATATGCGATAGTCTTAGATGAACAGACCGGACTGTACGGAGATTGTCACATCAGGCTCAGTAGGGGTTCGGATGGTTTTCCTCATCGGCCTTCTTATCGACATCTACCTGGGGACCGTTACGTACAGCTAGTGCCGCTTGCGGTCTGCGGTTAAACCCACTGCCAGCGTAGTGTTGAGTCTTTAGAGTCTTACACAGAGAGTTTCCCTGCTCCAGACGAAATGATATAGAGGTCGTATGGTTTTACGACAAGGGTTCGGACGCATACGTGTGTTTACGCACGTACGACTTTTCGGACAGTTTTTACTAGCAGGCTTTGGTTTAAGCCAGATTCTAGTGTCGGGTTATTGGATTTATACAGTCTAAAGTTTTTCCGTGTTTTCACGGATTGGAGGGGTGTTCTCGTAATTTGTCGGGAAGCTTCAAGAAGAGTGGTGACTTGGGGGGTAAGGTGGCATTGCATTAAATGAGATTAGTGACTCATTTGTGTGATTCATCCATGTCAATGAGCCTTTTCTTGCCCTCATTCTGGCGGGACATTAATGCATCATAAATGCTTAATGACTCATGGGGATGAATCACTCATAGATATTTAGGAAGCATGGTTGTTAATTCTTTTATTTGATTTTTGGATAAATAAATAATACTTCATATATATTATGATAGTTCATTATCTCATTTCATTATCATCTTCACCTTCTCTCTCCTCAAGCTCTCTCATTCTTCAAACCCTAACCCTAACCTCTCATGAGTTGAGATCAAGGGTTAGCTAGACTAATACATCCATAACCTCACTCTATATCCCCTAGGTAGCTTAGATTAGCACTTTAAGCAACCTAGTTATCTCAAGTTTGAGATTAAGCTTGGCGTAGGAGCTTTCGGGTGGATCGTCTTTGACTTGAGGAGGCCGTAGAGGTGCCGATGTTCCAAGGAGCCTACGAGGAGTGGAGGACAGCGATGAAGACCCGAAGGACATGTAACGTGAGGTATAACTTCGAATCCGAGTAGTTAAACCTTTTGTATTTAGTTAGCAATGGTTTAGATAACGATTCATGAGCTCAAGTCCGTGTTACGAAGCTTTGATAATCGTCTTTCATATATCCCGCCTCCCCGCAAGTTCGTGGGGTGCGTGACATGGACTTACACCTATTGCCAAAAAAGGATCAAGATAAAACCACATTTACTTGTCCTTTTGGTACTTTTGCTTATAGTCGCATGCCCTTTGGGTTATGCAATGCTCCCGTTATATTTCAGCGGTGTATGATGGGGATATTCTCGGACATGGTCGAGAAATTTTTGGAGATTTTTATAGACGATTTCTCGATTTTCGGAGATTCTTTTTCTGACTGCCTATCGAATCTTGACACAGTTCTTACTCATTGTAAAGAGAAGAACTTAACCTTGAATTGGGAAAAATGCAATTTCATGGTCCAAGAGGGAATTGTGCTTGGACATGTTATTTCACAAAAAGGCATTGAGGTTGACAAAGCTAAAATTGATGTCATTCAAAACCTTCCTCATCCAAAAAGCGTCTAGGATATCCGATATTTTCTTGGCCATGCAGGCTTTTACAGGAGATTCATTAAGGATTTTTGCAAAATTGCTTGACCTTTAACTCTTCTCTTGGCCAAGGACACGACTTTTCACTTTGACTCGGATTGTGAAGCAGCATTCGACTCACTCAAACACTTTCTCACTACAGCCCCCGTTTTATCGTCTCCAGATTGGAACCACCCTTTTGAGCTTATGTGTGATGCATCAGATTTTGCAGTTGGCGCAGTCTTAGGACAACACATTGAAAAGATGCCGCACATGATCTATTACGCAAGTAAGACCCTGAACGATGCTCAAATTAACTATACAACTACCGAAAAAGAACTTTTGGCGGTTGTATTTGCATTAGAAAAATCCAGGCCTTACTTGATTGGCTCACCAATTGTTGTGTACATTGACCACTCCGCCTTGAAACATCTTTTAGCGAAGAAGGATGCTAAAGGTAGGCTAATACGCTGGATCCTTCTATTACAAGAATTTGATCTTGTTATTAAAGATAAGAAAGGATGTGAAAACATTGTAGCCGACCTTCTTTCGCGCATCTCTTCTTCACCTGTGACCCTGCCGATCAATGATTCTTTTCCAGACAAATAGCTCTTGAACGTATCCGATGAACCTTGGTTCAGGGATATTGTGAATTATCTTGTCACGGGACTTATCCCCAGTGAATGGTCAAAACAGGACAAACATCGTTTTCTATCCCAAGTAAAACACTTTTACTGGGATGAACCATATCTGTTTAAGTATTGTCCTGACCAGATCATTCGCCGGTGTGTCCCGAATGAGGAATTCAAGAGTGTTCTATCTTTTTGTTATGATCAGGCATGTGGGGGTCACTTCGGTCCTAGAAAGACGGCGGAGAAGGTTTTGCAATGCGGTTTTTATTGGCCGACCTTGTTCAAAGACGCATTTGATCATTGCAAAACCTATACACAGTGTCAACACACGGGTAGGATTTCCCGGAGAAATGAGATGCCACAGCAACCCATCTTAGTGGTTGAAATTTTCGATGTTTGGGGTATTGACTTTATGGGTCCTTTTCCCAACTCCTTTGGGAATCTGTACATACTGCTTGCAGTTGATTACGTCTCAAAGTGGGTTGAAGCTGTTCCTTGTCGCACTAATGACAAAAAGGTTGGCATTAAGTTCTTAAAAGAAAATATCTTTTCGCGATTTGGACACCCACGCGCTATCATTAGCGATAACGGGACGCATTTCTGCAACAGGTCTTTCGAGACTTTGATGCGGAAATATGCAATCAACCACAAACTTTCCACACCCTATCATCCCCAAACAAGCGGGCAGGCTGAGATTTCCAACAGACAAATCAAACAAATTCTAGAGAAAAATGTTTCGAAAAATAGAAAATATTGGTCAACCAAATTGACGGATGCTCTTTGGGCATTCCGAACTGCATATAAAACCGATCTAGGGATGTCTCCTTACAGGTTTGTATTTGGGAAGGCTTGTCACCTACCGGTCGAGATAGAGCACAAAGCAATGTGGGCCATTAGAGAAATCAACTTTGACTTAAATCAAGCCTGCAACTTTCGGAAGCTGCAATTAAATGAGCTAAGTGTACTCCGCGATGAAGCTTATGATAACGCTGTAATTATAAAGAACCGGACTAAGGTATTTCACGATAAAAACATTTTGAGAAAAACATTCACACCTGGTCAGCAAGTCCTTCTTTATGATTCACGACTACACCTTCATGTGGGTAAGCTACGATCTCGGTGGAAAGGACCTTTTATTGTGCGGTCTGTATACCCGCACGGGGCAGTTGAGGTAGAAAATGTTAAAAACGGTATATTTTTCAAAGTGAATGGACATAGATTAAAGCCGTATTTTTCCATTGACCCCACGGAGGAGCTCCTGTTCTTACAGGAGCCATTTTATCATGATTAAAATTCCTCCGTCTCACCTCCATGTCCTGTAAATTACTGTATCATCTTTTGAATGGAGGCGAGTGAAAAGAATAAGTTTGGGGGAGGATTTTCACGATCATATTTATTGCCGCCATTAATAAATTTCCTCCCAGGATTACAGTTTTTGTAGATATAGCGGTTGGCAACAGTGAGGATACTGTTGAAAACAAGTTTGGGGGAGGTTTGTGCTTATTTTCGCATCATTTGCATTTCACTTTGCATAAGCACAAAACATTTTCTAAAAATCTATAAAAAAAAATTTAAAAATTCAAAAATATAAAAAAAAATATGTACATAAATAAGATAATAAAATATTAGATAGTGAAAAATTACATCCAAAAGATCGGAAAAATTTAAGAAAACCTAGAAAATTAGAAGTTTTCTTAAACGAACTAGTAATAAGTAGTTATGAGCCGTTGTCCCAAGGGTTAGTAAGATGAAGGAAGTCACTAATCTGAGGATAAAAATAAGTCTTAAAAATAGTTTCTATTCTGGAAGCCAAACATTTGAACGTTGGTACCCTACTATACGCACTTACACACGTCTTGAAGCTCGGGATAGTAGAGGATACCTTGAAATGCTCTTGTCTAAAAGCCAAAAGTATGAAGGAAATAAAAAAATGAATAAAATATAAAGTGGTGAGAAAAATGAACACTGGTTTTGTTATCGCCAAAGCAGCAATTAAAAAAAATATAGCGAGGGTGCTTCATTACCTAGTGCCTTAGACCAACTGGTCTGGGAGTCACTGCTAAGCCTTAGGTGGTGCAAGACGAGGAAAAAACACCTAATAAGCAAGCACATGAGTAATCGGTCGGTTAGTACCTCAAAAAGTATTAACGGTCGCATGAAAATGTGTGAGCAAATTCATCTAAATATTCATTAATTAAAAAGTACTGAGGCAGATGGGCAAGAGTATGATAGCTTGAATTGAATTCTCCGGGTGTAGGGATGTCTTTTACACACACGTAGGGTTATATGATCGATGTTTGGAAGAAAGATAGGAATGAAGAATAAAGACGATGTTTTATTGAGGGATGATGCGATTTCTGACATTTTTTCATTACTATTAAGATAGGGCCCATGACAACAGAAAAGCTAGTATAGTTGGAAACTCTAATTTTCAAAGTCTTTCTTTTACAATTCTTGTATTTAAATGTAACTTTCACGGTCTTTCTTTTATTATTGGATTCTGTGGGTGCAATCCGCTGAAAACCCTTAGGAGACAACACTCCTCCTACTAGGGACACCTAGAGGTTTAAAGGCTTGTTGCACGTGCTCAGTGTAATCGTGTTGCCTACGAAAGTGAGCTAGTTAGTTTTTCTTTTTCTTATATTTTCTCCTTCTCTTTTAATAAAACAGTTTGCTCGAGACGACCAAAAATAAGTTTGGGGGAATTTGATCAGTCGAATATATTGCATTTCTAACACATCAATTTCCCTACCATTTGCACTCATCTAAAGGTATTCAGGTTGAGTATAGCACATATTAGCAAAACATCCGTAAAATACCAAATAACTTGTGTTATATATTAAAACCTACAATTTGAGGGAAATTAAGTGTTTATTATTGCATCGCATAATCTTTGTGTAGCGCAACACTTGTCTCGAGAATCCGAGCAGGAAATTCCAGGAAAAGAGCCGAAACTGTCAAAAGTGCTGATAAAAATACGCTAAGTCCAAGACTTGAGATCTGGCAGTGAACTAGAGAGAAATATGAGATTCCACACATCAGAAATATACCATGAAGTCAGTACAAGAGTTGCCACGAATTTTGAAGCACAAAGACCATCAAAAGGCCGCGGATCCGCGGCCAGAGCACCATTCCCGCGGTGGATCCGCGGCCACCTTGCCACGTCATCAGTACAGCTCCGCTTCAGACTTCTTCTTTCAGGGCCCACACCTCTTCAAGCTATTCAAAATTCCAGAGATATCCAGAAGCTTCTGTCCGAACAGCAAAGCTCCTTGTTCAAGCTAAACACTCTCAAGCTTCTTAAGAAAGCCACTTAACTACCTAAGCCTAGAAGCTTCTCCCTAACCTCCAAGCTTATGAAGGAAGCTAACCCTAACTAACTAACTATAGAACCTTCTCCCTAACTACCAAGCTTACAAGGGAAGCTAAACTAAACCTAGCTTCTAAAGGAAGCTAATCTAAAGATCAAGGCTATAAAAGGAGACCTAAAGTTTCACTCTCAAGGTTGTTGATCCTTCCATCAATTCACCTACAAGTAGAGTGACACGACTTGTGCATTCAAACCCTAACCCTAATCCAATCACCAAAGCCAAAATTCAAGATCTTTGAGTACAAATCGAGCAAGAAACCTTCAACCTTTTAGAAGCGATGCCAATCTTCAACCGAGTAAGTGATCCTCAAGACGATCCACGACTCACGGAGACGATGCGGAGCTAAATCGACGATCGAGTTCTTTCCTCTTGTAGTTCTTGAGAGAATTGTAACAAAATTATTGATAAATAAAAGGTGAAATTTCTTTATCTTGCTTACTTCTATATTTGAGCATTATGATTAGATCTCAATTCTTGATTGTGTTCTTTGATATGATGCTTGAGTAGAAACTCCGCTCGTGGAGGAGTCGAGAGAATCAATAGATGATGATGTTACAAATCTTGAAACGATTCTTAATTCCTATAAGTTTTATAAACTCTAGTAAATTGAATCATCGACAACCTAGTTTCGAGCGAGATGATTTCTTGAATGTTTTCGCTCTTAATTAGTGATCAACGATCGATGTTTGAATTTCCTAGAGGCTTGAATGTGAATGAGATTCATCGAAAGGACAAAGGATGAGATGAAGAAACCCTAGTTCCTTCAAGAGATCCTTAAACCTCGATTGATCATCATCGATCTAGTATCAAATCATTAATGGATAAGAAAATGTAATCACTAGTTTTCATCACGTCTATAGATTTGATCGATTCCTACGAGCTTCACTTCAATTCTTGAAACCTAATTCGATTGGATATCATCAATTCTTGATTCTTGATTTTAATGTTTTCTTGATATTAGATTTTAATAATTCTTGAAATTCACTTTTAAAATCTTGAATTGAATTGTCTTTCTCTTTTCTTTAATTTTCAATTTATCTAAATCAAATTCGAACGGATCACATTTTCCCTGAGGACGATCCGTATTCACTAACGCGCTACAATCGACACCGTTATTGATTGCGGTTTACAAATTTCTTTGATTGTGAAACATCATTTCTAAAACACGACACATCGAGAAATCATATCAATCAGTCTCCACTTGTGATGGCCTGCTCGAAACTAGTCAGGTCATCATCTTCCATGATGCAATCCTCGCTTCCAACGTCCATGAGAAAACCGTAGTATCTCTCAGGTGGATGAGGAACCCTATTAGATCTACGGAGTGGCTGGGATTCATTGGGTACTATTAGATCCTCTGGTTCCACCAAATTGTCAGTTGTAGTTTGTTCTGCTGGAACTTCTTCTAGTTCTACCTCATTGCCGCTAATTTCTTTAACAAGAAATCCCTTTTCTAAAAAGGTGGCATGTCGAGAAATAAACACCTTTTGTTCCTCAGAGTGGTAGAAGATATACCCTCGTGTATGTTTGGGATATCCTACAAATTTGCACAATACTGACCTTGCCTCGAGCTTGTCTGGATTTTGTGTTTTCATATAGGCCGGACAACACCATATCTGAATAAAATTAAGATATGGCCTCTTCCCATTCCATATCTCATATGGAGTGGTAGGCACTGATTTGGTTGGAACTCTATTCAATAGGTATGCAGCTGTCTCAATCGCATAACCCCAAAAGAAAATAGGCAACTCAGCAGTACTCACCATAGAGCGCACCATATTTAATAGGGTATGATTCCTCCGCTCCGATACACCGTTGTGCTGTGGTGTATACGGAGGAGTAATCTGAGAGAGAATCCCATTCTCTTTTAGATAGTCTCGGAATTCCCCGCTCGAGTATTCTCCTCCCCGATCAGATCGTAGGATTTTAGTACTTTTGCCCGTCTGGTTTTCAACTTCGCACTTATATTCCTTGAATTTCTCAAAAGCTTCAGACTTGTGTTTCAACAAGAACACATGTCCGAACCTTGAGAGATCATCGGTGAATGTAATAAAGTAGGAAAAACCATTCCTGGCATGTGTAGACATAGGACCGCATACATCACTATGTATCAGTCCCAAGAGTTCAGTAGCTCTTTCTCCGTGTCCCGTAAACGGAGTTTTGGTCATCTTGCCTATTGAGACATGACTGGCTAGTTTCATAAGATGAAAATTCGAATGAATTCAAATATCCATCTTTATGCAACTTAGCCAGTCTTGTCACATTGATATAACCTAGTCTACAGTGCCACAAGAAGGCTTCGTCCATTTCTGAACTTTTCCTCTTGTTTGTGTTCTGTACGTTAAGAACTGTACTTTGATTAAGAATGTATATACCGTTACATAACGTACCAGATCCAATCAACACTTGATTCTGGAAAATATTCATAACATTATCCTCTAATGTGAGATTATATCCTTCTTTAGTTAGCAAAGAAACCGATATAATGTTGCACATCATCTTTGGTACGTAGTAACAGTCGTTCAGAATCAATGTATTACCAGTTGGTAATACAAGGTGATAATCGCCAACTGCCTTGGCTGCAACAATTGCACCATTCCCCACTGTTAGGGATTTATCACCCTTTCCCAGTTCTCTACCTTTCTTTAACCCATGTAACAAATTACATACGTGGGATCCTAATCCGGTATCCAATACCCAGGACGTAGAACAAACTGAGAAACAGTTCTCGGTAACGAACACACCTGAAGAAGATGCATCAACATGCTTTTTCTTCGCACGGGTGGCATGGGAATCCTGATATACCCCTGTCCCTTGCTCAGACTTATGAAAGCCATAAGATAGAGCGGGACCAACGTTCTTTAGCCCTGTATAAAAGGAGGGTTCGGTCAATTCATCCATTTTATTATCTTGATTAAGCCGTGACATTGGTTGCTGCCTGGAGAGAGAGAGAGAAGGAAACGCGTTAGCATGCACTCATTGCAAGATTAGATTGGTTATTATCTTATCTAATCAGGATGGCTCCCACTGTTTTTATCAAATCTTCCTTCAAACCTTAAAAGGTAAGATTAGCCGGAATTAATTACACCCTACAGGTTCGCCAATCGTTCGGCCAGGCAGGTATCGGTACTCCGAGGGAGCTTCCCCATTCTTTCGCACGAACCTAATTAAAATAAACCTCGTTTTCCCAGAGGCATAACCCCATTGACACATTTTTACACACCTACTTGATCGGCTAATTGTAGAGAGAAAAATTCTCCCAGGAGTAACTCTTACTCCCAGTGGGTATCGGGATCCAACTATCACATAGAAGGTATACAATCTCATTGCAAATTTCAACACTTGAAATTCCCGATAATAGTTTTTACCCCTAGCGTCCTATGACCTTGACGGAGGCCAAACTACCCATAGGGCGCTAGTCAAGTTCAACCTGTTCATTTCTTGATTGAATTAGACCCACCTGCACGACCCCTGACGGAGGCCCAACAACGCTGTACGACTACCCTAATCCAATCGCATCTCATACTACAGATAAGTGCTAATCAACTACCGTACACTACGCCTTGACGGAGGCCAAACTACCGTAGCACGAATACTAAAATAGCACTTATCTGAAATGACGGAGGGCTACACAGGTTTTTAAGAAAACCATGAGCGTAATGAACTTGATATCATTGTAGAATCTAATGTTTTTGAAAATGAGTGTTTTTTAGGCTTTTGCTAGTTTTGCTTAAGAGGTCACTCCCGGTGAAGGAATCTCGGCTCTTTCCTCATTGAATGAGGTGCAGGATATTCAGGAATACCACTATGCAAAGCAAGAACTATAGAAGCAATCAAAAACAAAACCGAGTGAGTTGTAGCATTTGCTAGTTTCGCTAAAGAGGTCACTCCCGGTGAAGGGATCTCGGCTCTTTCCTCATCGAATGAGGTGCTGGATATTCATCAAGGAATACCATTTTGCTAAGTAAAAACTAGAGCTACCCTTTTTGAAAATTTGATTCTACAACATCTTTTGGTTTCTTTCTTTTCCTTAATTTCATTAATGAAGTCCCATCAATTAATGTTTCCTAAACATTGCAGAAAAACGAAATGAAAATAGAACGTACGCTTATGCCATCCGCATTCGCCACGGGGCCCCGTCATGCACCGTCAGGTTACTTAACTACCGGCAGAGCGGGGGCAGGACTAGCGTGGGTGCAAAACATAAGCAACATTTATTATATATCATATATATAATAGTACATTCGTCTCACATAGTTATATGATCAACATCACAGAATCAAGCAGCAGAAGCAACATATGAAATATTGGATATACTAGGATGTCCCTGTTTTAAATTTAGCCAATAATGTAAAACACGGATTCCACAGTCGTGATGAATAGCCAAACCCACATCCCTAGACCCCTACGAGAGCGGCAAGTAACCCTGCCAATTTTAGAGTTAGGAGACCCGGTCTCAACTCCTTGAGATGGTCTCCCACTGGACTCTAGAACCCGGTTACTTGTGCTCCCCGTCTTGGGTCTATCCTAATGCGGAAAAGTAAATAATTTACAACAGTGGCGACATCATCCTCAACCAAGAAGTGCCCCAATAAAAGAATATTACATACAGATTTTACATGAATGAAAATAAAAACTCTCATCTCACATAGAACCCCCGGCTATTCTTTCACGACGATCTAATAAATCATATCAACAGCAACACATGATATCACATATCATCGTCATAAGCAAATATGCGTATCCCTAAAACTTGTTGACATATAGCAATGAGATTGGGATACCCCACATATTAAACTTACGACCGCAGAAAAGAAAACAGAAAACTACAATAATTAGAATCTGCAATATCTTTAGACATCATAAACCCGGAATATCTCATATTCCGGATTTCATGCCTAACTTATAAAACTTGCATTTTAGTCTCAAATTGAAAACTCTTTTCAATTGGTTGTCGGATAATTCAATAAGATTCCCGACTCAGTGATCGCGTACAATACGCAATTGCGACGGAGTTTTGATCCAAATCAAAACTTCGTGGCAATCGATCAATTGAGACTAAACGGCTAGGTTTACAATATACTAACTAATTTTCATAAAATTAATTAATCCGGATTCTAATAAGTGTATCACACACATCACAAAGCTTGTAAAGCAACCGTGACATTAGAATTCTGCACGCAATTAGCAAACTAAACCAAATTTTCCATGACATGAAAAATCCAATGAGCTAAAGTTCCAAAACCGATCATTTTAAGCCAATCCGGGAGTCGAAATGAACTCGAAACCCACCTAAATCTTCACGGAGGCGATGATCCCAAAATTAACTGTCAAATGGAGGGCCTCAGGGGGGTACCCACCCCAGGGGGCCACCACGAAGTGGCCTCCTAGGGTAGGCAGACCCGAAAGCACACAATTGGGGTGCTCTCGGGTCACCCACCCCCAAGGCTACCTTGTGGTGGTCTTGGGGTGTGGGTCCGGCCTCTGGTCCCCCCAGGGTGTTCCCGGGGTGCGCACGCTCCACCCCGTGGCTTCTCGGTTCAAACCGTGAGCCCGCGGGGTGTGCAAACAACTCAAAACATCATTTTTGAAACTGTTTTTATCGGCAGTTTTTGCGCGACAAAAACGGAGGATTTCTAACGTCGCTACAAGTTACCATAATGTTCAAGCTTAGCTCTGATACCATGAAAGTCAGGCAGCCACCCGATCCAATGGGGTCGCCGTGGTACCAACGGGTCCCTCAGCAACTACTTTTTATGCATGCCCCCTCGCGAGGGCTACAACTCGCCGGAACACCTTCCGGTCTCGGGACACCCTGGGGGTAAGAGCCTATGCTTCGCCACACTGTCACACAGTAAGAACCCCCCATAGGTCGACATCCAATGCCTAGTAGCTCTGATACCATGAAAGTTGACCTTAGCACCACCATGAGGTTCTAGAGGCATCAAGCATGCCAAACTTTAATTTTATTAGGTGCTAAGTTAGACTAACAAGATCTTTACTAGAATATTAGGGTTTGCCTTTGATGATGTGATGAACTAAAGAGAAGAAAAGAGCATACAACCTTTGTAGTTCGAGTCCTTCTCTTCAATAGTTCCGTGTTGTGGTCTACGCGACTCCACTAGGCTCCTCTTCAAGATGAAATAACCACCTTCGTGATCTTCGCGCCAAAGACGATCCACCCGAAGTCCACAAGTTCAAGCCAACCCTTCACGAATCTCATTAGTGAAGGCAACACTCCATATTAAATTACTAATCTAATGTGTAATGGTGAAGTAGGGGTTTAATTTGCTCACTAGGGTTTTCACAAGTTCAATGATTCACATCACATGTGAGGATTTGAACTTGGAAGTGAGGTGAAGAAAATTGTAGAGAGAAAGAGGAAGCAAGAGCTTAAGAAATGGCAAAGGGATCAAGAATAAAAATGATGAGAGTAAACTCAAAATGGCTCTCTCTTTCCTTACTTATTCAAGCATGGAATAAAATTGCAATTCTAAATTGCAACCATGCTGAGTCAAGACTAATATACAAATATATCATATTATTAAATCAACACTTTATCTAATAATCCGGTTATATCACATATAACCGACTAATATCATTAATTTGAATATCACATTATCAAATCAACACTTGATTCGATAATCCGGTTATATCACATATAACCTGACCGACATCAGATAACTGCCAGATTATAATACGGTATCACATACTCATATTTAATCAGGCCCACCCACATATCAACATATGTGCCCTACTTCGTTTCGTTCGAACCAGGAAACTTCTATGTAGGACTCTAAAGACTCGTCAATACGCCAGCAGTAGGTAATGATCATATCAATCACCTATAATCCGTCAGCGGTACTAGCTGGACGTAACTGTCACGACCCGAAGGTACGGAACGTGACTGGCATTTAAATTATGAAATGTCTCAAGGCGTACGTAATCTAAGTAAGCCAAAACCCAGAAATATAAACCATTTAAAGAAATAGAGTGAAGGAAAACTTAACTTAAAAGGTGATTTTGGTAAAATAAAGTCACATTAAAACATTTTAAAACATCAAATTCCTCGAAAATTTCGGCAGAGTCTCCTTTGTAAATACTGGCCCCAAACGGGTACAACACATGAATATATAAAAGTAATGAATAAAGGAATCCCCAAGCGGGAGCTAGCTCTTCGCCAATGGCGGAATCACAACCACATGCAATATATATCATCATAATATGAGATGAGCAGATAAGCATACAAAAGCACAAGGAAAAGAAAACGTCACGTCGGCTCAAGTGAGCTCGACACCAGAGAACAACACAAAAACTAATCTCACTGTCACATCTCTAGGTCACATATACAATGGTAGAAGCGGTAGATACGGTAGATGAAGTATACTAGATAGAATAATAATACAAAGTGGAAACAAAATATCCTCGCAACCCACCTACGAGCAATGCCGCAAGTCCAAGCAAAAGAAACAAAAATGAGGAATTACGCCCGCCACTACTGTGTTGACGGGTCAGACCTGCAAGATACTGTGGCACAACGAGGGGTAAGTTGCCAACTCGTGAGTAGTAAGTAACATCTAATAAGGCTATCGTAAGCATGCAAGCAAATCCGTCATAGCCCACATATACTAATATGATACGACGC
Source organism: Agapanthus africanus (assembly GCA_030015575.1). Classification (NCBI taxonomy): domain Eukaryota; kingdom Viridiplantae; phylum Streptophyta; class Magnoliopsida; order Asparagales; family Amaryllidaceae; genus Agapanthus; species Agapanthus africanus. The sequence goes on along the minus strand of CM057344.1, from coordinate 223,557,133 downwards.
ACAAGTATGAATGCAACATGAAGGTATAATCAACACGAAATCATGATATATCTGATATGAGAAGATCTGTATCTTTAACTTAGTAAAACCTTTTTGTAAAATAAAATTGGATTATCATCAGTGAAATCTCCAGAAATCCGTGTCAAATATCGACACAAAATATGTATATCTAAATGTCTCAATATCTCAATGTCTCGGGCTCCGTCAGTTCGGATTGATCCAAATCATCAAATCTCACCACTATGGTCGGTATCCTCCGGATATCCGCCGCGTCAAACATTACCGGTACGTAATGCTCCCCTGCCGGGCTCAACGCCTTCTCAATACGTCCATCTTGCCCCGGGGTACCTCACCGGGTCCACCATGTACCCGTAGACGGTGCATCCCCCTCATCGAATCGTGTATATGATACAGCTCAAGTACCGAGAAAACACATGGTGGACGCCACACACATCATATCACGAGAAAACCGCAAATTTCTATTTTGAAAATGATAATAGGTTTATAAAATTCTTGCGGTTTTCCCCAAAAATCCAGAAATCTCATCAATACTGAAATCTCCAAGAAGAATCACAATATATGAACATGTTGGAAATGATGGATGTCTATGTTATCGATAGTATATACCATGCAAAGTACGGCCAGAAGCTATGCATGAATCATGATGCAATGAGGTATGTATATATGACTAACAATCCTACGTATCCATCCTCATGAAATGACTATACAGGTACAAGTCTACATATCATATACGATGCAATGCCTAGATACCGATTCTAAGAAAGTTCCATAGTGTTCGTGACATAGCAATTACCAAAGGCGTGTGTGTTCATATGAATAGTACACGTGCGGCATAAACCAAAGGTAATGGTGCAAGTGTCCTATAAGATAATATCATTGTTCAGTTGATAAAACTGCACATTTAATATGACATTTTCCAACTATTTCTTTATAATAAAAGGTGTTTATTATAATATATGATACATGTGAGGGTTTATCTGTAAAAATACTATTTTCATGTGTTAATATATTATAATTAACATTTGGTAGGAAAAAGTAAGCATATAATATCCATGTGACATTTGGCCCATTTAATATGCTTACCTTATTAATACCTTTGACCAATACTTAATGGTTAAGTTAAATATCTCAATAAAACAAACTCCACTAATATTATTTGTTGAGATTGTGCAGAATTTTTCAGGGCTAAAAATCAAGGGAATCAAAGTTGTTAAGAGCAAACCTGCCTAATTAAGAAAGCAAACTAAGAAATCAATTCTGGCAGAAACAAAGAAAAGATTTCCAATTTGCAGAGGTTCCAAAGATCAACACTTGTCATCAAGAGGAAGCCCTAGAAGATTGAGCCCACGAATCCACAACAAGACCGCGGATCCGCGGTCAAACCCCCCTATTGGCCGCGGATCCGCCGCGGGCCAGAGGAGTTGAGAGCTGTAATTTTGTTGTTAGGATCATAACTACTTGCTTCCAAATTAGGAAGCTAAGTTTCTGGCTTTTGGAGTATAAATAAGGACCGAGAGCCTCTTGGAAAAGGCATCAAGCCGACGAGATCACGAAGTCCAAGACGGCTCACGCATCCAGGCTGATCATCAACTGTTCGTCTACCTCCTTGGAAGAGATCGAGAAGCAAACTAGTATTTGTAATCATTTTCTAAGGGATCAAAGTGTAATGAATATTGTTGATTAATAAAGGTAGCTCTTTTTCCTATTCTATTTCCTTGTAGTTTAATTATGCATTTTCTCTCCATCTCTTCTTCTCCCAACATGCGCGAGTAATTCTCCGCTTGTTAGGGTTCGTAGGATTAGGGTAGGCTAATGGATGATGAAAATACCTAAACTCTTTTTACGTCCTATAAATTTTATAAAATTTATCAAAAGAATCATTAACATCCTAATCGGGCGCGCTACCAATTCATTGTTAGTCTCGACCGTGATTAGAGATTAGATTAATGATTGTTTTGGTAAATGCTAGATATGAACGAAGTTCCGTGTCGAGATAGGGGTTAAGAGTGAGATTCATTTTCCCTCCAGAAACTCTAATCTACACGCATCACTGTCGTTCGAGTTTTAAATCTATTAAAGGATAGAAAGAGTAATTTTTAATTAATCATCCATAACTACTAAATCCTAACGAACCCTACAAGCCCCTTCTTATATTAACTACATCCATAAATAATCTAGATCTATATTTTGCATTAGTGCTTAACGTAGATCTAGAAACCATTCCTCAACATTCTTATCCTTCCTCTCTTTCTCAACACATCTAAAGTAAGATTCAAATATTCAACATTTCCCTGAGGACGACCCGTACTCACCTCGGTCTAGCTACGCGCGACACCGTTCTGATTGTGGTTACACTACAAACACTTCTTTCGAATCAATCAAATGGCACCGTTGCCGGGGATACGTGCATAATTTTTTATTCTTACTATTTGTGTTGAATTCTTATTCGATTCATATCATAATTAAAACAAAACTGCAAATTGCATATTTAACGATTTATTGTGTGAATTTTGCAACGAGATCTGGAGTCACAGACTTGAGGAAACAGAGAGCCAAAGACATTCATCGAGATCCAGAGGAGCACAGGAGGCCACAGAGAAAATTTCATCAATAGATCTTTCCTTCTTGCGGCGGATCCGCGGCAAAGGAGGCATATCCGCGGCAGAAGCGCGGCGGACTAGGAGATCTAGGGTTCCAAACTTCTCTGGTATCTTTCTCAACTCTTTCTCTCTCCTCTAAAATCCAATAAAATCTATTTTCTGCAGGATTCTTTGCAAAATAGCGCCGCTCAAAAATCTTTTTGCAAAAGTTTTGTGATTGGTTTTGTTTGCATATTTTAATACGGACTTTAAGGGGCAAAGACCAAATCCAGATTAGGTGGAGATTTCATCACCCTTCCTAAGCCCCACAAATCACAAACCGAGCATCTGCTTCAACCCTACATTAATTTAAAAAATATCTAGACCAGACTCTAAGGATTGTCGCGCTCAATAAGGAAAGAGGAAGGTCGTGGGTAATCTATCGCTTATCTGCATTACTTTTGTAGTGCCTATGCAAGTGTGTCTAAGGCAAGTGGTTTACTTAATTAGGCCCGCTATTTTCGGTGATTCGTATAGCGGATACCTCCCACTTACCTGGCACTTACCTGGCCATAAGAGTAGTAAAGAGGTGGTAGAGGATTGATCCTACGGCTTGTCCTTTGGAAGTCTAGGAGCGGTCTAGAGACTGGACCTAGGTAACCTTAGTTTTAGGGTTGTTTGTGCATTTTTGTGTGATTTGTCTTAAGTCCCACTTTTTCAAAACAGACCAATTTTAAATCACACACGCTGCCACTTGCACTAAACCCGCTTAGTGCATGCTCGGCTGGACACGGGATTCTAGTGCCCGTCTTGTCCGCGTTCTTGCTATCGACGCCGAAGTCGGTACTTCTTCATCTTCTTTTTCCCCACCATCCACCACATCGACCAAGAAGGACGGCGCTCCATCAAATTATAACACCACGTTGCTACCACCTGTAAGTGAGCAGAATCCACCATGCATCTCTCTCCAGGAGAGATGCTATCTTATCCGTGGTCCACTTCCAACTTGTCTATCCATTCCACCAGCCAACGGGGATAATTTTGAAATTAAACCCCACTACATCAATCTGTTGCCCAAATTTCACGGGCTTGAGTCGGAAGACGCGTACGTTTTCATCACTAAATTCGAAAACGTATGCGCAATGATGGATACTTCACAATTGACTGTAGATGCTATGCGCTTGCGTCTTCTCCCATTCACACTGTGGGACTTGGCAGAAAAATGGCTTTATAATACTGCCGCACACTCTATCACTAATTGGGATGAATTCGTAATAGCATTTCGTAAGAAGATTTACCCAAACCATAAGATTGCCCATATTAGGAGCGAGATCAACCAGTTCACCCAGCTTCCCAATGAACCATTTTGGAAGTGCTTTGAACGTTTCAAGGATCTGCTTGTCCAATGTCCTCATCATGGAATACAAAGATGGGATTTATGTCGAATTATATATGAGGGCATTAATCCAGCGACAAAGCAGATACTTGAAACAATGTGTCAATGCAATTTCATGTCTAAAGATGACGGAGAAGCGTGGAAATATCTGGAAGATCTCGCTGAAAACACTCTGCAGTGGGAAAGCGTAAGACCACCTTCATCTAGGGGAGGTGTTCACCAGCTCGATGTTTCCATCGCAGTGAAAGCCGAAATGGCAGCGATGCAGAAGAAACTCGACGCTATTGAGAACAAATTTTCATCAGTCTCCCTAAATCAGGTCACGCTTCCCAGGACCGTCTGTGGTTGTTGTTCAGATCCTTCACACTTAACGGAAGAATGTCCTATGAATGCATCGTTTCAAACTAATGCTGCTTTTCAGCAGCGACCTAGAAACGATCCTTATTCTTCCACGTACAGTCAAGGATGGAGGAATCATCCTAACTTTGCTTGGAACCAAAACCAACAAAGCAATTATCAAAGACCTCCTCCACAGCAACCACAACCACAAAATCAGCACCCCTTTTAGTCACAAAATTTCCAAAATCCAGCCAACACTTCTGCACCACAATTGGCCGGTACCGATAACTCTTCACTCGCACCAACTTTCGATATGTTTATGAAACATACCATTCAAATGTCGGCTGATATGAAGTCTTCTATTGATACCATAAAGAAAGACTCCGCCTCCCACGGCGAGAGTATTAAATCAATAGAAAACCAACTTGCACAGTTGAACGCCGCAATGAGTGCGGGAGAGAAAGGGAAACTCCCATCTCAACCCATACCTAATCCTGGCCACTCACAAAGTTATAATGTGAGTGCCGTTACTACGTTGAGATCGGGAAAAGTGCTAAATAACCGAGTGGGTGAGCAATGTGATGATGTTAGTGACACCAATGATACCCCAGCTTCTTCTTCTTCCCCTAATTCGTCTAGTCTCCCACCTTCATCCGGGCCTGTTCTCCGTTTTCCCCAAGGCTCGAACACTTCGCCCATTTCCTCGAATCTACCTAAAACGATCCCCACTCCAATTCTGGGATCCACTCCATCCCCACGATCCTCTCCAATGTTGGACCAAATAATTATTGATAAAGCACCTTATCCAAACAGGTTAAGGGGCAACAGACCAAGTCCGCAAATGGAGAAGAGTGTGGAAATTTTTAAGCAAATTAATATAAACATTCCTCTCCTAGATGCTATTCAACAAGTTCCGTCATATGCGAAAATCCTAAAGGATTTGTGCACTAGGAAGAGAAAAGTTCAAGTACCTAAAAAAGTTTTCCTTGCGAATAATGTGAGCACTGCTTTTACACAACAACTACCAAAGAAACGAAAGGACCCCAGAAGTCCTACAATTTCTATTTCTATTGGGGGTAAAAATATTAATCGTGCTCTACTCGATTTAGGTGCTAGTGTTAACTTGCTTCCATATTCTGTTTATGAGCAATTAGGGATCGGAGAGTTAAAACCGGCGCATTGCACTCTTCAGATGGCCGATCGATCTATCACCCAACCTAAGGGTGAGTTAGAGCATGTGTTAATCAAAGTCGGGGAATTTATATTCCCTGTAGACTTTATCGTTATAGATACACAACCTGTAGCGAACCTACAAAATCAAATCCCGGTGATACTCGGTCGACCCTTTTTAGCCACTTCCAACGCAGTAATCAATTGTAGAAACGGCTCTATGACTCTATCCTTTGGAAAGAAGTCAATTGAGCTTAACATTTACAAGTTGGGAAGTGAACCCTCCGAACCCTATGCTCATGTGTGTTCTGTCGAATTAATGGATGTCGACAGTAGCAAATTTGATCAACCTCATGATACTGACTCTTTTCATATGTTGTTGTTTGACCCAACCATATACTCTTCCACCGAGTTGTCCGGGTCAACATTTAACGCTGATGAGGAACTTTTTATAGAGTCTGACGATCACCCTGTTTTTCCTGATGACATTATTCTTCGGGGTATCGATGAAAGCTTTGAGGAAATTTTTGCTGATGAACTCGCATTTTTAAAAGATACGGGTGTTGAGATGAATCAACTCCAAGATAAAGAAATTGAACCTTCACCCCTTCTTCTAGACAATCATGATAATGCGAGTAATCCATCATCACTATCACTGTGTCGTCTCTCCAAATTGAGACGCAATCCTTTTCCATTACACCTCTTATCACCTCCTCACTTCTTCACGTCGAAAGGTGACATGTTCTTCCACCAACCTTGGTGCTTCATTGATAAAATTTTTGAATGGTTGGTGTTGACTTTTAGTCTTTGCAAAGCTTGGCATTGACCAATAACTTTGACCCCCTCGTGTGATTTTAAAAGATTAATATTGTTTAACTCAAGTTTGGGGGGGTATATTTTGGCTCTTGAAAGAAAAAGAATTTTTATAAGATTGTGAGCCAAAAATAAGATTGGGGGAGGATTTCACTTGCATTATTTCTTGTCCCTTTTTTCCTCCCAAGTCTACAAGTTTTTGAGCTTAACGGATGACATCAATGATGACACTGCTGTAAACAGGTTTGGGGGAGGTTTGTGCTTATTTACGCATCAATTTGCATCATACTTTGCATAAGCACAACATTTTCAAAAATTTTAAAAAATTTTCTTTTATAACAAAAGAGTAGAAAGTGAAAAATTACATCCAAAAGATAGGAATAGTTTAAGAAAACCAAGAAAATTAGAAGTTTTCTTAAACGAACTGGTAATAAGAAGTTATGAGCCGTTGTCCCAAGGGTTAGTAAGATGAAGGAAGTCACTAATCTGAGGATAAAAATAAGTCTGAAAAATAGTTTCTATTCTGAAAGCTAAACATTTGAATATTGATACCCTACTATATGCACATACACACGTCTTGAAACTCGGGATAGTAGAGAATACCTTGAAATGCTCTTGTCTGAAAGCCAAAGTATGAAGGAAATAATAAATGAAGAAAATATAAAAATTGTGAAAAGAAAAATGAACATTGGTTTTGTTATCGCCAAGGCAGCAATAAAAAAATATAGCGAGGGTGCTTCATCACCTAGTGCCTTAGACCAACTGGTCTGGGAGTCACTGCTAAGCCTTAGGTGGTGCAAGACGAGGAAAATACTATCACCTAATCAGCTAGCACATGAGTAATCGGTCGGTTAGTACCTCAAGAAGTATTAACGGTCGCATGAAAATCTATGAGCAAATCTAAATATTGATCAAATTAAAAAGTACTGAGGTAGATGGACAAGAGTATGATAGCTTGAATTGAATTCTCCGAGTGTAGGGATGTCTATTACACACACGTAGGGTTATATGATCGATGTTTGGATAAAAGGTAGGAATGAAGAATAAAGACGATGTTTTATTGAGGGATGATGTGATTTCTAACATCTTTTCATGACTATTAAGATCGGGCTCATGACAACTGAAAAACTAGTGTAGTTGGAAACTCTAAATTTTCAAAGTATTTCTTTTATGGCTCTTATCTTTATATGTAAATCTCACCATCTCTCTTTTATTATAGGATTTTATGGGTGTAATCCGCTGAAAACCCTTAGGAGACAACACTCCTCCTACTAGGGACACCTAGATGTTTAACGGCTTGTTGCACGTGCTCAGTGCAATCGTGTTTGCTTACGAAAGTGTGCTTAGTTTTCTCCTTTCTTTTTTTGAATAAACTAGTTTGCTCGGGACGATCAAAGATAAGTTTGGGGGTATTTGTTCAGTTGATAAAACTGCATATTTAATATGACATTTTTCCAACTATTTCTTTATAATAAAAGGTGTTTATTATAATATATGATACATGTGAGGGTTTATCTGTAAAAATACTATTTTCATGTGTTAATATATTATAATTAACATTTGGTAGGAAAAAGTAAGCATATAATATCCATGTGACATTTGGCCCATTTAATATGCTTACCTTATTAATACCTTTGACCAATACTTAATGGTTAAGTTAAATATCTCAATAAAACAAACTCCACTAATATTATTTGTTGAGATTGTGCAGAATTTTTCAGGGCTAAAAATCAAGGGAATCAAAGTTGTTAAGAGCAAACCTGCCTAATTAAGAAAGCAAACTAAGAAATCAATTCTGGCAGAAGCAAAGAAAAGATTTCCAATTTCCAGAGGTTCCAAAGATCAACACTTGTCATCAAGAGGAAGCCCTAGAAGATTGAGCCCACGAATCCACAACAAGGCCGCGGATCCGCGGCCAAACCCCCTATAGGCCGCGGATCCGCCGCGGGCCAGAGGAGTTGAGAGCTGTTATTTTGTTGTTAGGATCATAACTACTTGCTTCCAAATTAGGAAGCTAAGTTTCTGGCTTTTGGAGTATAAATAAGGACCGAGAGCCTCTTGGAAAAGGCATCAAGCCGACGAGATCACGAAGTCCAAGACGGCTCACGCATCCAGGCTGATCTCAACTGTTCGTCTACCTCCTTGGAAGAGATCGAGAAGCAAACAAGTATTTGTAATCATTTTCTAAGGGATCAAAATGTAATGAATATTGTTGATTAATAAAGGTAGCTCTTTTTCCTATTCTACTTCCTTGTAGTTTAATTATGCATTTTCTCTCCATCTCTTCTTCTCCCAACATGCGCGAGTAATTCTCCGCTTGTTAGGGTTCGTAGGATTATGGTAGGCTAATGGATGATGAAAATATCTAAACTCTTTTTACGTCCTATAAAGTTTATAAACTTTATCAAAAGATTCATTAACATCCTAATCGGGCGCGCTACTAATTCATTGTTAGTCTCGACCGTGATTAGAGATTAGATTAATGATTGTTTTGGTAAAGGCTAGATATGAACGGAGTTCCGTGTTGAGAGAGGGGTTAAGAGTGGGATTCTTTTTCCCTCTAGAAACCCTAATCTACACGCATCACTGTCGTTCTAGTTTTAAATGTATTAAAGGATAGAAAGAGTAATTTTTAATTAATCATCCATAACTACTAAATCCTAACGAACCCTACAAGCCCCTTCTTATATTAACTACATCTATAAATAATCTAGATCTATATTTTGCATTAGTGCTTAACGTAGATCTAGAAACCATTCCTCAACATTCTTATCCTTCCACTCTTTCTCAACACATCTAAAGTAAGATTAAAATATTCAACGTTTCTCTGAGGACGACCCGTACTCACCTCGGTCTAACTACGCGCGACACCGTTCTGATTACGGTTACACTACAAACACTTCTTTCGAATCAATCAATCATATATATCTAAGATGATGCAATGCAATGAGATGAATGACTAGGAGACTACACATATAAATACAAGCACTACTAGTAATCCTAACTATCGGGCACCTCACGCCATCCAGACGACCCCCCTATAGATGTGTATATCTACTCATCGGGACGCCTCAGCTAATCTGATCTGATCTCAGCCTTGCCTTTTCGCTCCACGTCCGACGTCCCTGCACCTGATCCTAAAATCGCACATAAATAAATAAGAGGATAGATATATGAATAGTCGCGGACACAAACGATACAAATCAACCAATGCGCACTAACTGGACACGCACGCACTTGGTGCACAAAACGCGCTCGCAACAACGCCATAAACCATAACTAGTGTCGCTATACGTGACAACTACCAAGCCTAGAACCCGATCGTTCCAATCGTGAATGCACAATACCCTATATATTATAGGAAATAGGTTGTAGATCATCAAACCCTCAAACTTAATTAAAATCTATTTATTCCAAAACCCTAGTAACCAACAATTTACCATTTTAGTGCAAATCTAGATGTTTTAGCAAATCTAGTGGCCACAATATTCACTTAATAACTTAATTAAGCCACACAAAGCTTAACTAAATTTTAACTCACCTATTTACACACTAATCATGAAATTAGTTTGCAAGATTATTTAATTAAGACAATTTAAAAGTAACAATTAGCAAATTATCAACTAGTTTAGATTTTGCAAGTCTTGAGATGTTATACTACACATTGCAACTATAATCAAGTGGTAAAAACCCTGACTTGAACCCAAACCTTTCTCTTTAAAAACTAAATCTTGCAATTAGAACCATGTTTAAACTTAATTAAGTTAGATTAAAGTAATTAACCAACAATTTAACCATAGAGTTATGATTTATATCTCAAAGATTTAGGGATCCAACTTGCAAACTTGCCTCCAAAATTGCCATCTTACTTCAAAATCCAAGCTAGTTTAGGCCAAAAAATATTGGATGAAGATTTAACTATGAATTAGTGAGAGTTTGTGTAGATTTTTGATGAATTTTTGAGGATTTTAGAAGTGGAAATGAAGTGGAGAAAATGGGGAAGGGGCAGCTATGGTTTCGGCTAGAAAATGAAGGGGGGAGAGAGAGAGAGAGGTGTGTGTGTGTAGAAACATCCCCTAATTATTACACCTATTAACTTATTTCTTAACTATTAAATTTTTCTAATTAAACTTTACCCTTGAATTATCTAGAACCTTGGAGACAATTATAGAAAGAAAGAACACATTATAAACTAGGTTTTAAATTTTCATGGTGCACTATTATGTGCTTAACCCATTCTAATTTGTAATTATCACCAATTAAATGTATAGATGAAAGCTTAAAATAATATTTAAAATAATTAATTAAGAAAAATATTTAAGTAAACTAGCAATTTATAAGTGATCAATTAAATACTAAATACAAGCAGTTACATAATTAAAATAGGTGTATTTAAGTCTATGTGGAAAAATAATTGTAACTAAGTTTTACGGAAAACACGAGTTATAATACCGATTATCGAAAAATTCACCTAAAGGATTTTTAAAACGTTACAGTAATGGCTACTCGGGTATTAAGCAATATGAAGATCCACAAGCAAGCTCGTCCATACTCTCCATGAAGCCTATCAGTAACACTACCGTACAGTCCGGTCTCTTCGTCTGATAAGTCGCATATCATGTCTATGGGTGGTAAACGTCAGACACCAGTAACGTGATAAGTCATTTCGATGTCTGGCCTATAACGGTTTGAGAAACTACTGATAACTCTTATCAGTAAATCTTAGCAGCAGCCATGGCCAGGGACTTCCAGTTATAGCCAATCGAGCATAGCGCAACATCAACCTCCAATACAGTAAGAGACGAAATCCCTCCTATCGCTCATTGCCTCCATGTGACTCGGGACTGTACCCAAAATCCACCTGTTTGCACAAATCTTTGATGTCACACACCAATGGTTGTGGGATCAACCATCGCCCTTTAAGGGACAAGAAACGTACACACTAGTTTACATTAGAGTATCGATGCCCTGGTCTCGATATTCCCATGACTAGGAACTAATTAAAGGATGTACTTATGGACCACCCTGGCCCCACTAGTATGATCACATCAGAATCCTGGTAGTCAAGTACATATCCTAAGGGCTTTATCAACATGTGAGAGCAAGATAGTAAAGAATATCAGTCAACATGTTAAGATAAAGAGTAACCAGATAGCATACTATCATGTCGAGCAAGAAAAGTCCTCTATATATCTATCCAAGCATCCACTATAATATACATCACATGTACAATAATGGCCTCTAGGGCATACATATTCCTAACAGCAAGTGCATACGCTAAATGTTTTCTTCTCTCTCTTTACAGGTAGCGACCATGTCACACCTTAATCAAGATAATAATATTGATGTATTGACCGAACCTGCTTGTTATACTGAGTTGGGGAACGTTGGTTTCGCTCTATCTTATAATTGCTATAAGTCTGAGCAGGAAATAGAGGAATACCAGGATTCCCACGCGACCCGAACGAGGAATGAGCATGTTGATGCATCTTCTTCGGGTGTATTTGTTTCCGAGAACTGTTTCTCAGTGCACTCTACGTCCTGGGTATTAGATACCGGATCGGGATCCCACATATGTAATATGTTACATGGGTTAAAGAAAAGTAGAGAACTGGGAAAATGTGACCATTCTCTAAGAGTAGGGAATGGTGCAAGTGTTGCAGCCAAAGCAGTTGGCGAATATCACCTTATATTACCAAATGAGAATATATTGATCTTGAACAACTATTATTATGTACCCTCTATGATATGCAATTTAATATCAATTTCTTTATTAGATAAAGAAGGATATAACTTTGTAGTAGAGAATAATGTTATGAACATTTTCCTAAATCAAATGTTGATTTAGTTTGGTATGTTATGTAACGGTTTATATGTTCTGAATCAAAACACAGTTCTTAACGTACAGAACACACATAAGAGGAAGAGTTCAGAAATTAACGAATCCTTCTTTTGGTATTGTAAACTAGGTCATATCAATGCGACACGACTAGCTATGTTACATAAGGATGGATATTTGAACCCGTTCGAATTTACATCTTATGAAACTATCATGCCCCTCTTCCCAGTGTACGGCAAGAAGACGCGACGGGTCACGCGACGTATTTACTCAGAAGTAAACACGCTAAGCGTATCTAAGCAATATAAAGTAAAGTACACAAGAGACAGGAATGTAAATGAACAATAAATTTATTTATTAAACATTCTTTTACAGGTACAACTGAAAGGTAAATACATGAGTAGAAAGTGATGCCTAAACAATGACATAACTGAAATGAAATAAATATGTACAAGTGCCTACAGCTCTGGGTCAAACGCTAACTGCTCCAAATCTTCAGTGCTGGGCTCGATCTCCAATGAGTCCGAATCACCTGACAACATTCCAAAGAAAGAAGAAAGGAATGTCGTCAGCGAACAATCGCTCGGTAAGTCCCAAAGATGAGAAGAGATAGAATAGACAGAAGGAGAATATAACTTATAATGTTTGATTATATTGTTAACGCTGTTGTTTGAAGCTTAGTATAGAAAATTCCAGTGTATACGAGAGGAGTCCCACTGTTCTGGAGACTATGGTATACGGACCACAAGGAACCGTTCAGCAACGGTACAACGGCAATGGATATTCAGGTTAGTTGTATTATAGTTACAGTCTCGTGCCACTTCTAACACCTTCCGTACAAATCAACCCCTTATAAAGCCCGCGATGTCTTTTGTATTGATTGTATTGTTTTGTTATATATATGGATGACTTGCCGAGACCATGATACCAGTAAATGGAATGGATATAAATGGAGAGTCATGTAGACGGAGTATATCCATTGTTCGGTTCAGTCAATATAAATTGATATAGATTGAATAGACGGATTCATGGATTCATGTTGCATTGTAGTTTATACTTGAATCACATTCAAGTCAGATTGATTAGATTAAGACTCGGTCTGAGTCAGACACTTTGAAAGGAAATTGAAATCCTGAATTAGTTTTGATGTTATCGGTAACTGCTGCACATGGACGACAGAATTTGTGTTTTTTTCCAAGACAATTACCGTGTTGAGAACACCGTTTGTTAGATTGGCTACCTTAGATAGGCAAGCACCCATATTCTCCGGCTCCTTGAGGTTCAAGAGAACCGGTCCCGCTTAAACCTATGTTTTCTAGGGTCCTTATTGTAATTTTGTATAACTTGAGGGTGTTTTATGTAAAAATAGTTTGATATAATTTTCAAAATACACCTCAATCTTTTAATTATCGTCTTTAGAGTTTTCATAGATGTATATTTTATAAAAGTGGAATTTCTAGTGAGTAGAACCTAGTTTTCATAGTATATGGTATTTTATTGAAATATCGGTATTGTTTTGTATTTGGATGGTATTTTCTTGTAATGGTGATTCCTTTGATTTAAAAAAACTTAGAATATTTATATAATTAAAATAGATATTTTGATAATATATATATATATATATTTAATGAAAATTAATTTTATTTATTTTATTGTAGAAATCTCATTTTCTAAAGAAAAATGCATAAAAATTCCATCGAGATCGAATACTCCTTTCGGAGGTCTGCACCAATCTACTAAGCCTGAGGATGTGCGATAACCCGCACCATTCTGAATGGGGTCCCCAAAAGTGGGTTGTAGAGGCGCAATTGCAAGGAATTGTTTAATACAATTTTTAAAGAAATGGTTTTGTAATAGTTTATGGTATTTTATTGTAACTCGTGCTATTCCCAAAAACATTGCCCAAAAGTAAATCGTGCTATGTGAAAGATATATGCTGTGATGAGATAGGTCATTACCTCGTGAGTTATCTAAAGGTAATACAAGTATTATGTTGATTTATGTCAAAACTAAAGTATGTGGTATTTTACCGTAAAAACACGATAAATGTTTCAATAAATATTCTTTTAGAGTGAAACTTGTTTTAATATATTTGTTAATGTTTGTTAAACAATATATGAGAGAATGGTATTTTCTTGTTTAAGAAAAATAAGGTTTTAAAGAAAAACCGAATCGGAAGTCGGATTAACTCCGTTTCCGTCGGGTTTTAGAATTGAAAGCTTTTAGAGTAGAAGAAGAGAGGGGAGAAAGGACTTACCGGCTTTTGGACAAGAGAAGGGAGAGAGGAAACTAAGGAAGGATTCGGGGCGTCGTTTCATCGCCGTAATCTCCTTGGTACGTCGCTGGAACTTCACCCTTCGCTAACTCCACCTGCACACTAAAAGAACTTAAGAATTTTTTAGAGTTTTGACAGGGAATTTCTGAGTGAGGATGTGTGAAATGGAGTGTGGTATTTATAGGGAAAATTAGGGTTTAGAGGGTTAAAGATTGCATTGAAATTTGCATTAAAAATTGTCTTAAATGGTGTTTTATTGTTCTCTGAATGAATGCAGAGAAAATAAACAATGTGGGGTTAGTGGGGTAGGCGAAGAGGTGCTCGGGCAAAGAAATGGGGGAATTACCCACGGGTCCAATCGGCGGTACCGGTCAAAATGCGATTTTCGTCGGTCCTTTACCGACGGATGGGTTTGCGTTTGTTGCCACGCGTCCCTGTTTCCTTATATACCCCAGTGCACGTATTTGTTTTATTTGTGACCTTTCATTTTTACGTGTAGTGCACGCGTAAACTTTTGGGCTTCTAAAAGATTAAAAGAAAATTTAATAAAAAGATAATGTGGTGGGGGGAATTGATCATAGGGGCTACGTCACAGCAGTGCAAGGCTTTACCAATGTGCTACAAGTACTTTCTTGCTGTTCTAAAGTAAAACAAATACTTATAGTATACACAGGATATTCAAATACCCCAATTGTACATTAACTTTTAAACAATTTTCTGTACATTAAAATTGGTTACAAAAATTTTGTCCTCGAAATTTACAATTTATTTTAAGGACTGGTTTACAAATAAATAAGGGTATCTTGCATGCATCTCATCTTCCCTTTCGCATGTTGATTCTCCTGGTGTGTCCTTTCTCCACTCCACATCACTCGAACCAAGTTGACTTCCTTGTTCCGAAGTGACTTCACCTTTCTATCCAGGATCTCAACAGGTTTTTGCTCACAAGATAAATCTGGCTGTACAGTGAGCTTGGATTGATCAAGAATATGGCTGGGGTCACTCACATACCTTCTGAGTTGGGATATGTAGAACACGTTGGGCACTCCTTCCAATAAAGGTGGAAGTGCCAAGCGATAAGCCACTTCACCGACTCGTTCGAGTATGTCGATCGGACTAAGCTTACCCTTTCTTCCAAAACAAATCACTCCACGGTTCGGAGATATCTTCAGAAATACATGTTCTCCTGGTTGATACTCAAACTGACAGCGCTTTGCATCAGCCCAGTGCTTCTGTCGATCTTGGGCTATGCGCATTCTTTCCCTAATAGTGCGAACCACGTCGATAGTTGCTACTATCATCTCAGGTCCAAGGAGTTCTCTATTTCCGATGCCGTCCCAACTTAATGGCAATCGACACTTCCTTTTATAAAGCGCTGCAAAAGGTGCCATTCCTTTACTTGCTTGGTAGCTGTTGTTGTATGAAAACTCCACAAGATGTAGGTGATCTTCCCACGATCTTCCAAAGTCAAGCATACACGCTCTTAGCATATCTTCTAAGATCTGAATAGTTCGCTCAAACTGACCATCTGTTTGTGGATGATAAGCCGTGCTGAAGTTCAGACCTGTTCCCAAGCTAGCTTGCAGACTCTGCCAAAATTGCAATCGGAATCTAGTGTCACGATCGGAGACAATGCAAACCGATACTCCATGTAATCTCATGATTTCTTGCATGAGTTCATGGGTATCAGAGATAGTACATTTTTGAAGATTTAAAATCTTACTTAGATTCTTACCTCCATGTACTTCTTTGCCAATGTCTCAGTAGATTGTCCAACTCGAAAAGGAATAAGTGAGCCGACTTTGTGACTCGATCCACAATAACCCATACCGCATCGTTACCCTTCATGCTGCGAGGAAGAGCAGTCACAAAATCCATTGTGATGTGTTGCCACTTCCATTCTGGGATAGGTAACGGTTGAAATAAACCAGCTGTCCTGTGATGTTCAGCCTTTACTTGTTGACACACCAAGCATTTAGCAATGCTTCTGGCTACTTCTCGCTTCATTCCATGCCACCAGTAATTTTGATGCAGATCTTTGTTCATCTTTTTACCTCCAGGGTGTACTGAATAAGGAGAGCTATGAGCTTCTTTCATCAACTCTTCTCGCACAGGACCTTTTGGCACATACAATCTACCGCCGTATCTCAAAGATCCGTCTTCATGGATGATGAAGTATGTTCGAAGTCCACTTTTCACTTGTTCTCTGATCTTTTGCAACTTAGCATAGCTTGCTTGAGCTGCTTTGATCTGATTGACAATGGTAGATTGAACATATAAGTTCATCAGACTTGAAGCGTTACCTGACATGACCACATCAATCTCCATTTGATGCAAGTCTTGTTGAAGCTTCCACTGTGCGGTGAGATTTAATGCTAATGGTTGGCGACTAAGAGCATCAGGTACTACATTCACCTTCCCTGTGTGGTATTGCAGGTTGATGTCAAAGTCCTCCATAAGTTCTAACCATCTTCTCTGCCGCATATTCAACTCCTTCTGAGTAAACACATATTTCAGACTCTTATGATCTGTGTATATGTTCACTCGTTCACCAAGAAGATAATGGCGCCAAACCTTAAGAGCAAAGATTACAGCCGCTAACTCTAAATCATGCGTCGGATAATTGCGCTCATGAATCTTCAGCTGTCTTGAAGCATAAGCCACAACCTTACCGTGCTGATATAGAACATATCCTAATCCCTTACCGGATGCATCATAATGCACTTAAAAACCTCCAGATTGGTCCGGTATAACGAGAATAGGTGCTGATGTCAATCTTGACTTGAGTTCTATGAAATCTTGTTCGCATGCTTCTGACCACACGAATTCTTCATCTTTACGTGTGAGCTTGGTCAGGGGTGTTGCCAACTTTGAAAATCTTTCAATGAACCTTCTGTAATATCCTGCTAAACCCAAGAAACTTCGAATGTCCTTCACTGACTTCGGTGTCAGCCATTCACTTACTGCTGAAACTTTAGCTGGATCCACAGAAATTCCATTGCCTAATACAATATGTCCAAGAAAACCGACTTGATCTAGCCAAAACTCGCATTTGCTGTACTTGGCATAGAGTTGATGCTGCCGTAGAGTTTCCAGGAAAATTCGTAGGTGTTCGGCATGTTCATTCCGACTCTTAGAATACACTAGGATGTCGTCGATGAAGATGACAACAAACGTGTCTGGGTACTCTCGGAAAACTTGATTCATTAGGTTCATGAATATAGCCGGTGCATTGGTCACTCCAAATGGCATCACAAGAAATTCGTAATGACCACAGCGAGTTCTAAATGCCGTTTCATGGATATCAGATTCTTTGACCTTCACCTGATGATAACCCGAACGAAGATCGAACTTGGAGAAAACGCAAGGTCCACTTAGCTGATCGAACAGATTGTCGATGCATGGGAGTGGATACTTGTTCTTTATAGTTACATCGTTCAAGGCTCTATAATCAATGCACATTCGATATGAACCTTCCTTCTTCTTTACAAGAAGAACTGGAGATCCCCAACTTGAAGTGCTAGGACGAATCCATCCTTTCGCCAATAATTTTTCCAACTGAGTTCGGACTTCCTTCAAACCTTCCGGACTTAATCGATACGGTGCTTTGATCACCGGTTGAGCTCCAGGTACTAAATAAATGCTGAATTCAAGAGCTCGATCGGGAGGCAAACCTGATATGTCTTCAGGAAACACATCCTCGAACTTTTTAACTATTTCTGGCTTTGATCCTTCCTCCGCTTGAAGTGTTGCAATCACTGCCTTCTTCGGTTTCGCCTTGTATGTACTTGACTTCAGGGTACGGTCTTCACTTTTGAAATAGAAGACCGGATGTTCTAGAATCTCGAAGACTACCCTCCTTTGACGACAATCAATGGTAGCATAGAATGTTCCGAGCCAATCCATATCTAAAACGACATCGAAATTCGATATGTCCAGCACCTTGAAGTCAGCATAGAATTCTCTGCTGCAGACGACTACTGGACACAGATCGTATGCGATTACTGCCTTTAGAACGCCGTTCCCTGAACTGACATTCCAGCTAGATACAAGAGGTTTGACTGGAATCGCATGAGTTCGGACGAACTGTTGCGACATAAAGCAATAAGATGCTCCAGTATCGAAGAGTGCTAGTGCAGGAAGTGAGGCTACTATGATTGTACCTAAGTTATGTGGGTTAGGTTTTAGGTATAAGGAAAATGTATGGATATGTATATAGACTGAAGGAATGTTTGAAAAGAAAGTGTTACCAGAAATGACTTGGCTGGTAGCTTCAGCCTCTTCCACACTCATTGTGAAAGCCCGTCGCCTCAGCACATTCCTCCTTACTGGAGGAGCATTCCTCTGTCCGTTCTTTTGTCCTTAAGGTATGTTCTGTTGAGTTTGATGGAACCGACGAGGAGGAGGTGCAGTCGGTCCACGAGAAAGTGGAGCAGGTAGTGCGAGTCGTGGAGCAGGTGACTGGACGGCTGGGCTGTAACGTTTTAAAAATAATTAAATAAATAATTAAATGAATAAAATTGTTTAAGTGAATTTTATGATTTTCGGCAAAGTAAAATGTATTTTTCGTAAAACCTAACCGTGATTGTTTTTCATTATAATTTCAAAAATACCTATTTTAATTATGTAATTACTAGTAAATGGTGTTTATTTAGCCACTTATAAATTTTTAGTTTAATTAAATATTTTTCCTAAACTAATTATTTTAAATATTAACATAAGCTTTATTTTTACACTAAATTAGTGTAAATTACAAATTTGAATGGTTTTAATTTGTAAAAGTGAGCCATGACATATTATAATTTAGTGAGTATCATGTAAAATTTATTTGCAAATTTTTCCTATTTTCTAGAGTTTTCTTGAGTTGCTATAGTAAAGGAATAAAAATAAATAAATAAATAAAGCATGAAAAGACTTTAAGTGATGTTTCTTTTCTTGAAACTTCCACACTTTTCTTCACTCTTTTCTCTTGCTCCCTCTCTCTCCTACAATGGCCGGCCTCACCCATGGCAGCCCCCCCCCCCCATTTCCCACTTCATTTTTGTTCAAAAATCATCAAAAATACTTCAAAAATTCAATTAAAATTCCACAAAATCCTAATTTCTTCATACCCTTTATTCTCTACCCTTCTTTACATGGATTTTGGAGTGGGAAAGCATGTATTTTGAGGCTCATTTTCTTGTTTGGACTTGAGGTTGTGAAGGTATAAATCTATCTCTTTTGATTTATTTCCATTTGATGTTTCTTTTAAAGCATGTTTAGATTTAATGAATTAATTCTAGGTTCAATTTTTAAAATTCAAGTTAGGGTTTGTAAATTCAAGTTATGATTTTTATTAAATAATTAGGGTTATAATAGTTAGTTTAACACTTTTAGAATTGGAAAATCTTGCATGGTTGTTGAATTGTAAATTTTTCATTTAAAATTGTTTAAATGGAGCTATTTAGCTAACTAGTTTTTGTAAAATATATATGTGGGTAATATAAAATTCCAAGTAAGGTTTCTATCATTAGATTGTAGTTTTAGTGAGAACTTTAGCATGTTAATGGAAAGAAAAACTTAGTTTGATTGCTAGTTCCTATTGATAAATTGATAAATTGTGATAAAAATTGCTAATTTGTAAACTAGATTTTAGAAATTTCTAAATAAATGTGATTAAAAATATAATTTATGGTTTCATTAAATCATTATCATTATGAATTATGTTTTAATACATTAATTCATGAAAAATCACGTTTTGTGGTGGAATTGTGGTATTTTGCTTGAAAAATGTTAAAATTGTTAAAAGTTGCAAACTAGAAATTTCAAATAAATGCAAAATTTTGTAATAAAAATAAAGTAAGGGGTTGTATAGTCTAGTTATGCTATTTAATGAGTTTTATAACCATTGGTTTCATTTAAATGTCAAGTTTTGATGAAAAACGGTAAATTGGCATTTTCGGGTTTTACGAAATTGGACGGTTTGATGGATTTTAGGGTTTCGATGGATTTAATCATGTTTTATAATATAGGTAATGTGTTTTAAAACTACGAGTTATTTGTTAATATTTATCTCGATCCATCGGAGTTTGTAAGCCGATATCGAGAGATATTTGGTTCTTTTGCGTGGACGGGACATAGGTTTTAACCTATGCTTGTTCTTTGTATCGTTTGACTTTAGTATGTGATTCAGTTTACGATACTATTTATATGTTTGCCTTTAGGTACCCCTCATGTGGACTGCGGGCGATGAAGAGGAGGATGGCGACACTGTCTTCGGCAGACATGGACCAGGTGTGTAGATGCATATCTACGGGGGAAAGTCGGGTGGATGGCGTTTAGCACCCCCGCAACGTAGAATAGGAATAGTACTTATTGACATTAGGAAACCAGATGTGACCCTAGATTCTTAATCAGTAGGACCCTAGTATTGACCCTAGGCTGGACTAGACTGAATTAGGAAAACCATATCTGAGGATGAGTACCTTGGACGAGGTTCGTAGGTTTCAGATAGAAACATACACACGCACACACTGAAACTCGACATGGCGTATACGTGTATGTGTGTATATATATAGAACTAGGTATAGGTATATATATATATACAACACGTATATGGGATTCATTGATGTGATATGATATCCGAGGTATGATGAAATAGTGTAACTGGGCTTGATGCCGTGATTTTTGGCAATACGGTCGTATTAAGTGTTAGCGAATCATTAGAGGATAAGATAATGAACATGTATACTTAAATTATAAGGGGTAGTGATGATATTGAGGTACATAGGACTCTAAAACAGTACCCGGACTGTAACCTGTGATTGATCACGATATGGGATATGTATGACTTGATTACGACATCATATAGGTGCGACCTGATGTCGATATCATAGAGGTGTGACTTGAGGACGATATGACATCAGTACGACTTAATCACAATATAATACATATGACATGATATTTCTGAGGATAAACTAATGATGCTTATTATGATGGCAATGATATATGATTGATGTAGGCGATTACAGTTTAACACCTTGATCATGAGATGTGTTGGTGATGACATTATACGAATAATGAGACACCTAGGAGATACTTGGCCCGTACCCCGATATTGGGATGCCGTACGATGGATTTTACCGTACGAGGCATAGATATGATGATTGATCCGCACTCTTGGTTCGAGGAAGCCGTACTTCGTACGTGACGCTATTGAGGCTGGATCGCCGACGATTAGAGATATTGATTCAGACCTTAGGTAGACTCTTGTTTCTTATTGACTAGTTTCTTAGGTTAAGTTCCTCAGGAGGTTAGATGGACACTAGTTTAGGTTTGGTTCATATAGTGATAGTTGTTCTCGTATGTCGGAGAGGGGTGGATAATGCACATCTGTCTTGCATTCATACTGTAATCATCATGGTGCATGTTCTCTTATATGTTGATATAATCAGTATAAACTTTACCTGTTAGGACACCAGCACTATTACCGATGATGCGCATACTCCACGCACACTTATTTGCCGGCTCACACATATCATTATCGGTAATTGTTATGTCACGTACACTTTAGATCATATTGTCTTTATGGATAGAATCAGTTAACAACTAGACCGCTATAATATTGTGATTATTCCCTGACATTAGTACAGACATGATATTTATTGTTTAGACATTCATGCATTCATATTTTCATGTTATCATGCAGTATTATGGGCATATGCCGACACTTATCATATAGTTACTCATGAGTTTGAGATTTGGGTTTCTATGAGATTTTTGGATTTTTGGGGAAAACCGCAAGAATATATAAAAACTTCTCTCTCTCTCCTCCTCTCTTTTTAAAAACATAAGATGCGGTTTTCTCGTGATGTATGTGTCGTCCACCATGAGATTTCATGTTTTCTGATGGATTTCGAGACCCGATTCGAGGAGTGGATGAACCGTCTCGGGTACATGGTGGGCCTGGTATGGTACCCCGGGGCAAGAAGATCGAGTTATAGACGATGAGCCTGGCAGGGGAAGGCTACCTACCGGTGATGTCTGGCGCGGCGGATATCCGGAGGATACCGACCGTTGTCGTGAGATTTGATGATATGGGCCGATCCGGACTGACGGAGCCCGAGATATTGAGACTTGAGATTACATGTGTTGTGTCGACGCTTGATACGGATTTCTATGGATTTCATTGTTGAGATTTCAGATTCTTATACACATTTTACTATGATAACAGCTAAAGATTTCTTATACATATATATCTGGATTTCGGGATTTGTTACTTTACACTCATGTGCATGCATTTCATTTCATATGACATAGTATTATATGAGGCACTGACACAAGCACGGAGTATCTGCACTTACACGTAGTTTTACCCTGCTATTACTAGATGATTGGGATATTATAGTGTATTATTATGACCTAGGATAGCGTCGTGCATTCGATTTCTTTTCGTAGATGTCTTCTACTCACGAGTTGGCAACTTACCCCCGTTGTGCCAAATTTTATTACAGGTTCGGTGTACAGGTTTCCCTGGCAGCTTGCTGGCACATCTATTCTTTCAGGGTGATTTGCACGGTAGGTTGGTTCACTTGTATCCGAACCACCATTGTACTTTTATTCATTCATTTGTATCTAGTAAGCTCCATCAACCATACTTGTATTACTTGATAAGTTTATTGGACCGGTCTTTTATTTCGATCTTAGAGTCGCGCATGTATTATTCTGATCTGGTGGTTTTGTTTTCTTTTGAGTTTTGAGCCTCGCCCTTTGGCGTTGTATACTATTGTGTATTGTTGTGGTTGTTTCCGCCTGTTGGCGTTGAGCTAGCTCCCGTTTGGGGATGCTTTTTACTATTTATGTATATTATACTTGTTGTACCCATTTGGGGGCCAGTTTTTATAGAGGAGACTCTGCCGAAATTTTTGAGAAAATTTGCTGATGTTTTAAACTTGTTCCTTCATGTTTCCTTTTACTGCTTCTTCTCCTTTTTCATGGTTTAGATTTCTGGGCTTCGGCTTACTTAGGTTACGTGGCGCCTCTAGACGTTTCGTAATCTAAGTGCCGGTCACGTTCCGTACTTTCGGGTCGTGACAAAGTTGGTATCAGAGCGCTAGGTTTAACCTTGTATGAGTCTAGGTGACCCTTGGTTGATGGAGTAGGCGATTTAGGTAGAGTAACGTACCGTGGGTATGGTCCGCGGCATACTTACGATACGCTACTCTGCTTGAGGAGCCCTAGGATTTACATTGTTTGCACCGTATTCATTCGTTCCTTTGATCTATCTTCGTCGATGTCGGAGGGTGATTCTGTTACCACGGGCGCACTGGCAGAGGGAGCTGTGGCTCGAATGCGATAACCATTAGAGTATTGCTTATTCTTGAGGATTGAAGCATTGTTTAGCGTGCAGATGAAGGGTATTCACATGCCGTCCGGATGAAGTTAAAGGGTTCGAACGATTATCAGAAAACCATGTTCCCAAGTTTAAAGTATTCGGAAGAACATGCAGGTATTTCGATGGACCCTCTAGAAGAATGAAACCCTAACTCGACATAATGACCACGAGAACGCCCTTGAACCTTAGGGTTTACGGCAGTTCCGTGGTGCCATTAGTGAGGCTTGGGTTTGCCCTTCTGCGGCTGGATCATCGATGCTGGGGTATGTACCGGATATTTTTAAACTGTACTTGAGTGTTGAGCTCTCGGGGAATTATGGGATTTTGATGGATCGATCGAAAAGTTTAATGTAGTCCGGATATCAGGTGAAGGGATCGACTACGTGGGAGACTCTAGATGTGAGTATTGCCATGGGTAGCACAGTCAGCACAGCTGCGAAGAGACGAGTTCGAAGCAATCGACATCAGAGGAAAGAGGCGGACATTGACGATAGTGTTTACGATTGTGATTTAGTGATTTGAATTTCATATTTTCGTTGATTGGATTTTGGTATTTTGGGGACTTTGTTCTACGATTGGTATTTCATGTGTGTACCTTCATTTCACTCTATTTGTGTTTCATATATCAGTTGTATTGATGTTGTTTAGTACACACCCAGTACACTTGATTTGGTTTTATATATTTTGAGATTTTTGATTTGATTTCGTTCATAGGGGTTACACATGATTTTGACATATGTTTCGACCTAGTTTTCATGCATTTTTATGCTGTGATTTCGATTTTGGTATTCGATGTATGTTTTCGTGCACCATGTGCACCTGATTAGGATTCTTGCGCATACTTGGCGCACTTGATGCGATTTTGTGCACACCAGATGCACTAAATCGGGGTTTTGTGCAGATTATATGCACCTGATAGTGAGTCGTGCACGCCCGTTGCACTTGACAGATGTTTTGGTGCACACCTGTTGCACTTATTTTGTTTTTGTGTGTATTCATGGTATCTGTTTTTGGTTTCGATTTCAGTGCACACCGGACGCACATGGTATTTTATTGATGTGATTGGGATTGATTTCAGTTTGAGCAGTGTGTTTTTTTTATAATCATTACTATTTGATTTACTAACCAGGCGGGACGTGTATGTTAAATAAAAGATATATATATATAGCTATTTTTTTTAAAAAATAAACGTCCGCTACTTATGCCGTGACACGTGCATTGCACGGCGCTTTTCAAAAGGGGTTTTTGCATATTTCTTTATCCAGATATTTGGAAGGTTTACTATGATGCGCACTATATATATAAGTTGTAGATTGATGTATATTATGTTGGTTTTCATATTGGGTTTTGATATTTTATTCTCTTCATAACTCCGATGATTGCGTTATGCTTGACGGAGTTGATTTTTGTTATGTATTGATGATTTCCGAGCCCCGACGATTTGAGTGTTTTGCTAAATGTTTTAGTATTTGGAGGGGGAGTTTTAATTTAAATTCGGGGACCGAATTTCTTAAAGGGGGGAAGATTGTAAAGTTTTAAAAATAATTAAATAAATAATTAAATGAATAAAATTGTTTAAGTGAATTTTATGATTTTCGGCAAAGTAAAATGTATTTTTCGTAAAACCTAACCGTGATTGTTTTTCATTATAATTTCAAAAATACCTATTTTAATTATGTAATTACTAGTAAATGGTGTTTATTTAACCACTTATAAATTTTTAGTTTAATTAAATATTTTTCCTAAACTAATTATTTTAAATATTAACATAAGCTTTATTTTTACACTAAATTAGTGTAAATTACAAATTTGAATGGTTTTAATTTGTAAAAGTGAGCCATGACATATTATAATTTAGTGAGTATCATGTAAAATTTATTTGCAAATTTTTCCTATTTTCTAGAGTTTTCTTGAGTTGCTATAGTAAAGGAATAAAAATAAATAAATAAATAAAGCATGAAAAGACTTTAAGTGATGTTTCTTTTCTTGAAACTTCCACACTTTTCTTCACTCTTTTCTCTTGCTCCCTCTCTCTCCTACAATGGCCGGCCTCACCCATGGCAGCCCCCCCCCATTTCCCACTTCATTTTTGTTCAAAAATCATCAAAAATACTTCAAAAATTCAATTAAAATTCCACAAAATCCTAATTTCTTCATACCCTTTATTCTCTACCCTTCTTTACATGGATTTTGGAGTGGGAAAGCATGTATTTTGAGGCTCATTTTCTTGTTTGGACTTGAGGTTGTGAAGGTATAAATCTATCTCTTTTGATTTATTTCCATTTGATGTTTCTTTTAAAGCATGTTTAGATTTAATGAATTAATTCTAGGTTCAATTTTTAAAATTCAAGTTAGGGTTTGTAAATTCAAGTTATGATTTTTATTAAATAATTAGGGTTATAATAGTTAGTTTAACACTTTTAGAATTGGAAAATCTTGCATGGTTGTTGAATTGTAAATTTTTCATTTAAAATTGTTTAAATGGAGCTATTTAGCTAACTAGTTTTTGTAAAATATATATGTGGGTAATATAAAATTCCAAGTAAGGTTTCTATCATTAGATTGTAGTTTTAGTGAGAACTTTAGCATGTTAATGGAAAGAAAAACTTAGTTTGATTGCTAGTTCCTATTGATAAATTGATAAATTGTGATAAAAATTGCTAATTTGTAAACTAGATTTTAGAAATTTCTAAATAAATGTGATTAAAAATATAATTTATGGTTTCATTAAATCATTATCATTATGAATTATGTTTTAATACATTAATTCATGAAAAATCACGTTTTGTGGTGGAATTGTGGTATTTTGCTTGAAAAATGTTAAAATTGTTAAAAGTTGCAAACTAGAAATTTCTAATAAATGCAAAATTTTGTAATAAAAATAAAGTAAGGGGTTGTATAGTCTAGTTATGCTATTTAATGAGTTTTATAACCATTGGTTTCATTTAAATGTCAAGTTTTGATGAAAAACGGTAAATTGGCATTTTCGGGTTTTACGAAATTGGGCGGTTTGATGGATTTTAGGGTTTCGATGGATTTAATCATGTTTTATAATATAGGTAATGTGTTTTAAAACTACGAGTTATTTGTTAATGTTTATCTCGATCCATCGGAGTTTGTACGCCGATATCGAGAGATATTTTGTTCTTTTGCGTGGACGGGACATAGGTTTTAACCTATGCTTGTTCTTTGTATCGTTTGACTTTAGTATGTGATTCAGTTTATGATACTATTTATATGTTTGCCTTTAGGTACCCCTCACGTAGACTGCGGGCGATGAAGAGGAGGATGGCGACACTGTCTTCGGCAGACATGGACCAGGTGAGTAGATGCATATCTACGGGGGAAAGTCGGGTGGATGGCGTTTAGCACCCCCGCAACGTAGAATAGGAATAGTACTTATTGACATTAGGAAACCAGATGTGACCCTAGATTCTTAATCAGTAGGACCCTAGTATTGACCCTAGGCTGGACTAGACTGAATTAGGAAAACCATATCTGAGGATGAGTACCTTGGACGAGGTTCGTAGGTTTCAGATAGAAACATACACACGCACACACTGAAACTCGACATGGCGTATACGTGTATGTGTGTATATATATAGAACTAGGTATAGGTATATATATATATATATACAACACGTATATGGGATTCATTGATGTGATATGATATCCGAGGTATGATGAAATAGTATAACTGGGCTTGATGCCGTGATTTTTGGCAATACGGTCATATTAAGTGTTAGCGAATCATTAGAGGATAAGATAATGAACATGTATACTTAAATTATAAGGGGTAGTGATGATATTGAGGTACATAGGACTCTAAAACAGTACCCGGACTGTAACCTGTGATTGATCACGATATGGGATATGTATGACTTGATTACGACATCATATAGGTGCGACCTGATGTCGATATCATAGAGGTGTGACTTGAGGACGATATGACATCAGTACGACTTAATCACAATATAATACATATGACATGATATTTCTGAGGATAAACTAATGATGCTTATTATGATGGCAATGATATATGATTGATGTAGGCGATTACAGTTTAACACCTTGATCATGAGATGTGTTGGTGATGACATTATACGAATAATGAGACACCTAGGAGATACTTGGCCCGTACCCCGATATTAGGATGCCGTACGATGGATTTTACCGTACGAGGCATAGATATGATGATTGATCCGCACTCTTGGTTCGAGGAAGCCGTACTTCGTACGTGACGCTATTGAGGTTGGATCGCCGACGATTAGAGATATTGATTCAGACCTTAGGTAGACTCTTGTTTCTTATTGACTAGTTTCTTAGGTTAAGTTCCTTAGGAGGTTAGATGGACACTAGTTTAGGTTTGATTCATATAGTGATAGTTGTTCTCGTATGTCGGAGAGGGGTGGATAATGCACATCTGTTTTGCATTCATACTGTAATCATCATGGTGCATGTTCTCTTATATGTTGCTATAATCAGTATAAACTTTACCTGTTAGGACACCAGCACTATTACCGATGATGCGCATACTCCACGCACACTTATTTGCCGGCTCACACGCATCATCATCGGTTATTGCTATGTCACGTACACTTTAGATCATATTGTTTTTATGGATAGAATCAGTTAACAACTAGACCTCTATAATATTGTGATTATTCCCTGACATTAGTACAGACATGATATTTATTGTTTAGACATTCATGCATTCATATTTTCATGTTATCATCCAGTATTATGGGCATATGCCGACACTTATCATATAGTTACTCATGAGTTTGAGATTTGGGTTTCTATGAGATTTCTGGATTTTTGGGGAAAACCGCAAGAATATATAAAAACTTCTCTCTCTCTCTCCTCCTCTCTTTTTAAAAACATAAGATGCGGTTTTCTCGTGATGTATGTGTCGTCCACCATGAGATTTCATGTTTTCTGATGGATTTCGAGACCCGATTCGAGGAGTGGATGAACCGTCTCAGGTACATGGTGGGCCCGGTATGGTACCCCGGGGCAAAAAGATCGAGTTATAGACGATGAGCCTGGCAGGGGAAGGCTACCTACCGGTGATGTCTGGCACGGCGGATATCCGGAGGATACCGACCGTTGTCGTGAGATTTGATGATATGGGCCGATCCGGACTGACGGAGCCCGAGATATTGAGACTTGAGATTACATGTGTTGTGTCGACGCTTGATACGGATTTCCATGGATTTCATTGTTGAGATTTCAGATTCTTATACACATTTTACTATGATAACAGCTAAAGATTTCTTATACATATATATCTGGATTTCGGGATTTGTTACTTTACACTCATGGTGCATGCATTTCATTTCATATGACATAGTATTATATGAGGCACTGACACAAGCACGGAGTATCTGCACTTACACGTAGTTTTACCCTGCTATTACTAGATGATTGGGATATTATAGTGTATTATTATGACCTAGGATAGCGTCGTGCATTCGAATTCTTTTCGTAGATGTCTTCTACTCACGAGTTGGCAACTCACCCCCGTTGTGCCAAATTTTATTACAGGTTCGGTGTACAGGTTTCCCTGGCAGCTTGCTGGCACATCTATTC
This sequence comes from Agapanthus africanus, assembly GCA_030015575.1. Lineage (NCBI taxonomy): Eukaryota > Viridiplantae > Streptophyta > Magnoliopsida > Asparagales > Amaryllidaceae > Agapanthus > Agapanthus africanus. The sequence goes on along the minus strand of CM057344.1, from coordinate 223,527,736 downwards.
TTTCATGGTGATTTGCACGGTAGGTTGGTTCACTTGTATCCGAACCACCATTGTACTTTTATTCATTCATTTGTATCTAGTAAGCTCCATCAACCATACTTGTATTACTTGATAAGTTTATTGGACCGGTCTTTTATTTCGACCTTAGAGTCGCGCATGTATTATTCTGATCTGGTGGTTTTGTTTTCTTTTGAGTTTTGAGCCTCGCCCTTTGGCGTTGTATACTATTGTGTATTGTTGTGGTTGTTTCCGCCTGTTGGCGTTGAGCTAGCTCCCGTTTGGGGATGCTTTTTACTGTTTATGTATATTATATTTGTTGTACCCATTTGGGGGCCAGTTTTTATAGAGGAGACTCTGCCGAAATTTTTGAGAAAATTTGCTGATGTTTTAAACTTGTTCCTTCATGTTTCCTTTTACTGCTTCTTCTTCTTTTTCATGGTTTAGATTTCTGGGCTTCGGCTTACTTAGGTTACGTGGCGCCTCTAGACGTTTCGTAATCTAAGTGCCGGTCACGTTCCGTACTTTCGGGTCGTGACATGGGCGCTGCTGATAAGCGATTGCTGGCCTGGGTGCAGCATTTGGGTTGTGTCTCCGAGGACAAGACCCGATGTCATGAGTAGCTGAGCCGCAGACTAAGCAAGCAAAGGTGATTTGCATGCCTGCAGTCTTTTGCCAAATGCCCATCTCTCTTGCATTAAGTGCAAAAGGCTGGGTTGGGCCGGTTGTTTGGTGATCCTGGTCTCCAAGGCACAAATTGTGGCCTTGAAGAGGCTCCTCCTGCCATCTGAGTGGCAGGGTGTTTCATCCCGGCAGATTGAGGCCTGCCCCTCATTTTCACTACTGCCTCGTATCGGAGGGAGCTTTCAAGGCCAATTTGTGGGTTGGGAAATCCCCTGTAGCTAAGGCAACTTGGATTTCCGAATCTAACCCTTTCTGAAACCGTCTGGATCTGATCTCAGCAGTTGGTATCAAATGTGCCATGTACCTGTTAAGGTATTGTGTTAGCTGTGTAGTATGTGATATTTGAAAATCGAATATTGAGACATATCTTACCTACTAAGCATGGTGAACTCAGCGTCATATTCATCTACTGACTTGGTCCACATCGAACCCTGTTGTAGATGAATAAATTGCTGCTCCATGTCGAATCGGGCAGTCTCAGGGAAGTATTTCGCGTCAAACATGTCGCGAAAAGTTCTTCATTCGATCGGTTGGTCAAGACGGCTTTCTTCTACCTTCCACCAGACCCGTGTATTGTCAGTGAGCTGCAGCTTCGCAACTCAAACCCAAGCGATATCTGGCACTTGTGCCGCTGCCAGGTCATCCTCAATGCTCTGAGCCCACTCTTCAGCTTCTAAAGGGCTAACTTTTCCTGAGAATTGCTTGGGGTGTAAATCTCAGAATTGCTTTACCCCAGGTGCTTCTGCTTATGGGTGGTTCATCAAAATAGTAGTCTGATGCTGCTGTCCCTCCAGGAGGCTGCGGATCGCCTCAAGCAGTACCGTTTGCTCATTGATCGGAGCAGCGACGGTAGGTGTAAGCGGTAGAGGTGGTGGAGTATTGTTGAAATTGGTGCTGGTGTTGTTTGGGGAATCCATAACTTTGAAAGAAAATTTTGGGTTAGGATAGATTCAAAATATCATAAATTGTAATATTCAAGGAATATGAATTGTAAAGAATGTTTTTAGTTGCTAATTCTTGTGTTATATTGCTTAGAACTTCATGCAGAGTTAACCCGCATGTCCATGCAGAGCTGACATGCATGTCCATACAGAGCTGACCTGCATGGGCCACCAACACAACTTGTCACGCCCCGCTTCCCAGTGTACGGCAAGGAGACGCGACGGGTCACGCGACGTATTTACTCATAAGTAAACACGCTAAGCGTATCTATGAAATATAAAGTAAGGTACACAAGAGAAAGGAATGTAAATGAACATCAACTTTATTTATTAAACATTCTTTTACAGGTACAACTGAAAGGTAAATACATGAGTAGAAAGCGATGCCTAAAAATGGCATAACTGAAATGAAATAAATATGTACAAGTGCCTACATCTCTTGGTCAAATGCTAACTGCTCCAAATCATCAGTGCTGGGCTCGATCTCCAGTGAGTCTGAATACCTGACAACATTCCAAAAAAAGAAGAAAGGAATGTCGTCAGCGAACAATCGCTCGTAAGTCCCAAAGATGAGAAGAGATAGAATAGACAGAAAGAGAATATAACTTATAATGTTTGATTATATTGTTAACGCTATTGTTTGTAGCTTGATACGGAAAATGGCAGTGTATACGAGAGGAGTCCTACTGTTCTGGAGACTAAGGTATACGGACCACAAGGAACCGTTCAGCCACGGTACAACGGCAATGGATATTCAGGTTAGGTGTATTATGGTTACAGTCTCGTGCCACTTCTAACACCTTCCGTATCAATCTACCCCTTATAAACCCCGCGATGTCTTTTATATTGATTGTATTGTTTTGTTATATAGATGGATGACTTGCCGAGACCATGATATCAGTAAATGGAATGGATATAAATGGAGAGTCATGTAAACGGAGTATATCCATGGTTCGGTTCAGTCAATATAGATTGATATAGATTGAATGGACGAATTCATGGATTCATGTTGTATTGTAGTTTATACTTGAATCATATTCAATTCAGATTGATTAGATTAAGACTCAGTCCGAGTCAGACACTTTGAAAAGAACTTGAAATCCTGAATTAGTTTTGATGTTATCGGTAACTGCTGCACATGGACGGCAGGATTTGTGTCTTTTTCCAAAACAATTACTGTGTTGATAACACTGTTTGTTAGATTGTCTACCTTAGATAGGCAAGCACCCATATTCTCTGGCTACCTGAGGTTCAAGAGAACTGGTCCCGCTTAAACCTATGTTTACTAGGGTCTTTATTGTAATTTAGTATAACTTGAGGGGGTTTTATTTAAAAATAGTTTGATATAATTTTCAAAATACACCTCAAGCATTTAATTATGTATATTATATAAAAGTGGAATTTCTAGTGAGTAGAACCTAGTTTTCATAGTATATGGTATTTTATTGAAATATCGGTATTGTTTTGTATTTGGATGGTATTTTCTTATAATGGTGATTCTTTTGATTTAGAAAAACTTAGAATATTTATATAATAAAAATAGATATTTTGATTATTTATATATATATATAATCAAAATAAATTTTATTTATTTTCTTGTAGAAATCTTATTTTCTAAAGAAAAATGCTTAAAAATTCCATCGAGATCGAATGCTCCTTTCGGAGGTCTGCATCTCGCTCTACTAGGCCCGAGGATGTGTGATAACCCACACTATCCCAAACGGGGTCCCCAAAAGTGGGTTGTAGAGGTGCAATTGTAAGGAATTGTTTAATACACTTTTTAAAGAAATGGTTTTGTAATAGCTTAGGGTATTTTATTGTAACTCGTGTTATTCCCAAAACATTGCCTAAAAGTAAATCGTGCTATGTCAAAGATGTGTGTTGTGATGAGATAGGTAATTACCTCGTGAGTTATCTAAAGGTAATACAAGTATTATGTTGATTTATGTCGAAACTAAAGTATGTGGTATTTTACCGTAAAAATACGATAAAAGTTGCAATAAAGATTCTTTTCGAATGAAACTTGTTTTAATATGTTTTTAATGTTTGTTAAACAATATATGAGAGAATGTAATTTTCTTGTTTAAGAAAAATAAGGTTTTAAAGAAAAACCAAATCGGAAGTCGGATTAACTATGTTTCCGTCGGGTTTTAGAATTGAAAGTTTTTAGAGTAGAAGAAGATAGGGGGAGAGGGGACTTACTGGCTTTTGGAAAAGAGAAGGGAGGGAGGAAACTAAGGAAGGCTTCGGGGCATCGTTTCGACGCCGGAATCTTCTTGGAATGTCGCCGGAACTTCACCCTTCGCTAACTCCACTTGCACACTAAAAGGACTTGAGAATTTTTAAGAGTTTTGACAGGGAATTTCTGAGTGAGGATGTGTGAAATGGAGTGTGGTATTTATAGTGAAAATTAGGGTTTAGAGGGTTAAAGACTGCATTGAAATTTGCATTCAAAATTGGCTTAAATGGTGTTTTATTGTTCTCTGGATGAATGCAGAGAAAATAAACAATGTGGTGTTAGTAGGGTAGGCGAAGAGGTGCTCGGGCAAAGAAATAGAGGCATTACCTACGGGTCCGACTGGCGGTACCGGTCGAAATAGGATTTTTGCCGGTCCTTTACCGACGGATGGGTTTGGGTTTATTGCCGCGCGTCCCTGTCTCCTTATATACCCCAGTGCACGTGTTTGTTTTATTTGTGACCTTTCATTTTTACGTGCAGTGCACGTGTAAACTCTTGTGCTTCTAAAAGATTAAAAGAAAATTTAATAAAAAGATAATGTGGCTGGGGGGAATCGATCACAGGAGCTACGTCACAGCAGTGTAAGTCTTCACCAATGTGCCACAAGTACTTTCTTGCTGTTCTAAAGTAAAACAAATACTTATAGTATACACAGGATTTGCAAATACCCCAATTGTATATTAACTTTTAAACAATTTTCTATACATTGAAATTGGAGTTGTAACAGAAACTTTCCAGTCAAGTCTCAAAGGCAAAATGAGCAAAACTCTATTTACTGGACACGGAGAAAAAGCTACTGAACTCTTGGGATTGATACATAGTGATGTATGCGGTCCCATATCTACACATGCTAGGTATGGTTCCTCATACTACATTACATTCACCGATGATCTCTCAAGATTCGGGCATGTGTTCCTGATGAAACACAAGTCTGAAGCTTTTGAGAAATTCAAAGAATATAAATGCGAAGTAGAGAACCAAACGGGTAAAAGTATTAAAATCCTTCGATCTGATCGGGGAGGAGAATACTTAAGCACGAAATTCCTGGACTATTTATAATAGAATGGGATTCTCTCTCAGCTTACTCCTCCTTATACACCACGACACAATAGTGTATCGGAGCGGAGAAACCACACCCTATTAGATATGGTACACTCTATGATCAGTGACGCTGAGTTACCTGTTTCCTTTTGGGGCTACGCGCTTGAGACAGCAACATACCAATTGAATCAAGTTCCAACCAAATTAGTGCCTATCACACCATATGAGATATGGAGTGGGAAGAGACCATGTCTTAAAAGAGTTAAGATATGGGGTTGTCCGGCCTATGTCAAAAGGCAAAATCCGGAATAACTCGAGGCACGATCAGTTCTTTGTAAGTTTGTGGGATATCCAAAGAATTCACATGGATATCTATTCTACCACAGCAAGGAACAGAAGGTGTTTATTTCTCGACATGCCACCTTTTTAGAAAAGGAATTTCTTGCAAAAGAAATTAGTGTTCATGAGGTAGAACTGGAAGAGGTTCCAGCTACACAAGCTACAGATGATGATTTGGTAGAGACTGATGATTTGGTAGTCCCCGACGAACCTCAGCCTCTCCGCCGATCTAGTAGGGTTTCTTATCCACTTGAGAGATACTACGGTTTTCTCATTGATGGTGGGAGCAAGGATTGCATCATGGAAGATGATGACCCAACTAGCTTCGAGCAGGCCATCATGAGTGGAGACTCTGTGAAATGGCTGGATGCAATGTGGTCTGAGATGGAATCAATGTACACCAACAAAGTATGGACTATGGAAGTTGCTCCCGAAGGGGTAAAACCCATCGGGAGCAAGTGGATCTTTAAGAAGAAACTTGGTGTAGATGGAAAAGTTGAGACTTCTAAAGCTAGACTTGTTGCAAAAGGTTTTCGTCAACGACCAGGTGTCTATTATGAAGAAACCTTTTCTCATGGCTATGCTTAAGTCCATCTGGATCCTACTTGTCATTGTTGTATACCATGACTATGAAATCTGGCAGATAGATGTCAAGACCGCTTTCTCTAAATGGTGATTTAGAAGAGAGCGTGTACATGACTCATCCAGAGGGCTTCATAGATAGTGGGAGCAACGGAAAGGTATGCAGGCTGCTTAAATCAATTTATGGGTTAAAGCAGGCATCGCGGAGTTGGAACATCTTTTTTGATGTGGCAGTCAAAGAGTTTGACTTCATCAAAAACGTAGATGAACCTTGTGTATACAAGAAGGTTGCAGAGAGTAAGGTCGTCTTCCTCGTATTTTATGTGGATAACATACTCTTGATAGGAAATGATGTTCCTATGCTACACTCGGTCAAGCTCTTCTTATCATAAAGATTCTCCATGAAGGATCTGGGTGATGCCTCCTACATCTTGGGCATTAAGATTTATACAGATAGATCTAAACGGATGTTGGGATTGTCCCAATCTAGGTACATTGACACCATACTAAAGAGGTTTAGTATGGAAGATTCCAAGCGTGGGAATTTACCCACAATCTCAGGAATCACTCTCTCCAAAAAAATGTTCCTAAAGACTGATTTGGAGAGGTCTCGCATGCAAGGGATACTCTATGCTTCGGCAGTCGGGTCTATCATGTATGTAATGTTATGTACCTGACTGGATGTAGCGTACGCACTTGGTGTTGTAAGCAGGTATCAATTGGATCTTAGGGAGAATCACTGGACAGCTGTGAAGAACATTCTTAAATATTTGAGAAGGACTAAAGAAATGTTCTTGGTGTATGGTAATGGTGAACTCCAAGTGGAGTCCTTTACCGATTCGAGTTTCCATAGTGATAAGGACGACTCTAAGTCGGTCTCGGGTTTTGCCTTCACCCTCAATGGAGGGGAGGTATGTTGGAAGAGTTCCAAGCAAGATACTGTAGAAGACTCGACGATGGAGGCTGAATACATCGCTGCCAACGATGCCGCCAAAGAGGCTGTCTGGATGAAGAAGTTTGTAACTGAACTTGGTGTGGTTCCATCTATTGAGCATCCAATACCTTTGTATTGCGATAACAATGGAGCTGTGGCTTTAGCCAAGGAACCCAGGCCCCATCAGTGATCCAGGCATATTCTGAGGCGGTATCATCTGATCCGGGAGATAGTTGATCGCCGGGAGATCGAGGTCAGGAGAGTTGACACGAAGAATAACACGGCGGATCCACTCACGAAGACCATTCCCTAGATACAATTTGAGAGACTCTTCAGGATGTTGGGTATGGGATACTCAAACAATTGGCCTTAGTGCAAGTGGGAGATTGTTAGTTATATGTATGCCTTAGAGGCCATTATTCTACATGATTGTATATTATAATGGATGCTTGGACAAATATAGAGAGGAATTTCTTGCTCGACATGATAGTATGCTATCTGGTTGCTCTCTATCTTAACTTGTTGACTAGTATTTGTAAGTCCATGTCACGCACCCCACGAACTTGCGGGGAGGCAGAATATATGAAAAACGATTATCAAAGCTTCGTAACACGGACTTGAGCACATGAATCGTGTCTAAACCGTTACTAGCAAACCACGAAAGGTTTAACTACTCTGATTCGAAGTTAAACCTCACGTTACTTGTCCACCGGGTCTTCATCACTGTCCTCCACTCCTTGTAGGCTCTTTAGAACGTCGGTAGCTCAACGGCCTCCTCGAGTCAAAGACGATCCACCCGAGAGCTCCTACTCCAAGCTTAACCTCTAACTTGAGGTAACTAGGTTTCTCAAAGTGCTAATCTAAGCAACCTAGGTGATATAGAGTTGGATTATGGATGTATTAGTCTAGCTAACCCTTGATCTCAACACATGAGAGGTTAGGGTTAGGGTTTGAAGAGAGAGAGCTTGAGGAGAGAGAAGGTGAGAGTGCGAATCCTTTTGGATGAATGAATCATTTGTGTATATATGAAACATATCATATAATTAAATGAATAACCAATAATGATATATCATCATGTTTTATTAATACACTAAGTGATTCATCACATGAGTCATATAAATCATAAATGATTCATTAACTCCATGTATGAATCACATCATGACTCACTTATCCAATTAATGCAAATGCCAGCTTAACCCCCAAGTCACCATGCTTCAAGAAGCTTCCCGACAAATTACGAGAATGCCCCTCCTATCCGTAAAAACACGGAAAAACTTTAGACTGTATAAATCTAATAATCCGATACTAGAATCTGGCATAAACCAAAGCCGACTAGTAAAAACTGTCCGAACATCGTACGTGCGTAAAAACACGTATGCGTTCGAACCCTGTCGTAAAACCATACGACCTCTATATCGTTTCGCCCGAAGCAGGGAAACTCTCTGTGTGGGACTCTAAAGACTCGACACTATGCTGGCAGTGGGTTTAACCACAGACCGCAAGCGGCACTAGCTGTACGTAACGGTCCCCAGGTAGATGTCGATAAGAAGGCCGATGAGTAAACCCATCCGAACCCCTACTGAGCCTGCTGTGACAATCTCCGTACAGTCTGGTCTGTTCGTCTAGGACTATCGTATATCGGTCCTAGGGGCGGCAAGCGTCAGTCCCCTAAAAGCGGTATAAGTCGTGTCGGAGCGTAGCCCATTACATCTTGAGAAACTACTGGAAAACCTACCAGTAAATCTCGCTTGCCCTGGCCAGGGACTTTGCGTAATGGCTCTCTGACACAGCGCGATATCAACTCCCAATACCGGGAGAGACGAATCCTGTCTAACCACCACTGCCTCCAAGTGCTCGGGACTGCACCCAACTGCTACCTGTTTGCACGACTCCTTTGAGCCGTGGTAGGGTAGCAATCTAAGAACAGTGGGACACACTCGAGGCGATGTAGCAGTGTCAAGTCTGCAGACTATGCTGTACTCATGTCACCTGGGAACTGTTAACTGACGACGGGTATAATCCCAACCAACAGTTCCCCGCGAGTCCTGTCCGGTGTACCCGTAACCTAACGAGCACATGTATACTATTTCCAGTACGACGTACTGATGGCTGTGGGACAGACCATCTTCCCAACTGGGATAAGAAGCGTACACATTAGTCTACTCCGGAGTATCGATGCCCTGTCTCGATAATCCTACGACTAGGGACCTGTATAGGATGTTGCTTATAGACTACCCAGCCCCCACTAGTGTGACTGCCATCACAACGCTGGTAATCAAGCAAAGATCCTAAGGGCTCTACTAATATGTATAAGCGATATGTTACAAGAAACATATTCACATATTAAAGTAGACACAAACCAAGTAGCATACTACCATTTTTAGCAAGACTGTCAATACAACTGTGAATATCCCAAGCTTCCATTAAATAATATACAGACTAGTATGATACAGTAATGGCCTTCTAGGGCATAAACACTAACAATCTCCCACTTGCTCTAGGGCCATGTGCTGGCATATCGTAGACCTATCATCTCGAATAGCCTCTCGAACTGCGTCTGAGGAATGGCCTTTGTGAATGGATCAGCAGTGTTATTCTCTGTATCTACTATCTTTACCTCGATCTCCCGGCGATCGACGATCTCCCTGATCAGGTGATACCGCCTTAAGATGTGTCTGGACTTCTGATGGGACCTGGGTTCTTTCGCTAAAGCTATAGCGCCGTTGTTGTCGCAATACAGAGGTATTGGATCAACACTGGTAGGAACCACCTGAAGTTCTGTGAGGAACTTCTTCATCCAGACAGCTTCTTTTGCGGCATCGCAAGCAGCTATGTACTCCACTTCCATCGTTGAGTCAGCAACGGTCTCCTGCTTGGAACTCTTCCAACAGACCGTCCCTCCATTGAGGGTAAAGACATAACTCGATATGGACTTGGAGTCATCCTTGTCACTCTGGAAGCTGGAGTCGGCAAAGGCCTCGATCTGGAGGTCTTTTCCGCCATACACCAAGAACATCTCCTTAGTCCTCCTCAGGTACTTGAGAATGTTCTTTACTGCTATCCAGTGCTTCTCCCCTGGGTTTGCCTGATACCATCTTATAACGCTCAATGCGTATGCTACATCTGGTCTGGTACACAACATCGCATACATTATAGAGCCAATTGCAGAAGCGTAGGGTATAATCGACATGCGATCCCTTTCTAAATCAGTCTTGGGAGACATCTCTTTAGAGAGGGTGATTCCGTGACAAGCCGGTAGGTTACCGCGCTTAGAATCATCCATACTGAATCTTTTCAATATGGTGTCTATATACCTGGACTGCGAAAGTCCCAACATCCTCTTTGATCTATCACGATAGATCTGGATCCCCAGAATGTAGGTGGCATCACCCAGGTCTTTCATGGAGAACTTCTGTGACAAGAATCTTTTAACTGACTGTAGTATAGGAATATCATTTCCTATTAGGAGAATGCCATCCACGTACAAGACGAGGAATACAACAACTCTCCCTACAATCTTACTGTATATGCATGGTTCATCTGGATTTTTGATAAAGTCGAATTCTTTGACAGTATCATCAAAACAGATGTTCCAACTCCGCGATGCCTGCTTTAGTCCATAAATGGATTTAAGCAGCTTGCATACTTTACCGCTGCTCCCACTCTGAATGAATCCCTCTGGCTGATCCATATAGACGCACTCTTCCAAATTACCATTTAGAAAAGCCGTCTTTACGTCCATCTGCCAGATCTCATAATCGTGGAAGGCAGCAATAGTAAGAAGGACCCGAATGGATTTGAGCATAGCCACTGGAGAAAAGGTTTCGTCATAGTCCAAACCAGGTCTTTGACGGAAACCCTTTGCAACAAGTCTAGCCTTATAGGCTTCAACCTGTCCATCTACACCAATCTTCTTTCTGAAGATCCATTTGCATCCTACGGGTTTTACCCCATCTGGAGCAATGTCCAAAGTCTATACTTTGTTAGTGTACATGGACTCCATTTCGGTCCGCATTGCATCCAGCCATTTTACCGAGTCCCCGCTCTGAATGGCTTGCTGGAAGCTTGTAGGGTCGTCATTATCAATGACGCAATCTTCTCGATCCCCGTCTATAAGAAAACCGTAGTATCTCTCGGGCGGATGAGACTGCCTACTACTTCTGCGGATAGACGCCGGTATGTCCCTTTCTTCTGAAACTTCTTGTTCTACCAAACTTTCAGTAACAGCTTGTGGTTCTGGAATTTCTTCCAGTTCTACTGCGCTCCCACTCTTCTGATTTTCTAAAAATTCAGATTTTTAAGAAGCGGGCATGACGAGAAACAAAAACCTATTGTTCCTCTGCGTAATAGAAGCAATATCCCATGGAGTTCTTTGGATATCCCATAAGCTTACACTCTACTGAGCGTGCATCGAGCTTGTCCGGATGCTGCTTTTTAACAAAAGCTGGACATCCCCATGTCTTCAGGTACTGAAGATAGGATTTCTTCCCACTCCATATCTGATATGGTGTGGTAGGCACAGTTTTGGTTGGAAACTTGTTCAAAAGAAATGCAGCTGATTCTAGTGCATATCCCCAGAAAGATCGCGGTAACTCAGCCTTACTCATCCTGGTACGAACCATATCCAATAGGGTTCGATTCCTCCTTTCCGATACACCGTTTTGTTGTGGTGTGTATGGAGGAGTAAGCTGAGAGAGAATTCCATTCCCTTTTAAGTAACCCAGGAACTCGGCACTTAAGTATTCACCACCTCGATCAGATCTCAGTGTCTTAATACTTTTTCCTGTTTGGTTTTCCACTTCATTCTTGTATTCCTAGAATTTCTCAAAGGCCTCATATTTATGCTTCATCAAGAAGATATGTCCATACCTAATGAAATCATCCGTAAAAGTAATGAAGTAGGAATAACCACCTCGCGCATGTGTAGACATTGGATCGCACACGTCACTGTGTATGAGTCCTAAGAGCTCGCTCGCTCTTACTCCGTGTCCAGTAAACGGAGTCTTTGTCATCTTTCCCATGAGACAAGATTCACAAGTGGCATAAGATTGATATTCGAACGGATTCAAATATCCTTCTTTATGTAACTTCGTTAATCGTGTTTCATTGATGTGACCTAGTCTACAATGCCATAAGAAAGCCTGATTTATTTCTGGAGACTTTCTTTTAAGTGTGTTCTGGACATTGAAAACCTGAGCTTGACTCAATACGTATATACCGTCATCTAATGTACCGGACCCAATCAGAACTTGATTTAGGTGGATGTGAACTAATCGCTTACGAATGTAAAATCATATCCCTCTTCCGAAAGTAAGGACACTGATATGATATTACAAGTCAAACTAGGTACATACAAACAATTACGTAGAATCAATATCTGCCCACATGTCAAACCTAGGCGATATTCTCCTACGGATTCAGCGTCCACGCTCATTCCGTTTGCAACTCTGAGAAACAAATCACCTACCCTTATAACTCTACAGTTTCTCAAAGCATGTAATGAATTACACATATGAGATCCTGCTCCGGTATCTAGTACCCAGGAAGTAGAGTTAATTGACAAACAGTTCTCAATTACAAACACACTTGAGGCTGAAGCCACAACATGCTTCGTATCCTGGCTACAGGCTTCCAAAGCCCTGCAATCCTTCTGCCAATGGCCGTTCCCATAACAATAGGAACATCCCTCCTTAGCTATACCAAGTCCCGAAACTTTTGCTCTTCCCTTTCCTCCTACTTTATTGACACCGTATATCGGCTTTGTAGAGGTCTTCTTCTTTTCACCCTTTGCTTTCGCCCTGGATGTAGAAGAAGAAGGTCCCCCTTTAAGCAGAGCTTGTGTCTCCCTGGTTTCTTTCAGGGTGTAAGTAGAGGGTAGGGACTGTGGAAATAAGTCAGCGTATGACCTGTTTCCCAACGTGGTCTCCAGGTCCTGGAGCTTATCAATATAGCTAGTCATTGTAATGACGTTGTCCCCTACATATGACCCGACAGCCAACCTCGCTTGAATTAAATCGTTCGAGGTCTCATATCTTGCGATATGAGATTGCTCTCCATATAAATCTTTGTTATGGAGAAAGATGGAAACTAAGTCCATCTTCTCGTGCAGCTTCTGGTATACACCATCAACTGAAGCCAACATGAGGCACTTAGCTTTCGCTTTATCCTTTTCCCTTGTTTGATGCATATCCATATCCGCGACGGTGGAAACTGGACCTGGGACGGCGGGATCTTGAATAGTAATAGGGTGGTCCTGCTTGTCATAGTCAATGGACATCTTGACAGACCTTTGCCAGTCATATAAATTAGATTCAGTCAACTTGTTATCTAGATGTAACCTAGTCATGGTCACAAGGTCGCTGCAATGAGAGAGAGAGAACAAAACACTTTAGCATGATGCTCTTGCAAGTTTAGATTGGTTTTTAATTTATGTAAACTGGATGGCTCCCACTGTTTCTTGAATCCTTCCTCAAACCATAAAAGAAGAATTAGCCAGGACTATTCTCACTGTACAATACTTGCTTAACCGTTCAGCCAGGCTAGTGTCGGTACTTCGAGGGAGGTTTTTCAACGCTTTCGCGAAGTTCCTTAATTAAATAACCTCTTTTCTCTGGGGGCGTAGCCCCGCTGACACCTTTCTTGTCACCTACTCGGTTTATAGCATTGATCGTTAAGTGACGAATCTTCTGATAAGTAGCATATACTCACAGTAGGATCGGGATCCAAATATCATCGTATGATAATGTTGAAGGAATCCTACCAACATTCATCAAACTCCAAATGGTATGCAGCACTAGCAAGTTTCAGTTTCTTTAGAAACTCCCGATGTGGATTTTTGCCCCATGTTCTTATGACCTTAACGAAAGCCAACAAATCATAAGTCACATGTCAAGTTCTGCCAATCATTATCTTGTTAATTTGAACCCACCCGTATATACCCTTGACGAAAGCCAACAACGTAATACAACTGTCCCAAACCAACTCATCTATCTATGCAACAAATGAATACCCCAGCAGCTACCAAACACTATGCCTTGACGGAAGCCAACAAACATAGCTTGAATACTACTGACCATCCATAAGAAATGACGGAGGGCTACGACTGGTTTTGGCGAAACCGTGAACGTAGTGAACTTGATATAATCGAAGGAACCTGATTGCTTTTTAAAAGGAGTGGTTAAAGCCCCGCAATTAAAAATTCTGCTCTTTTAAAATAACCGAGTGGTTTCTTTTAAATTTGTTCCAACGATTCGACTTTGGTTTATTTTCTTTGCATTAAAATAATGCGTCCCATCATTTAACCTATCATTGCAGAAAACAACGAAAATACAACGTCCTCTTATGCCATCTGCATTCGCCACTGGGTCCCGTCATCACCCGTTAGGTTACTTAACTAACGACAGAGCGGGGGCTGGGCTAGCGCGGGTGTAAAACATAAGTGACGTCTAAATAGCTATCATATATAGATATTATACATTCGTCAGACGCAATAATAGGCATTCCAGATCTCAGATGAACATTATTGGATATACAAGCAATCCGCGTTTGCTTTGAGCCTTCAATAAAAGACGGATTACACAGTTGTGATGAATAGCCATTACCCCACCCTAGATCCCTACGGGTACGGCAAACTACCCGCCAAGTACCCGAAGTGAAGCGGTCTCTCTCAACAACGTGAGTAGGCCACTAAACACTTCAACGTACCCGGTAGTCTGTGTACCCCACCTTGGGTCTATCCTAGGAGCAAAAACAGTAAATGAAATAATACAACGGTGGCAACAACCGCAACCTGGATGTGCCCCGCAATAGAATATTACATCATATTACAATTTATATCGAATGAATGAATATAAAACCCATCTCAAACCCCGGCTAATCATCATAACGATCCAATCAAGTTCATATACACAAACAGTAAACATTACAGAAATGTGCAACCCCCTGCCAACCGACATACTAGCAGTTAGGAGAGGTTTACGAACACATTAATCATTACAAATAAAAACCCGATTAGAAAATAACTTAGAATATCGATCGACAACCTTTTTCCGTGTCTACCCCAAATGCAAGCCATCACAGAAGTAACCTGGGCAGAAACAGAATATACTGGAAAACAAAACACCAAAATATATGAATAACAGAGCAAATCCGAGTCAACTCGGTCTTGACTCGGCAGCGGATCCGCGGCCAAAAGCACCTTATTGCCGCGGATCCGCGGCCGTCTTGCCGAGTTAGGGGCTTGTATTTTCCCAGTATTCTAATAATACCCTGCTGTGAATTTTAAGGCATATCAAATAATTTTTGTGACACTTTTAAAATCAACAGAAACTGTTAGGGTGTTCGGGGTGTTGTTTTTGTGTTTTCCGTCGATCGAAGTTCTAATTAGTTGCTAACAAGCTAGTAATGGTTTAGTTGGCTCTGATACCACTGTAAGTCCATGTTACGCACCCCACGAACTTGCGGGGAGGCGGAATATATGAAAAATGATTATCAAAGCTTCGTAACACGGACTTGAGCGCATGAATCGTGTCTAAACCGTTACTAGCAAACCACGAAAGGTTTAACTACTCTGATTCGAAGTTATACCTCACGTTACTTGTCCTTCGGGTCTTCATCACTGTCCTCCACTCTTTGTAGGCTCTTTGGAACATCGGCACCTCAACGGCCTCCTCGAGTCAAAGACGATCCACCCGAGAGCTCCTACTCCAAGCTTAACCTCTAACTTGAGGTAACTAGGTTTCTCAAAGTGCTAATCTAAGCAACCTAGGTGATATAGAGTTGGATTATGGATGTATTAGTCTAGCTAACCCTTGATCTCAACACATGAGAGGTTAGGGTTAGGGTTTGAAGAGAGAGAGCTTGAGGAGAGAGAAGGTGAGAGTGAGAATCCTTTTGGATGATGAATCATTTGTGTATATATGAAACATATCATATAATTAAATGAATATCAATTAATGATATATCATAATATTTCATTAATACACTAAGTGATTCATCACATGAGTCATATAAATCATAAATGATTCATTAACTCCATGTATGAATCACACCATGACTCACTTATCCAATTAATGCAAATGCCACCTTAACCCCCAAGTCACCATGCTTCAAGAAGCTTCCCGACAAATTACGAGAACGCCCCTCCTATCCGTAAAAACATGGAAAAAACTTTAGACTGTATAAATCCAATAATCCGATACTAGAATCTGGCTTAAACCAAAGCCGACTAGTAAAAACTGTCCGAACATCGTACGTGCGTAAAAACACGTATGCGTCCGAACCCTATCGTAAAACCATACGACCTCTATATCGTTTCGCCTGAAGCAGGGAAACTCTCTGTGTGGGACTCTAAAGACTCGACACTACGCTGGCAGTGGGTTTAACAATAGACCGCAAGCGGCACTAGATGTATGTAACAGTCCCCAGGTAGATGTCGATAAGAAGGCCGATGAGTAAGCCCATCCGAACCCCTACTGAGCCTGCTGTGACAATCTCCGTACAGTCCGGTCTGTTCGTCTGGGACTATCGCATATCGGGTCTAGGGGCGGCAAGCGTCAGTGCCCTAAAAGCGGTATAAGTCGTATCGGAGCGTAGCCCATTACACCTTGAGAAACTACTGGAAAACCTACCAGTAAATCTCGCTTGCCCTGGCCAGGGACTTTGCGTAATGGCTCTCCGACACAGCGCAATATCAACTCCCAATACCGGGAGAGACGAATCCTGTCTAACCACCACTGCCTCTAAGTGCTCGGGACTGCACCCAACTGCTACCTGTTTGCACGACTCCTTTGAGCCGTGGTAGGATAGCAATCTAAGAACAGTGGGACACACTCGAGGCGAAGTAGCATTGTCAAGTTTGCGGACTATGCTGTACTCATGTCACCTGGGAACTGTTAACTGACGACGGGTATAATCCGAACCAACAGTTCCCCGCGAGTCCTGTCCGGTGTACCCGTAACCTAACGAGTACCTGTATACTATTTCCAGTACGACGTACTGATGGTTGTGGGATAGACCATCTCCCCAACTAGGATGAGAAGCGTACACACCAGTCTACTCCGGAGTATCAATGCCCTGCCTCAATAATCCTACGACTAGGGACCTGTATAGGATGTTGCTTATAGACTACCCAGCACCCACTAGTGTGACTGCCATCACAACGCTGGTAATCAAGCAAAGATCCTAAGGGCTCTACTAATATGTATAAGCGATACGTTACAAGAAACATATGCACATATTAAAGTAGACACAAACCAAGTAGCATACTACCATTTTTAGCAAGACTGTCAATACAACTGTGAATATCTCAAGCTTCCATTAAGTAATATACAAACTAGTATGATACAGTAATGGCCTTCTAGGGCATAAACACTAACAGTATTGTTATATTGTCTTTCTCTCACATGTTGGTAAACCCCTTAGGATGTATACTTGACTACTAGGATTATGATGCAAATCATACTAGTGGGGCCAGGGTAGTCCACTAGTTCATCCTTTAATTGTTCCTAGTCGTGGGTGTATCGAGACGGGATATCGATATTTCAGAGTAGACTAGCGTATACGTTTCTTGACCCATTTGATGGGCGATGGATGATCCTACATCCATTGGTGTTTGACATCAAAGATTGTATACGGGTGCTCAGTGGAGACTGGGTACACTGAACATGACTCGCCGAGAACTCCTAGATGATATTATACCTAACTTCAGATAGCAGTTCTCTGGTGACACTGGTACATATTAGTTTGTAGACCGGAGATCGTCATAGAGTCTTGTGTGATTCCCACTGTGCTTTGATTTCCACCCTACCACGTTCAAGAGAGCGTGCAAACAGGTGGTTTTTGGGTACAGTCCCGAGTCACATGGAGGCAATGAGCGATAGGAGGTGTTTCGTCTCTCCCGGTATTGGGGGTTGATGTTGCGCTTTGCTCGATTAGCCATAACAGGAAGTCCCTGGCCAGGGCCGATGATGAGATTTACTGGTAAGTGTTATAAATAGTTTCTCGACCAGTTATGAGCCTCACATCGGCATGACTTGTCAAGTTATTGGGGTCTGACGTTTACCACCCCAGACTCGATATGCGACATGTCAGACGAAGAGACCGGACTGTACGGTAGTGTTACTTATTGGATTCATGGGAGTATGGACAAGATTTCTTGTTGATCTTCTGATCACTCAATACCCGGGTAGCCGTTACGTCCATCTAGTACCGCTGACAGCTTGTGGGTGACTGATATGATCATCACCTACTGTTGGCGTATTGACGTGTCTTTAGAGTCCTACACAGAGGTTTCCTAGCTCATGTGAAATGAAGTCGGGCACATATGTGATATGTGCGGGACGGAGATTGATACTTGTATGTGATACAGTATTCTAATCTCGCGATATAGGTTATATGTGATATAACCAGATTGTTGAATCAAGTGTTGATTCAATAATTTGTTATATGTATATTTGATATACATGTAAATGATATTAGTCGGTTGTATATGATCTAGCCGGGTTATTAAATCAAGTGTTGATTTAATAATTTAATATATAATTATATATTTGATATATTAATATATATTAACTAATATTAGCTCACTTAAGCAAATGTTTTCTCCAAATACATACAAATATATATGTGATATATATTAATGTATTTATTTATGTGTCATGCTAGATGATACATTGGACTTGGGTGTATGAGACTCATACCTAAATAAAGATAATTTGGGTGTTTAAATATTAAGGCAAAAATCAAAATTAGGTTGATATTAGCATGGCTAAGATTCTTGTGGAAGCATGTAGAAGCCTTGATTTAAGTTCACTAATTTTGTTTTACTCTAGATATTTATTAACCTAACCATTATTTTTAGCCATGGTTAAGTCTCTACATGAGTTTATATGAGATATTTTCTCAGCCATGGTTCAATACTTGATGACTTGAGATCACTTCTTCATCTCTTTCATTGCGTTCTAGCTTTCTTGAGAGAAGAAAAAGAAAAAGAGAAAAATAATTCTAAAGTGAGCAAAATTCCTACTTCATCAATTTATACCAAACTAGCCATTTAGTATAGGTTGTTTACTGCACTAATCCATCAATTGGTGAAGAGGTAGCTTGAGTTAGAGATTTTTCGACATAGATCATCTTCGGCCTCGAAGATCCTTGAGCAAGCTCGGTCCTTTCATCTAGTGGAGCCTAAGAAGAGTCCGGAAGACCACTACTTGGAGCAAAGGGGCTACTACACGGAGCTTTAGAAGTGAAGGACCGGTCTACAAAGGTTGTATTCCTATATCAGTTATTGTAAAGTTGTTTACATGTTTTAAAAACCCTAATTCTCTAGTTAGATCCTTAGTCGGGCTCGCTCGGCACCCTAAATTTTTAAAATAGCATACTTGATGCTTGCCGAAACTCGTCGGGGGTGCTAAGCGAACCCAACATGTACGAGGCGGTGATAGACCGCATAGAGGGCCACTTTGGACGCCTTCATCCCCGGCGATCTCCCCTCCTCCAATTGCTCATTTACGCCATCTGGATGATGTCCCCGGGGCTGCACAATGCCCTGTCTCCGCAACTGAGGGGCGAGGCGATCAAAAATTTGCACTCGCTCTACCACCTCGGCCTGATCTCGAAGCGCAGACGGGACCGATCAACATACTTTCTTCTGGAGTGTTTCCAGAGGAGGCTGATCGCTGATTTTGGTCCAGCGGATGGTGCTTCCGTAGCCGCTAAGGAAGTTAGGGCTCGGCTGGCGGAGATTTTCTCAGAGTACCATCAACAATGCTTCCTTAATCCCCGCCACCTGCTGTAATTATTTTTTGTAAGGCAGAGGAGCTTATAATACCCCTTAATCAATAAAGTTTATTTTTGGCGGTAGTGTGTTTTTTTCCTTCTCGCACAACTTTTAAACTTTAACTAAATGCCAACAGGAACAACTTTATTTATTTCAGAAAGAGGATACAGATACATTTTTTCATTTGTATAACTTGAGCTTTTCAGCGTTGTAAGGCCGGGGAAAATTATAGCCCCGGGCGTCCTGCAAGCGGTATGCCCTGCTGGGCAACGCCTCTTTCACGAGGAAAGGTCCATCCCACTTCGGGGAGAACATATGTAGCATGCTCGAGTCTGCGAACTCGTTTCTTTGTAAGATCAGATCTCCTGCCTTAAAGTCCCGATGTTTCACCCGGACATTGTAGTAGCGAGAGGGTTGTTGTTGATAGATGGCCTCTCTGATTTGTGCTCAGTCCCGCTTCTCTGATAAGACGTCCAAGTTGTTTCGGAGTGCCGAGGTGTTGGTTTCGTCGTCGAAATGTTCGACCCTATAACTGGGCAGTCCGATCTCTGCCGGGACCATTGTCTCGGTGCCGTAGCAGAGACTGAACGGGGTTTCTCCCGTAGGTGTTTTCCTTGACGTTTGCAGTGCCTACAGGACCCGAGGTAGTTCCTCGAACCAGCCGCCTTGTCTTCCTTCTAGGCGGGCTCGGAGACTGCGGATGACGCCTCGGTTTGCTACCTCTGCCTGCCCGTTGCATTGAGGATGGGCAACCGCGGAAAACTTCATCAATATGTGGTATTCGGCTCAAAACTCTCTGACTTTGTCATTTTTGAAGTTGGTCCCGTAGTCGATGATGATGCATCTCGGGATCCCAAATCGGGTGATTATGTTGTTATGAAGGAACTTTATAGTGGAGGCGGTGTCTGGTTTTCTGATGGGGACAACCTCTATCCACTTTGTGAAGTAGTCTATCGCGATGAGGATGTACTTGTGTCCGCCCGTGCAGGTAGGGAGTTAGCCCACCATGTCCATCCCCCATTGTGCGAACTGCCAAGGGGAACTGAGGGTCGTTAGCTCGGTAGCGGGGTGATAGGGTATGCTGCCATGGAGTTGGCAGCTTTTGCATCTTCGGACAAGCTTCTGAGCATCCTGGTGTATCCTCAGCCAATAATATCCTTGGAGCAGCGTCTTCTGGACCAGGGTGCGGGCCCCTTGGTGTGCCCCTCCGACCCCTTCGTGTATCTCTCGTAGAACATAGTCGGCTTCATGGGGGTCGACGCATCAGAGTAGGGGTTGTGTGTATGAATTCTTGTAAAGGTTTCCATTGCTCCAGATAAAATGACGTGCTTTTTCCCGAAGGCGGCGTGCCTCTCCTCGGTCTTTCGGAAGCATACCATCTTTTAGGAATTCTACGAGGGGCTTCCTCCAATCTTGGCCTTCCTCATGAGTCGTGTATACTTGGAGCGTTATCTTTCCATCTTCCACGCTAGGATGTGGCAAGACTTCGAAGAGGATATTCTTCTTATGGTTGGCCATATAGGAAGAGGTGAGCGTGCTCAAAGTGTCAGCCTGGGTGTTCAGGTTCCGGAGAATCTGCTCCACTTGGACTTTGTCGAAATTTTTGCGAAGTCTTTTTACCTCGGCCAGGTACTTTGCTATGAGCGGTTCCCGGGCCTCAAATCGCCCGGTCACTTGGCCGACGACCATGGCGGAGTCGCTGCGAATCTGGATCGTCTTCAGCCCTACCTCAGAGGCAATTCGCAATCCTGCTAACAAAACCTCGTATTCCGCGGCGTTGTTTGACGCTCTTAACCCGAGCCTCAAAGATTATTCCATCTATGATTCGTCCGGGCCTCAGATGATCAGGCCAGCCCCGCTCCCTTCCTCGGTAGAGGATCCATCCACGTAGAGAACCCAATCGGGGACGGGGTAGGGTACTTCTTCGACCGAGGGTCAGGGTCCGAGGTCCCATGCTCCCGCTCCTTCTTTTGTGGGAATGGTACATTCGACCACGAAGTCTACTAGGACCTGCGCTTTGATGGCTTGCTTGGGGCGGTATTTTATGTCCAATTAGGATAATTCCCACCTCCATTTCTCTAGACGACCTGATGATTCGGGGAGGCGAGAATAGCCCCTATAGGTCGCTCGTGAGGACAGGGATGGTGTAAGCCTGGAAGTAGTGCCGTAGTTTCCTCGAGGTGACGACAAGAGCCAAGACCATCTTTTCTATGGCCGGGTTGTAACATTTCAAAATAATAAAATATTATTTTTGGGAATTTTTATAATTTAATATTATTTTAATGAATATTTTAATATTTCGGTATAATTAAATCCCGATAAATTGGGAAAAAAATTTGGAAAATTATGGAAAATTCTAAAATAGGGTATTTTATGGAATTATGCAATTTCTAGGTTTTTATGATTAATTATATGCTAATTTAGTGCTAATCGCGATTAAAAGTCGCTAATCGGTTTTTAGCATTTTTGTGCAAAACATGCACATATCATTTTTTTTTACACTTGTGTTACATGTTTACCATGGTTTGTTTTGGGTTTACTATTTATGTGAGAAGGATTTAGAGGGAAGAAGAAAAGAAAAGAAAAGAAATGAAAAGCAAAAGGGATAGAATATAATATTGAGGTATGGTGAAGAGAGAGAGAAGGGGGGGTTTGCCTTGACTTGGACTTGGCCATGCTCTCATGTTTCCAACACTCATTTCTCTCCCTCTCCTTCACTTGCTGCTGCTGCTGCTTCCTTCACCTCCCTCCCCTCTTCAACTCCTCAAAACACATCCAAAAACACTTCAAAAGCCCCACTCCCTTTTCACTAAAAAGATGCACAAGCTCAAGGCAAACGCATTGGACCAAGAAAGCAAGGATTTTGGCCACTTGGGGCAACTCAAGAATTTTCTTGAGTTGCCAAATGAGGTATTTTCTGAACCACTAGCTTAGTTTTGCATTACTTATACCCCCATGCTAGATTAGAACCGATATTGTGTGATGTTGTGGACTTAAGGAAAACCTAGTTAGGGTTTATGGGAAATTGAGAGTTGTGTTGTGAAATTGAGCTCAGTAGAGGCTACACAAACACCCTAGTGCTTGAATTAAGACCCAAACCTGAGACTTGAAACCCGGAATACGGATTTAGAAACCGATATCGGAAGATTTGTGGAATCTGTGAAGGTTATATGAGATCTGCTATCACCCCGAGACTCTGAAAATTATTTTGGATTGACAATGAGATGTGCAGGCACCCAGGAAGCTAGACCCAAGACCCCAGCCCCTAACTCCCTGACTCAGCGCAAATAAATCCATTCTGGCCGCAAATTGCGGCCAGACCAGGGTTGATTTGGCTCGTTTTTGTTCTGTAGCTCCTACATCTATAGATTAGACCCCTGGCATGTGAAAAATTGTCCAATTTGACCTAGGGTAGAATTTGGAGCCTTTTTCCTAAGTTGCTGTTTTGATTTGTGTTTCCGTATTCCGTATTTTAAATTCTGGATTTGCGTATTAGTGTTTTACCTCGAATACTTGGCGTTTGTACGACGATATCGAGGATTGATTGATGATTTTGAAAGCGTAGTCCATAGGTTCTAACTTATAGTCCTTAGCGTATCGTTTTAGTTTTGATTTGGTTTTAATGCGATGCGATACATATGATGTGTAGGTACCCCATGAAGACTTCGGGACGACAAGCAAGTGCGTGGCGACGTCGACAAATGAAGACGCAAGGTGAGTAGATTATATCTACGGGGGAAGTCGGGTGGATGGCGTATAGCACCCCCGCAGTCCGAAGTTGGTATACTATATATGTGTGTGTGTATGTGTGTGTGTGTGTGTGTGTGTGTGATAGCTTATAGTGTGTCGTGGATATTGAGATTAAATGTACTATGGTTAGATTAGGGCATAGAAATAAACTAGTATAGTTCCTACTTGCGAACCCTAGAATAGGTTTACACCCACATGCACACACACGCTTATTGCTATACTTATACTGTGATGATGAGGATAGTGGATGACATTGGAGATGAGTCGATGATATTGGGCATAGTGCCATGAGATCGGTGATATGATATGATTCGTATTTGGGATACGACTTGTGATTTTTAGCGGGCCTTTGGACGTGTGTTTCACACAAGCATTCATACTTATATAGATGGTACCAATTTGTACTAGACTTAGATCAGTACCCCAGATCATGAGAGATGATGATAAGGATACCAGATAATTGATGAGATGACTGTGATATTGACCCGTACCCAGATTTGGGATGCCGTACGAAGGATTTACGTACGAGCTATATATTGATGATAGATCCGCACTCATGACTCGAGAATGTCATATGATATACTGTATCGTACGCAATACTATTGAGGCAGGATCACCGACTATTATATTTATATTCATATTTATATCGACTCAGATTTACGTGGTTTCCGTATCCCTCCCGATTGACTTGATAGTTAGATCTGTAGTTTGCATAGTAGATTTTAGACCAGACCCGAGTCATACCTATTTCAAAAATTAACAAATCGGGAGTATTTTAAAGACGGGCAAAGGGATTCTACGGATATTTTCAAGCGACGCATCTTTTCTCAAACACCGTAGCCCTTATTTTTCTAAAAACCCCGATTCGTCTTATTTCAAATGGCATAACTGCATGACATATACATATTGATGTAGATTCTTCACTGTTGTGTTGATTATTCGATTTCCGCATATTCATGCTATTCGCATCGCTTTGCATGTGTAAATGTGTTTATTGCTATATTACAATCATGCTGTTAGGACACCAGCACCATTATCGATGATGCGTATGTTCTACGTACACTGCTTGCCGGCTCACACACTTCATCATCGATAATTGCCATGTCACTACACTGTAGTACTGTTGCATTCAGGATATGACCCTTGCATGGCATACTTGTGTACCTGTATACCGTATATTCATACGTATTCGCACATACACAGATGATTCTGGCTTGATTAGAGATTTGGGAACCGCAAGATACTCCTTCAAACTGATTCATTTTAAAAGAGCGGTTTCCCTCAATATGTACATATTACTATTCCATGTTGCATGATATACTGATATACTTGCATTCCTTTTACATGTCGCATACATCATGCTTTTGATTATACGCATTGAGATATGTTGTTTCCATGATATTTCTGGATTTGGGAACCATGGGTATTTCAAAGAGATTATCTAAATGTTTTAAAAACCCGGTTACCCTTGATATGATTTTTCAGTGCGTCCACCATGTGTTTTCTCGGTGCTGAGAGCGACATGTGAAACCCGATTCGAGGAGGCGGCGAGGCCGATTGCGGGTACATGGTGGGCCCAGTATGGTACCCCGGGGCAAGAAAGGGATGCTGTGTATACAGACGGTGAGTCTGAAAGATGGAGTACTACCTACCGGTGATTGTATTTGAGCATGGCTGATATCCGGAGGATACTGACCGGAGTTGAGAGATGATATGGGCCGCCCCGGACTGACGGAGCCCGATATATGAAGATTTACGTGCCGATGATAGGCACAGGTTTCATGATGTTTTCGAGTGTCGATGCTTGACACTCAGGTTCCATGATTTGATATGTCGCGAGAGACGCATGTTGATTCATATCCTCATATTTCCATGCATATGTTTTATGATATTTACATGCATGATGTTTATTGTCATTGGGTGACACGTGGGCGATTTCCACATACGTATATTGACCTTGATGGTATTGATTACCTAGTTGGATGATATCCACATACTTATTGACTTCATGATATAGTCGACATTGATCATACCTCATATTTACGATATGTTATTACTTGAGGCATTGGCATGAGCACTTGGCACTACACTCATGTATAGATGTTACATGGCCACCTTATCGTGCTTCAGACTTATTCATTTGAGGTTTATATATATATCTGATCGTATTGACCTAGGATTGTGTCATACATACAATTTCTGCTCTGTGATGTTTTCTATTCACGAGTTGGCAACTCACCCCCGTTGTGCCACAGTTCTTGCAGGTTTTACCGTACAGGTTTCATTACGGCTTGTGGGTGCTTGATATGATCATCACTCATTCTATCATGGTTGTTGATATAGTGGATGGTGGCAATATAAGACTCACACCATATATAAATACGCCGGCAGTGGGTGATGATCATATCAAGCACCCCCAAGCCGCAAGCAGTCAGCTAAACGTAACGGCTACCCGGGTATTGAGCGATCAGAAGAAAACAAGCGAACCTGTTACAACTCCCGTCAAGCCAACCGGCAACACTACCGTACAGTCCGGTCTCTTCATCAGATATGCTGCATATCGAGTCTAGGGATGGTAACGTCGACCCTAATAACTCAATAAGTCATGCCGATGAATGGTCTATAACAGATCGAGAAACTACTGATAACACTTATCAGTAAATCTCAACAGCCCTGGCCAGGGACTTACTGATATAGCCAATCGAGCACAGCACAACATCAACTCCCAATACCGGGAGAGACGAAACCCCTCCTATCGCTCATCGCCTTCGTGTGTCTAGGGACTGTACCCAACGGCCACCTGTTTGTACGACTCAGTAGAGCCGTGGTAGGGTGGTAATCAAAGTACAGTGGGAGAACACACAAGACTCTATGACGATCTCAGGTCTACAGACTAACTGTTCATATCAGATTTTTGCATTTTCATACCGCCCAATTTTTATCACATTGCATATCGGTAGATACTCTTGAGCCGTGTTTGCTAGTCAATTGCAGGATACAGGTTCCCGGTTCTCAAACGGAGAAATTCATGAAAAACACGACAAAATCCGGTTCCTACCAACCACAGATAAAACACGGTCTCCGCTCTTCATCCGTATGTTGCCAGATACCAGTTTAGGAAGACAAAGTGTCAACTCAATGTCATTCTCATGCACAAGGCTCAATGGTAGCACAAAATCCAAGAGATCTACGCGGAGCTCGAGGCAATCATCCACAAAAAAGTCCACCTTTGCTCAATAGAAATTCTGGAAGAAATAGGAATGAATTATCAGAAAATACCCACACCAGACAAGAGGGGACAGGAGACCAGGAAAAACCTCAGAAGCCCACACCCTAAACACACTATAGGGGCGCGGATCCGCGGCCATAGGGGGCTATAGGCGGCGGATCCGCGGCCGTACAGTGGGTTCAGGCAGTGACTTTTCAGGGGCAGTTTGGTCATTTCGTCAGGGTTCTGTTGGTTGCCCTAGGGTTTCATTTCGTGGCCTATAAATAGCCCAGAATTTTGAGAAGGAAGGGGTCCAATTTCTTGTATTCTCATTTTGCCTAGTTTTAGTGTTGTTCTTCTTCCTCTTCTCACCTCTTCTCCATTAAACTTGTAGTGAGCTTTTGAGTGAAGAGTGATGAATAAAGAAGACCATTTTTATTATCATGCTTGTCTCTTTCTTTACTTGTTGTAATGTGTTGTAATTTTAATTGTTAAGTAGTTGTTGTTACTTGCTTGATTGTTTCTTTCTTCTCTCTTTTTCTTTATCATTACATACGACAATGATACTTACGCTCGATCCTCGCCAAGGTGAGGTCGCAAACAGTTAGTCGTATTCTTCTAATCTCCTTCTTTCTATCTTCCTCTTTTGTTTTGTTTTGTTTTTCCTATCATGAAGTGTGAGTAGTTTTTTACTTGTTAGGGTAGGATAAGGGAAGTTTGAGAGAAGGAAATCTCTCTCACTCTTTCCTTGCCCAACAGCTTAAATCGACTCCCGTTAATTGAACCACAATCCGCTCCTTACGGCACCCTATCCTACATGATAGCGGTGATTCCGTAGTGAGACCGGTTGTGGTTGAATTAACCGGAGGTTATGGATAAGAGCCAAGAACGGACGGACAAGCACCAAAAGGAAGACTTATGCGTTGGAAAGCCTAGCTTATACTCGCAAAGTCCTTCCTAGTCGTGCTAATCCCCGTTGTTGCCGATTACCGTAACACCGATATTAAGTGGGGCAACGAAAGATATGGAGACTCCTAACTCAAACTAACCTAATCCTAACCCTAACAAGCTCTCTTTAAATATCAACTTAACACTTAGATAACCACAACAAAATCTGAACACAGGACTTAACTCGTCGAAAAACACATAGAAAAAGATTCCCATCTCCCTGCGGACGACCCGTACTCAACCGGCTAGCTACAAGCGAAACCGTCTTGATTGCGGTATTTAAACTAGAACTTGAACACGAACAAACTCTACCAATCAAATGGCGCCGTTGCCGGGGAGACGGTAGTTTATTTCTTTGTGTAATTTCGGGTTAATTTGTAAGTATAAAAAAAAAAACGAAAAAAAATATATACTTTGTAAAAGAAACCATCTTGTTATTCTTGATTAGTTTTTGTGCAAGTGTGCAGGAAATACGAAGCTCAAGATCGACGCCAAAGACGTTGGAAATACGGAGTTCAAGTACAGTGCCAAAGACGTGGGAAGATAGACCCACATTTTCGCGGCTACACCGCGACGGACAAAAACGAAGCATCCGGTCTACCGTAAAAATCTGGAGTAGATACAGTGAGCAACTCAGCATTCCACACATCCAGACAAACAGAGAAAACCAAACAGAGCCCACACAAGAAAAATGAAGCCCCAATACCCACTTACTGCCGCGGATCCGCGGCAATAGGGGGGATTAGGCCGCGGATCCGCGACCTGTTGGTGGCTTCAGGGCCCCAAATTTCTCTGTAAGTTCCCTGTTCTTCCCCCCTCTCCTCTGGACTCCACTGAATTGTGTTTTCTGCAGGCTTCTTTGCACAAATTCTTCTCCCCCTTCCAATAAACTGTTCTTGTGCAGGATTCTTTGCGCCGCAAATAAAAATTGTTTGCAGTTGATTTGTTACTGCTTTGCATTTCTTTAATACGGACTTAAGGGGCTTGAAACCAATCCAGATTGGGTGGGGATTTCATCACCCTTCCCAGGACCCCAAAAATCACTAAAGCATATGCATTGTCCTTTGTAAATTAAAAAATACTAGACTTCAGCCCTAAGGACTTCGCGCTCATTAGGAGAAGATAAACCGTGTTTAGAACCTCGCTTAACCGTATATTGATTACGGGGTGTCTAGGAAAGTGTTAAAGGCGCAACCGCCGAAAGAGAAAGGGTTATTTAATTAAGGAACTTCGCGAAAGCGTTGGACAACCTCCCCTTATCTCTGCACTTACCTGGCCTCATGATCGGTGTATTTTTAAGCCCGTTTCTCGACATTGTTTAACTTCGACAATCAAGTTCAGGAGCAGGTCTAGTAGACCTAGGCGACCGTAGATCTAGGTATGATTGTGCATATCTTGTTTGTGATTGCTTAAGCCGTATTTCCGTACATACTTCTGTAAATCTCTTTCTAAAAAGAAAAAAAAAAAAGAAAAAATCAAAAACTTTTATAAAAACTTGCCCTTTTGTCGCCAAATCCATTTTCACCCAACACCCATCGCCTTTCTTCATTGACGTTTTCTTACCCTCACCTTCTCCGCTTTGACTATACTAAACTCGTTTAGTGTATGTCCGCTTGGACTCGGGACACTAGCGCCCGTCTAGTCCGCGTTACGTTAGTCGCGACCGACTACGCGATCGACTCCGAAGTCGATACTCCGTCCACTCCTCTTTCTCCTCTTCCTTTGCCGGCCAACTCCGACGTTGACCGAAATTCTGTTCATACATCTTCACCTTCCTCTCCTTCCGCGATGTCGGGATTTAATCCGAACATCTCTTTGACCACCCCTGGATTGGCTCCACCTCCTACGGAGACCAATCTCCCACCACCTCCGCCTGTTGTAGCGCCGCAGCGAATCGCGCTCCAGGATCGTTTCTACCCTACCCGTTCTGCACTTCCCACCTGTCTTTCTCTTCCTCCGGCCAATGGGGACAACTTTGAAATTAAGCCCCATTTCATCAACATGCTTCCACGTTTTCATGGGCTTGAATCTGAAGATGCCTATATCTTCATAAATAAATTTCAAAATGTCTATGCCATGATGAAAACCACCCAGCTGTCGGACGATGCTATACGTCTACGGGTCATTCCGTTCACTTTATGCGATCTCGCAGAAAAATGGCTGTATAGCACCGCTTCCCACTCAATCACCAGCTGGGACGAGTTTATTAAAGCGTTTCTGAAAAAATTCTACCCAAATCATAAGACCGCAAGAATTCGAAATGAAATCAACCAATTCTCCCAGCTTCCTTCTGAACCCTTCTGGAAGTGCTTTGACCGATACAAAGACCTTCTTGTTCAGTGTCCTCACCACGGTATAGAGAAATGGCAACTCTGCCAAACCTTATACGAGGGACTGAACCCAGCAACGAAGCAGTTGCTGGAAACCATCTGTCAGGGCCACTTCCTATCCAAATCTGACGAGGAAGCGTGGCAGTTCTTTGACGATCTTGCGGAGCAAACGCTACAGTGGGAGAGCACCAGACCGACTTCTTCTTCTTCTACCTCCACTTCTACCGGTCAGTCTAGGGTAGGAATCCACCAACTCGATGTCTCTATTGCGATGAAAGCTGAAATGGCTGCAATAACACGAAAGCTTGAAGCGATAGAGAGCAAATTTTCTGCTCCTGCCCCCACACCTGTT
Source organism: Agapanthus africanus (assembly GCA_030015575.1). NCBI lineage: Eukaryota > Viridiplantae > Streptophyta > Magnoliopsida > Asparagales > Amaryllidaceae > Agapanthus > Agapanthus africanus. The sequence continues at coordinate 223,497,613 of CM057344.1, read as the reverse complement.
CTCCCCCTTCGTACCATCTGCGCTTGTTGTTCCGATCCTTCCCACTTGACCGAAGAGTGTCCTTACAATCCACCCCCGCAAGGACAGGATCAGGTTAATGCTGCCTTCCAGCAAAGACCGAGGAATGATCCATACTCTTCCACCTATAATCCCGGTTGGAGGAACCACCCCAATTTCGCCTGGAATCAGAATCAGAATCAATTCCAGGGCAACAATTTCCAAAGGGCCCCTTCGCCGCAACAACAAGCGCAGCAACAAACTCAGTATCAGCAGCCCTTCCAACCCCAACCCTTCCAAAACCAGACGAACAACTTTGCACCGAACAACTCTTTTCCACCAAACAATTTTGTTCCGTCAAACACTGATAAGGTTTCCTCGCTCGAGCGAAGTCTGGAGGCGTTTGTTAAACAATCGACTCAATCCACCGCCAACATCCAGTCTTCGATTCAATCTTTAGTGCAACACACTACTGCACACGGGCAAAGCATCAAGACCATCGAGGCCCAGATTGCACAGCTGAACGCGGCCTTGAGCGAGCGAGAGAAGGGGAAGCTCCCGTCCCAGCCACTTCCAAATCCCGGCCACCCACATAATGCACATGTTGCTCTTGAACAACAAAACCATAATGTGAGTGCCGTGACCACACTGAGATCGGGGAGGGTGCTGCAAAACAACATTGGCAGACGTATCAACGATGACACCCCGGCCGCTGTTTCTTCTTCTTCTTCTTCTGCTTCTTCTTCTTCTTCTTCGTCTTCTGAGCCTATTCTCCATTCTTCAACAGGCTCTCCTTCCTCTTCTTCTGCTCTGAACGGACCCACTTCTCACTCCACGAAAACACCTATTCTGGGATCCGTTCAAACTCCAAAATCTCCTCTTCCAGCATTAGACTCAATCAATTTTCAAAATGTTCCATTTCCAAACCGGTTGAGGTCTAATAAACAAAATCCACAAATGGAGAAGATTTTGGAGTTATTCAAGCAAGTTAACATTAACATTCCTCTTTTAGATGCTGTCCAACAAGTCCCATCTTACGCGAAAATCTTAAAGGACTTGTGCACGAAAAAGAGGAAGTCTCAGGTACCCAAGAAAGTTTTCTTGGCTAGTGCTGTGAGTGATGCCCTTACCCAATCTTTACCATAAAAACGGAAGGACCCTGGCTGTCCTACGATTTCAATTACTATTGGGGATAAGAACATCAACCGCGCACTATTAGATCTTGGTGCCAGTGTTAACTTGCTTCCGTATTCAGTATACGAGCAATTAGGCGTCGGAGAGCTGAAACCCACCCACTGCACTCTCCAGATGGCCGACCGATCGATCACCCATCCTAGGGGTGAGCTAGAGGATGTGTTAATAAGAGTCGGGGACTTCATATTCCCCGTCGACTTCATTGTCTTAGATACACAGCCTGTAGCTAACCCCCGGAATCAAATTCCGGTGATACTCGGTCGCCCATTTCTCGCAACCTCAAATGCTGTGATCAATTGTCGCAATGGTTCGATGAACCTCTCTTTTGGAAATATGACAATTGAACTCAACATTTTTAGGTTGGGGAATCAGCCCGCCGAACCTAATGCTCATATACTGGATGTCTGCTCGATCCAGGAGATCACCCCCTAAGAGTGTGAATTCGAGGAGTTTCTGTTTGAACACGATAATCTTGACGCCACTAGTGCGTTTCTCCTCGAACCTGCTGCTGCTTCTGCGCCCGATAACGAATACGAGTGTTTCACGTTCTTGAACGATCTTAGCCGCGCACAACCCGAGTTTGAATCTTTTGACTTTCCGGATGAGTTACTTGAACCATCCAACTCGGTTGCCTACACTCGCTTTGAACCTTTGCTGGAGTCCTTTGAGTTTGAGACCTTTGCACCAGTCTTGCCTTCCATCATTTCACCTCCAACGCTCGAACTCAAGCCTTTGCCGTCTCACCTTAAGTACGCCTACTTAGGTGAGAACGAGACCCTCCCTGTCATCATTTCGGCTTCTCTAGCTCCAGAGCAAGAGAAAGCCCTTCTCGCGGTCTTGCACAGCAACAGGCAAGCTTTTGGCTGGTCCATGGCGGACATCAAGGGGATTAGTCCCCTGATCGTTGAGCATCATATTCATCTGATGGATGATGCCAAACCAGCCCGGGATCCACAAAGACGTCTTAATCCAGTCATGAAGGAGGCTGTGAAGAAGGAGATCGTCAAATGTCTAGATAGTGGTATAATTTACCCTATCTCTGATAGCCAGTGGGTTAGCCCCATTCATGTTGTCCCCAAGAAGTCGGGCATCACGGTCATAACCAACGAGGCGAATGAGTTAATCCCTACTCGCACCCAAACTGGGTGGCGAGTTTGCATTGATTATAGAAAACTCAACGCCTCAACGCGGAAAGACCACTTTCCGCTACCTTTCATTGACCAGATGCTGGAACGATTGGCCGGACATGAGTACTATTGTTTTCTTGATGGCTACTCTGGCTATAATCAAATTCCCATCGCCGAAAAAGACCAGGACAAGACCACTTTCACTTGTCCTTTCGGCACGTTTGCATATCGACGCATGCCCTTTGGGTTATGCAATGCGCCCGCTACCTTCCAGCGGTGTATGATGGGAATTTTTTCTGACATGGTGGAAAAATTTCTGGAGATTTTCATGGTTGACTTCTCCATCTTCGGCGACTCCTTTGACGAGTGTTTGCTGCATCTTGACGCTGTCCTTACCCGATGTAAGGACAAGAATCTCACTTTGAACTGGGAGAAATGCCACTTCATGGTGCGCGAAGGTATTGTCTTAGGACATATCATCTCGCAAAATGGCATAGAGGTTGACAAAGCAAAGATTGAGGTCATTTCCAATCTGCCTCCTCCCCGATGCGTCAGAGATATCCGAGCCTTCCTTGGCCATGCCGGTTTCTATAGACGGTTTATCAAGGACTTTAGCAAGATTGCTAGGCCCTTGACACTTTTGCTGGCCAAGGACACGCCTTTCGACTTCAACTCGAGCTGTGTGACTGCATTCGAGTCACTGAAACGCTCACTCACTTCTGCTCCCGTTCTCTCTTCTCCTGACTGGACGCACCCATTCGAGATTATGTGCGATGCATCCGACTTTGCCATCGGTGCTGTCCTTGGACAGCACATCAACAAGATGCCGCACGTAATCTATTACGCGAGCCGAACCCTGAACGACGCCCAACTCAACTATACAACAACTGAGAAGGAATTCTTAGCTGTTGTATTTGCTTTAGAAAAGTTCAGGCCCTACCTCATCGGCTCTCCAGTCATTGTCTACACTGACCATTCAGCTCTGCGCCATCTTTTTGCGAAGAAAGATGCCAAATCTCGGTTAATCCGTTGGATCCTCTTGCTTCAAGAGTTTGACCTTGTCATTAAGGACAAACGAGGATGTGAAAACGTGGTTGCCGATCATCTCTCACGACTTCCTTCTTCGCCTTCGCTTCCAATTCCGATCAATGACGTTTTCCCGGATGAACAACTCTTGACAGTATCGTGCGAACCCTGGTTCGCAGATATTGTGAACTATTTGGCCACGGGATTACTACCGACCGAATGGTCAAGTCAGGACAGACTTCGCTTCTTATCCCAAGTAAAACACTTTTACTGGGATGAACCCTACTTGTTCAAGTACTGTCCCGACCAGATTATTCGTCGGTGTGTCCCTGATGAGGAATTCAAGAGTGTGCTGTCATTTTGCCACGATCAAGCGTGTGGCGGGCATTTTGGGCCCAGAAAGACAGCTGAGAAGATCTTGCAATGTGGTTTCTACTGGCCACAACTTTTCAAAGACGCTCACGATTATTGCAAGACTTGCTCCCGGTGCCAACATATGGGCCGGATATCCCGGAGGAACGAGATGCCGCTCCAACCGATCTTGGTTGTGGAGATTTTCGATGTTTGGGGGATAGACTTCATGGGGCCGTTTCCCAACTCTTTTGGGAACTTGTACATTCTTCTAGCTGTTGATTACGTCTCTAAATGGGTCGAGGCTGTGCCCAGCCGGACTAACGACAACAAGGTTGTCGTTAGGTTCCTTAAAGAAAACATTTTCTCACGGTTTGGGCACCCCCGAGCGATCATTAGCGACAACGGAAGTCATTTCTGCAATAAAACTTTCGAAGCCTTGATGCGGAAATACTCCATAAATCATAAGCTCTCTACGCCCTACCACCCCCAAACCTGCGGGCAAGCCGAAGTTTCAAATCGGCAAATCAAGCAGATATTGGAGAAGACGGTTTCCAAGAACCGTAAGGATTGGTCTCTGAAACTCACTGATGCCCTTTGGGCATTTAGAACCGCTTATAAGACCGACCTTGGCATGTCTCCCTATCGGCTTGTGTACGGAAAAGCCTGCCACCTTCCTGTCGAAATCGAGCATCGCGCATTTTGGGCAATAAAGGAGCTGAATCTGTCTCTCGAGGACGCGGGCAGCCATCGGAAGCTGCAGTTGAACGAACTGAACGAGCTTAGGGATGAGGCTTACGACAACGCGGTTGTCGTTAAGAATCGAACGAAGGTGTTTCATGATAAACACCTTGTGCGCAAAACCTTCGTACCTGGTCAGCAGGAACTTCTTTACGACACCCGACTTCACTTCCATCCTGGAAAGCTCAGATCTCGCTGGAAAGGGCCATATTTCGTGCGGAATGTGTATCCGCAGGGCGCTGTGGATTTGGAAAATCCAAAGGACGGTTCACTCTTCAAGGTAAACGGACACTGCTGCAAACCGTACCTTAGCGCCGAACCAACAGAGGAGCTCCTGTTCTTATAGGAGCCGGTTTACCCTGAATGATCTTCCTCTGCCTACTTCCAAACTTCGGTTATCCAGCCAAGAACAGTGGACACTGTTCCAAATAAGTTTGGGGGTATTGATTGATCGTTTTTCCCGTTGTGTAGTATATAGAGAAATTTGTAAAGAACTTCACAACCAAAAACTATTTTGACCGCAATCAAACTACGGTGTCGGATGTAGTTTGTAGTGAGTGCGGATCGTCCACAGGGATTGCACGATTCACTTGTATTTCGATACGTTTGAAATGAAAAGTTAAGCAACAATAAAAGAAAACACGATTCAAGAATGATTTGTATTCGAGTGTCACTAATCTTTATGCAAGAATCAAGAAACTATAAACAATCAAGAATCGTTGTTTTGATAATATTTCCAATCAACAATCAAGAATATAAGAGAGGCTCGTAGGAATCGATCGGGTCTATAGACGCGATGTAATCTAAAGATTTCGTATTCTTGTCCTTCGAAGGATTGATACTAGATCGATGATCATCGACAAGAGTTAGGGTTTTCTCGTGAAACTAGGGTTTCATCTTATCCCTTGTTCTGTTGTCGATATCATTCTCATTCTAGCCTCTAACAATTTCAAGAAACGATCCTAACTCCCCAATTTCGATCGATGTCAATCAAGAAAGCATCGAAACGAAATGGGTTGTCGTTTCTTGAACTTGCTAGGGTTTACAAAACTCGTAGGACTCAAGAATCGATTAAAGCTATGTTACATCATCATTCTATTATCCGTCTCGACTCCTCGACGAGCGGAGTTTTATTCACACATCACCACACAGATAATATTCAAGAACTGTAAAGATAACATGATGCGGAATTTAAAGAAAACAAGATAAAAGAATATCACCTTTTATTTAATCAACAATTTCAATACATTCTTTCAAGATCTACAAGAAGAAGAAATCGATCGTTGACTCGGCTTCGCTCGTCTCCGTGGATCGTGGATCTACTTTGATCTCTTGCCCGATTGAAGATCGGCTCGGCTCATAAAAGGGTTGAAGGCATCTTGCTTGGCTTGCACTCAAGGTCTTGAATTGTGGTTGGATTTAGGGTTAGGGTTTCCTACAAGCTCTCTCACTAAACTTGAGGAAGAGGGGATGAAGAAAGAGATTGATTTTTCTAAGCTTTCCCAAGGTTGAATTGTTGGAGATAGTGCCCTCAGAGTCAATTATTAGGTCACAGGTACGTGATTGTAATGATTGAGGGAGGACCTATCCCGGTAGGACAGTCTTACTCGAGATGATAGTATGCTATCTGGTTTACCTTTATCATCGTGTACTGCTTTAGGTGACCTGACACGTCGCTATTACACGTTGATAGAGCCCCTAGGATTCTTGCTTGACCACCAGCAGTATGAGGGCGATCATATAAGTGGGAGCTGGGGGTCTATAAGCTTATCCTTAAAAGGTCCCTGGTCGTGGGAGTTTCGAGACTGGGCATCGATACTCCATTAGTAGACTAGTGTATACAGTCGAGACCCCGACGAGGGGCGGTGGCCGGTCTCACAAGCCACTGGTGTCAGTTGGATCACCTAAGATGTATACAGGTGCTCATTTGGTTATGAGTACACCGGACAGGACTCGCCGGGAACATGCTAGTTGGTCATATACCAGACGTCAGATGGCAGTTCCCTGGTGACATGTGTGCAGGTTAGTTCATCGACCTGGAGATCGTCATTTGTCTCGTGTGAGTTCCCACTGTACTTTGATTACTACCCTACCACGGCTCAAAGGAGTCGTGCAAACAGGTTTTAGTTGGGTACAGTCCCGAGCCACATGGAGGCAGTGAGCGTATCTTCAGGGGTTCGTCTCTCCCGGTATTGGGGGTGAGGTCGTGCTGTGTCTAGGAGAGCCATTACACAAAGCCCTCGGCCGAGGCAAGGAGATTTACTGGTAGGTATTCCAGTAGTATCTCAGGGTGTTCTGGGCTACACTCCGACACGACTTGTACCGCTTTTGGGGGTCTGACTTTTACCAACCCCCTAGGCCCGCCATGCGATGCTCATAGACGAACGGACCGGACTGCACGGATATTGTCACTGACAGGCTCAGTTGGGTGTCGGGATGAGCTTCCTCATCGACGTCCCTTTTGGTCAATAGCTGGTGGCCCGTCACGTATTGGCATATACCTCTGACGTGCTAGTGGTTAAATCCACAGCCATAGTATTGACGAGTCTTTAGAGTCCACCACACTTACAGTTACTCAGCTTTCGGGCGAAAGGTTGTAGAGGCCGTATGGAGATATGGCAAGGTCCGATTAGATACGTGCGGTATTGCACGGATCAGGATCGGACAGTCTGTACTATAGGCCGTATGGTTATATGGCAGGGTTCGATCAGATACGTGCGGTATTGCACAGATCAGGATCGAACAGATATTACTAGCCGGCTTTGGTATAAGCCGGATCCTAGTATAGTACAGTGTAGATTTTGTCTCATTGCATTTGTATTTCGGTCGGAATACAAATGCGGGTGTGTATGCACAGTATCGGGGTTTTCCTGTAATTTATTACGGGACCAGTTTTTGGAGTTGCCAGTTTGCTTTCCGTTTCGGCCAATTTCCATTGTTCCGTTCATTGGCCGAAGTTTGGTGGAGGAGGGTTTATTTGCATTGTTGCAAATAAGCTATTGTGGAAGGGGGTCTTTGTATATTTGTATCATGATGGTTTTCATGATGGGTGCCATCCTTTGACCTTGCTTGACTTGTATCTTCATGATGGCATGACTTTTTGAGTCATCATGTTTGATGGATGGTTTTTGGTGTGTTGGTTTTTCTAGTCATCATTTCTACACATCATGACTTGACCTCTCCCTTGTATGATGGTTCCTTCCCCCCCTTGCTTTTTCTCTCTCCAATCACACATGAACAAGGGGGGCCGGCCACTATTGGTGGGATAAGGAAAATGCTTCATTTGTAGTGTGGAGAAAATATATGATACTCTCATTCTTTTGGATGCAAGTTTTTTCCCTTCACCTCTCTCCAAGTTCTTCTTCCTCCACAAATGGCAACTCCACTACCCCAAAAAGAGACACAAGCTCACTACATATTCTACAACGAACCTTGGGCACGTCGAGTAGCCGGCTTCGTGCCCGAGTTGCCTCGGCATTGAGGTGGGAGCCCGTAAACGATGTAGGCAACGTGGTGCACTTCCGGCGACGAGGAGGAGACGGACGGAGATCCCGCGAGGAGATCGGATTGGAGATGAAGACCGGAGGACTTGGATCGTCGGTATATCTCTAACCCATCTTCTAGTTAGCTTGGACTTGTTAATGGTAACGATCCGGGTGTTTAGTGCGCGGTGGTGCCGGTTTGCTAAGTCCGCAAAATTTAAGTTTACCACCGTTTCCGCATTCCGGCATCGGATTGACGGCCGGGGCGCCGCCGTGCACTTACAGTGGTATCAGAGCCTCGCCATTAACTTAGTCTAGCTTTGTGTACTGTGTTTTTTAGTTCCGATCGATCGAAATGTCCAAAAACCCGTATTTGCCCACATCAGTTTTCTGTTGGAAATTTTTGGTGTCGAAAATTTTTTCAGGTTGTAAAATATTGATGTACTGGAAAATCTAAGAGCTCTGTAAAAATTCGACGAAGTAACTCCACAGTGGGAGCGCGGAACCGCCGCGAAAACCACCTTCCCGCCGCCCTTCCGCCGCGCACTGTGGAGATCACTTCACCAATTTTTTACAGAGGCCTTCTGGGCTTAAAATATGGGTTTTGGAATATTAAAATTGGGCTCATGTTTTCTGTGAGTGCTACAGTTTTGTTTGGGGGCCCACTTGTTAATTGTTTGATCAATCGGAAAATTTTAAACACATTTTTCACAGTATTTACATTATATCTGCGACCGTGAATGTCACTTGATCGGTAAATCCGGTCTAACTGCTATAGCCCGGTTAGACGGATTTGCGAACGTGACTTTCACGTTGATGTTCTGTTTTTGCTGTGATGTTGCGGATCGGTCGTGGGGGATAGCCTGGATGCAATGCTAGTACAGTTTTTGTGGTATTATGTACATTTGATTTTGCGGGGCGAGCGTCCGACCTGTGGACTGCCGTCACTGCCTGTTTGTATTATTATTTTGGGGCACGACCTGGTTGCGGTCGATGTACCCGGTGTATGTATATTTTACTTTCTGTACTAGGATTGCCCCGCGGAGGGGTGCACGGATAGCCGGGTTCTGGAGGGCAACAAGCCCGCATCTCATGGCATTGGGACGGAGGGGGCTTCACTCTAGGATTGGCGGGCTATTCGCCGCACTCGTAGGGGGTACAGGTTGACCCAGGTAGGGTGCCCAAGTTACCGGATTCCGTGAAGTGCTGGGTGGTCCATTCACGGTGCTGAAGGGGGCTGCCTCGCTTCAGGTTTTGGCGGGTGACTTGCCGCACCCGTAGGGGTCTAGGATTTCATTGCGCAGGCTATCCACACGACCAGGGGAACGTCGGGTTTCATTAGTGGCTCTGTGAAACCCGGGGATCCCAGATATCTGTATTGTTTCTGTGATGCTGTTCATTCTCTGTGATGTTGCATTTTTATTCACGCCTTGAGCGAAATATAATATATTTGTATATATATTAGTAGATGTAGTATATGTTTTGCATCCGCGCTAGTCCAGTCCCCGCTCTATCGTTAGTAAGCTAACCTAACGGGTAATGACGGGACCCAGTGGCGAATGCGGATGGCATATACGTACATCAGTATATTTTCGTTCTTTTTGGTGTGATCAATTGATGGGACTGCATTGATTCGGATCAATGCAAGTTTAAAAACAAACCTAATCTGATGTTGTTGGAACACTTTTTCAAAAAGCTGTTATTGCAAGGACGTTCACTTTTGTTTTGCATCGTGATATTCAGTTGGAATATCCTGCTCCTCAGTCGACGAGGCAAGGGCCGAGATCCCTTCACCGGGAGTGACCCCTTGGACAAAAGTTTGCGTCAGGGCATTAACTTCACTATAGCCGATTACTTTTGCTTTGCATCGCGGTATTCATTTGGAATATCCTGCACCCCATTCTACGGGGAAAGAGCCGAGATCCCTTCACCGGGAGTGACCTCTTTAGCAACGGTTTTCGTCACTATATTTTCAAAAAGCTATCAGTTCCTTCAACGATATCAAGTTCTTTACGTTAAAGGTTTTCGCCAGAAACCATTCGTAGCCCTCCGTCGTTTCATATGGGTAGGCAATAGTATTCAAGCTGTGTTTGTTGGCCAAAGTCAAGGCACAGTGTTTGGTAGCTGTTGGTTATTCATATGCAGCATAGATAGATGCGTTGGTTTGGGACAGTCGTATAGCCTTGTTGGCCAAAGTCAAGGGCTTGTGCGGGTGGATTCAAATCAACCTGGAGAATGACGGGTAGAACTTGACATGTGACTTATGATTTGTTGGCCAAAGTCAAGGTCATAAGAGCATGGGGCAGAAATCACATCGGGAGTTTCAAAAGTACTGAAACTTGCCAGATATGCGCATACCTTCTGGAGTGTGATACCGTGAGCGGATTCCGTCACGTTGTCATGCGATGAGAGTTGGATCCCGATTCCCACTGATGAGTTAGTATACTCCTCGGGTGATCCCGACTAATTCTTCTTTCAGGTTTGGAGGAGAATTTGACGGTACAGTGGGAGGTTTCCAGATTAGATAAATTGGTAACCATTCTGATCTAGGTTAGAGTGCACGCTGAGTGTTTCTTTTCTCTCTCTCTCTGGCAGCGACCATTGACCCGACCCTAGACTATGACTCAGTGACCAAGTTGACCGAACCTACTTAACACTGGCTTTTGGATTGTCAGAGTTGCAAACCTCATTGCCACTCCTACTTTTACCCTTTTCTCCAGGACACCCCGTTTTACTACGAACGTCCACTTCCATTGGACAAAACCATCGTATGGTTAGATACGAACTCGAAAGAATTTATTCGAGGATGGTTTCCGGTTCTGGAGAAAACGGATAGGATTATTCAGTTGTCTTTTCCTTTTACCCTCTCTCAGGTTACGAGTACTCCTTGGTTTAGGGGTAGTACACCTATTACGCAAATTGGATTGTCTTCTTCCAAACCTTAGGCTGGTGCCGACCAGTAGGGAATGAAGAAAACCAATTAGCATAACGATGGTGTGCAGAAGGTATTAAGTTCAGACAAAGCAAGGGATTAGTAAGAGGGCAAAGTAAATTGCAACAGATATTCATGACCAAACCAAATATTTCGTTACCACTCCCACATCACCTTTGTATTTCTCCAGGACACTCCGTATCACTACGAAGATCCACAGTTTATTTGGATACTCCATCGTATGGTTATATACGAACTCGAATGGAACTTGTTCCAGTTCGGGGATGGATTCTGGTTCAGGAGAAATAGGAATAAGGTTTATTCGGTTGTCTTTTATCTTCACCCTCTCTCATTGCGAGTGTTCCTAGGATTGGGACAGTACACCCATTATGCTTATTGGATAGTCTTCTTCCAAACCATAGGCTGGTGCCGAACGATAGGGAAGGAAGAAAACCATTTGGCCTAACGGGGTGTACAGAAGGTAAAGACTAAAGACATATGAAGGGATTTGGAGAGGTGGCAAAGAACTATACGGTTACAGTCGTGAATCTGGAAGAGGCATTACTAGGAATACCAGAATACCCCATCGGAACATTTCAATGTTTCAGTTTCACTGTGTAATGTTAAAGGAAAACTGATTTCCCGATTAGATACTTACTCCAGGGTATGTATTTACCAGGTACGATTCTCACATCTGTATGGTTTTACAGATGATGAGTGGGAGTAAGTTATTGGGAATTGGGTGATTATCCTCATTATATCGGGATTCGTTGTAATCGGTGATATTTGAGGAAGTCACCTGGGCTGTTTGCCGGTCGGCAAATATTTGGTTTTGAATATCCGCTTTTATGCACCAATTTCAAATTGATATATCTGTACGTCTATTTTCATAGAGTGAGATATATCTTTCTGAAATTATGTCTACGACATTTACCTATATCAGTGGATGATTAGGTAAGGAGCATTGAACAGCGGTGTAATTCTTCTTAACCATAAGTACAGTTTTCAACCTACGACACACAGTGAATGAGTTATCAGACTCAAGGGACTTATACAGAGTATTGTATGTTGTCCAGGGTCCATCAGGACAGAGGGGTTGGTCCTCGTACTATATTCGGTTTACTTATGACTTCTCTAGTTTTTAGACAGGTGTTTCGTGGAAACACAGAGTCCGAATTTGGAGAAGTTATTGGTATTTGAATAGAGTAGAGAACCAGGTATAGCAAGTATCGGGATTCTTCAAAGAGATCGAAGATGTAGATACTTGTGTATGGTATTCAGTTGATAGTAATGATTAAGAGATCTTGTTTCTCTTTCAGGTTACTCATAATTGGAAGCATTCCTAAGTTGAGTAACGCTGATCGGCCTCCTTCCATTTAGTTGACATGCACTGGGGACAGCTGCATGATTTGAATCTGGTTCAATTAAATTAGTGCCTCTGTTTCTATATTGGATATAGAACAGTTCATATCTTAACGATGTTAAGGTACAGGGAGTTGTCCGGCTTATGCTTAAAACCAGACACTGGACAACTCAAGGCACGTTTCTGTAATGGCTGTTTGTGGGTTGACCCAGGCTATGACGTGGGTTGATTTTCTACCATCTGGATGAACAATAGCAATATTGTTCTAGACTCGCCACAGTTTTAAATAAAATGGACTTTTTCAGAAAACAGTAGTGGGAGTATGGTAGAACTGGAAGTGATTCCAGAACCACAAACGATTACTGAAGATTTGATAAGGAACCTAAAGATTCAATCTGGATTGACATTCCATTGGCCACTCCGCAGATAAGGTGGGTAACTTCAGGCACCCGAGAGGCACTACGGTAGCCTCAAGGACGGTGACAGGGAAGTTCTTGTTTACCCAAAATTGCCATTGCTGTTGTTCCAGGTTACGAGACCCGGCGGGAGGATGAGTATAGCGTCGTTCTAAACCAGTTTTAGAAGTGTACGTCTATATGACTCTACCAGAGGGTTGTCGTAGTCAGTGGGAGCAGTGGAAGCATTGGTGGACAGGTTGCTTATGTCTATTTATAGACTAGAGCAGATGTAGCGGAGATAGATCATCTATTCCTGACGTGACAGTCATGGGTTTGACTTCATCAGAATAGGGGATGGATCTGTTGAGAAGGTAGTAGGGTGTGATATCCTGGTATTTGGATGACATACACAGAGTAGGAAAAGAAACTCCTACACTACGATCGGTTATACTTTGGTCGTCACACAGTTGTTTCTCCAAAAAGGAAATGGATTTTATATCAGACATACTGGTTACTAGATCTATGGTTTTAGATCCAGATTTGGGTGGTTTCCCAATCAGGGTACTTGACAGCATTCTGAGAGTATTTAGGATGGACGACTCCTGGCACGGTAGTGTACCTGCAGGTAATGGAGTCACCCTCTCCAAAGGTGTCTTACAGACTAAAGGGGAGAGGGACGGGCATGATTGGCAGATCACTTGCTCAGGCAATTGAGTCAATCGTGAGATGTCAAGTACCACACCAGATGTTGTTCTTGCACTAGATGCAATAAGTTGACATTAATCCAATCCTGGAGAAACAGTAGGAAGCAGTTTTAGAACATAAATGGATGTTCTAGGGATATGATAACGACAGCCTTATTCGGGAGACAGTTATCATTCCAGGCTTCCAAGGTGACATGGACGACAAGGAGGTTGTCAGAGTTATAGTTTTTCCTTCTGATGAGGGGCAGCATTTTGGACAGGTGGTCCAAGGCAATACTGAGGGTGGCATGGCGCAGGATACTGATTAAGTTCAGTTAACGATACAGTCTAAGAAGTTTGGATTTGGAGTTCATTTATGAGCTAGGTCCCATCAGACATCCAGACATATTCTGAGACAGGTATTGCTCTTTTCGGGAGATGGGTTTCTCCGCGAACTTGAGATATAGAGAGACATAGAAAGAAACAGCAATGCGGATCCACTCACTGAGGCTATTCCTCGAACGCAATAGTTTCGCAAACGAGCTTTGTGAGACTGATTAGTAGAGGAGTTGGATGTTCGGTATCACACGGGCTGTGAGTATGCGACATCGCAATAATTAGCCTTGAGTGCAAGTGGGAGATTGTTGGAGATAGTGCCCTCAGAGTCAATTATTAGGTCACAGGTACGTGATTATAATGATTGAGGGAGGACCTATCCCGGTAGGACAGTCTTACTCGAGATGATAGTATGCTATCTGGTTTACCTTTATCATCGTGTACTGCTTTAGGTGACCTGACACGTCGCTATTACACGTTGATAGAGCCCCTAGGATTCTTGCTTGACCACCAGCAGTATGAGGGCGATCATATAAGTGGGAGCTGGGGGTCTATAAGCTTATCCTTAAAAGGTCCCTGGTCGTGGGAGTTTCGAGACTGGGCATCGATACTCCATTAGTAGACTAGTGTATACAGTCGAGACCCCGACGAGGGGCGGTGGCCGGTCTCACAAGCCACTGGTGTCAGTTGGATCACCTAAGATGTATACAGGTGCTCATTTGGTTATGAGTACACCGGACAGGACTCGTCGGGAACATGCTAGTTGGTCATATACCAGACGTCAGATGGCAGTTCCCTGGTGACATGTGTGCAGGTTAGTTCATCGACCTGGAGATCGTCATTTGTCTCGTGTGAGTTCCCACTGTACTTTGATTACTACCCTACCACGGCTCAAAGGAGTCGTGCAAACAGGTTTTAGTTGGGTACAGTCCCGAGCCACATGGAGGCAGTGAGCGTATCTTCAGGGGTTCGTCTCTCCCGGTATTGGGGGTGAGGTCGTGCTGTGTCTAGGAGAGCCATTACACAAAGCCCTCGGCCGAGGCAAGGAGATTTACTGGTAGGTATTCCAGTAGTATCTCAGGGTGTTCTGGGCTACACTCCGACACGACTTGTACCGCTTTTGGGGGTCTGACTTTTACCAACCCCCTAGGCCCGCCATGCGATGCTCATAGACGAACGGACCGGACTGCACGGATATTGTCACTGACAGGCTCAGTTGGGTGTCGGGGTGAGCTTCCTCATCGACGTCCCTTTTGGTCAATAGCTGGTGGCCCGTCACGTATTGGCATATACCTCTGACGTGCTAGTGGTTAAATCCACAGCCATAGTATTGACGAGTCTTTAGAGTCCACCACACTTACAGTTACTCAGCTTTCGGGCGAAAGGTTGTAGAGGCCATATGGAGATATGGCAAGGTCCGATTAGATACGTGCGGTATTGCACGGATCAGGATCGGACAGTCTGTACTATAGGCCGTATGGTTATATGGCAGGGTTCGATCAGATACGTGCGGTATTGCACGGATTAGGATCGAACAGATATTACTAGCCGGCTTTGGTATAAGCCGGATCCTAGTATAGTACAGTGTAGATTTTGTCTCATTGCATTTGTATTTCGGTCGGAATACAAATGCGGGTGTGTATGCACAGTATCGGGGTTTTCCTGTAATTTATTACGGGACCAGTTTTTGGAGTTGCCAGTTTGCTTTCCGTTTCGGCCAATTTCCATTGTTCCGTTCATTGGCCGAAGTTTGGTGGAGGAGGGTTTATTTGCATTGTTGCAAATAAGCTATTGTGGAAGGGGGTCTTTGTATATTTGTATCATGATGGTTTTCATGATGGGTGCCATCCTTTGACCTTGCTTGACTTGTATCTTCATGATGGCATGACTTTTTGAGTCATCATGTTTGATGGATGGTTTTTGGTGTGTTGGTTTTTCTAGTCATCATTTCTACACATCATGACTTGACCTCTCCCTTGTATGATGGTTCCTTCCCCCCCTTGCTTTTTCTCTCTCCAATCACACATGAACAAGGGGGGGCCGGCCACTATTGGTGGGATAAGGAAAATGCTTCATTTGTAGTGTGGAGAAAATATATGATACTCTCATTCTTTTGGATGCAAGTTTTTTCCCTTCACCTCTCTCCAAGTTCTTCTTCCTCCACAAATGGCAACTCCACTACCCCAAAAAGAGACACAAGCTCACTACATATTCTACAACGAACCTTGGGCACGTCGAGTAGCCGGCTTCGTGCCCGAGTTGCCTCGGCATTGAGGTGGGAGCCCGTAAACGATGTAGGCAACGTGGTGCACTTCCGGCGACGAGGAGGAGACGGACGGAGATCCCGCGAGGAGATCGGATTGGAGATGAAGACCGGAGGACTTGGATCGTTGGTATATCTCTAACCCATCTTCTAGTTAGCTTGGACTTGTTAATGGTAACGATCCGGGTGTTTAGTGCGCGGTGGTGCCGGTTTGCTAAGTCCGCAAAATTTATGTTTACCACCGTTTCCGCATTCCGGCGTCGGATTGACGGCCGGGGCGCCGCCGTGCACTTACATGAATCCTTTGGAATAATGAGCCTAGGGTCTTATTTATAGAACTCCCAAACCCTAGGTTTAGGTTTGAATTAGAACTTTCCCTCCCAAAGTTTGTTGAAGAGTTTCTAGAAGGAGTTTGTTAGGAGCTAGCTTAGGGTTTAGGGAAAGTTCTAGAATAATAGGCTAATTAAGTGAAGCTCAAAGTGTTTGCTGATCTGGTAGAAATATCTGGAGTCTTCTGGAAGTTGGAGTGCATTTTTGAGCTGTAGCCACTGAAACAGGAGTTGTGCACCGAAATTGGGGAACTAATTCCCTGGGCCCACCGCGGATCCGCGGCCTAAGCAAACCCATGCCGCGGATCCGCAGCTTGTTGGTGTGCTTGGGCTCTGTGGCTTCTTCTGTGGTCTTGGGCTGCTGTTTGTAGCTTCCTTTGATATGTTGAATTTCATTTGCTCCTTTGTAATGATACCAGATTTGAATTTAGTGATTTTACGTATCTTTCGAGCGATGTAATGATCGAGCAAGCTTCTTTTCCTGCACAGACTTCGAAACACGGGTTGCAAGATATAGAAAATATGCCATGTGATGAAATGCAGTCAATTTCCCTAGAAATGCCGGTTTTAAGGTCGAATACATGTAATCTGATATTTTGCGACCGATTTGCTAATATGTGAAATACGGATACCGAACACTTCTATATGAATGCAAATGATGAGGAAATTGCCGGTTAAAATATGCAATATTTTCGACTGATCAAATACCCCCAAACTTAATTTCGATCGTCTCGAGCGAATGTTTTATTAAAAAGAGAAGGAGAAAATAAAGAAAGAGAAAAACTAACTAGCACACTTTCGTAGGCAACACGATCGCACTGAGCACGTGCAACAAGCCTTTAAACCTCTAGGTGTCCCTAGTAGGAGGAGTGTTGTCTCCTGAGGGTTTTCAACGGATTGCACCCACAAAATCCAATAATAAAAGCAAGATCATGAATATTACATTTAAAGAAGAGAATCATAAAAGAAAAGCTTTGAAAATTAGGGTTTCCAACTAAGCTAGCTTTTCGGTTGTCATGAGCCCTATCTTAATGGTCATGAAAAGATGTTAGAAATCACGTCCTCCCTCAATAAAACATCGTATTATTCTTCATTCCTATCTTTCTTCCAAACATCGATCATATCACCCTGCGTGTGTGTAAAGACATCCCTACACCCGGAGAATTCAATTCAAGCTATCATACTCTTGCCCATCAGCCTCAGTATATATATATATTTTTTTTTTCGATGAGCTTACACACTTTCATGCGACCGTTAATACTTCTTGAGGTACTAACCGACCGATTACTCATGTGCTTGCTTATTTGGTGTATTTTCCTCGTCTTGCACCACCTTAGGTATAGCAGTGACTCCCAGACCAGTTGGCCTTAGGGCACTAGATGAAGAGGCACCCTCGCTATATATTTTTTATTTCCCTCGGTGATAACAAAACCAGTGTCCATTTTTTTCACCATATTTTTTTTTTCATACTTTTGGCTTTAAGACAAGAGCATTTCAAGGTATCCTCTACTATCCCAGGCTTTAAGACGTGTGTAAGTGCGAATAGCAGGGTATCAACGTTCAAAATATTTGGCTTCCAGAATAGAAACTATTTTTCAGACTTATTTTTATCCTCAGATTAGTGACGTCCTTCATCTTACTAACCCTTGGGACAACGGCTCATAACTATTTATTACTAGTTTGTACAAGAAAACTTCTAATTTTCTTAGTTTTCTAAAATTTTTCTAATCTCATGGATGTAACTTTTCACTATCTAAACTTTCATTATCTTATTTATATACAAAAAAGTGTAAATATTAAAATTATTTTTATATTTGAAATTTTTTAAATTTTTATGGTTTTGAAATTTTTTCAATTTTTATAGATTTTCAAAAATGTTTTGTGCTTATGCAGATGATATGCAAATGATGCGAAAATAAGCACAAACCTCCCCCAAACTTGTTTTCAACAGTGTCCTCACTGTTGCTGAATGCTATACCTACAAAAACCTGTAAATCTGGGAGGACTTATTAGTGGGGGCAAAAATATTTAAGTGAAGACCCTCCCCCAAACTTATTTTTGGCTCAAAATTTTGTAAAAATTTTCTTTTCAGGAGCCAGAAAAAAAAAATTATACCCCCCCAAACTTGCATTATGCAATGTTAAACTTTGAAAATCATAAGTGGGGGTCAAAAAACATTGGTCGATGCCAAGCTTTGCAAAGACCGAAGGTTAACACCAACCATTCAAAAATTTTATCAATGCAGTGCTCGGGTTGGTGGAAGAAAAAGTGGGGAAAGGGTAAGTGGTGGAATAGAATGTGTGTGCGTCTCATTTTGGAGAGACGATGCAGTGTATGTGATGGATTACTCGCATTCTTTTTACAATTCAGAAGAAGGGGTGGAGGTTCAATTTCAGTGAGTGGAACCTGATTTATCTCAACACCCGTGTTATTCAGAAATGCGAGTTCATCAGCGAAGATCTCCTCAAAAGTTTCATCTATACCCCGAAGAATAATGTCATCATAAGGTGCGGGGTGATCTTTAGACTCTAAAAGCATTTCATAATCGGTGTTAATTGCAGACCCGGACATCTCGGTGGAAGAGTCCGTATGTGTATGATACATAGTTGGGTCAAACAATAACGTATGAAAAGAGTCAAGATCGATATCAGGAGGATCATCAAATTCGCTGCTGTCGATATCCATTAAGTCGACAGAATAGACCTGAACAGTAGGTTCGGAGGGTACACTTCCTAACTTGTAAATGTTCATCTCAATTGTCCTGTTTCCAAAGGATAGGGTCATGGAACCGTTACGACAATTGATGATAGCATTGGAAGTGGCCAAAAAGGGGCGACCTAAAATCACCGGAATTTGATTCCGTGAGTTCGCTACAGGCTGTGTATCAATTACAATAAAATCTACAGGGAAGATAAATTCCCCGATTTTTATTAACACATCCTCTAGTTCATCCCTAGGTCTGGTGATTGATCGGTCAGCCATCTGGAGAGTGCATGGAGATGGTTTCAACTCTCCGATTCCTAACTGCTCATAAACTGAGAAAGGAAGCAGGTTAACACTTGCCCCAAGATCTAGTAGAGCACGGTTAATGTGTTTCTCCCCAATAGAGATGGAAATCGTAGGATAGCCAGGATCCTTACGTTTCCTCGGTAATTGCTGGGGGAAAGCTGTGTCTACTGTCTTAGCCATGAATATCTTCTTGGGCATTTGTTTCTTCCTCTTTCTAGTGCAAAAATCTTTAAGAACCTTTGCATATGCAGGGACTTGTTGAATTGCATCTAGAAGAGGGATATTGATGTTAACCTGTTTAAACATCTCAGTGATCTTCTCCATTTGTGGACTTGGTGTGTTAGCCCTTAACCGATTAGGGTAAGGTGCTTTAGCAATAAGCGCTGGGTCCATCATAGGAGAAGGAAGTGTGTGTGGAACCGATCCCAGTATAGAAGTGGGGATCGTCCGTGGAGGGGTAAAAGAGGTGGACTGTAGTGGCGAGCCTTTTGGAAAATGGAGAATAGGCTCGGAAGAGGGTGGTGGGGTAGAAGTAGTAGGGTCAGAAGTGTGTGTGTGTGAAAAGGTCTCAGCCGGGGTGTTGATATGATTTTCAGTATCATCAACTTCTTCCCCAACATGATTGTCAAGCACTCTTCCAGATCTCAACGTGGTGATTGCATTCACATGATGTGAATAACCAGGATTGGGTAAGGGTTGAGCTGGAAGTTTCCCTTTCTCTCTTGCACTTAGTTCGGCTTTTAATCTTGCAATTTCTTCTTCCATCGATTTAATACTCTCGCTTTGGGACGCAGAGTTTTTCTTCATGTCATCGACGGAAGATTTCATTTCAGCCGAAACTTGCATGATATTTGTCAAGATCAAATTCATGTATTGCACAAAAGAAGAGGATTCATCAGTTCCGGTCAACTGTAAAGGACTAGACAGTGCAGGTGTGTTGACCGTATTTTGAAAATTATGTGCTTGAAAGGGGTGCTGACTTAATTGAAGTTGTGGCTGCTGTTGTGGTGGAGGGACCCTTTGGAAATTGTTTTGGTTTGGAACCGTGTTTTGTGATTGTGATTGTGATTGGTTCCAAGCAAAATTAGGGTGATTCCTCCATCCCTGATTATATGTGGAAGAAAAAGGATCGTTTCTAGGTCGTTGAAATGTGGCATTGGTATGCTCACGACCTTGAAACGGACATTCTTCCGTCAAGTGAGACGGATCAGAACAGCAGCTACATACAGTTTTGGAAAGTGACATTTGGTTAAGGGAGGCAGCTAAAAATTTGTTTTCCATAGTCTCGAGTTTCTTTTGTATAGCTGAAATGTCAGCTCTAACTCCTATGGAAACATCCGATTGGTTATTGCCACTCCTAAATGATGGACTTTCCCACTGTAAAGACTTTTCAGCGAACTCTTCTAAGTATCGCCAAGCTTCCCCATCATCCTTAGACATAAAAGTACCTTGACACATGTTTTCAAGGCTCTGTTTAGTGTTAGGGTTACTGCCCTCATATATAATTCGGCAAAGCTCCCATCTCGGGATGCCGTGATGAGGACATTGAACCAACAGATCCTTGAAACGTTCAAAGCATTTAGAAAATGGTTCAGCAGGGAGCTGGGCAAATTGATTCAGTTCGCTACGGATTCGAGCTGTCTTTTGGATTGGGTAAAATTTCTTAAGAAATGCCGCGACGAATTCTCCCCAATTAGTAATAAAGTGTGCGGTAGTGTTGTATAGCCACTTCTCGGCTATATCGCACAAGGTAAATGGGAGAAGTCGTAGACGCATCGCATCCACTGAAAGTTGTGACGTACCCATCATTGCGCATACGTTTTCAAATTTGGTAATGAAAACGTAAGCGTCCTCAGTCTCGAGTCCGTGGAATTTGGGTAAAAGATTGATATACTGGGGCTTAATCTCAAAGTTATCCCCATTGGCTGGTGGTGTGGATAAGCAGGTCGAAAGAGGACCTCTAAGTGGATAGCATCTTTCCTGGAGAGAAATGTGGGGTGGATTCTGCGCACCAACGGACGGCGGCAGATTAGGGTTAAAGAAGTTCGATGGATTCGGATCCATCGGTGTGGATGTGGTAGTGGGTAAAGAAAAGGTAAATGGAGAAATATCGACTTCGGAGTCGATAAGAGGTACGCGGACTAAACGGGCACTAGAATCCCGTGTCCAGCCTATCTTGCACTAAAAAGGGTTAGTACAAGTGGCAGCGTTGACTTATAATTAGGGGTAAAATGAATGCGGTGCTTGCTTTAAAAAGGGACGGATTTTGAAAAAATGATGCGACAAAACAAATGCAGCACACAAACCCTAGAATCTAGTGGTCACCTAGGTCCGATCTCTAGACCGCTCCTAACTGCCAAAAGACAAGTCGCAGGATAGAATCCTCCACTGCCTCTTTGTCCCCCTGTGGCCGGATAAGTGCCAGGTAAGTGGGAAGGAACCACCACTACAGTGGACCTAATTAATAACCACTAGCCTTAGACACATTCGCCTTAGGCACCACAAGAAAACGCGGATAAGCAATGAATTACCCACGGCCTTCTCTTGTCCTAATTGAGCGCGACAGTCCTTAGAGTCTTCTCTAGATTTCTTTTAATTAATGAGGGTAATGCGGATGCAAGTTTTGCGATTTTCGGGGCCTAGGAAGGGTAATGAAATCCCCACCTAATTTGGATTTGGCCGTGCCCCTTAAATTTCCGTATTAGAATGCAAACAACCAAGAAATCAAAATCACACACAATTTTAATTTTGCTTTTGCGCGCTGCGATTTATTTGCAAAGAATCCTGCAGCAAAGGGTTAATTGGAGCTAAAAGAGGAGAGGGGAGAGAGCAAGAAATCACCTGCACTGAAAATTTTTCAGTGATCCTTCAATGCTGCCGCGTTTCCGCCGCGTATGGTGGCTTTGTGCCGCCCTTCCGCGCTCCAATATTGGTATCACTGTACACAATTTCACCAGATGCTTTCTGTTTCTACCCTCTGTTCTCTGGTATATCTCAAATAATTTTTTCCACAGCACAGAATGCTCCAGATCACCTTGCAGTCAAATCACAACACACGTGTAAGAGTTTGTACGAATTTTGATTTCAAGAAGTAAAACGTAATAATTCTTTCAATTCAAACTATAAATGCAAATGAATTAGCGCGATCCCCGGCAACGGCGCCATTTTGATTGATCGTTTTTCCCGTTGTGTAGTATATAGAGAAATTTGTAAAGAACTTCACAACTAAAAACTATTTTGACCGCAATCAAACTACGGTGTCGGATGTAGTTTGTAGTGAGTGCGGATCGTCCACAGGGATTGCACGATTCACTTGTATTTCGATACGTTTGAAATGAAAAGTTAAGCAACAATAAAAGAAAACACGATTCAAGAATGATTTGTATTCGAGTGTCACTAATCTTTATGCAAGAATCAAGAAACTATAAACAATCAAGAATCGTTGTTTTGATAATATTTCCAATCAACAATCAAGAATATAAGAGAGGCTCGTAGGAATCGATCGGGTCTATAGACGCGATGTAATCTAAAGATTTCGTATTCTTGTCCTTCGAAGGATTGATACTAGATCGATGATCATCGACAAGAGTTAGGGTTTTCTCGTAAAACTAGGGTTTCATCTTATCCCTTGTTCTGTTGTCGATATCATTCTCATTCTAGCCTCTAACAATTTCAAGAAACGATCCTAACTCCCCAATTTCGATCGATGTCAATCAAGAAAGCATCGAAACGAAATGGGTTGTCGTTTCTTGAACTTGCTAGGGTTTACAAAACTCATAGGACTCAAGAATCGATTAAAGCTATGTTACATCATCATTCTATTATCCGTCTCGACTCCTCGACGAGCGGAGTTTTATTCACACATCACCACACAGATAATATTCAAGAACTGTAAAGATAACATGATGCGG
Organism: Agapanthus africanus; assembly: GCA_030015575.1. Taxonomy (NCBI): domain Eukaryota; kingdom Viridiplantae; phylum Streptophyta; class Magnoliopsida; order Asparagales; family Amaryllidaceae; genus Agapanthus; species Agapanthus africanus. Next base: position 223,474,471 of record CM057344.1, on the reverse strand, counting down.
AATTTAAAGAAAACAAGATAAAAGAATATCACCTTTTATTTAATCAACAATTTCAATACATTCTTTCAAGATCTACAAGAAGAAGAAATCGATCGTTGACTCGGCTTCGCTCGTCTCCGTGGATCGTGGATCTACTTTGATCTCTTGCCCGATTGAAGATCGGCTCGGCTCATAAAAGGGTTGAAGGCATCTTGCTTGGCTTGCACTCAAGATCTTGAATTGTGGTTGGATTTAGGGTTAGGGTTTCCTACAAGCTCTCTCACTAAACTTGAGGAAGAGGGGATGAAGAAAGAGATTGATTTTTCTAAGCTTTCCCAAGGTTGAATCCTTTGGAATAATGAGCCTAGGGTCTTATTTATAGAACTCCCAAACCTTAGGTTTAGGTTTGAATTAGAACTTTCCCTCCCAAAGTTTGTTGAAGAGTTTCTAGAAGGAGTTTGTTAGGAGCTAGCTTAGGGTTTAAGCTAGGGTTTAGGGAAAGTTCTAGAATAATAGGCTAATTAAGTGAAGCTCAAAGTGTTTGCTGATCTGGTAGAAATATCTGGAGTCTTCTGGAAGTTGGAGTGCATTTTTGAGCTGTAGCCACTGAAACAGGAGTTGTGCACCGAAATTGGGGAACTAATTCCCTGGGCCCACCGCGGATCCGCGGCCTAAGCAAGCCCATGCCGCGGATCCGCAGCTTGTTGGTGTGCTTGGGCTCTGTGGCTTCTTCTGTGGTCTTGGGCTGCTGTTTGTAGCTTCCTTTGATATGTTGAATTTCATTTGCTCCTTTGTAATGATACCAGATTTGAATTTAGTGATTTTACGTATCTTTCGAGCGATGTAATGATCGAGCAAGCTTCTTTTCCTGCACAGACTTCGAAACACGGGTTGCAAGATATAGAAAATATGCCATGTGATGAAATGCAGTCAATTTCCCTAGAAATGCCGGTTTTAAGGTCGAATACATGTAATCTGATATTTTGCGACCGATTTGCTAATATGTGAAATACGGATACCGAACACTTCTATATGAATGCAAATGATGAGGAAATTGCCGGTTAAAATATGCAATATTTTCGACTGATCAGGTATGTACAAACCTTTTTTTATATATTTGTGTATATTCTTTTTCTTTTCTTTAAAAACAAAAACAAATAAAAATTTGTATATTGCTAACCGACAATTTTGAACCTTCCAACTACTCTCTTCATGCAACGACAGTGAGGACACTGTCCAGTTTAAGTTTGGGGGTACGCTCGGTACGCATTTCTTACCTTCGCATGTTTATTTTGCATCTGCATATTAATATCCATAAAATCCATAAAAAATTGAAAATTTTCTAAAAATATAAAATCTTTTTTGTCAAGTTAGCTTGTGAAAGAACTCTGATTCAACATTTCGACGGTTTTTGTTTGAAAAAAATAGGAATGACTAAATCTTATGTTTAGATTTTGAAAACCTGAAAGATAACTCTCCTTTGAAGTTAACTATAGCTGATATACGTCTTTACATCACACTACACGTGTCGTAAGATTTTGGGAATTAGATGACAAGTCTTTCATGTTTAAACTTTTAAACAGATAAATGATTTTCTGAGGATCAAATAGGTTTGTTCTGAAATAAGTAATGTCAAGAATAGTTTAGGAAGTAAAGCGAATATGAAGGAATATTATTGATGCCGTAATTGGAGCTAAGTCTGAAAAATAACCCATCTGAAACTTGATTGGAATGATTACACACCAAACCCACTAAACACGTCTTTTATCCAAAAAAATAATTGAACTGACCGGTTATATCTCCGTTCGTATTAAATCATCTGATTTTCACGCCAAACTGTCTTTTGTTTTTGGACCTAGGTAACTTGAGTAATTAAGTCCGCTGGGGTGTTTCTACACCTAATGCCCTAAAACCAACTGGTTTGGGTGCACTGGCCCAAAGCTCGCTAAGAAGCCTAGAAAGTCCAGTTTTAAAACAAAGTCAAGCAAGTGTTCTCTCCGAGTTAAAAATTCCTAACGGTTCTTTGTGTGAGAATAATCTTGATAAAAGACAGGCTTTTATAAAAATTTTAGCGGAGATATGAAGGTTTTATTCTATGATAAAGACTATTGCACGTTCACAGTGGTGTGTATGAAATGAAAACAAGAAAAAGGTGGAGTGAAAAATACGACTTAGTTTCCTGTTAAGGAAGATAGAAATTCTGAAGTTGAAACCTTACTGGAAAACGAAACTTGAAAAATGCTTAACTCGTTATAAAACTTATGTGATCCTTTTAAAATTGTTATCTGGGCTTTATTGTGCGACATGATGACTTTAATCGATCCTTCTGGAACCTAACGACTCTATTTGCACTGCACGTAAAGACATATAAAATCTGTAGTTAAATAAGAAGCGAGGTGCGAAAAATAAAGGTTCGATAGTCTAGACTTAGGATTAGAGAATTGTTATTTTCTAAAACAAAACTTTAGGGTTTGAAACTTAGTCATTTTTACAAACCGACTTGACCGGATTTTGTGGGTAGTATCCGCTGAAAACCCTCAGGAGACAACACTCCTCCTACTAGGGACACCTAGAGGTTTAACGGCTTGTTGCACATGCTCAGTGCAATCGCGTTCCCTGCGAAAGTGAGGTTAGGAAATTTTTTGTGAATAAATGGGCTTTGCTCGGGACGAGCAAATGATAAGTTTGGGGGTATTTGTTCATATCAGATTTTTGCATTTTCATACCGCCCAATTTTTATCACATTGCATATCGGTAGATACTCTTGAGCCGTGTTTGCTAGTCAATTGCAGGATACAGGTTCCCGGTTCTCAAACGGAGAAATTCATGAAAAACACGACAAAATCCGGTTCCTACCAACCACAGATAAAACACGGTCTCCGCTCTTCATCCGTATGTTGCCAGATACCAGTTTAGGAAGACAAAGTGTCAACTCAATGTCATTCTCATGCACAAGGCTCAATGGTAGCACAAAATCCAAGAGATCTACGCGGAGCTCGAGGCAATCATCCACAAAAAAGTCCACCTTTGCTCAATAGAAATTCTGGAAGAAATAGGAATGAATTATCAGAAAATACCCACACCAGACAAGAGGGGACAGGAGACCAGGAAAAACCTCAGAAGCCCACACCCTAAACACACTATAGGGGCGCGGATCCGCGGCCATAGGGGGCTATAGGCGGCGGATCCGCGGCCGTACAGTGGGTTCAGGCAGTGACTTTTCAGGGGCAGTTTGGTCATTTCGTCAGGGTTCTGTTGGTTGCCCTAGGGTTTCATTTCGTGGCCTATAAATAGCCCAGAATTTTGAGAAGGAAGGGGTCCAATTTCTTGTATTCTCATTTTGCCTAGTTTTAGTGTTGTTCTTCTTCCTCTTCTCACCTCTTCTCCATTAAACTTGTAGTGAGCTTTTGAGTGAAGAGTGATGAATAAAGAAGACCATTTTTATTATCATGCTTGTCTCTTTCTTTACTTGTTGTAATGTGTTGTAATTTTAATTGTTAAGTAGTTGTTGTTACTTGCTTGATTGTTTCTTTCTTCTCTCTTTTTCTTTATCATTACATACGACAATGATACTTACGCTCGATCCTCGCCAAGGTGAGGTCGCAAACAGTTAGTCGTATTCTTCTAATCTCCTTCTTTCTATCTTCCTCTTTTGTTTTGTTTTGTTTTTCCTATCATGAAGTGTGAGTAGTTTTTTACTTGTTAGGGTAGGATAAGGGAAGTTTGAGAGAAGGAAATCTCTCTCACTCTTTCCTTGCCCAACAGCTTAAATCGACTCCCGTTAATTGAACCACAATCCGCTCCTTACGGCACCCTATCCTACATGATAGCGGTGATTCCGTAGTGAGACCGGTTGTGGTTGAATTAACCGGAGGTTATGGATAAGAGCCAAGAACGGACGGACAAGCACCAAAAGGAAGACTTATGCGTTGGAAAGCCTAGCTTATACTCGCAAAGTCCTTCCTAGTCGTGCTAATCCCCGTTGTTGCCGATTACCGTAACACCGATATTAAGTGGGGCAACGAAAGATGTGGAGACTCCTAACTCAAACTAACCTAATCCTAACCCTAACAAGCTCTCTTTAAATATCAACTTAACACTTAGATAACCACAACAAAATCTGAACACAGGACTTAACTCGTCGAAAAACACATAGAAAAAGATTCCCATCTCCCTGCGGACGACCCGTACTCAACCGGCTAGCTACAAGCGAAACCGTATTGATTGCGGTATTTAAACTAGAACTTGAACACGAACAAACTCTACCAATCACTAACCTGTACCAGTGTCACCTGAGAACTGCTATCCGATGATAGATATAATTCCATATAGGAGTTCTCGGTGAGTCCGTCCAGTGTACCCAGTCACCACTGAGCACCCGTATACGATCTCGATGTCAAACATCGATGAATGTGGGAACATCCATCGCCCATCATATGGGTCTAGTATCATATACGCTAGTCTACTCTGGTATATCGATGCCCCGTCTCGATACACCTACGACTAGGGACTTTTCAGGATATACTTATAAACTACAGATGTCCCACTAGTATGATCTCCATCATAATCACAGTAGTCAAGCCTATATCCTCAGGGCTTTATCAACATGTATGAATGAATAAAAACATGATCAAGTCAACATGTCAGATAAAGAAGAACCAGATTGCATACTATCATGTCAAGCAAGAATGTACACTGAATATATATATATATATATATACATGTATAAATACATCCACTATCATATAATGGCATCTAGGGCATACATATATCCAACAATCTCCCACTTGCACTAAGGCCAGTTATTGGCGTATCTCATACCCAACATCTCAAAAAGTCGCTCATGCTACGGCTGAGGGAGGGCCTTGGTGAGTGGATCCGCGGCGTTATTCTTTGTGTCTACTCTCCTAATCTCGATCTCGCGGCGATCTACAATCTCCCGGATCAAATGAAAGCGCCTCAGGATGTGTCTGGACCGCTGATGGGACCTAGGCTCCTTGGCTAATGCCATAGCCCTATTATTATCACAATACAATGGTATTGGATCAATAATGGTTGGAACTACTTCTAGCTCCGAGAAGAACTTCTTCATCTAGACGGCTTCCTTGGTAGCATCATTTGCAGCAATATACTCAGCCTCCATCGTAGAGTCTGCAACGGTATCCTGTTTGGAACTCTTCCAACTTACCGTCCCTCCATTGAGGGTAAATACAAACCCGGAGATAGATTTGTTGTCGTCCTTATCGCTCTGGAAGCTCGAATCGGTAAAGGCCTCCATTTAGAGATCTCCATTACCATACACCAAGAACAATTCTTTAGTCCTTCGCAAGTACTTAAGAATGTTCTTCACAGCTATCCAGTGATTCTCCCCTGGGTTGGATTGATACCTGCTTACAACACTAAGTGCATAAGCTACATCTGGGCGTGTACATAACATCACATACATTATAGATCTTACTGTCGAAGCATAGGGTATAATGCTCATGCGAGCTCTCTCTTCATCGGTCTTCAGGCAAGAGTCCTTAAAGAGAGTGACTCCATGGCAAGCGGGTAAAGCACCCCGCTTGGAGTCTTCCATACTAAACCTTTTTAGGATGGTGTTGATGTACCTGGTTTGGGACAATCCCAATAACCTCTTGGATCTATCCCTATAGATCCTAATGCCCAGAATGTATGTGGCATCACCCAGGTCCTTCATGGAGAACCTTAGTGATAAAAAAGATTTGACCGACTGTAGCATAGGAATATCATTTCCTATCAGAAGAATGTCATCCACGTACAATACGAGGAATGTGACAGCTGTAACACCCGAGCCCAATACTACTATTTTCTGTTACTGTTTGAGCTTTAGATATTACTCATTTCATTTAGCTTGCCTGTTTGATCCTTGCCGTGAAATTTTATCTGGCTAAGTCATTTCTGCATATAACAAATTTTAACACCTAAAATAAAATTAAAAATATCTATTTTGGCCTACTCGTCACCCCTAGCCGTGGGGTAGCGTCCGTGCGTCGAGTTCTCGTCCCGTTCGGTGAAACGGGCGAGTTTGGACGACTACGCGCGCGTACAGGTGTCCGACTTGGGGGTATGCTTTTTAATCATAAAACATTTCATTTTAAAATTTGGAACCCGCTTAAAATCCTATTATTTGAATTTCAAATTTTTGGACCCAAACCGGGCGCGATTTGGAAATGTTTCATTTAGCGCCAAAATCCCAAATTAATAAAATATTCAAAAACTATATTTATAATCTAATCCTACTGTTAAAATAAAGTTTGGAAATCTTTTAAATAAATCTTTTACCTCTTAAATCTCTTCTCAGCCAATCAGGCTCTTTCTTTACTCCGTGGGCCCCTCCAACGTCTCTCTCTCTCTCTCTAACTCTCTCTCTCTCCCCTATATAAATATTTATTCCTCCTTCCCCCTCATAATTTTTCCCAGAACCATCGCGAGAACCCTGCGACCCAGCCCTAGCCGCCTCCGCCGTCGCCACCGCAGCTCCGACGCCGGCGCCAGCGCCACCGTTGCCCTCGCCTCCGCCTCCTCGTACCAACCTCGACTTCCCCTCCTTCTCCCCGTGTGCTCGGCGCCGCAGCAGAGACCCCGGCCAACCCCCGTGCCTTCTCTGTACGGCCGGAGACATCGCCGGTGACCTTCGTCGTCGTCACCCGCGCCACCTTCAGCGCCTCCTCACCACTTGCGCACTCCAGACCCGACCAGCCCCTCTCCATCTCCACTTTCTTCCCCTTTTCCATACCCGCAGCCCTAGCCGTCGCCTGCAACCTCCTCGCCGGCGCTCCACCGCCGTCGACCCCATCGCTGGAACGCCCTCTGCAACACCAGTAAGCCTTCTCTCCCCTTCCTCCTTCCATTTTCCCTCCGGTTTATCCCTTGGCCGTGCTTTAACTTTTCCGGTTGTTTTGTCACTGTTCGCCGGAATCCGGCCGTGCCGGTGGCGTGTTCTGACGATCCAGCAGAGTGTTCTGACCCGTGAGGTCCCTTGGTTCGTCGTTTGGTTTCAATCCGTGAACCGTGCGTCCGTCGCGTGTTTCCCCGCCGACGTTACGTTCCGTTTTCGTGTTCGTCGTTTCGTCGAGGCAAGTATTCGATACTTGCTACATGCTATTACCACTTTATATCTTGCTTTAACATTCATGTGTGGTTTAATAATATATCATTTAGTAAATCACCTTACATACCTTGCTTCATGTCAAATAAATTATTTCCTGATAAACCCGTACATAATAGATTGCATTCGATTCACTGCTATGATGCTTTATTGCCAGTTTAGGTTGTCAAATATGCATAACCGGCTAAGTTACAGTTTTCCACTTTAAACCATATAACTAAGTTTACCTGTTAATCACAGTTTGCTGTTTAATAGATGATAGCCTTTACACATGTAGTTCCATTATATTCGGACATTCGTAATCAAAGGCTTGATATAACTGTATCGCATCATCATTTAACTATTGCACCGCTAAGGGTGCTCAAAACATGTTAATATAATAAAACGGCTGCACTGTATTACTGCACTCTTGTGACTGAATGAAACTGCTTATTGTTATTTAGCTCATTACTCATTCCATGTTATTCAATACCCTGTTCGATTATATATTTATTTGTGAGCACATCCACGATATTGTTACATCTTGACTTGACTTTGTCACACATGATATATATTGATACACCTGACATAGTACCTTTTACTGTTGACTTGACCTGATGTACCATGACCTGACCTGTTACCTGATCTCGTGCCTAATGCCAACAAACCCGACATGTAGTCCTCATGGACCATTCCTGTTGTCTATCCAGACAGAACCTGCTGTTACCTGATCCTGTATTGGCATTAGTTCTTGATTACTGAATACCTGACCTGACATATATAACTTGGGGGTATGGGGAAATCAAAAGTGTAAACTAAAGTGTAACTTAAAAGGGTATTACTTGATCCGTGGTCCCGCAGGGGGGGTAACGGGACAGAGCCATTCGTGACTCTTACATTTTCCTGATCCGTGGTCCCGGGGGGTAACGGGACAGAACCACTATTGGTTCACATATTCCTGATCCGTGGTCCCGGGGGGGTAACGGGACATATCCTTTGAGTTACATGGAGGATTACTCAAATTGATTTCAAAGACTTTAGACTAGAAAACCTGATAGAACAGTTTAGTTACCCACTGCACACTACCCTGCACTGCTTGTTTCATACTATTGCTTTATTCATGTTTATTTCTGCATTGCCTATTACACTGTTCATATTATATTACTTGATGACATGACGCGCTGACGTCTGGGTTTTGCATGGTCCAGATTCTGTACCACTGTCGCAGTCCGAGCAGGAGTACTTCAGCTAGCAGGCTGAGCTGTGAGGTGTTAGTATTAGTTAGTTTTATTTCCTGCATTTATTTCCTGATGTGAGCCCGCATTATGGGACATACTTTTCAGTTATTTGTATTGGATCATTTGCTTCCGCATTTATTTATTATTGACTCCTGTTATTCTGGATTATGGACATGTTTTAGATAATTTTATCTTGTTCTTGATATCTCTACAGCCGTAATGTGACTGTGGATGGATACTTCGTACCCACAGGTAGCATGGTTGGCTATGTCACGTGCCCAATCTAGCGTACTCTGGGAAGCGGGGCGTGACATGGTTCTTTTGGTATCAGAGCCATAGGTTAGTTGGGTTGATTCTTTTGTAGTTGGGTATTGTACCCAATACAAGAATCAGAATACCCGTGCTTAGGAAACATGTCCTGCCACTTTTCCATCTACCATTCTTGAATCGCATTCTTCCTGATTATATCTTTTACGACGTGCAAACTTACTTTGCATGTCGACTCGAAAACTTGATCTCTTGTTATCCCTAGGACTTAGGCGACTTGGATGGAGTTAAGTAATTGTGGCTATGAAACCGCGGCATAGTTACAATGTGGTACTCTATTTAGGTATCTTGGAGTCCTAGCCTTGATCTATATTCAGAATCTATCATCATGCTAATGTTGGGTATTTTGATTCCAGGAATATGGCCGGTAAGAATTTGAAGATGAACTAAAGACGTGCGGACAAAGCCGCCATGCGTAGAGTGATAAGGGGATTGCTGGAGAATCTAAAGAGACAGACCGAGCTGAAACCAGCGTCTTCGTTGAACCAAACGTCTGTATATAGAATTGTTCCGGTGAACAGACGCAACGTAGCACCAATGAAGAGAACAATTGTAGGTGATCGGAAAAGGAGCGTGATTTGTAACTGCTGCCATGTACCCGGACATGTGCGAAAGGATTGTCGTAAGAGGCTGGGACTCTGTTTTGGTTATGGAGCGGCAGATCACGCCGTTAGTTAGTTCCTGTCCGTCGAAGCTTCGTACAAGGGATGATATTCAGAAGCCTCCGCAGAGACCGTTCCAAGGGCAGAAACAGCTGACTCAAGGACCTAATCAGGCTCGAGCTTTTACCTTGACAGCTGAGGAGGCCAAGGCATCAGGAGAAGTGGTTTCAGGTACTTTACTCGTTCATGGTTTTCCCGCATTGGCATTATTTGATTCTGGTGCATTCCACTGTTTTATGTCATCCAAATTTATAACTACACACTCGATTACCTGCACGACCCTGTCTAGTTTTTGGGACATACACATTGGGAATGGGAAAATCATAGCTAGTAGGGAATGTAGAGATTGTACAGTTGTCGTGTGCGGACGGGAACTCTTTGCAGATTTCTTGGTGATAGATACGGGCAGCTATGAAGTTGTCTTGGGAATGGATTTTCTTGGCACTTTCCACGCCCACATTGACTGTAGGGCAAGGAAAGTAATTTTCCAGATTCCCGGACATCCTGAGTTTACCTTCAAGAGAGGAAGCAGTTCTGTCGAGCCAGTCGAGTTTAGGGCTAGGCCGACAAACAATGTTCTTGTAGCTATGGAAGTTGATGGTTGTGAAGAGTCGGTGGTGGTTCGCGATTTCATGGACGTATTTGAAGATATATCGGGTTTGCCGCCGAAGAGAGACATGGAGTTCGCGATTGACCTTATTCCTGGTGCAGCACCAGTATCTAAAGCGTATTATCCAATGGCGCCAGTGGAATTGGAAGAAGTTAAGAAACAAGTTGCTGAATTGCTTGAGAAGGGTTGGATTCGAAGCAGCAACTCGCCTTGGGGAGCTCCAGTTCTTCTAGTAAAGAAGAAGGATGGCATGAGAAGGATGTGCATCGACTATCGAGAATTAAACCGGGTAACTATTAAGAACAAGTACCTGATCCCTCGCATTGGAGAACTTTTTGAGCAGCTTAGTGGCGCGAGGGTATTCTCGAAACTGGATTTGCGATCCGGATATCATCAGGTCCGAGTGAAAGCAGAAGATATTTGCAAGACGGCGTTTCAGACTCGGTATGGACATTACGAGTACCTAGTGATGCCCTTCGGAGTAATGAATGCGCCGGCAGTATTCATGGACTTGATGAACCGAATCTTTTCACCGTTCTTGGACCAGTTTATTATGGTATTCATTGACGATATTCTGGTTTACTCGAAGAGTTTTGAGGAGCATGCTGAGCATTTGAAGATCGCACTACAGACATTGAGACAGGAGAAACTGCATGCGAAGATGAGTAAGTGCGAATTTTGGCTGGAAGAAGTGAAGTTTCTGGGGCATGTTGTGTCGGGCAATGGAATCGCCGTCGATCCCGAAAAGATTGCAGCAGTTCGAGATTGGCCTATTCCAAGGAATGTAGCTGAGATAAGAAGTTTCCTTGGATTAGCCGGATACTACAGGAGATTTGTGGAGAACTTCGCTCATTTGGCAGAACCGTTGACCAAGCTTACGCGCAAGGAGGTACCTTTTGTATGGACGGATAAATGTGCGTTAGCTTTCGAGACGTTGAAGCAGAAGTTGATAACCGCCCCTATCCTGACCGTACCAGACAATTCCGGAGTATTGGTGATTCACAGCGACGCATCTGGGAAAGGATTGGGATGTGTTTTGATGCAGCATCGGAAGGTTGTAGCGTACGCATCGAGACAATTGAAGACCCATGAAAAGAATTATCCAACTCATGACTTGGAGCTTGCGGCTGTGATTTTCGCTTTGAAGATTTGGAGATACTACCTTTTGGGCGAAAGAGTCGAAGTTTTTACAGATCACAAGAGTTTGAAGTATGTGTTCACTCAGAAGGAGTTGAATATGAGGCAGCGTAGTTGGTTGGAGCGGATGGCCGACTACGACCTTAATCTTAAGTACCATCCGGGGAAGGTTAACGTCGTGCCGGATACGCTTAGTCGGTTACCAGCAATTCAGGTGTTAACTACGCAGAAGGAGATCATTGCAGATTTCGAAGATTTGACTTGGAGGTTGTGCTACCGCGTTCTACGGGATAGTTGATGTAGTTGCAAGTACAGTCGTCTTTAATTGAGAAAATTAAAGCAGCACAACCGCAGGATCCTAGACTGCAAAGGTTTCGAGAGCAGGTTGAAGTCGGACTACGAACAGATTTACTGGTCCACGAAGATGGTTCGTTGAGGTATGGTAGCCGTTTATGTGTGCCAAAGGGAGATGTTCGTGAAGAGCTTATGAAGGAGGCACACAGTTCAGCTTATTCTATACATCCAGGAGGTACAAAGATGTACCGAGATATTCGACAGCATTTCTAGTGGGAAGGCATGAAACGGGAGATTGCTCGCTTCGTGGCTAAGTGCTTGATATGTCAGCAAGTCAAGGCTGAACACCAAAGGGTTGCTGGTTTGTTGCAACCACTTCCGATTCCTCAGTGGAAGCGGGAACATATAACCATGGATTTCGTGACGGCTTTACCGCGGAGTCCAAACGGCAACAATGCAGTATGGGTAATTGTCGATCGGTTGACCAAGGCAGCTCACTTTATTCCTTTCCGGGTTGGTCAATCAACAGAGACTTTGGCAGAGCGGTACATGCAGGAGATTGTAAGGTTGCATGGAGTACCGGTGAGCGTCGTGTCCGATCGGGACACTCGGATCTTATCACACTTCTAGAGGAGTTTTACAGGAGAGTTTGGGGACTCGATTGAAGTTTAGCACAGCTTATCATCCTCAAACTGATGGTCAGTCGGAGAGAACGATCCAAACTCTTGAAGACATGTTGAGAGCATGCATGTTGGACTTCAAGGGTTCATGGGAGGATCACCTACACTTGGTGGAGTTTTCTTACAACAATAGTTTCCAAGCAACCATTCAGATGGCTCCGTTTGAAGCTTTGTATGGTCGTAAGTGCCGTTCACCTGTTTGTTGGGATGATGTTGGTGAACGAAGATTACTGGGACCAGATTTGGTGGTACAGACAGTTGAGAAGGTGAATACAATCAGGAAGCATATGAAGGCAGCTCAAGACAGACAGAAAAGTTGGGCTGACACGTCAAGAAGACCTTTAGAGTTCGCCGTGGGTGATTTGGTATTCTTGAAAATATCACCGACTAGAGGGGTGATTCGTTTTGGGAGTCGAGGGAAGCTTAGTCCTCGATTCGTTGGACCTTTCGAGATATTGGAGCGCGTTGGAGAGGTAGCGTACCGTTTGGCGTTACCGCAGTCCTTGGCGGGTGTGCATGACGTGTTTCACGTATCTCAACTACGAAGGTATGTTCGAGATGAAACACACGTCTTGGATCATTCGGAGTTAACTGTACGGGAAGACCTGACTTTTGAGGAGCGACCGGTTGAAATCGTGGATCGAAGGGAAAAGGTTCTTAAGAATAAGGTTATCCCCCTTGTGCTCGTTTCTTGGGGTAATCGATCGCATGGAGAGTCCACTTGGGAGCGAGAAGTTGAGATCCGGCAGAAGTTTTCTCACCTTTCCCTGTAGTTTCTATTTTGAATCCTTGGAATTTCGAGGACGAAATTCTTTTTGTAGTTGGGTATAATGTAACACCCGAGCCCAATACTACTATTTTCTGTTACTGTTTGAGCTTTAGATATTACTCATTTCATTTAGCTTGCCTGGTTGACCCTTGCCGTGAAATTTTATCTGGCTAAGTCATTTCTGCATATAACAAATTTTAACACCTAAAATAAAATTAAAAATATCTATCTTGGCCTACTCGTCACCCCTAGCCGCGGGGTAGCGTCCGTGCGTCGAGTTCTCGTCCCGTTCGGTGAAACGGGCGAGTTTGGACGACTACGCGCGCGTACAGGTGTCCGACTTGGGAGTATGCTTTTTAATCATAAAACATTTCATTTTAAAATTTGGAACCCTCTTAAAATCCTATTATTTGAATTTCAAATTTTTGGACCCAACCCGGGCGCGATTTGGAAATGTTTCATTTAGCGGCAAAATCCCAAATTAATAAAATATTCGAAAACTATATTTATAATCTAATCCTACTGTTAAAATAAAGTTTGGAAATCTTTTAAATAAATCTTTAACCTCTTAAATCTCTTCTCAGCCAATCCGGCTCTTTCTTTACTCCGTGGGCCCCTCCAACGTCTCTCTCTCTCTCTCTAACTCTCTCTCTCCCCTATATAAATATTTATTCCTCCATCCCCCTCATAATTTTTCCCAGAACCATCGCGAGAACCCTGCAACCCAGCCCTAGCCGCCTCCGCCGTCGCCACCGCAGCTCCGACGCCGGCGCCAGCGCCACCGTTGCCCTCGCCTCTGCCTCCTCGTCCCAACCTCGACTTCCCCTCCTTCTCCCCGTGTGCTCGGCACCGCAGCAGAGACCCCGGCCAACCCCCGTGCCTTCTCTGTACGGCCGGAGACATCGCCGGCGACCTTCATCGTCGTCACCCGCGCCACCTTCAGCGCCTCCTCACCACTTGCGCACTCCAGACCCGACCAGCCCCTCTCCATCTCCACTTTCTTCCCCTTTTCCATACCCGCAGCCCTAGCCGTCGCCTGCAACCTCCTCGCCGGCGCTCCACCGCCGTCGACCCCATCGCTGGCACGCCCTCTGCAACACCAGTAAGCCTTCTCTCCCCTTCCTCCTTCCATTTTCCCTCCGGTTTATCCCTTGGCCGTGCTTTAACTTTTTCGGTTGTTTTGTCGCTGTTCGCCGGAATCCGGCCGTGCCGGTGGCGTGTCCTGACGATCCAGCAGAGTGTTCTGACCCGTGAGGTCCCTTGGTTCGTCGTTTGGTTTCAATCCGTGAACCGTGCGTCCGTCGCGTGTTTCCCCGCCGACGTTACGTTCCGTTTTCGTGTTCATCGTTTCGTCGAGGCAAGTATTCGATACTTGCTACATGCTATTACTACTTTATATCTTGCTTTAACATTCATGTGTGGTTTAATAATATATCATTTAGTAAATCACCTTACATACCTTGCTTCATGTCAAATAAATTATTTCCTGATAAACCCGTACATAATAGATTGCATTCGATTCACTGCTATGATGCTTTATTTCCAGTTTAGGTTGCCAAATATGCATAACCGGCTAAGTTACAGTTTTCCACTTTAAACCATATAACTAAGTTTACCTGTTAATCACAGTTTGCTGTTTAATAAATGATAGCCTTTACACATGTAGTTCCATTATATTCGGACATTCGTAATCAAAGGCTTGATATAACTGTATCGCATCATCATTTAACTATTGCACCGCTAAGGGTGCTCAAAACATGTTAATATAATAAAACGGCTGCACTGTATTACTGCACTCTTGTGATTGAATGAAACTGCTTATTGTTATTTAGCTCATTACTCATTCCATGTTATTCAATACCCTATTCGATTATATATCTGTTTGTGAGCACATCCACGATATTGTTACATCTTGACTTGACTTTGTCACACATGATATATATTGATACACCTGACATGGTACCTTTTACTGTTGACTTGACCTGATGTACCATGACCTGACCTGTTACCTGATCCCGTGCCTAATGCCAACAAACCCGACATGTAGTCCTCATGGACCATTCCTGTTGTCTATCCAGACAGAACCTGCTGTTACCTGATCCTGTGTTGGCATTAGTTCTTGATTACTGAATACCTGACCTGACACATATAACTTGGGGGTATGTGGAAATCAAAAGTGTAAACTAAAGTGTAACTTAAAAGGATATTACTTGATCCGTGGTCCCGGGGGGGGGGGGGGTAACGGGACAGAGCCATTCGTGACTCTTACATTTTCCTGATCCGTGGTCCCGGGGGGTAACGGGATAGAACCACTATTGGTTCACATATTCCTGATCCGTGGTCCCGGGGGGTAACGGGACATATCCTTTGAGTTACATGGAGGATTACTCAAATTGATTTCAAAGACTTTAGACTAGAAAACCTGATAGAACAGTTTAGTTACCCACTGCATACTACCCTGCCCTGCTTGTTTCATACTATTGCTTTATTCATGTTTATTTCTGCATTGCATATTACACTGTTCATATTATATTACTTGATGACATGACGCGCTGACGTCTGGGTTTTGCATGTCCCAGATTCTGTTCCGCTGTCGCAGTCCGAGCAGGAGTACTTCAGCCAGCATGCTGAGCTGTGAGGTGTTAGTATTAGTTAGTTTTATTTCCTGCATTTATTTCTTGATGTGAGCCCGCATTATGGGACATACTTTTCAGTTATTTGTATTGGATCATTTGCTTCCGCATTTATTTATTATTGACTCCTGTTATTCTGGATTATGGACATGTTTTAGATAATTTTATCTTGTTCTTGATATCTCTACAGCCGTAATGTGACTGTGGATGGATACTTCCTACCCACAGGTAGCATGGTTGGCTATGTCACGTGCCCAATCTAGCGTACTCTGGGAAGCGGGGCGTGACAACAGCTCTCCCTACAGATTTCTTATAAACACAAGGTTCATCTAGATTTTTTATGAAATCAAACTCTTTGATAATATCATCGAAACAGATGTTCCAACTCCGTGATACCTGCTTTAACCCATAAATGGATTAAAGCAATCTACATGCTTTCCCGCTGCTCCCACTGTCAATGAAGCCCTCTGGCTGATCCATATAAACGCATTCTTCTAAATCTCCATTTAGAAATGCCGTTTTAACGTCCATCTGCTAGATTTCATAATCGTAGTGAGCAGCAATAGCAAGTAGGATTCGAATGGATTTAAGCATGGCTACGGGAGAAAAAGTTTCGTCATAGTCCAAACCTGGTCTTTGACGAAAACCCTTCGCCACAAGTCTTGCTTATAGGTCTCTACCTGCCCATCTACACTAATCTTTCTTTTAAAGATCTATTTGCACCCCACAGGTTTTATCCCAGGGGGCACAACGTCCAAAGTCCATACTTTGTTGGTGTACATAGACTCCATTTCGGATCTCATGGCATCCAGCCACTTCATAGAGTCTCCACTCGTGATAGCTTGCTGAAAACTGGTAGGATCATCATCCTCCATGATGCAGTCTTTTCTGTCACCATCAATGAGGAAACCGTAGTACCTCTCCGGTGGGTGAGAAGTCCTACCAGACCTACGGAGTGGTTGAGGTTCCTCAGTTTCTATTGCAACAGCCGGTTCAGCCAAGTCGTCATTTGTAGTTTGTGTCTCTAGAACCTCTTCTAGATCTACAACATTGCCATCAGTTTCATTTGTGAAAAACTCTTTTTCCAAGAATATGGCATACTGGGAAACAAACACCTTTTGTTCCTCCTTGTGGTAGAAAAGATATCCATAAGAGTTCCTTGGATATCCCACAAAGTTACACATGACCGACCATGTCTCGAGTTTGTCCGGATTCTGCTTTTTAACATAGGCCGGGCAACCCCAAATCTTAATTCTCTTATGAGATGGTCTCTTCCCATGCCATATCTCATATGGCGTGGTAGACACGGTTTTGGTTGGGACCCTGTTCAGAAGAAACGCTGCAGTCTCCAATGCATGCCCCCGAAATGAGACGGGTAACTCAGCATCACTCATCTTGGAACGAACCATATCTAATAGGGTCCGATTCCTTCGTTCTGACACACCGTTGTGCTGTGGTGTGTAAGGAGGAGTGAGCTGAGAGAGAATCCCATTCTCTTTTAGGAAGTTTGCAAAGTCTGTACTGAGAAACTCCCCACCTCGATCTGATCGAAGCATTTTGATACACAAGCCGGTTTGTTTTTCTTCTTCTTGTTTGTATTCAGTGAATTTATCGAAAGCTTCGGATTTGTTCTTTAATAAAAATACATGACCGAATCTTGAGAAATCATCAGTGAAAGTAATGAAGTATGAAAAACCGCCTCTTGCCTGTGTAGACATTGGCCCACATACATCACTATGTATGAGGCCTAAGAGCTCAGTAGCTCTTTCTCCGTGTCCGGTAAATAGAGTTTTGGTCATTTTACCCTTGATACAAGACTGGCAAGTCGCATAAGATTTATATTCAAAAGGGTTTAAATATCCATCTTTGTGTAACTTGTTTAGTCTTGTTTCGTTAATATGACCAAGTCTACAATGCCAAAGAAAAGCTTCATTTATTTCTGAAAGTTTTCTTTTATTAGTGTGTTGTATGCTGAAAACTGTGTGTTGATTTAGGACGTATATCCCATTATTAAGCATACCATACCCAACCAACATTTGATTTAGGTGAATGTTCATAACATTGTTCTGCAATACAAAATTATATCCTTCATTGTCTAACAAGGAAACGGATATTATATTACAAAGCATACTAGGTACATAATAACATGGGTTCAAAACCAATATACACCCAGATGGCAACCCCAAATGATACTCTCCCACTGCAACTGTATGTACATTGGAACCATTTCCAACGCGGAGAGTATGGTCACCTGTCTTCAAAACCTTGCTATTTCTCAGCCTCTGCAAAGAATTGCAAATGTGAGAACCTGAACCGGTATCTAATACCCGGGAAGCAGAATTTATTGAAAAACAGTTTTCTGTCACAAACACACCTGAAGCGGAAGCATCCCCATGCTTTTTCTTGAGATTTAAGTACTCCGTGCAGTTGCGCTTCCAATGTCCTGTTTTGTGGCAGTGATAACATTCCCCTTTCCTCGATTCTCCAGCTTTGGACTTGTCCTTCCCCTTAACCTTTTTAACTCCACCCCTAGGATTGGTGGGCTTCTTCTTCATCTTTCCCTTGGCCTTAGCCTTTTGGCGAGAAGAGGAAGATTGCCCAACACTCAAAACGGGAGTTTTCACTGGTTTCAGTGTGCTCTCTGCACTCCTTAACATATTAAGGAGTTCAGGAAGTTCCTTCTCCATGTTGTGCATGTTGAAATTAACTATAAATTGAGCAAAGGTGGAGGGGAGGGACTGCAGAATAATATCCGTATATTGTTCATTGTCCATTGTCCATTCAAGGTCCTCAAGCTCTTCTATGAGAGCTATCATCTTCAGAACATGGTCTCCTACTGGTGTGCCAGGGGCCATTCGCATCTGAAACAGTTTTCTTGATGCTTCGTATCGTAATACGCGGGATTGCTCTCCATACAACTCCTTTGTATGGAGGAATATGGCGTGAACGTCCATATTCTCATGCTGCTTTTGATGTGTGTTATCCATCGATGCAAGCGCGAGGCATTTGGCCGTGGCACAGTCAGCGTCCCATGTCTTGCGGACTTCAATATCCGCAACTGGGGATTTAGGACCTGGGACCGGCGGGGCTGAAGCCGTGACGACATATGATACCTTATCATAAGTCAATGCAATGTTAAGATTCCTCAGCCAGTCTTTATAATTGGTCCCATTCAGATTATTTTTATCTAGTAGAAGCTTGAGTCCTGTCATTGGTATCTGCCATTAAGAGAGAGAAAAGAATACACTCAGCAAAAGCTCTTGCAAAGATCAGATTGGTTACTCTCTTATCTAATCGATGTCTCCCACTGCTTTAATCAAGTTTTTCTTTCAAACCTTAAAAAGAAAACTAGTCAGGATTAATTACAGTCTACAACTTCGCTAACCGTTCAGCCAGGCCAGTTTCGGTACTTGAGGGAGGTTCCCCGTGCTTTCGCACGGACCTAATTAATATAAACCTCATCTTCCCAGAGGCGTAGCCCCGTTTAACACCTTTCTAGACACCTAATGAGTTAGCTAATTGTAAACTGCAAAACTCTCCTGGGAGCAACTATTGCCTACAGTGGGATCGGGATTCAACCATCATATGGAAGGTATGCAATCTCATTGAAAATTTCAACTATTGAAATTCCCGATGTGGTTTTTACCCCTAGTACCTATGACCTTAACTATGGTCAACAAATCATAAGTACCAGTCAAGTTCTACCCGTCATTTCTTGATTAATTAGACCCACTCATATGACCCTTAACTATGGTCAACAAAGTCGCATGAATGTCCTAATTAATCTGCATCATATGCAGTGTAGGAAGACATCACTTAGCTACCGTACACTACGCCTTAACTATAGCCAACAAACGTAGAACGAATACTAAGTACTCTACTTTCTAAAATAACGGAGGGTTGCGGATGATTTTTAAGAAAATCTTTAACGCTTTGAACTTGATATCGTCGTAGAATCAAATGGTTTTCAAAAGGAGTGGCTTGAGCTCCGCAGTTTTGAAATATAGCTTTTTCATAAAGAGCCGAGTGGTTTTCAAATCCGATTCTACAACATCTTTTTAGGTTTATTTTCTTTACATTAATCATATTAATGTAGCACCATCATTAAAGTCCTTAAGCCAATCACAGAAAAGAAACGAAAATACAACGTACGCTTATGCCATCCGCATTCGCCGCAATGTTCCGTTATGCACCGTTAGGTTACTTAACTAACGGCATACCGGGACGGGACTAGCACGGGTGTAAAACATAAGCAACATCTACTATATATCTCATATACAAAGTAGCATTCGTCTCAGATATCACATCACAGTATACAGGCAGCAGAAACACAAATATGATAATATAGGATATACTAGGACGTCCGTATTTACTATTTAGCCAACAATAAAAAATACGGATTCCACAGTCGCGATGAATAGCCAAGCCCACACCCCTAGACCCCTACGAGAGCGGCAAGCGACCCTACCAATTCTGGAGTTTAGGAGACCCGGTCTCGACTCCTCGAGATGGCCTCCCTCTGAACCCCAGAACCGGTCACTTGTGCTCCCCTCTTTGGGTCTATCCTAATGCAGAAAAGTAAATAATATACAATACTGGTGACATCAACCTCAACCCGGAAGTGCCCCAAATAAAAGAATATTACATTACATTTGAATTTTACATGAATGAAAAGAAAACTCTCATCTCACATCAAACCCCCCGGCTATTCAATCACGACAATCCTATATGTCAAATCTCAGCAACACATAATATCATATATCATCAACGTAAGTAAGTATGCGTACCTCAATTGTCGTTGATTTATAGCAACGAAACCGGCGATATGCGACATACTACACTTACGGTCACAGTGAAATAAAATGAAAAACTACAACAATTGGAATCGTAACCGCCTTTAGACAACACAAACCCGGAATATCACATATACAAGATTTCATGCCTAACAATGTAAAGCTCGCATTTCGGTCTCATCCATGAAAACACCTTTTCAAAAAAAGCCGGATAATTCAACAGGATTTCCGAATGTTGCCGAGACCGAACTGCTAGATTTACACGCAACAAATGAATTTGTAGATTCCAATTATTGTATCAGATATTAATAAACTAGGCGACGTTAAAACATTCGATCGAACGATTGAACACCCAAAGACTTCTCAGAAAGCTCAACACCTGATCAGTTTTAAAAAATACTAGTAACAGAACAAAATAAATACGGGCCTGCAGAAGAAACTACGGCCCATAACTCTCCTACTGCGCCGCGGAACCGCCGCAGAAAGGCCACTATGGCCGCGGTTCCGCGGTCGTATGGATGAGTCAGGGCTTCGTATTTCTGGTGGGCCCATAAAATACCCTGCTGAATTTTTTAAGTATTTTTAATTTGAAAAAATCCAGGTTTTAGAAAAATTTCCAGAGAGCATCCCCCGGGCGTCGTGTTTCGTTCGTTCGAGGTTTTTAACGTCGTCTAGGTTACCCTAAGGCTCTAGTTTGGCTCTGATACCATGAAGGGTTTCCTACAGCACCACTACAAGGGTTTGGAGGCAACACACATGCCATATTTAAATTTTTTATGGTGCTATAGAAACTATTTTAAGGATCATGCTAGAAAATATAGGGTAACATAACTTTAACAATAACACAAGTAGTAAAAGCTAGGGTTTTTGAGAGTAAAACCTTTGTAGCTCCCTACGCTAGACTCCTTGGCTACTTGAGGGTTAGAAAAAGGTTCACTTGAGATCCTCTAGCTCCACGACGATCCACCCGGAGTCCTCTTTGTCCAAGCTTGAAGCTCCACTAGACCAAGAGAAGAAGTAGAAGCTAACACTCTAGACTAATGGGTAAGACTAGAGTACAATGATGATGTGGTTTGTTTTCTCACTTCAAAACCCTAACTTGATGACTTTTTTGCTCACTTAAGAAAACTAGAGAGCAAGAGAGAAAGGATGAAGAAGATGATGGCTTGTAAAGAGCTCAAGATAATGATAAGCATAACAATAAAAATGAGAAATGAAAATATATATATTTTCTCTTTCTCATTCTTAACCATAGTTATAAAATATCTAGATATTTGTTTTGGATCAAAAATGACCATAGAAAATGAATCATGGTTAAACCAAAGGGTTAGTGCAAGAATAAAATATTAAACCATGATAACAATTTCCATTTCCATTTTTCTTTTCCAAAAAATAATATCTATATATTTATATATGGTGTGAGTCTTATATTGCCACCATCCACTATATCAACAACCATGATAGAATTATGTATGCATGTATGTGTGCATGCACATCCATATGTGCATGAATGAGAATAAATGCATACATGCATGCATACAATAAAAAGACAAGAAAGGGTTTGAAATGAGAAACTAATGGTCAATGATAAATCAACACTTGATTTAGCAAACCGGTCATATCGCATACGACCCGACCAAAAGCAAACCGCCCGGTTAATATACGGTATCTCATACGCGCATTTTAACCGGGTCCACGCGCATATCTCATATGCGCACCACATCTTTTCGCCTGGACTAGGCAACTCCATTGTGGGACTCTAAGACTCGTCAATACGCCGGCAGTGGGTGATGATCATATCAAGCACCCGCAAGCCGCAAGCGGTCAGCTAAACGTAACGGCCATCCGGGTATTGAGAGATCAGAAGAAAACAAGCGATCCTGTTACAACTCCCGTCGAGTCAACCGGCAACACTACCGTACCGTCCGGTCTCTTCGTCAGAAATGCTGCATATCGAGTCTAGGGATGGTAACGTCGACCCTAATAACTCAATAATTCGTGCCGATGAATGGTCTATAACAGATCGAGAAACTACTGATAACACTTATCAGTAAATCTCAACAGCCCTGGCCAGGGACTTACTGATATAGCCAATCGAGCACAGCACAGCATCAACTCCCAATACCGGGAGAGATGAAACCCCTCCTATCGCTCATCGCCTTCGTGTGTCTCGGGACTGTACCCAACGGCCACCTGTTTGCACGACTCAGTAGAGCCGTGGTAGGGTGGTAATCAAAGTACAGTGGGAGAACACACATGACTCTATGATGATCTCGGGTCTACAGACTAACCTGTACCAGTGTCACCTGAGAACTGCTATCCGACGATAGATATAATTCCATATAGGAGTTCTCGGTGAGTCTGTCCAGTGTACCCAGTCACCACCGAGCACCCGTATACGATCTCGATGTCAAACATCGATGAATGTGGGAACATCCATCGCCCATCATATGGGTCTAGTATCATATACGCTAGTTTACTCTGGTATATCGATGCCCCGTCTCGATACACCTACGACTAGGGACTTTTCAGGATATTCTTATAAACTACAAATGTCCCAATAGTATGATCTCCATCATAATCACAGTAGTCAAGGCTATATCCTCAGGTCTTTATCTACATGTATGAATGAATAAAAACATGATCAAGTCAACATGTGAGATAAAAAAGAACCAGATAGAATACTATCATGTCGAGCAAGAATGTACACTGAATATATATATATGTATAAATACATCTACTATCACATAATGGCCTCTAGGGCATACATATTTCCAACAGTTCCATGATTTGATATATCGCGAGCGACACATGTTGATTCATATCCTCATATTTCCATGCATATGTTTTATGATATTTACATGCATGATGTTTATTGTCATTGGGTGACACGTGGGCAATTTCCACATACGT
Source organism: Agapanthus africanus (assembly GCA_030015575.1). Lineage (NCBI taxonomy): Eukaryota > Viridiplantae > Streptophyta > Magnoliopsida > Asparagales > Amaryllidaceae > Agapanthus > Agapanthus africanus. The sequence continues at coordinate 223,451,328 of CM057344.1, read as the reverse complement.
ATATTGACATTGATGGCATTGATTACCTAGTTGGATGATATCCACATACTTATTGACTTCATGATATAGTCAACATTGATCATACCTCATGTTTATGATATGTTATTACCTGAGGCACTGGCACGAGCACCTGGCATTACACTCATGTATAGATATTACATGGCCACCTTATCATGCTTCAAACTTATTCATTTGAGGTTTATATATATATTTGATCGTATTGACCTAGGATTGTGTCATACATACGATTTCTGCTCTGTGATGTTTTCTATTCATGATTTGGCAACTCACCCCAATCGTGCCACAGTTCTTACAGGTTTTGCCGTACAGGTTTCATTGCGGCTTTTCTGGCACACTGCTTCCTTTACGGGTGATTTGCTTTGGTAGGCTGGTTCTTTTGCATCAGAGCCGCCCTTGTACATGTATTATTCAGTTATATCTAGAAATTCCATCAACCAAAACTTGTATATTGTTCAGACTTAGAAACCAGTTATGTATTATTTCGACCTTAGAGTCGCGCGTTGTAGTATTACGGTTTTCATGCTGTTTGAGTTTCTTTTTTTTGAGTTTTGATCCTCGCCCTTCGGCATTGTATATTATATTTCTTGTGTGGTTGTGACTGTCGATTGACGAAGAGCTAGCTCTCGCTTGGGGATGCCTTTTATCATTGCATATATATTATTCTTGTTGTACCCCATTCGGGGCCAGTATTTACAAAGGAAACTCTGTCGAAATTTTTAGAAAAGACTATAGATTTTAAAAATGCATATTCGGCTTACTTATTTAAAAACATTGTTTTTTAAAACATGTTTTTCTTACTTCTTAAAAACTAGTTTTCCTTATTTACTCTTTAAAATGGTTTTAGAATTCTGGGCTTTTAGCTTACATGAATTAGATGAGGTCCTATAGGCTTCATATGATTTAAGTGCCAGTCACGGGCTATTTCGGGTCGTGACAAAGTTGGTATCAGAGCGCTAGGTTAATCTTGGTTCGAGTCTAAGTTTGACTATGTGGAGCCTAGAGCGTCTATATATATACGGAACTTAGGCTTGACCTTACGGAACTTAGACTTAGTCGAGGGGGTATTATAGCCGAACTTTCGTCGTGTAGGATGACCCTTGGTTGATGGAGTAGGTAGCTTGAGTAGAGTGACGTACCGTACGTATGTTCCGCGGCATATTTACGATATGCTACTCCGCTTAAGAAACCTTAGGATGTACATTTCCTTGCACAGTATTATATTCATTCCTATGATCTATCCTCATCGATACTGGTTATGATTTTGCTGCCATGATTGCACGGGCAGAGAGAGCTAAGGCTAGAGTTGCGTCAGCATGAGCTCGTCACGGACGAGGACTGACCGGGGCGTGATCCCAGAGACGTACGATTTTATAGACGCTTCGTTTTATTATGTTTCGCGCCATGGGCGTTTGACAGATCGCTGTTACGAGATTTCCCGGATGTGCTGATCAGCACCAGAGGATTAGGCTACTTCTAGAGGCCAGCCAGAATGTGGTGACCATCGATATATCTCTTATTCATGATGATTGATGCGCTGTTTAGCGTACAGACGAATGAGCCAGTTGCTGCTGCAAAAGGCGAGATATCGCCCAGATATTGGAGCTACTGCAGCATGAGTATGTACTTAGAGATACGATGGAAGGTCGCTAGTCACCCAAGGTTGAAGGACTAGGACATGTGATTCGTTCGCTTATCCCGATGCGAGGTCATCAGATAGATTGATTCCAGCTAGAGACGACTTCATGCAGATTCGTTGAGAGTCGATAGAGACGATCGAATGTCAGAAATCCATATTCCAAGTTTAAAGTATTCAGAAAGACATGCAAGCGATTCCACGGACCTTCTAGAAGAATGAAACCCTAGCTCAACATAATGACCGTGTGAAAGCCTTTGAACCTTAGGGTTTGCGGCAGTTCCGCGGCGCCATTAGTGAGGCTTGGGTTTGCCCTTCTACGGCTGGACCACTGATGCTGTGGTATGTACTCGATACTATAAAACTGTACCCAAGGTGTTGATCTCTTGGGGGATTATGAGGTTTTGACGAATCGATCGAATGGTTCGACATCATTCGGATATCATTTGATGGGATACACTGCTTGGGAGACTCTATATACGAGCATAGCCGTTGGAGCGCAGTCCATGCAGCCACGAGGCGACGAGTCCGAATCAGTCGACATTGGAACGAAGTGGAATAAAGAGTTCGCACGAGATTTCGACGAGATGACGTTCCACTCTGCTGACATCAGAGATGCGATACGCATGCAGAGGCGTTGGGATGCGGCCAGTTTCTGAGGAATATGTTGTGCTGAGGACACAGATGACCAGAGAAGCGCTAGAACGGAATCGTCCCCGTTAGCACACCTGACAGGGCCGATGATCCGATTGATTGCGAGATAGCTAATCTGCAGAGAAGATAAGGACCCAGAGACAGAGGACACCAGACCGTGAGCAAGAGGCAAGTAGATATCTTGCGCTGCTAGCATTGGATGCACCGACACCTTCTCGACTTTGAAGGAGGATTTATCGACGACGGTATTTATGATTTGTGATTTTGTGATTCGATTATCACGTATCCGTCACCTTGGATTTCGGTATTTTGGGGGATCTATTCACATGATTTGGTCTTGATGGCTGAGTTCTATGATTTCTGTTTTTGTGCACCATGGTTGCACCTACTTGGTATTGATATTTTGCGCATAGTTATTACGCTTAAGGTATTGATTGTGATTTCATGCCTATTTTATGCTGGTGATTTGAATTACGCTTCCGGCATAGTTTTCATGAACTTTTAGTGTTTTGATTTGATTTGTGCATGCTGAGACACATGGTTGTGAGCTAATATACCGCGGTATACCTGATTTGGATTGTGCTGTAATTTATACCGTCGATTTTGATTCTGATATTGATGTTGATTTCTTGCACTCCGTGCATTTGATTGGGATTTTCGTGCGGGTTGAGCGCATGTTTGAGATATGATTTTGGTGCACACCAGATGCACTAAATTCGAGATTTTTCGTGCATGTTTGATGCACCTGATTTTGCTGTCAGGCACACGCGTTGCCTATGACAGATGTTTCATGCACACCCGTTGCACCTAGATGATGTTTCATGTATGACACAGATATGGATTTTGATTTCCGTGCGCACCAGACGCACAGGGTATTCTTATATACATTTTTGGGATTTATTCCTTATGGACCAGTACGTTTTTATGATATTTACTTCAGCTATTTACAAGTATAGATTTGATGTTTACATGTATAGTTCTGATTTACTTCATATTGGTTTTATTTTGGGTTTGACATTTGTGTCTTTACCATAACTCCAATGATTGCGGGATGCTTCACGGTGTTTTTATTTTGAGTTATCTGCTCATTGTTCATGCGCATGCATTACTCTATGATGCGTTTTATGTATTGATGATTTCGGAGCCCCAACGACTTGGATTTTTACTAAAATGTTTTATTATTTGAGTGGTTTAAATTAAAATTCTGGGACCGAATTTCTTTAAGGGGGAAGATTGTAACATTTCAAAATAATAAAATATTATTTTTTGGAATTTTTATAATTTAATATTATTTTAATGAATATTTTAATATTTCGGTATAATTAAATCCCGATAAATTGGGGAAAAAATTTGGAAAATTATGGAAAATTCTAAAATGGGGTATTTTATGGAATTTTTCCATTTTTAGGTTTTTATGATTAATTATATGCTAATTTAGTGCTAATCGCGATTAAAAGTCGCTAATCGGTTTTTAGCATTTTTGTGCAAAATATGCACATATCATTTTTTTTTACACTTGTGTTACATTTTTACCATGGTTTGTTTTGGGTTTACTATTTAAGTGAGAAGGATTTAAAGGGAAGAAGAAAAGAAAAGAAAAGAAAAGAAAAAGGGATAGAATATAATATTGAGGTATGGTGAAGAGAGAGAAGGGGGGTTGCCTTGACTTGGACTTAGCCATTCTCTCATGTTTCCAACACTCATTTCTCTCCCTCTCCTTCACTTGTTGCTGCTGCTGCTTCCTTCACCTCCCTCCCTTCTTCAACTCCTCAAAACACATCCAAAAACACTTCAAAACCCCACTCCCTTTTCACTAAAAAGATGCACAAGTTCAAGGCAAACGCATTGGACCAAGAAAGTAAGGATGTTGGCCACTTGGGGCAACTCAAGAATTTTCTTGAGTTGCCAAATGAGGTATTTTCTAAACCACTAGCTTAGTTTTGCATTACTTATACCCTCATGCTAGATTAGAACCGATATTGTGTGATGTTGTGGACTTGAGGAAAACCTAGTTAGGGTTTATGGGAAATTGAGAGTTGTGTTGTGAAATTGAGCTCAGTAGAGCCTACACAAACACCCTAGTGCTTGAATTAAGACCCAAACCTAAGACTTGAAACTCGGAATACGGATTTAGAAACCGATATCGGAAGATTTATGGAATCTGTAAAGGTTATATGAGATCTGCTATCACCCCGAGACTCTGAAAATTATTTTCGATTGACAGTGAGATGTGCAGGCACCCAGGAAGCTAGACCCAAGACCCCAGCCCCTAACTCCCTGACTCGGCCGCAAATAAATCCATTCTGGCCGCAAATTGCGGCCAGACCGTGGTGGATTTGGCTTGTTTTTGTTCTGTAGCTCCTACATCTATATATTAGACCCCTGGCATGTGCAAAATTGTCCAATTTTACCTAGGGTAGAATCTGGAGCCTTTTTTCTAAGTTGCTATTTTGATTTGTGTTTCCGTATTCCATATTTTAAATTCTGGATTTGCGTATTAGTGTTTTACCTCAAATACTTGGTGTTTGTACGACGATATCGAGGATTGATTGATGGTTTTGAAAGCGTAGTCCATAGGTTCTAGCCTATAGGCCTTAGCGTATCGTTTTAGTTTTGATTTGATTTTAATGCGATGTGATACATATGATGTGTAGGTACCCCATGAAGACTTCGGGACGACAAGTAAGTGTGTGGCGACGTCGACAAATGAAGACGCAAGGTGAGTAGATTATATCTACGGGGTGTAATTCCATGCTACCTCTCCCGGTACTTACGGGCTTGCGGAATTTGATGAAAAACGATTTTCTAGAGGTGGTAACATGGACTCAAAACGGATCTTTGTTAAACTATCTACCTAACAACCTAACTAGGAGTTGTTAACTACTCGGTTAGGGGTTATACCTTTCTTTCTTGAACCTTCGTCTTCAACCCTCGATGGTGTACGGATCGGCTTCACCCCGTCGTCTCCTTGCGCCGAAGATCGATCCACCTGAAAGCTTCTACCTTTGGCTTCTTCTTCGAACTTTGAAGAAACTAGTTCACTCGGTTTGCTAAACCTTGTGAACAAGAGTGAGTAGAGGAGAGTGTGTTGGGATTTTTCTCTATGGTTCTTGCTTCTCAACACATGAAACAAGTGAACCATAGACTAGAGAGAGGGAGAGCAAGAGGAAGAGGGTGAGAGCTCAAGCAAGAGAGAGAATGGAAATGAAAGAATGAGTAAGACTTTTCTCTCTTGGCTCTCATAATCCAAAGACATCATAACCAATAATAGCAATCAAGTATTATGTGATGGTTTAAGTCAAAATAGCCATATCATTTCATGCACTCATTTTGCACAAGATAAACAAGCAAGCAAAAGTCTTTGCCATGAAATGATAGCTATTGTCATGATGATGGTCAACTAGTCCAACCTAGTCAACCGGTCAACAAAGTCAACAAGTCAACAAAGTCAACCCCTCAACAACCATGTCACTATAATACTTAATTAATATTATTGTTAATCATATATCATATTCTCATTAGGGTTTAGCAAAAAGTCAATAGTCAACAGTCAACAGTCAACAACCCTAATGAGAATCCTCTGCCTCTGTCTCTCCATCAACTGTGCATACACACCCGCATCCGCGTTCCGAGGAACACGAATACATACGAGATAAAACCAATCCCATAACGTACACTAGGATCTGGCTTAAACCAAAGCCAGTTAGTGTTAACTTTCCGGACACTAAACGTGCACAAGTGCATGGATGTGACCGAACCCTGTCGCAAAACCATGCGCCTGTCGCAAAACCATGCGACCTCTACTCTTTTGCCTAAAGGCGAATAGCTTTCTGTGTAGGACTCTAAAGACTCAACACTACGCTGGCAGTGGGTTTAACTACAGACCGCAAGCGGCACTAGCTGTGCGTAACGGTCCCCAGGTAAATGCCGACAAGAAGACTGACGAGGTGAAACCCATCTGAACTCCTACTGAGCCTGAATGTGACAGTCTCCGTACAATCCGGTCTGTTCGTCTGATACATCGCATGGCGGGCCTAGGGGGGCGGTAAACGTCAGTCCCGTAATAGCGGTACAAGTCGTGCCGGAGTGAAGCCCAAAACACCCTGAGATAACACTGGAAGCCTACCAGTATATCTCGCTTGCCCTGGACAGGGACTACTCGTGTAATGGCTCTCCTAGACACAGCGTGATGTCAACCCCCAATACCGGGAGAGACGAATCCTGTCTAACCGTCACTTCCTCCAAGTGCTTCGGGACTGCACCCAACTACTACCTGTTTGCACGACTCCTTTGAGCCGTGGTAGGGTAGTAATCAAAGTACAGTGGGAACACACTCGAGGCGAAGTGACAGTGTCAAGTCAGCGGACTAAGCTGTACTCATGTCACCTGGGAACTGATAACTGACGATAGGTGTAATACCAACCAATCAGTTCCCGACGAGTCCTGTCCAGTGTACTCGTAACCTAACGATCACCCGCATACTATCTCAAGTACGACGTACTGACGGCTGTGGGACAGACCGTCTCCCCTGCTGGGATGAGAAGCACATACGCTAGTCTACTCCGGAGTATCGATGCCCTGTCTCGATAGTCCTGCGACTAGGGACCTGTATAAGGATGTGCTTATGGATTACACAGCCCCCACGAGTGTGACTGCCATCACAATGCTGGTAATCAAGCAAAGATCCTAAGGGCTCCACTAATGTGTATAGGTGATATAATAAAATAAACACATGTACACATTAAAGCAGAAACAAACCAAGTAGCATACTACCATTTTGAGCAAGATTGTTTATACAACTGTGAATATCCCAAGCTTCCATTAAGTAATATACAAACTAGTATGATACAGTAATGGCCTTTAGGGCATATACACTAACAATCTCCCACTTGCACTAAGGCCATGTACTGGCGTATTGAAGACCTATCATCTCGATCAGCCGCTCGAACTGAGTCTGGGGTAAGGCCTTGGTGAATGGATCTGCAGTGTTATCTTCTGATGCAACCCTCCGAGCCTCGATCTCCTGGCGATCCACGATCTCCCTGATCAGGTGATACCGCCTCAAGATGTGTCTGGATTTCTGATGGGACCTGGGATCCTTCGCTAAAGCTATAGCCCCGTTGTTGTCGCAATACAAAGGTATTGGATCAACAATGGACGGAACCTCCTGAAGTTCTTTCAAGAACTTCCTCATCCAGACGACTTCTTTTGCAGCATCAGATGCAGCGATGTATTCCGCTTCCATAGTCGAGTCAGCAACGGTTTCCTGTTTGGAACTCTTCCAACACACCGCCCCTCCATTGAGGGTAAAGACAAAACCCGACATGGACATGGAATCATCCTTATCACTCTGGAAGCTGGAGTCAGCAAAGGCCTCGATCTGGAGGTCTTTTCCGCCATAGAACAAGAAAATCTCGTTAGTCCTTCTCAGGTACTTGAGAATGTTCTTTACCGCTATCCAGTGTTTCTCCTCAGGGTTTGACTGATACCGGCTTACCACACTCAGTGCATAATCTACATCCGGTCTGGTACACAATATCGCATACATTATAGAGCCTACCGCAGAAACGTAGGGTATAATAGACATGCGATCCCTCTCCAAATCAGTCTTGGGAGACATCTCTTTGGAGAGGGTGATCCCGTGACAAGCCGGTAGGTTACCGCGCTTAGAATCTTCCATACTGAATCTTTTCAGTATGGTGTCGATGTACCTGGACTGTGAAAGTCCTAATATCCGCTTGGATCTATCACGATGGATCCGGATCCCCAGGATGTATGAGGCATCACCCAGGTCTTTCATGGAGAACCTGTGTGACAAGAACCCTTTGACAGATTGTAGCATAGGAATGTCATTTCCTATTAAGAGAATGTCATCCACGTATAAAACGAGGAATACTACAGTTCTCGCTACAAATCTACTATAGATGCATGGTTCATCTGGATTTTTGATAAAGCCAAATTCTTTGACCGTCTCATCAAAACAGATGTTCCAACTCCGCGATGCCTGCTTTAGTCCATAGATAGACTTAAGCAACTTGCACACCTTTCCGCTGCTCCCACTCTGAATGAAACCCTCTGGCTGGTCCATATAGACACACTCCTCTAAATTTCCATTTAGAAAAGCGGTCTTTACGTCCATCTGCCAAATTTCATAATCGTGGAAGGCAGCAATGGCAAGAAGGATCCGAATGGATTTCAGCATAGCCACTGGAGAAAAGGTTTCGTCATAGTCCAAACCAGGTCTTTGACGAAAACCTTTTGCAACAAGTCTAGCCTTATAGGTCTCAACCTGTCCATTTACACCAATCATCCTTTTGAAGATCCACTTGCATCCTACGGGTTTTACCCCATCTGGAGCAATGTCCAACGTCCATACTTTGTTGGTGTACATGGACTCCATTTCGGTCCGCATTGCATCCAGCCATTTTACCGAGTCAATGCTCTGAACGGCCTGCTGAAAGCTAGTAGGCTCATCATAATCTATGATGCAATCCTCTCTATCCCCGTCTATGAGAAAACCGTAGTATCTCTCGGGCGGATGAGACTGCCTACTACTTCTGCGGAGCAGCGTAGGAATGTCCTGTTCTTTTGAACCCTCTGCTTCTACTAAGCTTTCAGTAATAGTCTGTGGTTCTGGAATTTCTTCCAGTTCTACTGCGCTCCCACTAATTTCGTTTTCCAAGAACTGGTGTTCAAGAAAGTGGGCATTACGAGAAACAAAGACCTTTTGTTCCTCTGCGTGGTAGAAAAGATACCCCCTGGTGTTCTTTGGGTATCCCACAAACTTGCACAGTACTGAGCGTGCCTCGAGTTTGTCCGCATGCTGCTTTTTAAGAAAAGCTGGACATCCCCAGATCTTCAGATATTGAAGATAGGGTTTCTTCCCACTCCATAACTCATATGGTGTGGTAGGCACAGTCTTAGTGGGAACTCGGTTCAAAAGGTATGCGGCTGATTCTAGCGCATATCCCCAGAATGATCGCTGTAACTCAGCGTTACTCATCATGGACCGTACCATATCCAATAGGGTGCGGTTCCGTCTCTCCGATACACCGTTATGTTGCGGAGTGTATGGAGGAGTAAGCTGAGAGAGAATTCCATTCTCTTTTAAGTAATCCAGGAACTCGACACTCAAGTATTCACCACCTCGATCAGATCTTAGTGTCTTGATACTTTTGCCGGTTTGTTTTTCTACCTCATTCTTATATTCCTGAAATTTTCCAAAGGCTTCAGACTTATGTTTCATTAAGAAGACATGTCCGAATCTTGAAAAATCATCCGTAAAAGTAATGAAGTAAGAAAAACCGCTTCACGCATGTGTAGACATTGGACTGCACACGTCGCTGTGTACGAGTCCCAAGAGCTCGCTCGCTCTTACTCCGTATCCAGTGAACGGAGTCTTTGTCATCTTTCCTTTGAGACAGGATTGACAAGTGGCATACGATTGATATTCGAACGGATCCAAATATCCTTCTGTATGTAACTTAGTCAATCTTCTCTCATTGATGTGACCCAGTCTACAATGCCATAAGAAAGTCTGATTGATTTCTGGAGACTTTCTTTTGTGTGTATTCTGGACATTGAAAATCTGTGGTTAGTTTAATACGTATATACCATTGCTTAATGTACCTGACCCAATCAGAACTTGATTAAGGTGAATGTTCACAACATTACTTACAAACGCCAATTCATAACCTTCTTTAGAAACCAAAGATACAGAAATGATATTACAAGTTGCGTTGGGTACAAAATAGCAATTACGAAAAACCAAAACATGTCCATCTGACATTCCCAGGTGATAGTCCCCCACGGCTTTAGCATCCATGCTAGCTCCGTCTGCAACTTTGAGGGTCATGTCACCTGCCTTCAAAAACCTACGGTTTCTCAACGCCTGCAAAGAATTACAGATATGAGATCCTGATCCGGTATCCAATACCCAGGAAGTAGAGTTTATTGATAGACAGTTTTCAATAACATACACACCTGAAGCTGAAGCCGCAACCTGCTTCAGATCCTGTGTTCTAGAGTTCCAAGCCATGCAATCTTTCTTCCAGTGTCCACTCTTATGACAATAGAAGCATTCTTCTTTATCCACAAGCTTCCCCACTTTCTTTGTTGCTTTTGCCTTTCCCTTCGTATCCACTTTACTAACACCGCCCCTTGGTTTGGCGGGGGCTTTCTTCTTCTTTCCCTTGGCTTTCTCCTTGGACCTAGAAGAGGAAGATCCTCCTACAAACAATGTGGATGTTTCCCTACCTTTTTGTAGGGTGCCCTCTGCTCTCCTCAGCATGTTGAGGAGTTCTGAAAGTTCAACTTCCTTTTCTTTCAAGTTGAAGTTCAGGATAAACTGGGCGTAAGTGGAAGGAAGGGACTGAAGAATCAAGTCCGTATAGAGCTCATTCTCCAACGTGGTCCCAAGTTCCACGAGCTCTTCTATGAAGCCAATCATCTTAAGCACGTGTTCCGCTACCGATGATCCGATGGCCAACTTTGCCGAAAATAACTTCTTCGACACTTCGTATCTTGCGATACGAGATTGCTTTCTACAGTTCTTTTGTATGGAGAAATATGGATTCGAGGTCCATATTCTCGTGCCTCCTCTGATGTTCGTTGTCCATAGAGGCAAGCACGAGGCACTTGGCCTTTGCGCAGTCGATTTCCCAGGTCTTACGGATTTCCTTATCTGCGACGCTGGTTTTGGGACCTGGGACAGGGGGAGCTTTGGTGGTAAGAAGATACCCCAGCTTGTTGTTAGTGATTGCCATCTTGACATTCCTGAGCCAATCTTTATAGTTTGGCCCTGTCAGTATGTTTTTATCTAGTAATAACTTAAGTCCGGTCATGTCGATTGGTCGCTGCAATTAGGAGAGAGAGAGAAGAAACACTCAGCATGATGCTCTTGCAAGTTTAGGGTGGTTTTTAGTTTGTCTAAACAGGATGGCTCCCACTGTCTCTCGAATCCCTCCTCAAACCAAAAAGGAAGAATTAGTCAGGATCGATCTCACCGTACAATACTTGCTTAACCGTTCGGCCAGGCTAGTGTCGGTACTTCGAGGGAGGTTTTCCAACGCTTTCGCGAAGTTCCTTAATTAAATAACCTCTTTTCCCTGTGGGCGTAGCCCCGCTAACACCTTTCTAGACACCTACTTGGTTTATAGCATTGATCTTTAAGTGAGAAATTTCCCGAGGGGTAGCATATACTCATAGTAGGATCGGGATCCAAATATCATTGCATGACAAAACTGAAGGAATCCTACCAGAATCATCACACTCCAAATGGTATGCAGCGCTAGCAAGTTTCAGTTCTTTTGAAACTCCCGATGTGGATTTTTGCCCCATGCTCTTATGACCTTGGCGTGAGGTCAAAATGTCATAAGTCATATGTCAAATTCTACCCATCATTATCCAGGTTGATTTGAACCCACCCGTACCTACCCTTGACGTAGGCCAAAATGGCAGTGCGGCTGTCCCAAACCAACACATTCTATCTATGCAACAAATAAATATCCGGTAGCTACCAATCACTATGCCTTGGCGTGAGGTCAAAATACATAGCTTGAATACTACCGAATATCTAACTGAAATGATGGAGGGCTACGAATGGTTTTGGCTAAACCGTGAACGTAGTGAACTTGATATGATCGATGGAACGAGATAGCTTTTAAAAGGAGTGGCTCAAGCTCCGCATTTAAAAGTTGGTTTTGAAAAGAACCGAGTGGTTTTTCGAAAATGTTCCAACGACTTTTACTTGGTTTATTTTCTTGCATTAGTTCTTTTAATGCGTCCCATCATTTAATCCTACCATTGCAGAAAACAACCAAAATATGACGTACGCTTATGCCATTCGCATTCGCCACGGGGCCCCGTCATTACCCGTTAGGTTACATAACTAACGACAGAGCGGGGGCTGGGCTAGCGCGGCTGTAAAACATAAGCAACGCCTAAATAATATCATATATAGATATATATATTGCAATGATAGCCATTTCAGACCACAGATGAATACATTGGATATACTAGGAATCCGCAATTCGTACGAGCCTGTAACGAAAAGCAGATTACACGGTCGCGGTGAATAGCCAATACCCCACCTAAGACCCCTACGGGTGCGGCAAACTACCCGCCAAGTACCCGAAGCGGAGCAACCTCCCTCAACACCGTGAGTAGGCCACTCGGCACTTCGAGATACCCGGTAGTTTGTGCACCCCCTCCATGGGTCTATCCTAGGAGCAAAAACAGTAAAGAGAAATTATACAATGACGGCTACAACCTCGACCCGGTTGTGCGATCATACAAATAATTATTACATCAATTTACAAATTTACATGAATTGAAAGAAAAGAAAACACTCGTCTCACAACCCCCCGGCTATTCACCCGCGACAATCCAATAAATTCGTATACACATACCAGCAACATTACAGATCACAGATTTGTATAACCCCCACTAATCGACATATAGCGATTAGCAGACGTTCAATACAAATATCACATCACAGATAAACACTCGTCAGCTTAAGTATTTAGAAACTCGATCAAAATACGGTTTTTAAAGCCCCAAAAACAAATTTTTCTTTCTGGAAAATCTGGGCTGAAAAAACATATACCAAAAATCCCAAAATACCCCACTAAGTATACTGCAGTGAAGAAAATCCATAGAAGAGTTAAATTGGCCGCGGAACCGCGGCAAGTGCAAGCTCTTGCCGCGTTTCCGCGGCGCTTTGATGAGATCTCTTGATCGTTTTTCTTCAGTACACTATGAAAACCCTGAGTCGATTTTTGAAGCTTGATTTATTATTTTTACAGAACTTTAAAAATCGACAGCAAGCTTGATATCCGGGTGTATTTCGCGACTTTTTCTCCGATCGAATTTCTAGTTACTATGCTAACATGTTAGGTAGTGTTTAACTAGGCTCTGATACCACTGAAAGTCCACGCTACCTCTCCCGGTACTTACGGCTTTCGGAATTTGATGAAAAACGATTTTCTAGAGGTGGCAACATGGACTCAAAATGGATCTTTGTTAAACTATCTACCTAACAACCTAACTAGGAGTTGTTAACTACTCGGTTAGGGGGTTATACCTTTCTTTCTTGAACTCCTTCGTCTTCAACCCTTGATGGTGTACGGATCGGCTTCACCCCGTTGTCTCCTTGCGCCGAAGATCGATCCACTCGAAAGCTTCTACCTTTGGCTTCTTCTTCGAACTTTGAAGAAACTAGTTCACTCGGTTTGCTAAACCTTGTGAACTAGAGTGAGTAGAGGAGAGTGTGTTGGGATTTTTCTCTATGGTTCTTGCTTCTCAACACATGAGACAAGTGAACCATAGACTAGAGAGAGCTCAAGCAAGAGGAAGAGGGTGAGAGCTCAAGCAAGAGAGAGAATGGAAATGAGAGAATGAGTAAGACTTTTCACTCTTGGCTCTCATAATCCAAAGCCATCATAACCAATAATAGCAATCAAGTATTATGTGATGGTTTAAGTCAAAATAGCCATATCATTTCATGCACTCATTTTGCACAAGATAAACAAGCAAGCAAAAGTCTTTGCCATGAAATGATAGCTATTGTCATGATGATGGTCAACTAGTCCAACCTAGTCAACCGGTCAACAAAGTCAACAAGTCAACAAAATCAACCCCTCAACAACCTTGTCACTATAATACTTAATTAATATTATTGTTAATCAAATATCATATTCTCATTAGGGTTTAGCAAAAAGTCAATAGTCAACAGTCAACAGTCAACAACCCTGATGAGAATCCTCTGCCTCTGTCTCTCCGTCAACTGTGCATACACACCCGCATCCGCGTTCCGAGGAACACGAATACATGCGAGATAAAACCAATCCCAAAACGTACACTAGGATCTGGCTTAATCCAAAGCCTGCTAGTGTTAACTGTCCGGACACTAAACGTGCACAAGTGCACGGATGTGACCGAACCCTGTCGCAAAACCATGCGACCTGTCGCAAAACCATGCGACCTCTACTCTTTTGCCTAAAGGCGAATAGCTTTCTGTGTGGGACTCTAAAGACTCGACACTACGCTGGCAGTGGGTTTAACCACAGACCGTAAGCGGCACTTGCTGTGCGTAACGGTCCCCAGGTAGATGCCGACAAGAAGACTGACGAGGTGAAACCCATCTGAACTCCTACTGAGCCTGAATGTGACAGTCTCCGTACAGTCCGGTCTGTTCGTCTGATACATCGCATGGCGGGCCTAGGGGGCGGTAAACGGCAGTCCCCTAATAGCAGTACAAGTCGTGCCGGAGTGAAGCCTAAAAAACCCTGAGATAACACTGGAAGCCTACCAGTATATCTCGCTTGCCCTGGCCAGGGACTACTCGTGTAATGGCTCTCCTAGACACAGCGCGATGTCAACCCCCAATACCGGGAGAGAAGAATCCTGTCTAACCGTCACTGCCTCCAAGTGCTTCGGGACTACACCCAACTACTACCTGTTTGCACAACTCCTTTGAGCCATGGTAGGGTAGTAATCAAAGTACAGAGGGAACACACTTGAGGCGAAGTGACAGTGTCAAGTCAGCGGACTAAGCTGTACTCATGCCACCTGGGAACTGATAACTGACGTTAGGTGTAATACCAACCAATCAGTTCCCGACGAGTCCTGTCCAGTGTACTCGTAACCTAACGAGCACCCGCATACTATCTTAAGTACGACGTACTGACGGCTGTGGGACAGACTGTCTCCCCTGCTGGGATGAAAAGCGCATATGCTAGTCTACTCCGAAGTATCGATGCCCTGTCTCGATAGTCCTGCGACTAGGGACCTGTATAAGGATGTGCTTATGGATTACCCAGCCCCCACGAGTCTGACTGCCATCAAAATGCTGGTAATCAAGCAAAGATCCTAAGGGCTCCACTAATGCGTATAGCTGATATAATAAAATAAACACATGCACACATTAAAGCAGAAACAAACCAAGTAGCATACTACCATTTTGAGCAAGATTGTTTATACAACTGTGAATATCCCAAGCTTCCATTAAGTAATATACAAACTAGTATGATACAGTAATGGCCTCTAGGGCATAACACTAACATGGGGGAAGTCGGGTGGATGGCGTATAGCACCCCCGCAGTCCGAAGTTGGTATACTATATATGTATATATATATATATATATGTATATATATATATATGATAGCTTATAGTGTGTCGTGGATATTGAGATTAGATGTACTATGGTTAGATTAGGGCATAGAAATAAACTAGTATAGTTCCTAGTTGCGAACCCTAGAATAGGTTTACACCCACACGCACACACACGCTTATTGCTATACTTATACTGTGATGATAAGGATAGTGGATGACATTGGAGATGAGTCGATGATATTGGGCATAGTGCAATGAGATCGGTGATATGATATGATTCGTATTTGGGATACGACTTGTGATTTTTAGCAGGCCTTTGGACGTGTGTTTCACACACGCATTCATACTTATATAGATGGTATCGATTTGTACTAGACTTAGATCAGTACCCCAGATCATGAGAGATGATGATAAGGATAACAGATAATTGATGAGATGCCTGTGATATTGACCCGTACCCAGATTTGGGATGTCGTACGACGGATTTACATACGAGCTATATATTGATGATAAATCCACACTCATGACTCGAGGATGTCATATGATATACTGTATCGTACGCGATACTATTGAGGCGGGATCACCGACTATTATATTTATATTCATATTTATATCGACTCAGATTTAGGTGGTTTCCATACCCCTCCCGATTGACTTGATAGTTAGATCTGTAGTTTGCATAGTAGATGTTAGACTAAACCCGAGTCATTCCTATTTCAAAAACTAACGAATCAGGAGTATTTTAAAGATAGGCAAAGGGATTCTACGGATATTTTCAAGCGACGCATCTTTTCTTAAACACCGTAGCCCTTATTTTACTAAAAACCCCGATTCGTCTTATTTCAAATGGCATAACTGCATGACATATACATATTGATGTAGATTCTTCACTGTTGCGTTGATTATTCGATTTTCGCATATTCATGCTATTCGCATCGCTTTGCATGTGTAAATGTGTTTATTGCTATATTACAATCATGCTGTTAGGACACCAGCACCATTATCGATGATGCGTATGTTCCACGTACACTGCTTGCCGGCTCACACACTTCATCATCGATAATTGCCATGTCACTACACTGTAGTGCTGTTGCATTCAGGATATAACCCTTGCATAGCATACTTGTGTACCTGTATACCGTATATTCATACGTATTCGCGCATACACAGATGATTCTGGCTTGATTAGAGATTTGGGAACCGCAAGATACTCCTTCAAACTGATTCATTTTAAAAAAGCGGTTTCCTTCAATATGTGCATATTACTATTCCATGTTGCATGATATACTGATATGCTTGCATTCCTTTTACATGTCGCATACATCATGCTTTTGATTATACGCATTGAGATATCTTGTTTCTATGATATTTCTGGATTTGGGAACCGTGGGTATTTCAAAGAGATTATGTAAATGTTTTAAAACCCGGTTACCCTTGATATGATATTTCAGTTCGTCCACCATGTGTTTTCTCGGTGCTGAGAGCGACATGTGAAATCCGATTCGAGGAGGCGGCGAGGCCGATTGCGGGTACATGGTGGGCCCGGTATGGTACCCCGGGGCAAGAAAGGGATGTTGTGTATACAGACGGTGAGCCTGGCAGAGGGAGTACTACCTACCGGTGATTGTATTTGACCTCGGCGGATATCCAGAGGATACCGACCAGAGTTGAGAGATGATATGGGCCGCCCCGGACTAACGGAGACCGATATATGAGGATTTACGTGCCGGTGATAGGCATAGGTTTCATGATGTTTTCGAGTGTCGATGCTTGACACTCAGGTTCCATGATTTGATATGTCGCGAGCGACGCATGTTGATTCATATCCTCATATTTCCATGCATATGTTTTATGATATTTACATGCATGATGTTTATTGTCATTGGGTGACACGTGGGCGATTTCCACATACTTATATTGACCTTGATGGTATTGATTACCTAGTTGGATGATATCCACATACTTATTGACTTCATGATATAGTCGACATTGATCATACCTCATATTTACGATATGTTATTACCTGAGGCACTGGCACGAGCACTTGGCACTACACTCATGTATAGATGTTACATGGACACCTTATCATGCTTCAGACTTATTCATTTGAGGTTTATATATATATCTGATCGTATTGACCTAGGATTATGTCATACATACAATTTCTGCTCTGTGATGTTTTCTATTCACGAGTTGGCAACTCACCCCCGTTGTGCCACAGTTCTTGCAGGTTTTACCGTACAGGTTTCATTGCGGCTTTTCTGGCACACTGCCTCCTTTACGGGTGATTTGATTTGGTAGGTGGGTTCTTTTTGTTAGTTATATGTATGCCCTAGAGGCCATTACTGTACATTGGATGTATATTGTAGTGGATGCTGGGACATATATAGGTAGGACTTTCTTGCTCGACATGATAGTACGCTATCTGGTTGCACTTTATCTTAACATGTATACTTTCTGTCTCTCTGATTACATGTTGATAAAGCCCTTAGGATGTGTACTCGACTTCCAGGACTATGATGTAGATCATACTAGTGGGGCCTGGGTAGTCCATGAGTACATCCTTGAAATGTTCCTAGTCGAGGGAATATCGAGACAGGGCATCGATATTCCAGAGTAGACTAGCGCATATCTTCTCGACCCATGCGATGGGCGATGGATGATCCCATATCCATTGGTGTTTGACATCGAAGATGGTATGCGGGTGCTCAGTGGAGACTGGGTACACTGAACGGACTCGCCGAGAACTCCCAGATGGTATTATACCTCACGTCAGATGGCAGTTCTCTGGTGACACTGGTACAGCTTAGTCTGTTGACCCGAGATCGTCATAGAGTCTTGTGTGTCTCCCACTGTGCTTTGATTTCCATCCTACCACGGCTCTACTGAGTCGTGCAAACAGGTGGTTTTTGGGTACAGTCCCGATTCACATGGAGGCAATGAGCGATAGGAGGGGATTCGTCTCTCCCGGTATTGGGGGTTGATGTTGTGCTATGCTCGACTGGCCATAACAGGAAATCCCTGGCCAGGGTTGTAGTGATATACTGGTAAGAGTTATCAGTAGTTTCACGAATGTTATGGACCTCAAGTCGGCATGACTTATCGAGCTATTGGGGTCTGACGTTTACCACCCCTAGGCGAGATATGCGACATATCAGACGAACTGACCGGACTGTACGGTAAGTGTTACTGGTTGGATTCGCAGGAGTGTGAGCGGGCTTGCTCGTCGATCTTCTGATCGCTCAATAACCGGGTGGCCGTTACGTTTAGCAGACCGCTTGCGGCTTGTGGGTGTTTGATATGATCATCATCCGCTGCCGGCGTATTGACGAGTCTTTAGAGTCCTACACAGAAGTTTCCTGGCTCAAGCGAAACGAAATAGGAGCGCATATGAGATATGTGCGGGACCGAGAATAATGCGTGTATGTGATACCGTATTTCATTCTCGCGATGAATGTGTCGAATGGTTGTATGCGATATAACCTAGTTATCGAATCAAGGATTGATTCGATAAGCCGATACATTGGATACTAGCCGGTTATATGCGATATAACCGGATCATTGAATCAAGTGTTGATTTAATGATTGAATGTATAATTATATATTTGATATATTACTTTGCATTAACTAGTATTGGTTCACTTTAAATGGATTTACTCACTTGGTTTGTGCACATTGTATATGTGATATATTTTGTGCACATGATTGTATCATGTTTGATGATACATGCAAGCTAGGGTTAGTGTAAAGAATTAGACCATGGTTAGGTTTATGATTAGGGTTTTCTTTTTATTTACTTATTCATTTATTTATTGTTTTTGTTTATTTTGGAAAATGATAAAGATAATGAGAAAAAGAATGGTTGCTTGTTTTGTTTTTTAGTTGAAGTTTCTTGAAACTTTGACCAAGTCACCATTCTTATCTCATCCTTTAACCTAACCATTCAAGTTAACCATGGTCCATTCTCTACAACTAACCAAGGGTTAGTAAACGATAAGTATTGATTTATTTATCATTTACAAAACACTTATCATATTCTTTTTCATCTTCTTCTTCTTCTTCAACAAAAGAAAAAGCTTGCTACATCAATGGTGTTTGATGAAAAAGTGTGAGAAATCCAAATCTAAAGTCTACCCACTTCCTATTTCTTCATCCTCTACCTCTTGCCAAGTTGTATAGGGTGTTTACTTCACAAGTTTTCCAAGCTTGGTGAAGTTGGAGCTTGTTCTTGTGATGCCTCGACGTAGATCATCTTCGGTATCGAACCGACGATCAAGCCCGCCCATTCTTCGATGAAGCCGATGCTAGAGTTCAAGATACGATTTGGACAGTGAGGGGACTTCATCATGGAGCCTAGGAGGTGGTGGACCGGATCTACAAAGGTTGTAGCCCCTTTCCTTTAGATACATTTCCGTTTACTTGCATACTTCGCCTAGATATCTAGTAAACGATCCGTATTAGGGTTAATAGGCACTTGTAAAATTTCAATTGGCCATGTTTGATCACTTGTGAGACTCCATTAGAGTGCCTAGGAATCCTACAGTGGTATCAGAGCCTAGCTAGAGCCTTAGGCGAAGTCCCGACTGAATCAGAAGTCCGATCGACCCAAAACCACGACTTTGAATATGCTCTCTGTACATTTTCTAATTTCGAGTTTTTTTCAAAATTAAAAATATTCAGAAAAATCAGCAGGTAATCCTATGACTTACTGTGAAATTCGAGGGCTTGATTCCACAAAGGCGGCGCGGATCCGCGGCCCTACAGTAGGATCATGCGGCGGATCCGCGGCTCTTTTGTCGCTTTGTGCAGCCAAATTTGCACAGTAGTTCTTAACTTTCTGTGTTGGTTTTCCTGGGGATTTTTAATAATTTTTCCAGAGTTGCATTTTTTGGGTTGTATTGGGAACTCGGTGTATCGATCGGATTGTCTAATTTTGTCGGTGTGTTTTTCCGGATAAATCTTAGAATATGTTAAAAAGTTCGACCGGATATAAATACCCACTTTTTCCCCTGCCGGGAAATTTCCAATTGTTGGATTTTTCCGTAGTTTAACGACGTTCTAAGTAGTGCAAGTAACGCGATGGACCCTCTAGAAGACAACAAAACTTAACTCGATTATGTGACCGTCTTGAACTGCCCTTTGAACCTTCGGGTTTGGGGCAGTACGGCGTACCACATGTGAGGCGTTGGCTTGACCCTTCTACGGCTGGACCGTTGCTACTGAGGCACGAACTGAATGCTGTTAGACTTATTTCATGTGTTGAGCTGTATCGGGAAAACTTGGGTGTTCGATTGTTTGATCGGAAAGTTTAACATTTTCTATTTATCCGGAATGTGATACAATAATTGGAATTCACAAATAGTTATGAGATAACTGAATGAATGTTATAAACATAGCACTTTAGTCTCACTTGATCGGTTGCCACGGAATTTTGATGTGATCAAAAGTCCGTCGCAATCACGTAGTGTACGCGGATACTCGCCGGGTAAACTTAATAGACAGCCTCAACCCATAGCCCCGACCAAGTGACTGTAGGAGAACCCCGTCGCCGAAAGCATCCGTTCGGGTGCTCCCGGTAGCGGTGTTCCGCCTTAGTGAACTTCGTCGACGGCGTCGGGGGTGCGGCCGCCTACTGAAGTTTGCGACGAGCATTCGATCAGAATGTCGGGAATCTTGTTGAATTGCCCGACTTGATATTGAAAAGAGTTTTCGATAATGAGACTAAAATGCGGGGTTTATAATTGTTAGGCATGCGATGTCTAAGTAATTCATTTGGTCAGGCATGCGATGTCTGAGGAGGTTGCGGATTCCAACTGTTGTAGTTTTACATTTTCTTTTCTGTGACCGTAAGTGTAATATGTGATATCGCCGGTTTCGTTGCTATATGTCAACGACAATTAGGATGCGCATATTTACTTACGTTGATGACATGTGATGTTATGTGTTGCTGGATATGTTATATTGGATCGTCGTGTTTGAATAGCCGGGGGTTTTTATGTGAGATGAGTGTTTTTCATTTTCATTCATGTAAAAACTTGTATGTAATATTCTTTTATTGGGGCACTTCCAGGTTGCGGAAGTCGTCACCCGTTGTATATTATTTACTTTTCCGCATTAGGATAGACCCAAGGAGGGGAGCACAAGTAACCGGGTTCTAGGGTCCAGTGGGAGACCAACTCGAGGAGTCGAGTCCGGGTCTCCTAACCCTAGAATTGGTAGGGTTGCTTGTCGCTCTCGTAGGGGTCTAGGGGTGTGGGATTGGCTATTCATCACGACCGTGGAATCCGTGTTTTATCCTGGCTCGTATTGAAAACACGGACGTCCTAGTATATCCAATATTTCATATGTTTCTTCTGCTGTGTTTTATCTGTGATCATGTGATGTTCTGTGACAGATATTATATATAATGTATATGATATATTATATAGACGTTGCTTATGTTTTACACCCGCGCTAGCCCTGCCCCGCTCTGCCGTTAGTTACCTAACCTAACGGTGCAGACAGGACATCGAGGCGAATGCGGATGGCATAAGCGTACGTTATATTTATCTGTGATGTTTAGGTGGACTTAAATGATGGGATATTCATTAATGAGATTAATGAAAGAAAATAAACCTAATTGATGTTGTGGAATCGAATTTCAAAATAAAACAGGTAGCTACAGTTCTTGCTTTGCATCGTGGTGTTCCTTGTAGAACATCCTGCACCTTATTCGATAAGGAAAGGACCGAGATCCCTTCACCGGGAGTGACTCCTTTAGCAATAACTGGCAGATGCTACAACCCTCGGTTTGTCTTTTGATCACTTCTATAGTTTCTACTTTGCACAGTGATATATATGATATATCCCGCACCTCATTCGACGAGGAAAGGGCCGACGATCCCTTCACCGGGAGTGACCCCTTTAGCAAAACTAGAAAAGCTTCAAAAACATTCCATTTAAAAACCATTTGATTCCGCAACGAGATCAAGTTCAAAGCGTTAAAGGTTTTCACAAAAACCAGCCGCAACCCTCCGTCATTTTAGGAAGTAGAGTACTTAGTATTCGTGCTGTGTTTGTTGACCATAGTCAAGGCACAGTGTACGGTAGCTAAGTGATGTCTTCCTACACCGCATATGATGCGATTAGTTAGGACAGTCGCGTGACTTTGTTGACCTTAGTTAAGGGTCATGTGGGTGGGTCTAATTAATCATGAAATGACGGGTAGAACTTGACTAGTACTTATGATTTATTGACCATAGTTAAGGTCATAGGTGGTAGGGGTAAAAACCTTTATCGGGAGTTTCAAGTGTTGAAATTTGCAATGAGATTGCATACCTTCTATGTGATAGTTGGATCCCGATACCCACTGCGAGTAATTGTTACTCCTGGGAGAGTTTTGCACTTTGCAATTAGCCGATCAAGTAGGTGTCTAGAAAGGTGTCAACGGGGTTACGCCTCTGGGAAAACGAGGTTTACTGTAATTAGGTCCGTGCGAAAGCACGGGGAACCTCCCTCAAAGTACCGACACTGGTCTGGCTGAAAGGTTGGCGAACTTGTAGAGTGTAATTAATCCCGGCTAGTCTTTCCTTTTAAGGTTTGAAAGAAGATTTGATAAAAACAGTGGGAGCCATCCTGATTAGATAAAATATATAACCAATCTGATCTTGCAAGAGCGCACGCAGAGTGTTTTCTTCTCTCTCTCCTGGTAGCGACCATGTCACGCCTTAATCAAGATAATAATACGGATGTATTGACCGAACCCGCTTGTTATACTGAGCTGGGGAACGTTGGTCCCGCTCCAACTTATAATTGTTATAAGACAGAGCAGGAAATTGGGGAATACCAGAATTCCTATGCCGCCCAAACGAAGAAAGTGCATATGATGCATCTCCTTCGGGTGTGTTCATTACAAAGAACTGTTTCTCAGTATCCTCTGTATCCTGGGTATATGATACCGGATCAGGATCCCAGATATGTAATCTGTTATATAGGGCTACAAAAAGGTAGAAAAACTGAGAACGGGTGATAAGTTTCATGAGACAGAAACCGGGGCAAGTGTTGCAGCCAAGTCTGTTGGTCACTGTCACCCTGTATTACGAATACATTGATTCTGAACAAATGCTATTAGATACCGAACCTGATATACAAAATCATATCAGTCTCTTTATTAGTAAAGAAATGATATAATTTTGTATTGATGGATAATGTTTTGAACATTTCCTATATCAAAAGTTGATCGGTTCAGGCACGTCATCTAAAAGCATTGACGTTCTAAATCAAACTACAGTTCCTTGTATACTGAACACACACAAGAGGAAGAGTTCAGAAATGAACGAATCATTCTTGAGGCATTGTAGACTAGGTCATATCAATGCGACCCGACTGGCTGAAGTTACATTTTAGATGCATATTTAAATCAGTTTAAATTTACATCTTGTGAAACTTGCCAGTCATGTCACAAAGATATAATGACACCAGCTCTGCTTACTGGAAGCCGAGAAAGAGTTAATGAACTCTTGGGACTGATACATGATGATGTATGTAAAGTCTCCTGTCTACACATGCCAGGACTGGTTCTTCATACTTCATTATATTCTCTGATAATCTCTCAAGATTCAGTCATATGTTCCTGTTGAAACATAAGTCCGAACCATTTGAGATATTCACAGAATATAAGTTAGAAGTAGAGAACCAAAATACGGGTATAAGTATTATGTCCTATGATAAGATCAGGGAGGAGAATACTTGTGCATAGAATTCCTGGACTATTCTAAAGGAGAATGAGATTCTCTCTCAGTGTTACTCCTCTGAATACACCACAGCACAACGGTGTATCAGGACGGAGCAATTGCACAATATTAGATATGGTGTGCTCTATGATGAGTATTACTGAGTTACCTATTTCCTTTTGGGGTTATGCACTTGAGAAGCTGCATACCTATTGAATTAGGTTTGAATCAAATCACTGCCTACCACTCCATATAAGATATGGTATGGGAAGAACCCATCTCTTAAGCGAGTTAAGATTTGGGATTGTCCGGCCTATGTTTAAAGCAAAATCCGGACAAGATCGAGGCAGGATCAGTTCTGTAGAACTGGAAAGGTTCCAGCTATACAAAACTGCAGTTGATGATTTGACAGAACCATAAGATTCTATAGTTTCCGACGAACCTCAGCCTCTCCGCCGATCTAGTAGGGTTCCTCATCCGCCTGAGAGATACCTCGGTTTCTCGATGACAGTGGGAGCAAGGATTGCATCATGAGATGATGACCCAACTAGTTTCGAGCAGGCCATCGAGAGTAGGGACTCTGTAAGAATGGCTGGATGCTTAGCGATCTGAGATGGAATCCATATACACCAGCAAAGTATGGACTTTAGCTGCTATATCTGAAGGGTTAAATCCCCATCAGGAGCAAGTATATCTTGAGAAGATTACTTGGTTTAGATGGAAAAGTTGAGACTTTCAAAGCTAGACTTGTTAAAGGTTTTCGTCATCGACCAGGCGTGGATAATGATGAAACCTTTTTCCAGTAGCTATGCTTAAGTCTGTCCAGATCCTACTTACCACGGCTACATACCATGACTACGATATCTGGCGGTTGGGTGCCATGACTGCTTTTCTAAATACTGATTTAGAAGAGAACGTCTATAAGAACACAGCCAGAGGTCTTCGTAAAGAGTGGGAGCAGCGGAAATGTGTGCAAGTTGCTTTACATAATGAAGCAGGCATCGCGGAGTTGGAACGTCTGTTTTGATGTGATAGTCAAAGTGTTTGACTTCATCAAAATGGTAGACGAACCTTGTATATAAAAAAGGGTAGTAGAGAGTAAGGTGGTGATCTTCGTATTGTACGTAGACAACATACTCTTGATAGGAAAAGAGTTTCCTATACTACGATCGGTCAATCTCCTATTATCACTAGGATTCTCCAAATAGGATCAAAGTGATACCTCCTAAATCCTGAGTTTTCATCTATGAGATAGATGTAATTGGATGCTAGGATTCTCACTAGATGTAGTGAGATGGTATCAATCGATCCTGGGAAGAATCACTGGAAGTGTTCCAGGGTGATAAAGACGACTGAATGTCAGTCACAGGCACTGTCTTTACCCTCAGTAAAGGGACGGTATGTTGGAAGAGTTCCAAGCTAGATACCGTGGAAAACTAGACGATAAAGGCTGGTAACATCGCTATTGAAGATACTACCAAAGAGGAAGTTTGGGTGTATATTGGTTCATAAGATGAACTTGGTTCCTGCCATTGTATGACAATGGAAGTGTGGCTTCGGCCCTAGAACCATGGTCCCATCAGTGACCCAGACATATTCTGAGGAAGCATCACCTGATCATGGAGATAGTTGATCTCCAGGGTGATCGAGGTTAGGAGAGTAGACTCAGAGGACAACACGGCGGATCCACACACGAAGGCCTTTTCCCAAAGAGAGACAATTTAGGGGATGGTTGAGTATGTGATACTGCAACCACTGCTACAGATGGCCCTAGTGCAAGTGGGAGATTGTTAGTTATATGTATGCCCTAGAGGCCATTACTGTACATTGGATGTATATTGTAGTGGATGCTGGGACATATATAGGTAGGACTTTCTTGCTCGACATGATAGTACGCTATCTGGTTGCACTTTATCTTAACATGTATACTTTCTGTCTCTCTGATTACATGTTGATAAAGCCCTTAGGATGTGTACTCGACTTCCAGGACTATGATGTAGATCATACTAGTGAGGCCTGGGTAGTCCATGAGTACATCCTTGAAATGTTCCTAGTCGAGGGAATATCGAGACAGGGCATCGATATTCCAGAGTAGACTAGCGCATATCTTCTCGACCCATGCGATGGGCGATGGATGATCCCATATCCATTGGTGTTTGACATCGAAGATGGTATGCGGGTGCTCAGTGGAGACTGGGTACACTGAACGGACTTGCCGAGAACTCCCAGATGGTATTATACCTCACGTCAGATGGCAGTTCTCTGGTGACACTGGTACAGCTTAGTCTGTTGACCCGAGATCGTCATAGAGTCTTGTGTGTCTCCCACTGTGCTTTGATTTCCACCCTACCACGGCTCTACTGAGTCGTGCAAACAGGTGGTTTTTGGGTACAGTCCCGATTCACATGGAGGCAATGAGCGATAGGAGGGGATTCATCTCTCCCGGTATTGGGGGTTGATGTTGTGCTATGCTCGACTGGCCATAACAGGAAATCCCTGGCCAGGGTTGCAGTGATATACTGGTAAGAGTTATCAGTAGTTTCACGAATGTTATGGACCTCAAGTCGGCATGACTTATCGAGCTATTGGGGTCTGACGTTTACCACCCCTAGGCGAGATATGCGACATATCAGACGAACTGACCGGACTGTACGGTAAGTGTTACTGGTTGGATTCGCAGGAGTGTGAGCGGGCTTGCTCGTCGATCTTCTGATCGCTCAATACCCGGGTGGCCGTTACGTTTAGCAGACCGCTTGCGGCTTGTGGGTGTTTGATATGATCATCATCCGCTGCCGGCGTATTGACGAGTCTTTAGAGTCGTACACAGAGGTTTCCTGGCTCAAGCGAAACGAAATAGGAGCGCATATGAGATATGTGCGGGACCGAGAATAATGCGTGTATGTGATACCGTATTTCATTCTCGCGATGAATGTGTCGAATGGTTGTATGCGATATAACCTAGTTATCGAATCAAGGATTGATTCGATAAGCCGATACATTGGATACTAGCCGGTTATATGCGATATAACCGGATCATTGAATCAAGTATTGATTTAATGATTGAATGTATAATTATATATTTGATATATTACTTTGCATTAACTAGTATTGGTTCACTTTAAATGGATTTACTCACTTGGTTTGTGCACATTGTATATGTGATATATTTTGTGCACATGATTGTATCATGTTTGATGATACATGCAAGCTAGGGTTAGTGTAAAGAATTAGACCATGGTTAGGTTTATGATTAGGGTTTTCTTTTTATTTACTTATTCATTTATTTATTGTTTTTGTTTATTTTGGAAAATGATAAAGATAATGAGAAAAAGAATGGTTGCTTGTTTTGTTTTTTAGTTGAAGTTTCTTGAAACTTTGACCAAGTCACCATTCTTATCTCATCCTTTAACCTAACCATTCAAGTTAACCATGGTCCATTCTCTACAACTAACCATGGGTTAGTAAATGATAAGTATTGATTTATTTATCATTTACAAAACACTTATCATATTCTTTTTCATCTTCTTCTTCTTCTTCAACAAAAGAAAAAGCTTGCTACATCAATGGTGTTTGATGAAAAAGTGTGAGAAATCCAAATCTAAAGTCTACCCACTTCCTATTTCTTCATCCTCTACCTCTTGCCAAGTTGTATAGGGTGTTTACTTCACAAGTTTTCCAAGCTTGGTGAAGTTGGAGCTTGTTCTTGTGATGCCTCGACGTAGATCATCTTCGGTATCGAACCGACGATCAAGCCCGCCCATTCTTCGATGAAGCCGATGCTAGAGTTCAAGATACGATTTGGACAGCGAGGGGACTTCATCACGGAGCCTAGGTGGTGGTGGACCGGATCTACAAAGGTTGTAGCCCCTTTCCTTTAGATACATTTCCGTTTACTTGCATACTTCGCCTAGATATCTAGTAAACGATCCGTATTAGGGTTAATAGGCACTTGTAAAATTTCAATTGGCCATGTTTGATCACTTGTGAGACTCCATTAGAGTTCCTAGGAACCCTACACTTTTGCATCAGAGCCGCCCTTGTACATGTATTATTCAGTTATTTCTAGAAATTCCATCAACTAAATCTTGTATATTGTTCAGACATAGAAACCAGTTATGTATTATTTCGACCTTAGAGTCGCGCATTGTAGTATTACGGTTTTCATGCTGTTTGAGTTTCTTTTTTTTGTGTTTTGATCCTCGCCCTTCGGCGTTGTATATTATATTGCTTGTGTGGTTGTGACCGTCGATTGACGAAGAGCTAGCTCCCGCTTGGGGATGCCTTTTATCATTGCATATATATTATTCTTGTTGTACCCCGTTCGGGGCCGGTATTTACAAAGGAAACTCTGTCGAAATTTTTAGGAAAGTCTATAGATTTTAAAAATGCATATTCGGCTTACTTATTTAAAAACTTTGTTTTTTAAAACATGTTTTCCTTAGTTCTTAAAAATTAGTTTTCCTTATTTACTCTTTACAATGGTTTTAGATTTCTGGGCTTTTGGCTTACGTGAATTAGATAGGGTCGTATAGGCTTCATATGATTCAAGTGCCAGTCACGGGCTATTTCGGGTCGTGACATAGGTATCATGTTTCCGTGTCTTTCTAGACATGGCTTACGTAGTAAACCGGCTTCTGTACACCTTCAACTTCTCTGACGAGCACCGAGCCTGCAGCGTGGTTGGAGATCGCAAGGTACAATAATAGCTCATCTCCTTCGACTGGTCGGGTGAGCAGTGGGGGAGTTGTTAAGTGCGTCTTGAGTTGCTCGAAAGCGTTTTGACATTCCCCCGACTATTCGAACTTAGGAATCTTCCTTAAGGCTTTGAAGAAGGGGAGGCACTTCTTTCCAGATCATGACATAAAGTGACTCAGAGCGGCCACTCTCTCTGTGAGTCGCATGATCTCAACGTTTTTTTCTTGGTGTGGCCATGTTGAGAATGGCACTGATCATTTCTGGGTTAGCTTTGATACCTTAGTGGGTAACCATGAACCTGAGGAATTTCCCGCTAGTGACTCCAAACGTGCACTTAGTGTCACGACCCAAAATAGCACGTGACCAGCACTTGAATCATGTGAAGTCTATAGGACCCTACCTAAATTAAGTAAGCCAAAAGCCCAGAAATCTAAACCATTTGAAAAGAGAGTGAAGGAAAAACTTAGTTTTAAAGCAAGTGTTTTAACAAAATAAGCCGTAGTAATCATCTTAAAACATCAAATCTTTTCCAAAAATTTCAGCAGCGTTTCCTTTCTGAATACTGGCCCCAAACGGGTAAAAACATGCCTAATAAAAAGGCATCCCTAAGCGGGAGCTAGCTCTTCGCCAATTGGCGGATACAACCACGCAATGCAATATAATATACAACGCCGAAGGGCGAGGATCAAAACTCAGCAAGGAAATCAACATCCTCAAGAAAACCAGAGAAAAACCCATAATAATACAGCGCGCGACTCTAAGGTCGAAAGAATATACAACTGGTCTTCTTAGTCTATTAAATAATACAAGTCTGGTTGATGGAGTTACTAGATACAACTGAAATAAATACAAATACTATGGTGGTCATGATACAAGCGAACCCACCTACAAAGCAATCACCCGGGAGGAAGTAGTATGCCAGCAAGCCGCAACGAAACCTGTACGGCAAAACCTGCAAGAAACTGTGGCACAACGGGGGTGAGTTGCCAACTCATGAGTAGAAAACATCACCGAGAAGAAATTGCATGTATGACTCTATCCTAGGTCATACAATAATATTCTGATAATATATATAATCTGAAGCATCTAATAATGATAAGGTAATCATCTAACATCAGTATAATACTAAGTGCTCGTGTCAGTGCCTCAGGTAATAACATGCCACATAAATGATGTACAAATGTATTAAGAATGAACGTAAAATACATCTTGTACGAGAAACCATTTTCCCATCTCAATGAGATTTTGTATAAAACCGAAGTATCATCAATGAAATCAACAGAGAAATCCGTGCCAAGTATCGACACAAAATATATATCTCAATATCTCACTATCTCAATATCTCGGGCTCCGGCAATCCGGACTGGCCCATATAATCAAATCTAAATGTCTCGGGCTCCGGTAATCCGGACTAGCCCCGGGCTCCGGCAATCCGGACAGGCCCAAATCATAAATATCTTACGACTACATCGGTATCCACCGGATATCCGCCGCATTACAAATAACCGGTCGGTAGTGCTCCCCTGCCGGGCTCGACGCCATCATTTGCGACCATCTTGCATCGGGGTACCACACCAGGTCCCCCATGCACCCGCAGACGGTTTCTCCTCCTCCTCGAATCGGGTGTATGATACCGCTCAAGAGCCGAGAAAACTCATGTTGGACACCTCTCAAATCATATCACGAGAAAACTGCAAATTTCTATCTTTTGAAATGAAAATGAGTTTTAAATCCTTGCGGTTTCTCCAAATCCAGAAATCTCATGGAAAATCCGAATCCCAAACTCCAAAGTAAATAACGGTGAAATACCGGCATAAACCCCATTATATTGCATAACAATGAATATACATATACATACACAAAGTGTCTAAGTAAGAAATGTGATATCAAACTAGCATATGAAAGCAAACATACTATTACTAAGTCGAATCTACCAGCTAGCAATTATACAATGAAGTAATGTTTTCTAATGTGAACATGACTTGGAAATTACCGATGATGATGTGTGTGAGCCGGCAAGTAAGTGTACGTGGAGCATACGCATCATCGGTAATGGTGCCGGTGTCCTGACAGCAGGGTTTCATAATAACTACGAAAACACATTTAAGCATGCAATGCGATGCGAATAGCAAGAATATACGAAAAATGAATAGTAAACGCAACAATAAAGAATATACATTTATATATATATACGAGTCATACAGTGTTGACATTTGAAATAGCGCGAATCATGGTTTTTAAAAAATAGGGGCTACGGTATTTTTAAGAAAAGGTACATCCTTTGAAAAATCCGTATTATTTTTTGGCATGTCTTTATAATACTCACGATTTGTTAGTTTTGGAATTAAGTATGACTCGAGCCCAGTCTAACATCTACTAAGTAAACTAGAGGACAAGCTAAAAGACTAATCAAAAGGGTAAGGAAAACCACCTAAGTCCGAGTCGATATATCTAGTAGTCGGTGATCCCGTCTCAATAGCGTCACGTACGATAAAATATATCATACGTCAACCTCGAGTCAAGAGGACGGATCAATCATCATATTTATATATCGTACGGTAAAATCCATTGTATGGCATCCCAAATCGGGGTACGGGTCAATTATCACATATAACACATTATTTATCTGGTATCATTATCATCATATTCTGAATTAGGGGTACTGATCTAAAGTCTAGTACATTCCGATACCATCAACAAACATCCGCGTGTGAATAAAACACATCGCCCATCGATCCACTATACTATCACGTAGTATATCATAACACGACCCAATTCACATCACCGATCTCATAGCATCATGCCCAATCACATCGACTCCTCTCCAAGTATCATATACTATCCTCATCATCCGTGTATACGTGTATCTATATATATATATATATATATATATATATATATATATATATGCACCAACACATCCAGACAAATATATATACATATAACCTTATACACTGCATACATATCACGTGTGGGCATGTGTGTGTGTACAAACTATACTCTAGGGTATCGCGACTATGAACTAAACTAAAGCATTAACCTTCAATCACGCTAAAACTAACCCACGATCTCCTAAAGCATTCTTTCTAATTAATAAAGTCTCACAACACACACACACACATACACACACACACACATACGTAGACTACACTACGAAACTGCGGGGGTGCTATAACCATCCACCCGACTTCCCCCGTAGATATATATCTACTCACCTGATCCTTGCTTGCCGAAATCGATGTCGCCATGCTCGTCCTTATCATCCGAAGTCCGCGTGAGAGTGCCTACACATATAAGCACAAAGTATCGTAAACTGAAATCGTGCACGAAAACCAAAACGATACACGTATCACATATAGGTTAAAACCTATGGTCTACTCATGCAAATCAACCAAATAACACCCGATATCGACGTACAAACGTCAAGTGACCGATAAAAAACACAAATAACAAAACTTCAATTCATGAACATCAAGGAATTCAAAGCAGCAACTCAAGAAAATGGCCCTAGATTTTGGTTCAGGCAAAATCAGGCTAAACTAGAAATATAGGGGTGTACTATATAGGGTATGTGAGCTATAGAACTAATTCCAACACCATTCCCTAAAGTTTGGCCGGCCACACCAACTTAGAATCCGTCCTGCTCGGCCAAGTTGGGGAATTGGGTTCTCGTATCATCAGGGTGGTCTCCTATTATCCAATCTAGGTCAATGGAGTTGCTTGTTTTTCCCGTAAATATTCCAGGTCATCCCAGATTTCCCCCACCCAGAATTATACACAAATCCGACATTTCGATATCTAACTTGTATTTTGGGTTTAGTCACTGGTTTCAATCACTAAGGGGGTGTTTGTAGTTGTAAGTCCATGCTACCTCTCCCGGTACTTTCGAGCAAGCAGAATTTGATAAAAAACGATTTTCTTAGAGGTGGTAACATGAACTTAAAACCCGGATCTTTGTTAAACATCTAACTAACAACCTAACTACGAGTTGCTAACTACTCGGTTAGGGGGTTATGCCTTTCTTTTTCTCGAACTCCTTCGTCTTCAAGCTTCGATGGTCGTCCGAATCGGCTTCTCCCCGTCGTCTCCTTGCGCCGAAGATAGATCCACCTGAAAGCTTCAACCTTTGGCTCCTTCTTCGAACTTTGAAGAAATTAGTTCACTCGGTTTGCTAAGCCTTGTGAACTAGAGTGAGTAGAGAAGAGTTTGTATGGGATTTTATCTATGGTTCTTGGTTCTCAACTCATGAGACAAGTGAACCATAGAATCAAGAGAGGGAGAGCAAGAGGAGGAAGATAAGAGCTCAAGAACAAGAGAGAGAATGAGCATGAAAGAATGAGAGAAGACTTTTCTCATTTGGCTCTCATAATCCAAAACAATCATAACACCTCATATCAATCAAGTATTATGTGATGGTTTAAGCAACCATAGCCATATCATTTCATGCACTCATTTTGCACAAAAGAGCAAGCAAGCAAAAGTCTTTGCCATGAAATGATAGCTATAGTTATCATGATGGTCAACTAGTCAAGCCTAGTCCACCGGTCAACAAAGTCAACAAGTCAACAAAAGTCAACAAGTCAACAAAGTCAATCCCTCAACAACCATGTCACCATAATACTTAATTAATATAATTGTTAATCACATATCATATTCTCATTAGGGTTGAGCAAAAAGTCAATAGTCAACTGTCAACGGTCAACAACCCTAATGAGAATCCTCTGCCTCTGTCTCTCCGTCAACTGTGCATACACACCTGCATCCGCGTTCCGAGGAACACGATTGCATACTGGATAAAACCAATCCCATAAGGTACACTAGGATCTGGCTTAAACCAAAGCCCGCTAGTGTGAACTGTCCGGACACTGTATGTGCACAAGTGCACGGATGTGACCGAACCCTGCCGCAAAACCATGCGACCCGTCGCAAAACCATGCGACCTCTACTCTTTTGCCTAAAGGCGAATAGCTTTCTGTGTGGGACTCTAAAGACTCGACACTACGCTGGCAGTGGGTTTAACCACAGACCACAAGCAGCACTAGCTGTGCGTAACGGTCCCCAGGTAGATGCCGACAAGAAGACTGACGAGGCGAAACCCATCTGAACTCCTACTGAGCCTGAATGTGACATTCACCGTACAGTCCGGTCTGTTCGTCTGATACATCGCATGGCGGGCCTAGGGGGCGGTAAACGTCAGTCCCCCAATAGCGGTACAAGTCATGTCGGTGTGAAGCCCAAAACACCCTGAGATAACACTGGAAGCCTACCAGTATATCTCGTTTGCCCTGGCCAGGGACTACTCGTGTAATGGCTCTCCTAGACACAGCGCGATGTCAACCCCCAATACCGGGAGAGACGAATCCTGTCTAACCGTCACTGCCTCCAAGTGCTTCGGGACTGCACCCAAGTACCACCTGTTTGCACGACTCCTTTGAGTCGTGGTAGGGTAGTAATCAAAGTACAGTGGGAACACACTCGAGGCGAAGTGACAGTGTCAAGTCAGCGGACTAAGCTGTACTCATGTCACCTGGGAACTGATAACTGACGATAGGCATAATACCAACTAGTCAGTTCCCGACGAGTCCTGTCCAGTGTACTCGTAACCCAACGAGCACCCGCATACTATCTCAAGTACGACGTACCGACGGCTATGGGACAGACCGTCTCCCACACTGGGATGAGAAGCGCATGCGCTAGTCTACTCCAGAGTATCGATGCCCTGTCTCGATAGTCCTGCGACCAGGGACCTGCATAAGGATGTGCTTATAGATTACCCAGCCCCACTAGTATGACTGCCATCACAACGCTGGTAATCAAGCAAAGATCCTAAGGGCTCCACTAATGTGTATAGGCGATATACTAAAATAAACACATGTACACATTGAAGTAGAAACAAACCAAGTAGCATACTACTATTTTAAGCAAGATTGTATATACAAGGTGAATATCCCAAGCTTCCATTAAGTAATATACAAACTAGTATGATACAGTAATGGCCTCTAAGGCATATACACTAACAATCTCCCACTTGCACTAAGGCCATGTACTGGCGTATCGAAGACCTATCATCTCGATCAGCCGCTCGAACTGAGTCTGGGGCAAGGCCTTGGTGAATGGATCTGCAGTGTTATCTTCTGAAGCGACTCTCCGAACCTCGATCTCCTGGCGATCCACGATCTCCCTGATCATGTGATACCGCCTCAAGATGTGTCTGGATCTCTGATGGGACCTGGGTTCCTTCGCTAAAGCTATAGCCCCGTTGTTGTCGCAATACAGAGGTATTAGATCAACAATGGACGGAACTACCTGAAGCTCTTTCAAGAACTTCCTCATCCAGACAGCTTCTTTTGCGGCATCAGATGCAGCGATGTATTCCGCTTCCATCGTCGAGTCTGCAACGGTTTCCTGTTTGGAACTCTTCCAACACACTTCCCCTCCATTGAGGATAAAGACAAAACCCGACATGGACGTGGAATCATCCTTGTCACTCTGGAAGCTGGAGTCAGCAAAGGCCTCGATCTGGAGGTCTTTTGCGCCATACACCAAGAACATCTCCTTAGTCCTTCTCAGGTACTTGAGAATGTTCTTTACCGCTATCCAATGTTTCTCCCCAGGGTTTGACTGATACCGGCTTACCACACTCAGTGCATAAGCTACATCCGGTCTGGTACACAACATCGCATACATTATAGAGCCTACCGCAGAAGCGTAGGGTATAATAGACATGCGATCCCTCTCCAAATCAGTCTTGGGAGACATCTCTTTAGAGAGGGTGATCCCATGACAAGCCGGTAGGTTACCGCGCTTGGAATCTTCCATACTGAATCTTTTCAGTATGGTGTCAATGTACCTGGACTGTGAAAGTCCTAATATCCTCTTGGATCTATCACGATGGATCCGGATCCCCAGGATGTATGATGCATCACCCAGGTCTTTCATGGAGAACCTGT
Source organism: Agapanthus africanus (assembly GCA_030015575.1). Classification (NCBI taxonomy): domain Eukaryota; kingdom Viridiplantae; phylum Streptophyta; class Magnoliopsida; order Asparagales; family Amaryllidaceae; genus Agapanthus; species Agapanthus africanus. The sequence goes on along the minus strand of CM057344.1, from coordinate 223,415,550 downwards.
GTGACAAGAACCCCTTGACAGATTGTAGCATAGGAATGTCATTTCCTATTAAGAGAATGTCATCCACGTACAAAACGAGGAATACTACAATTCTCGCTACAAATCTATAATAGATGCATGGTTCATCTGGATTTTTGATAAAGCCAAATTCCTTGACCGTCTCATCAAAACAGATGTTCCAACTCCGCGATGCCTGCTTTAGTTCATAGATGGACTTAAGCAACTTGCACACCTTTCCGCTGCTCCCACTCTGAATGAAACCCTCTGGTTGGTCCATATAGACACACTCCTCTAAATTTCCATTTAGAAAAGCTGTCTGTACGTCCATCTGCCAAATTTAATAATCGTGAAAGGCAGCAATGGCAAGAAGGATCCGAATGGATTTCAGCATAGCCACTGGAGAAAAGGTTTCGTCATAGTCCAAGCCAGGTCTTTGACGGAAACCCTTTGCAACAAGTCTAGCTTTATAGGTCTCAACCTGTCCATCAACACCAATCTTCCTTTTGAAGATCCACTTGCATCCTACGGGTTTTACCCCGTCTGGAGCAATGTCCAACGTCCATACTTTGTTGGTGTACATGGACTCCATTTCGGTCCGCATTGCACCCAGCCATTTTACTGAGTCAACGCTCTGAACGGCCTGCTGGAAGCTAGTAGGCTCATCATAATCTATGATGCAATCCTCTCTATCCCCGTCTATGAGAAAACCGTAGTATCTCTCGGGCGGATGAGACTGCCTACTACTCCTGCGGAACGGCGTAGGAATGTCCTGTTCTTTTGAACCCTCTGGTTCCACTAAGCTTTCAGTAATAGCTCGTGGTTCTGGAATTTCTTCCAGTTCTACTGCGCTCCCACTAATTTCCTTTTCTAAGAACTGGTGTTCTAGAAAGTGGGCATGACGAGAAACAATAACTTTTTGTTCCTCTTCGCAGTAGAAGAAATATCCCTTGGAGTTCTTTGGATATCCCACAAACTTGCACTGTACTGAGCGTGCCTCGAGCTTGTCCGCATGCTGCTTTTTGACAAAAGCTGGACTTCCCCATGTCCTAATGTGATTAAGATGGGGCCTCTTCCTACACCACATCTTATATGGTGTGGTAGGCACAGTCTTAGTGGGAACTCGGTTCAAAAGGTACGCAGCTGATTCTAGCGCATACCCCCAGAATGATCGCGGTAACTCAGCGTTACTCATCATGGACCGTACCATATCCAATAGGGTGCGGTTCCGTCTCTCCAATACACCGTTATGTTGCGGAGTGTATGGAGGAGTAAGCTGAGAGAGAATTCCATTCTCTTTTAAATAGTCCAGGAACTCGGCACTCAAGTATTCACCACCTCGATCCGATCTTAGAATCTTGATACTTTTGCCGGTCTGTTTTTCTACTTCATTCTTATATTCCTGGAATTTTCTAAAGGCTTCGGACTTATGTTTCATTAAGAAGACATAACCGTACCTTGAAAAGTCATCCGTAAAAGTAATGAAGTAAGAAAAACCGCTTCGCGCATGTGTAGACATTGGACCGCACACGTCGCTGTGTACGAGTCCCAAGAGCTCGCTCGCTTTTACTCCGTGTCCAGTGAACGGAGACTTTGTCATCTTTCCTTTGAGACAGGATTGGCAAGTGGCATACGATTGATATTCGAACGGATTCAAATATCCTTCTGTATGTAACTTTGTCAACCTTCTCTCATTGATCTGACCCAGTCTACAATGCCATAAGAAAGTCTGATTTATTTCCGGAGACTTTCTTTTGTGTGTATTCTGGACATTGAAAATCTGTGGTTGGTTTAATACGTATATACCATTGCTCAATGTACCTGACCCAATCAGAACTTGATTAAGGTGAATGTTTACAACATTGCTTACAAACGCAAATTCATAACCTTCTTTAGAAACCAAAGATACAGAAATGATATTACAAGTTGCGTTGGGTACAAAAAAGCAATTACGTAAAACCAAAACATGTCCATCTGACATTCCCAGGTGATAGTCCCCCACGGCTTTAGCATCCATGCTAGCTCCGTTCGCAACTCTGAGGGTCATGTCACCTGCTTTCAAAACACTACGGTTTCTCAACGCCTGCAAAGAATTACAGATATGAGATCCTGATCCGGTATCCAATACCCAGGAAGTAGAGTTTATTGAAAGACAGTTTTCAGTAACATACACACCTGAAGCTGAAGCTGCAGCCTGCTTCAATTCCTGTGTTCTGGCCTTCCAGGCCCTGCAATCATTCTTCCAGTGTCCTTTCTTATGACAATAGAAGCATTCTTCCTTATCCACAACCTTCCCCGCTTTCTTTGTTGCTTTAGCTTTTCCCTTCGTATCCACTTTACTAACACCGCCTCTTGGTTTGGCGGGGGCTTTCTTCTTCTTTCCCTTGGCTTTCGCCTTGGACCTAGAAGAAGATGATCCTCCTACAAACAAAGTGGATGTTTCCCTACCTTTCTGTAGGGTGCCCTCTGCGCTCCTCAGCATGTTGAGGAGCTCTGAAAGTTCAACTTCTTTTTCTTGTAAGTTGAAATTTAGTATAAACTGGGCGTAAGTGGAAGGAAGGGACTGGAGAACTAAGTCCGTATAGAGCTCACTCTCCAATGTGGTCCCTAGGTCCGCGAGCTCCTCAATGTAGCCGATCATCTTAAGCACGTGTTCTGCTACTGATGATCCGACGGCCATCCTTGCCGAAAATAACTTTTTCGACGCTTCGTATCTTGCGATACGAGATTGCTCTCCATACAGTTCTTTTGTATGAAGAAATATGTATTCCAAGTCCATATTCTCGTGCCTCCTCTGATGTTCATTGTCCATAGAGGCAAGTATGAGGCACTTGGCCTTCACGCTATCAATCTCCCAAGTCTTACGGATTTCCTTATCCGCGACGCTGGAAGTGGGACCAGGGACAGGGGGAGCTTTGGTGGTAAGAAGATACCCCAGCTTGTCGTAAGTGATTGCCATCTTGACATTCCTAAGCCAATCTTTGTAGTTTAGCCCTGTTAGTATGTTTTTATCTAGAAGTAACTTAAGTCCAGTCATGTTGAATGGTCGCTGCAATTAGGAGAGAGAGAAGAAACACTCAGCATGATGCTCTTGCAAGTTTAGAGTGGTTTTTAGTTTGTCTAAACAGGATGGCTCCCACTGTTTCTCGAATCCCTCCTCAAACCATAAAGGAAGAATTAGTCGGGATCAATCCCACCGCACAATACTTGCTTAACCGTTCAGCCAGGCCAGTGTCGGTACTTTGAGGGAGGTTTTCCAACGCTTTCGCGAAGTTCCTTAATTAAATAACCTCTTTTCCCTGGGGGCGTAGCCCCGCTAACACCTTTCTAGACACCTACTAGGTTTATAGAATTGATCGTTTAGTGAGAAATTTATCGAGGAGTAGCATATACTCACAGTAGGATCGGGATCCAAATATCATCGCGTGACGAAACTGAAGGAATCCTACCAGAATCATCACACTCCAAGTGGCATGCAAATCTAGCAAGTTTCAGTACTTATGAAACTCCCGATGTGGATTTTTGCCCCATGCTCTTATGACCTTGACTTTGGCCAAAATATCATAAGTCACTTGTCAAGTTCTACCCGTCATTATCCAGGTTAATTTAGATCCATTCGCACCTACCCTTGACTTTGTCCAAAATGGCAGTACGACTGTCCCAAACCAACGCATCTATCTATGCTACACATGAACACCCAATAGCTACCAATCACTATGCCTTGACTTTGGCCAACATACATAGCTTGAATACTATTGACTATTCATGTGAAATGACGGAGGGCTACGAATGGTTTTGGTGAAACCGTGAACGTAGTGAACTTGATATAGTCGATGGAACGAGATAGCTTTTAAAAGGAGTGGCTCAAGCTCCACATTTAAAAGTTGGTTTTGAAAAGAACCGAGTGGTTTTTCGAAAGTGTTCCAACGACTTTAACTTGGTTTATTTTCTTGCATTAGTTCTTTTAATGCGTGATATTCTTGCATTAGTTCTTTTAATGCGTCCCATCATTTAATCCTACCATTGCAGAAAACAACCAAAATATGACGTACGCTTATGCCATTCGCATTCACCACGGGGCCCCGTCATTACCCGTTAGGTTACTTAACTAACGACAGAGCGGGGGCTGGGCTAGCGCGGCTGTAAAACATAAGCAACGCCTAAATAATATCATATATAGATATACTGCAATGATAGCCATTTCAGATCACAGATGAACACATTGGATATACTAGGAAGCTGCAATTCGTACGAGCCTGTAACGAAAAGCAGATTACACGGTCGCGGTGAATAGCCAATACCCCACCCAAGACCCCTACGGGTGCGCAAACTACCCGCCAAGTACCCGAAGCGAAGCAACCCCCCTTAACCCCGTGAATAGGCCACTCAGCACTTCGGCATACCCGGTAGTTTGTGCACCCCTTCCATGGGTCTATCCTAGGAGCAAAAACAGTAAAAAGAAATTATACAATGACGGCTACAACCCCGACCCGGTTGTGCGGCCATACAAATAATTATTACATCAATTTACAAATTTACATGAATTGAAAGAAAAGAAAACTCTCGTCTCACAACCCCCGGCTATTCACCCGCGACAATCCAATGAATTCATATACACATTCCAATAACATTACAGATCACAGATTTGTATAACCCCCACTAATCGACATATAGCGATTAGTAGACGTTCAATACAAATATCACATCACAGAAAAACCCGTCAGCTTAAGTCTTTTAGAAGTTCGATCAAAAATACGGATTTACAGGCCCCAAATACAAAATTTTCGTTCTGGAAAATCTGGGCAGAAAATACATATTCCAAAAATCCCAAAACAACCCCAGAAATACACTGCACCAAATTTGGACCTCGGCCGAGTCAACTCGGCCGCGGAACCGCGGCGGGAGCGTGCTCCCGCCGCGTTTCCGCGGCTCTTTGAACGGTTCGTGGGACCAAATTTTGTGGTTATTCTAACAAAAGCCTGAGCCGATTTTTAAGATGAAATTTATCAACTTTTGAAAAGAATAAAAATCGGCAGAAACTTGAAAATCTCGGGTTCGTTTCATGACTTTTGTTTGATCGATCTTCTAGCTACTTTGCTAACATGTTAGATAGAGTTTAATTAGGCTCTGATACCACTGTAAGTCCATGCTACCTCTCCCGGTACTTTCGGGCAAGTGGAATTTGATAAAAAATGATTTTCTTAGAGGTGGTAACATGGACTTAAAACCCGGATCTTTGTTAAACATCTAACTAACAACCTAACTACGAGTTGCTAACTACTCGGTTAGGGGGTTATACCTTTCTTTTTCTCGAACTCCTTCGTCTTCAAGCTTCGATGGTCGTCCGAATCGGCTTCTCCCCGTCGTCTCCTTACGCCGAAGATAGATCCACCTGAAAGCTTCAACCTTTAGCTCCTTCTTCGAACTTTGAAGAAACTAGTTCACTCGGTTTGCTAAACCTTGTGAACTAAAGTGAGTAGAGAAGAGTTTGTATAGGATTTTATCTATGGTTCTTGGTTCTCAACTCATGAGACAAGTGAACCATAGAATCCAGAGAGGGAGAGCAAGAGGAGGAAGATGAAAGCTCAAGAACAAGAGAGAGAATGAGCATGAAAGAATGAGAGAAGACTTTTCTCATTTGGCTCTCATAATCCAAAACAATCATAACACCTCATATCAATCAAGTATTATGTGATGGTTTAAGCAACCATAGCCATATCATTTCATGCACTCATTTTGCACAAAAGAGCAAGCAAGCAAAAGTCTTTGCCATGAAATGATAGCTATAGTTATCATGATGGTCAACTAGTCAAGCCTAGTCAACCGGTCAACAAAGTCAACAAGTCAACAAAAGTCAACAAAGACAATCCCTCAACAACCCTGTCACCATAATACTTAATTAATATAATTGTTAATCACATATCATATTCTCATTAGGGTTGAGCAAAAAGTCAATAGTCAACTGTCAACGGTCAACAACCCTAATGAGAATCCTCTGCCTCTGTCTCTTCGTCAACTGTGCATACACACCCGCATCCGCGTTCCGAGGAACACGAATGCATACTGGATAAAACCAATCCCAAAAGGTACACTAGGATCTGGCTTAAACCAAAACCCGCTAGTGTGAACTGTCCGGACACTGTACGTGCACAAATGCACGGATGTGACCGAACCCTGTCGCAAAACCATGCGACCCGTCGCAAAACCATACGACCTCTACTCTTTTGCCTAAAGGCGAATAGCTTTCTGTGTGGGACTCTAAAAACTCGACACTACGCTGGCAGTGGGTTTAACCACAGACCACAAGCGGCACTAGCTGTGCGTAACGGTCCCCAGGTAGATGCCGACAAGAAGACTGACGAGGCGAAACCCATCTGAACTCCTACTGAGCCTGAATGTGACATTCTCCGTACAGTCCGGTCTGTTCGTCTGATACATCGCATGGCGGGCCTAGGGGGCGGTAAACGTCAGTCCCCCAATAGCGGTACAAGTCGTGTCGGAGTAAAGCCCAAAACACCCTGAGATAACACTGGAAGCCTACCAGTATATCTCGTTTGCCCTGGCCAGGGACTACTCGTGTAATGGCTCTCCTAGACACAGCGCGATGTCAACCCCCAATACCGGGAGAGACGAATCTTGTCTAACCGTCACTGCCTCCAAGTGCTTCGGGACTGCACCTAACTACCACCTGTTTGCACAACTCCTTTGAGCCGTGGTAGGGTAGTAATCAAAGTACAGTGGGAACACACTTGAGGCGAAGTGACAGTGTCAAGTCAGCGGACTAAGCTGTACTCATGTCACCCGGGAACTGATAACTGACGATAGGAATAATACCAACTAGTCAGTTCCCGATGAGTCCTGTCCAGTGTACTCGTAACCCAACGAGCACCCGCATACTATCTCAAGTACGACGTACCGACGGCTGTGGGACAGACCGTCTCCCACACTGGGATGAGAAGCGCATGCGCTAGTCTACTCCGGAGTATCGATGCCCTGTCTCGATAGTCCTGCGACCAGGGACCTGCATAAGGATGTGGTTATAGATTACCCAGCCCCACTAGTGTGACTGCCATCACAACGCTGGTAATCAAGCAAAGATCCTAAGGGCTCCACTAATGTGTATAGGCGATATACTAAAATAAACACATGTACACATTGAAGTAGAAACAAACCAAGTAGCATACTACTATTTTGAGCAAGATTGTATATACAAGGTGAATATCACAAGCTTCCATTAAGTAATATACAAACTAGTATGATACAGTAATGGCCTCTAGGGCATATACACTAACAGTAGTTACCAAATACACCTCAATTTCATCTTCACTACTCAAGAATCCCTAATCCACATCTATGAATCTTCAAACCTCACTAAACCTCACTTAAAAAGTTCTAAAATAATATAGATGCTAAAGTGAATCAAATACTACACTAAAGTTAAAAGAATTGTCACATTTGGCATCTCTAGAATCCCCCTAGAGCTCAAAATCCAATCTTCCTTGGTCCATCATGCTTGTAGTGAGCTTGTGCATGAATTTTGTGAAGGGAAATTATGGTTGTGGTGTAGTTTTGGGGGTGAAGTGAGGTGTAAAGGAGGTAGGGAGAAGAGGGCAGCCATGGTGAGAGGGAGGGAAAGAAATGATGAAGATGATGAAGATGAAGACAATGGATATGGTCAAAGGAAGACCCCTCACCCTCTCTCTCTTCTCTCTCTTGCCCATACCCTTTTTTTATTCATTTTCTTTTTCTTTTCTCTTTTATTTCCTTTTCTTTTCATTTTTAAAAGCAAAACACTTAAAAAAATAAATATGAAGACATGCTTCATATCATAAAATGTAACAAGTTTATGTGACATACTATGGTGCATGTCATGCACAAAAACCGGATTAATACAAGATTAGTGAAAATTAATCGAGCTTAGCATTTAACCTATTCAAAAATAAGTATTTAAAAAAACTATAAATTCCCATATCGCATAAACACCTTCATTTCAATAATTCTTATAAATTTTATGAATATTTTCCAATTTATCGGTATATAGTTATACTCTTTCATCAAAACAAATCCTTATACTTAATAATATTCCTGAAACTTATTAATTTAATTATTTAAATTCTAAAATAATATTTTATTTCCTGAAATGTTACAGTCTTCCCCCCTTAAATAAATTCGGTCCCCGAATTTAAATTTAAACCCCTCAAATACTAAAACATTTCGGTAAAACAATCAAGTCGCCGGGGCTCCGAAATCATCAATACTTAAAACCCATCTTAGCGCAATGCATGCGCATGGAAACGAGTATATAACTCAAAATCGAAACTCCATCAAGCATCACGCAATCCTCGGAGTTATGGTGATTATACCAATATAAAAGTCCAATACGAAAACTAACTTGATATACATCAAAACTATAACATGTACGTAATACACATCGTTGTAATTTCGTAAAACATCTGAACAGAAATACATGCCAAACCCCCTTTTTCTTTCAAGTTGCTGTGCGATACACGTATCTCGGCACAAGTAGCGGACATTTAGTGTAAGAAAATAACTCTATATACATATATATACTTTGTTTAACATACACGTCCCGCCGTTTTCAAAAACAATTTAGAAGGGTTTTCTTTGTAAAGTGTTTCATGTCATCCCGGACACATAGGTAAATACTAAGACTATAGCTCCTGTTTGGAAATCCCTTCGATAAGTATCGATGCATGCAAAAACATATTTAGGTACTATTCTCTGACTAGTCCTGCTCAGTCACTATACCAAATAGTAAATATCATAAAACATACCGCTCCAAAGAAACCAATCCCAAAATGTGTATAAGAATGCTGCGTGCGTCTGGTGCGCACAAAAATCGAAATCAATGAATGTTCCATACATGTGCATAGAAACAAATCTAAGTGCAACAGGTGTGCACGAAAACACCTGTCAAGGGCAACGGGTATGCCTGACAGCAGTATCAGGTGCATCTGATATGTACGAAGAATCCCGATTTAGTGCATCTGGTGTGCACCAAAATCGCCTCAAGCGTGTCAAGTATGCGCAAGAATCCAAATCAAGTGCACAAGGTGCACGAAAAAAAATATCGAGTATCACAATTGAAATCGACGGTATACAACACATCTCAATCCAAATCAGGTATATATATAACTCATAAACACGTGCATCTGCATGCATAAAATCATATCAAGGTACGGAAAGGTTGTGTAATTTACGCCAAATACATAAGTCAAAATCGTGTGCAACCCCTATGCATGAATTCAAAATGGAAAATATCAGAGGGTATGAAATCAAAATCAGGTGCAATGAGTCTGCACAAAACGACAATTAGTACAACTAATACATAGAAATACAAATCATGTGCAACAGTGGTGCACAAAATCTCAATCATGGAAATAAATCGCCCAAAATACCGAAATCCAAAATGACGGACACATGATATTCGAATCACCAAGTCGCAGTTCATAAAAACTGTCGTCGATACGTCCTTCCTTCAAAGTCGAGAAAGTGTCGGTGCATCCAAAGCTAGCAGAGCAAGATATCTACTTGCCTCCTATTCATGGCCTGGCGCCTTGTGCCCTTAGGCTCTCGTCTCTCACTGTGAATTTTCAGTTACATAACTCCTCGGCTCAATGGCCCAGATATAGAAATGTTGACGGAAACAGTTCCACTCTTGCACATCCTCTAAAGATCTCTGGCCAACTATCATGGCCCCTCATAACATGTCTCATCGATGATGCCGAACTCTGGCCTACTGGGAGTGCGTAATACGACCGATCCTGGTCCAAGTCTTCTCGTGTATCATTCCAGAAGATTCGGTCGGGGTCTCTCCCAATCTCGTTCCTGCCGAACTGCCCGGAATTTATCACCCTTTACTAAATCCATTTCTTATTCTGGAACAGCTGTATACTCATCACGAATCCTTCTGAAAGATATACCTATATTCAATTCCTATGCATACGTATCACATCTCTGATGTCAACGGAGTGGAATGTCATCTTATCAAAATCCCGTGGCAACCGATCAACTGAGACTAAATTGCTAGATTTATAAGATTCAAATTAGCTTTCTTGTGGATTCCAAGTATTGTATCCCATCACATGATATTCAGACGACGTCAAACCTTTCGATCGATTCATCAAAGTTCCATAATTTTCCGAGAGTTCAACACTTGAGCACAGTTTAATAATATCCAGTACATGCCACAGTACCTATGGACCAGCCGTAGAAGGGCAAACCCAAGCCTCATTAATGGCACCGCGGAACTGCCGCAAACCCTAAGGTTCAAAAGCATTTCCATGGTCATTATATCGAGTTAGGGTTTCATTCTTCTAGAGGGTTCACAGAATTACTTGCATGTTTTTCCGAATACCTTAAACTTGGAAAAATGGGTTTCTGACATTCAATCGTTTTCTATCTAATCTCAAATTACCTGCGTGATGACTTATCTAGCTAAAATCAATCAATCTGATGACCTCGCATCAGGGTATGCAAACGAACCACATGCCCTAGTCATTCATCCTTGGGTGACTAGCGATCTTATATCATATCTCTCAGTACAACTCGTGCAGCATAGCTTCAAACATCTGGGGAGATATCTTGTCAGTTGCAGAAACAACTGGCTCATTCGTCCGCACGCTAAACAATACCTCAATCATCAAGAATAAACGGTGCAATGACGGTCATCATATTCTAGCCGGCCTCTAGTAGTGGCCCAATCCTCTAGTGCTGATCTGCACGCTCGGAAATCTTAGTAAAAACAACCCATCAGAACGCTCATGGCGTGAAAAACACAATAAAATGACACATCTATGCAATCGTGTGTCACCGGAATTATGCCCTGGTCAATCCTCGTCCAAGACGAGATCATGCTGAACGCAACTCAAGCCGCAGCTCTCTCTACCCGTGCAATTGTAGTAACAAAAACCACCAACCGATATCGATGAGGATAAATCATATGAAAGAATAAAATTCGGTGCAAAGAAATGTACATCCTAAGGCTTCTTAAGCGGAGTAGCGTATTGTAAGTATGCCGTGGAACATACACACAGTACGTCACTCTACTTAAGTCACCCACTCCATCAACCAAGGTCAACCTATGCGACGAAAGTTCGGGTCTAATACCCCCTCGACCAAGTCTAAGTTCCATAAGGTCAAGCCTAGGTTCCGAATATATATATATATATATATATATATATATATATATATATATATATATATATATACGCCCTAGACTCCATATAGTCAAACCTAGACTCGAACCAAGGTTAAACCTAGCGCACTGATACCAACTTTATTATGACCCAAAATAGCACGTGACTGGCACTTGAATCATGTGAAGTCTATAGGACCCCACCTAAATCAAGTAAGCCAAAAGCCCAGAAATCTAAACCATTTGAAAAGAGAGTGAAGGAAAAACTTAGTTTTAAAGCAAGTGTTTTAACAAAATAAGCCGTAGTAAGCATATTAAAACATCAACTCTTTTCTAAAAATTTCGGCAGAGTTTCCTTTCTAAATACTGGCCCCAAATGGGTACAAACATGCATAATAAAAAGGCATCCCCAAGCGGGAGCTAGCTCTTCGCCAATTGGCGGAGACAACCACGCAATGCAATATAATATACAACGCCGAAGGGCGAGGATCAAAACTCAGCAAGGAAATCAACATCCTCAAGAAAACCAGAGAAAAACCTATAATAATACAGTACACGACTCTAAGGTTGAAAGAATATATAACTGGTCTTCTAATTTTATTAAATAATACAAGTCTGGTTGATGGAGTTACTAGATACAACAGTCATAAGTGTGAGCAAGGGAAATTGGATTGTACGGAATCCAAGATGACCCAAGTGAAGAAGAAGCATACTATTGTATCTACTTCAGGTGTTCTTGTAGTTGATAACTGCTTTTCGGTCAGTCCTACCTCCTGGGTACTAGATACCGGATCAGGATCTCATATATGTAATTTATTGCAGGGACTGAGAAAAAGTAGGATCGTTGGACCTGGTGATATGTCCCTCAGGGTAGGGAACAGAGCACAAGTTAATGCTGCAGCCGTCGGTGAATATCACCTAGTGTTGCCAAATGGCAATACTATGATTTTGAACAATTGCTACTATGTACCTTCCATGGTTTGCAACATCATATAAGTTTCTTTACTAAATAAAGATGGATATAACTTTGTTCTTGATAGAAATATCATGAACATTTACCTTGATAAGGTACTGGTTGCAGAAGGTACACTGTGTAATGGTATCTATGTTCTAAATCAGAATACAATTCTCAATGTACAAAAGCACGCAAGATTAAGAGTTCAGATACAAACGAATCCTACTTGTGGCATTGTAGACTTGGTCATATCGGAGAGAAAAGAGTAAGTAAGTTACATAAAGATGGACTCTTAAATACATTCGAATTTTCATCTTATGAAACTTGTCAGTCTTGTCTCAAAGGAAAGATGACCAAATCTCCATTCACCGGACATGGAGAAAGAGCAGCAGAACTCTTGTGACTCATTCACAGTGATGTGTGTGGTCCGATGTCTATACATGCAAGGGGTGGCTTCTCGTATTTCATCACATTCACTGACGATCTCTCTAGATTCGGATATGTGTATCTTAAGAAACACAAATCCGAAGCTTTTGAGAAATTCAAAGAATTCCGGAATTAAGTAGAGAACCAGATTGACAAAAGTACCAAGATCCTCCGATCGGATAGAGAAGGGGAGTACTTAAGCATGGAATTCCTAGATTACTTAAAAGAGAATGGAATTCTCTCTCAACTTACTCCTCCGTATACACTACAGCACAACGGAGTATCGAAGCGGAGGAATCGTACCCTATTGGATATGGTCCGCTCCATGATGAGTAGTGCTGAGTTGCCTCTTTCATTCTGGGGACATGCGCTTCAGACAGCGGCATACCTTTTGAATCCAATTCCGACCAAATCTGTACCTAAAACTCCGTATGAAATATGGAGTAGTAAGAAACCATGTCTTAAATTTATTAAGATATGGGGTTGTCCAGCCTATGTGAAAACACAGAAACTGGATAAGCTTCAGGCACGTTCAATTCTATGTAAATTTGTGGGATAACCTAAGGATTCACTAGGATATCTGTTCTACCACACTGAGAAACAGAAGGTGTTTGTATCTCGCCATGCTACCTTTTTAGAAAAGGGGTTTCTTGCAAAAGAAACTAGTGGGAGTACGGTAGAACTGAGAGAAATCCATGAACCATAAAATGTAACTGTAGATTTGGAGGAACCACTAAATTCAGAAATCCCAGACGAACTTCAGCCACTCCGCAGGTCTGGAAGGATTTCTCATCCGCCCGAGAGATACTACGGTTTTCTCATAGACGAGGATCGAAAGGATTGTATCTTGGAAGAAGATGATCCTACCAGTTTCAGGCAGGCCATTATCAGTAGGGACTTTGATAAGTGGCTGGATGCTATGCTGTAACGTTTTAGAAATCGTTATGCGAATTTTTCCGTTTTAGGGTAAATTTTTTGGTATTTTCCGTTTTAAACCGATTGTGATCAAACGACCATATAGACTTGCCAGCACCTAGTATAGCTAAATTAAAGCTAGTGCACAAGCTTTGGGGTATATGGGACGTTTTGGTTCAATTTGAATTTTTCCCAATTTTAATATTATTTTAATGCGGTATTCTCATTTTGGAAAATTTCTCTTATGTAATCTTTTCAACATTAAGTTTGAGTTAATTAAACTCTCAGTTAATATCTAGATATTTGTTTGGATATTCGGTTTAAAATTTAATGAAAAAGAAAAGAATTGAAGGAGATGCATGAATGTGCATGTGAATGCATTTATGTGTGCATTTATTGCTAGATTGAGCTAGAAAACTCCACACAAGTCTCCACTTCCTCCCTTGGCCGAATTCTTCCTCCATCATTCTGCCCTTGACCATTTCTTTCCCATTTGCAACAATTCCTAGCAAATTAAATCTCCAAAATTCCATTTTAATGTCACAAATTACCCCAAGTCTTGAATTAGCATCTTGGAGCTAGGAAAGCTTGGATCTTGGGAGCTAGCTTTGATAGGTATAATCCCTAATCTGTTAATTAAGAGTTTTTATGGTGGGTAGCTCGTTGGTTATGGTTTAGAACACGTTAGATATCGATTAGTGCAATATCATATTCTTTAGTGTCTTTTTGAGTTTCTGGGATCTGACCTGGGATTTTTACTGGGTAACTAAACAAATTTGTAGTGATATACTGGTGACCCTGAAGTTCCACCTGAAACACGAGGACCACCCCACCGGCATGGGCCGGCGACTCTTTGAGAAATTCCGGCGACGCCGGCTATTGAGGGAAGTGCTGGGGTTTGGTTTTTGTGGATTGTTGTCTGCTGTGGTTTAGGGGTGTTTGGTACTGTTTACTTTTTTAGTAATTGCAGTATGAAAAATCTGGAATCGTTTTCCAATAATCTAGTGTTTTGTGTCCGCGCGATACGTTGTACGACACGGGTCGTGCACTTTGTGTGTTTTTGCACTTAGGTTGTTTCCGTCATGTCGCTACGCACGTTAGCCACAATATGAACACTTGAGAGTATGTTTTGTGTTATTACGTCGGTTAAATGTAGTTTGTGCATGTTTTTGGTCGATTATTAATATATATACTTGTGTTGTTTTAGGTTTGCAGGCGGGGACTTCGGACACTGCTACCAGGGGAAAACAAGTGGTTGGCTTCACTTAGCCAGGAGTGTTGGTGAGTAGATTTAACATCTACAGGAGAATCGCCTGCATGGCGTTATGCGTCTGGGCTAGAAATAACTTGACTTGTTGCATATTCTATTTCATATTTAGAATTGCGCATTCACCTTACTGCTTAGTTAAGTGTTGTGCTTGGACTAGTATCCTTAGGACACTGCACTATTATTGACGGCTCATGTTGCACGAGTACTGATTGTATGCCACACACACCGTCAATAATTGCCATGTCACGCACAACCCACATATAGAAATGATATTGTTTGGTTAGGGACATTGAGACATTGATTCATATTTCTTTATGCACATGACTTATAGCATACCTGTATACTTACATGCTTACACATATGCCCTAGCATGCTTACATGCTAGTTAACTATATACTTATAGGGTAGTGTACCATTATTAATAGGTATATACACATATGAGACATAGTTACATATACATCTGGCATACATACATACATATACCTGGAGGGTATTATGGATAAGCATAGAGACATATCTTGCTATACCGACATGGTTACGCATACCTTGTTATAGCTACATGTTCACCTGTCTTTATTGTTGCAACTGATTTCGGGGAAATCAGGAACCGCGTGATATATTTAGTAACTTGTTGCAGTTAAATAGTTGTTTTCCTTTATATGCTCATATTACTGTTTCATGTTGCATATTCTACATTCATAGATGTCATATGATGTTCTCTGATATTTTTACTACTATGTATATAACAGTGGAATGGGACGCTGTTATATATGCCTATACACGTATATTAGTGGAATGGGACGCTAATATGTGTGTATTGATTCATGCATTCATACGTATTCACTACTTGATGTTTTCTGGATTTGAGGACCGTGGTTGTTTCATGAAATTATGCATTATTTGAAAAACCCGGTTTCTCTTGATATGATATTTCTGCAGCCACCATGAGTTTTATCGGTTCTGATTATATACCCGATTCGAGGAGCGGTAGGCACCGTCTGCGGGTACATGGAGGGGCCCGGAGGTACCCCGGGGCAAGAAGATTGATGGACTATGCCGATTGAGCCTGGCAGGGGAACCATACACTCCGGTGACATTACCAATGACTCGGCGGTTATCGTGGGGATACCGACGGGAGTCATGTACGTATGGATACGTCGAGAGACGAGGGTCAGAGCTAGGCACTCGAGCTTTTCGGTATAGCGTATGATACGTACCTATCAGGGGGCCAGTCGTGGTGACAGCACCTGATAGATCCGTATTTTTGTGTCGATGCTTGACACTTGTTTCATGATGTTTTGGGTGTCGATGTTAGACATTCACCTTATATGAAACTTACTTGATACTGATATTGTACACACAGGATATGTGTGATATACTGATATTGTATATACAGAATATGTGGGATATACTGATATTGTACATACATGATATATGAGATATACTTGATGTTGGACATTCAGGATATATGAGATTTACATGATATGAGAGCCAATTTGGGGGCTGATTTGTGGAAATTGGGAATTGGATTGTCTTGTTGGATTTTGGTCCTACCACGAGGTTAGGATTTTCGTGGAAATGACATGTTTTATTCCATACCCCACATTTATTGTTTATGCACTGCTTCATGTATTATTTGTCCTGATAGAGTACTTTCCATGACTGTTGCATTTACATACTATTATATGCATTGTTTCATGTATTATTGTACCTGATAGAGTACTTTACATGATTATTGCATAGCGATTGTCATATTATTGCTTCATGTATTAGTAGTACCTGCTAGCGTACCTTTCATGATTGATGCATTATATATGACAATTCATTGCTATTAAATGCTTATGTTAGATTTGCGTTGTACGTGCATACTCGCGATTACCTGCATATGTTATTTACTATTCACGAGTTGGCAACTCACCCCGTTGTGCCACAGTGTTTTGCAGGTGTTCCTCAGGATAGTCAGAGGCAGAGCTATTTTCATCCGTCGTATCATCTTTTGCTGCGGATACCGCTTCGCCTGACAGTGTGCAGTTTTTGCTTAGGTAGGTTTTGCGGTTATCCGATGTTGCCTGTTGTATATTCGTTGTATCCTGTACTCTCCATCTACCATTATCTTGTATGACTTAGAGACTTGATGTGAGGACGATATTGTATATTATTTTTGTGACTTGGAGGTTTTTATGCAGTTTTATTTATATCGTCTCTTTCTTCGCTACGGCATCGTATATCTGTTGTGGTGGTTGTTTTCCACCTTTTTGGCGTGGATTTGCTCCCGTTGGGGATGCTTTACTTTATATTTATGTTGTACCCATTTTGGAGGCTTGTCTTACAAAGGAGGGGCTGTCAAAATTTTTAAGAAAATATATTGGACTTAAAGAAAATATACTTGAGATTTTCAAAAGTTTAAACAATGTTTCTTATCTTTTCTTGTCTTTTAATGCTTTAGATTTCTGGTTTTTGGCTTTCTTTTACTGTGTTACGCCTGTATACGTTGCGTAGTATTAGGGTCGTCATTGTCACGACCCGAAATAGCCCGTGACTGGCACTTGAATCATATGAAGTCTATAGGACCCCATCTAATCCAAGTAAGCTAAAAGACCAGAAATCTAAAACCATTTTAAGGAGTAAATAAAGAAAACTAGTTTTAACGAGTGAAGAAAACATGTTTTGAAATCAAGGTTTTTAAATAACTAAGCCGAATATGCATTTTTAAGATGTAAAGTCTTTTCTGAAAATTTCGGCAGAGTTTCCTTTGTAAAAACTGGCCCCGAACGAGGTACAACAAGGATAATATATAAGCAATGATAAAAGGCATCCCCAAGCGGGAGCTAGCACTTCATCAATTGACGGTCATAACCACGCAAGCAATATAATATACAACGCCGAAAGGCGAGGATCAAAACTCAGAAAGAAACTCAAAATCAACATGAAAACCATAATACTGCTACGCACGACTCTGAGGTCGAAATAATACATAACTGATTTCTAAGTCTGAACAATATACAAGTTTTGGTTGATGGAATTTCTAGATACAATGAATACTACATGTACAATGGTGGTTCTGATGCAAAAGAACCCACCTACCAAAGCTAGTCACCCGTAATGGAAGCAATGTGCCAGAAAAGCCGCAATGAAACCTGTACGGAAAAACCAGCAAGAACTGTGGCACAACAGGGGTGAGTTGCCAACTCGTGAATAGAAAATATCTACAAGCAGAAATTGTATGTATGACTCATCCTAGGACAATACGATCAGATATATATAACCTCAATATGAATAAGTCTGAAGCATGCTAAAGTGGCAGTATAACCTCTATACATGAGTGTAGTGCCAAGTGCTCGTGCCAGTGCCTCAGGTAATAACATATCATAAATATGAGGTATGATCATTGTAATCAAATCTGTATATATGTGGATCCCGTCCACTCGGCACCCAATGACAATAACCACCATGCATGTAAATATCATAAAGCATATGCATGGAAATATGAGGATATAAACCATCTGTGACCCTCGCGACACATCAAAATCATGGAACCGGAGTGTCCAGTATCGACACTCGAAAACATCATGAAAGCCGTGCCCAGCATCGGTACGTAAATCCTCATATATCGGGCTCCGTCAGTCCGGATCAGCCCACGGGCTCCATCTGCGGAATCGGCCCTCGGCCTCAGCAGTACGCCCATATCCATCTATCGACTCTGATCAGTATCCTCCGGATAACCGCCAGGTCCAACCAATCACCGGTAGGTAGTAGTCCCTCTGCCAGGCTCACCGTCTACTACACAGCGATCCGTTCTCGCCCCGAGGCACCATACCGGGTCCACCATGTACCTGCAATCGGCCTCATCCGCCTCCTCGAATCGGGTTTCACATGTCGCTCTCAGCACCGAGAAAACACATGGTGGACGCACTGAAATATCATATCAAGGGTAACCGGGTTTTTAAAACAATTACATATTCACTTTTTGAAATACCCACGGTTCCCAAATCCAGAAATATCATGGAAACAACAATCTCAATGCGTATAATCAGAAAGCATGATGTATGCGACATGTAAAAGAAATGTAAGCATATCCATATGTCATGCAACACAAAATAGTAATATGCACATATTTAGGGAAGACCGTTTCTTTAAAATGAATCAACTTTAAAAGGTATCTTGCGGTTCCCAAATCTCTAATCAAGCCAGAATCATCAATGTATGTGCAAATACGTATGCATGCACGTATGGGTGTACAATAGGAATACACAGTATATAGGTATGCAAGTATGCCATACAAGAGTCATATCCTGAATGCAATAGTACTACAGTGTAATGACATGGCAATTATCGATGATGAAGTGTGTGAGCCGAAGAGCAGTGTACGTGAACATATGCATCATCGATAATGGTGCTGGTGTCCTAACAGCATGATTGTAATATAGAAATAAACCCAAGCAATGCAATGCAAATATCATGATTATGCGGAATCGAATAATCAACGCAACAGTGAAGAATATACCTCCATAAATATATCATGCAACTTTTCCATTTGAAATAAGACGAATCGGGATTTTTGGTAAAATAAGGGCTATGGTGTTTTAAGAAAAGATGTGTCGTTTGAAAATATCCGTAGAATCCCTTTTGCCTATCTTTAAAATATCCCCGATTCGTTAGTTTTGAAATAGGTATGACTCGGGTCTAGTCTAATGTCTACTAAGTAATCTACAGACCTGACTAACAAGCTAAACTGGAGGGTTATGGAAACCACCTAAATCTGAGTCGATATATATATAAATATAATCATAATAGTCGGTGATCCCGCCTAAATAGTATCACATACGATATAATATACATCATATAATATCCTCGAGTCATGAGCGCGGATTTATCATCAATATATAGCTCGTACGTAAATCCGTTGTACGGCAATCCCAAATCTGGGTACGGGTCAATATCACAGTCAGCTCATTAATTATCTGGTATCCTTATCATCATCTCTCATGATCTGGGGTACTGATCTAAGTCTAGTACAATCGATACCATCTAAAAAAATATAAGCGCGTGTGTAAAACACACGTCCAAATGCCCGCTAAAATCTCGTATCGTATCCCAAATACGAATCACATCATATCGCCGATCTCACGACACCATGCCCAAACTCATCGACCCATCTCCAGTATCATACACTATTCTCATCATCACGATATAAGTATAGCACTAAGCATGTGTGTGTGTGGGTGTAAACCTATGCTAGGGTTCGCAACTAGGAAAATACACTAGTTCATTTCTAACCCTAAATATCCACAGTACACCTAACACATCTATGATCTCCATGTCACTCGATAAGCTATCACATATATAGTATATATAGTATACTAGACATCGAAATGCGGGGGTGCTATACGCCATCCACCCGACTTCCCCCGTAGATATAATCTACTCACATGGTCTTCGCTCGCCGAAATCGATAACCCCGCACTTCTTCGCCTCGGAATCCTTGCGAGGGTACCTACAATAATAAACAGTTGTAATACGTATTAAAATCGAGGCAGAAAACCGATACGGCGCACGGTGTGCTCATAGGTTAGAACCTATGGCCTAAACGTGCAAATCAATCAAACATCCCCTGTTGTTGATGTACAAACACCCAACAACCCAATACAAATCCAAGTATTAAGAAAGTGCATTTCAAAATAAGGAAAACATAGCCTAAAACACACCAAAATGCTCCCAGATTTTCCACAAGTGACAATTAGCCAAAACTGCATATAGGAGGGGTCTATTTTAGTGCAAAAGGAGCCATGGACCAAATCTGGGACCCTATTTCCCTACTCTGGCCGCAAATTGCGGCCAGAATGAATATATCTGCAGCCTGGGGTTGGAGTTAGGGGCTCGTGTCTCTGTGGTAGCTTCCTAGGTGCCTGCACGACTCTCAGTAATCCCAAAATCATTTCTAGTGTCCCCGGGTTGCTCCGGATTCCAAAATACCCTCTAAAATCACACATTTATCCGATGACGGGGTTTCTAAATCCGTGTTTTGGGGTTTCAAGTCTCAGGTTTGGGTCTTAATTTAAGCACTAGGGTGTTTGTTCAGCCTCTAATGAGCTCAATTTCACATTACAACTCTTAAATTCGCATAACCCAAACTAGGTTTTTCTTAAATCCACAAAATCACACGATATCGATTCTAATCTAGCTTGGGGGTATAATTAATGCAAAAACTAAGCTAATGGTCCAGAAAAATACCTCATTTGGCAACTCAAGAATTTTCTTGAGTTGCCCTAGTGGCCAAAATCCTTGCTTTCTTGGTCTTTGTCTCGAGCTCGTGCACCTTTTTAGTGAAATGAAGATAGGTTTTGAGTTTGATTTCATGGTGTATGAGGGTTTTGAAGAGGGGAGGGAGAAGAGGGAGCAGCAGCTGCAGCAACTAGGGAAAGAGGGAGAGAGGAAATGAGAATGATGGAGGAATGGTTCAAGTCAACACACCTCACCTTTCTCTCTCTCACCCACCTACTACCATTATTCTAATTCAAATCTCTTTTTTTTTCTTTTTCTTTTCCCTCTAAATCCTTCTCACTCAAATAGTAAACCCAAAGTGATATGGTAGAAATGCACAAGTGTAAAGAAAAAATGATATGTGCATGTTTGCACAAAAATGTCAAAAATCCAATTAGCGATTTTTAATCGCGATTAGCACTAAATTAGTGTCAAACTAATCATAAAAACTTTAAAATGGCATAATTCCATAAAATACCCTATTTTAGAATTTTCCATAATTTTTCCAAAATCTTTCCCATTTATTTGTATTTAATATACCGAATATTGTAATATTCATTAAAATAATATTAAATTATAAAAATTCCCAAAAATAATATATTTTTTTATAAATGTTACAATCTTTCCCCCTTAAAGAAATTCGGTCCCCGAATTTAAATTTAAACCCCCAAATTCTAAAACATTTCAGTAAAAATCCAAGTCGTCGGGGCTCCGAAATTATCAATACATAAAACGCATCAT
The DNA here is from genome assembly GCA_030015575.1 of Agapanthus africanus. Classification (NCBI taxonomy): domain Eukaryota; kingdom Viridiplantae; phylum Streptophyta; class Magnoliopsida; order Asparagales; family Amaryllidaceae; genus Agapanthus; species Agapanthus africanus. Next base: position 223,393,827 of record CM057344.1, on the reverse strand, counting down.
AGCGTAATGCATGCGCATGAGTAATGAGCAGATAACTCAAAATCTAAACTCCTTCAAGCATCCCGCAATCATCGGAGTCATGGTAAAGACACAAATGTCAAATCCAATACAAAACCAATACGATATAAATCAGAACTATACATGTAAATATCGAATCTATACATGTAATTAGCTGAAGTAAATGCATGCCAAATTCTTTTAAGTCGCTGTGCGATGCGCATAACACTGCACTATGGCAGACGTATATCATAAGAAATTAACTATATACGTATATATATCTTTTGTTTACTATGTACGTTCCGCCGTTTTGAAAACAATTTAGAAAGGTTTCCTTGTTTTAAACGTTTCGTGTCATGTCGGACACGTAGGTATATACTGGGAGTATAGCTCGCTTTTTGGAAATCCTTTGGATAACTATCAATGCATGCAAAAATATATCCAGGTACTGTCCTCTGACTAGTCCTGCTCAGTACGAAAACACATAGCAAATTCATAAAAACATAATGCTCCTTAAGGAATCAATCTCGAAATGTATATAAGAATACCCTGTGCGTCTGGTGCGCACGGAAATCAAAATCCAAATATGTGCCATACCTGTGCACAAAACAACATCTAGGTGCAACAGGTGTGCACGAAACATCTGTCACAGGCAACGTGTGTGCCTGGCAGCAACTCAGGTGCATCTGACATGCACGAAGAATCCCGATTTAGTGCATCTGGTGTGCACCAAAATCGTATCTCAAAACATGCGCTCATCACGCGCGAAAGTCCAAACCAAATACACGAAGTGCAAGAAATCAACATCAATATCGGAATCGAAATCGACGGTATACAATACGGCTCAATCCAAATCAGGTATACCGCATGTATAAGCTCACAACCGTATGCATCAGCGTGCACATATCAAATCAAAACACTAAAAGTGCATGAAAACGATGCTGGAAGCATAAATCAAATCACCGGCATAAAATAGGCATGAAATCACAATCAATACCTCTGGTGTAATAACTATGCGCAAAATATAAATACCCAGTAGGTGCAACCATGGTGCAAGAAAACAATTACCATGAAACTCAGTCATCAAGACTAAATCATGCGAATAGATCGCCCAAAATACCGAAGTCCAAAGTGACGGATACGTGATAGTCAAATCATAAAATCACAAATCATAATTACCGCCGTCGGTATATCCTTCTTCAAAGTCGAGAAGGTTCACATCCAATGCTAGCAGCGCAAGATATCTACTTGCCTCTTGCTCACGGTCTGGCGTCCTCTGTCTCTGGGTCCTTATTTTCTCTGTGGATTACCAATCTCGCAATCCATCGGCTCATCGGCCCTGTCAGATGTGCTAACGGAAACGATTCCGTTCTGTCACTTCTCTGGTCATCTCTCGGTCTTTCCTCGCGACCACTCGTAAAGCAGCACGTCACTGGCGCCGACCTCTGGTCCTATGAATAAACATCACACATCCGATCCTGGGTGCAATCCTTATTGCAGCAGTGTCCCATCACATGATATCCGAATGATGTCGAACCATTCGATCGATTTGTTAAAGCCTCATAATCCTCCAAGTGCTCAACATCTTTGTACAGTTTAATAGTATCGAGTATATGCCACAGCGTTGGTGCTCCAGCCGTAGAAGGGCAAACCCAAGCCTCACTAATGGCGCCGCGGAACTGCCGCAAACTCTAAGGTTCAAAGGCTTTCACACGGTCATTATGTCGAGTTAGGGTTTCATTCTTCTAGAGGGTCCATAGAATCACTTGCATGTCTTTCCGAATACTTTAAACTGGGCAAATGGGCTCCTGAGATTCGATCGTCTCCATCGACTCTTAACGAACCTGCGTGAAGTCATCTCTAGCTGCAATCAATCAATCTGATGACCTCGCATCGGGGTAAGCGAACGAACCACACGTCCTAGTCATTCATCCTCGGGTGACTAGCGACCTCCCATCATATCACTGAGTATATGCTCAAGCTGCAGTAGCTCAATCATCTAGGTGATATCTCGTCATTTGCAGCAACAACTGGCTCATTCGTCCGTACGCTGAACAGCGCCTCAATCATCATGAATAAGCGATATATCAATGGTCATCACATCCTGGCTGGCCTTTATCAGTGGCTCAATCCTCTGGTACCAATCGACACATCCGGGAAATCTCGTAAAAGCGATCAGTCAAACGCTCATGGCGTGAAAACACAATAAGACGACGCCTCTATATGCAATAGTACGTCTCTGGAATCACGCCTTGGTCAGTCCTCGTCCACGACGAGCTCATGCTGACGCAACTCGAGCCGTAGCTCACTCTGCCTGTGCAATCGTGGCAGCAAAATCATAACCAGTATCGATGAGGATAGATCATAGGAATGAATATAATACTGTGCAAGGAAATGTACATCCTAAGGTTTCTTAAGCGGAGTGGCATGTCGTAAGTATGCCGCGGAACATACGTACGGTACATCCCTCCACTCAAGCTACCTAGTCCATCAACCAAGGGTCATCCTACACGATGAAAGTTCGGGTATAATACCCCCTCGACTAAGTCTAAGTTCCGTAAGATCAAGCCTAAGTTTCGTATATATATAAACGGTCTAGGCTCCGCATAGTCAAACTTAGACTCGAACCAAGGATAACCTAGCGCTCTGATACCAATTTTGTCACGACCCGAAATAGCCCGTGACTGGCACTTGAATCATATGAAGTCTATGGGACCCCATCTAATCCAAGTAAGCAAAAAGCCCAGAAATCTAAAACCATTTTAAGGAGTAAATAAAGAAAACTAGTTTTAAGGAGTGAAGAAAACATGTTTTGAAATCAAGGTTTTTAAATAACTAAGCCGAATATGCATTTTTAAAATGTATAGTCTTTTCTGAAAATTTCGGCAGAATTTCCTTTGTAAAAACTGGCCCCGAACGGGGTACAACAAGGATAATATATAAGCAATGATAAAAGGCATCCCCAAGCGAGAGCTAGCTCTTCGTCAATTGACGGTCACAACTACGCAAGCAATATAATATACAACGCCGAAAGGCGATGATCAAAACTCAGAAAGAAACTCAAAATCAACATGAAAACCATAATACTGCTACGCGCGACTCTAAGGTCGAAATAATACATAACTGATTTCTAAGTCTGAAACAATATACAAGTTTTGGTTGATGGAATTTCTAGATACAATGAATACTACATGTACAATGGTGGTTCTAATGCAAAAGAACCCACCTACCAAAGCAAGTCACCCGTAATGGAAGCAATGTGCCAGAAAAGCCGCAATGAAACCTGTACGACAAAACCTGCAAGAACTGTGGCACAACGGGGGTGAGTTGCCAACTCGTGAATAGAAAATATCTACAAGCAGAAATCGTATGTATGACTCATCCTAGGTCAATACGATCAGATATATATAACCTCAATATGAATAAGTCTGAAGCATGCTAAAGTGGCAGTATAATCTCTATACATGAGTGTAGTGCCAAGTGCTCGTGCCAGTGCTTCAGGTAATAACATATCATAAATATGAGGTATGATCATTGTAATCAAATCTGTATATATGTGGATCCCGTCCACTCGTCACCCAATGACAATAACCATCATGCATGTAAATATCATAAAGCATATGCATGGAAATATGAGGATATAAACCATCTGTGTCCCTCACGACACGTCAAAATCATGAAACCGGAGTGTCCAGTATCGACACTCGAAAACATCATGAAAGACGTACCCAGCATCGACACGTAAATCCTCATATATCGGGCTCCGTCGGTCTGGATCAGCCCACGGGCTCCGTCTGCGGAATCGGCCCTCGGCCCCAGCAGTACGCCCATATCCATCTATCGACTCTGGTCAGTATCCTCCGGATAACCGCCAGGTCCAACCAATCACCGGTAGGTAGTAGTCCCTCTGCCAGGCTCACCATCTATTACACAGCGATCCGTTCTCGCCCCGGGGTAACATACCGGGTCCACCATATACCTGCAATCGGCCTCATCCGCCTCCTCGAATCGGGTTTCACATGTCGCTCTCAGCACCGAGAAAACACATGGTGGACGCACTGAAATATCATATCAAGGGTAACCGGGTTTTTAAAATAATTACATATTCTCTTTTTGAAATACCCACGGTTCCCAAATCCAGAAATATCATGGAAAGAACAATCTCAATGCGTATAATCAGAAAGCATGACGAATGCGACATGTAAAAGAAATGTACGCATATCCGTATGTCATGCAACACGAAATAGTAATATGCATATATTTAGGGAAGACCGCTTCTTTAAAATGAATCAACTTTAAAAGGTATCTTGCGGTTCCTAAATCTCTAATCAAGCCAGAATCATCAATGTATGTGCAAATACGTATGCATGCACGTATGGGTGTACAATAGGAATACACAGTATATAGGTACACAAGTATGCCATGCAAGGGTCATATCCTGAATGCAACAGTACTACAGTGTAATGACATGGAAATTATCGATGATGAAGTGTGTGAGCCGGCGAGCAGTGTACGTGAACATATGCATCATCGATAATGGTGCTGGTGTCCTAACAGCATGATTGTAATATAGCAATAAACCCAAGCAATGCAATGCAAATAGCATGATTATGCGGAATCGAATAATCAATGCAACAGTGAAGAATCTACCTCCATAAATATATCACGCAGCTTTGCCATTTGAAATAAGACGAATCGGGGTTTTTGGTAAAATATGGGCTACGGTGTTTTAAGAAAAGATGCGCCGTTTGAAAATATCCGTAGAATCCCTTTTGCCTATCTTTAAAATATCCCCGATTCGTTAGTTTTGAAATAGGTATGACTCGGGTCTAATCTAATGTCTACTAAGTAATCTACAGACCTGACTAACAAGCTAAACAGGAGGGTTATGGAAACCACCTAAATCTGAGTCGATATATATATAAATATAATCATAATAGTCGATGATCCCGCCTTAATAGTATCACATACGATACAATATACATCATATAATATCCTCGAGTCATGAGCGCGGATCTATCATCAATATATAGCTCGTACGTAAATCCGTTGTACGGCAATCCCAAATCTGGGTACGGGTCAATATCACGGTCAGCTCATCAATTATCTGGTATCCTTATCATCATCTCTCATGATCTGGGGTACTGATCTAAGTCTAGTACAATCGATACCATCTAAACAAATATAAGCGCGTGTGTAAAGCACACGTCCAAATGCCCGCTAAAATCTCGTATCGTATCCCAAATACGAATCACATCATATCGTCGATCTCACGGCACCATGCCCAAACTCATCGACTCATCTCCAGTATCATACACTATCCTCATCATCACGATATAAGTATAGCACTAAGCATGTGTGTGTGTGGGTGTAAACCTATGCTAGGGTTCGCAACTAAGAAAATACACTAGTTCACTTCTAACCCTAAATATCCATAGTACACATAACACATCTATGATCTCCATGTCACTCAATAAGCTATCATATATATAGTATATATAGTATACTAGACATCGAAATGCAGGGGTGCTATACGCCATCCACCCGACTTCCCCCGTAGATATAATCTACTCACATGGTCTTCGCTCGCCGAAATCGATGACGCCGCGCTTCTTTGCCTCGAAATCCTTGCGAGGGTACCTACAATAATAAACAGTCGCAATACATATTAAAATCGAGGCAGAAAATCGATACGGCGCACGGTGTGCTCATAGGTTAGAACCTATGGCCTAAACGTGCAAATCAATCAAACAACCCCTGTTGTTGATGTACAAACACCCAACAACCCAATACAAATCCAAGTATCAAGAAAGTGAATTTTAAAATACGGAAAACATAGCCTAAAACACACCAAAATGCTCCCAGATTTTCCCCAGGTGACAATTAGCCAAAACTTCATATAGGAGGGGTCTATTTTAGTGCAAAAGGAGCCATGGACCAAATCTGGGACCCTATTTCCCTACTCTGGCCGCAAATTGCAGCCAGAATGAATATATCTGCGGCCTGGGGTTGGAGTTAGGGGTTCGGGTCTCTGTGGTAGCTTCCTAGGTGCCGCACGACTCTCTGTAATCCCAAAATCATTTCTAGTGTCCCCGGGTTGCTCCAGATTCCAAAATACCCTCTAAAATCACACATTTATCCGATGTCGGGGTTTCTAAATCCGTGTTTTGGGGTTTCAAGTCTCAGGTTTGGGTCTTAATTTAAGCACTAGGGTGTTTGTTTAGCCTCTAATGAGCTCAATTTCACATTACAACTCTCAAATTCCCATAACCCTAACTAGGTTTTTCTTAAATCCACAAAATCACACGATATCGATTCTAATCTAGCATGGGGGTATAATTAATGCAAAAACTAAGCTAATGGTCCAGAAAAATAGCTCATTTGGCAACTTAAGAATTTTCTTGAGTTGCCCCTAGTGGCCAAAATCCTTGCTTTCTTGGTCCGATGTGTTTGTCTCGAGCTCGTGCACCTTTTTAGTGAAATGAAGATAGGTTTTGAGTTTGATTTCATGGTGTATAAGGGTTTTGAAGAGGGGAGGGAGAAGAGGGAGCAGCAGCTGCAGCAACTAGGGAAAGAGGGAGAGAGGAAATGAGAATGATGGAGGAATGGTTCAAGTCAACACACCTTACCTTTCTCTCTCTCACCCACCTACTACCATTATTCTAATTCAAATCTCTTTTTTTTTCTTTTTCTTTTCCCTCTAAATCCTTCTCACTCAAATAGTAAACCCAAAGTGATATGGTAGAAATGCACATGTGTAAAGGAAAAATGATATGTGCATGTTTTGCACAAAAATGTCAAAAATCCGATTAGCGATTTTTAATCGCGATTAGCACTAAATTAGTGTCAAAGTAATCATAAAAACTTAAAAATGGTATAATTCCATAAAATACCCTATTTTAGAATTTTCCATAATTTTTCCAAAATTTTTCCCATTTATTTGTATTTAATATACCGAATATTAAAATATTCATTAAAATAATATTAAATTATAAAAATTCCCAAAAATAATATTTTTTTTTTTTTGAAATGTTACAGTCACGAGCCAATTTCGGGTCGTGACATATGCGATCCGAAATGGATTCCATGTACACCAATAAAGTGTGGACCTTGGATATTGCACCACCTGGGGTAAAACCCGTCGGATGCAAATGGATCTACAAAAGGATACTTGGTGTAGATGGGCAGGTGGAAACCTATAAGGTTAGACTTGTTGCAAAAGGTTTTCGTCAAAGACCTGGTGTGGACTATGACGAAACATTTTCTCCAGTAGCTATGCTCAAATCCATTCGGATCCTACTTGCCATTGCTGCCTTCCATGACTATGAAATTTGGCAGATGGACGTAAAAACGGCTTTTCTAAACGGCAGTTTGGAAGAGTGCGTTTATATTGATCAGCCAGAAGGTTTTGTAAACAGTGGGAGCAGTGGGAAGGTGTGAAAGTTGCTTAAATCCATTTATGGATTAAAGCAGGCATCGCGGAGCTGGAAAATCTATTTTGATGAAGCAATCAAGGAATTTGACTTCATCAAGAATGAGGATGAGCCTTTTATTTATAAAAAGATTGTAGGACGAACTGCCGTATTTCTAGTCTTGTATGTGGACGACATTCTTTTGATAGGAAATGACATTCCTATTGTAGGGTTCCTAGGCACGCTTAAGAGGTCTCACAAGGCATCAACCATGCCAATTTAAAATTTTACAAGTGCCGAGAAACCCTAATACGGATCGTTAACTAGAATTTTAGGCGAAACAAGCAACTAGTTAACAATTTAACTAAGTGAACGGAAATACAACCTTTGTAGATCCGGTCCTCCACCTCCATAGCTCCATGATGAAGTCTCCTTGCTGTCCAAATCGAGTCCCGGGCTCTAGCGTCGGCTTCATCGGAGAAATGGGCGGGCTAGGTCGTCGACTTCGATGCCGAAGATGATCTACGTCGAGGCATCACTAGATCAAGCTCCCACTTCACCAAGTCATGAAACTTGTGAAGAAAACACCCTATACTACTTGGCAAGAGGTAGAGGATGAAGAAATAGGAAGTGGGTTCACTTTGGAATTGGATTTCTCACATGATTTCATCACTTGCCATTGATGAGGCAAGCTTTTCTTTCTTGCTCATCAAGAAGAAGATGAAGTAAGAATATGATAAGTGTTAAAGAATAATTGAAAAAGAATTGATTCTTATCATATTCTAACCTTAGTTAAATGTAGAGAATAGACTAGGGTTAGTTTAAATGGTTAGGGTTAAGGATAAGAACAAAAAGGTCATTTAGTCAAAGCTTCATGAAGCTTCAACTAAAAAAAAATCAAGCCACCATTCATTTATCTTTCAATTTATTCAAAATGAATAAATAAATAAGATAAATGAATAAGTAAAACCCTAATCAACAACTTAACCATGGTTTAATTCTTTACACTTAACCAAATAAGCATGTATCATCAAACATGATACAATGAAGTGCACAAAAGTATATCATATATACAACTTGCACAAATCAAGTGAGAAAATCCACTTAAAGTGAACCAATACTAGTTAATGCAAAGTAATATATCAAATATATAATTATACATTAAATCATTAAATCAACACTTGATTTAACGATCCGGTCATATCGCATATAACCGACTAGTATCTTATGTATCGGCTTACCGAATCAATCCTTGATTCGATAACTAGGTTATATCGCATAAAACCTTTCGATACATTCATCGCGAGAATGGAATACGGTATCACATACACGCATTATTCTCGGTCCTGCACATATCTCATATGCGCTCCTATTTCGTTTCGCTTGAGCCAGGAAACCTCTGTGTAGGACTCTAAAGACTCGTCAATACGCCGGCAGCAGGTGATGATCATATCAAGCACCCACAAGCTGCAAGCGGTCTGCTAAACGTAACGGCCACCCGGGTTTTGAGCGATCAGAAGATCGACGAGCAAGCCCGCTCACACTCCTGTGAATCCAACCAGTAACACTTACCGTACAGTCCGGTCTCGTCGTCTGATATGTCGCATATCTCGCCTAGGGGTGGTAAACGTCAGACCCCAATAGCTCGATAAGTCGTGTCGATATGAGGTCTATAACAATTCGAGAAACTACTGGTAACACTTACCAGTAAATCTCAGCAACCCTGGCCAGGGATTCCCGGTTATAGCCAATCGAACACAGCGCAACATCAACTCCCTATACCGGGAGAGACGAATCCCCTCCTATCGCTCATTGCCTTCATGTGATTCGGGACTGTACCCAAAAACCACCGTTTTGCATGCCCTCTTGGACGTGGTAAGGTGGAAATCAAAGCACAGTGGGAACCACACAAGACTCTATGACGATCTCGGGTCAACAGACTACTCTGTACCAGTGTCACCAGAGAACTGCCATCTGACGTAAGGTATAATACCATCTGGGAGTTCTCGGCGAGTCCGTCCAGTGTACCCAGTCTCCACTGAGCACCCGTATATCATCTCTGATGTCAAACACCAATGGATATGGGATCATCCATCGCCCATCTATATGGGTCGAGAGGGTATACGCTAGTCTACTCTGGTATATCGATGCCCCGTCTCGATATACCCACGACTAGGGACCTTGAAGGATGTACTTATGGACTACCATGTCCCCACTAGTATGATCTGCATCATAGTCCAGGTAGTCAAGTACACATCCTAAGGGCTTTACCAACATGTAACAGAGAGACAATCAGTGTACACGTTAAGGTAAAGAGCAACCAGATAGCATACTATCATGTCGAGCAAGAAAGTCCTCCCTATATATGTCCAAGCATCCACTACAATATACATCCTATGTATAGTAATGGCCTCTAGGGCATACATATAACTAACATTCTCCCACTTGCACTAGGGCCATCTGATAGCAGTGGTTGTAGTATCTCATACTCAACCATCCCATAAAAGTCTCTCTCTGGGAAAAGGCCTTTGTGAGTGGATCCGCCGTGTTGTCCTCTGAGTCTACTCTCCTGACCTTGATCCCTTGGAGATCAACCATCTCCATGATCAGGTGACACTGCCTTAGAATATGTCTGGATCACTGCTGGGACGGACGTTCCTTGGCATAAGCCACAACTCCATTGTCTCACAATGGCAGGAACGATGTTCATCTCATAAACTAATATACACCCAAACGTCCTCTTTGGTAGCATCTTAAGTAGCGATGTATCCTGCCTTTATCGTCTAGTTAGCCACGGTATCTAGCTTGGAACTCTTCCAACATACCGTCCCTTTACTGAGGGTAAAGACAATGCCTGTGACTGACTTTCAGTCATCCTTATCACCTTGGAACACTTCCAGTGATTCTCCCCAGAATCAATTGATACCATCTCACTACAACTAGTGAGTCTCCTAACATCCAATTAGATCTATCTCATAGATCTAAAATCCAGGATTTAGGAGGTATCACTTTGATCCTATATGGAGAATCATTATGATAAGCGGAGATTGATCGAGCGTAGCATAGGAAACTCCTTCCCTATCAAGAGTATGTCATCTACGTACTCTATGAGAATCACCACCATACTCCCTACTACCTTTTTGTATATACAAGGTTCATCTACCATTTTGATGAAGTCAAACTTTTTGACAACTACATCAAAACAGACGTTCCAACTCCGCGATGTCTGCTTTATCCTATAAAGCATCATGCACACGTTTCCGCTGCTCCCACTGTCTACGAAGCCCTCTGGCTGTGTACTTATAGACGCTCTCTTCTAAAACATCATTTAGAAAAGCAGTCATGACACCCAACCACCAGATATCGTAGTCATGGTATGTAGCCGTGGCAAGTAAGATCTGGATGGACTTAAGCATAGCCACTTGAAAAGGTTTCATCATTATCCACGCCTGGTCGATGACGAAAAGCTTTAAAAAGTCTAGCTTTGAAAGTCTCAACTTTTCCATCTACACCAAGTAATCTTCTCAGGATATACTTGCTCCTGATGGGGATTTAACCCTTCAGATTTAGCAACCAAAGTCCATACTTTGTTGGTGTACATGGATTCCATCTCAGATCACTAAGCATCCAGCCATTCTTACAGAGTCTTACTCCTGATGGCCAGCTCGAAACTAGTTGGGTCATCATCTCATAATGCAATCCTCGCTCCCACTGTCATGGAGAAACCGAAGTAACTCTCAGGTGGGTGAGAAACCCTACTAGATCGGCGGAGAGGCTGAGGTTCGTTGGTAACTATTGAATCCTTTGGTTCTTTCAAATCATCAGCTGCAGTTTGCATAGCTGGAACCTTTCCAGTTGTACATAACAGATCTTGCCTCGAGCTTGTCCGGATTTTGTTTTTAGACATAGGCCGGACAACCCCAAATCTTAACCATCTTAAGATATGGGCTCTTCCCTTTCCATATCACATATGAAGTGGTAGGCAACTAATTTGATTTGAACCCTATTCAATAGGTATGCAGCTTCTCAAGTGCATAACTCCCAAAAAGGAAATAGGTAACTCAGTAGTACTCATCATAGAGCACACCTTATCATATAGGGTGTGATTGCTCCGCCCCGATATACCATCGTGCTATGGTGTATCCGGAGGAGTAATCCTGAGAGAGAATCTCATTCTCCTTTAGAATAGTCCAGGATTTCCATGCTCAAGTATTCTCCTCCTTGATCACATCAAAGGACATAATACTTATACCCGTATTTTGGTTCTCTACTTCTAACTTATATTCTGTGAATATCTCAAAAGGTTCGGACTTGTGTTTCAACAGGAACATAGGTCTGAATCTCGAAAAATCATCAGAGAATGTAAAGAAGTATAAAGAACCGGTCTTGGCAAGTGTAGACAGGGGACCTACATACATCAACATGTATCATCCTAAGAGTTCACTAACTCTTTCTCTGTTTCTAGTAAACGGAGCTATGGTCATCTTATCTCTGTGACATGACTGGCAAGTTTCACAAGATGTAAATTCAAACTGATTTAAATATGCATCTTCATGTAACTTCAGCTAGTCGGGTTGCATTGATATGACCTAGTCTACAATGCCTCAAGAAGGATTCGTTCATTGCTGAACTCTTCCTCTTATGTGTGTTCCGTATACTAAGAACTGTAGTTTGATTTAGAACATTAATGCTTTTAGATAACGTGCCTGATCCGATCAACTTTTGATATAGGAAATGTTCAAAACATTATCCAATTATACAAAGTTTTATCATTTCTTTACTAATAAAGAGACAGATATGATTTTGTATATCAGGTTCGGTATCTAATAACATTCGTTCAGAATCAATGTATTGGTAATACAGGGTGACAGTGACCAACAGACTTGGCTGCAACTCTTGCCCCGTTTTCTGCCTCATAAAACTAATCACCCGTTCTCAGTTCTCTACCTTTCTGTAGCCCTATGTAACAGATTACATATCTGGGATCCTGATCTGGTATCACATACCCAGGATGTAAAGGATACTGAGAAACAGTTCTCTGTAATGAACACACCCGAAATCAGTATGCACTTTGTTCATTTGGGCGGCACGGGAATTCTGGTAATCCCCAATTTCCTGCTCTGTCTTATAACAATTATAAGTTGGAGCGGGACCAACGTTCCCCAGCTCAGTATAACAAGCGGGTTCGGTCAATACATCCGTATTATTATCTTGATTAAGGTGTGATATGGTCGCTACCTGGAGAGAGAGAGAAGAAAACACTCAGCGTGCGCTCTTGCAAGAATAGATTGGTTATTTATTTTATCTAATCAGGATGGCTCTCACTGTTTTTTATCAAATCTTCCTTCAAACCCTAAAAGGAAAGACTAGCCGGGATTAATTACACACTACAAGTTCGCCAATCTATCAGCCAGGCCAGTGTCGGTACTTTGAGGGAGGTCCCCCGTGCTTTCGCACGAACCTAATTACAGTAAACCTCGTTTTCCCAGAGGCGTAACCCCGTTGACACCTTTCTAGACACCTACTTGATCGGCTAATTGTAATGTGTAAAACTCTTCCAGGAATAACAATTACTCGCAGCGGGTATCGGGATCCAACTATCTCATAGAAGGTATGCAATCTCATTGCAAATTTCAACACTTGAAATTCCCGATAATATTTTGCCCCTAACGTGCTATGACCTTGACGAAAGCCAACAAACCATAGCCCGCTAGTCAAGTTCAACCCGTACATTTCTTGATTGAATTAAACCCACCTGCACGACCCTTGACGAAAGCCAACAAAGCCGCACGACTACCCTAATCCAATCGCATCGTATGCAGCAGATAAGCAGCATATAGCTACCGCACACTACACCTTGACGAAAGCCAACAAATGTAGCACGAATACTATATACAGCTTATTTGAAATGACGGAGGGCTACGACAGGTTTTTCTGAAAACCTATTGCGTAATGAACCTGATATCGTTGTAGAATCAAATGATTTTAAAATGGAGTGTTTTTGAGGCTTTTCTAGTTTTGCTAAAGGAGTCACTCCCGGTGAAGGGATCGTCGGTCCTTTCCTTGTCGAATGAGGTGCGGGATATATCATATATATCACTGTGCAAAGCAAAAACTCTTAAAAGCAATCAAATGACAAACCGAGTGTGTAGCATCTGCCAGTTATTGCTAAAGGAGTCACTCCCGGTGAAGGGATCTCGGTCCTTTCCTTATCGAATAAGGTGCAGGATATATCATATATACCGCTGTGCAAAGCAAGAACTGTAGCTACCTTTTTTATTTTGAAATTCAATTCTACAACATCTTTAGGTTTCTTTTACTTTCATTAATCACATTAATGAAGTCCCATCATTTAAGTACCTAAACATCACAGATAAATACGACGTACACTTATGCCATCCGCATTCGCCTCGATGTCCCCTCGTGCACCGTTAGGTTAGGTAACTAACGGCAGAGCGGGGCAGGGCTAGCGCGGGTGTAAAACATAAGTAACGCCTATATAATATATCATATATACTATATAAAGTATCCATCACAGAACATATCACATGATCACATCACAGATATCGCGGCAGAAGAATCATATGAAATATTGGATATACTAGGACGTCCGTGTTTTCAATACGAGCCAGTATAAAACACGGATTCCACGGTCGCGATGAATAGCCAAACCCACACCCCTAGACCCCTACGAGAGCGGCAAGAAACCCTACCAATTCTAGAGTTAGGAGACCCGGACTCGACTCCTCGAGTTGGTCTCCCACTGGACTCCAGAACCCGGTTACTTGTGCTCCCCTCCTTGGATCTATCCTAGTGCGGAAAAGTAAATAATATACAAATGGTGACATCTTCCGCAACCTGGAAGTGCCCCAATAAAAGAATATTACATACAAGTTTTTACATGAATGAAAATGAAAAACACTCATCTCACATAAAAACCCCCCGGCTATTCGAACACGACGATCCAATATGACATATCCAGCAACACATAACATCACATGTCATCAACGTAAGTAAATATGCGCATCCCAATTGTCGTTGACATATAGAAACGAAACCGGCGATATCATATATTACACTTACGGTCACAGAAAAGAAAGTGTAAAACTACAATAGTTGGAATCCGCAACCTCCATAGACATCGCATGCCTAATCAAATGAATTACTTAGACATCGCATGCCTAACAATTATAAACCCCGCATTTTAGTCTCAAAATCGAAAACTCTTTTCAATATCAAGTCGGGCAATTCAACAAGATTCCCGACATCCTGATCGAATGCTCGTCGCAAACTTTAGTAGACGGCCGCACCCCCGACGCCGTCGACGAAGTGCACCAAGGCGGAACACCGCTGCCGCGAGCACCCGAACGGATGCTTTCGGCGATGGGGTTCTCCTACAGTCACTTGGTCGGGGCTATGGAGTGAGGCTGTCTATTAAGTTTATCCGGTGAGTATCCGCGTACGCTACGTGATTGCGACGGACTTTTGATCACATCAAAATTCCGTGGCAACCGATCAAGTGAGACTAAAGTGCTATGTTTATAACATTCATTCAGTTATCTCATAACTACTTGTGAATTCCAATTATTGTATCGCATTCCAGATAAATAGAAAATGTTAAATTTTCCGATCGAACAGTCAAACACCCAAGTTTTCCCGAAACAGATCAACACATGAAACAAGTTTAAAAAAACATCCAGTTCATGCCTCAGTACCAACGGTCCAGCCGTAGAAGGGTCAAGCTAACGCCTCATATGTGGCACGCCGTACTTCTCCAAACCCGAAGGTTCAAAGGGCAGTTCAAGACGGTCACATAATCGAGTTAAGGTTTGTTGTCTTCTAGAGGGACCATCGTGTTACTTGCACTACTTAGAACGTTATTAAACTACGGAAAAGTCCAACAATTGGAAATTTCTCGGCAGGGGAAAAAGTGGGTATTTATATCCGATCGAACCTTTTAACATATTCTAAAAATATCTGGAAAAACACACAGACAAAATTAGACGATCCGATCGAAACACAGAGTCCCCAATACAACCCAGAAAACTCAACTCTTGAGTTCAGATTAAAAATTCGCAGGAAAACCAGCACTGCAAAATAAGAATTACTGTGTAAAATTCTTTCAACAAGGAGACCTTTCGGCCGCGGAACCGCCGCACAAGCCATGCTTGTGCCGCGAAACCGCGGCGGTTTGATGGATTTAGGCCATCGAATTTCACAGTAACTCTTACAATCTCCTGCTGAATTTTCTGCATATTTTTAATCCTCAAAAATCCCCGATTTCAAAAAATGTACGGAGAACATATTTGTGTTAGGGTTTCGGTTCGATCGGACTTCTAACTCCGTCTACGCATCGCCTAAGGCTCTAGCTAGGCTCTGATACCACTGTAGGGTTCCTAGGCACGCTTAAGAGGTCTCACAAGGCATCAACCATGCCAATTTAAAATTTTACAAGTGCCGAGAAACCCTAATACGGATCGTTAGCTAGAATTTTAGGCGAAACAAGCAACTAGTTAACAATTTAACTAAGTGAACGGAAATACAACCTTTGTAGATCCGGTCCTCCACCTCCATAGCTCCATGATGAAGTCTCCTTGCTGTCCAAATCGAGTCCCGGGCTCTAGCGTCGGCTTCATCGGAGAAATGGGCGGGCTAGGTCGTCGACTTCGATGCCGAAGATGATCTACGTCGAGGCATCACTAGATCAAGCTCCCACTTCACCAAGTCATGAAACTTGTGAAGAAAACACCCTATACTACTTGGCAAGAGGTAGAGGATGAAGAAATAGGAAGTGGGTTCACTTTGGAATTGGATTTCTCACATGATTTCATCACTTGCCATTGATGAGGCAAGCTTTTCTTTCTTGCTCATCAAGAAGAAGATGAAGTAAGAATATGATAAGTGTTAAAGAATAATTGAAAAAGAATTGATTCTTATCATATTCTAACCTTAGTTAAGTGTAGAGAATAGACTAGGGTTACTTTAAATGGTTAGGGTTAAGGATGAGAACAAAAAGGTCATTTAGTCAAAGCTTCATGAAGCTTCAACTAAAAACAAATCAAGCCACCATTCATTTATCTTTCAATTTATTCAAAATGAATAAATAAATAAGATAAATGAATAAGTAAAACCCTAATCAACAACTTAACCATGGTTTAATTCTTTACACTTAACCAAATAAGCATGTATCATCAAACATGATACAATGAAGTGCACAAAAGTATCACATATACAACTTGCACAAATCAAGTGAGAAAATCCACTTAAAGTGAACCAATACTAGTTAATGCAAAGTAATATATCAAATATATAATTATACATTAAATCATTAAATCAACACTTGATTTAACGATCCGGTCATATCGCATATAACCGACTAGTATCTTATGTATCGGCTTACCGAATCAATCGTTGATTCGATAACTAGGTTATATCGCATACAACCTTTCGATACATTCATCGCGAGAATGGAATACGGTATCACATACACGCATTATTCTCGGTCCTGCACATATCTCATATGCGCTCCTATTTCATTTCGCTTGAGCCAGGAAACCTCTGTGTAGGACTCTAAAGACTCGTCAATACGCCGGCAGCAGGTGATGATCATATCAAGCACCCACAAGCCGCAAGCGGTCTGCTAAACGTAACGGCCACCCGGGTATTGAGCGATCAGAAGATCGACGAGCAAGCCCGCTCACACTCCTGTGAATCCAACCAGTAACACTTACCGTACAGTCCGGTCTCGTCGTCTGATATATCGCATATCTCGCCTAGGGGTGGTAAACGTCAGACCCCAATAGCTCGATAAGTCGTGTCGATATGAGGTCTATAACAATTCGAGAAACTACTGGTAACACTTACCAGTAAATCTCAGCAACCCTGGCCAGGGATTCCCGGTTATAGCCAATCGAACACAGCGCAACATCAACTCCCTATACCGGGAGAGACGAATCCCCTCCTATCGCTCATTGCCTTCATGTGATTCGGGACTGTACCCAAAAACCACCGTTTTGCACGCCCTTTTGGACATGGTAAGGTGGAAATCAAAGCACAGTGGGAACCACACAAGACTCTATGACGATCTCGGGTCAACAGACTACTCTGTACCAGTGTCACCAGAGAACTGCCATCTGACGTAAGGTATAATACCATCTGGGAGTTCTCGGCGAGTCCGTCCAGTGTACCCAGTCTCCACTGAGCACCCGTATATCATCTCTGATGTCAAACACCAATGGATATGGGATCATCCATCGCCCATCTGTATGGGTCGAGAGGGTATACGCTGGTCTACTCTGGTATATCGATGCCCCGTCTCGATATACCCACGACTAGAGACCTTGAAGGATGTACTTATGGACTACCATGTCCCCACTAGTATGATCTGCATCATAGTCCAGGTAGTCAAGTACACATCCTAAGGGCTTTACCAACATGTAACAGAGAGACAATCAGTGTACACGTTAAGGTAAAGAGCAACCAGATAGCATACTATCATGTCGAGCAAGAAAGTCCTCCCTATATATGTCCAAGCATCCACTACAATATACATCCTATGTATAGTAATGGCCTCTAGGGCATACATATAACTAACACCTATGCTATAATCGGTCAAGCTATTCTTGTCACAACGGTTCTCCTTGAAAGACCTGGGTGATGCCTCGTGCATTCTGGGGATCAAGATTTACAGAGATAGATCTAAGAGATTACTGGGATTTTCGCAGTCCAGGTACATAGAGACCATACTAAAGAGATTTAGTATGGAAGATTCCAAGCGCGGTAATATACCCGCATTGCACGGAATCACCCTCTCCAAGAAGATGTTTCCCAAGACTGACGAGGAGAGGGTAATGGAGACCTCAGGGTCGAGTCCTTTACCGATTCAAGCTTCTAGAGTGACAAGGACGACAGCAAGTCTGTCTCGGGTTTTGTGTTTTCCCTCAACGGAGGGGCGGTGTGTTGGAGGAGTTCCAAACAGGATACCGTCGCAGACTCAACGATGGAGGCTGAATACATTGCTGCAAGCTATGCCGCAAAAGAGGCGGTCTGGATGAAGAAGTTCAATAGTGAACTTCAGGTGGTTCCGTCCATTGTTGACCCAATACCTTTGTATTGCGATAACAATGGGGCTATAGCTTTAGCGAAGGAACCACTGTCCCATCAGAAAACCAGACACATCTTAAGGCGGTATCACCTGATCAGGGAGATCATTGATTGCCAGGAGATCAAGGTACGGAGAGTGGACACTAAAGACAACACGGCGGATCCATTCACAAAGGCCCTCCCTCATACACAGTTCGAGCGACTTTTTGAGCTATTGGGTATGCGGTACGCCAGCAGCTGGCCTTAGTGCAGACGTTGGGTATGTGGTACACCAATTACTGGCCTTTAGTGCAAGTGGGAGATTGTTGGATATGTATGCCGTAGAGGCCATTATTCTATAGTACTAGTTTGTATATTACATTTCGGAAGCTTGGGATATATACATGGATTGATGACAATCTTGCTCAATATTGTAGTATGCTACTTGGTTTGTATCTATCTTAATATGTGTTTATGTTTCTTTTAACATATCACTAATGCATATTGATGGAGCTCTTAGGATCTTTGCTTGACTACCAGCGTTGTGATGGCGATCACATTAGTGGGGGCTGGGTAGTCTATAAGCACATCCTTAAACAGGTCCCTAGTCATAGGAATATCGAGACAGGGCATCGATACTCCAGAGTAGACTGGTGCATACGCTTCTCATCCCAGCAGGGGAGATGGTCTGTCCCACAGCCATCAGTATGTCGTACTGGAGATAGTATCCAGGTGCTCGTTAGGTTGCGAGTACACTGGATATGAATCGTCGGGAACTGTTGGTTGGTATTATACCTATCGTCAGGTAGCAGTTCTCAGGTGACATGAGTACAGCTTTGTCCGTTGACTTGACACTGCTACTTCGCCTTAAGTGTGTTCCTACTGTTCTTTGACTGCTACCCTACCATGGCTCTATTGAGTCGTGCAAACAGGTAGTAGTTGGGAGTAGTCCCGAAGCACTTGAAGGCAGTGGCAGTTAGACAGGATTCTGTAAGTCGATGTACAACACCCCACGACATGCGGGGAGGCGGAAATATGAAAAACGATCTTGTTCTTTGCTTAAACATCGACTAACCGCATGAATCGAAGCTAAACGATAACTAACAACAAACATAGAAGTTCTAAACTACTATGTAAAGGGATTATACCTTAAGAACCGCGTCCTTCGTCTTTACGAACTCCACCTCCTCCTCGGCCTTCTCCAAGTAGTAGACGATCCACCACGAGAGCTTAACTCCAAGCTTTGCCTCTAAACTTGAGGCAACTAGGTATCTTTAAGTGCTAATCAAAGTACCTAGATGAAATAGAGTATGGTTATGGATTAAGTAGTCTAACTAATCCTTGTACTCAACACATGAGAGGGGAGGATTAGGGTTTGAAGAGAGAGAGCTTGTGGAGAGAGAAGATGAACATGATAATGAGAAGAGAAAATGAGTTATCATAATATATATCAAGCATTTTATTTTATCAAGAAAAGAAAAGAAAATGATTTACAAGCATGCTTGATAAATATCTTGTGGTGATTCATCTCCATGAGTCATTAAGCAATTATGAAGCATTAATGACATGGATGAATCATCCATATGACTCACTAATCTCATTCAATGTATATGCCACCTAAACCTCCTTAGTCACCATCTTCTAGAAGCTTCTCGCGTAATTACGAGAACGCCCCTCCAATCCGTGAAAACACGGAAAAACTTTAGACTGTATAAATCCAATAACCGGATACTAGTAACTGGCTTAAACCAAAGCCGACTAGTAAAAACTGTCCGAAAGTCGTACGTGCGTAAACACACGTATGCGTCCGAACCCTTGTCGTAAAACCATACGACCTCTATATCGTTTCGCCTGGAGTAGGGAAACTCTCTGCGTGGGACTCTAGAGACTCGACTACTACGCTGGCAGTGGGTTTAACTACAGACCGCAAGAGGCACTAGCTGTACGTAACGGTCCCCAGGTAGATGTCAATAAGAAGGCCGATGAGGAAACCCATCCGAACTCCTACTAAGTCTGATGTGACAATCTCCGTATAGTCCGGTCCGTTCGTCTAAGACTATCGCATATCGGGCCTATGGGGCGGCAAGCGTCAGTCCCCTAATAGCGGTATAAGTCGTGTCGGAGCGAAGCCCATTACACCCTGAGAAACTACTGGAACCTACCAGCAAATCTCGCTTGCCCTGGCCAGGGACTTTGCGTAATGGCTCTCTGACACAGCGCGATATCAACCCCCAATACCGGGAGAGACGAATCCTGTCTAACCGCCACTGCCTCCAAGTGCTCAGGACTGCACCCAACTGCTACCTGTTTGCACGACTCCTTTGAGCCGTGGTAGGGTAGCAATCTAAGAACAGTGGGACACACTCGAGGCGAAGCAGCAGTGTCAAGTCTGCGGACTATGCTGTACTCATGTCACCTGGGAACAGTTCACTGACGACTGGTATAAAACCATTCAACAGTTCCCTGTGAGTCCTGTCCGGTGTACCCGTAACCCAACGAGCACCTGCATACTATCTCTAGTACGATGTACTGACGGCTGTGGGACAGACCATCTCCCCAACTGGGATGAGAAGCGTACACACTAGTCTACTCCGGAGTATCGATGCCCTGTCTCGATAATCCAACGACTAGGGACCTGAATAAGGATGTGCTTGTAGACTACCCAGCCCCCACTAGTGTGACTGCCATCACAACGCTGGTAGTCAAGCAAGATCCTAAGAGTTCTATCAATACGTATACTCACATATTAAGATAGAAAAACCAAGTAGCATACTACCATGTTTAGCAAGACTGTTATATACATGTGAATATCCCAAGCTTCCATTAAGTAATATACAAACTAGTATGATACAATAATGGCCCCTAGGGCATATACACTAACAATCTCCCACTTGCACTAGGGCCATGTACTGGCATATCGAAGACCGATAATCTCGAGTAGCCTCTCGAACTGAGTCTGAGGTATGGCCTTTGTGAATGGATTAGCAATGTTCTCTTCAGAAGCAACTCTCCGAATCTCGATCTCCCGACGATCAATGATCTCCCTGATCAGGTGATACCGCCTCAAGATGTGTCTGGACTTCTGATGGGACCTTGGTTCCTTCGCTAAAGCTATAGCTCCGTTGTTGTCGCGATACAGAGGTATTGGATTAACTATGGTAGGAACCACCTGAAGTTCTGTTAGGAACTTCTTCATCTAGACTGCTTCTTTTGCGGCATCGCAAGCAGCTATATACTCCGCTTCCATTGTCGAGTCAGCAACGGTGTCCTGCTTGGAGCTCTTCCAGCACACCGCCCCTCAATTGAGGGTAAAGACATAACCCGACATGGACTTGGAATCGTCCTTATCACTCTGGAAGCCGGAATCAGCAAAGGCCTCCAACCTGAGGTCTTTTCCGCCGTAAACCAAGAACATCTCCTTAGTCCTTCTCAGGTACTTGAGAATGTTCTTTACTGCTATCCAGTGCTTCTCCCATGGGTTTGATTGATACCGGCTTACCACGCTCAGTGCGTAAGCTACATCTGGTCTGGTGCACAACATTGCATACATTATAGAGCCTACCGCAGAAGCGTAGGGTATAATAGACATGCGTTCCCTTTCCAAATCAGTCTTGGGAGACATCTCTTTGGAGAGGGTGATTCCGTGACAAGCCGGTAGATTACCGCGCTTAGAATCTTCCATACTGAATCTTTTCAGTACAGTGTCGATATACCTGGACTGCGAAAGTCCCAACATCCTCTTGGATCTATCACGATAGATCCGGATCCCCAGAATGTAAGAGGCATCACCCAGGTCTTTCATGGAGAACCTGTGTGACAAGAATCCTTTGACAGATTGTAGCATAGGAATGTCATTTCCTATCAATAGAATGTCATCCACGTACAAGACGAGGAACACGACACTTCTGGCTACAACTTTACTATAGATGCACGGTTCATCTGGATTTTTGATAAAGTCATATTCTTTGACTGTCTCATCAAAACAGATGTTCCAACTCCGCGATGCCTGATTTAGTCCATAAATGGACTTAACCAGCTTGCATACTTTCCCGCTGCTCCCACTCTGATTGAAACCCTCTGGCTGATCCATATAGACGCACTCTTCTAAATTTCCATTTAGAAAAGCCGTCTTTACGTCCATCTGCCAGATTTCATAATCATGGAAGGCAGCAATAGCAAGAAGGACCCGAATGGATTTGAGCATAGCCACTGGAGAAAAAGTTTCATCATAGTCCAAACCAGGTCTTTGACGAAAACCCTTTGCAAAAAGTCTAGCCTTATAGGTTTCCACCTGTCCATCTACACCAATCTTTTTCTTGAAGATCCATTTGCATCCTATGGGTTTTACCCCATCTGGAGCAAAGTCCAAAGTCCATACTTTGATGGTGTACATGGACTCCATTTCGGTCCGCATTGCATCTAGCCATCGTACCGAGTCGCCGCTCTGGATGGCCTGCTGGAAGTCAGTAGGTTCATCATCATCTATGATGCAATCCTCTCTATCCCCATCTATGAGAAAACCGTAGTATCTCTCAGGCGGATGAGACGGCCTACTACTCCTGCGGAGGGGTGCGGGAATGTCCTGTTCTTCTTGAACTACTGGTTCTACCAAACTTTCAGTAGCAGTTTGTGGTTCTGGAATTTCTTCCAGTTCTATTTCGCTCCCACTTATTTCATTTTCTAAAAACTGATGTTCCAGAAAATGGGCATTACGAGAAACAAAAACCTTTTGTTCCTCTGCATAATAGAAATAATATCCCTTGGAGTTCTTTGGATATCCCAAAAACTTACATTTTACCGATCGTGCCTCGAGCTTGTCCACATGCTGCTTATTAACAAAAGCTGGACATCCCCAAATCTTCATATGCTGAAGATGGGGTTTCTTCCCAGTCCACATCTGATATGGAGTGGTAGGCACAGTCTTGGTAGGAGCCCTGTTCAGAAGATATGCTGCTGATTCTAGAGCATAACCCCAAAAAGATCGCGGTAACTCAGCATTACTCATCATGGATCGTACCATATCCAATAGGGTTCGATTCCGTCTCTCCGATACACCGTTATGCTGTGGAGTGTATGGAGGAGTAAGCTGAGAGAGAATTCCTTTCTCTTTTAGGTAACCTAGGAACTCGGCACTCAAGTATTCACCACATCGATCAGATCTAAGTGTCTTGATACTTTTGCCGGTTTGGTTTTCTACTTCATTCTTATACTCTTGGAATTTCTCAAAAGCCTCGGATTTATGTTTCATCAGATAAATGAATCCGTATCTTGAGTAATCATCCATGAAAGTAATGAAATAGGAAAAACCACCTCTTGCATGCGTAGACATTAGACCACATACATCGCTGTGTATGAGTCCTAAGAGCTCGCTCGCTCTTACTCCATGTCCAGTAAATGGAGTCTTTGTCATCTTTCTTTTGAGACAAGATTGACAAGTGTCATAAGTTTGATATTCGAACGAGTCCAAATATCCTTCTTTATGCAACTTAGTCAACCTTCTCTCATTGATGTGACCCAGTCTACAATGCCATAAGAAAGCTTTATTTAAATCTGGAGACTTTCTTTTTAGTGTGTTCTGGACATTGAAAATTTGGAGTTGGTTTAAAACATATATACCGTTATTTAGTGTACCGGACCTAATCAAACCATGATTAAGGTGGATGTTAACAACATCTCTTACAAACGTGAAATCATAACCTTTATTTGATAACAAGGAAACTGATATGATATTACACGTTAAGCTTGATAAAAAAAAACAGTTATGTAAAACCAAAATGTGTCCACTCGTCAATCCTAGGTGATAATCCCCGACGGACGCAGCTCCCACGCTAGCTCCGTTAGCAACCTTTAGGGTCATATCACCTTCCTTCAGCACTCTACGGTTTCTCAGTGCCTGCAATGAATTGCAAATATGAGATCCTGATCCGGTATCCAATACCCAGGAAGTAGAGTTGATTGACAGACAATTCTCAATTACAAACACACCTGAAGTCGAAGCCACAGCTTGCTTCGTTTCCTGGTTCTTGGCGTTCCACGCCTTGCAATCTTTTTTCCAGTGCCCTTTCCTGTGACAATGGAAGCACTCATCCTGGCCTACTACCGGTACCGCAAACTTTTTCTTTCCCTTCCCTCCCACCTTACTAACACCTCCTCTAGGTTTGGTGGCGGCCTTCTTCTTCCTTCCTTTGGCCCTAGCCTTGGACCCGGAAGAAGATGCACCGCCAACAAACATAGCGGGTGTTTCCCTTGTCTTCTGCAAGGTGCCCTCTGCACTCCTTAACATGTTCAGGAGTTCCGGAAGTTCAACTTCTTTTCTTTGAATGTTGAAGTTCAGGATAAACTGGGCGTAGGTGTGAGGAAGGGACTGGAGAATAAGGTCTGTATAGAGCTCATTATCCAAAGTCGTCCCAAGGTCTGCGAGCTCTTCTATATAGCCGATCATCTTTAGGACATGTTCTCCTACCGATGACCCGACAGCCAACCTCGCTCGAAACAAGTTCTTAGAGGTCTCGTATCTTGCTATACGAGATTGCTCTCCATAAAGTTCCTTTGTATGGAGAAATATGCCATCTAGTTCCATATCCTCGTGCCTCCTCTGATGTTCATTGTTCATCGAGGCAAGCACGATGCACTTGGCTTTCGCGCAATCTAAATCCCAGGTTTTGCGGATTTCCTTATCCGCATTACTGGATTTGGGACCAGGGACAGCAGGTGCTGTAGCGGTGAGGACGTACCCCAATTTGTCATAGGTCAAAGCCATTTTGACATTCCGCAGCCAATCTTTATAGTTTGGCCCTGTCAGTATATTTTTCTCTAAAAGTAACTTAAGTCCAGTCATTTTCAGGGTCGCTGCAATTAGGAGAGAGAGAAGAAAACTCTTTAGCATGATGCTCTTGCAAGTTTAGAGTGGTTTTTAGTTTATCTAAACTGGATGGCTCCCACTGTTTCTCGAATCCTTCCTCAAACCATAAAAGAAGAATTAGCCAGGACTATTCTTACCGTACAATACTTGCTTAACCGTTCAGCCAGGCTAGTGTCGATACTTCGAGGGAGGTTTTTCAACTTTTTCATGAAGTTCCTTAATTAAATAACCTCTTTTCTCTGGGGGCGTAACCCCGCTGACACCTTTCTTGACACCTACTTGGTTTATAGCATTGATCGTTAAGTGACGAATATCCTGATAAGTAGCATATACTCACAGTAGGATCAGGATCCAAATATCATCGTATGATAATGTTGAAGGAATGCTACCAACATTCATCAAACTCCAAATGGTATGCATCACTTTGCAAATTTCAGTTTCTTTAGAAATTCCCGATATAAGTTTTTGCCCCATGCTCTTATGACCTTGGCTTTGGTCAAAACGTCATAAGTCACATGTCAAGTTCTACCCGTCATTATCTTGTCAATTTGAACCCATCCGTATATACCCCTGACTTTGGTCAAATGATAATACGACTGTCCCAAACTAACTCATCTATCTTATGCAACAAATGAAAACCCAGCAGCTACCAAACACTATGCCTTGACTTTGGCCAAAATGCATAGCTTAAATACTACTGAATACCCAAATGAAATGACGGAGGGCTACGAATGGTTTTGGCGAAACCGTGAACGTAGTGAACTTGATATAACCGAAGGAACCTGATAGCTTTTAAAAGGAGTGGTTAAAGCTCCGCATTTAAAAATATCTGTTTTTAAAATTAACCGAGTGGTTTCTTTTAAATTGTTCCAACGATTAACTTTTGGTTTATTTTCTTTGCATTATAAATAATGCGTCCCATCATTAACCTATCATTGCAGAAAATAATGAAAATACAACGTCCTCTTATGCCATCTGCATTCGCCACGGGGTCCCGTCATTACCCGTTAGGTTACTTAACTAACGACAGAGCGGGGGCTAGGCTAGCGCGGGTGTAAAACATAAGTGACGTCTAAATAGCTATCATATATAGATATTGCACATTCGTCAGACGCAATAATAGGCATTCCAGATCACAGATGAACGTTATTGGATTTGCAAGTAATCCGTGTTTGTTTTGAGCCTGCAACAAAAGACGGATTACACAGTTGTGATGAATAGCCATTACCCCACCCAAGACCCCAACGGGTACGGCAAACTACCCGCCCGGCAGTTTGTGTACCCCACCTTGGGTCTGTCCTAGGAGCAAAAACAGTAAAATGAAATAATACAACGGTGGCTACAACCGCAACCTGGATGTGCCCCGCAAAATAATATTACAACAAATTACATTTACATCAAATGAATTAAATAATAACCCATCACATAACCCTGGCTATACATCACAACAGTCCAACACAGTTCATATACACAAACAGATAAAATCCATTACAGAAATGTGCAACCCCCTGCCAACCGACATACTAGCAGTTAGAGGAGGTTTATGAACACATTATACAAACACAGATATAATCCAACAAGCAAATACCGTATAATTTCGATCGATTAAACACATTTAATTTTGCTCCAATACTTCTCTATAAATCTGAAACCTGAGCAAAAAATAAAAAATTCCAGAAAATACCAAATATCACAGAGAACCAACACAGGAAAATTGGGTTCATGAATCGGCAACTCGGCGGCGGAAGCGCGGCGGATCGGTGGGATCCGCCGCGGTTCCGCGGTGCTTTAGCCGATTCATGGGCCCAATTTTCTTGGGTGTTCTACTACTGTCATTTAGAGCTTTCTGAACATCCCTGAAAAATTTTTGGACTTCATTTAAAAATCGACAGAAACTTATGATATCGGGGCTTTCCGGTTTCGTTTTTTCCGTTCGAAATTCATACAATTTTGCAAGTGAGTTATTTATTGTTTAGCGAGGCTCTGATACCATTGTAAGTCGATGTACAACACCCCACGACTTGCGGGGAGGCGGAAATATGAAAAACGATCTTGTTCTTTGCTTAAACATCGACTAACCGCATGAATCGAAACTAAACGATAACTAACAACAAACATAGAAGTTCTAAACTACTATGTAAAGGGATTATACCTTAAGAACCGTGTCCTTCGTCTTTACGAACTCCACCTCCTCCTCGGCCTTCTCCAAGTAGTAGACGATCCACCACGAGAGCTTAACTCCAAGCTTTGCCTCTAAACTTGAGGCAACTAGGTATCTTTAAGTGCTAATCAAAGTACCTAGATGAAATAGAGTATGGTTATGGATTAAGTAGTCTAACTAATCCTTGTACTCAACACATGAGAGGGGAGGATTAGGGTTTGAAAAGAGAGAGCTTGAGGAGAGAGAAGATGAACATGATAATGAGAAGAGAAAATGAGTTATCATAATATATATCAAGCATTTTATTTTATCAAGAAAAGAAAAGAAAATGATTTACAACCATGCTTGATAAATATCTTGTGGTGATTCATCTTCATGAGTCATTAAGCAATTATGAAGCATTAATGACATGGATGAATCATCCATATGACTTACTAATCTCATTCAATGTATATGCCACCTAAACCTCCTTAGTCACCATCTTCTAGAAGCTTCTCGCGCAATTACGAGAACGCCCCTCCTATCCGTGAAAACACGAAAAAACTTTAGACTGTATAAATCCAATAACTGGATACTAGTAACTGGCTTAAACCAAAGCCGACTAGTAAAAACTGTCCGAAAGTCGTACGTGCGTAAACACACGTATGCGTCCGAACCCTTGTCGTAAAACCATACGACCTCTATATCGTTTCGCCTGGAGTAGGGAAACTCTCTGCGTGGGACTCTAGAGACTCGACTACTACGCTGGCAGTGGGTTTAACCACAGACCGCAAGCGGCACTAGCTGTACGTAACGGTCCCCAGGTAGATGTCGATAAGAAGGCCGATGAGGAAACCCATCCGAACTCCTACTGAGTCTGATGTGACAATCTCCGTACAGTCCGGTCCGTTCGTCTAAGACTATCGCATATCGGGCCTAGGGGGCGGCAAGCGTCAGTCCCCTAATAGCGGTATAAGTCGTGTCGGAGCGAAGCCCATTACACCCTGAGAAACTACTGGAACCTACCAGCAAATCTCGCTTGCCCTGGCCAGGGACTTTGCATAATGGCTCTCTGACACAGCGCGATATCAATCCCCAATACCGGGAGAGACGAATCCTGTCTAACCGCCACTGCCTCCAAGTGCTCAGGACTGCACCCAACTGCTACCTGTTTGCACGACTCCTTTGAGCCGTGGTAGGGTAGCAATCTAAGAACAGTGGGACACACTCGAGGCGAAGCAGCAGTGTCAAGTCTGCGGATTATGCTTTACTCATGTCACCTGGGAACTGTTCACTGACGACTGGTATAAAACCATCCAACAGTTCCCTGTGAGTCCTGTCCGGTGTACCCGTAACCCAACGAGCACCTGCATACTATCTCTAGTACGACGTACTGACGGCTGTGGGACAGACCATCTCCCCAACTGGGATGAGAAGCGTACACACTAGTCTACTCCAGAGTATCGATACCCTGTCTCGATAATCCAACGACTAGGGACCTGAATAAGGATATGCTTGTAGACTATCCAGCCCCCACTAGTGTGACTGCCATCACAACGCTGGTAGTCAAGCAAGATCCTAAGAGCTCTATCAATACGTATACTCACATATTAAGATAGAAAAACCAAGTAGCATACTACCATATTTAGCAAGACTGTTATATACATGTGAATATCCCAAGCTTCCATTAAGTAATATACAAACTAGTATGATACAATAATGGTCCCTAGGGCATATACACTAACAGATTCGTCTCTCCCGGTATTGGGGGTTGATATCGCGCTGTGTTTAGGAGAGCCATTACACAAAGTCCCTGGCCAGGGCAAGCGAGATTTACTGGTAGTGTTTCCAGTAGTTTCTCAGGGTGTTCTGGGCTACACTCCGACACTAATTGTACCGCTATTAGGGGTCTGACATTTACCGCCCCGTAGGCCCGACATGCGATACTCTTAGACGAACAGACCAGATAGTACGGAGATTGTCACATTCAAGCTTAGTAGGAGTTCGGATGGGTTCACCTCATCGGTCTTCTTATCGACAGATACCTGGGTAGCCGTTACACACAGCTAGTACCGCTGATGTGCTTGTGGTTAAACTCACTGCCAGAGTACTGTCGAGTCTTTAGAGTCCCACATAGAGGGTTGTTCACCTTTGGGCGAAACAAGGTAGAGGTCGTATAGTTTTAGGACAGGGTTCATTCACGTGCACGTACTTGTGCGTGTTTAGTGTTCAGGCAGTTGATACTAGTGGGCTTTGGTTTAAGCCAGATCTTAGTATTCGTTTTGGGATTGGTTTAGTCTCATTGTATTCATGTTTCTTCGGAATACGGATGCGGGTATGTATGTACAGTTGACAGAGGCAGAGAGGGAGACACCTCATTAGGGTTTTGACCATTGACTTGATTATAACCCTAATGAGAAGGGGGAATTTGTTTAATAATAATTATTATGGATAATTATCATGATTAATTGGTTTGGCCATTTGACCTAGTTGACCATTGTTGACTTAGATATTTTCTTGAGCATGCTTAGCATTTAATGTGATATGATATGATAATGGTCAAATCAAGTGAACCATCACAATTATCTTAATAATTCTAATTATTCTTTTATTCCGCATATAAGAGCTTCATCCTCTCATTATCTCATTATCTTTCTCTCTCATGGTTTGCTCTCTTCTCTTCCTCTCCCAAAAGCTCTATTGTTTCATATGTTGAAAATCAAGAGCCTTTGAGATAAAACAACCAAAACACTTCTCTACTTACTCTAGGGTTCTTAGTCTAGCAAGCCAAGCACTCTAGTTACTTCATTGTTGAAGTTGGAGCTCAAGGTAGAGACCTTCGGGTGGATCTTCTATGATATGGAGAAGCCGATGAGGAGGAGCAATCCACACAATTCCAAGGAGCTCATAACAAGGAGAAGAATGAGTTCAAGACTCAGGTATAACTTTTTATCATAGTAGATAGAACTCTTTTGTGCTAACTAGGCTTATGGTAAAGATCCGATTTAGTGTTATCCTAGCGCCAAGTTTGTTATCGTAGTAAAAATTTTGTTCCGCATTTGGCCACGGAAGTTGGCCGGGGCGCTAGTGTAACCCTTCAAATCTGGACTGGCCCATATAATCAAATCTAAATGTCTCGGGCTCCGGTAATCTGGACTGGCCCAAGTCATAAATATCTCACGACTATGTTGGTATCCTCCGGATATCCGCCGCGTCACAAATAACTGGTCGGTAGTGCTTCCCTGTCGGGCTCAACGCCATCATCTGCTACCATCTTACCCTGGGGTACCGCACCGGGTCCACCATACACCCACAGACGGTTCCCCCTCTTCCTCGAATCGGGTGTATGATACCGCTCAAGAGCCGAGAAAACTCATGGTGGACACCTCTCAAATCATATCACGAGAAAACCGCAAATTTCTATCTTTTGAAATGAAAATGAGTTTATAAATCCTTGCGGTTTCTCCAAATCCAGAAATCTCATGGAAAATCCGAATCCCAAACTCCAAAGTAAACAACGGTGAAATACCGGCATAAACCCCATTATATTGCATAACAATGAATATACATATACATACACGAAGTGTCTAAGTAAGAAATGCGATATCAAACTAGCATATGAAAGCAAACATACTAGTACTAAGTCGAATCTACCAACTAGCAATTATATAATGAAGTAATGTTTTCTAATGTGAACGTGACATGGAAATTACCGAAGATGATGTGTGTGAGCCGGCAAGTAAGTGTACGTGGAGCATACGCATCATCGGTAATGGTGCCGGTGTCCTGACAGCATGGTTTCATAATAACTACGAAAACATATTTAAGCATGCAATGCGATGTGAATAGCAAGAATATACGGAAAATGAATAGTAAACACAACAATAAAGAATATACATTTACATATATATGAGTCATACAGTGTTGACATTTGAAATAGCGCGAATCGTTGTTTTTAGAAAATAAGGGCTATGGTATTTTTAAGAAATGGTACATCCTTTGAAAAATCCGTAGTATCTCTTGGCCTGTCTTTAAAATACTCATAATTCGTTAGTTTTGGAATTAAGTATGACTCGAGCCCAGTCTAACATCTACTAAGTAAACTACAGGACAAGCTAAGAGACTAATCAAAAGGGTAAGGAAAACCACTTAAGTCCGAGTTGATATATCTAGTAGTCGGTGATCCCGCCTCAATAGCGTCACGTACGATAAAATATATCATACGACATCCTCGAGTCAAGAGGGAGGATCAATCATCATATTTATATATCGTACGGAAAAATCCATCATACGGCATCCCAAATCGGGGTACGGGTCAATTATCACATATAACACATTATTTATCTGGTATCATTATCATCATATTCTGAATTAGGGGTATTGATCTAAATTCTAGTACATTCCGATACCATCAACAAATATCCGTGTGTGAATAAAACATATCGCCCATTGATCCATTATACTATCATGTAGTATATCATAACACGACCCAATTCACATCACCGATCTCACGGCATCATGCCCAATCACATCGACTCATCTCCAAGTATCATATACTATCTGTTAGTTATATGTATGCCCTAGAGGCCATTACTGTACATACGATGTATATTGTAGTGGATGCTTGGACATATATAAGGAGGACTTTCTTGCTCGACATGATAGTATGCTATCTGGTTGCTCTTTATCTTAACATGTACACTGATTGTCTCTATATTACATGTTGATAAAGCCCTTTGGATGAGTACTTGACTACCAGGACTATGATGCAGATCGTACTAGTGGGGACAGTTTAGTCGCTAAGTACATCCTTCAAATGTTCCTAGTCGTGGGTGTATCGAGACAGGGCATCGATATACCAGAGTAGACTAGCCTATAGCTTCTCGACCCATGTAGATGGGTGATGGATGATCCCAAATCCATTGGTGTTTGACATCAGAGACAGTATACGGGTGCTCAGTGGAGACTGGGTACACTGAATGGACTCGCCGAGAACTCCCAGATGGTATTATACCTAACATCAGATGGTAGTTCTCTGGTGACACTGGTATAGGTTAGTCTGTAGACCTGAGATCGTCATAGAGACTTGTGTGATTCCCACTGTGCTTTGATTTCCACCTTACCACGTTCAAGAGAACGTGCAAAACGGTGGCTTTGGGTACAGTCCCGAGTCACATGGAGGCAATAAGCTATAGGAGGGGTTTCGTCTCTCCCGGTATTGGGAGTTGATGTTGTGCTATGCTCAATTGGCTATAACAGGAAGTCCTTGGCCAAGGCTGCTTCAGAGATATACTGGTAAGTGTTATCAATAGTTTCTCGACCCGTTATGAGCCTCATATCGACATGACTTATCGAGTTACTGAGGTCTGACGTTTACCACCCCTAGACGAGATGTGCGACATATCAGACGAAGAGACCGGACTGTACGGTAGTGTTACTGATTGGATTCGCAGGAGTGTGAGCAAGCTTGCTTGTTGATCTTCTGATCGCTCAATACCCGGGTGGCCGTTACGTTTAGCAGACTGCTTGCGTCTTGTGAGTGTTTGATATGATCATCACCTACTGCCGGCGTATTGACGAGTCTTTAGAGTCCTACACAGGGTTTCCTGGCTTAAGAGAAACGGAGTAGGAGCACATATGTGATATGTGCGGGACTGAGATTGATACGATATGAGATACCGTATTCTATTCTCGCGATATAAGATATCGGTCGGTTATATATGATATAGCCGGGTTATCGGATCAAGTGTTGATTCGATAAGCTGATTCATATGATATTAGTTGGTTATAGGTGATATAGCCGGATTATTAAATCAAGAGTTGATTTGATAATCTAATGTATAATTATATATTTGATATATTACATTACATTAGCTAGTATTAGCTCACTTATGATTTCTTTTCTCACTTTGGATACATTGATGTATATGTGATATATGTTAAATGTATCAAGCTAGGTTACAAATGCAACTAGGGTTAATGAGGGTTAAACCATGCTAGGGTTAAGATTAGGGTTTATAATTTTATCATTAATTAATTCAAAAATTGTGGAAATAGTCATGGTTGATATTTGTTGAAAGCTTTTAGAAGCTTGTAAGTATCTTTGACTTTGTCCACTCTTTTTGTCTAGCTTAAGATATTATTTGACCTAATCCTTAACCCTAGCTCATGGTTAACTCTTTACAAGGGTTAAGCAAGACATGCTTAACCCTTGGTTTCATTTCTAACCACACACAATAATTCATATGATGAGTTCATTCTTCTTCTTCTTCTTAAAAGCTTTCTAGCTTCAATAGAGGTATGAGAAAAAGTGTGAGAAAATCAAATCTAAAGTGAGCCCACTTCCTACTTCATCATCCTCTACTACTTGCCATTTAGTATAGGGTGTTTACTTCACTAATTCCCTGATTAGTGAAGAGATAGCTTGGGTTAGTTTCTTGTCGACGTAGATCATCTTCGGCCTCGAAGACTTCGAAGCAAGCATGCTCGTTTCTTCAAGGGAGCCACTCTAGAGTCCGGAGTTCACGATCGCAGCGAAAGGACTACTACATTGAGCTATTGAAGTGATGGACCGGTCTACAAAGGTTGTATTCCTTGTTCACTAGACTTGCAAAGTGTTTGCATTTATATTTCCGTCGATTTCTAGTTAACGATTCAAAGTTAGGGTTAGCTAGAACGGCAAATTTTTGAATTTGGCATAGACGATACCTCCCGAAACCTTGCTGCCGTGCTAGGCAACCCTGCACTATCATCATCATCCGTGTATAAGTATATGTATATATATATATAAATATGCACCAACGCATCCACACACACACACACACACACACACACATACACACACACACACATATAACCATATACACCCCATACATATCACGTGTGTGCATGTGTGTGTGTGTAACAACTATACTCTAGGGTTTCGCTACTACGAACTAAACTAAAGCATTATCCTTCAATCACGCTAAAACTAACCCATGATCTCCTAAAGCATTCTTGCTAATTAATAACGTCTCACAACACACACACACACACACACACACACATACGTAGACTACACTACGAAACTGCGGGGGTGCTATACGCCATCCACCCGACTTCCCCCATAGATATATATATACTCACCTGATCCTTACTTGCTGAAGTCGATGTCGCCATGCTCGTCCTTATCATCCGATGTCCGTATGAGAGTGCCTACACATATAAACACAAAGTATCGTAAACCAAAATCGTGCATGAAAACCAAAACGGCACACGTATCACACATAGGTTAAAACCTATGGTCTACTCATGCAAATCAACCAAATAACACCCGATATCGACGTACTAACGTCAAGTGACCAATACAAAACACAAATAACAAAACTTCAATTCATGAACATCAAGGAATTCAAAGCAGCAACTCAAGAAAATGGCCCCAGATTTTGGTTCAGGTAAAATCAGGCTAAACTAGGAATATAGGGGTGTAGTATATAAGGTATGTGAGCTACAGAACTAATTCAAACAGTATTCCCCAAAGTTTGGCGGCCACACTACCTCAGAATCCGGCCTGCTCGGCCAAGTGAGGGAGTTGGGGTCTTGTATCATCAGGGTGGTCTCTTAGTATCCAATCTAGGTCAATGGAGTTGCATGTTTTTGTTCCAGGTCATCCCTGATTTCCTGCACCCACAATTATACACAAAACCGACATTTCGATATCTAACTTGTATTTTGGGTTTAGTCACTGGTTTCAATCACTAGGGGGGTTTGTAGTTACCAAATACACCTCAATTTCATCTTCACTCCTCAAGAATCCTTAATCCACATCTATGAATCTTCAAACCTTACTTAAACACTTCTAAACTAATATATATGCTAAAGTGAATAAAAAACTACACTAAAGGTAAAATAATTACCTCATTTGGCATCTCTAGAATCCCTCTAGAGCTCAAAATCCAATCTTCCTTGGTCCATCATGCTTGTAGTGAGCTTGTGCATGAATTTTATGAAGGGAAATTATGGTTTTGGTGTAGTTTTGGGGGTGAAGTGAGGTGTAGAGGAGGTGGGGACAAGAGGGCAGCAATGGTGAGAGGGAGGGAAAGAAATGATGAAGATGATGAAGATGAAGACAATGGATATGGTCAAAGGAAGAGCCCTCTCCCTCTCTCTCTCTCTTCTCTCTCTTGCCCGTACCCTTTTCTTTATTCATTTTCTTTTTCTTTTCTCTTTTATTTCCTTTTCTTTTCATTTTTAAAAGCAAAACATTTAAAAAAAATAAAGATGAAGACATGCTTCATATCATAAAATGTAACAAGTATATATGACATACTATGGTGCATGTCATGCACAAAAACCGGATTAATGCAAGATTAGTGAAAATTAATCGGGCTTAGCATTTAACCTATTCACAAATAAGTATTTAAAAAAACTATAAATGCCCATATCGCATAAACACCTTCATTTCAATAATTCTTATAAATTTTCAGAATATTTTCCAATTTATCGGTATATAGTTATACTCTTTCATCAAAACAAATCCTTGTACTTAATAATATTCCTGAAACTTATTAATTTCATTATTTAAATTCTAAAATAATATTTATTTCCTGAAATGTTATACTTATCCGGGTTCAGTTTCATTTTTTACTTGCCCAGGACGTCGAATGTCTCGCCAAGACCTTTGGTGTGCTCGTCCAATGAGGTTGATTTTACGAGCATGTCGTCGACGTAGACCTCCATGTTCCTCTCGATCTACGGTTTGAACAGTTTGTTAACTAGGCGCTGATATGTAGCCCCAGCATTCTTAAGACCGAAAGGCATCACTTTGTAGCAGTATATCCCCTGATCCGCGGTGAACGCGGTGAGATCTTCATCTACCGGGTTCATCCGGATCTGATTGTAGCCGGAGAAGGCGTCCATGAAGCTTAGCAATTCGTGGCCTGCTGAGCTGTCTACTAGTTGGTCTATCCGAGAGAGTGGATAGTTATCTTTCGGACAGGCCTTGTTCAGATCCGTGAAGTCGACGCACATGCGCCACTTCCCATTCGCCTTTTTGACCATTACCACGTTCGCTAGCCTATCCGAGTAGTCAATATTTCTAATAAAATTGGTTATGAGCAATCTATCGACCTCGTCCTCAATCTCCTTTTGTTTGATCGGCGCAAAACTTCTCTTCTTTTGTCAGATGGGTCTGGCCTTAGGGTCGACCCCAGGGGATAACTTTGGGGTCGATCCTGGGCATGTCCACCGGTGTTCAAGCGAATACATCTGAATTTCCTCAAAGGTAGCGAATCAAGTCTTTGCGATGGTCTCCCATCAAAAAAGATCGGATCTAAACGGTTCGTCCATCGACCCCCTCGACGAGGGGGACTTCTGTCAGTGCTTCCACCGGGGCTCATCGGATTTCTTTCTGGTCGTCGCGTGTATCCAAAGATCCCTGGAAATCATTTGTGTCCTCAAAGTCGTCGCTCTGCTCTCTGGCGGGAGACGTTGAGGCGAAGCAAATCTTGGCGATCTGCTGGTTTTGCTAGGCTCGGCCTATCCCCCCTTTGTCTAATGGAAATTTGAACGCAAGGTGGTAGGTCAAGATTTGAGCCCGGAAGGCATTTAATGTCGGGCACCCCAAGAGGATGTTGTAGGATGAAGGGATCTTAGCGACGATGAAATCCATCGGTATGGTCCTAGTATGTCCTGCTTCACCAATGTTGAGGAGGAGGGTGACCACTCCCTCGGCCGGGATGGAGTGGTTGGTAAACCCCGCAAGGACGTGGGAGGTGGGCCGTAGGTCGGACGGTCTCAGCCCCATATGCTTGAAACGGTCGTAGAAGAGGATGTCTGCCGAGCTCCCGGAATCGACCAATATCCTCTGTACCTCATAACAGTGGACCCGGGCTGTTATAACGAGGGGGTCGTTGTGAGGCAAGGATATACCGTGGAGGTCTTCATTGGTGAAGATGATAGGCTGGGTCGTCATGCACTTCTTCTGGGGTGGATCGCTTGTACCCTCGACTGGTAGGAGGCGGCGGTTTTCACCAGCTACGCGAGTAGATTCTGAGGTGATGTTCATATCATAATATTGCATTTTATATTCCCCATTCTTATGCGTTTTATAAATAAACAGGTGCTTTTGACGCATGTCTGCTACATATTACAGGATACAGGTTCTTGGAGTGAAAACAGTGAAAAAGACAAAAGATGATACAAAAGCGGGACTTTTGACCTATAAGTAGAAGGATCCTAGTCAAGCCTAGACGTAGAACAACTCACAAA
This sequence comes from Agapanthus africanus, assembly GCA_030015575.1. Classification (NCBI taxonomy): domain Eukaryota; kingdom Viridiplantae; phylum Streptophyta; class Magnoliopsida; order Asparagales; family Amaryllidaceae; genus Agapanthus; species Agapanthus africanus. Next base: position 223,356,086 of record CM057344.1, on the reverse strand, counting down.
GTAGAACAACTCACAAAGGTACAAGGCAACGCAAGGTCCAAAACGTCAAAGTGAACGGTTAAAAGACCATTACTAGTTTTCACTGGAGATCTGGAGAAGACCCAGAAGTCAAATGGAGAAAAGAACTGTATAAATAAAAAGCCCAAAGCATCAAGAATGAGCCCAGAAAAATTCACTTGACGGACCCACCAAGGGGCCGCGGAACCGCGGCCCAACCCCCACCCATGCCGCGGTTCCGCGGCCGTCTATGGCACGTGTCGGCGCAGAATTCTGGTGGCGGTGCGTCGGTGCTTTGGTTGGGATTTTTCGGGGGTATATCTGTAATAGCACATGCGCGAGAATTTGTAACCCTAATTTTCCTAGTTCCTTATAAATATGTAATCAAAAGATTGTATGAGGGATGCCTCTTTCCAATAAATAAAAATTCAGATTCTTTTGAGGATTTAAGAGCATCATTTCTGTAAGTTCTTATTTTAATTTTCTGCCTTAGTTATAATTAAATTCTTGCCCTAGATTAATTCAATCTTTGCCCTAGTTAATTCTAGTGTAGAATCTCTTAAACTGCAGTAGGAAATTAATCCAGTAGATCTAAAAATGCAAAATCTTAAAATGATGTTTTTAATAAATTCCCTAATGAGCGAGTAATTTCCTCACTTGTTAGGGTTAGGAATAAGGGAGGGATTGAGAGATGAAGATCTCTCATCTCTTTCATGCACAATTATTTTTAATAACTAGAACTTCATGCATGCATGCATGATCCGCTCCCTATGGCACCCTACCCACGAGGTAACGGTGAAACCGTAGTATAAAGGACCGGACATGCATGTCTTCCATGAAGGTTAGAGCAAATATTAGGAAAGGACGGACAAGGATCTAGAGGAAGAAACTCTGTTTCTTCCAAATCATCCTAATCACTTTTTCTAATAGTTTCTATAACTTCTAAAAGATTTCATTTAGGGCAATGAAAGAGGTGTGACATTCAATCTTATCAAACTCCACCTTAGACCTAATCCTAGCAAGTTTCTTAATCATCGTACAACTTAGTTTTTTTTAGATTCAATTAAAAAAACTAAACACCCATTGGAATCAGCTCGTAAGAACACTTAGGAAAATTACACATCCCTGTGGACCGACCCGTATTCACCGGCTAGCTTCATGCGACGCCGTTCTTGATTGCGGTAAATATTTTTGATCGTTAAAAACCTACATTCAATCAGGTGACGACCATGATTTGCCCGATCGTTAACTCCTCGGGAGGGGGCGGGTTCTCCTGCTCCCAGTCTGCCTACCACTTTTCCCGCAGGTACTTCGCCAGGTGGCAAGAGAGGATCAACTCCTCGATGTAGTTATAGAGTTGTTTGCAGTTTTCGGTCGGGTGACCCTGCGACCTATGGAAGGCGCAATACGGTTCCCAGATACGCTTAGCCTCTCTTTGGGTGACTGGTAGGAGCTTGAAGAATCTCTCGCCTTTCGCTTCCTCCAACAGCTCGGTCTGGGAGATGTTAAGAGGAGTGTACTCCTGGAACTTCGGGGAGTATGGTTTTGTCCGGTCGACCCTCTTCTTCTCTTCTCTGCCCCTCTTCTTTCGGCCGGCTTGGTTGCCCCGGGGCTTGTTGGCGTTCACCTCCGACTCGAGTTGGATCTCCCGCTCGGTCCAAGCTTTTACCTCTGCCATGGTCTTAGGTTGCGCTAATGCAAAAGAGCGGAGCCACTCTTTATGCCTAAGACCCGACCTTAGTTTTTTGATGACAGTTTCATCCAGGTGCTCGGGGACCTCGAGGAGAGCGTTGTAGAAACGAGTGACATATCCCTTAAAGGATTCCTTTTCCCCGCTCTTTATGGTGAATAGGTAGTCGACTGTTCTCTTTTGTCATCGATTCCCGATGAAGTGGGCAAGGAATTGGGTGGCCAGCTCACCGAAGGTCGAGATAGAGCATGGCGTGAGTCCTCGGAACCAGTCCCGGCCAGCCCGAATAAGGGTGGCGGGAAAAGCTGGCATTGGTCTGCGTCGGAGTTATCTTGGAAGCTCATGCCCGCCGTAAATGCGTTTAGATGGTCCTTCAGGTCGGATTTCCTGTCGAAGAGGGCCACCTTCGGCGGTTTGTTCCTGGACGAGACATGCTCGGCCAGTAGTTCTGTTGGGATTCCTTAGCACCTTTACTAGGGTTTTCTAGCAACACACATGCCACAATAAATTTTTTAAGGTGCTAAGTAATCTTTAACCTAGGATCAAACTAGAAGTTTAGGGTAACAATAAAGTATCACATACGAAATCAAGTGTCTAACACTAAGTGAAAGTGAATACAACCTTTGTAGACCTCCTTGCTAGACTCCTTGGATTGACTTGAGTTTGCACCGGCTTTCTTGAGATCTTCCTTGTCCACGATGATCCACCCGGGGCTCCTTTTCACAAGCTTCAAGCTTCACTTGATCTAGGAAGAAGATGAAGCTAACACTCTAATCTAGTGGGCTATACTAAAGTAGAATGGTGATGTGGGTTGTATGATCACTTAAAAACCTTTCCTTTTTATCTCTTTCACTCACTCAAGAAAAGGTAGTGAGCTTGGAAGAAGAAGAAGAAGGAAATGGAAATGCTAGAGCTCTTTTTCTTTTTGATAAAAACTAAAATGAATAATGAGAAGAGATATATATATCATAGTCTCTCTCTCATCCAACCATGGTCAATAAATATCTAGATATTTTATCATTGAGTTTAGAAGCAAAAAGAGAATTGATCCATGGTTAATAATTAGGTGAGTGTGGTCAAGTCTAAACAAAATATCAACCATGAATTAATCCAATTTTTTTTCTCAAATAATAAAATACATAGATATTTTATACCATGTGAGTCTTGCATTCCCATCTCCACTATATCAACAACCATGATAAGTATGTATGCATGTATGTGTGCATACACATCAACATGTGCACATACACTCATTCATGCATGCATGCAAACAGAAAAGGTTTTAAATGAAAAAGCTAATGGTCATTATTAAACCAGCACTTAATTTAATAACCCGGTCATATCACATACGACCTGACCAATAGAAAACGCCATATTACAATGCGGTATCATATACACGTATTTAATCAAGCACTCGCGCATCTCCCCATATGCACCTCAAATCGTTTCGCCTGAGCTAAGTAACCCCATTGTGGGACTCTAAGACTCATCAATACGCTAGCAGTAGGCAGTAATCATATCACATATCCACAAACCGTCAACGGCACCAGCAGTGCGTAACGGCTCCCAGGTATTGAGCGATCAGAAGAAAAACAAGCGAACCTGCAAAAAATCCTGTCGAGCCAACCGGTAACACTTACCGTACAGTCCGGTCTCTTCGTCAGATATGCTGCATATCGAGTCTAGGGATGGCAACGTCGACCCCAATAACTCAATAAGTCGTGCCCATAAATGGTCTATAACAGATCGAGAAACTACTGATAACACTTATCAGTAAATCTCAACAGCCCTGGCCAAGGACTTACTGATATAGCCAACCGCGCACAGTGCAACAACAACCCCCAATACCGGGAGAGACGAAACCCCTCATATCGCTCATTGCCTCCATGTGTCTCGGGACTGTACCCAAAAGCCACCTGTTTGCACGACTTAGTAGAGCCGTGGTAGGGTGGAAATCAAAGTACAATGGGAGAACACATGAGACTCTATGACGATCTCGGGTCTACAGACTAACCTGTACCAGTGTCACCTGAGAACTGCTATCCGACGATAGATATAATACCATATAGGAGTTCTCGGTGAGTCCGTCCAGTGTACCCAGTCTCCACTGAGCACCCGCATACGATCTCGATGTCAAATATCAATGGATATAGGAACATCCATCGCCCTTCTCATGGGTCTAGTGTCGTATACGCTAGTCTACTCTGGAATATCGATGCCCCATCTCGATATACCCACGACTAGGGACATTTCAGGATATGCTTATAAACTACACATGTCCCACTAGTATGATCTGCATCATAATCACAGTAGTCAAGCAAATATCCTCAGGGCTTTATCAACATGTACAAATGAATAAAAGCATGATCAAGTGAACATGTCAGATAAAGAGTAACCAGATAGCATACTATCATGTCGAGCAAGAATGTGCTCTGTATATATATACATGTATAAATACATCCACTATCATATAATGGCCTCTAGGGCATACATATATCCAACAATCTCCCACTTGCACTAAGGCCAGTTATTGGCGTATCTCATACCCAACATCTCAAAAAGTCGCTCATGCTGCGGCTGAGGGAGGGCCTTGGTGAGTGGATCCGCGGTGTTATTCTTTGTGTCTACTCTCCTAATCTCGATCTCGCGGCGATCAACTATCTACCGAATCAGATGAAAACGCTCCAGGATGTGTCTGGACCGCTGATGGGACCGGGGCTCCTTGGCTAACGCCATAGCCCTATTATTATCACAATACAATGGTATTGGATCAATAATGGTTGGAACTACTCCTAGCTCCGAGACGAACTTCCTCATCCAGACGGCTTCTTTGGAGGCATCATTTGCAGCAATGTACTCAGCTTCCATCGTAGAGTCTGCAACAGTATCCTGTTTGGAACTCTTTCAACTCACCGCCCCTCCGTTGAGGGTAAATACAAACCCAGAAATAGATTTGCTGTCGTCCTTATCACTCTGGAAGATAGAATCGGTAAAGGCCTCCATTTGGAGATCTCCATTACCATACACTAAGAACAATTCTTTAGTCCTTCGTAAGTACTTAAGAATGTTCTTCACAGCTGCCCAGTGATTCTCCCCTGGGTTGGACTGATACCTGCTTACTGCACCAAGTGCATAAGCTACATCAGGGCGTGTATATAACATCGCATAGATTATAGATCCTATGGCTGAAGCATAGGGTATAATGCTCAAGCGAGCTCTCTTTTCATTGGTCTTTAGGAAAAAGTCCTTGGAGAGAGTGACTCTATGGCAAGCGGGTAAGGCACCCCGCTTGGAGTCTTCCATACTAAACCTCTTTAGGATGGTGTTGATGTACCTGGTTTGGGACAATCCCAATAACCTTTTGGATCTATCCCTACAGATCCGAATGGCCAGTATGTACGTGGCATCACCCAGGTCCTTCATGGAGAACCTTTATGATAAGAAAGATTTGAGCGACTGTAGCATAGGAATATCATTCCTATCAGAAGAATGTCATCCACGTACAATACGAGGAATGTGACAGCTCTCCCTACAGCCTTCTTATAAACTCAAGGTTCATCTGGGTTTTTGATGAAATCAAACTCTTTGATAACATCATCAAAGAAGATGTTCCAACTCCGTGATGCCTTCTTTAAACCATAAATGGATTTAAGCAATCTACATGCTTTCCCACTGCTCCCACTGTCAATGAAGCCCTCTGGCTGATCCATATATGTCACGACCCGCAGGGTACGGAACGTGACTGGCACTTAAGTTTACGAAACGTCTCAAGACGTCCGTAAAATAAGTAAGCCAAAGCCCAGAAACCAAAACCAAAAAGCAAAAGAGTGAAGAAACCCAATCAATTGAAAGCGAGTTTATCAATTAAGCCATAAAACCCTTTTTAAAAACAATACCAATTTTTCCGAAAATTTCGGCAGAGTCTCCTTTGTAAATACTGGCCCCCAAAATGGGTACAGCAAGAATATATATGGATCCAACAAATAAGGCATCCCCAAGCGGGAGCTAGCTCTTCGCCACAAGGCGGTCACAAATCCCACGCAATATAAAGCAACAACATGCGAAATAATCATAAGGAAGCATGAGAAAAGCAGCATGTCGACTCAAGTGAGCTCGACCCCAAAATACAGCATAAAAAGTCCACAAATCTCACAGTCTCATCTTTAGGTCAAAATACAACAATGATGGTAGATACAGTAGATGGAGTGCTCTAGATACAAAGAATATACAAGGTGGTGCAAAAATAATAATATAACCCACCTAAGAGCAAAACCTCGAGTCCAGGCAAAGGAGGCAAAAGAGACAAGTGCGCCCGCCGCTACTGTACTGACGGAGCGGACCTGCAAAAGGCTGTGGCACAACGGGGGTGAGTTGCCAACTCGTGAGTAATAAATAACATCTACACAGGCTATCGAAAGTATGCACACAAGTATCCTAGCATCTAAAATACAGGTAAGGCAGGACATAATAGCAGGTAGGTATGCAATATGAATATACTAGCAGGTATGAATGCAATGCGAATCAACTCGTGATCTGAATGTGTAAGTATAAGAAATCATGTTTTTTTTCCTTTAACAATCTCTTTTGAAATACCAGCACAATACCAATAGAATCAACAAGAACCTGTGTCCAGCAACGACACCTCAAAACTATCACTAATCTCATATATCCATGTCATCGTATCTCTGGCCTCAGCCATCCGGCTGACCCAGCTCAATATCCAAATCTCATCATCTCGCGGCCACGGTCGGGATCCTCTGGATATCCGCCGTGCCAAACAGTCACCGGTAGGTAATCCGTCCCCTGCCAGGCTCAACGTCAACACCACATTCATCTTGCCCCGGGGTACCATACCGGGCGCACCATGTACCCGTGACGGTTCCTCCACTCCTCGACACGGATCTCGAAAACCACAGCAAACTCATGGTGGACGACACTTACATCACTAGAAAACCGCAATTTACATAATTTAAAAATATAATAAGTTTAGAAATTTTGCGGCTTTCCCCCGAAATCCAGAAATATCATAAAACCTCAAGAAATCCTCATAAGTGCATATGTCAATGATAATGAATGCATATGGTATCAATAATCGAGTTGCGATGTGTGATTAATAGATTAGGCATGAACAAATTATTATGATGAAGCACATGCACATGAATAGCAATCCTACGATTTCATTTTAAGGAATTAAAGCAATAGCGCGAGTTTAAGTATCAATTATGGTAAAAGGTTTCAATTTAAAGGTTATCTAGTGTGGTGGCATGGCAATTACCAGGGTGTGTGTGTAAGCATGAATAGTGCTCGTGCTGCATATAAAAACCCTGGCAATGGTGCAGGTGTCCTATAACATGGTTTCGTATATGTATGTCAATATAGGGCATGAATGTAGCAAATAATCATACAAGTATTACACCCCTAATTACTAACATTACTAAGAATCTTTTTAAGGTACTAAAACTATCGGGCGACTTGCGCCATCCAACGATAGTCCCCCGTAGATGTTACATCTACTCACCGAAATCCCTAGCTAGTCACGTCCGATCACCGCTTTCCCCTTTCGAGCCGCGTCTGACGTCTCCGCGACCGAACCTGGAATTTACTTCAATACCAAACATAAGGTTACATATCAAGAACGACGCAAAACCCAAACGAAAACACTAACGTTCACAAGCTAGGTACAACGTGCACAAGGTGCGCGGAACACACGCGAAAATCGCAAAAACTGTAAAAATCGCCGATTTGGTCGCCCGGCAAAACTAAAACCCGATTACTCAAAAATCCGCACTCACACATCCTAAATGTCATAGGATATCTCAAAAATATCATCAAGATATCGCAAATAGTTCATCACATAATTTTATATAAAACTAGTAAGCATTACCTTCAAAAAAAATCGGTGCAAAAATTGCCGATTTGCGACAAAAGACTACAACCTAGCATAAATATCCAACCGCATAACTAGTTAACCACAATCATTTTAATTATAACACATTACAATGCTTCAAATCATATTTTCCATAAACAAACCCTTTCTAGAATTTTATAACTAGCAATCTTAATCCAAACTACACATGAAAAACCTTAAATTAACACTAATTTATAGCCCAATTAGCAAGTTAACCTCTTAGATTAGGTTAGCAAAACAACTAGATAACAAAATAGATTTAATCAACTAAATAATGGTTTCTAAAACCCTAGTTAAACTCAAACCATTAACTAGAAAAAAAACTAGATTAGGATTAACACTAATTTAACATATCAAAGTTCAATTTTAGCATAATACAACTAACAATTAACCATAGATTAGAAATTATACCTCCCAAGCCTAAACCCTTGGTTGCTCTAACCACTCAAGACACCTCTTTTCTTCAAGATTTGAACAAATTTAGGTTTGAGAGGAGGTGGAAAAAGGGTTTGCTTTGAATTTGTGAAAGAAATTTTGGATTTTGATGGATTTTTGTGATAAAAATGAAGCAAAAAGGGAATGAGAATTGGGGAATTTTCATGGGCTGTTGCTGCAGAATTTCTGAGCTGTTGAGGAGTGGGGAGAGGTGTGGGGGAGTTGAGGAAAGGTGTAGAGAAAGTTTCCAAGTCAAAAGACCAAGTCAACCAACAAAACCCATACCTAATTTAATATATTAAAACCCTTATCATATCATTTTGTTCAAATGAGATGGGAAATTTTTTTGTGGGCTTGCTGCTGAGGTGGGGCCGGCCTAGGGGTGAGGGGAGAGTGAATGGGGTTTTACAAAAAAATTTTTATGCAAAAAGACCCCCTACAAGTCCAAAATTGCAAGTTTTAGCTTAAATTCAATAAATTTCGTTTTCTATAACAAAAATTAGTTAAAAATCAAAATAAAATACTAAAAATTTATGTTACAACTAGATTTTAATTAACATTAATTTAGAGCCTAAATTTAGCCCAATTAAATTCGTATTTATCGCTAATTTAATGTATTTTCTTACCGGCTTAAAATAATATTAAAAAATTGAAAAATAGGGAAATTTTTTTAAATGACCAAAATTTCATAAGTAACTCATTTGCTACTAAAAACAAGCAATTACCTATCCAAATTAGGTATAATTAGTCCTAAACTGCAAAATAACGAGAAATACGGTTTTCGGAAAAATACCGAATTTTCACCGAATTTCAGGAAAACACCAAAACGACTTTTCAAGGCGTTACAATCTTCCCCCCTTAAAGAAATTCGGTCCCCGAATTTAAAAAAATATAACTACGCGTACCTTCAAAGAGATGGGGATATTTCTTCCTCATCTCGCCCTCGGTCTCCCAAGTAACCTCCTCGCTGCTCTGGCTACGCCAAAGGACCTTGACGGTTGGTATAATCTTCGATCTCAACTTCTTCACCTGCCGATCCAAGATGGCCACCGGCTGCTCTGCAAACGAAAGGTCGCGCTCTAGCTGGACTGTCGGGTGATGAATCGCATGCAAAGGGTCGTGAAGGTACTTGCGGAGCATTGAAACATGGAAGACGGGGTGAACATCGGGAAAGCTGGGTGGAAGGGCCAAACGATATGCAACTGCGCCGACACGCTCGAGGATCTTGAAGGGACCTACGAATCTAGGGCTAAGCTTCCCCTTTTGCCCAAAACGCATCACGCCCTTCATCGGAGAGACTTTCAGAAAAACATGGTCGCCAACTGCGAACTTTAATCTGCGACGACGCCTGTCTGCATAGGATTTCTGTCTGCTCTGAGCTGCCCTCATCCGGTCTTGAATCAACTGTATCTTCGCTGTCGTCTCCTCAACAAGCTGCGGCCCCAAAATACTGCTCTCGCTGAGCTCTGTCCAACAGACGGGCGATCTGCATCTCCTCCGATACAATGCCTCGAAAGGTGCCATCTGAATAGTATCCTGGAAGCTGTTGTTGTAGGAGAACTCCACTAGAGGTAAATGACGATCCCAGCTACCACCGAAGTCTAAAACGCACGCTCTGAGCATATCCTCGAGAGTCTGAATGGTCCGCTCTGACTGTCCGTCGGTCTGCGGATGAAATGCTGTGCTGAAGCTCAAACGAGTGCCCAAAGCCTCCTGGAGTCTCTGCCATAGTCGGCTGGTAAACTGAGTGCCTCGATCTGACACGATACAAGTCGGTACGCCATGTAGTCGCACGATCTCGTCAATATAGAGCTGAGCATACTGAGCGATGCTGAAAGTGGTCTTCACTGGTAGGAAGTGAGCCGCTTTCGTCAATCGATCTATGATCACCCAGATGGAGTCATACCCTCGACTGGTCCTGGGTAGACCCACAACGAAATCCATCGAAATCTGCTCCCATTTCCACTCTGGAATGGGTAACGGCTGTAGCTCTCCTGCGGGCCTCTGGTGCTCGGCCTTGACTTGCTGACAAGTCAGGCATCTCGATACAAACTCCGCAATGTCCCTCTTCATCCCGTCCCACCAGTAGGTCTCTCTCATATCATGGTATATCTTGGTGGAACCGGGGTGGACACTATACACTGATCGGTGTGCCTCCTCAAGAATGTCGCGCCGCAATCCATCAGCATCTGGTACGCACAGTCTAGATCCATAGCGTAAAATCCCCTGATCGTCAATCACGAACTCGGAAAATCTGCCCTGTCCCATCTGTGCCATGATCTCTGAGCAACGGTCGTCACTGCGCTGTGCCTCATATATACGGTCAAGCAACTGTGGGCGTGCATGAACATGCGCGAGCTGTCCCCCTGTCTGAGTGAACTCGAACTCCACTCGGCTGTCGCATAAAATCTGCCAATCTGCTGATGACTGCCTCTGTACTGCGTGCAAACACGATAGACTACCCCCGGGCCTCCTACTCAACGCATCTGCCACTACATTCGCCTTGCCTGGGTGATATAAGATCTCGCAGTCGTAGTCTTTCACCAACTCCATCCAACGACGCTGTCTGAGATTCAGGTCTCACTGCTGAAATATGTACTTTAAGCTCTTGTGGTCTGTGAATATCTGACACGACTCGCCGTATAGGTAATGTCGCCAAATCTTCAGTGCAAAGACCACTGCAGCCATCTCCAAATCGTGAGTGGGGTAGTTCTGTTCGTGCCTCTTCAACTGCCGAGAAGCATAAGCGATCACCCGGCCATGCTGCATCAATACGCATCCTAATCCCACTCGCGAAGCATCACAGTAGACCACAAATCCGCCTGATCCCGAAGGCAAAGATAATACCGGCGCCGTAGTCAAACATGTCCCCAGCTGCTGAAAACTGTGCTCGCACTCCTCCGTCCAGACGAAAGGAACTCCCTTCCGGGTCAAACCGGTCAACGGTGCAGCTATACGGGAGAAGTCCTGAACAAAACGCCTGTAGTAGCCCGCCAGGCCTAGAAAACTACGGATCTCAGTAACCGATGTAGGTCGGGGCCACTGCTGAACAGCCTCAATCTTCTTCGGGTCCACACATATGCCGTCTCTCGTAACCACGTGACCCAAGAATCCGACGCTGTCCAGCCAGAATGCACACTTGGAGAACTTTGCGAACAGCTGGTGCTCCCTCAAAGTCTGTAACGTAATCCGCAAGTGCTGCTCGTGCTCCTCTCTGCTCCGGGAGTACACCAAGATATCATCGATAAACACGATGATGAACAAGTCAAGATACGGCCTGAATGTACGGTTCATCAAATCCATGAATGCTGCTGGGGCGTTGGTGAGTCCGAACGACATCACCAAAAACTCGTAGTGGCCGTAGCGCGTGCGGAAAGCTGTCCTCGGTATATCCTCCTGTCGAACTCGCAGCTGATGGTATCCTGATCGCAAGTCGATCCTCGAAAAATACCCCGCACCATGAAGCTGGTCGAACAAATCATCAATGCGTGGCAACGGATATCTGTTCCGAACGGTAACTTTGTTCAGCTGGCGGTAGTCGATACATAAGCGCAAACTTCCATCCTTCTTCTTGACAAACAGGACCGGAGCACCCCACGGAGAAACACTCGGTCGAATAAGCCCCTTATCTAACAAATCCTGCAACTGATCCTTCAGCTCTCGAAGCTCTGCCGGGGCCATCCGATAAGGCGGTATAGAAATAGGCCCCGAGCCAGGAATCAAATCAATGCAGAACTCAACATCGCGCTCAGGCGGTAGCCCAGGTAGCTCATCAGGGAAAACATCAGGGAACTCACAAACAACCGGGACCCGGTCCAACGGAACCTCTGCAGCTCGAGTATCACAAATAAACGCTAAGAATCCCTGACATCCCTTCCGCAAGAGCTGACCAGCGCGAAGAGACGAAATCAAGCTGGGAAGGGTGACGCTGCGGTCTCCCTGAATAACAAGGACTGGCTCTCCCGGAAAGCTAAATCTGACTGCCTTCTCACGGCAGTCCACCGAAGCATAACAAGTGGCTAGCCAATCCATGCCCAGAAGCACATCAAAGTCCAACATATCGAGGAAAATCAAATCAACCGATGAATCCCTCTCCTCGATACGAACGGAACACAAACGAAATACAAACCGAGCGACAAACGACTCGCCTACCGGAGTAACAACAACAAGCGGATGATCTAACGACGACGACTCACGGCTCAACATCGGTGCAAAGTGTGTAGAGACGTACGAATGTGTGGAACTTGGGTCGAATAATACCCGTGCGTCGAAAGAACAAACTGGAAAGGTACCTGTCACAACGGCATTGGATGCCTGCGCATCCTGCGGTGTCAAAGCAAATACTCGGGCCTGTCTTCCACCGATACCGGGTTGACCTCGACCTCGGCCTCTGCCTCCTCGTCCTCTCTGAACAGGACCGCCGCGTCCACGGCCTCTGGGTGCACCTAACTGGCATGGAGCATCGTCGGTGGTAGGAAGTAGGGCTCTCTGAGGAGGGGGTGGTGATGGTGGTAGGGTCACATGCGGAACTGTCGCTGCTCCCTGTCGTCTCGCCGGACAGTCTCTGACAAGATGGCGCAGACTCCCGCACCCAAAACACCCTGGCGACGGCTGCTATCCCTGGGGATAAGAACCATATAACTGTCCCCGTCCAAATCCTCTGCCAGGCCTATCTCTCGGGAAGAATCTGGCGCGCTGCCTCTGAGACGGTACATCGGTGCGAATCCTCTTCGGCCCAGAAACGGCCGAAGTCTGTGATATGCGTACCTTCATCCGTAATGCCGTATCCATAGCAGCTGAATAAGTGTCATAGTGCTGGGCGCCAATGGCAAGATATAGCTGGGCATCAAGTCCCTGTACGAACCTCTTCACCATCTTCTCCTCGGTATCCACCAAATACTGAGCATATCGGGATAACTGTGTAAACTGGATGTCATACTCAGACACCGTCATCCCAGGTGTCTTGACTAAGGCCTCGAAGCTACGAGCTCTGGCGTCACGAACGCTCTCTGGAAGGAAACGAGCTAGAAAGACCGCTGTAAACTCGACCCAAGTCATAGGCGGTAGACCTGCATCTCGACCTCTCAAGACTGACTCCCACCATGTCTGCGCGAGACCCTCTAGTCGGAAACTCGCAAGCTCTACCCATCGATCATCCGAACATCTCAGCGAACAGCAGATCCTGGCTAAACTGTCAAGAAACGTCTGTGGGTCCTCCGCTGCCTCGGTACCGGTGAATACTGGAGGTCTCAGCCTCATGAAATCCTGTAGCGAAACCGGAATGGCCACGGTGGTAGTAGTAGGAGCAGGTATCATGGTCGTCTGTGATGTAGTAGGTACGTCATCCGGCCTCGGTGTACGACTGGCTGCAACTAGGGATCCTACCATTTGACGTAGCTCCTGCATGCCCCCCATCATCTGTCGCAACTCCTCCATACCAGTCTCGAGCCTATCCATACGGCCTGGGGAAGGTGGATCGGTCTGTCCCTGCGGCGTAGGCATACCACCCTGCTCAGTCCTAGTCTCGGACGAGCCAGCTCGAATCTCGTCTCTGGCGGCAGCCGTCTGTGCCCTCGTCGCCTTCGGCGGCATAGTGGCTGTTACAGGAAAAAGGGTAATAAGCACAGTGCAATAGGATCATAGGATACACGGAATTGAAGAAGGAATTTTCAAGCAAGTATATCCTAAAGTCACTTAGGCGGAGTACCGTATCGCAAGTATGCCGCGGACATACATACGCTACGTTACCCTACTTAAGTCACTTACTCCATCTACCAAGGGTCATCCTACACTCAAAAAGGTAAAACCTATCGCTCTGATACCAACTTTGTCACGACCCGCAGGGTACGGAACGTGACTGGCACTTAAGTTTACGAAACGTCTCAAGACGTCCGTAAAATAAGTAAGCCAAAGCCCAGAAACCAAAACCAAAAAGCAAAAGAGTGAAGAAACCCAATCAATTGAAAGCGAGTTTATCAATTAAGCCATATAAAACCCTTTTTAAAAACAATACCAATTTTTCCGAAAATTTCGGCAGAGTCTCCTTTGTAATTACTGGCCCCCAAAATGGGTACAACAAGAATATATATGGATCCAACAAATAAGGCATCCCCAAGCGGGAGCTAGCTCTTCACCACAAGGCGGTCACAAATCCCATGCAATATAAGGCAACAACATGCGAAATAATCATAAGGAAGCATGAGAAAAGCAGCATGTCGACTCAAGTGAGCTCGACCCCAAAATACAGCATAAAAAGTCCACAAATCTCACAGTCTCATCTCTAGGTCAAAATACAACAATGATGGTAGATACAGTAGATGGAGTGCTCTAGATACAAAGAATATACAAGGTGGTGCAAAAATAATAATATAACCCACCTAAGAGCAAAACCTCGAGTCCAGGCAAAAGAGACAAGTGCGCCCGCCGCTACTGTACTGACGGAGCGGACTTGCAAAAGGCTATGGCACAACGGGGGTGAGTTGCCAACTCGTGAGTAATAAATAACATCTACACAGGCTATCGAAAGTATGCACACAAGTATCCTAGCATCTAAAATACAGGTAAGGCAGGACATAATAGCAGGTAGGTATGCAATATGAATATACTAGCAGGTATGAATGCAATGCGAATCAACTCGTGATCTGAATGTGTAAGTATAAGAAATCATGTTTTTTTTTCCTTCAACAATCTCTTTTGAAATACCAGCACAATACCAATAGAATCAACAAGAACCTGTGTCCAGCAACGACACCTCAAAACTATCACAAATCTCATATATCCATGTCATCGTATCTCTGGCCTCAGCCATCCGGCTGACCCAGCTCAATATCCAAATCTCATCATCTCGCGGCCACGGTCGGGATCCTATGGATATCCGCCGTGCCAAACAGTCACCGGTAGGTAATCCGTCCCCTGCCAGGCTCAACGTCAACACCACATTCATCTTGCCCCGGGGTACCATACCGGGCCCACCATGTACCCGTGACGGTTCCTCCACTTCTCGACACGGATCTCGAAAACCACAGCAAACTCATGGTGGACGACACTTACATCACTAGAAAACCGCAATTTACATATTTTAAAAATATAATAAGTTTAGAAATTTTGCGGCTTTCCCCCGAAATCCAGAAATATCATAAAACCTCAAGAAATCCTCATAAGTGCATATGTCAATGATAATGAATGCATATGGTATCAATAATCGAGTTGCGATGTGTGATTAATAGATTAGGCATGAACAAATTATTATGATGAAGCACATGCATATGAATAGCAATCCTACGATTTCATTTTAAGGAATTAAAGCAATAGCGCGAGTTTAAGTATCAATTATGGTAAAAGGTTTCAATTTAAAGGTTATCTAGTGTGGTGGCATGGCAATTACCAGGGTGTGTGTGTAAGCATGAATATTGCTCGTGCTGCATATAAAAACCCTGGCAATGGTGCAGGTGTCCTATAACATGGTTTCGTATATGTATGTCAATATAGGGCAAGAATGTAGCAAATAATCATACAAGTATTACACCCCTAATTACTAACATTACTAAGAATCTTTTTAAGGTACTAAAACTATCGGGCGACTTGCGCCATCCAACGATAGTCCCCCGTAGATGTTACATCTACTCACCGAAATCCCTAGCTAGTCACGTCCGATCACCGCTTTCCCCTTTCGAGCCGCGTCTGACGTCTCCACGACCGAACCTGGAATTTACATCAATACCAAACATAAGGTTACATATCAAGAACGACGCAAAACCCAAACGAAAACACTAACGTTCACAAGCTAGGTACAACGTGCACAAGGTGCGCGGAACACACGCGAAAATCGCAAAAACTGCAAAAATCGCCGATTTGGTCGCCCGGCAAAAATAAAACCCGATTACTCAAAAATCCGCACTCACACATCCTAAATGTCATAGGATATCTCAAAAATATCATCAAGATATCGCAAATAGTTCATCACATAATTTTATATAAAACTAGTAAGCATTACCTTCAAAAAAAATCGGTGCAAAAATCGCCGATTTGCGACAAAAGACTACAACCTAGCATAAACATCCAACCGCATAACTAGTTAACCACAATCATTTTAATTATAACACATTACAATGCTTCAAATCATATTTTCCATAAACAAACCCTTTCTAGAATTTTATAACTAGCAATCTTAATCCAAACTACACATGAAAAACCTTAAATTAACACTAATTTATAGCCCAATTAGCAAGTTAACCTCTTAGATTAGGTTAGCAAAACAACTAGATAACAAAATAGATTTAATCAACTAAATAATGGTTTCTAAAACCCTAGTTAAACTCAAACCATTAACTAGAAAAAAAAACTAGATTAGGATTAACACTAATTTAACATATCAAAGTTCAATTTTAGCATAATACAACTAACAATTAACCATAGATTAGAAATTATACCTCCCAAGCCTAAACCCTTGGTTGCTCTAACCACTCAAGACACCTCTTTTCCTCAAGATTTGAACAAATTTAGGTTTGAGAGGAGGTGGAAAAAGGGTTTGCTTTGAATTTGTGAAAGAAATTTTGGATTTTGATGGATTTTTGTGATAAAAATGAAGCAAAAAGGGAATGAGAATTGGGGAATTTTCATGGGCTGTTGCTGCAGAATTTCTGAGCTGTTGAGGAGTGGGGAGAGGTGTGGGGGAGTTGAGGAAAGGTGTAGAGAAAGTTTCCAAGTCAAAAGACCAAGTCAACCAACAAAACCCATACCCAATTTAATATATTAAAACCCTTATCATATCATTTTGTTCAAATGAGATGGGGAATTTTTTTTGTGGGCTTGCTGCTGAGGTGGGGCCGGCCTAGGGGTGAGGGGAGAGTGAATGGAGTTTTACAAAAAAAAATTTATGCAAAAAGACCCCCTACAAGTCCAAAATTGCAAGTTTTAGCTTAAATTCAATAAATTTCGTTTTCTATAACAAAAATTAGTTAAAAATCAAAATAAAATACTAAAAATTTATGTTACAACTAGATTTTAATTAACATTAATTTAGAGCCTAAATTTAGCCCAATTAAATTTGTATTTATCGCTAATTTAATGTATTTTCTTACCGGCTTAAAATAATATTAAAAAATTGAAAAATAGGGAAAATTTTTTAAATGACCAAAATTTCATAAGTAACTCATTTGCTACTAAAAACAAGCAATTACCTATCCAAATTAGGTATAATTAGTCCTAAACTGCAAAATAACGAGAAATACGGTTTTCGGAAAAATACCGAATTTTCACCGAATTTCAGGAAAACACCAAAACGACTTTTCAAGGCGTTACAATATTCCCCCCTTAAAGAAATTCGGTCCCCGAATTTAAAAAAATATAACTACGCGTACTTTCAAAGAGATGGGGATATTTCTTCCTCATCTCGCCCTCGGTCTCCCAGGTAACCTCCTCGCTGCTCTGGCTACGCCAAAGGACCTTGACGGTTGGTATAATCTTCGATCTCAACTTCTTCACCTGCCGATCCAAGTTGGCCACCGGCTGCTCTGCAAACGAAAGGTCGCGCTCTAGCTGGACTGTCGGGTGATGAATCGCATGCGAAGGGTCGTGAAGGTACTTGCGGAGCATTGAAACATGGAAGACGGGGTGAACATCGGGAAAGCTGGGTGGAAGGGCCAAACGATATGCAACTGCGCCGACACGCTCGAGGATCTCGAAGGGACCTACGAATCTAGGGCTAAGCTTCCCCTTTTGCCCAAAACGCATCACGCCCTTCATCGGAGAGACTTTCAGAAAAACATGGTCGCCAACTGCGAACTCTAATCTGCGACGGCGCCTGTCTGCATAGGATTTCTGTCTGCTCTGAGCTGCCCTCATCCGGTCTCGAATCAACTGTATCTTCGCTGTCGTCTCCTCAACAAGCTGCGGCCCTAAAATACTGCTCTCGCTGAGCTCTGTCCAACAGACGGGCGATCTGCATCTCCTCCCATACAATGCCTCGAAAGGTGCCATCTGAATAGTATCCTGGAAGCTGTTGTTGTAGGAGAACTCCACTAGAGGTAAATGATGATCCCAGCTACCACCGAAGTCTAAAACGCACGCTCTGAGCATGTCTTCGAGAGTCTGAATGGTCCGCTCTCACTGTCCGTCGGTCTGCGGATGAAATGCTGTGCTGAAGCTCAAACGAGTGCCCAAAGCCTCCTGGAGTCTCTGCCATAGTCGGCTGGTATAATTAGTCCTAAACTGAAATTTCATAAGTAACTCATTTGCTACTAAAAACAAGCAATTACCTATCCAAATTAGGTATAATTAGTCCTAAACTGCAAAATAACGAGAAAGACGGTTTTCGGAAAAATACCGAATTTTCACCGAATTTCAGGAAAACACCAAAACGACTTTTCAAGGCGTTACAATATAAATGCATTTTTCTAAATCACCATTTAGAAATGCAGTTTTAACGTCCATCTGCCAGATTTCATAGTCGTACTGAGCAGCAATAGCAAGTAGGATCCAAATAGATTTAAGCATGGTTACGGGAGAAAAAGTTTCGTCATAGTCCAGACCGGGTCTTTGACGAAACTCCGTTTTCCGCCGAACACAGAGACGAGACCGCGTAGGTTCGTCTTGCGCGAATTTCGAAGGCAGATGCTATTTGGTGCTATCCGTCCACCTCTCCGAAGATGCCAAGTTGATTTATAACACCGTGTATCGAAGGTTTAGACAGATGCAGCCGATGTAGCAGACTTCGTCAAATTCCCCCTCGTTGAGAGGTTTTTGATTGTGGGGACGCTCTTCCCTGCAGGCGTAATCCCCTGCAGTTAATTACGCTACCGCATCGCGGTAACCACTTTCTCCTTCTCCAGATGGTCACTTCGTGTCGTGCGTGTTTGTTTTGTTTTTGGTTACCCGTGGATTGTATATGGAGACTAATTTATGTTATCACCCGTAGGGCGTGAATTAGTCCAAATCCGTATCTTCTTAGATTTGGGTTTGGGGGTTGGGTTTAAGGATACGTTAGTCTCATTTGAGACTAAGATCAACTTAAACGTTTGTTAAGAATACGTTAGTCTAATTTTAGACTAAGATCATCTTAACGAGATCGTTTAGATCCAACAAAAGAGCATTTGGACTCTATTGTTTTTGTTTAGGGACTTTGCGGTCCATAATTAGTGTAAGGACATTACGGTCCAAGGTTAAGGACATTATAGTCCATGGGCTTAAGGACCCCACAGTCCAAGGTTAAGGACATCATAGTCCATGGGTTTATGGAACCCATAGTCCAAGGTTAAGGATATCATAGTCCATGAGTTTAAGGACCCCACAGTCCAAGGTTAAGGACATCATAGTCCATGGGCTTAAGGACCCCACAGTCCAGTTTAAAGACATCATAGTCTATAGAATGTATGGTTGTCGGGACCCATCACCTCTCTGAAGACGTTGAAGGATTACAACGACAAATATCAGAGGAGTGAAGAGATGTACCCTTGAACCAATTTTGGTTGGGAGATCTGTAGTCCAATTGGGTCTAAGATCTGAACTTTATGAGCATATGGGCTCAATTAATCTGATGAGGGGTTTATGGCTAACTTGGGCTCGGCCCACTCAGTTAAAATGTTAAACATTTGACAATGCTGGGCATTGATTTGAATTCTGACAATATTTTTGTCTTTTATTGAATGCTGAGCATTCATCATAGCTCTGGACTTTATTTTAAAGAACAGCTTATGTTCTATCAGCGCACACATGAGAAACACGTGGCGCGCTTGGCGCTAGCACTAGTTAATGAGCGCAGTGCGCTACTTTAAATTTGGAGCGCTAAGGCTCTTTAAAATTAAGAGCGCCAAGGCTCTGCAGCACTTTGCGCTAGATGTGGAGCGCTGAAGCTCTTTTAAATTTAGAGCGCCAAGGCTCTGCAGCGCTTTGCGCTAGATGTCGAGCGCTAAAGCGCTTTTGTTATGTAGCGCACACGTGAGGAGCATGTGGCGCTCTTGGCGCTGAGCGCCAGTCAATGAGCGCAGCGCGCTATATTTGGAGCGCTAAGGCTCTTTAAAATTAAGAGCGCCAAGGCTCTGCAGCACTTTGCGCTAGATGTGGAGCGCTGAAGCTCTTTTAAATTAAGAGCGCCAAGACTCTGCAGCGCTTTGCGCTAGATGTGGAGTGCTGAAACTCTTTTAAGTTAGGAGCGCTAAGGCTCTTCTTTTATGCAACTTAGATCAGTTTTGCGTCCTGAGAATTAAATTTTCTTTTTATAAGAGATTTTGTCTCTAGGTTCTAAGAACAAAGTTCTTATTTTATAGGAGATATTTCAATCTCTTATTTTGGTGAAAGGCTTTGCCTTTATGGATCTGTGATCTAAGAGAATTGAATTATTCCCCCATTTTATAATTAGATGTTGATGATCTCTGAAAGACAATTTTTCTTATAGATCTATAATCTAAAGAAGGTTGAGTTCTTCCTCTTATTCTTTGTGATGAGATACTTTGATCTCTTTGTGAAAGACCTTGGTCTTATAGATCTATGATCTGTGAGAAAAGAAGTGAATTCTTCTTTTAATATAAGATGATTTCATCTCTATGTTTATTTACCTTGAAGAAATCCTTCTTCTTTCGAGATCTTGCTCTTTGTCTTTGATGTTTTTTCAAAGTTTAGGGGGGGGGTTCCTCTATCTTTGAGTTGAAGTCTTGGGGCCTTTATATAGTGAAGGCTGATTTGTTCAATCAGTTGAAGAGATCTTTTCTCTAATTGATTTGGGAATTTCCCATCGTTGGATCTTTGATCCAAGGGCTTCTGATTTACAGAAGGCAATCTTCTTGTTTTTAACAAGATTGGGAAATCTTTCCCAACACAGAATTTATTCTGTATTTTAGTGATTTTTAATCACCATTGGATCATTGATCCTACGGTACTCTGATTTACAGAGCACAATCTTTTTGTTTGGGTTGATTTTGAGGAATCTTCCCTTAACAGAATTTTATTCTGGTTAATTGATGATTTTTTATTATGCTCGTTGGATCTTTGATCCAACGGTTGGGAACGTTTAGTTCCAACGCTAGCGCTCCCGTGCTTTGCACGTGGTGCACTGCTTAGAATGAAGCGCACTTTGCGCTAGCGCTTACGTGCTTTGCACGTGGTGCGCTGCTTAGAATGAAGCGCACTTAGCGCTAGCGCTTACGTGCTTTGCACGTAGTGAGCTTCTTAGAGTGCAACGCTCTTAGCGCTAGCGTTTATGTGCTTTGCACGTGAGCGCTACCTCAGAGTCTTTGACTCTCTCACCGCTGGCGCTGCTATGAAGCACTGCTTCATTTCAAAATTTGAATTTTTGAACAGAGCTTTGCTCTGATTGGGGGAAACAAATGCCCCCCTACCGTTGCGCTTACGTGGCCCACATGCGAGTGCAGCGGTGGCAGCATCTGCGCCCTTTGATCAACTCAAAAGTTGAAACGGCTCTCAGCGCCTATAAATAGGACCTTTGGCCCTTGAGATGATTTCTGTTCATCTTCTTTCTTGTTTTCTGAGAATTTTTATTCTCCTTCAGAGCATAGCTCATTGTCTTAAGAACTTCTTTAAGGGCGGAACTCTGTCAAAATTTAGGTAAAGATTAAATCTTTTTAAAGGATTATTTAATAATCTAGGGTTTCACCCATTAACAGAGCTTTGCTCTTCATAGATCTTTGATCTAAAGAAAACCTTTTTTAGGGTTTTATTAACAGAGCTTTGCTCTCTTGAAATCATAGATCTAAAGAGGTCTTTCTTAGGGTTTCTTAACCCATTAACAGAGCTTTGCTCTTCTTTTCAAATCATATAGATTTGTTAATCATTCATAAAGAACTCTTAAGAGTTTGTTCATGGATCTTGAAGATCATGGAATTTTAATTCATTAAAACTTTACTTTAAGTTTTTTGATGGGTTATTCCATCATTCTTACAGAGCAAGGCTCTTGAAGAATTTTTATTCCTATCATCATTAGAGTTGACAGATGTCACTCTGTCATAGAGCGCTGCTCTTAAGGGGAGATTTACTCCTCGGCCCGAGGGGTTCTCATTGAATGAGAACCCTTCTTTGAGGATTTTCTCATTTAATGGCAGTCTCATCAAATGATGAGACTGTTTTGTTAATGATGAACAGTCATCTAGATTTTTTTGGGTCCCCTTTGGTCCTCTTATTTTTTACTGCATTGCAGTGCGGTACGGATTTAAAGTACCTAGTGATAGAACTTAAAGTGTAGTATTGGCGGCTGAAAATTTGTTCTTTTCCGCGCAGGCACTATGTCTTTTGACACTTCCTTCCCGTTCGTCCGTTCGGAAGGAGGATTCCCCGAAGCACCCATGGACAGGGAAGTCTTTGCACTGATTAAAGACCATGATCCAGAGTACAAGAATCTCCATCTATGGGGAACATGGTACAACCAAATCGTCAAAGGTCGTCGGAGTTTTTCTTGCGCGACACCTTCGGATCCTATTTCGGCGATCTCTTATGCAGATGCACCCCCGATAAACTATACTGTAGAGGAGGTGAATTGGACTTCAGAAGGTCTCCTTTGTCCTTCTATGGCCGCAATACCCGTGCAGCCACCGGTGACTTTGGAAACTCTAGGGCGGCGCATATGTCAAGGCGAATCGCTCCCTTGGGGACAGCCATACAACGTAGGACTGACTCCTCGTCACCCAGCCGGATATCTGTTGTAGTCCCGATACATCTTAACGGCGAAGAAGTCACAACTGCTAAGGCTCGGATTGTACCCTGCGATCTATGCTTCTTTGTTCTAGTATTCCGCACCTCCTACATGGTGGGTCAAGGCATTTCTGGAGTAATGGAACATTCCGAACCACACTTTCCTTTTATTGGATCGAGAAGTCTCCATTTCTTTGGAGGAATTTGCCGAGGTATCTGGTTTACCCGTTAAGGGAGAACATTACGAGGAGCTTCTTCCTCCGGATGAGTATATTTTTGCCACCAAATCAATGGTAATGGGTCTTATCCCGGAAAACGCTATTCAACACCAATTCCTGAGTTTGATAAAGGTGCTGAATATCTATGAGAACCTTTTTCTCGAATCCGAAGGTCATGGGGTTAGTTTTACGGATTTTATCGCTCATTTTCTCCGCTCGGAAGTACTGTCGAAAGAAGCTGCGAAGTTCGCCAAACTTGACGATCATTTTGGCTTAAGTTTGGGCAACCTGCCGACGGCGGAGGTGGATCAGAAGAATTTCTTTCTCCCCGACACCCCGGTCGTCCCTTTTGCAGAGCTGGAAGCTCTTGGGATCGACGAAGAAATGTTCTTTTTTGGGTTTCTCGGGTTATGGCTGAGCTGGTTTGAGCTTCCGATGCACCCTCTCTATATGAGGCCATCCGTTTTTTATCCAGCTCACCGAATGGTTGCTGGGATACAAGCGGCCGTCGGGGTCGCTGGGTTAGCCCATTTGTATCACGGCCTCAGCTTGGCAGCGGATACTACTGAACCAGGGGTGCATCCTGCAAACTTCTCGATGCATTATTTCACCTCGTGGCTCGAGTTGCACGTGCTTGGCGTCTTCAGTATCCACAAAAGGCTTTGTTTTTATGACAGGTGTAAATTTCCTTAGATCATGCGACTGGTCGACGCATCCTTTATAAATCCGACAACGCGGGAAGCTAGGGGCTTGCTCCTTCATCCGCGCACGGTTGGAGATGGCATGTCCTTCACCGATAAAATTTTGACCGTCGGCCAGGAAGCCACGAAAACAGTGCTGCCATTGCAGGACATTTTTAAAGACGGGGCCTCTGTCTTTAAAGCTCGGGAGATTCTTCATCTATACTCCATCAGGCCGGGCTTTCTCGTAGTTGGCAGAATGATTCGACGTTGTTTATGAGATATAACCCACATCATTTCGCCCAGCAGTTAAGCTATAATCAGGGCGTCCCACTTGAGGCTTTCTTGGCAGAACCGGCTCCCACTGAAGAGGGTATCTGGAGTGCGCTGCATCATTTTATGCGCCTAAACACAGGGTCCAACTTCTTCATTAGTGAACCGAGCTGCATTCCGAAGGCCCTGAATGTGTATGTGGCATGGTATCAACATTCAATGGGCGCCGTCATTAGAGAGGAAAATAGATTGCTGCTTGATCGCAAGGGTGCAGCGCCGGCTGGTTATCCAAATGTTCCTATGAAGCGACGTGCCATTGTCCGTCCTCCCTTGAGAAAAGCTGTTGCGGCTGTGGTTCCACGTGATATGCCTGAGATACCGCTACTGCGTGCTCCCGTTGTAGTGGCAGCTGTAGCGTCTCCTGAGTCTGGCTTAGGTGCGGAGATCGGGACTCGCCGCCTGAAGTTGCCCGCTAAGCGCAAGCTTATGTTACCGACGACCGGTACTCGCTCGCAAAAGAAGAAGAAGTCGATTCTTTCTGCGGACGTTGTATTCGGGCCGGAGCCCCATGCTCCTTATAGTGAAGGCTTAAGAGAATACGAGACCAATGAGGGTCTATTCATGGCACCGGATGATACTAATCTGGAGGCTGCCATTGCAGCTTCCGAGCGACTAGCTAGCCACGAAGCAGGAATGATCATCCTCGCTGATTCAGGTAGTCTTCAGTCGTATCTTTTTGTCGTTGCATTATATTTTTATTATCGTGTTTTGAATGACACTTTTTCTTCAATAGGAGTTTCCACTAAAGAGGGTCTCGCGGCTTCCCTCAAGACTTTTGAGGAGGAAGAGAGGCATTACGCTTCGTTGGGTGTTGGTATATTTCGGCTCATTGTGCCTTCATTCCCTTTTCTTATGGGTAATCTAACCCCTTTTTCATCTTATCGCAGGGACTACTTCGACCCAAGTTATCCCAAGTGCCGTGCCGACTTCGTAGGGTGGTGCAGAGATGCTTCCAAGGGCGGCTACCGAAGTACCAGCTTCCCCATTATCGCCAAAAGAGGCTTCACTTAAGCAACCGATGACGGTCGCCATAACGGATCTAGAGGTAGCTCCTGGCACGGACGATGACGTCTCCTTGACGGAGGTCCTGAGAAGATCAGCTCTCACGACCCAGGCAGAAAGGAAGCGCGGGAGGCGTTCAGCAAGAGAACGTAATGCCGCCTTGGCTGTAGGTGCCGGCTCGAGCGCTGCTTCTCATGTCCCTGCTTTTTCAGAGGGTGCTCCATTCACCCTGTCTACCACTCACAGACAGGCGGCACGTGCGGCTCGGGAAGCAATTGAAAGGTGACCCAAGGTAACGTAACACTGAGTCCTTTTGTCAAAGTTTTAATCTTTAGGTTCTCATATATCTTATCCTGTAGAGCCAAGTCCTGGTGAGGAGGTGGCGGGTGAGATGACGGCAACAACTGAGCCCGAAGTGGTTACTCTTTCCTAGAAGTCCGGGACAGCTCCCATTGCCGCTCTTTCCGCTTGTGGTTCCCTGCTATCTCCTGACATCGCGAGTGTCATGACGGCTCTCATGGAATCAGGGGACAAAGCTACGGGCGGCGAAACCATCCCCCGAAATGAGATCGAAGAAGTCGTGATGCTTGGCGATGCTCCCGTCACAGTTCTGGCTGATGACCTATCTGGTAGGTCTCGGGTAGCTGCATTCTTTTCATTTTGCAATCCTTTCTGATGACATTATGTTCCTTTCGAATGTAGGTGTGGCGAGCGCTGAGGTTGCGACACCTGAAGAAGCACTACCAGTTGCCGCTCTGACGGTCGTTGCCCCTTCGCCTCCTCTTATATCTTCTCAACTGCTGGAAGGTATGGATTTGTGATCAATTTAAATCGAGGATAGCATTTTTCGTGTACTGACCATGTATCATCGTAATCTTGCAGGAGTTCTCTTTGATCATTTGTATCAAGTGCTGAACCCGCACTTCTCCTTCCAGTCGGAGATTAGTCCGCCCGTTGGTGTCGGTGGGTATCTTTTCTAACCGACGCCTTTTCTTTTCTTTAACGGGCAGCCATGTTATTGCTAATTCTTCTTTGCATTACTTGTAGCATTACAAATTGAAGGAGGGGACGAGGGTATTATCGTGCCACCAGTACTCCCAGCTCTGCCCCTTGTTGCAGCCAGTATATTAGACTCTATTGTTCATGTATCTTCTTTATTTCTTGATTCGTCATCTGACTGTGATTTGTTTTGCAGCGGTCGCACCGACTCTAGCTCCGTTCGAGTCTCGCATCATAATGCCGGCAGGGCCCTTTTCTAGACGTCCATGTTCAAAAGGTGCTGTGACCAGTCTGCGTATGTTGAGTGAATACATTGAAGAGCTTGACGCGGAGGCCCCTACATTCGCTGTAGATTTTGCTGCCGAGGTTAATCCAATGTTGGCGACGCTTGTGAACTTCTATAACGAGGGCGTCGTTGAGTTTTGGGTTAACCACTGCAGGAAGATTGAGGCCTGCCTGCATGAGCTTGAGTTTAGGTGTCCTGCTCCTGAGATTCTGGCTTTGAACTCCAAGCGGGCTGCGTGGGTTGAGCAGAGCGTGTCCTTCCTCCGCCATTTTGAACAAGAAGTGACCTTGAGGCGGAAGGAATGCGAGGAAGCTTCAGGTGAATCCGCCCGGCTGTACGCCCAAGTTGAAGCGAATGCCGCGCAACTGAAAGCCATCTTCAACAATTTGCAGCGATGTATTTCGGACGGGCTGGCATTGAGGCAGAAGATCAACTCTATTGAGCGGGTTACGCAGAGTCGCGAAGCTTCTCAACGGGAAATCGATGAGAAGATTTCATCATGCTTGCAGCAAAGGGCTCGAATTGAAGCGGAGCTGGCCGCGGCGGCTGATCACGAGAAGGCACTGAAAGGAGTGCGTGGGCAACTTGCTGACTTATTGAAAACGCTTCCTTCTTAGTAGCTGTTTTGCATAGATTGAACGCTTGTAATCTTTGAATAACATGTATCCATTTTTTATTCTTTCATATGATTCAACTTGTAGTCCATTGAATTCATGAATAAAAGATACACATTTTTTGTTCTATTGATGCTTTCTTCTCTTTACTGTGTCGTTGCCATGCGATTTTAGCAACTGTAGCCTATAGACAGTAAGTGACGTTCCATCTTGGACTCTTTACCGGGTAACAATGGCTTAAGAAGCTGGTTCAGGTCTGCTGCATAAGACTTTTCAAGTTTATGAGACATAAGGGTCTCACAAAGACTTTTCTCCCTGCGAGTCAGGAGGATCTTATAGGTGTGGTTTCTCCTTAGGAATCGTGAGGATTCCTAAGTGCGTTTTCTCTTGAGAGTCGTAAGGATCTCACAAGAGAATTTTCTCCTTACTAGTCGAGAGGATTCGTAAGTGATTGATGAGTTGACCGGCTCCCGAGTGAAAGCATTGCTTTTAGCGGGGAGGTCGAGGGTTTGCTCTGGCTGTTTCCCACGGAGTTAGGATTGACTTTAGCCTTGTTCTACAGGGCCAGGAAGGGTTGAATTTATCCGCATTTCACGGTGTCAGGGGTTGACTTCATCCGCATTTCACGGTGTCAGGGGTTCGACTTTATCCGCATTTCACGGAGTCTGGGGTTGACTTCATCCGTATTTCATGGAGTCGGGGGTTGACTTCATCCGCATTTTACGGTGTCAGGGGTTGACTTCATCCGCATTTCACGATGTCAGGGGTTGACTTCATCCGCATTTTACGGTGTCAGGGGTTGCTCTAGCTGTGTTCCTGGAACTTTGCCGCGGCTCCGCTTTGCTGACGTTGCATTTATTGTAACGAGACGAATGTCAAGGTGGTCTCTAGGTTGTCTGTGAACCTCGAGATTTAGAACTAGGGACTTTGCCATGGCTCCGCTTTGTTGACGTCGTATATTCCTGCAGAGACACTGATTTCTCTGCGGGTCGGCGCGAATCGAGATGTTCTTGTCAAGGACGCTGATTTCCCTGAATAGAGGTATTTTCCAAGGACCCTGATTTCCCTTGGGGTTGAGACGAATCTGTAGGGTTCCTAGGCACTCCCAAAAGGTCTCACAAGGCATCAACCATGCCAATTTCAAAATTTACGGTGCCGAGAAACCCTAGATACGGATCGTTGGCTAGATGTCTAGGCGAAACAAGCAACTAGTTAACAACTTAACTAAGTGTAAACGGAAATACAACCTTTGTAGATCCGGTCCTCCACCTCCACGGCTCCGTGATGAAGTCCTCCCTGCTGTACAAATGAAATCCCAGGCTCTAGCGTCGGCTTCATCGGAGAAATGGGCGGGCTAGGTCATCGACGAGGTGCCGAAGATGATCTACGTCGAGGCATCACTAGATCAAGCTCCACCTTCATCAAGCCTTGAAAACTTGTGAAGGAAACACACTCTACTACTTGGCAAGAGGTAGAGGATGAAGAAATAGGAAGTGGGTTCACTTTAGAATTGGATTTCTCACTCATTTTCATCAATCACCATTGATGAAGTGAAGCTTTCTTCATTGAAGAAGATGAAGAAGAAGAAGAAAGTGTTATGATAAGTTAATTAATATTGAAAAGAAAATCAATACTTATCATATAATGAACCATGGTCAAGTGTAGAGATTAAACTAGGGTTAGTGGGAATGGTTAGGGTTAAGCATGAGACAAAATGGTCACTTAGGTCAAAGCTTCATGAAGCTTCAACTAGAATACAAATCAAGCCACCATTTTCTTTATGCTTAATATTTTTCCAAAAAGAATAAATAGATAAATAAATTAATAAGAAAACAAAAGGAAAACCCTAACCATTTCACAACCATGGTTTAATCTTTACACAAACCCTAGTGAGCATGTATCATCAAACATGATACAAACTTGTGTACAAAAGTATATCACATATACAATGTGCACAATCCAAGTGAGAAAATCCATTTAAAGTGAACCGATACTAGTTAATGCAAAGTAATATATCAAATATATATAATTATACATTAAATCATTAAATCAACACTTGATTTAACGATCCGGTCATATCGCATAAAACCGACTAGTATCCTATGTATCGGCTTATCGAATCAATACTTGATTCGATAACTAGGTTATATCGCATATAACCATTCGATGCATTCATCACGAGAATAGAATACGGTATCACATACACGCATTATTCTCGGTCCCGCACATATCTCATATGCGCTCCTATTTCGTTTCGCTTGAGCCAGGAAACCTCTGTGTAGGACTCTAAAGACTCGTCAATACGCCGGCAGCAGGTGATGATCATATCAAACACCCACAAGCCACAAGCGGTCTGCTAAACGTAACGGCCACCCGGGTATTGAGCGATCAGAAGATCGACGAGCAAGCCCGCTCACACTCCAGTGAATCCAACCAGTAACACTACCGTACAGTCCGGTCTGATCGTCTGATATGTTGCATATCTCGCCTAGGGGTGGTAAACGTCAGACCCCAATAGCTCGATAAGTCGTGTCGATATAAGGACTATAACAGTTCGAGAAACTACTGGTAACACTTACCAGTATATCTCAGCAACCCTGGCCAGGGATTTCCGGTTATAGCCAATCGAACACAGCGCAACATCAACTCCCTATACCGGGAGAGACGAATCCCCTCCTATCGCTCATTGCCTCCATGTGACTCGGTACTGTACCCAAAAACCACCGTTTTGCATGCCCTCTTGGACGTGGTAAGATAGAAATCAAAGCACAGTGGGAACCACACAAGACTCTATGACGATCTCGGGTCAACAGACTACTCTGTACCAGTGTCACCAGAGAACTGCCATCTGACGTAAGGTATAATACCATCTGGGAGTTCTCGGCGAGTCCGTCCAGTGTACCCAGTCTCTACTGAGCACCCGTATATCATCTCTGATGTCAAACACCAATGGATATGGGATCATCCATCGCCCATCTGTATGGGTCGAGAAGGTATACGCTAGTCTACACTGGTATATCGATGCCCTGTCTCGATACACCCACGACTAGGGACCTTGAAGGATGTACTTATGGACTACCATGTCCCCACTAGTATGATCTGCATCATAGTCCAGATAGTCAAGTACACACCCTAAGGTCTTTACCAACATGTAACAGAGAGACAATCAGTATACACGTTAAGGTAAAGATCAACCAGATAGCATACTATCATGTCGAGCAAGAAAGTCCTCCCTATATATGTCCAAGCATCCACTACAATATACATCCTATGTATAGTAATGGCCTCTAGGGCATACATATAACTAACAATCTCCCACTTGCACTAGGGCCATCTGATAGCAGTGGTTGTAGTATCTCATACTCAACCATCCCATAAAAATCTCTCTCTGGGAACAGGCCTTTGTGAGTGGATCCGCTGTGTTGTCCTCTGAGTCTACTCTCCAAACCTCGATCACCCTGGAGATCATCCATCTCCATGATCAGGTGATACTGCCTTAGAATATGTCTGGATCATTGATGGGACGGGTGTTCCTTGGCACAAGCCACAACTCCATTGTCACACAATTGGAGGAACTTAGTTCATCTCATGAACCAATAAACACCCAAACATCCTCTTTGGTAGCATCTTAAGCAGCGATGTATCCTGCCTTTATCGTCTAGTATGTCACGGTATCTAGTTTGGAACCCTTCCAACATACCGCCCCTTTACTAAGGGCAAAGACAATGCCTGTGACCGAAATTCAGTCGTCTTTATCACCCTGGAACACTTCCAGTGATTCTCCCTAGGATTAATTGATACCATCTCACTACAACTAGTGAGATTCCTAACATCCAATTAGATCTATCTCATAGATCCAAAACCCAGGATTTAGGAGGTATCACTTTGATCCTATATGGAGAATCATTGTGATAAGCGGAGATTGACCGAGCGTAGCATAGGAAACTCCTTCCCTATCAAGAGTATGTCATCCACGTACTCTACGAGGATCGTCACTATACTCCCTACTACCCTTTTTGTTTATACAAGGTTCATCTACCATTTTGATGATGTCAAACTCTTTGACTAACACATCAAAACAGATGTTCCAACTCCGCGATGCCTTCTTTATCCTATAAAGCATCTTGCACACGTTTCCGCTGCTCCCACTGTCTATGAAGCCCTCTGGCTGTGTACTTATAGACGCACTCTTCTAAAACATCATTTAGAAAGGCTGTCATGACACCCAACCACCAGATATCGTAGTCATGGTATGTAGCCGTGGCAAGTAGGATCTGGATGGACTTAAGCATAGGTACTTGAAAAGGTTTCATCATTATCCACAGCTGGTCAATGATGCAAACTTTTAACAAGTCTAGCTTTGAAAGTCTCAACTTTTCGATGTACACCAAGTAATCTTCTCAAGATATACTTGCTCCTGATGGGGATTTAACCCTTCAGATATTGCAACCAAAGTCCATACTTTGTTGGTGTATAAGGATTCCATCTCAGATCGCTAAGCATCCAGCCATTCTTACAGAGTCACACTCCTGATGGCCAGCTCAAAACTAGTTAGGTCATCATCTCATGATGCAGTCCTCGCTCCCACTCTCATAGAGAAACCGAAGTATCTCTCAGGTAGGTGAGGAACCCTACTAGGTCGGCGGAGAGGCTGAGGTTCATTGGAATCTACTGAATCCTTTGGCTCTATCAAATTATCTGCTGTAGTTTGTATAGCTGGAACCTTTCCAGTTCTACATTACAGACCTTGCCTCGAGCTTGTCCGGATTTTGTTTTTAGACATAGGCCGGACAACCCCAAATCTTAACTAGCTTAAGACATGGGCTCTTTCCATATCATATCTCATATGGAGTGGTAGGCAACTGATTTGATTGGAACCCTATTCAATAGGTATGCAGCTTCTCAGGTGCATAACACCCAAAAGGAAATAGGTAACTCAGTAGTACTCATCATAGATCACACCTTATCATATAGGGTGTGTTTGCTCCGCCCCGATATACCATCGTGCTATGGTGTATTCGGAGGAGTAATGCTGAGAGAGAATCTCATTCTCCTTTAGAATATTCAGGAATTCCGTGCTCAAGTATTCTCCTCCTTGATCACATCAAAGGACATAATACTTTTACCCGTATTTTGGTTCTCTACTTCTAACTTATATTCTGTGAATATCTCAAAAGGTTCGGACTTGTGTTTCAACAGGAACATAGGTCTGAATCTCGAAAGATCATCAGAGAATGTAATGAAGTACAAAGAACCGGTCCTGGCATGTGTAGACAGGGGACCTACATACATCAACATGTATCATCCCAAGAGTTCACTAACTCTTTCTCTGTTTCCAGTAAACTGAGCTATGGTCATCTTATCTTTGTGACATGACTAGCAAGTTTCACAAGATGTAAATTCAAATTGATTTAAATATGCATCTACATGTAACTTCAGCTAGTCGGGTCGAATTGATATGACCTAGTCTACAATGCCTCAAGAAGGATTCGTTCATTTCTGAACTCTTCCTCTTGTGTGTGTTCTGTATACTAAAGAACTGTAGTTTGATTTAGAACATCAATGCTTTTAGATAACGTGCCTGAACCGATCAACTTTTGATATAGGAAATGTTCAAAACATTATCCAACAATACAAAATTTTATCGTTTCTTTACTAATAAAGAGACTGATATGATTTTGTATATCAGGTTCGGTATCTAATAACATTCGTTCAGAATCAATGTATTGCTAATACAGGGTGACAGTGACCGACAGACTTGGCTGCAACACTTGCCTCGTTTTCTGCCTCATGAAACTTATCACCCGTTCTCAGTTTTTCTACCCTTTTGTAGCCCTATGTAACAGATTACATATCTGGGATCCTGATCCGGTATCATATACCAAGGATGCAGAGGATACTGAGAAACAGTTCTGTATAATGAACACACCTGAAGATGATGCATCAGCATGCACTCTCTTCGTTTGGGCGGCACGGGAATTCTGGTATTCCCCAATTTCCTGCTCTGTCTTATAACAATTATAAGTTGGAGCGGGACCAACGTTCCCCAGCTCAGTATAACAAGCGGGTTCGGTCAATAATCCGTTTTATTATCTTGATTAAGGCGTGACATGGTCGCTACCAGGAGAGAGAGAGAAGAAAACACTCAGAGTGCGCTCTTGCAAGAATAGATTGGTTATTATTTTATCTAATCAGGATGGTTCCCATTGCTTTTTATCAAATCTTCCTTCAAACCCTAAAAGGAAAGACTAGCCGGGATTAATTACACACTACAAGTTCGCCAATCTTTCAGCCAGGCCAGTGTCGGTACTTTGAGGGAGGTCCCCCGTGCTTTCGCACGAACCTAATTAATGTAAACCTCGTTTTCCTAGAGGCGTAACCCCGTTGACACCTTTCTAGACACCTACTTGATCGGCTAATTGTAATGTATAAAACTCTCCCAGGAGTAACTCTTACTCACAGCGGGTATCGGGATCCAACTATCTCATAGAAGGTATGCAATCTCATTGCAAATTTCAACACTTGAAATTCCCGATAATATTTTGCCCCTAACGTGCTATGACCTTGACGAAAGCCAACAAACCATAGCCCGCTAGTCAAGTTCAACCCGTACATTTCTTGATCAAATTAAACCCACCCGCACGACCCTTGACGAAAGCCAACAAAGCCGCACGACTACCCTAATCCAATCGCATCGTATGCAGCAGATAAGCAGCATATAGCTACCGCACACTGCACCTTGACGAAAGCCAACAAATGCAGCACGAA
Source organism: Agapanthus africanus (assembly GCA_030015575.1). NCBI lineage: Eukaryota > Viridiplantae > Streptophyta > Magnoliopsida > Asparagales > Amaryllidaceae > Agapanthus > Agapanthus africanus. The sequence goes on along the minus strand of CM057344.1, from coordinate 223,322,519 downwards.
TACTGTATACAACTTATCTGAAATGACGGAGGGCTATGACAGGTTTTTCTGAAAACCTATTGCGTAATGAACTTGATATCGTTGTAGAATCAAATGATTTTGAAATGGAGTACTTTTGAGGCTTTTCTAGTTTTGCTAAAGGAGTCACTCCCGGTGAAGGGATCGTCGGCCCTTTCCTCGTCGAATGAGGTGCGGGATATATCATATATATCACTGTGCAAAGAAAAAACATTTAAAAGCAATCAAAAGACAAACCGAGTGTGTAGCATCTGCCAGTTATTGCTAAAGGAGTCACTCCCGGTGAAGGGATCTCGGTCCTTTCCTCATCGAATAAGGTGCAGGATATATCACATATACCTCTGTGCAAAGCAAGAACTGTAGCTACCTGTTTTAATTTTGAAATTCGATTCTACAACATCTTAGGTTTCTTTTATTTCATTAATCACATTAATGAAGTCCCATCATTTAAGTTACCTAAACATCACAGATAAATACGACGTACACTTATGCCATCCTCATTCGCCTCGATGTCCCCTCGTGCACCGTTAGGTTAGGTAACTAACGGCAGAGCAGGGCAGGGCTAGCGCGGGTGTAAAACATAAGTAACGCCTATATAATATATCATATATACTATATACTGTATCTATCACAGAACATCACATGATCACATCACAGATATCGCAGCAGAAGAAACATATGAAATATTGGATATACTAGGACGTCCGTGTTTTCAATACGAGCCAGTATAAAACACGGATTCCACGGTCGCGATGAATAGCCAAACCCACACCCCTAGACCCCTACGAGAGCGGCATGCAACCCTACCAATTCTAGAGTTAGGAGACCCAGACTCGACTCCTCGAGTTGGTCTCCCACTGGACCCTAGAACCCGGTTACTTGTGCTCCCCTCCTTGGGTCTATCCTAGTGCGGAAAGGTAAATAATATACAAAGGGCGACAACTTCCGCAACCTGGAAGTGCCCCAATAAAAGAATATTACATACAAGTTTTTACATGAATGAAAATAAAAAACACTCATCTCACATAAAAAACCCCGGCTATTCAAACACGACGATCCAATATAACATATCCAGCAACACATAACATCACATGTCATCAACGTAAGTAAATATGCCCATCCCAATTGTCGTTGACATATAGCAACGAAACCGGCGATGTCACATAGTACACTTACGGTCACAGAAAAGAAAGTGTAAAACTACAACAGTTGGAATCCGCAACCTCCTCAGACATCGCATGCCTGACCAAATGAATTCCTTAGACATCACATGCCTAACAATTATAAACCCCGCATTTTAGTCTCAAAATCGAAAACTCTTTTCAATATCAAGTCGGGCAATTCAACAAGATTCCCGACATCCTGATCGAATGCTCGTCGCAAACTTTAGTAGATGGCCGCACCCCCGACGCCGTCAACGAAGTGCACTAAGGCGGAATACCGCCACCGCGAGCACCCGAACGGATGCTTTCGACGACGGGGTTCTCCTACAGTCACTTGGTCGGGGCTATGGGGTGAGGCTGTCTGTTAAGTTTACCCGGTGAGTATCCGCGTACACTACGTGATTGCGACGGACTTTTGATCACATCAAAATTCCGTGGCCACCGATCAAGTGAGACTAAACTACTATGTTTATAACATTCATTCAGTTATCTCATAACTTCTTGTGAATTCCAATTATTGTATCCCATTCCGGATAAATAGAAAATGTTAAACTTTCCGATCGAACAGTCAAACACACAAGTTTTCCCGAAACAGATCAACTCTTGAAATAAGTCTAAAAACATTCAGTTCGTGCCTCAGTACCAACGGTCCAGCCGTAGAAGGGTCAAGCCAACGCCTCACATGTGGCACGCCGTACTCCCCCAAACCCTAAGGTTCAAAGGGCAGTTCAAGACGGTCACATAATCGAGTTAAGGTTTGTTGTCTTCTAGAGGGTCCATCGAGTTACTTGCACTACTTAGAACGTCTTTAAACTACGAAAAAAACCAACACTTGGAAATTTCCCGACAGGGGAAAAATTGGGCATTTATATCCGGTCGAACTTTTTAACATATTCTAAAATTTATCGGGAAAGCCACACAGACAAAATTTGATAATCCGATCGAACATTCGAATCCCCAAAACAACCCAGAAAAATTCAACTCTTGAATAAATATTTAAAAATTCCCAGAAAATCCAGCATAATAAAATAAGAGTTACTGTGCAAACATGGAATGATGATGTCACCATATGGCCGCGGAACCGCCGCAGAAGCCAAGCTTCTGCCGCGGTTCCGCCGCACGTTGTACTGTTCATGAGAAACTTTTTGCGCCGTAATTCTTAGATTTCCCTGTTGAATTTTTTAGCAATTTTTAATTTGGAAAAATCCACGTTTTCAGAAAAAGTCCAGAGAGCGTGGAAAAGTGGGGTTTCGGGTTCGATCGGACTTCAAACTCCGTCTAGACTTCGCCTAAGGCTCTAGCTAGGCTCTGATACCACTGTAGGGTTCCTAGGCACTCCCAAAAGGTCTCACAAGACATCAACCATGCCAATTTCAAAATTTACGGTGCCGAGAATCCCTAGATACGGATCGTTGGCTAGATGTCTAGGCGAAACAAGCAACTAGTTAACAACTTAACTAAGTGTAAACGGAAATACAACCTTTGTAGATCCGGTCCTCCACCTCCACGGCTCCGTGATGAAGTCCTCTCCACTGTCCAAATGAAATCCCGGGCTCTAGCGTCGGCTTCATCGGAGAAATGGGCTGGCTAGGTCATCGACGAGGTGCCGAAGATGATCTACGTCGAGGCATCACTAGATCAAGCTCCACCTTCATCAAGCCTTGAAAACTTATGAAGGAAACACACTCTACTACTTGGCAAGAGGTAGAGGATGAAGAAATAGGAAGTGGGTTCACTTTAGAATTGGATTTCTCACTCATTTTCATCAATCACCATTGATGAAGTGAAGCTTTCTTCATTGAAGAAGATGAAGAAGAAGAAGAAAGTGTTATGATAAGTTAATTAATATTGAAAAGAAAATAAATACTTATCATATAATGAACCATGGTCAAGTGTAGAGATTAAACTAGGGTTAGTGGGAATGGTTAGGGTTAAGCATGAGACAAAATGGTCACTTAGGTCAAAGCTTCATGAAGCTTCAACTAGAATACAAATCAAGCCACCATTTTCTTTATGCTTAATATTTTTCCAAAAAGAATAAATAGATAAATAAATGAATAAGAAAACAAAAGGAAAACCCTAACCATTTCACAACCATTGTTTAATCTTTACACAAACCCTAGTGAGCATGTATCATCAAACATGGTACAAACTTGTGTACAAAAGTATATCACATATACAATGTGCACAATCCAAGTGAGAAAATCCATTTAAAGTGAACCGATACTAGTTAATGCAAAGTAATATATCAAATATATATAATTATACATTAAATCATTAAATCAACACTTGATTTAACGATCCGGTCATATCGCATATAACCGACTAGTATCCTATGTATCGGCTTATCGAATCAATACTTGATTTGATAACTAGGTTATATCGCATATAACCATTCGATGCATTCATCGCGAGAATAGAATACGGTATCACATACACGCATTATTCTCGGTCCCGCACATATCTCATATGCGCTCCTATTTCGTTTCGCTTGAGCCAGGAAACCTCTGTGTAGGACTCTAAAGACTCGTCAATACGCCGGCAGCAGGTGATGATCATATCAAACACCCACAAGCCGCAAGCGGTCTGCTAAACGTAACGGCCACCCGGGTATTGAGCGATCAGAAGATCGACGAGCAAGCCCGCTCACACTCCAGTGAATCCAACCAGTAACACTACCGTACAGTCCGGTCTGATCGTCTGATATGTTGCATATCTCGCCTAGGGGTGGTAAACGTCAGACCCCAATAGCTCGATAAGTCGTGTCGATATGAGGACTATAACAGTTCGAGAAACTACTGGTAACACTTACCAGTATATCTCAGCAACCCTGGCAAGGGATTTCCGGTTATAGCCAATCGAACACAGCGCAACATCAACTCCCTATACCGGGAGAGACGAATCCCCTCCTATCGCTCATTGCCTCCATGTGACTCGGGACTGTACACAAAAACCACCGTTTTGCACGCCCTCTTGGACGTGGTAAGATGGAAATCAAAGCACAGTGGGAACCACACAAGACTCTATGACGATCTCGGGTCAACAGACTGTTAGTTATATGTATGCCCTAGAGGCCATTACTGTACATAGGATGTATATTGTAGTGGATGCTGGGACATATATAGGGAGGACTTTCTTGCTCGACATGATAGTATGCTATCTGGTTGATCTTTACCTTAACGTGTACACTGATTGTCTCTCTATTACATGTTGGTAAAGCCCTTAGGATCTATACTTGACTACCTGGACTATGATGCGGATCATACTAGTGGGGACATGGTAGTCCATAAGTACATCCTTCAAAGTCCCTAGTCATGGGTGTATCGAGACGGGGCATCGATATACCAGAGTAGACTAGCGTGTACCTTCTCGACCCATACAGATGGGCGATGGATGATCCCATATCCATCGGTGTTTGACATCAGAGATGATATACGGGTGCTCAGTGGAGACTGGGTACACTGGACGGACTCGCCGAGAACTCCCAGATGGTATTATACCTCACGTCAGATGGCAGTTCTCTGGTGACACTGGTACAGAGTAGTCTGTTGACCCGAGATCGTCATAGAGTCTCGTGTGGTTCCCACTGTGCTTTGATTTCCATCTTACCACGTCTAAGAGGGCGTGCAAAACGGTGGTTTTTGGGTACAGTCCCGAGTCACATGGAGGAAATGAGCGATAGGAGGGGATTCGTCTCTCCCGGTATAGGGGGTTGATGTTGCGCTGTGTTCGATTGGCTATAACAGGAAATCCCTGGCCAGGGTTGCTGAGATTTACTGGTAAGTGTTACCAGTAGTTTCTCGAATAGTTATAGACCTCATATCGACACGACTTATCGAGCTATTGGGTTCTGACGTTTACCACCCCTAGGCAAGATATGCAACATATCAGACGATCAGACCGGACTGTACGGTAGTGTTACTGGTTGGATTCACTGGAGTGTGAGCGGGCTTGCTCGTCGATCTTCAGATCGCTCAATACCCGGGTGGCCGTTACGTTTAGCAGACCGCTTGCGGCTTGTGGGTGTTTGATATGATCATCGCCTGCTGCCGGCGTATTGACGAGTCTTTAGAGTCCTACACAGAGGTTTCCTGGCTCAAGCGAAACGAAATAGGAGCGCAAATGAGATATGTGCGGGACCGAGAATAATGCATGTATGTGATACCGCATCCCATTCTCGCGATAAATGTATCGATTGGTTGTATGCGATATAACCTAGTTATCAAATCAAGTATTGATTCGATAAGCCGATACATTGAATACTAGTCGGTTGTGTGCGACATGACCGGATCATTGAATCAAGTGTTGATTTAATGATTTAATGCATAATTGTATATTTGATATATTACTTTGCATTAACTAGTATCGGTTCACTTTAAAATGGATTTTCTCACTCGGGTGTGCGCATTGCATATGCGATATGATTTTGTGCACTTGCTTGTATCATGTTTGATGATGCATGCCAAACTTGGTTAAGTGTAAAGAATGAACCATGGTAATGAATGGGTTAGGGTTTTGATTTTTATTTATTCATTTATCTTTCTTATTTATTCTTTTTGGAAAAAGGAAAAAGAAAGATAAATGGTGGCATATTTTGGATTTAGTTGAAGTTTCTTGAAACTTTGACTAAGTCTTCATTCTTGTCCTATACTTAACCCTAACCATTTTAACTAACCTAAGTTAATTCTCTACACTTAACTAGAGTTAAAAGTATGATAAGTATTGTTTTATGTTCTATTTTTAATTCAAGACTTATCATATCATCTTCATCTTCTTCCATTCTTCAAGTGAAGAAAGCTTCATTTTCATCAATGGTGATTGATGATTAAGAGTGAGAAATCCATTTCTAAAGTCTACCCACTTCCTATTTCTTCATCCTCTACCTCTTGCCAAGTAGTAGAGTGTGTTTACTTCACAAGTTTCATGACTTGGTGAAGTTGTGAGCTTGATCTAGCGATGCCTCGACGTAGATCATCTTCGGCATGGACATCGACGACCTAGCTTGCCCATTCTCCGACGAAGCCGACGCTAGAGCCCGGGAACTCATTAGGACAGCAAAGGGACTTCGTTGCGGAGCAATGGAGGTGGAGCACCGGATCTACAAAGGTTGTATTTCCGATTCTTATAGTTAAGTGTTAACTAGTTAGCTTTTTCGCCTAGTTTTCTAGCAAACGATCCGTAGTCGGGTTTCTCGGCACGTTAAAATTTGAAATTGCTATGGTCGATGGCTTGTGAGACCTCTCTAGTGTGCCTAGGAACCCTACAGTGGTATCAGAGCCTAGCTAGAGCCTTAGGCGAAGTCTAGACGGAGTTTGAAGTCCGAACGAACCCGAAACCCTATTACAAACATGCTCTCTGTCCAATTTTCAAAAACTTGGTTTTTTCAAGATTAAAAATATGCAGAGAAATAAGCAGGAAAATATAAGGATTACTGTAAAATTCGTGTTGCTAATTCCTTCATTGAGCCGCGGTTCAGCGGCACGAGCTAGGCTCGTGCGGCGGATCCGCGGCCATTTTGTCTTATGTGGCATCCTATTTTACACAGTAATTCATTGTTTTCAGTGCTGACTTCTCTGGGTATTTTTTAAATTTATTCAAGAGTTGAATTTTCTGCAGTTGTTTTGGGGATTCGGTGTTTCGATCGGAGTATCAAATTTTGTCTGTGTGGCTTTCCGGATAAATTTTAGAATATGTTAAAAAGTTCGACCGGATATAAATACCCAATTTTTCCCCTGTCGGGAAATTTCCAAGTGTTGGATTTTTCCGTAGTTTAACGACGTTCTAAGTAGTGCAAGTAACGCGATGGACCCTCTAGAAGACAACAAACCTTAACTCGATTATGTGACCGTCTTGAACTGCCCTTTGAACCTTCGGGTTTGGGGCAGTACGGCGTGCCACATGTGAGGCGTTGGCTTGACCCTTCTACGGCTGGACCGTTGGTACTGAGGCACGAACGGAATGTTGTTAGACTTATTTCATGTGTTGAGCTGTATCGGGAAAACTTGGGTGTTCGATTGTTCGATCGAAAAGTTTAACATTTTCTGTTTATCTGGAATGGGATACAATAATTGGAATTCACAAAAGTTATGTGATAACTGAATGAATGTTGTAAACATAGCAGTTTAGTCTCACTTGATCGGTTGCCACGGAATTTTGATGTGATCAAAAGTCCGTCGCAATCACGTAGCGTACGCGGATACTCGCCGGGTAAACTTAATAGACAGCCTCACTCCATAGCCCCGACCAAGTGACTGTAGGAGAACCCCGTAGCCGAAAGCATCCGTTCGGGTGCTCGCGGTAGCGGTGTTCCGCCTTGGTGCACTTCGTCGACGGTATCGGGGGTGCGGCCGCCTACTAAAGTTTGTGACGAGTATTCGATCAGACTGTCGGGAATCTTGTTGAATTGCCCGACTTGATATTGAAAAGTGTTTTCGATAATGAGACTAAAATGCGGGGTTTATAATTGTTAGGCATGCGATGTCTAAGGAATTCATTTGGTCAGGCATGCGATGTCTGAGGTGGTTGCGGATTCCAACTGTTGTAGTTTTACACTTTCTTTTCTGTGACCGTAAGTGTAATATGTGATATCGCCGGTTTCGTTGCTATATGTCAACGACAATTGGGATGGACATATTTACTTACGTTGATGACATATGATGTTATGTGTTGCTGGATATGTTATATTGGATCGTCGTGTTTGAATAGCCGGGGGTTTTTATGTGAGATGAGTGTTTTTCATTCTCATTCATGTAAAAACTTGTATATAATATTCTTTTATTTGGGGCGCTTCCAGGTTGTGGAAGATGTCACCCGTTATTGTATATTATTTACTTTTCCGCACTAGGATAGACCCAAGGAGGGGAGCACATCTAACCGGGTTCTGGAGTCCAGTGGGAGACCAACTCGAGGAGTCGAGTCCGGGTCTCCTAACTCTAGAATTGGTAGGGTTGCTTGCCTCTCTCGTAGGGGTCTAGGGGTGTGGGTTTGGCTATTCATCACGACCGTGGAATCCGTGTTTTATACTGGCTCGTATTGAAAACACGGACGTCCTAGTATATCCAATATTTCATATGATTCTTCTGCTGCGATATCTGTGATGTGATCATATGATGTTCTGTGATAGATACAGTATATAGTATATATGATATATTATATAGACGTTACTTATGTTTTACACCCGCGCTAGCCCTGCCCCGCTCTGCCGTTAGTCACCTAACCTAACGGTGCACGAGGGGACATCGAGGCGAATGCGGATGGCATAAGTGTACGTCGTATTTATCTGTGATGTTTAGGTACTTAAATGATGGGACTTCATTAATGTGATTAATGAAATAAAAGAAACCTAAGATGTTGTAGAATCAATTTCAAAATAAAACAGGTAGCTACAGTTCTTGCTTTGCACAGAGGTATATGTGATATATCCTGCACCTTATTCGATGAGGAAAGGACCGAGATCCCTTCACCGGGAGTGACTCCTTTAGCAATAACTGGTAGATGCTACACACTCGGTTTGTCTTTTGATTGCTTTTAAGTGTTTTTGCTTTGTACAGCGATATATATGATATATCCCGCACCTCATTCGACGAGGAAAGGACCGACGATCCCTTCACCGGGAGTGACTCCTTTAGCAAAACTAGAAAAGCCTCAAAAACACTCCATTTCAAAATTCATTCGATCCTACAACGATATCAAGTTCATTACGCAATAGGTTTTCAGAAAAACCTGTCGTAGCCCTCCGTCATTTCAGATAAATCCTGTTTAGTATTCGTGCTGCGTTTGTTGACCTTGTCAAGGCGCAGTGTGCGGTAGCTAACCAGTATTTATCTGCTTATGCATATGATGCAGATTGGGTTAGGGTAGTCGTGCGGCCTTGTTGACCTTGTCAAGGGTATTGCGGGTGGGTTTGATTCAATCAAGAAATGACGGGTAGAACTTGACTTGCGGTCTATGGTTTGTTGACCTTGTCAAGGTCATAGATTGTTCGGGGCAAAATATTATCGGGAATTTCAATTGTTGAAATTTGCATTGAGATTGCATACCTTCTATGAGATAGTTGGATCCCGATACCCGCTGTGAGTAAGAGTTACTCCTGGAAGAGTTTTATACATTACAATTAGCCGATCAAGTAGGTGTCTAGAAAGGTGTCAACGGGGTTACGCCTCTGGGAAAACGAGGTTTACATTAATTAGGTTCGTGCGAAAGCACGGGGGACCTCCCTCAAAGTACCGACACTGGCCTGGCTGAAAGATTGGCGAACTTGTAGTGTGTAATTAATCCCGGCTAGTCTTTCCTTTTAGGGTTTGAAGGAAGATTTGATAAAAAGCAGTGGGAGCCATCCTGATTAGATAAAATAATAACCAATCTATTCTTGCAAGAGCGCACGCTGAGTGTTTTCTTCTCTCTCTCTCCAGGTAGCGACCATATCACGCCTTAATCAAGATAATAATACGGAATATTGACCGAACCCGCTTGTTATACTGAGCTGGGGAACGTTGGTCCCGCTCCAACTTATAATTGTTATAAGACAGAGCAGGAAATTGGGGAATACCAGAATTCCCGTGCCGCCCAAACGAAGAGAGTGCATGCTGATGCATCATCTTCAGGTGTGTTCATTATACAGAACTGTTTCTCAGTATCCTCTGCATCCTTGGTATATGATACCGGATCAGGATCCCAGATATGTAATCTGTTACATAGGGCTACAGATAGGTAGAGAACTGAGAACGGGTGATAAGTTTCATGAGGCAGAAAACGGGGCAAGTGTTGCAGCCAAGTCTGTTGGTCACTGTCACCCTGTATTCCAAATACATTGATTCTGAACGAATGTTGTTAGATACCGAACCTGATATACAAAATCATATCAGTCTCTTTATCTGTAAAGAAATGATAAAATTTTGTATTGTTGGATAATGTTTTGAACATTTCCTATATCAAAAGTTGATCGGTTCAGGCACGTTATCTAAAAGCATTAATGTTCTAAATCAAACCACAGTTCTTAGTATATGGAACACACACACAAGAGGAAGAGTTCAGAAATGAACGAATCCTTCTTGAGGCATTGTAGACTAGGTCATATCAATGCGACCCGACTGGCTAGAGTTACATAAAGATGCATATTTAAATTAGTTTGAATTTACATCTTGTGAAACTCGCCAGTCATGTCACAAAGATAAGATGACCATAGCTCCGTTTATTGGAAACAGAGAAAGAGTTAGTGAACTCTTGGGATGATACATGTTGATGTATGTAGGTCCCCTGTCTACACATGCCAAGACCGGTTCTTTGTACTTCATTACATTCTCTGATAATCTCTCGAGATTCAGACATATGTTCCTGTTGAAACACAAGTCCGAACCTTTTGAGATATTCACAGAATATAAGTTAGAAGTAGAGAACCAATACGGGTATAAGCATTATGTCCTTTGATGTGATCAAGGAGGAGAATACTTGAGCACGGAAATCCTGGACTTTTCTAAAGGAGAATGAGATTCTCTCTCAGCATTACTCCTCCGCATACACCATAGCACGATGGTATATCGGGGCAGAGCAATCACACCCTATATGATATGGTGTGCTCTATGATGAGTACTACTGAGTTACCTTTTTTCCTTTTGGGAGTTATGCACTTGAGAAGATGCATACCTATTGAATAGGGTTCAAATCAAATCAGTTGCCTACCGCTTCATATGTGATATGGAAAGGGAAGAGCCCATGTCTTAAGCTAGTTAAGATTTGGGGTTGTCCGGCCTATGTCTAAAAGCAAAATCCGGACAAGCTCGAGGCAAGGTCTGTAATGTAGAACTGGAAATGTTCCATCTATACAAACTACAGCAGATGATTTGATAGAACCAAAGGATTCAATAGTTACCAACGAACCTCAGCCTCTCCACCGATCTAGTAGGGTTTTCTCACCCACCTGAGAGATACATAGGTTTCTCTATGACAGTGGGAGCGAGGATTGCATCATGAGATGATGACCCAACTAGTTTCGAGCAGGCCATCGAGAATAAGACTCTGTAAGAATGGCTGGATGTTTAGTGATCTGAGATGGAATCCTTATACACCAACAAAGTATGGACTTTGGTTGCTATATCTGAAGGGTTAAATCCCCATCAGGAGCAAGTATATCTTGAGAAGATTACTTGGTGTAGATGGAAAAGTTGAGACTTTCAAAGCTAGACTTGTTAAAAGTTTGCATCATTGACCAGGTGTGGATAATGATGAAACCTTTTCCAGTGGCTATGCTTAAGTCCATTCAGATCCTACTTACCACGGCTACATACCATGACTACGATATCTGGTGGTTGTGTGTCATGACTGCTTTTCTAAATGATGATTTAGAAGAGTGCGTCTATAAGTACACAGCCAGAGGGCTTCGTAAACAGTGGGAGCAGTGGAAACGTGTGCAAGATGCTTTATAGGATAAAGCAGGCATCGCGGAGTTGGAACATCTGTTTTGATGGATTAGTCAAAGAAGTTGACATCATCAAAATGGTAGATGAATCTTGTATATACAAAAAGGTAGTAGGGAGTATGGTGACGATCCTCGTAGAGTACGTGGATGACATACTCTTGATAGGGAAGGAGTTTCCTATGCTACGCTCGATCAATCTCCGCTTATCACCACAATTCTCCATATAGGATCAAAGTGATACCTCCTAAATCCTGGGTTTGGATCTATGAGATAGATCTAATTGGATGTTAGGATTCTCACTAGTTGTAGTGAGACGGTATCAACCGATCCTGGGGAGAATCACTGGAAGGGTTGCAGGGTGATAAAGACGACTGAATGTCAGTCACAGGCATTGTCTTAACCCTCAGTAAAGGGACGGTATGTTGGAAGAGTTCCAAGTAAGATACCGTGACATACTAGACGATAAAGGCAGGATACATCGCTACTTAAGATACTACCAAAGAGGCTGTTTGGGTATATATTGGTTCATAAGATGTACTATGTTCCTACCATTGTGTGACAATGGAGTTGTGGCTTATGCCAAGGAACGCCGGTCCCATCAGTGATCCAGACATATTCTAAGGCAGTATCACTTGATCATGGAGATGGTTGATCTCCAGGGAGATCGAGGTTAGGAGAGTAGACTCAGAGGACAACACAGCGGATCCACTCACGAAAGGCCTTTTCCCAGAGAGAGACTTTTATGGGATGGTTGAGTATGAGATACTGCAACCACTGCTACAGATGGCCCTAGTGCAAGTGGGAGATTGTTAGTTATATGTATGCCCTAGAGGCCATTACTGTACATAGGATGTATATTGTAGTGGATGCTGGGACATATCTAGGGAGGACTTTCTTGCTCGACATGATAGTATGCTATCTGGTTGATCTTTACCTTAACGTGTACACTGATTGTCTCTCTATTACATGTTGGTAAAGCCCTTAGGATCTGTACTTGACTACCTGGACTATGATGCGGATCATACTAGTGGGGACATGGTAGTCCATAAGTACATCCTTCAAAGTCCCTAGTCGTGGGTGTATCGAGACGGGGCATCGATATACCAGAGTAGACTAGCGTGTACCTTCTCGACCCATACAGATGGGCGATGGATGATCCCATATCCATCGGTGTTTGACATCAGAGATGATATACGGGTGCTCAGTGGAGACTGGGTACACTGGACGGACTCGCCGAGAACTCCCAGATGGTATTATACCTCACGTCAGATGGCAGTTCTCTGGTGACACTGGTACAGAGTAGTCTGTTGACCCGAGATCGTCATAGAGTCTCGTGTGGTTCCCACTGTGCTTTGATTTCCATCTTACCACGTCCAAGAGGGCGTGCAAAACGGTGGTTTTTGGGTACAGTCCCGAGTCACATGGAGGCAATGAGCGATAGGAGGGGATTCGTCTCTCCCGGTATAGGGGATTGATGTTGCGCTGTGTTCGATTGGCTATAACAGGAAATCCCTGGCCAGGGTTGCTGAGATTTACTGGTAAGTGTTACCAGTAGTTTCTCGAATAGTTATAGACCTCATATCGACACGACTTATCGAGCTATTGGGGTCTGACGTTTACCACCCCTAGGCAAGATATGCAACATATCAGACGATCAGACCGGACTGTACGGTAGTGTTACTGGTTGGATTCACTGGAGTGTGAGCGGGCTTGCTCGTCGATCTTCAGATCGCTCAATACCCAGGTGGCCGTTACGTTTAGGAGACCGCTTGTGGCTTGTGGGTGTTTGATATGATCATCGCCTGCTGCCGGCGTATTGACGAGTCTTTAGAGTCCTACACAGAGGTTTCCTGGCTCAAGCGAAACGAAATAGGAGCGCAAATGAGATATGTGCGGGACCGAGAATAATGCGTGTATGTGATACCGCATCCCATTCTCACGATAAATGTATCGATTGGTTGTATGCGATATAACCTAGTTATCGAATCAAGTATTGATTCGATAAGCCGATACATTGAATACTAGTCGGTTGTGTGCGACATGACCGGATCATTGAATCAAGTGTTGATTTAATGATTTAATGCATAATTGTATATTTGATATATTACTTTGCATTAACTAGTATCGGTTCACTTTAAAATGGATTTTCTCACTCGGGTGTGCGCATTGCATATGCGATATGATTTTGTGCACTTGCTTGTATCATGTTTGATGATGCATGCCAAACTTGGTTAAGTGTAAAGAATGAACCATGGTAATGAATGGGTTAGGGTTTTGATTTTTATTTATTCATTTATCTTTCTTATTTATTCTTTTTGGAAAAAGGAAAAAGAAAGTTAAATGGTGGCATATTTTGGATTTAGTTGAAGTTTCTTGAAACTTTGACTAAGTCTTCATTCTTGTCCTATACATAACCCTAACCATTTTAACTAACCTAAGTTAATTCTCTACACTTAACTAGAGTTAAAAGTATGATAAGTATTGTTTTATTTTCTATTTTTAATTCAAGACTTATCATATCATCTTCATCTTCTTCCATTCTTCAAGTGAAGAAAGCTTCATTTTCATCAATGGTGATTGATGATTAAGAGTGAGAAATCCATTTCTAAAGTCTACCCACTTCCTATTTCTTCATCCTCTACCTCTTGCCAAGTAGTAGAGTGTGTTTACTTCACAAGTTTCATGACTTGGTGAAGTTGTGAGCTTGATCTAGCGATGCCTCGACGTAGATCATCTTCGGCATGGACATCGACGACCTAACTTGCCCATTCTCCGACGAAGCCGACGCTAGAGCCCGGGAACTCATTAGGACAGCAAAGGGACTTCGTTGCGGAGCAATGTGTTGGAGATAGTGCCCTCAGAGTCAATTATTAGGTCACAGGTACGTGATTGTAATGATTGAGGGAGGACCTATCCCGGTAGGACAGTCTTACTCGAGATGATAGTATGCTATCTGGTTTACCTTTATCATCGTGTACTGCTTTAGGTGACCTGACACGTCGCTATTACACGTTGATAGAGCCCCTAGGATTCTTGCTTGACCACCAGCAGTATGAGGGCGATCATATAAGTGGGAGCTGGGGGTCTATAAGCTTATCCTTAAAAGGTCCCTAGTCGTGGGAGTTTCGAGACTGGGCATCGATACTCCATTAGTAGACTAGTGTATACAGTCGAGACCCCGACGAGGGGCGGTGGCCGGTCTCACAAGCCACTGGTGTCAGTAGGATCACCTAAGATGTATACAGGTGCTCATTGGGTTATGAGTACACCGGACAGGACTCGCCGGGAACATGCTAGTTGGTCATATACCAGACGTCAGATGGCAGTTCCCTGGTGACATGTGTGCAGGTTAGTTCATCGACCTGGGGATCGTCATTTGTCTCGTGTGAGTTCCCACTGTACTTTGATTACTACCCTACCACGGCTCAAAGGAGTCGTGCAAACAGGTTTTAGTTGGGTACAGTCCAGAGCCACATGGAGGCAGTGAGCGTATCTTCACGGGTTCGTCTCTCCCGGTATTGGGGGTGAGGTCGTGCTGTGTCTAGGAGAGCCATTACACAAAGTCCTTGGCCAAGGCAAGGAGATTTACTGGTAGGTATTCCAGTAGTATCTCAGGGTGTTCTGGGCTACACTCCGACACGACTTGTACCGCTTTTGGGGTTCTGACTTTTACCAACCCCCTAGGCCCGCCATGCGATACTCATAGACGAACGGACCGGACTGCACGGATATTGTCACTGACAGGCTCAGTTGGGTGTCGGGGTGAGCTTCCTCATCGACGTCCCTTTTGGTCAATAGCTGGTGGCCCGTCACGTATTGGCATATACCTCTGACGTGCTAGTGGTTAAATCCACAGCCATAGTATTGACGAGTCTTTAGAGTCCACCACAATTACAGTTACTCAGCTTTCGGGCGAAAGGTTGTAGAGGCCGTATGGAGATATGGCAAGGTCCGATCAGATACGTGCGGTATTGCACGGATCAGGATCGGACAGTTTGTACTATAGGCCGTATGGTTATATGGCAGCGTTCGATCAGATACGTGCGGTATTGCACGGATCAGGATCGAACAGATATTACTAGCCGGTTTTGGTATAAGCCGAATTCTAGTATAGTACAGTGTAGATTTTGTCTCATTGCATTTGTATTTCGGTCGAAATACAGATGCGGGTGTGTATGCACAGTATCGGGGTTTTCCTGTAATTTATTACAGGACCAGTTTTCTGGAGTTGCCAGTTTGCTTTCCGTTTCGGCCAATTTCCTTTGTTCCGTTCATTGGCCGAAGATTGGTGGAGGAGGGTTTATTTGCATTGTTGCAAATAGGCATTTGTGGAGGGGGTCTTTGCTTTTTGTAGCATCATGATAGTCTTCATGATGGTGCACCATCCATTGACTTGCTTGACTTTCTTTATCATCATGGTTTTGATGATGGTTGTTGATGATGAGAGATGGTTGTTAGTTGAGTGTTGGTTTTGCTTTGTTATCATTTGGTTCATATGATAACCATTCCTCTCTCTCTCTTGTTTTTGAGATGAGAATGGCTCCCATTATTTTTGAGACTCCTCTCTCCATTCTCACTCTCCTTCTCCTCTAGTGATGGCCGGCCACCATGAGGGTGGGTTGCCTATTTTTGTAGTGGGGATTTTTGCTCTCTTGATGTTAGAAAAATCCCCAAGTTCCTCCACATTGTTCTTGTATCATCCCTCCACCTAAAATGGCATCTCCATGAACCCCAAAGTGAGACTTGAGGACTACATATTCTACAGCATATCTTGGGCACGTCGAGTAGCCGGCTTCGTGCCCGAGTTGCCTCGGCATTGAGGTGGGAGCCCGTAAAAGAAGAAGGCGATGTGGTGCACTTCCGGCGACGAGGAGGAGACGGGACTTTTCCGCAGGAGATCGGGACCATGACGAGAAGACCGGAGGACTTGGATCGTCGGTATATCTCTAACCCATCTTCTTGTTAGCTTAGACTTGTTAATGGTTACGATCCGGGTGTTTAGTGCGCGGTGGTGCCGGTTTGCTAAGTCCGCAAAATTTAAGTTATTCACCGCTTCCGCATTCCGGCGTCGGATTGACGGCCGGGGCGCCGCCGTGCACTTACAGTGGTATCAGAGCCTCGCCATTAACTTAGTCTAGCTTTGTGTAATGTGTTTGCATTTCCGATTGATCAAAAAGTTCCAAAACCCGTATTACCTTCGCATCAGTTTCTGTTGAAAATTTTTGGTCTCGAAAAATTTTTCAGGTGGTCTCAGAATGATGTGCAGGGAGTTATAAGAACACTGAAAAAATTTCGTAGCACGATCCCTCCGTACGACCGCGGAAGGGCGGCCAAAACCCTCTTCTGGCCGCGCTTCCGCCGCAAGTTTGTGGGCTCGTGTGATTATTTTTTTTGCAGTGGGCTTATGGGCTTATTTCAGGGGTTTTGGGATATTAAAGTTGGGCCAATTGTTTCTGTGAGTGCTACAGTTTTCTTTGGGGCCCACTTGTTAATTGTTTGATCAATCGGAAATTTTTTAAACACATTTTTCACAGTATTTACATTATATCTGCGACCGTGAATGTCACACGATCGGTAAATCCGGTCTAACTGCTATAGCCCGGTTAGACGGATTTGCGAACGTGATTTTCACGTTGATGTTCTATGTATTTGCTGTGTTGTTGCGGATCGGTCGTGGGGGATAGCCTGGATGCAATGCTAGTACTGTTGTGGTTGTATTATGTACATTTGATATTGCGGGGCGAGCGTCCGACATGTAGACTGCCGTCACTGCCTGTTTGTATTATTATTTTGGGGCACGACCTGGTTGCGGTCGATGTACCCGTTGTATGTATATTTTACTTTCTGTACTAGGATTGCCCCGCGAAGGGGTGCACGGATAGCCGGGTTCTAGAGGGCAACAAGCCCGCATCTCATGGCATTGAGACGGAGGGGGCTTCACTCTAGGATTGGCGGGCTATTCGCCGCACTCGTAGGGGGTACAGGTTGACCCAGGAGGGGTGCCCAAGTTGCCGGATTCCGTGAAGTGCTGGGTGGTCCATTCACGGCGCTGAAGGGGGCTGCCTCGCTTCAGGTTTTGGCGGGTAACTTGCCGCGCCCGTAGGGGTCTAGGTTTTCATTGCACAGGCTATCCACACGACCAGGGGAACATCGGGTTTCAACGGCTCTGTGAAACCCGGGGATCCCAGATATCTGTATTGTTTCTATGATGCTGTACATTTCTGTGATGTTGTTTTTTATTCACGCCTTGAGCGAATATAATATATTGGTATATATATTAGTAGATGTTGTATATGTTTTACATCCGCGCTAGTCCAGTCCCCGCTCTGTCGTTAGTTAGTTAACCTAACGGGTAATGACGGGACCCAGTGGCGAATGCGGATGGCATATACGTACATCAGTATATTTTCGTTCTTTTTGGTGTGATCAGTTGATGGGACTGCGTTGATTCGGATCAATGCAAGTTAAAAAAAAACCTAATCTGATGTTGTTGGAACACTTTTCAAAAAGCTGTTATTGCAAGGACGTTCACTTTTGTTTTGCATCGTGGTATTCAGTTGGAATATCCTGCTCCTCAGTCGACGAGGCAAGGGCCGAGATCCCTTCACCGGGAGTGACCCCTTGGACAGAAGTTTGCGTCAGAGCATTAACTTCACTATAGCCGATTACTTTTGCTTTGCACCGTGGTATTCAGTTGGAATATCCTGCACCCCATTCTACGGGGAAAGAGCCGAGATCCCTTCACCGGGAGTGACCTCTTTAGCGAAGGTTTTCGTCACTATATTTTCAAAAAGCTATCCGTTCCTTCGATGATATCAAGTTCACTACGTTAAAGGTTTTCGCCAGAAACCATTCGTAGCCCTCCGTCGTTTCATATGGGTAGTCAATAGTATTCAAGCTGTGTTTGTTGGCCATAGTCAAGGCACAGTGTTTGGTAGCTGTTGGGTGTTCATATGCTGCATAGATAGATGCGTTGGTTTGGGACAGTCGTATAGCCTTGTTGGCCCTAGTCAAGGGCTTGTACGGGTGGATTCAAATCAACCTGGATAATGACGGGTAGAACTTGACATGTGACTTATGATTTGTTGGCCTTAGTCAAGGTCATAAGAGCATGGGGCAGAAATCACATCGGGAGTTTCAAAAGAACTGAAACTTGCCAGATATGCGCATACCTTCTGGAGTGTGATGACATGAGCGGATTCCGTCACGTTGTCATGCGATGAGAGTTGGATCCCGATTCCCACTGATGAGTTAGTTTACTCCTCGGGTAACCCCGACTAATTCTTCTTTCAGGTTTGGAGGAGAATTTGAGGTACAGTGGGAGGATTCCAGATTAGATAAATTGGTGACCATTCTGATCTAGGTTAGAGTGCACGCTGAGTGTTTTCTTTTCTCTCTCTCTTTGGCAGCGACCATTGACCCGACCCTAAGACTTTGACTCAGTGACCAAGTTGACCGAACCTTCTTTAACACCGGCTTTTGGATTGTCAGAGTTGCAAACCTCATTGCCACTCCTACTTTTACCCTTTTCTCCAGGACACCCCGTTTTACCACGAACGTCCACTTCCATTGGACAAAACCATCGTATGGTTAGATACGAACTCGAAAGAATTTATTCGAGGATGGTTTCCGGTTCTGGAGAAAACGGATAGGATTATTCAGTTGTCTTTTCCTTTTACTCTCTCTCAGGTTACGAGTACTCCTTGGTTTAGGGGTAGTACACCTATTACGCAAATTGGATTGTCTTCTTCCAAACCTTAGGCTGGTGCCGACCGGTAGGGAATGAAGAAAACCAATTAGCATAACGATGGTGTGCAGAAGGTATTAAGTTCAGACAAAGCAAGGGATTAGTAAGAGGGCAAAGTAAATTGCAACAGATATTCACGACCAAACCAAATATTTCGTTACCACTCCCACATCACCTTTGTATTTCTCCAGGACACTCCGTATCACTACGAAGATCCACAGTTTATTTGGATACTCCATCGTATGGTTATATACAAACTCGAATGGAACTTGTTCCAGTTCGGGGATGGATTCTGGTTCAGGAGAAATAGGAATAAGGTTTATTCGGTTGTCTTTTATCTTCACCCTCTCTCATTGCGAGTGTTCCTAGGATTGGGACAGTACACCCATTATGCTTATTGGATAATCTTCTTCCAAACCATAGGCTGGTACCGAACGGTAGGGAAGGAAGAAAACCATTTGGCCTAAAGGGGTGTGCAGAAGGTAAAGACTAAAGACATATGAAGGGATTTGGAGAGGTGGCAAAGAATTATACGGTTATAGTTGTGAATCTGGATAATGGTAGAGGCATTACTAGGAATACCGGGATACCCCATCGGAACATTTCAATGTTTCAGGTTCACTGTGTACAGTTAAAGGAAAACTGATTTCCCGATTAGACACTTGCTCCAGGGTATGTATTTACCAGGAATGATTCTCACATCTGTATGGTTTTACAGATGATGAGTGGGAGTAGGTTATTGGGAATTGGGTGATCATCCTCATTATATCGGGATTCGTTGTAATCGGTGATATTTGGGGAAATCACCTGGGCTGTTTGCCGGTCGGCAAATATTTGGTTTTGAATATCCGCAGTTATGCACCAATTTCAAATTGATATATCTGTACGTCTATTTTCATAGAGTGAGATGTACCTTTTTGAAATCATGTCTATGACATTTACCTATATCAGTGGATGGTTAGGTAAGGAACATTAAACAGCGGTGTAATTCTTCTTAACCATAAGTACAGTTTTCAACCTACGACACACAGTGAATGAGTTATCAGACTCAAGGGACTTGTACAGAGTTTTGTATGTTGTCCAGGGTCCATTAGGACAGAGGGGTTGGTCCTCATACTATATTCTGTTTACTTTTAACTTCTCTAGTTCTTAGACATGTGTTTCGTAGAAACACAGGGTCTAAGTTTTGAGGAGTTATAGGTATTTGAATAGAGTAGAGAACCAAGTGTAGCAAGTATCGGGATTCTTCAAGGTGATCGAAGATGTAGATACTTGTGTATGGTATTCAGTTGATAAAGAGATCTTGCTTCTCTTTCAGGTTACTCATAATTGGAAGTATTCCTAAGTTGAGTAACGCTGATCGGCCTCCTTCCATTTAGTTGACATGCGCTGGGGACAGCTGCATGATTTGAATCTGGTTCAATTAAATCAGTGCCTCTGTTTCTATATTGGATATAGAACAGTTCATATCTTAACGATGTTAAGGTACGGGGAGTTGTCCGGTTTATGATTAAAACCAGACACTGGACAACTTAAGGCACGTTTCTGTAATGGCTGTTTGTGGGTTGACCCAGGCTATGACGAGGGTTGACTTTCTACCATCTGGATGAACAATAGCGATATTGTTCTAGACTCGCCACAGTTTTATTAAAAATGGATTTTTTCAGAAAACAATAGTGGGAGTATGGTAGAACTGGAAGTGATTCCAGAACCACAAACGATTACTGAAGATTTGATAAGGAACCTAAAGATTCAATCTGGATTGACATTCCATTGGCCACTCCGCAGATAAGGTGGGTAACTTCAGGCACCCGAGAGGCACTACGGTAGCCTCAAGGACGGTGACAGGGAAGTTCTTGTTTACCCACAATTGCCATTGCTGTTGTTCCAGGTTACGAGACCCGGCGGAAGGATGAGTATAGCGTCGTTCTAAACCAGTTTTAGAAGTGTGCGTCTATATGACTCTGCCAGAGGGTTGTCGTAGTCAGTGGGAGCAGCGGAAGCATTGGTGGACAGGTAGCTTATGTCTATTTATAGACTAGAGCAGATGTAGCGGAGATAGATCATCTATTTCTGACGTGACAGTCATGGGTTTGACTTCATCAGAATAGGGGATGGATCTGTTGAGAAGGTAGTAGGGTGTGATATCCTGGTATTTGGATGATATACACAGAGTAGGAAAAGAAACTCCTACACTACGATCGGTTATACTTTGGTCGTCACACAGTTGTTTCTCCACAAAGGAAATGGATTTTATATCAGACATACTGGTTACTAGATCTATGGTCTTAGATCTAGATTTGGGTGGTTTCCCAATCAGGGTACTTGACAGCATTCTAAGAGTATTTAGGATGGACGACTCCTGGCACGGTAGTGTACCTGCAGGTAATGGAGTCACCCTCTCCAAAGGTGTCTTACAGACTAAAGGGGAGAGGGACGGGCATGATTGGCAGATCACTTGCTCAGGCAATTGAGTCAATCGTGAGATGTCAAGTACCACACCAGATGTTGTTCTTGCACTAGATGCAATAAGTTGACATTAATCCAATCCTGGAGAAACAGTCGGAAGCAGTTTTAGAACATAAGTGGATGTTCTAGGGAGATGATAACGACAGCCTCATTCAGGAGACAGTTATCATTCCAGGCTTCCAAGGTGACATGGACGACAAGGAGGTTGTCAGAGTTATAGTTTTCCTTCTGATGAGGGGCAGTATTTTGGACAGGTGGTCCAAGGCAATACTGAGGGAGGCATGGCGCGCTGGACACTGATTAAGTTCAGTTGTCAATACAGTCTAAGAAGTTTGGATTTGGAGTTCATTTATGAGCTACGTCCCATCAGACATCCAGACATATTCTAAGACTGATATTGCTCATTTCGGGAGATGGTTTTCTCCGTGAACTTGAGATATAGAGAGACATAGGAAGAAACAACTAAGCGGATCCACTCACTGAGGCTATTCCTCGAACGCAAAAGTTCCGCAAACGAGCTTTGTGAGACTGACTAGTAGAGGAGTTGGATGTTCGGTATCACACGGGCTGTGAGTATGCGACATCGCAATAATTAGCCTTGAGTGCAAGTGGGAGATTGTTGGAGATAGTGCCCTCAGAGTCAATTATTAGGTCACAGGTACGTGATTGTAATGATTGAGGGAGGACCTATCCCGGTAGGACAGTCTTACTCGAGATGATAGTATGCTATCTGGTTTACCTTTATCATCGTGTACTGCTTTAGGTGACCTGACACGTCGCTATTACACGTTGATAGAGCCCCTAGGATTCTTGCTTGACCACCAGCAGTATGAGGGCGATCATATAAGTGGGAGCTGGGGGTCTATAAGCTTATCCTTAAAAGGTCCCTAGTCGTGGGAGTTTCGAGACTGGGCATCGATACTCCATTAGTAGACTAGTGTATACAGTCGAGACCCCGACGAGGGGCGGTGGCCGGTCTCACAAGCCACTGGTGTCAGTAGGATCACCTAAGATGTATACAGGTGCTCATTGGGTTATGAGTACACCGGACAGGACTCGCCGGGAACATGCTAGTTGGTCATATACCAGACGTCAGATGGCAGTTCCCTGGTGACATGTGTGCAGGTTAGTTCATCGACCTGGGGATCGTCATTTGTCTCGTGTGAGTTCCCACTGTACTTTGATTACTACCCTACCACGGCTCAAAGGAGTCATGCAAACAGGTTTTAGTTGGGTACAGTCCCGAGCCACATGGAGGCAGTGAGCGTATCTTCAGGGGTTCGTCTCTCCCGGTATTGGGGGTGAGGTCGTGCTGTGTCTAGGAGAGCCATTACACAAAGTCCTTGGCCAAGGCAAGGAGATTTACTGGTAGGTATTCCAGTAGTATCTCAGGGTGTTCTGGGCTACACTCCGACACGACTTGTACCGCTTTTGGGGGTCTGACTTTTACCAACCCCCTAGGCCCGCCATGCGATACTCATAGACGAACGGACCGGACTGCACGGATATTGTCACTGACAGGCTCAGTTGGGTGTCGGGGTGAGCTTCCTCATCGACGTCCCTTTTGGTCAATAGCTGGTGGCCCGTCACGTATTGGCATATACCTCTGACGTGCTAGTGGTTAAATCCACAGCCATAGTATTGACGAGTCTTTAGAGTCCACCACAATTACAGTTACTCAGCTTTCGGGCGAAAGGTTGTAGAGGCCGTATAGAGATATGGCAAGGTCCGATCAGATACGTGCGGTATTGCACGGATCAGGATCGGACAGTTTGTACTATAGGCCGTATGGTTATATGGCAGCGTTCGATCAGATACGTGCGGTATTGCACGGATCAGGATCGAACAGATATTACTAGCCGGTTTTGGTATAAGCCGGATTCTAGTATAGTACAGTGTAGATTTTGTCTCATTGCATTTGTATTTCGGTCGAAATACAGATGCGGGTGTGTATGCACAGTATCGGGGTTTTCCTGTAATTTATTACAGGACCAGTTTTCTGGAGTTGCCAGTTTGCTTTCCGTTTCGGCCAATTTCCTTTGTTCCGTTCATTGGCCGAAGATTGGTGGAGGAGGGTTTATTTGCATTGTTGCAAATAGGCATTTGTGGAGGGGGTCTTTGCTTTTTGTAGCATCATGATAGTCTTCATGATGGTGCACCATCCATTGACTTGCTTGACTTTCTTTATCATCATGGTTTTGATGATGGTTGTTGATGATGAGAGATGGTTGTTAGTTGAGTGTTGGTTTTGCTTTGTTATCATTTGGTTCATATGATAACCATTCCTCTCTCTCCCTTGTTTTTGAGATGAGAATGGCTCCCATTATTTTTGAGACTCCTCTCTCCATTCTCACTCTCCTTCTCCTCTAGTGATGGCCGGCCACCATGAGGGTGGGTTGCCCATTTTTGTAGTGGGGATTTTTGCTCTCTTGATGTTAGAAAAATCCCCAAGTTCCTCCACATTGTTCTTGTATCATCCCTCCACCTAAAATGGCATCTCCATGAACCCCAAAGTGAGACTTGAGGACTACATATTCTACAGCATATCTTGGGCACGTCGAGTAGCCGGCTTCGTGCCCGAGTTGCCTCGGCATTGAGGTGGGAGCCCGTAAAAGAAGAAGGCGATGTGGTGCACTTCCGGCGACGAGGAGGAGACGGGACTTTTCCGCAGGAGATCGGGACCATGACGAGAAGACCGGAGGACTTGGATCGTCGGTATATCTCTAACCCATCTTCTTGTTAGCTTAGACTTGTTAATGGTTACGATCCGGGTGTTTAGTGCGCGGTGGTGCCGGTTTGCTAAGTCCGCAAAATTTAAGTTATTCACCGCTTCCGCATTCCGGCGTCGGATTGACGGCCGGGGCGCCGCCGTGCACTTACACAATGGAGGTGGAGCACCGGATCTACAAAGGTTGTATTTCCGATTCTTATAGTTAAGTGTTAACTAGTTAGCTTTTTCGCCTAGTTTTCTAGCAAACGATCCGTAGTCGGGTATCTCGGCACGTTAAAATTTGAAATTGCCATGGTCGATGGCTTGTGAGACCTCTCTAGTGTGCCTAGGAACCCTACACAGACTACTCTGTACCAGTGTCACCAGAGAACTGCCATCTGACGTAAGGTATAATACTATCTGGGAGTTCTCGGCGAGTCCGTCCAGTGTACCCAGTCTCTACTGAGCACCCGTATATCATCTCTGATGTCAAACACCAATGGATATGGGATCATCCATCGCCCATCTGTATGGGTCGAGAAGGTATACGCTAGTCTACACTGGTATATCGATGCCCTGTCTCGATACACCCACGACTAGGGACCTTGAAGGATGTACTTATGGACTACCATGTCCCCACTAGTATGATCTGCATCATAGTCCAGATAGTCAAGTACACACCCTAAGGGCTTTACCAACATGTAACAGAGAGACAATCAGTATACACGTTTAGGTAAAGATCAACCAGATAGCATACTATCATGTCGAGCAAGAAAGTCCTCCCTATATATGTCCAAGCATCCACTACAATATACATCCTATGTATAGTAATGGCCTCTAGGGCATACATATAACTAACAGAATCGAGGTATTCCTGCAAAGACACTGATTTCCTTACGGGTCGACGCAAATTAAGATGTTCTCGTCAAGGACGTTGATTTCCCTGAATCGACGTTTTGCCAAGGACACTGATTTGCCCGGAGTTGAGACGAATAGAGGTATTCCTGCAAAGACACCGATTTCTCTACAGGTCGACGTGAATCGAGATGCTCTCGCCAAGAACGCTGACTTCCCTAAATCGAGGTTTTGCCAAGGACACTGATTTCCTCGGAGTTGAGACGAATCTAGGTATTCTTGCAAAGACACTGATTTCCATGCGGATCAACGCGAATCGAGATGCTCTCATCAAGGACGCTGATTTCCCTGAATCGAGGTATTATCAAGGACACTGATTTCCGTGGAGTTGAAACGAATCGAGGTATTCCTGCAAAGACAATGATTTCTCTGCTGGTCGACACGAATCGAGATGCTCTCGTCAAGGACGCTGATTTCCATGAATCGAGGTTTTTGCCAAGGACACTGATTTCCTCGGAGTTGAGATGAATCGAGGTATTCCTGCAAACACACTGATTTCCTTGCGAGTCGACACGAATCGAGATGCTCTCATCAAGGATGCTGATTTCCTTGAATCGAGGTATTTTCCAAGGACACTGATTTCCTCGGAGTTGAGATGAATCGAGGTATTCCTGCAAAGACACTGATTTCCTTGCGGGTCAACACGAATCAAGATGCTCTCCTCAAGGACGCTGATTTCCCTGAATCGAGGTATTTTCCAAGGATGCTGATTTCCCTGGGGGTTGAGATGAATCGAGGTATTCCTGCAAAGACACTGATTTCCTTGCGGGTCGACGCGAATCAAGATGCTCTCGTCAAGGACGCTGATTTCCTTGAATCGAGGTATTTGGCAAGGACACTAATTTCCTCGGAGTTGAGACAAATTGAGGTATTCCTGCAAAGACACTGATTTCCTTGCAGGTCGACGTGAATTAAGATGCTCTCGTCAAGGTCGTTGATTTCCCTGAATCGAGGTATTTTCCAAGGACGCTAATTTCCCTGGAGGTTGATATGAATCGAGGTATTCCTGCAAAGACACCGATTTCCTTGCGGTTCGATGCGAATCAAGATGCTCTCGTCAAGGACGCTGATTTCCCAGAATCGAGGTATTTGCCAAGGACACTGATTTCCTCGGAGTTGGTATTCCTGCAAAGACACTGATTTCCTTGCGGGTTGACATGAATCAAGATGCTCTCGTCAAGGACGCTGATTTTTCTGAATCGAGGTATTTGCCAAGGACGCTGATTTTCCTGGGGGTTGAGACGAATCGAGGTATTCCTGCAAAGACACTGATTTCCTTACGGGTCGACGCGAATCAAGATGTTCTCGTCAAGCATGCTGATTTCCCTGAATCGAGGTTTTTTGCCAAGGACATTGATTTCCTCGGAGTTGAGACAAATCGAGGTATTCCTGCAAAGACACTGACTTCTCTTCGGGTCGACGCGAATCGAGATGCTCTCGTCAAGGATGCTGATTTTCCTGAATCAAGGTATTTTCCAAGGACACTGATTTCTCTGGGGTCGGCTGACTTGTTTCCGAGGCGGAGCGTTGATCCGGCAAGGAAGTCATTGGTTGACTCTAGGTTGTCTGTGGACCGTAGAGTCTTGGAACTAGGACTTTGCCGTGGCTCCGCTTTGTTGATGTCGCGTCCGAATCCTGTTGGAATGAGGAGGAACGCTGTTGTTGTTCTCTTGAGATGCAGATGTTGCCATCGAGACTTGTCTTTATTTCTGATGGAGTCTGGTGGGATGATATGGTTCCCTCTTTGTTTGCGCCCTTGGATTGTATATAGGGATCGATGTGATCTCACCTGTAGGGCAAAAGTTTCATTTCATATGTACATTTTTTGTTTTCTTTCCGCGATGCTCTATCATTTCAGCTTTTTGTATCGCGCAAGTCACGATTGCCCAATCATTTTGGCTATTTTCCACAGTGCCCAATCATTTCGGCTATTTGTTTTATTTACTCGCTGCTTTTTATTGCGAGTTGCCCAACCATTTCGGCTATTTTATATGCATACATTTTTACTTGCTGATTTCGTTGCAAGTTACCCCATCATTTCGGCTATTTTATATGCATACATTTTTACTTACTGATTTCGTTGCAAGTTGCCCCATCATTTCGGCTATTTCATATGCATTTTTGGCTCGTTGACTTTTCGCCACAAGTGTGGAACTTAGAATCTGGTGCCAATCTTAGCATCATCATCACTGCGACTGGAATATTGCCAGGAGCGAATCATCATTTTCCATGAACGGACTTGGAATTTGATACCGATTTAGGCCTCAGCATTGCTGCAACTGGGATATTGCCAGGAGCGAATCATCATTTGCCTCTGTCGATGTCGAACAAAGGTGGCTTAGCAAACAGGGTTAGGATCCTGTCGACTAAAGCTTTTGACTTTATGAGCCGTAAGGGTCTCATAAAGGTGTTTCTCCCTACGAGTCGTGAGGATCTTGTAGGTGCATTTTCTCCTTAGGAATCGTAAGGATTCCTAAGTGTGTGTTCTCTTATAAGTCGTAAGGATCTTACAAGAGTGTTTTCTCCTTGCAAGTCGAGAGGACCTACAAGTGTTTGTTCACCGTGTGAGCATATCCCTAGTCGCTGGTGGGACTCTGTTAGGGAAATGTTTATTCGTGCCCCTGGATTGTATACAAGGGTCAATATTGAACCGCTTGTAGGGCAATCTGGGAAATATGATGGCTTAAGAACAGGTTCAGATCCCTATAGCTTAAGGCTTTTGAATCCCATGAACCGTGAGGGTCTCAAAGGGTAATTCTCCTTACGAGTCGTGTGAATCTCGTAAGTGTGCTTTCTCCTTAGGTATCGTGGGGATTCCTAAGTGTGTTGCTCCCTTATGAGTCGTAAGGATATCACACAGGTATTTTCTCCTTACAGGGTCGAGAGGACCTTGCAGGTGTCTTTTATCAAGATTGTGCCCTTTCGGGTTTTCACAAACTCGCCGGTAGTCCTGCTGTTTTTACTCACGGAGCCCTTTCGGGTTTTCATCCGTGCCCTTCTCGGTTATGGACGTACCATTTTTTTTGGTGGTGCGTCAGCCTTGGGATGCTGCGGTCTGTAGTAGTTTATAGACGTCTTGGTCAGTTGCAAGTTTTAGGACATTGCGATCCATCGTTAGTTTAGGGACGTTTCGGTCCGAAGTAGCTTTGAGGCGAAGTTTCGCCGGATGCTTTATGAACAAGTAGGTTTCTTCTTGATAGACCTTGTCACATAATCCAAGGATTTTGGCACTGCTCCTGCCCCCAGCTCCTCTACGTTATCTCCAAACTCCGAGTGAGCTGCTTTGTTACTTAGCGATAAATGAGCGATCATGTGGCAACTTGCCACATAATCTTTGGATTTTTCTGACAAGTCGTCTCCCTCATCATTGTCGTTATCTTCACTCTCAAGGATGTGATTAAGAAACTCTTGAAGTGTGACCGGGGTTCGTGCCTTTTGGTTGTATTCCTCCAGTGCGTCAATATGCTTTTGCAGATCCATGCGCTTGTCGTCAGACTGCGCAGGCCTTTTGGTCTTCTTCTTTTTCTTTGAAGACTTTGATGGCTGGGCCTGGGTGTTTTGCCCATTGCTACTAACTCCTGATGTTGGGTGTGGTTTCAGCATCCCATCGATGATCTTCGGCTCTTGCGGGCTTCTCCATCTGGTCGCTGGACCTGTTTGAAGACCTTTCAGCATCCTTTTAGTTTTTGCCGAAAGAGCAACTTCCCATGGAGCTTCCTCTATAAATGAGCATGATGCCCTCAGCGTGTCCACCCTTTTAGGAGTGTGCTGTTGAGGGGGACTCACCTTCCAGTTTTCAGATAGCGCGAACTTGCCCTGTTGGTATTGGTCTTCAACCCAGTTTTTGAAGATGTAGCAGTCTTCGATCGGATAGCCCAATACACGGTGGTAGGGGCAGTAATTTGGATTGTTGACGTCATTCGGTTGCTGTGGGTGTCTCGACTCCGGTAGAGTAATGAGCCCATTGCGCACAGCCAGTTCAAACAGTTTCCTTGTTTTATCCTGGGGAAACGAGTAAGAACGTCTTAACTTCTCATCGAGGGATTGTCGCTTGTTGCTTTGTCGAACAACTGGTCTCAAGCCACTCGGTTGTTGTTGAGCGTTGGCGACGAAGGTTGCTTTCCCTTTCCCCTTCTCATTCCGAGGATCCGCCTTTGAGAAGGACGGTCTATGACCCATCTGATCCATTTGGGCTAGCTTGTCAATCAAGGCCTGAAAAGTAGTTGGCTTGAAGAACATCATGAATTGAGATATGGTCGCCTGAGGGTCGAGAGTACCCACGAACATGCCAACCGCAGGAGCCTCTTCGATGCGTTGTTCGCACTTCGACCATAGATTCCGCCACCGTATCGCGTACTGGACCCAAGTTTCGCCTGGCTTCACCCTGGCATTGATCAGTGCCGTGATTTTCGCTAGCAGTCGCAAAACGTTGGGTGAATAGCAGCTCCATCTCTGCAAATATCTTGATAGAGTCATTCAGGAGTTCCGAATACCACTCGAATGCCGTCTCCGACAAGCTGCCAACAAACTGGCGGAGCAGTAGTTTATCATCACCTCCAGTGTTGCCGCACAGAGCCCTAAATTGAGCAACGTGCTTGTGTGGATTTCCTGTCCCCTTAAATACGTGGAATTTGGGGATCGTGTATCCCAGTGGGTACTTTATCTGGTCGTACCAACCCGGATAGGGTCGTCCAGTCTTAACAATTTGCCCAGCCGCATCATTCGCTTGATGAACTCGTATCTGCTGAGCGATGTAATCATCCAGGACGGCTTTTGAGATGGTTTCCTCTTTGGCTGCTGAACAAGCCGGAAGAGGGTTTAGCGTCTCCGCTTGGTCGTCTTCGAGGATAATCGGAAGATTTTCAGCTGGAGGATCCGGCTGTAACATCATCCCGACCATGTCTTGGAATAAGAACGCCATTCGTTTTATGTTGGCAGCTTGTTCCGCTGCCTCTTTGTCCTTCTTCTCAAGGATTCTGCGGAGGAACTCAGCATTAGTTTCTTGTTTATGACGCTGCTCTGACGATGTCTCTAGGCTTTCTTTTGGCCCAGTGAGTGCGGCCATCTGTGTTAACATTTCCTGGAGCTTTTGCTGTTGCTCCTGGGCTTTTGTCACAGATCGAGTGAGTGGTCGATGACCCATCGAGATACGGCTATCCTCTTTCCCGGATGCCATATAAACAGTGTGCACCACCATGCCCCAGACTTAGGGCATTTGGATTCAGTGCCTTTGAGCTTTGTCGCAGACACGGGGACTTTCTCAGGCCTTCTCCTCTTATGGGCGGTCAAAGTTGAGGGGGCCGTTGCAGTAGGCACCCAAGTAGCTGTCGCCTTCTGTGGCTTGACAGGGTGGTTCTCTTCTTGCCAAACCTTCATATTTTCCTGTCGACCAGGGTAGTCTTGATCAATCACCAAGTTTTGGACTTGACACCAGACTTTGTAAATCTTAGAGGACTGCTTCTGAGTGGGCTGTTCGAGCTTCGCCTTTGTGGCATTCTCCACAGGCGGAGGAGACCTTTTCAGAACAGCGATCAGAGAGTTCTTGCGGACCCTCCTAAGTAGCTCAAAGCTGTTCCCGCTTGGAATAGCAGCATCAACTTCCACCGTTGGAGCTGGCGGTGTCAGTCCGGAAGGTGAACAGCCCCCAGCTTTCCTCACTTGGCGCCAGTGGCAACGTCGAGCATGTCGTGCGGCCGGGATCACCTCCGCTGTTGGATGAGCTTCTTCATGCCCCCTGGTTTGAGGAGAGACTGTTATTGGTGCTAGCCTGTCAAAGACTGACACCCGTTGAGAGGGGGTAGTCATTCTTGCGAAGGTCGACTTTAGAACAGGGGAAACAACCTTCATGACTTTGTCTGGAACGGGAGCTGAAATGGTCAGTCTTGTGAAGACCGACCCCTTAGCAGAAGAAGCCGCCTTGGTGGCTTCAGGAATAGGAATGGATACCCGCTTTTGGATAACCTCTTCCGGAATTGTGGGCTTCTTCATGGGCCCATCTGAGCTTCGGCCCAGTCTGTTGAAAACTGAGGTAGTGGACTTAGACGACCAGTTGAGAGGGGCCGCAGTAGTGATAAGCCGATCAAAGAACGACTTCTTCTGAGCTTCTTGCAATGATACAGGGGCGTCAAAGCTCATGGGTAGGAGCATGGTCCTAAAGAATAGCCCAGTGGTGGCTTGGGTCACTTGTTCCACCGGTATTGTAAAAAGGGAGGCCGCTTGGGGCCCGTAAGTCACTCCTCCGGATAGGATGGAATGAGAGTTGTTGTTGCAGCTGGAACAGTTAGAGGCCATTGATGTTCTTTTTTCTGCACGGGAGCAAAACCAAATCTTAGTACCTCATACCTAAGGGCAACCTTATCAAACCACGACTTGTTCGCGAAACACGACACATGAAGTGTGGAGTGGAAAGAGGAAAAGGTCCCACTGGGCATGACGGAATCTGTTCTCCGCCGAACACAGAGACGAGACCGCATAGGTTCGTCTTGCATGAATTTTGAGGGTAGATGCTATTTGGTGCTATTCGTCCACCTCTCCGAAGATACCAAGTTGATTTATGACACCGTGTATCGAAAGTTTAGACAGATGCGACCGATGTAGCAGACTTCGTCAGATTCCCCCTCGTTGAGGGTTTTTTGATTATGGGACGCTCTTCCCTATAGGCGCAAGCCCCTGCAGTTAATTACGCTACCGCATCGCGGTAACCACTTTCTCCTTCTCCAGATGATCACTTCGTGTCGTGGGTATTTGTTTTGTTTTTGGTTGCCCGTGGATTGTATACGGAGACTAATTTATATTGTCACCCGTAGGGCGTGGATTAGTCCAAATCCGTATCTTCTCAAATTTGGGTTTGGGGTTTGGTTTAAGGATATGTTAGTCTCATTTGAGACTAAGATCAACTTAAACATTTGTTAAGGATACATTAGTCTAATTTTCAACTAAGATCAACTTAACGAGATCGTTTAGATCCAACAAAAGAGCATTTGGACTCTATTGCTTTAGTTTAGGGACTTTGCGGTCCATAATTAGTTTAAGGACATTACGGTCCAAGGTTAAGGACATCATAGTCCATAGGCTTAAGGACCCTACAGTCCAAGGTTAAGGACATCATAGTCCATGGGTTTAAGGACCCCACAATCCAAGGTTAAGGACATCATAGTCCATGAGTTTAAGGACCCTACAGTCCAAGGTTAAGGACATCATAGACCATGGGTTTAAGGACCCCACAGTCTAGTTTAAAGACGTCATAGTCTATGGAATGTATAGTTGTCGGGACCCATCACTTTTCAGAAGACGTTGAAGAATTACAACGACAAATATCAGAGGAGTGAAGAGATGTACCCTTGAACCAATTTTGGTTGGAAGATCTATAGTCTAATTGGGACTAAGATCAGAAATTTATGAGCATATGGCCTCAATTAATCTGAATGAGGGGTTTATGGCCAACTTGGGCTCGGCACACTCAGTTAAAATGTTAAACATTTGACAATGTTGGGCATTGATTTGAATTCTGACAATATTTTTGTCTTTTATTGAATACTGAGCATTCATCATAGCTCTGGGCTTTATTTTAAAGAACATCTTATGTTCTATCAGCGCGCACGTGAGAAACACATGGCGCGCTTGGCGCTAGCGCCAGTTAATGAGCGCAGTGCGCTACTTTAAATTTGGAGATCTAAGGCTCTTTAAAATTAAGAGCACCAAGGCTCTGCAGCGCTTTGCGCTAGATACGGAGCGCCGAAGCTCTTTTGAATTAACAGCGCTAAGGCTCTGCAGCGCTTTGCGCTAGATGTAGAGCGCTGAAGCGCTTTTGTTAAGTAGCACAAACGTGAGGAGCACGTGGCGCGCTTGGCGCTGAGCGCCAGTCAATAAGTGCAGTGTGCTATATTTGGAGCACTAAGGCTCTTTAAAATTAAGAGCGCCAAGGCTCTGCAGCGCTTTGCGTTAGATGTGGAGCGCTGAAACTCTTTTAAATTAAGAGCGCCAAGGCTTTGTAGCGCTTTGCGCTAGATGTGGAGTACTGAAGCTCTTTTAAATTAGGAGCGCTAAGGCTCTTCTTTTATGCAACTTAGATCAGTTTTGCGCCCTGAGAATTAAATTCTCTTTTTATAAGAGACTTTGTCTCCAGGTTCTAAGAACAAAGTTCTTATTTTATAGGAGATGTTTCAATCTCTTATTTTGGTGAAAGGCTTTGCCTTTATGGAACTGTGATCTAAGAGAATTGAATTATCCCCCCTTTTATAAATAGATGTTCATGGTCTCTGAAAAACAATTTGTCTTATAAATCTATAATCTGAAGAAGGTCAAGTTCTTCCTCTTATTCTTTGTGATGAGATACTTTGATCTCTTCGTGAAGAACCTTGGTCTTATAGATCTATAATCTGTGAGAAAAGAAGTGAATTCTTCTTTTAATATGAGATGATTTCATCTCTCTGTTTATTGACCTTGAAGAAATCCTTCTTCTTTCGAGAGCTTGCTCTTTTTCTATGATGTTTTTCAAAGTTTATGGGTGGTGTTCCTCTATCTGAGACATGAAGCCTTGGGGCCTTTATATAGTGAAGGCTGATTTGTTCAATTAGTTGAAGAGATCTTTTTTCTAATTGATTTGGGAATTTCCCATCGTTGGATCTTTGATCCAAGGGCTTCTGATTTACAGAAGGCAATCTACTTGTTTTTAACAAGATTGGAAAATCTTTCCCCACACAGAATTTATTCTGTATTTTATTGATTTTTAATCATCATTAGATCATTGATCCTACGGTGCTCTGATTTACAGAGCACAATATTTTTTTTTGGTAAGATTTTGAGGAATCTTCCCTTAACAGAATTTTATTCTGGTTAATTGATGATTTTTAATCATGCTAGTTGGATCTTTGATCCAACGGTTGGGAACGTTTAGTTCCAGCGCTAGCGTTCCCGTGCTTTGCTCGTGGTGCGCTGCTTAGAATGAAGCGCGCTTAGCGCTAGCGCTCCCGTGCTTTGCACGTGGTGCGCTGCTTAGAATGAAGCGCGCTTAGCGCTAGCGCTCCCATGCTTTGCACGTGGTGCGCTGCTTAGAATGAAGCGCACTTAGCTATAGCGCTTACGTGCTTTGCACGTAGTGCGCTATTTAGAGTGCAGCGCTCTTAGCGCTAGCGCTCATGTGCTTTGGACGTAAGCGCTACCTCAGATTCTTTGACTCTCTCAGCGCTGGCGATGCTATGAAGCGCTGCTTCATTTCAAAATTTGAATTTTTGAACAGAGTTTTGCTCTGATTGGGGGAAACAAACCCTTCGCCACAAGTCTTTCCTTATAGGTCTCTACCTGCCCATCTACACCAATCTTTCTTTTAAAGATCCATTTGCACCCTACGGGTTTTACCCCAAAGGGTACAACGTCCAAAGTCCATACTTTGTTGGTGTACATAGACTCTATTTCAGATCTCATGGCATCCAGCCACTTTACAGAGTCTCCACTAGTGATAGCTTGCTGAAAACTGGTAGGATCATCATCCTCCATGATGCAATCTTCTTTATCACCATCAATGAGAAAAACATAGTATCTCTCCGGTGGGTGAGAATTCCTACCAGATCTATGGAGTGGCCGAAGTTCATTAGCTTCTGTTGCAATAGCCGGTTCAACCAAGTCGTCATTTGTAACTTATGTCTCTAGAACCTCTTCTAGATTTACCACATTGCCATCTGTATCATTTGTAAAAAAAATCTTTTTCTAAAAATGTGGCGTGCTGAGAAACAAACACCTTTTCTTCCTCCTTATGGTCGAATAGATATCCATAGGAATTCTTTGGATACCCCACAAAATTACACATGACTGACCGTGTCTCGAGTTTGTCCGGATTTTTATTTTTGACATAGGCCGGACAACCACAAATCTTTACTCGCTTAAGAGATGGTCTCTTCCCATGCCATATCTCATATGGCATGGTAGACACGGTTTTGGTTGAAACCCTGTTCAATAGAAACGTTGCAGTCTCCAATGCATGCCCCCAAAATGAGACAGGTAACTCAGCATCACTCATCATGGAACGGACCATATCTAATAGGGTCCGATTCCGACGTTCTGACACACCATTGTGCTGTGGTGTGTAAGGAGGAGTGAGATGAGAGAGAATCTCATTCTCTTTTAGAAAGTCTGCAAATTCTGTACTGAGATACTCCCCACCTCGATCTGATCGAAGCATCTTGATACTCAATCCGGTTTGTTTTTCTACTTCAAGTTTGTACTCAGTGAATTTCTCGAAAGCTTCAGACTTATGCTTTAGTACAAACATATGACTGAACCTTGAGAAATCATCAGTAAAGGTTATGAAGTAAGAAAACCCGCCTCTAGCCTGTGTAGATATCGGCCCGCATACATCACTATGTATGAGGGCTAAAAGCTGAGTAGCTCTTTCTCCGTGTCCTGTAAATGGAGATTTGGTCATTTTACCCTTGATACAAGACTAGCAAGTCGCATAAGATTTATATTCAAAAGGGTTTAAATATCCATATTTATGTAGCTTGTTTAGTCTTGTTTCGTTAATATGACCAAGTTTACAGTGCCAAAGAAAAGCTTCATTTATTTCTGAAAGTTTTTTTTATTAGTGTGTTGTATGCTGAAAACTGTGTGTTGATTTAAGACGTATATCCTGTTATTAAGTGTACCATACCCAACCAACATTTGATTCAGGTTAATGTTCATAACATTCTTCTGCAACACAAAATTATATCCTTCATTGTTTAACAAAGAAACGGATACAATATTACAAAGCATACTAGGTACATAATAACATGGGTTCAAAACCAATATACACCCTGACGACAACCCCAGGTGATACTCTCCCACTGAAACCACATGTACATTGAAACCATTTCTGTTAGTTGTATGTATGCCCTAGAGACCAGTATTGTACAGATGATGTATATTATATTGGATGCTTGGACATATATAGAGAGGACTTTCTTGCTCGATATGGTAGTATACTATCTGGTTGCTCTTTATCTTAACATGTATACTAGTCTCTTGATTCTTTCTTATGGTTACATGTTAGTAAAGCCCTTAGGATGTATACTTGACTACCAGGACTATGATGCAGATCATACTAGTGGGGCCATGGTAGTCCATAAGTTCATCCTTTAACGTCCCTAGTTTTGGGTGTATCAAGACAGGGCATCGATATACCAGAGTAGACTAGCGTATACGCTTCTCGACCCATGAGATGGGCGATGGATGATCCCATATCCATTGTTGTTTGACATCAGAGATGGTATACGGGTGCTCAGTGGTGACTGGGTACAGTGGACAGACTCGCCGAGAACTCCCAGATGGTATTATACCTCACGTCAGATGGCAATTCTCTGGTGACACTTGTACAGGTTAGTCTGTAGACCCAAGATCGTCATAGAGTCTTGTGTGATTCCCACTGTGCCTTGATTTCCAGCTTACCACGTCCAAGAGGGCGTGAAAAACGGTGGTTTTTGGGTATAGTCCCGAGTCATATGGAGGCAATGAGCGATAGGAGGGGTTTCGTCTCTTCCGGTATTGGGAGTTGATGTTGCGCTGTGCTCGATTGGCCATAACAGGGAAGTCCCTGGCCAGGGCTGTTTTAGAGATTTACTGGTAAGTGTTACCAGTAGTTTCTCGACCCGTTATGTGCCTCACATCGGCATGACTTATCGGTTATTGGGGTCTGACGTTTACCACCCCTAGACTTGATATGCGACATATCAGATGAGGAGACCGGACTGTACGGCAAGTGTTACCGTCAGGCTTTTGCAGGAGTTGGAGCGGGCTTGCTTGCTGATCTTCTGATCGCTCAATACCCGGGTAGCCGTTACCTCCAGCTAGTACCGCTGACGGCTTGTGGGTGCTTGATGTGATCATCACCTACTGCCGGCGTATTGACGAGTCTTTAGAGTCCTACATAGAGGTTTTACTGGCTTAGGCAAAACGAAATTGGAGAACATATGTGATATGTACGGGACCGAGAATAATGCGTGTATGAGATACCGTATTCTATTCTCGTGACTTTTGTATCAGTTGTTTATATATGATATAGCCGGGTTTTCGAATCAAGTGTTGATTCGATAAGACGATACATTGGATGTTAGTCGATTATATATGATATAGCCCGATTATTAAGTCAAGTGTTGATTTAATAATTTAGTGTATAATTGTATATGTAATATACTAATTTACATTAACTAACATTGCTTCACTTAAGCATTTGTTTTTCTCACTTGTGCACAACTTAATATATATGTGATATATATTAATTTATGTTTTGATTATTGTATCATGGTTGTTGATACATCATTCATGGGTTTGTAAGACACACACCATTCTAATTGTGATAGTGGGGTATTATTATTTAAGGTAATTACAAAATAAGTGGAGGTTTTGTCACAAGCATGAAGCTTGTAGAAGCTAGGGTTTGCATTGACAAAGTCCATTCACTTTGTTTTTACCTTAGATATTTAGTAACCTAACCATCACACTTAGCCATGGTTATGGCTCTACAAGGGTTAGTATATGATACCCACTCACCCATAGTTAGCTCACTCACTTGATCATTATCCTCATCTCATTATTTGTTCGTCTTCATCCATGAGCTCAAAAGCTCTCTAGGTTTTGATTAAGTGAGAAAGAAAAGTGAGAAAACAAATTCTAAAGTGAGCCCACTTCCTATTTATCCATCCTCTACTAGATTAGCACTTTAGTATAGGGTGTTTGCTTCACTAATACTTTAGTTAGTGAAGTAGTAGCTTGTGTTGGCATCCTCTCGATGTAGATCATCTTCGGCCTCGAAGACTTCAGGCAAGGTCGCTCCTTTCCCCTTGTGAAGCCATGCAAGAGTCCGGGAGAACCACGATCGCAGCGAAGGGACTACAACAAGGAGCTTATGAAGTGAAGGACCGATCTACAAAGGTTGTATTTCGTTTTCACTTAGTTGCAAATAGTTTGCTTTGTTTCCGTATTCTATTCCTTGCTAACGATTCTAGTTTAGAGTTCCTTTTCATGGAAAAAAATTTATAATGGCATGGACGATGCCTCCCGAAACCTTACTGCCGTTGAGAGTAACCCTTCAGTGGTATCAGAGCCTAGCTAGGAAATTATACGGATATTGTTATAATATGAATACGAAACGAACTCCGAAACTTGAACCCTAAAACCAACTTTTTGTCGATTTTCAAACGAGCCCTAAAATATTTTTAAACATGTACAGAATGATGTATGAATGGTAAGATGAACACTGAAGAAATCTAGAGCCATTCTGAGCTGTTTGGGCCGGCCACACCCTCCATACCGGTCCAATCCGAGCACCCCCTCCAAATTTTTCCAGTGTTCTGTTACTTGGGTTTTGGTGCTTCAGGTGTTGTTTATTTTTGCTAAATTGTCATGTGATGTTAATTTAGTATAATAACAACTTAAAGTGTTTCGTAGTCGTATTTTAACTATTTTCGGGTTACTTTAGACGATTTTAAAAAGTTCAATCGGATGTCAAATACCAACTTTTTCCCTTGCCGGAAAATTTTCCAAGTGTTGGATTTTTTCCCGTAGTTAAAAAGCTTTCAAAGATCATGCAAGTTATTTGGTGGACCCTCTAGAAGAACGTAAACCTTAACTCGATTATGTGGCCGTCAAAACCGCCACTTGAACCCTAGGGTCTGTGGTAGTTTAGTGTTTTGAGGCGTTGGTTTGACCCTTCTACGGCTGGTTCATTAATGTTGTGGCGTGTGCTGAATTACTTTAAACTACGCTCAAGTGTTGAGTTTTCTGGGTAATTTTGGGTGTTTAATGATTCGATTGGAATGTTTAACATCGTCCAGTTTTCTCTGTGTTGTGATAACATGTGATTGTTTCCCCCAACCAGAGCAAAGCTCTGTTTTAAATTTCAAAATTTAAAAGTTGAAGCAACGCTTCAGATTCAGCGCTAGGCGCGCTGCACGCCACGTGTCAAACACAGATGCACTGGCGCCAGGTGCACTGCGCCCTAGGCAGCGCACCCCCAATCAGAGCAAACCTCTGTTTTAAAATGTAAAATTTAAAATTTGAAGTAACGCTTCAGATTCAGCGCTAGGCGCGCTGCGCGCCACGTGTCAAACACGGGTGTGCTAGTGCAGGCTGCGCTGCGCTCTGCGCTGCGCACCACGTGTCAAACGTAGGTGCGCTAGCGTAAGGTGCGCCACGCTGGAATTAAAAATTCCCCACCGTTAGATCAAAAGATCTAATAATGATAAATCATTAATTAATCAGAATTAAAATTCTGTTATGGAAAGATCTTTCCAATCTTGTTAAAAACAAGAAGATTACCTTCTGTAAAATAGAAGCCCTAGGATTAAAGATCCAACGGTGGGGAAACATCCCCAAATCAATCAGAGAAAAATCTCTTTAACTGATTTAACAAATCAATTTTCCCTATATAAAGGCCCCAAGACTTCAAGTCTGATAAGGAGAAACCCCCCTGCAAATTTTGAGAAAACTCAAAGAAAGAAAAGCAAGCTTTTAGCAAAAGAAGATCATTTCTTCGAGGTAAAGAACATGAGCAATGAACACAGAGATGAAATCATCTCATGAAAAGAAGAATTTGTAAGTCCATGTCACGCACCCCACGAACTTGCGGGGAGGAGGAATATATGAAAAACGATTATCAAAACTTCGTAACACGAACTTGAGCACATGAATCGTTATCTAAACCATTGCTAACTACCAACTAGAGGTTTAACTACTCGGATTCGAAGTTATACCTCACGTTACATGTCCTTCAGGTATTCATCGCTGTCCTCTACTCCTCGTAGGCTCCTTGGAATATCGGCACCTCAACGGCCTCCTCGAATCAAAGACGATCCACCCGAAAGCTCCTACGCCAAGCTTAATCTCAAACTTGAGATAACTAGGTTGCTTAAAGTGCTAATCTAAGCTACCTAGGGGATATAGAGTGAGATTATGGATGTATTAGTCTAGCTAACCCTTGATCTCAACACATGAGAGGTTAGGGTTAGGGTTTGAAGAGAGAGTGAGCTTGAGAAGAGAGAAGGTGAAGATGAGATAATGAACTATCATAATATATATGAAGCGTTATTTATTTACCCAAAAATCAAATAAAAGAATTAACAACCATGCTTCATAAATATCTATGAGTGATTCATCCCCATGAGTCATTAAGCATTTATGATGCATTAATGAAATGGATGAATCACACAAATGAGTCACTAATCTCATTTAATGCAATGCCACCTTACCCCCCAAGTCACCACTCTTCTAGAAGCTTCCCGACAAATTACGAGAATGCCCCTCCAATCCATGAAAACACGAAAAAACTTTAGACTGTATAAATCCAATAACCCGACACTAGAATCTGGCTTAAACCAAAGCCTGCTAGTAAAAACTGTCCGAAAAGTCGTACGTGCGTAAACACACGTATGCGTCCGAACCCTTGTCGTAAAACCATACGACCTCTATATCGTTTCGCCTGGAGCAGGGAAACTCCATGTGTGGGACTCTAAAGACTCGACACTACGCTGGTAGTGGGTTTAACCATAGACCGCAAGCGGCACTAGCTGTACGTAACGGTCCCCAAGTAGATGTCGATAAGAAGGCCGATGAGGAAAACCATCCGAACCCCTACTGAGCCTGATGTGACAATCTCCGTACAGTCCGGTCTGTTCGTCTAAGACTATCGCATATCAAGCCTAGGGGGCGGCAAGCGTCAGTCCCCTAATAGCTGTATAAGTCGTGTCGGAGCGAAGCCCATTACACCCTGAGAAGCTACTGGAACCTACCAGTATATCTTGCTTGCCCTGGCCAGGGACTTTGCGTAATGGCTCTCTGACACAGCGCGATATCATCTTCCAATACCGGAAGAGACGAATCCTGTCTAACCACTACTGCCTCCAAGTGCTCGGGACTGCACCCAACTGCTACCTGTTTGCACGACTCCTTTGAGCCGTGATAGGGTAGCAATCTAAGAACAGTGGGACACACTCGAGGCGAAGTAGCAGTGTCAAGTCTGCGGACTATGCTGTACTCATGTCACCTGGGAACTGTTAACTGACGACGGGTATAATACTAACTAATCAGTTCCCCTGCGAGTCCTGTCCGGTGTACTCGTAACCTAACGAGCACCTGTATACTATCTCCAGTACAACGTACTGATGGCTATGGGACAGACCATCTCCCTAACTGGGATGAGAAGCGTACACACTAGTCTACTCTGGAATATCGATGCCCTATCTCGATAATCCAACGACCAGGGACCAGTATAGGATGTTGCTTACAGACTACCCAGCCCCCACTAGTGTGACTGCCATCACAACGCTGGTAATCAAGCAAAGATCCTATGGGCTCTACTAATATGTATAAGTGATACGTTACAAGAAACATATGCACATATTAAAGAAGACAGAAACCAAGTAGCATACTACCATTTTTAGCAAGACTGTCTATACAACTGTGAATATCCCAAGCTTCCATTAAGTAATATACATACAAGTATGATACAATAATGGCCCCTAGGGTATATACACTAACAATCTCCCACTTGCACTAGGGCCATGAGCTGGCATATCGTAGACCTATCATCTCGAATAGCCTCTCGAACTGCGTCTGAGGAAGGGCCTTTGTGAATGGATCAGCAATGTTATTCTCCGTCTCTACTCTTTTCACCTCGATCTCCCGGCGATCTACGATCTCCCTGATCAGGTGATACCGCCCTAAGATGTGTCTGGACATCTGATGGTACCTGGGATCCTTCGTTAAAGCTATAGCAGCGTTGTTGTCACAATACAGAGGTATTGGACCAACACTGGAAGTAACCACCTGAAGTTCTGTGAGGAACTTTTTCATCCAGATAGCTTCTTTTGCGGCATCGCAAGCAGCTATGTACTCCGCTTCCATTGTTGAGTCAGCAATGGTCTCCTGTTTGGAACTCTTCTTTAACACCTGAGATTAGGGTTAGTTGTAATTGTGTGTTAATGTGGGGTTTTTGGTAAAAAGTTTACCAATACAGGTTTCTAGTAATTTATCTGGAATTATGGTGATTTTTGTAGAATTTTATCTCGACCGCACACACTTGTGCACGTTAGCTAGGGTTAAGACTAGGGTTTTGCCATATAATGGAGTTTGTAGGTTAATCATGTTTAAGTTAACCATGGTGGGTTAGGCCCTTGGTTAAGATAATTGAGTTGTTTTGAGCTAATTAGTTTAATTGAGGATGGTTGGCTTTGACCATGGGTGTTTAGGGAGTTTTAAGGTTGACTTGCTTGAGAGAGAGAGAGAGAGGGATGTGATGTGTCATGATGGTTTAAGGTTAAGTCACCCCTTTCTCAACTCAAACCTTTTGAAGGTCTTCTCACACTCACACCTCTCTCACTCATACACACAAACATCAGCCCAAAATTTATCAAATCATCCACCCAAACCACCACCTATTGCTGCTACAGCAGCTGATGATTCACATCAGCCCAATCTCAGCTCTTTTCTTCACACATCAGCACACCAACTGCTACAACAGCAGCTGTTTCAGCCAAAAAAATAGCACCATCAGCCCAAGACATCAGCCATATATCACCACCTCAGCCCCTATCATCATTGCAACAGCCCACTTCATGAACCCACACACACAACCATCTTCAAATAACCTTGCTCTACCACAAAAACAGCTTCAGCTTCAACTCAATTCAGCAGCAGCAGCAGCAGCTGAAACAGCAACACTTTCAGCCCAACACCACACCACTTCAGCTCAAACCCACACCACATCAGCCCCAACACACACACCAACTACACAACATCAGCACCACAACACCAACACAACCCCAACAACAGCAACAGCCCAGCCCAGAACTGGAGCAACAGCAACAACAACATTTCAGCCCAAACAACAGCATCATCTTCAGCAACGGTGAAGCTCAGCTCATTTCCAGCCAAGTTTTGCAGCACCCACTCTCTTCTTCTTCTCATTCTCCTCGTTTGAGAGGTTCCTAGGGGGTATAATTTCTAAACACTTTCCATATTGCTTAGGTTATGAGTTTGTTTAGCTAGTTTAGTGTTTTATCGGAATTTTAGTATTAGGATTGTGTGGTGATGTTAGATCTAGTTACATTAGAGTGCTTGTAGCTTAATAAGCCCTTTTAGGTGTTAGTTAGTCTGTTTTAGCCTAGTAGTGTCGTTAAAATTAGATAGATAACATTAAATTGCGAAAATTATGGTTATCTAGCTTAGTTGGTGTTTATTGCATGCTTTAGCGGTAATTTTGGATGAATTAAGAGAATTTTGGCTAAGAATTGGTTGTGATGGTTAGAGTAGCCCTATTAGGTGCTGTGGAGACTAGAACACCCAAGTTTGGTCCCAGATTTCACAAGATACCCGACTTATCCGACTTGGCGTAAATTGGCAGTTTTAGCAACTTTTAGCCTCTGTAGATTCTGCTGTTGACCTAAGACCTTAAAAATAAAATTATGAAGACTGTAGCATGGTGAGACTAGTAGAGACACACACAGAGCACGGGGACCCACCTCCCCCTCTCGGCCGCCGGTTTAATCATTCTGGCCGCAAATTGCGGCCAGAGTAGGGGGTAGGGTGTAGGGATTTTGGGTATGGGGTCCTGATGGGTAGTCTAGAGTGTTGGTACCTGCAACTTTTTAAGTTGGGTCCAGAGGCAAAATATGGAGCTTGTATCGTGTTTTCGATGTTTTAAGTCTCGTGCGACACGCGCGTGATACACATGGTTCTGTAGCGCGCTGCGCGACACAGCGCGTCGGTGTAGGTTCTGGTGGGTTTGTGCGCATCGCGATGTGTCGTGTGCACGCACGTCTAGTTTCACGCACGCGTATCCCTTTCTATAGATATATCGTGTTTTGCAGGATTTTTCCTTATATGGTGACTTTTGTAAATGCTGGGTTCGCCAGCGGGGACTTCAAGCGCAGCGGAGAAAGGAAAGCAGGTGGTCGGACAACCCTAGCGCGGGATCACGGGTGAGTAGATTTAACATCTACGGGGGACGATCGTTTGGATGGCGCGAGTCGCCTGATAGATTTAGTAAACTTGAAAATAGTAAACTTTGATATTTACTTGTGACATTAGAATAATAATACTTGCATGATATTTTCAGCAGTTAGGATCTATATGTTGTACCCATAGACGCAAACTCATTTGTAGGACACATGCATCATTACCAGGTTTTTATATGCAGCACGAGCACTATTCAGGTGTACACACACACCCTGGTAATTGCCATGTCATGACACTAGATAACTATAAATCTGAAACATGTTAATTGCTTAGACCTGTGTTATTGCAACAAATATTTAAAATGAAAT
This sequence comes from Agapanthus africanus, assembly GCA_030015575.1. Taxonomy (NCBI): domain Eukaryota; kingdom Viridiplantae; phylum Streptophyta; class Magnoliopsida; order Asparagales; family Amaryllidaceae; genus Agapanthus; species Agapanthus africanus. The sequence goes on along the minus strand of CM057344.1, from coordinate 223,277,791 downwards.
CATAAGAATTGCTATTCTCGTGCATATGTATTATTATATCATTTGTTCATGCCTAGTATAAATCATACATTGCAAATTGATACCATAGGCACTCATTATCATTGACATATGCATATATGATGGTTTTATGAGATTTATGATATTTCTGGATTTCGGGGGAAAGCCGCAAGATTTCAAACTGATAATCTTTTAAAATATAAAAATTGCGGTTTTCTAGTGATGTAAAGTGTCGTCCACCATGAGTTTGATGTGGTTTTCGAGACCCGTTTCGAGGAGGTGGATGAACCGTCTCGGGTACATGGTGGGCCCGGTACGGTACCCCGGGGCAAGGAGATCGCAGGAGATAGCGTTGAGCCTGGCAGGGGACGGATTACCTACCTGTGACTTCTTTGGCACAGCGGATATCCAGAGGATACCGACCGTGGCCGCTAGATTGAGATATGGATATTTGACATGGATCAGCCGGACGGCTGAGGCCAGAGATACTTGACATGGATATATGAGATTGAGACAGTTTTGAGGTGTCGTTGCTGGACACGGATTTTATTGATTTCATGGATATTATGCGGATTTTAAAAAGGAGTTTCAAAAATAGAATAAAGAACAATTCTTATACCTACCTGATGAGATCTTGAGTTGACTCATATAGCATACATACATGATAGTATATTCATGTGGCATACATACCTGTTATTACATCCATGTGCCATACAGACTTGCTAGTACACTGATGTTGCATACATACCTGCTAGTACATATAGCCATACTTGTTTAGGGATGCTAGGATACTTGTGTACATGCATGCGATAGCCTTAGTAGATATTATTTATTACTCACGAGCTGGAAACTCACCCCCGTTGTGCCACAGCTTTTCTGCAGGTCCGTTCTGTCAGCACTGTAGCGGCGGATACTTTTGCCTCTTTTGCTCTTTTTGCCTGGACTCGAGGCTTTTGCTCATAGGTGGGTTGTTATCATTTTGTACCACTTTATTTATGTTCATTGTATCTAGAGTACTCCATCTGCTATTATTCCAACTGTACTAGTTTTATTTGGAATACTGTATATTGACCTAGAGGTGAGGTTGTGAGACTTTTGGATGATATGTTATATTTGGGGTCAAGCTTACTTGAGCTGACATATTATATTGCCTGTGCTTTCATGCGTATTTATGCACATTGTTATTTTACATTGCGTGGGATTTGTGACCGCCTTGAGGCGAAGAGCTAGCTCCCGCTTGGGGATGCCATATTCATGTTATCCATTTATATTCCTGTTTTTACCCGTTGGGGGACTATTTTTTTTTTACAAGAAGATTTTGCCGAAAATTTGGGAAAAGGAAGTTGTTTTTCATAAAAAGAGAATTGATGAAACTTAATGAAACAAGTGCTTAAATAAAAATGGTTTTTCCTTCACTCTAATTCTTAATTGGGTTTTTATTTCTGGGCTTCGGCTTACTTATCTTAAGGACGCCTTGAGACGTTTCATAACTTAAGTGCCGGTCACGTTCCGTACTCTGCGGGTCATGACAAAGTTGGTATCAGAGCGATAGGTTTCACCTTTCCGAGTGTAGGATGACTCTTAGTAGATGGAGTAAGTGACTTAAGCAGGGTAGCGTAGCGTACGTATGTCCGCGGCATACTTACGATGCGGTACTCCGCCTAGGTGACTTTAGGATATACTTGCTTGAAATTCCCTCTTCAATTCCGTGTATCCTTCGATTCTATTGCACCGTTCTTATTGTCCTGTTTCCTGTACCAGTCACTATGCCGTAGAGGGCTACCAGAGCGCAGAGGGCTGCCGCCCGAGACGAGATTCGAGCTGGCTCGTCCGAGACTAGGACTGAGCAGGGTGGTATGCCTACACCGCAGGGACAGACTGATCCGCCTTCCCCAGGCCGTATGGATAGGCTTGAGACTGGTATGGAGGAGCTGCGACAGATAATGGGGAGTATGCAGGAGCTACGTCAGATGGTAGGATCCCTAGTTGCAGCCGGTCGTGCACCGAGGTCGGAGGACGTACCTACTACATCCCAGACCACTATGATACCTACCCCTACTACTACCGCCGTGACCATCCCGATTTTGCTACAGGAGTTCATGAGGCTGAGACCTCCAGTCTTCACGGGTACCGATGCATCAGAGGACCCGCAGACGTTCCTTGATAGTTTGGCCAGGATCTGCCGTTCGCTTAGATGTTCTGATGATCGCTGGGTAGAGCTTGCGAGTTTCCGACAAGAGGGTCTCGCACAGATATGGTGGGAGTCGGTTTTGAGAGGACGAGCTGCAGGTCTACCGCCCATGACCTGGACCGAGTTCACAGCAGTCTTTTTAGCCCGTTTCCTTCCGGAGAGTGTTCGTGACGCCATAGCTCGTAGCTTTGAGGCCTTGATCAAGACACCAGGGATGACGGTGTCTGAGTATGACGTCCACTTTACACAGTTGTCTCGATACGCTCCGTATCTGGTGGATACCGAAGCGAAGAGGGTGAAGAGGTTCATACAGGGATTGGATGCCCAGCTATTTCTTGCCATTGGTACCCAGCACTTCGATACCTATTCAGCGGCTATGGATACGGAGTTGCGGATGGAGGCACGTATTTCAGCGACTTTGGCCGTTCCCGAGCCGAAGAGGTTTCGTACCGGCACGCCAGATCAAAGGCAGCATGCCAGATTCCTTCCGAGAGATAAGGCCGGCAGAGGGTTTGGACGAGGTCAGCTGTATAGATCGTACACATAGGGACAACAGTCGTCGCCAGGATGCTATAGGTGCGGGAGTCTGCACCATCGTATTAGGGATTGTCCAGTGAGACGACAGGGAGCGGCGACAGTTCCACATGTGACCCTACCACCATCACCGCCCCCTCCTCAGAGAGTTCTACTTCCTGCCACAGGCGATGCTCCATGCCAGTTAGGTGCACCCAGAGGCCGTGGGCACGGCACACCGATCCAGAGAGGACGAGGAGGCCGAGGTCAGCCCGCTATTGGAGGAGGTCAGGCCCGAGTTTTTGCGTTGACACCCTAGGATGCGCAGGCATCCAATGCCGTTGTGACAGGTACCCTATCAGTATACTCTGTTGATGCACACGTGTTGTTTGATCCCGGATCCACGCACTCTTACGTTTCCACACACTTCGTACCGAGTTTGGGTAGAGAGTCCGATTTGCTTGATCAGCCACTTTTTATGACCACTCCTGTGGGAGAGTCATTTGTTACTAGGCACGTGTTCCGATCCTGTACCGTTCGTATTGGTGAGCGAGAGCTGCCTGTCGACTTGATCCTTCTTGAGATGTTGGACTTCGACGTTCTTTTGGGCATGGATTGGTTAGCCACATGCTATGCGTCGGTGGACTGCCGCGAGAAGACAGTTAGATTTTGTTTTCCCGGCGAGTCGGCTTTTGTTGTGCAGGGGGACCGTGGTGCCGCCCCTCACATATTGATTTCTTCTCTTCGCGCTGATCAGCTGTTGAGGAAGGGATGTCAGGGATTTCTAGCCTATGTTTGCGACACTAGAGCTACAGATATTCCAGCGGACCAGGTTCCGATTGTATGCGAGTTCCCCGATGTTTTCCCTGACGAGCTGCCAGGACTGCCACCTGAGCGCGATGTCGAGTTCTGTATTGATTTGTTTCCCGACTCGGGGCCTATTTCTATACCGCCTTATCGAATGGCCCCGGCGGAACTTAGAGAGTTGAAGGTTCAGTTGCAAGATTTGCTAGATAAGGGACTTATTCGGCCCAGCGTTTCTCCACGGGGTGCTCCGGTCCTGTTTGTCAAGAAGAAGGATGGAAGTTTGCGCTTATGTATCGACTACCGCCAGCTGAACAAGGTTACCATGTGGAACAGATACCCGTTGCCACGCATTGATGATTTGTTCGATCAGCTCCACGGTGCGGGTTATTTTTCGAGGATCGACTTACGATCAGGATACCACCTGCTGCGAGTCCGACAGGAGGATATACCGAAGACAGCTTTCCGTACACGCTATGGCCACTATGAGTTTCTAGTGATGTCGTTCGGACTCACCAACGCCCCCGCAGCATTCATGGATCTGATGAACCGTACGTTCAGGCCGTACCTTGACTTATTCATCATCGTGTTTATCGACGATATTTTGGTGTATTCCCGGAGCCGAGAGGAGCACGAGTAGCATTTGCGGATTACTTTGCAGACTTTGAGGGAGCACCAGCTTTTCGCAAAATTTTCCAAGTGTGCTTTCTGGTTGGACAGCGTTGGTTTCTTGGGCCACGTGATTACGAGAGATGGCATATGTGTGGACCCGAAGAAGATTGAGGCTGTTCAGCAGTGGCCCAGACCGACATCGATTTCGGAGATCCGTAGTTTTCTAGGCCTGGCGGGCTACTACAGGCGATTCGTTCAGGATTTTTCCCGTATTGCTGCACCTTTGACCGGTTTGACCCGGAAGGGAGTTCCTTTCGTTTGGACGGAGGAGTGCGAGCACAGTTTTCAGCAGCTACGGACTTGTTTGACTACGGCGCTGGTATTATCATTGCCTTCAAGATCAGGCGGATTCGTGGTTTATTGTGACGTTTCGCGGGTGGGGCAAGGATGCGTATTAATGCAGCATGACAGGGTGATCGCGTATGCTTCGCGGCAATTGAAGAAACATGAACAGAACTACCCCACTCATGATTTGGAGATGGCTGCAGTGGTCTTTGCACTGAAGATATGGCGACATTACCTTTACGGCGAGTCGTGCCAAATATTCACTGACCACAAGAGCTTAAAATATATATTTCAGCAGCGAGACCTGAACCTCAGACAGCGTCGTTGGATGGAGCTGGTGAAAGACTATGACTGTGAGATCTTGTACCACCCAGGCAGGGCGAATGTAGTGGCGGATGCTTTGAGCAGGAGGCCCGGGGGTAGTCTATCCTGTTTGCGCGCGGTACAGAGGCAGTCGTCAGCAGATTGGCAGATTTTATGCGACAGCCGAGTTGAGTTCGAGTTCACTCCGACAGGGGGGCTGCTTGCGCATGTTCGTGCACGTCCACAGTTACTTGACCACATTCGAGAGGCGCATCCCAGTGATGACCGTCTTTCGGAGATCATGGAGCAGATTAGACAGGGCAGAGATTCCGAGTTCGTGATCGACGATCAGGGAGTACTACGATTCGGGACTCGATTGTGCGTACCAGATTCAAAGGGACTGCGACGTGAGATTCTCGAGGAGGCGCATAGATCTACGTACAGCGTTCATCCAGGTTCCACCAAGATGTACCGTGACTTGAGAGATGTCTATTGGTGGGACGGGATGAAAAGGGATGTCACCGACTTCGTATCAAGATGCCTGACTTGTCAGCAAGTAAAGGTCGAGCACCAGAGGCCAGCAGGAGAGTTGCAGCCTTTGCCCATTCCGGAGTGGAAATGGGAGCAGATTTCGATGGACTTCATTATGGGTCTACCCAGGACCAGTCGAGGGTACGACTCCATTTGGGTGATCGTGGATTGATTGACGAAAGCGGCTCACTTCCTGCCAGTGAAGACCACTTTCAGTTTTGCTCAGTATGCCCAGATTTACATCGATGAGATCGTGCGGTTACATGGCGTACCGACTTGTATCGTGTCGGATCGAGGCACCCAGTTTACCAGCCGACTATGGTAGAGACTCCAGGAAGCTTTGGGCACTCGTTTGAGCTTCAGCACAGCATTTCATCCGCAGACCGACGGACGGTCAGAGCGGACCATTCAAACTCTCGAGGACATGCTCGGAGCGTGCGTTTTGGACTTCGGCGGTAGCTGGGATCGTCATTTACCTCTAGTGGAGTTCTCCTATAACAACAGCTTCCAGGATACTATTCACATGGCACCTTTCGAGGCGTTGTATGGGAGGAGATGTAGATCGCCCGTCTGTTGGACTGAACTGAGCGAGAGCAGTATTTTTGGGCCAAAGATCGTGCAGGAGACGACCGAGAAAGTACAGCTGATTCGAGACCGGATGAGAGCAGCTCAGAGCAGGCAGAAATCGTATGCAGACAGGCGCCGTCGCAGATTAGAGTTCGCGGTTGGCGATCATGTTTTTCTGAGGGTCTCTCCGATGAAGGGCGTGATGCGATTTGGGCGAAAGGGAAAGCTTAGCCCTAGATTCGTAGGTCCTTTCGAGATCCTCGAGCGCATCGGCGCTGTTGTATATCGTTTGGCTCTTCCACCCAGCTTTTCAGATGTCCACCCCGTCTTCCACGTGTCGATGCTACGCAGATATCTTCATGACCCTTCTCACACGATTCAGCATCAGACCGTTCAGCTTGAGCCCGACCTTTCGTTCACCGTGCAGCCAGTTGAGATATTAGATCAGAAGGTGAAGAAACTTCGATGAAAGGTCCTGCCATCGGTGAGGGTTCTTTGGCGCAGCCCGAATGGTGAGGAGATCACTTGGGAGGCCGAGGGAGAGATGCGGAAGAACTTCCCTCATCTTTTTGAAGGTACGCGTAGTTGCATAATTTAAAATTCGGGGACGAATTTTCTTAAGGGGGAAGACTGTAACACTTGAGATTAGGGTTAGTGGTAATTGTGTGTTAATGTGGGGTTTTTGGTAAAAAGTTTACCAAAACGGGTTTCTAGTAGTTTATCTGGAATTATGGAGATTTTTGTAGAATTTTATCTCGACCACACACACTTGTGCACGTTAGCTAGGGTTAAGACTAGGGTTTTGCCATATAATGGAGTTTGTGGGTTAATCATGTTTAAGTTAACCATGGTGGGTTAGGCCCTTGGTTAAGATAATTGAGTTGTTTTGAGCTAATTAGTTTAATTGAGGATGGTTGGCTTTGACCATGGTTGTTTAGGGAGTTTTAAGGTTGACTTGCTTGAGAGAGAGAGAGAGAGAGGGATGTGATGTGTCATGATGGTTTATGGTTAAGTCACCCCTTTTTCAACTCAAACCTTTTGAAGGTCTTCTCACACTCACACCTCTCTCACTCATACACACAAACATCAGCCCAAATTTTATCAAATCAGCCACCCAAACCACCACCTATTGCTGCTACAGCAGCTGATGATTCACATCAGCCCAATCTCAGCTCTTTTCTTCACACATCAGCACACCAACTGCTGCAACAGCAGCTGTTTCAGCAACCAAAACAGCACCATCAGCTAAAGACATCAGCCATATATCACCACCTCAGCCCCTATCATCATTGCAACAGCCCACTTCAGGAACCCACACACACAACCATCTTCAAATAACCTTGCTCTACCACAAAAACAGCTTCAGCTTCAACTCAATTCAGCAGTAGCAGCATCAGCTGAAGCAGCAACACTTTCAGCCCAACACCACACCACTTCAGCTCAAACCCACACCACATCAGCCCCAACACACACACCAACTACACAACATCAGCACCACAACACCAACACAACCCCAACAACAGCAACAGCCCAGCGCAGAACTGGAGCAACAGCAACAGCAACATTTCAGCCCAAACAACAGCATCAGCTTCAGCAACAGTGAAGCTCAGCTCATTTCCAGCCAAGTTTTGCAGCACCCACTCTTTTCTTCTTCTCCTTCTCCTCGTTTGAGAGGTTCCTAGGGGGTATAATTCCTAAACTCTTTCCATATTGCTTAGGTTATGAGTTTGTTTAGCTAGTTTAGTGTTTTATCGGAATTTTAGTATTAGGATTGTGTGGTGATGTTAGATCTAGTTAAATTAGAGTGCTTGTAGCTTAATAAGCCCTTTTAGGTGTTAGTTAGTCTCTTTTAGCCTAGTAGTGTCGTTAAAATTAGATAGATAACATTAAATTGCGAAAATTATGGTTATCTAGCTTAGTTGGTGTTTATTGCATGCTTTAGTGGTAATTTTGGATGAATTAAGAGAATTTTGGCTAAGAATTGGTTGTGATGGTTAGAGTAGCCCTATTAGGTGCTGTGGAGACTAGAACACCCAAGTTTGGTCCCAGATTTCACAAGATACCCGACTTATCCGACTTGGCGTAAATTGGCAATTTTAGCGACTTTTAGCCTCTGTAGATTCTGCTGTTGACCTGAGACCTTAAAAATAAAATTGTGAAGACTGTAATATGGTGAGACTAGTAGAGACACACACACAGAGCACGGGGACCCACCTCCCCCTCTCGGCCACCGGTTTAATCATTCTGGCCACAAATTGCGGCCAGAGTAGGGGTTAGGGTGTGGGGATTTTAGGCATGGGGTCCTGATGGGTAGTCTAGAGTGTTGGTACCTGCAACTTTTTAAGTTGGGTCCAGAGGCAAAATCTGGAGCTTGTATCGTGTTTTCGATGTTTTAAGTCTCGTGCGACACGCGCGTGATACGCGAGGTTCTGTGGCGCGCTGCGCGACACAGTGCGTCGGTGTTGGTTCTGGTGGGTTTGTGCGCATCGCGACGTGTCGTGTGCACGCGCGTCTAGTTTCACGCACGCGTATCCCTTTCTATAGATATATCGTGTTTTGCAGGATTTTTCCTTATATGGTGACTTTTGTAAATGCTAGGTTCGCCAGCGGGGACTTCAAGCGCAGCGGAGAAAGGAAAGCAGGTGGTCGGACACACCTAGCGCGGGATCACGGGTGAGTAGATTTAACATCTATGGGGGACGATCGTTTGGATGGCGCGAGTCGCCCGATAGATTTAGTAATCTTGAAAATAGTAAACTTTGATATTTACTTATGACATTAGAATAATAATACTTGCATGATATTTGCTGCAGTTAGGATCTATATATTGTACCCATAGACGCAAACTCAATTGTAGGACACATGCACCATTACCAGGTTTTTATATGCAGCACGAGCACTATTCAGGTGTACACACACACCCTGGTAATTGCCATGTCACAACACTAGATAACTATAAATATGAAACATGTTAATTGCTTAGACCTGTGTTATTGCAACAAATATTTAAAATGAAATCATAAGAATTGCTATTCTCGTGCATATGTATTATTATATCATTTGTTCATGCCTAGTATAAATCATACATTGCAAATTGATACCATAGGCACTCATTATCATTGACATATGCATACATGATGGTTTCATGAGATTTATGATATTTCTGGATTTCGGGGGAAAGCCGCAAGATTTCAAACTGATAATCTTTTAAAATATAAAAATTGCGGTTTTCTAGTGATGTAAAGTGTCGTTCACCATGAGTTTGATGTGGTTTTCGAGACCCGTTTCGAGGAGGTGGATGAACCGTCTCGGGTACATGGTGGGCCCGGTACGGTACCCCGGGGCAAGGAGATCGCAGGAGATAGCGTTGAGCCTGGCAGGGGACGGATTACCTACCGGTGACTTCTTTGGCACGGCGGATATCCAGAGGATACCGACCGTAGCCGCTAGATTGAGATATGGATATTTGACATGGATCAGCCGGACGGCTGAGGCCAGAGATACTTGACATGGATATATGAGATTGAGACAGTTTTGAGGTGTCATTGCTGGACACGGATTTTATTGATTTCATGGATATTATGCTGATTTTAAAAAGGAGTTTCAAAAATAGAATAAAGAACAATTCTTATACCTACCTGATGAGATCTTGAGTTGACTCATATAGCATACATACATGATAGTATATTCATGTGGCATACATACCTGTTATTACATCCATGTACCATACAGACTTGCTAGTACACTGATGTTGCATACATACCTGCTAGTACATATAGCCATACCTGTTTAGGGATGCTAGGATACTTGTGTACATGCATGCGATAGCCTTAGTAGATGTTATTTATTACTCACGAGCTGGCAACTCACCCCTGTTGTGCCACATCTTTTTTGCAGGTCCGTTCCGTCAGCACTGTAGCGGCGGATACTTTTGCCTCTTTTGCACTTTTTGCCTAGACTCGAGGCTTTTGCTTATAGGTGGGTTGTTATCATTTTGTACCACCTTATTTATGCTCATTGTATCTAGAGTACTCCATCTGCTATTTTTCCAGCTGTACTAGTTTTATTTGGATTACTGTATATTGACCTAGAGGTGAGGTTGTGAGACTTTTGGATGATATGTTATATTTGGGGTCGAGCTCACTTGAGCAGACATATTATATTGCCTGTGCTTTCATACGTATTTATGTACTTTGTTATTTTACATTGCGTGGGATTTGTGACCGCCTTGAGGCGAAGAGCTAGCTCCTGCTTGGGGATGCCATATTCATGTTATCCATTTATATTCCTGTTTTGTACCCGTTGGGGGACTATTTTTTTTTACAAGAAGATTTTGCCGGAAATTTGGGAAAAGGAAGTTGTTTTTCATAAAAAGAGAATTGATGAAACTTAATGAAACAAGTGCTTAAATAAAAATGGTTTTTCCTTCACTCTAATTCTTAATTGGGTTTTGATTTCTGGGCTTCGGCTTACTTATCTTACGGACGCCTTGAGGCGTTTCGTAACTTAAGTGCCGGTCACGTTCTGTACTCTGCGGGTCATGACATCTTCCAACAGACCGCCCCTCCATTGAGGGTAAAGACATAACCCGACATGGATTTGGAGTCATCTTTGTCACTCTGGAAGCCGGAGTCGGCAAAGGCCTCCATCTGGAGGTCTTTTCCGCCATATACCAAGAACATCTCCTTAGTCCTTCTCAGGTACTTAAGAATGTTCTTTACTGCTATCCAGTGCTTCCCTCCTGGGTTTGCCTAATACCGGCTTACAACGCTCAATGCGTATGCTACATCTGGTCTGGTACATAACATCGCATACATTATAGAGCCTACCGCAGAAGCGTAGGGTATAATCGACATGTGATCCCTTTCCAAATCAGTCTTGGGAGACATTTCTTTGGAGAGGGTGATTCCGTGACAAGCCGGTAGGTTACCGCGCTTAGAATCATCCATACTGAATCTCTTCACTATGGTGTCTATGTACCTGGACTGTGAAAGTCCCAACATCCTCTTTGATATATCACGATAGATCCGGATTCTCAGAATGTAGGTGGCATCACCCAGGTCTTTCATGGAGAATTTATGTGAAAAGAATCTTTTGACTGACTGGAACATAGGAATATCATTTCCTATTAGGAGAATGTCATCCACGTACAAGACGAGGAATACTACAGCTCTCCCTACAATCTTACTGTATATGCATGGCTCATTTGGATTTTTTATAAAGTCAAATTCTTTGACAGCATCATCAAAACAGATGTTCCAACTCCGCGATACCTGCTTTAGTCCATAAATGGACTTAAGCAGCTTGCATACTTTACCGCTGCTCCCACTCTGAATGAATCCCTCTGGCTGATCCATATAGACGCTCTCTTCCAAATTTCCATTTAGAAAGGCCGTCTTTACGTCCATCTGCCAGATTTCATAATCGTGGAAGGCAGCAATAGCAAGAAGGACCCGAATAGATTTAAGCATAGCCACTGGAGAAAAGGTTTCGTCATAGTCCAAACCAAGTCTTTGACGGAAACCCTTTGCAACAAGTCTAGCCTTATAGGTTTCAACCTGTCTATCTACAGCAATCTTCTTTTTGAAGATCCATTTGCATCCTACGGGTTTTACCCCATCTGGAGCAATGTCCAAAGTCCATACTTTGTTAGTGTACATGGACTCCATTTCGGTCCGCATTGCATATAGCCATTTTACTGAGTCACCGCTCTGAATGGCTTGCTGGAAGCTAGTAGGCTCATCATAATCAATAGTGCAATCCTCTCTATCCCCGTCTATGAGAAAACCGTAGTATCTCTCGGGCGGATGAGACTGCCTACTACTCCTGCGGAATGGCGTCGGGATGTCCCTTTCTTCTGAAACCTCTGGTTCTACCATACTTTCAGTAACAGCTTGTGGTTCTGGAATTTCTTCCAGTTCTATTTCGCTCCAATTTATTTCCTTTTCTAAAAACTGATGTTCTAGAGAATGGGCATTATGAGAAACAAAAACCTTTTATTCCTCTGCGTAATAGAATAGATACCCCCTGGAGTTCTTTGGATATCCTACAAACTTACACTGTATTGATCATGCCTCGAGCTTGTCCGCATGCTGCTTTTTAACAAAAGCTGGACTTCCCTAAATCTTCAGATACTGAAGATAGGGTTTCTTCCCACTCCACATCTGATATGGTGTGGTAGGCACAGTTTTGGTAGGAACTATGTTCAAAAGATATGCAGCTGATTCTAGTGCATATCCCCAGAATGATCGCGGTAACTCAGCCTTACTCATCATTGAACGAACCATATCCAATAGGGTTCGATTCCTCCTTTCTGATACACCGTTGTGTTGTGGTGTGTATAGAGGAGTAAGCTGAGAGAGAATTCCATTCTCCTTTAAGTAACCCAGGAACTCGGCGCTTAAGTATTCACCACCTCGATCAGATCTCAGTGTCTTGATACTTTTACCGGTTTGTTTTTCCACTTCATTCTTGTATTCTTGGAATTTCTCAAACGCCTCGGATTTATGCTTCATTAAGAAGATATATCCATACCTAGAGAAATCATCCGTAAAAGCAATGAAGTAGGAATAACCACCTCGCGCATGTGTTGACATTAGACCGCACACGTCACTGTGTACGAGTCCCAAGAGCTCGCTTGCTCTTACTCCGTGTCCAGTTAACGGAGTCTTTGTCATCTTTCCCATGAGACAAGATTCACAAGTAGCATAAGATTGATATTCGAACGGATTCAAATACCCTTCTCCATGTAACTTAGTCAACCTTCTCTTATTGATGTGACCTAGTCTACAATGCCATAAGAAAGCCTGATTTATTTCTGGAGACTTTCTTTTATGTGTATTCTGGACATTGAAAACCTGAGCTTGACTTAATACGTATATTCCGTTATCTAATGTACCTGACCTAATCAGAACTTGATTTAGGTGGATGTTAACTACATCGCTTACGAATGTAAAATCATATCCCTCTCTTGAAAGTGAGGACACTGATATGATATTACAAGTCATACTAGGTATATATAAACAGTTACGTAAAATCAATATATGTCCACTTGTCAAACCTAGGCGATATTCTCCCACGGATTCAGCGTTCACTGTCATTCCGTTTGCAACTTTGAGAGACCAATCACCTACATTTATAACTTTACGGTTTCTCAAAGCATGTAATGAATTACAGATATGAGATCCTGCTCCGGTATCTAATACCCAGGAAGTAGAGTTAATTGACAAACAGTTCTCAATTACAAACACACTTGAGGTTGAAGCCACAACATGCTTCGTATCCTGGTTACTGGCTTCTAAAGCCCTGCAATCTTTTTGCCAATGTCCAATCCTATAATAATAGGAACTATCCTATTTTACTATATTAAGTCCCGAAACTTTTGCCCTTCTCTTTCCTTCTGCTTCCCTGGTTTCCTTCACGGTAGAAGTTAGAGACTGAAGAATCAAGTTAGTATCTGACCTGTTTCCCAACGTGGTCTCTAGGTCCTGGAGCTTATCAATATAGCTAGTCTTTGTAAGGACGTTGTCCCCTACAAAGGACCCGACGGCCAACCTCGCTTGAATTAATTCGGTCGAGGTCTCATATCTTGCGATATGAGATTGCTCTCCATATAAATCTTTGTTATGGAGAAAGATGGAAACTGAGTCCATCTTCTTGTGCTGCTTCTGGTATACACCATCAACCGAAGCTATCACGAGGCCCTTGGCTTTCGCTTTATTCTTTTCCCTTGTCTGTCGGATATCTATATCCGTGACGGTAGAAACTGGACCTGGGACGGAGGGATCTTGAGTAGTAATAGGGTGCTCTAGTTTGTCATAGGCAATGGACATCTGGACAGACCTTTGCCAGTCAAATAAGTCAGATTCAGTCAATTTATCTAGATTTAACGTATGTGTGGTCACAAGGTCGCTGCAATTAAGAGAGAGAGAAGAAAACATTTTAGCATGATGTTGTTGCAAGTTTAGATTGGTTTTAAGTTTATCTAAACAGGATGGCTCCCACTGTTTCTCGAATCGTTCCTCAAACCATAAAAGAAGAATTAGCCAGGACAATTCTCACCGTATAATACTTGCTTAACCGTTCAGCCTGGCCAGTGTCAATACTTCGAGGGAGGTTTTACAACGCTTTCGCGAAGTTCCTTAATTAAATAACCACTTTTCTCTGGGGGCGTAACCCCGCTGACACCTTTCTAGGCACCTACTTGGTTTATAGCATTGATCGTTAAGTGACGAATCTCCTGATAAGTAGCATATACTCACAGTAGGATCGGGATCCAAAATATCATCGTATGATAATGTTGAAGGAATCCTACCAACATTCATCAAACTCCAAAATGGTATGCATCTCTCTGCAAATTTCAGTTTCTTTAGAAATTCCCGATGTGGATTTTTGCCCCATGCTCTTATGACCTTGGCGTTAGGTCAAAATTTCATAAGTTACATGTCAAGTTCTACCCATCATTATCCTTGTTAATTTGAACCCATCCGTACATATCCTTGACGTTAGGCCAAAATGATAATACGACTGTCCCAAACTAACACATCTATCTATGTAACAAATGAATACCCAGCAGCTACCAAACACTATGCCTTGGCGTTAGGTCAAAATACATAGCTTGAATACTACTGACCATCCATAAGAAATGACGGAGGGCTACGACTGGTTTTGGCGAAACCGTGAACGTAGTGAACTTGATATAATCGAAGGAACCTGATAGCTTTTTAAAAGGAGTGGTTAAAGCTCCGCAATTAAAAATTCTGATCTTTTTAAAATAACCGAGTGGTTTCTTTTATGTTGCTGGCAACTGTCGCATGGTCAACGCTGGGGGATCGCAAGTTCTCACATTCGGGAGCGACTCTGACGAAGAAATGGCTCTTGGCCCCCTCTTTAAAGAGTCCACCTTGGGAAAAGTGGGGGAACCGAAGACCTGTGAAAATATTCAGCTACGCAATCATACACTGCCTGAAAAGAATCTCGTACCCTCGAACAGTGGGTCAAATAGAAAAGATAAGGGACAAGAAAAGGTCCCTGAGGGTATCATCCTTGATGACCAAGCCGTCACAGAACTGACAGCCAAGGACCCGCCAAAGAAAAACAAGGTGGACTACAACGTTCTCGCACACTTGAGGAAGATACCCTCGCAGATCAGTATTCTCGACGCCCTACTGCTATCCAAAAAGGCAAGGGATTCTTTAATCAAGGCATTAGAAGAGCCCGAGCAATTCCAAGCCTTCCTTGCCGAAGAAAAAATGAAGGACGAGCTGGAAGAAGTACACACAGCCGATATCACCTTCGGCGATGAAGATCTCCTCCTTGGGACATGCGAGCACAACCGTCCTCTATATGTCTCCGGATACTGTCATGATATCAAGATAGGAAAAATCCTGGTTGACAATGGGTCCTCCATTAACCTCCTTAACGTAAGGGTGCTAAAGGAGATCTGCATGAGTGTTCAACACCTCGCTCGTGATAAAATCACCATCTCCGGATTTGACTCCCAGTCATCACGGACGCTCGGGTCTGTAATATTGACATTACGCTTTGGGCTGCTCGTCACGGACATCAAGTTTCATGTCATTGACGCCAAGACATGCTACAATGCTTTGCTCGGCCGGCCCTGGTTACATGAGTACAACATCATCCCTTCTACACAACATCAGTGTATGAAGTATTTCAAAGATGGTCTCGAGTACACTGTGACAAGGGAACTAAACCCACTCTCCGTGAATGAAGTCCTCAAATATGAGGATGCCAAATACTTCCTTCCTGATTTCGAAGACACAGAAAGATGTCGCAAACCGGAGGACAAGAACAAAGCTATCGCCACTATTCCGGTCTTCGGGAGTGACACCGAGGACGAAGAAGAAACAGTTTATTCAGGGCTGCCCCAATGCGACAAGCCGGGACCGTCCATTCCTATGTTGATCTTCGGCAGCGACTCAGAAGATGAGGTCAATGCCGTATTCTCTGCTCGGCCATCAATACAAACCTTCGCTGATGAAGAGAAAAATTTGCAAGTTGCCATGGTTCCGCCCAAGCATCATAAAGAGCTAGACGCGCTTAATACCTACAGTGTGGAAGAACTGCAGACATTCTACGTCCCTCCCACGCGAAAAGGTGAGAAGGCGATCCTATTCTACCGATTCGGGGAAACCAAAGAGGAGAAAGAAATCTGGCATGGTGCGAATTCTCCACTTGACATGCTCCAGCTCATCCGTTTGCCCAGGTATTACACAGACGGACTAAAGAGACTCTTGAGACGCCAAGGTGTACCCCTTAAGCAAACTGCGCGACAAGCACGGTTCTATAACAGGATCTGGAACGTTCCCGGAACTCAACGAAAGCTGCCCAACGGGAGAATGGAAACGACCGGACTTGGGTATGTTCAATCCAAGAAACGGGAGCTACTCCGCGACTGCTACGCCATACATGACTTTGATGAAGAAGGAGATGCTATGTAGGAAGATACTAACCCTGAACCAGAAAGAGCTCCCGCCATGAAGATGCCCAGTCCGTCGTTCGAAGAACAAATGGACAAGCTTATAAGGGAAGCAGGTCAAAAGTTTCGAGACAACCATAATCGCGAAATGGCCATCTACGAGAAAGACAGGATGCAACGCCTCCTTCAACAGGCTGTGAAAAATGAAAATGCTCCTCCTTATCAACCCGTTGTACAAAAGGCTCGACGTAGAGGCAGAAACAAACCAAAGAATTGGAAAGGCGTTCGACAGCGACAAAGCGAGTCCAAGAAGCCACGCGATCGGGAATCGAACGGTCCAGATTCATCTCTTATAAAAAAAATGGGTCGAGCATATTCTTTTCCCCAAAACAAGACAAGGAAGATATTCGATCTTGTCATAAAACATCAGATGGTGACACTCCTGGAGTCCAAGCACCCAAAGCAAGCAGGCGAAGTCTCTCACCCGAACTATTGCTCTTATCATAGGGCAATAGGACATCCTCTCGAAGACTGCTTCACATTTAAAGACTGGGTAGAAGACCAGTATCAGTAAGGCAGGTTCGCTCTATCTAGCAGCTGGAAGGTAACCCCACCGCAGAAGCATGAACCCAAAGCCACGAGAGTAGATCCGAATCAATATCGGTCTTGGATGCGAGCTCGTACCTATCACGTGATAACGCTGTCAGAAGAAGAGCCCGAGAATATGGATGACCTCTCCTGGTGCTTCAAAAACGATGATGACGAGGTAATCTCAGAATTTCCACTGGCGCCAAAAGAGCTGGAAGATGGAATACATACCACTGCAGACAACCTCAAGAAAATTGATTTGGGGACGTCAAGTGACCCACGGCCGACGTTCGTCAGTGAACTGTTGTCTGAAGAAAGGGCGGCTATGATAAAGGACGTGCTAATGCAACATAAAGATTGCTTCGCATGGAACTATTCCGAGATACCAGGATTAGATCTAGAGATTGCTGTGCACAAATTGGCAATATCTCCGGACGTCAAACCGATCAAACAAGCGCCGAGAAGAATGCAGCTCAAGCTTGAGATGAGCATCAACGCCGAGGTCAAAAAACTAATCGACTCCGGCTTCATCCAAGAGGTTCAATATCCTGATTGGATCACCAACATCGTCCCAGTGATGAAGAAGAATGGGACGGTGCGCATATATGTGGACATTCGGGATCTCAATAAAGCCTGCCCAAAAAACGACTTCCCAGTACCGGTCACCGAGCTGATGATAGACAATACGTCCACTCATGATGTTTTATCCTTCATGGACGGCTCGTCAGGATACAATCGAATAAAGATGCATCCCGAGGACCAGAAACATACCGCTTTCCGGACCCCTTTGGGCATATTCTGCTACAAAGTGATGCCTTTCGGTCTAAAGAACGCCGGTGCTACTTATCAGAGGGCCATGATGAAGATCTTCGATGACCTCATACATGAAGTCGTCGAATGCTATATCGACGACCTTGTGGTGAAAAGCAAATCATACGAGGAACATTTAGAGCATCTGAAGATCGTATTTCGACGCCTTCGGCAATTCAACTTGAAGATGAACCCTCTCAAATGCGCGTTCGGAGTCTCCTCAGGCAAATTCCTAGGATTCATCGTCCGACACCGAGGCATCGAGATAGATCCGTCGAAGATCAACGCGATTATGGAAATTCCTCCGCCAAGGAATCTCAAGCAATTGTGGTCTCTCCAAGGGAAGCTCGCGTATATCCGGCGATTTATAGCCAATCTCTCAGGCAAATGCCGTCCTTACAGTCACCTGATGAAGAAGGGAACCCCTTTCGTCTGGGATCGCAAATGCCAAAGCGCACTGGATGAAATCAAGCAGTACCTGCAGAATCCGCCAGTGCTGGCTGCTCCGGTCAAGGGAAAGCCTCTCATTCTGTATACAACAACCCTTGAAGGTTCTTTAGGCGCGCTGTGGGCACAAGAGAATGACCAAGGGAAAGAGAGGGCCCTTTATTATCTGAGTTGAGTTCTCCTGGGGGCAGAAAGCAACTACTCTCCCATTGAAATGCACTGCCTGGCGTTGATCTTCGCAATAACGAAGCTCAGATACTACGCGTTGGCACATGAAGTCCATCTCATATCAAAGGTGGATCCTCTCAAATACTTGATGTCGAAGGCCATATTAATAGGGCGGCTTGCTAAATGGGCCCTGCTCTTAATGGAATTCTCGATAACTTATCGGCCTCTTAAAGCAGTGAAAGGCCAGGCCATTGCCGACTTCCTCGCTGAGCATCCGATACCTGCCGATTCTCCTTTGAATTGCGAACTGCAAGACGAACATGCGTTTGACACGATCGATGGTGGTGATACCCGGTGGGAACTCTATTTTGATGGGGCATCTTCCACGAAGAAGCGCAAACAAAGCACCCCTATAATCAAATCAGGGGTAGGCCTCGTCTTCATGACTCCATAAGGAGGGATAATGCGCTTTGCCTTCTCCTTGACAGAGCCGAGGACGAACAATGAAGTCGAGTATGAAGATTTGATAGCAGGTCTCGAGATCGCCATCGACATGGAGATTGAAAACCTGCTCATATATGGAGACTCCCAGCTGGTCATTAGTCAAATAAACGGCGACTACCAAACGTGCAAACCAGAGTTGGTGAAGTACGGCGAGAGGGTACAGCGACTGCTGACTCAAATTCCTTCCTATACCTTGGAAAGCATACCGTGTGTGCAAAATAGCAAGGCGGATGCATTAGCCAAGCTCGCTAAATAACTGGCCGACGAGAACCTCGATAACGTGAGGATCGTTGTGCAAAGCCGTCGGGTTCTCGCACCGGCAGAAATAGCTCCAGAGTCGTCCGAAGAAAAGGGAGCGACCGAGCAAATGACTCTGCAAATAAAAGACCAGGAAAAGGCTAAGGATTGGAGGGAGGTATTTATAGACTACTTCAAATCCCATCGAACACCTGAAGATGCATCCTCAAGAAATCAGCTTATAAAACGAGCTCTGTCTTTTGCTTTTGTCAATGATACTCTGTATAAGAGATCATTTGAATCTCGGTGGTTAAGATGCCTGGGACTTGCAGAGGCAAAGAGAGTCGTCCAAGAAACTCACGACGGACTCTGCTGTTCTCACTAATCCGGGTCGAAAATGAAGCTGAAGATCAAACTGATGGGTTATTATTGGCCCACGATGATCCAGGACTGCCTCGAATACGCGAAGCAGTGCCACTCGTGGCAGATTCACGGGGACTTTATCCATCAGCATTCGAATCCGCTACATCCGACAGTGGCTAGCTGGCCGTTCGAAATGTGGGGGACTGATATAATCGGCCCTATCGAACTAGCATCGCCCAGAGGACATCGATTCATTTTGGCGCCGACTGATTACTTCTCCAAATGGGCAGAAGCAGTATCGCTGAGGGAAGTGAAGACGGAGAATATCCTCCATTTCTTCAAGACACACGTCATTTATCGGTTTGGAACTCCGAGACGGATTATCTCTGATAACGGGCCAACCTATAGAATCCACAAGATCAGCTGCTTCACACAACAGCATAATATAGACCGGAGATACTCCTCAGTCTATAATCCCCGAGCTAATGGTCTAGCTGAGGCTTTCAATAAGACCTTACCGAAGATCGTGAAAAAGACGGTGTCGCGAAAGAAGAAGGACTGGCATGAATGACTGCATGAAGCTCTCTGGGAGTATCGAACTATGTTCAAAACGGCCACTAACACAACGTCGTACGCATTGGTATTTGGTACGGAGGCGGTACTCCCCCTCGAGATAGAGCTACCCTCTTTACAAGTGGTAGTTCAATACGAGCTAACAGACGAAGAGAATACTCACCTTCGGCTTGAAGAGCTTGATGCCCTTGATGAAACCCGGCTCATAGCACAACAAAATCTGGAGGCTTATAAAGCAAAGATGACGCGCTCATACGAAAGATTGACTAGCCGAGGACATTCCGCCAAGGCGAACTCGTGCTTGTGGTCAAAAGACCTATGATCCCCAATCGTGATAAACGGGGGAAATTCGAGCCGAACTATAAAGTCCCGTATATAATAGACAAGGTCTACCAAGGTGGGGCCTATCTACTCATGGACATGCATGGTGAAAGACCCTTCAGGCCAATAAACGGTCGCTTCCTGAAGAAGTACTACGCCTGACGAGTCACGGCGTAGGTCAATGATAGATGACGAAGACTATGTCCGCTCGCTATCTTCCTAAGCCCAAACTATAGAAGTAGTAGCCGGCTAACGGAACGAAATGTCCTTAAACTAACAACGGACCGAAACGTCCTTAAACTAACAACGGACCGAAACGTCCTTAAACTAACCGTTGACCAAGACATCGATAAACTAGGTGGATTGCAGCGTCCCAAAGCTGATACAAAAAAAAGAATAACAAAAAAAACGGTATGTCCATAAGAAAAATGGGCACGGATGAAAACCCGAAAGGGCTCCGTGAGTAAAAACAGGAGGGCTACCGGCAAGTTTTGTGAAAACCCGAAAGGGCGCAACCTCGTTAAAAAAAAGAGAAAAAAGAAAAGGGTATGTCCATAAGTAAAAGGGCACGGATGAAAACCCGAAAGGGCTCCGTGAGTAAACTGGGAGATAAGAAAAATGTGTCTTTATTCATGAACTTAATTGAATACAAGATACATCATATAAAAGAATAAAAAAATGGATACATGTTATTCAAAAGATTACAAGTGTTTCATTGATACAAAGGCAGCTACTGAGAAGGAGGCGTTTTCAATAAGTCAGCCAGTTGCTCGCGCACTCCTCTCAACTCCTTCTCAAGGTCAGCCGCCGCAGCCAGCTCCGCTTCAACTCGGGCCCGTTGCTGCAGACAAGATAAAAGTTTCTCATCAATTTCTTGCTGAACAACCTCCTGACTCTGCGTGACCTGTTAAGTAAAGTCAAGATTCTTCCTCAGCACCAGCCCGTCGGAAATACATCGTTGAAGGCTTTCAAAGATGGAGTTCAGCTGCGCAGCATTCGCCTCGACCTGGGCATGCAGTTGGACAGACTCAGCGGAAGTCGCCTCACGTTCCTTTCGCTTGAGGATCGCCACTTGTTCGAAATGATGAAGGAACAGGGAACTTTGCTCAACCCACGCAGCCCACTGGGAGTTCCCGGCCAGAATTTTAGGAGCAGGACGCCTAAGCTCAAGCTCATGCAGGCAGAACTCAATCTTCCTGCAATGATTAACCCAAGACTCGACGACGCCTTCATTATGGAAGTTCACAAGCGTCGCCAGCATTGGATTGACCTCGGCAGCGAAATCTGCGGCAGATGTAGGAGCCTCCGCGTCAATCTCCTCGAAATATTCGCTCAGCATGCCCAGACTGATCACAGCACCTTTTGAGGATGGACGTCTGGAAAAGGGCCCTGCCGGCATCATAATGCGAGACTCGAATAGGGCTGGAGTCGATGTGATTGCTGCAAAATAGATCATAGTCAGATGTCACCTCAGGAAATAAAGAAAGTACATGAAAAGTAGAGTCTACTATACCGGCTGCAACAGGGGGCAGAGCTGGGAGTTCCGGTGGCGCAACGATAGCCCTGTCCCCTCCTTCAATTTGTAAGGCTACAAGCAATACAAAGAAGAATTAGGAATAATTTGACTGCCCATTAAAGAAAGGACGTCGTTTAGAAAAGATACTCACCGACACCATCAGGCGGACTAATCTCTGACAAGAAGGAGAAGTGTGGGTGCCGCACCTGATACAGGTGGTCAAAACGGACTCCTGCAAGGACACAGTAATGCAACGTCAGTACATAAGTCATACAGCCTAAAAGTAGGACTGATGGGTCACAAATCCGTACCTTCCAACATTTGAGACGGTACGAGAGAAGGTAGAGGAGTGGTAACCCTCAAGGCGGTAATTGATGGCGCTGCCTCGGGTAGCGCAACCTCAACACTCGTCGCACCTGCATTAGAAACAAGATAAATACTGTCAGGAAAAATTGAAAAGTATTGCAGAATAAAGAGAAAAGCAACGACCCAAGATCTACCTGGTGAGTCGCCAATCGGAACCGCGACGAGGGCGCCACTTGATACAGCGACGGCTTCTCCCTCCTCCATCGGGATGGTCTCACCTCCCGTCGCCTCATCCACTGACACTGCAAGAACCGTCATAATGCTTGCAATGCCAGAAGATGGCAAAGAGCCGCAGGCAGAAAGAGTGACGATCGGGACGGTGCCCGACTCTTGAGAGGGAGCGACTACCTCGGGCTCAGCAATTGTAGCCATCTCACCCCCCGCCACCTCGAGATCGACAATGGTGGCCGTCTCACCCATCGCCACCTCAGGCTCGGTAATAGCAGCTGTCTCAGGCACAGCAATCGTGACTGTCTCACTAGCCGCTGCCTCGAGCTCGGTAATTGCAGCCACATCGCCTACCGCTTCATCGGGTTCGGCAATCACGGCTACCTCCTCTATCGCTGCCCCAGGCTCAGCGGTCGCCGCCACTTCTTCGGTAAGACTCGGCCCTGCAAGATAAGATATGTGAGAACTGGTAATTAAAACTTTAACAACGGAACCCCATGTCACATTACCTTGAGTTGATCTTCTGTTTGCTTCCCGAGCGGCACGTGCTGCCCATCTGTAGGCAGTGGACAAGGCAGCCGGAGATTCCTCTGAGGGAGTAGGGGCAGGGATAGCGGTGCTCGAACCCACACCCGTGGCTAAGGCAGCACTACGCTCCCTTGCTGCACGCATTCTGTTCTTCCTTTCCACCCGGGCCGTGAGAGCCGATCTTCTCAAGACCTCCGTCAATGGGACGTCATCATCCACGCTAGGAGATACCTCTGGTGCCGTTACGGCGTCCGTCAGCGGTTGCTTGAGAAAAGCCTCTTTTGGCAATCCTGAGGAGGCCGGGACTTCGATGGTTGGCCCTGGAAGCATCTCCACATCACCTTGCGGGATCGGCATTGTAGTCCCTGTGATAAGATAAAGAAGGGGTCAGATTGTCCATAAGAAAGGAGAATGAAGATGCAATGAGCCGAGACATACCAATGCCCAACAAAGCGCGATTCCTCTCCTCCTCCTCGAAGTTCCTGAGGGAAGCCGCCAGAGCCTCTTCAGTGGTAAAACCTGTTAAAAAGGAAAAATGTCAGTCAAGACTTGATAATAAAAATAAAGATATAATACAATAACAAGGTGCGACTGATGTTTACTTGATTGCACGATGGTGGCCATCTCCGCTTAGTGGCTTGCGGATCGCACAGAAGCTGCAATAGCGACCTCGAGATCAGTATCTTCCGGCGCTATGAAGAGACCTTCGTTGGTCCCATATTCGCTCAGGCCCTCGTTATAAGGAGCCTGAGGCTCCAGGCCGAGTACAGCACCTAGGGAGAGGACCGACTTCTTCTTCCTCTTCTGCGCGCGAGCTCCAGTCATAGCCAGCACCAGCTTGCGCTTGGTAGGCACTATGGGACGGCGAGTCCCGATGTCTGAGCCCATGCCAGATTCGGGAGAAGCTACATTTACCGTCTCCGTAGGAGCATGGGGCACCGATGGTACATCCACCGTCTCCACAGGAGCACGGGGCAACCTGCGCGTAGGGCTTAGCACACGTGGAGGCTCAACTGCAGCGACCTCTCTTAGCAGAGGGGGGACAGTGGTCCGTCGCTTCAAAGGGACGTTGCGATCGCCGGCAGGGGATGCGCTCTTGCGATCGAGCAGCAGCCACCTCTCTTCCCTGATAACAGCACCCATTGCGTGTTGATACCAGGCCACGTGTACGTTAAGGGCCCTTGGGACGCAACTCGGCTCGCTGATAAAGATGTGAGAGCCCGTATTCAAGCGCATGAAGTGATGCAGCGTACCCCGCATTCCCTCTTTAGTGGCAGCGGGTTCTACAAAGAAAGCCTCCAGCGGGACTCCCTGATTATAACTCAGTTGCTGGGCAAAATGATGAGGGTTGTATCTCATGAGTAGCACTGCATCATTTTTCCTGAATACAAGGAAGCCTGGCCTGATGGAGTATAAATAGAGAATCTCCCGGGCTTTCAACACGGAGGCCCCGTCCTTAAAAACGTCGCGCTACGCTAGCACCGTCTTGGAAGTTTCCTGGCCAATCGTCAGGACTTTGTCCATGAAAGACATATCGTCTCCGACCGTGCGCGGACGAAGGAGCAAGCCCCTAGCTTCCCTCTGTGACGGACTCACGATGGAGGCGTCAACCAGCCGCATAATTCGCGGGAACTTGCATCTCTCATAAAACAAAGGTCTCTTGGAATGCCAAAGATCCCGAGCACGTGTATCTCCATCCATGAAGTGAAGTAATGCATCGGGAAGTTGGCAGGATGCACCCCCGGTTCAGTGGTATCCGCCGCTGCGCTAAGACCGTGGTATAAATGGGCTAACCCGGCGATCCCGATGGCCACTTGTATTCCGGCAACCATACAATGCGCGGGGTAGAAGATGGAAGACCTCATGTAACGAGGATGCATAGGGAGCGTGAACCAGCTCAACCATAGCCCAAGAAACCCAAAAAAGAAAGCCTCCTCGTCAATGCCCGGAGCGGCTTTTCTGACAGAGGGATGATCGCAGCATCTGGAAGAAAAAAGCCCTTCTGATCAGTTTCCAGTACCGGCTGACGATCCGAGCCAAAGCCGAAGGGATCATCGAGCTTAGCAAACTTTTTTCCTCGTTGCGACAAAATCTCCGGGCGAATAAACCGAGCAATGAAGTCCGCAAAACTGACCCCCCGACCTCCGGATTCCAGGAAGAGGCTCTCATACATGTTCAGCACCTTTATCAGACTAGGAAAATGGTGCTGAATGGCGTTCTCTGGCATGAGACCCATCACCACCGGCTTGGTGGCAAAAACATACTCATCCGGAAGAAGCAGCTCCTCGTAGTGTTCCCCCCTGACCGGTAAACCGAAAACCTCGGCAAATTCTTCCAAGGAAATGGAAACCTCTCTGTCCAGTAAAAGGAAGGTATGGGTAGGGATGTTCCACTGCTCCAAGAACGCCTTAATCCACCATGTGGGAGGTGCAGAATATTGGAACAACGAAGCGTAGACCACAGGGTATAGCCCAAGCCTCAACAGCTGCGATCTCTTCACCGACAAGATGTACCGGGCCCACTGCAAGTACCCGGCCGAATGGCGGGGAGTTAGCCCGATGTTGTAGGGCTGTCCCCAAGGGTGCGACTCGCCCTGGCATATGCGCTGCCCCAGGGTATTCAAAGCCACCGGCGGCTGCATGGGTACGGCAGCAATCGAAGGTTGAAGAAGACCCTCCGAAGTCTAATTGACAACCTCCACGGCATAGTTCACCAGAGGTGCATCTGCATACGGAATAGCCGAGATAGTCTCTGAAGGTGTCGCACAAGAGAAGCGTTGACGACCTCTGATAATCTGGTCATACCATCTACCCCACAAGTGAAGATTTTTGTGTTCCGGGTCACGGTCTTTGATGAGCGCGAGAACCTCCCGGTCCACAGGTGCCTCAGGGAATCCTCCCTCTGAACGGACGAATGGAAACGTAGCATCAAAAGACATGTCGCCTATAAAAAACGAGGGACAGAAATAAACTGTCAGTACTATAATTTAATTTTAAAAATTCTGACACTCGGTACTTTAAAATTTGTACCACACTACAATGCAGTAGAAAGGGGACCAAAGAGGGACCCATAAAATCTAGATGACAATGCATCAATTAATAAAACAGCCTCATCATTGGATGAGACTGTTAATTAATGAGGAAATCCTCAAGAAAATTCTCATTGAATGAGAGATCCCTCGGGAAAAGGAGAAAATCTCCCTTTGAGAGCAAAGCTCTATGACAGAGTGACACTTGTCAAACTCTGATCATGAAGGAATAAAATTCCTTAAGAGCCTGGCTCTGTAATGATGATGGAAAATCTATCAAGAATTAATTAAAGTTAATTATTATGAATTAAAATTATGGGATCTTCAAGATCCATGAAAAAACTCTTAAGAGTTCTTCATCAAAGATTAAGAAATCTGCACATGATTCAAAAGAGCAAGGCTCTGTTTATGGGCTAAGAAACCTCAAAAGATCTCTTTAGATCTATGGGTTCATGAGAGCAAAGATCTGCTAATGAAACCCTAAATGGGTTTTCTGTAGATCAAAGATCTATAAAGAGCAAGGCTCTGTTAATGGGTAAAACCCTAATTTATTAAAATTTATTAAAATTTTTAAAACTTTACCTAAGTTTGGAAAGAGTTTTTACTCTTGAGAAGTTCTTAAACAGAAGAGCTGTGCTCTGAACAAAAATTCTCAAAGAAAGAAGATGATAATCATCTAAGGGACTAAAGGTCCTATTTATAGGCATTGAACCGTCTTTTCAACTTCTGAGTTGATCCAAGGGTTCAGATGCTGCCACTGCTGCACTCACGTGTGCGCCACGTGAGCGCAACGGTGGGGGACATTTGTTTCCCCCAATCAGAGCAAAGCTCTATTTTAAAATTCAAAATTTAAAAGTTGAAGCAACACTTCAGATTCAGTGCTTGGCGCGCTGCGCGCCACGTGTCAAACACAGATGCACTGGCGCAAGGTGCACTGCGCCCTAGGCAGCGCACCCCGAATCAGAGCAAAGCTCTGTTTTAAAATTCAAAATTTAAAATTTGAAGCAACGCTTCAGATTCAGCGCTAGGCGCGCCACACGCCACGTGTCAAACACGGGTGCGCTAGCGCAGGCTGCGCTGCGCTCTGCGCTGCGCGCCACGTGTCAAACGTAGATGCGCTGGCGCAAGGTGCGCCAGTGCTGGAATTAAAAATTCCCGACCGTTAGATCAAAAGATCTAATAATGATAAATCATTAATTAATCAAAATTAAAATTCTGTTAAGGAAAGATCTTTCCAATCTTGTTAAAAACAAGAAGATTACCTTCTGTAAAACAGAAGCCTTAGGATCAAAGATCCAACGGTGGGGAAACATCCCTAAATCAATTAGAGAAAAATCTCTTTAACTGATTTAACAAATCAATTTACTCTATATAAAGGCCCCAAGACTTCAAGTCTGATAAGGAGAAACCCTCATGCAAACTTTGAGAAAACTCAAAGAAAGAAAAGCAAGTTTTTAGCAAAAGAAGATCATTTCTTCAAGGTAAAGAACATGAGCAATGAATACAGAGATGAAATCATCTCATGAAAAGAAGAATTATCTTTTTAAAAGATCATAGATCTACAAAAGACCAAGGTCTTTCATAAAAGAGATCAAAAGATCTCATCAAACAATAAAGAAGTATTTACTTCATTCACAGATCATTGATCTATAAAGGCAAAGAACTATTGTTCTTGAATCTTGAGGCAAAGTCTCCTTTTAAAGAACATAAACTTGTTCATAGATCATAAATTTGATCAAATGCGTTTTACGCTATTGAAAAGCGTTTTGCACTCATGAACTGCGCTTTTGCGCTCCTTGGACCGGCGCTCAGCGCTAAAACGTGCCATGTGTCAACCACAGATATAACTTGTGCTTTGCGCTTCTGAACAGCGAACTGCGCTCATGGGCTGGCGATCAGCGCCAAGCGCGCCACGTGTCACTCACTGGTGCGCCACTAAACTAGCGCTGCGCGCTCATAAATTGAAAGCGCAATGCGCTCATAAACTGGCGCTTAGCGCTAAGCACGACACGTGTCCTTTTCATGTGCGCTACTTGGCAGAAGCGCAATGCGCTCTTTAATTGGCACAAAGCGCCTGGCGCGCTGTCAGAACACACATTGTTCTGATGAATGCTATGCATTCAATACAAGACAAAAAAAATGTCAGGGTCTAATGCTCAGCATTATTAAAAGAGCCAAGCCCAAGTAAAGGCTCAACAGCCTAGAACAATAAAATGCTAAACATTTTAATATTATTGGACTTAGCCCAATTCTGGCCATAATTACTCAACTTATATTGAACTGAGCCCATCTGCTCACGAATATTCAACAGATCTTAGTCCCAAACTGGGCCACAGATCTTCCAACCAACTCACACCGGTTCAAGGGTACATCTCTTTACTCCTCTGATACTCGTCGTTGTAATCCTTCAACGTCTTTAGAGAGGTGACGGGTCCCGATAACCATACATTTTACGGGCTGTGGGATCCTTAGACTTATGGACTACGACGTCCTTAAACTTTATAGACTACGATGTCTTTAAACTACGAACTGTGGGGTCCTTAAACTCATGGACTACGATGTCCTTAAACTTTATAGACTACGATGTCTTTAAACTACGGACTGTGGGGTCCTTAAACTCATGGACTACGATGTCCTTAACCTAGACGGTGGGGTCCCTATAAACCCACGGACTACGATGTCCTTAACATGGACCGAGACGTCCTTAAACTAACATTGGACCGTAATGTCCTTAAACTAACATTGGACCGTAATGTCCCTAAACTAAACATTAAAGTCCAATTGCTCTTTTGTTGGATCTAAACGATCCCGATAAGTTGATCTTAGTCTAAAAATTAGACTAACGTATTCTTAACTAACGTTTAAGTTGATCTTAGTCTCAAATGAGACTAACGTATCCTTAAACCCAACCCCCAAACCCAAATCTAAGAAGATACGGATTTGGACTAATCCACGGCCTACGGGCAACAACATAAATTAGTCTCCGTATACAATCCACGGGCAACCACAAACAAAACAAACACCCGCGACATGAAGTGACCATCTGGAGAAGTAGAAAGTAGTTACTGCGATGCGGTAGCGTAATTAACTGTAGGGGCTTGCGCCTGCAGGGAAGAGCGTCCCCACAATAAAAAAAACCCACTCAAACAAGGGGGAATCTGACGAAGTCTGCTACATCGGACGCATCCGTTTAAAACTTCGATACATGGTGCCATAAATCAACTTGGCATCTTCGGAGAGGTGGACGGATAGCACCAATTAGCATATGCCCCGAATTTCAGGCAAGACGTCTATCATCTTCGTCGCGTCTTTCGGCGGGGAACAGTGATGTTATGTGCTGTTGGATATGTTATATTGGATCGTCGCATTTTGAATAGCCGGGGGGGGGGGGTTTATGTGAGATGAGAGTTTTATTTTCATTCATGTAAAATTAAATGTATGTAATATTCTTTTATTGGGGCACTTCCGGGTTGAGGTTGATGTCACCATATGTATATTATTTACTTTTCCGCACTAAGATAAACCCAAGGAGGAGAGCACAAGTAACCGGGTTCTAGAGTCCAGTGGGAGACCAACTCGAGGAGTCGAGTCCGGGTCTCCTAACTCTAGAATTGGTAGGGTTGCTTGCCGCTCTCGTAGAGGTTTAGGGGTATGGTTTTGGCTATTCATCGCGACCGTGGAATCCATGTTTTATAAAGGCTCAAAATAAAACACGGACCTCCTAGTATATCCAATATTTCATATGTTTCTTCTGCTGCAATATTTTGTGATGTGATCATTTGATATGTTGAGATGGATATAGTATATAGTATATATGATATATTATATAGACGTTACTTATGTTTTACACCCGCGCTAGCCCTGCCCCGCTCTGCCATTAGTTACCTAACCTAACGGTGCATGAGGGGACATCGTGGCGAATGCGGATGGCAAAAGTGTACGTCATATTTATCTGTGATGTTTAGGTGACTTAAATGATGGGACCTCATTAATGTGATTAATGAAAGAAAAGAAAGCTAAAAGATGTTGTAGAATCAAATTTTTCAAAAAGGGTAGCTACAGTTTTGCTTTCCATAGTGATATATATGATATATCCCGCATCTTATTCGATGAAGAATGGGCCGAGATCCCTTCATCGGGAATGACCTCTTTAGCAAAACTGGCAGATGCTACAACACCCGGTTTGTCTTTTGATTGCTTTTGGAGTTTTGCTTTGCATAGTGATATATATGATATATCCTGCACCTTATTCGATGAGGAAAGAGCCGAGATCCCTTCATCGGGAATGACCTCTTTAGCAAAACTAATGAAAGCCTCAAAAACACTCCTTTTCAAAATTCACTTGTTTCTACAACGTTATCAAGTTCATTACGCAATAGGTTTTTCAGAAAAACCTGTCGTAGCCCGCCGTCATTTCAGATAAGTCCTACTTAGTATTCGTGCTGCGTTTGTTGACCTCTGTCATGGCGTAGTGTGCGATAGCTCACAAGTATTTATCTGCTTATACATATGATGCAGATTGGATTAGGGTAGTCGTACGACCTTATTGACCTCCGTCAAGGGTCGTGCGGGTGGGTTTGATTCAATCAAGAAATGATTGGTTGAACTTGACTTGCACCCTATGGTTTGTTGACCTCCATCAAGGTCATGGGATGCTTGGGGAAAAATATTATCGGGAATTTCAAGTGTTGAAATTTGCAATGAGATTGCATACGTTCTATGAGATAGTTGGATTCCAATACCCACTGCGAGTAATTGTTACTCCCGGGAGAGTTTTACACAGGATAATTAGCCGATCAAGTAGGTGTCTAGAAAGGTGTCAATGGGGTTATGCCTCTGGGAAACGAGGTTTATTTTTTAATTAGGTCCGTGCGAAAGCACGGGGAACCTCCCTCAAGTACCGACACTGGCCTGGCTGAAAGATTGGCAAAATTGTAGGGTGTAATTAATCCCGGCTAGTCTTTCCTTTTAGGATTTGAAGGAAGATTTGTGTCATGACCCAAAATTGGCCCGTGACGGCCATAATACTACGCAACGCCAAAGGACGTAACGCAGTAAAAGAAAGCCAAAACCCAGAAATCTAAACCAATAAAAATACGGAAAAGATAATATGGTTTTTGAAACATTTGAAATCGCAACCCAAATTCTTTAAAAGTCTTACTTTCTTTCTTTAAAATTTGGCAACACCCCTTTTTTAAAAACTAGCTCAAGACGGAAAACAATAACATCATAAATATACGACGCCGTAGCGAAGAAATAAGAGACAATAAAGAGAAAGCTGTATATAAAAGACAGCAAATCCATAATAATACACAATAACGTCCTCACCAAGTCTCTAAGTCAACAATACAATAGTAGATGGAGAGTACAAAATACAACGAATGTACAATATGAAATACAGATAATCATCTAACCCACCTAAGCAAAATGGTACTGTGAGCTGATGCGGTATCTGTAGCAAAAGATGATAGCTGAAAAGCTGAATAGCCTGCCTCGACTACTCTGGGGAACAACCTGAAACACCTATAGCACAACGAGGGTGAGTTGCCAACTCGTGAATAGTAGATAACATATGCAGGTAATCGCAAGAATGCACGTACAACATGAATCTAAGATATGCGATTACAGTAATAACATGTCATGCAAATGCTAAAAAAAAAGGAAAGTACACTAACAGGTACAATCAATATGTGAAGCGATAGTAACATGACAAATAGTATGCAATAACCATGCAATAGGGATATGAGAATGTGAATATGCAACTATCATAAGGGTACACTAACAGGTACTACCAATATATGAATCTGTGCATAAAATAGATAAGTGTGAGGTATAGGGTGGAATATGTCATTTCCACGGAAACCTGACATCGTGGCAGGATCACAATCCATCAAGACACTCAAATCCCGAATCCTCAAATCAGCCCCCAAGTTGGGCTCTCATATCATATAAGTCTCACACCTCCTCAATGTACAAATCGAAAAGATCCCCTATATCCTGAATGTACAAATCATCAATCTCTTTCATATCCAATATCCAATCTCAATGAATCACCTATATCCAAAGTCGAATCTCAAATAATTTCTAACATCCTATATATATATATGCAGAAGTAAAATATGATAGGGGCAATACACATATATTAGCGTCCCATTCCACTAATATTGGTGTAAGGGTATATATAACAACGGCTAAATCCCCTGTTATATATACAAAGGTATTAAAAGAAATATCATGAAAACCAATGTGCCAAGCATCGACACAGAAATCCTGATCACGTATCATACGCTATCCCGAAAGCACGAGTGCCTAGCTTTGACCCTCGCCTTTCGACGTGTGCATACGTACATGACTCCCAGCGGTGTCTCCGTGATCCCCCGCCGAGTCATGGGTACTGTCACCGGTAGGTACTCGCCCGCCTCCAAGCTCAATCGGCAAAGTCCATCGATCTTCTTGCCGAGGGGAACCATACCGGGCCCCACCATGTACTCTCATACGGCAATCACACCTCGTATGGAGTATATAATCAGCACCGATAAAACTCATGGTGGACGCACAAATATCATCTCAAGAAAACCGGGTTTTTCAATGTATGCATAATTTCATGAACTCCCACGGTTCCCAAATCCAGAAAACATCATATGAAACCCAAATAAATAAATGCGCAAATCCAGGAACAATATGTGCGATATATCCGAAATGCAAGCATATGAATGAAAATATGTAGCTGAAACCAGATGTATGCGAAATCAAGAAGGTACAGCTAAATATAGGTGTCTACCTATAAGTAAATAATATGGTATACCCCACTGGGTACAAGTAACATATATTCAAGGTATACCTGTAGCTGTATCGCAAGGTGTATATGTACCTATCACTAAAGTTATGATACACTATAGGTATACCGATAAGCTAGATGTCGTGTGTGACAAGCAATAAAGTATCTAAAATGGTTGGTGTGTGACATGGCAATTATTGACGGTGTGTGTGTAGCATATACTCCGTGCTCGTGCAACATGAACCGTCAATAATATGTGCAGTGTCCTACGGCTGCTAGTCACAGTATAACTATATCTAAGGAAAAACAGTAAAAGCGCAATTCTAACAATGACGTAGAATATGCGACAGGTATTGAATCATAGCCCAGACGCATAACGCCGTGCGGGCGATTCCCCTGTAGATGTTAAATCTACTCACCTACGATCCACGCTAGGTGAATCCTACCATCTGCTCCCTCCTGTAGCAGTGTCCGTAGTCCCCGCCTGCAAACCTGCAAATAAGACATGGAAATCATATATAAGCCAAATATTCCGCAAAACGCGATATCGAACCAAAACGAGAAACTCGCGTCGCGAACTAAACGCGCGTGTGCACGATACGCTAAAACGTATGTGTACGCGTCTAAAACCATCGCGACACGCCGCGATACGCTGGATCACAGAACCCTCTCACGTATCGCGCGTATCGCGCAAGCATAACAAACTAGAAATACAATATATTGTCCCAGATTTTCCTACAGGTCAAATCTTACAAAACTAGACATGCCAAGGCACTAGACAACATTGCAGAGTACCCTACCCAAAACCCTAAGACCCTACCCCTCTTCCTGGCCGCAAATTGCGGCCAGATTGATTAAACCGGCGGCCATAATTGGGAGTGGAGGGTTCGTATTCTGGTGGTGTGTCCTAGACCTAATCAGTATGCTCCAGTATTCTCAAATTTAACCTGAAGGCCCCGGGTCAATAGCAGATCACAGAATGTCACAATATCGCTTACAAAACGCTAATTTTGCACAAAATACAAACCCTATGGTATTTTAGTGTAATCCAGGGTTAAACTCAGTTAAGGTGACCCTAACAACACTTAAATAAGCTAGGTTAGCTAACACAATCACATTCTAACAAAAATTCCACATAAATCACCATTTTAGCACAAAACTAACTATTTAACACAAACCGATGCTAATCTACACACAACTTAAGCAAACCATGAAATGGAGTTCAAGAAATATACCATAATGAATCATAGAAGCAGGTGAAGGGGAAGAACTGAGTTGCTACAGCTGCTGGTGATGCAGGGGATGCAAGTTGCTGCTGCTGCAATGAAGCTGATACTGATGCTGCTGATGGTGCTGTTGTTGGTGTTGCTGATGGTGCTGCTGCTGCGAGCTGGTGCTGGTGTCTCGAGCTGCTGCTACTAGCTGTGGCTGTTGCTAATGAGGCTGCTGCTACTGCTGTTGTCTGCTGCTGCTTCAATACTTGTTGTTGTTTTTTGCTGCTGCTGCTGCTGATGGAGAGGTGTGAGGGTGTGTGTGTGTTGTGTTGAGAGAGAGAATGGGAGTGAGAGAATGAGAGAACACAACAAGTCAACCCCCTCCTCTCTCTCTCTCATTAATGAAGGCAGGGGCAAAGCCATGATGCCCCATCGTGCACTCTCTCTCTCTCTCACCAAGGTCAACCATTCAAACAATATTTAAAATTCTATTTCAAGTTCATTTTCATTTTTAAAACAACCATATTCAAATAAAAACCCAAAACACTTAATACAATATTAAACTAGATTAGGGAATGGTTAATTCACCATGTTTCTAATCTTGGTTAAACCCCCAAAACAGCCCTAGTTATCATGCACAAGTGTGTGCAAGGCTAGGAAAAATCTAATAAAATATTTATTAAATAAGATAAAATATTTAAAACATAATTTGGTAAACTTTTTATAAAAAAAACATACATTAAAATATAATTAGCTACAAAACACATTCTAAGGTGTTACAATCTCCCCCCTTAAAAGAAATTCGTCCCCGAATTTAAAAATATATCGATACACATACCTTCAAAGAGAAGATTACAACTCTCAAATCTCGCTCGCAGCCTCCCAAGTGATTACCTCACTATACGGCTACGTTCAAGAAAACCCTTCATAGATGGCAAGACCCTTGACCGACGTTCCTTCACCTGCCGAGCCATTAACATGCATGGCTGCCGGTGAGCGAAACGATCGCGCCCAAGCTAATTGGTCTGGTGCCAAAACATGTGAGAAAGGTCAAGATGGTAATTGTAAAGTATCATCACAAGGAATACGGGGTGAAAATTCGATAATCTGGGCGGAAGTGCCAAATTAAAGGCAACGAAACTAACTCGCTTATAGGATCTCAGAAGGACCTAAATCCTGGGACAAGCTTCCCAAAATCCAACACATCATTCATCGGAAAGTCCGTAGGAATACATGATCTGTCCTTGCGAGCTCGAGCCTATGACCAACGCAGTCGGCGTAAGACCTCAGTTCGCAATGGACAATCCTCATCCTGACCTAACACAACTGGACCATCTCCGAAGTCTCTAGACATAGCTGGGGTCCAAAATCCTACTTACGCAGAGTCAGAAGAACAGACTGGTGATCGACACGACCTAACCCTTAAGTCTAAGGGTGGCCAATTGGAGTGTCTCCTGATAATAGCTATCGAAGGAGAACCCTAACGATGGCGAGTGACGATCCCCAACTGCTGACAACAATCAAAACAAACACACCACTAAAAAAAGAACAACTGAGCAAACTGAGTATAACCGGACGACAAGAATCCGAATGGAGTCACACCCTTACTAAACTTGGGTATAAACCATAATGAAATTCGTGGAGATCTGCTCCCACTCCTACTTCGGAACGGTAAAAGATTGCAACTCTGCAGCCGGCCTCAGATGCTCGACCCAAACACACAACAAGACAGACACCTTGAAACGAAACCTAAAATTTCTCTTTACATCCCTGTCCACCCGTAACTATCTCACAAGTCACGTCAAAGCTGGTGGAATTGGAATGCATAAAGAAAGTTGACTGATGTGCATGTTCTAGGATTTCACGTCTCTACCTGATAATGTCAGGTACACAAACGTGTCCCTAACTTAGCACGTCATTGTCACAAATCAAGGTCTCCAAATCATTACCCAGCCGAGTATGCTCAAGTATCACTGACGAACGAGCATCGGCGGGCAGTGTCTCGCGAAAACGATTTAAGGAAAGTGGTCGGGTGCGGACATGAGCAAGCTGTCCCCTCGGTAGAGACGAACTTAAGCTGTACACGACGATCACACAAGAACTGTAAATCAGCAGAAGACTGTCACAACAATCAAATCCGCTGCAGGAAGATGTACATTAAGCTCTGGTGGTCCGTGAAAATCTAACACGACTCTCGAACAGATAGTGTCTCCAAATCTCCAAGGCAAAACCACCGCGGCCATCTCCAGATCATGAGTGGAACATCCTTCTCGTACTTCCTCTAAATGTAGGGAAGCAAAAGAGATAACTCTATAGTGTCACCTCAGTACACAATCGAGCCCACTCAAGAAACATTACAGTTAACAACAAGGTCGCCCGAACCAAAAGAAAAGAAAGGACTAATGCAGTTGTTAACAGAATCTCCAACTGCCGAAAACTCCGTACACATGCCTCAGTCAACAGAAAAGAAACCTCCCTTCTGGTCCATTTAGTCGACGGTGCAGCACTACTCTAGCAATCCAGCATGAAACGGCGGTAAAAAACCTGCTAAGCCCAACAATCTGCGGATCTCCGTCCTGCACACAAGTCTGGGCCTAAGCTGTACGGCCAAGATCCTCCCTCGGAACCATACGAAACCGTCTCCCGCGACTATAAGACCTATGAGTCAACACAAAACAAGTCTGAAGAAACACCCTGAGAATTTAGCAAACTGCTGGTGCTCTCCCAGCATCTGCATAACAAATCCTCAAGTGCTGCTCCTGTTCCTCAAGACACATTAGATAGACCAGAATATCGTAAATAACACAACAATAACTGGTCGGGGAACGGCCTGCAGAAATCTGGTTCATCACATTTACAAATGCTGCCAGGGCACTGGTGAGTCCAATGACACACCAAACACACAAAGCCCGTAGCACGCACAAGGCAGTCTTCGGAATGCCATCACTCCAAACCCGCAATAATGATGACCTGATCCCAAGCAAACTTAGAAAATGTCTCGCACTCTGGAGCTGATCGAAGAAATCGTCAATGCGAGGTAGGGGTTACCTATCCGCACCGTAAGCCGGTTCAATTAACGATTCGTCGATACACAACCTTAAACTGCCGTCTTTCTCCTTGACGAACAGAATTAGGAGCTTCCAAAAGCGAAACACTCAGACGCACAAAACTCCCCAAACCACAACTCTGCAGCTGATCCTTAAGCTCCCAAGCTTTGCCGGCTCATCCGGAACAACGTCGGAAAAACTCTCGCACGAAAGGAACCTGGTCCAACAATCCTAACTGTGGCTCCGGTATCATAAATGAACGCCAAGAATCCACGACATCTCCTCAGTAGCCGACTAGCGAAAAAGGCTGAATTCAAGCTGTGAGAGGCGACACAACTATCCACCTGCACAACAAGAACTGACTTGACGGGAAAACAAACTTGACTGTTTCCTCACGGTAGTCCACAGACACCTAGCACGTAGTTAACCAGTCCGTGCCCAGGAGAACGTCAAATCCAACTTCTCTAGAAGGATTAAAACGACGGACGAATCTCTATCTCCTATCCGATTGGCACACAACTGAAATACGTATCGCGCAACAAAAGAATCGCTGACAGAAGTTAAAAAAACAACTACTACTAAACTACCCAACCACAGTACAAGGTGAAAACAACGGATACATCAAAAGAACATATAAATAAAAGATACCTGAAAACTCCACATTGGACGTCTGCGCGTCCCGAAGAGTAGAAGCAAACTCCTGTGTCTGCCCTCTACCCGCAACTGGCTGAACTCCTCTGATAGACTGAGCCCTCTGAGCGAATCTTCCACGTCCACGGCCTCTCTGAATACGACTCTGACGAGGTGCTAAGGAACAAGCCCTGACGAAGTGCTGAAGGCTTCCGCATCGAAAACATCCACGCGCTGACTGCTGACCATCCTGGGGATGAGAGCTGAACGATTGTCCTCGTCCTAAGCCTCGGCTACTCCCGCGACGACCACGAAATCTGTCTCGATGACCAAACCTCTACCTCTGGGCTGGTACGCTGGTACGAGTCCTCCACTGTTCTGGAACTGTCTGAGCCTCTGGAATATGTGCCTCGTCAACTGGAGCTGCAACCACTGGTGCTATATAAGTGACGGACTGCTGCATACTGACCGTAAGTGACAACTGAGTAACAGGGGTGACAACCTCCTGTCGTAGCTCCCGAACGATATCAACCAATGAACTCATAGTCTGGCGGAATTCCTGCATCTTTGTCATAAGCCTATCAATAGTATATATCGCAGGCTGATCCGTCTGCACCTGTGCAACTAGAGTGCCATCCTGGTCAGTACTCGTCTCGCCCGAGCCAACTCTGACCTCGGCCCTCGCTGCATCACTCTGAGTCCCCATAGTCATCGGTGGCAAGGCTATAAATAGATATAAGATTCGATGAGAATAAGGAATCGAATCTCAAGGATATAAATCATCAAGAAAGGAATTTCAAGCAAATTGTACTTAGGTTACTTAATGCAAAGTACCGCACCGTGGGTATGCTGCAGACATACACACACCACGTTATTCTGCTTAAGCTACCTACTCCATCATACTAAGGTCATCCTACACTCCGAAAGGTAAAACCTAGCGCTCTGATACCAACTTTGTCACGACCCAAAATTGGCCCGTGACGGCCCTAATACTACGCAACGCCAAAGGACGTAACGCAGTAAAAGAAAGCCAAAACCCAGAAATCTAAACCAAGAAAAATACGGAAAAGATAATATGGTTTTTGAAACATTTGAAATCGCAACCCAAATTCTTTAAAAGTCTTACTTTCTTTCTTTAAAATTTGGCAACACCCCTTTTGTAAAAACTAGCTCAAGACGGAAAACAATAACATCATAAATATATGACGCCGTAGCGAGGAAATAAGAGACAATAGAAAGAAAGCTGTATATAAAAGACATCAAATCCACAATAATACACAATAACGTCCTCACCAAGTCTCTAAGTCAACAATACAATAGTAGATGGAGAGTACAAAATACAACGAATGTACAATATGAAATACAGATAATCATCTAACCCACCCAAGCAAAATGGTACTGTGAGCTGATGCGGTATCTGTAGCAAAAGATGATAGCTGAAAAGCTGAATAGCCTGCCTCGACTACTCTGGGGAACAACCTGAAACACCTGTGGCACAACGGGGCTGAGTTGCCAACTCGTGAATAGTAGATAACATATGCAGGTAATCGCAGGAATGCACGTACAGCATGAATCTAAGATATGCGATTACAGTAATAACATGTCATGCAAATGCTAAAAAAAAGGAAAGTACACTAACAGGTACAATCAATATGTGAAGCGATAGTAACATGACAAATAGTATGCAATAACCATGCAATAGGGATATGAGAATGTGAATATGCAACTATCATAAGGGTACACTAACAGGTACTACCAATATATGAATCTGTGCATAAAATAGATAAGTGTGGGGTATGGGGTGGAATATGTCATTTCCACGGAAACCTAACATCGTGGCAGGATCACAATCCATCAAGACACTCAAATCTCAAATCCTCAAATCAGCCCCCAAGTTGGGCTCTCATAAAATATAAGTCTCACACCTCCTCAATGTACAATATCGAAAAGATCCCCTATATCCCGAATGTACAAATCATCAATCTCTTTCATATCCAATATCCAATCTCAATAAATTACCTATATCCCAAGTCGAATCTCAAATAATTTCTAACATCCTATATATATATATATGCAGAAGTAAAATATGATGGGGGCAATACACATATATTAGCGTCTCATTCCACTAATATTGGTGTAAGGGTATATATAACAACGGCTAAATCCCCTGTTATATATACAAAGGTATTAAAAGAAATATCATGAATACCAATATGCCAAGCATCGACACAGAAATCCTGATCACGTATCATACGCTATCCCGAAAGCACGAGTGCCTAGCTCTGACCCTCTCCTTTCGACGTGTGCATACGTACATGACTCCCAGCGGTGTCTCCGTGATCCCCCGCCGAGTCATGGGTACTGTCACCGGTAGGTACTCGCCCACCTCCAGGCTCAATCGGCAAAGTCCGTCGATCTTCTTGCTGAGGGGAACCATACCGGGCCCCACCATGTACTCTCATACGGCAACCACACCTTGTATGGAGTATATAATCAGCACCGATAAAACTCATGGTGGACGCACAAATATCATCTCAAGGAAACCGGGTTTTTCAATGTATGCATAATTTCATGAACTCCCACGGTTCCCAAATCCAGAAAACATCATATGAAACCCAAATAAATAAATGCGCAAATCCATGAACAATATGTGCGATATATCCGAAATGCAAGCATATGAATGAAAATATGTAGCTGAAACCAGATGTATGCGAAATCAAGAAGGTACAGCTAAGTATAGGTGTCTACCTATAAGTAAATGATATGGTATACCCCACTGGGTACAAGTAACATATATTCAAGGTATACCTGTAGCTGTATCGCAAGGTGTATACGTACCTATCACTAAAGGTATGATACACTATAGGTATACCGATAAGCTAGATGTCCTGTGTGACAAGCAATAAAGTATCTAAAATGGTTGGTGTGTGCCATGGCAATTATTGACGGTGTGTGTGTAGCATATAATCCGTGCTCATGCAACATGAACCTTCAATAATATGTACAGTGTCCTACGGCTGCTAGTCACAGTATAACTATATCTAAGGGAAAACAGTAAAAGAATTCTAACAATGACGTAGAATATGCGACAGGTATTGAATCCTAGCCCAGACGCATAACGCCATGCGGGCGATTCCCCTGTAGATGTTAAATCTACTCACCTACGCTCCACGCTAGGTGAATCCTACCATCTGCTCCCCCTTGTAGCAGTGTCCGTAGTCCCCGCCTGCAAACCTGCAAATAAGACATGGAAATCATATATAAGCCAAATATTCCGAAAAACGCGATATCGAACCAAAACGAGAAACTCGCGTCGCGAACTAAACG
This sequence comes from Agapanthus africanus, assembly GCA_030015575.1. Classification (NCBI taxonomy): domain Eukaryota; kingdom Viridiplantae; phylum Streptophyta; class Magnoliopsida; order Asparagales; family Amaryllidaceae; genus Agapanthus; species Agapanthus africanus. Next base: position 223,236,874 of record CM057344.1, on the reverse strand, counting down.
CGCGTGTGCACGATACGCTAAAACGTGTGTGTACGCGTCTAAAACCATCGCGACACGCCGCGATACGCTGGATCACAGAACCCACTCACGTATCGCGCGTATCGAGCAAGCACAACAAACTAGAAATACGATATATTGTTCCAGATTTTCCTACAGGTCAAATCTTACAAAACTAGACATGCCAAGGCACTAGACAACACTGCAGAGTACCCTACCCAAAACCCCAAGACCCTACCCCTCTTCCTGGCCTCAAATTGCGGCCAAATTGATTAAACCGGCGGCCATAATTGGGAGTGGAGGGTTCGTATTCTGGTGGTGTGTCCTAGACCTAATCAGTATGCTCCAGTATTCTCAAATTTAACCTGAAGGCCCCGGGTCAATAGAAGATCACAGAATGTCACAATATCGCTTACAAAACGCTAATTTTGCACAAAACACAAACCCTATGGTATTTTAGTGTAATCCAGGGTTAAACTCAGTTAAGGTGACCCTAACAACACTTAAATAAGCTAGGTTAGCTAACACAATCACATTCTAACCAAAATTCCACATAAATCACCATTTTAGCACAAAACTAAATATTTAACACAAACCGATGCTAATCTACACACAACTTAAGCAAACCATGAAATGGGGTTCAAGAAATATACCCTAATGAACCCTAGAAGCAGGTGAAGGGGAAGAACTGAGTTGCTACAGCTGCTGGTGATGCAGGGGATGCAAGTTGCTGCTGCTGCAATGAAGCTGATGCTGATGCTGCGGATGGTGCTGTTGTTGGTGTTGCTGATGGTGCTGCAGCTGTGAGCTGGTGCTGGTGTCTCGAGCTGCTGCTACTAGCTGTGGCTGTTGCTAATGAGGCTGCTGCTACTGCTGTTGTCTGCTGCTGCGTCAATACTTGTTGTTGTTATTGTTTTTTGCTGCTGCTGCTGCTGATGGAGAGGTGTGAGGGTGTGTGTGTTGTGTTGAGAGAGAATGGGAGTGAGAGAATGAGAGTGAGACAATGAGAGAACACAACAAGTCAACCCCCTCCTCTCTCTCTCTCATTAATGAAGGCAGGGGCAAAGCCATGATGCCCCATCATGCACTCTCTCTCTCTCACCAAGGTCAACCATTCAAACAATATTTAAAATTCATTTTCATTTTTAAAACAACTATATTCAAATAAAAACCCAAAACACTTAATACAATATTAAACTAGATTAGGGAATGGTTAATTCACCATGTTTCTAATCATGGTTAAACCCCCAAAACAGCCCTAGTTATCATGCACAAGTGTGTGCAAGGCTAGGAAAAATCTAATAAAATATTTATTAAATAAGATAAAATATTTAAAACATAATTTGGTAAACTTTTTATAAAAAAAACATACATTAAAATATAATTAGCTACAAAACACATTCTAAGGTGTTACAATCTCCCCCCTTAAAAGAAATTCGTCCCCGAATTTAAAAATATATCGATACGCGTACCTTCAAAGAGAAGATTACAACTCTCAAATCTCGCTCGCAGCCTCCCAAGTGATTACCTCACTATACGGCTACGTTCAAGAAAACCCTTCACAGATGGCAAGACCCTTGACCGACGTTCCTTCACCTGCCGAGCCATTAACACGCATGGCTGCCGGTGAGCGAAACGATCGCGCCCAAGCTAATTGGTCTGGTGACAAAACATGTGAGAAAGGTCAAGAAGGTAATTGTAAAGTATCATCACAAGGAATACGGGGTGAAAATCCAATAATCTGGGCGGAAGTGCCAAATTAATGGCAACGAAACTAACTCGCTTATAGGATCTCAGAAGGACCTAAATCCTGGGACAAGCTTCCCAAAATCCAACACGTCATTCATCGGAAAGTCCCTAGGAATACATGATCTGTCCTTGCGAGCTCAAGCCTATGACCAACGCAGTCGGCATAAGACCTCAGTTCGCAATGGACAGTCCTCATCCTGACCTAACACAACTGGACCATCTCCGAAGTCTCTAGACATAGCTGGGGTCCAAAATCCTACTTACGCAGAGTCAGAAGAACAGACTGGTGATCGACACGACCTAACCCCTAAGCCTAAGGGTGGCCAATTGGAGTGTCTCCTGATAATAGCTATCGAAGGAGAACCCTAACGATGGCGAGTGACGATCCCCAACTGCTGACAACAATCAAAACAAACACACCACTAAAAAAAGAACAACTGAGCAAACTGAGTATAACCGGACGACAAGAATCCGAATGGAGTCACACCCTTACTAAACTTGGGTATAAACCATAACGTAATTCGTGGAAATCTGCTCCCACTCCTACTTCGGAACGGTAAAAGATTGCAACTCTCCAGCCGGCCTCAGATGCTCGACCCAAACACACAACAAGACAGACACCTTGAAACGAAACCTGAAATTTCTCTTTACATCCCTGTCCACCCGTAACTATCTCACAAGTCACGTCAAAGCTGGTGGAATTGGAATGCATAAAGAGAGTTGACAGATGTGCATGTTCTAGGATTTCACATCTCTACCTGATAATGTCAGGTACACAAACGTGTCCCTAACTTAGCACGTCATTGTCACAAATCAAGGTCTCCGAATCATTACCCAGCCGAGTATGCTCAAGTATCACTGACGAACGAGCATCGGCGGGCAATGTCTCGCGAAAACGATTTAAGGAAAGTGGTCGGGCGCGGACATGAGCAAGCTGTCCCCTCGGTAGAGACGAACTTAAGCTGTACTCGACGATCACACAAGAACTGTAAATCTGCAGAAGACTGTCACAACAATCAAATCCGCTGCAGGAAGATGTACATTAAGCTCTGGTGGTCCGTGAAAATCTGACACGACTCTCGAACAGATAGTGTCTCCAAATCTCCAACGCAAAACCACCGCGGCCATCTCCAGATCATGAGTGGAACATCCTTCTCGTACTTCCTCTAAATGTAGGGAAGCAAAAGCGATAACTCTATAGTGTCACCTCAGTACACAATCGAGCCCACTCAAGAAACATTACAGTTAACAACAAGGTCGCCCGAACCAAAAGTAAAGAAAGCACTAATGCAGTTGTTAACAGAATCTCCAACTGCCGAAAACTCCGTACACATGCCTCAGTCCACAGAAAAGAAACCTCCCTTCCGGTCCATTCAGTCGACGGTGCAGCACTACTCTAGCAATCCTGCATGAAACGGCGGTAAAAAACCTGCTAAGCCCAACAATCTGCGGATCTCCGTCCTGCACACATGTCTGGGCCTAAGCTGTACGGCCAAGATCCTCCCTCGGAACCATACGAAACCGTCTCCCGCGACTATAAGACCTAGGAGTCAACACAAAACAAGCCTGAAGAAACACCCTGAGAATTTGGCAAACTGCTGGTGCTCTCCCAGCATCTGCATAACAAATCCTCAAGTGCTGCTCCTGTTCCTCAAGACACATTAGATAGACCAGAATGTCGTAAATAACACAACAATAACTGGTCGGGGAACGGCCTGCAGAAATCTGGTTCATCACATTTACAAATGCTGCCAGGGCACTGGTGAGTCCAATGACACACCAAACACACAAAGCCCGTAGCACGCATAAGGCAGTCTTCGGAATGCCATCACTCCGAACCCGCAATAATGATGACCTGATCCCAAGCCAACTTAGAAAATGTCTCGCACTCTGGAGCTGATCGAAGAAATCGTCAATGCGAGGTAGGGTTTACCTATCCGCACCGTAAGACGGTTCAATTAACGATTCGTCGATACACAACCTTAAACTGCCGTCTTTCTCCTTGACGAACAGAATTAGGAGCTTCCAAAAGCGAAACATTCAGACGCACAAAACTCCCCAAACCACAACTCTGCAGCTGATCCTTAAGCTCCCAAGCTTCGCCGGCTCATCCGGAACAACGTCGGAAAAACTCTCGCACGAAAGGAACCCGGTCCAACAATCCTAACTGTGGCTCCGGTATCACAAATGAACACCAAGAATCCACGACATCTCCTCAGTAGCCGACTAGCGAAAAAGGCTGAATTCAAGCTGTGAGAGGCGGCACAACTATCCACCTGCACAACAAGAACTGACTTGCCGGGAAAACAAACTTGACTGTTTCCTCACGGTAGTCCACAGACGCCTAGCACGTAGTTAACCAGTCCGTGCCCAGGAGAACGTCAAATCCAACTTCTCTAGAAGGATTAAAACGACGGACGAATCTCTATCTCCTATCCGATTGGCACACAACTGAAATACGTGTCGCGCAACAAAAGAATCGCTGACAGAAGTTAAAAAAAAAACTATGAATAAACTACCCAACCACAGTACAAGGTGAAAACAACGGATACAT